>BSBM01001312.1:4295000-6891250 GCA_027924585.1 Larix kaempferi | reverse complement strand
AAGCGGTGGGAAGCCTAAAAAGAAATTTTTCTCAGTTGCTTTCTTATAGAGATCACTTGCTGGAGCTTGTGAATGTGTACTATAATGCTACAATAAGGAATGATGAGGAGATCAGAAAGCTCACTCATATGTTGGAAACCACCCATGATTCTCTGATTGGTACTCATGGTGCTTATCAAGAATCTGAGAATCAGATTGAGCAGCTTAATAAAAAGTTGCCAAAATCACTTTTTACCTCCTATCTTTCACAAAGTCACAATAACATGGAGTAATTATTTCCTATTCTAAGGGAGGAACCTCACGAGTTGGTGGATCATGAGGAATAGTCTGTTTGGTATGTGCATAAGGAAGATGTAGACAGAGTTGATAAAAAACAAGCACATGACCTTTTCCAGAATGAACTTGAGAGGTTCATTGAAGAAAGTCACTCTTCCAAGGAAGAGTCAGATGAGCACACCATAGATGGATCAGCCATCAATGGAGAGGATACATTGCCAACTTCAGTGGATGAAATGTTCAGAAGCAAGGCTCACCATCCCTTATTCCCCACTTCACATTCAACCACAAACTTTGGGAATGAAAATTGGGTAAAAGGATTCTATTTTTTTGTGTCACATGATGAGCAGAAAGATCCTAAATTTGAGGCAGATGACATGTTCCTTAACCTGCAGCAGTGGAGGCATACTATGCATGTGTGTGCAGCCACTTTTGACAAGGAGGCATCAGATCCACACTTACTTTCAACATGTGGGTCAAGTGATGGAGTTTGGTGTTAAATTTTCAGAATTTACTTCAATATGATCTAGGATCTTAACTGAGAGAACAACATGTACAGCATATCTACAGCATATCAATCATGGAGACAATAATGCAAGCACACAAGAGACACAAAGATTTACTTGGGGAAAACCATAAAGGTGAAAAACCCCAATAACTTCCTCAGAGATAGATAGAGCAATGATACAACCAACCAATAGAGATATCAATAACCTAGCAGCAATCCTCCTCCTCCATAAGTGCGCCTCTCCTCCTTGAGAGCATGTGTGAGAAGTGAGTGAGTAAATAGAGTGCCTCCCGCACTCTATTTATACTTGACTTGACTTGCCTTTTTACCTAACTCATGTAGGCTCGAACTTAACCACATAATATAATGCTGACTGGGCCGACCCCCAATAGGGTGGTCTAATAACCCTTTGACCCACATGGCCGACCCCCAATAGGGTGGTCTAATAACCCTTTGACCCACATGACTTATACAGGGCCGACCCCAAACAAGGTGGTCTAATAACCCATCAAGTATAAGTTACGACACTTACAATATAAATGATGACACTTCCTTATAGAGGAATAATACCATCTCTATAGGAATATAATATACATATATGTGAAATACATTCCGAAGTTACATATACATCAACACTCCCTCTTAACTAGGAAGGTATTTCTCAGCACAGTTCTTCTAGCACAAGTCATCTTCTCTGGATCATCATCACTGGATAATCGTCATCGAGTCATCATCATCATCGCCACTGCTGCTGCTATCTCAATCAATCTCTGAATCTACTCGTCATAGGAAGTTCTACAGAGCCAGTCCTTTTTCATACTGGATGTAGGCCCACCACCTGCAGGTCTTCGTCATCACTGGCCATACTGTGGAATCCTCAAGACTTATTACGTGCGTCACAAAACCTCGAAAGAGCATCCCAGGATGTTACGGGTACACAACTCCGACCTGTAGGATCTCCCAGGGCGCTATTACATGTGACCCCACCACAAAACCTCGAAAGAGCATCTCAGGATGTTACGGGTACACAACTCCGACCTGAAATCTCCCAGGGCACAAATTACATGTGGTCCACCACAAAACCTCGCAAGAGCATCTCAGGATGTTACGGGTACACAACTCCGACCTGAAATCTCCCAGGGCACAAATTACATGTGGTCATGGCAAAACCTCGAAAGAGCATCTCAGGATGTTACGGGTACACAACTCCGACCTGAAATCTCCCAGGGCCCAAATTACATGCCATAGGACAAAACCTCGCAAGAGCATCTCAGGATGTTACGGGTACACAACTCCGACCTGAGATCTCCCAGGGCACAAATTACATGTCCTCCCAGAGCAATGTCTCGACAGAGCATCCCAGGATGTTACGGGTACACAACTCCGACCTATAGGATCTCCCAGACATGCTCATCTGCACAACCTGATCCACGGCCACAGAGTATCAACCTGATACTCACCATACATCATCCTGATGTACTCATGATCATCCTGATCATAATCACTGCAACGTCCTGCTGCAAGTCATCTGGAGCAACATCCTGAAGCTCGTCATCCATGATCGTCCTGATCATCAATGCAACATCCTGCTGCATGTCATCTGGAGCAACATCCTGAAGCTCGTCATCCATGATCGTCCTGATCATCAATGCAACATCCTGCTGCATGTCATCTGGAGCAACATCCTGAAGCTCGTCATCTATGATCATCCTGATCATCACTGCAACATCCTGCTGCATGATCTACCTGATCATCAATGCATCTTCCTGATGCATACCAAGTATCATACATGATCCTCCTGATCATCAATGTATCCACCTGATACAAATATATGATACATATCATCATACATGATCCTCCTGATCATCAATGCATCTACCTGATGCATACCAAGTATCTACCTGATACATATCATCATACATGATCCTCCTGATAATCAATGCATCTACCTGATGCATACCAAGTATCTACCTGATACATATCATCATACATGATCCTCCTGATCATCAATGTATCCACCTGATACAAATACAAATACATGATACATATCACCATACCTGATCCACCTGATCATACAATGTATCCACCTGATACATATACAGATACATGGTCCAAGCATCCAACATGGTGCATAAACAATACATACACATGATCCAACTGATCATATCCAGCATCCAACATGATGCGTACATACATACATAAAATGATCCAACTGATCATATCCTGCATCCAACATGATGCGTACATACATACATAAAATGATCCAACTGATCATATCCTGCATCCAACATGATGCGTACATACATACATAAAATGATCCAACTGATCATATCCAGCAGAAACTAGAACATCATCCTGATGCTCATCATCCAGCGCTTACATCCACAGCCATGTGAAGGATCCTCCTTCCAACATGCTTGGAATGGATTCAGCAAATGTGTCCGTCACTTCTTCCTCGAAGTGTCCTCGATCTGAATAACGCCAAGCCTCTCTCTGAAGTACTCGAACTTCACCCTGGCTAGTGGCTTCGTCAGCACATCTGCAATCTGCTCGTCCGTCGCAATATACAGGAGCTTCACAGCTCCTCTCTGCACCATATCCCTGATATAGCGATATTTGATCTCTATGTGTTTCGACCTGTCATGAAACACTGGGTTCTCGGACAGCTTCACACAACTCTGGTTATCACAGAAGATACCAGTAGCCTCCAACGGGAGTTCAAATAACTCAGACAGTAGCTTCCGTAGCCATACTGCCTCACAACTAGCTGAACAGGCTGCAACATACTCTGCCTCAGCTGTACTCAGTGCTACGCAGGACTGCTTCCTGCTAAACCAAGAGATCACACCTGATCCCATACTGAAGTAACACCCAGATGTGCTCTTCCTGTCTGCAGCACTGCCAGCCCAGTCTGAATCAACATAACCCTGCAGGTTAAACTTTTGATTCGCCTCATACCTGAGCCCATAATCCACTGTACCCTTCAGGTACCTCAGAACATGCTTTATAGCAACCAGGTGAACACTCCTCGGATCCGTCAGGAACTGGCTCAATGTGTTCACAGCAAAGCAAATGTCTGGTCGTCAGGTACATCAAGGACCCAATCATCTGACGATACAGAGAGACATCAACCGGCTCAGATGAAGCATCACATAGAAGCTTCAGATTCGATGCCATCGGTGTGGCCATTGCCTTGCAATCTATCATTCCGAACCTCTTCAAGATTTCTACTGCATACTTCCCTTGTCCAAGGAAGATTCCATCTGCACTCTGCCACACCTCCATGCCAAAAACAAATAGTGCATCATCCCCAATTCTTCATCTCGAACTTGGCAGCAAGCTTCCACTGCGTGTCGGCAATCAATCTATCTTCACCTGTAACAAACAGGTTATCCTCTTACAAAAGTAGTATCACTGGATTGCCTTCCTCAACCTTGTAGAAAAGGTT
The DNA here is from genome assembly GCA_027924585.1 of Larix kaempferi. Classification (NCBI taxonomy): domain Eukaryota; kingdom Viridiplantae; phylum Streptophyta; class Pinopsida; order Pinales; family Pinaceae; genus Larix; species Larix kaempferi. The sequence goes on along the minus strand of BSBM01001312.1, from coordinate 6,887,018 downwards.
GGAACCCGCTTAACTCTTGGTAAAGACCAAACTGGATAGAAAGATGTCTATCCTACCATACCAAGTTCTGCACACATATATGACTACACCATGCTGTCTTGAAATCCATCTGGTGCATCTTCTATTTCATCACTTTTGTATTTCTCAATGCTGCCATCTGCAACATGCTTGATCTGATAGTTCTATTTGGAAGTCATAGCGAACTTCCCTTCATGTCTTGGGATTACATCCCAAACATCATTCTTCATGATCGACGGATCATGGCATTTCATTTCTTCATCCCAGATCCTGGGAACTTCAATATCTTCAATATCTTCAATATCTTCAATAGATATCTTTGTTGCTGGAACAAATGTTGTAGTTCTTCTTTTGTAGGAGATGGCATACGATCTTTCCTACACAACAAGTTAAATTGCATGATTAGAAAACATCTCATAGTTTTCAGAACAAATTCTTACACATAAATAAATATGTCATACAGTCATGCAATTATCTTAGCCAATGCTTCAATACAACATTTATCCATATCCCGTAACTTTCTAGATGCCTTCCAATCTCTACCAGAACATTGTTAAGAGTGTGCACAACTCCCAACATGTCAGCAAAGAGGTTTCATTCTAGATAAGTAGCAATGGAATGTTGTACAGTGCCATAGGCTACTTACCCATGCATATTAGTAGTATACTGTTCATTATTGTAATTATTCTAATATGCACAATACATATCCTAAGTCTAAGACCATGAGCATATACATCATTTGAACAATTTTATTTAAACAAACAAATATGTAAGAAATGATAATTAAAATACTTATCTTTGTTTGTTCGTTGGGTGGACTCCCTCTGAGTCTTCGCTTCCTTGCAGGAGCTGCTGGAGTACTAATCTAAAGTAGCTTCTTCTACACCTTCTGTTGTGGGATGTAGAGAGATGGACAACTCCCTCTGGATATCTGCATCCTTGCATAAACCACTGGAGTGTACTCCCTCTTGATCTTTGCTTCCTGGATTACCTGTTCTTGAATCTCATATTCATCCTTGGTCCCTATGCATGCTTATTAGTATCATGAATGTGTTATCCTTGTGATCTCATATAAAAACATACATTCATTAGTATACTATTAAAACACAATAATCTCAAGCATGTATAGTCATGATCATCTCAAACAGAAATAATAAGCATTAGCATTCAAGGTTTATGTAGGATTCTTATGGTTAGTCAAATCATAAGAAACATAACATGTCTAAACCTGTAATTACTCAAAGCTATGACTCTTCGGGTTAGTCATATCATCAATCAAGAGAAGAGATATAATATGCATAAAATCATGTGATTATTTCAACCTATACCTTCATGATTCTTCTGGTTAGTCATATCATCAATTAAGGTAAGAAACATAATATGCATACAACCATGATTATTCAAACCTATGACTTCATGAATAATCATTATCAACAATAGTATAAGATTCTATCCCAAGGTAGGATTCTATCTTGATATAGGAAAAACATACCTGGATTAGCATGCTAGCTATTTATGTCTAACATACCCGCATAATGTCTTCTGGTTCTCTTTAGTGACTTGTGCTAGTAACCTGCATGTCTCATAAGTTAACCATTATAAAACCAAGTTATACATACCTCGAGAATGGATTTCTTATGAGATCCATGGCAATGGATGAATCTTTGTCCTCATGTCATCATGATCATATGTTCTTGAACCAGAACATGATTTGTCTTCTTGGTGTACCTTTCATGTTAGTAGACAACATAAAACTCATACAACATCACAATGTGTTAGTACAAACATAAGTTTCATACTCCTAATAAATGAATGACTTCTATCATGCATTCATAATTTTATTAAGGTGATATGATAAGTCTAAAATCAAGATTGTACTAACCGTGATAACATGAAGACAAACATACCATAAACTTAATTATGAACAAATCTCAAAACATACCTTGATGATTCATACCTGTCGAGATTACTTGTAAACTCTTTATGTAAGGCCTTAGCCTCATCTCCCTCTGAAACAGGAACTTCTTCACTTATGCAAGTGACCAATCCATCTTCTTCTAGGATCAACCCAATCCACTTGATTTGCAAGAACTGGACCTGGAGCTGGATATGGGTTTGTCAGAGAGACCCCAAAAATTCAAACTTTGAATTTCAAACTTCTGAAAGGATAGGAATATGCGCTTGATGAACTGATCAAACTGGTATATTCAGAATTTGAAGACTGCAAAGTTTTACTCCTCAATTTTGCCTTTGAAACTTCCAGATTCACTGAACGTGACCCTGAACTGGGGTTTGATGAAGCCCACTCTTCTACCCAATCAAAATGTTTGATCCAAAGCTCTAAGCTTCTATTTTTCTGAGGAGCTTCCAGTCGTGGTCACAGATTTCAAAAATTCCCATTTTTACAGAAGCCCTAATTTTCCACTTTTCTGATCAAAGTCCCGAACTAGGATCTGATCAAACCCTGCCTTCTGCCCAACCAAAAATTCTGATCTTGGTCTCTAAATTTCTATTTTGATGAGTAGCATCCAGCCGTGGTCTCCGATTACAAAAATTCCAACTTTCTTCAAAGCCCTAAATTCCGGAAGCCATGAATGAAGGTACCAAAAAATAATTCTGTTTTGACAGAAATATGTACCTGATTGTTTCTGGTGTAACTCCGAAATTTTTGATCCACAGGGTCTGAAAAAGTTTTCTGAGATATCCTGACCTGTTATCTTTCCATCCTCACAGGTCTGACCTCAATTGGATGTTCTGAGAGAGAGTTATGCCAAATGTCGCAACGTGACCTGTTTTGGGAAAATACAGGAGAGCGAACTTGTACGGCGTGCCACGTGTCACTGTTTGACCTTCGGCCTCTGAAAAAGTTTTCTGAGATAGCTCGGCCTGCTATATTTCCATCCTGATAGGTCTGACCTCAATTGGATTCTCTGAGAGAGAGATATTCCAAGTGTCGCAACGTGACCTGTTTATGAGATAATACAGGAGAGCGAACTTGTACGGCGTGCCACGTGTCACTGTTTGACCTTCGGCCTCTGAACAATTGTTCTGAGATAGCTCGGCCTGTGTAATACCTGTCACTTTTCACAAAATTTCATTTGGAGCTTCCTAGCCCAATTTATGACCTTTTTCCCAAGGTCACCTGATTTTGACTCAGATCTGGAAGAGGCAGAAACCCTATATTGTACAGATCATAAATCACAAAGTACAACGAATTAGAGGTTTTCCTTTGGACACAAGGTACCTGGAGATTTTAGCTTCGACCTGTAACAATTTCAGATCCGAAACCTTCGCCAAAACGGATTTATAGCGAAAGTGCTACGACGACTGGTTTTTACTATATCAAGCCCTAGCATCGTAAATGCAACAAGTGTCATACATGCCATATCATGCCTTCTTTCAGGCTAGCTCTGATACCATGTTAAATTTTCAGAATTTACTTCAATATGATCTAGGATCTTAACTGAGAGAACAACATGTACAGCATATCTACAGCATATCAATCATGGAGACAATAATGCAAGCACACAAGAGACACAAAGATTTACTTGGGGAAAACCATAAAGGTGAAAAACCCCAATAACTTCCTCAGAGATAGATAGAGCAATGATACAACCAACCAATAGAGATATCAATAACCTAGCAGCAATCCTCCTCCTCCATAAGTGCGCCTCTCCTCCTTGAGAGCATGTGTGAGAAGTGAGTGAGTAAATAGAGTGCCTCCCGCACTCTATTTATACTTGACTTGACTTGCCTTTTTACCTAACTCATGTAGGCTCGAACTTAACCACATAATATAATGCTGACTGGGCCGACCCCCAATAGGGTGGTCTAATAACCCTTTGACCCACATGGCCGACCCCCAATAGGGTAGTCTAATAACCCTTTGACCCACATGACTTATACAGGGCCGACCCCAAACAAGGTGGTCTAATAACCCATCAAGTATAAGTTACGACACTTACAATATAAATGATGACACTTCCTTATAGAGGAATAATACCATCTCTATAGGAATATAATATACATATATGTGAAATACATTCCGAAGTTACATATACATCAACATTTGGCACCCTTGGATCAATGGCAGAGAGTTGAGCCATTGGATGAAGAGGGGAACACCTGTGGAGTTCCGTAGAAATCATGAGTTCTCTTTATCTAAAGAGGACAGAAATATGGCTGATCACATTCCATATGATTCAGCAAATAAAGGTTTTTTTCCAGCCATTGGTTGGATGGATAGAGGCATGACTAAAGGGGAAAACCTAGAAGGTAAGAATCTTATGTTTTGCTGCAAGAAAATTGTTTTCAACATTGTTGATTTTTATATGATTTGCAAGCAGAAGAAAAGGCATAATTTGTAGCTATCTGATATCACTCATCCACATATGGATTGGGTGAAAGATTACCTGATAGACATGAAATCCCCCTGCAAAAATGTTTCTGCTTATGGGCAAGGGAAGGCAACTAAGCAGGAAAGTAGCCAAGATGCATTAATGGAACATTTTACTGACAGAAGTTGGCCTATGTGGAGGGAGTCCACATGCTTGGAGTTGATGCTTTGGGATCCTAGCATTCATTGGAGTGATAGATTGCCACAGGTGGCAGAACATTTTTGGTCCTTGCAGGAGAAACATTGGGATCCAGGAATTCTACTCAAGTTATTTTAACTAGGCCAATTTTAATTTTTAGACTATTCAGTGGATGGGGACAATCATAATCAGAGTTGTGCAGTAGAAGCTTGGTGGAATCCTAACATTGCTTGAGGAAAAGCAATCTTAGGAAGGGAGGACTGTCATGTCCCCATATTTTGCTATGGTCCATGGGGTAATTTTGGCTTAAGTCACCTAGGCAGTAATTATTTAATTAATGGGCAAGCATGGAAACTATCTTATGAAAGATGCCTAAGGTTATATTTGGGTATTAAATGGATAAGGCAGACCCTGGAAGATATTAATACCCAAACTGAGGATCTAAGGAAACTAATGGAGTTATCATTAATTAATGGAGATAAATGTTGAGGCAGATACTATATGAATTAATTAATTAAATAATTAATTATATTCAGAGTTGGATTGATTTTAATTAATAAATGCATCATTACTAATTTAATTGGTGGCAAGTTGATGTTAACAAGGCTAGGAATTTGAATTGGTCATGTGGACCACTCTTGCCTTAGTGGCAACACTCAGAAAAGAAAGAAATCCAAAGGAGGAAAGAGGACAAGGCAAACAATTTGGAAACTGACAAAAGCAATCAGAAAAACTAGCAAAAGCAGAAAAACTGGAAAAAGCAGAAAAGAGGAAAGTCAAGGAAATGGAAAGATGAAGAAAAGCAGTCAGGAGAGAAATAGAAACACTCAGAAAAAGCTCCTAAGGTGCATTTGATAATTTTGATGAAGGAGGTGAAGGAAAGAAGGTTTTGGAATGCAAATAGTTTCTAATTTTCACAAGGAGTGCACCCTACCTCACCCACACGTGTGGCTCAGCTTGCTAAACAAGTCAACTTCTCTATTTTAGCATGTTCGCAACTTCATTCAAGAACTTTTGATCATTTAGAATTTGTGAATGAGAGCTCTGAGCTTCTCAATTCTTGAGTGTTGTGCCTCAACAAGTTTGCTTGGGTAATGTGCCCCAAGACTGTGTGAGTTATCCAAGAGTGTTGTGCAAGTCCAGCAAGTAATATTACAGCCATTGATTTCCAGTATAGTTCATTCATGAAGATCTAATGCCAGACTAGAGAGGAGGCCACCATTGAAGAAGAACTGCAGCTAGTTTTGGAGGAGGATCATTAGTAGAAGAAGATTGTTGTACAGGAGCATTCCCAGGACCTCCAGTGAGATCTAGAAGTGATTATCAGCCTATTTCAATGGCTTCCATGTCCAGAGGTCGAATTCAGACTTGATCTCCCATTCCTCTCATTGCCCTAGTTCGTCCAGCTAAATGTGGAGGCGTTTCCCCTGATGGAGACATCTGTTTGAAGAAGGATGTACCAGTGAAGACTACCAATAGAAGGAGCAGCCAAATCATACCTATTATCCATATAGGTTTTGATCATTACATCCAGAACATATCTACTATAAAAATCCTTATATCTATTCATCTTCTCCACCAATGTAATGTAAATTATAGCCTATGAGGCACTGTGTTTTGAGAAAAGAGCCATTGAATAAAAAGAAGAGTTATGTTATGTATATTTTGATTCATTACTTCTTTTAGTACTATATCAGAGCTGCATACACTTTCAGAATAGAAAAAAAAATATTAATGGAAGTCATTTGTCAAGTTAAATTCAGAGACTAGCTCATTGAGTAGTTTTTCTAGACTAGTTTCATTGTTTCCCTTATAAAATGCAATATGGGCACCCATTCAACTTCCCGTTTGTTGAATTAGGTTAATAACTCAATATATTAACCATATCAGCCCTTAAAATTAGAATCTGGAAGCTTCTGCCTTATGTTTGGGAAGCCAGCAAAATTCCTAGTCCGTTAATCCCAGCTAAGCATATGTCACACCAATCTTTCCAAACTTTGTCCGATCTACTCTAGAATCCTCTTGAACACATCCATCCACCATTGGAATGATATATACACTGTCATTAAATCCCAGAACCCTTACCTGTCTAGTATGCATATGCCAACTACCCAGGAAGCCTCGAAGTAGGCAATAGACTAGCTCTATTGCTGAAAAGTGAAAGCTACTGGTACATGGTGCATAGGACACTTCCAATCTGCACTCTGACTTGCTGCTGCACATAATCCCATATAAATTCCACAATTGAACTTTCATCCCACCATCCTCAATCTTTAGCCCAGTACACCTCACTTACTCCTTGCACGGTTCGAATATTTTAGCAGAAATTTGACTAAGTGGAGTTTAAAGACTTGGAATTGAGTTAATATTCTTGGTAAATTGTCCATAGGATATTACATTTATCTTTCATTTTGTACTCATGTGTATGGAAAGGGATGTAGGACTCCAGTGAGTTGGGACATCCCAGTGAACAGGGTAGTGCTTTGACCGTAAATGATCAAGGAGATGGAACAGGAAGTTGTTAAAATTAGGCAAAATTTGAAGGCATCTCAAGATAGGCAGACGAGTTATGCAGATTTGAAAAGAGTGCATAAGAAGTTTCAGATTGGAGACCATGTTTACTTAAGAGTGTAGGCAAGGAAAAGTTCCATGTAGTTGGGGAGTTATGCCAAGTTGGCACCAAGATATTGTGGGCCATTTGAAGTCCTTGATAGGATAGGGCTAGTTGCATATAGAATTACATTGCTTGCTAACATGAGAGCTCATAATGTTTTCCATGTCTCTTTGCTTAAGAAATATGTACATGATCCTAATCACATCATTGATTTGCATGTGATACAGGTGGAACCTGAGGGAGAGTTCCAAGTGGATCCTATGTGCATCCTCGACAGGAAGGTCACATTGATCCATAACTAAGCTATCTGACAGGTGAAGGTGCAATGGAAACACCTTAGTCCCAAGGAGGCTACATGGGAGCTGGAGGATGCCATGAGAGAGGCATTACCATTTTTGTTCATTTTTTAAAACACCGAGGATGGTGTTGTTATAAGGGGGAGGGAGTTGTAATACCCTTATTTTGACCCATAGGGTTTATTGGCTTCAATGTAAATATTTTGTACATGCAACGTGTGTTTTCCTAAGTGTGGAGCTCAACGCCAAGGTCCCACTAGAGGATGTTCAAGTTTTATTTAAGAGGAAAGTATTTCAAAATTCTGATAATCCATGTGTTGTTAAGCCATGAGATATTGTAAATGATGTAATTATTAAATATTGAAATAAAAATACCAAGAAAACTAGCTAAGAAGGAAACCGATGAGAAGGGGTCATGTATATCCACTAGGGAGAGGTGAGGGGGTTATGGGATAGGAACCCATGCTGCCACTGATGGAATATTTGTCAATACTAAGAGGGGGGGTGAATCAGTATTGCTAATTTTTTCTTTTCAACCACTTATTTAACTTTTGATCAAAACATGGAATCAACAAAATACACAAAACAAGAATTTTATCGTGGAACCCCAATTGGGTAAACCACCAAAAATTTTCTATTATCTGCAAAACTTGTTTTAAGAATTATACAATAGAAGAAGATGTTTTAGATCAACACCGACTAATCGGGATACACCCACACCCATCTTCACCAGCACCAACTTGTAGGAGGTTATGACCCCCTGTTAGTCAGCTACGACTAACGAGGAAGCATCGAATCCCTTTTGCAGGAAGCAACCTGCCCTAGCACCACCCTTCCACCCTTGAGATAAACTTCTTCAATGTTTTTCATGGACTGCTGCACACATTCTGTTCTTTGTTTTTATCTTCAATTCAATCTCTTTCAGATGTGTATATTTCTTCATATGATGTCTTCACACTTATACATTTTCCTCACACCTCTTCATGGAACAATGTGTTTGTTCATAAACACACCTCTTCATGAAATAACATGTCTTTTCATATAATGGACAAAAAATAAAGTTTAAACCAAAATTAGTAATAACTATATTTAGTCCTTTTCTTTTATTTATTAAACTTTTATTTCATTTCAACCTTTTAAAAAAACTTTTTCTATACTTTATAAAATTAATATTTCTTTTTGGTTTTTGTATTAGCTCTTAGGAGCTTCGGCTCTTTCTGTATTTAAGTCTTATAGCCCCTATTTTCTTTACACACAGAACCATTTCCTTAGAGTTTAACCACTTGAACGACACATACTTCCATGTCACTATTTGTTTATACATCCGAACTGCCACGTCTGCGCCACATTGTTGCCATGTCCACCATACATCATTTGCCACTTCATTATCCTTGTCAACAGTTGAGTTGCCACGTGTACCAAAAGGATAGGGGGCCAGATAGGTCATCCCAGGCGCTGAGCAGGTGATCTTCTCGTGGAGTCCATACATCCAACGCCCCCGCCTATCCTTTGCACTACACATCGAGAGAGCTAGGGAGGACCGGCATTTATAAAAACATACAACAAAGTCTCCACTACGAATGTGGGATAATTCCAATGAGAAAACAAATCACAACCGTCGATTTGATAATCCAACGGCTGCTGAGTCTTTGCATATACAAATGGATGCCTTAATTACAGAGCTTGAGCTGGAACGGTGATTTGGAATTCCATTTGCAGCAACCTTATTAGCATTGAGATTTTCATCGGTAGCATCAACACTATTGAATTTCCTAAGCCTTTCTTCATCATCCGAATCCATATTATAACCATCATGATCACTGGTCAATGCCCTGCTAACTCCATCATTTCCTGCCTGCGGGTTCTTCTTAACCTCCTAATATCTTGCAGCTCAACAGTGGCAAGTTCTGATCTCTCTGGAACTCCTTTCAAAACCTGACAACCATCACTCTCAACGCGCATGATTACAACAAAGATGGTATGATCAAGTTGCACAAGGTCATGTAGCTCATAGTCTCCAGGTTTGGTAACACCGGATGTTACTTCAGAGCTTAACTTCCGTGTAATAACAAAAACTTCAAAATATCAACATTATTACTAGTTCTAAATAAACATTACTAGTTCTGGTTGGCTATAGATATTATTAGACTGATCTTTAAAGTAGGATAAGCAGCCACAAGCCCATCCTAAGATCCTATGTAAAGTGAGTTATTAATCTTCCAGTAGACCTCGTGCACTTCTCTTGCAGGGTGAAATAAGCCTTGGAGGCAATAGATTAGAATTACTGTCGGTCCTAATGCAACATGCATCCCTTCAATGGCTTCCATGATAGCATTTATGACATGAGGTGATGTCTCAAATATATTAGGCCATACATAATTCATCAAATGGACCAAAGCATCCCCACATCCAAGTGTTGCAACACCTAAAGCCATGTGTTTCACTGCTAAAGCTGTTGTTTGCCTATGAACGAGATCTCGATCCATGAGTGCATCTTCAAGTAATGGTGTCACTGCATATATGTAGTCATTTCCTATCTCACCTATATATTCATTCATAAGAGTTGGCAGCACAGTGAAGGGAAAACAAGTCTCTGCAACAATAGCAATAGCTACAGTTGTACATACACAGTTCTGGCGTCCTTGAACCTTCAAGTTGTTTAGTAAAGTAGCAAGTTCATCCTGTGGTCCAATTGCCTTTTCAATGTATCCAAATGTGTTCATAGTTTCCCTTCTAATTCCCTTCTTATGAGCTTTAAACATATTTAAATCTTTGTCTTCAAACTCTGTCCTCTTTTCCTGATATTTCAGACCTCTGGTGTGCATTAATGGTGTCTAACCTCTTGCCACTACTACCATTTCTGATTTCCATCAATGACAATCTACAGCCTCTGCCATATTGCCAACAATCTCCCCCTTTGGCATTGATGGGAATACAACTTCCATTGAAATCAAGGGAAAATGGTTGATTAACTCCCCCTGACCCTGATCATTGTCTCCCCCTAAGGTGATGCCACTCTGATGTTTGGAGATTTTAGATTGGAGAGGATACCACTCCTAATCTTTTCCTAAGATATTCAAACACATCTCTGCTTAAAGGTTTTGTGAAAATATCTGCCACTTGTTCCTGTGTTGAAACATATTCCAGTTTGATGTTCTTGTTTGCAACTTGTTCTCTTAAATAGTGAAACTTTATTGGAATGTGTTTTGATTTTGAATGTTGAATAGGGTTTTTAGAGAGACTTATAGCACTTGTATTATCACAGTAGATAGTGATGGGTTCTTCAAACACTATTTTGATGTCTTGTAAAGTGTGTCTCATCCATTCAATTTGTGTGCAACATTCGGCTACTGCAATATACTCTGCTTCAGTGGTAGATGGAGAGATTGAGGTCTATTTTTTGCTTTTCCAAGCTACCAGTGATTCTCCCAAGAAGAAGGCCCCTCCACTTGTGCTTTTTTTGTCATCTACACAACCTGCCCAATCTGCATTTGAATAGGATTTTAGGGAGAATGTATTCTTGCTAGGATACCATAATCCAAGATCTATGGTTCCCTTTAAATACCCGAAGATTCTTTTTACAGCTTGAACATGGCTCTCTTTTGGTGCAGCTTGAAATCTATCCACCATTCCAACAGCTTGCTTGACATCTGGTGTGGAGGTTGTTACATATAGTAGACTCCCTATCATGGATCTATAATGTTTTGGATCTACATCCTTGGATTCATCTTCTTTGCTTAATTTGCAACCTACTGTCATAGGTGTACAAACAGGCTTGCAATCCTCTAGCTGAAATCTTTTCAACATATCTTTAATGTACTTGGACTGATGAATAAAGATTCCCTTTTTGCACTGTATTATTTGCAATCCTAGAAGGAAATTCATTTCACCAAGCAAAGAAATTTCAAATTCTTGTTGCATCCTCTTAGAAAAATCCTCACTCAACTTTTCATCATCACTCCCGAATATAATGTCATCAACATACACTGCTACAATGATTAGGATATCATCAACAAGTTTACAATAAAGGTTACTATCTGTTGATCCTCTTTTGAAGCCTTGTGTTTGCATATACGAGTCTAGCCTTGCATACCATGCTCTGGGTGCTTGTTTTAACCCATATAGTGTTTTCTTTAGTTTACAGACATAGTCTCCTTTATCAGATAATTGAAATCCTTCTGGCTGCTCAATATACACTTCTTCTTCTAAGTTTCCATTGAGAAAAGCCGACGTGACATCCATCTGATATACCTTAAATTTTTTGTAACTGGAAAAGGCTAAGAACATCCTAATTGCCTCTAATCTGGCCACAGGTGCAAAAGTTTCTTCAAAATATACTCCTTCAACCTGAGCATATCCTTTACATACTAATCTGGCTTTGTTCCTGATTACTTTCCCATCTTCATTTACTTTGTTTATAAACACCCAGTTAGTCCCAATAACATTCTTATTTTTTGGTCTTGGAACCAATTCCCAAGTTTGATTTTTTTCAATTTGGTCGAATTCTTCATTCATAGCTTTGACCCAATTCTCATCTTTGCATGCCTCTTTAATTGAGCTGGGCTCAATACATGACAATAGTGTTATCTCTATTTGATACACAAATTTTCTTCTTGTTTGTACCCCTGCATCCTTATCCCCAATGATCTGGTCTTCAGGATGATTCTTTTGAATTATTCTGGAGGGTGTCTTGGTGTCTCTTCTAGGGGATTCTTCTCTTTCTTCTCGAGTATCTATTTCATCTTCTTGTATGTCTTCTTTTTCTTCTACATCTATTTGTGTATCAACTAGCTCCTCACCATCCTCGCTTTCATCATCGAGTATACTTTCTTGATGTTTGAATTTCTTTGTTTTTAAATCATCTACCTTAACATCAACACTTTCTATAATCTTATGTAATCTAATATTATAGAATCTGTATGCTTTCTTGGTAGAAGCATATCCAAGGAAGATACCTTCATCAGATCTAGCATCAAATTTTCCAAGATCCTCATCGAGTCTTTTGATGTAACATTTACTACCAAAGACCTTGAAGTACTTTACAGAAGGAACTCTCCCAAACCTTAACTCACAAGGAGTTGTATTACTATTAATCCTGAGATTTCCTCTATTTAAAATGTGTACTATTGTTCTTACAGCTTCTCTCCAATACCCATCAGACAATTTTGCTTCATTGAGCATAGTTCTTGCAGCCTCTTGGACTATTCGATTCCTCCTCTCAGCAACCCCATTTTGCTGAGGTGTTCTGGTAGCTGAGAATTGTCTCTTAATTCGATGATTTTCATAGAAGATATCAAACTCTTTTGAGGTGAACTCACCACCATTCTCTGATCTAAGACATTTGATTTTTTCCTCTGTTTCATTTTCAACAAGATTTTTAAAATCTTTGAACTTGTTAAATGCTTCTGATTTTTCCTTGAGAAAAAATACCCAAGCCATTCTAGTAAAATCATCAATGAATAGCATATATTAGGACTCTCCTTGTAAACTTTTGTTTCTTGTAGGTCCACAGAGGTCAGTGTGAACCATCTCTAAAGGTTTTGAGGTTGAATATTATTTTGTCCTAAACCTTATTCTAGTTTGTTTCCCTAGTTGACAATGTCTACATATGAGATTTGAAGGTTTTGTAATCTTTGGCAAGTTTCTTACTGCCCCAAGGTTATTGACTTTTACTAAATTGTCAAAGTTAATGTGTCCCAAGCTCCTATGCCATAGCCATCTTTCATCCACTAAATTCATATGACATTCCTCATCCAGTTTTGTATTTAGTATGTATACATTCTCAGGAGTTCTATATGCAGTACCAACCAATTTTCCTGAGTCCTTTCTCCTAATCTCACATTTCTTACAATCGAAGATGCAAATGTGTCCCTGATCATAGGTTTGGCTAACACTTAGTAAGCTAGGTTTCAGATTTTCAACCAGCAATACATTCTTGGCTTTGGCCTTTCCCACATTCACAGTTCCTTTCCCAAGAATGTTACCCGAAGCATTGTCACCAAATGTAACTTTACCCTTATGTTTCTTTAAGTTCAAAAACTTGTCCTTGTCTCCTATCATGTGCTTTGAACACCCACTGTCAGCATACCAGAGATATCCTTTATTTTGGACTTTTAATGCAATAAGACATTTCTCTTCTGATGTTTTTTCTCTCCAAAGCCTCTTTTGCTCTTTAATGTCCTTTGGACTTTCTGAGATCTCCATTAATTTGCAGTTTCTTGCTTTATGTCAATAGTTTTGACAATTGAAGCATTCTAAATCCTTTTCTTGTAGAGGTGTAAATGAGTTATAATTTCTTCTCTTTATTTGACTAACTGTTTGATTGTTTTTGAAGTTATAATTTTTACCCTTCAATCTTTTCTTCTCATATGCTCTACAATTCACAGCTTTGTGTCAAAAGTTAGAGCATGCAAAACAGTATCCAAGGAATTATTTTGGACTTTTAATGCAATAAGACATTTCTCTTCTGATGTTTTTTCTCTCCAAAGCCTCTTTTGCTCTTTAATGTCCTTTGGACTTTCTGAGATCTCCATTAATTTGCAGTTTCTTGCTTTATGTCAATAGTTTTGACAATTGAAGCATTCTAAATCCTTTTCTTGTAGAGGTGTAAATGAGTTATAATTTCTTCTCTTTACTTGACTAACTGTTTGATTGTTTTTGAAGTTATAATTTTTACCCTTCAATCTTTTCTTCTCATATGCTCTACAATTCACAGCTTTGTGTCAAAAGTTAGAGCATGCAAAACAGTATCCAAGGAAAATGTAAGGATATCTGTTTTGATAAACCTTCTTTGGAGTTGCCTTGAGTTCCTTCTTGATGGGTGGAAGTGGACTTCTGGAGTTATGAGCATTCCTTGTCTTTTTTTCTTCTTTCTTCTTGAATGTACTAAGAAGAGAAGTTGCATAAGATTTTGGTCTAACTTGATTTTCTTCTTTATAATAACCTAATCCATTTTTGTTATTCGGATGTATTTGTGCAGTTATAATTTAATCTAAAATTGTAGAACTGTTTTCATATTTGTTTTGAACAAATTTTGTATCAAGTTCTTTCCTTAAATGAATTAATTTTGCTTCCATTTTTTCACAAATTAATTTTTTTTCTCTAAGAGATTCCTCTAGCCTTTCTTCTATCCTATTTGCTTGTTGAATTTTCTATTTCAGATTGCTCATGATTTTCTTCATCTCCTTTTCTTTCTATTCATGATCTTCCTGCTGTTCAACTATAAGCCCTTTTAAGTGTCTATATTTATTTTTGTATCTTTTCATTCCATTCAAAGCATTGAATAGTTCTTTTTCCATGTTAACCTCTGCCTCATCTTATGACTCTTTTTTATGCTCACTTTCCTCTAGATCACTAGATTGTTCAATACCTAGAAAAAGGACCTCATCATCACTGTCACTCACCTCAGATGAATTGTTGTCTTCATCTTCTTCTTTTGAATAGTAGTTCTTTTTGTACTTTTTCTTATAGTTGAATTTTCCTTTTTTCTTATATTGTTTACTCTTGTCATCTTCATCCTCAGATTCTTTCTTGGGATAAGGACACTTGGATTGAAAGTGCCCAATTTTTCCACAATTAAAACACATGAAGGGAAGCTTACCTTTATACTTTCCTAATCCCTTCTGAAGTTTCTTGATAAAATTGGCTACTTCTACATCATGTTCTTCATTGTGGTCGATATGAGTGTTTTGCTTTTGATTCTTTATTTTCTTGGTCACTTTGAAGGCTGCTTCTCCTTTTGAAGTATTATTTTGTCCCATTCTCATCTCATATATAGTGAGAATTCAATGTAGTTGATCCATTTTCATGAGATTAAGATCATCTCGTTCTTCTAAGGTGGATATTTTTTATTCATACTTCATTGGCAGTGTCTTTAGTACCTTTTTAACCACTTCCTTTTCTTTTATTTTTCCTCCAAGACCTCTAATAGAATTGACTACCTCATCTACTCTTAGAAGGTATTCCCCAATATTCTCTTCTTCCTTCATTTTAAGGCTTTCAAACTGGCCCCTATATGTCTGAAGCTTGGATTCTTTGACTTTAGATTCACCTTCATAGATAATTTTTAACTTATCCAAATCTTACTTGGCAGTCTTGCATCTCATAACTTTTGTAAAAACAGTGTTTGTCAATCCACTTAAGATTGCATTTAAGGATTTGGAATTACCATCATATTTGCTTAGTTCCTTTGGATCTGTAGGTGCTTGGTCTTGTAGCTAGGGTTTTCACCCCAGCTTGAGCAAATGAGCACCTACTAAGGAGAAGGGACTCCTTAGTAGCAGTTCAATAAACAGTAAATAAAAACAGTAAAACAGTATGAAATTTAACCTAGCATGAGCATTAACATAAATAATAAAACATGAAAATATGGCAAAAGATTTCTCTTTTTGTATTAAAGATTACCTCAAGTGTAGAGGATGGTGGATCTCTTGTAGCAGTCCAGGAGGGTTGCTTCCAAGCTTCCAGCTTTGCTCCTTTCTCTTTCTCCAAAGGGTTGGATATGGGCCAAAGGGGCGCTCAAGGGTGAGCTAGGTTTTCAAGAGTGATTTTGGCAGAGTAAGGGTGTATTTGACTGTGGATATGAAATGAGGGGCCTCCATCACCTATTTATAGGTTTTTAGTGGTGGAGTGCTGGCCCATGGTTTTGGGAACCATATGGTTTAGGTCAACTGTATAGGGTTTTTGTCTCCTTTTTCCCTCTTTTTCTTCTTTTTTTTATATTTTTTATTCTCTTTTTAGAGGGTTTTTGCTATTTTGGAGGAATTTTGGATTATTTTGGGGGGAAAAGGGGTTTTTTGGCCTTTTGGAGGCTTTTTTAATGGTTTTGTGGCTTTTTGGAGGCTTTTTAATGGGATTTTAAGGTATTGGAGGCAAATATGGTGGGAATTATGGACAAATGATTCATGTAATGGGGTAGATGAGGTAGTGAGCACTTTTTCGGTGTTAACAGATTGCCCCCTGATGTGTGAGGGTAGGAGCTCATCGTATGGCCGATAGACATCATAAGTATTTTATGGTTTTCCTGGGGTGTGGAGAAGAGAAGAAATGAACTAGAGCCCAGAACAACGGTCCTGAACAAACTGCAAAAACTGAAAGTACATGACCTCAATAATGAATGAGGAATAATCTGAACATATGGATGAGGCGGGCATTCCCATGCCCGTATCAAGATATAGAACAACAATAACAATGGGTACCTGAAATATACATGGCCTCAAATAATGAATGAGGAAGAATCTCAATATATGGACGAGGTGGGCATACCCATGCTCGTATCAAGATACATAAAAAATAACTGTGAGGCCCGAAAAGGGGGACCTGTAGGATACATAGAGATTCACTGTGTACATCATAAGGGTCCAAAGGGGACACAAATCTTGGACATACTACTGGGATGACCATGTCTGAGCTGAAGAACTGATACACTGGAATAACAACAGTGCTACTGAGTGGGGTACTAGAGGAACTGATGAGCTGCTAGAGCATAGTGACGGGGAGTCATATCCTCAATGGTAAACTGGACTGGAACTGAACTGGGTACTCAAGGAAGCATATAAGTGGATGGATTCTGAATACAATCGCCAACGCAACCCGGACATCCACGGGAACATATAACTGGGAATTCCGAAGTGACTCACCAATGTGCTAGAGTTGGGGGAAATCTGTGGTCTTCGACCAATAACTGAAGAATATAAACCCTGCGTGATTCTCAACGATGCGATCAAGGTGTTGAAGTCGAGCATGTGAGAAACAACCACTTGAAGAGACAATGATGACTCCTCTCAAAATGGTCCGCAGGCACTCACCATAGATGGTGATGGGTCCAAGGCGCAGGGATCTCTGGGTCTATCCTCTGGAATAGAGGGGCTGTCGTCGACAGAGGGAGACCTGCAACTAGCAAGGAAATGATGTTTCCTTGATAGGAGCACGAGGTGGAGAATCGAAGTGTGAGAGCACTGATGGTAGGACTGACAGACTGTGGGGGATAACTAGGTAAGTATAGTGGGTGGACTCAAACTTCCTTTGTTCGGAGTATGATGGCAAGGACGATCGGGCAGCATATGAAACTAACTGGTGGGAAAGGGATCATAGCTGTACTGGATCAAGGATAGTGACTGGGATGAGGGATACTCAAGCTGGTGTAAAATGGCAGGAGATTGCAGACCTGATTGGGGTTGCTGTCGAGACGATCGATCATAGTGCCAAGAGGCATGGGGGGACTTCTTCACAGGTTAAGGAACGAGAATAAGTGTGTGTAAAATGGTACTATCGTGTGGATTTATACGAGCCCAGGACAGTTCATGCTCATGGTTTCTTTCAATTTTAAGGAGTCTGAAAGCGATAAGAAGACTCTGAAATAATGGAATGGTATTGTCATGTGGATTTGTATGAGCCCATGACAGTTCATGCTCATGGTTGCTTTCAATTTTAGAGATTCTAAAAGCGATAAGAAGACTCCAGGGGGGTGATTTTTCATGTGTTAGTCTCCAAGGCCCGAAGAAGCATAAAAGGATGCAATGAAGAACTCTTCTAGCCGGTGTGACTAGAGTATTCCTTTTTCGTAAGTAGTCTACCAGGTCTGGAAAAGGGTTAAACTTATACCAGATAGACGCCCTTTCAGGTACTTTAACGAGCATGAAAGGAATCAAGATTGCTCAGTGATCTTTTCATTGTTTTACAAATCCTTTTTCGTAAAGGATTTATCCAGCCTGAAAAAGGGATAAAATTATACCGAACAACAGGAATGGCCAGAAAAGGAGGAAGTGTTCAATCAAGGAACATTGATGATGACCAAGAATGAGGGTAGGGGGGAACACTGGTGGGCCTCCTTGTGGGATAATGAATGGTGGCAAAATAATGAAATAATTGTAGTATGACAGTAGTGAATGGCTCATGTGAAAATGTGGAACAATATGATGGCGGCCGAGGTGGTGCACAAACCGAGGCAGCAAGGTGTCGGGACACAATGTTGAAACTGTACTTGGTGAGAGCGAGAAATGATCTCAAGCATCATCACGAGCTCGGAAAAATGAATCCGGCGATATAAAAAGTGTAAAAAATGGATAACGACCGATGTGGCATGCAAACCAAGGCGACGGGGGGTGTTTGGGAAAAAATACCCAAAAAAATCTAGGGGTGAGAGCGAGAAATGATCTCAAACATCATCACGGGCTCGGAAAAATGAATCCGATGATATAAAATATACAAAAAACGGAGAGCAGCCGAAGTGGCATGCAAACCGAGGCAAATAGTGGTGTCTAAAAAATGCGGAAAAAATAAGAGAACAAGTTGACCATCATGACGGTCTCGTCGTGTTGATTCCAGTGGTGGAAACGGTGTGAAAAAGGACTCTGTATGGGTTCAGAATGGCCAAAACAAGAAAAAGTCAACGGACTATAAATAGTGAGTGGGTCCAACATGACAAGTGTCATTTGGACTTGTTGACTTTGACTAGTGATCAGAGTGGACCAGAGTTGAGTTGGCGTTTCAGGACGATCCGACCGGCTGTTTTCAGATACGGGAGTTACAGGTATTTCGACAAACTCATACCTACATTTTCATTGGGTGCGGGGGGAGGGGGTAGTGGGTCCTAGGGGATTTTTGTATGGTCCACGTGGGGTGGACCGCGGGTTTGTGGGGTGGAACCGCGGTCGGGGACCGCGGGTTCTAGGGTGGATCATGCGGCTGGGGACCGCGAGGTTCAGGTCGAAATACGTTGTCTGGTACCCGCGCGTTTCGAGGCTAGACATGCGGTTCAAGACCACGAGTTTGGCTCATATAGGCGCGATCCGAGACTGCGCCTATAGCCCTGACAACCGCAGTCGGAAACCACGGCAAGGGACCCTAAAGCAGCGATTGGAATCGAGCTTTTAGGGTTTCCCCGGGGGGGCAGTTTTACTTCTTTGACATGAGTCTGATGAGTTTGCCTTGTGTGATGGATAGGATGCCGTTGGTGCTTTGGCGAGAGTAGGATGTCCCGAATGAGATAGTGGATGTCATCCGGAGGGATCGGCATGTGTGGTCAACGTTAGGGTTGTGCGGACTGCTAAAGTTCGCACAGGTGCCTATGATGTGTTCAGCAGCGCTGCTACTGAATTGACTAGCGAGATTTTGGGAGCCGGACATTCAGGCATTCAGGGTGCAGGGAGAGAGGGTGGATCTCACCCTCACAGATGTATACTTCCTGACGGGGTTGCCCTTTCTGGGTAGGGTGGTAGATACGCAGCCGCGAGTATCCGTAGATGTGGATATGGAGGATATGTTGAAGCGATACTGTGTTCCAGAGGCTAGGGTGCAGAGGAATGCACTCCGGGTGGTGGACCTGCAGGAGCCAGCAGTACAGGCTATTGCAGCATGCGTGGTTCAAGTTTTGGGGTCCTAATCACTTGAGAAGGTGTCCCGGGGCCAGATGCAGCTGGTGGAGCGGGTGTTGGATGGTGTTTATTATGCTTGGGGCCAGATGTTCCTCACTTGTGTTCAGCGGCAGCTGACATTGGTGAAGGAATCTGGCAAGGAATTCTGTCATTGATCCTTTCTGTGTGCCTTCTTCATGGAGCGAATACCTACACTGCAGCCATGGTTGTCGGTCAGGGCAGGAGGACTAAGGGAACCGCGGATGGTGCGGTGGGGAGAGATGATGCGTTGCCGGGGTGGCGGTGAGGTTGGGAGATACTTTACTCATGAGCTCTACCTCCCGTGGTTGCAGATGCCGCTGACACTGGATGATTATCCATACAGAGATATGGACTACACCAGGGATCCGGAGGCACCACGGCCGCCAGGGAAGGTGTGGGGACCAGATGGTATGTATGGTTTTGCTTGCATGTTATGGATGTTAAGTCTTATGTATGACAGTTTTTTGATATACTGTTACTGACTGATGTTTGATCTATAGATGTTGGGCCGAGACCACCACCAGGACATGTAGCACGCAGGGGGCATGTGGCGGTACCAACCCTGCCAGGCCGAGGGGAGGTGCGTCGACGGGATGCTGAGGGGACTCTAGAGTCCGTACGGATGCTTCTAGATCGGTTGTTGGTTGGAGTGACTGATGACGGGTGGCGGGACGTGGATCTGGAGGTGATTCAGGACTGTTTGAGGGCGCCACGGGAGTTCTGGTCGATCGCGATCCAGGTGGCTATCTTGATGGATAGGGGTCGGGCACAGGAACCCGCAGGGGATGAGGAGCTGCTGGAGGAGTGAGGTGAGGACTTGGATGCAGCTGATGCAAGTAGTGATGCAGGGTATGACTCTCACTAGGGAGTGTAGGGGACTCCCCCCAATTTTGTAGCTACGGCATGTATTCTATGAGGCATATGGATGTATAGATATTTTTTGTATAGCTGAGTACGGGGGTACTCAGGACATGTGTAGCATATTGACATGTGTTTTTTGATATCTATATTTTCACATGGATGCACCTTTTTGCGATGATGTTTTAATGTACGCACGTGGATGCGCTTATGGTTTGTTATATGATTGTACTGCACGTGGATGCAAGTAGTGTAGGATGATGGGCACATGGATGCCCCTTATGTATTTTATGTGATGAAACATGATGTATGTAGGATTAGGCATGTGGATGCCCCTGTATAGTAATGTGTTTTTATGGTTATTGCACTTGGATGCAAATGCTTATGTGGTGATAGGCACGTGGATGCCCCTTGCAATATTTTTTGGATTTTTGATATGTTTTTGATGAGATGTTTATGGGATGATGATGCATGATGGATGGTTTACATGGTGTGATTGATGTTCCAATATAGGATGTTGTTATCCATTTGATCCGCAACACTATTTTGAGCTCTTGGGACATGGGTGAATGTTATGGATTCAAATTGTCGGGTGAGTTGTTTTGTGCGTAGGAATTTTCTAAAGATGCAAGGATCACGCACCTGGTACCAGTTGTTGAGCTGGGAGACAAGGAGCTGGGAGTCAAGGAACACATGAAGGTGACATATTCCCATCTGGAGGGAAGCAGTCAGAAGACCGGTCACAGCATCATACTCCGCCTGGTTATTGGTAGTAGTGCCTATACATATTCCATCAAGGTGAATCAATTCATGTGAAGGGGAATATAAGACCCATGCTGCAGAAGCCAGGTTTGGAGACCAACGGCTTGCTCCATCGGAGAAGCCATTGTAATGAGGTGGAAGATGATCCATCTGTGGTCATGCAAAAATGATGAATGTAAGATGGCGGTAAAAAAGGTGAAAAAAAAAGAGAGCAAACTGTACAATACGAACCAATGGGGCCGCGGGTTATTTAGGGATAAAAGCATTTAAGATACAATCCATTACGGGAGTTGCGCAAAGGTTGACCTTCTGAGTTAGTTAAAATGTATGCCCCATTGTTGAGACAGGTCTGCACGATGTAAGGGCCTTTCCACATGGATTCAAACTTTCCTTTACCAGTTTTGTCGTGGGCTTGGTCATAGGTGAGGACGAGGTCCCCTTCATGGAAAGTTCGAGCGTGTACATGTTTGTCGTAACCAACTTTGGAGTGGTTCTTGGCGGCTTCAATGGTCTGGAGAGTGGCACAACGGTCTTCATCAGCTTGTTCTAGTGATAGCAGACGTTGCTCGAGTGGGGAGGTGTTTGGGAGAAGCTCGACGACGATGTGTAAGGTAGGTATCTGACACTCGATGGGGAGGACAAACTCTACACCGTGAACTAAATGAAACGGGGTAAAACCGGTGGCGGATTTGGTGGATGTATGGTAAGCCCATAAGGCAGGGAATAACATGTGGTGCCAATTGGACTTATGTCAATCAACAGTGTGTTGGAGGATGGTTTTTAAAATTTTGTTAATGGCCTCTACTTGGTCGTTCCCTTGGGGGTACTAAGCAGAGGAGTACTGATGTTCAAACTTCAGTAGGGTGGATAACTCGCACCAAAGGAAATCTTTGAAGTGTGAACCATGGTCTGAGACCAACTGTTTGGGTACCCCGAATCAAGTGATAATGTGGTTAAAAAAGAAACGGGCAACGGTGTCAGTTGTACAATTGAAGGTGGGGATGGCTTCAGCCCATTTGGTGAAGTAATCGACGGCGACAATGATGTACTTATAGCCGTTGGCAGATGGGGGTTTATATTCCATGAAGTCGATGGCCCACTTACAAAAGGGACCAATGGTGATGACTGGGTGTAGAGGAGTGGGTGGTTTCCGGGCCTTGGGGGCAAAAAGTTGGCAATTATGGCAATGTTTGACCACTGTGATGTAGTCGATAAAGAGTGTGGGCAAGAAGTATTTGGCGTGGACGACCTTTTGGGCAGTGGCCATTCTAGAGAAATGGCCGCCACAGGAACCACTATGACAGTCATTGAGGACGTGTTTGGCTTCCTCGTGTGTAAGGCAACGGCGGAGAATCATGTCAACTCCTCGCCGGTAAAGGACATCACCTAAGAGGAGATATCGAGAGGCATGGTGGCGGATACGATGGCATCCATCACGACTGATATTGTGTCGAAACTTCTGCATGCGAAGGTATAACAAAATGTCATCGTACCATGGGTCATCAGACGAGATGATGAACAAGTGATTGTCGGGTAACTCATCGGAGATTTGTGGGGATGACAGAAGGGAGGGGGGATCAGTGATGAGCTGGGAAAGCATGTGGGCTTTAGTGCTCTTAGGGGTTCTGAAAGTGAGGTCATATTCTTGTAGGATAGTTACCCATTTAGCAACGCAACCTTGTAGGAGGCGTCAGTTTAAGAGATAGACCATGGGGTTGGAGTCGGTGACAACTGTAGTATGACTGAGAAAAATGTAGTGTCGCAATTTTTGGACGGAAAAGACCACATCAAGGGCTAGTCTTTCCTCATATGGGTAACGCAGGGGTGGTCTAGACAAGGTCTGGATGACGTAATAAATGACATGATCCTGGCAAGTGGCGTCTTCTTGAACAAGGACTCTGGACACGGCATAATCGGATGCTGAGACATAAAGGATGAAGTCCTGAGAGAAATTCGGAGGGGAGATCAAAGGGGATTGTGTGAGAGCTTTCTTGAGGGCTTCGAATGCATCTTCTGCCTACTCATCCCAAACAAAGGGTATGCGAGTGCGAAGCAGGTGTAAGAAACCATGAACGGTGGTGGCATAATCGGGAACGAAGCGACGGAGGAAATTAGATCGCCCCTGTAGACTCTGGAGCTGCCGAAGCGTGCGAGGAGAGGGAAGTTCTAAGATGGCTTGGACTTTCAGGGGATCAATAGAAATCCCTTTCTGGGAAACAATGAAACCAAACAACCAGCCTGCCAGAACGCAAAAGACACACTTGTGTGGGTTCAAGCGAATTTGATATTTGCAACAACGCAGGAAAACTTGACGGAGGTCGTTAAGGTGGTCTGATCATTTTCAGGAACGAGCTATAATGTCGTCAAGATAGACTAGAAGGATATGGACCAAGTCATGAAAACAATAGGTCATGGCCCGCTGGAAGGTGGCACCGGCATTTTTGAGGCCGAAAGGCATGATGCGATAGGCAAAGGTGCCCCATGGGGTGGTAAAGGCAGTCTTGTATTGATCCTCCTTACGGATATGAATATGGTTGTATCCGGAAAAATTGTCCATGAAAGATAGGACTTCATGCCCCGCACACACATCGATGATTTGGTCAATAAATGGCGTGGGGAAGTTGTCCTTGGGACAGGCGCGGTTTAAATCGCGGAAGTCAATACATACTCTGATGGTGCCTTGTTTTTTGTTAACAGGAACGGGGTTTGAAACCCAAGTGGTATATGCAATAGGATAAATGAATCCTGCCTTGCAAAGTTTCTCAATCTCTGCTTTAACAGCAGGGAGCCTGGAGGGATGAATGGGGCGCTATTTCTGGATAACGGGGGGTACATCTGGCCATGTGTCAATATGGTGCTCTACAATAGCGGGGTCGAGACCAGGCATTTCGGTATAGGACCAGGAACAAACATCACGGAACTCTTGGAAATTTTTTTTGTACTCTCCAATCTCATACTCACTGCAGGAGGAGCCTAAGGTAATGATTTCAAAAGCATAAGGTGGGCCAGAGATATCTATGTGGATGACGGGTGAGATGCTGACCATGTTACCTTCCTCAAAGGCATCAGGAGCGGGAATAGGATCCTTAAACCAGTCAACTTTGGTGCGAAGGAAATCATTGGACTCAACTGCAAATTGGGTGGCTATGGTAGAGGAGGAGTCTTCTGGGAGGAAATAGGAACAATGGTGCATGTCATCCCAGGGATAATCTGGGGCAGTGAGAGCCTATAGAATCTCCTCATCATTGCGAAAATTTTGAGTCATCAAATCAGTTGACGAGGGAGTGGTAGTCGAAGAGATCATATAAATGGTGTTAATTTCTCCGGATCAGGATGATACCGGGGGGTGGATCTCCTCAATTGTGGGGGGTGCCGTCTCAAGGTCCAAATTATTCATCTCGTAGAGAGCTGCTCTGTAATCTGGGAGATCAGGACAGTGATGTGAGTAATGGCCGTAAATACCGCATATTGCACAAGGGTGGTTGGTATGCAGTGATTTATCACGAGGCTTAGGGGTTGGATCTAGTTCGACAACCGGGATATTGGGGTCATTGTCAAGCATTTGCATGTGTTCCTGTAATGCAGGTAATTGTGGACATTGATGATTTGGATGGCCTAGCTCATCACACAACGAGCATTTGGGGGGAGCAAGAAACACAGGGGGGTTAACTTTTTTGGGCGGGGGTAGAGCAGTGTATGGTTGTGGGCCTGAACCCCCAGTGTGCTTGATAAGAGGGGGGGATTCGTAGATGACAAAGGGGTAGTGACACCGAGAGGTGGTTGACTAGTAGTGGCAATGGGTTGCACCGGTTGTAGGACAACATTTGGTGTTGGTGGGGGAACGGGAGGTGAAATATACCACACGGGTAATCCCAAGGTTAACCCAGGGAGGCTGAGAGTAGCCATAACCGGGGCGCTTACTACTCCCGAGGGAGGGAATAGGAAGGGGATTGTGTGGATGGGTGTAACACCAATGTGACTAGGTACCAATGGTGGTTTGGGTAACAAGGGCGGTTGATTGTTGGGTGTTTGTGTATTGTGGAAAAGGGTACATAGGTCAGACACTTCAATCGCGGGTGACGGGGGTGGAATGGATTGGAATGTTGAGGTCATCGACGTATCTGAGTAAAGTCTGGGTCCCACGGAGGAAACAAACGAGGTAGTTGCACCACAAACATGTTGTTCAACCATGGGGAGAACATTTTCGGGTGCAGTGGGGGCATTGGGATCGTAATAGGTGAGTTGGTCAACCTTGACCACGCGTCCGTCATGGGGGAACATCATGGTACGAAAAACAGATGAGGCAACTGCTCACATGGCATGCATGTAGCTACGGCCAAGTAAGAGGTTATAATCAAGTTGGGCATTGATGACCTCTATGTCAATGAGCACGGTTTTAGCAGCCAACTGGATGGGGACGTTAGCTAAGAGACCTTGGGGTTGAGCTGAATGGCCGTTGTAGGCTCGCAATGCAGTGGTGGACTACTGAAGAGTAGGGGATCCCAACTTCTGCCAAACGAATGTGGACATAACGCATGTAGAGGCACCTTCATCAATAATGCACCGATGGATGACAAGATTTTGAATGGAAACAGAAACTTGGAATGCTAAAGTGGAAGGCAGGCGTGGTTTGGACTGGTCCAAATCGAAGGCCATCAATCGTGAATCATTTGGGTCAAAAGCACCAATGGCGGAGAGCAAAGTCTTGCGCTGTGAAGGATAGTTTTTTAAGACTTCTAACGGAGACATGGCTGCAGGAGATTGGGCTAAGTCATCTACAATGTTGTAATTTGATGCAGCGCAAACATTGGGGTTATTGTTGATGCGACGAAGTGGGAAGCGAGGTGCTTTGGAGGCGCCATCTAGTGGAGCCAGAGGTATACGTAATGTCTGATCAGTGGGATGAGTGTTACTGCTTTTGTTGGTGGGAGAGGCTTCAGGGGTGGAGCCATATTGGTTCCAATGGGTTTGGAGATTGACATCAACGGATGACATCATTAACAAGTGGTGGGTACCTAAGTCTAACATGGGTTGATCAGGAGCGGCATAAGTGATCTATTTTTGTGGTGGCGCGTTGCCTTGAGGGGGAGCCAATGGCTGAGTGTTCACTATGCCTTGGGTTGGTAAGGTGTTTTGCAGCACCAAAGGTTGATGCTGAGGTGGTGGGGGGTTGGGTGGTGCCTGAGGAGCCGCGTGCCCTTGGTGATGGGCATCATCAGTCCAGAGTTGTCGAGCTCGCTCCAAATGTGGGAAAGCATGAGTGTAGTGGCCATAGACTCCGCAAATAGAACATGGGTGGTTTGTTCACAAATTAGGATTTGTGACCTGCTTGGGTGGCCGATCAGCGTTCTGGTTGGCAGGGGCCGTGTTATTGTTGTTTGGGGGATTGGGAGGTTGACCGCCTTGGTCTGGAGGGGGGTTTCTCCCACGGTTATGGCCTTTGCCATGGTTTTGCTGGCCCTATTAGCGCTGGTTGTTTTGGTTCTGCTGCAGATTCTGTTGGGCTTATACTTGCACCTGGGCAGCAGGTGGGTTCTGGGGTTGTGCAGGTGCGGGAGCAGGCTGCGATAGATAATAAGCAGGTGGAGGTTGCGCAGGTGTTGAACCTTATGGGGGTTGATGATACATCTGTGGAACGGGTTGGGGGTTTTCCGCAGGGGCTTCCTGTGGTGGGTAATAAGCATGTTGGGCTTGAGAGGACACAGGAGCTCGTGCATCCTGTGGGTGGTAATATGGCTGAGGTGCGATCGGGGGGGGCGTAAGCGGGGGATGCATGAGAAAAGCACTGAGGTGGACATGAGGGCCCGTGGGAATGGTGATGATGTGCCATAGGAGCATACGAATTGGTTGCTCCGGATTGAGATGTAGCCCGCGAAAGGTCGGGGCCATGGCTAGGACGTGCTATGGAAAAGGGTTGAGGATGCGAGGAAACATGGCCAATGAGGCCATTTGCGGCATGGGATGCCCCCATCGCATCATGTTGGGAGGAATCGCCACGAGGGGCGTTGGGTATGATGGAATACAGATAACCTGACTGGGCGTAAATGAGGTCCAATTGCTAGGCTTTGAGGATGGCCTCTTCTTCGGATTGGGGTCGTTCGGATGCCACATCCTTGGCAATGATAAAAAGGAGGGATTTTAGAAACCAATCTAAGAAGATACGATCATCTAAATTGATTTTGTAGATGCTACAGCGTCGACGCCACTCATGAATGTGGTCAGTGATGTGGGTAGCCGTGTTCTGTCTGCAAGACAGTAGGATCTCAACTCCCGCATCATAGCGGATAGGTAACTGAAAGAAATGCAGGAAAGTCGAAGCAAGGGAGGTAAAGGTGGCATGGGTCCCATGAGGCTGCTCGATGTACCACTTAGCTACAGAGCCAGTGAGGGTGCGTTGTAATAGACGGAGGTGGATAGAGTCGTCCACTATGGAGTTGGAGGAACACCATAGATGGAAGGACATAATATGGTTCTGGGGGTCCTCACCTGCCTTGCCCTCAAACTTAGGGATTTCGGAGGGGAGCTTGGTGGGCATGTGAGGCCATGCAAGGTCGTGTCTGATGGGATCGTTAGTCAGTCTAGCTAGGTTAGGAAGGTTGAGACTAGCCATGAATGGAAAACTAGTAGAAGGATGTGACATACTAGTGGGTGTGACCATGTTGGAGCCAATGCCCCCAAGTGGAGGGCTTGGGTTTGGGATGTTGCCCCCAAGTGGAGGAACGAAAGTGGTATGGGACGGTCCTGCACCGCTAAGGGTAGTGTGAGTCACTGATGGAGTGGCGATAGGTATGCCAGCTACTGGAATGGGTACAGTGATCAGAATGGTAGATGTGGTCTCCATCGAGGTCATACCCAAAGAAGGTGTGGTAGCTGGTGTGGTGGTGGATGCTCCACCAATGGTCCCTACAAAGAAAGGGGTGGAAGTCACGCCAGCCATGGGGCTGGTTGGTGCAGTGTAAATGGGGTTCTTGGACTCTGCCTCAGAATCAGAGGTAAAATAAGGGGCATCAAGATCGGGTGATGGATTTCTATGCCGTTGATGAGTGGAGTCAAGTGATAAGACTCGAGATCTATGATGAGTGGTATCAAGTGATGAAGATCTATGTCTATGACAAGTGATTTCAAGTGAACCATGCTGTGGGGGCTTGCCCTAGAGGCGCCGAGAATGTCTCGGGGACTCAATGGTGATAGATGGTGTCAAGTATCTGGGGGTTGTGTTGAGTGAAAAATAGCTCAAAAACCCTAATGCAACCGAGTGTGCAGAAGGAGAGCTCAAAAAAAATATGGCACTCAGGCCAACAATTCTATGGCACATATAGGATTTGAATAGGCCAAGTAGAGAATTCGAATTCCTAACTCAGAGTGTGGCTTGGATGACAGGGGAGTCATCATCCAGTCAATGTATCAGTCATCAATGGTAACATTCTGTCAAGTCTGGTTTAACTGAGTCTAATTGAGTGTGGTAGGCACTAACTGAATGAAGAAGGCTCAATGGAGGGCACACGAGGAGCTAACTGGAGTTAGAATGGGAAGACTAGTCTCACTAGAGGTCCATCGAAGTGAAACAGTCAGTGGGGAAGTCAATCTAGCCTTAGATCAAGGAAGAACTGAGTGATAATTGACTGGTAGGTGAGAAAGGTGCCTAGCTAGCCGTGGTAGGTGAGAAAGGAACACTTTCCATGCAAAAGACTGGAGAAGGGCACCTTTGGTAGGTGGGAGGTCCCTTGGGGGCTGTAGACAGGCTGTGGAGAGCTAAAACCAAGCTCTAGGAGCTGGTAGGTTCACCATGATGACTGGATGCATGCAGATGACTGGATGTATGCATAATGCATGCATGCATGCAAAACTAAATAATGATGGGGAGAATATTTCAACATTATGTATCCACGAAGGAGAGACTAAACAGGCTCACTCACAGCCATGGTTTCACAATCATTCAGGATCAACAAGCACACATTTGGCTCTGTCAAGCAAGTGGGGAGACAAGGAAGAAGTTTCCTAAGCCAATGAGCTCAACCACAGAGCTACACGCATATCCAATTGACTTCAGACAATCCAGGAACCCCCATCACCTCCACTCTCAGCCTAAGTAAGGTCTCCTTCTCTTCCACACAGTCCCTTGGGCGCCCCTTCCCTCAGTGTTGACCTGGGAAGGTATGGCTAGTTCCGAATTCCAACCAAGGATGAATGATCCCTAACTATATCTACCATGAAGTATAACCCCCTAGTATCTTTCCCACTGCGATCCACTCTAGAATCTCCTCAGCGTTACGGTCGAAAGGATTTGTCCCGTCGTTTCCCTTTCGGGCTTCCAAAACCGGGTTTCCCTATGAATTTCTGGGCATCCAACTCTCTCAATTTCTCCCCAAGGTTTAGGTCTATGGATCCCCCATCGGATTTCTCTGTCCACACAGATGTTTTGGGCAATCTTGGCACTTCCAAACATGGCTTCATTCCAAGTCGCGATTTTGGTTTTTTTTTCCTCCCTGCTGGCCTCCCTATCCTCTACCCATAAAAACTTATGCCTAGATCGTTAGCAATGGAATCGGGATGAGGAAAAATGTCCTTCCATGAGGTGAAGTGACTTGTGGGTTAAGCAAAATAGAGCACATACCCTGCCATACGAATTTCAGGGTTGCCCATACTCCATCACTCTCATGAGCTGATTTCTTCAACCACTTCCTTACAACAGATTAAATGTCAGCAAGGAAATTCAAATGGGTTCTCAAGATGACATATGGAAGAGTAGGGTTCAATCCCACAACCCCCCCACCTCTCCCTAGTGGATACACGTATCCCCCTCATTTAGTTTCATCCATATCCAATTGCTTGGTATTTTATTTGCATTACAATTATTTTCATGCTTTTACAGTTTCCCCATGGCTTACTAGCACATGGATAGCACAACATAAAATACCATCCCTTCAAGGATGAGCATTTACTAGCGGGGCCTTGGCCTTTAGATCCATGCTAGGAATCATACATCACATATATAAAATATTTACATCAAAATCCAATATGTCCTAAGGGTCAAAATGGGGGTATTACACACATTAAAGTCATGATTCTCAAATAAGGCTTACTATACCAAAACTCGTCTTGCTTTTTCCAAACATTTGCCACTCTATATAAAAAATTTCACGTTCCCTTCTTATTGTTACATGAGAGCCATGTGTTTATGCTTCACTTCTTCTTCTTACATGAGTTCCTAGGGCATTGTAACTTTGGTTTCAAATTCTCTCTCTCTCTCTCTCTCTCTCTCTCTCTCACACACACACACACACACACACACACTTGTATTTTGATAATAATAGTATGATGTACTATTTATAGAATAACAATTTCTTGAAGTAAAAAATGTGCATACTCTTTAGTGAAGTGAAACTACATGTTCCTTTTAGTATAGTAAAATTGCATGCATGTTATTTTAACCTAGACAATTTGGCACATGACATTTCAATATCAAGGATCCATGAACCTATTTTTTGTGAACATGTTCATCGTTTGGACTTTCATAATGTGATTTGGTTATTTAGACTATGGATTGCATTTGAAAGGTCCACCAAGTTTGTGGACTCACCCTTAAACACATAGAACACCATGGGCCCATAAACTACCTATAGTAACTAGTTAACCATCACTTACCCACCCTTGACCAATTCAACCATGTCAAGATTAACCTAGCAATGGTTGATTAAGGATATTGACACCTCAGAGACTATTTAGTTGTAATCCCCCTCCATGATGGATTTGAATCAGTAGACCCCACAATCCTTCCTCCATGATATAGTAAACATTGTAAGAGTCCTCGTAGTATTTTAACCATCACTACCTTAATCTCTAAAACACATAATCTTCATGACCTATTCAAAACTTTAGACTAGGGATTTATCTTTGATCAAAGTATTAAATCTAGTCTTCACATTAAAATAAATAAATAAATAAAACTTCTATATTGTATTCATCCATCAACTCTAGTAATTAAAATAGAAGGAAACTTCTAATGGAAAGTAAACATTTATGTAGGATAACTTTTGTGTTAAGGATGCTCCTGCATCAAGCTCCCTTGGTTGAAAATTTTTGAGAGATTCAAGGTAGGTAACATTTTTCTTTTTGTGTTAAAAACTTGCTTAGCTTTCCTTCATTATTATAATCTTTGGACTCTTCTTGACACTTTAGTTTAATTTAATTTTCCGCTTACTTTCCTTCAAAAACACAACACATGCCAACAACAATAACAATGGTAGTTTGTTAAATTCACTACTAACCTATCTATGTAAAAGTGCAGATAGAGGGGAGTTTTGTTCTTGGGTATTCATCCACCTAGGTAAAAGTGCGGATAGAGGGGAGTTTTGTTCTTGGGTATTCATCCACCAACATGACTACAAGTGAGTATTGAGCTATGCATGCCAACTAAAGTTGAAACGAAGGTTGTTATCAAAGAAAAATAGGATTTTTTTTTGCTAAAAATGAAAACGAACATAAGAAATGGTGTTTTTCATTGTGATCCACTTTTAAGTCATTTTATATGCTTGACACAAATTTTATGTTGTGTTTTATGGTAACTAGGATCTTCTTCTTAATAATAAATTGATTTATGTCACATATCATAAAAATTAGTCACAAATCCCATTATACATCTCTCTCAAATTAAATTATACAATATACTTTAATTTTCTTAATATAATAAGATATATTTTCGTGACTTTCATAATTAATTATTTTCCAAAATATATATAAAAATTTGACAAATATAATTGTCAAAGTTACGTTTTATCAAGTCAACTTTTTTTTCTTTTCAATTTTAATTTTTTAAGGAAAAACAAAGAGGTTCAAAATCCTTAGAAGCGAAACTACATCATAGAATGAACTTGCATTGAAAATTATAAAATGTAATTGGTATAATACTAGCAACAACCACGTTTTTAAAAATGGTTGATATTCACCGATCGGCACATATCAACCATGACTACATATTTAAAAGTGGTTGATATTTGTCGATCAACAAATATCAACCACATTTAAAAATGTGGTTATTACTAGTGGACAACCTACAAACGAAGAAATAACTAAACTAAAATATTAATAAAAATGTTATTTGAAAATAAAAATAAAAATAAATACATACTAAGTTAAAATATATATATATTAAATTAAATTAAACAAAAAGGAAATAAAGTAATATTAAATTAAAGATATGTAAAAAAAA
The DNA here is from genome assembly GCA_027924585.1 of Larix kaempferi. Classification (NCBI taxonomy): domain Eukaryota; kingdom Viridiplantae; phylum Streptophyta; class Pinopsida; order Pinales; family Pinaceae; genus Larix; species Larix kaempferi. The sequence goes on along the minus strand of BSBM01001312.1, from coordinate 6,854,331 downwards.
AATTAAATTAAATTAATATAAAAATAAATTAAATGCAAAATAATTAAAGATAAGTAAAATAATTAAAATATTTTTTTTTTTACAGAAATGGGTAAAAGCTTTATATTAAAAAGATGGAAATATTACATCATAGTGGGGAGGCTATTCCCAAAATCTCAGATCTGCTGTAACAGACTCAATGAGTATCAGCCTCTGGTTCTCAAAATAAGCTTTTAGTCTATTACATTCAAAAATATTTGCCGAATAAGCACAACTGTAGATAGAAACGAACTGCCCTAATATAAGACAACATAAACAGAACATAAGCAAATAGATAGATTATCAGTAGAGATGGCATGTCAGAGGTCTTCATCCTTAGTTTTCATGATTGCTTCGAGCTGAGGTCCCCTTGCTTCCAATGACAGTGCTAGCATTGTCTTCATCTATGTTCAGAATGACTAAGGGGATGTTCCCATTGCTAACCCTAACACAATCAACTTTTGCCTCTACAATTCTCAGACAGCTATATAAATTATCCATTTTGTTATCCAGTTTCTCAAAACAGTCTTTGGTCTTACCAGTGCAGGTGCAAACTTCAGAATTGGATATTTGGACGAAAGTACCAAACTGAGAGATCGTTTTCTTCATTTCCATTATGTCGCCTCTGAGCCAACGCACTTGAGCATCCAAATCTTGCAGATGAGTTTGAAGTTCCAGAGAGGGACTACCTTGTTCTAACGGAGAGCCCATTCCCGACATGCCTCCCGGTTCAATGGAGCTATTGCAAAAATTGTGCTGAGCAAAGATCAGATTATGTTCCCCCAAAGTTGGGAGCCGGCCACCTTCTCCCGGAGCTAGCCACCATTCGAATAATGCATCGTTCGACCCCCAAGACCATGAGAAAAATCGAGGGGAACCCATCTATTTCCCATGCCCACATCTTCCTTTTGAGACTGGGTGGTGCAATTTTTCTTTGCCCCTCCCCTGAAATGATCAGAGCCGTGAACACCATGAAAAAGATCCATGAGAGAATGTTTTAGTTCTCTATTGCAGGTCCCTCGAGGCTACCCCTCGAGGTTCTTCACGCATTTTCGGTAGTGTTGGGCAGGAGGACCACGATTGCAATCCATGAGAGAAACCGAAACCTTACGAGAGCTACCAGAGAAAACCTTACGAGAGCTGCCAAGGAAAACACAAGGATAGAGCAGAAGCACAAATGTGGAGAAGGGCAGAGTGCATAACCCTCCATCAACCTGCATGAAATAACCCACAAGCCTCATCTTCAATAAATTCCCGCATGTGAGCCACATGGCTTCAGTCAGTGCAAGCCGTCGGTTCTGGGAGAGGTCAGTATAGGAATTGCGAACGGATCCAACATCGGCTCTTAAGAATAAATGTCACGATGGGATGGCCATGGGTGGTAGAGTAATTTAGGGAATAGGTAGAAAACCAAGGGTTAAGGAACCCAAACATTCACATTCAAACACCCATCCTCTAGGAGGTGTCCACAATTCAAACTTGAGCCCAAATTGGCCATGGAATCAGCCCTATGATTGTTGGCTCTTAAGATATGAAAGAAATCGAGGGAGACAAAAGCTTTGGCCAGGTGGATAAAATGATGGTGCATCATGGAGAGAGGCTTGTGACTGTGGTTTATAAGGCCTCTGGCTTCTTTGATCACAATCATAGAATCTCGAAGGACCACCATATTATGGATGTCGTTTCTTTTAGCTATGTCAATTCCTTTTATCAAGGCTAACCATTCGACTGCATTGTTAGTCCTTGAACCAATTCCCCAAGCATAGCTTTTCTTGTTTCTTCCATCGGGGTTTAAGAGAACCCCCCCCCCCCCTGTGCCTGCCAACCCTGGATTTCCTTTAGAGGCACCATCAAACATGAGGATATGACTTCCCTGAGTATTGATCCAATTCAGTAGTCTGAATTGGTCCATTCTGATATGCTAGTTTGGGTGGCTGCTCTTCAGAGCTGGGAGAGGAGTTAGGACGAGTAGATCAGCTACCCAAATTTTTTCTTCCACCGTTAAGGGTTATTTGTGGATATTGTGGAAGTTTTTGATGGATAAGGTGTCAATCCAGAGGGTTTTAGCTACTGAAATGATTTTCCTAGAACTGGCCTTGGTCCCTTCAAAAATATCGTGATTTCTTGCAGTCCAGATTTTCCAACAAATGAACTTTGGAAATGCAAGCCAAGCTCTTTTAAAAAAAGGTTTTCCAAAGAGGGAGGTTGGATAATAAAGATGCCATTTCCAAAAAAGATCCAACCAGTTGGTTGGGAATGTCAAGTTGGAATGAGCAGGGAGAAGAGCTCTACGCCAAACCTCTTGAGTGAAGATACAGTCAAGAAAGAGGTGGTTAACTGATTCTTCTGCGTTTTTGCACAAGACACATCTGGCTGGGCCTGCAATTTCTCTTTTTTTTAATTTGTCGGCCGTAAGAATTTTCTGGTTGGAAAGGATCCAATTGAAAGCATTTATTTTTGGGAGACCATCACTACTCCAGACCCTATTCCATTTGCTATCTTGTGTATTGTTATTGTGCATGGCATCCAGATATAAGTAACCTTTCCTGACAGTGTAGTGTCCATCCTTACCCTAGCATCTTTTGTCTCGCATTCCAGAATGGATTGGAATGGCTCCATGGAAACGAGAGAGGAGATTGGAATATTCAAAGAGGAGATGGGGGGGGAGATCCAGATTCCTCCAACCCACCCAATTCCCTTTGGGAGACCAAGAAGATACATCAAAAAGAGTGCGAATGTTATTTTGATCCATCCAACTTTTTAGCTCTTGGAAGGCCGCTAGAGCAAGGAACGAGGGATGATCACCAAACTTATCTTTCCAGATTTGGACTTTTTTACCATTGCCAGGAGCCCAAGAGAGGTTGTTCTGGATAACGTAGGCCGCTTTCTTGCAGAGGCTCCATATTACTGTGCCTTTTGTATCATTGTCAATATTATCGACACACCTGGATCGGGACCCATGCATATATTTTTTGTTGAGGATTTCTTTCCATAGTGACTTCTTCCCAGAGATGATCCTCCACAGGATTTTTGCTCCCAGGGCAAGATTCATGTAAGCCAATTTCTTGACTCTAGCTCCCCCATGGGATTTAGGCCTGCAAACCATCTCCCAGTTGATGAGATGAAACTTTTTGTTGTTGTTTTTTCCTCCTTTCCAGAGAAAGGTTCTAAAGAGTTTTGAAATTCTTGAAATAACAGTCTGAGGGGCAAGAGAGATAGAGCAGGAGTAAAGGGGGCAAGCAGCCAAGATGGAGTTTAAAAGGACCAACTTTCCAATAGGGTTTATCCAATGAGAGCCCCAGGCCTTGATTTTGCTTTTAATTTTTTCAATGAGAGTATTCTAGTGAGCCACTTTCTTCTTTCCTCTTAGGATAGGGACTCCCAGATAGGAGAAGGAGTTCCAATCTTTTACTCCTTCAAAACCAAGAATTCTTGCTATTCTTAACAGGGTTCTGTTGGGGCAATTCCAGCCATAGATCTTGGATTTTCTCATGTTGACTTTTCCATCAGAGGCTTTAAGGAAGGTGTCGAGGGCCATTTTGAATTGGGTGGCGATGAGGGTGGAGGCCCCGCCGAGAAGGATGGTGTCATCTGCAAACTGGGAGTGATTGATCGGCCTAATTCCTCTGGCAATTTTGATTCCTTTGAGGTCTCCAGAGGACTGTAAATCGTGGAGCTTTATGCTAAGGGAATCGACGACAAGTAGGTGGAGAAAAGGTGAGAGAGGGCAGCCTTGTCTTAGACCTTAAGTGGATAGGAAGAAGGTTGTGGGTCTGCCATTGAAAAAAGGGGAAATCCAAGGAGTATTTGTGCATGCTTTGACCCATCTCACAAACCTATCAGAGAATCCAAACTTTATCATAATAGCATAGAGAAAGTCGTGATTAACTCTATCAAATGCATTAGCCATATCAAGTTTGATGGCCATGCCTTGGTGGTTTTTGGAGATGCTAGAATGGGTGGATTCTTGCACCAAAACAATATTGTCCAATATTTGGCGTCTAGCAAGGAAACCCCCCTACGTCTCGGAAATTATTTTTCCCATGACTTTTTTGATTCTGGTGGCTAGAATTTTGTAAGAGGTGTTGCAGAGGGAGATGGGTCTAAAACGACTAAGGGATTTGGGAGATTTGTCTTTGGGGATGAGGGCGAGGAAGGAGGAATTGGTGGCACCGTCGATTTTATCTTTTTTCCTTGTCCAATTTAGCATGCGCTTGAGGTCATTTTTGATAATGCTCCAGGTATCCCTGTAAAAGTTTGAGATGAAACCATCAAGCCCAGGTGCCTTATCAATTTGGAGATTCCAGACTGCTTCTTTGATTTCCTGCTCATGAATAGGTTTGATGAGATCCCGATTGATGTCTTCAGGAACCATATTGGGAATGCCAGCAAGAAGATCTGCTTGCGCCGTGAGGTCAGCCTCTCCCTCATCCGTGAAAAGTTCGTGAAAATGGTTGTGGGCAAGATTACTAAGGTTTTCTTGCCCTCTAATCCAAATTCTATTGCCATTCTTTAATTCCCTGATTGCATTCCTACTTCTTCTTACCTTGGACTGATTATGAAAATATTTGGTATTGTTGTCCCCTTCTTTCAACCATAATTGTCTTGAGTTTAATCTCCAGGTTTCCTCCTCTTGTCTTGCTACTCTGAGAATGTTCAATTCAAGAGTTTTCTCTTTGTCGATGAGGGTTGGCGTGATGTCTTCTTTTTCCATTATATCTTGGAGATTTCTAAGATCATTTTGCAAAGCTAATTTTGAGCTGAGGGGGCTCTTAAAGGAATTCTTAGCCCAGTATTTAAGATTTTTCTTGACGCACTTGAGTTTGGACTCCCAAACAAAGTTGAGGGAGCCAAAAAAATTGGTGCTCCAAGCTTGCTTGACAATAACCAAAAAATCGAGGCTGTTGATCTAGAGGGGGTTGAAACGAAAAGGGATAGGACCAAGGTTTTCAGGGGGTGAGAGGGAGAGTGCAATGGGTTTGTGATCTGAGGAGGCACAGGGAAGGGTGAAAGAATTGAAAATAAAATCAAGGTTAAAGAAGGGGGAACTTACTAGAAAATGGTCGAGACGGGCTGCAATGTAGCTTGCACCACACCTTTTATTGCTTTAGGTATACTTGGCATTCTTGATGGGGACGTCCATGAGATCAAGCTCGGCCGTAAGGTATTCAAGGTGTTTCCCGAAGGGATCCCAAACCATACTTCCTCCTCTCTTCTCTTTCTAGGACGTAGTGACATTAAAATCGCCAGCAATTATTAGTTTTTTATCCCTCATTCTGGCTTTGAGATTCTTAAGTTCTTCCCATAAGGTGGTTTTATCTCGATGGTGTATAGGGCCATACACATTATAGACAAAGAAGGTGTTGTCCCCATCAATTTATTTTAGCTCCGATAGGAGCCAGTGTTTATTTTCAACTAGGGAAGTGATTGAAAATTTGGGAGAGGCAATAGTAGCAATGCCCCCTGAAGCTCCACGAGCATTGCTAGCATTTCCTTGACTTTCTTTCGAAATGGAGGCTGAGATAGATAGAATCTTTGCGCTCTGCATTTTAGTCTCTTGGAGTAGAATAATGCCAGGCTTCTCGGTTTTTAACATATTTTTAACTGCTTCTACTTTATTCAGTCCACCCAACCCTCTACAATTCCAAGAGACAACCAGCATTACTTCCTAGCTGAGTTGGGTCCTACTCAGGACTTGCCTTCCTTGACTCTTGCTTGTGTTTTATGCTACTGCATCATCTTCATGTCCTCAAGGCTTTTTTGTCTTCCCAATTCTATTTCTCTTTCCGCCTCCAGTTCTCTGTGGTACCTTTGTGTTTTCCTGCCTCTGGTATTTGGTATTTGCACTGTTTCTCCTTCATCTTGGGATTCCGAGCATACTTCTAGTGTAGAAACTGATGAGACAAATTTCCTTTTTAGTTTATCTGCCCAAGTATCACCTGGGATGGTGGAATCCCCTAGGTCTTCTGCTGATGGTTCCTTTTCTGGAATGGCTATCTCATTATTGCCCTTATTGGTTTCATTAGAGTTGACCTCAATTGGAAGGATCTCCTCATCTTCCGTCTGTAAACCATGAAATCAGTTGGAAGTGGCCTCTGGGGATTTTTGAGCAGAAACATAGATATGGTTGGGAGGAGTGACATTAGGAGGGGGAGGTGGAGCCATATTCTTTTTACCTTTCTTGACCTGTTGCCAACCTTCTTCCTAAGGTTTTGCCAAGTTCTCCTGATGTGCTTTGGGGCAGTTTTTCACAAAGTGTCTGTATTTGTGACATTTTTTGCATTTGAAGGGGAGTTGTTCGTAATCGACCTTCTGCAGGTGTTCCCAGCCATCCATTTGCAGATTAACTTCCTCTGGGAGTCCTTTTTCTAGATCTACCTCCACACAAATCCTCACACAGGAAAAGAGAGGCCCCTATGGCTCAGCTTTGTCAATGTATTTTCCGAGAGCGTTACCGATTGCCATCAGAGTGTCATCATCCCAACAGTGAAGAGGTAGATGGGGTAGCCGAACCCAGACAGGAACCCCCGAGGGAACATCTTTCTCCGGATCGAAAGAGATATTCCATCAATTTAGGTAGAGGCCGCGAGGACCCATGAAATAACGCCCACTACGAAAGATAAGATCCTTATCAACTTTGTTTTCGAAAAGAAAAATAAAATAGCCCTTACCACAGAAACAATGTTGAAGGCCTTCTGAAATCAGAGGAATCCAATTTTTTTTGACCCAAGCTTCCATAGATTTGGGTGAAGGCCAAATTCCTGTAAACTGCCCGATAAGGCCTCGATCACTCAGGGCCAGGGCTTTCAATTTCAAAGCTGACGACATGATTTGGATGCAGGGGGTGGCAGAGCATTTAACAAAGTTCGGATCGGAGGGAGCAGGCGGATTAGAAGGGGGAGGGGTGGATGCTACCAGCGATCGGAAGGCTGCGTCCAGCAGGCGCTTCCGATCCTCAGGTGGTAGATCCGTGGGAGCGGTGCAGGGGGAGCTCGCAAGCTAGCAGAGGCACCGAGGTCAGGAGCAGAGCACTAGGGTTTTCAGCAATGGGTTAAGTAAAATAATTAAAATATTAATAAAAATGTTATTTGGAAATAAAAATGAAAAGAAATAAATACTAAGTTAAAAAATATTAAAACATATTAAAATAAACTAAACTAAATTAAACAAACAAGAAATAAATTGGTATTAAATTAAAGATAAGCAAAAAAAAAAATTAAATTAAATGAAAAAAATTAAAGAAAAGTAAAATAATTAATATTAAAGATAAATTCAAAATAAAATAATTAATTGAATTTAAAGAAAACTAAAATAATTGTTATTAATATTAATAATACCTTAATATTATATTAATATTAGTAATTAAATTTACTTATAAGATATTTTTTAAATAAAATCGAATTAAATTTATATTAAAAAAAAATTAAATTGAATTTATATTTAGAATTTACTTATTAGAAAAAAGTAAAATAATTGTAAATTAAATGAATCATGAAAAGAAAATAATTATAATCATGAAATAATTAATAATAAAAAAACTGTAATATTTATGGAAAATATGGGGAAGCTATTTATGAATGTAAGATGTGAAATGACATTTGTAAATGTATTTGATATTATCAAAGGATGGAAGTAAAAAACATATAGTGTATACAATGAAGAAAAATAATAAGAGAAAAAGTTAAATATTTCGAATTTCTATTGAACACATACAAAAACAATATATAGGAATAACTTTGATATGGAAGGAAATGTACAAGGCAAGCAAAAGCATTATTAAACATTGTATAGAATTTTTTTTTGATACAATTACTTTTACATGAAGAGCAAGTTAAAGCTCATAAATACATCATCAATTGAATTCATATTAGGATAAACTGGGAAGAGCGAAATATTTTGAATGAGGTAAAAAACATTTGTAAGTGTTGGAATATGAAGTTCTCAAACATGTTTATAGCACATTTCGATGGTTGACTTTCGTAGACGATGATTCACTATGCTGACTTTGGTTATTATAATTTCATTATTGTTTTACTGTTGTTGAATTTGGTTGAATATGGTTGACTTTGTTGGACTATGGCTAACTTTAGTTGAACATTGTTAACGATGGTTGTTTACTTGTTGACTTTGGTTGACAATTGTTGATCATCATTGACTAAAAATGAGCATAATTGACCATGGTTGAATTTGGTAAACCATGATTGAAATTCATTAAATTTGGTTTACCATGGTTGACTTTTGCTTGAACAAGGTAGACATTATTGATTAATTAAATACCATGGTTAACTTTTGAGACCATGGTTAGATGTAGTTTACTTTTGCTTGAACATGGTAGACATTGGTTGATTAATTTACCATGGTTGACTTTTGAGACCATGGTTAGATGTGGTTGACTTTGGTTGGCCATAATTAACTTTGGTTGACCATGGTTAACCTTGTTTTTCCTTGATTGACGATTGGGTGACTTTGTTTGAATTTTCCATATCGTTGACCAATGTTGGATACAATTATTTGTGGTTGCCCATGGTTGACTATGGTTGACCATGGCTAACCATGTTCAACTATGGTTGAATTTGGGTTGCCATAATTGACTGTGGGTTATGTTGGTTGACCATGTTCGACTATGGTTGAATTTAGTTGGCCATAGTTGACGTTGGTTTACTATGGTTGAGCATGATTCACTATCGTTAACTTCATTTGACTTTGGCTGACTTTGGTTGAGTTTGGTTGACTAATTGAATATGGTTGACTTTGTTTTGCTATAATTGACAATAGATAACTTTGTTTGACTATCGTTGAGTTTGCTTGGCTAATTGACTATGATTGAGTATTGTTTACCATGGTTGACCTAGTAGACCATGGTTGACTTTGGGTGACCATGGCTCACTTTCATTTACTTAGGTTGACTTTTATTGAGTTTGGTTCACTATGTTGACTTCCATTTAGTATGGTTGACTTTGGTTAATCATAGAAGAGTATTGGTAACCACGTTTGATTATGGATGACTTTAGTTGATTTTAGTTAAATTTGGTTGCCTTTGGTTTACTATTATTAACTGTGGTTGGCTATTGGTTGACCTTGTTTGACTCTTCCCTATGGTTGATAATGGTTGAATAAGGTTGGCTACATGTATTTATGGTTGTCCATGGCTGACCATGTTAAACTATGGTCGACCATAGTTTACCATGTCTAATTATGGTTGGCTTTGTATAGAGATAACTAACTTTGGTTTACATTGGTTGACCATGGCTGACCATGTTCGACAATGGTTGACTTTAGTTGACCATAATTGACTCTGGTTTACTATGGTTGAGCATGATTCACTATGGTTAACTTTGTTTGACCATGGTTGACTTTGAATGTGGTTGTTGATTATGTTTGAATATTATTGACCATGGTTGACTCCGTGAAACCATGGTTGAACATAGTTGACTTTTGTTTACTAAGGTTGACTTTCGTAGAACATGGTTCATAATCTTGACTTTCATTGTCTAAGGTTGAATTTGGTTGATCATGGTTAAGTATGGCTAACCACAATTCACTGTGGTTGACTATGGAAAAAAAAATTATTCCATAATTGACTATTGGTTCACCTTGTTTGACTATGGTTGTCTTCGGTTGACCATGGTTGACTTTGGTTAGCAATAATTGAATTTGGTTTACTTTGGTTGACGATTTTTGGCTATGGTTGGCTTTGTTTACCCATAATAAACCATTGGTTGAACTTATTTGACTTTTGACAATGGTTGCCTATCATTAATTATGGTTAGTTTTTGTTAACCATGGTTGACTATGGTTGACCATGTTTGATTATGGTTGCTTGTGGCTGGGAATAAATGACTTTGGTTTACATTGGTTGACCATGGTTGCCGATCTTCGAATATGGTTGACTTTGGTTGGTCATAATTGACTTTGGTTTACTATGGTTGACCATGATTGATTATGGTTAACTTTGTTTGACTATGGTTGAATTTTGTTGACTAATTAGCTAAGGTAGACTATGGTTGAGCATGGTTGACTTTGTATGGATGCAATAGAATTTTCATCAACTGCGGTTGACTTTGGTAAACTATGGATGGACAAATAAAGGTAACCATGGTTGACTTTATTTGTCCAAAGTTTACCATGGTTAACTTTTGATGACCACGATTGACTTTGGTTGATCATGGTCAACCATGGTTAGATGTGGTTGACTTTGGTTGGCCACACTTATTGGTTGACCATGGTTAACCATGTTTTTCCATGATTGATGATTGGTTGACCTCATTTTAATTTTCCATATGGTTGACAAGGTTGGCTACAGTTATTTGTGGTTGACCATGGTTGACTATGGTTGACCATGGTTAGCAATGTTCAACTATGATTGAATTTGGGTGGCCATGGTTGACTTTGGTTTATGTTGGTTAACCATGGTTGACCATGTTCAAATGGTTGACTTTAGCTAGCCATAGTTAACATTAGTTTACTATGGTTGAGCATGATTCACTTTGGTAACTTTGTTTGACTTGGTTAACTTTGGCTCATCATGGTAGAGTATGGGAAACTGCAATTGAATGTGGTTAACTTTAGTTAAATTTGGTTGAATTTAGTTCACTTTGGTTGGCCATAATTAACTTTGGTTTACCACAAATAACTCTACCCTGGTCAACCATAGGAAAATGTTGAACAAGGTCAATCCAAGCTTGACTTTGAACCATGGTGGACTTCAATCCACAACCATACTTTTACAAGTGATTGATTGACATTGACCCATAGTTGACTTCAATCTGTAGGTGACTTTTAATCAAGGTTGACTTTAAACCATAGTTGATTGTTAAGCGAGGTTGACTTCAACCCAAGGTTGATTACAATCGAAGGTTGACTTCAATCCATGGTTGACTCCAATCCAATGCTTTAATTCATTCCTTGGTTCACTTCTTTCCATAGTTGACTTGAATCCATTGTTGACTTCAAGCCAAGGTTGACTTGAATCCATATTTGACTTCACTGCATGGTTAAATTTTAAGAAAGCTTGACTTCGATCAAAGGTTGACTTCAATCCATGGATGACTTCAATCAAAGGTTGATTACAATTGAAGGTTGACTTCAATCCAGGGTTGACTCCAATACAATGCTTGAATTCATTCATTGGTTCACTTTATTCCATAGTTGAATTCAATGCATCCTTGACATTTAAGCAAGGTGGACTTCAATCCATGGTTGACTTCAAACACAGTTTGACTTGAATCCATAGTTGAATTCACTCCATGTTTAAATTTTAAGAAAGCTTGGCTTCAATCAAAGGTTGACTTGATTCCATGGTTGACTTCAATCCAAGGTTGAATTTAATCCAAGGTAGATTTCAATCAATCCATGGTAGATTTCAATCAAAGGGTGAATTCAATACAACGTTGACTTCAATCCATGGTTGACTTTAATCCACAATTGGATTCAATTCATAGTTCACTTCAATCAAAGGTTAAATTCAATCAACAAATCAACGTTGACTTTAATCAAAGGTTGACTTCAAACCATGGTTGACTTCACTCCATGGGTGACTTCAATCCAAGGTTGACTCCAATCCAAGATTAAATGAACAACCCATGGGTGACATCGATCCATGGTTTACTTCAAGGTTGACTCGAATCCAAGATTAACTTCAATCCATGGGTGACATTGATCTAAGGTTGACTTCAATCCATGGTTGACTTCCATCCAAGGTTGACTTCAATTTGTGGCTGACCTCAGTCCATTAACAATATTAAAATATTACTAAATTCAATCCAAGGTTGACTTTAATCCAAGGTAGAATTCAAGCGAAGGTAGAATTCAATCTTAGTTAATATGGCTTGCTTCATTGGTGATGTTGATGTACTGTAATCTATAGTTGAATTTAATCCATAGTTGAAGCATTGTAACTTTAATCCATACTTGACTTTAAGCATGTTGGCTTTAATCCATGTTGGATTTAATGGAGGTTAATTTTAATCAAGGTTGAATCTAATGAATGTTGACTTTATACCATGTTGACTTTAATCCATTGTTGAGTTTAATCCTTTGTTCACTTTAATCAATTGTTGACTTTAATCCATTGTTGACCAATGTATAGCATGGTAAGAGTTGAAGGGTACAAAATGCTCGTTCACTTGGTTATGTATGCATGACTTTACATATTAACATCAAATATAACAAACACTTTTATGGTTACTATGTGTAAGCAAAATCACTAATTTTTGGGTCACATTGTTAAGGTTTAGTTGATTATATTTGTAACTTAGCTCTACCATGATTGAATTTGGTTTACTATGATTATACTTTGTTGAATTTGGTGAAATCAAAGCTAAGTTAGGTTGACTTTGGTTATAAAATTGTGGGTGACATTGGATAAATTTGGATAACTTTTGTGTATTATGTTCCATTACATATTTAAGTTAGGTGAGGCATGGTTTATCATCTATAAAATTATGGTGTGGTGTGCTTGATAAAATTTTCAATTTTTCAAGAAATTTAAAGCAATTTCAATGGGTTCATTTCCTTGTGGTTGCTTATGGTGTTTTATGAATGACTATATATTTAACTTGGGTGTAGCATGGTTGATTGTAAAGGTAAGTTTGGTGTGCCGTGGATGTTTATCTTTTTAACTTTGGTGAACCTAGCTTATGTATGCATGACTTTTAATATTATCATGAAATATAACAACCACTTGTATGCTTACAATGTACAAGGAAGATCATGATGTTTAAGGTCACATTAATAAGGTTTAGGATTATATTCATAACTTAGGTGTACCATGATTGATGAAAGTTGGATTAATAAAAGTTGAGCATGTTTAATGTTAACAGTACCATTAATTGTAATCTTAACTTTCATGTTATCTTTAATGTTAGTATAAACATTTAAAAAATTAATAATATTAAGATTAAGAATAATGATAATGTTTAAATTTTAAATTATTATATTAAATTTTAATAACTCTAACATTAATGTTATTTCAAAATAATCTCATGAAATGTTAATAATAAGTAATAATAATTATTAACATTAATGATGAGCATAATAATAATAATAACGACTTAAGAATGTAATTATAGTTTAATTATGTGATATTGGAATCTTCTTCATTTTAAAATTCCAAAAATTATTATGGTAGTTAATATTTTGTATATATATTTATTATATAGAAGATTATTAATATTTTGTATATATGTTTATTATTATTATTATATTATTATATATAGTTAGGAAAACTTTCATTTGAGTATCGAAATTTTTACTTTAATAAAAAGTTAAAAACTATAAAAAACCATAAAATAATATTCAAGCGTTATTATTGTTTTGTTTTATATTTTATTTTATAGTGTTTTAAAAAAATTAGAAGTTAATTTATACATATTTATATTTACTTAGGAAATAATAATAAAAAAATTATATTGTTTATGTACAACTATGTAATTTTAAAAGAAGTTAGAGGTTAAATGTTGGGTATTTATATTTTACACTTAAAAATTTAAGAAATAATTTTTTCCCAAAAGTTTAAATGAAAAATTAATATTCAATAATGTTTTGGCATGAAGAAATAAATAAATTTTAAAAATTTTATAGAAAAATGATAGATTATGACTTAAAAAAAAAACTACTTTCAAGTCATATTCTAAAATCAAAAATAGAAATTCAAAAATCCAAAAAATATTGATGTTCATGTTAAACTTATTGTTAAAAAATTAATATTATTAATGATAAAATTATTTTTATTAATACTAATATTAATTATAATGTTATTAACATTAATACACCATGCCATAATATACCATACACCATATATATTCAAATGCTAGCTACCACAACTAATATTAAACCCTAGTCTTTCATATCAAAGATTATTCAAATTGTATCAAAAGTAAGCTAGTTTTTTTATTTTTGTTAATTCCAAATATTTATTAGCAGTTGCACACAATTAATGAGAATTGTAACACAAAATACAAGTACTAAAGAGACATCTCTGTAACATTAAAAAATTGTTACCAGTATCAATTTGTGATGTGTCATTGCAAATGTGGCTCAAACATCAATTCTGCATTAAGGAATGAGAGGTATCCTTAATAGTTAGACTATGGGTAGAGATTAAACAGGAAGCCAAGTATGCACATCTCTTATAAAGCGTTACTTCGAATTTGAAGTTGCAATATCAACAAAGAACCACCCATATAAAATAACAGGAGGTAAAATATCACTTCAAAATTAACCTTATACAGTTTATTTCAACAACTAATAAAAAAAAAAAAATATGCATAGAAAGATTAAAGGACTGTTGGGTAATATCTTATCTCCAATTCACTCACTTTCAGATTGGCAAGGTAGAATGAAAGATTTTTCTCCTCTAGTAGCATGTACAAAGTTTACACACTTTTAAATTTTTTATTTCTCTTTCCTTAATCGAATTTTTATCATTATATTTCATTAAAAAATTAAGCATATTTTACTCAAACTAAAGTTTTTTTTTGTTAAAAAACAAGACACTACATGTAAAAAAAATTGACTCTGCATGTAATTGTCGAAATCGCTATAAAAGTTTAAGCACCATATTCTATGTTTGGATAATGCTTTGAAATAACTCCATTTAATATTTAATAATCTAATTCAAGATTTAAAAGGAAACACATTTTAAACCTATAATCTATTCCATTCAAGATTTAAAAGGTAACACATTTTTACGATATAATCTATTCCATTTAACTTAGTGGTTAGTTCATATCCTGTATATTGCTTAAATAAATTTGAAGTTACCTGTGGCGGTTTGAAAAAGGTGGCCACTGTTCTATACTGGATATTCACTGCAATCGAATATTTACACCCTTTAAGTGAATGTTATGTTATTTTAAATATACAAAATGTAATCTTTGCCCATGATGATTTCAATCCAATTATATGATATATAGTATTTAGACAAGACAATTCCTTTCAATCGATTTGTAAGTATCTGGACAAGACTGAATGCAATTATATCTCTTTCTACTCATAGATGTGATCGCTCCCACTTGGTCATTATATTATAGGCCGAGAGAGATTGAAAACAGGTACGCTCATTATTAAATATGCATCAAATTCCACTGTTCCTACTTGAGTAATTTCTCTCCACAATGTGCACTGCCTCTTCTGTGCCATTCGATCTCTCTGGTTTTTAATAAAAGATTATCAAATTTGCATGTGTTTTGATCAATAATAAGATAAAGGTGGTAAGTTTGATTCAAGCTGAACAATTTGTATTTTAATGGGCTCCTTCTGATGAAATGCTATATTAAATCTAGAATGAGGATTCTTCTTGATCCGTTCTATACATTTTTTAATAGAGATTTGGAACAATCAAATGGTGATTTTAATACTATTTGGAATATTTGGAATAATCAATGTGGTCCATCATCAACAGCATGGACTACATTTTATTTTTCTGAAACATCCATTAGATGGATCAAGTAGAACACTCTCACCATAACTTCGATCACAGAGTTCTGAAAATTGAAATAATTATAGAACCTATATCATTAGTTTAGATAGTTTTCCCTTATTTCCATGCCCCTACTTGGCTGTTCAATGCTCATGGGTTGAGTCCCTTGTGGAATTCCCCTCTTAACTCTCTGCAATTGTTTTTCCAATTGCAGAATGTTCAGTAAAATAGACTAATTATGTTCAGTAAAATAGAGTAATTATTTCATAGTCCGATGAAAATATGCAATTGCAGTGGCATATTGTATTTCTTAAAACATATATACATCATACCAAACTAAATATTTCTTAATGCTAAAGAAGATCAAGGATTTGGTATTTCTTGAAAAATTTTATTGTATTCTTCTAACAAAATGTTACGGATAAATTGAATAGCAAAAATACAAAGATTATCAAAATTGTTTGAAAACTAATTTCAAACTATTTTCAAGGGATTTCATTTGTAGGTAGATAAAAAACATAAAGTTTTCGTATTAAGCTCATAACTATTATGTGTTACAAACAAATCCAAATAACATAACACACTTATAAACCATATGAAAAGATATAATTAATCAAAATGATATCAACTGATTGAACCTGATTAATAGAAAACAATAAAAAAACACAAGGGAACTGGAAATTTGAATTAGTACTTTCTGAGACGTAAATACCAAAACATACACAATTCCATTTCCACTTTCTAGTAAGGAAGGTCAAAAATTACATCGAAGTTGACACAGATAATTTTTTGTTTTTACAAACCGTGGAAAAGTTAACAGAGAGCGTATTGAGGATCATTTCAAATAACACTGAATCAATTACAGGAAAACTAAAAAAACGAGTTGATTGCATATCCATGGAAACAATATAACTCCAGTTACTTCTGAAATAAATAAAGCCATTGAAAATTATTAAAGTGATGAAGTATAATTATAATTAAACCTGAATAGCCTTTGCAATGGAATCTCTGTATTCAAATTCGAAAAAAGCAGAAGCACTCGGTCCCTGACAGTTCCAAACAGTAATTTCCACACAATTTGGCCAGAACTCATTAATGGTCTCCAACTTTGGTTTCCAGGATAGGCCTGTGTTGAATCTGACCTGCGCAAACGCGCTTGACAGCTCCGGATCGTTCTCCAAATTCAGCTTCGGCACCGCAACATGCTCCTCCTGTGCCCCACTAATTTGTTTCCCCTCCTCCAATAAGAAGACATCCTTTTTTATTTCAGGCTAGAGCGGACTCATGAGGTCTCCAATCAAGGGGAGTATTCTTGCGCGAGAGCTCCATTTGCTTGCAGCTTTCATGGCGGAATTGGCCTTGAATGCCAGGGAGGCCATTTCTGTCCGAGAGAGCACCGAGCGCAGGTTGGGCATGGGAGAAGAAAATAGAGATGCTTCAAAGGCGATTCATTTAACCCATTGAAGCTCAGGCGTGGCAAAGGCTGGGATTAAAGAAAAAACTGACTCCGGCGTGGCAAATTTATCACACCAATCAAAATAACGTTTGATTAAGAAATTCATATCCAAACGCCAATTCAATCAGAGCCTTCCAATTGATGTGCTCGACGAATCTAATTAATGAATATCTGCTTGATATTAAATGTGGGTTATTCATAACTAATTAGTGATTAAAAGTTGCGGTCACCTTCCATATGGGCATTTGTTCACTGTAGCGCCTATCCGCGAAAGATATTTATTTGTGGCTTTCATAATTTAATTACTTTTAAAAAATATGTCAAAAGTCTTACACAGCACCAGCAGTCTATATAAGAGAGCAGTCTCTTGAATATTGATGTGATAGCCTTAATTACAATATGGTTGGTTTCAGCATTTTGTTTTTCTATGATGGTTGGAGTCAGATACTCTATAAAGCTGTGGGTTCTGGTACTAGTAGTATTTGAGGATGGATATCTGTTCATTGTGATTATTTGTCAAAGTTTATTATACTTATAATAAGGTTTTTTTTTTTTCTTAACTTAAAAAAAGATAGATGTTTGTTGCTTTCTTAATTTAATTAGTTTTAAAAGAATATATCAAAAATTTCAGGAACCACGATAACGTGGGTTCTCGTACTGGTAGTATTGAGGATGGATATCTGTTCATTGTAATTATTTGACAAAGTTTATTATAAGATTATACTTATAACAAGGTATAATTCTTTTTCGTAACTTAAAAAAAGATAGATGTTTGTTGCTTTCTTAATTTAATTAGTTTTAAAAGAATATATACAAAATTTCAGGAACCACGATAATCAATTATTGATCAAGATTTTGTATTTTTTTGGAAGGCCAAGATTCGTGGGAGCACAAGTAAACCATGAAAGGAACTTGTAATGTAGAGGAACTACAGAATTTCAATTCACATCAAAATGTTTTAAGTATAGGAAGGAGTAGTATAAGTGATAACTAAAATATCTCCTATTCCTGTATTTGTGGGATTAGGTGAAAGGAAAAATCTTGAAATTGTAGCAATTAGGCAAAAGAAAAAATCTTGAAATTGCAGTTTTTATTACTCAAATTGTGATTTTGGAGATTTTAGTAGTTTTAAAATATAGCATTTAGTGTAACAAAGATCACTGTGATTACTGAAATTGACCTACATTGAATATTCAAAAAATTCAAATTTATTCCAAATTTTCATACACTAAATACCTAGAACCCAATTATACTACTATGATTTTATCAAATGTCACAATAAACAATATCATCGTCATTAAACTTCATCAAGATATATAAGTTGCAATCTTTATTTCTTTGTTAAAAATGTGTACAGCTATCAAAGGCTTTCTTAAAAATGTGTACAGTTATCGCATCGAAGTTTCAGAGAAAAAAATAAACATGATGTCGTATATCTTACTTCTGATCTCGCAAGTGACAAAGTGTAAGGCGATATAGCTGCATTTTGGTCCATACCCACATGGGAATGGCTGACTCGGACATAAACACAAGCGGCTCAGCGTATCTTACTCTGTACCGCAGCAATATCTCGTCAGAAACAAAAACAAAAGTACTGCAGAATAGCAGAGTATTTCAGTAAACTTAACTGCTGAGTAGCAGAGTATGGGTGGTTTTAGTAATGTATGTTTTAATATTGATAGGTTTTGTCATTTTCAAAAAAATGTGAGAGATATCTTCAGAATAATTTTTTTATAAAATCTTTGTTCATAAGTACCGAATCTCTGTTCACGAGTATATGACAATATTAATATTCAGTGGTTTGGACAATGAAAACCAACTCTGCTTTTTCATTGTTGCAAAATGACAATCTCAGAATTTTATAAGAAATTTAATAATTTTAATTTTTAGATAAAATTTATTTAACTAGAAAGTTCCTTTTTTTTCAAACAGAAAAAAATCATTAACTTGATATTTAAGCAGAATCAAAATTAATAAACCGATTAAAACATAAACCATTCACAAAGCCCACTTGACATTTCTATAAGGAGCTTCATATATCATACTTTTTCCCTAAGCTGAGGTGCTTTCTAAAAAATGTAAAATTAGCTAAAAACTTTACTAAAAACTAAAGAGAGTCTTCCTCCAAAATAGGAATGCTGAGGTGCTTTCTAAAAGATGCAAAATTAGCTAAAAACTTTACTCAAAACTAAAGAGAGTCTTCCCCCAAAATAGGAGTTGAAAGTCTAACATAACTTGAGTGAACCAGAATGTATCATAAAAAAATCATAGAACTCCTCGAATAGCAGAAGACCTTCAAGGCTGCCCACAAACAATTTGATTATGTTGCACTAATGATTCAGAATGGATACTCGGAGAGTGGAAGAACCTTTATCCCAATCAACTATAATCTTGGAATCGCCAAAATCCTATATCTCTTGAATACTTTTCCATCTTACAAAGGATAGAAGTCCCCAAAGAGCTATATGTTTTGAATTCAGTTGAAGAACCATACCCCCTCCACACATTTCATTGTTGCAAGTGCCATCGAAGTATCATGTAGGTAGATCTGGACTGGAGAAGGGAGTCTGCAAAGACCAAGGCTTTTTCCGAGAGAGAGCTTTGTTGTATTCTTTAAATAATCTCAAACACATTAAGCTCACTTGGACTAGTGACTAATACTTAATATTGTTCTTTGAATATCAAATAGTTTTGAAATCTCCAAATACCTCACGAGATAAAGAAAGGCATGGTTTTAAATGTAGGCTAAGTAGAAAATTAGCAACCAAAGCATTCTTCCAAAGAGGAGAGGTTCCATTTGAACTGAACCTATAACAGATCACAAATCTGAGACTAAATCTCATGGCAGTACTTACAATCCACAAAGAGATGTGGTATGTTTTTTTTTTTGCAACTTTACATAACATGTAAACATTAGGACCAGAATAGCCCTTCTTCATCAAATTGTTATAGGTTAAAATCTTCTTTCCAAGGAACAACCAACTGAAACATTTGATCTTCAAAGACATATTCCAAGACCAAAGTTTCATATCCCAATAGTGATTGTACAAAGAAATTGATGACACTAAAATAACTTTATAGGTGTCCTTAGTAGAGATCAACCTTGCATATGTATTCCACACCCACACCAAGAAATCTACCTCCTCATACAATACCTCATATATACAGAAATATTTATATACTAGCACAACCACAAGTAAAGTGTTCAGTGAACACCGATATATGTAGCCAACCATTTAGTTTTGTGGACATAGCCGGTCCTTAAACAAAGGCTGAACATTAAACTAATTAATATAAACATTAAACTAACATAAGCATTAAACTAATTAACATAAACATTAAACTAATTCATATAAACATAAAACAAATACTATTTAATAAAAATGCCCATTTTCTTAACCACCACTTAAGTGAAGCATATTTAAATCTTAATCAAGATGCATTTGAACATAACAAGATACGGCGACCATGAAATATATAAAACATGAAATGACTATAAAAAAATCCTCAACTATTAACTATATAATAAGTGGTCAAGTAAAAATAAGATAAGATGTACTTGAGGATTTATTAATATCAATTTTAATACTCGAATGTATTGGCATAATGTTGAGTTATCATTAAATCTAGAATGTGTTTAGATCCAACTCTTTGTAAAATAAATATTTTATAAAAATATTTAAAATTTATAAAGAAAATATTAAAAAATAAGCGAGAGAGTGTTTATATAATTTTTAAAATTTATAAAGAAAATATTAAAAAACAAGAGGTGTTTGTAGTTTAGTCCTGCTTTATAACATAGAAATAAAAATCGATATTAAATAATAATAAAACAAAATGATTTTTGAATAAAATGATTCACAAATTCAATATAATTTAATCATAATGACTAAGCAACAAAACTCTTGTTTTAATATGAAAAGAATAAATCAAATGAATGAATTGACAAATAAACATGTCACATTGATCAATTTAAAAGTTCACATATCAGACATCAAATCATATTGACTTAATTTATCACTATAGCTATAAAAAGAAGACTTAAGTTACAATGGTATGAGATAGGATGCCTATGATTGTGTTGAAAATTGCTATGCATTTTTTTTATCACTATAACAAAGTATACAATTGACTTATATTTCTACTTATGAAAATGGGTGTTATCCATGTTTATGCATGAATGAAATTCATTAATGGATGTTTATTTAATTCTATTACATTTTATTAGTTCCATTCACATATTCATATGAAATATGTTAGGTTGTTACTTGCCTAAATAAGAAGAGAGTTCCATTTCTATGATAAAAAATCTTAGAAGAAAGTAACATGACAATCTTCTTGGCATTTTACAAATGCATTGGCTCCAACTTTCTCTTAATTACAAATAATGTAGTAAAGCAGAAAATAACTGATGAAAACAAGACTAAGATTATGACTAAATGTTATCCACAATTTAATGAAAACAAAAGTAAATTTGTAACATTCATCTAATTAAAAATGTACATATAAAAAAATTAATTAACATTAATATTTCAAGAACACCTCTCAAATATGTAACAAGGCAAAAGCACGATTTAATGGTCAAGAATGGGTGACCGAGGATCATCACTTGTACGCAGTCTCTTTTTCTCCCTGGGTGACCCAGCTGTGCCGGTCCCAACACAGAAAGCCGAGACGGGTAAGAACAAGAATCCATTTAGAAACCCTAGCACTCACATGAGCGTGAACATAGCAAAGTATTATGTCTTTAGTAGGTTTTCATGTCAAATTGCTTCAGGTAGATAAATGTGTTTAGTGCATAGCACTCAAACTTAATTTCATAGATAGCACGGCAGGCATTTTCGTTTTTAATAAACTTTAAACATAAAGAACCAGCAAGCTCCATTCTCGCTATCCGCCTGCATATTACATCCAAGCTTTCTTTAAAATAATAATGTGTTGCTTCCTTAACCACAAGAACGCGCTGTCTCTATGCATGCACTATCTTTTACCAATTATAATGCTGCCTGCGCTCATGCTCCTTCATGAACACCCTGCGTGCCTTCCATCGCTTGAACAAAAGTTAAATTGATGAAGAAAATCGCTTCATTGAATGGAATACCTTGTTCCTTGACAGGATCGAGTGCTTCTCTCCAAAGCAATGAGCTGCCCAAGCTGCTGACAAGTGACAATCCCAGCATATGGGCAAAGTGTAAGGCCCCTTACACCGCTATACAATGATACAGTCGAACCAAAGATTTTTTACCGATTTTCAGAATGCTATACATGTTAGAAATAGTAATCTCATTAGTTAAGTGTGTTAGTTACATTCTGTTAGTTAGTTCTACATTTGGTTAGTCGGTATTGGCTACAACCGTCAAAGCATGTAACATATATATACAAATGTGTAATATCAAATAAGTAGTTCAGCCATTCCTGCTTGTAACTCCTTTGTTCATGTCTCTACCCATTTTTAACATGGTATCAGAGCGTTTGGTTAATCCATTGGTGACGATTTAGATAACCTCTTCTTCATTGTGGAGGTTTTGGAAGGTGTGCTATTCAGTGGACATTTGTTGAAGACTGGCTTGAATGAAGAAGTAAAGTCTGCTATTAAGTTTGTTGCAGCCAGTTCGTTGATTTGTTGAATCAGAACATTACGCAGAGTTTTGACTGCGTCTAGTTTATTGAGAATCTCTTCCATGATTGAAGAGAAGGTCCTGTTTAAGCAAGAGCAAATCTGTTTAGATAGATTTGTTTGGAGAACGTTGAGCCAGTCCGTTGAGTACAGAACCCGGGCTGTGACAGTCATTGATGGAAAAGTCCGCTACAGTCTTTAAGAGGAAGCCCGCTGCCAGCGAAGACGAGCAGATTCACCTGAAGAAAATTGTGGTTTACTGCGAGGAAGAAAAGATAGCTGCAAGCAATTAAGTTACTGAGCATTTGTGGAGATGCGATCCAGTTTTGAATTACTGAGCACGGTTACGGTTAAGTTTTTGAGCATTAGCAGAGATGTGATCCAGTTTGAATGAAAAGGAAAATTAGTGTTCGTGTATGTTTGAAGAAGCTAGCGAAGAAGATAAAAATCTGCATGGAAAATCCCCATCCACGTGATGATAGCAAATCTTGGAATGAGTAAGAGTGTTTATGTTTGTTATTTGGCAAAAGGTTGTTTATATTATTAAAATAAGATTCTGTGGATTGGTGAAAGATTTTATATTTATATAAAGAAAAGCCAGCGGCAAAGCCAGCAGAGTTAAAGTTTTGAAAAGTTTTCTTGGTTAAAATGAATTTTTGAAGTCACGAAAGTGTTTTGAAGAAATGGTTTTAAAAAGGACAAGTTTGAATATTTGATTATATTTTTTGAAAAGAAGTTTGTGCGTCCTTAAATAAAAAGAATATTTATATTCTTAAATTTTAAGAAAAAAGAAAAGCTATTATTATGGTGAAAGAGAATTACGAGAAACTGAAATTTTGGTGGTGAAAGAGAATTATAAAAAGTTTGTTTTGGGAAGATAAAAAGCTGGAATTGATAGGAAGTTTTGTGAAGGGTGGTGAGTATTGAGATGTTTGCACATATCTTAACAAAATTGAGCAGCCTTGTATTGGTCAATATTAATTGATTTTGAGAAGAAAAAAAAAATTTCTTTGGTGTGAAGAATTGCTGCTGTTTCTGAAAAAAAAAATTGAGGGGAAATATAGAGTATTTTTTAGTTATGGATCAAATCAATGAAGATTTAGAGCACAGTAAACCAAATCTAGATGAAGAGATAGATGAAATATTGAGAATATCTATGCCGATTTTGCCATTTTTCGAAGGTATGGATTATGAAATTTTGGCAAATAAAATGAAAGATTTGCTTTGTTCAGTAAATTTATGGGGTTTTGTTCAAAAAGATTTTGAAGATCCTCATAACAGAAAAAATGCAATAGCAAGATTTCTTATTTTGTCAGCAGTGGATGAAAATGTTTTCTATTGTGTTTTCTATGAACTTCGTCAAGTTCTTAGTGCAAAAGCTTTTTGGGATGCTCTAGAGATGAGGTACAGTAGAAAGAGAAGAAGCATGAATGCTTTACAGCATATTGGTAAATTCAAAGAAGTTTTTGTGTTTGAAGCAAAGGAAGAAGATGAAGAAAAGAAAGTCAAAGAAGTTCTTCATAAAGTAGAGGAGAAGAATATTGAAGGCTTTCTCTATGCCATAGAGCATGAAGAGGAAGGTGAATCCCACTGCGTAGATACACCAGTGGATGATAAAGCTACCATTATAGCAGCCTGTGATGATGAAGTTGTTGGTAAAGTTGCCATTGTAGCAACCTATGATGTTGAAGAAACTTTGGTGAATCCAGCAATAGATATTGTTGATGACATTAACATAGTGACAAAGTTTGTTGAGTTTGTTGATGACATTTCAGTTGAAGATAAAACTGCCCATGTATCAGTATCTGATGAGAAATAAGATGAAGATTTTGTAGAGTGTTTGGAGAGTCCAATCCCGCACATCGAAAAGATGCTTGGAGCATCAAATGAGAACAAAGAATCTCATGTTTTTGGAACTGAAAATTTGTGTGTGTTTGCAGATTATGTGGGTACTATGAAAGAAGAACATCATTTGGATGTGTTAACAGATTATGATGAAGAGTTGAGAATGCTAGAAGAATGGATAGAAAATCCAAGAATTTGTGAAGACATGAACGAGAATATTGTAGCAGATGAAAAATTTGAAAACATTAATTTTCAAGAATTTGAAATTAGCATTGCAGAAATTTTGCAAGGAATAGAGATGAACATTGAGGTAGAAGAATTATGGAAATGTTTGACAAATAATATAGTCAACTACAAAGATCAGTTGATTGAAGATACAATTGAAAGCAAGGAAAGAGGACGACAACAACATCAGATTTGGGATCCAGGCGAACATTCTATCTTTGAAGATGGAGATGAAAGAACTAGGCCTAAGCCAGCCTAATGTGAACCTAATTTAGTTTTATGAAATTGTGTTAAGTGTTTGTAAGCTTGGCTAAGACATAGACCAGCAAGCATTTGCATTTGTGAGATTTGCATTTTAGATGTTTTAGAGTATCGTAATTACGAGGGAGTATTGTGTTTAGCAAGAATGTAACCATTGAGATTAAGAGGGAGTGTTAGAAATAGTAATCTCATTAGTTAAGTGTGTTAGTTACATTCCGTTAGTCAGTTCTATATTTGGTTAGCCGGTATTGGCTACAACCGTCAAAGCATGTAACATATATATACAAATGTGTAATATCAAATAAGTAGTTCAGCCATTCCTGCTTGTAACTTGTTTGTTCATGTCTCTGCCCATATTTTTAACAATACAATCATACAGTCCAACCAAAGATTTTTCACCGATTTTCAGAATGAAAATTTGTAGCTCAAATGAATTCTCAGAAATTATAAAATAAAATAAAATAACTGAAAAGAATAGCAGCAGACAATGGGGTCTTATTTGAGGAAAATAAGAGGGAATGTGGCAGCAATTTGAGTTCCTAGGCCGTGCAGTAATGGCTCAAGCGTCAAATGTAGGGCTTTTCCTTCTCGTTCATTCTTCGTTCCATCTACTGCCAGGAAGCAACGTGCCAAATAGGTGAATTTTGATGACATGCAGATCTGTTGAAAACATTGTGATTGCACTTAATTGGAGCTATTCATCACACAACCCTTAGTTTTGTTCCGGACGCTTGTAGAATGCACAAAACCTTGATTGCTAACACCATCTGAAACATAATGATGACTGTTCTATTCGAGCCAATCGGTCACCTAGCCATAATTTGATTACTAAATACTGATCTCATTTACAAAATCAACACCAGAATCTTAAATGACAGGAAAGGATATGATAGAAATGTAACAATAATATTAAGGGGCTTACCACAATCCGGAGGTTGACAAGCGACAGAGCTGCCATCCAGAAAGCATTTCACATTAATTCTAGCTACAGACGGTTGCATGAAATATTATTTACATTTTGGTAAAATTCACATATTGACTAAACTTATCCTGCAATAAATTTTCGACAGCAGTCTAGCCTGATTCTGAATCACCAACCTTAAATAAGGCAACATTTTAATGGATTTCTTGTCCTATGCACAAATTTATACGATATTGCTCCAAACACATTGAAAAAATAAAATGCCCTGAAAATAAATTATATTTTTATTCTGAAGTAACAAAAAATTAGGTATTGAGCATACAGTTTAATTTGGCATAGATGACATGTAAGAAACCAAACACTTCTACATCCACCACGAGAAGCACTGCTGCTATCATTAATGCTATGGCAAATCTGCATTGAAATAAGAAAACTGCTACAAACACTCCAACTGCACGTAAGAACAAGACGTTGTATTAGGTTGCCAAAGAATATTGACATGAGATATAGCTACAAACTCGTATTAAACTCAGGGACATTTTCGATACAGTGTTATGCTGTTGTAGTACTCACTATCTCAGGTGACACAACATAACAGTCAATGGGCATTGATCCATTAGAAGATAAATTGAAGAACAACTAAAATTGACATAAATAGATCCTGCTTAGCCTAGTGTGAAATTTAGTTAGATTTGCATACCTAAGGCAAAACTGACAACGGTGAGCAGGTCCTTTGTGCTATGAAGATATTGCTCAAAGAAGAGGTATGGATAACCATATGCATATGCAAGCTTGGTTACATTGAAATATCTTTTGTTGGCATCGTCCAGAACTTTTCTCGTCTGCTTGATCTTTTCCAGGTTTGGCTTTGTCTTGGCTCCCAAGTTATTCGCAAATAACTGCATATGAAGGTTTAGCAAGGAAGAAATTATGTTCCTAACAGATCACACAGAAATCTATCTGTGACTGCATGTACATAGAATCTCACTTGCATTCTGCAAATAACTATTTGTTCTGTGGATGAGACATAGTTGTCATAAATAAAGATGATTTTGATTGTAAATTTGCAATTACAGAATAATATACAGTATTCAGCTTCCCAAAACATTAAGCAGATTTTTAAATTTTCTGGAAAACAAACTGTCTTGATCAATAAGGTTCTAATGAATGTCTAAACAATTGCCATGTAAATGCTCATCCACATACAAATACAAATGGATGTTGCTGTGGCCAATCTAAACCCAACATTCAGTGTTATCTTAGCCATTTTTCATACAAATACAAATGCATGTTGCTGCGACCAATCTAAACCCAGCATTGACTGTTATCTTAGCCATTTTTCAGTAATGGAATCGAAATCGAAATTGGCTACACATGATTAGTATATGGTTCCTTAACTGAGAGCATAAAATTCAACATGCTCATCCACATACAAATGCATGCTGCTGCCGCCAATCTAAACCCAGCATTCACTGCTATCTTCGCCATTTTTCAGTAAGGGAACTGGAAATTGAAATCTGTTACACATGATTAGTATATGGTTCCTTAACTGAGAGCATAAAATTCAACAGAAATGGAGACATAACTTGAATGGAACTGCAATATGATGTCGATGATCTCCACAGACACTCATTATTGTGAGTTTTTCGGCCCTTTACAGTAATCCAAGAAATAATGAAAAAACCTTGACATGAATCCCTTTTAAAGAAAAATCAAACCGTGTTGAAGTGTAAACATTGTTTGTATACTCTGGACAAGAAGATGAATGTGTTATTGACTATTAGTTTAGATTTCTCATGACCCGGGTAAGATGGAAGCAAGCAATAGAAAATCCCTAGCAAGAGTACATAACATCGGATCAAACTGATTATGCTTGCATGCAAAGAAATAGCAAATGCATGGCAGGAGGAAAGAGCAATGGACACTTGCAATTCGGAATGAGTAAATGCATGGCAATAGGACAGAAAAGCGGACACTGGCAATTCACACTGAGAAAATGCATTCAATAGACACTCGTAATAGCAATTAGCATTAAGGTAAGGTTAAAGTTAAAGGTTAGTTTATTTTTTGTATTTTTCTTATTTTTTTAAAATCTCCCAATGATAAAAATGGTCAATTCAAGACCTCCCACTAATGCAATGTCAACACTATTTTTCAAAAAGACATTGATAAATACAAATTTTAACATAACTTTAACGTAACTTTATAAAAACTGAAATATTGATGTCAATTAATAGATAAACATGGAACATATAGTCTGTGCCTATGAAGGGACTAATAATAACTAGTTTTTAATAAAATACATTATATATATACAATTTTGAACAATTATAGGTAGATGTCATGTGATTGGGGCCCACACTCTCTCTACATAGAGATATTTATATTATAAAAACAGTTCCAAGATACATGAAATATAATATATACACGAAATAAAGTTAGGGATTCTTTTGGATCTAGATAGAAATCAAGTAGTCTCATTTGCTTGGGGTATGGGCTTAGCAACTAACAATTAGGCAAACAAAAATGCTTTATTCATGGGATTAGAACACATCATATTTCTTGCCATTCTCAAAGTTATAATATTGGGAGACTCTCTTATGGTTATCTCTCAAGTATTGAAAAAAATTTGCATATAGAAGACATGGCCATAGGGAGACTTCCACATGGAATAGTTGATCTTTTGAAGCAAATCAAAGAACCTAACATTGTTCACATTCATCGACACAATAATTTCGAGGTTGATCAACTTGCAAATGAAGCCATGTTCTTGGAACAACCACCTGGAATGGTAGTGACTCCCCTAGGAGTTAAGGAAAGTCTTAATTGCAGACCCCATGAATCGATATCGCATATGAGCCACCCTGTGCAATCTTAATGGATCAAGTATGTGGTACTCCCCTCATTTATGTTCTCACATGAGAGAACACTCTCGAGGCTTTCTCTATTTTTTTACCATGGTTTTGAAGGTTTCTTTTATGGTGCTCTATTAGGCTTTTCATGTTTCTTGTGGGATAACTCAAGATGGCATGATCTTGTCCATGCATAAGGAAAGAGTCAATCTAGTTATGCCTTGGCAGATAGGGCCACAAAGGAGTGAAGGTATTCTATTTTCATGTTCTTGTCTTCCGTTTGTATGTGCTTGTGGTTTGGTTGGAACATCATACTGTGTGCTTTACAGGGTGATTCTTGGACAATTGAAGTATTGGATTGTTGTTACAATCATGCAAGATATGGAATGGAGTTCGGGCTTGAGTGAGGTAAAGAGCGATATTCAGGAGCTTAAGAACATGATGAAGCATTTAAATTTTCAGATGGAAGGAGTTGTGGCTATAATCGACTAGGACTCTTCCGACATCTCGCATTTGGATTTCCACTTTGATTACTTGGAAGCCCAAATTCATATGTAGGGAGCTCAACTAAAATGTTTGACTATTACCTCTGAGGCACAATAGGAGATGTTGGTTGGAGGACAACCAAGGTATTAACCACTTGTTGGTTCGAGGGCTTTGGATGAAGACTGAGTGCAACAACCTGCTCTAGCTATGGTGGAAATTTACATCTCTGAAAAGCATGATGATGAAAACAAGGATTTCCAAGAAATTCATAGTGGTCATGGTTATTTTTAAGTTTACATATTAGATCATGGTCTTTTTTTGTATACTCCTCTTGAGTCAATATGTTAGAACATATATATTTTTAGGTATTATACAGTAGATTTTGTAATAGTATTATCTAAGAGTAATAAAAACCCCTCTAATAACGTTTTGATGTATAATGAGTAGTTTGGTACTCTAAAACAACAGGTAATATTTTGATTGTTTTCATCAATCTTTCAATATATATATATATTAATAAATTAAGATATATTGTTATTATAATTTATATAACAACTTAGTAACTTTAAATATCTCATTCTTAAAAAAATAAAATTCTTTATCAGCCTTTTTAAATAACAAATCGAATCATTGAATGTCTTGCACTACAAAGCTAAATTGATCGAAATTAATATTAATATGAATTCAATAATAACGAAGCGACCTAAATTGATCGAAATTAAGATTAATAGGAATTCAATAATAATGGAGTATCCAACACTTTTAGAATACGTGAAACACTTTTAATTTTGACATTTTGTAAGGTGCTTTTTTTCAAAAACCCATTTGACATGTAGCAATTTAAGAAACTTAATAAATCTATATTTTGTTGGTGTATGCAAATAATAATGAAGTATCTAACATCAAACAGTTTTGATTTTGATATTTTGTAAGGTGCATTTTTTTTAAAACATATTTGACATGTATCAATTTAAGAAACTTAATAAATCTATATTTAGTTGGTGTATGCAAATAATAATTTTATTTTATATAAAGAGACTTAAATAGATGGTTAAATTGATATTTCATATTCTATTTAATATATATATATAGTCATTGTCAAATTTAAGAACAATGAGGTATGGTCAAAAGATATTAAATGTAATATTGGAGTTAAGTAAGGTTGTCCTATTTTTCTTATTTTTCGGTATTTATATTGATAAGCTAGAATTTTTTTTAGAGGAAGCAAGATACACTGACACGATCTTAGTAGGAATTGTTGTCATCCTCTTTACGTTGATGATATTGTTCTTATGGCAAGATGTCTCTCATGTGGAGAATAATTTCTCTGGTGCAAATTGTGCTATCTATTGCATGGACCTTGGAATTGCATGGTAAATATGAAACCACTTACAAGGGGTTTTGGCCATATTGCTTCGTATGGGGTCATTTTGGTAGTTCATGATAAGTTGTAGTATACCAACATTTTGTAAGAGGAAGTTGATTTGCCTATTGGTGTGGATTTTCTAGAGGGAGGAATCTCAAATAGGTTTATCAACACTTGTTGACTACTTATGTTTGAGCATCTATTTAGGGGTTATAGGCCATTTTGATTTTCATCTAGGTACCCTGAAGTTTAAATATCTCCTACAAAAATTTGTTCATGAGTGTAGGATCCTACTCAAAGACAATGAAAGTTGGCATACCATGTAACTTAAATATTTGATCCCTAAAATCTTGGGCAACTAATGAGGGTTGTGAAAATTCACAAGGTCAACATATTTTGAAATATGATCAATGAACACCGGGATGACTAGTTTTTTATGAGCTTTAGGAATCCCCACTATAAAATCCATAGAGATATCTGTACATATATGGGTTAGAATCAGAAGTGGTTGGAAGGAACCTAGTGAATTACATGTCTCTCCCTTGTGTCATTGGAAAGTATCATAGGATGCAACAATTTTTTTTGTCTTCCCAAAATAATGAGTGCCTAATCGTTTCATAGGTTTTATAAAAGCTTAAGTGACCTACTGTGGGTCATGATTGTAACTCCTCTAATATTTGTTGTTTTAACGAAGAATTCAAAGCCAAAAAAATGTACTCTTTATATTGTGATGTATATTGGTTCCATGTATACTCAATAGGAGGGTTTAGGTATTTCTAAATTCTTTTGATGATTTGCACTATGGTGTCATTCACCAATCCATTCTCGATGTGCTTCCTTTATCCAGCCTAGAATTGGTAAGGATAATGAAAATAAGGAGCCCTCTTCATCAAATTTCCTAGACAACATATTATCCACATTTTCTCTACCCTTCTTATATACAATCTCATGATCATACCCCAACACCTTAGTAATTCACTTATACCACTATGGTGATGACAACCATTGTTCAAGGAAATATTTTAATCTATGATGACTAGTATTAATCTAGAAACTCCTTCCTATTAGAAATGGGTGTCATGTCTCAAATGCATGAAGGATGGCCTTTATCTCTTTTTCATATGTATATACGCCCAAATGCCGATAAATTAAATATTACTGGTGAAGGCTAAAGGGCATCCTTCTTACATTAATATTTCTCAAAGACCTCTTGATAAGGCATCAAATTATAAGAAAAAATTCATAATGAAATCAAGCATTTGTAATACTAAAGTACTGGACATGGCAACCTTTAAGGTCTAGAAGGTCTACTCAACTTCTTTGCTCTAGACAAATGAATTATTTTTTATCAAGGATGTTAAAGGACCTGCAATATTTCAATATTTTTTCACAAACTTTCTACAATAGCTTATAAGACCTAGGAACCCATGAAATCTCTTGAGGGTCTTGGGGTGTGGGTATTCTTGCATAGAAGCCACTTTATTTTTATCCACTCATACTCTATCTTGACACACAATTGGATGCATGTATTCAAGCTTGGTAACCAGAAAAGTACATTTGGAACACTTTACAAATAATTGGTGGTCCCTCAATAATTGCAAGGAATGATCAACATTCTCTAAGTAGCATTCCCATGTTGTGTTGTAGATAAAGATATCACCGAATAAGAAAAACACAAATTTTTTTATGAAAGGTCAAAAGATGTTGTTGATGAGGATCTAAAAGGTCGATGGAGCATTGCAAAGGCCAAAAGGAATAACTGAAAAATCATAATGACCCTCATGGATGCATAAATTTTTCTTAGGGATGTTTGATTATTTCATCATTATTTGGTGGTATCATGAATGAAGGTCTAGTTTAGTGACGAAATTGGTTCATGAATTTCATCCAAGAGATTATCAATGACCATTATAGGAAATTTATCCATGATGGTCAACTTATTGAGAGCTCTAAAATATGGACACATGCACCAAATTCCTTCCTTTTCCAATACCATAACTACTGGTGAGGAATAAGGGATTGTACTGGGATGGATAACTCCATCCTCCAACAAATATTGAATGATATTTTATATTTCATTCTTTTGTTCAAAATGTTTCCAATAAGGGAATGCATTGGGGGGTTGACTCCCTAGAATTAGGAGAATACCATGGTCATGATCCCCACTAGGTAGTGGTAAACTCTCTGGTGTTTAAAAAAATTGTTGATGTTTAGAGAGAATTAGATACAAGTCAGGGTGAGGTTCCTGTGGGGATGTGTCCACTACTTGGATGGGATTGAACTACGCAATAATACCTAATTGGCCTTTATTCAATAAATTATCCATACAACGAGAGTTATAATTTCCAGAGAGCTTGAAGTGAACCGCTTGAGATTATATTTGTGCCCTTCCTTAGTAAAGCTAATATATAGGTCATTGAAACCCATGTTGACAGGTCCCAAAGTCCATATCCATTCTTCCTGAAAAAATACATCACAACCACCCATTTGAATATTGAATGTTGGTACCAAAATTTGCACAAGAAGAAAATCAAGCAAGCCTATGGTTTTCTAGATTCATATTAGAATTTCATGAACCAATGAGCAGGTACGTTCTACTATCCAAATTCATTCGTTAATCCAAAAAAATAGCTCATACTACTCAAGAATTTTGATTGTCACCACAACGCACGAGAATTGTATCCCACCACTGCGACCAGGGATTTGGCACAATATTGCAATGATTCAAGTGGTGACTTGACGATCTAGAGATGGACGTCATGCATTTGATCATATGAATATCAGTGGTGGATAGAGTTTTAGGCCTCCTCGGTGGATAGAGTTTTAGGAATCCTCAGATGCACAAACATGATAATCCGAATTTAGCATCCTCAACCTCAAACTGCTTATCCATGTGGCAGTTCATGAATGATTTAGGGCTCCAAAAGCAGTCTTAATATACCACTTTTGTTGAACCTTGAAACCACCCTTTTCAGCTTGTACCAGTACACTACATTCTAGCAAGTGTAAGTTCTGACTGAACAAGAGACTAGGCCCATCATGTTATAAATTATATCGATTGGAACTCATCCTTGAGACCTGGGCCTAGTAGATCAACAGTTGAGGAGGTCTTAGGCCCCTCAAGATGCTCAAATATTAATGCAATTTCTGGAGCTTGAGCTTGAAACCACTAAGACATGTGTCAGCATGAGAAGGTTTCAACGCTCCAAAAGAGGTCCAGAGATAACACTCACTCACAACCCTAAAACAACCTACCCCTACTGATTCCATTGCAACATTATTTGACAAGTGTCTACCAGATAGGACAAAAGTTGTCCCCGCATGCTTCATGTCATCTCAATCAACGCGAATCTAGAAAAAACCAAGATCATCATCTACGGTGGAGAAGGTTTCAAGCTTCCTAAGCTTCCCAAATTTTAAGCTATGATTTTGACCCTAAATCCAAAACCACTAAGACATGTGGCAACATTGTGGCTCGTTAGGGTCCCAAAAGGAGTCTTTGGATACCATCTTTCCACAGCCCTAAAATAGTTTTCCTGCTACGTAACTCGCAAGGTGGACCCACCATATCTCTATCCAATGCCACCACTTTCTTGGTAACTTCTCTTGCTCATAAATATCCCTCGTGCCTTTTCTATCAACCTATCATAAATTTCCACATGTCACTTGTATTTGCTAATTTTCAAATTCCTAGCTATAAAATCTTGTTTTCAAAACCTTCTAAACATTATTTCATAAATCCTTTCTAGATCTCTGCCTTATCCACTATTACCTCTTCATTTCCTGATCCTTTGTTGCATTTACCATCCATAAAAGGATTCAAATCAAAACAACATGTCTTCAACTCCTAAAGCAGTAGTGTCTCTGTATTCTAGCAACCCGACCAGTCGGGAAGAGAACTTGGGAGACAAACATTTTGACATTTATGATCTTGCACTTTCCACCAACAACCTACACCAACTCTCAAGGGAAGCCAAGGATCATGCCAAAGAAGGAAACGATGTCTTGAATCGCTGGAATTTGGGACTAGTTAAATTTATACTACCTAGGGCCCAAACTTTCCCAGAAGTGGTGCAATGGTGCACAAAATCAGATGTTCCAGAAATAAGAGCCATCATCTCCAAGATCGGCTATGTAATTGTTCCAGTAAATAAAGAGATTCTCCTAGACATGACAGAGATTGAGGAAAACCCTACTTGGTTGACTTTTGATAAAGAATTACTCAATGCCGAAATTCGATAATTGTCCCTGAAAAGAAGAGATGTCTTTATAAGAACACTTTTATTGCCTGGGGTGGAGCTACCTGCTACACTCTCACCTTACAGTAGGAGATTTTCTTGGACCAGGATCAAATAGAATTTTATATGGTATGTCAAGTTTTGGGGTATGATCACGATCTGGTTGTTGATGATGCATCTTTAGGTTTTTTTTTTTGTTGATAAACTTGTCAATTAAAGATTCATCCATAAAGTTAGATATTTTTTCCTTCCTGATAGAAATGATTCATCATTAGCTAAAGGATTTTTCTTCAATGAAACTTTTTAGATACCATTCTTACCTGTTGTATATGTGTTGGTTGTGGATCCTTATATTCCTGATTTAGGTGTCATGTTTCAGTTGTGTTTGGATCCCATACAATGAGGGGGGGGGTGTGGGAGGGATTCCCCTACACTATAGTCACCATGGGGGGTCTAGGGAGAGGGGGGGGGGGGATGACTAATTTTGGGACCCCCCTTGGAGCAGTTTTTGGGACAACGCCCCCATAGAAAAAATTTCAGAAAAAAAATGCCTTGTAAAATGTTGTAATTTCATAGTCATGACTTGGTCAATAATGGGTAATTTATGAGCCCATGGTATTGGATATCCCGTGGTAATTTCCCATAGTGATACCTCTTTGAAAGGAAGGCATTGTAATATGGTTGTGTGTGGTAGTATTGTACTGTAAATATCTTTTTTATTGTGTGAGAGAAACTCTGAGAGAGTGAAAAGGAAATTCTAGTGGATTTGTTGCAGGTTGTATCCCTTCATTTGCTTGATAGATTAATAAAAGGACTGGAAATTTCTCTGTGTACATAGCACATATTGGGTGAACCACGTATATTGGTGTCTCTCTTGTATTTTTTTATGTGTTTTATTTATGAATCTTATTTTATGCTATTATTTTGCAATAGTATTTTTCTAACAATTGGTATCAAATCCAAAGGCCTATTTGGCACATAAACTCGCAGGAAAGGAGGGTTCTTGGTTCGAGTGAGAGCAATGCCGGAAGAAGGAAAGTTTGGGGTCAAGAAATTTAATAGCCAAAACTACGAGTTATGGAATATGCAAATGGGGGACTATCTATATCAGAAGGATCTATTCCTATAATTGGGCAGAAAAGGAAGTAAGCCGACGTCTCTGAAAGACAAAGAATGGGATTTTCTTGATAGAAACGCACTAGGAACAATACAGTTGTGCATGGATTCATCGGTGTCTTTCAATATTTCGAAATAAAAGACAATGAAGGATATGATGAATGCATTGCCTAAACTGTATGAAACATCCTTTGCCTCCAACAAAGTATTTCTAATGAAGTTTTTATTTAATATGAAGATGTTAGAAGGTGGATCTGTTGCTGACCATTTAAATGAATTTAATACAGTTACTAATCAGCTATGTTCTGTAGGAGTGAACTTAGATGATGAGTTTAGATTGAACTTAGATGATGAAGTTATGGATATTCTAATGAGGTTACAGATATTCTAATCTTGTGCTCATTTCCAGAAAGATGGAATAGATTGGTCATGGCTATCAGTAACTATGTCTCTAGTTCAAACACTCTAAAATTTGACGATGTTGTTGGTGTTATTCTTAGTCAAGAGATGAAAAGGAAAAGAACAGGTGATACATCAGGTAATGCGTTGACCATGGAGAACAAGGGAAGACAAAGGGAAAGAGGAAAGAGACCAGGTAATCGTGGGAAGTCTAGGAAGGGTAGATCCAAGTCCATACTAGGAAATATAGAGTGTTGGAACTGTGGGAAAAAAGGAAATCTATAGAAAGACTACAAATATTTAAAGAAGAAAGGACATGGACTAGTGATTACTAGGTAGTATATTCAAGGGCTTCATGTCATGTTATACCCCATAGGAAATTTCTTTATGATTGTGTTCAAGGTGATTTTGGACATTTTTTATTCGGTGATGATGAACCATGTAAAATAGTTGGAATGGGTAAGGTACATATAAAGTTAAAGAATGGAAATGAATGGTTTTTGAAATATGTAAGGCATATTCCTGCTATGAAAAGAAATCTAATCTCAATAGGGAAGTTGTGATATTCTATTTGTTTATCTATGTTTGGAGAAACATAGTGGAAGATCAATAAAGGATCATTGGTGATAGCAAAAGGAGACATGATAGGTACATTGTGTTTATGTCCTCATAATATTGACTGTTCTATCTCTTTAGCTTCCACAAGAATAAATACAACCTTGTTGCATCGTAGGCTTGGCCACATGAGTGAGAAGCGAATACAGATTCTGCATTCATGGAAGTTGCTTCTATATTTGAAGTAGGTTAGTTTGGAATTATGTGAGAATTGTGTTTATGGAAAATATAAGAGAGTCAAATTTCTCACGGTTGGGAAGCAAAAGAAGAGTGAAAAGTTAAAGACTGTGCATACATATGTATGGGGAGTGGTTTAGGTACAATCTCTTGTTGGCCTTCATTATTATGTTACTTTTATTGATAATGAAACCATAAAAACTTGGGTTTGTTGCATTTGACGGAAATATGATCTAATACACCAAGGACCCAAATGATTATTGTTTTATAAAACCTTATGTTATTATTTGATTTGAAAATATTGACCAAGTGACATCAAGACATTTGTAAATGAATTATTATTTTTAAATTATTAAATAACTAAGGGAATCAAAACTGAAATAGCTGTTGAAGAGTGTTTGTTGACCCACAAAAATAAATGGAAAGTGTCAAGAGGAAACCCATCATGGAAAGACAACCTAATAAAGGTGCAAATGATGTAGGAGGCATCCTCCCTACAAGTCAAGTCATGACTCTTGTTGGAGTAGTTATGAGAAGGTGGCTCATGAATGACCTAAGTCCTAGGTAAATGCTATAAAGCATCGATTTCATCCACTGAGCAGGAGGCTTATGATGAAGGGGAGAATACGATGAGTATTGATTCATCCAATGAGCAAGAGTCTTATGATGAAGTGAGATTGTGACATAGATTATGCAAGAGGAACTTTGTGACCAGTCTTTGTCCTTGTGGTCCAACAAATAGGCTCAGGTGTTTCATTCTAGAATTTTTGGTTGGGAGGAACAACGACCTTCAGTTTTGATTTGCCTCTAACGGTCCAGGTTCTAGTTATTTATTTCTGAAATGTCTGTTCACTGTAAATGATATCTAATTTGTTAAGCAGAATGATTGCACTATTTAGTTCAAGTTCTATTTATTTATTTCTGGAATGTCTATTTACTATAAATGACCTCCAATTTGTCAAGCAGAATGGCTGCATTGCTTAGTTTAGGTTCTATGTATTTATTTATGAAATGTCTATTTTTTGTAAATGATATATAGATTGCTAAGCATATTGATTACTTTGCAAGTTAGATCATATTCCATTTATTTATTTATGAGATGTTTGTTACGGTAAATGATATATAGAATTATAAGCATAATGATCACATTGCTGATGTATGTATCAACTTTCTTTTTGTCATTCTACAAATATTAATTTCTGTAAATGATATATAGGTTGCTAGGTAGAATGATCACATGGCTTAGGTCTATTACAAATATATTGTGTCACTATTTCTGAACTTACCTTGTACTGTAAATAATCCCTAAATTGTTAGACAATTCAGGTTTTATTTCCATTATTCCTTTTATTATGAAATTACTGTACATTACCCTTTTTACTGTACATTACTGTTTACTGTAACATTCATCATTTAGTTTCTTTATTCAAAAGTTTAAAGTTATAGAGAAAACATGTATCAATGTCTTTTTAAATCGCTTATTGTTATAAGAAAAACAATGTATAGGGTTTATTTCCAATGGGATTATAGAATAGATGTTTGATCTATAACCGTGTTATATATATAAAACTAGGTTTATATTGATCTAAATGTAAATATATATTGAACATAATGTTTATATTTTTATACAGATAAAAATAGATAAGTAGTTATACTCCCAAAGCTTAAATAGAGCTGAATGGCTTAAAGAAATAAGAGTCCATAATAGAATCATATGTTTATATAACATAGGCGATTGGTTTAGCTTTTTTTATGTTACATATATTTAGTTAGAATAAATTATAACATATTGGACAGATAATTTTACACATTCAAACCCTAGGTATTGATTAATAATCTGTAATAAACTTCAAGTTCAAACAAGGTTTCAATATCTGGTTTACCTGTTAATCGTTTCTCTTAAGTTGTTGAATCTACCAAAACCTTCATTCCACATCCACAATGAGAATGCGGAATTAGTCTTCTAAAACCTTGAAAAAATTGGATATCCGCAACAAGGAAGTTGGGAATGCAGAACCATTAAATTTAAACAATTGGATTTTAGAGTTCCGCAATCCGCATCTGTAATGCATAAGTTGGAATACGGAACCAAAAAATAAACAATCATATTTTAGAGTTCCACAATCTGCATCCACAACATGGAAGTTGGAATGTAGAACCGTAAAAATAAACAATCGGATTTTGGAGTTCCACAATCTGCATCCACAATGTAGAAGTTGGAATGCGGAATTGTTAAACATAAACGATCGTAAATTGGAGTTCCCGCAACCCAAAGTTCGCAATGAGGAAGTCGGAATTGCGGAAGCATTTAAAAACATATTTATAAATGAAGGTCCCGCAACCCATAATCCACAGTGCGTAAGTTGAGAATGCGGAAACCTTATCATTTAGCAAATAAAGTCACAGAGATCTGCAAGGTTTTGGGTAAGGTTTTAAAAACTCATCATGCTAATTGTGTTAGGTTAAATACTTAGGTAATGATGCTTATAATCCTAAGAAAAGTATGTCCACAGAATAAGTAAGGTTTATATCCTAAACCCTAGCATAGAAATGTAAGAAATAAACCCTAGACATTGGATGTGATCCAAGAACAAAACCTTAACATGCTTCTAACTTTGGATTAGAGTCCAATCTGTAAATCAAGTAAACTAATTTGATTCAATAATGTTAGGAGTACAAAAAAATACATGCATTTATCCTATTATTTTTATCTATATATATATATATATATAGGTATTTTGGGGTGTGTAACATAATGGTATCAAAGCATGGTTACAACACTTGGCCTCAAGGGCCCAACATTGAAACAAGTACAAACAAAAAAATAACGTATGTGTTATGGCTGATTCTCTTATGTTCATAAGAGAAGTATAACCTTGATTTTGCAGGAAATATGGCAGAAGTTTGAGAGAAACCTGCAACAATTAATTAATGAAAATACATGAGATAGCAGAAATAACAGAACTCAGAATCGCTTTTATTGATCGTAGGCCACTTCGAGGGGGCAACCTCCTTTGAGCAAGCTCAATACCAATAACTTCACGGTATCTTCATTGGTCTCAACACAAACTTATATACTAATTCTAGTGACCAATACCAAGGGTCAATACAAACCATGGGCTAATACAAACTATGGATCAACAATTAATAGGGGACGACTTACAAAGCATATGCGTCCAACAAAAATAAGAAAAACTATGGATCAACAAATACTACAGGATGACTTACAAAGCATATGCATCCAACAACAATATACTAACAAATTAAATAGAAGGGTTGACATGGGTTCCTAACATCCCCTCTCCCTTAGAAAAAGCTTTGTCCTCAAAGCTTTAGATGTGGAAATTGATGCAAAATCTGAAGGAGTGGTTCCCTTGTAGCATCCTTGGGTTGCATTCCGGGCCACTGACGCCTTTTGAGTTTCAGGGATGGTTGCTTGGAAGGCTATAGATTAATAAGAACCATATCAGCTGCGTGAAAAGTGTGCTCAGAATGGTGCTGATTCGTTTGTTGTTTCAACCGAATTCTTTCCATGTGAAGATTCTCCTGCATAATGAAAAGAATCTAATCGCGGTTTTGAAGAACCGAGTCAATTTCCTGAACTGGGGATTTGCTGAGGGTGTATGGAAGAAGAACTAGCAGTACATGTCCATAGACTTCTTCACATGGTGGCCTTTTAGATGTGGTATTGTACCACTGGAGCGCTTCTAGGAAATCCATAGAAATAGTTGTCCAAATCTGTGTAGGGAGGGGCAAGGTTTCGAGCTGTCCCGAAAGGAGTGTCATTTCACCCTTGTTGACCTTGAAAGTATCACAGTCAGCCACAATATGTTGAATTGTCATTTTCAGTCCCTACCAAAAGAAGTTACATTGTTCCCGATCATACATTTTGAGGAACCTAGAGTGCCCTGCTTTTGAAGAAGCATGGAGTTCATAGAAGAGATAGCCTAGTTGAACAGATTGCAACCAATTTGGAACAAGCAGAGAAATAACGATAAGAGAAACTGGGTCATCAAATGTGTGAGAAGGAGCATCTGCCACCATATTGTCCTTACCCTTTTTGTAAGTCATCGCATAGGCATAACCCATGAGTTGGATAACCCATTTCAGGTGTGCTGGGGAGGAGACCCATTGTTCCAGGAAATTTTCTAGACTCTGGAGATCAGTCTTGATGCAGAAGTAATTCCCTAATAGGTATGGCTGCCACTTCTATACTGCATGAAAAATAGCCATCATTTCCTGTTGAGATGTAGATGCGGCTAGATTCTTACTGGAAAGGTCTCTTGAAGGTGACAAGCCCACTGGTTCAGCAAGGACACCTGCATATCTATCCAAGGAAGTAGGGGAGACCGTTGGTGGGTGCATCTGAATGGAATGGAGTTGAGCGATGACACCATCTGAATTCTTCTTAAGGATATTTTCCAGGAAATGTGAACTGATGATGCGGAGAGACCCTTGTTGTAAGACCTTAAATTTGTGTTGTTTCCTATTGACTGAAAAACGCATCCAAAGTTCAGCAAAATCCCATAAGATGGGGCCAAGTGTGTGTAATTGTTGAATGCCCAAAAACACATCACATCTTCCTAGGGACAAGGCAAACATGTCAGAGCACAGGTTATAATATTTTAGAGAGATGCGCACACAATTATCATGTTTGGTGATCCGAGGGTCAATGAAGTTATGAGTGCTACCAGAATCAATGAGTATTGTAAGAGGAAGCTTCTTGAAGTAACCCCTGACCCACATTGGTTGCGAGGTGGTGAGGCAGGATAAAGCATGGAGATATTTCTCTGGTTGTTCATCCTAAGATAGGGGGGCCAATAGGAGGCTCCTGAATGTCGACCTAACCATCCATTGTATCTAGAGCTTCTTCACCAATTTTAGAGGCAGGTAGAGAATCCATATCCAAGAGATAGAGCTTATCTTGAACACATTTATGTCCCCGAGTGAATTTCTCATCACAATTATAAAAAATCCCGTTTTCTCTGCGTGCTTGCATCTCTGCTTCAGACAAATGCTTGATAGGAGTTGGTCGAGGAGCTGTCAAGATGGGAGGTCATTGAGAACACATATTTCAGAAGGGAAGAAAAGTGGGTTTATAGCACTGTTAGGTGATAATCTTGTCTTCTGCCAACTTAACCAACCCTAGGAATTCCATCATTGTGTTGGGACAAAACATTTTAACCTCTAACTGGATTTCATCCTTAAGACCATTGATAAAACAACTCCTGTAGAATTCATCAGATAATCATTCTATGTGATTGGCTAGTTTCTCAAATTCTGTCTGATACTCTCTCATAGTGCCACTTTAATGAAGTTTAGTGAGTGCTCCAATGAAGTCATAAAAAACACTAGGACCAAATTGTTGCAAAAGGAGTTGAAATTTTTTTTTCCATTTTGGCTCGTCATAAGCTTTGATGTACCAACGGTACCATTGAAGGGCTTCTTGTTCCAAATGAAAGGATGAAAGTGGAACCTTATGTACATCAAAAGTATTATGCAGACTGAAATACTGTTATGCATGATAGATCCATCCAGTCGTATCAGTACCATTGAAGTGATGAAATTCAAGCTTCGGACCACGAAAATTGCTGGAAGAAGAGAACCCATTGGCTACAGAAGATTCTTGCTATTGGTTATTGTTCATGGCTGAATGTTGAAGATCGAGGCTGAGAAATTTTTCATCCAGATCTTGGAGTTTGGTTTGGATGGCTGCAAGTGCTTCCCCAATGGTTTTTTCTCTTGTGTGAGTGACAACCATAACCAGAAGTTTTTTTTTTTTTTTTGGAATGGATAGAAAAACACAAACAAAAGCTTATTTAGTAAATGGAAATTTGGATTTGGGAAAAAATCAGATGGGTAATTGGGGTTTGACTAGATTTTAGACATTTTCTAATGGACAAGGAAGCAAAAAATTAGGATTTCAAAAGTGGGGTGAAAGAATGAGAAATTTTGTCAAAGAGGGACAAAGAAACAGAAATAGGGAATGAACACGGTGGCAAAATTTGGAGGCGAGTGGGTGAAAATTGAAGAAGTTATGGAAAACCCTAAAAATAGAAAAATGTGAGATTTCTGGCTTTGGGAAGTAGAATTTAAGATAGGGTTCTCAGGAATGAAATAAGCAGAATGGGATTGCAGGGGTGTCCGGGAAGTTTCAAGGGAAATGGAGTTAAAACAAGGGAGATTTGGCGAAAAAACATATTATTATTATTATTATTATTTTTTCCAGAAATGGATCTGTAACGACGTTGAAGGGATCCAAACAATTGGATCTGAAATGGCACGAA
The DNA here is from genome assembly GCA_027924585.1 of Larix kaempferi. Lineage (NCBI taxonomy): Eukaryota > Viridiplantae > Streptophyta > Pinopsida > Pinales > Pinaceae > Larix > Larix kaempferi. Next base: position 6,811,030 of record BSBM01001312.1, on the reverse strand, counting down.
ATGGATCAACAATAGATGGATCTGAAACGACGCTGAGTGGATCGAAAACGACTGGATCTGAAACGGTTGGATCTGGAACGGCTTGGAATGGATCTAAAATGACGCAGAAGTGATCGGCAACAGTTCAATTGAAAATAGATATGGACCCCAGGTATGTTCGGCTTCCTAGCAGTTCAGGGGTTTCACTCGACCACCAATGTTATCTGATGGCTTGCGTATTGGGGCAGTACCCCTCACTCCACGGCTCAAGGTAAAACTGATAACAGCTTCGCCACAAACAACAAATCTTGGTTTACCTCACGGGTGGGAACTAGTCAATCAGGTAGGAGTCATTTCCCTTTTCGCTGGTAGGTCCTCTCAATGGGGCAGCTACTTTGGGGTTCCTGTGGTACTCCTCACGATGAGTTTTAGGGCTTACGCCCAAGTACTTGCCACAGTTAAGCGGATAGGGATTATTCCCATAACTGAACTTGCAACAGATGCAAAAAAAAATTTTGCCAGAAATTCCACCCAACAAGCCCAAGAAAGTGCTCCGATACCAGATGAGAGGAACCTGCAACAATTAATTAATGAAAATACACAAGATAACAGAAATAACAGAACTTAGAATCGCTTTTATTAATCACAGGCCATTTCGAGGGAGCAACCTCTTTTGAGTAAGCTTAATACAAATAACTTCACAGTACCTTCATTGGTCTCAACACAAACTTATATAGTAATTCTAGGTGCCAATACCATGTGTCAATACAAACCATGGGCCAATACAAACTATGGATCAACAATTTCTATGGGACGAATTATAAAGAATATGCGTCCAACAACAATAAGACAAACTATGGATCAACAAATACTATGGGATGACTTACAAAGCATATGCATCCAACAACAATATACTAACAAAGTAAATAGAAGGGTTGACATGGGTTCCTAACAAAGTTGAAATGTCAGTTGAAGAAAAATTCCACCCTAATGAATAGGAAAATAGGAATCGGGAAAACATTAATGATGATAATATGTGGGTGCATCTAAATGAGAACAGAAATGATAACCCATCTCAATTGTTACAAAGAGCAAAATATTTAAAAGAAGAACTACAAAGTGTTAAGAAAGATAATGAACGCATTCTGAAATCACAAGAGGAATTAAATAATGTCTTGTTAACAAAGTTACATAATCAGGAAACAGAAAGAAAGAAAGGAACTCAGATTGAAACATCACAGGTTGCATCTTAGAAACGCAAGGCAAGGAAGTAAAATTTTTTAGATAGTGAAACTGAATCTTCAAGCTGAAATTCACCTAAACAAAGTTTCAATGAATCTAGTGAAAGTAGTGATGGGGATAAATATAGTAGAAAAAGTAAACCTTATGAATAAATCTCTGGTAAATTTAAAAAGATAAAACCTTCTATAATCAATGGTGAGATTGAAACGGAGAAGAAGCAGAATCTTGGCTTTCAGGAATTAAAAAGTACTTTCATATTTACAACTACTCTAATGAATTAAAAGCAAAAATGGAAATTTATAATCTAATGGGAAAGACCGACATTTGGTGGAAAGATATTAAGAAAGTAAAATTCATTAAGGAATGCCACTTAACTTGGAAAAGTTTCAAGAATACCTTAAAAGGAAATACTTGTCCGAACAGTATTATGAAGAAAAAGCTAAAGAGTTTTATGATTTAAAACTAGGAAATTTTACAATGAAGGAACTGTGCAGTAAATTTATGAGTTTGTTAGGTTATGTACCTTATATTGTTGATGAAAAACCAAAAATACAACGTTTTCTTAGATGTTTACGAACAATTTACAAAGAGAGAATTGAATATGACAATCCAAAAACATTGGATGAAAGTATGAAGAAAGCATATTTTTGTTATAACCAAAATAAGAACAAAAGAGATAATGTACCAAGTTGGAAAAACAGAAAACGTGAAGGTTTTGAGCACAAAAGAAAAGTTATGAGCTTTAATATTAATCCTGGAAATAATTATCGAAACTATCAGGGAAATAATTTCATAATTTTTAGGCCACAAAATCCTACAGTAATAAAAGAAAAAGAAGCATCTGCTGGTTATAATAAAAATATTGTTCAAAGGGAACCTTTAAAATTTTGGGAATGTGGTGAACCACATTATTTTAAAGGTTGTCCAATAAGAAGAAAATTTTTTAACCATGCCCACAATGTTCAAGAAGATACTACGGTTGGAGATGTAGCGAGAATCATGCCCAAAATTTGCGCAGCATTAGAGAACATGCAAGTAGACCATCATACATCTATGGTAGAAATTGAAGGTATATTAAAGGATAAACCAATCTCCATATTAATTGATCCAGGTGCAAATTTAAGTTATGTTTCACCAAGAATTGTAGAACTGTGTAAATTACAGCAAAATAAATTTGAAAAGTCTTTGTTAGTTCCGCCTGCTATAGGAACGAAAAGAAAAGTCACTAGTTTTTTGAAAGAATGTGAATTTAATATGAATGGTCTTATGAAGCATGCTGATTTAAATATTCTTCCTTTAGGATCTTATGATTTATTGATAGGAATGGATTGGTTAGAAAATCATAAAGTAATTCTGAATTGCTATGATAAAACCTTCTCATGCATAGACGAAGAAAGTAAATCCATAATAGTTAAAGGAATTCCAAGGAAGTCTACTATTAGAGAAATATTTGCTTTACAAATGAAAAGGTATGTTCGAAAAGGTTCTAAAGTATTTTCTGTTCAAATAATGGATGATAGAGAAACTAATAATGAAATTAAAATAGATGATATTCCAGTTTTAAAATATTTTAAGGATGTATTTCCGGAATAAATTACCGGATTACTTCAAAAAATAGAAATAGATTTTACTATTGATTTAGTACTGGGAGTAGTCCCAGCTTCAAAAGCTCCTTACCAAATGAATATTCTGGAACTTAATGAATTAAAATCCCATATACATGAATTAGTAGATAAGAAATACATTCGATCAAATGTTTCTCCTTGGGAGCACCGGTTTTGTTTGTGAAGAAAAATGATGGTACTTTAAGGTTGTGTATAGACTACATACAACTTAATAAGATGACAATTAAAAACATATATTTTTTACCTCGGATCGATGATTTATTCGACCAATTTCGAGGAGAAACAATATTTTAAAAAATAGGCTTGAGATATGGATATCATCAAGTCAAATTTAAAGATGAAGATATATATAAGAAAACTTTTAGGACAAGATACAATCACTATGAATCTGTCGTAATGCCTTTTGGGTTAACAAATGCTCCAACATCTTTTATTTTTCTAATGAACAGTATATTAATAAAATATTTAGATAAATTTGTAGTCGTATTCATTGATGACATATTAATCTATTCTAAAAAGCAACAAGAGCATAAAGAGCATTTCAAATTAGCCCTACAAGTATTAAGAGATGAGGAACTTTATGCTAAATTCAATAAGTGTGATTTCTTTAAAGATAAAATCCAATATATAGGACATGTAGTGTCTAAAGATGGTATATCAATGGATCCTAATAAAATTAAAGTTATCATGGAATAGCTTGTGCCTAAAGATGTATATGATTTTAGATCTTTTATGGGAATTACTGGATATTATTGTAAATTTATTGAAGGATTTTCAAAAATTGCATATCCTATAACTTCATTGCAAAAGAAAGGTAAGAAATTTGAATGGAATGAGAAATGTGAAATCAACTTTAATAAACTTAAATATTCATTAACAACAACTCCTATCCTAAAGATAGAAGACCCCTATAAGATTTTTTTATATGCATAGATACATGCAAAGAGGGTCTAGGTGGATTATTAATGCAAGACAACTATGTGGTAGCTTATGAATCGAGAAAGCTTAAAGAACATGAAAAGAATTATGCTACTCATGATTGAGAGTTAGCTTCCATTATTCATGCACTTAAAATGTTGCGACACTATTTTATTGGAAGAAGATAATTACTAATGAGTGATAATGTCAGTTTAAAATATTTAGTTGAACAACATAATTTAAATGCTAGACAAGTTAGATGGTTATATTACCTAAGTGAATATGACTTTGAAATTAAATATATTAAAGGAAAGAAAAGAAATTAGCTGATGCATTAAGTCGTCATGCAAACATGTTGTGTGTAACTGTAAGTAGTAATTATGAGACAGATCTAGAAGATAAAATCATGACAACAACAAAATTTGACAAAGAAGATAAAAAATGAAAGGAAAGGACAACAGGAAATAAAACAAATAAATTCGAAACAGAATTCAATCTTAATAGGAAAGAATTGTTGGTATGTAAAAACAGATTGTATGTACCTAATTCAGAGGAGGTCAAGTCACTAATCATGAATGAAATGCATAAATGACCATATTCAGGACATCCTGGATATCAGAAGATGATTACTATGTTAAGAAAATAATTCTTTTGGTCTAATATGAAAAATGAAGTAGCAGAAAACATTGCTAGATGCATAGAATGTTAGCAAGTTAAGGCTGAACATCAACACCCAGCCGGATTGCTACAGCCTTTATCCATTCCAAAATGGAAGTGGTAAGTTATTAGCATAAATTTGATAAGATGTTTTCCTAATAATCGTAAACAAAATTATTCAATTATGGTTGTGGTAGATAAGCTTAGTAAATCAACACATTTTATTCCAGTTAATTATACTTATAAAGATATTAATATTGCTGATATTTTATGAAAGAAATTTTCAGATTGTATGGGATACCTAAAGTTGTAATTTCTGATAGGGATGCAAAGTTTAGGGGAAATTTTTGGAAATCTTTATTTAAAGGTTTGGATACTCAATTAAATTCCAGTACTGCAAATCACCCCGAGACTGATGGACAAACTGAAAGGGTGAATTAAATTTTAGAAGACATGCTTAGAATGTATGTAATGGACAAATCCGAGAAATTGGAAGAGTATTTACAACTTGTTGAGTTTGCATATAATAATCATTTTCAAGCCTCTGCTAAAATGAGTCCATTTGAGATACTTTATGGACGGAAATGTAACACTCCAATTTCTTGGAGTAGTCCAATTGATAGGGTAATGCTAGGTCCTTAGATATTTAAGGACATGGAGCTAATAGTGAAACAGGTACAGCACAACTTGAAGATAGATCAAGATAGACAAAAGAGTTATGTTGATTTAAAAAGAACTCAAAGAGAGTTCCAGGTAGGGGATCATGTTTATGTGAAAGTGAAACCCAAAAAAAGTTCTTTAAAATTGGGAAAATGCACAAATTTGGCACCTAGGTATTGTGGACCATTTGAGATATTGGAAAAGGTTGGGCCAGTAGCTTATTGTTGGTCACCTTATATGCTAATCAATTACAACTAACACACAGTGTTAACACCTAAAAAGTGCTCACTAGCTCATTTCCCTATTCACATGACCCATTTGTCCACTTTTTCACCATCGGAGCCTCTGAAACCAACAAAAGGTCACCAAAAGACCTGAGTACACCCCTTTTTCCATTAAAAAAGATTATTTTTCCTGAAAAGCATAAAAAACCCTCAAAAAGGGTCCAAATTCCCAAAAATATTAAAAAGGGAATTAAAATATTATTCAAAAAAGGAAAAAGGAGGGAAAAGTACCTAAACCATGTTGGTCAATACCATTTGGTTTCCACAAAACCACAAATGGTATTCCCCACCACCAAAACCTATAAAAAGGTGGTAGGGGCTCCTCATTTCAGATCCATCCATTATCTCATCCTCATGATGCCGAAATCTCCCTTGAGCATTTTTGGCCATTGTAAGCAACCTTGGAGAAGGAGACCTCTTGGAGCTTGGAGCTACTCATCTTGGGAGTTGCTCAACATCAACCTTCACCATTGAAGGTATTATTGCAAGCACTTGCTTGCCCCCCATTTTTCAATACAAATTCATTCTTTAATATTTTCTTGTTCTTGTTTTTTAAATGTTTACATTATTTGCTTATATTCTTACATAGATCCATGATTAGTTTTGTTTAGATTAGTTTCTTGTTTAATTCTATTTGAAACTGCTGCTACTAGTTAGCAGGTGCCCATAGCACTAAGCCTGGTTGCAAAACTGGGCCAACAGTTTTTGGCGACTCCGCTGGCTTTGAACAATAGATCTCAAATTTTGCTTTTAATTTTAGTTTTTTATTAGTTTTTAGCCTTTAGATCCATAGATCTGCCATCCTAGACAGTAGATCCATTGCTGCTCTAGTTTTTGGCCCCATCTATTGCCATTAACAGCCCAGAATTCTCAATTTTCGGGTACATTTTTTGGCTTCCGTGCACGGCTTTCGCCTCACGGTTTTTAGCCTGACAGTCACGCGGTCCATCGTGACTTTTCGGCTTTTTTTCGCGCGGTTCACCGCGACTTTGCGGCATGTTTCCGCGCTGCACATCGCGGCTTCGCGGTCAAAACCCGCGCCACCCATCGCGACTGTGCGACAGAAACCCGCGCGGTCCATCGCGACTTTTGGCCCAAAACCCGTGCGGTCCATCGCGACTTTTAGCCCAAAACCCGCGTGGTCCATCGCGACTTTTAGCCCAAAACTCGCGCGGTCCATCACGACTTTTGGCTCGAAACCCGCGATGTGATTTTTTTGCCGTGCGGCTCAAATTTCAAACGACCATATCTCCCTCTCCCAAACTCCGTTTGAAACGATTTGTTTTTTCAAATTGGGTGTTTTCGATCAAGGAATCCAAATATGCTATTGGATTTAAGAAATTTTTCATAGAAATTTATCTAATATTGTATTTTAGTGTTATTTATCACTTCAGTTCACCCATTTTGGCTCATATTTTACAGTACTAAGATTCCAACATTGTTTACAGCCATAGGAACATTTTACTATTTAGAATGCACATGTGAAAGAAGTCTTTTTAAAAAAATTTCATCAATTGAAAGAAAGATCTATTTTTGCATTTTATCTAGATTTAAAAAATTTTGCTGTTTGCTTCTTTAATATTTTGCCTATTGAAAACGAAATCCATTTATTTCGAAAAGAAAATATATTATTTGCTTTCCTGTTTGAAAGATCCTTTGTTTTTCGAATAGTCCTTGAAAAGCATTTAATTTCCATTTATTGAAAAAGTCATAAAATTTGCTTTTGTTTTCAAAAGATCCTCTGTTTTTTGAATACTTAGCATTTACTTTTTTCAATTTTCAGTTTAAAATACCACACCTGCACCCAATCAAACACTAATTTTAAACTGAGCCCTTAAAACATACCCTAATTTCAACACACTTTTAACCCCACTTGGGGAACACTAAAAGAACTTTTGTAGTTAGGTAGTATTGGGGGGATAGGTGTTCCAATAACACCCCTCAGTTATTACATCCGAGACATAGAAGTTGTCCAATTAGGGAGCTAAAATCTCTTAGTACTTTTTGGCACGGTCACAACCGGTTTGTGGGAAGGCCTCTCCCCTAGGAGGGTCGAAGTCGCGAGGATGGTTCCGGAAGCCTGAGTGGAATACCGAAATCCATTCAGTAACCGAAGGGCTACCATTTGTAGTTCTTGGGATATCCCTATATTGGGATATTGCGATCAAAGGACCAAATGGCAGATTTACCTTTTCTTGACGCGTCATGAATGGAGTATCCTAGTAGCCTTTCTTTAGGATTGATTACCCGGTGTCCCTCCCGGTAGGGGGATATCTAGCCGTTGTCTCAACATTCATATTGTCTGACTTGGATTTCATCACCTTGCAGAGGATATCATTTGTTTGAGTCACAATACTTTTAGTTAGGTGTTTGCATGCTTCAACCCACCTTTGGTCTAGTTACACCTATTTTTTCTAGAAGTCGTTTGCATGTTGGTACTCTGACCATTTGTTGCATTCCTCCACTTATTGTAGCACAACTGCTAGAATAAGTGCCTTTTTTGAGGTTGATTTTTTGGCCTGAGAGCCTTCTTTTTCACTCACCTTCTTGCACCCTTGGTTGCATTAGGGTTTTGAGCTTTTTTATATATATCACCACCTGATACTTAAACATATTTTTTCACAAAAACTTATTTTCTCACCATTGAGAATTTTAGACGCTCTCGTCGTCTACAGGGCGAACTCCCAGAGTTCAGTCTACTTGGCTCGCCACGTCACCGACGCCGAACCTTATCCCTTGACTCGACACATCGTCGATCAACTAGACAGTCATCCGATTCTGACACGCCTCACTTCACTTCTGATTCTGAGGCAGAATCCAGAAATCCCACTGCGTTATTCCCAACCAACATTATGTCTGGAACACCATTTGATCCACTCTTTACCAGCACCATAGGAGAGACGTCTACTGACCCTTCCACTGCAGTTCCATCCATGGCAACACCTACCCCCCTAGGTATGCCTAATATGGTGGACACTCCACATTTAGGAATGACCAACACAGGGCCACCTCCTGTTTTAGGAATGCCCAACACAGGGCCACCACCTATTATGGGTATGCCCAACATAGGGGTCACACCCCCTCTGGTTTCCACAAACCCTATCCCAGGAATCCCTACTGCTATTCCTAACCCAAGTGTAACCCATGTTGCACTTGGAGGCGCTGGCCCATACCAGACTACACCTATTGGAGGGCACACACCCTCCATACCTAGCATACCTTTAGGCGCTACTGGACCCCTACATCATACCACAATGACTAAGCAGGTCCCAGTTTCAGTCACTACATCTACTAGCTTACCGTATATGGCGAGTCTGAACTTGCCAGATTTAGCCAGGCTCACCAATGACCCTATCAGACATGATCCTGCGTGGCCTCACATGCCCACCAAACTCCCCTTCGACATCCCTAAGTTTGAGGGTAAGGCAGGTGAGGACCCCCAGAACCATATCATGTCCTTCCATCTATGGTGTTCCTCCAAATCCATAGTGGACGACTCTGTCCGCCTCCGTCTGTTACAACGCACTTTCACTGGCTCTGCAGCCAAGTGGTATATCGAGCAGCCCCATGGGACGCATGCCACCTTTACCTCCCTTGCCTCGACCTTCCTGCAGTTCTTTCAGTTACCTGTCCGCTATGATGCGGGCGTCGAGATCCTACTGTCTTGCAAACAGAACACGGCCACCCACATCACTGACCACATTCATGAGTGGCGTCGACGCCGAAGCCTCTGCAAAATCAAGTTAGACGATCGTATCTTCCTAGATTGGTTTCTAAAAACCCTTCTCCCTCTCATTGCGAAGGATGTGGCATCTGAAAGACCGCAGTCTGAAGAAGAGGCCATCCTCAAAGCCCAACAGTTTGATCTCATTTACGCCCAGTCGGGTTATCTATACACAATCATACCTGACGCCCCACGATGCGACTCTTCACGCAGTGACGCGCCGAGGGCATCTCATGCTGTCGATGGCATTATTGGCCAAATCACACCACAAGCTAAACCTTTCAGCATGGTAAGTACCATGCCTGCCCCAGACCTCTATAGGGCTACATCCAGTTCCGGAGCAACAACTTCTTACGCTCCAACAAACCAGACACATCATATTCATGGACCCTCTTGTCCGCAACATTGCTATGGGAAAGCGCCATCAGCATATGTACCTTCTACATACCATATCCAACCTGTGACACAGAACCCCATTCAGTTCTCGCCATAGCAGATGCAGTACCCACAGCAAGCTGCACCAGCTAATCCACCACATCCAATAGCTCAGGGGTACCAACAACCCCAACAGGTAGCTGGACCACCTCCAGCTCCACCAACATATTATCCACCGCAACCTACTCCTGCACCTGCGGCTCCCCAGAATCCCCCCAATGCTCAAGGGCATGTGTACGCACAACAACATTAGCCCCAATACCAAAATAACCAATGCAACCAAGGTGGGAAACCAAACCGTGGAAGAGGACGTAACCGTGGAAACAACCAAAACCATAACCAAGCTCCACACCCTCCCCATCCTCCGCAAAATAATAACACGGCACCTGCTCATCAGAATCCTGATCGGCCACCTAAGCAAGCCAAAAATGCTAATTTATGAACAAACCATCCTTGTTCTATTTGTGGTGTCTATGGCCACTATACCCATGCTTGCCCACATCTGGAGCGAGCTCGACAACTATGGACAGATGACGCCCATCATCAAGGGCAGGCGGCTCCTCAGCCACCACCCAACCCTCCACCACCTCAACAACAACCTTTGGTGCTACAAAACCCTTTTCCAACACAAGGAGTGGTGAACACTCAGCCGTTAGCCCCCCCACAGGGCAACGTGCAACCACAACAAATCACTTACGACGCTCCTGATCAACCCATGTTTGATTCAGGCACTCACCACTTATTGATGATGTCCACTGCCGACGTCAATATCCAAACCCGTCGAAACCAGTATGGCCCTACCTCCGAAGCCCCCCCCGCCGATAAGGATACTAACGCTCATCCCACCGATCAGATGTTACGGATACCACCTCTTCCACTCGATGGCGCATCTAAAGCACCTCGTTTCCCACTCCGCCGTATCAACAACAACCCCAATGCACGGGCTGCGTCCAATTACAACATCGTAGATGACCTAGCTCAATCTCCCGCAGCCATGTCTGCGTTAGAAGTCTTGAAAAACTGTCCTACGCAGCGTAAGACTTTACTTTCTGTCATTGGGGCGATTGACCCAAATGATTCGAAATTGATGACCTTTGATTTGGACCAGTCCGAACCACGTCTGCCTTCCACCATAGCAGTCCAAGTTTATGTTTCTATTCGGAATCTTGTCATCCATCGATGTATCATCGACGAGGGTGCCTCCACATGCGTCATGTCCACATTTGTTTGGCAGAAGTTGGGATCCCCTACTCTCCAGCAATCCAACACTGCATTGCGGGCCTACGACGGCCGGTCAGCTCAACCTCAAGGTTTACTACCCAAGGTCCCCGTCCAATTAGGTGGGAAAACTGTGCTCATAGACATAGAGGTCATTAATGCCTAGCTCGATTATAACCTTGTACTTGGCCGCAGTTACATGTACGCCATGAAAGCGGTCACCTCATCTGTTTTTCGCACGATGATGTTCCCCCACGAGGGACGCGTGGTCAAAATTGACCAACTCACCTACTATGATCCCAATGCCCCTGCAGCACCCGAAAATGTTCTTCCCATGATTGAACAACCCGCTTCTAGTGCAACTACCTCCTTTGTGTCTTCTGTGGGACCCGGTCTTTACTCAGATACACCAATGACCTCTACATTCCAGGCCATTCAACCACCATCACCGGAGACCCATGTCGCAAGCCTTTGTACTCTTTCACAGAACACACAAACACCCGGTAGTCAACCACCATTGGTCCCTAGTCACATCGGTGTTACACCCATCCACACCATCCCCTTTCTATTTCCTCCTTCGGGTGTAGTAAGCGCCCCGGTTATGGCTACCCTTAGTCTACCCGGGTTAACATTGGGATTACCCGTGTGGTATATTTCACCTCCCGTTCCACCGCCGACACCAAACGTCATCCTCCAACCGGTACAACCTATTGTTACCACAAATCAACCTCCTCCTGGTGTCGCAATCCCTTCATCGTCAACGAAACCTCCTCCTAGTCTCAATATCCCTTCATCGTCAACGTATCCTCCCCCTCTTATCAAGCCCACTGGGGGCAGAGGTCCACAACCATACACTGCTATACCACCTCCTAAGGCAGTTAAACCCCCACCGGTGTTTCGAGCTCCCCCTAAATGCTCATTGTGCAATGAGATAGGCCATCCAACTTATCAATTCCCACAGTTACCAGCACTCCAAGAGCATATGAATATGTTGGACGATGACGTCGGCATCCCAGTCGTTAGACTTGAGCCACCTCCTCAGCCTCGCGACAGATCACTGCGCACCAACCATCCTTGTGCCATATGCAGTGTTTACGGCCACTACTCTCACCATTGTCCCGATCTCCCTAACTATAGAGCAGCATTGTACAATTTAAACAATGTCGATTTGGAGATATCTCCTCCCCTCATCGAGGAGATCTACCCCCCGCCATCATCCTCGTCGAAAGAAGTCAATACAATATATATGATTTCAACAACTTTCAAACCAGAACCCCTTGATTTATGGTCTGACTACTTCAATACTGATGAGCAAATTTTGGAGACACTCACTGCACCCGACTACCCTTGGGATGATATGCATCATCGCTCGTACTTCCTCCCGGAAGCATCTACATCCACCGCATCCAACCAGCTATCGATCGAATCGAAAGATTTCATACCCACTAAGGTCGATTGGTTAAAGGACCCCATCCCAGCACTAGATTCCTTTGAAGAAGGGAACATGTCGAACATTTCCCCCACTATATAGATAGACATTTCCGCAACACCTGGGAAACCTGAGCTCATCTCGCTGGGCGCATCTTGCACTCAAGCAGAAACTCAGGCGTACAAAAAGCTCTTTCAAGAGTTCTGTGACGTCTTTGCCTGGTCCTATACCGAGATGCCTGGTCTCGACCCCGCCATCATAGAACACCACATTGATACATGGCCTGAGGTACCCCCTGTTCGCCAGAAACAACGACCCATTCATCCTTCCAAACTCCCCGCCGTTAAAGCTGAGGTCGAGAAACTTCGCAAAGCAGGATTCATTTATCCTATTCCGTACACCACCTGGATGTCAAACCCTGTTCCCGTCAACAAAAAGCAAGGCACTCTTAGAGTATGCACTGATTTCCGTGACTTAAACCACGCTTGTCCAAAAGACAATTTCCCCACGCCATTCATTGACCAACTCATTGATGAGTGTGCCGGCCATGAGGTCCTATCTTTCATGGATGGGTTTTCCGGATACAACCAGATTCACATTCGTAAGGAGGATCAGTACAAGACTACCTTCACCACCCCATGGGGCACCTTTGCCTACCGCGTCATGCCATTTGGCCTTAAAAATGCTGGTGCCACTTTCCAGCGGGCCATGACCTATTGCTTTCACGACTTGGTCCATATCCTGGGAGTCTACCTTGATGACCTCACAGCTCATTCCTGAAAACGATCAGACCACCTTAATGACCTCCGGCAAGTTTTCCTGCGTTGTCGCAAATATAAAATCCGCTTGAACCCACACAAGTGTGTCTTTTGCGTCCCGGCAGGCCGATTGTTGGGTTTCATTGTTTCCCAAGATGGAATCACTATCGATCCCCTGAAAGTCAAAGCCATCTTAGAACTTCCGCCTCCTCGCACGCTTCGGCAGCTCCAAAGTCTACAAGGGTGGTCCAATTTCCTCAGGCGCTTCGTTCCTGATTATGCCACCAAAGTCCACGGGTTCTTACGCTTACTTCATACCCACATACCCTTTGTTTGGGATGAGCAAGCAGACACGGCATTCGAAGCCCTCAAGAAAGCTCTCACACAAGCCCCCTTGATATCCCCACCGGATTTCTCTCAAGACTTCACCCTTTATATCTTGACATTTGAATATGCTGTGTCCCGAGTTTTGGTCCAAGAAGATGCCTCTCACCAAGAGCATGTGATTTATTACATCAGCCAGACCTTGTTTGGCCCACCTCTGTGTTACCCATACGAGGAAATATTAGCCCTAGCTGTAGTCTTTTCCGTACAAAAATTGTGACACTACATTCTACTCAGTCATACAACGATCGTGGATGACTCCAACCCTATGGTCTATCTCCTAACCCGGCGACTCCTACAAGGTCGTGTTGCTAAATGGGTCATCATCCTCTAGGAATATGACCTCACTTTCAGAACTCCCAAAAGCACTAAAGCCCTCGCGCTTGCTCACCTCATCACTGACCTCCCATCCTCTTCGACATCACCCGTTATCCAAACAGACCTGATTGATGAGCAGATCTTCATCATTTCGTCTGACGACCCTTGGTACGAAGACATTTTGACTTACCTTCGTACACAAAAATTTCGACCACACATCGATCGTGACGGACGCCGTCGCATACGACATCACGCCCCCCGATACCTCTTGTTAGGGGACGTACTTTACCGACGCGGCGTTGATACCATCCTACGCCGATGCCTATCCCATAATGAGGCATAACAAGTCCTCAATGATTGTCATAGCGGTGCTTGCGGAGGCCATTTCTCCGGCATGGCCACCGCCCAGAAGATCATTCGGGCAGGTTATTTTTGGCCATCATTGTTTACTGATTGCATCACCGCAGTCAAACATTGCCAGAACTGCCAACTCTTTGCCCCCAAATCAAGAACCCCCCCCCGCCCCCCTTCATCCAGTCATCACTGTTGGACCATTCTGCAAATGGGCCATCGACTTCCTCGACTGCAACCCCACGTCAGCCGGCGGTCACAAACACATCATTGTGGCCGTAGATTATTTCACCAAGTGGGCAGAAGCCATGCCGACCTAGAATTGCAAAGCTGACACTGCAGCGCGGTTTTTCTTCAACCATGTTATCGCTCGTTTCGGAGTGCCGAAGCAACTAGTCTCTGACCACGGCTCTCACTTCGAAGATGCCGTCTGGAAAGAATTATCAACCATGTTGAAATTTGAACACCATTTCTCTTCCGCTTACTATCCCCAAGGAAACGGCCAAGTCGAAGCGATCAATAAAATTTTGAAGACCATTCTCCAACGTACTGTAGACAAGCACAAATCCAATTGGCACCACATGCTTTTCCTTGCACTATGGGCCTACCGCACCTCAACCAAAACCGCCACCGGTTTTACCCCTTTCCATTTAGTTCACGGTGTCGAATCCGTCCTCCCTATTGAGTGTGATATCCTAGCCTTACATATTGCCGTTGAACTCCTACCGGACACTTCCCCGATTGAGCAACGTTTACTACTCCTAGAGCAGGCCAATGAAGATCGGCGCACAGCCATTCAAAACATGGAAGCAGCTAAACAACGATCGAAACTAAGTTACGACAAACACGTCCACCCAAGAACCTTTTCTGAGGGAGACCTTGTCCTCGCTTACGATCAAGCTCATGATAAAACCGGAAAGGGAAAGTTCATGTCTATGTGGCAAGGCCCCTACATCATACACACCTGCCTCAGGCAGGGGGCATACATTCTGACCGATTCAGAAGGCAATGCCCTACGAAACCCATGCAACGGGTTGTACCTTAAACGATTTTACCCATAGAAAATCTGATGGACACCATCGTCCATTTTAGTATAGGCATACTTTCTTTGTTCACAAAAAATTCGAAAAAACCTAAATATTTGTTTTTCTCTGCATGACCACAGATGGAGCCTCTTCCACTCTGCCATGTCGGTTTCGCTGATGGTGCAAGCCGTTGGTCTCCCAATCTCGCCTTCGCAGCTTGGGTAATATACTCCCCTTCACATGAGTTAATTCACATTGACGGAGTATGTTTAGGTGCCACCACCAATAATCAAGCTAAATACGATGCCGTGAACGGTCTCCTGGCCGTAGCTCTCCAAATGAGCATCCGTCACCTCAACATTTTCTTGGACTCACAGCTCCTAGTTTCCCATCTCAACAATGATTACCAGGTACACGATCCCTGTCTTTTCAGAAAATTCCTCTGCACTAAACAAATGGTTAGACAGTTTGAATCCATTTCATTCACACATGTCCCAAGACACCTCAACAGTGTAGTAGACCATATGGCCAACAATGTCCTCGACTGGAACACCAATCACATCATGTCATATCCATAAACAAAATGCATCCACGTGCATAACATGTGCCTCCATGGGCATAAAACAAATAACCAAATAATGCATCCACGTGCATAACATGTGCCTCCACGAGCATACATAAATAAACAAACATACTGCATCCACGTGCATAACATGTGCCTCCACGGGCATATACAAAAGACAAATGTGCATCCATGTGCATACATGACAATATATCCAAAATATATACACACATATATATAAACCATGATAGTCAATATGTCATAGGTGCCCTCAGCACCCGATATACAAAAATACATCTGTCATAAAAAAATGCTTCCCCATATGCTCATCAGCATTTGGGGGTAGATACAATATCATCTACTCAGCAGGATCCCTAGGCTCCTCCAGATCCTCCTCTACTGGCTCCGCCGGGTCAGGACGAGCCCGAAATCTCCGCTCTGCCGGCCCCGCTGGGTCATCCCGTAGACGGATCCTCATCTGAGCCGGCTCTGCAGGGACATCCTGAGCACCACCCCTGTGCCCTGCCACAAACACCGTCGTCCTCAACAAGAGCGACCACCACTCAGGCGGCGCACCGAAGCAACCCTCCAAAATATCCTGATCCAGGTCTCTCAAACCATCCTCGGGGAGTCCAGCTAGGATCCTGGCAAAGGTCTGTCTGACACCCTCTATGGCGTCATCACGAGGGCCAACCCCTCGCCCACGAGCTGCAAATCGTCCACCACGCGGAGGGGGTACCGCTGTAGGTGGATGGGCGACCACCATCACCCGCCCCTGACAAGCCACGTAGTCAGGCGGTGGCACTGGACCCACATCTGCACAAAGCAAGTAAACCATCACATACTATACAACTATAATCATCAATGATAAACCAAACAACATATGATATAATATCAAATAAAACACAAAACATACCGTCTACACTCCAGGCCTGTCCTAGGGCACGAGGCATGTCTGGGTCACCTCGATAGTCCATGCCGGCATAGGGGTAGTCCTCAATAACCAGGGGCATCTTCTCCCACTGCTGATAAAAATCCTCCGTGAAGAAGCCGCGGACACCACCGCCACCACGAGGCACCATCTGCCCCCATCTCATCATACGAGGCTCACTCACGAGACCAGCACGAATGGGTACCCGTGGCCACAAGGTCGGCACCCGCTCGAAGAAAAAACAACATAAAAATGAAGCATAACAAAACTCACGTCCCTCTCAAATGGCCTTGTCCAGATCTCTCCGGACACCTGCCAGAAACATCTGCCCCCAGGCATAATATGTCCCCCGAAGAACGGAGTCCACCATCATCGTCTGTCCCCCAGACATACGATGTGGCGCAGCCGCACCCAATATCCGTAGAACACATGCCCCAACAGCTCGCATATCCCACTCACGTAGGGATCACAGACTAATAGAGCTGTTCTGCAAAACAGCATCATCAACACAGAAAGTCTGTAACAGGTCCTCCGTATCTGCACCTGGAGGGATCCTCGGTAAGAGATCGCCCACCTCACCCAAACGAGGCAACCCAGTCAAAAAATAGACGTCCGTGAGAGTGATCTCTAACCTCTCACCCCCAATGATAAATGCACCCTCCACCGGCACCCACCAACTCACAAGCTTGTTCAGGAGCCGTCTCACTGAACGAATAGGTGGGATCTGAGCGAACTTCAAAAGTTCGCTCATAGCCAGAGTCTGTCTCACCCCTAGATCAGTCTCAATATTCGCCATAAGATCATCATCGATCTCTCGCTCCCACCATGAGGACAGTGGTCTCCTCAACATCCTGCCAGAAAACAGAAGAAATTTTTAGCCCCAGCATAAAAAAATTTGAAAAAATCCCATCGCGGCTTTTACACAAAAATCCGCGATGCCCATCGCGGCTTTTCCACCAAAAGCCGCGATGACCATCGCGGGATCCATGCAAAAACCCGCGATGAACATCGCGGGTTTTGGCCGGACAGTCGCGATGAACATCGCGACTATCCCCCATGAACTCGCGATGAACATCGCGGGTTCCAACCTCCCAGTCGCGATGAACATCGCGACTGTTAGCCTAAAACCCGCGCGGTTCATCGCGGGAACAGCCCCGAAACCCGCGATACTCCACGTTGGGGAGTCAACATGGAATTTCGCAGCCTTCGGGGGCCCGCTGCCAAACAAAAAAGACATAATTGACAAGGCTAAGGAAAATACAGTTACCTGCAACTCACTGAATCGAAAACCAACGGTGAAATCTCCCGGAAATCGAGAAATAGCTCTGACAGCTCTATCAAACTCGCACGTAACAATGACAAGTCATTTGGGCCCGACGCCCTATTTATAGAAATTCCACCAATTTTCCCACAACCATTGCGGTATCATACGAAGTCCATTTCTCAAACCGTTGGTACCATTGGAATCAGCACAGCGAGAACTTCATGCAGGTTCCTTCCTTTTCCTGTTTTCACGGGGTCCATTTTTTGACCATTTTTTGGCTTCTCTCGTGGCCTCAGTTTGCGTGCCACATCGGCCGTTCTCCGTTTTGGACGTGCCTTATATCGCCGGATTCAATTTTCCGCGCTCTTGATGATGCTTGAGATCATTTCTCGCTGTCACGTCCCGATTTTCAGGGCATTTCTTCCATGCCCCCTCGTCACCTCGGTTTGCGTGCCACATCGGCCGTTCTCTATTTTGGACGTGCCTTATATCGCCGGATTCAATTTTCCACGCTCGTGATGATGCTTGAGATCATTTCTCGCTCACCTTTAGATTTTTCGGGCATTTTTTCCATGCCCCTCACATAACCTCGGTTTGCGTGCCACATCGGTTGTTCTCCGTTTTCGACAATCCTTATGTCACCGGAACCAGTTTTCCGCACTGATGACGATGCTTGAGACCTTTTCTCGCCCTCATCAATCCATGTTTGTTCGGTATAATTTTACCCCTTTTTCGGGCCGAGCAACCCCTTTTACGAAAAAGGCACTTAGGGAGTTTTCTGTTAAGCTCTTTTCTGACTCCTACAAACAATGAAAAGATTGCCGAGCAACCTTGTTTCCTTTCATGCCCGTTAAACGTATCTAAAAGGGCGTCTACCTGGTATAAGTTTACCCCTTTTCCGGACCTTGTAGACTAATTACGAAAAAGGTATACTCTAGTCACATCGACTAGAAGAGTTCTCCATCCGCATCATTTTATGCTTTTTCGGGCCTTGGAGACTAAACTGACGAAAAAGAAACACCAATAGAGTCCACTTACCATTTTCAGACTCTCTAAACATGAAAGCAACCATGAGCATGAGCCGTCCTGGGCTCACAAAATCCACAGGACCGCACCATTTCAGAGCACACTTTTATCCCTTTTTGGAGCTCATTAAAACTACGAAGAAGGAATCAATGGTGCCTCTTCGCGCCACGACAGATCACATCTACTCATTAGGTAGCTTCCCCATTTTGGTCGCCTTTGTTCAGAGTATTCTGCAGTATGTCACCTTGATAATTCCCCGACGGCACCTATCAGCTCGTCCCCCCCCCCAGAGTCAATATATACCATTCAGTCAAAGCAATGATCCCCACAATTACAAGTCAGTTCCCTACGCTGCCAGGTCAACCATTTCATCATGCTCTGAATAAAGGAAGTTTGAGTCTACCCAGTTTTTGACCCAGTTATTCCCCATTCCCACAAATATGTCAGTCCTACCATCAGTACTACAACACTTTAGTTTTACACCTCGCGCTCCTATCAAGGAAACATCATTGCCTTGTTAGTTGATGGTCTCCCTCTGTCAACGACAACCACATTGATTCCAGAGGATAGACCTAGAGGTCCCTGTGTCTTGGACTCATCACCATTTATGATGAGTGCCTACGAATCATTTCGAGAAGAGTCCTCAGTGCCTCTCCAAGTGGTTGTTTCTCACATGCTCGACTTCAACACCTTGATCGCATCATTGAGACTCGCACAGGGTATTGGTCTGCTCAGTTATTCGTCGAAGACCCCGGATACCTCCCGACTCCTCCTCATTTGAGAGTCTACCTATGGATACAACCTGTTACCACTTTTTCTATAGATATCCGGGTTGCGCATGGCGACAGTATTCCGATGTACCCCAGTTTCATACTCCCTTGAGTACACAGTTACATTAATTCTCAGAGATGACTCATAATCTTTGAGTCCCTACCGATGTTGGACACCATCAGTTTCAGCAGTTCATCAGTTATTCCAGTGTATCAGTTATTGAAATCAGTTATGATCAGGAGTACATCCCAAAATAATGTCCCCCCTGGACAGTTATGGTGTACTAGTAGATTCTTTATGTATTAGATCCCCCTTCTTGGGACTAATTGTTATGTATATGTCTTGATATGAGCATGGGAATGCCCACCTCGTCCATTATCAGAGATTATACCTCATTCATATTGAGGCCATGTAATATTTTTTGTTTCTTGCAGCTTCCAAGGGCCGTGGCTCCAGTCTCCAATCGGTCTCTTCTCCTTCCCAAACCCCTGAAAAAAGACAAAAGAACTATGATGTCTATCGGCCATACGATGAGCTCCTGCCCTCACACATCAGGGGGCAATCTGTTAACACCTAAAAAGTGCTCACTAGCTCATTTCCCTATTCACATGACCCATTTGTCCACTTTTTCACCATCGGAGCCTCTGAAACCAACAAAAGGTCACCAAAAGACCTGAGTACACCCCTTTTTCCATTAAAAAAGATTATTTTTCCTGAAAAGCATAAAAAACCCTCAAAAAGGGTCCAAATTCCCAAAAATATTAAAAAGGGAATTAAAATATTATTCAAAAAAGGAAAAAGGAGGGAAAAGTACCTAAACCATGTTGGTCAATACCATTTGGTTTCCACAAAACCACAAATGGTATTCCCCACCACCAAAACCTATAAAAAGGTGGTAGGGGCTCCTCATTTCAGATCCATCCATTATCTCATCCTCATGCTGCCGAAATCTCCCTTGAGCATTTTTGGCCATTGTAAGCAACCTTGGTGAAGGAGACCTCTTGGAGCTTGGAGCTACTCATCTTGGGAGTTGCTCAACATCAACCTTCACCATTGAAGGTATTATTGCAAGCACTTGCTTGCCCCCCATTTTTCAATACAAATTCATTCTTTAATATTTTCTTGTTCTTGTTTTTTAAATGTTTACATTATTTGCTTATATTCTTGCATAGATCCATGATTAGTTTTGTTTAGATTAGTTTCTTGTTTAATTATATTTGAAACTGCTGCTACTAGTTAGCAGGTGCCCATAGCACTAAGCCTGGTTGCAAAACCGGGCCAACACACAGGATGCTCAATATAAATTGTCAACCCAGGTAGGCCTTTTATCTCAAAGGCAATTAGCACAATCTATGCAGAAACACTCAAGTAGTTGATTGAAATAAAAGTGAAAATAAATTATCCTACCTAACCACTCAGTCATCTCAACTCATTACTAAAAATCAATCTATATTATCTATCTAAGAACTTCAAAGGACTTCTATCTTCCTACAATATCAATCCAATAGTTAATGATCTAGGAATAAATAAACTAGACTTACTTTTGCAAGAAGTTAAATCCTAAAAATATCAAACTACGGTATTCAATCACAAACTATATAATTCAATTAGCAAATACTGTAACTCAATCATAACATGTCTAATCTAATGAATTCTAAGAAAGATAAACAACAAAAAAGAACTAGAATTAAACTTGAACCATAATTTGACTAAATTGGAAATCCTAAGAAAGATAAATGACTGAAAGGAATCAGAGCTGAGCTTGATTGTAATAGCTAACTAACAGACTTTGCATCAAAGGAAAACTATCCTACATATTCAACTGTAAAACCACACTGTTGCAGCACACCAAATGAAATGCAATTCATAAACGATCTACTATTGCAACTAACTGGAAATATACCTACTGTAATTCCACACTGAAAATAACTGAAATGAAGACCACTTCTCCTGTCGAAACCTCGCTCCTCCTCTTGTAAGACCACTCTCTTCCTCGGCTTCGCTCCCAGTCTCCTCATGGTCTACACCCATCTACCCCTTACCATTCCATGTGTCGTTCCCTAGCAGTCGCGATACCCACGGCCTCCGCCCACCAGGTTGTCTACTGATCAAGGTGCATTTTTAATATACCCTTTTCACAAATTAGCATCTTAATCGACAGTTGGAGCGACAGCAGAAACCTTCCCCTTGGTCCTCGAAAGAAGTATCTTTCAACTTCACTCTAGGATTTCTTCGTGTCGACCGCAAATTCAGTGATATATCCTTCCAAGATGCTATCAAGCCAAACTTTGACATCCCGCGATGCCTTATTATTGACTTCCTACAGCTCCTGAATCAACTCCGAGGTCCAAGCCGTCGGCTCACCACCCTGGAAGTTCCTCTTCTGGAAGGTCATCTTTGACAACCACTCGTATAGAATGACCGGGAATTCACAGAAAAACCATTCCTGCGGACCGTCGTGAATATATCTTCCTAGCCAGTGATCTACTGTCAGTCGCGTGTTTCAACTTTCTTCTTTAGCAAACTCCCACAATTTCTTATCAAACCAGTTCTGTATCTTCGGCTTCGTTAGGTTCCACAACATGACCTCCTTTCACTCTACACATGGTCCTGACAATGGAACCATTTGTTGACCAACGCGACCTCGGTCGATAGGGGTTCACCTCACTGTCGACACATACCCCAGCCTCCCTGGGCACCAGACCGGGCAGGTTTGAGCCCACCCAGCAACACCCACAGAGCGGATGAGGTCTCACCCGAGGCATCCAGGAAGAGCAGACATAACCATGTTTTCGCCGAGGGAGGAGGAGAGTTGTGGCTGCACAGACTAGCTCTATTGTAGTACTTAAACAAATACTTTAAACATTCGACATGGAATTATAAGATATTACTTAATCGCAACATTTATCATCACATTCGACATGGAACATATTACTTAATCACAACATTTATCATCATAACAACAGTAAGCAGACATTGTATCAAACAACATTCATATATCGCAACATTGCACAAAGATCGTACCAAAACATCATCATTATATTACTATCGCAGTCATATACCAGAAGCAAAACATAGATCTCTGTACACATACATCTCCTTATCTCTCACCTGCTATTCTTCCTGTCTTCTATCTCTATCTCCCTATCTCTATGTGTCTCTCTAACACTTACAACTCTCATCTATTTATAGCCTTCTTACATTACGATATTTGTCCACTTACAAATGACTTCCTAACCGACACTATGGACAAATGACCCAATATCTAACTGACTCAGTCCAAATGACCCCAAAGACCCGCATACTGCGGTACAACTGACTCAGTCCAAATGACCCCAAAGACCCGCATACTGCGGTACAACTGACTCACTATTACATAACATATGGTCCAAGTGACGCAAAACCCACCAACTGCGGTATTCTTTAACACAAACTACTCCTTTTGCGCCCTCATCCAATGTGTCGCAGCATCGGCGGTACCGCGACATTTCCCCATCGAACCGCCTGCCAACATGGATGATTGATGCATTGAAGAGATGCACAGTGGATAGAAGATATAGTGGATGCGATAAAACGAAACCACTTGACAGGTGTCGACCCCCAGTTCTGTCGCAAGGAGGGAAAGTGGTTATGGAAACCACTTTGGAGGTTCGTGACACCACTTTGTAGACATATGATGTTGAAATAAACGATGGAGATTAAAACAAGAGAGGTGATCGGATGGTCGATGGAAAATGGAGTATCACGGCAACAGAAGAGATCAGATTCGACGGCTAAGAACACCGCATGAGAGATCAACGAATGAAAAAGGTTCAGCTGGCAAAGAAGAACGGAGGATAGGAGAATGAGGTTATATATATAAATATGCATGTATAAAGTTGACATTTGTTCCTCGGACTTGTCGGACTAGGAAGTTTCTGAACTTGTGGAAGACGACAGAAGGGGTTATTCTCATATGGTTGCTAGCAACAGGGTTAAGAATGCTCTGGAATAAAGGGACAGATAGAGGTGCAGTTTGAAGAAATGGAAAAGCAAATCGAGGATTTAAAGAAGTAGAATAGTGGTTTACTCAACAAAGTTCAAGCACTGGATATTCAGCAAAATCGAAATAAGAAGAAATCCCATGCTTTGGAAGGCATAGCCATGCTGGCTAATGCTGCCAAGCAGTTATGAGTTAGTATCTCCACCTGTCAAATATTCTATTTTTGTTATCATAAACATAATTGTTAGTAAGATGTTTAGAGATTCGAAGTTAAGTAATGTAACGGTTTTTTAATAGACCTAAAGGTAGTTGTTAAACTAATTTATTTTGTAAAGGATAAAAGACAGAAAGTTTTAAACTAGTGGGGGTTCAATTTTTGTTTTCAAGAAGCAATATACAGACTGGAGCATTGAAATACACATTCAGACTTATGCATATTGCTCTATTGTAATTTTTGAAGACTAATATTGATCTTTATATGAATATAAGACACTATATTTTGTCTATTGATTTTGTTTATGGTCATTTTGACCACTCAACCTGTGATTTCATTCCTTGTTTAAATTTTTTACTCATGTGAATGCTCATGTGTTGTGGACTGAATGAGTGCTATGCAAATGAATGCTTAGGGTTTATGTTTATCATCTTACCTTGTTATATCTCAGTTCTTGGATTTACATGATTTAGTTTTTGCATCGGTTGGATGATTGTGTATCTTCTTGAATATGAAACCCTCAAACCAAAAAATCATAAAAACAAACCTTATTTTTTGTTGATTATTTTGAGATTGTACTAGCTTGTTCCCTCCGTAGTCTAGGGACAATTTCTAGCACAAACAGTACCCATGCTCTTACTAGGTTTAATAGCACTGCGGAGAGACAAGCACACATATGGAATTTTGCAGGGTTTCCCAAACCCAAGCCACTCTTGGAATTTCCTTTTCATTTTCACCTTTAGAAACCGACATCTGCCCCAATGGAATATTTTCACCATCTCACCTGCATTACACACAAGCCTGCAGTTCACATGAGATGTCATCATAATAATTTCAATTAGAATTTCTCAAATATGTTTCGTACAGAAACTAGATTTCCAAAACATGAGTTCTTTCTCATGATGTTTAGATCTTGTAGACCATAACACATGGTCTTCCTACATTGTGTCCTCCTAAAACAATTCACAAACAATCACTAATCAATGACATTAATAATCATATTCAAATATGATTTCCATAACCAATTAATGGCATTAATAATCAAATTCAAATATGAATTTACAATTATGTCTCCTATAGAATTTTGATATATTTAACCATGAGGCCATCCTCATATTGTTTGGATTCTTGTAAGCGGTAAAACTCTTTCCATTATGGTTTTACACTCACTACCATAGCATGAACATCCACCTACAATACATCCTCTTGACTCAATTCTAGGGAAGCCAAACAATCATTAGTAATTATGAGTAAAATCTCAAATCTGAAATTTACAATCTGATACCGATATTTTCTGTGCATAATTTACATTTCACAACCATGAGACCCTTCACATAATTTTTTTCTTTTGTACATGGTAGATTCTATTCTTTATTATGGACTTACCCACATTGTCATACCCAAGACATTTCTACCTATAATTTGAAATTTGAATCAGCCAAGCACTTGGTGAGTATCCATGCATATAATATTTTCATTGTTACAATAGTCACTAAAGTGATCTCATAATTATAATACTCAATAAATTGAACGCTATTAGTTGTTATTGTCTCAAAGACAATGAAATACATCTAATTTATGTGTATCATTATCACAATAAAATTGCAAGATACCATCACACTATCTATGCAATTTAAATAAACTTCCCATTCTTGTGATTACACAACCATATCATTTCATGCAACTTTGTCCTCCCAACAGAGAATCTTGGTAGCTCATCAAACCTGACTACCTTCTTCATGCAATCATTTTCTTGCATCCCTGGAAGCTCATGAAATGATCTCATAATTGTCAATAATTCCATCATTTCATCTATTATCTAATTGCAATGAAATATATATATCACATCCATGCATTCACACAATGCATCTCAACATGTGCACCCACACATATGCATGCACATTCACAACATTTACATAATATTTTATTATACATTTACTTAATGTACCCAATGCACTACATCATTGATATAAACATTCTTGTGCCTACAAAGGTTTCTTACCATGGTAAGTTGGACATCCTAGCCAATGCTTCAACACCATACCCATCCATCTCCCCAATCGCTTGGTTAACTATTTAGTTTCCTTCCTTCTTCACCCGAACACAAGATCAGGAGTTCACTCACTCCCTGGGTTTTGGAAAAGAGGTTTCATCCCATATTAACACTAATAGGGATTTCATGGTATACTTGTTGAGCACTGCAGGATTTGCAACCCAACATCTTCATGGTCTCATGCATGGCATGCTCTTATTTCTTATGAATGCAGTCTAAATTTTAAATAGTCACAGGGTATGAGACTCCTTTCCCTTACTACCCCATACCTCACCATATCATGGCGGTATGGCGTTCACATAAATGCATTCAACCTTACATGCATACCATTTTATGATGATTAAAACATGGTTGAAGGGATTCTTACCCATCATCTTTCAACACTTATACAATTAGCATAAATAAAACATTTCCTGTATCAATTCCATTAACATATTATATGATGTTACTTGATCAATTTCGCCTCTTACCAAGGACTAAACAATCCTTCCACCAACCTCTTGATCATAGATTTGTTGCACCAACCTTTCTTAATCAGGATGCTGGTCACATGCAACAACATCATCAACATCTTTATCCATGCTTATGTTTTCTTTGGCCCTACAACCAATACCAACACCAATAGTGATTATCAACCACAATAATTATATTAAGTGGCTCACTGCATATGTAAAACTTCACTAGCTTTACCAACATGTAACATCATATACATGCACAAGCATCTTCTCATGCATTGTATAATGTCTAGCAATATGCTCACTAGTGCACATTCACTTTATCCATCTAATCTGTTGCATTTTCAGCATTCCTATGCCATAATTTTTTGTATATAAAGCTCATAAAATATAAATACAAGAGCAAGATAGGGGTTAAGTAATTCCCCCTTTCCAATCCCTCATCATAGCATGGAATTCCTCTTCCACATCATCGCTGATCCAATTTCATGGCCTCTCTAGCAAGCACACAAAGAATCATTAACTATGATTTTCTCACCAAGCAATAATTCAATACACATACTCATGTATAACATTCTTACTTTCTACTTTCCAAGCATGCAATTCTTATGCTATAAACATAAATAGTTTAAGGTGAAACATTTCCCTCTTTATCAACATTTCTCTTTGGAGATTATTCTCCAATTTTAGGCTACAACCATCTTTCCAGCCCTATGTGGTTTTCCTTGATCACTGCATTAGCTCCCATTGCGCTATGTTCACATGATTTGCTACTCACATTGATTTCCAAAATTAGGGCCAAGTCCAGCTTGGCCTTTCTTGGACTTCCATGCACTTATGAGCACTGCAATTTGTTCAATATTGATTCTAGGTAAAGGGATTGATGTCTAGTTGGATCTGAATCAACCTTTCTGTGTTGATTAGAAATTCCATGTTGGCTTTCGGGTCTCACTCACTCAAGGTGAATTCCAAAGGTATCAATCCTTTTCCAATGGAATTTCGCGTCCACTTGTTTGGTTAACCTCCTACCATACATGGGAGAAATGTTGTAAGAGTTTTTTATTACCTTGAAGGTCTTCCTCGTCCATGGATCTGTGATAAATGAGAGACGTTCACCTTTGGGATTTCGTGAACCAATATTCCACTAACCCTTGTTCAGTTCACCCAGCGAAATGCTATGGGACCATCGATTCTTCTTGGTATCAATCTCCACTTTACGATCTATCTTTGTTCTGCAGCTCTAGCAAGCCTGTAAGCTCTTACTTTGTCCCAAGTAGCCCCAGTGCTGCAACCTTGGGCTCTGATACCACTTTGTAACATCCTCGGTCCCCTCGGTTCCCTTTAGAGGTGATGGGGGAACTCCTTAGGAACAACCTACTAGTTTGTTTTTAAAACTATGCACTTTTGCACAGCCGCAATTACTTCGGTCCACAATCCGCAATCCACAAGCCGCAAGTCGAGAGTCATAATTCAGCACCCCAATGCACCACTTCAATAATTACACCTCTGACTTCCGCAATCCACAATGCGGGAGTCAAAAATTCAGAACACCAAATACACAGCATTGAAGAAATACGACTCCGACTTCTGCATTTTGCAATCCGCAGTGCGGGAGTCAAAAAGTCGGGACACCAAATTCACAACTTCGAATATTTACGCTTCGTAATTTTGTAATCCCCAATCCGCAATGTGGGATTTGGAAGTTAGAACCCCAAATTCTCAACTTCGAAGATTTACACCTCTGACTTCTACAATCCACAATCCACGATGCAGGAGTCGGAATTCAGAACCCCAAATTCTCTGCTTCGCCGAATCACGCCTCTGAATTACGCAATCCGCAATCCACGATGCGGGAGTCGGAAGTTAGAACTCCAAATTCACATCTCCAGGAAAATTACACCTCCAAATTTCGCAATCCACAATCATCCTTGTGGGAGTCAGAAAGTTGGAACCCCAAGTTCACAATTCTAGAAGATTTACTCCTCTGACTTCCACAATCTGCAATCCACCTTGCGGGATTCAGAAGTCAGAACTGCAACGTGTAACTTTGTATAAATCATGCCTCCGAATTCCGCAATCTGCAATCCACAATCCGCAATGTGGGTTCGGAAAGTCGGAAGTCGGCCATATGCTCGTGTTACTGCCAACTTCTCAAGACGATATATTTCTCATCCTAAGTCTATTTTTGGAAAACTTGGTATCGTTGGAAATCTCTCGGTGAACCCCATGCAATTGTATGATCCTCTACCACACCTGACAACTCTGAATTGTCCTTCTTCCTACCAAGGTGTTTCCCAAAATTCATCAAGACTTCTTTACCTCTCTGTAAAGAGCTCTGATCCACTCTTCCATGTCTTCTCCCATCAATCCAGACCCTCGGAGGGAACATGAACACAATAGGGGGTGTCTATTTCTCCCCCAAATCCATGACTGAACATTATGAACCTTCTGGACCTCGACAAAACTTATCCCTATTCATCAATGCACAAATTCATATAAATAAAAACACATGGATGCATATGCATACTCAAATAAACACAATTGAATGAAAAATTATCCACACACATATAAAGGAATGCATCAACACATTTCTCCCAGGAAAAATGATGAAACAACCTACAAGGAATTAGTCCTATTCTCAAGCTATGCACATGCTTATGCTAACTAACTTAACATAATCATTTCATTCCCATTACCATGAACAATTAAGCATTCAGAACACAGAATGAACATGTTATAAATCACAAAGAACACCTATCTTTTTATTTAAATCTCCAAGCAAATGGCTATGTATTGCAACATTCCAACCAAACCATAGGTCTTTTCCCAGCCTTTGTTCTTTCAGCACTCAATAACCACCCCCGAGCTGGGGCTATGTGTAAGAATCTGCAAGAGATCTAGCAGCTATAGCAACTCACAATCAACTATCAAGAATGTTGCAAAGAAGAAGAGAAGGAGACACTCAATAATCACTCATAAACACAGTAGAATAGAACAATATCTCAGTATCATACAGTGAATAAGAATGTAAGTGAATGAATACAATAGCCATGAAGATGGAATCATATAGGATTTGGATAGGCCAAGTAGGGCATTCGAATTCCTAACTTAGAGTGTGGCTTGGATGATAGTGGAGTCATCATCCAGTCAATGTATCAGTCATCAATGGTAATAGTCAATCAAGTGTGGTTTAACTGAGTCTAACTGAGTGTGGTAGGCACTAATTAAATGAAAGAGGCTCAGTGGAGGATGCATGAGGAGCTAACTAGAGTCAGAATGGGAAGACTAGTCTCACTGGAGGTCCATCAAAGTGAAACAGTCAGTGAGGGAGTCAATCTAGCCTTAAATCAAGGAAGAACTGAGTGATAACTGACTGGTAGGTGAGAAAGGCGCCTAACTTGCTGTGGTAGGTGAGAAAGGAGCACTTTCCATGCAAAAGACTGGAGAGGGCACCTTTGGTAGGTGGGAGGCCCACTGGGGGCTGTAGACAGGCTGTGGAGAGCTAAAACCAAGCTCTAGGAGCTAGGAGGTCCACCATGGTGATGACTGGATGCATGCAGATGACTGGATGCATGCAAAACTTGTAACATCCCATATTTTCGTAAAAATTTAAATTTTTTATTAACGACAATATTAACTTAATTTATAATAATTTATAATTGCGGAAGATAACAATTGTTTAAAGTAACAATGTTAACTAATAGCTGTTTGTACTAAACACCAATATATTTTTTGAAGAAACTAATACGACAGTGACAACTTAATTACATTCGTAACCCCTATCATTAAGATCATCAAATGCATGGTTAGATTAGACCTTTGATGCGACACTTTTTAAAGCAATGCAATGTATGAAATATGTAATAATGAAATGCCAGGTTAGAAGTGTGATGCGGTACTATTTCTTTGAGACGATATTGACAGTTTGCTTCTTTGCTGCTCAAGGGAGTCCTATGAGGGACCCTGAAGCTTACTTAGCTATAATGCTAAAACATTGGACCTGTTCTATGTGCAGACAACAAGTAAGAAGTTTCATGATTGCAAATAAATTCCAATTAGCGTGAGTTCAACTTCATCGTATGAAAATAAAATAGAATCAATAGAGACTGTTGCAAATGTAAAAGCATGTAGGTACGGTTCACGTGCTTGCTCTTCAACTTTCCAAGGTTCGTCTTGTATCAACTTAATAAACATCATCACTGTAGTCGTCATTATACTAGTTGGTTATGTTGTCATTGTGCTAACTACTTTGTCGTCGTCATTGTGCTAACTGCTTTGTCATCGTCATTTAATTAGTAGTACTAGGATAGTACAGTACCAAAAGTGGATAGGAATCCAGAGAACTTATTGTTCCAAAATACCAAACTATATGTGATAGCATAATTGTATGTGAGTTTTATACAACACTTTTAAATAGCTTTAAAATCGTATGGTTCACCATTCCTATTCTCTACTATAATTATTTAGGTCTTAATAATCAAAATTATTCCTTCCCAAAGATTAGGCATTTGTAACAATTGAATAATAAACATTTACACAATAGATTAACTATTAATCCATATTATGGTCTATTCAAGTCCTATGTACATAGTGGTGTGACTATGTGGATTATTGGTTTATTATCCACATTATAGATTTATATCGAAACTCATTGTATTAAGATGTAAACAATAGATTATCACTTAAACTATATAATTAGTTTGTATTTGTTATCAAATGTATTACGTTGAAACTATAATAATATAGTGCAATGATATATTGAAATCTTTGCATAGTGTTTCCAATACTGTGTCGAATTAATGCAGGGTTTTGAAGTCACGTCGAGGATGCTGACAGGCATTTAAAACGAAACTTGACATGTTGCTAGTTCATTTAATGGCGTCGATCTCGAGCTGCAGTAGATATCATGTATTGCTCCTGTATTAAAGACTCGGTGTCGTGTCTCTGCCGAGTTGGATGTCCATTGATCCAGGTAGACATGATTGTCTCCAAAACTTATCGATGTGTAAGATTAATACACCACGCGTTAGTTGTGCATGCTCCATTGTGTGCCATGGTGGCATTGTCAACCCGTAAGGTAGGTTTGGTATTTATTGCGGGCGTTGTTTGTACCAAAGCTTAGTTTGCTGGCAATGTGGAGACCGTCGATAGTGATGAACCTAAACGTCAAATGAAAACCCTAATACCTTTCGTGGAAAAGAGTTAAGACTTGGAAAGTGATTCACTATGCTATTGTTTCGGCTGGGGTGGCCGACAGGCTGCCAAAGTTTGGGTAGGAAGTCTGCAAGGGTTTCGAACCCGAAACCTTCAACAGAAGTTGACGTTGCAGGTTTTACTACTGTGAAGATGAAGTGGTTTTGAAGGGTCAGATTCTCTGGTTTGAAAGGTTATAGTTTTTATGTTTTAATAGCTCTGAGATAAGCAAGAGTGAAAAGTGAGAAAGTACAAAGTTTGGGAGAGGATAATGGCTCCTTGGTGTCGTTCATGACAAAGTTCTCGTCAAGCTATGAAGGTAAGCTTTTTCATTTAATAAAGGTATTTGCATTTAAAAAAAAATTGGTTTATAAAAAATATCAGATGTCTAACTCTAGTTTAATGTCAGTTGCAGGGTGTAAACAGAACGTCTGGCTAGGGTATGGAAAAAGGAAAACCTCGCACTCTTACACCGGTAAGCTTTGGTTCTTCCATACCCTCGTAGTGCCCTTCGTCTGTGCCATGGCTCTGTCATTGAAGGTGGTTTGGGAAGTCTTCGAAACACGAATGTTAACAGTGATACTTTGGTGTTGTATTTTTCAAACTTGTGGTTTGTCGACTGAAGATTTAGCTCATTGATTTGAATATTCGGGCTCTTCTGCCTACTGGAAAAATTTGGGATAAACCCTATGTAACTTTGTTTCTTTGTTAAAAACATATTATGAACGTTGCTCGAGCTTCGTATTTGTTTTTAGAAGTTATGCTAGGGTAATGGTTAGGTTTTTATGAGATTCGACTTGTTTTTCGAAATGTTTGTGACCGTAAGACAGAGAGCCGAGGGCTCAATCTGTGTGTAAGAATAATACTCCTTTTTGTAATACAGTGTATGTTTAAAACGTTGTATAGCTATCTGGTTTGTTAGCTTGGAAACTGTAAGTTGATGTTGTAAATCGTATTCATGCTAAAGGTTACTACAATGTTTATCGAGCTAGTTTAGGGTTTGGATAATTCGTTAATGATAAGGGTTTTGTGTAAATAAACTTCAACGTTAAAATGAGAAATATATGCTGAACCCTTCGTAAGTCTGTGTGGTTTGTTTTAAAACTGTAGATTGATAAAGTGTATTCTTATTCGTTGATGTTTGAAAAATAGAGTAGAAGGTTGAACCGATAACTCAATAACATTTTGCAAGGAAAACGAATAGGGTTAAACCCTAATTTGTGTTTTGTTGAAATAATAATCTGATCAATTATTTAAGATGCTATATTGGCTTCGATCTCAGGTTTGAAAAGAGTGTAAAGATTTTGTTATGAAACAATATGAATCTAGCTAGGGTTTCCTTTTGATACAAAACTCAGAGTTACAATAATTGCAACCAATGTTAGTAGATACAAAGAAAGAATAAATATATGGTAATAATAATTGTGTTTAGTAAATTCTTATCATTTGTACATTTCTAGATAATACAATAGTAATATAGAAAATGAAAGAAATATGAATACATAGTGCATAAATTCATGAAGACTGTGTAAACTATAATTCTATCTAAAAATTAATTTCCTAGACATAAAATGCTAGTGTAGTAATTATAATGAAAATATGTGTGAGTGAAAAAAATCTGCATATGATATCTGTGTGAAAGACTATTGTTTTCCAGCTTATTATCAAGAATATTTTATTCAATGTTAACAGTCTTAAAACCATGTACAGTGTATAATTCATCTACCTTTCATGGATATAATGTATGCGTTTGTAGGATGATTGCAAGAATTATTTAATTGACTGGTTATTATAAAAATGAGAAAATATTCTATATATTAAATGTTATTCAGACCCTCTACAATTAGTTAACTTAAGAATAGATATTGATGCATACCAGATTATTATCTAGCTATCGAATTCAATGGCACAATTTGCCTATCTTCTATTCTATTTTAATTTGCATATCTCTACTAGAGTACGATGCTGCCAAATAGCATGTGGAAAAATGGGGAGATTGATTTATCAATTCATCTTCGCCATTAAACTTAAACATTCAGACTTAGAACAATCCTAGGATTATATTTTTCTTTCAAAAACAGAAACAAAGAAAATACTGTTTAAACATAATAGAAATTAAATAAGTAGGAAATTGTAGAACCTAATTAAAAACCTGTACGGAAACAAACAACTCAGGAAGATGGTTCCACCCAACCAAACTCCTGAAAACAGTCAAATATTGTCTTAGGACCCCCGAGCGTGTTCGCTGAACCACCAGAAGGAAGAAGCTTTAGGAATGTGGACTTCTTCTTGTTGTAGTAATCTTTTGATTCTTCAATAGGTAGCAGTCCAAAAGATTTGCTCCTGCAACTCTATTTCTCTTCAATAATAAGTAAAAACTCAGTTTTCAATCACCACTAATCTCCCTTATTTGAATCTCTCTTGAAATCACCTGATTTGCAAGAGGAAACCATTCTACAGAAATGTTGATTAAGGGTTGCCTACCCAATTTGAATTTGCCTCTATAGGCTGCCTAGGCCTTTTCAGATGTTTACTGGGTCATTGAATGAGCTTCCTGCTCACTCCCTCCACCTGGGGGATAATGCCCTATTTAAGGGTAAGTTGTCCCATAACCAACAGTTAGTGGTGTGATGTAATTGGTGCCATATGTCCCATTCCTTCCAACAACTTCCATTTCTCCTAGTGGGTCAGTGAACACTCATTCAACAGTCCTCCTCAGTGTTTGTCTCCTAATTAATTTATTTAAATAATAACATTCAGTAATTACATTCATCCATGATCAAAACTGATCATAATTACAAAACTTGTAATTAATTTTAACATAAAGTATTTTTGCAAATAAATAATAATGTTCAGAAATTTGGGTAGGTGACAAAACTAAATAATGATGGGGAGAATATTCCAACACCCCCCCACAAGCTATACTACGAGAAAATAACTGAAGAGTAGGGCCTTGGTGACTAATGCCAAAGGTCACCCTATAAAACAACAAGATAGGGCCCTGGTTACTGAGACCAAAGGTCACCCCATATAATCAATCTAAAATAAACTAACTGAGGAAAGAGGGGACACCCAGTGGGAAGAAAGACCTCCCTCAAAATAGACTGAAAATGCTAAAGTAGCATATCATGACTTACCCCTGAAGGAGGAAAGTGTCCTTATTTTTCGAAGAAGGATTGATCGATCTGCAATAGATCAGAAATGTGAGAAGGATTACCCCTTCCGTGCTGAAAGTCTGATCTGGTTCTTCTATGATCATGTGGATCGCCAACCAAATCACCCGCAGATCAAAGTGTAGTAGATGCTTATCTAGGAATAAGAGGAATATCAGGTGAGATATCTTCAGGTTCTTGTGGATCTGGATCTACCATGCTCTCATCTTCATCATCAGTTGCTAGATCCTTAGGTTCTTGTGGATCTGGATCTAGCATTCTATCATCATCATCCCTAGTTGCTAGACCTTTAGGTTCTTGTGGATTTGGGTCTAGCATTCCCTCTTCATATTCTGAATATGGAATATCATGAGAAGCAAGTGAAACTGACTTATGCTCACCATTTGCAAACTCTGAAACTGAATATTCATGAGCAAGTAAAACTGACTCATGCTCCTCATCTCTCGAAGAAGGAGTATAATAAAAAATGATGATGTCATGAAACTGCTCTAGAATATGTGAGTAGTCCTCCTTGGAACCATCATAACTGTAATCAATAGAAGAACAAGAACTAGATGTTGATGGATCTTCATTTAGATCAAAGGAGGAGGTCCATTCTATAACAGGAATTGTTTCATGCATTTGTACTTCTTCAAGATTCCTCTTTTTCTCAATCTCTATTGGTGTATCAATACCCTTTGAGAGAGGAATGAAGTGAGAAAACTCATAGAGTTTGGACTTATGATTTGTAACTCCTTTGGCAATAATTTCCCCTGAAACCATGTGTTGTACCTCGACTTCATATGGAGTAAATATCACTCTTTTAGGCTCTCTAGTAAGATTCATCTAATATACTGAAAGGACATCGGGTGCAAGATAAGGAACATAAAGCACATCAGAAAAGTGACCATGATCAAGATCGATTCTCCCAATCCCTTGAGAGGGAACTAGTGAATCATTCCCCAAACTGACGGAAGGGCCAATAAAGCTTTCGAGACTAGAGAAAAGTTCCTTGGAGAAAGCCATATGACAAGATGCTCCTAAATCTATGATAAGAGAAGAACTAGTTGATGCAAATGCTATGAGAGCATTACATCTTTCTTTTCCTTCGGATCTGGGAGATTCAGAATCTTTCTTCCTTGCACATCCTAGTACAGGAAGGTTTTTCTCTTCAAGTAATTTTTCCATCAAATCTATAGTCTTTTGTATGCAAGCACTGTCAGGATGAGGCCCTCTATGATAGTATGTGCACTCTGCCTTTCCCTTTTGAGAATGTTTGGCCTTCTTAGAGTAAGAATCTCTATTTGACTGGTGTGTAAGCCTTGTATCACCAAGAATCTATAGCTTTTCTATATCATTCGCCCTCTCTGCAACTGTAAGGGCTGAATCCAATTTGGGTTTGATCATTCCCATCGAAATCAACTTCTCTTCCTCTTGGGTAAGAGATTGTGTGAAATCATCAAATGAGGGAAACTTCCATCATGGAATGGACAACCTAGTTGATTGGAAATTAGAGACAAAAACTACAAAGTTTGCCCCCAACTTTCAGAGAATGGCAAGTATAAGCTGCTTATCTTCCTTCACTATCTCATATCTTTTCAATTGTGATATCAAGCTTTTGAACTTGGTGAGAAAGGAATTGATAGATTCGAAGCTGCTAGGACTCAAACATATGAGTTCATTCTCCAATTTGTGTGCTTTCATATCATCTTTTGGCCCAAGGAGAGATCCAAGATTGTTCCACACCTCTTTTGGAGATGTAAGATCGATGACATGAAAGTGTAGATCATCATAAATTGAGAGAAGGAGGAGACCAATTGCTTCATCAAGCCAATCCAAGTACATGGACTTTTCAACTGCATTGGTTGGTTTTACCATCGTTCCATTGAGTATTCCGGTGAAGCTCTTTGATCTCATGAAGAAATTCATTTTGGTTTTCCACTCAACATAGTTGGAAGATGTAAGCTTTAGATCCATCTAAACAGAGAAAGTCGAATAGTTGAAGAAGATTCCAAATGGGTGAATAAACCTGCAAACAATAAAGATGTGCTGATGGAGAATGCTACACTTCAACTGAACACTACCTTAAGGACACTTGGAACATGTACTAAGTCCTTCACACCTAGCTAGGCCTCACTAGATTTCTCCAATGAATTCAATTAATAGCACCAAGATTTTTTGTGGAAACTCAGAGGATTCTGGTGCACAAGTGAAATATAGTTGTTCAAAGAGATGCTGCAACCGGTGCTACTACAACTGATGCAATTCGAATAGCTGCTTCCCATTCTGATACCATGTAAGAATCTGCAAGAGATCTAGCAGCTGTAGAAAATCACAATCAACTATCAAAAATGTTGCAAAGAAGAAGAGAAGAAGACACTCAATAATCACTCAAAAACACAGTAGAATAGAACAATATCTCAGTATCATACAATGAATAAGAATGTAAGTGAATGAATACAATAGACATGAATATGGCATCATATAGGATTTGAATAGGCCAAGTAGGGCATTTGAATTCCTAACTCAAAGTGTGGCTTGGATGATAGTGGAGTCATCATCCATTCAATGTATCAGTAATCAATGGTAACAGTCTGCCAAGTCTGGTTTAACTGAGTCTAACTGAGTGTGGTAGGCACTAACTAAATGAAGAAGGATTAGTGGAGGGTGCACAAGGAGCTAACTGGAGTCAGAATGGGCAGACTAGTCTGACTGGAGGTCCATCGAAGTGAAATAGTTAGTGGGGAAGTCAATCTAGCCTTAAATCAAGGACGAACTTAGTGATAACTGACTGGTAGGTGAGAAAGGCGCCTAGCTGGCTGTGGTAGGTGAGAAAGGTGCACTTTCCATGCAAAAGACTGGATAAGGGCACCTTTGGTAGGTGGGAGATCCCTTGGGGGCTGTAGACAGGCTGTGGAGAGCTAAAACCAAGCTCTAGGAGCTGGGAGGTCCACCATGATGGCTGGATGCATGCATGCAAAACTGAATAATGATGGGGAGAATATTTCAACACTATGTATCCACTAAGGAGAGACTAAACAGGCTCACTCACAGCCATGGTTTCACAATCATTTAGGATCAACAAGCACACATTTGGCTCTGTCAAGCAAGTGGGGAGACAAGGAAGAAGTTTCCTAAGCCAATGACCTCAACCATAGAGCTACATGCATATCCAATTGGCTTCAGACAATCCAGAAACCCCCATCACCTCCACTCTCAGCCTAATTAAGGTCCCCTTCTCTTCCACGCAATCCCTTGGGCGCCCCTTCCCTCAACGTTGACCTGGCAAGGTATGGCTTGTCCCGAATTCTAACCAAAGATGAATGATCCCCAACTGGATCTACCATGAAGTATAACCCCCTGGTATCTTTCCCACTACGATCCACTCTGGAATCTCCTCAGCGTTATGGTCGAAAGGATTTGTCCCGTCGTTTCCCTTTCGGGCTTCCAAAACCAGGTTTCCATATGAATTTCTGGGCATCCAACTCTCTCAATTTCTCCCCAAGGTTCAGGTCTATGGATTCCCCCATCGGATTTCTCTGTCCACACATATTTTTTGGGCAATCTTGGCACTTCCAAACATGGCTTCATTCCAAGTCGCGATTCAGGTTTTTTTTTCCTCCCTACTAGCCTCCCTATCCTCTACCCATAAAAAATTATGCCTAGATCGTCAGCAATGGAATCGGGATGAGGGAAAATGTCATTCCATGAGGTGAAGTGACTTGTGGGTCAAGAAAAACAGACCACATACCCTGCCA
Organism: Larix kaempferi; assembly: GCA_027924585.1. Taxonomy (NCBI): domain Eukaryota; kingdom Viridiplantae; phylum Streptophyta; class Pinopsida; order Pinales; family Pinaceae; genus Larix; species Larix kaempferi. Next base: position 6,772,662 of record BSBM01001312.1, on the reverse strand, counting down.
TACAAATTTCAGGGCTGCCCATACTCCATCACTCTCATGAGCTGATTTCTTCAACCACTTCCTTACAACAGAATTAAATGTCAGCAAGGAAAGTCAAATGGGTTCTCAAGATGACATATGGAAGACTAGGGTTCAATCCCACAACCCCCCCACCTGTCCCTAGTGGATACACATATCCCCCTCATTTAGTTTCATCCATATCCAATTGCTTGGTATTTTATTTGCATTACAATTATTTTCATGCTTTTACAGTTTCCCCATGGCTTACTAGCACATGGATAGCACAACATAAAATACCATCCCTTCAAGGCTGATCATTTATTAGCGGGGCCATGGCCTTTAGATCCACGCTAGGAATCATACATCACATATATAAAATATTTACATTAAAATCCAATATATCCTAAGGGTCAAAATGGGGGTATTACACACATTAAAGTCATGATTCTCAAATAAGGCTTACTATACCAAAACTCGTCTTGTTTTTCCCAAACATTTGCCACTCTATATAAAAAATTTCACGTTCCCTTCTTATTGTTACATGAGAGCCATGTGTTTATGCTTCACTTCTTCTTCTTACATGAGCGCCTAGGGCATTGTAACTTTGGTTTCCAATTCTCTCTCTCTCTCTCTCTCTCTCTCTCACACACACACACACACACACACACTTGTATTTTGAAAATAATAGTATGATGTACTATTTATAGAATAACAATTTCTTGAAGTAAAAAATGTGCATACTCTTTAGTGAAGTGAAACTACATGTTCCTTTTAGTATAGTAAAATTGCATGCATGTTCTTTTAACCTAGACAATTTGGCACATGACATTTCAATATCAAGGATCCATGAACCTATTTTTTGTGAACATGTTCATCGTTTGGACTTTCATAATGTGATTTGGTTATTTAGACTATGGATTGCATTTGAAAGGTCCACCAAGTTTGTGGACTCACCCTTAAACACATAGAACACCATGGGCCCATAAACTACCTATAGTAACTAGTTAACCATCACTGACCCACCCTTCACCAATTCAACCATGTCAAGATTAACCTAGCAATGGTTGATTAAGAATATTGACACCTTAGAGACTATTTATTTTTAATCCCCCTCCATAATGGATTTGAATAAGTAGACCCCACAATCCTTCCTCCATGATATAGTAAACATTGTAAGAGTCCTTGTAGTATTTTAACCATCACTACCTTAATCTTTAAAACACATAATCTTCATGACCTATTCAAAACTTTAGACTAGGGATTTATCTTTATCAAAGTATTAAATCTAGTCTTCACATTAAAATAAATAAATAAATAAAACTTCTATATTGTATTCATCCATCAACTCTAGTAATTAAAATAGAAGGAAACTTCTAATGGAAAGTAAACATTTATGTAAGATAATTTTTGTGCTAAGGATGCTCCTGCAAGCTCCCTTGGTTGAAAATTTTTGAGAGATTCAAAGGAAGTAACATTTTTCTTTTTTATTAAAAACTTGCTTAGCTTTCCTTTGTTATTATAATCTTTTGACTCTTCTTGTTCGGATATCCATCATCCATTCGGATATCCATCATCTATTTCGGGATACATCATCTATTTCAGGATCTTGCATGATCTATTTCAGGATATGATCTATTTCAGGATCATCTATTTCAGGATATGATCTATTTCAGGATCTTGCATGCACAGGCATGCATCCCAGTCACCAGTTTGATGCCTCCAGCACCTTATCCACCTTCTTCTAGCACCCGGGAGCCACTTACCACAGAGTTTTAGCCCTCCTAAGCTGAAAGGCGCCCTCTTCTCACCTACTGCCAGAGAAGGGCGCACTTGTTCACCTACCACTGCAGATTCACTCCAGTTACATTCAGTTAGCTCCGATTCTCCCTGATTTGAGGCTAGTTTCACTCCCGACTGACTGTATCACTTCCGTTTGACCTCCAGTTCGATTAGGTGACTTTTTCTGACTTCAGTTAGCCTCCCATGCGCCCCCACTGAGCCTCCAGATCCTATATCAGTGCTACACACTTCAGTTACATTTATTATGCTCAGTTAGACTCAGATTGACACCTGGATGACTGGTTGTTGTGATTGATGAGTACCACCGATGATTTATGAGGACTCCTAGACAGAGTCAAGCTACTCCATTCAGTGATTCGAATGGCCTACTTAGTCAATTCGAATTGCTCATTGACAGCATTGGATTGTAACAGTTTGTATTGTAATTCATTCACCCTTTCTGGGATAGAGAGCACTGCTGCATGTTTTGCACAGTTTTGCACCATATTTTCTATGTTCATCTGTTGTGATTGATTTACTTGTTCATTAGATCTGCTGTGACTAACTTTACATGGTATCAGAGCCATGGCAGGGACAAGAATTATTTTCTGCAGGTGTTCTACATGAAGATTGAGTGAATTGCTCACCAATATATTTCAGCAGCGGCATGCAAAATCTCATGTGCATTCGCTCATGTGCATGCAAGGCTGAAAACATAGTGTTTGTTTGTGTGTGATTTGCAGGTTTCTTACTTCCTCCATGTGCATTCGCTAATGCAAAGATGGAGACTTCTTCTTCACAAAATATTCTTACTCCATTCAACTATGATGAATGGAAACCAAAGATGATTGCATTCTTGAAGAGACAATGTCTTTTTGATATGTGCATTGGTAATACAAGAGATTTTGATTCCGATGAAGAGGAGAATGATTGGCTCAATGATTGTGATAGAGCTTTTGGAGCAATATGTCTTGCTATGTCTCCTTGTATGCGCTACCTCAGTAAGACTGCTGAAAATCCAAGTGATCTATGGGTCCAACTTGACAGAGAATTTGGAAAGCAGGAAGAAGAGGATCATGCTAGCCTTTTGGAGAACAAGCCCAGTGAGATCTCCTTATGTGTTCTTTCCGATCATGTGTTGGCCTCAACAATTGTTCAAGATGAAGAAGAAATTGTAGATTCAACACTCATTCTCTCAAAGTCTTCTATTTCGAATTCTGAGCAAGATAAACAAGCTCATACTCTAGATTCCAAAGAGGTTCTTGAATCCTCTCTTTCACATGAGTTTGTCGGCATGCGGAATAATGATCTACTTGATGTTTTGGAGGTAAAATCTGATTTTGGAGGTGAAGCATTCGCCCTCCTTGATTGCATGCCTTCTATAAACTTATGTTCTATCATTTGAAAAGTTTCTCAGAGTTTTAATGAAGATGAAGAGCACTACCATTCGCTTGAGTTCAATTCTCATGCACTTTTTGCTGATTTTGGTTTTGATCTCACCCTTGTTGGTTCAAAGGAGATCTCAAGAAACCATTCATCTATTTTTGGAGCTGATTTAACTTCTATTGATAAGAAGTTCAAGTTTCAAGATCTATTTGATCCGATTGGAGCTATTCCTACCTCACTTGGTTCGAATCACAGGTTCCAGGATCATCCTCATATTTTCATATTTGTTCTCACCTTTTTCGGTATGAAGAGCAAGTTCTTAAAGTCTCCACATTCGCTTGCATCCACTGATGGAGAATTCAAGCACATGTTTTTGGAGCATGATCCATTTACTCCCAAGAGTAAGATACCTCCAGACATATCTACTTGATTTTGGAGCAGTTAAATCTTTTGGTGTGCTACAGTCTATTTTGAGGGGGGGTATTTTTCCCATGAGGTTTTCCCCATTTCCTCGGTTTATTGACTGTTATTAGTTTTTGGATTATTGTATTGGGGTGACCTTTGGTCTTAGTTACCAGGGCCCCACATTTTTTTTTTTTAGTTGGCACATCATAGTCTAGCTTGAGGGGGGGTGTTCGGATATCCATCATCTATTTCGGGATACATCATCTATTTCAGGATCTTGCATGATCTATTTCAGGATATGATCTATTTCAGGATCATCTATTTCAGGATATGATCTATTTCAGGATCTTGCATGCACAGGCATGCATCCCAGTCACCAGTTTGATGCCTCCAGCACCTTATCCACCTTCTTCTAGCACCCGGGAGCCACTTACCACAGAGTTTTAGCCCTCCTAAGCTGAAAGGCGCCCTCTTCTCACCTACTGCCAGAGAAGGGCGCACTTGTTCACCTACCACTGCATATTCACTCCAGTTACATTCAGTTAGCTCCGATTCTCCCTGATTTGAGGCTAGTTTCACTCCCGACTGACTGTATCACTTCCGTTTGACCTCCAGTTCGATTAGGTGACTTGTTCTGACTTCAGTTAGCCTCCCATGCGCCCCCACTGAGCCTCCAGATCCTATATCAGTGCTACACACTTCAGTTACATTTATTATGCTCAGTTAGACTCAGATTGACACCTGGATGACTGGTTGTTGTGATTGATGAGTACCACCGATGATTTATGAGGACTCCTAGACAGAGTCAAGCTACTCCATTCAGTGATTCGAATGGCCTACTTAGTCAATTCGAATTGCTCATTGACAGCATTGGATTGTAACAGTTTGTATTGTAATTCATTCACCCTTTCTGGGATAGAGAGCACTGCTGCATGTTTTGCACAGTTTTGCACCATATTTTCTATGTTCATCTGTTGTGATTGATTTACTTGTTCATTAGATCTGCTGTGACTAACTTTACACTTCTTGACACTTTAGTTTAATTTAATTTTCCGCTTACTTTCCTTCAAAAACACAACACATGCCAACAACAATAACAATGGTAGTTTGTTAAATTCACTACTAACCTATCTATGTAAAAGTGCAGATAGAGGGGAGTTTTGTTCTCGGGTATTCATCCACCTAGGTAAAAGTGCGGATAGAGGGGAGTTTTGTTCTTGGGTATTCATCCACCAACATGACTACAAGTGAGTATTGAGCTATGCATGCCAACTAAAGTTGAAACGAAGGTTGTTATCAAAGAAACATAGGATTGTTTTTTGCTAAAAATTAAAACGAACATAAGAAATGGTGTTTTTCATTGTGATCCACTTTTAAGTCATTTTATATGCTTGACACAAATTTTATGTTGTGTTTTATGGTAACTAGGATCTTCTTCTTAATAATAAATTGATTTATGTCAGATATCATAAAAATTAGTCACAAATCACTTTATACATCTCTCTCAAATTTAATTATACAATATACTTTAATTTTCTAAATATAATAAGATATATTTTCGTGACTTTCATAATTAATTATTTTCCAATATATATATAAAAATTTGACAAATATCATTGTCAAAGTTACGTTTTATCAAGTCAAATTTTTTTTCTTTTTTCTTTTCAATTTTAATTTTTAAAGGCAAAACAAAGAGGTTCAAAATCCTTGGAAGCGAAACTACATCATAGAAGGAACTTGCATTGAAAATTATAAAATGCAATCGGTATAATACTAGCAACAACCACGTTTTTAAATGTGGTTGATATTTGCCGATCAACGCATATCAACCACATTTAAAAATGTGGTTGTTGCTAGTGGACAACCTGCAAACGAAGAAATAACTAAACTAAAATATTAATAAAGATGTTATTTGAAAATAAAAATAAAAATAAATACGTACTAAGTTAAAATATATATATATATATATATATATATATATATATATATATATATATATATAATTAAACAAAAGGAATAAAGTAATATTAAATTAAAGATATTTAAAAAAATAAAAATAAATTAAATTAATATAAAAATAAATTAAATGTAAAATAATTAAAGATAAGTAAAATAATTGAAATATTAATAAAAATGTTATTTGAAAATAAAAATGAAAAGAAATATATACTAAGTTAAAAAAAAATTAAAACATATATATATAAACTAAATAAAATAAAATAAAATAAATAAATAAAACAATATTAAATTAAAGATAAGTAAAAAATTAAATTAAATTAAATAAATGTAAAATAATTAAAGATAAGTAAAATAATTAAAATATTAATAAAAATGTTATTTGGAAATAAAAATGAAAAGAAATAAATACTAAATTAAAAAATATTAAAACATATTAAAATAAATTAAATTAAATTAAACAAACAAGAAATAAATTGATATTAAATTAAAGATAAGTAAAAAAATAAAATAAAATAAAAATAAATTAAATGAAAAAAAATTAAAGATATGTAAAATAATTAATATTAAAGATAAATTTGAAATAAAATAATTAATTGAATTTAAAGAAAAGTAAAATAATTGTTATTAATATTAATAATACCTTAATATTATATTAATATTAGTAATTAAATTTGCTTATAAGATTTTTTTAAATAAAATTGAATTAAATTTATATTTAAAAAAAATAAATTGAATTTATATTTAGAATTTACTTATTAGAAAAAAGTAAAATAATTGTAAATTAAATGAATCATGAAAAGAAAATAATTATAATCATAAAATAATTAATAATAAAGAAACTGTAATATTTATGGAAAATATGGGGAAGCTATTTATGAATGTAAGATGTGAAATGACATTTGTAAATGTATTTGATATTATCAAAAGATGGAAGTAAAAAACATATAGTGTATACAATGAAGAAAAATAATAATAGAAAAAGTTAAATATTTCGAATTTCTATTGAACACATACAAAAACAATATATAGGAATAACTTTGATATGGAAGGAAATGTACAAGGCAAGCAAAAGCATTATTAAACACTGTATAGAATTTTTTTTTGATACAATTATTTTTACATGAAGAGCAAGTTAAAGCTCATAAATATATCATCAATTGAATTCATAGTAGGATAAATCGGAAAGAGCGAAATATTTTGAATGAGGTAAAAAACATTTGTAAATGTTGGAATATGAAGTTCTCAAACATGTTTATAGCACATTTCGATGGTTGACTTTCGTAGATGATGATTCACTATGCTGACTTTGGTTGATTATAATTTCATTATTGTTTTATTGTTGTTGAATTTGGTTGAATATGGTTGACTTTGTTGGACTATGGCTAACTTTAGTTGAACATAGTTAATGATGGTTGTTTACTCATTGACTTTGGTTGACAATTGTTGATCATCATTGACTAAAAATGAGCATAATTGACTATGGTTGAATTTGGTAAACCATGATTGAAATTCATTAAATTTGGTTTACCATGGTTGACTTTTGCTTGAACAAGGTAGACATTGTTGATTAATTAAATACCATGGTTGACTTTTGAGACGATGGTTAGATGTGGTTGACTTTTGCTTGAACATGGTAGACATTGGTTGATTAATTTACCATGGTTGACTTTTGAGACCATGGTTAGATGTGGTTGACTTTGGTTGGCCATAATTAACTTTGGTTTACTTTGGTTGACCATGGTTAACCTTGTTTTTCCTTGATTAATGATTGGGTGACTTTGTTTGAATTTTCCATATGGTTGACCAATGTTGGATACAGTTATTTGTGGTTTCCCATGGTTGACTATGGTTGACCATGGCTAACCATGTTCAACTATGGTTGAATTTGGGTTGCCATAATTGACTTTGGGTTATATTGGTTGACCATGTTCGACTATGGTTGACTTTAGTTGGCCATAGTTGACGTTGGTTTACTATGGTTGAGCATGATTCACTATCGTTAACTTCATTTGACTTTGGCTGACTTTGGTTGACTAATTGAATATGGTTGACTTTGTTTTGCTGTAATTGACAATAGATAACTTTGTTTGACTATCGTTGAGTTTGCTTGGCTAATTGACTATGATTGAGTATTGTTTACCATGGTTGACCTAGTAGACCATGGTTGACTTTCGTTTACTTAGGTTGACTTTCGTTAAGCTTGGTTCACTATGTTGACTTCCATTTAGTATGGTTGACTTTGGTTAATCATAGAAGAGTATTGGTAACCAAGTTTGATTATGGATGACTTTAGTTAAATTTGGTTGCCTTTGGTTCACCATAATTGACTTTGGTTTACCATTGTTAACTGTGGTTGGTTATTGGTTGACCTTGTTTGACTCTTCCCTGTGGTTGATAATGGTTGACTAAGGTTGGCTACATGTATTAATGGTTGTCCATGGTTGACCAAGTTCAACTATGGTCGACCATAGTTTACCATGTCCAATTATGGTTGGCTGTGTATAAAGATAACTAACTTGGTTTATGTTGGTTGACCATGTTCGACAATGGTTGACTTTAGTTGACCATAATTAACTTTGGTTTACTATGGTTGAGCATGATTCACTATAGTTAACTTTGTTTGATCATGGTTGACTTTGAATGTGGTTGTTGACTATGTTTGAATATTATTGACCATGTTTGACTCCGTGAAACCATGGTTGAACATAGTTGTGATGCACCTGCAACAATTAATTAATAAGAATATGTGAAATAGCAGAAATGACAGAACTCAGAATCACTTTTATATTGATCACAAGCCACTTTGAGGGGGCAACCTCCTATGAGAAAGCTCAATACAAATAACTTCACGGTGCCTTCATAGGTCTCAACACACACTTATATACTAAGTCTAGGTGCCAATACTAGGGGTCAAAACCATGAGCCACTACAAACTATGGATCAAAAATACTACGGGCGACTTACAAAGCATATGCGCCAACAACAATAACATAAACTATTAATCAACAAATACTACGGGATGACTTACAAAGCATATGTCTCCAACAACAATATATTAACAAAGTAAAGACATGGGTTCCTAACAATAGTTGACTTTTGTTTACTAAGGTTGAATTTCGTAGAACATGGTTCATAATCTTGACTTTCATTATCTAAGGTTGAATTTGGTTGATCATGGTTAAGTATGGTTAACCACAATTCACTGTGGTTGACTATGGAAAAAAAAATTATTCCATAATTGACTATTGGTTCACCTTGTTTGAATATTGTTGTATTCGGTTGACCATGGTTGACTTTGGTTAGAAATAATTAAATTTGGTTTTGTTAAGATCCTAGTGGGCATCCTTCACTAACATCTTGAGGTTTTGGTGTAACAGTTCGTATCATTTGGTATCAGAGCCGCCACCAAGGTTCAAGTCACAGAGCGGGTGGCAACGTCGGCATTGCAGTGTTCACCTGAGGTTCGTATGGCTCAAAGGGGACACTACCATATGGGTGCACATCCAACCCAGAGTCTGGACTGCGGAGCGTGGTGGGATGTTAAGATCCTAGTGGCCGGCCTTCACTAACATCTCGAGGTTTTTGTGTAACGGTTCGTATCGGGTTTACTTTGGTTGATGATGGTTGGCTATGGTTGACTTTGTTTTCCCATAATAAACTATTGGTTGAATTTATTTGACTTTTGACAATGGTTTCCTATCATTAATTATGGTTAGTTTTTTCTAACCATTGTTAAATTTTGAGCATTAATTCACAATACTCTAGGATCTTTGCTGAGAGAATAACATCTATAGTATATCAATGCATGACAATCACAATATGACAATCATCACAAGAATCAAAATCATAAGAGACAAGAGACACAAAGTTTTCGTGGGGAAAACCCTAAGGTGAAAAACCCCACAACTTCCTCAGAGATAGAGAGAGCAATGGCTCAACCAAAGTAAAACCAAATAACACTGAGATAGTCTCCTGATAGCAGATGATCCTCCTCCTCACTAGTACGCCACTTTTCAAGTGAGAGTGAGTTACTTTTCTGAGTGTGTAAAATAGAGATCTCCGATCTCTATTTATACTAACCTTTTTTCTCAGTGACCTCATGGGGCCGACTTGTATATCTAGATACATCCACATTATATTATATATAATTCAGGGCCGACACCACATGGTGGTCTAATAACCCATCAGCAAGTACACACACTTGCGACACATGTCAATCCACATGACGAAACTTCCTTATAGAGGAATAACACATCTCTTATAAGGGTACAATAAATATATATAAAATACAAAGATGAAATACATTCCGAAGTTACATATACATCAACACTCCCTCTTAACTAGGAAGGTATTTCTCGACGCAGATCTTCTAGACAAGTCTTCTTCTCGGGATCATCGTCATCGATGCATCGTCATCATCATCGTCACTGCTGCTGCTATCTCAACCAATATCTGACTCTACTCGTCATAGGAAGGTCTACAGAGACAGTCCTTTTTCATACTGGATGTAGGCCCACCATCTACAGGTCTTCATCATCACTGGCAATACTGTGGAAATTCTCAGGACTTATTACGTGCATCACAAAACCTGGATGCAACATCCCAGGCTATTACAAGCACATAGCTCTACCTGTAGGATCTCCCAGGAGCACATTACATGTGACCCATCAGAAAACCTGGCTGAAGCATCCCAGGCTGTTACGAGCACACGGCTCTACCTGTCAGATCTCCCAGGAGCACATTACATGTGATCTCACCACAAAACCTGGCTGAAGCATCCCAGGCTATTACGAGCACACGGCTCTACCTGTCGGATCTCCCGGGAGCACATTACATGTGGTCCACCACAAAACCTGGCTGAAGCATCTGAGGCCTTTTTCATCTTGTCCAGATCTCCTAGGAGCAAATTACATGTGGTCATGGCAAAACCTGGCTGAAGCATATGAGGCCTTTTTCATCCTGTCCAGATCTCCCAGGAGCAAATTACATGCCATAGGAAAAACCTTGAAAGACTATTTGCAGATCTCCCAGGGCACAAATTATATGTCCTCCCAAGCAAAACCTCGAAAGAGCATTTTCCAGATGTCCCAGGGCACCGAATTACATGCCATAGGAAAAACCTCGAAAGACCATCTGCAAATCTCCCAGGGCACAAATTACATGATTACATGCACAACCTGATCCACGGCCACAAAGTATCATCTGATACTCACAATACATCATCCTGATGTACACATGATCATCCTGATCATCATCACTGCAACATCCCACTGCATGTCATCTGGAGAAGCTCATCATCCACGATCATCCTGATCATACAATGCATCCATCTGATGCACACCAAGTATCTACCTGATATGTATCATCACACATAGTGTATCCACCTAATACATAGATACATGATCCACACAATGTATCCATCAACATACATGATCTACCTTATCATACCTGATACATATCAATATACATGATCTACCTGATCATACAATGTATCCACCTGATACATATACAGATACATGGTCCAAGCATCCAACATGATGCATATAAAAAATACATACAAATGATCCAACCGATCATATCCAGCATCCAACATGATGCATACATAAATATGAATGATCCAACTGATCATATCCAGCATCCAACATGATGCATACATACATATAAATGATCAAACTGATCATACAAAGCAGAAACTAGAACATCATCCTGATGCTCATCAACATCCAGCGCTTACATCCACAGCCATGTGAAGGATCCTCCTTCCAACATGCTTGGAATGGCTTCAGCAAATGTGTCCATCACTTCTTCCTCGAAGTGTCCTCGATCTGAAGAACGCCAAGCCTCTCTCTGAAGTACTCGAACTTCACCCTGGCTAGTGGCTTCGTCAGCACATCTGCAATCTGCTCGTCCGTCGCAACATACAGGAGCTTCACGGCTCCTCTCTGCACCATATCCCTGATATAGTGATATTTGATCTCTATGTGTTTCGACCTGTCATGAAACACTGGATTCTCGGACAGCTTCAAAAAAACTCTGGTTATCACAGAAGATACCAATAGCATCCAACGGGAGATCAAATAACTCAGACAATAGCTTTCGTAGCCATACTGCCTCACAACTAGCTGAACAGGCTGCAACATACTCTACCTCAGCTGTACTCAGTGCTATGTAGGACTGCTTCCTGCTAAACCAAGAGATCACACATGATCCCATAGTGAAGCAGCACCCAGATGTGCTCTTCCTATCTGCAGCACTACCAGCCCAATCTGAATCAACATAACCCTGCATGTTAAACTTTTGATTCACTTCATACTTGAGCCCATAATCCACTGTACCCTTCAGGTACCTCAGCACATGCTTTACAACAACCAGGTCAACACTCCTCGGATCTGTCAAGAACTTACTCAATGTGTTCAAAGAAAAGCAAATGTCTGGTCTCATGTTCGTCAGGTACATCAAGGACCCAATCATCTGACGATACATAAAGACATCAATCGGCTCGGATGAAGCATCGCATAGAAGCTTCATATTCGATGCCATAGGTGTGGCCATGGCCTTGCAATCCATCATCTCGAATCTCTTTAGGATATCTACTGTGTACTTCCCTTGACCAAGGAATATCCCACCTGTACTCTGCCACACCTCCGTACCTAGGAAATAATGCATCATTCCCAAATATTTCATGTCGAATTCAGCAGCAAGCTTCCTCTTAGTATCTGCAATCAGTCTGTCATCTCTTGTTACAGATAATCCATCCACATACAGGAGTAGAATCACAGGATTCCCTTCCTCAACCTTGTAGTAAAGGTTGGAATCCGCTTTACTCTTGGTAAAGCCCAAACTAGATAGGAAACTCTCCATCCTACCATACCAAGTTCTGGGAGCTTGTTTCAAGCCATACAAGGCTTTCTTCAATCTGCACACATGTGACTCCCTATCAGGTCTTGGGACTGCATCCCAAACATCATCTTCATGATCGACGGATCATGGTATTCCATTTCTTCATCCTAGATCCTGGGAACTTCAATATCTTCAATATCTTTAATAGATATCTTTGTTGCTGGAACAAATGTTGTAGTCATTTTGTAGGTGAAGATATACGGTCTTTCCTACAAAACAATTTAAATTGCATGATTAGAAACATCTCATAATTTTTAGAACAAATTCTTTACACATAAAGAAATATGTCATGCAGTCATGCAGTTATCTTAGCCAATGCTTCAATACAACAGTTATCCATGTTCCACAACTTTCTAGATGCCTTTCAGTCTCTACCAGAACATTGTTAAGAGTTTGCACTACTCCCAACATGTCAGCAAAGAGGTTTCATTCTAGATAAGTAGCACTGGAATGTTGTACAGTGCCATAGGCCACTTACCCATCACATGCATATTAGTAGTATATTGTTCATTAATGCAATCATTCTAATATGCACAATACATCTCCTAAGTCTAGGAACATAAGCATAATATTATTTAAACAAACAAAATAGGCAAGAAATGATGATTGAAATACTTATCTTTGTTTGTTTGTTGGGTGGACTCCCTCTGATTCTTTGCTTCATGGCAGGAGTTGCTGAAGTAGCTTCTTCTACACCTTTCTCTTGTGGAATGTAGGGAGATGGTCAGCTCCCTCTGAAAATATGCATCCTTGCAGGAGCTGCTGGATTGTGCTCCCTCTTGATCTTTGCTTCCTGGATTACCTGTCCTTGAACTTATATTCATCCTTGCTAACATCAATCTTCTTGAACCCAGAAAAGACCTCTTTTGGTGTCTTGTTGTTCAACATCTTGTGGGGTGTTCTGTTCTGCACATATACAACTATTCTAGCTGCTTCTGCCCATAGATGCATAGGTAGATACTGGTCATGGAGCATTGCTCTTGTTGCTTCCATGATTGTTTTGTTTTTCCTTTCTGCAACTCCATTCTGTTGTGGATTGTAAGGAGTAGTCAACTCCCTCTTAATCCCTGAATCACTGCAAAGCTTCTTGAAGTCACCTGAGGTGAATTCTCCACCATTATCGAATCTGAATGTTTTGATCTTCTTGTTAGTTTGATTCTCCATCAAGGTTTTGAATTCCTTAAACTTATCGAACACCTCATCTTTGTTCTTCAAGAAGTATACCCAAGTCTTCCTGGAGAAGTCATCAATAAATGAGACATAGTAAACATACCCACTTAGAGAACTGGATGACATAGGACCACATACATCTGAGTGGATGATTTCCAGGATGTCTTTTTCCTTGCTTTCACTACTTGGGAAATCCTTCTTAATGTTCTTACCTTTTGCACATCTTTTGCAAACACCTTCATGTTTGGTCTTGATTTCAGGAAGACCCTCTACAGCCTTGCTTGCAATTGGAAGTGCCCTATAGTGCATATGAGCAAGTCTTCTATGCCAAAGTTCACTTGGCTCCATGGATTCATGCATCATGGCATGTTCAGGTTGTCCCTTTAATTTATACAAACCTCCCTCTTGCTCTCCAATCACTACTGCATCATCTATGGTCTTTCCCTTTGGCCACATTAGGACTTGACCATCCACAAATGCAACCCTCATACCTTTTGCATCCAATGCAAAGATTGAGAGTAAGTTTTTCTTGAGCCCAGGTACATAAAGAAATTCTTTCATCTTCAAAGATTTTCCAGAATCTAGGTTGTAGGAGGCTTCACCACTTCCTTTGATTGGGTATTGATAATCATCCCCAAGTTTCACCTTATGGGGTGATTCATGTTCAGATAGATTCACAAAAGATTCCTTAAACCCAGTCATGTGTTTGGAAGCCCCACTATCAATCAACCAATCATTACAACCATGGGAGATGGTACCTGTGAGAGCAGAGATTAGAACATACTCTTCTTCACTTGATGAGTTATCATCACTTTCTGCCCTAGCCTTCTTCTTGGGTGGTTCATCATCCTTGGCAGCATGAGCGTGAAACCTTCTTTTGCTTCCCTTCTTCTTCTTGTTGGAGTTGTTGTTGTCCTTCTTGTTCTTGGGACAATTTATGGCAATATGTCATTTCTCATTACAGGTGAAGCATATTCTTCTTTCTTTGAAGTGATGTGAAGATTTCTTGGAGTGAGATGGCTCTCTCTTGGACTTTCCTTTCTTGGTGTGAGCTGTGAGAGCTTGATCTTCATTCCCCATCTTTTCTTCTCGTGCCACAAGCCTTGCTTCTTCTTGTGAGCATTCTTCCCATAGTCTACTGAAGGAGATCAACTTCTTCCTTGCACAAATTCCTTGGATAAAGGAATCCCATGACCTGGGTAGGCCATTTAGAGTGGTCATTACCAATTCACCATTCTCCACCATTTCATCCACTGCTTCTAGTTGTTTCTTGATCTGGGAGACCCTTGAAAAATAAGATTGAATGGTTTCTCCATTCTGAAATTTTACTCCTTTCAATTGGTTCTGCAGGGTCATCTTTCGATTTATGTTCTTCCCTTCAAACAACTTGGTCAAAGAGTCAAACATCTCATGAAGACATCCTTTTTCATTTCAGGCTAGAGTGGACTCATGAGGTCTCCAATTAAGGGGAGTATTCTTGCGCGAGAACTCCATTTGCTTGCAGCTTTCATGGCGGAATTGGCCTTGAATGCCAGGGAGGCCATTTCTGTCCGGGAGGCCCTTTCTGTCCGAGAGAGCACCGAGCACAGGTTTGGGCATGGGAGAAGAAAATAGAGATGCTTAAAAGGCGATTCATTTAACCCATTGAAGCTCACGCATGGAAAAGGATGGGATTAAAGAAAAAACTGACTTCGGCGTGGCATTATCACACTAATCAAAATAACGTTTGATTTAAGAAATTCATATCCAAACGCCAATTCAATCAGAGCCTTCCAATTGATGTGCTCGACGAATCTAATTAATGAATATCTGCTTGATATTAAATGTGGGTTATTCATCACTAATTAGTGATTAAAAGTTGCGGTCACCTTCCATATGAGCATTTGTTCATTGTAGCGCCTATCCGCGAAAGATATTTATTTGTGGCTTTCATAATTTAATTACTTTTAAAAAATATGTCAAAAGTCTTACACAGCACCAGCAGTCTATATAAGAGAGCAGTCTCTTGAATATTGATGTGATAGCCTTAATTACAATATGGTTGGTTTCAGCATTTTGTTTTTCTATGATGGTTGGAGTCAGATACTCTATAAAGCTGTGGGTTCTGGTACTAGTAGTATTTGAGGATGGATATCTGTTCATTGTGATTATTTGTCAAAGTTTATTATACTTATAATAAGGTTTTTTTTTTTCTTAACTTAAAAAAAGATAGATGTTTGTTGCTTTCTTAATTTAATTAGTTTTAAAAGAATATATCAAAAATTTCAGGAACCACGATAACGTGGGTTCTGGTACTGGTAGTATTGAGGATGGATATCTCTTCATTGTAATTATTTGTCAAAGTTTATTATAAGATTATACTTATAATAAGGTATAATTCTTTTTCGTAACTTAAAAAAAGATAGATGTTTGTTGCTTTCTTAATTTAATTAGTTTTAAAAGAATATATAAAAAATTTCAGGAACCACGATAATCAACTATTATCAAGATTTTGTATTTTTTTGGAAGGCCAAGATTCGTGGGAGCACAAGTAAACCATGAAAGGAACTTGTAATGTAGAGGAACCACAGAATTTTAATTCACATCAAAATGTTTTAAGTATAGGAAGGAGTAGTATAAGTGATAACTAAAATATCTCCTATTCCTATCCCTGTATTTGTGGAATTACGTAAAAGGAAAAATCTTGAAATTGCAGTAATTAGGTAAAAGAAAAAATCTTGAAATTGCAGTTTTTATTGCTCAAATTATGATTTTGGAGATTTGAGTAGTTTTAAAATATAGCATTTAGTGTAACAAAGATAACAAAGATCACTGTGATTACTGAATTACACAATCTTCAATTTTCAAATATAATTTTGACAAGATTTGATAAGAATTTGTACACCATTTTATTTATAGGAGCATAATTCCAGTAAGAATACGATTAGATAGGGAAAAAATACATAATGAAAATATAAGCATGAAATTGAATGGTATTTTTGTTTTATAGTGTTTAAATAATTAATATTTTCTTTCTTTCTTTCTTTAAATTGGTTTCAAAATTTAATTCTCCATTAATAATCAGCATCCTTATTACACCTATATTAAATATTCAAAAAATTCTTTCGTACACTAAATACCTACAACCAAATTATGTTACTATGCTTTTATCAAATGTCACATTAAACAATATCATCGTCATTAAACTTCATCAAGATATATAAGTTGCAATCTTTATTTCTTTCTTAAAAATGTGTACAGTTATCACATCAAAGTTTCAGAGAAAAAGATAAACATGATGTCGTATATCTTACTTCTGATCGCGCAAGTGACAAAGTGTAAGGCGATATAGCTGCATTTTGGTCCATACCCACATGGGAATGGCTGACTCCAACATAAACACAAGCGGCTCAGCGTATCTTACTCTGTACCGCAGCAATATCTCGTCAGAAACAAAAACAAAAGTACTGCAGTAAACTTAACTGCAGAATAGCAGAGTATTTCAGTAAACTTAACTGCTGAGTAGCAGAGTATGGGTGGTTTTAGTAATGTATGTTTTAATATTGATAGGTTTTGTCATTTTCGAAAAAAATGTGAGAGATATCTTCAGAATAATTTTTTCTATGAAATCTTTGTTCATAAGTATCGTTCACGAGTATATGATAATATTAATATTCAGTGGTTTGGACAATGAAAACTCTGCTTTTTTATGGTTGCAAAATGACAATCTCTAAATTTTTTAAGAAATTTAATAATTTTAATTTTTAGATAAAATTTATTTAACTAGAAAGTTCTTTTTTTTTAAACAGAAAAAAATCATTAACTTAATATTCAAGCAGAATCAAAGTTAATAAGCCTATACAAAATGACCCAACATAGAACATAAACCATTCACAAAACCCACTTGACATTTCTATAAGGAGCTTCATATATCATACTTTTTGCCTAAGCTGAGGTGCTTTCTAAAAGATGTAAAATTAGCTAAAAACATTACTAAAAACTAAAGAGAGTCTTCCTCCAAAATAAGAAAGCTGAGGTGCTTTCTAAAAGATGCAAAATTTGCTAAAATCTTTACTAAAAAGTAAAAAGAGTCTTCCGTCAAAATAGGAGTTGAAAGTCTAACACAACTTGAGTGAACTAGAATGTATCATAACAAAATCATAGAACTCCTCGAATAGCAAAAGACCTTCAAGTCTGCCCACAAACAATTTAATTATGTTGCACTAATGATCCATAATGGAGACCCAGAGAGTGAAAGAACCTTTATCCCAATCAACTATAATCCTGGCATCGCCAAAATCCTATATCTCTTGAATACTTTTTCTTACAAAGGATAGAAGTCCCCAAAGAACTAAAAGTTCGATTCGGGTGTTCCCACCACCCAAACTCATCTTTAATAAAAATATATGTTTCGAATTCAATTGAAGAACCATACCCCCTCCACACATTTCATTGTTGCAAGTGCCATCGAAGTATCATGTAGGTAGATCTCGACTGGAGAAGGGAGTCTGCAAAGACCAGGGCTTTTTCCGAGAGGAAGCTTTGTTGTATTCTTTAAATAATCTCAAACACATTAAGCTCACTTGGACTGGTGACTAATACTTAATATTGTTCTTCGAATATCAAATAGTTCTAAAATCTCCAAATACCCCACGAGATAAAGAAAGGCATGGTTTTAAATGTAGGAAAATTAGCAACCCAAGCATTCTTCCAAAGAGGAGAGGTTCCATTTGAACTGAACCTGTAATAGATCACAAACTTGAGACCAAATCTCATGGCAGTACTTACAGTCCATAGGTTAAAATCTTCTTTCCCAGGAACAACCAACTGAAACATTTGATCTTCAAAGGCATATTCCAAGACCAAAGTTTCGTATCCCAATAGTGATTGTCCAAAGAAATTGATTACACTAAAATAACATTATAGGTGTCTATAGTAGAGATCAACCCTGCATATGTATTCCACACCCACACCAAGAAATGTACCTCCTCATACAATACCTCATATATACATAAATATTTATATACTAGCACCAGTGAACACCAATAGGTGTAGCCAACCATTTAGTTTTGTGGACATAGCTAGTCCTTAAACAAAGGCTAAACATTAAACTAATTAATCTAAACATTAAACTAATTAATCTAAACATTAAACTAACATAAGCATTAAACTAATTAACATAAACATTAAACTAATTCATATAAACATAAAACAAATACTATTTAATAAACATGCCCCTTTTCTTAACCACCACTTAAGTGAAGCATATTTAAATCTTAATCAAGATGCATTTGAACATAACAAGATAATCTTATTGATCCACTCAAGGAAGTCCAAAATCCCAGATAATATCTAAATACCTATTGGTGTAAATATATAAAACATGAAATGACTAAAAAAATACTCAACTATTAACTATATAATAAGTGGTCAAGTAAAAATAAGATAAGATGTACTTGAGGATTTATTAATATGATTTTTAATACTCTAATGTATTGGCATAATGTTGAGTTATCATTAAATCTAGAATGTGTTTGGATCCAACTCTTTGTAAAATAAATATTTTATAAAAATATTTAAAATTTATAAAGAAAATATTAAAAAATAAGCCGAGAGAGTGTTTATATAATTTTTAAAATTTATAAAGAAAATATTAAAAAACAAGAGTTGTTTGTAGTTTAGTCCTGCTTTATAACCTATAAACAAAAATCAATATTAAATAATAATAAAACAAAATAATTTTTGAATAAAATGATTCACAAATTCAATATAATTTAATCATAATGACTAAGCTACAAAAATCTTGTTTTAATACGAAAAGAAGAAATCAAATGAATGAATTGACAAATAAACTTGTAACATTGATCAATTTAAAAGTTCACATATCATACATCAAATCATATTGACTTAATTTATCACTATAGCTATAAAAAGAAGATTTAAGTTACAATGGTATGAGATAGGATGCCTATGATTGTGTTGAAAATTGCTATGCATTTTTTTTATCATTATAACAAAGCATACAATTGACTTATATTTCTACTTATAAAAATGGGTGTTATCCATGTTTATGCATGAACGAAATTCATTAATGGATGCTTATTTAATTCTATTACATTTTATTAGTTCCATTCACATATTCATATTCATATGTTGGGTTGTCACCTACTTAAATAGAAAGAGGGTTCCATTTCTATGATAAAAAATCTTAGATGAAAGTAACATGACAATTTTCTTGACATTTTACAAATATATTGACTCCAACTTTTTCTTAATTACAAATAATGTAGTAAAGCAGAAAATAACTAATGAAAACAAGATTAAGATTATGACTAAATGATATCGACAATATAATGAAAACAAAAGTAAATTTGTAACATTCATCTATTTAAAAATGTAAACATAAATATTTCAAGAACGCCTCTGAAATATGTAACAAGGCAAAAGCACGATTTAATGGTCAGGAATGGGTCGGTGACGGAGGATCATCACTTGTAAGCAGTCTCTTTTTCTCCCTGCGTGACCCAGCTGTGCCGGTCCCAACACAGAGAGCCAAGACGGGTAAGAACAAGAATCCATTTAGAAACCCTAGCACTCACATGAGCGTGAACATAGCAAAGTATTATGTCTTTAGCAGGTTTTCATGTCAAATTGCTTCAGGTAGATAAATGTGTTTAGTGCATAGCACTCAAACTTAATTTCATAATTTCATAGATATCATGGGAGGCATTTTCATTTTTTATAAACTTTAAACATAAAGAACCAGCAAGCTCCATTCTCGCTATCGGCCTGCATATTACATGCAAGATTTCTTTAAAATAATAATGTGTTGCTTCCTTAACCACAAGAACGCGTTGTCTCTATGCATGCACTATCTGTTACCAATTACAATGCTGCCTGCGCTCATGCTCCTTCATGAACACCCTGCGTGCCTTCCATGGCTTGAACAAAAATTGAATTGATGAAGAAAATCCCTTCATTTAATGGAATACCTTGTTGCTTGACAGGATCGAATGCTTCTCTCCAAAGCAATGAGCTGCCCAAGCTGCTGACAAGTGACAATCCCAGCATATGGGCAAAGTGTAAGGCCCCTTACACCGCTATACAATCATACAGTCGAACCAAAGATTTTTCACCGATTTTCAGAATGCTATACAATCATACAGTCCAACCAAAGATTTTTCACCGATTTTCAGAATGAAAATTTGTGGCTCAAATGAATTCTCAGAAATTATAAAATAATAAAAAATAACTGAAAAGAATAGCAGCAGACAATGGGGTCTTACTTGAGGAAAATAAGAGGGAATGTGGCAGCAATTTGAGTTCCTAGGCCGTGCAGTAATGGCTCAAGCGTAAAATGTAGGGCTTTTCCTACTCGTTCATTCTTCGTTCCATCTACTGCCCGGAAGCAACGTGCCAAATAGGTGAATTCTGATGACATGCAGATCTGTTGAAAACATTGTGATTGCCCTTAATTGAAACTATTCATCACACAACCCTTAGTTTTGTTCGGGACGCTTGTAGAATGCACAAAACCTTGATTGCTAACACCATCTGAAACATAATGATGACTGTTATATTCGAGCCAATCGGTCACCTAGCCATAATTTGATTACGAAATACTGATCTCATTTACAAAATCAACACCAGAATCTTAAATGGCAGGCAAAGATATGATAGAAATTTAACAATAACATTAAGGGGCTTACCACAATCTGGAGGTTTACAAGCGACAGAGCTGCCATCCAGAAAGCATTTCACATTAATTCTAGCTACAGACGGTAGCATGAAATATTATTTACATTTTAAGGTAAAATTCACATATCGAATAAACTTATCCTGCAATAAATTTTTGACAGCAGTCTAGCCTGATTCTGAATCACCAACCTTAAATATGGCAACATTTTAATGGATTTCTTGTCTTATGCACAAATTTATACGATATTGCTCCAAACACATTGAAAAAATAAAATGAACTGAAAATAAATTATATTTTTATTTGAAGTAACAAGAAATTAGGTATCGAGCATACAGTTTAATTTGGCACCGATGACATGTAAGAAACCAAACACTTCTACATCCACCACGAGAAGCACTGTTGCTATCATTGATGCTATGGTAAATCTGCATTGAAATAAGAGAACTGCTACAAACACTCCAACTGCACGTAAGAACAAGACGTTGTATTAGGTTGCCAAAGAATATTGACTGACTGGAGATATAGCTACAAACTCGTATTAAACTCAGGGCTAAAATTCACATAAATAGATCCTGCTTAGCCTAGTGTGAAATTTAGTTAGATTTGCATACCTAAGGCAAAACCGACAACGGTGAGCAGGTCCTTTGTGCTATGAAGATATTGCTCAAAGAACAGGTATGGATAACCATATGCATATGCAAGCTTGGTTACATTGAAATATCTTTTGTTGGTGTCGTCCAGAACTTTTCTTGTCTGCTTGATCTTTTCGAGGTTTGGCTTTGTCTTGGCTCCCAAGTTATTGGCAAATAACTGCATATGAAGGTTTAGCAAGGAAGAAATTATGATCCTAACAGATCACACAGAAATCTATTTGTGACTGCATGTACATAGAACCTCACTTGCATTCTGCAAATAACTATTTGTTCTCGGGGATGAGACATAGTTGTCATAAATAAAGATGATTTTGATTGTAAATTTGCAATTACAGATTAATATACAGTATTCAGTTTCCCAAAACATTAAGCAGATTTTTAAATTTTCTGGAAAACAAACTGTCTTGATCAATAAGGTTCTAATGAATGTCTAAACAATTGCCATGTAAATGCTCATCCACATACAAATACAAATGCATGTTGTTGCGGCCAATATAAACCCAGCATTCACTGTTATCTTAGCCATTTTTCATACAAATACAAATGCATGCTGCTGCGGCCAATCTAAACCCGACATTCACTGTTATCTTAGCCATTTTTCAGTTACAACGGAACTCGAAATCGAAATCGGCTACACATGATTAGTATATGGTTCCTTAACTGAGAGCATACAATTCAACATGCCCATCCACATACAAATGCATGCTGCTGCCGCCAATTTAAACCCAACATTCACTGTTATCTTCGCCATTTTTAGTAACGGAATTGGAAATTGAAATCTGTTACACATGATTAGTATATGGTTCCTTAACTGAGAGCATAAAATTCAACAGAAATGGAGACATAACTTGAATGGAACTGCAATATGATGTCGATGATCTCCACAGACACTCATTATTGTGAGTTTTTCGGCCCTTTATAGTAATCCAAGGAATAATGAAAAAACCTTGACATGAATCCCTTTTAAAGAAAAATCAAACCGAACCGTGTTGAAGTGTAAACATCGTTTGTATACTCTTGACAAGAAAGTTAATGTGTTATCGACTGTTAGTTTAGATTTCTCATGACCTGGGTAAGATGGCAGCAAGCAATAGAAAATCTTTAGCAAGAGTACAGACCATAGGATCAGACTTACTATGCTTGCATGCAAAGAAATAGAAAATGCATGGCAAGAGGAAAGAACAATGGACACTTGCAATTCTGAATAAGCAAATGCATGGCAATAGGACAGAAAAGCGGACATTTGCAATTCATACTAAGAAAATGCATTCAATAGACACCCATAATAGCAATTAGCATTAAGGCAAGGTTAAAGTTAAAGGTTAGTTTATTTTTTGTATTTTTCTTATTTTTTTAAAATCTTGCCAATGATAAAAGTGGTCAATTCAAGACCTCCCTCAACACTATTTTTCAAAAAAACATTGATAAATACAAATTTTAACATAACTTTAACGTAACTTTATAAAAAATGAAATATTGATGTCAATTAAGAGATAAACATGGAACATATAGTCTCTGCCTACGAAGGGACTAATAATAACTAGTTTTTAATAAAATACATTATATATATACAATTTTGAACAATTATAGGTAGATGTCATGTGATTGGGGCGCACACTCTCTCTACATAGAGATATTTATATTATAAAAACAGTTCCAAGATACATGAAATATAATATATACACGAAATAAAGTTAGGGATTCTTTTGAATCTGGATAGAAATCAAGTAGTCTCATTTGCTTGGGTTATGGGCTTAGCAACTAACAATTAGGCAAACAAAAATGCTTTATTCATGGGATTAGAACACATCATATTTCTTGCCATTCACAAAGTTATAATATTGGGAGACTCTCTTATGGTTATCTCTCAAGTATTGAAAAATATTTGCATATAGAAGACATGGCCATAGGGAGACTTCCACATCGAATAGTTGATCTTTTGAAGCAAATCAAAGAACCTAACATTGTTCACATTCACTGACACAATAATTTTGAGGCTGATCAACTTGCAAATCAAGCCATGTTATTGGAACGACCACCTGGAATGGTAGTGGCTCCGCTAGGAGTTAAGGAAAGTCTTAATTGCAGACCCCATGAATCGATATCGCATATGATCCACCCGGTGCAGTCTTAATGGATCAAGTATGTGGTACTCCCCTCATTTACGTTCTCACATGAGAGAACACTCTCGAGGCTTTCTCTATTTGTTTACCTTGGTTTTGAAGGTTTCTTTTATGGTGCTCTCTTAGGCTTTGCTTGTTTCTTGTGGGATAACTCAAGATGGAAAGATCTTGTCCATGCATAAGGAAAGAGTTAATCTAGTTATGCCTTAGCAGATAGGGCCACAAAGGAGTGAAGGTATTCTATCTTCATGTTCTTGTCTTCCGTTTGTATGTGCTTGTGGTTTGGTTGGAAGATCATACTGTGTGCTTTGCAAGGTGATTCTTGGACAATTGAAGTATTGGATTGTTGTTACAATCATGCAATATATGGAATGGAGTTCGGGCTTGAGTGAGGTAAAGAGTGATATTCAGGAGCTTAAGAACATGATGAAGCATTTAAATTTTCAGATGGAAGGAGTTGTGGCTATAATCGACTAGGACTCTTCCGACATCTCGCATTTGGATTTCCACTTTGATTATTTGGAAGCCCAAATTCATATGCAGGGAGCTCAACTAAAATGTTTGACTATTACCTCTGAGGCACAATAGGAGATGTTGGTTGGAGGAAAACCGAGGTATTAACCACTTGCTGGTTCGAGGGCTTTGGATGAAGACTAAGTGCAACAACTTGCTCTAGCTGTGGTAGAAATTTGCATCTTTGAAAAGAAAGATGATGAAAACAAGGATTTCCAAGAAATTCATAGTGGTCATGGTTCTTTTTAAGTTTACATATTATCGGGTTTGTGCACGAAGTTGAGGGACACTTTAGGTGCAATTCTGCACCTAAATATGCATGTTTTTCACCGCTCTCTATAGCATGACATACATGATCATTATTGATGAAATTTTAGGCATAGATAGAATTTTCTATGCAGATTCCAAATATGTAATTTAAAAAACAAAATATTGATATTTTCTATTTATTTTCTAATTTTCTTGTTTCATCACTCCGTTGGTAAAAAAACATATTGTTAGTGTTTATTCCATAACTTTGTCATTTCACAACCATTGAAAAAAAAAATTGTATGTTGCACTAGAAGACACCAACCTCTACATGCTATAAAAAATCCAAGTCGAAATAACTGCATTAAGACCTTCAAAGGCTGCACCCACATTTGACGTATCGCTCTTGAGGTTTGATCACTTACATAATTCAAAAAAATTTAAACTTAGATATTTAATTTTGGAAAAATAGCCCTGCACTAGTGCTACTGGTTCTATACATGTCTACCAATTTTTGTATCCCGAAACCATCATTTAGGCATTGAAAGGCTGCACCCACAAAAACATATACCTTATCATCTGCCAAAAAAAAAGTGACTATTAGAAAATATGAAATTTGACATAGTTATGTAAATTTTCAATACTCAAAACTTATATATTCGGAAACGTGACTCAATTTCCTACATTTCATCATTTTTACTCGATGCAAGATATCTTGTGTAAGAATACATCTTGTGTAAGAATGTGAAAAAAACCAAGTAAGTCCAGGGATGCCTGATTTTTCATTTTTTATTGCATCTAACGCGACAAAAGTGACCCTCATTAACTTGCACATGCTCTATCATAGTCTTTTTTTGTATACTCCTCTTGGGTCAATATGTTAAAACATATATATTTTTAGATATTATACAGTAGATTTTGTAATAGTATTATCTAAGAGTAATAAAAACCCCTCTAATAACATTTTGATGTATAATGAGTAATTTGGTACTCTAAAACAAGAGGTAATATTTTGATTGTTTTCATCAATCTTTTTATATATATATATATATAAAGATATATTCTTATTATAATTTATATAACAACTTACTAACTTTAAATATCTCATTCTTAAAAAAAAAGGATCTTTATCAGCCTTTTTAAATAACAAATCGAATCATTGAATGTCTTGGACTACAAAGCTAAATTGAACGAAAGTAATATTAATATGAATTCAATAATAACGAAGCGACCTAAATTGATCGAAATTAATATTAATATGAATTCAATAATAGCGAAGCGACCTAAATTGATCGAAATTAAGATTAATATGAATTCAATAATAATGGAGTATCCAACACTTTTATAATACGTGAAACACTTTTAATTTTGACATTTTGTAAGGTGCATTTTTTCAAAAACCCATTTGACATGTAGCAATTTAAGAAACTTAATAAATCTATATTTAGTTGGTGTATGTAAATAATAATGAAGTATCCAACATCAAACAGTTTTGATTTTGACATTTTGTAAGGTGCATTTTTTTTAAACATATTTGACATGTATCAATTTAAGAAACTTAATAAATCTATATTTAGTTGGTGTATGCAAATAATAATTTTATTTTATATAAAGAGACTTAAATAGATGGTTACATTGATATTTCATATTCTATTTAATATATATATAGTCATTGTCAAATTTAAGCACAATGATGTATGGTTAAAAGATATTAATTGTAATATTAAAGTTAAGTAAGGTTTTTCTATCTCTCTTACTTTTCAGTATTTATATTGATAAGCTAGAATTTTTTTTACAGGAAGCAGGCTACACTGACACGACCTTAGTAGGAATTGTTGTCATCCTTCTTCTTTACGTTGATGATATTGTTCTTATGGCAAGATGTCTCTCATGTGGAGAATAATTTCTCTAGTGCAAATTGTGCTATCTATTGCATGGACCTTGGAATTGCATGGTAAATATGAAACCACTTACAAGGGGTTTTGGCCATATTGCTTCGTATGGAGTCATTTTGGTAGTCCATGATAAGTTGTAGTATACCAACATTTTGTAAGAGGAAGTTGATTTGCCTATTGGTGTGGATTTTCTAGAGGGAGGAATCTCAAATAGGTTTATCAACACTTGTTGACTACTTATGTTTGACCATCTATTTAGGGGTTATAGGCCATGTTGATTTTCATCTAGGTACCCTGAAGTTTAAATATCTCCTACAAAAATTTGTTCATGAGTGTAGGATCCTACTCAAAGACAATGAAAGTTGGCATGCCATGTAACTTAAATATTTGATCCCTAAAATCTTGGGCAACTAATGAGGGTTATGAAAATTCACAAGGTCAACATATTTTGAAATATGATCAATGAACACCAGGATGACTAGTTTTTTATGAGCTTTAGGAATCCCCACTATAAAATCCATAGAGATATCTGTACATATATGGGTTAGAATCAGAAATGGTTGGAAGGAACCTGGTGAATTACCTGTCTCTCCCTTGTTTCATTGGAAAGTATCATAGGATGCAACAATTTTTTTTGTCTTCCCAAAATAATGAGTGCCTAATCATTTCATAGGTTTTATAAAAGCTTGAGTGACCTACTGTGGGTCATGATTGTAACTCCTCTAATATTTGTTGTTTTAACGAAGAATTCAAAGCCAAAAAAATGTACTCTTTATATTGTGATGTATATTGGTTCCATGTATACTCAATAGGAGGGTTTAGGTATTTCTAAATTCTTTTGATGATTTGCACTATGGTGTCATTCATCGATCCATTCTCGACGCGCTTCCTTTATCCAACCTAGAATTGGTAAGGATAATGAAAATAAGGAGCCCTCTTCATCAAATTTCCTAGACATCATATTATCCACATTTTCTCTACCCTTCTTATATACAATCTCATAATCATACCCCAACACCTTAGTAATTCACTTATACTACTATGGTGATGACAACCATTGTTCAAGGAAATATTTTAATCTATGATGACTAGTATTAATCTAGAAACTCCTTCCTATTAGAAATGGGTGTCATGTCTCAAATGCATGAAGGATGGCCATCATCTCTTTTTCATATGTATATATGCCCAAATTCCAATAAATTAAATATTATTGGTGAAGGCTAAAGGGCATCCTTCTTACATTAATACTTCTCAAAGACTTCTTGATAAGGCATCAAATTATAAGAAAAAGTCCTAATGAAATCAAGCATTTGTAATACTAAAGTACTGGACATGGCATCCTTTAAGGTCTAGAAGGTCTACTCAACTTCTTTGCTCTAGACAAATGAATTATTTTTTATCAAGGATGTTAAAGGACCTGCAATATTTCAATATTTTTTCACAAACTTTCTACAATAGCTTATAAGACCTAGGAACCCATGAAATCTCTTGAGGGTCTTGGGGTGTGGCTATTCTTGCATATAAGCCACTTTATTTTTATCCACTCATACTCTATCTTCACTCACAATTGGATGCATGTATTCAAGCTTGGTAACCAGAAAAGTACATTTGGAACACTTTACAAATAATTGGTGGTCCCTCAATAATTGCAAGGCATGATCAACATGATCTAGGTAGCATTCCCATGTTGTGTTGTAGATAAAGATATCACCAAATAAGAAAAACACAAAATTGTGGATGAAAGGTCAAAAGATGTTGTTGATGAGGATCTAAAAGGTCGATGGAGCATTACAAAGGCCAAAAGGAATAACTGAAAAATCATAATGACCCTCATGGATGCATAAACTTTTCTTAGGGATGTTTGATTATTTCATCATTATTTGGTGGTATCATGAATGAAGGTCTAGTTTAGTGAAGAAATTGGTTCATGAATTTCATCCAAGAGATTATCAATGACCATTATAGGAAATTTATCTATGATGGTCAACTTATTGAGAGCTCAGAAATATGGACACATGCACCAAATTCCTTCCTTTTCCAATACCATAACTACTGGTGAGGAATAAGGGATTGTATTGGGATGGATAACTCCATCTGCCAACAAATATTGAATGATATTTTATATTTCGTTCTTCGGTTCAAAATGTTTCCAATAAAGGAATGCATTGGGGGGTTGACTCCCTAGAATTAGGAGAATACCATGGTCATGCTCCTCGCTAGGTAGTGGTAAACTCTCTGGTGTTTAAAAAAATTGTTGATGTTTAGAGATAACTAGATACAAGTCAGGGTGAGGTTCCTGTGGGGGTGTGTCCACTACTTGGATGGGATTGAACTATGCAATAATACCTAATTGGACTTTATTCAATAAATTCTCCATACAACGAGAGGTATAATTTCCAGAGAGCTTGAAGTGAACCGCTTGAGATGATATTTGTGCCCTTCCTTATTAAAGCTAATATATAGGTCATTGAAACCCATGTTGACAAGTCCCAAAGTCCATATCCATTCTTCCCCAAAAAATACATCACAACCACCCATTTGAATATTGAATGTTGGTACCAAAATATGCACAAGAAGAAAATCAAGCAAGCCTATGGTTTTCTAGATTCAGATTAGAATTTCATGAACCAATGAACATGTATGTTCTACTATCCAAATTCATTCGTTAATCCGAAAAAATAACTCGTACTGCTCAAGAATTTTGATTGTCACCACAACGCACGAGAATGGTTTCCCACCACTGCGACCAGGGATTTGGCACAATATTCCAATGATTAAAGTGGTTACTCGATGATCTAGAGATGGATGGCATGCATTTGATCATATGAAGATCAGTGGTGGATAGAGTTTTAGGCCTCCTCGGCGGATAGAGTTTTAGGCGTCCTCAGATGCACGAACATGGTAATCCAAATTTAGAATCCTCAACCTAAAACTGCTTATCCACGTGGCAGTTCAGGAATGATTTAGGGATCCAAAAGCAGTCTTAATATACCACTTTTGTTGAACCCTAAAACCACCCTTTTCATCTTGTACCAGTACACTACATTCTGGCAAGTGTAAGTTCTCACCGAACAAGAGACTAGGCCAGTCATGTTATAAATTATATCGATTGGCACTCATCCTTGAGACCTGGGCCTAGTAGATCAATGGTTGAGGAGGTCTTAGGCCCCTGAAGATGCTCAAATATTAACGCAATTTCTGGAGCTTGAGCTTGAAACCACTAAGACATGTGTCAGCATGAGAAGGTTTCAATGCTCCAAAAAAGGTCCAGAGATACCACTCACTCACAACCCTAAAACCACCTACCCCTACTGATGCCATTGCAACATGATTTGACAAGTGTCTACCAGATAGGACAAAAGTTGTCCCCGCATGGTTCATGTCATCTCAATCAACGCGAATCTAGAAAAAACCAAGATCATCATCTACGGTGGAGAAGGTTTCAAGCTTCCTAAGCTTTTCGAATTTTAAGCTATGATTTTGACCCTAAATCCAAAATCACTAAGACATGTGGCAACGTTGTGGCTCATTAGGGTCCCAAAAGGAGTCTTTGGATACCATCTTTCCACAAACCTAAAACAGTTTTCCTGCTACATAACTCGCAAGGTGGACCCACCATATCTCTATCCAATGCCACCACTTTCTTGGTAACTTCTCCTTCTCATAAATATCCCTCGCGCCTTCGTCTATCAACCTATCATAAATTTCCACATGTCACTTGTATTTTCTAATTTTTAAATTCCTAGCTATAAAATCCTGTTTTCAAAACCTTCTAAACATTATTTCATAAATCCTTTCTAGATCTCTGCCTTATCCACTATTACCTCTTCATTTCCTGATCCTTTGTTGCATTTACCATCCAGAAAAGGATTCAAATCAAAAAACCATGTCTTCAACTCCTAAAGCAGTAGTCTCTCTGTATTCTAGCAACCCAACCAATCGGGAAGAGAACTTGGGAGACAAACATTTTGACATTTATGATCTTGCACTTTCCACCAACAACCTACACCAACTCTCAAGGGAAGCCAAGGATCATTCCAAAGAAGGAAATGATGTCTTGAACCTCTGGAATTTGGGACTAGTTAAATTTATACGACCTAGGGCCCAACCTTTCCCAGAAGTTGTGCAATGGTGCACAAAATTAGATGTTCCAGAAATAAGAGCCATCATCTCCAAGATCGTCTATGTAATATTTCCAGTAAATAAAGAGATTCTCCTAGACATGACATAGATCGAGGAAGACCCTACTTGGTTGACTTTTGATAAAGAATTACTTGACACCGAAATTAGATAATTGTCCCTGAAAAGAAGAGATGTCTTTATAAGAACACTTTTATTCCCTGGGGTGGAGCTACCTGCTACACTCTCACCTTACAGTTGGAGATTTTCTTGGAGCAGGATCAAATAGAATTTTATATGGTATGTCAAGTTTTGGGGTATGATCACGATCTTGTTGTTGATGACGCATCTTTAGGTTTTTTTTTTGTTGATAAAATTGTCAAATAAAGATTCATCCATAAAGTTAGATATTTTTTCCTTCCTGATAGAAATGATTCATCATCATCTAAAGGATTTTGCTTCAATGAAACTTTTTAGATACCATTCTTACCTGTTGTATATGTGTTGGTTGTGGATCCTTATATTCCTAATTTAGGTGTCATGTTTCAGTTGTGTTTGGATCCCATACGATGACGGGGGGGTGTGGGAAGGATTCCCCTACACAATAGTCACCATGGGGTGTCCAGGGGGGGGGGAAATGACTAATTTTGGGATCCCCCTTGGAGCGGTTTTTGGGACAATGCCCCCATAGAAAAAATTTCAGAAAAAAATGCCTTGTAAAATGTTGTAATTTCATAGTCATGACTTGGTTAATAATGGGTAATTTATGAGCCCATGGTATTGGATATCCCGTGGTATTTTCCCATAGTGATACCTCTTTGAAAGGAAGGCATTGTAATATGGTTTTGTGTGGTAGTATTGTACTGTAAATATCTTTTTTATTGTGTGAGAGAGACTCTGAGAGAGTGAAAAGGAAATTCCAGTGGATTTGTTGCGGGTTGTATCCCTTCATTTGCTTGATAGATTAACAGAAGGACAAGAAATTTCTCTGTGTACATAGCACATATTGGGTGAACCACGTATATTGGTGTCTCTCTTGTATTTTTTTATTTGTTTTATTTATGAATCTTATTTTATGCTATTATTCTGCAATAGCATTTTTCTAACAATTGGTATCAAATCCAAAGGCCTATTTGGCACATAAACTCGCATGAAAGGAGGGTTCTTGGTTCGAGTGAGAGCAATGCCGGAAGAAGGAAAGTTTGGGGTCAAGAAATTTAATAGCCAAAACTATGAGTTATGAAATATGCAAATGGGGGACTATCTATATCAGAAGGATCTATTTCTACAATTGGGCAGAAAAGGAAGTAAGGTGACGCCTCTGAAAGATGAAGAATGGGAGTTTCTTGATAGAAAGGCACTAGGAACAATATAGTTGTGCATGGATTCATCGATGTCTTTCAATATTTCGAAATAAAAGACAACGAAGGATATGATGAATGTATTGGCTAAACTGTATGGAAAATCCTTTGCCTCCAACAAGGTATTTCTAATGAAGTCTTTATTTAATATAAAGATGTTAGAAGGTGGATCTATTGCTGACCATTTAAATGAATTTAATACAGTTACTAATCAGCTATGTTCTATAGGAGTGAACGTAGATGATGAGTTTAGATTGAACTTAGATGATGAGGTTATGGATATTCTAATGAGGTTACGGATATTCTAATCTTGTGCTCATTTCCAGAAAGATGGAATAGATTGGTCATGGCTGTAAGTAACTATGTCTCTGGTTCAAACACTCTAAAATTTGATGATGTTGTTGGTATTATTCTCAGTCAGGAGATGCGGAGGAAAAGAATAGGTGATACATCAGGTAATGCGTTGACCATGGAGAACAAGGGAAGACAAAGGTAAAAAGGAAAGAGACCAGGTAATTGTGGGAAGTCTAGGAAGGGTAGATCCAAGTCCATACTGGAAAATATGGAGTGTTGGAACTGTGGGAAGAAAGGAAATCTATAGAAAGACTACAAATCTTTAAAGAAGAAAGGACACGGACTAGTGATTACTAGGTAGTATATTCAAGGGATTCATGTCATGCTATACCCCATAGGAAATTTCTTTATGATTATGTTGAAGGTGATTTTGGACATTTTTTATTCGGTGATGATGAACCATGCAAAATAGTTGGAATGGGTAAGGTACCTATAAAGTTAAAGA
Source organism: Larix kaempferi (assembly GCA_027924585.1). Lineage (NCBI taxonomy): Eukaryota > Viridiplantae > Streptophyta > Pinopsida > Pinales > Pinaceae > Larix > Larix kaempferi. Next base: position 6,739,673 of record BSBM01001312.1, on the reverse strand, counting down.
ATGGAAATGAATGGTTGTTGAAATATGTAAGGCATATTCCTGCTATGAAAAGAAATCTAATCTCAATAGGGAAGTTGTGATATTCTATTTGTTTATCTATGTTTGGAGAAACATAGTGAAAGATCAATAAAGGATCCTTGGTGATAGTAAAAGGAGACATGATAGGTACATTGTGTTTATGTCCTCATAATATTGATTGTTCTATCTCTTTAACTTCCACAAGAATAAATACAACATTGTTGCATCATAGGCTTGGCCACATGAATGAGAAGGGAATGCAGATTCTGCATTCATGGAAGTTGCTTCTAGATTTGAAGTAGGTTAGTTTGGAATTATGTGAGAATTGTGTTTATGGAAAACAGAAGAGAGTCAAATTTCTCAAGGTTGGGAAGCAAAAGAAGAGTGAAAAGTTAGAGATTGTGCATACATATGTACGGGGAGTGGCTTAGGTACAATATCTTGTTGGATTTTATTATTATGTTACTTTTATTGATAATGCAACCATAAAAACTTGGGTTTATTGCATTCGACAGAAATATGATCTAATACACCAAGGACCCAAATGATTATTGTTTTATAAGACCTTATGTTATTATTTGATTTGAAATTATTGACCAAGTGAGGTCAAGACATTTGTAAATGAATTACTATTTTTAAATTATTAAATAACTAAGGGAATCAAAACTGAAATAGCTGTTGAAGAGTGTTTGCTGACCCACAAGGAGAAATGGAAAGTGTCAAGAGGAAACCCATCATGGAAAGACAACCTAGTAAAGGTGCAAATGATGCAGGAGGCATCCTCCCTACAATTCAGGTCGTGACTCTTGTTGGAGCGGTTATGAGGAGGTGGCTCAAGAATGACCTAAGTCCTAGGTAAATGCTATAAAGCATCGATTTCATCCACTGGGCAGGAGGCTTATGATGAAGGGGAGAATACAATGAGTAATGATTCATCCAATCAGCAAGAGTCTTATGATGAAGTGAGATTGTGACCTAGCTTATGCAAGAGGAAATTTGTGACCAGTCTTTGTCCTTGTGGTCCAAAAAACAGGCTCAGGTGTTTCATTCTAGAATTTTTGGTTGGGAGGAACAACGACCTTCATTTTTTATTTACCTCTGATGGTCCAGGTTCTAGTTATTTATTTCTGAAATGTTTGTTCACTGTAAATGATATCTAATTTGTTAAGCAGAATGATTTCACTATTTAGTTCAGGTTCTATTTATTTATTTCTGGAATGTCTATTTACTATAAATGACCTCCAATTTGTCAAGCAGAATGGCTGCATTGCTTAGTTCAGGTTCTATGTATTTATTTATGAAATGTCTATTTATTGTAAATGATATATAGATTGCTAAGCATATTGATTACTTTGCAAGTTAGATCATATTCCATTTATTTATTTATGAGATGTTTGTTACGGTAAATGATATATAGAATTATAAGCAGAATGGTCACATTGCTGATGTATGTATCAACTTTCTTTTTGTCATTCTGCAAATATTAATTTATGTAAATGATATATAGGTTGCCAGGTAGAATGATCACATGGATTAGGTCTATTACAAATATATTGTGTCACTATTTTTGAACTTACCTTGTACTGTAAATAATCCATAAATTGTTAGACAGTTCAGGTTTTATTTCCATTATTCCTTTTATTATGAAATTACTATACATTACCGTTTTTACTGTACATTACTGTTTACTGTAACATTCATCATTCAGTTTCTTTATTCATAAGTTTAAAGTTATATAGAAATAATGTACAGGGTTTATTGCCAATGGGATTATAGAATAGGTGTTTGATCTATAACCGTGTTATATATATAAAACTAGGCTTATATAGATCTAAATGTAAATATATATCGAACATAATGTTTATATTTTTATACAGAGAAAAATAGATAAGTAGTTATACTCCCAAAGCTTAAACAGAGCTGAATGGCTTAAAGAAATAAGAGTCCATAACAGAATCATATGTTTATAGAACATATGCGACTGGTTTAGGCGTTTTTATGTTACAGATATTTAGTTAGAATAAATTATAACATATTAGAAAGATAATTTTACACATTCAAACCCTAGGTATTGATTAATAATCTGTAATAAACTTCAAGCTCAAACAAGGTTTCAATATTTGGTTTACCTGTTAATCGTTTCTCGTAAGTCGTTGAATCTGCCACAACCTTCATTCCACATCCACAATCGGAATGCGGAATCAGTCTTCTAAAACCTTGAAAAAATTGGATATCCGCAACCTGCATCTGCAACAAGGAAGTCGGGAATGCGGAACCATTAAATTTAAACAATCGAATTTTAGAGTTTTGCAATCCGCATCCGTAATGCAGAAGTCGGAATATGGAACCGTAAAAATAAACAATCGGATTTTAGATTTCCGCAGTCTGCATCCGCAACGTGGAAGTTGAAATGCAGAACCGTAAAAATAAACAATCGGGTTTTGGAGTTCCACAATCCGCATCCACAATGTGGAAGTTGGAATGTAGAATTGTTAAACATAAACGATCGAAAATTGGAGTTCCCACAACCCGAAGTTTGCAATGCAGAAGTCGGAATTGCAGAAGAATTTAAAAGCATATTTATAAATGGAGGTCCCACAACCCGTAATCCATAATGCGTAAGTCGAGAATGTGGAAACGTTATCATTTAGCAAATAAAGTCACAGAGATCCGCAAGGTTTTGGGTAAGGGTTTAAAACCTCATCATGCTAATTGTGTTAGGTTAAATACTTAGGTAATGATGCTTATAATCCTAAGAAAAGTATTCCCACAGAAGAAGTAAGGTTTAGATCCTAAACCCTAGCATAGAAATGTAACAAATGGACCCTAGACATTGGATGTGATCCAAGAATAGAACCTTGACATGCTTCTAACTTTGGTTTAGAGTCCAATACGTAAATCAAGTAAACTATTTTGATTCAATAATGTTAGGAGTACAAAATAATACATGCATTTATCCTATTATTTTTATCTCTCTCTATATATATATAGGTATTTTGGGGTGTGTGACATAATGGTATCAGAGCATGGTTACAACACTTGGCCTCAAGGGCCCAACATTGAAACAAGTACAAACAAAAAACTAACATATGTGTTATGGTTGATTCTCTTATGTTCATAAGAGAAGTATAACCTTGATTTTGCAGGAAATATGGCAGAAGTTTGAGAGGAACCTGCAACAATTAATTAATAAAAATACACGAGAAAGCAAAAATACCAGAACTCAGAATCGCTTTTGTTGATCGTAGGCCACTTCGAGGGGGCAACCTCCTTTGAGCAAGCTCAATACCAATAACTTCACGGTATCTTCATTGGTCTCAACACAAACCTATATACTAATTCTAGGTGTCAATACCAAGGGTCAATAACATGTGTCAATACAAACCATGGGCCAATACAAACTATGGATCAACAATTACTACGGGACGACTTACAAAGCATATGCGTCCAACAACAATATACTAACAAATTAAATAGAAGGGTTGACATGGGTTCCTAACATCCCCTCTCTCTTAGAAAAAGATTTGTCCTCAAAGCTTTAGATGTGGGAATTGGTGCAAAATATGAAGGAGTGGTTCCCCTGTAGCATCCTTGGGTTACATTCTGGGCCACTAACGCCTTTTGAGTTCTAGGGATGGTTGCTTGGAAGGATGTAGATGAAGAAGAACCATATCAACTGCATGAAAAGTGTGCTCAGAATGGTGCTGATCCGTTTCTTGTTTCAGTTGAATTCTTGGCATGTGAAGATTCTCCTACAGAATGAGAAGAATCTAATCGTGGTTTCGAAGAACCGAGTCAATTTACTGAACTGGGGAGTTGCTGAGGGTGTATGGAAGAAGAACTGGCGGTGCTTGTCCATAGACTGCTTCATATGGTATCCTTTTAGACGTGGTATTGTACCACTGGAGCGCTTCTAGGAAATCCATAGAAATAGTTGTCCAAATCTGTGTAGGGAGAGGCAAGGTTTCGAGATGTCCCGAAAGGAGTGTCGTTTCACCCTTGTTGACCTTGAAAGTATCACAGTCAACCACAATCTATTGAATTGTCATTTTAGTCCCTGCCAAAAGAAGTTACATTGTTCCCGGTCATACATTTTGAGGAACCCAGAGTGCCCTGCCGATGAAGAAGCATGGAGTTCATAGAAGAGATAGCCCAATTGAATAGATTTCAACCAATTTGGAACAAGCAAAGAAATAACGGTAAGAGAAACTGGGTCATCAAATGTGCGAGAAGGAGCATCTGCCACCATATTGTCCTTACCCTTTTTGTAAGTCATCGCATAGGCATAACCCATGAGTTGGATAACCCATTTCAGGTGTGTTGGGGAGGAGACCCATTGTTTCAGGAAATTTTCTAGACTCTGGAGATCAATCTTGATGCATAAATAATTCCCTAATAGGTATGGCTGCCACTTCTGTACTGCATGCAAAATAGCCATCATTTTCTGTTGAGATGTAGATGCGGCTAGATTCTTATCGGAAAGGTCTCTTGAAGGCGACAAACCCACTGGTTCAGCAAGGACACCTTCATATCTATCCAAGGAAGTAGGGGAGACCGTTGGTGGGTGCATCTGAATGGAATGGAGTTGAGCGATGACACCATGTGAATTCTTCTTAAGGATCTTTTCCAGGAAATGTGAACTGATGATGCAGAGAGACCCTTGTTGTAAGACCTTAAATTTGTGTTGTTTCCCATTGACTGAAAAATGCATCCAAAGTTCAGCAAAATCCCATAAGATGGGGCCAAGTGTGTGTAACCATTGAATGCCCAAAACCACATCACATCCGCCTAGGGACAAGGCAAACATGTCAGAGCACAGGTTATAAAATTTTAGAGAGATACGCACATTGTGACACTTCCCCTTGCAAGGTAAGGTACCCCCATTGGAAACCATGACTTCAAAGTTGGAGCAAGGATGGACAAAACAATCAACATGTTTGGTGATCCGAGGGTCAATGAAGTTATGAGTGCTACTAGAATCAATGAGTATTGTAAGAGGAAGCTTCTTGAAGTAACCCCTGACCCGCATTGGTTGGGGGGTGGTGACACCGGATAAAGCATGGAGAGATTTCTCTGGTTGTTCATCCTGAGATGGGGGGTCAATGGGAGGCTCCTGAATGTCGACCTAATCATCCATTGTATCTGGAGCTTCTTCACCAATTTTAGAGGCAGGCAGAGAATCCATATCCAAGAGATAGAGCTTGTGTTGAACACATCTATGTCCCCGAGTGAATTTCTCATCACAATTATAACAAATCCCTTTTTCTCTGCGTTCTTGCATCTCTGTTTCAGACAAATGCTTGATAGGAGTTGGTCGAGGAGTTGGCGGGATGGGAGGTCGTTGAGAACCCATATTTCAGAAGGGAACAAAAGTGGGTTTGTAGAATTGCTGGGTGACAATCTTGTCTTCTGCCAACTTAGCCAACCCTAGGAATTCCATCATTGTGTTGGGACAGAACATTTTAACCTCTGACTGGATTTCATCCTTAAGACCACTGATAAAACAACTCATGTAGAATTCATCAGATAATCATTCTGTGTGATTGGCTAGTTTCTCAAATTCTGTCTGATACTCTCTCACAGTGCCACTTTGACGAAGTTTAGTGAGTGCTCCGGTGAAGTCATAAAAAACACTAGGACCAAATCGTTGCAAAATGAGTTGGCAAAAAATTTTCCATTTTGGCTCGTCATAAGATTTGATGTACTGGCGGTACCATTGAAGGGCTTCCTATTCCAAATGAAAGGATGCAAGTGGAACCTTTTGCACATCAAAAGTATTATGCAGACTGAAATATTGTTCTGCATGATAGATCCATCCAGTCGTATCAGTACCATTGAAGTGAGGAAATTCAAGCTTCAGACCATGGAAATTGTTGGCCTCCTATTTTGACTGTTCAGCACAATATTTTCTAGTTTAAGTCTCATGAAACCAAGTAATCATCAGCTTTATTTAGTGTTGTTTTGTGCATGGTTATGCCTTTTGAAGAACAACATTGCTAGGAGCTTTGGTAAGTGACTTTTTAATTGTTTATTTATTATTTGGCTTTGTTTTATGTATATAATGGAACCTTTAGTTTTCATTTAATAATGGGTCAATTAATGAGTCTTTATTTCTTTTATGCAGGAGTCTTTTGGTTATTTGGCCCAACGCTTGTCCCGGCGCTCCAAAGAAGATCTATGTTGGTTGAACCAGAGATTTGGGGGATTTTATTGCTCAGGATAACATCTTGTTTGATTTCCAATCGCTTCCGGGACGCAGGTGCAATTATCTAGTGCTGTTCTGAGGATGTCATTTGCTCATTTCCGTCCTTGATCAGGACTCTGATTTCGGGCTCAATTTCTGAACAAACGGTTGGGAATTGTTCAAAACGGTTCAAAACCCACTTCACAAATGGCCCCATTTACCCCTACCCATGGGCAGTTTTCAGAATTTCTGAACAAATGTGGAGAAATCCTTTATGAAATAGACGTGGTTTTGCCAGATTTAGTGTTGGCCGTTTTCTGGGTAGTTGCTCGAATTTCTGAATTTTGGGATGGATCTTGTCCATCTATCCATCTATAAATAAATCCTTAGGAGGGATACACAAGGAGAAGACATTGTAAACTCTGTTTTTATTAATTGATCAAGTGTTTATCCTCTCAAGGATTTGATTTCAGACTTGTGAGCATTGAAGGCTGGGCCCACCTTCAACACTGACCATCTGTGCATATTATTGTTTTCCTTTGCTGTTGCTTGCTCTGAAGAATAGATCATAAATGCTGTAGCTTAGTATATATTGTTGATTGCTTTGAAAGATTGTTGTAGCTTAGTATAGATTATTGATTGTGTTGAAGATTGCTGTAGCTTAAGGCTGTGGTAGGTTACATTGAATTTGACAACATTATAGACTGTAAGATAGAGATTGGTAAGTTGATTTTCTTTCTTTAGGACAGACCTAGTAACCTTAGCATTGATCACTTAATAAAGTAATAGTTTCATAAATTACATTTTGCTTTTGGTTTGTGAGTAGACTAGAATTTCTTTAAGTTACTATCAGCATGAGCATTGAAACTACCATGCTCGCACATATAGTGTAGCAGCTCAAAGTTTACGCACCCTGGTTGACAATTAATTGAAGGTAAATTAACTAGTGATAATTTTACCAAACAGAAATTGCTGGAAGATGAGAACCCATTGGCTGCAGAAGATTCTTGCTATTGGTTATTGTTCATGGCTGAATGCTGAAGATGGAGGCTGAGAAATTTTTCATCCAGATCTTGGAGTTTGGTTTGGATGCCTGCAAGTGCTTCCTCCATGGTTTTTCTCCTGTGCGGGTGACAACCATAACCAGGAGTTTTTGGTTTTTTTTGGGAGGGGGTAATGGATAGAAAAACACAAACAAAAGTTTATTTAGTAAATGGAAATTCGGATTTTGGAAAAAATCGGATGGGTAATTGGGGTTTGACTAGGTTTTGGACACTTTCTAATGGAAAAGGAAGCAAAAAATGGGGATTTCAGAAGTGGGGTGAAAGAATGAGAAAATTTGTCAGAGAGGGACAAAGAAGCAAAAATAGGGAATGAACACAGTGGCAAAATTTGGAGGCGAGTGGGTGAAAATTGAAGAAGTTATGACAAACCCTAAAAATAGACAAATGTGAGATTTTTGGCTTTGGGAAGTAGAATTTGGGATAGGGTTCTCAGGAATGAAATAAGCAGAATGGGATTGCAGGGGTGTCCGGGAAGTTTCAAGGGAAACAAAGTTAAAACAAGGGAGATATGGCGAAAAAATAGAATTTTTATTTTTTTTATTTTTTTTTATTTTATTTATTTATTTATTAATTTATTTATTTTCTTCAGAAATGGATGTGTAACGGCACTGAAGGGATCCAAACAATTGGATTTGAAATGTCACGGAATGGATCGACGACATATGGATCTGAAACAGCACAGAGTGGATCGAAAATGGATGGATCTGAAACGGTTGGATTTGGAACGGCTTGGAATGGATCTAAAACAATGCGGAAGTGATCGACAATAGTTCAATTGAAAATAGATATGGACCCCAGGTATGTTCGGCTTTCTAGCAGTTCAGGGGTTTCACTCGGCCACCAATGTTGTCTGACGGCTTGCGTATTGGGGCAGTACCCCTCACTCCACGGCTCAAGGTAAAACTGATAACAGCTTCGCCACAAACGACAACTCTTGGTTTACCTCACAGGTGGGAACTAGTCAATCAGGTAGGGGTCATTTCCCTTTTCGCTGGTAGGTCCTCTTAATGGGCCAGCTACTTTGGGGTTCCTGTGGTACTCCTCACAACGAGTTTTAGGGCTTATGCCCAAGTACTTCCCACAGTTAAGCGAATAGGGATTATTCCCAGAACTGAACTTGCAACAGATGTGAAATTTGTTTTTGGCAGAAATTCCACCCAACAAGCCCAAGAAAGTGCTCTGATACCAGATGAGAGGAACTTGCAGCAATTAATTAATGAAAATACACGAGATAGAAGAAATAACAGAACTCAGAATCACTTTTATTGATCGCAAACCATTTCGAGGGGGCAACCTCCTTTGAGAAAGCTTAATACAAATAACTTCACGGTACCTTCATTGGTCTCAACACAAACATATATACTAATTCTAGGTGCCAATACCATGGGTCAATACCATGTGTCAATACAAACCATGGGCCAATACAAACTGTGGATCAACAATTACTACGGGACGAATTACAAAGCATATGCGTCCAACAACAATAAGACAAACTATGGATCAACAAATACTATGGGACGACTTACAAAGCATATGCGTCCAACAACAATATACTAACAAAGTAAATAGAAGGGTTGACATGGGTTCCTAACAAAGTTGAAATGTCAGTTGAAGAATAATTCCACCCTAATGAACAAGAAAATAGGAATCGGGGAAACATTAATGATGATAATCTGTGGGTGCATCTAAATGAGAACATAAATGATAACCCATCTCAATTGTTACAAAGAGTAAAATATTTAAAGGAAGAACTACAAAGTGTTAAGAAAGATAATGAACACATTCTGAAATCACAAGAGGAATTAAATAATGTCTTGTTAACAAAATTACATAATCAGGAAACAGAAAGAAAGAAAGGAATTGAGATTGAAACATTAAAGGCTACATCTTAGAAACACAAGGCAAGGAAGTAAAAATTTTCAAATAGTGAAACTGAATCTTCAAACTGAAATTTACCTATACAAAGTTTCAATGAATCTAGTGAAAGTAGTGATGGGGATAAATATAGTAGAAAAAGTAAACCTTATGAATAAATCTTTGGTAAATTTAAAAAGATAAAACCTCCTATATTCAATGATGAGATTGAAACCAGAGAAGAAGCATAAGCTTGGCTTTCAGGAATTAAAAAGTACTTTCATATTTACAACTACTCTAATGAATTAAAAGCAAAAATGCAAATTTATAATCTAATGGGAAAGACCGACATTTGGTGGAAAGATATTAAGAAAGTAAAATGCATTAAGGAACACCACTTAACTTGGAAAAGTTTCAAGAATACTTTAAGAGGAAATACTTGTCCGAACAGTATTATGAAGAAAAAGCTAAAGAATTTTATGATTTAAAACTAGAAAATTTTACAATGAAGGAACTGTGCAGTAAATTTATGAGTTTGTTACGTTATGTACCTTATATTGTTGATGAAAAACAAAAAATACAACGTTTTCTTAGATGTTTACGAACAATTTACAAAGAGAGAATTGAATATGACAATCCAAAAACATTGGATGAAAGTATGAGGAAAGCATATTTTTGCTATAACCAAAATAAGAACAAAAGAGATAATGTACCAAGTTGGAATAACAGAAAACATGAAGGATTTGAGTACAAAAGAAAAGTTATGAGCTTTAATATTACTCCTGGAAATAATTATCGAAACTATCAGGGAAATAATTTCATAATTTTTAGGCCACAAAATCCTACAGTAATAAAAGAAAAAGAAGCATCTGCTGGTTATAATAAAAATATTGTTCAAAGGGAACCTTTAAAATGTTGGGAATGTGGTGAACCACATTATTTTAAAGGTTTTCCAGTAAGAAGAAAAATTTTTAACCACGTCCACACTGTTCAAGAAGATACTACGGTTGGAGATGTAGCGAGAAGCATGCCCAGAATTTGTGCAGCATTGGAGAACATGCAAGTAGACCATCAGACATCTATGGTAGAAATTGAAGGTATGTTAAAGGATAAACCAATCTGCATATTAATTGATCCAGGTTTAAATTTAAGTTATGTTTCACCAAGAATTGTAGAACTGTGTAAATTACAACAAAATAAATTTGAAAAGTCTTTGTTAGTTCCACCTGCTACAGGAACGAAAAGAAAAGTCACTAGTTTTGTGAAAGAATGTGAATTTAATATGAATGGTCTTATGAAGCATGTTGATTTAAATATTCTTCCTTTAGGATCTTATGATTTATTGATAGGAATGGATTGGTTAGAAAATCATAAAGTAATTCTGAATTGCTATGATAAAACCTTCTCATGCATAGACAAAGAAAGTAAATCCATAATAGTTAAAGGAATTCCAAGGAAGTCTACTATTAGAGAAATATTTGCTTTACAAATGAAAAGGTATGTTCAAAAAGGTTCTAAATTATTTTGTGTTCGAATAATGGATGATAGAGAAACTAATAATTAAATTAAAATAGATGATATTCCAGTTTTAAAATATTTTAAGGATGTATTTCCGGAATAAACTCCCGGATTAGTTCCAAAAAGAGAAATAGATTTTACTATTGATTTAGTACTGGGAGTAGTCCCAGCTTCAAAAAATCCTTACCAAATAAATATTCTGGAACTTAATGAATTAAAATCCCATATACATGAATTAGTAGATAAGAAATACATTCGATCAAGTGTTTCTCCTTGGGGAGCACCGGTTTTTTTTGTGAAGAAAAATGATGGTTTTTTAAGGTTGTGTATAGACTACATACAACTTAATAAGATGACAATTAAAAACATATATTTTTTACCTCGGATCGATGACTTATTCGACCAATTTCGAGGAGAAACGATATTTTCAAAAATAGACTTGAGATCTGGATATCATCAAGTCAAATTTAAAGATGAAGATATATATATAAGAAAACTTTTAGGACCAAATACGATCACTATGAATCTGTCGTAATGCCTTTTGGGTTAACAAATGCTCCAACATATTTTATTTTTCTAATGAATAGTATACTAATAAAATATTTAGATAAATTTCTAGTCGTATTCATTGATGACATATTAATCTATTCTAAAAATCAACAAGAGCATGAAGAGCATTTAAAATTAGCCCTACAAGTATTAAGAGATCAGGAACTTTATGCTAAATTCATTAAGTGTGATTTCTTTAAAGATAAAATCCAATATATAGGACATGTAGTGTCTAAAGATGGTATATCAGTGGATCCTGATAAAATTAAATCTATCATGGAATGGCTTGTGCCTAAACATGTATCTCATTTTAGATCTTTTATGGGAATTACTGGATATTATTGTAAATTTATTGAAGGATTTTAAAAAATTGCATATCCTATAACTTCATTGCAAAAGAAAGGTAAGAAATTTGAATGGAATGAGAAATGTGAAATCAACTTTAATAAACTTAAATATTTATTAACAACAACTCTTATCCTAAAGATAGAAGACCCCTATAAAGATTTTTTTATATGCATAGATACATGCAAAGAGGTTCTAGGTGGATTATTAATGCAAGACAACTACGTGGTAGCTCATGAATCGAGAAAGCTTAAAGAACATGAAAAGCATTATGCTACTCATGATTGGGAGTTAGCTTCCATTATTCATGCACTTAAAATGTTGCGACACTATCTTATTGGAAGAAGATTATTACTAATGAGTGATAATGTCAGTTTAGAATATTTATTTGAACAACATAATTTAAATGCTAGACAAGCTAGATGGTTATATTTCCTAAGTGAATATGACTTTGAAATTAAATATATTAAAGGAAAGAAAATAAATTGGCTGATGCGTTAAGTCGTCATGCAAACATGTTGTGTGTAACTGTAAGTAGTAGTTATGAGACAGATCTAGAATATAAAATCATGACAACAACAAAATTTGACAAAGAACATAAAAAATGAAAGGAAAGGACAACAATAAATAAAACAAATAAATTCGAAACAGAATTCAGTCTTAATAGGAAAGAATTGTTGGTATGTAAAAACAGATTGTATGTACCTAATTCAGAGGAGGTCAAGTCACTAATCATGAATGAAATGCACAAATGACCATATTCAAGACATCCTGGATATCAGAAGATGATTACTATGTTAAGAAAATAATTCTTTTGGCCTAATATGAAAAATGAAGTAGCAGAAAACATTGCTAGATGCATAGAATGTCAGCAAGTTAAGGCTGAACATCAACACCCAGCCAGATTGCTACAGCCTTTATCCACTCGAAAATGGAAGTGGTAAGTTATTAACATAGATTTTATAAGATGTTTTCCTAATAATCCTAGACAAAATGATTCAATTATGGTTGTGGTAGATAAGATTAGTAAAGCAACACATTTTATTCCAGTTAAATATACTTATAAAGATATTAATATTGCTGATATTTTATGAAAGAAATTTTCAAATTGTATGGGATACCTAAAGTTGTAATTTATGATAGGGATGCAAAGTTTACGGGAAATTTTTGGAAAGATTTATTTAAAGGTTTGGATACTCAATTAAATTATAGTACTTCATATCGCCCCGAGACTGATGGACAAACTGAAAGGGTGAATTAAATTTTAGAAGACATGCTTAGAATGTATGTAATGCACAAATCCAAGAAATGGGAAGAGTATTTACAACTTGTTGAGTTTGCATATAATAATCATTTTCAAGCCTACTAAAATGATTCCATTTGATATACTTTATGGACGGAAATGTAACACTCCAATTTCTATGAGTAGTCTAGTTGATAGGATAATGCTAGGTCCTTAGATATTTAAGGACATGGAGCTAATAGTGAAACAAGTACAACACAACTTGAAGATAGCTCAAGATAGACAAAAGAGTTATGTTGATTTAAAAAGAACTCAAAGAGAGTTCCAGGTAGGGGATCATGTTTATGTGAAAGTGAAACCTAAAAAAAGTTCTTTAAAATTGGGAAAATGCACAAAATTGGCACCTAGGTATTGTGGACCATTTGAGATATTGGAAAAGGTTGGGCCAGTAGGTTATTGTTGGTCACCTTATATGCTAATCCATTACAACTAGCACACAGGATGCTCAATATAAATTGTCAACCCAGATAGGTCTTTTATCTCAAAGGCAATTAGCACAATCTATGCAGAAACACTCAAGTAGTTGATTGAAATAAAAGTGAAAATAAATTATCCTACCTAACTGCTCAATCATCTCAACTCATTACTAAAAATCAATCTATATTATTCATCTAAGAACTTCAAATGACTTCTATCTTCCTACAATATCAATCCAGCAATTACTGATCTAGGAACAAATAAACTAGACTTACTTTTGCAAGAAGTTAAATACTAAAAATATCAAACTACAGTATTCAATCACAACGTGTCTAATTCAATTAGCAACTACTGTAACTCAATCATAACATGTCTAATCTAATGAATTGTAAGAAATATAAACAATAATAAAGAACTAGAATTAAACTTGAACCATAATTTGACTAAATTGGAAATCCTAAGAAAGATAAATGACTGAAAGGAAGCAGAGCTGAGCTTGACTGTAACAGCTAACTAACACACTTTGCATCAAAGGAAAACTATCCTACATAGTCAACTGTAAAACCAGACTGTTGCAGGACACCAAAGGAAATGCAATTCATAAATGATATACTGTTGCAGCTAACTGGAAATATACCTACTGTAATTCCACATTGAAAATAACTGAAATGAACTACAACATCTACCTAACTCGACGATCTCTGTGAGAAGGCGAGCCTTGGCCTTCTAACAGAGATGCCGTGAGCTAACACAAATTAAAATGCAAATATATGAAGAATTCTGCTCCTTATATTAAAATAGTGAATCACAGTCACAGTATTGTGTTACAACTCTCAGGATCAAATGATAATTAGCCAACCCCAGGCTCAGAACACCTCTTTACATTTATACAAAAATGACATGAATTCGTTCCACATATATCTAGCAGCCATGATGAGCTATGATATTCAGGCTATCGAATTACAATAGAACAATAGCATCCATAAATGAACTTGAATGAGATCGTTACGTTCAGGCCTGAGCCATTACATGCTATTAGCAGACTGAAATAAATTCTAATTGCTTGGACTGGATGATTAATTGGATTCTCTTTCGTGGCCCAGTCACAGCTGGCCTCATGGAGGAACACTTGAAATGCCACAACGATTTATGGAACCATACTCAGGACGGAACAACTGGTGCCACATATGCCTCTTCTCCAAAGGTTCAACGAGCTGCTACACCTGTGGTATTTCCAAGGCTTCTGAACTATCTTTGTCAAGTCAATTCATATTAGCATGAATCAAAATATAGAGTTCATAACCATAAAGAAATTAGGAATTAATGAAATGAAGCAATAATAAATTATACCTGTTGCAATCCATGCTCTGCTTAGGAAGATATTTGCTTAGGTTATGGAATGGTGAGGAAAAACATGGAAAAAGGCATAGATAAGTGTGGTCAAAAAGGGATATTTTAGGGCCCAACATCTCCCCCCAGCTATCCATTTGCATATCCTCATGCAACAACCAACTATTATGAATTTGAGTCTGGTCCTTGTTCATGTTGAGAAGAAAAATTGAAGGAAATTTCAAGTTCCTTACCTACATCTAGAAATCCATTACAAGCAGCGCAATGTTCCCAGCAGTTTTTCTCTTCTGCTTTGGTTAATGTATAATTATCCCTGTATTTCCCTGCTGGCCACCATATGACTGGAAATTTGAACTTGAGTCCCAGACAGTGAAGTCCAAATATCTTCATGCAATTGACATATCTTGCTACCCTGGGAAGATCCTCTTTAAAATTCTTGAGGTAGTACGGATCCCTTTTCTTCAAAGATGAATAAGAAGTTTGCCACCTGTGCTTGCTTCCTTCTATGGCAAGATCCTGTTGTTTGGAGATCAGGTCAACATAGGTAGAGATAAAATTCTCTTGCAACTTCTTCAGATGTCGAGTCTTCATAGGAGATAAGAGACTCCTTCCATGTCTTACAATGAGAACCCGAGGAGATTGAGGTTCACTCATAATCCATAGATTGGAGATGGCCTCATTTTTAGAAATTGTATGAAAGGAATATTTCCACTACACATGATTATTAACAAAAGAGGCAAAGGCCCTCAACTAAACATCTCCCAAGTAGGGAACGGGGTTAGAGCGAGAATACATGAAACAAACTATATTATGCAAAAATAATTCACACAATAGATTCTGCTCAAGGAAATTGCTTTCCATAAAGGTCTCTATGAACTAAAGATAGGTTACCAATTGATAAGGTCTACCCTCCTTTAAATCTTTCAATTTGAACAGGGTTATTTGTTCATACAGAAACACCGGATATGAAGGTCATGGGGCTCTATAACTCAGAAATTGGCGAGAGAGGGTGTACATTTGGTCTTTTTCTTTCTGCATGGATTTGAATTCCTTCAACTCCAATTCTTTTTGCACCTCTTCCCACTGAAATCTATGAAAAGTTAATTCCCTTGCCCATTTCTCCCTTAATTCTTTGATAGTCCTTCTATGTTCAAAAATGGGAACCATCCCTTCCTCACACTGGTTAGCATGATATTTCCACTTCTTCACTTCAAGTTTCAACAGTGAAAACTCTTTTACCAGGCCCTGAACCCCTCTATCATCTGCATATTTCTTCTCATTTGCATGTTTCTCATCATCATAATCTAAATTAATAATTTCTTGAGATAATTGCATTCCTACCTTGTCACCAGATGTTTCATCCTTCTCATTTTGTACTGCCAGTGTAACACTTCCTCTTCCATCAGTGTTGCAGCGACCTCTATCTGTATGGCTTCCTCAGCAAATAATTTTGGAAATATTGGTTCTTGTGTAGCAGCATCCCTCTTCTGAATCCCATCCTCAGCAGCTTCAGTCTGTGTTGCAGTCTCAACAAATACTTTTAGGGATGTTGGTTCTTGTGTGGAAGCATCATTTCTCTGTAATTCAAGCTTGGCAACTTCAAGAACCATTTTTAAGGATGTTGGTTCTTGTCTAACAACATCCTTCTCTTGTATCTTAATCTCAACATCATCTATCCGAGTTGAAGCTTCAATGAACATTTTTAAGGACGTTGGTTCTTGTGTAACAACGTCCAATTTCTGTGATTCACCAAAAGTGAATGCTGTTGGAGCTGCTACTTCAATGAAGGATTCCTAGAGTGCTGGTTCTTGTGTAACAACCTCCTCTTTTTCAATTTCTTTAGATTGTTGAGGTTGCTCTTGGGTTACTTCAAAGTCTTCTGAAAAATGAGACTGAACCGAGAATAGTTCAGTATCCCCCAATGGCTGAGATTGCATCTCTTCATCTTATCCTAGATCCAGATCAAGGATTATGTCTATTTCAGGCTCATTTCCTTCCATTGGGTCCACTGTAGGTACTTCCTCTATTTATTACCTTGCTTTTGCATATTTTCGTGCTACTAATTCCAACACTATGACTTTACACCCTGCCAATTTGAATATATCTCCACATTCTTGGCATACCACTTCTTCATGTCCTTCATTCCTCAAAACAGGAGGTGAATTCTCCAGCTGGTCTGCACCCTCCACCAACGTGTTCAAGCTCTTCTCTGCCTACTTCCTACATGTTTCTTTCAATTTCTGCAATTCACCCCGAAGCATTTTCACTTCCTCTTTTAGGAGCTCATTTTCAAAAAGAAGATTTTCAATTTGATGTTCTTCCATAGCAGGTCCTTGTGTAACAGCAGGTGATCATGGTTTTAGAATAGGAATTTCAATATTTGCCTTGATCGAATGCACCGCTTCTGCTATAGTAACAACTCTAGTTCTTCTCTTTTTTTCCGGATTGGATGTCTGGCCCTTGTTCCTTGGTCTTTTCCTTCTTTCCTGTGACCCAGAAGTCTCTATAGTTTTGAGAACAGGGATGAATTCCTCCTCTTGAATTATAGTTCCCGTTATTTCAAGGGAGGATTCAACATCTAGAACCTCCATGTCTCCTCCTTCCACTACCTCTGTTTGATGTTCTTCCTTTGCAATTGCAACTTCCACAACTATAGCTTCCACTATCGCAGCCTCTATAGCTGCTCGAGTTTCATCTTCCTTTGCTGTAGCTACTAAAGATGCCATCTCTACTGCTTCACCTACCACCCTAACTGTTATTTCTATCGGGTTTGATGCTTCTTCTATAGGGTCTGCTGCTGTTGCAGCTTCTAATACCACAACCTCATTTCAATACCCCCTACTACCAAGGCAGGTTCTCGGGGTACCCTTGGCCGAGCAAGAAATTGTTCCCATGTCAAATTCTGGTGTGCAAGGGCCCTTAAGACTAGCAGTTTAATTAACCCATGATTTGTGAGGGAAGATAAGGGATGTGAAGAAGCTTTGACATAATGAGCCATGCTTTGCAGGTATTTTAAAAGATAATATGGCATATTTAGCAATCTGCGATGGCGTAAATGTGAAAGGAGGAAAAATTGATATATGTAAACGACTCGATACCTACCCTCGCAAGTAATGTATTTCTTTAGAAATATTGCAACATGTTCCCAAGGACTTGGCAGGGTCTCCAATGTTGTTCCTCTGCCCCGTGGCCAAACACTTTCTCCTGCTGCCAGAAAATATTTAGCTGCAGTCAAGTTGTGGTGCTTCCGACCAAACCATTGCCTCCCAGTTCTGGGCAATCCAGTTACTTCTGCCATTATTGCCTCTGTAACATATATGCTTATACCGCGAACCTCTGAGTGGGTGCTAGTCAGGTTTTGAGGAAATTCAAGTTCTGTTTCCATATGAAAACCATTCAATTGTTGGAAATAATCCGTCCACCCAGCTTCCTGAAAGATATAAAAAGAATCTCTATTCTCGCGTAGAGATTCTATCGTTAAAGGTTCGTATCTCACAGTGATACCCATATTGCTTAGCTTCTGCGAGTTGTGCTAGCGAGTGCACCAGTTACAGTTTCATACATTGGAATGACTGCATGCAAATAGAGTTGATGGATAGCCGAAGTTGATTTGGGCATTTTTGGAAAGGTGGCATAGTTATTTTGGGGAATTGGCACGGTTATTTTTGGAATAAAATTGGTGGTAGGATTTTCGCACGAGTCAGATAAAATGACAGTCATAACATAAGTATGAGTAACAACTTAAACGTGGTTTCTATTTCAATTGATTGGCTACGGATTGATGACAGGGACTAATGACAAATATAATCATTATTGCTTCATGTGTCAACGCATTCCTAATCATGGTTATGGTTAGAACTCGTACCTTTGAAATTAATGCTCGAACCGTCACTTTCCCATGGTGGCACCATCTCACAGTTGCATCACTGGTGGGAAGATAAATGCGCACATGCCTCCATGAGTTGGTCGTCGTCGACTAGGCAGATAAAGTACATCCATGTTGGCATCAATCATAAGAATGCATGGTGAAAATGGAGCAAACTAACAAAGGTTGGCAGAGATATAATGATCTTTCAATTGTAGAATTAACAGAGTTGCGGCCAAAGTCAGAAAGATATGGCGGAGTCGCAGCTGCAAAAATAGGGAAAATAAGCCATATTTAGCAGTGTTGCAGCTGCGAAAATAGAGAAAAAAGGGCCACCTTTAGTAGTGTTACAGCTGCGGAAAAGGGAAACTAGGCCAGATTTAGCAGTGTCACAGCTGCGAAAAAAGGGAAAATAGGCCATATTTAGCAGTGTCGTAGCTGCGGAAAAAGGGAAAGATAGGCCGAATTTAGCAATGTTGCGGCTGCAGAAAAGGGAAAATAGGCCGGATTTAGCAGTGTCACAGCTACGGAAAAATAGAGAAATGGGTGGGATTTAGCAATGTTGCAGCTGCGGAAAGAGGGGAAATTTGGCACGATTTGGCCGTGTTGCAGCTGCAAAAATAAGGAAATGGGCAGGATTTTAGCAGAGTTGCAGCTGCATAAAAGGTTGGAAAACTTTAACTGGATAATTGGTGCTGCAACATTGTTTACTTTTCATTCAAGGAGTCGTCCATGGGAGGAAGATCAACTAGAATCCCGCAATCGCTTGGCCCGAACTGCGACTGCATCCATTCGAGTAAATATTTCCGCTTATACCTGTACAAAATTCTAAAAAAAACAAACCCCAGCAAAGTTGAAAAGATAAAACAAAATAAAGGAAAACAATGATTTATTTATGTACATAAAATTTTGTGCAAAATTGCAGCAATTTATTTAAGAATTATCAGGGGCAGGGGAAATCCTTGCTCCTGAATAAGTTGATAATATGAATCAGCTGCAACATGCAAAATGAATGCATTCTTTGAAATCGATTTATGATTTAGTCGCAGCTGATGACCATTGGAAAATAATGGTGTTTTGTTTTCATCGATGTTGATCAACAAAACTATTTGAGTGTCAAACACTCTGTCTATCTAGTAGGGTCCTAGCCATCTTGTACATATTTTTCCCTTGAAATCCATTTTAAACCATGAATCATACAACAGACCCTAGTCTCCTTCACGGAAGACTTTCTTCTTTATAAATTTATCATGCCATTTGGAGCGCTGCTGTTGAATTGAAGTTGTATGATGTACTGTAGTTGTGCGCTTCTCATCCAATTCATTTAGCTGATTCAGTCGGTTCTTTAGAGATTCTGTTAAATCAAGGTTTTCTTTTATGGTTGTCTTCAAAGTTCTGATTTCAAATTCAATCGGGAAGACAACATTTTTGCTATACACCAATTCATATGGGGAAAAACCAGTAGTGTTGCGCCATGTGGTACGGTAATCCCATAATGCCTCTGGGAGTCTTTCAGTCCAATCTCTACGGTAGCTCTTCACCATTTTTGTCAAGATAGCCTCAATTACCTTAGTTGTGCTTTCCACTTGACCATTGGCCTGTGGCTAATATGGTGAGGTTATCTTATGCTGAATGCGATATTTCTACAACAGGGCTTCTAATTTATGAGACACAAACTAAAATCCTCCATCTATAACTATTTCTTTGGGTACTCCAAAGCAAGTGAAGATCTCTTCATATAAGAAATCCATTACAGCTTGATCACTGGCCGTGACCAAATCTACAGCCTCCAACCACTTGGTCATATAATCTGTGCAAATGAGGATATAAGTTTTATGCTTCAAAGAAGGGTTGATAGGCCCTACAAAATACAAATCACATCTGTCAAAAGGTTCAACCACCAGTTGTGGTTGAAGAGGCATTTCATCTAATCTATTTGGCTGGCCCATTCTTTGGCAGCTGTCTCAACCTGAACATATTTCTTCACATCTCTAAATATTGTTGGCCAAAAATACCCCATCCTTAATACTTTATGACCAGTTCTTTTGTTAGCAAAATTTCCCCCATAGGGCTCATCATGGAAAGCCTTCAAGATACTGTACATTTGATCCTCTCTTACACATCTTTTGATTTCCAAATATGGACCTGTGTAGAAGAGCTTCCGATCTATCTAGCAGTATCTAGCACTCTGTTGTATGATATTTCTTTTTTCTCTCTTTGATAGGTGTGCTGGAAGCTTTCGTGCAGCCAAATAGTTAGCAACATCTGCGTACCATGGGGAATGAGCTGAAACTACAAACAAATGTTCATCAGGGAAGGAATCTTCGACTGGTAAACTATCACCATTGTTAGTAAGTCAAGATAAAAAGTCACCAACAACATTTTCCTTCCCTGGTTTTTCAATAATTGTAATGTCAAATTCTTGTAATAGTAACATCCATCTAGTTACTCTAGCATTAGTGATAGGTTTATTCATTAAGTACATAATGCTTGAGTGATCAGTGTGCACAAAAGTGGAATATCTAGTGATGTAGTGTCTAAATTTATTGATGGCATAAACAATGGCAAGGAACTCTTTCTCTGTAACATTGTAGTTCAGTTCAGCAGGGGCCAAGTTCTTACTAATGCAATAAATTGCATATGGAGCATGACCTTCCTGCTGTCCCAATACTACTCCAATGGAAGTATCTGAAGCATCGGAGGAAATATGAAAAGGCAGAGCCCAATTGGGTCCCCGTAAGATAGGTGTCGTGGAAAGCCTTTTCTTAAGTTCAAGAAACATTGTTTGGCATACATCATTACAATCAAATTGTGCATCCTTCATCAACAGGGTGAATAAAGGAGAAGCTAGTTTGAATTTTTTCTATAAATCTTCTATAGTAACCAGCATTCCCTAGGAAGCTATGTACCTCTTTTTGTGTTCTAGGAGTGGGTATGTTTTCAATTACCCTAATTTTGGATGGATCTACCTGGATACCATCAGCAGAGATAAAGAGTCCTGTAACTATGCCCTCGCTCATCATCATATGGCACTTTTCAGTGCTTAAAGATAGTTGGGTTTGTTCACAACATTCTAAAACTCTTTCTAAATTTTTCAATGCTTCATCAAAACTACTACCATATGGAGTGAAGTCATCCATAAAAATTTCCATGCAGTCATTTACCATCTCAGAAAATATCCCAATCACAGCCCTCTAAAATGTGGTTGGTGCATTACACAACCCAAAAGGAAGTACCCTGTATGCAAAGGTACCCCAAGGATAGGTGAAGGTGGTTTTGTCTTGGTCTTTGGGAGAAATATGGATCTGGTTATAACCATTGAATCCATCTAGAAAGGAAAAATACTTCTTTCCAAACAAGGTATCAAGAACCTAATCAATAAAAGGTAGGGGAAAGTGGTCTTTCTGTGTTTCTTTATTCAATTCTCTGTAATCTATGTAGACTCTCCATTTCTCATTCTTTTTTGGTATGATCACGAGTGGAGAAACCCATTCGCTGTTTGAAATTGGGTATATAAATCCTGCTTCTAAAAGTTTTTGGATTTCTTCCTTCACGATATCCCTTAAATTCGGGATTGAGGTTGGCACACTGGCCGAGAGTCACTTTTGATATAAATATGGTGGGTACACAGATTAGAGGGTATACCCCTCATATCTATGTATTCCCATACGAAGGATCCTTGTGTTTTTTCAGCAAAGTGATCAGGTGTTCCAGCTCATCAGGCGCAAGATTCAGATTAATGTTCAATTTTTTTCCTGGCTCAATTTCCACTGGGATGCTTTTCAAATTTTTAAGTACTGGAATAATATTGGCATCACTGATTAGATTCTCTTCCGTTAGATTTTCTTTTTCTTTTTCATCTAAGGTAATTTTCATAATTTGGTAGGCATGTTTAGTGACAGATGTGGGCTCATTGATGAGACTGTTAATAGTGTCATCCTCTGTTTCATCTTTAAAAGTTAAATCTCTCCCTATCGTTAATAATGGTTGAACGCCTTCTTCTTCCTCCAGATCCACCCAAAGTGGAGTTTTAGCTTCTAAGCTTGGTTGGGATGGAGGGTGTAAAGTCAGGCTTTTAATGCTAGTCCCATCTGAGATAGTCATGGACCCCAACCTGCAGCTGATTCAAGCATTTGTTGTGGCTAACCAAGGTCTTCCTAGGATCAACAAATGTCCCCTAAGCTGTGACTTCAGTTTCAAAACCAAGAAGCCCGTAGGGTATTCCCACGAATCGATAGAGACTACGAGGTCATCCAGGATTCTTTCGAGCTTGATTGTTGATCTGTAAGCAAGTTCTATTATGGTATGGGTTGGCCGAATATTAGTGAGTCCGATTTTCTTCACAGTTTCGATGGTCATAACATTGATAGTTGCGCCTAAATTTACCAAAACATTAGGTATCTAAGTGTGTCCAATGTGCACTTTAACAATAGGATTTCCAGGGTCATCATATTTATCCAAAGGGGTCTTTCCCATTATTAATTCAGGTAGTTTTCCAATTACATGGACAGTGGGAGGATCCCTAGGTTTTCTTCCTGGTTTTTTTACACACAGATCTCTAACTGTCTTGCCATATATGGGCACATCATGAAGGGCTTGTAACGATGGAATTTTGACATTTAAATTCTTCAATTCCCCTAAGAGATTAAACCGAGGTTGTTCCACTTTATTTTGTAAGTCCAATCATTCAGGATATGGTGGTTCTCTTGTTAGTTGTGTAGGCTGTGTTTCTTCCTTTGTTTTAGCTGGTGTTTCAGTAGGAGTTTCAACATCCTTAATGATGGGGATTGCTGAGTTAACTGAATTCTCAAATTGTTGATCCATTCTTGCTTCAGTCACAGAGGATGGAACATCCTCAATGACGATGGGTTCCACTACCCTCCCTGATCGTAAGTGTATGTCATTGCAGGGAATTGGGGAAATGGAATAAGCAGGAATGTTGGTAGTCTCAAATTGATGAACTGCTTTATTATTCAAGTTGGGGTTAGGTTGAGCAGGTAGTTGTGGTCATAGTGGTATTTTCATAGGTGCGGCATTGTTTTGGAGTTGAAGATGTGGCTGCTGATACTGTTGGTGAGGATACTGTTGAGGAGGATACTATTGATAAGGAGTTTGGTGATGAGGAAAATTATTTATTGGGTAGGAATTTCTCCAGCTGGGAGACCAGGGAGCTTGTTGGTCCAAGGGTTAGGAGTTTGCATTGGATGCCATTGGTTGTTAGAATAATGTGAAGGGAATTGTGTATTCATATTATTCAAAAAAGGTGTGGATCTAGGTTCATACCTTGATTTCGAGGCTGCCAAGGCTTCTTCTGAGTGATAAAATAAGCTTGTTCCACATATGAAGTAGATGCCTATAGGACTGCTTTGACTTTGGGTAATGAAGGACATTCCTTGGTATCATGATCCAATTCACATATTTGACATACCTACACCTTGTCAAGCGGACATTCTTTCACTGGGTGCTTCTTTCTGCATTTGGCACAGAATACACCAAAGTGCCAAGTCTTCTACTGCTTTCCTTTGTTTTGCTCTCAAGACATCAAAATATAAGGAAATGGAGCTCATCATATCTGTTTTAAAATTCTCCAGAAGGTTGCCTATTTATTCCCGAGTGGCTCCTCCACTAGCTGACTTCTGTGTCCTAGTGAAGACGTCTTGATCTCATTCTTTGTTCCGATTGTTGGTTCTAGAGGATCCCTTTGAATATCTTTGACATAATTCGACAATATTCTCAAAGGGTTCCTTTGAGATACCTCCCTTTCCCAACAAATTCAGCATATCTAGGCAATATTCTCTAATCCCACACAGTAAGATAATCTTGAGTACATCTTTCCCAATATCGGCATGACCAGGCCTCTCTAAATTGTATAACAATCTCTCAAAAAAATATTCCAAGCTCTCCTCTTCCTTCTGGACCATTTTAAAAAACTCTTCCTTCCTATCTTTGGTTCTACAATACTCTCGATATTTGGAAAGGAAGGTTCGTTTCATTTGACCCCAAGTAGTAATGGTCTCACGACCCAAACTCATGAACCAGCACATAGCGTTTCTTTTCAGGGTGGCTGGGAATAATTTCAGTTTCTACGCACTGGAGGTGTAGTCGTAACTACGACAGAGGATGTCGAATTCAAAAATAAATTCATCTGGATCTTCATAGGACTTACCATGGAATTTCAGGAGAACCGAGAGTGAAATATTCTTCATGGGGGCCGCCCCTGGTGTTTGGAGGATAGGGAATTCAAGTGTGACAATAGTGTCATCCTACTAATTATCTTCCACCTCCTCTACATGGTTATTGTGGAATTCATTATTTCCTTCACGTTCTCTGTTATCCATGTTGGTCAAAACTTTTAATGCTTCTTTTTCTCTTTTTTCCTTTGTCCTTGCTTCTTCTTCCCTCCTCCTTTCTTCCTCTCGCCTCCTTTCTTCTTCTTCTTCTTCTTGGTGATGTTTCAACCACTCTTCTTTAGTGACTATGCACGTGTTAATATGATAGATCTCCTCTTGGCCCACTGCACCTGTTGCATATTAACTCGATAGATCTCCTCTTTGTTCTCCCTTTGTCTTTAGGATGTTTCTTCTCCGGAATGGGAGTTGAAGGTCCTGTTGCATTCTCCACGGTTGATGCAGATGTTTCAAGATTAGGGAGAACAAAGTTTCCTCTTCCTGAAGATGCTCGTGGTAGTTTGGTAGAGGAATCAGCTCTGGCAATTATATCATCAATGTATGTCTGTATTTCCAAACCTTGGTTACGACCACCACCTCTTCCACTTGCAATGTCAGTATTTTGAGGGGGTTCCCAAGTTTTTCTTCTGTATTCATGCATGCTTCGAATAACCATAGATAAAATGAAATCAAATAATCAACTACTATCTATGTCTATCAATTACCATCCCCAGCAACGATGCCAAAATATTGGTCACCCTATATGCTAATCAATTACAACTAACACACATGATGCTCAATATAAATTGTCAACCAAGGTAAGTCTTTTATCTCAAAGGCAATTAGCACAATCTATGCATAAACACTCAAGTAGATGATTGAAATAAAAGTGAAAATCAATTATCCTACCTAACTACTCATTCAACTCAACTCATTACTAAATTGAATCTAGATTATCCATCTAAGAACTTCAAAGGACTTCTATCTTCCTACAATATCAATCCAGTAGTTATTGATCTAGGAATAAATAAACTAGACTTACTTTTTCAAGAAGTTAAATCCTAAAAATATCAAACTACAGTATTCAAGCACAACCTATCTAATTCAATTAGCAACTATTGTAACTCAATCATAATATGTCTAATCTAATGAATTCTAAGAAATACAAACAACAGTAAAGAACTAAAATTAAACTTAATCCATAATATCACTAATTTGGAAATCCTAAGAAAGATAAATGAATGAAAGGAATCAAAGATGAGCTTGACTGCAACATGGGGGGTTCACTAGTGAGGCAATATCATATCACGTCCATTCATATTGGGGGTTTGAATACTCTTAAAAACCTTAAAAATATATTGCCCCGTATTAAGGGGTCAAGGGGGGTTTTTAATTTGACATAGTAATATAAATATTGGGGGTTATTTTATTTGGGTGTGTCGAGGAATAACCTCCAAATCATGGAACGGATTCATACATCCAAATCATGGGCTCAATTCATACCCACCTAAAATTTAAGGACCCTCCATTTTTATTTGATATTGCTTCTGATCCTAAGTTTTGCATAAATATGATAATAGTGTACCAATGATAATATCGATGGAAGTCTCTTTGGATTATTGTCCTTGAGCAATCCTCATTTAATAGATTATTTAGGCTTAGTTTGAATTGACGTTATATTGTTTTGAATCTTTAAGTTAAGAGATGTAGCTAAACCGGAGTTCCAGACTTGACCAACTGTATTGTATTTTTTGTAGGCATTCAAGTAAAAGATCTAACTCTTCATTTTTTAGGTCGGGGTTTAGGTGGGTATTGAGATTCAATTAAACCTTGCTCCATGACAACTAAGGAAAGTGAGATCAATCTTTCTTGGTTCATTGGAACCAAGAAAAGTTAGATCAATGTTTCTTGACTAATTATTTCTTTCAACATTTTGTATTCTTCTTTAATATTTTCACATTGCGAGTTAGGAATAGTTGTTAGATTGAGTTATATTTGGCACATTCATAATTGTAATTTCAATTCATATATGCAAGGAATCCATCTTAATATTGTATTGGAACTGACATGAACATAGGTGAAAATATAAATCCTTATTTACATACCATATGCATTATTGTTACCATGAAATGGTATTATATAAGTTTCACCATTTGTGTATCTTTATAACTATTGCATGTTTGAAACCTAAAAATGGATAGTTTTCCCTCTCCTATAAAGATAAAAAAAAGACAAGATATAACCCAAGAAAAGGTAAGTAAATGTTGTTAATTCCCTTGATTGCGAGAATAAATGTAGAGGAAGTGGAGGAAATTCATTAGACCTTGTGAATGACCCAAATCCAAGCTATGCACATGATCATATCGTGCTATTGAAAAGTAAGATGAATTTTTCAATGTTCATTTGGGTTCAAACATCAATGATGTTTATTTTGATAGGAAGGCATGGGAGTCCATCCACGAAAGGGTTTCAATTTTACATTTTATGGAGTTTAATTTATTAAGCTTATAGAAAACATGAGCTCTCTATGGATATACTTGTATTTACATGATATAAAATTGGTAGATTGACAGGTTGTGGTGTGAAACATCTGTAATTCTCATCTTTTCTAAGCATTCCACTAACTATTGGACTATTAGTATTTTACATTCTTTGTTATGTTGATCTCTTAACTAGGTTTCCTTTTATGCATTTTGCCTTCCCCAATACTATTTAGTTGGGTCTTCCACTGTCCAATGCTACAAATTGATTAGTTTCCCCTACAATCCTAGTGGGATCATTATTAACATTATACTATTATTTTATGCATTTTGCCTTCCCCAGTACTATTTCGTTGGGTCTTCCACTGTCCAATGCTACAAATTGATTAGTTTCCCCTAAAATCCTAGTGGGATCATTATTAACATTATACTATTATTTTATTTAACATCTTCTTTTCTTATACTAAGATGTGTTAGGGATCTTGTTTGCTACAACTTGCTAATATGATATAAAGGGGTGTTAAAAATGGGTTGATAAAAATGGATACCTACAATATCTGGTGAAACTAGGGGTTTTCTTAATTGGAAAGGAGTATTGGGAGGGGGGTTCAACAATACAATTTTAGGACACATTTTCCAATATTTAGTGAAATTAGGGATATTCTTTAATATCGTGTGAACGATCGTGCTATGCAACAAGTTCACTTAGTGAACCCCCCGTGGACTGCAACAGCTAAATAACACACTTTCCATCAAAGGAAAACTATCCTACACAGTCGACTGTCACACCACACTAAAGGAAATGCAATTCATAAACGATATACTTTTGCAGCTAACTTGAAATATACCTACTGTAATTCCACACTGAAAATAACTGAAATGAACTACAACATCTACCTAACTTGACGATCTCTGTGAGAAGGCGGGCCCTAGCTTTCTAACAGAGATGCCGTGAGCTAACACAAATTAAAACGCAAAGATAAGAAGAATTATGCTCCTTATATTAAATTAGTGAATCATAATCACAGTACTCTGTTACAACTCTCACGATCAAATGTTAATTAGCCAACCCCATGCTCAGAATGACTCTTTACATTTATACAAAAATGCCATGAATTCGTTCCACAAATATAGGGAAGCCATGAAGATCTACGATCTTTAGGTTGTTGAATTACAATAGAACAGTTGCAGCCATAAATGAACTTGAATGAGATCATTGCGTTTAGGCCTGAGCCGTTACATGCTGTTAGCAGAATGAAATAAATTCTCACTGGTTGGAATGGATGATTAATTGGATGCTCTGTAGTGGCCCAGTCATAGCTGGCCTCGTGGAAGAACACTTGAACTATCACAGCAATTTATGGAACCGTACTTAGGAAGGAACAACTAGCGCCACGTATGCCTCTTCTCCAAAGGTTCAGCGAGCTGCTACACCTGTGGTCTTTCCAAGGCTCTGAACTATATCTGTCAAGTCAATTCATATTAGCATAAATCAAAAGATAGAGTTCATAACCATAAACAAATTAAGCATTAATGAAATGAAGCAATAATAAATTATACCTATTTCAATCCATGCTCTGCTTAGGAATATATTTTCTTAGGTTATGGAATGGTGAGACGGAGAGGAAAAATGGATGTAACATACATAATTTTTTAATTATTAAAAGTATTTGTCTTCATTAATTTTTCTATTATGTTATGATGAAAAGTAAGAAGTTTATTCTAATTTCTTAACTATTCTTTTTAAATCATGAAGTCGAATTTCATGAGACATTGATATATGCAAAAGACAAAGATATGTATCAAGACAAGAAAATGAAGACTTCTATGCGAAATTAATTTTTCAATGTAATGCAATGATATTTTTTTCTAAAATAAGGTAAAAGAAATTTAAATTACTATTAATCTTATTTAACTGTTTACCTAATACATCATGTAGTAAGTTGCAAAGGGAAAACTTGCGAAAACTACTAAGAGACAATAGAAGAATTTATACAAAATCAATAAATGCATTTCGAGTTCAAGTAGTGGTTGTGGTAATTCAATTATGAAAGTTTCTAGCCAACCACCAATTATGTTTTAAATGTCTAGCTTGATTAAGGATGAGTAAAAACTTATTTTACTAGGAAACGTATTTCCCCATTGGTTTCATGTTAATTTGAAAATATTTCAATTTATACCCATTACTAAATTATTGTAGCATTTTCTATTAATGTAAATAAATTGATTATTTATGGTTTAAAAAATCTAGATAATAGTGCTTCTTAATGTTAGAATATCATTAGCATAATCATTTAATTTGTGATCACTTAACCTATGGTTGGTGGACACACACACATGCACATTCCCTCATTCCCTCTACATCCCTCCCTCTAGTTTTCTTTCTCACCCTTGCTCCATCCCTGTCCCTACCACCTCACTGATCCCTTTTTCCCTATTATACACACACATTCACAACCTAACACTTTCTTTGTCGCTCACCGCTCCCTCTAGCCTCTATGTCCCCCACCATCTCTCTCTCTCTCTCTCTCTCTCTCTCTCTCTCTCTCTCTCTCTCACACACACACACACACACACACATTGTGTCCCTTGCCCCTCTCAAATCCATCCCCTCCATCCATCTCTATCTTCACCTTTATCCCTCCACCCCCCCCTCTCTCACCGTCTCTCCCCTTCTTGCCTTCTATCTCTCCCTATTATTATCTTTGCCTCAACCTATCCCCTTCTCTCTCACTCTTTCACTCTCTCTCTCCACCTTCTCTTTATCTTTGCAATTGTCCCTCCCTATAGCACTCTCTCCCTTTGTTCGCCCTTAATCACTAACCCTATGGGTTTGTGCACAAAGTTGAGGGACCCTTTAGGTGCAATTCTGCACCTAAATATGCATGTTTTTACCACTCTCTACAGCATGACATGCATGACCATTATTGATGAAATTTTAGGCATGGATAGAATTTTTTATGCAGATTCCAAATATGTAATTTAAAAAAAAAAATATTGAGATTTTCTATTTATTTCCTAATTTTCTTGTTTCATCACTCTGTTGGTCAAAAAACATATCGTTAGTGTTTATTCTGTAACTTTTTCATTTCACAACCATTTAAAAAAAATTGTATGCTACACTAGAAGACACTGACCTCTACATGCTATAAAAAATCCAAGTCGAAAGAACTGCATTATGACCTCCAAAGGTTGCACCCACATTTGACGTATCGCTCTCGAGGTTTCATCACGTACATAATTAAAAATAAATAAAAATTAAACATTTAATTTTGGAAAAATAGCGCTGCACTAGTGCTGCAGGTTCTATACATGTATACCAATTTTTGTATCTCGAAACCGTCATTTAGGCATTGAAAGGCCGCACCCACAAAAATATATACCTTATCATTTGCCAAAAAAATAAAAAGTGACTATTAGAAAACATGAAATTTGACATAGTTATGTAAATTTTCAATACTTAAAACTTATATATTCGGAAATGTGACTCAATTTCCTACGTTTCATCTTTTTTACTCGATGCAAGATATCTTGCGTAAGAATGTCAAAAAAACCAAGTAAGTTGAGGGATGCCTGATTTTTCATTTTTTTATTGCATCTAACGTGCCAAAAGTGACCCTCATCAGGTTGCACATGCCCCTATGTTCCTTTACCCTCCCCCCTTCCCTCTCTCTATCACCTTGTATCCCTCCCTCCCTATCTCTTTCTCTAGATCTGTCCCTAGATCTGTCTGTCATTCTCTTTACCTCCCTCCCTCTATGTTGCTTTCACTCCCTTACACCATCTTCGTCCCTTCCACCCCACTGATTCCTCCTTCCCTATCACACACACACACACACACACAAACTTCCACTTTCTTTGTCGCTCACACCTCCCTCTAGTCTCTATCTCCCCAACCATCAATCTCTCTCTCTCTCTCTCTCTCTCTCACACACACACACACACACACACACACACATCATGTCCCTTTCCCTTCTCAAACCCATTCCCCCTCTATCCATAACTATCTCCACCTTTCTCCCTCCATCCATCAGCCTACCTTCTCTCCCTCCCTCTGTCATCGTCTCTCTCTCTCTTTCAACTTCTATCCCTCCCTCCTGTTATCTTTCCCTCAACGTATCTCCATCTCTCCCTCTCTCTCTCTCTCACTTTATGTCCCTTCCCCCTCCTCTCATATTCTCTCTCTCTATCTCTCTCCCCATCGCCACCACTCCCTGCATGTCTCCCACCAACATTTTTTGTCTCTCCCTTCCTATCTCTTTATTTCGTTCTATCCCTATATATCTCTCACTCCCTCTAAATCCATTCCTCCCCATTGTCCCTCTCCCTCGATCGCTCTATGGTTCTCCCCCCCCTTGTATTCTCTCTTTCTCTCTCACATCCCCCTTGCCTCCATCCATCCCCCCTTGTCACTCAAGTCTCACTTTCAACTTCTAACCCTATACCTCTTCACAACCTCTTCTACTCCTAATACTTCTCTCAAGCCCCACTGCTGTCAAAACCCAAACTTTCCGAAAAATTTAAAACTTTTAAAATTAGCCAGTAATGATAATAAATGCATTCATTGATCTGTTTTGATTATCTTAACTTATTATAGATGCATATGAATGATCTGTTGTTATACTTAGATTTTTATATGAGTTTCTTTACCGTTGCTGATTGTTTTCTATTTTCAACCACAAGGAGGAGTTGCCATAGCAGACTGGGCTTACTTAGCTTCTGAGCTAATGCATCATAATGTCTTTCTCTTATAGATATACAGGTAATGTGCGGGTCGCTATGTTTAAATCTTTAAAATATGTCATATCAGTTAGCTGTACCAAATCCTTCAGTAAAAAGTCTAAGCATGCTAGCCATGTATTCAAGTGTTTAAAAGGTAGCATTCATCCCATGATCTCCTTATGATCTTACTGTTATAGAATTAGAAACTACTAGAGAGTATACTAGCTATGTTTCTTGAGAACAAAGAGTTAACCAACTATATGGATCAATTGTTCTTGGATGGTATTATTGTATACTTAAACCCTACTTATCTATTTAACTATTATAATTAAACTAGGTTTAGAAATGTCAACAATAAACTATTGTTTACAATATTACTATTGTATAGCATGCATTGAAATACATTATCAGTAAGATAATGATAACATTAAGGAATGCTGAAACACAATAACTCTCAATAATTCTACTACTGATATTTAGGGATGCTAACTTTTACTGAACTAATTACTATTCAGACATAAAGAGGATAAACATAACATACATTCATTTATACTTAATAAACAACAGGAATAGGTAGCAGAACCTATTTCAATCTGTGGACAACAACAGCAATGGGAGGCTGTTCCTCCCTACCAACTCCTAGAGAGTGCCCAGACAGCACTTCTCAGAACCCCCGAGCTTGCTCTGGTCTCCCTGGCTGGAACTAGGTGTGGCAAAATAATTCACTTAGCCCAAACAACTATACTGGAACCAAGTTACTGCAGCATTCCTCTCAAACAACTTTCTTACTGTATATTTTCCCTCTTCCTCAATGGGACTCCTGAATAACATTCACCTGAATGTATTCTCCCTCCAGAACAATTCGAACCCTTAGCTCAGTTCATTGAGTACTATTTAAAAGATTGCCTAGGTCTTTGTTGGGTTACTGTCATTAATGAGCCACCTGCTCAGATTCCACTTTCTTGGGGAATCATGACCCCAAATATAGCGAAGTTGCCACCTACAACTTAGGAAGTGTTTGAGGATGATGCCACTTGTCATTTGCCTTTCCACCTAGTTCCATCCACCAGTTTGACTAATAACCTCTTTTTAACAGCTCTCCCATGCTGTTGTCTCCATAATTTATTTATTAATAATAAAATATTCTGAATTACATTCCATTTCCAGTGACTCTGCTGAGTCATCAATTCCTACTTAACATTAAATTTAACATAATGTCTCAGGAATATAATAAAAAAATTACATAATTTTTACAAAATTGGGGTATGTGACATACACACCCCCTTAAAATGTAACATCGTCCTCGATGTTACTTATTCCTCATCCTCAGCCACCTACTGGAACAGATTTGGGTATGCTTCCCACATCTTACTTTCCAATTCCCAAGTAGCTTCTTCAGGACTAAGGTGCTTCCATTGCACATTCATTTGTCCAATTGTATGGTTCCACAGAGTAATTTACCTCCTCCCGAGGATACAATCCAGTTCCACCAGAACTTCCCCTTCTGGTTCTACCTGTACAACGTTCCAATCAATCACATGAGTAGCATCACGAACATACTTTTTCAGAACAGAAATATGAAAAACATTGTGCACTTTTAAATTAGGTGGTAATGCTAGCTGATAAGCAACTTGACCAATTTTAGATAAAATTTCAAATGGACCACAGTAACGTGGTACTAATTTTGCACAACTGCCTAATCTTAGGGAGCTCTTCTTTGGTCTTACCTTTATGAAGACATGTTCACCCACCTGGAACTCCATAGGAGTTCTTTTCAAATCTGCTTGGCTCTTTTGCCGATCCTGGGCAATCTTCAAATTTTCCTGCACTTGTTTCACAATCTGTTCCATTTCTTTCAATAATTCAGGACCTAACACTAATCTATCTACTGGGTTATTCCAAGAGATAGGAGTGTTACATTTACGCCCATACAGAATTTCAAAAGGACTGAACTTAGCTGACGATTGATAGTTGTTATTGTATACAAATTCTGCTAAATGTAAATAATCTTCCCACTTACCTAGTTGATCCTTAACATACATTCTTAGCAAATCTTCCAATACCTGATTAACTCTTTCAGTTTGTCCGTCTGTCTGAGGATGGAAGGAAGTGCTGAAATTCAGAGTTGTGTTTAATCCTTTAAACAAAGATTTCCAGAAATTCCCTATGAATTTAGGATCCCTGTCTGAAATAATAACTTTTGGGACACCATGTAACCGAAAAATCTGCTTCAAAAATATATCAGCTATGTTCGCAACCTTGTAAGTGGTTTTAACAGGAATAAAGTGTGCTGATTTACTTAATTTATCTACTACCACCATAATTGAATCATTCTGATTTTGATTTCTGGGTAATCCAGTAATGAAATCTAAGCTGATTATTTCCCACTTCCAACTAGGAATAGGCAAAGGTTGCAATAACCCAGCTGGATGCTGATGTTCTGTTTTTACCTGTTGGCAGTCTAAACATCTAGCTATGTACTCAGCTGCTTCAGATTTCATATTAGGCCAAAAATAATCTTTTCTCAACATAGTGACAGTTTTCTGATAGCCTGGATGCCCTGAGTAAGGGGTTTTATGCACTTCATCCAGAATTAGTAATTTAACCTTGGATACATTAGGCACATACAGTCTGTCCTTAAACAATAAAAATCCATCTTTGTTTATGCTATAACCCTTTATTAAACTTTCTATAGGTTCTTCTTTAGCTGTAACCTGTAACTTTTGATAAATTTCATCTGATTTTATCCCTTCAGACAACTGTTCATTTAAATCAAAGGTATAAGTGCTGCTAGCTAATATAAAATTCAGCCTTGCATTTCTGCTCAAAGCATCAGCCACCTTATTTTCCTTTCCTTTTATGTGCTGAATTTTGAAATCGTATTCACTTAAGAAGGCCAACCATCTTGCTTGCCTTGCATTTAAGTTAGGATGATCTAAAAGGTATTTTAGACCCTTATTATCAGTCATTAAAGTAAACTTTCTGCTTATTAAGTGGTGTCGCCACATCTTTAAGGCATGAATAACAGCAACTAACTCTAAATCATAAGTGGCATAATTCTTTTCATGAATCTTCAGCTTCCTGGACTCATAGGCAATGACATGCCCCTCCTGAGTCAACACTCCGCCTAGACCGTCATTACAAGCATCGATGCAAACCACGAAATCCTTATTAGGATCTGCTATTCTTAGAATAGGCGTCGTTGTTAATAAAGTCTTTAACTTCTTAAAGCTTTCTTCACACTTCAAGTTCCAATCAAACTTCTTGCCTTTCTTTTGTAAGGAAGTGATTGGGTTGGCTATTTTTGAAAAGCCTTCAATGAACCTCCGGTAATAACCGATAATTCCCATGAAGGATCTAACATCTGTTACGTCTTTTGGTATTGGCCATTCTTCGATTGCCCGGATCTTTTTAGGATCAACTGAAATCGCTTCCTTAATCACTACGTGACCTAAGTACTGGATTTCATCCTTGAAGAAATCACACTTACTGAACTTTGCAAAGAGCTGTTGTTCTCGCAGTTCTTGTAAGACTATCCGTAAATGTTCTTTGTGTTCCTCCTTGTTTCTAGAATAAATTAAAATGTCATCAATGAATACGACGACAAATTTATCTAAGTATTTATGCATTATGTTGTTCATTAGGCACATAAAGACAGCTAGGGCATTAGTAAGCCCAAATGGCATTACGACAAATTCATAATGTCCATACCTCGTTCTGAAAGCTGTCTTGAATATGTCCTCTTCTTTAATTCTCACCTGATGATACCCTGATCTTAAGTCTATCTTAGAGAACACCGTAGCTCGACGTAGCTGATCAAACAGATCATCTATGCGAGGCAACGAATATCTGTTTTTAATTGTCATCTTGTTTAGTTGACGGTAATCTATGCAAAGTCGCATAGTTCCGTCCTTCTTTTTAACGAAGATTACTGGTGCTCCCCAAGGGGACACACTGGGTCGAATGTAGTTCTTATCTATTAATTCCTTTAACTGTGTTTTTAATTCGTTAAGCTCTAGAATGTTCATATGATACGGAGCCTTTGAACTGGGTACAACACCTGGTGCCAGTTCAATTGTGAAATCCAGTTCCCTCTTGGGAGGTAATCCTGGAATTTCCTCCGAAAAGACATCAGTAAATTCGTTTACTACAGGGATATCCTCTACTGTTATCTTGCTGATTTCAAACTTATTTGCCTCATCTGTAATAGTTACAGCATAGGCTTTGCACCATTTTCTGACTGCTCTTTTAAGTTGTA
This sequence comes from Larix kaempferi, assembly GCA_027924585.1. Taxonomy (NCBI): domain Eukaryota; kingdom Viridiplantae; phylum Streptophyta; class Pinopsida; order Pinales; family Pinaceae; genus Larix; species Larix kaempferi. The sequence continues at coordinate 6,703,579 of BSBM01001312.1, read as the reverse complement.
AAGCAGAAATCTGCCTGATTACTATTTTTCTAGGAATACCCCTAACAGTTACAGGTTGTTCGTGATTATTTTCACACATAAAAGTTTTATCAAAACAGTTTAAAACTACCTTATGCTGTTCTAACCAGTCCATACCAATAATTATGTCATACGAGCCAAGTAGCAGAACATTTAATTTAACAGTAGTTTTAAAATCCTTCATATCTAGAGAACATTCCTTAACATAACAGTTCACTTTCCTTTTTGCCCCAGTGGCTAGTTGTACTGACCAAGAGTTATCAAACCTTTCGATAGTCAAATTACACTTTTCTACTATCTGTGGTGAAATATAACTAAGGCTAGCACCTGGATCTATTAAAATAGTTACAGGGGTTTTATTAACCATACCTCCTACTTCCACCATGGAAGTTTGATAGTCAGCTTGGCGGTTCTCCAACGCTGCATTGATTCGGGGCATAGTCCCTGCAAAGTCTCCAACAGTCATTTCATCTTGTATAGTATGAATATTGCTGTTTGGTTTCTTTCGATTTGGGCAAACTGAAGCATAGTGTGGGCCATTGCACTCCCAGCACTTAACAGGCTCCTTTCGTTCAAAATTCTTTGTGTAATTTCCATGATTGTTAGAAGCCTCCTTGCTGCCCTTGAAGTTGTTGGAATGATTAGCAGCTCCATTTTTGTTTCCCTGGAAGCTTTTACCATTAAAATGGTTTCCGTTCTTGTTATTCTTGAAATTTTTCTGGGGTACAAACTCCTTTTTCCTGTACTCAAGCTGATTACTGTTCTTTTTAGCCTTCCAGTTGGCTATCCCTTCTTTCTTTTTATTCTGTTCAAAATAGAAATTAGCTTTTCGCATATCTTCTTCCAGAGTTTTGGGGTTATCATATTCGATTCTGTCTTTTAATGATATTGTAGGAAGCTAAGAAACTGCTGTACCTTGGGCTTCTCTTCAACAAAATACGGCACATATCTTAACAGACTTAAGAACTGACTGTTTAAGTCTTTCATAGTCATAGATCCTAGCTTTAATTCATAAAATTCCTTGGCCCTCTCTTCATAGTACTGTTCAGACATAAATTTCTTTTTGAAGTACCTTTTAAAGGTACTCCAATGGACTTCTTTTTCTTTGATCCCCTTGACCCTTTTCAAGTCTTGCCACCATATATCTTCCTTTCCTGAAAGGTTATAGATGGCCATTCTTGCCTTCAGCTGATTTGAGTAGTTATATATCTGGGAATATTTTCTCATCCCGGATAACTAGGATTCTTCCTCTTCTCCAGTTTCAGATTCTCCATTAAAAGTTGGGGGTTTTATTTTCTTGAACTCCCCAGAAATCTCTTCATAAGGTCTGAATTTCTTCTTTCTGTTATACAACTCAGCCTCACTACTGTCACTAGTAGTGTGATAGCTTGGTTGTCCCCTTCTTCCTTCAGAGGATGAACTGCTGTCTGATTTAACTAGTTTCACCCTTTTAGACCCTTTTTGATGACTAGCTCCTTCAGAGTCAGCTCTTTTGCTTCTTCCTTCAGTCTAAAATTTTTCTATCAAAATCTAATTTAACTGCTCTTGGGTTTTCGGAATCCTTTCATTATCCTTCTTGACTGTTTCTATCTCCATCTTTAAACCCTTTATAGTCTGCATCAGCTCTGAGGAGTGAGTAATTACCTCCTCCATCACCGGTTCTCTAGACATATGTCTTGTCTCAGTGTTTGGAGATTCCTCCTCAGCATATTCTCCTAGCTTTTCCATACCTGCCTGTTAGATTCAGAAAAAGGAAATTTTCTGCTCTGTGTTTATGAAACAGAAACTCAAGTTAGTACTTTATATATATATATATATATATATATATATATATATATATAAATTTTTCTTTTCATGGTCACTATTCTGCGGAAACTAGTTGAGCCACATCAAGGCCTAGTATTTGAACCATGCTCTGATACCACATGTCAAAACCCAAACTTTCCGAAAAATTTAAAACTTTTTAAAATTAGCCAGTAATGATAATAAATGCATTCATTGATCTGTTTTGATTATCTTAACTGATTATAGATGTGTATGAATGATCTGCTGTTATACTTAGATTTTTATATGAGTTTCTTTACCATTGCTGATTATTTTCTGTTTTCAACCACAAGGAGGAGTTGCCATAGCAGACTGGGCTTACTTAGCTTCCGAGCTAATGCATCATAATGTCTTTCTCTTACAGATATACAGGTAATGTGCGGGTCGCTATGTTTAAATCTTTAAAGTATGTCATATCAGTTAGCTGTACCAAATCCTTCAGTAAAAATTCTAAGCATGCTAGTCATGTATTCAAGTGTTTAAAAGGTAGCATTCATCCCATGATCTCCTTATGATCTTACTGTTAGAGAATTAGAAACTACTAGAGAGTATACTAGCTATGTTTCTTGAGAACAAAGAGTTAACCAACTATATGGATCAATTGTTCTTGGATGGTATTACTGTATACTTAAACCCTACTTATCTATTTAACTATTATAATTAAACTAGGTTTAGAAATGTCAACAATAAACTATTGTTTACAATATTACTATTGTATAGCATGCATTGAAATACCTTATCAGTAAGATAATGATAACATTAAGGAATTCTAAAACACAATAACTCTCAATAATTCTACTACTGATATTCAGGGATGCCAACTTTTACTGAACTAATTACTATTCAGACATAAAGAGGATAAACATAACATACATTCATTTATACTTAATAAACAACAGGAATAGGTAGTAGAACCTATTTCAATCTGTGGACAACAACAGCAATGGGAGGCTGTTCCTCCCTACCAACTCCTAGAGAGTGCCCAGACAGCACTTCTCAGGACCCCCGAGCTTGCTCTGGTCTCCCTGGCTGGAACTAGGTGTGGCAAAATAATTCACTTAGCCCAAACAACTATACTGGAACCAAGTTACTGCAGCATTCCTCTCAAACAACTTTCTTACTGTATATTTTCCCTCTTCCTCAATGGGACTCCTGAATAACATTCACCTGAATGTATTCTCCCTCCAGAACAATTCGAACCCTTAGCTCAGTTCATTGAGTACTATTTAAAAGATTGCCTAGGTCTTTGTTGGGTTACTGTCATTAATGAGCCACCTGCTCAGATTCCACTTTCTTGGGGAATCATGACCCCAAATATAGCGAAGTTGCCACCTACAACTTAGGAAGTGTTTGAGGATGATGCCACTTGTCATTTGCCTTTCCACCTAGTTCCATCCACCAGTTTGACTAATAACCTCTTTTTAACAGCTCTCCCATGCTGTTGTCTCCATAATTTATTTATTAAGAATAAAATATTCTGAATTACATTCCATTTCTAGTGACTCTGCTGAGTCATCAATTCCTACTTAGCATTAAATTTAACATAATGTCTCAGGAATATAATAAAACAATTACATAATTTGTACAAAATTGGGGTATGTGACAACTGCCCTTCACCCCTGTAGCCCATCATGTTCCCATTCCCTTCAACTTTCCTCACTCAATCTTCCAACATCCTTTTAAGCCCTTAACCCTTTCCCACCCCTGTTAAATATTAACCATAGATTCCCTTGACCCTTCCCCACCCCTTCTGAAATATTAACCAAAAATACCCCTCCATCCCTCCCTCTCTGACCGTCTCTCCCCTTCTCACCTTCTATCTATCCCTGATGTTATCTTTTCCTCAAGCTATCCCCTTCTCCCTCCCTCTCTCTCTCCACCTTCTCTTTATCTTCGCAATTATCCAGGTCCCTATAGCACTCTCTCCCTTCGTTCGTCCTTAATCACTAACCCTATGTGCATTTATCCCTCCCCCCTTCCCTCTCTTTCTCACCTTGTATCCCTCCCTCCCTATCTATTTCTCTAGTTCTGTCCTTGGATACATCCCTTACTACCTTTACCTCCCTCCCTCTATGTCACTTTATCTCCCTTACACCATCTTCGTCCTTGCCACCCCACTGATTCCTCCTTCCTTATCACACACACACACACACAACCTCCCACTTTCTTTGTTGCTCACACCTCCCTCTAGTATCTCTCTCCACAACCATCAATACCTCTCTCTCTCTCTCTCTCTCTCTCTCTCTCTCTCTCACACACACACACACACACACACACAGACATTATGTCCCTTTCCCTTCTCAAACCCATTCCCCCTCCATCCCTCACCCTACCTTCTCTCCCTTCTTCTCTCACTGCCTCTCTCTCTCTCACCTTCTATCCCTCCCTCATGTTATCTTTCCCTCAACCTATCCCCATCTCTCCATCAATCCCTCTCTCTCTCTCTCTCACTTTATGTCCCTTCCCCCTCCTCTCATATTATCTCTCTCTCTTTCTCTCTCTCTCTCTCTCCATTACCACAACTCCCTGCATGTTTCCCACCAAAAATTTATGTTCCTCCCTTCCTATCTCTTTATTTCGTTCTATTCTCATCTATCTATCACTCCCTCTAAATCCATTCCTCCCCATTGTCCCTCTCCCTCCCTCACTCTATGTCTCTCCCCCCCTTGTATTCTTTCTGTCTCTCTCACATACCCCTGGCCTCCATGCATCCTCCCTTGTCACTCAAGTCTCACTTTCAACTTCTAAATCTATACCTCTTCAGAACCTCTTCTAATCCTAGTAGTGCTCTAAAGCTCCACTGCCGTTCACCCCTGTATCCCATCATGTTCCCATTCCCTTCATCTCTCCCCACTCAAGCTTCCAACATCCTTCTAAGCCCTTGACCCTTTCCCACCCCTATTAAATATTAACCATAAATTCCCTTGGCCCTTCCCCACCCCTTCTCAAATATTAACTAAAAATTCCCTTGAGTCTTCCCCACCCCCTCTCAAGTATTAAACATAGATTTTATGATTGAAATAATGCTAGCGCATTTTTGCACTACAGAACGCACACGCGTTATGTTGTTATTTATTGCGTCTGTGTTATGAAATTCTAAAAGCTCGGGAATATTTTTTGAATTTAAACAAAATGCACTCGTGTTTGTTAGAGCCTAAACCAAGCCACCTCACTTGCTTGCATGCCAACCATAATCCTATGTGTATGCTTTGGAGTTTTCTTTTGTAATACCAAACCTGTGCTATGGTAATGATAAACCAAAGGTAATTGGGTATTTCTTCCTGTTTTTGGAGAAGCTTATGCTTAGCCACTCGTTACAGTATGCTACAGACAGTCATTTTTGATGAAATATTAAACACAAATAGAATTTTTTCTGCAGATTCCAAATATGTAACTTTTATTTAAAAATATTATTTTTTCCTATGTTTTTTCAATTTCTTTTGTGTTCTACCTCTTAACTCATGAAACATACTGTTAGTGTTTCTTCCATAACTTTTTCAATTCTTGATCATTTCAAAAAAAAATTCTATGGTGCACAAGTAGACACTAACCTCCACGTTTTATCAAAACCCCATTTCATGATTTTTGCATTAAGACCTTCAAAGGCTGCACCCACAAAATACGTACTATTTTCGAGGTTTGATCACTTAGAAAATTATAAAAAAATTATAAAATTACTAATTTAATTTTCGAAAAATAATGACGCACTAGTGCTATATGTTCTCTACATGCATGCCCATTTTTGTAGCTTGATTCCATCATTTAGGGCCTCAAAGGCTGCACCCACAAAAACATATACCTTATCATTTACTTGAAAAATAAAAAGTGTCTGTTAGGAAAAATGAAACTTGACATAGCTATGCAAATTTTCAATACATAAAAGTTATATATTCGGAAACGTGATTCAATTTCCTACATTTCATCCTTTTTACTCAATGCAAGATATTTTGCGTAAGTATCTCAAAAAATCCAAGTAAGTTGAGGGATGCCTGATTTTTCAGTTTTCTATTGCATCTAACACGCCAAAAGTGACCCTCATTAGCTTGCACTAACCCCCCAAATGGTTTCATATATAGCTTCTAAATTTGGGTGAATAGAGTGAATTTCTCAATGTGGGATGACAATTTCAAATTACTTTTCTTAATTACCCACTTTTACGTAGTTTTTCTAGCATTTGATGATTAATTCAAGAATTCAGGAACACAATACATATGTCATGTATTTTCCTTCCACTTTATGTTTGTGGAGACTTGGTCTTATCTTTTTATGGGAGATTCAATTCCTAATTTCCCCCCCTAGAGGCTACCTAGGTATTCATTCACACCTTCTATTTGTGAAAGTAATGGATAGATCGAGAGATATTGTCTCTTTTTGTGCTTCATTTTTGTCTTTGTGTTGCGGGAAAATGTTAGACTATATTTTTGACCTACACTATTAAGGGTGTTAATTTGTGTGTTAACACATATGAGTTACATCTATGTTTAGATTGTTGTGGCTAAATATTTAGCTAACATCTTAAAAAAAAGAAGAAGAAATAAGGGGAAAATGTTAAGGTGCAGTTGGTACTTATTGATTATTGGTTAGTTACAAGTTTTCTATCATCATAGCAAGGCTTCACTAAGAATGATAATATCCATTTTTCTAACATCCTTTAGCCTATTTTAAATAACCAATACATAATCCTATATTGAATCATCATATCAACCAGATAATCAATAATAAATCACATACATGACACATACCATTTAAAATGTTTAAATGCCATGAGATAACATAAATCAAGGTCTAACATGAAGTTTCCCCTACCTCAATTTATATATCTAATGAAAATGTACAATGTTATGTATGGCCTACCCTATCATATTTCCAAAACTTTTACTTAATTTTCCTTTTATTTTCATCTTTTTTCCTATTCTATTTCTATTTCTATTTTATTATTAATATCCTATATAATTAACAATTAAATCAACCTACCAACTATGATATGCTTTGGATAAATTAAATAAAAGAAGGAATTAAGTGTAAACATAGAGGAGGTGAATTACAAATACAAGCAAAAGTTAAGTACATGTACATTGAAAAGGTGAAATACAGATACAAAAGTTAAGTACAATGCTAAATTAACAAGAATTAATCCCACAACATATAAAATATGATATGATATAAAATATGATATGATATGTTAGATACAGACCTTGCAAAGTCAACCAAAAAACTTTAATATATGCTCGGACATAACCAATCTCAAACAACATAGTGAAAGTATTTGCTCTAATGATTTATTACTAAGTGATCAAGTTTCAAATTATTAAATCTTATATTTCAAAGGAAAAATGGACGTAACATACATATTTTTTTAATTATTAAAATTTTTTGTCTTCATTAATTTTTCTATTATGTTATGGTGAAAAGTAAGAAGTTTATTCTAATTTTTTTAAGTGTTCTTTTTAAATCATGAAGTCTAATCTCATGAGACATTGATATATGCAAAAGAGAAAGGCCTCTCAAGACAAGAAAACAACGAAGATAATTGAAAACAAGAAAATGAAGACTTCTATAGGAAATTCATTTTTCAATGTAATGCAATGATTATTTCTCTAAATTAAAGTAATTTATTGTTTAAATTACTATTAATTTTATTTAATTGTTTACCTAATACATCATGTAGTAAGTTGAAAAGCGAAAACTTGCGAAAATTACTAAGAGACAATGGAAGAATTTATACAAATTTAATTGTTTACCTCACCATGTACTAAGTTGCAAAGCGAAAACTTGCGAAAATTACTAAGAGACAATAGAAGAATTTATACAAAATTAATAAACGCATTTCGAGTTCAATTAGTGGTTGTAGTAATTCAATTATGAAAGTTTCTAGCTAACCACCAATTATGTTTTAAATGTCTAGCTTGATTAAAGATGAGTAAAAACTTATCTTTATGGGAAACGTATTTCCCCATGGTTGCATACTAATTTGAAAATGCTTCAATTTATACATGATAGTACTTTCTATTAATATAAATAAATTGATTATTTGTGGTTTCAAAAATGTAGATAATAGTGTTTAGTAATGTTAGAATATTACTAGCACAACTATTTAATTTTTTATTACTTAATTTGTGGTTGGTGAATACTAATAACTCACCAGTTAAATGCCACTTAAAGTTAGGAAGAAAAATGAATTTTGGTAAGAATTTTTCTAGAGCTTTTCATGGAATTAATTAAAGATTTTTTTAAAGATTTTTTACATCAATAGGTGTTTATATCTTAGAATTTGGGATGGACTACCATCTATGTTTTTCCTAGATTGAAGGAGGAAGGGACAAATGTATTGATGGTAAATGATGTATATATAACTAACTCTTAGCTCATATAGATAATCCATTTAACTAAAAAAAGTGACACATAAAAATGATATTAAAACTATTATGAAAATAATACTTTTTTCTTTATCTCAATGATAAATTTAATTTAGTATTTGTTACATATAATAGAGAAGTGGTTATGAATGTTGAAAAAATTCACATAAAAAAATGATTATACAAAGTTTAATGTAAATAATAATATCTTTAGTGGATACATCAACTTCTCGTACAAAATATTTCTTAAACTATTACAAAACTTAATGCATACTTTTTGCATTTAACAAGCTACTTAATGGCATTTAAAAAACTGTAATAAAATAGTAAAATGTGGAACCATTCTAAATCACGAAGAATATCCACCTAGATTTGAAACTCTAAACTTTCCATTTTGATTTGAGAAAGATATGACCGTATAGTTCTCCCATATTTAACATAATAACTAAAAGATCATATACACTCTAAAACCATTATAAAAAATTGCAAACACCTCTTTGCCTTCTTTCAATATTAAGTGTTTTGAAATTTGATTTGCTTATCTATATTTATAAGAGGTGATGTTTTTTTAAATGTGAATATATTTTTTAATACATAGTATACATTGTTCAACAACTTCAGTCCACCTTCACATATTTAAGTGTAGAATTTTACGACAGTTTGTCGAAAGAAAAATTACCATTACGTTATAAAATAATAAATAATAAGAATGTGTACAATAAATAATAAGAAGAATCATGGTAATATGTTTGGTTATATTACATTATATTATAATAATTAACATAGCTATTTAACTTAGAGTTAGTGAACATGGATAAGTTATAAATAAATTAATTGTTTTTTTTATGGATAAAACGTTGTTTATACATGAAATTTCAAATTTTAAAATATAAAAACCTATTAATATAATTATGTTACATAAGTTTTCGGAACCGAATGTATATCTAAAAAAATATAAAAATAAAATAAATAAATAAAACATGAGAAGAGAAGAAACATAGAGAAGAAAAGAAACATTAACACAAACGAAATGACTTAGCTTATTTCTTATATTACTGTTGTAAATAGAATCTCTTAGCATATGGAAATGACAATAATATCAAAATTACCATTCACTTGGGGACTTTTAGAAGTTATAGTCCCTCTATTTGTCCCTATATGTATAAAGTAAGTTTTCAATTTTGTGTCAACTATGATTAAAATGTATTAGAATATTATATGTCTACAAAGCATTCTATGCTGGATATTTTGATCAAAGATGTATAAATAATCACATTTAAATTATTATAAAATAAAAATCAAGAAAAAATTAAATATATAAGGTATACTCTTTCTAAAGTAGAGACTTTTAGAAGTTATAGTCCCGAGCTATTTGTTCTTATATGTATAGAGTAAGTTTTCAGTTTTGTGTCAACTATGATTAAAATGTATTAGAATATTATATGTCTACAAAGCATTCTATGCTAGGATATTTGCAAAGGTGTATAAATAATCAAATTTAATTATTATAAAATAAATAAAATAAAAATCAAGAAATTTTTTATTTAAATATAATGTATGAATTTAGTCTTAAAGACTTTTTTATTCATAAAGTAATTTTAAAATATATAAATTTACTTTCCTTTATTTAAAATATAAAAAAATCAAAATAGATTTACATTTATTATTGATTGGGAGAGATGAGTGTACCAATTCGACAAGATAGTACAAGATAGTATGAAATAGCCTTTTACCCGATGAAAGAAACGCAAACCCAGAAGAAAAAGTCCCCAAATTCTCCATTTGAGAGAGTAAAAGTACCCAATAAATCCCCAACCATATGGAATGGTTATAGCTAGATTTAGAAAGTTATCTACAAGTTCTCAAATTCCTTGGAAGGAACTAGTTTCCTAAAAATCGAGAGCAACTCCACTGCTACATAATAATATAATAAAAACGTTATCATAATAATAATAATATGCTTAATCATATTTCTTTAAAAATAATCTAAATACTCAATAATTTTGATTTTTTCACCCATCATTAACAAAACCTTAACCTTACCATATGATCTAGAATCTTTGGCAAGATTATTTTGATTAATTTGTTGTTTAACAAAATATTACGATATGATCTATAATCTTTGGCCAGATTATTTTGTTCTTCAACTTCCATTTTGACAGAAAAATCGCAACCTTACCTAAAGTTTCAAAAGCGATAGGAGGGAGTACGGCAATTGCACGCGGATGCGTTGCGCTCTATTCCTGGCGTAACTTCGCAGCCCACCAGTCTCCACATCGATGTGGTCCACAGGGGCCGGAATTTAAGATAAATAAAGAAAAAGGGACGACGGTGACGCCCTCCCATGTGATCGAACTAGGGGACCGCGTACGGTTAGTCTGCAGTCCCTCACATGCATGGAATGGAATGAAGGCACAGGGCTGAGGGCTCCTTTCCATAAAGACCGCCCGTGAGGACCTCGTCTGATTATCTCTCTCCGTGAAACCTCTTCTTTAGTGGCCGAGGTTTTGCAATTTGCCGACCTGCGTATTAAATGGAGCAGCCTTCTCGATATGGGCAAGCGGCGGCATGGAAAGCCAGTTTCCAATGGATGTATTTGAGCCGCTTGGTGGCTGTACTGCGCCTTGGAAGGATCGAACCCGCGACCAGTGTTACGGCTCGAGGTAGAGCTGTGAAATTGGCTGCGGATCTATCACTGGCCATGACGTCAAAGGGTCGAACCGCGTGGAGCCGGGCCATCATTGGCAGATACCTTCTCAGGGCCAGGAAATCCCACTGCCGACGGCGAGTAGTTAAATCTAGAAGAAATTCCCACGGAAAAAGAAGATCGGCATTTGCCAAAACCAGACCCTGCCAACCGAACGGTGCTTGCAGCAAGAATCCCGCCAGCACGGGGAACGAAGAAGCAGAAGGCACCGTGGCTTCTCGTATGCAAACCCTGAGGGCGCTCGTTCCGGGAAGCAGCGGACTGGAAACGCCCGTTTTCTTAACAGAGGCCGCGGATTACATCGTGGCCCTTAAGATGCAGGTTCAGGCCATCCATGCACTCGCAAATGAGTATTCAAATTCAATCGCTGGTTCTGCTTGCCAGGTCTAGCTGGTAAGTCGGGGGGTCGAATCCCGGTCTGGACGATCAAGGGTGATCATACGGATGCTGTTATACACAGTAACGTGTATATGTTGCGGGAATAACAGAGATTGTCACACTGTGCCGGGTTAGGAGAATTTCTAAACATTTCCTTCTCATGATTTGGAACAAGCAGACTAGGATGCTCAGATTTTTATGTTTTTTGGTATATCTTTTCTGTTTTTCGTCGTCGTCCCTCTGTTATCTACGGGGGCCTGCTGAAAATGGTGTACCGATGCCTTTTTTTTTATGCATTTATGTAGGTTTAGAGAATAAGATCTGCTTCTCCAAATATATTTATCAATTTTTCATTACCTCTCCATGATCTGCCCGTTCGATTCTATGGTTGCAATTGTCATATCTAACTTTTCTATTTGTGAAAGAAAATATAATCTTGACATAGTGTTCTTACACCTCCAACACTGAAAGCACCATTGTCATTAAGAAAGCTAACATAAAAAGATAAACATCTCTCACTTAGACAACTCTTATGAGATGATGAAGTGAATATACCTATGTATATATATGTGTAGAAATAATAATTTCAAAAAGTTTATAATTTCTAAAATACTTAACTTAAATGTTGTTGATGTTATGATATGTATAAAAAACTTATTTATCTGTGAGTGTGCTTACCTTAATTTAACTTTAAGTTAAAAAAAATAAGAAAATAAATATGAAACCTTGATGAAATATAAAGTGTGTACTGCTGCCAAATAAATATGAAACCATGATGAAATATAAAGTCTGTACTGCTGCCAGCAAAGTTCAGCAAAGTTTCCTTAACTACATGGTATACATACGCATGTAATAAAATAAAAATGAAACCAGGATGAAATATAACGTCTATAATGCTGCCAGCAAAGTTTTGTTATCTTCCTCAGACTACATGGTACATAAGCAATTGATACACATGTGATGTGTAAGTTAATTAATATTGATAAGTGTAAGTTAATTAATATAGATAAATATGTTATGAGTTGATTAGTATAGATTTATTTTGAATGTAAAATTATTAAATATTATTCAAAAAAGATATGAATTTTAAAAGTTAAAAGTATAATTTTTATTGTTATTTAAATTCATTTAATATGTTTTTAGATAAACATGTGATGATGGAAGTTGATTAATATTAATAAACATGTTATGTGGTAAGTTGGTTAGTATAAATTTATTTTGAACTTAAATTTATTAAATATTTTTGAGAAAATATATGATTTTTAAAAGTTAAAAGTATAATTTCTATTAATATTATTTTTATGGATAAATATATGATGATGTAAGTTGATTAATATTGATAAACTTATTATATGGTAAGTTGATTAGTATAAATTTATTTTGAATTTAAATTTATTAAATATTAATAAAAGAATATAATATTTAAAAATTAAAAATATAATTTTTATTAATATTTAAATTGATTTAAGATGTTTCATTGTAAGTTAAAGTATAATATTAACTTATTTAAAAGTAGATTTATATGTTTTATTATGATAATTTTTTATGATGATTTTTGTTAAAATATTTATATTTATATTGTATTAAAATTTTATTACATTTCAAATATAGAATATCTTTCTTTGTATTATATTTTTTTAGATTATTTTTATTTACGTATAAATTTTATATATATATATATATATATATATATATATATATATATAAAATGAAAATTATAGAGAGTATATATTATTATAACTAAGGAAAACCAAATCGTCTATGCTTTCTTTTTTATTTTTAAAATTTTATTTATTTTTATTTTCTTTCATAACTTTCATTAATAATTGATCTACAAAAAAACAACTCTTTGGAAGTTGGTTGGAAGCACACTAGCTGGTTGAAGAGATGGATACTGAAGAACACTATTGTTGGGATATTTTCAAAAATAGACTTGAGATCTGGATATCATCAAGTCAGATTTAAAGACGAAGATATATATAAGATAGCTTTTAGGACTAGATACGGTCACCATGAATTTTTCATAATGCCTTTTGGGTTGACAAATGCTCCAGCATCTTTTATGTATTTAATGAACAGTATATTAAGTAAATATTTAGATAAATAGTCCTACAAGTATTAAGAGAACAAAAACTTTATGCTAAATTCATTAAATGGGATTTCTTTTAAGATAAAATCCAATACTTAGGACATGTAGTGTCTAAAGATGGTATATTGGTGGATCCCGATAAAATTAAAGCTATCATGGAATGACATGTTCCTAAAGATGTATCTGATGTTAGATATTTTATGGGGATCACTGGACATTATCGGTTATATGCACAGATACATGCAAAGAGGGTCTAGGTGGAGTATTAATGCAAGACACCTATGTGGTGGCCTATGAATATAGGAAACTTAAAGAACATGAAAATAGTTATGCTACTCATGATTGGGAGTTAGTTTTCATTATTCATGCACTTAAAATGTGGCGACACTATCTTATTGGGAAAAGATTCTTACTAATGGTTGATAATATTAGTTTAAAATATGTATTTGAGCAACATAATTTAAATGCTAGACAAGCTAGATGGTTATCTTTCTTAAGTGAATATGACTTTGAAATTAGACACACAAAAGGAAAAGAAAATAAAGTGGTTGATGCATTAAGTCGTCATGCAAGTATGTTGTATGTAACAACAAGTAGAAGCTATGAAATAGATTTGGAAGATAAAATCACGATAGGAGCAAAATTTGATAAGGAATAACAAAAATTAAAGGAAAGGACAACAAGAAAATGAAACAAATAAAGTAAAACCAGAATTCAGTCTTAACATAAAGGATTTGTTGGTATGTAAAAACAGATTGTATGTACCTAACTCGGATGAGGTCAAGTCATTAATCATGAATGAAATGCATAAAGACCATATTCAGGACATCCTGGATATCAGTAAATGATTAGTATGTTAAGAAAAAATTCTTTTGGCCCAGTATGAAAAAAGAGATAGTAGAATATATAGCTAGATGCATTGAATGTCAGTAAGTTAAGGCTGAACATCAACATCCATCCGGATTGCTACAGCCTTTACCCATTCCAGAATGGAAGTGGGAAGTTATTAGCATGGATTTTATAACAAGTTTTCATCAGAATGCTAAACATAATGATTCAATTATGGTTGTGGTAGATAATCTTAGTAAAACAACACATTTCATTCCTGTCAAATCTACTTACAAAGATATTAATATGGGTATTTTTAGATTGCATGGGATACCTAAAGTTGTAATTTCTGATAGGGATGCAAATTTTACGGGAAATTTATGGAAATATTTATTTAAAGGTTTGTATACTCAATTAAATTTTAGTACCGCATATCACCCCCCGACTGATGCACAAACTGAAAGGGTGAATCAAATTTTAGAAGACATGCTTAGAATGTATGTAATGGACAAACTTGGGAAATGGGAAGAGTATTTACATCTTGTTGAGTTTGCATATAACAATCATTTTCAAGCCTCTGCAAAAATGAGTCCATTTGAGATACTTTATGGACGGAAATGTAACACTCCAATTTCTTGGAGTAGCCATGTTGGTAGACTAATGTTAGGTCCTGAAATATTGAAGGATATGGAACTAATAGTGAAACATGTACACATCACAACTCGAAGATAGCTCAAGATAGACAAAAGATTTATGCTGATTTGAAAAGAACTCAAAGAGAGTTCTAGGTAGGGGATCATGTTTATGTGAAAGTGAAACCCATAAAAAGTTCCTTAAAATTGGGACAGTGCAGGGATAGTGCACAAAATTGGCACCCAGGTATTGTGGACCATTTGAGATATTGGAAAAGGTTGGGCCAATGGCTTATCAATTAGCACTACCACCTACAATTAAAGTACATAATGTTTTTTATATTTCAATTCTAAAAGGTATGTTCATGATGCTACTCATGTGGTTTACTGGAATGCTATCTAGGTGGAACCCGAAGGAGAATTTCAGGTGGGACTGGAATGTATTCTCGTTAGGAGAGAAATTTTACTCCGAAACCGCACCATCAAACAAGTCCAGGTGCAATATAAGCACCTTATCCTAGAAGATGCTACTTGGGAGTTGGAAAGCAATATGCAAGAGGCATATCCGATTCTGTTTTAGAATGATTCAGATGAAGTTTTATAATAACATTGAGGATGGTGTTAGACTTTAAGGGAGGGTGTATGTAGTACACCAAGGAACCCGAATGACTAGCGTTTTATAATACCATATTTTATTGTTTGATTTGACATTATTGACAAAGTGAGGTCAAGAAATTTGTAAAGGAATTACTATTTTTTCTAAATTTATTAAATAGCTATGGGAATCAAAACTGAAATAGCTGTTGAAGAGTGTTTGCTAGCCCACAAGGAGAAATGACAATTATCAAGAGGAAAACAATCATGGCAAGGAAACCAAGTAAAGGCACAAATGATGCAGGAGGCATCCTCCCTAAAATTCAGGGCGTGACTCCTATTGGAGCGGTTACGAGCATGTGGATCATGAATGACCTTAGTCCTAAGCAAATGCTATAAAGCATCGATTTCATCCACTGAGAAGGAGGCTTATGATGAAGGGGATAATACAATGAGTATGGAGTTCATCCAATAAGAAGGAGGCTTATGATGAAGTGAGATTGCGATGTAGATTATGCAAGAGGAACTCTACATGACCATTATTTGTCCCTGTGGTTCAAAAAACAGGATCCGGGGTTTCAGAAAAAGTAGTTTGGATGTTCTAGAAGTGGTTGGGAGGATCAAGGACCTTTAATTTTGATTTTCCTCTGCCAGTTCAGGTTCTATTTATTTATTTATGAAATGTTTGCTTCCTGTAAATGATATCTAATGATTGCATTGCTTAGTTCACGTTCTATTTATTTATTTTTGAAATGTTTTTTCACTATAAATGATAGCTAATGATTGCATTGCTTAGTTAAGGTTCTATTTATTTATTTTTGAAATGTCTCTTTACTGTAAATGATATGTAATGATTGCATTGCTTAGTTCAAGTTCAATTTATTTATTTCCGAAATGTCTATTTACTGTAAAGGATATCTAATTTGTTAAGCAGGATGATTGCATTGCTTAGTTCAGGTTCTATTTCTTTATTTCCGAACTGTCTATTTACTATAAATGATATCTAATTTGTCAAGCAAAATGGATGCATTTCTAGTTCAGGTTCTAAATATTTATTTCTGAAATGTTTGTTTACTGTAAATGATCTGCAAATTGTTATTCAGGAATGATTATCTTGCTTATGCATGTTATCATATAATGTTTAACTGTACATTACTGTTTTACTATAAGTATTCTTATTCAGAATTATATTTATAGACTTGCATGCAAGGTATTCAAACAATGTTTTAAGTTTATTGCAGTAAGTATATAGTTTTAGCAAGCACATGATTAATTTATTATGAACTACAGTTTCATAACATAGTTATTAAGATGTAAATTCTATTTATGCATCAATAATGTATCAATGTCTGTTTATCACCTTATTGTTATAAGAAAAGTATGTACAAGGTTTATTTCTGTTGTAGAATAAGCGTTTGTGATTGTTCTAAGCTCTGTATTTACCTGTTAAGTGTTTCCGTAATCCTTTGAACCCACCGAATCCGCAATCAAAATGCATAATCGTTGTTTTTAAACCTTACAAAATTGGAGTTCCACAACCTGCATCCATAATGCGAAAGTCGGCAATGCGGAACCGTTAAAATAAATAATCTGGATTTTGGAGTTCCGCAACCTGCATCCACAATGTGGAAGTCAGGGATGCAGAACCGTTAAAATAAATAATCAGAAATTTGGAGTTCCGCAACCCGCATCCGCAATGCAGAAGTCGGGGGATGCATAATCGTTAAAATAAATAATCAGAAATTTGGAGTTCCGCAATTCGCATCCACACCGGGGAAGTCGAGAATGCGGAACCGTAAAATTAATCGAATTTTGGAGTTCCGCAACATGGAAGTCGGGAATGCGTAATAATAAATTTTAAATAGTCGAATTTTGAAGTTCCGCAACGCGGAAGTCGGGAATGCGGAACCGTTAATTTTAAACAGTTGGATTTTGGATTTCCGCAATGCGAAAGTTGGGAATGCAGAAGTGTTTAAAAACTCGAAGGTCCCGCAACCTGCAATCCACAGTGTGGAAGTTGGGAATGCGAAAATCTTATCTTTTAGCAATAAAAGTCATGTAAAATCCGCAAGGTTTTAGGTAAGGGTTTAAACCCTCATCATGCTAATTGGGTTAGGTTAAATACTTATTTAATGATTCTTATAATCCTAAGTTAAATACTTATTTAATGATGCTTATAATCCTAATCTAAATACTTATTTAATGATGCTTATAATCCTAAGCTAGTATGCTCATAAAATAAGTAAGAGATGCTACCATAGCCTACAAAAGTAAGAATAGACTGAGTCTTAGACCTTGGATGTGATTCAAAAAAAGAACCTTGACATGCTTCTAACTTTGGCTTAGAGTCCAGTATGTAATCAAGTAAAGTATTTTGTTTTCCACAATACTAGAAGTACAAAAGTATACATGCATTTATCCTTTTAATATTTTTTTAATATAGGTATTTTGGTGTATGTGACAGATGTCTAACCTTTTAAATTATATATTGCATTCATTTTTTTTGTAAATAAATTTCGAATGTGCACATATGATACCTATGTTAAGTTACTGTAGATGCAATATGAATTGTACATTTATTTAGTGGAGATGCAATATGAATTACATATTTATTTGTTGTAGACAGAATATGAATTGCATATTTATTGGTTGTGTAACCCACCTAGAACTTAACATTTTATGTTGTGGAAAAACATTATTTTAAAAGTTATTGTAAAGTTTTATGTTGTTGACCAAAAGATGGTCAAAAATGACTGTAATTGAATATTTTATTATTTAATAAATAAAAGAAGAGACACCTATCCAAAGAGGACTGTTAAAGAGTGTTCACTAACCCACTAGGAGGAATGATCAGGTGTAGAAGGAAAAACTGACAAATGGAAACAACATCATTTACTTTCTAGTTGATCCAGGAGGCATCTTCCGTAAATTATGGTCTTGTTCCCAAGAAAAGAGGAACTGAGCAGGTGGCTCATTTATTGCTGACCCAAAGAACTAGGAATATATCTATTCATCGAATGGGAAGGAGGCTCAGTTAGAACCTTGTGGATTTGATGCACACTGAAAAGTTAGGCACACAAGAGGGCATTCGATGAGGGGAAAGATAAAGTGAGATTGTTGGAATATTGACTACAAGTATTGACTATTGAGTTTAGCAGAGAGAATCGAATAAGCTTCTACACTAAGTCTTCGTCCTGGTGGCTCAATGAACAGGCTCGAGGGTCCTGAAGCAAGTAAACTTGGTTGTTTCAGCATACGGTTGGGTGGAATAGTCTTATTTTGGATTTGGTTTCATATTCAAGTTTACTAGGTTCTTAATGTTTCTTTTAGTTGAGATAGATATAATAATTATTATAATCTATCAATTTGTGTCTAATTACAGTGTTCATTTCATTACAAATTTGAAAGGTAGTATTTGTTTATGGTGTGTCACCCAATTTTATACAGTATGAGCATCAATAGCTTAGACATATTTTTATAGTAGAATAATAGGCTATGTTTAGTTATTATTAGAAAACGGTATCATTTTATTTACTGTATATGGTTAGATACAAGTGTTATTATAATCGAGTACAGGAAATGAAAGTAGACCAACAACAGTAAAATCACACACCGATAGCTACTATATATATATAATTAACAATTACCATTAAATTCAATAAGCACATTAGAAAATGCAGAATACCTTGTCTTATCACCTTCTGCTCATATATATATAGATTTACATAATATTTACATATGCAGTAAATATTTAGCATAGAATTCGAATGATCATTTTGAAGTGTAGAACACTTCCCCAAACAATATATAACTATACTTATTACGAATACATTTTATACAAAGAACTTAAAATATATATCAACTGCGGGCATACTTAAAACATAGTTTACCTTTAAAAGAAAATTATGGAAAATACAAATAATACAGGGTGGGATCAAATCCCATAAACATAACTTGTCTAGCTTAAATCAACAGACTTAGGAATAATGTCGCGATGGCATCAGTCAAGAGTTCAAAATTCCTGGGGTTTCTCATTCCCATTTTATACCAAGTTCACTTCATACAACCAAAAGGATTATCAACTAAAGAATCCAATTATTGACATCACTTTTGACAGTACTGGAACTCTAGGGCCAGTTTAAACATCAAAGGAAGACGCCATGTTTCCTTTTGAAAGATAGAATTGTAAACATCATTTAAAAATGATGAAGTGGCAGATTCAATCAAAACGTATAAAAAAACAAAGTATATACATGTAATTTACATTTAGGGCTTTCCCAGAAATTAAAAAAAAAATCGAACGAGCTCACTAATAACATATGGAAACAGAACTCGATAGCCCCTACCTTGTAAACAACGATGCCCTCATTTTGAAAATAATTGATGGGTGTTTCTCCCTAATGAGGGATAGACTTAGAACATGTCTAGGGTTCGAGACCCATAAGGGTTAAACTTCCAAGAAATACATATAAATAATTTAAATAACCAAAGCTCAGTATCGAATAAATACATTCGAGGCACCTTTAGTTACAGAACAAAAACAAAATCGCAATAGCTGTGAAGACACTTAATTTTTTTATCCAAAATTATATAGTAAGGGTTTCAAACAAACACAGAGGCCATAACGTATCCATTCACACAAAATCCATGATATGGAAACAAAAGGGGATTCCAAATTTAAATATTAACTCTGTATAATCGATTATCTTTTTCCCTAAGGCTTACAAAAACACTAAACATCTCAGCCATCAACGCTGGAAGAATCAAAACATGAAAGTGTTGTTATTTTTCCATCATTTAATTCAATAGATATAGGATCTTAACTGAAAGAAAAACATGTACATCATATCAAGCATAAGAGACAAGAGACAAGAGACACAAAACATTTCACTAGGGAAAACCAAGAAGGTGAAAAACCTTGCAACTTCCTCAGAGATAGAATAAGCATCAATACAAGGATCACCATGATCAAAACCCAAGAGATATATATCTTCAGCAGCATGATCCTCTTCCATTTGTGCGCACCCTCCACTTCTCTCACTAATGTGAAGTCAGTGAATAATAGAATGTGTAAAATGAGAGAGACACATTCCCTATTTATACACTAACTTGACTTGCCTTTTAATTCTAACTAGGTCAGCCCCAACTTAACCACTTAACATAATGTTGACTGGGACGACCCCACTACGGTGATCTAATAACCCTTTGACCCACATGACTCATACAGGGCCGACCCCATCAAGGTGGTCTAATAACCCATCAAGTATAAGTTACGACACTTACAATATAACTTGCGACACATGTAAGTACAACTGTCAACACTTCCAATCGGAGGAATAATACATCTCCATTGGAGATACAACAAAGTACAAATATAGTATACAAGTGAATATCTTTCGAAGTTACAAATACATCAACACTCCCTCTTAACTAGGAAGGTATTTTCTTGACACAAGTCATCAATACATATAGGCAAAAGTCTTCAATTCTGGAGTTGGATCATTGTCACTGGATCACGGAGCATCATCATCATCACTGCTGCTGTACTCGACATATCGATCACTGGGATATCTCTGAATTCTTCTGGTTAAGGAATTTCTACAGAGCCAACCCTTTTTCATGTTGGATGTAGGCCCACCTCCTGTAGGTCTTCATCAACACTGGGCATACTGTGGAATCCTCAGGACTTATTATGTGCATCACAGTGCCTCGAAAGAGTATCCCAGGATTCTTTATGTGTCGAAGCACGACCAGCAAGATCTTCCAGGTCAACTTACATGTGACCACCACCAAAAAACCTTGACAAAGTATCCCATGATCCTTTATGTTCTGAAGCACGACCGAAAAGATATCCCAGGGAAATATTACATGTGGTCACCACAAAAACTCGAAAGAGTATCCCAGGATCCTTTATGTGCCGAAGAATGACCGACAAGATCTACCAGGGAAATATTATATGTGGTCCTGGCAAAACCTCAAAAGAGCATCCCAGTACTGATTACGAGCACACAGCTCAACCTATCGGATCTCCTAGGGCAATATTATATGCCATAGGACAAAACCTCGAAAGAGTATCCTAGGATCCTTTATGTGCCGCAGCACGACCGGCAAGATCTCCTAGGGAAATATTACATGTCCTCCCAGAGAAAAACCTCGAAAGAGTATCCCAGGATCCTTTATGTGCTGAAGCACGACCGACAAGATCTCCCAGGTCAATTTACATACTCATCTACACAAATTGTCCACGGCCACAGAGTATCAACTGGATACTCACCATACATCATCCTGATGTACATCATCACATGATCATCCTGATCATCATCATAGAATCGTACTGATGCATATCATCTAGAGTATCATCCTGATACTCATCACACATTATCATCCTGATCATCTTCATAGCATCATCCCGATGCATATCATCCAGAGTATCATCCTAATACTCATCACACATGATCATCCTAATCCTGATCATCATCACTACATCGTCCTGATGCATATCATTTAGAGTATCAACCTGATGCATATAATCCAGAGTATCATCCTGATATGCATTACACATGATCATCCTGATCATCGTCACTGCATCACCCTAATGCATATCATCATACATGATCCAACTGATCATACAAAGCATCCAACTAATGCATATACAAAGAAGGAACTGGAGCATCGTCCTGATGCTCATCACACATCGCTTATATCCATAGCCATGGAAGGATACTCCTATCACCATGCTTGGAATGGATCCTGCACATGTGTCCCATCACTTCTTCCTCAAAGTGTCTTCAATCTAAAGAACACCAAGCCTCTCTTTGAGGTACTCAAACTTCACTTTGGCTAGTGGTTTCGTCAACACATCTGCAACCTGCTCATTTGTCGCAACATACAGGAGCTTCACTACTCCTCTCTGAAACATATGCCTGATATAATGATATTTGATCTCGATGTGCTTTGACTTGTCATGGAACATTGGGTTCTCAGACAGCTTCACACAACTCTGGTTGTCACAAAAGATACCAGTAGCATCCAACGGGAGATCAAATAACTCAGACAGTAGCTTTCTAATCCATACTACCTCACAACTAGACGAACAAGCTACGACATACTCTGCTTCGGCTGTACTGAGTGCTACGCAGGAATGCTTCCTGCTAAACCAAGAGATCACACCTAATCCCATACTGAAGCAGCACTCCAAAGTGCTCTTCCTATCTGCAGCATTGCCTGCCTAATCTAAATCAACATAACCCTCCAAGTTAAACTTTTGATTTGTATCATACTTGAGCCCATAATCAACCGTACCCTTTAGGTACCTTGGAATATGCTTTACAACTATTAGGTGAGCATATATAGGATCTATCAGAAACTGGCTCAAGGTGTTCACCGCAAAGCAAATATCTGGTCTTGTGTTCGTCAGGTACATCAAGGACCCAATCATCTGATGATACACCATGACATCAACCATCTCTGATGAAGCATCACACAATAGCTTCAGGTTCGATGCCATAGGTGTGACCATGTCCTTGCAGTCCATCATCCAAAACCGCTTCAGGATCTCTACTGCATACTTCCCTTATCCAAGGAAGATTCCATCTGCACTTTGCCACACCTCCATACCTAGAAATTAATGCATCATACCCAAGTCCTTCATCTCAAACTCGGCAGCAAGCTTCCTCTTCTTATCAGCAATCAATCTATCCTTACATGTAACAAACAGGTCATCCACATACAATAGTAGTATCACTGGATTGTGTTCCTCAACCTTGTAGTAAAGGTTGGAATCCACTTTACTCTTGGTAAATCCCAAGCTGGATAGAAAGCTGTCTATCCTACCATACCAAGTCCTAGGAGCTTGCTTCAAGCCATAAAAGGATTTCTTCAACCTGCACACATATGACTCCTTGTCATGTGTCTTAAAACCAAGTGGTTTCTCCACATACACTTCCTCTTCGACTACACCATTCAAGAAAACTGTCTTGACATCCATCTAGTGTATCTTCCACTTCATCACTGCATCCAGAGCAAGTATTGTTCTTATGGAAGTGTATCTGGCTAGATGAGCAAAAGTCTCTTCATAATCTATTCCCTCTTTCTGGGAGAAGCCACAAGCTACAAACCTCGCCTTGTATTTCTCTATGCTACCTTCTGTAGCATGCTTCATCTTATAGATCCACTTTGAAGTCACAACAGACTTCCCTTCTGGTCTCGGGACCACATCCCAGACATCATTCTTCATGATCGACTAGTACTCCTCGATCATGGAATTCTTCCATTACTGCATCCCGGATCCTGGGAACTTCGGATTCTTCAATATTTTCAATAGATAGTTTTCTTCGTTGCTGGAACAAATGTTGTTTTCCTTCTTTTGTAGGTGATTGTACATGATCTTTCCTATAAGTCAAATTTCAATTGCATGATTAGAAACTTCTCATATTTTTTCAAAAACAAATTCTTACACATAAGTACATATGTCATATAGTCATGCAATTATCTTAGCTAATGCTTCAATACAACATTTATCCATATCCCGTAACTTTCTAGATGCCTTCCATCTCTACCAAAACATTGTTAAGTGTTTGCACTACTCCCAACATGTTAGCAAAGAGGTTTCATTCTAGATAAGTACCAATGGAATGTTGTACAGTGCCATAGGCCACTTACCCATTGCATGCATATTAGTAGTATACTGTTCATTAATGCAATTATTCTAATATGTATAATATACAACCTAAATCTAGGAACATAAGTATGTACATGAATGAACAACATCATTTAAGTAATGAGAAATGATCATTCAAATACTTATATTTGTTTAGTTGTAGGGTGGACTCCCTCTCAATCTTTGCTTCCTTGCAGGAACTACTGGAGTGTGCTCCCTCTTGATATTTGCTTCCTGGATTATCTCTCCTTGAACTCATATCCATCCTGGACCACTATGCATGCTTAAGTGTGCACTAGTGTCACCATTGTGTTATCCTCAAGATCTCATTCATAACCATACATACATCAGTATAATCTCAATACTATCAAAATAATATGATTCTAAATAATCTTATGAACGGTCATGATCATTTCATACATAGGTAATAAGCGTTAGTATTCAAGGTTTTAGGGAAGACTTCTATTACTCATGCATATTCTAATTTAACCATAGGAGTATTCTGGTTAGTCATATCATCAATCAAAGTTAGAAACATAATATGCATAAACCCTTGATTACTTAAACTTCTAACTTCAAGAATAATCATTATCATTCATACAAAAGTATAAGATCCTAGCACAAGGTAGGATTCTAACTTGATATAGGAAAAACATACCTAGATAATCATGCTTGCTAGTTATGTCTAGCATACCCAAACAATGTCCTTTTGTTCTTCTTCAAAGACGTGTTCTAGTAACTTGCATAACTCATAAGTTAACCATTGTAGAACCAAAATTATACGTACCTCGTACGTAGATCTTCTATGTGATCCATGACTATGGATGAGTCTTTGTCTTCATGTCACCATGGTCATATGTTCTTGATCTAGAACTTGATTTGTCTTTCTTGATGTACCTTTCATGTTAGCGGACAATATCATCCCCGTACAACACCACAGTGCATTAGTACAATCATAAGTGTCATAACCCTAATCAATGAATGTATTCTATTGTAAAATCCCCTCCCGTGGACCAATTCAAGGAAGGGAACATGATGCCAATCTATGGGGCTTTAATAAAAACTCAGCCAATTTATTAGATTCATACAGTTAAAAACAAATGTGTGCAGATGCAAATTAAGCAAACATGCATAGCAGAAATAAACTCATCCACACACACATTTTCATATGCATTCCATATATCAATAACAATCATTAATTTAAACACTGCAGAGGCAAAACACATAGATTAAAAAACACTTATCTTTGTTGTGCAATTGTCCCAAGAAACTAGCTATGTCGCTGCAACGTTCCACCCAACCATAGGCCATTTGTGTTCATCAATTCTCTCAACAAAACTGCCACCCCCGAGCTGGGCATGATTCTTACAAAGAAAAGGGGACATTCAAGCTCATTTATAGCTAATTAATCATTTCATCTCAGCCAAGCGAGTCCACAGCTGGGTTTATCAAGCTACATTTGAACCCTCGATGCTTGCACTCAAGCTCAAGCCAAAACAAAGGATTTACCAACAGAATGGCCATGGGTTTTCCCAAATCGTTTCTAGTAAAAAACAGATTGAGGGATGGGAAAAACAATCATAGGGAGGAAAATGAATTCTCCTCCAGCTAATTAAGCATTCAACAACCCAAAACGGTCTCTATGAAACCCCAAATCAATTCCTCTTCTTCCCCACTGGTATACAACACAAAAATGCCCTTCCCAACTAGGAGAATGAAGGAAAACACAACAAAACCATGGAGAAAAATGCCCAGGTAGGTCCAAACTCATGAGGGAGGAAAATTGGTTGATGGATAATGGCTTAGGGAGCAATTCATGGCTCTTTTCTTTCCCAAGAAGAAAAAACTTGATTTTCCATGCAGGGTGGCTTTCCCATACTCGAATTTGGACAACCATACCTCTCATTCCCCAAGGCATTAACTACCTCAACCAACTCTTAGGAGAAATCAATGATTGGGTACAAAAGTCAACATAGGTAGTTGAGGGTTTGATGGGTTCTCTCATTGACACTTGGCTTGACTTGATTGGCTCAAGAGTTTGAATGTTTTCCCTCCCAATTCCTTGTAAAATCATGCCCCCATCTCTTCTTGCATTGCATAGCTAGTTGTGAGTATTTTTATTAAAATGCATATTTACATGATATTCGCAATTCCATTGTGCCTAGCTAGCATGTAAACCATATGCATCAATAAATCGATGGCGGGGACTTGGCCTTGATGTAACATCCCAAAAATCGCAAAAAAAATAAATTTTTTTGGTATAGCCTAATTCATAAGAGAAATGCTATCTGTGGAATGAAAGTTATTTAACTAATAGATAATAACAGCTTCACAAAATCATCGTATTTATTCTTGAACATAAAAAGATACTTGATTATAAATAAGATGCGACAGAACAATGTTTATTTCATTATGTGTAATGATCTGGTAACAATACTGATGAATTGTTTGCATATTTTTGAAGGGGTCCCTACAGGGTGCCCTTGGGTTTACTTAGCTTTGATAGCTAAGGCATTGGATTATTTTCTTTCACAGATCTGCAGGTAAGGTAATAGAGTAATTCCAGTATTTCAAGACAAGTTATAAGCTTTAGCTAGTCGTCTCTGTTTTTAAGATAAATGTATATACTGCTGTGCATGAAGATGTCGATGGTATGTAATTTTTGGGTTTATCCTTATCAATCTGTACTATTTTTATCCTAACACTTGTAAGTGTAGCTAGAGATATTTTGCAGTATACTTCTACTGTAATCAATGTTGTCATTCATTAGGGAAACAATTGATATGATCGTCATGTGAGATTCTACAATATAAAAGTTGCGACAAGCATGTGATAATGTTATCAATATGTCAGGGTTGAACAATAAGAGACCTAAATGTTAAATGCTAGGCTAGATTGAAATGGGACCTTCAGAATTCTAGTCCATCCTTTGTTCAATTAAAAAATGCAACTGTATAGTAATGATAGCATTACTACAATGCAATGGCTTGTGATAACGATGGTCTTCAAAAGTCTACATGACATATTTCAAGTACTTAAATCATATATGCTCCTAATATACTTTTTCAACTATATCACTGCATTGACAGGATAATAGTTTGATGTGTATTAGTGACCCATATTGAATTGTTATAATACTTCTATGGAATACTTTGCTAGGGTTACAATGCCTAGTTATATGCAAATAGAAACTTAGCGCTATATTCTATTATGTACATAATAAATGAATGATAATTTAACATTTGAATTTGAAATGTGTGTGCCATATGCAACTGGGACTTAACCTATGGAACATAGATGTTATACGATGTAATAAAGTTTGGAAATGATTCATATTGTGGTTATAAGAATACAACGTAAGGTTTGTCTTGGCAATATATATATTTGTTATATGATAGGTTGACATTAGAAACATGATATGCATACCACCTATAGTTCGAAGTGCAATGCACACAACCATACGAATTATATCATGGTTTAAACTTTATACGTGAATGGAATGTCACAATATGGTAATATCCTATAGTTTGAAAACTATACAACTGTATTGCATTACTGTAGTGGTAATAAGCCGAGATCGTGCTGTAACAATAACTTCGACACTGGCATGAAGTTAATGTTGTTGCAGTCGAGGGTCTGGTAGATGATACGGGAGATCCAGCATTAAATGCAACTTTGTGTAAATGGAAGTGGTTTGTCTCGTTGGCTCCAACGTGTCTTTGAATCCACGTGATATGGTTGTATAGTTGGTGAAAATCTTACCGAGCTGTAAGCTCTGCCCTGGTGACAAGGAACTCCAGTTGGGCTTGATATTTAATGGTGTCATTAGTGACAGGTGATTGCGATCTTTGTCTTGGTATTAGCATGGCTTGGATGGCCAATTCTTGTCCATCGATCTAACTTGTCTCGATTGTAGGGATCAAAACCCTAAGGAAAATTCGTAATACTGTTGTTGTTGCCTTATTGCATTCATTTGGAATTTTTGTTTTGGAGAAGAGGCCGACAGGCCGCTGATTAGCAGGGCTCGACCCTGGGCGGTTTCTTTATGGCTCTGCAACTCCATCTGTGTGATTAAATGGTGAAATCTTTACTGTAAGTTGCTCAGGTTTGATAAGTATAAGACATTGAAGCCCTGTGGCTTCTATCGTGTGACAGGCTAGGTTTTTCAGTGAGCTATGCTCCGAGTGTGATTATTGTTTACATGCATGCTGCCCCTGTTGTGTCGGTTTGAAAGACTTGGAAGTATGGAGCATTCCATCAGCCTATTTTTGTGAAGGTAAACTCGGCATTGTTTATTATGATATGGTTAGGGTGTAAATAGTATTCATTTTTCTTTCAAAAACTTGTTTATAACCTCGTGATTGTTTGTTTGGCAGGTACTACCTTCATTGTGGATTTTAGAGTGCTGGGGTTGCTGGAAATGGATGTCTTGTTCAAATCCGGTAAGCCCTGGTGGCATAACCCTCTGTAGGTTCTCCTGGAAAATAATGGTCAACGTTGAAGTTGTGACAACTTGTTTCTTGGAATTCGTGGTTCTAAATAGTGTTTAGGTTGATGTATAGTGTTTTGGTTTTTATATTAACTGGGCAATGTAACATCTGTTGATGGGGTTTCGAGCTCTGTCAAGTTTTTCAATGAGAAGAAATGTTTACAAGTCTCAGCTACAGTAGTCATTTGGTTTCGTCATTTTTGGGGTTTGGCCCGTGAACACAACCTATGACTCATCAATAATGTGGAAATGAGCTCATGTGTTAGCCTACCTCTGTGTTTTATGAAATATGAAGTATGGATTATGAAACTGGTTTTTAATAATTATGTGGTTATCGTTTTCTTTTGTGAACTGAGAAACTTTCAAAATATAAGCGATGGAATGAGAATTGGGTGTTGTTTGTGAACAATGAAGAGACTGTTGCTTCTTCTAAAACAATTGGGTAGATTTTTTGTAGCTAAGGAAGACTTTGGTATGTGAGTAGTTTATTGATTTGTAAATAATGCTGCTTTTTCAATATATATAAGGTTGAGTATAAGGGTTTTGTCTTTAAGTAGAAAAGCATGGCCCGAATCTGTTCCTCGATATAAAATCTGCGACCATACTTGTTGTGTATGCTACTATTAGAATCGTTCCTTAAATGTTGTAAAGGTTAGCATGTTTGAAACGTTGTTGAGACTTTAAATTGTGTCGATTTAAGGAAGAAATAGCACAATGTTTGATATAAGTTTAAATTTGAAACCTTCTATGAGAATTTGTACAACTAACTAGATTTTTCCACTGTGTGATGTCGAAACCATAACTCGATTCTTTTTAAATTGTAATGATTCTATAATTGTTTTGTTGCTATCGTTCAAAGGTAATTTCAAAGTCTGAAGGTTTTGAGTTGGAAAAGAAAAGTATAAACCCTAGGTTTGAATAAAACAAGCTCTTGTTTGTATGACAAGATAATAAATGGAAATATGAAAATTCTCTGCTACCGTTTTGTAAAAAATAGATAAATAAATATAATCTAAAAACTTTTTAAAGGAATTATAGTGAAATAAATGCGTTGTGATGTGTGTGAAAAAGGATCAAGATGAAATGTGTTTGTCATCCTAAATCATTAGGGTTTAGGGTTTAGTACAATAAACTATAACAATTGCAGAACTAAACATAGACCTGATTGCAAACTATTTTGATGAAATAAAATCAATACTGTAATGAATGCAGATATAGGAAATCTTTAAAATATACTAACTCAAATTATCCACTAACAGTAGGAAATTTTAAAGGAATTAAACATAGATGTAACACATATTTCAATAAATTTGGAAACATTTTATTCCAAGGACATTAGCAAAATTGAGTTTTTTAGTTTTTTTGTGATTCTGGATCCACTGTTTAATTCCAAATTTAATGAAATATGTGTTATGTTCTTTTCATCAATCTTGGTAATTTGCCTATCATATCATTCTCTATTTAAATTATCTCTGTATTAGAGTACGATGCTGTTCCTTTTTGCATGGGGAAAGATGCAGAGACTATTTTATTCAATCAGATCGATCTTATACAGAATTATTAAATTACTTAGGAAACTGAAATAAACTTATAAAATAAACAGTAAAGCTAATAGACAACAGAACTTTAAAATATACAAAATAGATAAGACAATGGAACCTGTAGATGAAGATAGGGCCGAAAAATACCCAAGGATGCATGTTCCTCCCAACCTATTCCAGAAGAAGCAACTCAACTGCTGGCTTCTAGTGAACCCCCAAGCCTAATTACTAAACCAATAAGTGGGTGGAATCTGTGTAGAAGGAAGACACTCAAAAATGCCTTGTGCACTCAGCATCAACCTCCTGGAATAACATGCCTTCTCCACTCAGCATCAACCTCCTGAACTCAATAAGAGTTTGGAAGACTCACAACATGATCAACAACATAGCATATCCCCTCATCAAATCTCTTGGGTACAAACACAACAAAACCCCAAGGTAAATTTCCTTGTCAGGAAAAGTGATGAACCTCAGTTCATAATTTGATGGCTATTATATAGATTGCCTAGGTATTTTAGTAGTCAATTTGGAATAAATGAGCCTCAAGCTCCAGTCCCATATTTCAGGGCACTATGACCACATTTCAAGGGAGTTGTCCCATACCAACAGTTAGTTAGTTGCATCATGATGTTGCCACTTGTCCATTGCCTTCTACCCCAGATTCCATTCCGCCTAGTGGATTAGTAACCACTCTTTCAACAGTACTCTTAGGTGGCTGTCTCCTATTTTATTTATTTAATAATAATATATTGTGCAAATTACAGTCATCCTTGGACACTTGTCCAACATAAAAATTTACAATAAAAGTTATCATAATGTTTGCTAACACAAAATGTTTTTCAGCAAAAAGTGTATGTTACACTTGAGCTCCTCACCATGATTTTATAACAATATTACATCATTTACATTTGAATGTAATGGGGTCAAAATGGGGATATTACATCTATCATTCACATCCATTCATACTTTTACTAGGATGATAAGACAAGTCTAACATTAATCAAGATTGTACTAACCTAAATAGTATGAAGACAAACATATCATAAACTTAATCATGAACATACCTGTATCTCCTCAAGTCATACCTGTCGAGATTGCTTGTAGCATTTTGATGTAAGGCCTTAGCCTCATCTCCCTCTGGAACTGGAACTTCTTCACTTATGCAGGTGTTCAATTCATTCTCTTCAATCCTCTTTGATTTGCTGAGACTGGATCTGGAGCTGGATTAGGGTTTGTCAAAGAAACCCTAAAAATTCAAACTATGAATTTCAAACTTCTGATTGGATGAAAAGATCTTCCTTGTTGAGCTAATCAAGCTGGTATACTTCAATTTTGAAATCTCCAAAATTTGACCCCTCAAAATTGCCTTTGAAACTTCCGGATCTTCTGGACAGGATCCCGAACTAGGGTTTGATAAAGCCCAGTCTTCTGCCCATCCAAAAGGTTCGATCTTGTGTTCTCAACTTCAATTTTTCTGAGGATATTCCAACCGTGGTCACAGATTTAAAAAATTCCAACTTTTGCAGAAGTCCTAATTTTCCACCTTTCCGATCAAAATCCTGAACTAGGGTTTGATCAAGCCCGGCCTTCTGCCCAACCAAAAAATTTGATATTGGTCTCTAAATTTTGATTTTGATGAGGATCATTTATCCATGGTCTCCGATTCCAAAAATTCTAACTTTCTCTGAAGCCCTAAATTCCCGCAGCAGTGACAAGCCAAGAATGAAGGTGCTCATAATCCAATTCTGTTTTGACAGAAATATGCACCTGATTGTTTCTAGTGCATATCTGAAATTACAAATCCAAAGGGTATGAAACTTTGGCCTTTGGTATCCTGACCTGTCATCTTTCCAACCCCACAGGTATGACCTCAATTGGATTCTATGAGAGAGAGTTATGCCAAGTGTCGCAACGTGACCTGTTTATGGGATAAAACAAGAGAGCAAACTTGTACATAATGCCATGTGTCACTGGTTCAATTTCTGTCTCTGAAAAGACGACTTGTGAAAGTACAGTCCATTCCCTACTTGTCACTTTTTACGAAATTTCATTTGGAGCTTCCTAGCCCCAGTTGTCACCTTTTGTCCTAGGTCACCTATTTATGACTGAGATCTCAAAGAGGCAGAAACCGTAGATTGTACGGATCATATCTCACAAAGTAAAAAGAATAAGATATTGTGCTTCAGGCACAAATTACATCGGAATGTTATCTTCGACCTGTAAAAGTTTCAGATCCTGAACCTTCCGCAAAATGGATTTATAGCTACAGTTCTATGATGACTAGTTTTTTCTATATCAAGCCCTAGCTTATGATTTATCATAAGTGCAACAAGTCTCATAAATGCCATAGGATGCCTTCCTTCAGGCTAGATATGATACCATGTTATTTTTTCATCATTTAATTCAATAAATCTAGGATCTTAACTGAAAGAACAACATGTGCAGGATATCAAGCATAAGAGACAAGAGACAAGAGACACAAAACATTTCATCGGGGAAAACCAAGAAGGTGAAAAACCCCAAAACTTCCTCAAAGATATAATAAGCATCAATACAACGATCACCATGATCAAAACCCAAGAGATAGATATATTCAACAGCATGCTCCTCCTCCATTTGTGTGCACCCTCCTCTTCTCTCACTAATGCGAAGTGAGTGAATAATAGAATGTGTAAAATGAGAGAGACACACTCTCTATTTATACACTAACTTGACTTGCCTTTTAACTCTAACTAGGTCGGCCCCAATTTAACCACTTAACATAATGCTGTATGGGCCGACCCCACTAGGGTGGTCTAACAGCCCTTTGAACCACATGACTCATACAGGGCCGACCCCATCAAGATGGTCTAATAACCCATCAAGTATAAGTTACGACACTTACAATATAACTTGCAACACATGCAAGTACAACTGTCGACACTTCCAATCAGAGGAATAATACATATCCGTTGGGGATACAATAAAGTACAAATACAGTATGTAAGTGAATATCTTCCGAAGTTACAAATACATCAACAAGTGTTTACCATATAACAAAGGGAGGTTTGTAAAACCCTTGTAACTCCCAACGAAGCCAACCAAAAATTTGTTCTAACTTTTCAATTTTTTTTATTCATACCATAGAAACCGCAAGGGACCATAGAGTTCCAGAGTACACAGGTCTTACTAGGACCTTTAGAGCCATGTATCCACATGCCGAGCTTACTCGACCAAGCCAATCCTCATTGAAGGACAACCAACGAGACCCTCCTTCCATATAATGGAGGACAGAGGTTAAAACAAGATAAAGAATGGAAAATGATATTATGAAATAAATTCTACAAACTACAGTCAATGCTATGAATGGTTACGACTTACCTCTAGTTTCAACAATGCTACGAAGGATCCTGTGTTAGATCTAGTGCATCCTTTTTTCCCCATTGCTAGAATGGCCGAGAGCCCTTGGCTCTCTTCACCAAAATACAAACATAGAAGACATCCAGTTTTGGAAAATGTGTTAGGGTATACCCCATAGCCAGAATGGAGAGCACTCAGAAGACTCCACATGGGTGTATTAAATTCAACTCTACCTCCACTTTAGGCCAGATCTTTACCCACTCTCTATAGTTGGAGAGTGAAACTTGTTTATTTCCAAGCACCACATAATGTTTACCTTGGTGTGTTGTTGGCTTGCTTGGGATTGTTTTGGAAACCAAGGGGCTAGTTTTACCCTAGGGCACTTGCAACCATGGAAGTCAGGCATGCCTTAGCTCACATAATCTAAGTAAGACCCGCAATTCTGTAACCCTAACATCAATAATAGGGTTTGTAAGCATAGATCTTAAAATGCTAGCATGACGAAGACATCATTGTGGTAACAAAAGTCCAACATACAAATAGTAACTTGCAACAAGGCTAGCACAATACATCAAAGTTTAAAGCAAGTAATTTATCATATAGATTAAAAAAGTATGCTAGAGTAATAGTATACAAATCATTAATGGAGGTTTCTTAATCAATATATTAGTATCATATTACATAGAACTCATACTAGCCTCAACAAGCTAAGTCACAAGCATTATAACTGAGTTTTAGGGTTGATACTATCCTTGAAAGTTTATGTTGCACATGCGGTAGGTCTTAAATCGATTCAAACCCTCGTAACAATTTTTTTTTTAATTGGTGAATTTTTAGAGTTGTTACATGTGGTGTCAGAGCACGGTTACAAACACTAGGCCTGAAAATTGGCTCAACTCGTGTGTTCAACATAAAACAGGAAAACAAAAAAACTAACTTATGTTTAAATTGTTTATGTACAGAAATATAAATTTCTATTTTGTAGGAAATGGAAGGAGTAGAGGCATCTACTGAAGATGGAACACATCACAGTCATGAAAAATAAAATGTTAATAACGATAATATATGGGTGGAACTGAATAATGATAGAAATAATAACTCAACAGAATTACTCCAAACTGTGAGAGACTTAAAAGCTTAAATACAAAATGTTAAGGAAGACAATGAAAGAATCTTGAGGGCACAAGAAGAATTAAATTAGGTATTGCTGAGTAAATTACATAATGAAGAGAAAGATAAAAGGAAAGAACCCGAATCTGAATATGGAACTATATCTGCCAAGCGTAAAGGAAAAAAGTTAAAATTTATGATAATGAACGTAATTCGTCCACGGAAAATAATGTTAAGCCACATAGAGTGAAATATAATTATTCCAGTGATAACAGTGACAGTAGACATTGAGCCAGTTCCTGACGGATCTGAGGAGTGTTCACCTGGTTGCTGTAAAGCATACTCTGAGGTACCTAAAGGGTACAGTTGATTATGGGCTCAAGTATGAAGCAAATCAAAAGTTTAACCTGCAAGGTTATGTTGATTTAGATTGGGAAGGCAGTGCTGCAGATAGGAAGAGCACATCTGGGTGATGCTTCAGTATGGGATCAGGTGTGATATCTTGGTTTAGCAGGAAGCAGTCCTGCGTAGCACTGAATATAGTCGAGGCAGAGTATGTTGTAGCATGTTCAACTAGTTGTGAGGCAGTATGGCTTCGGAAGCTACTGTCTGAGTTATTTGATCTCCCGTTGGATGCTACTGGTATCTTCTGTGATAACCAGAGTTGTGTGAAGCTGTCTGAGAACCCAGTGTTTCACGACAGGTCAAAACACATAGAGATCAAATATCACTATATCCGGGATATGGTGCAGAAAGGAGAAATGAAGCTACTGTATGTTGCGACGGATGAGTAGATTGCAAATGTACTGACGAAGCCACTAGCCAGGGTGAAGTTCGAGTACTTCAGGGAGAGGCTTGGTGTTCTTCAGATCGATGACACTTCGAGGAAGAAGTGATGGACACATTTGCTGAAGCCATTCCATGCATGTTGGAAGGAGGATCCTTCACATGGCTGTGGATGTAAGCGCTAGATGATGAGCATCAGGATGATGTTTCAGTTACTGCTCAGTATATGCATCAGGATGATGCTGGATATGATCAGTTGGATCATTTATATATGTATGTACGCATCATGTTGGATGTTGGATATGATCGGTTGGATCATTTGTATTTATTTTGTATATGCATCATGTTGGATGCTTGGACCACGTATCTATAAATGTATCAGGTGGATACTGTGTATGATCAGGTAGATCATATATGTTGATATATATCAGTTAGATGCATTGTGTGGATCATGTATCTATGTATGTATCAGGTGGATATATTGTATGATTAGGTGGATCATGTATGATGATATGTATCAGGTAGATACTTGGTATGCATCAGGTGGATGCATTGTATGATCAGGATGATCATGATGATGAGCTTCAGGATGTTGCTCCAGATGATATGTACCAAGACGATACAGTGATGATGATTAGTATGATCATGGGCATCAGGATGATGCTTCGTGTGATGATGATCCGTTGGATCATGAGTATCAGGTTGATACTTGGAGGTCAGAGATGATATGTGGCAGGTTGTGCAAATAGCATATAATCAGTCCTCAGATATCTGATAGGTTGAGCTGTGTGCTCGTAATTAGTCCTGGGATGAGGTATTGCTATGTAGTATGTAATTAGTCCTCAGATATCCGATAGGTTGAGCTGTGTGCTTGTAATTAGTCCTGGGATGAGGTATTACTATGGAGACATGTAATAAGTCTTGGATATCCGATAGGTTGAGCTGTGTGCTCGTAATAAGTCCTGGGATTCTCTTTAAAGGTATTGTCTATTCACATGTAATCAGTCCTGGAGATCCGATAGGTTGAGTTGTGTGCTCGTAATAAGTCATGGGATTCTCTTTAGAGATCTTACCGGTCGTGCTGCGGCACATAAATGCTCCTGGGATGCTCTTTAAAGGTATTGTCTATTCACATGTAATCAGTCCTGGAGATCCGAGAGGTTGAGCTGTGTGCTCATAATAAGTCCTGGGATGCTCTTTAGAGATCTTGCCGATCGTGCTACGGCACAGAAATGTTCCTGGGATGCTCTTTAAAGGTATTGTGAAGGAGATGCATGTAATTAGTCCTGCGATATCTTGTCGGTTGTGCTTAGGCATATAAATGTTCCTGGGATGCTCTTTCCGGTATTGCATCCGCACATAAAATTAGTCCTAAAAGACCACCTCTATTAGACTGTTCGCACAGATGATGAAAACCTGCAGGTGGTGGGCCTACATCGAGTATGAAAAAGGACTGGCTCTATAGAACTTCCTATGACAAGTAGATTCAAAGATTGGTTGAGATAGTAGTAGCAGTGACAGTGACGATGACGGTGCATTGATGACGATGATCCAAAGAAGAAGACTTGTGCTAGCATATCTTTGTCGAGAAATACCTTCCTAGTTAAGAGGGAGTGTTGATGTATATGTAACTTCGGAATGTATTTCATCTATGTATTTCATATATATTTATTGTACCCTTATAAGAGATGTGTTATTCCTCTATAAGGAAGTTTCGTCATGTGTATTGATAAGTGTCGCAAGTGTGTGAACTTGCCGATGGGTTATTAGACCACCATGTGTGGGGTTGGCCTTGAAATATATATTATATGGTTGATGTACCTAGCTAGACAAGATGGCCCCATAAGGTCACTGGGACAACAGACAAGTATACATAGAGATCGAGAGATCTCTATTTTGATCACTCGAAAACTCACACTTCGCTCACTTAGAAAGTGGCGCACTAGTGAGGAGGAGGATCATCTACTACTAGGAGACTATCTCTGTGTATTTTGGTTGTACTTTGGTTGAGCCATTGCTCTCTCTATCTCTGAGGAAGTTGTGGGGTTTTTCACCTTAGGGTTTTCTCCACGGAAACTCTGTGTCTCTTATCTCTCATGCTTTTGATTCTTGTGATGATTGACATGTTTGTTATGATTGATATGTATTGATATACTATACATGTTATTCTCTCAATAAATATCCTAGAGTATTGTGAATTAATGCTCAAAATTTAACATGGTATCAGAGCTAACCTTAGAAGAAGACATTATGTAGTGATGGAAACTAGGGTTTCTTGTTTATTGGGTTTCTCTCCATAGATTTTGGAAAAGCAGTATAGTAGATTGACTCTACTCATCAAGGAGAATCTATCTGTCCAATCAAAATTAAATTCTGAGCACTTTTAGATTTGGCCCTAACAATTAGGGTTTCCACAAAAATAGGAATTTCTGAAATATGAAGACATAGCTAGAAGCTCCTTGCAAAAATTGAAGTTTAGAGATTTGGATCGAGATTTGTGGCTGGGTAGATCTCCAGGAAACTCAAACCCTAATTTAAGGCTCTCCTCAATGAATCCAGGAAGACAGAAAGGTAGTTTTGAAGGGTGTAGCTTTACAGTTGTCAAATTCTTAATACACCAGGTTGATCATCTCATCAAGGCGCATCTTTCTATCCTTTCAGAAAGTTGAAATTCACATTTTGAATTTTTAGGGTTTTTCTGACAAACCCTAATCCGGGACCAGATCCATTTTTTGAGCAATTCAAGTGGTAAGACCTAAATATTTTCTATTTCCATTTGAAGTACTCTTTAAGATGTCTCACCACACCAAGCTTGAGGATAAGCTTGAAGGGGATGATAAATTCTGAGCCTGGAAGTATAGGATTGGGTTAATCCTGGAAGAGAATCAGTTGGACTCATATGTAAAAGAAGACATCCCTATCGTGGAGGATGTCGAGGCTAAAATATTTCATAAGAAGAACTTGGTCAAGGCAAAGAGAATCATTGTTGATTCTATCAAAGACCATCTCATACCACATGTGTCATCCCTGAAGACACCCAAGGAGATGTTTGACTCTTTGACCATGCTATTTGAAGGGAAGAACATAAATCGGAAGATGACCCTATGGAATCAATTGAAAGGGGTCAAGATGTCGAATGGAGAAACCATTCAATCCTATTTCTCCAAGGTCTCTCATATCAAGGAACAACTTGAAGCTGTAGATGAAATGGTGGAGAATGGTGAAATTGTTATGACCACTTTGAATGGCCTACCTAGGTCATGGGAATCTTTTATCCAAGGGATCTGTGCAAGGAAGAAATTAATCTCCTTCAGTAGACTGTGTGAGGAATGTTCCCAAGAAGAAGTAAGGCTTGTGGAAAGAGAAGAAAAGATGGGGAATGAAGATCAATCCCTCACAGTACACACCAAGAAAGGCAAGTTCAAGAGGGAGCCATCCCATCGCAAGAAGAAATCTTCTCATCCTTATCAAAAAGATAAGAAAGATCTAAGGTGTTTTAATTGCAATGAGAAAGGTCACTTTGCTTCAGAATGTCCCAAGAGTAAAAGGGATTACAACAACAACTCCAACAACAAGAAGATGGATAGTAAGAGAAAGTTCCATGCTCATGCTGTTGAAGATGATGAACCTACAAAGAAGAAAGCTAGGGCAGAAAGTGATGATGACTTATCAAGTGAAGAAGAGTATGTTCTTATCTCTGCTCTCACAGGTACTATCTCACATGGTTGTAATGATTGGTTAATTTACAGTGGGGATTCCAAACACATGACTGGGTTTAAAGAATATTTTGTAAATCTATCTGAACATGAATCACCCCATAATGTGAAACTTGGGGATGATTATCAATACCCCATCAAAGGAAGTGGTGAAGCCTCCTACAACCTAGATTCTGGAAAATCATTGAAGATGAAAGAAGTCCTTTATGTACTTGGGCTCAAGAAGAACCTACTCTCCATCTCTGCATTGGATGCAAAAGGTATGAGGGTTGCATTTGTGGATGGCCAAGTCCTAATGTGGCCAAAGGGTAAGACCATAAATGATGCAGTAGTAATTGGAGAGCAAGAGGGAGGTTTGTATAAATTGAAAGGACAACCTGAACATGCCATGGTGCATGATTCCATGGAGCCAAGTTAACTATGGCATAGAAGACTTTCACATATGCACTACAGGGAATTACCAATTGCAAGTAAGGCTGTAGAAGGTCTTCCTGAAATCAAGACCAAGCATCAAGGTGTTTGCAAAGGATGTGAAAAAGGTAAAAACATTAAGAAGGCTTTCCCAAACAGTGAAAGCAAGGAAAAAGGTATCTTGGAAATCATCCACTCAGATGTATGTGGTCCTATGTCATCCAGTTCTCTAAGTGGGTATGTTTATTATGTCTCTTTCATTGATGACTTCTCCAGGAAGACTTGGGTTTACTTCTTGAAGAACAAAGATGAGGTGTTTGATAAGTTCAAGGAATTCAAAACCTAGATGGAGAATCAAACTGATAAGAAGATCAAAACATTCAGATCCGACAATGGTGGAGAATTCACCTCAGGTGACTTAAAGAAGCTTTGTAGTGATTTAAGAGGGAGTTGACTGCTCCTTAAAATCCACAACATAATGGAGTTGTAGAAAGGAAGAACAGAACAATCATGGAAACAACAAGGGAAATGCTGCATGACCAGGATCTACCTATGCATATATGGGAAGAAGCAGCTAGAATAGCTGTATATGTGCATAACAAAACACCCCACAAGATATTGGAAAACAAGACACCATAAGAGGTCTTTTCTGGTAAGAAACTTGAAGTCAGCCATCTCAGAATATTTGGTTGTCTAGTACACACTCATGTCCCAAAGTAAAAGAGCACCAAACTAGATCCTTCAGGAAAGAAGGGTATCTTTGTGGGCTACAGTGAAAGCTCAAAGGCTTACAGAATATACTTTCCTGGGTTCAAGAAGATTGATGTCAGCAGGGATGTAACATTTGATGAAAACTTAGCATTCATCAAATCAAGGAAGGCACCTATTGAAGTTTATGAAGAACCTAAGGAAACTAGATTTCAAGACACTACCATGACCGAAGCAATTCCAGAA
The DNA here is from genome assembly GCA_027924585.1 of Larix kaempferi. Classification (NCBI taxonomy): domain Eukaryota; kingdom Viridiplantae; phylum Streptophyta; class Pinopsida; order Pinales; family Pinaceae; genus Larix; species Larix kaempferi. The sequence continues at coordinate 6,663,148 of BSBM01001312.1, read as the reverse complement.
GTTGTTTATGAGTTTGAAGATCCTCTAGAACCTGTAGATCCACCCCGTGAGGATAACTCTCACAAGAGGAAACCTACATGGGCTAGAGAGCTCATTCAATATGCAGAAAGATTTGGAATTCCAGAAGAAGAACACAGAGCAAAGAAGAGAACCAGATCACATACTAGCTATGTTTCTTTACTCTGTGACATCATGAATAAAGAACCTTCCAGTTATGAAGAAGTAATGGAAAAGAAAGAATGGAAGGATGCCATGGTCGAGGAATACCAATCAATAATGAAGAATGATGTTTGGGATGTTGTCCCAAGACCTAAAGAGAAGTCTATTGTGACTTCCAAATGGATCTACAAAATCAAGCATGCTGCAGATGGCAATGTAGAGAAATACAAGGCAAGATTTGTAGCTCGTGGCTTCTCTCAGAAAGAGGGAATAGATTATGAAGAAAATTTTGCACCTGTAGCCAGGTATACTTCCATCAGAATAGTACTTGCCTTGGCTGCAACAATGAAATGGAAAATACACCAGATGGATGTCAAGACTGCTTTCTTGAATGGTGTAGTTGAAGAGGAAGTATATGTGGAGCAGCCACTTGGTTTCGAAACACATGACAGGGAGTCATATGTGTGCAGATTGAAGAAAGCCTTGTATGGCTTGAAGCAAGCTCCCAGAACTTATTATGGTAGGATGGACAGTTTCCTATCTAGTTTGGGATTTACCAAGAGTAAAGCGGATTCCAACCTTTAGTACAAGGTTGAGGAAGGGAATCCTGTGGTTCTACTCCTATATGTGGATGACTTGTTTGTAACAGGAGATGACAGATTGATTACAGATACAAAGAGGAAGCTTGTTGCCGAATTCAATATGAAAGACTTGGGGATGATGCACTCTTTCCTAGGTATGGAGGTGTGGCAGAGTATAGATGGGATCTTCCTTGGACAAGGTAAGTACACTGTAGATATCCTGAAGAGGTTCGAGATGATGGATTGCAAGGCCATGGCCACAACTATGGCATTGAATCTGAAGCTTCTATGTGATGCTTCATCTGAGCTAGTTGATGTCTCTATGTATCATCAGATGATTGGGTCCTTGATGTACCTGACGAACACGAGACCAGATATTTGCTTTGCGGTGAACACATTGAGCCAGTTCTTGACGGATCCGAGGAGTGTTCACCTGGTTGCTATAAAGCATATTCTGAGGTACCTGAAGGGTACAGTTGATTATGGGCTCAAATATCAAGCGAATCAAAAGTTTAACCTGTAAGGTTATGTTGATTCAGATTGGGAAGGCAGTGCTACAGATAGGAAGAGCACATCTGGGTGCTGCTTCAGTATGGGATTAGGTGTGATCTCTTGGTTTAGCAGGAAGCAGTCCTGCGTAGCACTGAGTACAACTGAGGTAGAGTATGTTGCAGCCTGTTCAGCTAGTTGTGAGGCAGTATGGCTTCGGAAGCTACTGTATGAGTTATTTGATCTCCCATTAGATGCTACTGGTATCTTCTGTGATAACCCGATTTGTGTGAAGCTATATGAGAACCCAGTGTTTCACGACAGGTCAAAACACATAGAGTTCAAATATCACTATATCAGGGATATGGTGTAGAAAGGAGCAGTGAAGCTCCTGTATGTTGCGACGGATGAGCAGATTACAGATGTACTAACGAAGCCACTAGCCAGGGTGAAGTTCGAGTACTTCAGGGAGAGGCTTGGTGTTCTTCAGATCGACGACACTTCGAGGAAGAAGTGATGGACACATTTGCTGAATCCATTCCAAACATGTTGGAAGGAGGATCCTTCACATGGATGTGGATGTAAGCGCTGGATGATGAGCATCAGGACGATGTTTCAGTTACTACTCAGTATATGCATTAGGATGATGTTGGAAATGATCAGTTGGATCATTTATATATGTATGTACGCATCATGTTGGATGCTGGATATGATCGGTTGGATCATTTTTATGTATTTTGTATATGCATCAGGTTGGATGCTTGGACCATGTATCTATATATGTATTAGGTGGATACTGTGTATGATCAGGTAGAATATGTATGTTGATATATATAAGTTAGATGCATTGTGTGGATCATGTATCTATGTATGTATCAGGTGGATACATTGTATGATCAGGTGGATCATGTATGATGATATGTATCAGGTAGATACTTGGTATGCATTAGGTGGATGCATTGTATGATCAGGATGATCATGATGACGAGCTTCAGGATGTTGCTCCAGATGATATGTACCAGGACGATACAGTGATGATGATCAGTATGATCATGAGCATTAGGATGATGCTTTGTGGGATGATGATCCATTGGATCATGAGTATTAGGTTGATACCTGGAAGTCAGAGATGATATGTGGTAGGTTGTGCAAATTGCATGTAATCAGTCCTCAAATATCCGATAGGTTGAGCTTTGTGCTCGTAATCAGTCCTGGGATGAGGTATTGTTATGTAGTATGTAATCAATCCTCAAATATCCGATAGGTTGAGCTGTGTGCTCGTAATCAATCCTAGAGATCCGATAGGTTGAGCTGTGTGCTCGTAATAAGTCCTGGGATGATCTTTAGAGATCTTTCCGGTCGTGCTGCGGCACATAAATGTTCCTGGGACGCTCCTTAAAGGTATTGTCTATTCACATGTAATCAGTCCTTGAGATCTGATAGGTTGAGCTGTGTGCTCGTAATAAGTCTTGGGATGCTCTTTAGAGATCTTGTTGGTCGTGCTGCGGCACATAAATGTTCCTGGGATGCTCTTTAAAGGTATTGTCTATTCACATGTAATCAATCCTAGAGATCCGAGAGGTTGAGTTGTGTGCTCGTAATAAGTCATGGGATGCTCTTTAGAGATCTTTCCAGTCGTGCTGTGGCACATAAATGTTCCTGGGATGCTCTTTAAAGGTATTGTGAAGGAGATGCATGTAATCAGTCCTGGGAGATCTTTTCGGTCGTGCTTAGGCACATAAATGTTCCTGGGATGCTCTTTCCGATATTGCATCCACAGATAAAATTAGTCCTGAAAGACCACCTCTATCAGACCATTCGCACAGATGATGAAGACCTGCAGGTGGTGGGCCTACATCGAGTATGAAAAAGGACTGGCTCTGTAGAACTTCCTATGACGAGTAGATTCAAAGATTGGTTGAGATAGCAGTAGTAGTGATAGGGACGATGACGGTGCATCGATGACGATGATCCAGAGAAGAAGACTTGTGCTAGCAGATCTGTGTCGAGAAATACCTTCCTAGTTAAGAGGGAGTGTTGATGTATATGTAACTTTGGAATGTATTTCATATATATTTATTGTACCCTTATAAGAGATGTGTTATTCCTCTATAAGGAAGTGTCGTCATGTGTATTGAGAAGCATCGCAAGTGTGTGAACTTGCCAATGGGTTATTAGACCACCATGTGTGGGGTCGGCCCTGAAATATATATTATATGGTTGATGTAACTAGCTAGACAAGTCGGCCCCATAAGGTCACTGGGAAAACATACAAGTATAAATAGAGATCGGGAGATCTCTATTTTGATCACTCAGAAACTCACACTTCTCTCACTCAGAAAGTTGCGCACTAGTGAGGAGGAGGATCATCTGCTACTAGGAGACTATCTCTGTGTATTTTGGTTGTACTTTGGTTGAGCCATTCTTTCTCTATCTCTGAGGAAGCTGTGGTGTTTTTCACCTTAGGGTTTTCCCCACGGAAACTCTGTGTCTCTTGTCTCTCATGATTTTGATTCTTGTGATGATTGACATGCTTGTTATGATTGATATGCACTGATATACTGTACATGTTATTCTCTCAATAAAGATCCTAGAGTATTGTGAATTAATGCTCAAAATTTAACACATATGATGTCTTAATAGGCATGGACTGGCTGAAAACACACAGAGTTGTTTTAAATTGTTTTGAGAAAAAAATTACATGCTTAAATTAAAAAGGAGAAACTGTCATAGTGAAAGGAATTCCTAGGAAAGTTTATGTTAGACAGATTTCAGCCTTACAAATGAAAAATTCTGTACGTAAAGGTTGTAAAGTTTTTGTTGTACATGTAGTGAATGATGAACACATGAATAAAGAAGATTAATTAAAATTTGAAGACATACCAATCTTAAAAGAATTTTCAGATGTATTCCCGGAATAGATTCCAGGATTACCTACGAAAAGAGAATTCGATTTCACTCTTGAGCTGGTACCTGGAACTGTACCCAATTCAAAGGCCCCTTACTGGATGAATATCCTAGAACTTAATGAATTAAAACTACAACTGCAGGAGTTAAGAGATAAAAATTATATAAGACCGAGTGTATCCCCTTGGGGAGCACCTATCTTATTTGTTAAAAAGAAAGACGATACCTTACGCTTATTTATAGATTATCATCAGTTAAACAAGATGACAATTAAAAACAGATATCCCTTGCCTCACATAGATGATATGTTTGATCAGATACATGGAGAAACGATATTCTCAAAGATAGACTTGAGATTTGGATATCATCAAGTTAGAATTAAAGATGAAGACATATTTAAAACTGCATTTAGAACCCGTTACAAGCATTATGAGTTTGTAGTTATGCCTTTTGGGCTAACGAATGCTCCAACAACTTTTATGTGTTTAATGAAAAATGTATTAAGTAAATATTTGGATGAATTTGTAATTGTCTTCATCGATGACATACTGATTTATTCAAAAAAAAGGAAGAACATGATGAACATTTACAAATAATATTACAAGTCCTTAGAGAACATAAATTATATGCTAAATTCAGTACATGCAAATTCTTTAAAGATGAGATATAATATTTAGTTCATGTGATATCCAAAGAAAGAATATCAATTGATCCTGATAAGATAAGAGCGATAATTGAATGGACTATCCCTAAGGATGTATTGGATGTGTGATCATTCATGGGAATTACAGGTTATTACCGAAAATTTATAGAAGGATTTTCGAGAATTGCGAATCCTATAACATCCGTACAGAAAAAGGGAAAGAGTTTTGTATGGGATTTAAAATGTGAAGAAAGCTTTAAAAAGTTAAAAGAATTGTTAACTACTACACCTATCTTGAAAATAACAGATCCATACAAAGACTTTGTTGTATGCACTGATGCAGGCAATGAGGGTCTAGGTGGAGTTTGAACACAAGAAGGTCATGTAATAGCATATGAATCAAGAAAGTTAAAAATACATGAAAATAATTATGCTACCTATGATTTAGAGTTGGCTACCATAATCCATGCCTTGAAAATGTGGTGCCATCATCTAATCGGTAGAAGATTTCTATTAATGTCTGATAGCATAAGGTTAAAATATTTCTTTGATCAATAAAATCTAAACTCCAGGGAAGCATGATGGTTAGCTTTCCTTAGCGAGTATGATTTTGAAATCAAACATATAAAAGTGAAGGAGAATAAGGTGGTTGATGCTTTAAGAAGAAACACAACACTGAATTTTATAGCTGCTGTTAGCAGCTACAAAACATATCTAGAAGATAAGTTTCAAGATGGAATAAAAATGGATAAGAATTATCAAAATTTAAGAGAAAAAGTTGCAGGAAACGAATCTAAAAATACAAAAACAGATTTATGTTTGAATGAAAAAGTTTTAATGCTGTATAAGAACAGATCATATGTACCTAATGTACCAGAAATTAAATTACTAATCTTGAACGAAGTGCATAAGAGTGCTTACTCAGGACATCCTGGTTACCAAAAAATTATAACAATGCTAAGAAAAGATTATTTTTGGCCTAATATGAAAATGAAGTAGCTGAATATATATCTAGATGTATTAAATGCCAACATGCTAAATTTGAGCATCAACACCCAACAGGTCTATTGCAGCCATTACCAATCCCAGATTGGAAATTGGAAATTATCAACATAGAGTTTATAACAAGACTGTCTAGAAATCAAAAGAAAAATGATTATGTAATGGTAGTAGTAGACAAATGTAGCAAGGCAGCTAACTTTATACCTGTTAAATCTGCTTATAAGGTTGTTAATATTGTTGATGTCTTTATGAAAGATGTTTTTCATTTGCATGGAATTCCTAAGATAATAATTTTTGATAGAGATTCTAAGTTTATTGGTAATTTCTAGAAGTCATTGTTTAAAGGATTGGACACTAAATTAAATTTCAGTACAACTTCTCATCCGCAAATGGATGGACAAACTGAAAGAGTAAATCAAGTTTTAGAAGATATTCTTAGGATGTATGTTAGGGATCAACCAAACAAATAGGAATAATATTTGCACTTAGTCGATTTTTCTTATAACAATCATTATCAAGCTTCAACTAAACTTAGTCCTCTTGAAATACTGTATGGTAGGAAGTGTAATACTCCCATTTCATGGAGTAATCTCGTCAATAGACTAATGTCAGGACCTGAATTGTTGAAATAAATGGAACTAACGGTGAAATAGGTACAAAGCAATCTGAAAATTGCACAAGATAGACAAAAGAGTCATGCGAACCTTAAAAGAACTCAGAAAGAATTCCAAGTAGGTGAGCATGTCTTTGTCAAGGTAAAACCTGGAAAAATCTCCTTTAAGTTGGGAGGTTGTGCTAAATTAGCACCCAGGTATTGTGGACCATTTCAGATATTGTCAAGAGTTGGACCAGTGGCTTACCAATTAGCTTTTCCACCTAATATCAAAATACATAATGTGTTTCATATTTCTATATTAAAAAAATATGTACATGATGCTACTCATGTGATTGATTGGAATGTTATCCAAGTAGAACCAGAAGGATATATTTCGGTGGAACCAGATTGTATCCTCGACAGGAGAGAAAGTTTTCTCTGGAATCACACCATTGGGCAGGTAAAGGTGCACTGGAAGCACCTTAGTCTAGAAGAAGCAACCTGGGAATTGGAGAATCCTATGTAGGAAGCATATCCAATTTTGTTTCAGGAAGATTCAGAAGATACTTAAGCAACATCGAGGATGATGTTGAACTTAAGAGGGGGTGTTTGTAACCCACCTAGAACTTAACATTTTATGTTGTGGAAAAACATTATTTTAAAATTTATTGTTAAGTTTTATGTTGTTGAGCAAAAGATGGTCAAAGATGACTATAATTGAATATTTCATTATTTAATAAATAAAAGAAGAGATGCCTATCCAAAGAGGATTGTTAAAGAGTGTTCACTGACGCACTAGGAGGAATGATCAGGTGTAGAAGGAAAAAATGACAAATGGCAGTAACAACATTTACTTTCTAGCCGATGTAGGAAGCATATTCCCTAAATTGGGGTCATGTTCCCAAGAAAAGATGAACTGAGCAGGTGGCTCATTTATTGCTGACCCAAATACCTAGGCATATATCTATTCATCAAATGGGCAGGAGGCTCAGTTAGAACCTTGTGGATTTGCTGCACATTGAAAATTTAGGCACACAAGAGGGTATATGATGAGGGGAAGGCTAAAGTGAGATTGCTGGTGTTAGAAAAACATGATTGTAGAGAAATAACAATAAACAGAAATGAAAATATAATCACACACACATTACAAGAGAGACATAGATATATCGTGGTTCACCCCAGCTTGGGCTACATCCACACTGAATTTTCCAGTCCTTATTATTATTAACGTCCAGCAAGGTGAAGGGATACAACCTGCCGCACAGCCACTGCACTTCCTCTTCACTATCTCATAGTCTCTCTCCTGATCTTAGAGATATTTACAATGCATAAAACCTAATACATCATTCCTAGCCATATTACAATGTCTTTATTTTATAGGGAAAATACAATGGAAAAAAATACCACGGGATACCCAAAACCGTGGGCCTGCAAAACAGCTGGCGAAAACAACCCCACAATTTTTTCTCGGGGGCTACACCCCCGAACCCCCATTTTCTCAGCGGCATTTCCCCAAACCCCCGAACCCCTCGAGCGTCGGGCTGGGATCATAACCAAACCTAGGGTACAGACACGGCTGAATCATCATCTATGAGACTGGAAGATTTGGCTCCACAACCAACAGCTGGAAGATTGACTGCAAGTATTTGATTAACTGTTTAATTTGTTCAAATACAGAACCAACAATTATATTCTGTACAAGGGTCTGTATGTATAGATAGATATAATAATGATTATAATCTATGAATCTGTGTCTAATTACAATGTTCATTTCATTACGAATTTGAAAGGCAGTATTTGTTTATGGTGTGTCACCCAATTTTATACAGTATGAGCATCGATAACTTAGACATATTTTTATAGTAGAATAATAGACTATGTTTAGTTATTATTAGAAAACAATATTATTTTATTTACCGTATATGGTTAGATACAAGTGTTATTATAATCGAGTACAGGAAATGAAAGTAGACCAACAACAGTAAAATCACACACCGATAACTCTACTATATATATAATTAACAATTATCATTAAATTCAATAAGCACATTCGAAAATGCAGAACACCTTTTCTTATCACCTTCTGCTCATATATATAGATTTACATATATTTACATGTGCAATAAATATTTAGTATAGAATCAGAATGATCATTTCAAAGTATAGAACACTTCCCCAAATAATATACAACTATACTTATTACGAATACCTTTTATACAAAGAACTTAAAATATATATCAACTGCGGGCATACTTAAACAAAGTTTACCATTAAAAGAAAATTATGGAAAATACAAATAATACAGGGTGGGATCGAATCCCATAAACATAACCTGTCTATCTTAAATAAACATACTTAGGAATAATGTTGTGATGGCGTAAGTCAAGAGTTCAAAACTCTTGGGGTTTCTCATTCCCATTTTATACCAAGTTCACTTCATATAGCCGAAAGACTTATCAACTACAAAATCCAATTATTGGCATCGCTTTTGACAGTACTGGAACTCTAGGGCCAGTTTAAACATCAAAGGATGACGCCATGTTTCCTTTTGAAATCCAAAATCGTAAACATCATTTAAAAATGATGAAGTGGCAGATTAAATCAAGTTGTATAAACAAACAAAGTATATACTTATAATTTACATTTAGGGCTTGCCCATAAATTAAAAAAAATCGAACGAGCTCATTAATCACATATGGAAACAAAAATCAATAAAACCTACCCTGTAAACAGTGACACCCTCATTTTGAAAATAATTGATGGGTGTTTCGAGCCCTAACGAGGGATAGAATTAGCACAGGTCTAGGGTTCGAGACCCATAAGGGTTAAACTTCCAACAAATACATATAAATAATTTAAATAACCAAAGCTCAGTATCGAATACATGCAACCGAGGCACCTTTAGTTACAGAACATAAACAAAATCGCAATAGCTGCGAAGACACTTAATTTTTTATCAAAAATTTATACAGTAAGGGTTTCAAACAAGCATAGAGGCCATAATGTATCCATTCACACAAACTCCATGATATGGAAACAAAATGGGATTCCAAGTTTAAACATTAGCTCTATATAATCCATTATCTTTTGCTCGAAGGATTACAAAAACACTAAACATCTCAGCCATGAACACTGGAAGAATCAAAACACAAAAGTGTTTACCATATAACAGAGGGTGGTTCGTAAAACACTTCTAACTCTTAATGAAGTCAACCAAAACTTTGTTCTAGCTTTTCAATTTTTTTTATTCACACCATAGAAACCGCAAGGGACCGTAGAGTTCCAGAGTACACAGGTCTTACTAGGACCTTTAACGCCATGTATCCTGTTGGAGCCTAGGCCGCAGCTATAGCAAAGCTGCGAATTTTGAGGAAAAAGAACTAAGTGTTGAAGGGAAGAAGTGCTAATTTTGAGTAAGCACCAATTTTGGGCAGAAGTAAACGGTGCGCAGTACGGTGCCAGATGGACGAGCCTAGCGCAGATTACAGACCGGAAATCGCGGAGCTCACGCGCACACGTCAAAGGAGAATGAATGTGGCCGAGTAGAGAGCTCAGCTACCACAATAAATGAAGCGACGGAATAGAGGGCTCAACTACCCTCATTAAGGCTAAGTACAGAAGTTATGGTTGCTCTGATCAAGGAAGAGCAACGGACCAAAGTATTGAAGGCGAAGGACAAGGAACAATGAATGATGAAGGGGTGCCCATACCCGCAATCTGTGCCGAAAATCACGGAACCTACAGGAAGCGGCGACGTGACTGCAAGCGGCGCCTACAGTACACCTAGCCATGTCTGCGGTTAGGGTTTTTGGTGATTACTGCTGGGAAAGGCCCACAGTTTTGTAAAGGTGCGACCCTCAGGGCCACCTATATATATGTGTAATTGTAAAGGTTAGACGTTAGCTAGTTAGTTAGTTAGCTAGCCATTAGATGTTTTAGACACAAGAAGGTTAGATGTTAAGAGGAGTGATAGCTGTGGAGCTAGTCACCGAGTTGCAGACAGTCTGATTCGACGTCTGAACCATTGTAATCTCTGTAGAAGAAGAGACTAGATCTAGAGAAGGGCTCCCAGCTGTGTGCGTGGAGTTTCCTGGAAAGATCTAAGGCTGCAGCTGTGTGCACAACAGGACTGTAATTCCTATTTTGAGATTAATATAAGATACACTTCCCGTGGACGTGGTTTCCCCATGGAGGTGAACTACATAATTCTCGTTGTTATGATGCTGTGTTGTGTGAATGCATGTTTTAGTTTACTATCTGCGTTTACATGAATGTTTCATTGTCTTTATGAATGAGTATATAAAGCAACTCCTTGAAGCTCCCTTAGAAGTTATTCTCGCGCACTATCGAAGGAGATGATAAGAGCACTATCGCCGCAGCGCTTAGGGAATGCGATATTGCGCTGGGCACGCAAGCAGAAACGATACATAGAGTATCGATGCAGAGGGTAATTGCATCGTGCACAGGAGCGCAGATACCGCGCAGCTGGGCTGGCGAGTGTGAATTTCAGCGCTGTTGCACTGAGAGGTCTGCGGAAGAGTTAAGACATTCCGCTGTGAGGAATCCTCCCAGAGATAGAGGGAGAATATTGCAGTCTCCGCATGGCCTAGGTTAAGGAAACCTGATTCCTTAGCCCCCCCATAGCCACTTCGGGTGAGACCTCGAGCTGCTGCGCAGGTCGTTTTCGAGAGGGCCAGTGCACCAAGGGGTTTTGTTGTTGCGCCTCATTAAAACCCGGGTCTGTCCAAAACGCAACCAACATATCCACATACCAAGCGTACTTGACCAAGCCAAGCCTCATTGAAGGACAACTAGCGAGACCCTCCTGCCATATAACAGAGGACAAAGGTTAAAACAAGATAAGGAATGGAAAATGATATTATGAAATAACTTCTACAAACTACAACCAACTCTATGAATGGTTATGACTTACCTCTAGTTTCAACAATGTTGCAAAGGATCCTATGTTAGATCGGGCGCATCCCTTTTTCCCCATTGCTAGAATGGACGAGAGCCCTTGGCTCTCTTCACCAAAAGACAAACGTAGAAGACAACTAGTTTTGGAAAACGCATTAGGGTATACCCCATAGCCAGGCTGGAGAGAACTCACGAGACTCCACATGGGTGTATTAAATTCAACTCTACCTCCACTTTAGGCCAGATCTTTACCCACTCTCTATAGTTGGAGAGTGAAACTTGTTTATTTCCAAGCACCACAAAATTTTTACCTTGGTGTTTGTGTTGTTGGCTTGCTTAGGATTGTTTTGGAAACCAAGGGGCTAGTTTTTCCTTAGGGCACCTGCAACCATGGAAGTCAGGCATGCCTTAACTCACATAATCTAAGTAAGTCCCACAATTTTGTAACCCTAACATCAATAGTAGGGTTTGTAAGTAGAGATCTTAAAATGCTAGCATGATGAAGACATCATTGTGGTAGAACAAGTCCAACATACAAACAGTAACTTGAAACAAGTCTAGCACAATACATAAAAGTTTAAAGCAAGTAATTTATCATATGGCTTAAAAGAATTATGCTAGAGTAATAGTATACAAATAATTAATGGAGGTATCTGAATCAAAATATTAGTATCATATTACATAGAACTCATACTAGCTACAATAGTCTAAGTCACAAGCATTATAGCTGAGTTTTAGGGTTGATACTATCCTTGAAAGTTTATGTTGCAGACGTGGTAGGTCTTAAATCGATTCAAACCCTCGTAACAATTTTTTTATTGATGGATTTTTAGAGTTATTACAGGTTTTAATTGCAATATGAATTGGATATTTATTTACTGTAGATGTGTGTGCGGCTAAGGGCGATATGTGCAAAGTGACCTTTGGTTTGTGTTTGTTGAATCCAGTTGGAAGAAAGAGGGGAAATATCTTTGAAAAGAACCAACCCCATCATTTAATGTGTATTTGTATTTGTGTTTAGTGTGTTTGAAATAAAGAATGGTGGTCTCCTTATAAGAGCACCAACCTCATTAATTTATATGTACTATTTCCGAACCACATATTTTACATCTTGACAAATGAGATCTATATTTGTTGTCGGTAGTTGAGTTTAACTCAATTACCTTAGTTATGAATTGACAGATCAAGTAAACTTATTGAGTGGAGGTCATGGACTTATCATGTAAGTCAAATAACCTTGTGAAGTATTTCCTTTGTTCCTTAAACCTAGTGGAGTCATTGCCAGTTCAGGGGTGGCCTCTTAGTGGAATAAATATACACCATACAAAGAGTCAAATGGTTGGGAGGATAGTTGTAGTCAATCCTTCAGTCGCACAGGTTAGCTTTTTCATATAATTATTGGTGTAATGTTATTAAGTCTTGTTATTTTGATTTGATATAATGGTACGAATGGAATTAGTATTATTCACATGGAATGGTGTTAACGGTTGTCTTTCATCATTATACATGTTGCATATTTTATTCAATGGGTTATTGTGAAATATTGTTGTCTTTCATCATTATAAATAGTCAATGGGTTATTTTGAAATATTGTTTTCTTTCATCATTATACATAGTCAATGGGTTATTGTGAAGTTAAATGCTTGGATCATAGGCAAGATATTAATGTATATCAAAGATATATATTTTTTTATAGTTGGAATGATTCCTGTTAATCATGTCAATATTTAATAAGTATAATTAATGTTGATACTTAATCAATTAGTTATTGAGATGGATCCAGGAAGTGGAAATAGTATCATGATCACCATAAGTATTGATGGTTCGAATGGTAGAAGCTTGAACTCATGAGAGAATCACTAACATTATATAATTGCTTTTATTTAGAAGGAACATTATGATTAAAACATGAGTTAAAGATATTGAATGTGTTACTTGAATAAAGCTTGGTGTAGGTAGCCAGATCTGCATGAAAAAAGTAGACATTATAAATTATAGATATGAGTAACTATATACTTTATGTTTACTGGATTCACATTTTGGAAGTCGATATGTTAATGTTGAGATATTGACATTAACTAAGGAATGATGCATAGAACTTGCTAAATGAGAAAATGACTTTTTAATATAGATGTAATACTATATGTTATGTGTTGGAGAGATAACAGAGGGAGATAGTAGGTTTTATATCATCATGACATGTGGGATAATTGGGAGAGAAACATATTGTTTAAGCTTGTGTTTATTTGATTAGGTTTACGTTTGTAGTAGTGCAAGTAGTTCCTCTTGATGGAAAAGTTAAATCATAACAAATAGATAAATCTAGTATTTTTGACTTATTCAACGAAGTGATAGTACTTTCATCTTAGCTATTAAAATAATTACATATAATTAATTTCCATTACCTTCTACTATTGTCCTTAAATGATGAAGGTTAAGTTTTTGATACAAGATAAGGTCTTGAACGATAACATTGAGGTATGTTTCTTTTGATTCGAGTTCAATCATTACATGATGAGTCGCAAGTTAAATTTCACTATATGTTCCTATGCATATGAATCCTAATTGATGACAATATACTTTGATTATAATGATGCAATAATTAGTGTGACTAATTAATGGGGTGGTTGAATGATGTAAGGAAAAATTTTACACCCGATTTCCCAAATTAGTGTTAAATATACAGCATCAAGGGAAATTTTCCAAACCAATATTGTGTAACCAATATCGATCCTCTCGTATAGAGGTGAGCACTTTGATTAAATTTTGTGTAAATTTTATTACTAATGTATAGTTGTACTTTATCAAAGTAATGATATTGTAAAGTCGTGTTGGACAAGACTCTGGACTTGTGTGTCAAGTCATGATTATCATGTGAACCTTTCATATAAAGGTATCCATGAGATGGACCTACCGTATAGAGGCGGACCTTCCATATAAAGGTCATGGTTTACTTGTTAAAATAATATAATGTTGTGTGAAATATTATTAACCATGATCACCAGTTTCTATTAAGTCTCCTTTTGAGATTGATAACCTCTAAAGTGAATTACTTTAGAATATGATCATTTGGTCCGGAATAATATAATATGATCACAACATCCAATAATTATTCTTAGTATAATGTAATGTGATGGATAATTAAAGTATGCACATATTGATCACCGAGTAAAAGATAAATAAATAAAAGATAAAGCATAGAGATCAAGATAATTCTAAATCTCCCATTCAAACACTTCAGCTAATTAAAGAGAACTCGAATAATTGTTAAATATTTAGTTAAGTATCAATGCTTCAATTAAAGCATCAGTTAAAGATATGCCTCAGTTAACTAAAGAAATCACTGTTAACACCCAAAAAGTGCTCACTAGCTCATTTCCCGATTCCCATGACCCATTTGTCCACTTTTTCCACCATTTGAGCCTCTAAAACCTTCAAAATGTCACCCAAAAGAACAAAATCCATCTTTTCCCCCTCAAAATATGTAATTTTCCTCAAAAAATACAAAAAACCCTCAAAAAGGGTCAAAAATTCCCAAAAATCAATTAAAGGGGAATAAAAATATAAAATATATTCAAAAAAGGAAAAAGAGAGAAAAAGAGGACAAAGAAACCTAAACCATTTTTATCAATACTATTGGTTTCCTTAAACCACAATGGTATTCTCCATCACCAAAAAACTATCAAAAGGTGATAGGGGCTCCTCACTATTCATCCACATTCATCCTATCCTTATGCTGCCAAATTATTTCTTGAGAACCCTTGCCTCCCTTTTGAGTTTGAATATCCCCATTAGCATCTTGGAGAAGAAGAGATCATTGGAGCTTTGGAGCAGCTCACCATTGTAGCTGCTCAACCTCAACCATCCTCACCCTTTGAGGTAATAGAAAATATTCAAGTTTTTATTTATTTATCTCATGAATCAATTTTTGTTTACTATTTTTAATTTAGAATTATTTAATTGCATATGTTAGATCAAGATTTGCTTTTTACATGTATTTACTTTTACCGTTTCATCTAAACTGCTACTACAAGTTAGTAGGTGCTCATCAACACATGCTTGGGTGAAAACCCAAGCAATAGTTTTTAGCGACTCCGCTTTGTTTTGAATCTTTGAATCCTTTGATTTAGATCTATATTTATTCATTTTTTAGTTTTTATTTACCTTTATAGTTGTAGATCTGGCCTACTACTAAGCCCATTTCTTGCTTCCACTTCATCACTGCAGCTAGAGCAAGTACTGATCTGATGGAAGTGTATCTGGCTACTGGAGTAAAAGTCTCTTCATAGTCTATCCCCTCTTTCTGGGAGAAGCCACGAGATACAAATCTCGCTTTGTATTTCTCTATGCTACCATCTGCAACATGCTTGATCTTGTAGATCCATTTGGAAGTCACAACAAACTTCCCTTCAGGTCTTAGGAATGCATCCCAAACATCATTCTTCATGATCAACTGGTACTCCTCGATCATGGCGTTCTTCCTGAATCCTGGGAACTTCAATATCTTCAATAGATAACTTTGTTGTTGAACAAATGTTGTAGTCCTTCTTTTGTAGGTGATGGTATATGATATTTCCTACAAAACAAGTTAAATTGCATGATTAGAAAACATCTCATAGTTTTCAGAACAAATTCTTACACGTAAATAAATATGTCATATAGTCATGCAATTATCTTAGCTAATGCTTCAATACAACATTTATCCATATCCCGTAACTTTCTAGATGACTTCCAATTTCTACCAGAACATTGTTAAGAGTGTGCACAACTCCCAACATTTCAGCAAAGAGTTTTTATTCTAGATAAGTAGCAATGGAATGTTGTACAGTGCCATAGGCCACTTACCCATCATATGCATATTAGTAGTATACTATTCACTAATGCAATTATTCTAATATGCATAATACACACCCTAAGTCTAGGAACATAAGCATATACATCATTGAACAATATTATCAATTCAAATACTTATCTTTGTGTGGTTGTAGGGTGGACTCCCTCTCAGTCTTTGCTTCCTTTCTGCAACTCCATTCTGATGTGGATTGTGAGAAGTGGTCAAATCCCTCTGAATGTCTGCATCCTTGCAGAAACTACTGGAGTGTGCTCCCTCTTGATATTTGCTTACTGGATTACCTGTCCTTGAACTTATATCCATCCTTGATGACTATGCATGCTTACTAGTATCATCATTGTGTTACCCTCGATATCTCATACATAATCATACATTCATTAATATAATCAAAACACAATAATCTTAAACATGTATAGTCATGATCATTTCAAACACAGATAATAAACATTAGTATTCAAGGTTTTAGGGAATACTTCTTTTACTCATGCATATTCTTATTTGACCAAAGGACTTTTCTAGTTAGTCATATCATCAATCAAAGTAAGAAGCATAATATGCCTAAACCCATGATTACTAACTTCAATGAATAATCATTATCAATCATGCCATGTATACTTATGTAAGAGATCCTAACACAAGGTAGGATTCTAACTTGATATAGGAAAAACATACCTGGATTAGCATGCTAGCTAGTTATGTCTAACATACCTGCATAATGTCTTCTTGTTCTCTTCAATGACTTGTGCTAGTAACGTGCATATCTCATAGGTTAACCATTATAGAACCAAGTTATACATACCTCGTAAGTAGATCTTCTATGTGATCCATGACAATGGATGAATCTTTGTCTTCATGTCACCATGGTCATATGTTCTTGAACTAGAACATGATTTGTCTTTCTTGATGTACCTTTCATGTTAGTGGGCAACATCAACCTCATACAACACCACAATGCATTAGTACAATCATAAGTGTCAAAACCCTAATCAATGAATATCTTCTATCATGCATTCATATTTTATTAAGGTGATACAACAAGTCTAAAGTTAATCAAGATTGTACTAACCTTAATGAAGACAAACATACCATAAGCTTAATCATGAACATATCTCGAAACATACTTGGATAAGTCATACCTATCGAGATTGCTTGTAATCTTCTTATGTAAGGCCTTAGCCTCATCTCCCTCTGAAACAGGAACTTCACTTATGCAGGTGACCAATCCATTCTCTTCTAGGATTAACC
The DNA here is from genome assembly GCA_027924585.1 of Larix kaempferi. Taxonomy (NCBI): domain Eukaryota; kingdom Viridiplantae; phylum Streptophyta; class Pinopsida; order Pinales; family Pinaceae; genus Larix; species Larix kaempferi. The sequence goes on along the minus strand of BSBM01001312.1, from coordinate 6,645,758 downwards.
CAATCCACTTGATTTGCAGAAACTGGATCTGGAGCTGGATTAGGGTTTGTCAGAGAAACCCTAAAAATTTAAACTTTGAATTTTGAACTTTTGAAAGGATAGAAAGATGCGCCTTGATGAGATGATCAAGCTGGTATACTCAGAATTTGAAAACTGCAAAGTTTCACCCCCCAAAATTTCCTTTGAAACTTTCGAATCTTCTAGACAAGATCCTGAACTAGGGTTTGACAAAAGCCCACCCTTTTGCCCAAACAAAAGGTTCAATCTAAAGCTCGAAACTTCGATTTTTCTAAGGAGCTTCCAACCGTGGTCACAGACTTCAGAAATTCCAACTTTTTCAGAAGCCCTAATTTTCCACCTTTTCGATCAAAATCCTAAACTAGGGTTTGATCAAGCACGACCTTCTGCCCAACCAAAAAATTCGATCTTGGTATCTAAATTTCAATTTTGATGAGGAGAATCCAGCCGTGGTCTCTGATACAAAAAATTCCAACATTCTCCGAAACCCTAAATTCCCAGAGCCATGAATGAAGGTGCTCAAAATCCAATTTTGTTTTGATAGAAATATGGACCTAATTGTTTCTGGTGTGACTCCTAAATTTCATATTTCCAGGGTCTGAAAAGTTTTCCTATGGTATCCTGACCTGTTATCTTTCCAACCCCATAGGTATGACCTCAAATGGATTCTTTGAGAGAGAGTTATGCTAAGTGTCGCATCGTGACCTGATTATGGGATAAAACAGGAGAGCGAACTTGTATGGAGTTCCATGTGTCACTGGTTCACTTTCGACTTCTGAACCTTTGGACTGTGAAAGTAAAGTCTATTTCCTACCTATCATGTTTTATGAAATTTCATTTGGAGCTTCCTAGACCAAGTTATGACGTTTTTTCCTAGGTCACCTGTTTATGACTCAGATCTGGAAGAGGCAAAAACCCTATATTGTACAGATCATAAATCACAAAGTACAACGCATTCGAGGTTTCCCTTTGGACACAAGGTACATGGGGATCTTATCTTAGATGTATAATATTTTCAGATCCTGAAACCTTTCCAAAATGTATTTATAGCGAAAGTGCTATGATGACTGGTTTTTGCTATATCAAGCCCTAGCTTTGCAAATGCAACAAGTGTCATAAATGCCATACCATGCCTTCTTTCAGGCTAGCTCTGATACCATGTTAGTTTTTCAGAACTTTCAATCTGATCTAAAATATTAATTGAGAGAATAACATTTACAACATATCTACAACATATCTACAGCATATCAATCATGGACACAATAATGTAAGCACACAAGAGACACAGAGTTTCACTAGAGAAAACCAAGAAGGTGAAAAACCCTGCAACTTCCTTAGAGATAGATAGAGAAATGATACAACCCAAGCATAAGATATAGTATTCTCCTAGCAGTAGCTTCTCCTCCTCCACAAGTGCTCCACTCTCTAATGCGAGTATGAGTGAGAAAGTGAATGATCAAATAGAGTGCCTTTCGCACTCTATTTATACATTACTTGACTTGCCTAATAACCTTTACTAGGTCGGCCTCAACTTAACCTCATAACATAATGCTAATAGGGCCGAACCCCTCTAAGGTGGTCTAATAACCCTTTTACCCACATGACTCATATAGGGCCGACCCCATCAAGATGGCCTATTAACCCATCAAGTATAAGTTACGACACTTATAATATAAATGACGACACTTCCGTATAGAGGAATAATAACATCTCTATAGGAATAGAATATACATTTATGAAATACATTCCGAAGTTACAAATACATCAACATAGAACTGCCCCCTCAGCCTCGCAATAAATCGCTGCGTACCAACCACCCTTGTGCGATATGCGACATTTACAGTCATTACTCACATCACTGCCCTGATATCCCAGATTATAGAGAAGCTCTATATGAATTGAATAATGCCGACCTAGAGATATCCCCTCCCCTTATCGAGGAAATATATCCCCCAAAATATTCCTCATTGGAAGAGATCAATACCATTTATATGATCTCGTCAACTAGCACACCCTAGTCAACCAATTTGACAAAACAATGCTTCTGTAATGATGAAGAAATCCTTGAAGCACATACTACACCTGACTACCCCTGGGATGATATGCACTATCGATCATACTTCATCCTTGAAGAATCTACCTCTTCCATGGCGAATCAACTCTCCCTTGAAACCAAATATTTCCTTCTTACTAAAGTCGACTGGTTCAAGGATCCAATCCCAACCCCTGACGCCTTTGAAGAAGGAAACATGGCCAACATTTCACCCATTATTAAAATTGACATATCTATTAAGCCCAGAATACCCGAACTTATTTCCATGGGCGCATCATGTACGGAGGATGAGGTGCAAAATTACAAGAAACTCTTCCAAGATTTCCGAGATGTATTTGCATGGTCCTACACCGACATGCCAGGTCTTGATCCCGATATTGTAGAACACCATATTGACACTTGTCCCAACGTACCACCTGTCTGCCAAAAGCAATGACCCATCCATCCATCCAAGCTTCCTGCTGTCAAAACAGAAATTCAGAAACTTCTAACAGCAGGGTTCGTTTACCCCATAGCCTACACCACATTGGTTTCTAACCCAGTACCAGTTAACAAGAATCAAGGCACCATCCATGTCTGTACTGACTTCCACGACCTAAACCTTTCTTTCCCCAAAGATAACTTTCCAACACCATTTATCGAACAACTTATCGATGCATGTGCGGGGCATAAGATATTATATTTCATGCATGGTTTCTCCGGGTATAACCAAATTCACATTCAAAAGGAAGACCAGTACAAGACTGCCTTCACCACCCCATGGGGCACTTTTGCTTACCGAGTTATGCACTTTAGTCTTAAAAATGTTGGAGCCACTTTTCAGCAAGCCATGACATATTGTTTCCGTGACTTGGTCCACATAATCCTTGTCTACCTTGATTACCACACGGCTCGATCGAAAAAACGATCCGATCATCTTAATGACCTCCGGCAAGTATTCATACATTGTCGCAAATAAAAAATCCTCTTGAACCCCCTCAAGTGTGTATTCTGCGTTCCAGCAGGCCAGTTTTTAGGTTTCATTATTTCATAGAAAGGTATCACAGTTGATCCATTAAAGGTCCAAGCCATCTTAGACCTCCCATCACCTCGTGTGCTTTGGAAATTACAAAGCCTTCAGGGAAGATCTAACTTCCTTCACCATTTTGTACATGATTATGCCACCACGGTCCATGATTTCCTTTGTTTGCTTCATACCCACATCCCTTTTGTGTGGGACGATCAAGCGCAAGGAGCCTTCGATGACTTGAAGAAAGCTCTCACCAACGCCCCCTTGATCTCCCCTCTAGACTTCTCTAAAGATTTCATTCTTTACATTTCGGCATCTGACTATGCTGTTTTAGGAGTGCTCGTTCAAGAAGACACTACTCGTCAAGAACACATCATTTATTATGTGAGCCAAACCTTATTTGGCCCACCTCTACGGTACCCATATGAAGAGAAACTAGCCCTCGCCGTTGTCTTTTCAGTACAGAAGTTGCAAGATTACATCCTTATGATCCATACCACTGTTGTCACAAATTCCAACCCAATGGTCTATCTCTTGAATCGTCTCCTTCTGCAAGGCCGTGTAGCTAAATGGGTGATTATCCTACAAGAATATGACCTGACTTTCAAAACCCCAAAGAGCACCAAAGCCTTAGCACTCGCTCAACTCATTACAATCTACCATCCTCATCGTCATCACCAGCTGTCAATACTGATCTAACTAACGAACCTTGGTATGATGACATTTTGGTTTACCTCCATACATAGAAGTTTCGACCCGATGTCGATCATGATGGATGTCATCGTATCCGCCACCATGCTTCCCGTTATCTCCTCTTAGGCGATGTTCTATATCGATGCGGTGTTGAAACGATCCTCTGACGTTTCCTTTCTTGGGAAGAAGTAGAACAAGTCCTTAACGACTATCATAATGGTGCCTACAGCGTCCATTTATCTGGAATGGCCACCGCCCAAAAGGTGATCCGTGCAGGTTATTTTTGGCCCTCACTATTTACCGATTGCATCACAACAGTCAAACATTGCCAAAATTGCAAGCTCTTTGCCCCCAAGGTAGGAGCCCCCCCCACCCCCCTTCATCCAGTCCTCACCGTTGGCTCCTTTTGCAAATGGGCCATCAACTTCATGGAGTGTAATCCTGCATCAGCTGGCAGCCATAAATACATCATTGTGGCCATTGATTACTTTACCAAATGGGCAGAAGCCATACCTACTTTTAACTGCAAAGACGACACTACGGCCCGCTTCTTCTTCAATCATGTTATTACTCGTTTCGGAGTACCAAAGAAACTCGTCTTAGACCATGGTTCTCACTTTGAAGACTCTACTTGGCAAGAATTGTCAACCCTCCTTAAGTTTGAACATCATTTCTCTTCCGCCTACTACCCCCAAGGAAATGGCCAAGTCGAAGCTATTAACAAAATCTTGAAGACCATCCTCCAGCGCACTGTCGACTGACATAAGTCCAATTGGAATCACATGCTTTACCCCACACTATGGGCTTACCGGATGTCCCCTAAAACCTCCACTGGTTTCACCCCTTTCCATTTGGTTCATGGTGTAGAATCTATCCTCCCAAATGAGTGTCAGATCCCAACATTGCATATCGCGATCGAACTCCTCCCAGATACTTCATCAATTGAACAACGCTTACTTCTTGTAGAGTAAGCCGATGAAGATCGCCGTAGCCCTCCAAACAATTGAAGCTGGAAAGAACCGATCCAAATTCAGTTAGGACAAACATGTTCACCCACGAGCATTTAGTGAAGGAGACCTTGTACTCGTTTACGATCAAGCCCATGACAAAAAGGGAAAAGGAAAATTTGAATCCATGTGGCAAGGCCCATACATCATACACACTTGCCTTGGACATGGGGCATACATTTTGACTGATTCAGAAGGTAACCCCATGCTCGACCCTCGTAACAGGTTGTACCCTAAACACTTTTATCCATAAAATTCTTCTGGACACCACAGTCCATATTGTACAGTTTTAATTCGTTTCTTCCATAAAATTTCAAAACCTTACATTTTTTATTTTTTCCTACATGACCACAAATGGATCTGGTTCCACTTTACTATGTTGGCTTCGCTGACAGTGCAAGTCATTGGTCTCCAAATCTTGCCTCCGCAGCTTGGGTACTCTATTCCCCCTCACACAAGTTGATCCACCTCGATGGAGTGTGTATAGGCACTGCTACCAATAACCAGGCTGAGTATGATGCCATGACCAGTACCCTAACTACCACCCTCTAGATAGGAATAAGCCACCTTCATGCTTCCTCGACTCACAACTTCTTGTTTCCCAGCTCAACAATTGTTACTAGGTACGCGATCCCTGTCTCTTTAGAAAATACCTATGCACTAAACAAATGATTAGACACTTTGAATACATTTCATTCACTCATGTCCCAATAAATATCAATAGTGCAGCAGACCAAATGGCTAACAACATTCTAGATTGGCACGTCAACCAAACCATGTAGGACATTAAAAAACATGCATCACATAAGCATAAAAAAACCAAATAACCAAACAAAAGAAGCCATCATAGTATTGCATCCATGTGCAACAAGACATAAAATCAATGACAAAAGTGCATCCACGTGCATACACGACTGTATAATAAAAAAATGCATCCATGTGCATATATATATATATATATATCATCATATAGTCATAATGTCAAGAGTGCCCTCAGCACCCAAATATACAAAAAGTACACTAGCCGTACATAATACATATCCACAAAAACGTCCCCATATGCTCATTAACATTTGGGGGCAAGTAAAAGACAACCTAATCCTCGTCATCATGATCTTCCGCCTCCTTTGGCTCCTCCTACGGATCATACTGGTCCCTAGCCCTTTTCTCTGCTTCCAACATAACTATCCGTACAAAATCGATCTCCACTCACACGGAGCATCGAAACATCGGTCTAACACATGCTGGTCCAAATCTCTCCAACCATCATCTGGCACACCATCCAACAGCTCGTTGATGGTCTCACGTATACCCTCTGCATCATTATCTCGACGACTGACAGCTCTTCACGCAGGAGGTCGGGGTGCCACCACCACCACATGACCCTTGCGACCCTAATGATCCTGTGGAGGCCGCGGACCTACATCTGCAAATAACCAACACTAGGCGACATCAGCATCATGGAAACACCTCTAGCTATCATAATAACAAAACATACAAACATGATATGATAGAGAAACAAAAAAAAAGATGTACCATCCGTCCCCTAGGCCTATCCCTGAGCTCGAGGCATCTTGATATCCCCCCTGTAATCCATCTCGTGATACGGATAGTCGTCGAACATAACCAACATCTGCTCCCATTGCTCGTACATCTCTGTAGTGAATAATTGTTGAGCTGCACTGCCACCACTCCAGCGAATCATCTCTCCCTATGGCACCATCTGTGGCTCACTCCTCAAACCATCTCGAATGGACACAAGGGGCCGTAATGTAGGAACTCTCTCAAAAAAGAATCAACATAGAAATGAGGCATAGCTGAACTCTCCTCGCTATAGCGTCACCTTTCTCAGCTCTCGTTGAACACAAGCAAGAAACATCTGCCCCTAGGAAAAATAGGTCCCAGTCATGACCCGATGAACCATCAACATCTTCCCCCCCCGACAAATGGTGGGGTGCCTGTGCACCCATTACCTATAGCACACAAGCTGCAACTATGCGCATCAAAGGGACCCGCAAGTCATGAACAAGTAATGCACTAGCATGTACCCGAGACCCCGACGACAAAACCTCTCCAGTAGATCCTCTATCTCCATACCCACCGGTATCCTGGGCTGCATAACCCCTATCTCACCCAAACAGGGTAGCCCCGTCATAAAATAAACATCAGTCAAGGTGAGATCTAATCTCTCACCTTGAACCATAAAGGCCTGCATATCCAGATCCAAGAAATCAATCAACTTGTTCAGCAAAACTTTTGTTGAACGCATAAGGGGAATCTGAATGAACTTCAACAGTCCGCCCAAAGCCAAAGCCTCCTGTGCATGATGGTTCTCTAGAATAATCTCCATCAGATCCTCCAGAAACTCTCTCTCCCTCCACGACGCCTTCGGCCACCTGAGCATCCTGCCAAAACAACAAGATTTTTTTTTAGAAAAATCCCATAAAAGTTCCCCAAGCAAACAATCCAGATTGTGGCTTTAGGGTCCATAGCCGCGATCCAGATCACGCCTGTGGAATCCCACAGCCGCAATGCAGATTGTGCCTATGGAATCCCACAGAAGCTATGCACATTGCGCCTATGGAAGCCCACAATTGCGATCCACATCGCGTATGTGGAAGCCCACAGCCGCAATCCACATCGCCCCTGTGGAAGCCCACAGTCGCTATCCACATTGCGTCTGTGGAAGCTGATAGCCATGATCCAAATCGTGCAAAAGGGCTCAAGAGCCGCGGTATTCCACCTTGGTCACCCAATGTGACCTATATGCCACCCCTGAGACCTAGTTCCCCTCACATTCTGCCCCCTGAAAGCAAATAAAGTTAAAGATTAGGGCTAATAGGATTACCTGGAACTCACGAAATAAAAATCTGATTGTCGGTTCTCCTGCAAAGGAAGAAATTGCTCTGACCAACTCAAGTCTCCTGTCAAACTCAACCACGAAAATGACACATGTCACTATTGGTCCACTTACTATTTATAGACATTTGACCAATTTTCAATCAGCCATTCCAGAGCCATAAGACATCCATTTTCCAACCTGTTGATGCCATTGGATTCAGTGCAGTGAGAACTTCATGATGGTCTAATCAGTTTCCCGATTCCACAGTCCCTTTTTCGGGTATTTTTTCACACACCCTCGTCGCCTCGGTTTACATGTGACAGTGGCTGTTGTCCGTTTTTCACAAATTTTATATCGCCAGATTCAGTTTTCACGCTTGTAATGATGCTTGAGATCATTTCTCGCTCTCACAAAAAATCCTTTTTGACATTGTGTCCTCACACCTTGCCACCTCGATTTGAATGCCACATTGGCAGCTATCAGATTTTACAAAATTTGTACATCACAACTTATACATGAGCCCTTCGCTCCATCCATACTGTAATTATGGTGTTGTTTTGCTATCATTCATCAACCCGCAAGGATTCCCCATCAATGTTCACCCCCTATCACTATGCTTGGTCCCCATACTCATCCCTTGATCGAACACTTCCTCCTTACCTCACCATTACTTTTGTTCGGTATAATTTTATCCCTTTTTCGGGTCGATCAATTCCTTTACGAAAAAGGCACTTAGGGAGTTTCTGTTAAGCTCTTTTCTGACTCCTAAAACAATGAAAATATCATCGAGCAATCTTGCTTCCTTTCATGCTCGTTAAATGTATTTGAAAGGGCGTCTACCTGGTATAAGTTTACCCCTTTTCTGGACCTTGTAGACTAATTACGAAAAATGAATACTCTAGTCACATCGTCTAGAAGAGTTCTTCATTGCATCCTTTAAACTTTTTTCGAGCCTTGAAGACTAACACATGAAAAAGAACCCCCTCGAAGTCTACTTATTGCTTTCAGACTTTCTAAAACTGAAAGCAACCATGAGCATGAACTATCCTGGGCTCGTACAAATACACACGACAGTACCATGTTGAGCACACTTTTATCCCTTCTTCGATCTCCTTAAAACAACGAAGAAGACTCCACGGTGCCTCTCAGTGCCACAACAAAGCATATATAATCACACTATTATGGAAGCTTCCCCAATTCTGTCGCCTTTGTCCAGAGTATTCGACGATATACCACCTTGAGAGTTCCCTGATACCATACATCAGTTTGTCCCCCTGAATCTCTCCCATTGAAGTACATACTCCTGACCTCTTAAGCTATGTTCCCCATACCTAAAGTCAGTTTCATATGCCACCAGGTCATCCATGTCATCATACTCTAAACAAAGGAGGTTTGAGTCCCCCCCACTCTATGACGCCAGTTATTCCCCTCCCCACAGTATGTCAGTCCCACTATTAGTACTATCCCCTCTCGGTTGTACACCTCACCCTCCTATCAAGGAAACATCATTGCCTTGGTAGTTTCAAGGTCTCCCTCTGTCAATGCCAACCAATCTATTCCAGAGGATAGACCCAGAGGTCCCTATGCCTTGGACTCATCACCACCAGCGGTGAGTGCCTACATATCATTTTGAAAGGAGTCCTTAGTGCCTCTCCAAATGATTGTTTCTCACATGCTTGACATCAACACCTTGATCGCATCATTGATATTCGTATAGGGTATTGGTCCTTTCAATTATTTGTTGAAGACCCCAGATGTCACCTGACTCTAGGACATTTGTGAGTCTACTTGAGGAAACAATCAGTTACATGTTCCTATAGATATTCGGGCTGCGCTTGGCGGCAATATTCGGAAGTACCCCAGTTTTATACTCCCTCGAGTATACAGTTCCATACACTCTTCAGAAGTTGACTCAAAGTTATTGAGTCCCTACAGTTGTTGGATACCTTCATATTCAACAGTTCATCAACCCTTTTCACACCTTATTCAGAATGGTTGTTGCTCTTTTCCAATGTATTAGTTCTTCAGATCAGTCATGGTGTGACCATGAGTACGTCCCAACATTGTGTCCCCTCTGGACCATTATGATGTACACAACATGTTTATATGTATTGTTCAGGTCCCCCTTTTTGGGCCTCATTGTTATTTATATGTCTTGATATGAGCATGGGTATGCCCGCCTCGTTCATTATCAGAGATTATTCCTCATTCATTTTGAGGACATGTATTTTTAGTTTGTGCAGTTTGCATGGGCCCAGTGTTCCAGTGTCCAACCGGTCTCTTCTCTCGTCCAAACCTAAGAAAAAAGACAAATAAACAATGATGTCTATTGGCCATATGATGAGCTCCTTCCCTCACACATTAGGGGGCAATCTGTTAACACCCAAAAAGTGCTCACTAGCTCATTTCCCGATTCCCATGACCCATTTGTCCTCTTTTTCCACCATTTGAGCCTCTAAAACCTTCAAAAGGTCACCAAAAAGACCAAAATCCATCTTTTCCACCTCAAAATATGTAATTTTCCTCAAAAAATACAAAAAACCCTCAAAAAGGGTCCACAATTCCCCAAAATCAATTAAAAGGGAATAAAAATATAAAATATATTCAAAAAAGGAAAAAGAGGAAAAAGAAACCTAAACCATTTTTATCAATACCATTGGTTTTCTTAAACCACAATGGTATTCTCCATCACCAAAAAAACTATAAAAAGGTGATAGGGGATCCTCACTATTCATCCACATTCATCCTATCCTTATGCTGCCAAATTCTTTCTTGAGATCCCTTGCCTCCCTTTTGAGTTTGAAGATCCCCATTAGCATCTTAGAGAAGAAAAGATCATTGGAGCTTTGGAGCACCTCACCATTGTAGTTGCTCAAGCTCAACCATCCTCACCCTTTGAGGTAATAGAAAATATTCAAGTTTTTATTTATTTCTCTCATGAATCAATTTTTGTTTACTGTTTTTAATTTAGAATTATTTACTTGCATATGTTAGATCAAGATTTTCCTTTTACATCTATTTATTTTTATTGTTTAATCTAAACTGCTACTACAAGTTAGTAGGTGCTCATCAGCACATGCTTGGGTGAAAACCCAAGCAACACTCACAGTGGTCACTTCAAGTAAATCAATCAGCATGATTTCAGTTAACTAAGTGTTAAATAAGAAGGACTAGTTAACTAAAGTGTTTTCACTTTAGTTAAACTAAAAGATGACACTTCATTTAAAGAGAGTTAAATAAGTGACAACAAAGAATATATAGTTAACTAAGTGTTATTGCATGGAGACACTTATGTTAAACTAAAATATGACATGTAAGTTATGACACTTGCATGTCGACACTTAAGTTAGCAACCTAACTAAGTGGGAAATATTTCAGTTAAGAGGCGAGTTCATCCTAAGTGGCAGATACTGAGATAAAGCATTTCATGAGAAGTGAGGCACACCTCTGCATGCAAGATTAATACATCTAGTTTGAGGGTGATTTCATCCTAAAGTTAGAAGATAAAAATAGAAGAGAAGAATGTATAAATATTTTATATGGGATTGATGAATCCAATGTGAAACGAATTCTCTTCTCCATTGAAGGCAAGGCGCTTTTCTTTATGCAGGTTATTGTTCATGCTTGTTATTGTTGTGTTGGGAACACATCCGATTAATATATCTTCTCTATTGCTTTCATATATTCATCAAGAGTGTTTGGTGATCTCTTATCTTCTGAAAGCAATATGCTATGTTGAAATTTAAATCATTCTTTGTTATCCATTATATTATACTGAGAAGAATTGTTGGGGTTTTTGTTCTCATCATTTTGAGGATTTCCCCTAGGGTATATCTTATGTTATGGTTGTATGAATTTCAAGGATTGAATTGTCTCATTGCTTCCAGTCTCTGCATCTAAAAGAATTAAAGATCAAATATAAACCAAATTTCAACACGGTATCAGAGCTCAGGGTGTGAAGGAGCTTAGTTTTGCATTCCAGCTAGAGCCTACATTGATCCTAAGAAGTTCAGCACAAGATTTGAAGATTATGACATCAGTGTCTGTACGATCGAAAGACTATCTTGAGGGCACCTAAAAATTCAACACTTGGAAGGCTAGGATTCTCAACATCCTATAGGAGCACGACTTAGATGGATAAGTATCCATTGTGGTGGAGGATCTTACATCTAATGCAGGGCACATCAAATTCAAGAAGAATCAAGCTAAGGCCAAACAAATCATCTATGATTCAGTAAAAAATAACTTGATGCCTGTGATCACATCGATGAAGACTGCGAAATAATTTTATGATACATTGACTAATCCATATGAGAAGAAGGCCCAGAGTCAAAAGAGGGAATTGAAGAATAAGATTTGAAACTTAAATATGGATATTGATGAGACATTGGACTCCTTCTTCTCCAAGATCTCTAAGGTCAGAGATCAACTTGCTAGTATTGGAGTAGTGGTGGATGAAGATTATCTTCTCCGAAATGCTATTGATGTTATCCCATACTCATGGGAAACATTCTTGGCTATGGTAAATGGATGAAAGGTACAACCTAATTTTGAAAGGTTGTGGCATGACTTCCTCCAAGAGTAGGGGGGAATCTAGATCAAGTCAGTGTGCATCAAAGAAGAAAATCTTTCCCTCAAAACAAGAATGAAGAAAGGAAAGAAACCCTTCTTCCAAAAGAACTTCTCTCATCCAAAGAAGAACAAGTTAGTTCAACAAAGGATTTGACAAGTAAAAATCTAGATTCTTCAATTGCAACAAGAAAGGCCATTTCTCAAGAGAGTGCAAAGAAAAGCAGAAATGAAAGTTTCATGCTTCTACCGCCATAGAAGATGAAATCACTCAAAAGAATGCATCCGAAGAAAAGGGGACAAGAAGGGAGTATTATATTTTCTCCTCCCTTTCAGGATCCATCATCACAAATGTAGACACACGGTTGATTCATAGTAGGGCATCCAAAGATATGACTGGTTACAAGAATGCCATCATCGATAGAAAGGAGAAAGGATTCACATGCATGGTAGAGTTGGGGGACAACTCAACTTATTCGATCCAAGGAGTTGGATCCACCTAATTCCAGTTGAGCACCGATGATATTCTACATGTGGATGACATTATATATGTTCCAACATTCAAGAAGAATCTCCTCTCAATTTTGGTTATTGAAGACAAAGGCTTCCGAGTTAGCTTCATGGATAACAAAGCACTTTTATGGACGAAGAACAAAAGCCTAGAATTTGTTGCTGTGATTGGAGTTCGAGAGGGAGGAATCTACAAGGTACCTGGGAAGTACATTCAAGCTATGATTCATCACACTATCATTCCATGTGAGATATGGCACCGAAGGATTGGACACCTACACTACAAAGCATTACCAACATTTAAAAAGATGGTAAAAGGTATTCTCGTATTTGATTTTGAGCATGATAGTGTATGTCGGGGTTGTGCACTCGGGAAGAATGTTAAGAATTTTTTTTCTAGTTGTACTACTAGATATAAAGGGATTTTAGATTTAATAAATTCTGATATATGTTGTCCGATGTCATCCCCCTACCTGAGTAGATTCTTATATTATTTACTATTCATAGATGATTTTTCTAGGAAGTCATGGATTTATTTCATGAAGGATAAAAGTGAAAGTTTTAGCAAATTTAAAGAGTTTAAATCCCTAGTTGAAAATAAGAAATAAAAGCACATCTATGCATTAAGGTCTAATAATGGAGGTGAATTTGATTCACATGCATTTAATGATCTATGTAGTGATGCAAGAATATAGAGACAGTTAAAAGTTCCTTACAACCCTCAGCAAAATGGGGTTTCCGAAAGGAAGAATAGAACTATATGTGAGGCTGTAAAATCCATGATGCATGATCAAGATATGTCTAGCTCATTATGGGAAGATGCCACCCGTACAACTGTGTACATCCATAATAGAATCCCACATACCATTCTAGATTAGAAGACACTAGAAGAAGTGTTTACCAGTGACAATCTAGACATCTCACATTTGAGGATCTTCAGGATCCTAGTATACATTCATGTACTGAAAGAAAAGAGAACAAAGATGGAGCCTTCTAGAAAGAAAGGAAACGTTGTGGGCTATAGCGAGTCATACAAAGCATGCCAAATATATGTACCTAGTGAGAGACACATTGAATTCAGCCAAGATGTTACCTTCCAAGAGGAATCTCCTTTCAAAAGATCAAAAGAGACTCAATGTGATTCAAATATAGAGGATCTTGAGTACGATTCCCCCCCTTCAAAGTTTGACAGGGAGAAACCAGAAGACGCCTAAGATTCAATAGATCCTAAAGAACTAGTAGAATTGGTTGAGAGGTCACCTAATGAACCTCCCACTAAAAGAAGATCTTCTTGGTGCCGATACATCTTATAAAATGCAGAGAAACATGGAGCACCAAAAGGCTAAGCCAGAGAGTGCAAGCAGCCTGACAGATATTCAGGGTATGTTGCACTGATGAGCCACACCAGTGATTCAGAACCATACTCATATCAAGAATTTGCAAAGAAGAAAGTTTGGAAATATGCAATGATAGAAGAGTACAACTCTAAAATGAAGAATCATGTTTGGGAGGTTGTTCCCAAAACTGATGGGAACTCCATTGTGACTTCCAGATGGCTTTACAAGATAAAGCATGTTGCGAATTGTAGCATTGAGAATTATAAAGACAGAGTCATTTCCATAGGTTTGTCTTAGAAAGAAGGCGTTGATTATGATGAGACCTTTTCCTATGTGGCAAGGTACACCACAATCTAAGCAATGATTGCACTTGCATCTGTTCTAGGATGGAAACTTCACGAGATGGATGTGAAGACAGCCTTTCTCAATGGTGAGGTTGAGGAAAAATTTTATATTCAATAGCCTGAAGTATTTGTGGTGCATGGGAAGGAGTCCCATGTTTGCAAGCTAAATAAATATCTATATGGGCTTAAGCAAGCCACCAGAGCTTGGTACGCCATAATTGATAGCTACCTTCAGAAACTGGGTTTCTATAAGAGTGAAGATGATCCAAATTTGTACTTCAAAGTATTGAAGAACCAACCATTGATATTGGTTCTATATGTTGAGTATTTGTTTCTCACTATACAGGAACATTTGATTGCTTGGTGCAAGATGGAGCTCACATCAGAGTTCGAGATGAAAGACTTAGGTCTAATGCACTACATTCTTGGCCTTGATATCTGGCAATGAAAAGATGATTTTTTTCTATCTCAAGGAAACTACATTGTGGGTACATTGCGCGGGTTTGGCATGATATATTGCAAATCTATGACTACACCGATGGTTTCCAATTTGAGGAAACTTCATGAGTAAGGATCTAGATTAGATCCAACAGATCCCACTTTGTATAGATAGCTTATAGGCTCGCTAATGCATTTGATACATTCAAGGCCTGATATATGTTATGTTGTGAGCATTCTGAATTAATTTATGTCTGATCCGAGACACAGACATTGGACTACTGCTAAGCACGTGATTAGGTACCTTCTAGGTAAAATTTCATATGGAATCAAATATGCCTCTAGTGGAGGAGTCATGTTACTTGGTTATACAAACTCAGACTAGGGTGGAAGCATTGTGGACTATAAGAGTCTGGATATTGTTATAGCCAAGGATCAACTATGATATCTTGGTCCAACAAGAAGTAGGGATTTGTTTCCCAAAGCACTACCAAAGCAGAATACATAGCTTCTAGAGTTTCCTTCCGATAAGCAGTGTGGCTCAGAAAGATACTTGCAAGGTTGTTCGGTGAAAATATTGAGCCTACAGTTATTAGGCGTAACAATCAGAGTTGCATCAAGATTTCCAAAAATGCAGTGTTTCATTACAAGTCGAAGCACATTGAAATGAAGTATCATTTCATCCGAGACATGGTCCAGAAAGGTACAGTGAAACTTCAGTACATTTCTACTAATGAGAAGATTGCAGATGTGTTAACAAATCCTCTGTCAGTGACGAAGTTAAGGTACTTTCAAGAAAATCTTGGTATGGCAGAGAATGACTCCCTCATGGAGAGGGAGTGTTAAATATACAACATCAAGAGACATTCTCCAAACCAATATTGTGTAACCAAGATTGATCCTCCTGTATATAGGTGAGGACTTTGACTTCCTTCCATGTAAAGGTTATTATTCCTGTATAGAGGTACTTGATCAAATTAATGATGTTGTAAATTCTTATTGGACAAGACTCCATATTTGTGTGTCAAGACATAATTATCATGTGAACCTTCTGTATAAAGGTATCCATGAGATGGACCTCCCGTAATAATAGAGGTGGACCTTTTGTATAAAGGTCATGCTTTACTTGTTAAAAACATTTAATGTTGTGTGATATATTATTAACCATGATCACCAGTTTCTATTAAGTCTCCTTTAGAGATTGATCACCTCTAAAGTGAATTAATTTAGCATATGATCATTTGGTCTGAAATAATATAATATGATCATAACATCCGATAATTATTCTTATTATAATGTAATGTGATGGATAATTAAAGTTAGCACATATTGACCATGAAGTAAAAGATAAATAAATAAAAGATAAAGCATAGAGATCAAGAGAATTCGAAATTTCCTATGCGAACACTTCAGCTAATTAAAGAGAACTCAAATTGTTAAAGCTTCACTTATAAAGCTTCAGTTAAGTATCAATGCTTTATTTAAAGCATCGGTTAAAGATATGTCTTAGTTAACTAAATAACTCACAGTGGTCACTTCAAGTAAATCAATCAACATGATTTCAGTTGACTAAGTGTTAAATAAGAAGGACTAGATAACTAAAGTGTTTTCACTTTAGTTAAACTAAAAGACAATGCTTTAGTTAAAGAGAGTTAACTAAGTGACAAGAAAGAAGATCTAGTTAAATAAGTGTTATTGCATGATGAAACTTATGTTATAATAAAAGATGACACGTGATTTATAACATTTTCATGTCGACACTTAAGTTATCCACCTAACTAAGTGGGGAAAATTTCAGTTAAGAGGAGAGTTCATCCTATGTGATATCCCAGTGAGATAAAGCACTGCATGAGAAGTGGGGAACACCTTTGCATCCAATATTGATACATCCAGTTTGAGGGCGAGTTCATCCTGAATTTAGAAATAAAAATAGAAGAGAAGAATGTATAAATATGTTATATGAGATTGATGAATCCAATGTGAAGCCAATTCTCTTCTCCATTGATGGCAAGGTGCTTCTCTTTGTGCAGGGTATTGTTTGTGCTTATTATTGTTGTGTTGGGCACACATCCAATTGATATATGTTCTCTTTGCTTGTGTATCTTCATCAAGAGTGTTTGGTGATATCTTATCTTCTGAAATAAATATGATATGTTTTAAAAGAAATCATTCTCTGCTATCCATTATATTATACTGAGAAGAATTGTTGGGGTTTTTGTTCTCATAATTTTGAGGATTTCCCCCAGGGTATATCGTGTGTTATGGTTGTATGAATTTCATGGATTGAATTGTCACATTGCTTCAATTCTCTGCATCTAAAAGATTTAAAGATCAAAGCTCAACCAAATTTCAACAATTAGTATGAGAAATTATGGGAATGTTACAAGTGGTATCAGAGCTAGGTTGCAGCACTCAGACCTATTTGGGATGAAAATAAATAAGAAGACATATTTTTAGTGAAATAACAATTGAGTTTGTTGTAGATAACATAAATTGACAAGGTAAATATTAGTTAATTCTTTCCCTCCCCCACCCTGAGTCAATTGTATTTTAAAGGATGAATTGTAGGCATACATCTAAGCCCTTGTTTTTGTCATTAATGTGGAGGCGAATATAACAATTTGGGATGTATACTAAGGCAATTTCCACTAAAAAATAAATCATTATTAATTATGTCTCTTTCTCATTGTCATTTATATTGCATGATGAATGTATTGTAATTTTGAAATTCATATGGTAGGAGATGCGTATAACATTGATGATTAAAATGAACTAAATTTGTAGTTTTATAGAGAAAATAATTGATGAGATAAAGGTACCGAAAGTATCTTCAAGAAACCTATGGATGGACAGTACTTATGCTCAAACTAGATTGACGGTTTAGTCATCTTAAACGAGATAAGTACCCTTTTCTTATTTTGACTAGAGCTCAATTTTTGTTAGCAAAATTATTGTTGTAATGATATTTAGTTTGTAAGCATTGAGGGGAGAGGGTATTAGAATATCGATAGATGCATGATACATAGAATCCTTATAGTACATGTTTATGAACTATTAAATAGTGTGCAGATCTTTTTGAACTTGGAAGGAATAGTTTAGATACCAATTAAACTAATGCAAGGCAAACCCTTAGAAGAAGTATGTAGATGTTATGCCCACAATAAATTGTGTAAAACTGTATGATTGGTGAAAAAGACAAATTTTTGATATAAATGATTAGACTAAGATTCTTCATTAGTTATATTACCTATCTCTTGTGTTCCAAAATAACCAGTAATGATATTCCTTGATAAAATTTGAGGTGCCCTGTTAAAGGGAAATTGTTTCATTAAAGAAATGTAGTTTTGATGCATGTCTATACATTAGCATGGAAGAATTGTGTCAATATAGTGATGTATGAGATATTAACATAATTTGAAAATTGATCAATAGGATTTTTGGTTACAATTCCAAGTATCTTTAATGTTGTATTGTAAAATAACTGTCTCCTTGACTTTCAATGCGCAAAAAAAAAAATATTGAAGGGAAATTAGCTCATTACAGGATATGTAAGGAATATGATGATTATAAATCTCAATATTGCAAATATTTGATTTATGATCAAAGTTTAAGAATGAACATATAAGTGATGATATGGTTAAATACCGAAGAATATGAAATGCAACAATTAATGGTATATAGTTGATTTGAAGTTGATCAAAAGTTGATTTAGTCAGTAAGTGGACTTATTGTTGATATGATAACAATATGATGTTGTGACTAACTATCTGTGAAATTGTGATGGATAAAGAGAACTTTGTGAAGGCGATAAATAATGGAACCGGGATGAGAACCAAGATTCCATGATGTGACTAATATTGAATACTAAATAATTGTATGATCATTATTTTGGATCCATGAATGAGGAAAGACAATATAGAGATAGAAAAACACTAAGTGGAAAAATTGATGATTCAGCCCCAACATGCTAAAAGTAATTTTCCTGGACTCAAGCAAGAAAGCTTGAGTGGAAAAGAATGTAGTTTCCTGGACTCAAGAAAGAAATCTTGAGTGGAAGAGAGAGAGGGAAGGTGATCATCAATGACAAGACCTAGGAAAACTAAATTAAAAATAACATCAGGGGAACATGATGTTGTTTTATGTTTTTTTTAGGATGAAAACTTTTGGCTGGCAATCAAAAGAGAAGTAATCTCAAAATCTGAAAGCCCGTAAGACCACATTTAATTTGGTGATAGTTCTCAAGGGAGAGTTTTGTGTACAGTTGAGTGTTGTTGTTCAGTCTTTCAACCCCGTGGTGTAATAATGGGACATAAGGGTAAAAAGATTCCAAGTAAATTAGTTGATAGCTTCCCTGATGTTTAAGTATGATATATGCAAATATTACCGTATGTAATAAGAAATTCATCCAAGGATTAGGGTGAATGTCAAGTTTTGGGGTTGGTTGCTCAGAAAAATTTGATATAATGCTATTGACTTGTGAATTAAGGTTATGTGTAAATCAAGCTAAGGATTGGATAAGAGGATTGTCGTCATTAAGTTAAAATGAAGAACGAAGCTCCAAAAGATAAGTGAATTATTTTTTTTACCTATACATTCTTTTTGGTTAAATTGAGAGATAATCATGTGCTCGCATATATTTATGTTGATATTCTAGGAAGAACTTGTATTGTTTGCTTAAAATTCAGGTTATGGAAGACAAGGAACATTGAAGACATCCAAAAGAGATGTCAAAAGTTTAGAAGCTCTCGAAAAAAATATGAGACGGGATAATTGAAAATTTTTCATTGCACAACGACTAAAAGTCGAAGATAAAGGGATAAATCTTACCAACACCGAGGACGATGTTATTCTTAAGAGGGGAAGGATGTAACATCCCTCTTTTACCCCTATTCTTATGTAACCAAAATTGCAACTATGTACCAGTTCTTGGCTCAGAGCTCAAGGCCAAGGCCCTGCCATTGAACTTTGTAAGTATTTCTATTTACTTCCTATGTTGTATTTTTGGATTTGTAGACATAGGATACTGAAGTTTATGATGTAACTAAACAATGAGGGTTATGGAAACCACTAGGGAGAGAGGGTGAAGGCAAGTGAATCCTAGGGAATCTTATCAGTGATGACAATGCGCCATCATAGTTCCTATGGATGCTAAAGGCTAGCGATCTATCATTTCCCACTCATAAACATAAAACTTATAATTATGGATACTAGCTCATTATAAATCCTTGAGTGACTGCGATACAACACCCTAATTGTAATGTCCCCATTCAAATAAATTTCAAAAGAGGAAATTCCACCAATTTACTAGTTTCCTAGGTTGGGATGGAAACATTGGGATGTTGAATGAGGGAGCTAATAAAACCCAAATGGACATTAGATTGACATAAATATAATAAAATGGGTAAAATAAATATTTATGATAGGAAAATAAGGTGGCACTTGGTCATGGAGACACATTGATGGTGTGGGACCCACACAAAGCTAGATTCCTCATGCCACATGGCATTCTATTCTCACCCATTCGAATCCGAGGTGGAGTCTAATGATCTTGGGGATTTGGAAGGTCAATATAATTAAAATGACTCAATGAAGGTCAAATTGGATTGGAAGAGCAACTCCCATGGAAGAGGAAGAGGAATTTTGTAGCTAGTGGGACACTTTGACTAGATTCCCTAGCTCTATGAAAACAATGATGAAGATGCTATGACACTGATGACAAAAATCGGATCTAAATGCTGACATATGACATATATGACATGTCAAGGCTAAAAATAGCATCCAAGAAGGCTCCCAAGTGAGTTAGGGCAGCCAAAGAGACACCAATTCGAATTCGGTGAAGGAGGAGGCTAGAATTGAAAGAACAAATGGCATACTTGGGAATCTCTTCCCAAATTGAGTTGGCATGAATATTATGAATTTTATAAAAGTCAGGAACAAATAATAATACTGACGTTTGATCATTTTACATTTTGCATTTTGCATTTTGCATTTGGAGAGAAGAGCTAGTAGAGACCTAGTCTACTTTCGTTAGCACCAATTTAGAGGGTGAAAGATTCCCATCCTAATTGGAAATTGGAGAGTCCATTTAGACCTTTAATTTGGATCTACAATGGACTATTTAGTTATAGGTTGAATCTACATGGAATATCGTGGTTCATTCAGCTACAACTCATTCTTCCATCTCTTTCACATTTTATTGCATATTCGGGCCCCTGGAGGAATTGCGGCCTTGGTGAGATGATGATCTCTTTGTGAAAGTCCATGAATCTCAATTTATTTGTATTATGATATATATACTCTGTATTTACTGCTCATAAGACTCTCAGGTCGAAATACCAAGTGAAGTTGTGTAAAAATACCAAACAATGCATAAATGATGCCATTTTCCCTAGATCTTGTTGTTGGAGCTTGAAGAGACATGATTTCGAATTGTATAAGTCATTATCTATGATTTTGTTGATTTATGGAGTTTCATTAATGTTCTGAATAAGTTTCATTAACATTTCATAAGTCCTTGGCACCTAAAATTCGAATTTCATAACATATGGTGAAAATTACTAGCTTCCCCCCTTATGTGAAGTATTGCACATAAACATCTGATTTAAGTGAGTTGAAGAAGGCCATAGGAACTAATTAATGATACATTGGGGAGATATTTAAAGCCATTTATCAGTACCATATCTCTGTTCATAAATTTGGAAGTGTTTAACAACATTTGGAGAGCTATCTTTGTCCACTACCCTTGGGGGTTTTGAAGCTCAATTTGACTAGAATTATTCCCTACTTTGTCCAGATTGTAAATGAATGCTACATAAGTGTTTTAAGGTTTGTTAAGAATACATCAGCCTAATTTATATGTATTAATACCTTTCAAATACCTTCATACCCAATTTGGAAGCAGTAGTGACAATACTAGTCTAAGGGTCGAATTGGTCAAAATTTGCAATTTTTCCTAGTTTGTGCAAATTATTAAAAAGGGACACTACCAGTGGTATTCAAGCATGGTCCTTGAACCTGATGTGGATGACCATTCATGAGGACAATAAGTCAAATAAATCATCCCCCGCCCTTAGAAACTGAAACTAAAAGTACTTTGGTAAAAGGGAAGAGTAGGAGAAGAAGTGCATTCTTTGGTAACCATGAGTAAGGATGAGAAATGAACCTTAGAGGATAATGAGGAGTTTAGAAAATACCTGAAACCATTCTTTGAAGACATGACAAAAAAACTAATGCAAGGGTTTGAATTGTTGGCTAGTCAATTTGGAAGCAAATTGGCAATAGGAGGGAGCAGTGGTTATCCTTTTGAGGAAAAGAATGCAATGGATGAAAGAATTTGTGTCACAAAGGAGGAACCTCATGTAATGGTGGAACATGAGGTACATGTTGATATGAAGGTGATTAAAGATGCTACACTCAAACAATAAGAAAGACAAGCACTTGTCTTTGTTAAGAGGGATTATGAGTTGCCTCATGGAGAGAGTTGCAAATCCTTGGAGGAGGCACATGATCTCACAATAGTTGGACCAGCCAATTATGGAGAAGATGAATTAAATATTTTGATGGCTAAGAGTTGTAAATATTTAAGGTTGGTTCATAATTCCTCACCGCCTGCTTCTTTTTCATCCACATCAATTGGGGATGAAAATTGGGTAAAAGGTTTTTTCCTAATGGTGCCACATGAGGAGTATGAAACTCCTACCTCTCCTTTTGATGATTGCATGACTAGAGCACCTTATTATTTACATTGTAATAAACATACTTTGTTATTTCTTGACGATACACATATCCATGGAGGCATAAGTGGTACTTATGTGAGCCCCTTGAAGGCTCATTATTTTCTTTGCTCCCTACTTGGTTCAGATTTTAGTGGAGATTATTCATTCACTTCATGGATGAAAGAATACATGGATGATTGTTTTGATGCGTCTTAAATATTTTTGGAGCATCATTATAGGACATGGGATACTCACCTATGTCATTGGAGCATATTTGATTGGTCACTTGATGATTATATGCACCGGGAAAATGGTGGTCTACTTACTTGGAGGTACACACACTTTCATGATTCTTTGATGAGGCACCTCCTTGATGTACATTTTTATTATGTTGTAATGTACTTTGATGATATATATTTTGTATTTATGATGTTGGGAAGAAGGTATACAAGGAAATGGGATCTAGGAATTCTCTTTCCTGATGGTATGGATTGGAGAGCACTCCTAATTGTTGGAGTGCAATACAAGCAATGGGACCCTGGAATAATTTTAGTCTCATTGGTTTCAGATTTTTGTTTTCGAAACAAAAAAGGTTCTTAAACATCCATGTTCGAATTGATTGAGGACAATAAATCTTGGGTGGGGATGATTGTAATGGCCCCATTAAAATAAATTTCAAAAGAGGAAATTCCACAAATCTACTAGTTTCCTAGGTTGGGGTGGAAACATTGGGATGTTGAATAAGGGGGATAATAAACCCAAAATGGATATTAGACTGACATAAATATATTAAAAGGGGTTAAACAAAAATTTATGATAGGAAAATAAGGTGGCACTTGGTCATGGAGACACATTGGTGGTGTGGTACCCACACAAAGCTAGGTTCCTCATGCAACATGGCATTCTATTCTCACCCATTCAAATCCAAGGTGGATTATAATTATCTTGGGGAGTTGGAAGGTCAATATACTTGGAATGAATCAATGAAGTTCAAATTAGAGTGGACGAGTAATTCCCATGGAAGAGGAAGGGGCATTTTGGAGCTAGTGGGACACTTGTACTAGATTCCCTAACTCTATGACAACAATGATGAAGATGCTATGACACCTATCCCAAAAATTAGAACTGAATGATGACATCTGACATATATGACATGTCAGGTCTAAAAATAGCCTCCAAGAAGGCACTCAAGTGAGTTGGGGAAGCCAAAGAGACACCAATTCGAATTTGGTGAAGGAGGAGGCTAGAATTGGAAGTACAAGAGGCATACTTGGGAATCTCTTCCCAAATTGAGTTGGTGTTTGAAGGACAATATACCAAGAGCGGACTCGAGGCCTGATATCCCTAGCTCAACGCGAGTCTAGAACAAATAGAACATAATATAAATGACGTCCTAGATCTAATTAGAGATCAAGGAACTAGATACATTTACCTTATAGATTGTTGATCCTTTTCTCCTTGAATGCTACTCCAAACTTGACGATATTCAGATCTGAGATGCAAAACCTGTCATGATAACAAGAAAAAAAAACAAGTAAAACACATCTACACAATAATATATCTAAGTAAGTAGTCAAGCAGGCGAACTACACAAGATATCATTAACACAGTGAGATTTTGGTGGAAATCACTTCTATTACTGTATTGAAAGGGAAGTACATAGGATGAAAAGATTACAACCAATGACTTGATGTAGCAATCCTCATCTGATCAAACCAATGCCAAAGCCTCCCAAGTAAGTGTGAGTATCCCAATAGATTAGTGGAGATCTCTCCTAAGGTAATTTCACCAACATGTAGACACTATAGACTTCCTCCCTTTGGAATGGGAGTGAGCTTCACTTATATAGGACTAAGTGGATAGGTAGGTTGAGATATGGTAGCAGAGAGATAGGGGATCCTTCCAAGAGGTTAGGAACCGAATGCCAGCTCTCCCAAAGGTCAGGGATAGGGATCCATGTCATCTAGATTCGAGAATGGGTTCAAAGAAGCTATTTTTGTCCATTAACTGACATAATCCTAGGCTGCTAGAGGTCAACCTGTGACATCACGATTTGCGTGAAGACAACCTACGCCGACCTCTCTAAACCTAGTATAAATGGGTTTGCATCTCTTCCAAGTTAACGACTTAGATAAGGAAAATTTAGGGATGTTCACACTGAGTCTCATGATGGTAAGATTTTAGGTGTAATAGAATGCCCCTCAAAGCATGAAGCTGTTTGAAACTGGACAAGTGAAATGCTTTGACAGAAGGAATGGCAATGGCTCATCGGATGAAGGATATTGCTGCAGTACAACTTACTATGAGTACACAATCTCATATGATGTACAACATGGTTTCCAACCAATACATTGCAGATCCATGGTAGTAATGATCGACTGAACACAATCATGGCTACTAGATACAAGCGTAGATCCATGATGAGATGATAACACAGCCACGACCAGTACAAATGTGGATCTATGTAATATGACTTAAAAAAATATTTGTCGCAACTTGGGTAAAACATGACTCCCCAGGGTCTTCAAGCGGAACCCGCAATGATACGAATCCATCCATGTGATTACAAATATCTTAACATCGAACATGGTAGAAACCACTTGATTACTGGTCATTGATGTATACCGTTAACAAGCGCGAGGGAAATCACCATTGATGTCAATGATCCCCAAGGTATCACAATACATATCACCAAGCATGAATAAATGAGTTGAAGTCGAACGCTGGATGAAATATTTCAATCAAGAGTCAATGATGTAAACTCATGTCGAAAGCGAGGTAACATACCATTGAGGCATGCAGGGCCAAGGTACTTGGTTCATTTCTAGATTCAATCCTCGGATGATGTGTTGAAGTCGACAAGGATGAATCCGTCGAAGGAGGTCCATGATGAATCCCTCATCATTGACACGAAACATGACAAATTATGTTGAGAGTAGATCGAATGGTACAATAACATACATGATTGACTTAGAGTAGATCGACATGATTGAAGGTGTACTGACTGCAATTAATGAGTGGTGAAAATATTCTTGAACATGGGCATGGCATGACTTGGCAGTATTGACATGACTAGTATGAAACCAACTTCTTAATGCAACTGATTATGGAAGAGTTCTTCGAATGACTCAAAGGAGTGACTAGACTCATGAAGTAGGTAAGACTCGAGGACAAACAGATGATCCAAGTACAGTATGCAAATGCAAATGACTACCATGTTCAAGAACGACTAGGTACTGCCACATATAAAGGGTGTAACATAAAAGCTTTCCTTTCTCCCCATCATGAATGATCATTGCGTCATGTGTTTTTAATGAGCTTGATGAGGGTAACCAGATGCTTGGTATAGCTCATCTCATAGATAATTCCAATCCCAAAAATTTTCCGAACCTGGGAGAGGAGGGGTTCATCCCATGATGGGCCCTTCCATGTTAGAGTTTAATGAGTCCATAGAAGGTAAAATCAGTTTTCATTTCATGTTTAGAGAGTCTGAAAAGAACTAAAGAAGACTCCAAAGGTCCTTTTTCGTAAAGTTAGCCTATTCGCCCAAAAAAGGGTAAAACAATGCGAGAGAGGACTCTTCCAGTCATGATTGGCTGGAGTATTCCTTTTTCATAAATAATGCCCCATGGTCCGAAAAAGGGGTAAACTATCACTACGGAGACGATCATCCAAATACTTTTACAAGCGTGAACGAATAAATTTCTCTTGGTCATCTTTTCCTATTTTAGGAGTCTAAAAAGAACTCAAAGAAGACTCCATGGAAAAAAGTTTCATGGTTGATGACTGAGTATGACAAAGGAAAAAGTAAACTCCGCACAGTTCCTTTTCTGCAAATAGTCTAGCGAGGATGGATAAAGTGATAAGCCTATACTCGGTAGACACACCTTTTTACTCAAATTTTTAACGAGCACAATAATGGTATCAAAAGCACTCGGAATCTTTTTCATATTTGAACCAAAGCACAAAAAATTAAAAACTAATCTCAAACCACTTTTCATGTTTTAACCAGAGCACGAAAAAGTGAAAATTAAGCTCAAACCACTTTTCATGTTTTAACCAGAGCACGAAAAATGTTAAAAGTAAGCTCAAACCACTTTTCATGTTTTAACCAGAGCACGAAAAAAAGTGAAAAGTAAGCTCAAATACCATCTTACTGTTTTTAACGAGCTCGAAGAGAGGTGAAAAGAATTCTCAAGATGTCTGCTTCATTTTTTAACGAGCTTGTAATAGAGAATGAACTATTCTCGGGATAATGCCCATTGGAAGGTTTCTTCCCAACATGATGGCTAAAGGCTGGAAAGTTTGCCCCCAACACAAAAATTGACGGCTTACTTCTAGTATGATTCTAGAGGTACTGTTTCATTTTTTACCGAGCTTGATACAGGAAATGCTCGAGATTATTTCATGGTTTAGTGAGCTCGAAAACCAAAAAAGGAAAGTATGCTCGAAAATGATCACATTGGTGGAATCTTCCCCAACCTGGTATCCAGAGGTTGGTACATGCCCCCAGCATGATTGCTAGATGTAAGTGACTTAGCTCCAACATGGTGTGGAGAGGCGATCGAGTTGACTTCAACATAACTTCCATAGGTTGAAGACATGCCCCCAAGCTTCATTTCATTCGCCTAAGGCATAGGAGGGTGAAAAGAAAGTTCAGGATATGTTTCATTTTTTAACGAGTTTGACACGGGAATAGAACTCTGCTCAAAAGACCTGTTTCATTTTTTAAAGAGCTTGAAACAGAAAGGGAACTATGCTCATGAAGCTGGTCTCATTTTTATGCAAGCTTGAAGCCAAAGGTAAACTATGCTTAGGGGGTCTATTCCATTTTTTAATGAGCTTGGAATCAAAGACTAATCTGTGCTCATGGGAACCTCTTTCATTTTTTAACGAGCTTGACACAGAAAGGGAACTATGCTCAGTGAAGTTGGTTTCATTTTTAATCAAGCTTGAAACCAAAGGTAAACTCTGCTCAAACTACTGGTTTCATTTTTTAACAAGCTTGAAGCCAAAGGTAAACTCTGCTCACAACCTTTTTCATTTTTTAACGAGCTTGAAGCCAAAGGTAAACTCTGCTCGCAACCTATTTCATTTTTTAACGAGCTTGAAGCCAAAGGTAAAATCTTCTCAAATACTGGTTTAATTTTTTAACGAGCTTGAAGCCAAAGGTAAACTCTGCTCAAAGTAGTGGTTTCATTTTATAACGAGCTTGAAGCCAATGGTAAAGTCTGCTCAAAGTAATGGCACCTATCTAGAGGTTGGTAGTGTGACCCCTAGCATGATGTCCAGAGGCTGGAGATACGCCCATCATGCTTAAGGGGAAGAAACCACTAAAACATGTGGAACGTTCAGGGAAGTTTGTTGAATGGAGGTCATGCGATGATTGGGTGTTAAAAAGGAAAGCTAATCAATGGTCACAATCCTCCCATCAGAGGGAAAATACATCACTTGAAAGAGTGTTGACACGACAACTTTCATAGCATAGACATAATCACGTCCAAGGAGTAGATTAAAATATAAAGGACCTTGGACAACCATGACATCAACATAAATAGTTTCACCTCCCAAGGTGACAGATAACTTTGGAAGAATCCCTAAAGGTCCAGTAGGCCTTCTATTAAAATCCAAAATTTGGATGGCAGCCGGTACAAGCTGAGGAGACACTATTGCTTGCCAAGAAGTTGAGGATAAAATACTAACATAAGCTCCCTCATCAACTATAGTGTGAAAGATTTCCTTATCGGCAACACCTACAAATATCTGGAAAGGAACATATGAGGGGAGACGGGATTCTGCTAGACTATTCCAATCAAATGAAATAACCTCGGCGCTTGGAGGGGGTCCAGTGGAAACGGACTCTTTCCCCCCATGATCGGAACTGACTAGAAAAACATTAATGGTTATTAATCCACTCTCATCGAGGAGAGTAGGATGAGATGAAGACTGTGTCAAGGTGATAGTTGCAATCTGAATGCTCTCTGATAGAAGAGCGGGATCGAGTGGAGATGGAAGTGACTCGATCACTTCACTCTCGGAAGGAAGAGTGGGATCAATTACAGATGAAACTGAATTGATCACTTGGTCAACCAGCGGGGGGTCGAGGGACAACTTACTATCACACGTTGGAAGCACCCGTTGAGGACTAGTAATATCTTCCAACCATCGTGAAGCTTCATCCATGCTTGGACAAAGGAAATTACGGTGCATACCCTTGCATATCAAACAGAGATATAGGACTTTACCCTTCCAACCCTTCACCAATAGGTCACTGGTCGAGGGAGTGTCATCAACATGATGGTCAGAGGTTGACGATACAAGTGCTTTGGGGTTTCTAGACCACACTTCTGACACACAGGAAAGATCGAGACAATCCTTGAGAAGGTGATCACCCTTGAAAAGTTTGCAAGGGAACTTGGGCTTATGAGGTGTTCTCATAGAATGAGTTCCATCAGAGGAAGATGGTTGATGCTCGGTCCCTTTCTTATCCTTCTTCTTATCCTTCACGGGGTTTTCATGGCTTCACAAATCGCTATATACCCAAGGGTCTAATAGTAAAATGCAACAAGGAGGATTGGGACCATACCCTTACCTGAATACCCGAATACCTGGACAGTACGTGCGTAGTAATCTCCCCGAGTGTTGTTCTCGGTGTATTGCTCTGCCAAGATGACCAAATGGTTAACTCAGTTGGTTTCAGGAATCCTAATGGTGTCTTCCGATATACGCAAAGTACGTGGGAGCTCAAATCCGTAGTGGTGTTGTCTAATGCACAACCGTACGGCATGAGACCTTCCTATATACTACCGAGTACGTGAAACACCTTTCTATATACGCCGAGTACGTGAAACACCTTTCGAATACGCCAAGTACGCGAAGTACTTGGTGGGTATGTGAAAGAGATTTGATATACCTGTTTGGTACGTGAAATAGCTTCGATATACCGATAAGTACGTGGAAGACTACAATACCCCCGGAATACAGTGTTGGCAAGTAACGACAGTTACCACATTTTATGATGCCAGAACACGTCACTAACTTACACATAGTTAGTAAATGAGTTTAACCTAATCTAGCGTTAATTTTTTCTTGTGTGGTTAGGTGGATGCATGAGGTGTAGGAAGGAAATGTAAAAATAATGCAAATCCTAACTACGTGACAATGCACGTTTTCCTTTGTCTTTCGATGAAACCTACTTAAGGTAAGGAGATATCTTTTTCTCTTTTACAATCAAAATGACCTTAAGCAGTAATGAAATTAAGAATTCCTACCTAGAATGCAATAACTCTAACTTTCCACAATAATAAGCCAAAAAGCGCAAATAAAATGAAAGATGCGACGAAATCTTAACAATGTATAAGACAAAATAATGAAGCACTTTCAATTTTCAAATGCATGTATCAAAAATGGAACTTGATAACGAAACGATTTTCATATCTATATACAGAAAGTGAGAGAATATCTACAACACTCTAATCGTTCAGAAATTCCCAAAGAAAAATGACAAGCACCCAAACAACTCAAAGGCACTCAAGAAAGGCAGAAAATATACCAAATGTAATAATTTTAATCCATTTCCTATCTTTTTACACTTCGAAAAAGACACATCTAAGCTACAGAAAGAAGGATTCCACAAACGTTTCCAATCAAATGCAAGACAAAGAAAAGCACTTAGTAATCTTGTCTAACTCAAATGCATACAAAACTGAAACAAACTTTTTCTTCTTCCTATGTGTGTAAGACCATAAATGCCAAATGATCAAATTAAAGCAAGAAGAATACTTATGTTTTCCAATTTCATGAACATAGCAAAAGAGTGACAAAATCAAGCTTTTCTTTGAACTAAAGTGGAGACAAAGAATCAATATTTTCCAATAATCATTAGATAGTTTAGCATGTAAAGGAAACAAGATGCATAACCCAAGAAAAAGAGGCTAAAAAAGATATGGATATCCCACACTCTTCAAGTCTTTAAAACAAGCCAATCACGCCAAACCAAAAATGATCTCAAAACCT
Source organism: Larix kaempferi (assembly GCA_027924585.1). Lineage (NCBI taxonomy): Eukaryota > Viridiplantae > Streptophyta > Pinopsida > Pinales > Pinaceae > Larix > Larix kaempferi. Next base: position 6,615,207 of record BSBM01001312.1, on the reverse strand, counting down.
TAGTATGGGTCAAAACGACTGTAGGATGCACGATTGCAAGCAAAACACTAATTTTTACTCAAAGGGCCAAACATGGATCCAAATCTCAAAAGGACCCAAAGTCCAACACAAACAAACCAAATGCAAACAATGTTGAATAAAAAGGTCTATGCCTAAAAGGTCCAGTGTAGAGGAGTCAGCATGCCAAATCAAAACTCAAATAAAAAAAAATGGAGTAGGGATTCCCTTATACCAATTTTAACAGATCGGAGTAGTTTTTGTTCATACACAGAGCGATCGTCGTAGGTCACCAGTGCGGGAAATGCGACGATGTCGCAGTACACCAGTGGATGGATTGCGACGACAGGCCAAAAGACAAAGAAACAGAGGTCAAATCAACGCTTTGGTTGCACTACCCAAGTGCGACGGGCGAGATCCAATTTTAAGAATGAAGAAATATCCAAACAATGAGCAATAAAATGGTTTGAAAAAGTAAGTACAGACTCATAGGAGGACTATAGACTCTTCAAAGTGAATATCTAGTGTTGAAAAAGACTTAGGAGGAAAAATAAAATGGCTTGCAAAATAAATCAACTAAAAATGGAATTCAAATTGAAAACTACAAACAAAGAATGTATTCCCCAGTATGGTCGCCAGATTTGTTTGATGGACAATCTACCGAGAGCGTACTCGAGGCCTGATCTACCTAGCTCAATGCGAGTCTAGAACAAATAGAACATAATATAAATCACTCTCCTAGATCTAATTAGAGATCAAGGAACTAGATATATTTACCTTATAGATCATTGATCCTTTTATCCTTGAATGCTGCTCCAAACTTGATGATCTTCAGATCCCAGCTGCAAAACATGTCAATATAACAAGACAACAAAACAGGTGAAACACATCTACACAATAATAGATCTAAGTAAGCAATCAAGCAGGAAAACTACACAAGATATCATTAACACAATGAGATTTTGGTGGAAAGCACTTATATTACTGTATTGAAAGGGAAGTACATAGGATGAAAAGATTACAACCAATGACTTGACATAGAAATCCTCATCCGATCAAACCAATGCCAAATCCACCCAAGGAAGTGTGAGTCTCTCAATAGACGAGTAGATATCTCTCCTAAGGTAATTTCACCAACATGTAGATGCTATAAACTTCCTCCCTTTGGAATGGGAGTGAGCTTCACTTATATAGGACTAAGTGGATAGGGTAAGTTGAGATATGGTATGAGAGAGATAGGGGATCCTCCCAAGAGGTTAGGAACCAAATTCCAGTTCTCCTAAAGGTCAGGGATAGGGATCCATGTCATCTAGCTTCGAGAATGGGCTCGAAGAAGCTAAATTTGTCCATTAGTTGACATCGTCACAGGATGCAAGAGGCCAACCTGCGACGTCGTAGGTTCCATGAGGACAACCTACGACGACCTCTCTAAACCTAGTATAAATGGGTTTTCATCTCTTCTAGGTTAATGACTTAGCCAAGGAAACTTTAGGGATGTTCACACTGAGTCTCATGATGGAAAGATTTTAGGTGTAATAGTTGGCATGAATCTCGTGGATGGAATTCGAATTGGGGAAGCCTTAGGAAGTTTATAAAAGTTAGGAACAAACAAGAATACCGTCTTTTGATCATTTTACATTTTTCATTTTTCATTTGGAGGGAAGAGCTAGTAGAGAGCTAGTCTACTTGCCTTAGCACCAATTTAGAGGTGTGAAATATTCCCATACTAATTGGCAATTGGAGAGGCCATTCAGACATTTCATTTGGATCTACAATGGAGTGTTTATTTACAAGTTGAAGCTATAGGGAATCTCGTGGTTCATTCAGCTACAACTCATTCTTCCATCTCTTTCACATTTTATTGCATATTTGGGCCCCTGGAGGAATTGTTCCCTTGGTGAGATGATGATCTATTTGTGAGAGTCCATGAATATCCATTTCTTTGTATTCTGATATATATACTCTATATTTACTTCTCATAAGACTCTCAGGTCGAAATACCAAGTGAAGTTATGTAAAAATACCAAACAATGCATAAATGATGCCATTTTCCCTAGATCTTGTTGTTGGAGCTTGAAGATACATTATTTTGAATTGTATCAATAATTCTATGTGATTTTGTTGATGTATGGAGTGTAATTAATGTTCTGGATAATTTTCATTAACATTGCACATGTCCTTGGCACCTAAAATTCGAATTTCATAACATATGGTGAAATTACTAGTTTTCCCCCCTATGTGAAGTATTGCACATAAACATCTGATTTAAGTGAGTTGAAGAAGGCCATAGGAACTAATTAATCATACATTGGGGAAATATTTAAATCCATTTATCAATACCATACCTATTTTCAAAAATTTGGAATTGTTTAACAACATTTGGAGAGCTATCTTTGTCCACTACGCTTGGGGGTTTTGAAGCTCGATTTGACTAGAATTATTCCCTACTTTGTCCAGATTGTAAATGAATGTTGCAGAAGTGTTTTAAGGGTTTTTAAGAATCCATCAGCCTCATTTATACGTATTAATATCTTTCAAATACCTTCATACCCAAATTGGAAGCATTTGGAGTCATTTGGAAGTAGTAGTGACAATACTAGTCTAAGGGTCGAATTGGTCAAAATTTGCAATTTTTCCTAATTTGTGCAAATTCTTAAAAATGGACTCTACACTAATCGCACGAGAAAATGAGTGGGCTATGTACTTATTAGCGTAGAGTTATTTATCCTATTATTACCAACCTATTATACCTTATAAACCTATCATCAATGAATTACTATTAATGTTACCAAAGGTGCATTAAAATACAGAAAAATGCTATTATTCCTATATATATACATATTAAATGTATTCCTAAATATATTGAAAGGAAATTTCCTTGAGCATAAAAGTAAAGATTAGAAAGAATTTAAGACTAAATACATTTAATTGGGTTGAGTATAAATGAAAAGCATTAATATTATATATAGAGTGAGGTTATGACTAAATGCACTTATTTCGTTATGAATAACATAAGACAAAATAATATTACATATATAAATTAGATTTGTGTCTAAATAATTTTAGATAAGAATTGCCTTGAGCATAGAGGCTAAACATTATCACATATTTTTTTCCAAAGAAAAAAACACATCATAATTCTCGATAGAAAAAACATAATACATTTTTCGGGTGCAATTAAACACTTTGTTTACTATGATAAGCTTATGTCTTGCTATATAGTGCTGTATTTGGATAAATTTCAAAAAAGGAAAAAAAAATCCCTCATAGTCAGGTTTACACCATATATCTCTACGAGAGACGATTTACGATTTGATGTGCTTGTTGTTGAGTGTTTTCTTATAAACTGTAAAATAGGGGGAACGAGGGGGGATGATTGTCTTATTTTTATTTTATGGAAAGGAGGGTGGCCTTTCCAAGAGAGTCAATTTCCATTTTTGGTTTGTTAATGCTTCCCAAATGCCGAGAGCCTCTTGATATGGTTGGTGTGAGATCTAGGGTGATATCCCTCTCCCCATTGTTGTTGCATAAGTTTCAGTGCAAGAGCCCATATCCATGATGGTTTTTCATTGGAATTTCCTGGGTGAGATCCCCTTTTCATGTGTGTTTGTGTCTTTGTGAATGTCCAAGGCATCAGCCCCTTTATTATTTATTTTTTTGGTGTGAAATCCAAGAGCAAGAGCCTTTCCTCTTTGTCTCTGCGTGAATGTCCAAGGAGTGAGTCCCTTTTATTAGTGAGTCCCCTTTCTTATGTTTGTTTTTGGCCATGAATACCAAGGCAAGAGCCATATCCTCTTTTTATCTGCATGAGTGTCAAGGGCTTGAGTTCCCTGTCTAATTGTTACTACATTGAGTTCCCTAGATCTTGCCTTACATTGCATAAAGATTCCCATTTATTTAGTTTGTAACTGCAATGCAGAGATGGAGGCAAACTATAGTCAACCCTTCCATTCTCCTTATTATACATGCATTGCATAACTCTTTGAAAATAACTTCGATCCCTCTCTTTATTGTTGGTAATTTATATATGATTATTTGTTGTGGGGTGGATGGGGACTCCATTAAGTAGAGAAATCGAAAAAGAACCACTGAATTCATTAATGAAGGTTCTGAGGTGACTCTTGAAAGGAGGTTATCGATCCTTCTTCGTGTATTTTCTTTTTGGAGAGAAATAACTAACTCTATCTTACCTTATACATATTATGATTTCTCATATGAAGAACTCCAATCGACAATCTATGATGTGTTATTGTGTTATGGTTTTGAAAGAAAAAAGTGCATTCTTTTATATTGATGTTGATGCGGTGGGGGTCCCTTTTAGGGATGTATAACCTTTTAAATTATATATTGCATTCATTTTTCTATAAATAAAATTGGAATATGCACATATGATACCTATTTTAAATTACTGTAGATACAATATGAATTGCACATTTATTTAGTGTAGATGTAATATGAATTGCATATTTATTTGTTGGAGATGCAATATGAATTCCATATTTATTGGTTGTAAATGCAAGATGAATTGCATATTTATTTATTGTAGATGTGTGTGGGGTTAAGGGCGATATCTATAGATTAGACTCTAGTTTGTGTTTATTGAATTTGGTTGAAAGAAAGAGGGGTAGTCTCTTTGAAAAGAACCAACCCCATCATTTAATGCGTGTTTGTATTTTTGTTTAGTGTGTTTTAAAGAAAGAAGGGTTGTCTCCTTCTAAGAGCACCAACCGCATTAATTTATATGTATTATAACCGAACCCCATAATTTACATCTTGAGAATTGAGATCTATATTTGTTGTTGGTAACTGAGTAAAACTCCATTACCTTAGTTATGAATTAATTGATAAGTAAACTTATTAAGTGGAGGTCATGGACTTAACATGTAAGTCAAATAACCTTGTGAAATATTTCCCTTCTTCCTTAACCGTAGTGGATTCATTGCCATGTTGAGGGTTGCTTCTCAGTGTCAGAAATATACACTGGATAAAGAGTCAAATGGTTGAGAGGAAATTTATATTGAATCCCTCGATCACACAGGTCATCTTATTCAGATATTGAATATTGGTGTAATGTTATTAAGTTTTGTTATTACGATTCCATATAATTGTAGAAATGGCATTAGTATTATTCACATTGAATAGTGTTAATGGTTGTCTTTCATCATTATACGTGTTGCATATTTTAGTCAATAAGTTATTGTGAAATATTGTTGTATTTCATCATTATAAATAGTCAATGGGTTATTGTGAAATATTGTTGTCTTTCATCATTATACATAGTCAATGGGTTATTGTGAAGTTCAATGCTTGGATCATAGGAAAGATATTATATTATCGCAAAGTTTTTTTAGTTGGAATGATTCCTGCTAATCATGTCAATATTTATTAAGTATAATTGATGTTAAGACTTAATCAATTAGTTATTCAAATGAATTGAAGAAGTGGCAATAGTATCATGATCACCATAAGTATTGATGGTTCAAATGGTAGCAACTCGAACTCCTCAGACAGTCGTTGAAATTATATAATCGCTTTTATTTAGAAGGAACATTGTTATTAAAACATGAGTTAAAATATGTTGAATGCGTTACTTGAATAAATATTGTTGTAGGTAGACAAATCTGCACGAGAAAAGTAGACATTATAAATTATCGATGTGAGTAACTATATAATTCATGTTTATTGGATTAACATTTTGGAAGTCGATATGTTAATGTTGAGATATTGACATTAACTAAGGAATGATGCATCGAACTTGTGAAATGAGAAAATGCCTTTTTAATATAGATGTAATACTATATGATATGTGTTGGAGAGATAATAGAGGGAGATAGTAGGTTTTATATCGTCATGACATGTGGGCTAAATGGAGAGAAACATATTGTTTAAGCTTGTGTTTATTTGTTTAGGTCTACATTTGTAAGAGTGCAAGTAGTTCCTCTTGATAGAAAAGTAAAAGCATAACAAATAGATAAATTTAGTATTTGTGACTTATTCAACAAAGTGATAGTACTTTTATCTAATCTATTAAAATAGTTACATATAATTAATTGCCATGACCTTCTACTATTGTCCTTACATGATGAAGGTTAAGTTTTGGATACAAGCTAAGGTCTTCAATGATAACATAGAGAATGATAACATAGAGGTATGTTTATTTTGATTTGAGTTCAAACATTACATGATGATCCGCAAGTTAAATTGTACTATATGTTCATATGCATATGAATTCAAATTGATGAAAATATACTTTGATTTTAATGATGCAATAATTAGTGTTACTAACTAGTGGGGTGGTTGAATGATGTAAGGAAAAATTTTACACCTTATTTCCCAAATTAGTATGAGGAATTACGGGAATGTTACAGTCGGGTTTCCTTAGTTAATAGCCTCGAACATATCCAATTTGAGAACCATAGTTAATATTTCCTTAGTTTTGTGTGCATTCCATATTGAGCTACTTCCATAGTATACTGAATCTATCTATGATGTAAGAATAAAAAAAAATTGATTCCTTTTGAGTAAGTTAACAGGAATACCATCCCACAACCATGAAGGATTAAACATAAAAGTTCTTGGGGGATATAATTCATCTTTAGTTCAGTAAATGGGAACTTACATATGATATGAATACCCTCCATATTCAACATGATTACATGATCCTAGATTGGCTTTCATGCACTTTTCATGAAATCTTTTGAAATGAGAAAATAATATAACCCTTTTTCCACTCAATCGACTCTTACCCTCTAATTCATTTGAATCAGTGTTATCTTCATGGGTTCTACATCTACCCATCAAATTTCCTCCAACTTATTGACCAAAATGATTTGATAGAATCTATACCATTCTAGCCACCTTAGCCACACACACAACCCCTAGGAATTTATCCAAAATCAATCTTCCACCTCTTTGAGATGGAGGAATCTTGGTATTTCTTTTGTCTTGGTGTAGAATGCCTCTCTAGGCTCTAAAAGGGAAACAATGACATATCAAAATTTCCCACAATTCCATTAGTTAATATGCTTAAAAAATGCAATTAGAATTCAAATCTTAAATACTCACCTGGTGCATGTCAATATATCATGATGGGTATTTATGCCTCCATTATCCAAGCCTCTTGGCAATGTCTCCCTACAACAATTACAACAATCAATTAATTCAAAAAATAAAATGTGTTATTTTATCAATTTCATTAACACTTAATATGATTTTAATCAATTGATAAATGTCACCGTGAATATTTGAGGCAATGCAATCAGAGATTTCCCTTCCTAGCTAGGAAGTTGAACACTCAACTAGATAACGTTCTTCGAGAAAATGGTGGGGGAGGGGGTCAGTGTAGGTACATGGGAGTGGGTAGTTGTAAATTCAATGGATGTAGCATATGTAGGTGCAAGGGATGGGGAGGAAGTAGGTGCAACAACCATATATGCAACCATTGTATATGTAGCTAGATCATATGAAACAATAGTTGTTGCAATGGTGGGTGAAATGGGAGGAGGAATGTGATGGTACATTGGTGAAGCTTGGACATGTATGGGACTAGCAAGGGGGGATGGGTGCCCATGGATATATACCCCCATCGGATGTACAATTGATGGAAGCACCATAGTGGGTAAATTGGTATGCCAAGCATTGAGGCATGGGTCCCATTCACCAAACTCAGCATGAATCATGGAAATAGTAGAGGGAGTGGACGATGGGATGGAATGGGTGAATATGGAGATGGAATTATGAATTATGAAACCTACATAAACATATATAATACATTTAATTAGTACACAAACATGTAAATTAACCATACCAGGACAATGAACTTCACATTAAATATATAATTAATTTAACACATGTTACCTAGGTTAGGGGTGATTTTCTTACCTCATGTGGAGATGGATTCTCAGTATCTTGGGTAGACACCTATGCAAACAAAACAACATTATGATCAAATTATCATACATAAATTTGACATTTGCAAATAAATGAATATTTAAATCCTAAAATCCTAAATTAATTTAAATACCTATATCTGAGGTGCCACAATGTCTCTTATTGTTTCCATAGCTGCATCAATATTGGGATAACTAATGTCATCCCACCTCGATGGAGGTACATGTCATCTGCGACTAGTTGTATATGACAAAAAGAATAATTTAGATAGAAATATCTTAAGTTATGCTTATATGATAATTTTCAATTGTACAATTAAATATACTCAATGATTTACCATAATTTACAAATCATACCAACCTCATCCAAAAATATATCCCATGTAGGATGCTCCATTAGGCCATGGAATGCATGCTGGTAGTGAGTGCATCAATGTGTAATGCATGGGTTGAAGAAGAATCCCTTGCTTGACTACCTATCATAGAAGTTCTGTAACAACTCAAAAATCGATAAACATATATATATTTTTTATATAAAGTATAATTGTCCATAAGATCCAGAATTTATGCTTAAGAATTACTTTTTATCTTGTTATCTTCTTAACTGTATGCTCGTATTCACTGACGATACTTTTGTGAAGTAAGAATTTTACCTTGTTTATTTTCAAGTTACAAAATTGGCATTTATTTATTATGTCCTATTAGCATTGAAAATAGTAGTTGATCTCTTTACTGTGTTGACATCGACATTTAAATGTAGTTTAATAAAATATCTTACATTCTAAAAGCATCGCATATTAATTTCTTAGTTCATCATTGATATTGTAATGCTTATTACGTTTTCTTTGAATGAAGGGTGTTCTTGTGATGACCCTGGGCTTAATTAGCTTTCAAAATCTAATGCATGATTGACATTGTTGTACATGTTTCCAAGTAAGGTTTATACTACCATCAAGTGTTTTTGAAAATTAAACACAATGATGCTAAGGAAAAGACACTCTAGCTAACCCTAGCTAAGAGTTTTATCACAACAAAAATATGCATTAACCGTGGCTCCAACTATAGGAAAAGTGGGTAAAAGATCGAAGTCTTAGATAAGGGTTTGATAGCAATCAAATCGAATTTTAAAAAGCTTGCAATCAACTATAGAAACATGGTAAGTATTCAAGGTTTAGTGGTTGGCAGCTCTAGTTTTTAATGAGGCCACATGAACCTTGACAACATGGCTCCATGCGTGCATAAACCCTAGCTCTCAAGAAAAAAGGAGTTGTTTTGAATTTTCTTTTATTATTTTGTTCTTTGTGAAGGACAACCGAGCTCTTGGTCTGTCACGACTATGGAGAGTAAAACCCTCTCTCAGAGGCTAGCTATTTATTGTGAAAGAGAATGTTCTAGAGTTGCATTGTTGATGTATTTGTAACTTCAGAAGATATTCACTTGTATATTGTATGTATTACATTTGTACTTTATTGTATCCCCAATGGAGATGTATTATTCCTCTAATTGGAAGTGTCGTCAGTTGTACTTGCAAGTGTCACAAGTTATATTGTAAGTGTCGTAACTTATACTTGATGGGTTATTAGACCACCTTTAAGGGGTCGGCCCTGTATGATTCATGTGGGTTAAAGGGTTATTAGACCACCCTAGTGGGGGTCGGCCTAGTCAACATTATGTTAAGTGGTTAAGTGGGGGCCAACCTAGTTAAAGTTAAAAGACAAGTGAAGTAGTGTATAAATAGAGAGTGTGTCTCTCTCATTTTACACATTCTCTCATTTTAACTCACTTCGCATTAGTGAGAGAGAGCAGGAGTGCACACAAGTGGAGGAGGAGTATGCTGCTGAAGATATCTATCTCTTGGGTTTGATCATTGTGATCCTTGTATTGGTGCTTATTCTATCTCTGAGGAAGTTGTGGGTTTTTTCACTTTCTTGGTTTTACTTGGTGAAATGTTTTGTGTCTCTTGTCATTAAATCAATTGGTTCAGGCTTGTAGGTAGTTGAAATCATATAAATGGTATTGATTTCTTCTGAATGGGAATATTCGGGGGGGAATATTTCCTCAATGAGTGGGGGGCATATCTCTAGGTCGGCATTCTTCAATTCGTATAGTGCTGCTCTATAATCTAGGAGATCGGGGCAGTGATGTGAATAATGGCTGTAGATGCCACAAATCGCACAAGGGTGGTTCGTACGTAGCGTTTTATTGTGAGGCTGGAGGGGTAGCTGAAGTTTAACAACCGGAATTTTTGTGTCGTCGTCCAACATATTCATGTGTTCTTGAAGTCCCGATAATTGTGGACATAGATGGGTAGCATGGCCTATATCGTCGCACAAGGAGCACTTGGGGGGTATGCATATTTTTGGGAGATTCTTCGCTAATTTGGGGGTTGCTGGGGGGGTACGAGTTGTGGGTCCAGTGGTGTAGGTTTGTAGACCTCTGCCCCCATTGTAGCAAGATTGAGGGGGAACATAACTAGAGGTTGATGTAGTGGTCCCTGTTGGAGGTAGTTGGTTTTGGGGGTTTGCTATGCTGGGCGGTGGACGGTTGGAAGTATTGATGGGTTGCACCGGTTGTAAAATGACATTCGGTGTCGAGGGAGGGGTTGGAGCAGGTAGGTACTGCACAGGTAGTCCTAATCTTAATCCTAGGAGATTAAGTGTAGTCATGACTAGTGTGTTGATGGATCCTTAAGGGGCAAATAAAACTGGAATAGTATGAATTGGTGTGGCTCCTATGTGACTAGGCACTGTTGGAGGTTGTGGTAGTGGTTGAGGTTGTTGAGTATGCTATTGTTTGTTGTGCGAGAGGGTGCACAAATTATATATTTCAGTTATCCACAGAGGGGGTGGGATAGATGGGAAAGTGGTGGTCATGGGAGTATTCGAATATATCCTGTGTCCAACTAAGGAGACAAATGATATGGGTGCACTCTGAACGGGTTGTTCAATCATGGGAAGAACATTTTCAGGCACTATGGGGGCATTGGGATCATAGTATGTTATCTGGTCGATTTTGACTACACATCCTTGATGGGGGAACATCATGAGGCGGAAAACTGAAGAAGCGACAACTTTCACTTTACACATTTAGCTTCGTCCTAGAAGGAGATTGTAATCAAGTTGGGCGTTGATGACCTCTATATCTATGAGAACCAGTTTTCCCCCAAGATGTATGGGCACGTTCACTAATAGACCCTGAGTTTGAGCTGCATGACCATCGTAAGCTCGCAATGCAGTATTTGATGGTTGTAGAGTTGGGGATCCAAGTTTCTGCTAGACAAAAGTCGACATAACGCAAGTGGAGGCACCTTCATCGATTATGCATCGATGAACGATGAGGTTTCGAATGGACACAGAAACTTGAAAAGATAGAGATGAAGGCAGACAAGGTTCGGCTTGGTCTAAGTCAAAAGCCATCATATTGGAGTCGTTAGGGTCTATGGAACCAATGGTGGATAACAACAATTTTCTCTATGCAGGACAAGTTTTTAGGATTTCTAGACTGGGCTAGGTCTTCTACGATGTTATAGTTCGAAGCTACATGAGCATTAGGGTTGTTGTTGATTCATCTTAAAGGGAAGCGAGGTGATTTTGGACCCCCATCCATGGGCATATTAGGTATGCGAAGTGGCTGATTAGTTTGGAGGGTACTCAAAGATGGATCAGTGGGCGTGGCCTTAGGGGCTGAGCCGTATTGGTTTCGGCGAGTTTGAAGGTTGACATCATTTGAGAACATCATTAGCAAGTGGTGGGTTTTGGACTTTGTATGCTGGTAATCGGTTGCCGCATAGGTAATTTGCTGATGTGTTGCAACAAATCCTTATGGGGGATCCATTGGACAAGTGTTTACTACTCCTTGGTTGGGTAGAGGATTTTGAAATATCATGGGTTGCGGCTGAGGAGGTGGTGCTGGCTGTGTAACATGTCCTTATCGTTGGGCATCATCGGTATAGATTTGATGTGCTCGGTACAAATGGGGGCAATTATGCATGTAATGACCGTATACTCAGCATATGGAACATGGGTGGTTTGTTCTTAAGTTAGGATTTTTGCCCTGTTTTGGTGGACGATACGGGTTTTGATTTGTAGGAGCAGTGTTATTGTTATTTAGAGGATTAGGTGGTTGTCCTCCTTGGTTTTGTTGGTGGTTATTGCCGCGGTTGCGTCGTCTTCCGCGATTCTATTGACCTCCTTGATTACGCTGGTTGTTCTGGTTTTGATGTTGGTTTTGCTGTGCGTATACATGCCCTTGGGCAGTAGGTGGGTTTTGAGGTCGTGTAGGTGCTGGAGCAGGTTGCGGTGGATAGTAAGAAGGAGGGTTCTGAGGTGGACCTAGTGCTTCTTGTGGTTGTTGGTAACCTTCAACTATTGGAAGTGTTGCAGCAAGAGGTGCTGCCTGTTGAGGGTAATAAGCTGATTGGGCTTGTGGGTGAACGAGAGTCTGATTGGCCTACTGGTTATAATATGGAGGTGGTGCATAAGCTGATGGTGCTTGTCCATAACACTGCGGTGGACATGAGGGTCCATGAGTGTGGTGGGTGTGTATAACTGGAGCATACAAAGTTGTAGCTCCAGAATGAGAATAGAATCATCGACTATGGAGTTCGAGGAACACCATAGGTGAAACAACATGATATGGTTTTGGGGGTCTTCCCCAGCCTTCCCTTCAAACTTTGGGATGTCTGACGAGAGCTTTGTGGGCATGGGGGGCCAAGTAGGGTCATGTCTAATGGGATCATTTGTTAGCCTTTCCAAGTCGGGTAGGTTAAGGCTAGCCATAAATGGAAAATGTTGAATATTGTAACTTCAAAGAATATTATATTTGTACTTTATTATTCCGGAGATGGTTCATTCCTCCGAGGTAACCCTATCATGTATCTGGAGATGTTTATTCCTCCAGGGGTTTGTATTAACTAGGGTTATTAGACCCACCATGTGTGGGTCGGCCCGGAAGTTATATTTTAGGGGTTATTAGACTTCTCCAGGTGAGGTCGGCCCCATTAGTCTTTTAGTCAGTTGGGAGTCAAGTATAAATAGAGGAGGTGAACTCCTCATTAGATCATTCACTCACTTGTGGAAGAGTGCGCACTAGTTGAGGAGATCTGCTAAGGAGTCAAGGAGAAGGAGCACATCTTGTATTTTGGTTGATCATCTTATTGAGGAAAGCTTTGCTGGGTTTTCTACCCCATGAGGGTTTCCCAGGGTATATTGTGTGTCTATCTTGTGATTGTGTTTCTTTCAGAGATCTTGTTTGTCTATTTGGTTTAAACTTAACATGGTATCAGAGCTAGACTGAATAGGACATCTTTCACAAGGTAAGAATACCTCTTTCTCTCTCTTTGGTGAAGTTAGGGTTTTCAGCCCAAAGTTGGTATTATTGATTTTTGGTTGCATGGCTGGATAGCTCTCATCAATACCTTTCTTTTGAGCCATAGATCGAACTTTTTGGTTGGGTAGAACTTCGGGAAAGTCAAACCCTAATTCTACCAAAAGTGCGATACGTCAGATTTTGGTTTCAGAAAAAAGTTGTAATTTTTGATTTCTGATTACATGGCTGGATAGATCTTCTCAAGAGCATTCTTTTGAGCCATAGATCGAACTTTTTGGTTGGGTAGAACTTCGGGAAAGTCAAACCCTAATTCTACCAAAAGTGCGATACGTCAGATTTTGGTTTCAGAAAAAAGTTGTAATTTTTTATTTCTGATTACATGGCTGGATAGATCTTCTCAAGAGCATTCTTTTGAGCTATAGATCGAACTTTTTGGTTGGATAGAACTCCGGGAAAGTCAAACCCTAATTCTACCAAAAGTGCGATAAAATTCTGTTCCAGATTCCGGAAAAGTGAAAAGTAACTTCCCAGGTAAGTCTGCTCTGTCTCTTGGACTCCCCCAAGAGAAGATGGCTCCAAATACTAAGCTTGAAGACAAGCTAGAAGGCATAGAGAATTTCCGGGCATGGAAATACAGAATTGGTCTCATTCTTGAGGAGAATGATCTTGCTCATTATATCAAGGAGGAAGTTGCAGAACCAGAAGATGATGAAGCCAAAGAAAAACACAGGAAGGACCTGATTAGGGCAAAGAGAATCATAGCTGATTCCATTAAAGACCACTTGATTCCCCAAGTGTCTTCCAAGAAGACTCCAAAGGAAATGTATGATGCCCTAGGAAGAATGTATGAAGGAAAGAACATCAACAGGAAGATGAATCTAAGGACTCAGTTGAAAAGTACCAAGATGCACAAAGGAGAATCCATTCAAGACTACTTCTCAAGAGTCTCTCTAATCAAAGAACAACTAGATGCCATTGGTGATACTCTTGATGAAGATGAACTTGTGATGACAGCTCTAAATGGTCTCACTAGACCTTGGGAGTCATTCATTCAAACTATGTGTGCCAGAAAAGAAAGTATGAAGTTTGATGTAGTATGGGAAGATTGTGTTCAAGAGGAGGCTAGGGTTGCCAACAGAGAAGCACTTCTCAAAGAGGATGACCAAGCTTTGGCCACCCACACCAAAAGAGGAAAGAGAGGCTACTTCAAGAAAGTGAACCACAAAAGGCCTCAACCCTCTCATAGATTCAAAAAGAAAGGGGGAGACATCTCCACAGTCCAATGCTTCAATTGTCTCAAGCTAGGACACTATGCCAGAGACTGTACCCTACCAGAGAAGAAGAAGAAAAGGTTTGTTCACAAAAGACATCATGCTCATATGGCAGAAGATGACAGTGAAGAAGAAGAAGAAGAAGAAGAAGAAGTGGAGGAAAGGCCTCAAAAGAAAAGATCTAAAGTAAAGAAAGAAGAACCAGAAGAATATGTACTATTTTCTGCTCTCTCTGGATCTGTGTCCCCTGGTGAAGGCACTTGGCTCATTGACAGTGGTGCTTCAAAGCACATGACAGGTCATAAGGAAACTCTCTCCAAGATTGAAGAGAAGTCTTCACCACAGAAGGTATCTCTAGGAGATGATTATCAATATCTCATCAAGGGAATTGGTGAAGCAAGCTACAAGCTTGATTCAGGAACACCTTTGAAGATGAAAGAAATTTTATATGTCCCAGGTTTAAAGAAGAATCTACTTTCTATCTCTGCACTAGACAAGAAAGGCTTTAGAGTAGCCTTCATAGATGGTCAAGTACTCATGTGGACCAAAGGAAAATCAATCAAAGATGCAATTGTCATTGGTGAAGAAGAAGGAGGACTTTATAAACTCAAGGGTCATCCAGAATCTGCCCTTGCTCATGAAGTTTCTAGTCCCAGTGAGCTATGGCATAGAAGACTAGCTCACATTAACTATAAAGCTTTACCATATGTGAGTAAGATGGTTATAGGTTTGCCAAACTTGAAGGTTGATCATGATGGCTCATGTAAAGGATGCAAGAAAGGGAAGAATATCAAGAATCCCTTTCCGAAAAGTGAAACAAAGACTAAGGGTTCTCTAGAGCTAATACACTCAGATGTATGTGGACCTATGCCTACCACATCTCTAAGTGGGTTTGAATACTATCTCTCTTTCATTGATGACTATTCAAGAAAAACTTGGATATACTTCCTAAAGGGTAAGAATGAAGTCTTTGGAAAATTCAAAGAGTTCAAGGCTCTAATAGAAAACCTCTCAGACAAGAAAATCAAGATTCTCAGAACAGATAATGGTGGAGAATATACTTCCAAGGAATTTGAAGAGTTCTGTAAAGAAGCTGGAATCAAAAGGGAACTAACCACTCCTTACAATCCCCAACAAAATGGGGTAGCTGAGAGGAAAAATAGAACCATCATGGAAGCTGTAAAGACTATGATACATGATCAAGACCTTCCCATGTATCTATGGGCTGAAGCAGCCAAGACAGCAGTATATGTTCAAAATAGACTATCTCATAGTGCTCTTGACTTCAAAACTCCAGAAGAAGTCTTTACAGGAAAGAAGCCTGAGGTAAGTCATCTCAAAATATTTGGGTGTCCTGTGTACATACACATTCCAAAAGAAAAGAGATCCAAATTGGATCCCTCAGGTAAGAAGGTAATATTTGTTGGTTATTGTGAAACCTCCAAAGCCTTCAGAATCTACATACCAGGTTTCCATCATATAGAAATAAGTAGAGATGTTACCTTCGATGAGGAAGCAGCCCTCAAGAAATCTAGAAAGTGTCAACTTGAAGAAGTTTATGAAGAAGATACATCTCCCAGAATCTCAGAGAATGCTCACATTCCTGAAGAGGACACACCAGAGGATCATGACATGCTGGAACCACAAGAACCTCCTGTTACAGAATTGTCAAGGAAAAGAAGACCAGCATGGGCTAGAGACATTATTCAAGGAGCAGAAAGATATGGTGCTCCTGAAGGCTCCACTAGAGAAAGAAAGAAACCAAAGTTAGTATCCAACTATATGGCCCTGATGTGTGATCTAGTGGATCAACTACCTACCAGCTATGAAGAGGCAGCTCAAAAGAAAGAATGGGTAGAAGCAATGACTGAAGAATATCAGTCAATAATGAAAAATGATGTTTGGGATATAGTTCCCAAACCAAAAGACAAAAGTGTGGTTTCTTCCAAATGGATCTTTAAAATAAAACATGCTGCGGATGGAAGTATTGAAAAATACAAAGCAAGATTTGTAGCCAGAGGTTTCTCTCAGAAGGAGGGAATTGACTATGAAGAAACATTTGCACCAGTTGCTAGGTACACTTCAATTAGAACTATCATGGCTCTTGCATCCATGATGAAGTGGAAACTACATCAAATGGATGTTAAGACAGCTTTTCTGAATGGTGTAATTGAAGAAGAAGTATACATAGATCAACCACAAGGGTTTGAGGTAAATGACGGAAGGACTCATGTATGCAAACTGAAAAAGGCATTATATGGGTTGAAACAAGCTCCCAGAGCTTGGTACGGAAGGATTGATAATTTCTTAACTAGCATGGGCTTTACCAAAAGTAAAGCTGACCCAAACCTTTATCTCAAGGTGATGGATGATGAACCAGTTATACTTTTATTATATGTAGATGATCTATTTCTAACTGGAAATGAGAAACAAATCATTGAAAGCAAGAAGAAGCTTTCTTCAGAATTCGAGATGAAAGATCTCGGATTGATGCACTACTTCTTAGGATTAGAAGTGTGGCAAGAACCAAGAGGAATCTTTCTGAATCAAGGTAAGTATACTGTGGAAATTCTGAAGAGATTTGATATGTTGGAGTGTAAACCCATGGCCACTCCCATGGACTCCAACTTAAAGATTTTGGTTAATGACTCATCAGAATTAGTGGACCTAACTTTATATAGACAGATCATTGGGTCACTAATGTACTTAACAAATACTAGACCAGATATATGCTTTGCTATAAATACCCTAAGTCAGTATCTAGTAGAACCCAGAAAGGTTCATCTAATAGCTGCAAAGCATGTAATGAGGTACTTAAAAGGTACATTAGATTTTGGTTTACTCTATGATGGAAGTCATGAACTCAAGTTGCATGGTTACTCAGACTCTGATTGGGCAGGCAGTGTCTCAGACAGAAAAAGTACTTCAGGTGGATGTTATAGCCTTGGATCTGCCATGATCTCTTGGTTCAGCAAGAAACAATCCAGTGTAGCCCTCAGTTCTGCTGAGGCAGAATACATAGCTGCTTGCTCTGCCAGCTGTGAAGCTGTATGGCTTCGGAAACTGTTATCTGGGGTGTTTGACTTAGAAATGGATCCCACTATGATTATGTGTGATAATCAAAGCTGCATCAAGATGACAGAAAATCCTGTGTTCCATGATAAGTCAAAACACATAGAGATCCGATACTTCTATATTCGAGATATGGTGCAGAAAGGAGCTATCAAGCTTGAGTACGTGAGCACTGAAGATCAAATTGCTGATATCCTTACCAAACCACTGTCTCGTGTGAAATTTGAATACTTTTGAGACAAGCTTGGTGTAGTTCAAAAGGACTCTCCTAGAAAGGGGGAGTAGCATGGTTCCTGATGACAAGCAAGTCTCATCAACAATGAGACTTCACCTAGTCACTTAGAAATAGTTAGATTTAGGACTATTTTATTTTCATTTAGTTTCACTTATACATGATTTGATGATAGATGTATTAGTGAGAATACATGCTAGATATATCCATGCTTTTGATGTTAGATGTATATATGATTTTGATGATAGATGTATTAGTGAGAATACATGCTAGATGTATACATGCTTTTGATGTTAGATGTATACATGATTTTGATGATAGATGTATTAGTGAGAATACATGCTAGATGTATACATGCTTTTGATGTTAGATGTATACATGATTTTGATGATAGATGTATTAGTGAGAATACATGCTAGATGTATACATGCTTTTGATGTTAGATGTATATATGATTTTGATGATAGATGTATTAGTGAGAATACATGCTGGATGTATACATGCTTTTGATGTTAGATGTATACATGATTTTGATGATAGATGTATTAGTGAGAATACATGCTAGATATATACATGCTTCTGATGTTAGATGTATATATGATTTGATGATAGATGTATTAGTGAGAATACATGCTTTTGATGACAGATGTATACATGCTTTTAGATGTATTAGTAAGAATACATGCTTTTGATATATGACGTATACATGTTGTTGATGCTAGATATTGATTATGTACTTGTATGGATGAGGATACTTGTACTTGTATTGATGAGAATACAGATTGAGGGGATTGAATCATCCCTGGACTTTCAGTCCTAAAGAGAGCCGTAGACGTGAGGTCTCCGAGAATGAAGTCCTTAGTGGACAGTTGAGGGGATTGAATCATCCCTGGACTTTCAGTCCTAAAGAGAGCCGTAGACGTGAGGTCTCCGAGAATGAAGTCCTTAGTGGACAGTTGAGGGGATTGAATCATCCCTGGACTTTCAGTCCTAAAGAGAGCCGTAGACGTGAGGTCTCCGAGAATGAAGTCCTTAGTGGACAGTTGAGGGGATTGGATCATCCCTGGACTTTCAGTCCTAAAGAGAGCCGTAGACATGAGGTCTCCGAGAATGAAGTCCTTAGCGGACAGTTGAGGGGATTGGATCATCCCTGGACTTTCAGTCCTAAAGAGAGCCGGAGACTGGGTCTCCGATAATGAAATCCTGAATGAACAGGTAGGGGATTGTATCGTCCCCGGACTGAGGTCCCAGAATAGAACCGTAGACTGGGTCTCCGATAATGAAATCCTGAATGAACAGGTAGGGGATTGTATCGTCCCCGGACTGAGGTCCCAGAATAGAACCGTAGACTGGGTCTCCGATAATGAAATCCTGAATGAACAGGTAGGGGATTGTATCGTCCCCGGACTGAGGTCCCAGAATAGAACCGTAGACTGGGTCTCCGATAATGAAATCCTGAATGAACAGGTAGGGGATTGTATCGTCCCCGGACTGAGGTCCCAGAATAGAACCGTAGACTGGGTCTCCGATAATGAAATCCTGAATGAACAGGTAGGGGATTGTATCATCCCCGGACTGAGGTCCCAGAATAGAACCGTAGACTGGGTCTCCGATAATGAAATCCTGAATGAACAGGTAGGGGATTGTATCGTCCCCGGACTGAGGTCCCAGAATAGAACCGTAGACTGGGTCTCCGATAAATGAAGTCCTGAATGAACAGGCAGGGGATTGCATCGTCCCCGGACTGAGGTCCCAGAATTGATCCGTAGACTGAAGTCTCCGAGAACTGGAGATTGGATTGTATCATCCATGGACCTATGTCCTAAAAGGAGCAGGATTGATCATCCTAGGAATATGATCGTGTGACGACGATGCTGATGATCGTGTGACGACGATGCTAATGATCGTGTGACGACGATGCTGATGATCGTGTGATGACGATGCTGATGATCGTGTGATGACGATGCTGATGATCGTGTGATGACGATGCTGATGATCGTGTGATGACGATGCTGATGATCGTGTGATGACGATGCTGATGATCGTGTGATGACGATGCTGATGATCGTGTGATGACGATGCTGATGATCATGTGATGATGATGCTGACGATCGTGTGATGACGATGCTGATGATCGTGTGATGACGATGCTGATGATCATGTGATGACGATGCTGATGATCGTGTGACAACGATGCTGATGATCGTGTGATGACGATGCTGATGACGATGCTGATGATCGTATGATGGCGATGTTGATGATCGTATGATGACGATGCTGATGACGATGCCGATGATCGGATTGATATCGACACTGTTCTAGTAACTGGTTGAGTTACTGATGAAGATGAATTGAAGAAAGCTTCCGATGATTTGTAGATGTATCATATATGATGACTCCTTGCTCTTGCAGATGTTGTTATAATATCCTTCTTGTTAAGGGGGAGTGTTGAATATTGTAACTTCAAAGAATATTATATTTGTACTTTATTATTCCGGAGATGGTTCATTCCTCCGAGGTAACCCTATCATGTATCTGGAGATGTTTATTCCTCCAGGGGTTTGTATTAACTAGGGTTATTAGACCCACCATGTGTGGGTCGGCCCGGAAGTTATATTTTAGGGGTTATTAGACTTCGCCAGGTGAGGTCGGCCCCATTAGTCTTTTAGTCAGTTGGGAGTCAAGTATAAATAGAGGAGGTGAACTCCTCATTAGATCATTCACTCACTTGTGGAAGAGTGCGCACTAGTTGAGGAGATCTGCTAAGGAGTCAAGGAGAAGGAGCACATCTTGTATTTTGGTTGATCATCTTATTGAGGAAAGCTTTGCTGGGTTTTCTACCCCATGAGGGTTTCCCAGGGTATATTGTGCGTCTATCTTGTGATTGTGTTTCTTTCAGAGATCTTGTTTGTCTATTTGGTTTAAACTTAACAGAAAATTTGCGGAGGGGTATGACGTTTTCATGGGGGCATAAGTGCTAGTGGTAGCATTATGTATTTGGCCACTTCCCCCTAGGGGGATATTAGCCATGGGAGGTATGTGCCCTCCACCCAAAGGAGTGTGGGAAGGGTCCACGCCACCAAGTGCAACGAGAGTTACAGATGGGTTGGGAAGATGTCCAATAGGTGTTGGAATCTGAGTGGTAGTAGGGATAGTAGGTATAGTGCCCATAGTGGGAATGCCTAGGTTAGGTGTGGGTCCTGTATTGGGTAGGGGTCCCATGTTAGGCATACCTAAGGGAGTTGTTGTAGTAGTGGCCAATGTGGTGGCTGTTGTGGTGGAGGGTGTGGTGGATGTTCCACCAACAGTTCCTACGAAGAAGGAATCAAAATGTGACCCAGTCATGGGGCTACTGGGTGTTGTGTTTGTAGGAGGTTCAGATTCTTCCTCAGAGTCAGATGTGAAATGAGGTGCGTCAGAATCGGATGACGGGGCTCTACGTCGATGACATGTAGAGTCAAGTGTCAGTGCTCTTCGTCTATGACGAGTGGTGTCAAGCGAACTGTATTGTGGGGGTTCACCCCGGAAACGTCGAGAACATCTCGGGGACTCAATGGTGACAATTGTGAATTAATTCTACTAGGTAGTGGTGAGTGGAAAGCTCTAAATCCCTAATGCAACCGTTCGTGCAAGAGGGGAGCGTAAAAAATAATGGCACTCAGAACAACAACCAACCTCAAAACACTTACTATAACAGCTGTGCTATAGTAAGTGGAGTATTCAATAAATGTGGTAAGAAAACCAACATGCAAACAACTCCTAAAAATAGAAAAAAGGTGTACTTACTGACCAAAGGGAGGTGATGGAGCATGCAAACACCTAACTAAAAAGTATTATGACTCAACAAGATATATCCTCTGCAAGGTGATGAAATCCAAGTCAGACAATATAAATTGTAGAATCAAAGGCTAGATATCCCCCAACCAGGAGGGATATCGGGTAGTCAATCCTAGAAAATGGGCCACTAAGATACCCTGTTCATGACATGTTCGATTGGGTGAATTTGCAGCTCTTTTTCTATCACCATTGTACTCCCACAAGGGTGGTACAACGAGAACAACGAGTAGGTATCCTTTGGTGACTGAATTGATTGCGTTATTCCACTTAGGCCTCCGGAACTAGTCTGGCTACTTCCACCCTCCTAAGGGAGAGGCATTCCCGATGAATTGGTTTTAAACTGTGTCAACAAATAATAAGGGATTTTGGTACCCTAAATGTCAACCACTATGTCTCAACATGTAAGTGAGTGAGGGGTGTTATTTGGATACTTATCCCCTCAATCCTACCTAACTACAATATTCTTTTTGTGTTCCCCAAATGGGGTTAGAATTTTGGTTGAGTTAAGAGAATTTTAAGGCTCACTTGAAATTATTGTGATAGATTTTGTGCTGGTGTGGTTGTATACCAAAAAAATTTGCCTCGCATGGGCGATTTAATCACAAACTAAAATAATGATTTCAATTTGCAAAAAATGAAAGATGCTTTCAAATGTAAATGCTTGTTTAAAAAAATATGGAATTTTTAAAGAATTTTATGTAAAGAAAATAACATATGCAGAAATAAATGGATTTCTAAAGCCTTTCTTGGGAAAAGTATTGAGCAATTCATAAATATGATTCTAACTTTGCAAAGTATGAAACTTAAAACCTGAAAAATACTTAACAAATCTTTCTTTCACTTAATTGAAAATTTTCAAAAAGATTAGTAAAGCAAATAACATAATATAAATTTATAATGCTGCAATAATAAAACACTATGCTGTTAAAAAATTGTAGAAAATAAGGCTGGAAAAAGTGGCCGAATGGGAAAAAACTCGGGAACAAATGGGACGAATGAAACAGGAAATATTGCGACTGTGAGGAGAAAAGTCGCGATGTGAATCGCGGCGATATGGGAAAAAGTCGCGATCTGCAGCGCGGAAAAAGGCCAAACAATCGCGATGGGCCGCGCAGAAAAAGCCAAACAACTGCGATGAGCTGCGTGGAAAAAAACCAAACAACCATGATGGGCCACGCAAAAAAATTCCGAACAAGCACGATGGGCTGCATGGAAAACATGCACGAGGGAGCGATGCGCAGCATGACTGTGGGTCTGAAAGCTGCGATGTATGGATGGAAAATAGTTGCCAAAAAACGAACCCAAAAATTGAAATTTTGGGTTGTTTTGGGCTGCAGAAAGGGCCAATGACTAGGGAAACTATCAAGAAGCTGACTAGTATGGAAGATCTACAGTTTTAAATGGAAAAAACGACTAAAATATAGATCTAAATCAAATATTTAAAGTTAAAAAACCAACGGAGTTGCCAAAAATTGTTGCTTGGTTTTTCAACCAAGCATGTGCAAGGATGCACCTGCTAACTAGTAGCAGCAGTCTCAATAAAAATATGTAAAAACTTTGGTGAATATAAGATGTAAACAACTAATCTATCATGTGCAAGTAAATAAACTAAATTAAAAAATAGTAAATAGTGCGAGTCATAACGAAAATAGGAAATAGAAAATTTGATCTTTTGTATTACCTCAAATGGTGAGGATGGTGAGTTTTGAGCAACTCCAAGGTTGAGGTGCTCCAATTTCCAATGGTCTCTTCTTCTCCAATGCTTCAATGAGGATCTTCAAACTCGAAATGGAAGGCAGGGGCTCTCAAAGGGAATTTGGCATCATAAGGATAGGCTGAAATGTGGATGAATAGTGAGGAGCCCCTATCACCTTTTTATAGTTTTTTGGTGATGGGGAATACCATTATGGTTTAAGGAAACCAATGGTATTGACAAAAATGGTTTAGGTCTCTTTTTCCCTCCTTTTTTGAATATTATTCCCTTTTAATTGATTTTTTGGAATTTTACACCATTTTTTAGGGTTTTTTGTGTTTTTTTAGGAAAGATACATATTTTGAGGGGGAAAAGGTGTATTATGGTCTTTTTGGTGACCGTTAGAAGGTTTTAGAGGCTCAAATGGTGGAAAAAGTGGACAAATGGGTCATGTGAATAAGGGAATGAGCTAGTGAGCACTTTTTGGGTGTTAACACCTGTGTATGAAATGATCATGACCATACATATTTACGATTATTTAGAATCATAATGTTATTATAGTATTGAGATTATACTAATGAATGTATTATTATGTATGAGATCTTGAGGATGACACAATTATGACACTAGTGCACACTTAAGCATGCATAGTGGTCCAGGATGGATATAAGTTCAAGGACAGATAACCGAGGAAGCAAATATAAAGAGGGAGCACACTCCAGTTGTTCCTGCAAGGAAGCAAAGATCAAGAGGGAGCACACTCCAGTTGTTCCTCCAAGGAAGCAAAGATCAAGAGGGAGCACACTCCAGTAGTTCTTGCAAGGAAGAAAAGATTGAGAGGGAGTCCACCCTACAACTAAAAAAAGATAAGTATTTGAATTGTCATTTATTATATATATATGATTACTTAAATAATGCTTTCTAGTCATACTTATGTTCCTAGACTTAGGTTGTGTATTATGCATATTAGAATAATTGCATTAATCAACAGTATACTACTAATATGCATGAAATGGGTAAGTGGCCTATGGCACTGTACAACATTCCATTGCTACTTATCTAGAATGAAACCTCTTTGCTGACATGTTCGGAGTAAAGAAAACTCTTAACAATGTTTGGGTAGAGATGGAAGGCATTTAGAAAGTTACGGGATATGGATAAATATTGTATTAAAGCATTGGCTAAGATAATTGCATGACTGTATGACATATATTCTTTATGTGTAAGACTTTGTCCTGTAAACTATGAGAAGTTTCTAATCATGCAATTGAATTTGACTTGTAGGAAGGATCGTGTACAATCACCTACAAAAGAAAGACTACAACATTTGTTCCAGCAACAAAGTTCAAAGAAAACTATCTATTGAAGATATTGAAGAATCTGAAGTTCCTAGGATTCAAGATGCAGTAATGGAAGAATTCCATGATCGAGGAATATCAGTCGATCATGATGTTGTCGGAAGACCAGAAAGGAAGTCTGTTGTGTTGTCCAAGTGGATCTATAAGATCAAGCATGCTGCAGATGGAAATAAATAGAAATACAAGGAGAGGTTTGTATCTCATGGCTTCTCCCAGAAAGAAGAAATAGATTATGAAGAGACTTTTGCTCCTGTAGCCAGATACACTTCCATCAGAACAATACTTGCTCTGGCTGCAGTAATGAAATGGAAGATACACCAAATGGATGTCAAGACAACTTTCTTGAATGGTGTAGTCAAAGAGGAAGTATATGTGGAGCAACCACTCAGTTTTGAGACACATGGCAGGGAGTCATATGTGTGTAGATTGAAGAAAGCCTTGTATGGCTTGAAGCAAGCACCCAGGACTTGGTACTACAGGATAGATAGCCTCCTGTCCAGTTTTGGCTTTACCAAGAGTAAAGCGGATTCCAACATTTACTACAAGGCTGAGGAAGGAAATCTAGTGATGCTCCTATTGTATGTGGATTACCTGCTTGTGACACGTGAGGATAGATTGATTATCGACATGAAGAGGAAGCATGCTGCCGAGTTCGAGATGAAGGACTTGGGAATGATGCATTACTTTCTAGGTATGGAGGTGTGGAAGAGTGCAGATGGAATCTTCCTTGGACAAAGGAAGTATGTAGCAGAGATCCTGAAGCGGTTCGGGATGATGGACTACAAGGCCATGGCAGTTCCTATGGCATCGAACCTGAAGCTATTGAGTGATGCTTCATCAGAGTCGGTTGATGCCATGATGCATCGTCAGATGATTGGGTCCTTGATGTACCTGACAAACACGAGACCAAATATTTGCTTTGCGGTGAACACCTTGAGCTAGTTCCTGATGGATCCTAGACATGTCCACCTGATTGTTGTAAAGCATATTCTGAGGTACCTGAAGGATACGGTTGATTATGGGCTCATGTATGATGTGAATCAAAGGTTTAACCTGGAGGGTTATGTTGACTCAAATTGGACAGGCAGTGATGTAGATAGGAAGAACACTTTGGGGTGTTGCTTCAGTATGGGATAAGGTGTGATCTCCTAGTTTAGCAGGAAGCAGTCCTGCATAGCACTGAGTATAGCCAAAGTAGAGTATGTCGCAGCTTGTTCGGCTAGTTGTGAGGCAGTATGGATTAGGAATCTACTATCTGAGTTATTTGATCTCCCGTTGGATGCTACTTGTATCTTCTATGACAACCAAAGTTGTGTGAATTTGTCTGAGAACCCGGTGTTCCATGACAAGTCGAAGCACATCCAGATCAAATATCACTATATCGGGGATATGGTGCAGAGAGGAGCAGTGAATCTCATGTATGTTGTAATGGATGAGTAAACCACTAGCCAAAGTGAAGTTTGAGTACGTCAGAGAGAGGCTTGGTGTTCTTCAAACAAAAGATACTTCGAGGAAGAAGTGACGGGACACATTTGCAGGAGCCATTCCAAGCATGGCGATAGGAGGGTCCTTGCCATGGCTGTGGATGTAAGCGTTGTGTGATGAGCATCAGGACGATGCTCTAGATGATGTTCTGCATGATATTGATCAGGATGATCATATATGATGATATGCATCACGTGGATGCTTTACATGATTAGTTGGATCATGTGTGATGATATGCATCAGGTGGATGCTTTACATGATTATTTGGATCACGTGTGATGATATGCATCAGGTGGATGCTTTACATGATTAGTTAGTCCATGTGTGATGATATGCATCAGGACGATGCTATGATGATGATCAGGATGATCATATGTGATAAGTATCATGATGATACTCCAGATGATATGCATCAAGACGATGCTACGATGATGATCAGGATGATCATATGTGATGAGTATCGGGATGATGCTCTAGATGATATGCATCAGGATGATGTTGTGATGATGATCAGGATGATCATGCGATGATGATGTGCATCAGGATGATGTACTATATGATGATGATCAGTATGATCATGAGTATCATGTTGATACTCCATGGCCGTGGACTGGTTGTGCATGTAGCATAGAAAAGATCCTAGGAGATCCTATAGTCTGAGCTAGGATCCTATTTCAAGGTCTTGCTACATGAGGCATGTAATCAGCCCTGGATATCCGATAGGTTGACCAGTAAGCTCGTAATCAGTCCTGGGATTCTCTTTAGATTTCTTGCAGGTTGCAAGACACTCTTTAAAGGTTTTTCCTAACCACATCTAATCATTCCTAGAGATCCGATAGGTTGAGCAGTAAGCTCGTAATCAGTCCTGGGATGCTCTGTAGAGTTCTTGCAGGATGCAGGACACTCTTTTAAGGTTTTGTGGTTGGGGTCACATGTAATCAACCCTGGATATCCGATAGGTTGAGCAGTAAGCTCGTAATCAGTCTTGGGATGCTCATTAGAATTCTTGCAGGATGCAAGAAACTCTTTTAAGGTTTTGTGATAGTCAAAATGTAAAAGATCCTAGGAGATCCTATATTCTGAGCTAGGATGCTCTTTCAAGGTTTTGTTGACGCACGTAATAAGTCTTGATGATTCCACAGTATGGCCAGATATGATGAAGACCTGCAGGATGCTAGGCCTACAACTAGAATGAAAAAGGGTTGGCTTTGTAGAACTTCCTATGACGAGAAGAATTGAGAGATAACACCAATGATCGAGATGATGAGTACAGCAGTAGTGACGATGATTCTCTATGATTGAGTGATGATGATCCAGCTCCATAATTGAAGACTTGTGTCTATATGTATTGATGACTACTGTCAAGAGAATACCTTCCTAGTTAAGAGGGAGTGTTGATGTATTTGTAACATTGGAAGATATTCACTTGTATATTGTATGTATTACATTTGTACTTTATTGTATCCCCAACAGAGATGTATTATTCCTCCGATTGGAAGTGTCGTCAGTTGTACTTGCAAGTGTCACAAGTTATATTGTAAGTGTCGTAATTTATACTTGATGGGTTATTAGACCACCTTGTTGGGGTCAGCCCTGTATGAGTCATGTGGGTTAAAGGGTTATTAGACCACCCTAGTTAGGGTCATCCCAATCAACATTATGTTAAGTGGTTAAGTTGGGGCCAACCTAGTTAATGTTAAACGACAAGTGAAGTAGTGTATAAATACAGAGTGTGTCTCTCTCATTTTAAACATTCTCTCATTTTAAATCACTTCACATTAGTGAGAGAGAGGAGGAGTGCGCACAAGTGGAGGAGGAGTATGCTGCTGTAGATATCTATCTCTTGGGTTTGATCATTGTGATCCTTGTATTGGTGCTTATTCTATCTCTGAGGAAGTTGCGGGGTTTTTCACCTTCTTGGTTTTCCCTGGTGAAATTTTTTGTGTCTCTTGTCTCTTCTCTCTTATGCTTGATATGTTGTACATGTTGTTATTTCAGTTAATATCCTAGATCTATTGAATTAAATGATGAAAAACTAACATGCATTACTGTTTTTCTCATGTGCACGATAAGGAGAGTTTGATTCTCAGCTATCAGAAAAATGGAGAATACTCCATTCTTGTCTAGTCATCGTGGTCATGGAGATTGCTTCGCAGAGGTAAGTAACTATGTGATTCTTTCTTGGTTCTACATAAATATCAATTTTAATTAACCCAAAGATTAGATTCTAAAGTGTTATGTTCTTGCGTGTGTTGGAAGGAGGGTTTTGAGCCATCCTTGAGTCTAAGGTTGTGAGTAAAGCTTGGAAAAGGAATGTAAAAGTTTCCACGGTTAGAAAATTCCATCTGTAAGCCCTGGTCCTTCTTGGAACCTCTGCATCAAACATCTAGTGTCTTGATACTGCGATGATGCTGAAATGTTTTTTAAGAGTTGGGTCGGTCATGAAATTTTATTATGATGTTACAATATGTAAATACACTGTAGGGTTTAGATTTTCAGTTCTGGTTTGAAGCCATAAAGGCATATTGTAATTTAATACTGTAACTTCCCTTAGTTGGGATTTTGAGAAATGGAAACAGAGTTTACCATTTGACACTTAAGTGATAAATTATGCTTTCTGTCGTGTATATTTCCATTGATGCATCGGCTAGTTTTTAAAGCATGAATGTGTTAGAGTTTTGACTCTATTTACGCCTTTGGTATTTGTATGTAAAGGGTTCTATTTACAATGTTAAGAAATGATTATTTTTGGCCTAACATGAAGTAATGTTACCAAAAAATGATAACAATGTTAAGAAAGGATTATTTTTGGCCTAACATGAAGAATGAAGTGGTTGAATTTACTTCATTTAAGATCAGTAATTTAATTTTTGGTACATTAGGTACATATAATCTATTTTTATACAGCATTAAGCCTTTTTCATTCAAGCTGAAATCCGCTTTTATATTTTTAGATTTATTTTCTGCAACTTTTTTCTCTTAAATTCTGATAATTTTTATCTATTTTTACTCCATCTTCAAACTTATCTTCCAAATCTGTTTTGTAGCTGCTAACAGTGGCTACAAAATTCAGTCTTGCATTTCTGCTTAAGGCATCAACCACCTTATTCTCTTTTCCTTTTATATGTTTGATTTCAAAATCATATTTGCTAAGGAAAGCTAACAAACTTTCTTGCCTGGCGTTTAGATTTTCTTGATCAAAGAAGTATTTCAAACTTAAGTTATCGGTCATTAATAAACAAATTCTATTGATTAGATGATGGTGCCACATTTTCAAGGCATGAATACAATAGCCAACTCTAAATCCTAAGTAGCATGATTATTTTCATGTATTTTTAACTTTCTTGATTCATATGCTATTGCATGAACTTCTTGAGTTAACACTCCACCTAAGCCTTCATTGCATGCATCAGTTCACACAACGAAGTCTTTGTTTGGATCTACTATTTTTAAGATAGGTGCAGTAGTTAATAATTCTTTTAACTTCTTAAAGCTTTCTTCACATTTTAAGTCCCATACAAATTTCTTTTCCTTTTTTTGTAAGGATGTTATAGGATTCGTAATTCTAAAAAATCCTTCTATGAATTTTCGGTAATAACCTGTAATTCCCATAAACGATTGCACATCTGTTACATTCTTAGGAATAGTCCATTCATTTATCGCTCTTATCTTATCCTAGTTAGCTGATATTCCTTCTTTGGATATCACATGACCTAAATATTGTATCTTATCTTTAAAGAATTCACATTTATTGAATTTAGCGTATAATTTATGTTCTCTTAGGACTTGTAATATTATCTACAAATGTTCATCATGTTCTTCTTTTGTTTTTGAATAAATCAATATATCATCAATGAAGACAATTAAAAATTTATCCAAAAATTTATTTAAGACATTGTTCATTAAACACATAAAAATTGTTGGAGCATTAGTTAGCCAAAAAGGCATAACCACAAATTCATAATGCCTGTAACGAGTTCTAAATGCAGTTTTAAATATGTCTTCATCTTTAATTCTGACTTGATGATAATGAGATCTAAAGTCTATCTTTGAGAATATCATTGCCCCACGTACTTGATCGAACATATCATCTATGCAGGGTAATCGTTGGCAGGTAGTTAGATGAGTCAGCATCGCAGATGCTGTGCAAGGACATGGATACCGCGAAAGGAGGAAAGTAGCACGCATGGCGATAATACTTTTTGTAGTTTTTGGGTCATTTGGACCACGCCATATGCATTTTGGGTCATTTGGACAACGTCATATGTATTTTGGGTCATTTGGACTGCATTATGTGGGATTTTGGGTCATCTTTTTGTAGAGTTTGTTAAGAAGTAGTTAGGCAGTTGCCTAAGTGGACCGTGAATGCAAAGGAACAAGCCTATTAGTTGATGTAGCTTTGTAAGTGTTGAGACATCTTGAGATCTAATAGATTGATCTTCTTCACAGAGCTAGAGATAAGGAGAATTGATGATTGAATATTTTGTTGTATTTGGGTTTTTGCAGAGATAAATATGACGTGACGGAGTTTTTGAGCAGAATCCTTGTGTCTTTTTCATTTCTCTATGGTAAATGCATTATGCGATATGAATCTGTGAATGATGCGATGTTTCCTTGCTTCGATTAATGCTTTACTGTTATATCTATTGCATATTTATGGTTCTGTCAATGATAAGATATGTTGAATGATGTCATGATTATGCTTAATGCTTGAGTTGAATGGTTAGATCTATTTTTTGAATGTTGCAATAAGTTGATCAGTGAATGCACAACATCCTCCTTCATTCGGAGAAAACATGGTTCCATCAACTCTCCGTTGAACATATCGGGTGTGACCTCATCTGCTCCATAGGTGTTGCTGGATAGGGTAAAACCTGTATGGGTCGGTGCTCAGGGAGATCGCCGTGGGTTGGATGGCAGCAAAGTGAGGAACCCCTATCGAGTGGGTTTATGTCAACAAATGGTTCCGTTACCGGGACCATAGTGTGAAGTGAAAGGAGGATAGGTTGTGGCATCCGAAGAAACCAGAGATCCAAGATTGGTTCGACCTAAAGTTGTGAGAGTTCACTGAAAAAGAAAATAAGAACCCTGGGTTATCGACAGACTAGTGGTTGGAAAAGTACATACATGACGGTCCACATGAATATTTTTTCTGCAAATTCCCAATCATCCTGTATGAGTGGTTAGCGAAATTGACCTATCAGAAAAGGAACTTCCAAGGGGGTGAGCCTACAGTTTGGACACCAGATCTGATCCAAGAGCTATAGGAAGTCGACAATAAAGCATCACAGGTTGTTGAGGTTTGGGTCGACAGTATATTGGAAGGCTACATCACTGAGTTTGCAGTTGATAAAATAAAGTCTTATAGTGAAGCTGAACGGGAGTTTTTCAACGGGACGCGAGGCAGGTTCTTGTTGTCCCTACAGTTGTCCATTAAGATGCTTATTTGCGAAAAGGGCATACTAAAGATGCACCTCGACCAGTAAGAATCCTAGTGAGTAGAGGCTGTGGACACCATGACAATAGGGGGGCAGTACATGGAATGATATGGGGTAGATGGGTGCAAGTTGCGACGAGACTGTGAAGGAAGCCGAGGAAGAGAGTGGTCTTATGAGGGGAGGAGCAAGGTTTCGACAGGAAAAGAGGAAAAGGACCAGAGAAGTTCCTGCTGCGATCGAAACGAAAGGCCGCGAAGGAAGACCACATGGGACAAAGCGAACTCACAGTGCTGACGAGGAAGACCAGGCTACGCCCAGGATTGAGGCAGGACCAAACCCCAGCGGCAACATGCCCGCACTTCCGCTCACGATCTCTCAACAGGTAAGAAATAAAACTTTGACACCACCGTGTTCATCATGTCAACAAAACTTGATTGCTAGTTGCTCAGCGAATATAGGAAGGAAGCTCAGGATGGCGGGAGAGGATGCAAAGTTACCATTGTTCCATGGAAATGGATAGATAAACCTGACCAATACTGGTTCTTATGTGAAGCAGTATGGACTATTAATAAAATTACTGATGATGATGACAAGAAAGGACAACTGGAGACAACTCTTTGAGGTCGCGCATTGGACTGGTTTATGAATTTTTTTCAAGTTCCGACGAGAGCTCTAGAGAAGATGTTGGATGACATTAGAAAAGGATTGGTTGCAAAATCTAGGAAACCCAAGTTTGAAGCACAGTATATTACAGAACTAAAAGAGATTAAGTAGTATCCCAATGAAACTGTGTGGTATTTTGACCAATGGTTCAAAACGCTGATGGCAAGGGTTAGCTTTGACATGAGTGATGTCCAGCACAAAGTGGTTCATTATGGAATTGCTACCTCACATTCGCCTAATGTTGATGCAACAGAACATTACAACATGAAGTGAAGCCCTGGAGATTGAAATGCGGTTGGAAGCCTCGCTGATTGGTTAGAACACAACAGGTATGTTGCAGATTCAGATACAGTTGGAAAAATTAACAATATAGTTGCAAGACCTTAAGAAGGGTAAGGAACATCGTGAAGAGGCGTGGTGTATGTGATGTCATGCAGAAGGGCATACTAAGGATAATTGCCTTGATTTTCGCAACTATGTAGTATCTAGAGCACCAAACCCATTGAGTGGTGGGGGTATGCCGTGGTGCCGCATCTATCAGGTATATGGTCATCACCATGAGGAATGTCAATACATGTAGAATATGGTCACAAAACCGATGAATCTGTATTGTACCTTCTGCAAATCTGTGGGACATGAAGAAAAAGATTTCCGCACACATGGCTTGCTTCAGGAGAGAACGTATGATGCATTCTATGTGAAGGACGACCATCATGCTGAACAACAACTCTAACCGCAACTGCAGGTGGCTCAGCCACTACCTCAACTGCAGGTGCAGTTTGTACTACAGCAACAACCACAACAATTTACGCCACAAATATTCAGATGTCGATGGCTCTGCAGCAGTCACAATACGTTCAGTAGCCACAATACGTTCAGCAGCCACAGTACGTTTAGTCCGCACCATGCACTCATCCAGGACAGTATGTGCAGCTATAACCAAATCCCATGCAACAACATTTTCCCCAAGCACAGTATCAGCAGTAGGGGGGGATTCCGCAGCAGATTTCGGGGAGGATGCGGTGGAGGTTTTGGTCACGGAGGAGGACGAGGTCACGGACCTGTCCAATGTTACAATTGCGGAGTGTTGGGACATTACCAGTGAGATTTCTCTCAATTGCAGACACAATGTATGTTTTGTTTTGTCACTGATCACACTGTTGAAAACTGTCTGTAGTTGATTGCGCAGGGAAGGCATGAAATATACCATAGTTGAAAAATCAGAATCAAAATCAAAATCCACCACAGAATCAAAACCAACATCCGAATCAAAATGCCAACAATAACGTGAATCAAACTGCAAAACCACCGCCGAACCAAAATCAGGGACCGACTATTGCGACAATTTCAGCAGAGCCAAGGACACAAGATGCTGTTGTTGCTGTTATCACTCACGGAGGTACGACGATGGGCGAAGATGGTTCACATCCTTAGACCCAGCTGGCAGGGAAGAAGTAGGTGCATTTTGAAATTGATGTCGAGCAGGATGCATTCCTTCAAGCATGTAATGCGATGGAAAAAGATCGCGGTAAGTCAATTGTTTATGACATGCCCCCAGATTTTGACTCAACGTCGGAAGCAGGACCGTCGCATCAGTATAGCACATTGCAACACTTCTTAGAAAGTTGTTTATTGCTAGAAAGAGACCCCGATGCTCTCGATGAGGTCGAGAGTCTCTTACGTTGAGCGACTCCTGGATGGAGGCAGTCTGTGGTGAATTCGTTGCAAAGGAAGAAGACGGGCAAAGAAATGCGCATGAATGTCCAAATCGGGGATTATGAGGTCAATTGAGTTATTTTGGATCTTGGCTTGGATGTCAACATCTTGACCAAGCAGGCCTAGCACAAAATCGTTAGACCAAAGTTGAGCTAGTCCCCTGTACAGCTGCGATTGGCTAATAAGGCCAAGGTGACACCAATCGGGAGAGTTCTACACCTTGTTGTGGATATTGAGGGAATGAAGGCATATGTGGATTTCGATGTCATTGAGGTGGTTGAAGGTGGAAGCTCATATCCCGCGTTGTTGGGGATTGGATGGGTTAATGATAGCGGCGCAATCATTAATTTTAAGAGGCAGATGATGACCTTTGAAAACCAGGATCTCCGCGTTATCGCTCCATTAGATCTGGTTGAAGGATGACAATATATTGAACCTGTCAGAGAAGAAGTCGGACGAGGATGGGATCATGCATACAATATTTACGAAGACTATATCCATCTGACTGTTGGTGGAGAACATGGTTGGCGTAGCTCCAGATCTGCGTCCTCTAACTCAGATGATGCGCTAGAAGATTGGCATAATCGCCTGCATGAGGTATCATTCCGGAAGTCTGGGCTGGTCAAACAGTTGCTGGGCGGGTTGTGACTGAAACTGTTGAGTTGCCAGTGTACAAAGGACTGCCTATATTGTCTGAGTTTCTCATTGCATTTGAAGCTGAGGTGTCAGAACCATAGCGGTTGCTGGCATTAGAAGAGGCACTGAAGGCTACTCCAGCATGGTTTAGGGCGACCCATAAGAATTCGATTACTGGTTGGTCGTAGTGTTGTAGGTTGATGACAGTTCGCTTTGGAGACACCAAAATATACCACACCGAAAGGTATGATGAGAAGAATGACCCCAACAGTCATATGATGGAATGTCAAGCTTTGTGGGCTTTGCGATGAAGGGATGAATGGGTCCATGCTTTTATCCATACTTTGGATGAAATGTCGTGCTCTTGGTATACTGCGGCTGAGCTGCGAGGGGAGATTGCCACTTGGTTAGAATTGATAGTTTGATTTACTCATACTTTCAGCTTCGTTGATGCCAACCCATATGTCCATAATGCTTTGCATCTCATCCGCGATGTTGTTTTGAAGGTTGTTCTAGTGGAATATCCTGCAGATCTGCATACGTACTGTAAGATGTAGTAAATGATGGAATGCTACAATATCACTGGGGGGCCCAAAGATGGTGATGATCCGTGGAATGTCAATATTCCGGAATCAGAAGGAAGTCGTGATGTTGTCGCACCTGATGCACCGACTGATCCGATCAATCAGCCACTGAAGCTCTAAAAGGTCAACATTGGAATAGAGGAAAGCCCAAATTTTGTGAATTTTGGGGATAATTAGGATGACAAGATGATGGGAAACATCATAGACCTATTGCACGAGTTCCAAGACTTGTTCCCTACAAAGTTTTATGAGATAAAGGGAATCTTGGGGGATTTGGGGGAGATGAATATCCCGTTGAAACCAGATGAAAAACCAATACGGCAGTGACTGTACCGACTGAATCCATGCCATAAGGAAAGGGTCAATGTAGAACTTGATCGTATGTTGGATGCTAGAATTATTGAACCGATTGAGGAATCCGACTGGATTAGTCCTATGGTGGTGCAGGACAAGAAGACAGGAGAAGTGTGTGTTTGTGTCGACTTGCGGAAGCTGTATGATGCATGTCTGCATTATCCATTTCCAACACCATTCACTAATGAGGTACTGGAGGGTGTGGGTGGCCAAGGGATGTATTTTTTCACGGATGGGTTCTCTGGCTATCACCAGATCAGAATCGCAAAAGAAGACCCTCACAAGACAACATTTGTGACAGAATGGGGCTGTTTTCAATACACGGTGATGCCGTTTGGACTAAAGAATGCACCTCCGATATTCTCTCGGGTCGTTGTTGCTGCCTTTAGGGATTTCATCTAGAATTTTTTGCAGGTGTACATGGATGACTGGACAGTCTATGGATTGATAAGCGATCATCTGGTAAATCTGCGGTTGATGTTGGAGTGTTGTCGACAGCATCAGATATCGCTGAACTTGAAGAAGTGCACCTTCTATGCACCATTTGGGATATTACTTGGTCAAATGGTTTGCAAGCAGGGATTGTTGGTCGACCCAGAAAAGATTGCGCTCATTCTAAGCTTAACACCGCCTACCAATGTCAAGCAGTTGAGAGTGACATTGGGACACATAGGGTACTATCGCAAGTTCATCCAGGGTTATGCAGCGATCACGACCCCTATCGAGAAATTGTTGAAGAAGGATGCGGTCTTTCAATGGAGCCCTGAATGTCAAGTTAGTTTTGAGACGCTGAAGGCCAAGATGGCTTCAATGCCAATATTGGCATTTCCAGACTGGAGCAAGGATTTCCATGTCCATGTAGATGCATCATCGATCACGCTGGAAGTAGTGCTCGTGCAACCAGGGGAAGGAGATCTCGATCACAAAATTTCTTTTGCAAGTCAGAAGTTGTCGTCTACATAAAAGAACTATACAACCACCTTGAGGGAAGTTCTAGCAATGGTCTATGTGCTGCAAACGTTTAGGCATTACTTATTGGGAGGTCACTTTAAGATGTTCACAGACCATTATGCACTGAAATATCTGGTCAATAAGTCTGTGTTGGGGGGGAAGATATTGTTAGGATATTCCTATACTCCATCCTAGTCCTACTAGCCTTCCAGTCATTTTCATTTTCAGTCATGCATGCAAAATTAGGGTTTGCATGCATTTTGCATGCATTCTAGGTCATCAGTCCCAACACCTAGTCCTCAGCAAACTAGCCCCCGGAGCTTCTTTCAGATCATTTCTAGGCCTCCCAGTGACTAATGCGACCTCCTTTGCTTCACTGCATGACAAGGGTGCCTTCTTCACCTACCAGTCCAGTTATATTCAGTTATATTGAGTTATCTTCAGTTATTCCCTTGATTTAAGGCTTAACTGACTCTTTACTGAGTTTATCACTCTGTTGGACCTCTAGTGAGACTAGATTGACCATTCTAACTCCAGTTAACTCCTATGGCACCCTCCACTGAGCCTCCTTCACTATATTAGTGCTTCCATGTGCCAGTTACACCAACCACATTCAATTAGACTCAGTTTGACTCCCGGTTGATCATTACTTGTGCATTGATGACTTCACTGATGAGAAGGTGGACTCCTAGTTAGGCATTGATGACTCTCCACTGATTATGGATCTGTGGATGAAGGTCAATTCGAATTCCTCCTAGTGAATTTGAATCCTCATACTCAGCATTGTATATTTACCAGTTCATTATTCTGTTAATAGTAACATGTGTAATTATTCTGCCTCAATCAAAGTTTCTTTGGATCTAAGTTCTATTGCTTGTCTCTTCTTCTATTATTCGTAAATTATTTCATTGTGAGGTTTACATCATCTCTTTGGATCTTATGTGGGCAATTTCACATGGTATAAGAGCCTTGATAGTATATTCTACCTCCATTCTTGAGATTTTTTTGCAGGTATTTTGAAGTTCCAGCAGTTGCAGCAGCAGATTCAGTAGCTTTCTATTTGCACTTGTTCAAGGAATCAAGATGAGCAATTCGAATGCTCCTTCTTCTATACTTCTCACTCCTTTCAATTATTTCGAATGGAAGAGGAAGATGATAATACTCTTGCAATCAAGAGGGTTTACTAGAGTATTTGAGGAAAAATATTCCATATCACATCAAGCTGAAAAGAGAATCAAGCACCTAAACAAAATGGATGAAGCCTTTGGATTCATATGCCTTCATATATCTGATGATCTATTGTTTCATGCTGATGGATTGAAGTCTCCATATGATTTATGGATAAAATTGAGGAGTCTTTTTGGAAAACAAGACAAATGGAGAGGCTACATTCTTGAGAATGAATTGGTTTCCCTTCAACCTAGGAATTTCGAGAGCATCCAAGATTTCTTCTCCAAATTTCAGAATTTGGTTTTGCATTGCAAGCAATGTGGCATCACTAAAAGTGATGAGCAATTGATACTCTCTATATTGAGCAAACTTGGATCTCAATTTTCTGTCCTTGTATCTACCTTTCATTCTGTTCGAATTTCCATCCCTGGATGGAAGTTTCCCACCTTAAGTGACTTCATTGAAGCTCTCACTCAAGAAGAGAACAAACTGTTTCAAATGGGTGCCATCAAAACCTCTAGATATCTAGCTCTTTTAGCTGGTGAATCAAGTGGAGCGAATGCAAAAGGGGGACAAAAAGGAAAAGGCAAGAAACCTTCAAGATCCAAGAATGACAAACAAAAGAGACCAAATTGTACCTACTGCAAGAGAGGAAACCATCCTGAGCATGCCTGCATGCATAAGAAGATTGATCTTCTAACCAAGCTTCTTGAACAAAACCAAATTGTTGTTCCAAAAGAAGCGAAGATGTCTGATTCTGGAAGTGGATCTGATGATTGCCATGCATTGATGGTTGGTTTTTCAAAGACAAAATCTCTCCTCATAGATTCTGGAGCTTCCAACCACATGATGGCACAAGAAGAATCCTTCTCCTCTTTGGATCTCCAAGATGGGCCTACTATTCACATGGGAGACAACTCTCAGATTTCTGCCAAAGGTTTGGGTACAGTTCATATGGAGTATGGTAAGTTCAAAAATGTCTTATTTGTTCCTTCTCTTACAGCTAATTTGTTGTCAGTATATCAAATGACTCATACAGGATCTCCAAAACAAGTAATTTTTGGTCCAGACACAGTAGAGATTACAGAAATCTCCACTAGAAAGGTTATAGCAAATGGGATTGCTAATCATGCCTCAAAGGCATATGAGTTCTCACACTTCATTCCCTTCTCTCTAACTATTCCTTTAGATTCTGATGAAGATCACAGTGACTTCTCTTCCAGTGACTCCTATTCTAGTGAAGAAGAAGATCAAGATTTTGATGTTGAGATCATGGTTCAAGAAGATTTAGAACCAACACCTATTCTTAGTCCAGATTCAAGAGAAATATGTTCTCACATAGTCCTTGCTACTACTGAGAACACAGTTGATGATTTATTTGCTTACAGAACTACTAGACTTCAGCAGCATGCTAACCTTGCATTATGCCATCCATATCTCCATAAGAGATGTAGCATGAT
Source organism: Larix kaempferi (assembly GCA_027924585.1). Lineage (NCBI taxonomy): Eukaryota > Viridiplantae > Streptophyta > Pinopsida > Pinales > Pinaceae > Larix > Larix kaempferi. The sequence continues at coordinate 6,576,073 of BSBM01001312.1, read as the reverse complement.
GATGGGATTCTCTCTTCCATCTTTTGGGAATACTACTCATGTTCCATTCGCTCTAGATACAAAAAAAATTTCCTGAAAGACTTGCTTCATCCTCCACACAGTGGGAGACCTTCCTACATGGGATCAGCTTGCCAAGTCTTTTTCAAAAGTTTTCACTGATGAAAGCTTCTTTCTTTTCTGCATGATGGTTCTTTGAGTTATTTACTGTTCTTTTTGAGGGGGGGTATTTTTCCCATGAGGTATTTTACTATCATTTCATTTATTGTATGGGTGACCCTTGGTCCTAGTTAACATGGCCCAGGATGGATTAAGGGGGTGTGCTAGGATATTCCTATACTCCATTATAGTCCTACTAACCTTCAAGTCATTTTCATTTTCAGTCATGCATGCAAAATTAGGGTTTGCATGCATTTTGCATGCCTTCTAGGTCATCAGTCCCAGCACCTAGTCCTTAGCAAACTAGCCCCCGGAGCTTCTTTCAGATCATTTCTAGGCCTCCCAGTGACTAATGCACCCTCCTTTGCTTCACTGCATGACAAGGGTGCCTTCTTCACCTACCAGTCCATTTATATTAAGTTATATTGAGTTATCTTCAGTTATTCCCTTGATTTAAGGCTTAACTGACTCTTTACTGAGTTTATCACTCTGTTGGACCTCCAATGAGACTAGATTGACCATTCTGACTCCAGTTAACTCCTATGGCACCCTCCACTAAGCCTCCTTCACTATATTAGTGCTTCCATGTGCCAGTTACACCAACCACATTCAGTTAGACTCAGTTTGACTCCCGGTTGATCATTACTTGTGCATTGATGACTTCATTGATGAGAAGGTGGACTCCTAGTTAGGCATTGATGACTCTCCACTGATTATGGATCTGTGCATGAAGGCCAATTCAAATTCCTCCTAGTGAATTCGAATCCTCATACTCGGCATTGTATATTTACCAGTTCATTATTCTGTTAATAGTAACATGTGTAATTATTCTGCCTCAATCAGATTTTCTTTGGATCTAAGTTCTATTACTTGTCTCTTCTTCTATTATTCCTAAATTCTTTCATTGTGAGGTTTACATCATCTCATTGGATCTTATGTGGGAAATTTCACAGATATGTCGTTGGCTACTTCTTTTTCAGGAGTTTGATTTTGAGGTGATTTTGAAGCCAAGACGCTTGAATGCGGGGTGAGATCATCTATCGTGGATTGAGACTAGGGAGGAACCAACCAACATTGAAGATGGGTTTCCAGATGCACAACTCTTCACGGTTGACATTGCAGATGACTACTACGAAGAAATCATTCAGTTTCTCTCGACAGGAACTACACCAGAGGGGTTCACCACCAATCAAAAGAACCAGCTGGTGGTCAAGGCTACAGATTTTCAGTTGATTGCAGGACAGTTGTACAAACTTGAATCAGATGATATCTTGAGGCGTTGCATCCTGCCTCATGAGAAAGGGCAGATCCTGTTGGAAGCACATGCAGGAGTGGTTGGTGGGCACTACGATGGTCGATCGACTACCTGAAAGGTGCTTTGTGCAGCGCTTTGGTGGCCCACACTTCACAATGATGCGACAGATTATGCGCAGACCTGCGATGTCTATCAAAGAAATGGGAAACTCTCTAGGAAGGATCAGATGCCACTAATACCTCAAGTGACACTGCAACCATTTGACAAATGGGTAGTAGATTTCGTGGGCCCTATCAACCCACCTGGGAAATGCACTGGTGCACGATACATCATCACCACAACAGATTATTTGACAAGATGGGTAGAGGCTGCACCAGTTGTAGATTGCACCGCTGCAACGACAACACGTTTCTTGTTCGAGAACATTGTCACTCGATTTGGCTACCCGAAGGTATTGATGAGTGATCAGGGCAGTTATTTCATCAATAGCACAATCAACGCATTGACACCGGAGCTGCTGATATAGCATAAGAAGAGCACGCCATATCATCCACAAGAAAATGGCACAGTGGAAGCTTTTAACAAGGTATTGGAGAATGCACTAACAAAGGTTTGTAATGCGAACCATGACAACTAGGATTTGAAGATTATAGAAGTCTTCTGGGCATACCGCACCACTTGTAAAAGGTTGACGGGATAGACACCCTTCAAATTGGTGTATGGCCAGGAAGCGATTATGCCTGAGAAGTACATTGTTCTGAGTCTGCGCATAGTGGCAGCGATATGCATGGATGATGAAGCGGCATTAGGAGAACGTCTGGCACAGCTAGTGCAGCTTGAGGAAGACCGCTTTATTGCAGGTTTTCACCAGAGTGTGGAGAAGTACCAGTAGAAGGCTTAGCATGATCACCATATAAAAAACAAATTATTTCAGCAGAACGACTTGGTGTGTTGGAATATTCTCCCCATCATTTTTTCAATTTTGAATGCATTCATGCATTCTGCATGCATCCAGTCATCTGCATGCATCCAATCATCATCATGGTGGATCTCCCAACTCCTAGAGCTTCATTCTAGCTCTCCACAGCCTGTCTACAGCCCCCAGGGGCCCTCCTACCTAACAAAGGCTCCCTTCTTCATGCCAAGTGTGCCTTTCTCACCTACCATAGCCAGTTAGGTGCCATTCTCACCTACTAGTCAGTTATCACTCAGTTCTTCCTTGATTTGAGGCTAGATTGACTGCCGCATTGACTGTTTCACTACGATAGAACTCCAGTGAGGCTAGTCTGTCCATTCTGACTCTAGTTAGCTCCTCATGTGCCCTTCACTAAGTCTCCTTCATTCAGTTCATGCCTACCTCACTTAGTTAGACTCCTCATGCGCCCTTCACTGAGCCTCCTTCATTCAGTTAGTACCTACTTCACTTAGTTAGACTCAGTTTACTAACTATTACATCTGATGACTGATACATTGACTGGATGATGACTCCACTATCATTCAAGCCACACTCTGAGTTAGGAATTCAAATTCCCTACTTGGCCTATTCGAATCCTATATTATGCACCTTACTATTCTATTGTACTCATTCACTTACATTCTTATTCATTGTATAATATTGAGATTATGTTCTATTCTACTATGTTTATGAGTGATCATTGAGTGTCACCTTCTATTCTTCTTTGCAACATATTTGTGAGTTTGATTGTGAGTTGATACAACTATCAGATCATTGCATATTATTACATGGTATCAGAGCAGGAAGTAGCTATTCAAGTTGCAGCAGCAGCAGTTGTAGAATTTCTTTGAGCAGCTATCTTTCACTTGTGCACCAGAAGCCTCTGAGTTTCCACAGTAAATCTTGGTACTATTACTTGATTTCATTGGAGAAATCCATTGAATTTTATCCAGGTGTGAAGGACTTAGTCCATGTTCCAAGTGTCATTAAGGTAGTGTTCAGTCGAAGTGTAGCATTCTCCATAAACACATCTTTTATTGTTTTGCAGGTTTATTCATCCGTTTAGAATCTTCTTCAACTAATGACTTTCTCTGTTCAGATGGATCTAAAGCTTACATCTTCCAACTATGTTGAGTGGAAATCCAAGATGGCTCTCTTCATGAGATCCAAGAGCTTCACCCAAATACTCAATGGAGCGATGGTAGAACCTCTCAGTGCAGTTGAAAAGTCCAAGTACTTGGATCGGCTTGATGAAGCAATTGGTCTCCTCCTTCTCTCAATTTCTGATGAACTTCTCTTTCATGTTATTGATCTTACATCTCCAAAATAGGTATGGGACAAGTTCGAATCTCTCTTTGGGCCAAAAGATGATATGGTAGCAAACAAATTGGAAACTGAGCTCATATGTTTGAGTCCTAGTAGCTTCGATTCTATCAATGCCTTTTTCACCAAGTTCAAAAGCATGATATCACAGGTTAAAAGGTATGAGATAGTGAAGGAAGATAAGCAGCTTATACTTACCATTCTCTCAAAGTTGGGGGAAAATTTCTCAGTTTTTGTCTCTACTTTCCAGTTAGCTAGGTTGTCCATTCCAAGATGGAAGTTTCCCTCATTTGATGATTTCAGAAAATCTCTTACCACGGAGGAAGATAAGTTGATTTCAATGGGAATGATCATACCCAAATTGGATTCATCCCTTACAGTTGTAGAGAGAGCGAATGATAAAGGAAAGCTAGAGATTCCTGGTGATACAAGTCCTACACACCAATCAGATAGAGATTCGAGCACTAAGAAGGCCAAACATTCTAAAAAGGGAAGGCATAATGCACATACTGTCATAGAGGACCTCATCCTGAGAGTGCTTGCATGTGGAAGACTATAGATTTGATGGAAAAATTACTTGAAGAGAACAACCTTCCTGTACCTGCATGTGCAAAGAAGAAAGATCCGAATCTTCCAGATCCAATGACAAATAAAGATGGCATGCCTACATGGCAAGTGCATCAACAGATTCTTCTTTCATCATAGATTCAGGGGCCTCAAGACACATGTCTTCTTCGAAGAACCTCTTCTCATATTTTGAGAGCTAAGTTGGCCCACCTATCATGATGGGAAATAATGCATAAGTCTCCTCTCAAGGTATTGGAAAAATCATCTTGACCATGGATTTTTTGCTGATGTGCTTTATGTTCCTTCTCTTACAGCTAACTTGCTTTCAATATATCAAATGACTCATATTGGAAACCCCAGAAGGGTGATCTTTTCTCCAAATGAGGTTGAGATAGAAGACATGGTCTTAGGTGAGATCATTGCAAAAGAAATTGCAAATCACAACTCCAAGCTATATGAATTCTCACACTTTGTCTCTCTCTTGAAGCAATCAACCCTCCATACTCATGCCAATGAAGAAAGTAGGTTATGGCATGAAATATTTGGGCATCTCAACTACAAATACTTGCATGACATGCATGCAAAGGATATGGTTGATGGGATACCCAAAATCAAATTTACCAAAGGTAACTGTCATGGTTGTTTGATGGGAAAGCATCCTGAGAAGAAATTTAAAAAGGGAAAGGCTAGGAGAGCTTCTCAACCCCTTGATCTCATTCATAGTGATGTGGCTGGTCCGTTTCCTAATCTGTCTCTAAACAAGGCAAGGTATGTACTCACTTTTGTTGATGATTATTCCAGATTCACTTGGGTATATTTCCTTAGATTGAAATCAGAAGTATTTGGTTTCTTCATGTTTTTCAAGTCTTCTGTAGAGAAACTTTCAGAAATAAAAATAAAATGCATTCGCACTGACAATGGTGGTGAGTACATCAAGGGTGAGTTTCAAGATTTCTGTATTGAAGAGGGAATTGAAATCCAACACACTGTTCCATACACACCACAACAGAATGGTGTACCTGAAAGGAAGAATAGAACATTGAAAGAGATGTCCACTTGCATGCTAAAGTCGAAGGGATTGCATCCTAGTATTTGGGAAGAAGCCATCAACTGTGCCACTTATCTTCAGAACATAGTTCCTCACAAGGGACACAGTGACTCTACTCCTTTTGAAGCATGGATGGGATACAAACCTGATGTATCTCATCTTACGATATTTGGATCTAGAGCATGGGCCAGGATTCTAGTTGACAGAAGGGGAGCTCTTGATTCTCAAAGCAGGGAATGAATTATGGTGGGCTATGCATCTAATGCCATGGCTTACAAGTTACTTGATCCTTCCTCCATGACCACATTCTTGGAGAGAAGTGTTCAGTTTGAGGAATGGCCTCTTCATGACATTCCTTCTATTGAGAAAGAAATCTCGCCAAGCACTCCTCCTTTGGTTGATGAGAGTGATACATCTTCATATGATTCACCAGATACAGAATCCAAAAGTGGAGATGATGATAGAATGCTAGATCCAAATCGACAAGAACCTGAAGATCTAGTAACTGATAATGAAGATGAGAGGATGAGAGATCTAGATCCACAAGAACCTGATGCTCCTCCTCTCCCACGATGGGCTACCATTACACTTTGATCTGCAGGTGATTTTGTTGGTGATCCACATGATCATAGAAGAACCAGATCATATTTTCAGCATGTAAGGGCTCATCTCCCTCACAATGTAGATCCATTTCAGGTTGATCGAACCTTCCTTGGAAAGGAAGGTCACTTGCCTCCTTTAGGGGTAAGTCATGATATGCTACTTTAGCTCCTTCGTTCTATTTTGGGGGTTTTCCCTCTTTCCTCACTTAGTTATTTTAGATTGATTGTACGGGGTGACTTTTGGTCTTAGTTACCAAGGCCCTACTCTTCAGTTATTTCTCATAGTATAGCTTGCGGGGGGGTGATGGAATATTCTCCCCATCATTTTCTCAGTTTTCCATGCATGCATGCATTCTGCATGCATCCAGTCATCATCATGGTGGACCTCCCAGCTTGTAGAGCTTCATTATAGCTCTCCACAGCTTTTCTACATCCCTCATGGGGTTTCCTACCTTCCAAAGGCACCCTTCATCATGTCAAGTGCGCCTTTCTCACCTACCATAGCCCGTTAGGCGCCATTCTCACCTACCAGTAGTTTATAACTCAGTTCTTCCTTGATTTGAGGCTAGATTGTCTCCCCCACAAACTGTTTCAGTCCGACAGACCTCCAGTGAGGCTATTCTATCCATTTTGACTCCAGTTAGCTCCTCATGCACCCTTCACTGAGCCTCCTTCATTCAGTTCATGCCTACCTCACTCAATTAGACTCCTCATGCACCCTCCACTAAGCCTCCTTCATTCAGTTAGTACCTACTTCACTCAGTTAGACTTAGTTTACTGACTGTTACATCTGATGACTGATACATTGACTGGATGATGACTCCACTATCATTCAAGCCACACTCTGAGTCAAGAATTCAAATTCCCTACTTGGCCTATTCGAATCCGATATTATGCACCTTACTATTCTATTGTACTCATTCACTTACATTCTTATTCATTGTATAATACTGAGATTGTGTTCTATTCTACTATGTTTATGAGTGATCATTGAGTGTCTCCTTTTCTTCTTCTTTGCAACATATTTGTGAGTTTTATTGTGAGTTGCTACAACTGTCAGATCATTGCATATTATTACATGGTGTTGTTATATGACAACAAGTTTATGAAGCATCCATGAAAATTGCAGATGCACTGGCTTGGTCCACATTGCATCAGTAGCATCATTTCAGGAGGCGTAGTACAGCTACATCACTTAGACGGAGTGATGCTCCCAAAATTGGTAAATGGTAGCAGATTGAATCCCTACAAGTTGAGCTTGGAGCAGCGCAATGCCTAAGTCGCATCGGGACAAAAAACAAATAGTGAAGGATGCTAGGTGGTAGGACAGCGCACCAGCAAGAACGGAATGCACAAGTTGACATGCTTGTATCGCAGGTTGGGGTCTGTGTCTCGATAGTTGCAGGGTCGCGACCCCATCATTAGCAATCAATAAGAATCATTAGAAAATGGAACTTTTTCTTTTGGTAGGTATGATCATTAGATGGCCTGGATTGGCGCTGGAGTAAAGCACGTTTGGCACATGGAACACATCATGGCAGCATGGCTGGTGGGACTAGGGGTGATGGTTCGCACACTTTGGCACAAATGACAGCTGATGGCAGTATGGTTGCCACTCCGCCTGTTAGGAGTCAGGTTTACACACATCGGTATGGTTTCCAATCCCATATCTATTCAATTGTGAAATTAGATTTTTGAACTTGTTTAGAAACTCAGTGATGGAGTCGAAACTGCTAGGGATCAAGGAGATGGGCTCATTTTCCAATTTGTGGACTTTCAAGTCATCTTTCTATCCAAGAAGAGATTCGATATTTTCCCAAACTTATTTTGGAGTTGCTAGATCTATGACCTGAAAATGGAGGTCTTTAGAAATGATGAGGAGCAACAGTCCTATTGCTTCATCATGTTTATCCAAGTACTTAGATTTCTCAACTGCACTAGTGGGTTCGAATGCAGTGCCATTAAATACTCTATAAAGAATTTTGGACTTCATGAATATGTCCATCTTGGCTTTCCATTCGAAATAATTGAATGAATTCCATTTTACATCCATAGGTAGTTGCTGAAGTCGAATTGAAGATGAATTCGAATGATGGAGATAACCTGCAAAAAAAATGAAATTGTTGATGGAGATTTGATGCAAATTCAAATGAACAATTCCTTAGGACAATGAGTACATGTGACTGGATCCCTCACACATGGCTATACCTCACTGGATTTCTCCATTAAACTCAAGGAAATTGCACTAGGAATTGCTATGGAAATCTAGAGGCTTCTGGTGCTCAATGAAAGACAGCTGCTCAAAGAATTGTTGCAATTGCTGCTACAATTCGAATAAATGACTCCAACTCTGATACCATGTGATATTTTACAGGATAGATCACACAACTAGAGTAAATATCACTAATATCACTCAAGAATCGCAGAGAAGAAGAAAGAAGAATAATGGAATCAATAATCACTCATTAACACAAGGAATGACAAAAATTGTTGTAATCATACATTAGCTGTAAGCTGGCATTGTTAAAGTAGAATAATAATTGAATACAATCAAATGAATTTGAATCACCCCTAAGGTCATTCGAATTCTACTCAGTGTGTGTCTTGGATGACATTGGAGACATCATCCAATCAGTGGAAATAGTCACAAATAGTCAAATATCAGTCAAATGAGTCTAACTAAGTCTAACTGGTGTATGTGGCACAAATCTAGGGAAGGAGAATATAATGTGGGAACATGAGGAGCTGTCAGTAGTTAGTAGAGCTAAACTAGTCTCTGTAGGTGTCTATCTAAGTGCTTCAGTCAGTTAACTAAGCAATCAGTCCTCAAATCAAGAAACTAACTAATGTAACTCCTCAATAGGTGGAAGAGGGCACAACTGTACTCCAGTGATGGAAACACGGGCGCATATGTGGCTAAGAGGGATAGAAATGAGTAGAAACAGGCTCTTGGGGCTGAAAAAATGGGGACTAGGTGCTGGGAGACTACCATACTGATGATTGGATGCATGCAATGTGCATGCATACTTGAAGAATGCATGCAAATAAAAAAATTATGGTTAGAATATTCCATCAAATGGTGATCTTGTTAAGCCCTCTATTGTTATGGAGAAAAAATTCCTATGGCTCGAGGAAGACCACAACAGACAGATGACTACTAGAAATCAACTTAGTTCTCAATACGATGCTATATTAATGAAAATGCTAAGATGTGGATAACAGACCAAACTTCAATCGGATGTTCATAGGAGACCCCCATTGAGATTTCAATCTCTACACTTGAACCTGCAGCTTAGTCTCAACAAAAAATACATCCAAGTGCATATAGTATATGAAAGACATTAGCCTAAACAATAACATGGTCCATGATATAATAAGAAAATGTAACCCAATGTAATTAAACAATCATTTGCAATATCAATTGGACGAGAAAATGAGTATTTCTATTAATGAAAACATAAGTACATGATACAACCTCTTGCTCGCAACTCATTTGAACCAAGAACTAGGTCCCTCCACTTGTGCCTCCACCACTTCAATCCCCCATGCAATGGAAAACTCAAACCACGAATTAGCTTGGTAGGTGAACATAAGAGGTTCACAATAACAAGAATTAATGGATGTAAACTCAAGTCATGGCAAAAATCCAATAGAGTTTCTATGCTCTCTCCTTCCTCCTCCTTCAATGCACCATAAGAGCTCAATATATAACCCTCCAAAGGTAGGTTAAAGGTCGAATTGAGTTGTTTCGAGGGTACATGGAGGGCCAAAGGTCACCCTAAGACTGCTTTTTGGAGTGAAAAGTGAATTTCTATTGTTTTTTACCATTTAACTCGATGTACGCAGGCTATATTGGTACAGCCTACGTATACGCTAGGTATAGTGAAACAACTAGCGTACAGGAACAAAAACAGGGAAACAATGGTTCCTGGAGGACAAAATGTGGATCTCAGTCAATAAAATGAATACTTAAGGTCAATGAGTGTTGATGCTCACAAGGTGGAAAAATACGTTGTAACAGACGCCCCCTAATGTGTGAGGTCATAGAAAGTACTGCGATGACGAAAATACATTATAAATCTCAGAAGTGGAGTGATGGAGACACAAATGGAAGTAGTATCCCACTCGTCATAATACAATGATATCTCTGAATACATGTTGGTACAATACAACAATTTGATGCAATAGCCATGAATAGGCAGTATATAGTCAATACATGTCATCGGTGATCATAGCCATGACCCATATACAGTAAGATACGGTCTCCTGCTGAAAAGGAAACCACTGGTGCAAACTGAAGGTACAAACTGCTAATATATGAGAATGATATCTCATAAGTACAATCACGATCACTAGTAGCATACTGAATGCCACTGAATTCTGGAGGTATTCTACACAAATCACCAATGGTGCATTCCCTGCCAAGTGAATAAAGGTGTTGATGTCGAACATGATGGCATCATCTGATTACTAGTCATTAATGTATATTGTTAACAGACACGAGATAACCCACCAATAATTAAAATGAGCATCAAGGCATGGAGTACATTCATCAAAGTGTGAATAAAGGTGTTGAGGTCGAACACTGTGACGAATCCATCAATCAGGAGGCATTAATGAATCCCCTACTGTCGATGGCAAGAGAACCTACCACTAATGATTGCAAGCCTCAAGGTATTCAATTGGACTCTAAGTCTCAATTCCGGAATAAATGGGTTGAAGTCGATGGAATGAGACTCGCTGGAAGGAGGGAATTAATGCATCCCCCATCAACCAGCACGAGGTAACAGCTACGCTGAAATATTTGGAAGAACTCGGACGAACAGATCGTACTGATTCAAAAGGGATGGCCGACATGCAATAGTCAAGAGATATGAGGAGTGTCGACTTTGGTTTCAGAACTTCCTTTGAATAAGAGCATGAGCATATGGATAGACTCAGGAAGCATAGACTCAAGTACTAGATGATAATAACATTGTGCGATGTAGGAGGCATAAACAAAGGGCTCCATAATGGTTGTAATCTTAACCAACCAGTCGAGTAAAATATGAGAAACGAGTACAGCTCCTAAGGTCCTACTATAGTCCCAACTCATAATGGATGGGTTGGAGTGAATGCTCTGTCCAAAGGAGACACGACAAATACCAATAAGAAGTAGTAAATATTTTCCTGTACAGTTTTTTCATTTTTTTTATATTTTTTTGGTCTTTTTCATATTGTGAAAGCTTGAAAAAGAATAAAATTGCTTATAATACAACAAGTGAGGGAACGAGTGTCAAATGGAAAACAAACTAGTACCAAGCAGTGCAACATACCTATGATCAATGTAGGAAGCATGTGCAAGATATGGACACGCGGGGGGTGTTCCCTCATGGTAAGTGTCATCAAATTGCGAAAGGAAAATGAAAGATCTGCTTGGCTCGAAAGGGAAAGTGCTCAGGCATATGGCTAATAATTGAGTAAGTGGGAGTGTAATATCCTGAGTTTGACCCCATTGCATTAAAATGTAAATGATGTAATATTGTTATAAAATCGTGGTGAGGATCTCAAGGCCAAGACCCTGCCACTGATTTATTGATGCATATGGTTTTCATGCTAGCCATGCACATTGGAATTGTAAATATGCGTTTTAATAAAATACCCACAACTAGCTATGCAATGCAACAAGATATGGGGGCATGATTTTACAAGGAATTGGGAGGGAAAACATTCAAACCCTTGAGGCAATCAAGTCAAGCCAAGTGTCAATGAGAGAACCCATCAAACCCTCAAATACCATGTTGACTTTTGTACCCAATCATTCATTTCTCCAAAAAGTTGGTTGACGTAGTTAATGCCTTGGGGAATGAGAGGTATGGCTGTCCAAAATTCGAGTATGGGAAACCACCCTGCATGGAAAAACGTGTTTGGCTTCCTTGGCAAGAAAATATCCATGAATTTTCCTCCCAAGCCATAACCCATCAAGCAGTTTTTCCTCTTTCACGTTTTTGGAGCTGCCTGGGCGTTTTTCCTCCATGTTTTCCTGTATTTCCCTTGTTTTTCAGTTGGGAAGAGGGCGTTTTTGTTTGGTTTATCAATGGTGATCATTTTGGGGTTTCAATGGGGCTGTTTTGACCATTGGAAATTCCCATAACCTATGGATAAATTGGGTTTCTCCCTGGGGATGATTTTCCCTTTTTACAGTTCATTTGATGAACCACGTTTTGGGGAAAACCCGTGGCCATCCTGCTTGTAAAACCCCATTTGCTGGAAATGTGTATCCATGTCCAATTTCTAATTTTGTTGTGTGTAGGAGTATGTTGGGATATGGGTTATGGGTATTTATTGCTTTGGCTGTGAATGAGATTAGATGTCCCCTTTTCCTTGTAAGAGTCGTGCCCAGCTCGGGGGTCGCAGTTGTGTTGAGAGATGGATGAACACAACTGGCCTATGGTTGGGTGGAATGTTGCAACGACACAGCTAATTGCTTGGGACAATTGCACAAATGAAGAGAAGTGTTCTCTATATGCATTTTACTTCTGCAATGTTTTAATTTGATGTTTATTATTGATATGTTGAATGCATATGAAATATGTGTGTGGGTCGTGTTCTTATTCCGCTGTGCATATATGTTTGATTTGCATTTGCACACATTAATTTTATGGCTATGAATCTAATGAATGGGATGAGTTTTTGTGAAAGCCTCGTAGATTGGCATCATGTTCCCTCCCTTGCCTTGGATGGATAGGTGGGTATGCTACAGATGGTATCAGAGCTTAAGGTTCAACACTATGGCTGTTGGGCCCTTCGTAGAGATATAATTCATTGTGTGTATATTTAGTAGTATTTGAAGTTAAAATGAATTAGAGAAACCTGAAGACCTCATAGCTCCTATTTGATTAAGATGGGAAATCATTTCCATAACTGTTTTGGGGATTCTTGCAAAATTGCTTGCATTGATTTCATGCTATGAAAGTGAGGAAGGAGGGAGAAAATCCCTTTTTAGGTTGAATGCTTACTTATATTGTTTCTAATGCAGTAGAATTTTGTTTTTCATTTGTTGATTGCCCCATGAAGAAGAGTAGGAGGCACGACCTTTTGCCATCTTATATTATCTTGTTGTTTTGTTGTTTCATGCTTGACATGGAAGAGATGCAATATTTCTTTAAATACTTTCTGTTTTATGCGAGTTTGATCTGTAAGTAGCTCACCTATGTAAGGAAATGAAGGACATATTTCAAGAAAAGAATTCTAATTGTCTTTGAAAATTTGCAAAAAAAATTCTAACTGTTTTTTTTTCTGAGTTTTCTGCTAAGGCTGTGGTGGCAGCGAAAGTTAAGCTAACTTTCTGCACGTGCGGCGGCGAAAGTTAGGCTAACTTTCTGCGCGTGCAGCAGCGAAAGTTAGACTAATTTTCTGCATGCGCGGCGGTGAGAATTGGGCTAACTCTTGCAACTCTGTCGGAAAAGATAAGCCCAAAAGCACCGCAACGTGGCGACAAATTTTTTTGTGGCATATGCGGCAATTTTAATGCTAAAATATACGATGCACGCGGCGCGGCTGTGACAATTTTAACTTTAAAATATGCGATGCGCGCGGCGTGGGGGCGACAATTTTAATGTTAAAATCTGCGGCACGCGCGGCGAAAATAACGATAATATCTACAGCACCGGTGGCCATTTTACCCTTAATATTTGCGCCAAACGGGGAAAAGCAATGGGAGCAGTAAGGCAACGCTGATGAAAGGGAAATCTCTCACCTTAAACCATTTATGTTTATAACATAATAATTGTATGCTTGGAAAATATCATGAATGAATGTTATACACGTGAATACATATATTGAATTTCTACTTTGTGAGAAGATCATAGCTAATAATTGCTTGTATGCATGGTAGAGAGCCCATGAAATTGGATCAGCTATAATATGGAAGAGGGATTCCATACTACGATGAGGGATTGGAAAGGGAGAATTCCTTAAACCCTGTTTTGCTATCGTATTTATAATTATGAAATTGTCATGCATATAAAAGATTAACTATGGCATAACCCATCAATGCAACCTTGCATTAATCCATGAATACTATGCATTCCAACATATTATGGCCTAACCATGCTTGTCTCATAAGGCATCACGTGCTTGGGTTGTTAAACTCACAAACAACATACTCAGTAGGTTAATGTTCCCATTCGGACACTCAATACCACATGCAAACAATTCAACATAGTTTAAACATAGTGAAGGTATCTCACCAAATCCTCTTTCAACATTCATGCAATTAAGCACAATTAACCATTACCTGCATGGCTATTATTAACATCGCTTGATGTTACCTGATCAGTTGGCCTCTTACCAAGGCTACTCAGTCCTTTTGCCAACATCATGATCACAGATTTGTTGCACCATCCTTTCTTCATAAGGTCGTTGGTCACGTGCAACAACGTCATCAACTTCTTTAGCCATGCTTCAGTTGCCTTTGGTCCTATAACCAATGCGAACACAACTGATTATTAGTAACCACAATCATTATCTTAAGTGGCTCATTGCATATGTAAAACCTCACTATTTTACCAATATGCAATATCATATAAACGCAAAACATTTTCACATGCACTATGCAATGTTTATTGATATGCCATCTAGTGCATATTACGTGATGCCTTATGGTCTTGTGGTAGTGTATGCCTTATGAGACAAGCATGGTTAGGCCATAATATGTTGGAATGCATAGTATTCATGGATTAATGCAAGGTTGCATTGATGGGTTATGCATTAAGTGAATGTACATCAAAATGTTAAACCCTGTTTAACTATGGCATAAGAATGTTAAAAATGCAAAAGATTACATAGATTAATATGCACTAGATGGCATATCAATAAACATTGCATAGTGCATGTGAAAATGTTTTGCGTTTATATGATATTGCATATTGGTAAAATAGTGAGGTTTTACATATGCAATGAGCCACTTACGATAATGATTGTGGTTAATAATAATCAGTTGTGTTCGCATTGGTTATAGGACCAAAGGCAACTGAAGCATGGCTAAAGAAGTTGATGACGTTGTTGCACGTGACCAACGACCTTATGAAGAAAGGATGGTGCAACAAATCTGTGATCATTATGTTGGCAAAAGGACTGAGTAGCCTTGGTAAGAGGCCAACTGATCAGGTAACATCAAGCGATGTTAATAATAGCCATGCAGGTAATGGTTAATTGTGCTTAATTGCATGAATGTTAAAAGAGGATTTGGTGAGATACCTTCACTATGTTTAAACTATGTTGAATTGTTTGCATGTGGTATTGAGTGTCCGAATGGGAACATTAACCTACTGAGTATGTTGTTTGTGAGTTTAACAACCCAAGCACGTGATGCCTTATGGTATTGTGGTAGTGTATGCCTTATGAGACAAGCATGGTTAGGCCATAATATGTTGGAATGCATAGTATTCATGGATTAATGCAAGGTTGCATTGATGGGTTATGCATTAAGTGAATGTACATCAAAATATTATGTAAATGTTGTGGATGTGCATGCATATGTGCGGGTGCACATGTTGAGATGCGTTGTGTGATTGCATGGTTGTGATATATATATATATATATATTTCAATGCAATTAGATGATAGATGAAATGGTGAACTATTGTTAGTACTGAGACCATTCCATGAGCTGCTGTGAATGCAAGAAAAATTATTGCATGAAGAAGGTAGACATGTGATGGGCTACTAGAGTGCTCTATTGGAAGGACAGAATTGCGTGGAATGTGAAGTAATGAGTATTTATAGTTTATTTAAATTGCAGGAATAATGTGACTGTGTCTTGCAATTTTATTGTGACAATGATGCATATATAGGAATGTATATATTTCATTGCATTTCAAAGGTTAACAGCTGAAGGTGTTTGAATTATTGAGTGTTATAATTTTGAGATCACTTCAGTGACTATTGTGGCAATGAAATGATTATATGCATAGATACTCACAATGTGTTTGGCTGATTGAAGTTTGAGTTTTAAGGTAGAAAAGTCTTACGTATGGCAATGAGGATAAGTCTATAGTAAAGACCGAGATCTACCATGTGCAGAAGCCAAAGGCTATGAGAAGGTTCTCATGGTTGTAAAGTATGCATGAAACAAATCTGAAAATTTTATGGTTTAAATTTATGAGAATAATCTCATGATTGCAAATCAATTTCTGTAGGAAAACAGATTTGTAGATTTCAGATTTGAGAATTTGCTTATAATTGCTAATCACTGTTTGTCTTATATAAATTGTGTCAGCAGGACATGTTGTAGGTGGATGTTCATGTATGGTAGAAAGTGTAAAACCATAATGGACAGAGTGATACGAATTACGAGATCCAAACAATATGAGGATGGCCTCATGGTTAAACAAATCAATTTCTGTAGGAGACAGAGTTGCAAATTCATATTGAATTTAATTATTAATGACATTGATTGGTTATGGAACAATCATATTTGAAGTTTATTGTTAAATGTTGCTGACTGTTTGTCTATTTGATAAGTGTTCCAGGATGACACATTGCAGGAAGACCATGTATGATGGCATGCAGAAGCCAAACTAGATGGGAAGGATCCCATGCTTTGGAAATGGGTTTCGGGTGAAACGCCATTGTGAATTTTGATAATATCTCAACTGCACTGCATGTGAGTGAGATGGTAAAACTATGCCAAGAAGGCATGTGTGGGTTATGAAACGTGAAAAGATTGGGGTGGCAAACCGAAGGACTGTTGACTCAGAGAAGGGAGTCCCCATTTTTCGCAAATGAAGGAAAGATACATCTGTGAAATGAATGAGTATTCAGTAACCCTAACTAAGAATATACATGTCTGGTTATTAGATTTAATGTGCAGAGCATGTTTTATTATTTCATTATTATTCCAGATTGCTTGAGTATGACTAAGGCCTATATTGCTCACATCGGAAAGGGATGCATACCTTTCGGGTGATGGGTTACGTTAGGGTTTTCAATATTCACTACACCCTAAGGGAATGGACGCATTCCTGGTGTTTCAATACTTGATAGTGAATGTTATGAAATATGATTACAATTTTGGAGTAGCAATATTGATGAGCCTGCTTATCCTTCTTGTGCTATTAGCTTACACAGATGCACTCTAGTGTTGCATGTAAGAGGCAAAGTTAAGAAGGGTGCTCGAGAGGACTGTATAGGCAGTGGCAACCTTTCTACGCTCACACTGAGGGACACTAGAAGAGATGGCTGGGACCGAGGAGCTATGTAATAGGAAAAGGGGCATCATCCTTGTGTAGTGTGAGTAGGGTATTGTGGGGCCATGCTAGCCTGCAATCAAGTAAGTCACCTATGGAGTTCTTGGAGGGAACCACTGGTTTGCATAAGAAAAGGATCCACATAATCATATTGTGTGGTTCTTATTTCCTGATAAACCCAGAGGGTGTACTAGCTTGGCAATGGTTGTTGCATGCCTGATAAACCCAGTTCTTGTACGGGCTTGACATTGGTTGTTGCATGTTGTGGAGGTATTGGTGAATGGTGTTATTTCCTGACAAACCCAGTCGAAGAACTGGTTTGAAAATGATCATTGTATGCTTGATAAACCCAGTCAGCATACTGGATTAGCATACTGATTTTTGAAATGCTTGATAAACCCAGTCGGCATACTGGCTTGACATAGTGATTTTTAAAATGCTTGATAAACCCAGTTGGTGTACTAGCCTAGCATACTGATTTTTGGGATGCCTGATAAACCCAATTGACGTACTGGCTTGGCATTGCCTATTCGGATGATGTGTGGAATAGCATGTGTGCTGGCCAAGCATCCACCCCACAGGTGATCCAAGGCTTGTAAAGCAGAGAAGGAAACCTGTGGAGTAGCGAGGAAATGCACAATACAGATAAGTATTCATTTTCATTTATTTCTTGCTTGGAATAATGAAGATTTTAGGTATAAGTTTTCTAACAGCTAAGTTGATACACTGTGGTTTCTTTGTTGGAAACCTTGGTCATTGCAGGAAGCACGGACCTTGAAAGAACTATAAATTCTTGGTAAAACCATAGAGTAACTGGTTGTGCACTATAAAT
This sequence comes from Larix kaempferi, assembly GCA_027924585.1. NCBI lineage: Eukaryota > Viridiplantae > Streptophyta > Pinopsida > Pinales > Pinaceae > Larix > Larix kaempferi. Next base: position 6,558,105 of record BSBM01001312.1, on the reverse strand, counting down.
TCTTGGTAAAACCAGAGAGTAACTGGTTGTGCATTATAAATTCTTGGTAAATCCAGAGAGTAATTGATGCTCGATAAATTCATAGAATAGTTGGTGGGGGCATTAACCACTTGATGTTGTGGAGTAGCCGATATGATGGCCAAACATTGTTTAATTAATTAATAAATCCATTCGGAGCACTGGCCTAGCATATTGCTAAATGAGATGATTGATGAAACCCATTCGGCGTACTGGCTGGGCATTGCCTATTCGAATGGTTGTGGAGTAGCCTGCGTGCTGGCCCAACATTCATTATTGCATCCATGGGCAATCCAAGGCTTATAAAGTGAAGAAGGAGCCTGTGGAATAAAGTGAAGACATCCAATGCAGATAAGTATTTCATTACATTGCAGCTTCTTGCTTATGAAATACATGTGTATATGATTTGTTTATGATTTCTTAAACTCTTGTTTGGAGACAAACCCTATGGAAATAAACTAAACATATGAATTGATTCAATGTTTGAGTGTAGGTATTGCTGGAAGCAAGGACTATGAAAGCATCTGGAGGATACATGTGGACATGTGACTGTCCTAAAGAGCTCAGTATGAGCAGTAATGAAATATGGTGCTAGTGGACATGTGTGGGTCCTAGCAACCAAAGGTCCTGTGGGCAATAATGGGAAGGACTCCCACATTGAAAATCCTTAAACAAACCTTAGACACTAAGTGTCATAGCCAAGAATAGGAAATTCAAGCATTCACATTGAAGTGAAAGAGGCTAAGGAGCATGAAACCAGAGTGATGGTGTGGCTCCAGATTGGAACAAGACTAAGAGGGGGAAACTCTTACTCTTCTCTTTCATTTTTTATCGATGCATTTCAGAAACAGAGGATTGTTGAATGCATGTTGTGACTAGAAGTTGATTGTGTTTATTGCTTGAAATGAATTGTGAATGCTGAAATAGTTATTTCCCTGTGAAAGGATGAACATGAATGAGTTCATGTGTATGTTGGGAAAGAATGAAATGTGTGGAAGTCTCATGGGTAAAGCATGGACATTCCATGTCAATTGAGCAATTAATTGACTAATTTTTAATATTATGTTATGCTTGTCCTGACAGGAATTGCCATGATGAATCTCACAGGTGAAATAGTGAAAGCCATTTGTTTTGGCTGAAAATCTTCCTCAAGTAGTTGCTAGGACAACAATAAAGATGACAGCCATGAAAATTCCATACTTGTAGATCAGCTGGAAGGTGAATAAAAGGAAGGGATTGCTGTGGAGCAATGCCCTCCTGTAGAGCTAGAAGATCAAAGCCAGCAAGAGCAGCTTGAGGAAGCAAGAGGACTTGATCCTGAAAGTTCAAATTCAAGAGATGAATGTAGGACAGACCTACCACCATTTGAGAATTCTGAGGCATGTGTAAAGTGGGTATTATTCCTAAGTGTTAGAACACCGAGGATGGTGTTATTCCAAGGGGGAGGGGATTGTAATATCCTGAGTTTGACCCCATTGCATTAAAATGTAAATGATGTAATATTGTTATAAAATCGTGGTGAGGAGCTCAAGGACAAGGCCCCACCACCGATTTATTGATACATATGGTTTACGTGCTAGCCATGCACATTGGAATTGTAAATATGCGTTTTAATAAAATACCCACAACTAGCTATGCAATGCAACAAGAGATGGGGGCATAATTTTACAAGGAATTGAGAGGGAAAACATTCAAACCCTTGAGCCAATCAAGTCAAGCCAAGTGTTAATGAGAGAACCCTTCAAACCCTCAACTACCATGTTGACTTTTGTACCCAATCATTCATTTCTCCCAAAAGCTGGTTGAGGTAGTTAATGCCTTAGCGAATGAGAGGTATGGCTGTCCAAAATTCGAGTATGGGCAACCACCCTGCATGGAAAAATGTGTTTGGCTTCCTTGGCAAGAAAAGAGCCATAAATTTTCCTCCCAAGCCATAACCCATCAAGCCGTTTTGCCTCTCTCACGTTTTTGGAGTTGCCTGGGCATTTTTCCTCCATGTTTTCCTGTATTTCCCTTGTTTTTCAGTTGGGAAGAGGGTGTTTTTGTTTGGTTTACCAATGGTGAAGAGAACAAATCGTTTTTGGGTTTCAATGAGGCTGTTTTGGCCATTGGAAATGCCCATAACCTATGGAGAAATTGGGTTTCTCCCTGGGGACGATTTTCCTTTTCTACAGTTCGTTTGGTGAGCCACGTTTTGGGGAAAACCCATGGCCATCCTGCTTGTAAAACCCCATTTGCTAAAAATGTGTATCCATGCCCAATTTCTGAGTTTGCTATGTGTAGGAGTATGTTGGGATATGGGTTATGGGTATCTATTGCTTTGGCTGTGCATGAGCTTGAATTTACCATTTTCCTTGCAAGAGTCATGCCCAGCTTGGGGGTGGCATTTGTGTTGAGAGATGGATGAACACAACTAGCCTATGGTTGGGTGGAACATTGTAGTGACATAGCTAGTTGCCTGGGACAATTGCAGAAATGAAGATAAGTGTTCTCTATGTTCATTTTACTTCTACAATGTTTTAATTTGATGTTTATTATTTATATGTTGAATGCATATAAAAGATGTGTGTGGGTGGTGTTCTTATTCCGCTGTGCATATATGTTTGATTTGCATCTGCACACATTAATTTTATGGCTATGAATCTAATGAATGGGTTTTTTTTTGTGAAATCCTCGTAGATTGGCATCATGTTCCCTCCCTTGCCTTGGATGGATGGGTGGGTACATTACAGGGAGTTGGCACAGGGTTGAAGCGGCAAGCAGGATGATGCAATGCAATCACAACTTGACATAAATGGGGGAGTCCTTATGGGAGATGGCCAGAATAAGACAAAGTAGAGTATGAGTGTTCATTACAAATTCATGGCGTGACTACAAAGGACTCCCAATCCTAAGGAGAAACAACAGCATGGGAACCAAAAGACATAAAAAAAATCCCCTAACTTGGGAACCCATGGTCAGACAAACCCTATTGCCAGATAATGACACTTCTATAACAATGTGAAGGTTCCATTTTGGTTAAAAAGCGGGGTCACACCTAGGGTTAATGAAAATGGTCATAAGGTAAAATGCAAAATGCAGGCGAAAATGACATCTAACTTATATGATGGGTGTAAAATATACCTGTTGAAGGTGCGGAACAATAAAAAATCCACTCTCATCGAAAAAATCTGTTCAAAATGGTACTCCAAGATGACATATTAGTCCAAAATATCTCAAAACAAAAAAAACTATAGGAAAACGGGTTTAAAAAATTAAAAATAGTAAAAAGAAATTACGTTTACCATTCCATTTTCACTTTTCACCCAAAATAGTGTTTTTGGTTAGTTTTTACCTCAATCTTCAGTTGCTGATTCTCAGAGCTATGAGTGTTGGATCCACAAGCTGTCTGGATCAGGTTAGTAGTCTCATCCTCCTCTTCCTTTCCATGGTTTTTATTTCATTTTTTAATGGTTAAATTTTTATCTTTGCAAAGATCTACACCTACTCGGTGTTGTACGCGAGCTATAGATTTACGGGTCATGGGTCGAACTTCCTAGACATGGTCAATGCAAGCGTTTACCATGTACGAATGCGACTATATACAAAATTGGCCACGTACAAGGCCATGAGGGTGGTTTTTAACACACGAATACTAAAAAATTGCATTATTTATTCCTCCAGGATGGTCCTAGAGTGGAGAGAAAAGGAACATGAAATTGTTGATGAGCATGTACGCCAATATTTACCCTCCCAACAAGCGTTACAAGCATGTGATCTATATAAGTTTTGGAGCATTGGGGTTTTAAGGGCACAAAACCAATTGCTCCGCAAGTTGGTTGATTATTGGGATGCAGATGTACAGAATTTTGATCTGGATGGTCAACCACTTCCGTTGGAGGTTGAGGATATCTACTTCATCACAGGTTTGTCCTGCCGAGGGGATGTGGCAAGCCTCAGGTCCCGCAATGTAGGAGGTGGAATCATGATTAGTGATTACATAGATAGGTACTACCTTCCTGGCACCCAGAAGGTGGGCATCCAGACTTCAATTGAGTCCATTATGAGCTTAAGTATGAAGATTATCGTTCTTACACTCGGGAGGATATCGGGTTTAGCTACTCTACATCAGGCTTCGAGGCTGATGATATTCTATGAAAAATGTATGAGACCAACTGTGTACGATTGGTGCACAATGTTGTTGGTTACTATGAAGAACTAGCTAATGGAGTGCAAGCTTGGGAGGGAAAAAAACTTCAGTTTTGGAAGCATACTCTGCAGTTTTTTATTTGAGAGAGTTTCGGGCTTCAGTTTGATGGTTGAAGTCCCTCCGCAGAGTCTCTGAGATCCATCCCAGACCCGGTGGGTTGAGATACTGACACGGCATGGGGGTGGCTGACAGGCTTCCCCGTATTCTGAGGAGTTTTTCCACTGGTGGGCACAATAGATCATCGCCATCAATGACTACTGTTGATGTATTTGTAACTTCGGAAGATATTCTCCTATGTATTACATTTGTAATTTATTGTATTCTTGATGGAGATGTATTATTCCTCCAATTGGAAGTGTCGTCATTTGTATTTGCAAGTGTCAAAAGTTATATTGTAAGTGTCGCAACTTATATTTGATGGGTTATTAGACCACCTTAGAGGGGTCGGCCCAGTGTGTGTTAAAGGGTTATTAGACAACCCTAGTGGGGTCACCCCAGTGACAAGTGGTAATGGGTTATTAGACTCTCTTAACGGAGGTTGGCCTAGTTAGAGTAAAAGGAAAGTAAAGGTAAAGTATAAATAGAGAGGAGCACCTCCCTATTTATCCAGTCACTCACTCACTCACTTTGCATTAGTGAGAGAGAGGAGGAGTGCGCACAAGTGAAGGAGGAGTAGCTGCTGCAGACATTTATCGTTTGGGGATTCATCTTGGTGATCATTAATTGGTCCTTATTCTATCTCTGAGGAAGTTGCGGGGTTTTTCACCTTATTGGTTTTCCCCAGTGAAATGCTTTGTGTCTCTTGTCTCTTGTCTCTTATGCTTGATATGTTGTACATGTTGTTCTTTCAGTTAAGATCCTAGATCATATTGAATTAAATGATGAAAAACTAACAACTACACATATGAGGGGATAGACTACCGAGGAGACCGGGACATGCCACTTCCTCCAGGGGCCGCATTCAGAGAGATTGGTAAGTTACTCTTTTTGGAATATGTATTTTTTTTGTATTTTTGATTATAAGTGAATGCAAAAATGTTTTTGGTGTGGTATCATAGACTGATGTATGACTATTTGCTTGAAGATGTTGGTCCATGAAGAGCATAGGGCTTCCCGCGACATCGTCGTAGAGGAAGGGGTGGAGAGGTGGTAGGCGCTGAGTGCACGCTAGAGATGGTACAAGTCAACTTGAACCACATGACTACTAGAGTACCGGTTATAGAGGTAGAGCATCTCCCGGAGGCGATGCAGCGACATGTTGTAGGGGTACCAGGTACCTGAGTGCGACTGTTGTGGCGCATAGCCAATGCGATGCATTACTATATTCAGACACATCCTTCCAAGGCAGCGAGGCCTCCCCATAGGGATTAGATGCAACACAGTCCTATATTTTTGTATCGTCTATGTATATTTTTGAGAGCTACGGGCTACAGTTTTGTACTTATGATACCACATTTTGGACATATTATTAATGAAAATTTATGATTATTCGGTTCTACTATTGTGTATGTACAAATGTATGGATGAATGCTATTTGTATGTTTCTTTTATTGATGTGACAAATGCAAATCTAGGACATAATTAGCATATGCATCAGGTACATGATTAAAACGTCTTGGAACATGAATGTATGTGATAGAAACAAAATGAAACTCTAAGAGTCTTAGCCTTAAGAATCTCCATAGTAGCGTAGAATCCCTCACACGGTATTGGCCATTCAATTGAGACACAACCAGTTGTGAATCCAGGAGGACCTCTAAAGACTGGATACCATGCGAAATGACATCGCGAAGTAGCTCAAAAATGACACTTCTAGGATCCTTCAAGGCATTCCCCTCATAGTCTTCCAACGCATAGGCTCCTTTCTCAAGGACACGCCTCACAATGTAAGGACCGTGTAACATGGGGTTAAACTTTCCTACCCCCATGGGTTCCTTAGCCTAGTCATAAGGGAGGACCAAGTCACCTTCAACATACTGTCAGGGATGCATAGACCTATCATATTGAACCTTAACACGACGTTTGTTGGAATCTATAGCCACAGTGGAATCTTGACGCTGCTCGTCAAGCAGCTCAAGGTGGATCAAATGTTGCTCAACATTTGAGCTGTGAGGAAGGAGCTCTATAGCTAGTTTCAATGAAGGGATCTCGCATTCAATCGGTAAGATAGACTCCACACCATGGACTAATTGAAATGGTGAGAACTCGGTAGAAGTATTAACTGCAGTTCGATATGCCCACAAAGAAGGATATAACATAATGTGCCAATTAATCTTACTTTGTTGGATGGTTTGTTGGAGAATGGTCTTTAAGGACTTATTTACGGCCTCGACCTAACCATTCGCCTAGGGGTAGTAGAAAGATGAGTGATCTTTCTTAAAACCAAGCTTGAGTGAAAAATCCACCATCATATGGTTTTGGAAGTGATGGCCATGGTTAGTGACAATATCTTTCGGGATACCAAATCAATTTATAATCTGATCGAAAACAAAGTGGGCTGCTGTAGCACCATTGACTTTAACGGTCGACATGGTCTAAAATCCCCAAAATTTCACTAAAATTTAAAAAATTTCGAGTAGCATTAACTGCTTGTGTTTGCTGCGCGGAAACATTAAAAATGTTTACTTTAAACATACCTAGGTGTTTAAAATAAAAATATGCGTAATGACAACCACTTCTATAATTCGTCATCACTTCTACTATCTTTAACTAGTGTTTTAAAATGTCATTATATCTTTTATCGTCAATCAAATGTCGAAATGTTTTCAAATATTACAATGGTTGCATTATGTATTTAAATGATCAAAAGCGTGACACCCGATTTTCGTTCTATGTTATGATTGTTGGTTCTCTAGACTAAATATTTGTCTCGATGAAATGAAGGGGGTCCTTGAATAGCCCCGAGGCTTACTTAGCTATCGCTAGCTAACGCTCCTGAATTCCATTTGCAGAAAGTAGGTAAGACAAAATATTTCAAATGAAGCATGCCAAGTATTTCAAGTTATCTTACAGTAATGTCCAACATTCTGAATGGTGTATTACGAAATTATAGAGAAAGATTTATTTTCCTTTCATCGGGTCAGGTATCCTAAGCATTAGACTAGTTATCTTCATGCATTTGGTGTAACGTCGTTCATGGTTCATCTTATTTTCCTTCCAATTTATTCAAATTTATGGAAAGTTGGCATTGTATTGCATGACATAACTCTTTATCCAAAACTATGGAGATGTCATTGTAATAATCCTTTTGTTACATAGGATATTATAAATTACCTAGGTATTACAAAACTAAAGAGGAATATCTTGTATTATCCCTACATATTATTATTCTACTATGGGATAGACATCGTATTACACTATGTATCATTGTATTCATAACTATAGCAATTGCATTGTAATACATTTTAGTTATAATAATTATAAGCATGATTCTTTTATCATGCACTATGGATAAAGTATGTTTTGACAATACTTATGTGTTCAATGTGTATTTTGTATAAATATCAACTATATGCATTTACTTATATGCATATACTATATGCAATGACCAAATGTCTGAAACTATATGCATAAACTCCATGTAAAAACGATACATAAACACATAACCGAAGGTATCAAAACTATATGCATAAGTTCGATGCATAATTGATGAGTGTACAAAACATAATTGTAACCTATATTTCATGTCCCAAATTTGGCATTGGGTCACAATGGCCTAAGAAAATTGGCCCTATTCATTAGAGTTTGTCAAATTGATGCTAAAGGTCAAATAATTGCCAAGGAGGAAAATTACTAGTTTTCTAGGTTTGGGGTGGGAGCTTTGGGATTTGGAATAATGGGGATAATAAATGATGTTGGAACATTAGGATGGCATAAATATTTAATAAAGGAGATAAATAAATATATACAAGTGAAAATCAAAGTGGCATTTGATCATGAAGACACATGGAGGAAGTGGGACCCACAGAAGCTAGAATTTATGTGCCAGATGGCATCTTCTTCTTGCATTTTCGAATCCATGGGAAGCCTAACGTTATTGGGATGAGTTATAAGGTCAATAATACTTGGCATGAGTCAATGAGGTCAAAATATAGAGGAATATTAACTCCCATGGAAGAGGAAGAGGCAATTTGGAGCTAGTGAGACACTTGGGCTAGATTCCCTAGCTCTATGACAACAATGATGAAGATGCTATGACACCTATGACACAAATCAGACCTGAAGGTTGACATATGACATATATGACATGTCAGGGCTAAACATAGACTCCAATAGGGTGCTCAAGGGTGTTAGGGCAGCTAAGATGCTCCCACATGTGATTTGGTGGAAGTGGGAGACTAGGAATTGCTGTACAAGTGGCGTTCTTTGGAATCTCTTCCCAACTTGAGTTGGCATGAGTCTCTTGGAAGGAATTCGACCCATGGAGGACATTAGAAATTTATAAATGTCAATAAAAAATAATGAAACCAGCTTTTGATCATTTTTATAATTTGCAATTGCATTTGTGAAGAGGGAGAGCTAGTGGATGACTAGTTTCTTGCGTTAGCCAATTTCGAGGGTGAAAGATTCCCATCCAAGTTGGTAATTGGAAATGCCATTCAGAACTTTCATTTGGAGCTTTAATGGAGTCTTTATTTTCAAGTTTAAGCTATAGGGAAGCTCATGGTTTCTTCTATTTTAGCTCACTCCTTCAACCATTTCAAGTTTTGATGGCATATTCTTGATCCTTGAGGGAGGGCATTTTTGGTGAGCTATTGTACTCTTTGAGGGAGCTTATAATGCCCCATTTATTTTAAAATATGAATTAAATACTCTTTTATTAATATCCAGAAAGTTTCAGGTCTAAATTCCAAGTACAAATGTATAAATCTCATTTTTAATGAAAGAACAAAGCCATTTCCCCACTACCTTGTTGTGAACCAATGTAATGTTGATGGATTCGAAGGGATAAGTAAAATACTGATGCTTTATTGATGAATGGAATTTTATTGATGCATTATAGAATTTTCATGTTCATTTCTCAAGCATTTGAAGTCATTTTACTCAGTTTATTTACATTTGGAGGAGAATTGGTGCCATTTCCCCAAGGGTCAAACTAGTGATTTTTGCTGTTGTTTGGAAGAGGTTTGGAACATAATTAATAAATAATAAATGGTTTTTTTGGGACCTTAATAAAATAATTGAGACATACCCTACCTCTATTCATAAATTTCAGTGTGTTTGGAGGCATTTGGGAAGCCATTTTCAGTACTTACCCCAGGGGATTTGAACCCCAAATTACTAGTAAAATTGCATACTTGGTCCAGAATCTTAAGAGAGTTTGCAGAGGTATTTTTGTGGCCATATATAATCCATCAACATAATATTCAAGTCCTAATATCATTCATACACCTTCCTTGAATATTTGAAGGCATTTGGAGTCAAATTAAGACCTAGAGACCAATACTAGTCCAAGGGAAATTACTAGTAAAGTTCCCTACATTGGCCAGAATTGAAAGAGTATTTGTAGAAGTATTTTAAAGGTTCAAAAGAATCCCTGAAACACATATTTATGTTATAACATCATTCATATACCTTATCAGAATATTTGGGAGCAATTGGAGCAATTTGGGGACCCAGAGATCAAAACTAGTCAAAGGTTTAACTAGGGAAAAAGTGAAAAATTGCCATTTTAATAAAATTCCTAACAAGGTACATTACACTATATGATTACATCCCTCTATGGTATCAAAAAATACAATTATAACTCATATTCTTATACACTAAGTCACAAAAATGATCAAGGCATTAACCCTAGTGGGGTATGCGTTGGTAGGTGAATTCGATGTTGGTGACTGTGGTGATTAATGCGATTTTAATGCAGTTGGTGATCGTAAATCTATGTGCCTTGGTGGTTGTACCTTCACCGTTGATCTTGTGGTGTTATTAGGTTTTGGGATAAACCCTAACTTCCCAACACACTATCGTCGAGACCAAGCCTAGATCATTCATTTTGCATGAGCAAGTGGGGAGGGAGGCCGACAGGCTCTCTAGTTTTCAAGGTTTGTAACTATTTATTGTTTTTGGATTCTAGGGTTTCAATGGTGTGACCTAGCTACCTGCAACTGGTCATAAGAGTAATGTAAAAGCTAGTGTAATGTACACGGTGGAATCCATAAAGAAATGCATCTGGGGTTTGATATTGCAACCAGTTGCTGGTAGGGATTTCTGGAGTTTTTGAAGGTCTTTGTAGTGTTTGCAAATTCAAAATTTTAAGAGTGTAAAGTGGTCGAACCCAACGTGTAACACTGTGAGTGTTTGATGAGGTTGATTCAAAAATTCAAGCATATACAGTATACGTCTGAGGTTTCAGGTGTGCTTTGGCAAAAACAATACGAACAAGTTTTGGGCTTTTCATGGGATTTGATGCGATGCTTTGAGAACATACTGCATGTATTGAAGAAGCTGGTATACTCAGATGTGCATTTGGAAAACATCAGGTGATGTATTAAACTGCAAATGCGTTTTTCAAAAGTTTAACCGTTGGCATTGTTTGTTGTTTTAAGCTTCCTGTTCTAGCTTTTAATCCTACGTATAATGTAATGTTTGGCAGGTTTGCATCTTGGGATCGAAGTTGATGTTGGATCTTAACGATATGGATTCTTGATGTTTTGGGTAAGCCTCGGTGACATCCTTTAGGGGTTTCCTTGATGTTGCAAAGATCTTGGCACCATGCACGTTCGTTGCTTAGCCGAGAGTTGGTTTAATTTTTAAGTTTTGCTTTCGCCGAGATTCGAAATTGTTTCAGACTTGGTTGTACTAAAAACCTAAGCCGTAAGGTGTTTTGTTCTTTTAAGGTCTTTGACCTTTGAGCCATAGCTCTCATCGGCTTCACGATGAAATTCCTTGGTTACTGTATGATGTTTTGTTTTTGAGATTCAAATAAAATGACTATTTTGAAAATGAAAGTTTTGGCTTACTGTCCAGAAATACCCTTCATCTATGGTTAAGTTGTTTTGTTATGTAACCCTGAAGAATGATTTCGTTTGGAAACCGATTTTGTTTTAAGTTGTAATGTAGGGAGGGTTAAACCCTCAGCCCTAACTTGTAATGTTTTCAAATTGAAAAGCATAAGCATAAACACAGTTTTTGCAGGAAGTAGAGTGTTGATAGATGTATCACATAATTCGACAATTTAATGTTATTTGAAAAGTCTGATGGGTTTAAATAAAAAACTTAGGGTAGAGCCTGTCACTGTATTTTGAAAGGTTATAATGTTTAGGGTTTTGTTTCACAAACAAAGCCGTAATGGCTGGGTTGTAAAAACCTACTTCCAGTGTTTAAAATTTTTTAGAAGGGTTTCGAACCCTGGTCATTCACATGGATTTTATGGTTGTTATTTATCTTGTAATGATTATTTTAAAATACGTATTCGAAGTTTGCAGTGATAAAATACTGCTAGTGTATATTGAAGTTATGGATGTATATATACTATTCCTTTGTTACAGTAATGTAAATTCTGATGAATCTAATGTTTATATTTATATAATGTATTAAGGTTTAGAGTGAATCCTTATTATTTTGATTTGAAAGGGTTTAAACCCTAAACAATTCTAAGTTTGGACAAAAGTCATAAAATCATTACTTCTCTTCTATGAATATTTTGTTATTGAAAACAATCTATATACTAGATATTTGTCATGTTCTTCTATATTTAATACATAAGAGATTTATATTCAAGTAAAATACAATGATAGTACAAAGACATTACAGATTTTAATTATACAAACATTTATCCATCTCTATTTGTCACATATCATTATTCATATCTAAATTTAACTTCTCTTCCATGTACAGGAGTACGACACTGAAAAGTGTGGAAAAAAATACACGGAAGTATTTATCATTCATTCATTCATTTACTATAACATCAAATCTGCATCTTAGCCTAACAATTATAATGGTCATTTAGAATAGATAAAGTTGCAGAACTAAAACATTTACTAACAGTACAGTTTGTTAAAATTTTAATTGAAACTGATAACATAATAGCATTCAGATCATTAGTACTAATTAGACAAAAATAAATAAGATAACACAAGTTGAACCTGATAACTGTAGAAGAAACAAATAGCTAAAGGAGCCCATTCCATCCAACCTGCTCCTGAAGACAGCCAAATTACTTTCCTCAAGACCCCCAAGCCTGTTCATTGAACCACCAGGACAAAGATGCTATGTAGAGTAATGGAATAAATTCCCTTGCAACTCAGCAGTAGCACTTAGCAATAGTACTTTATGCTTTTAGCAATATTGAACTCAGCAATGTGGTTGTACTAGTTTAGAATGCAGTCTTAGTTCACTCAATCACTTCTAACTTTCCCCTCATCGAATCTCCTGTGCTCAGAAATTATCACAAGGTAAGAATGAAAAGCCTCCTGCTGAATTCGATGGGTAGATAAGTAACATACCTAGGTCTTTGGTCAGTTTGTTTAGTAAATGAGCCACCTGCTCAGTTCCACTTTCTTAGGGAACATGACCATAAAAGTAGGGAAGTTTCCCCCTACAACAGTTAGAAGTGAGTTGAGGATGCTGCCAAGTATCAGTTTTCTCTCCACCCTAGTCCATTCCTCCTAGTGGGTCAGTGAACACTCATTCAACAGTATCCTTTGGATGTTTGTCTCCACTTTTATTTATTAATAATAAAATATTCAAAGTAATTAATTACAGTCATCCTTGACCCCACTTGGTCAATAGTCATAAAACTTTACAATAAAAATAAAACATAATTTTTTCATCATAACATAAAATGTCTAGAGTTTGGGTATGTGACAAACACCCCCTCTTAAGTTCAACATCATCCTGGATGTTACTTTATTCATCATCCTCTTGTTCCTCTTGGAATAGCATTGGATATGCCACCTGCATATTACTTTCCGATTCCCAAGTTGCTTCGTCCAGACTAAGGTGCTTCCACTGCACCTTAACTTGTCCAATGGTACAATTACGAAGCAAAATTTCCCTCTTGTCGAGGATACAGTCCGGTTCCACCAGAAAAACTCCTTTTGGTTCTACCTGTACATCATTCCAATTAATCCCATGAGTAGCATCATGCACATACTTTTTCAAAAGAGAGATGTGAAATACATTATGTACTTTAAGATTCGGTGGCAATGCCAACTGATATGCCACTGGTCCTACCCTGGACAAGATTTCAAAAGGTCCACAATACCTTGGCGCTAATTTAGCACAGCTTCCCAATCTTAGGGAACTCTTCTTAGGTTTTACCTTGAGGTTGATGTATATGTAACTTCGGAATGTATTTCACCTATGTATATTGTACTCCTATAGAGATGGTATTATTCCTCTATATGGTAATTTTGTCCTTTGTATTGACAAGTGTCACAAGTCTCATAACTTGCTGTGATGGGTTATTAGACCACCAAGTGTGGGGTCGGCCCTGATTGATGTAACCATGGGTTATTAGACTGAGTTAGACAAGTCGGACCTGCTAGGTTGACCCCCAAACCTGTTCACTGAACCACCAGGACGAAGATGTTGTGTGGAGTAATGGAATAAATTCCCTTGCAACTCAGCAGTAGCACTTAGCAATAGTACTTTATGCTTTTAGCAATATTGAACTCAGCAATGTGGTTGTACCAGTTTAGAATGCAGTCTTAGTTCACTCAATCACTTCTAACTTTCCCCTCATCGAATCTCTTGTGATCAGAAATTATCACAAGGTAAGAATGAAAAGCCTCCTGCTGAATTCGATGGGTAGATAAGTAGCATGCCTAGGTCTTTGGTCAGTTTGTTTAGTAAATGAGCCACCTTCTCAGTTCCACTTTCTTAGGGAACATGACCATAAAAGTAGGGAAGTTTCCCCCTACAATAGTTAGAAGTGATTTGAGGATGCTGCCAAGTGTCAGTTTTCTCTCCACCCTAGTCCATTCCTCCTAGTGGGTCAGTGAACACTCATTCAACAATCTCCTTTGGATGTTTGTCTCCACTTTTATTTATTAATAATAAATATTCAAATTAATTAATTATAGTCATCCTTGACCCCACTTGGTCAATAGTCATAAAACTTTACAATAAAAATAAAACATAATGTTTTCATCATAACATAAAATGTCTAGAGTTTGGGTATGTGACAAACACCCCCTCTTAAGTTCAACATCATCCTGGATGTTACTTTATTCATCATCCTCTTGTTCCTCTTGGAATAGCATTGGATATGCCACCCGCATATTACTTTTCGATTCCCAAGTTGCTTCGTCCAGAGTAAGGTGCTTCCACTGCACCTTAACTTGTCCAATGGTACGATTACGAAGCAAAATTTCCCTCTTGTCGAGGATACAGTCCGGTTCCACCAGAAAATCTCCTTTTGGTTCTACCTATACATCATTCCAATTAATCACATGAGTAGCATCATGCACATACTCTTTCAAAAGAGAGATGTGAAATACATTATGTACTTTAAGATTCGGTGGAAATGCCAACTGATATGCCACTGGTCCTACCCTGGACAAGATTTCAAAAGGTCCAGAATACCTTGGCACTAATTTAGCATAGCTTCCCAATCTTAGGGAACTCTTCTTAGGTTTTACCTTGAGGTTGATGTATATGTAACTTCGGAATGTATTTCACCTATGTATATTGTACTCCTATAGAGATGGTATTATTCCTCTATATGGAAATTTTGTCATTTGTATTGACAAGTGTCGCAAGTGTCATAACTTGCTATGATGGGTTATTAGACCATCAAGTGTGGGGTCGGCCCTGATTGATGTAACCATGGGTTATTAGATTGAGTTAGACAAGTCGGCCCTGCTAGGTTATTAGGGAAGTCATGTCATGTATAAATAGAGTGCGGGAGACACTCTATTTGATTAGATCATTATTCACTTCTACACCTCTTGGAAAGTGGTGCACTAGTGAGGAAGGAGGAGTAGCTGCTAGGAGAAGACTATGTCTTGTACTTGGGTTGTATCATTGCTCTTTCTGTCTCTGAGGAAGTTGTGGGGTTTTTCACCTTTATGGTTTTCCCCAGTGAAACTTTGTGTGTCTATTGTCTCATGTGATTGCTTGGTGTGATTGATATGCATTGTTATTCTTGATATGTTGTACATGTTATTCTCTCAGTAAAGATCCTAGAGTATGTTGAATTAATGCTCAAAATCTAACATGGTATCAAAGCTAACCTGAGAAGAAGACACTGTGCAATTGTGGAAACTAGGGTTTCTTGTTTATTTGGTTTCTCTCCATAGATTTTGGAAAGGCAGTAAGGTAGATTGACTCTACTCAACAAGGTGCATCTTTCTGTCCAATCAGAATTCAATTCTGGGCACTTTCATTTTTTGCCCTAAAAATTAGAGTTTCCACAAAAATAGGAATTTATGAAATCTGAAGACATAGCTGGAAGCTCCTTGGAAAACTCGAGGTTTAAAGCTTTGGATCGAACTTTTTGGTTCAGTGAAGCTCCGGGAAACTCTAACCCTAATTCAGGGTCCTCCCTAGTGAATCCGGGAAGACTAAAAGGCATTTCTGAAGGGTGAAACTTTGCAGTTTTCAAATTCTGAATATACCAGGTTGATAAGCTCATCAAGGCGCATCTTTCTATCCTTTCAAAAATTTTAAATTCAAATTTTGAATTTTTAGGGTTTCTCTAACAAACCCTAATTCGGGACGAGATCCAATTTTTCAGCAAATCAAGTGGTAAGACCTAAATCTTTTCTATTTCCATTTGAAGTACTCTTTAAAGATTTCTCACCACACCAAGCTTGAGGAAAATCTTGAAGGAGCTGATAACTTCCGAGCATGGAAGTATAGGATTGGGTTAATCCTGGAAGAAAATGAGTTGGACACTTACATAAGTGAAGAGGTCCTTATCCCAGAGGAAGAAAAGGCTAAGGCCTTACACAAGAAGAACTTGGTCAAGGCAAAGAGGATCATTGCTGATTCTATCAAATACCATCTCATACCACATGTGTCATCTCTAAAGACACCAAAGGAGATGTTTGATTCTCTGACCAAGCTATTTGAAGGGAATAACATAAATCAGAAGATGACCTTGAGGAATCAATTGAAGAATATCAATATCTAGAATGCAGAAACTATGCAGTCTTATTTATCAAGGGTCTCCCAGATAAAAGAACAACTTGAAGTTGTGGGAGAAGATATAGAGAATGGAGAAGTGGTAATGACCACTCTTAATGGCCTTCGTAGGTCATGGGATTCCTTCATCCAAGGAATTTGTGCTAGGAGGAAACTTATCACCTTAGAATGCTCACAAGAAGAAGCTCGAATTGTAGCTCAAGAAGAGAAGATGGGGAATGAAGACCAAGCTCTCACAGCACATTCCAAGAAGTATGATGATAAGAAGGGACATCACCACAGTAAGAAAGAAAAGCACCACCATCAGAACAAGAGGGGTGGCTTCAGATCTCGAAGGAACACATCCAATGATCGATGCTTCACATGTGATGAAAAGGGGCACTATGCTAGGGATTGTCCAACAAACAACAAAGATGGATCCCACAAGAAAAAGAAGAACATCAAAAGAAAACATCATGCTCATGCTGCAGAGGATGATGAAACTCCTAGGAAGAGGGCTAGGGAAGAAAGTGAAGATTCTTCAAGTGATGAAAAGTATGTTTTAATTTATGCCCTCACTGGTACCATTACTCATGGAAGTAATGATTGGCTTATATATAGTGGGGCTTACAAACACATGATAGGATTCAAGGAATCCTTTATGAATCTATCTAAACATGAATCACCCCACAAGGTGAAACTTGGGGATGACTACCAGTATCCCATAAAAGGAAGTGGTGAAGCCTCTTACAAGCTAGACTCTAGAAAGTCTATGAAGATGAAAGATGTACTATATATTCCAGGTCTCAAGAAGAATCTACTCTCCATATCTGCATTAGATGCAAAAGGCATGATGGTTGCATTTGTAGATGGCCAAGTCCTAATGTGGCCAAAGGGTAAGACTATAGATGATGCAGTGGTGATTGGAGAGCAAGAGGGAGGATTATACAAATTGAAGGGCCAACCAGAACAAGCCTTGGTCCATGATTCAGTAGAGCCAAGTGAACTTTGGCATAGAAGGCTTGCACACATGCACTGTAGGGCACTTCCAATTGTAAGCAAAGCTATAGAAGGTCTTCCTGAAATCCTGAAAAAACATGAAGGAATTTGCAAAGGTTGTGCAAAGGGGAAGAACACAAAGAAGACATTTCCAAGCAGTGAAAGCAAGGCAAAAGGAATCTTGGAAATCATCCACTCCGATGTATGTGGTCCAATGTCATCCAGTTCCCTGAGTGGGTATGTATACTATGTTTCCTTCATTGATGATTTCTCTAGAAAGACTTGGGTTTAATTCCTGAAAAACAAAGATGAAGTGTTTTACAAATTCAAGCAATTCAAAGCCTTGATAGAAAACCAAACTGATATGAAGATCAAGATCTTCAGATCTGACAATGGTGGAGAATTTACTTTAGGAGACTTCAAGGAGCTATGCAGTGATTCGGGGATTAAGAGGGAGTTGACTACTCATTACAATCAACAACAAAATGGGGTTGCTAAAAGAAAGAATAGAACAATCATGGAAGCACCTAGGGAAATGCTTCATGACCAAGATCTACCTATGCACTTATGGGATGAAGCAGCCAGGACAACTGCATATGTGCGGAATAGAACACCCCATAAGATACTTGACAACAAAACACCAGAAGAAGTGTTCACTGGTAAGAAACCAGAAGTTAGCCATCTCAAAATATTTGGTTGTCCAGTATACACTCACATACCAAAAGAAAAGAGGACAAAGTTAGATCCTTCAGGAAAGAAGGGCATATTCGTGGGTTACAGTGAAAGCTCGAAGGCTTACAAAATCTACTTCCCAGGATTCAAGAAGATTGATATTAGTAGGGATATAACATTTGATGAAAGCTCAGCATACATCAAATCAAGGAAAACACCAGTTGAAGATAATGAAGAACCTACAACATCCAGAATTCAAGACACCACCATGAATGAAGCAGTTCCTGAAGAAGATCATGAAATAGAAGATCCACAACAAACTGTAGATCCACCTCATGAGAATAAATCTCACAAGAGGAAACCAGCATGGGCTAGAGAGCTCATCCAAGATGCAAAAAGGTTTGGCATTCTAGAAGAGGAACAGAGAGAAAGGAAAAGGACAATATCACATACTAGCTATGTTGCCTTTCTCTATGACATAATGAACAAAGAACCTTCTAGTTATGAAGAAGTAGCAGAAAATAAAGAATGGAAGGATGCCATGGTCGAGGAATGCCAGTCGATCATGAAGAATGATGTTTGGGATGTGGTCCCAAGACCAGATGGGAAGTCTGTGGTGACTTCCAAATGGATCCATAAGATCAAGCATGCTTCAAATGGTAGCATAGAGAAATATAAATCAAGGTTTGTAGCTCGTGGCTTCTCCCAGAAAGAAGGGATTGATTATGAAGAGAGTTTTTCTCTTGCGGTGAGATACACTTCCATTAGATCAGTACTTTCTCTGGCTATAGTAATGAAATGGAAGGTACACCAGATGGATGTCAAGATGGCCTTCTTGAATGGTGTAGTTGAGGAGGAAGTGTATGTGGAGCAGCCACTCAGGTTTGAGACACATGACAGAGGGACTCATGTGTGCAAACTGAAGAAAGCCCTGTATGGTTTGAAACAGACACCCAAGACTTGGTATGGTAGGATAGATGGATTCCTATCCAGTTTGGGCTTTACTAATAGTAAAGCGGATTCCAACCTTTTTTAGAAGGTTGAGGAAGGCAATCCAGTAATACTACTCTTGTATGTGGATGACTTGTTTTTGATAAGTGAGGATGGATTGATTGCCGATACGAAGAGGAAGCTGGATACTGAGTTTGAGATGAAGGAATTGGGTATGATGTACTACTTTCTTGGTATGGAGGTGTGGAAGAATGCAGATGGAATCTTCCTTGGACAAGGGAAGTATGCAATAGAGATCCTGAAGAGGTTCGGGATGATGGATTGCAAGGCCATGGCCACACCTATGGCATCGAACCTGAAGATTTTGTGTGATGCTTCATCTGAGCCGATTGATGCTACGATATATTGTCAGATGATTGGGTCCTTGATGTACCTGACAAACGCGAGACTAGATATTTGCTTTGCAGTGAACACATTGAGCTAGTTCCTGACGGATCCCAGAGGTCTTCACCTAGTTGTTGTAAAGCATATTCTGAGGTACCTGAAGGGTACGGTTGATTATGGGATCAAGTATGATGTGAATCAAAAGTTTAACCTGGAGGGTTATGTTGATTCAGATTGGGTAGGCAGTGCTGCAGATAGGAAGAGCACTTCTGGGTTCTACTTTAGTATGGGATCAGGTGTGATCTCTTGGTTTAGCAGGAAGCAGTCCTGTGTTGCACTGAGTACAGCTGAAGCAGAGTATGTTGCAGCTTGTTAGGCTAGTTGTGAGACAGTATGGCTTAGCAAGCTACTGCATGAGTTATTTGATCTCCCGTTGGATGTTACATGTATCTTCTGTGACAACCAGAGTTGTGTGAAGTTGTTTGAGAACCCAGTGTTCCATGATAGGTTGAAGCATATTGATATCAAATATCACTATATCAGGGATATGGTGTAGAGAGGATCAGTGAAGCTCCTGTATGTTGCGACGGATGAGCAGATAGCCGATGTGTTGACCAAGCCACTGGACACAGTGAAGTTTGAATACTTTAGAGAAAGACTTGGTGTACTTCAGATCGAGATTCCCTCCAAAGGGAAGTGATGAGTCCGTAGACACAGATGCACATGAGCCATTATCACATAGTGGTAGGTATGGTCCTCCTATGGTGAGATGTAAGGGCTGGGTCCATTCTCACATGGTGGTAGGTATGGTCCTCCCATGGTGTAGATGTAAGGGTTGGGCCATTCTCACATGGTGGTAGGTATGGTCCTCTCATGGTGATATGTAAGGGCCGTTGGGCTTTTCTGACATGATGGTAGGTAGGTCCTCCCATGGAGACATGGTGGTAGGTAATTCCTCTCATGGTCGTGATGTAAGTGTCGTGCCTTTCCGACATGATGGTAGGTAGGTCCTTCCATGGAGACATGGTGGTAGGTAAGTCCTCTCATGGTCATGATGTAAGTGCTGAGCCATTCCTGGATGGTGGTAGGTAGGTCCTCCCATGCTAGTGTATATAAGTGTTGTGTGATATGCATCTGGGTTGTGATCCATGGAAGATGACGATGATCTGAAGACTATGAGGTGACAGTATGGTACACAGGTTTTGTAGAGGCATGTAATTGGTCCTGAGATGCTCTTGCAGGTTTTGCAGCGGCAGTGTAATCAGTCCTGGGAGATCTTGCAGGTTTTGCAGAGGAAGTGTAATTAGTCCTGAGGTGTACTTACTTGAGGGCTTGCTCGCAGAGATGATGAAGACCTACATAGAGGCTAGGCCTACATCCAGCATGAAAAAGGACTAGCTCTATAGAACTTCCTATCACAAGTAGAATGGAGATTGATTGAGATAGCAACAGCAGTGCTGATGATGATGATTCGATGACGATGATCCAGTAACGATGATCCAGAGAAGAAGACTTGTGCTAGCAGATCTATGTCGAGAAATACCTTCCTAGTTAAGAGGGAGTGTTGATGTATATGTAACTTCGAAATGTATTTAAGCTATGTATATTGTACTCCTATAGAGATGGTATTATTCCTTTATACGAAAGTGTCATCATTTGTATTAACAAGTGTCACAAATGTCGTAACTTGTTGTGATGGGTTATTAGACCACCAAGTGTGGGGTTGGCCATGATTGATGTAACCATGGGTTATTAGATGGAGTTGGACAAGTCGACCCTTCTAGGTTTAGGCAAGTCAGGTCATGTATAAATAGAGTGTGGGAGGCACTCTATTCGATCACTTCATTATTCACTTCTACACCTCTCGGAAAGTGGCGCACTAGTGAGGAAGGAGGAGCAGCTGCTAGGAGAAGACTATCTCTTGTACTTGGGTTGTATCATTGCTCTTTCTATCTCTGAGGAAGTTGTGGGGTTTTTCACCTTTATGGTTTTCCCCAGTGAAACTCTATGTGTCTATTGTCTCATGTGATTGCTTGGTGTGATTGATATGCATTGTTATTCTTGATATGTTGTACATGTTATTCTCTCATTAAAGATCCTAGAGTGTGTTGAATTAATGTTCAAAATCTAACAAGGAACACATGTTCATCAAACTGAAACTCTTTCTGAGTTCTTTTGAGATCTGCATGACTTTTCTGTCTATCTTGTGCAATTTTCAAATTTCCTTGAACCCGTTTCACGGTTAGTTCCATTTCTTTTAACAAATCAGGTCCTAGCATTGACCTATCAACTGGATTGATCCAAGAAATAGGAGTATTACATTTTCTACCATATATAATTTCAAAGGGACTGAGTTTTTCTAAATCTTGGTAATGATTATTATAAGAAAACTCAGCAAGGTGCAAATATTCCTCTCATTTACCTGTCTGATCTCTAACATACATTCTTAACATGTCCTCAAGAATTTGATTAACTCTTTCAGACTACCCATCTATTTGTGGGTGAAATGATGTACTGAAATTTAAAGTAGTATCTAAAACTTTAAATAAAGACTTCCAGAAATTTCCTGTAAACTTTGAGTCTCTATAAAAAATTATAACATTCAGAATACCATGCAAATGAAAAATCTGCTTCATAAAAATTTCAGCAATGTTAGCATCCTTGTAAGTTTTATTAACATGTATGAAGTGGGCTGCCTTACTAAGCTTATCCACTACTACTATTACAAAATCATTTTGTTTCTGAGTTTTAGGTAAACCAATAATAAAATCACTAATTATGTCCCACTTCCAATCTGGAATAGGTAGTGGTTGCAACAAACTAGCTGGGTGTTGGTGTTTAGCCTTTACTTACTGACACTCTATACATCTAGCAATATTTTCAGCTACTTCACTTTTCATGCATGGCCAAAAATAGTATTTTCTCAGCATAGTTATCATCTTCTGGTAACCAGGATGTGCTGAATATGGACTTTTATGCAATTCATTCAAAATCAACTTAATTTTAGCAACATTAGGCACATAAAGTCTGTTTTTATACAACAGTAACCCTCTTTCATCAATTCTGAAATCTGTTGTAGAATTTTCAGCATTATCTTCAACAATTTTCTTAAGTAAATTCTGGTATTTTTCATCCATTTCGATTCTTTCCTTAATTTGATTTTCCAGATCAGTTTTGTAAGTACTGATTGCTGAAACAAAATTTACCCTTGCATTTCTACTTAATGCATCAGCAACCTTATTTTCCTTCCCTTTAATGTGCTGAGTCCTGAAATCGTACTCGCTAAGGAAAGCTAGCCACCTAACTTGCCTTGCATTTAGATTTGGTTGATCCAGTAAATATTTTAATCCCTTATTATCGGTCATTAAAATAAATTTTCTTCCAATTAAATGATGTCACCACATTTTTAAAGCATGTATTATAGAAACCAAATCTAGGTCATAAGTTGCATAGTTCTTTTCATGAATCTTTAACTTCCTAGACTCATATGCAATAGCATGACCTTTTTGTGTTAAGACCCAGCCAAGTCCGTCATTGCATGCATCCGTGCATACTATGAAATCTTTGTTGGGATCAACAATTTTTAAAATAGGTGTTGTTGTTAATAATTCTTTTAGTTTCTTAAAGCTTTCTTCACATTTTTGATCCCATACAAATTTCTTACCTTTCTTTTGTAAAGATTTTATAGGATTTGCTATTCTAGAAAATCCCTTCATAAACTTACGATACCTGTAATTTCCATAAAATATCGTACACCAGTTACATCTTTCGGGGCAGGCCATTCATTAATTGCTTTTATCTTGTCTGGGTCTACTGCAATTCCATCCTTGGATATCACATGCCCTAGGTAGTGTATTTTATCTTTGTAAAAATCACATTTGCTAAACTTAGCATAAAGTTGATGTTCCCTTAACACTTCTAAAAGTATCTTTAAATGTTCGTCATGTTCCTCTTTCATCTTAAAATAAATTAGAATGTCATCAATAAATACCACTACAAATTTGTCCAAGTACTTATGTAATACATTGTTCATTAAACACATGAAGACTGCTGGAGCATTGGTCAGCCCAAAAGGCATAACCATGAACTCGTAGTGTCCATAACGAGTTCTGAACGCAGTCTTAAAGATGTCCTCATCTTTAATTCTGACTTGGTGGTACCCCGACCTTAGATATATTTTAGAGAATATCGTTGCACCACGTAGTTGATCAAACAGATTATCAATGCGGGGCAAAGGATATCTGTTCTTTATAGTCATTGTATTTAGCTGACGGTAGTCTATGCATAAACGCATAGTTCCGTCTTTCTTTTTAACAAAAATTACAGGTGCTCCCCATGGAGACACACTGGGTCTTATATAATTTTTATCAATCGATTCTTTAAGCTGTGATTTAAGTTCATTAAGCTACAGAATATTCATTCTGTAAGGAGCCTTTGAGTTTGGTATCGCTCCTGGTACTAACTCAATGGTGAAATTGAGTTCGCTTTTCGGAGGTAGTACTGAAATTTCTTCTGGGAATACATAAGAAAATTCCTTAAGAATGGGTATATTTTCCAGCTTTAACTTATAACGCCAATTTCATTAAAGTTGGACAAATTAGGCAATATTTGGAGTAAGAAAGTGTGAATTTAGACTTTGAAAGTGTCAATATCAACCTTTCTAAAGTGCAAAAATGGGTTCTTAAAGTGGCAATATTGGATTTGAAAAGTGTGTTTTTATATTCGAATAATGCATTTTTTGACTACTTATGAACCTTAAAATTGCAGTTTTTTTGTTATAAAACTATGAATTTCAATTCCAAATGTGTGAATTTCAAATCAGAAAATGCAAATTTCGATTTGAAAAGTGTGAATTTCAAATAAAAAAATGCAAATTTTGATTTGAAAAGTGTGAATTTCAAATTAAAAAATGCCAATTTTGATTTGAAAAGTGTGATTTTAAAATAAAAAAAATGCAATTTCAGATTTGAAAAGTGTGAATTTCAAATAAAAAAACTGTAATTTTTTATTTGAAAATTGCAATTTTCATTTGTAAATGTTCAAAATTTTAAGGTGAAAAATTCAATGTCTAAAATATTCAGTCATTGTTTCAATAACAAGTCAATCCGCTAAGCTATAACATATAAACATGGTTTGTCTCGACTTCTATTTTCCGACAAGAAGGATCGTCCTCCCCTTCTTTTCATAGTTATTTGTGAAAACATTTATCTAGCAATTCAGCTATATCCATAATGGAGAACACAAGAAGGATCGATCGACCCTTCTTGCAGTGTCGAGCTATTATGAAAATAATATTGGGAATAAGAAGGGTTGACTAACCCTTCAATTTTGAGGGAATTGTTAAACTAGAACAACTTGGAGCTTATAACATATAAAAATGGTTTGTCCCGACTTCCGTTTTCCGACAAGAAGGATCGGCCACCCTTTCTTTTCGTAGTTAATTGTGAAAACCTTTATCCAACAATTCAACTATATCCACAATGGAGAACATAAGAACGATCGACCGACCCTTCTTGCAGTGTCGAAATATTATGAAAAGAATATTGATAATAAGAAGGGTTGACCGACCCTTCTTGCAGTGTTGAACTATTATGAAAATAATATGGGGAATAAGAAGGGTCGACCGACCCTTCAATTACGAGGGGATTGTAAAAATAGAACATCTCGGAAGTTATACCATATAAAAAAGGTTTGTCTCGACTTTCATTTTATGACAAGAAGGATCGACCGCCCCTTCTTTTCGTAGTTAATTATCAAAACCTTTATCCATCAATTCAACTATAACCATAATAGATAATACAAGAAGGATCGACTGACCCTCCTTGTAGTGTCGAACTATTATGAAAAGAATATTAGGAATAAGAAGGGTCAGTCGACCATTCATTTAGGAGGGAATTGTAACAATAGAACACCTTGGAGAAAGAGCGGCTGCTCTTTCTATGAGAATATTTCTACTTTCCAGCAAAGTCTTTAAAGCAAAAATTCTATAAATTTTGTGACACGTGGAACACTTATATTGTGACATGTGGCATATTTTATTTTTAAAATTAGTTTAAAGATTGTTTAAACGAATATTAAGGATATTAATGGTACCATTTAACGTTTGGGGATTGTTTAAGCTCCTACGTTATCTGAACCAGCAATGAGGATGTTATATGACCAGGGTCCAAATGAGAAGTATAGCTCGCAGTTTGAGGATAAATGAGAAGTAGTTGGATATGAATATGGTGCAAGGAATTTATGGTTGAGTTACTGAGTAGAAGTTCCTTAATGAAGTTTAAAACTGATACACTCCAAATCAGTTTTAAACTGATAATAGTTGAGATTCCCCATTATTCCTCGAGAATGGGGAAACTCCCTAGTAGACAGAGCAGAGGGAATAGGGAAACTCCCTAGTAGACAGAGCAGAGAGAATGGGGCATCTCCCCAGTAGACATGGAGCTTCCCCAAGGTGAGGGATGCTTTGAATGCGTAGAGGGCTGAGGTACTAGAGTTGCAACCAGCTACCGGTGAAGGGAATTGTGAGCGAAGAATCAAGAAGGAGCCATAAAGATGCACATGTGAGGGCAGGAAAGTGGAAGCAAGGGAGATGGTATATTGCATGGGGAACGTGTGCCATGTTACGGGCACCTGGGTCGAGGCTCCTCCCCCATGCGCCCTCCTCGTGTTTGACACATGGCCCCTTGTATAATGGTGACGCCCGCATCTAGGGTTAATCTATGGTATACTTGATTCACATAAACATTTTTGTTTCTTAAAAACAATCATGGGAAGTAATTGCATAATTTAATATATGGTATACCTGATTCACATAGGTTGAAACTTACGACGAATATTATTCATCCTACTGTAGGATCCTAATGTAGGCCATTTAATGTGCTGGCAGTAGGCATGTTGGCCGTTGGATTTTCAAGGATTCGATTGGAGTGATACGTGTACGATTAATCCAACAAAATATTTTTAATCCATCAACACAGTGGCCATTCACTATATATAGGCTAACCATGCCCCATATCATAGCAAATTGAAATCATCCGAGAAGCCATGGAATTTCTTTTACTTCCTATGTTGTTTTATAAGAAATCTTTTAGTTTTATGATCGCTCCCCAGTTTTCCTCATAATATATGAGTTTTTACCGCAAACCTTTTCATTTAATTATTTTCCGTATTTGTCATTATTGTTCCATAGTTTCATATTCTTGCTGGATGTTAGTGATTATAAGTTTTGTAGGCAAATTCATGTCCTCTGTTAGAAAATGACGGCTCCATTCTGTCCATATATCCATCAATGGAAGACCTACCAATCTCTTCCGGTCATGTTGTCAGATGCCTAACATTCCAAGATGAGCAGTTTTGTGTACAAATGATGGTTCCTAACAGAGATGTAATGGGTTGCTTCACAACTATGTTAAGCTTTTCGTTTATTTTATTGCTCGTAGTTGATATATGGGAATTTTGAGCCAAGTCCCAATACATGGATTTGTCATTATGTTCCTGGGAACAAATCACATTTTAGTCCGTCACTCTTCTTTCAATAACTGGATTTGTCATTATGTTCCTAGGTATGCATGGATTTGTCATTATGTTCCCAGGTATGCAATGAGGAGGGGATGAATCCATAAGGTTCACGGGAAAAACTTACACTCAACTACGGGCAATAATTAAACGAAATGCTTAACGCAGTTGTGAAGCAACCCATTACATCTCTGTTAAGAACCATCATTTGTACACAGAACTGTTGATCTTGGAATGTTAGGCATCTGACAACATGACCAAAAGAGATAGGTAGGTCTGCCATTGATGGATGGATATATGGATGGAATGGAGCCATCGTTTTCTAATAAAGGACATGAATTCGCTCGCAAAACTTATAATCATTGAAATCCAACAAGAATATGCAACTATGGAACAATACATGTGACGACATGCAATAATTCGACCTGACAATGTGACCGGTGAGATAGATTTGTGATAGATGGATGTAAGGATGGGATGGAGCCATCATCACATGCGGTCGTCAACAATTGTAGCAGTTGTCGAATGTTGTTTTAGTACCAAACCATGCTATCAACTTCTTCTTACTGCGCCAAGTAGAAGGTAGAAGGACTGTGCTTTCATAGTCAGCAACGTTCTGTTCATTCAACTCCAGTTATTTTCTGATTTCTTCAAGATGAAGAAACACATTGTTCGTGGGGGATATGTTGGAGGATCTTAGGTCGGTCGCCCGACTAGGTCTTCAGTTCGGCCACTTCACAGAACATGCCAAACCATCGTGTCGATCAATGTTAAATTTTAATTAGCATTATAGTATGTCTGGGAAGGCATGCATGAGTTGCTTGTTTTTGAAATTATACATGGAATGTGTTGAATATAAATGTACCACTGATGAAAAAACTATTCATTAATGTCATTCTGTAAATTTCCTTCCTTTCTCTGTTAATTATTATTTCCCATAATGACAGTCTGTAAATTTTCTTCCTTTCTCTGTTAATTGTTATTTGCAGTAAATTATGCGTGTCTGTAATTTTCCTTCCTTTCTCTGTTAATTGTTATTTCCAATAGATATTTTCCATTGTGTTATTCTTCATGCTTGGATGAAAGTAATATTAAATCAGAATTCATATGTTTATGCTCTGGTTTACCGCATCTAAGTATTCACCAATTTTATGCTAAAATTGATATTGGATTCATTCATGACCAATGCCCAATATTAATGGAGAACACAAGAAGGATCGACCCACCCTTCTTGCAGTGTTCAACTATTATGAAAACAATACTAGGAATAAGCAAGGTTGGTCAAACATATAAAAATAGTTTGTCCCGACTTCCATTTTCTGACAAGAAGGATCGGCCGTCCCTTCTTTTCGTAGTTAACTGTGAAAACCTTTATCCAACAATTCAGCTATATCCATAATGGAGAACACAAGAAGGATCAACCGACCCCTCTTACAGTGTTGAAATATTATGAAAATAATATTGGTAATAAGAAGGGTCTATCGAGCCTTCTTGCAGTGTCAAAATATTATGAAAATAATACGGAGAATTTTTTATTTGAAAATTGCAATTTTCATTTCTAAATGTTCAAAGTTTTAAGGTGAAAAGTTATAACATATAAAAATTGTTTGTCCTGACTTCCATTTTCTGACAAGAAGGATCGACCGCTCCTTCTTTTCGTAGTTAATTGTGAAAACATTTATCCAATAATTAAGCTATATCCACAATGGAGAACACAAGAAGGATCGACCGACCCTTCTTGCAGTGTCGAAATATGATGAAAATAATATTGGGAATATGAAGGGTCAACCGACCCTTCTTGTAGTGTTGAACTATTATGACAATAATATTGGGAATAATAAGGGTCAGATGACCCTTCAGTTACGAGGTAATTGTAAAAATAGGACACCTTGGAAGTTATATTATATAAAAATGGTTTATTACGACTTCCGTTGTACGACAAGAAGGATCGGCCACCCCTTCTTTCGTAGTTAATTGTGAAAAGATTTATTGAACAATTCAGCTATAGCCATAATGGAGAATACAAGAAGGATCGGCCAACCCTTCTTGCAATGTCGAACTATTATGAAATGAATATTGGGAATAAGAAGGGTTGACCGGCCCTTAATTTAGGAGGCAATTGTAACAATAGAAAACCTTGGAGAAAGAGCAGCGGTTCTTTCTATGAGAATATTTCCACTTTCCAGCAAAGTCTTTAAAGCAAAAATTATATAAATTTTGTTGTTAAAATTTTGATATCTGGTATCCTAAGGTGACACGTGAAACGATCATATTGTGACACGTGGCATATTTGATTTGGAACTTTGAGTAGACCCACAAGTATATTGTTTCTATTTTAAAAATAAAAATAAAAAGAAAGAATGTTTATGTCTTGTTAATCATAGTCAGAATCATTCCAACTAATGGCATCACTATCTGCATTGTCATCTGGGAATGTGCTTTTCCAACACAGTATCCTGCTCAAATTTTAATTAGCATTATGGTGTGTCTGGGAATGCATGCATGTGTTGCTTGTTTTTGAAATTATACATGGAATCAGTGTTGAATATAATTGTCACTAATTTTGTATCTACCTGTTTGTAGAAATTTCTCCCTACGAATAAGTAGAAATTCCCTTAATATAAAGAAGGACGCACTAACTCTATACTAAGACAAAAGGAAACAAATGCTACCTTGAGTTCCTGAACTAACCTTCACAATAAGATTAAATGCATTCAGAAGAGATGAAAGACATAACTCACCTTTCAATTCGACGTTTGTCCCGCTTCTAACTCTTGATCCCAAAGCTCCAATGTAGAACCTATTGAAATCAAACAAAGAACAAGCATACAAGCTTCCAAATGCCTTGAAGCAAAGATTAAGTTCAAATCTAAACTAGATACATTTCATATCAAAGACTTATACAATGCACATGAAATGGGAAAAACAAGACAAGTTATTTTTATTACAAACTTGAAGAGTGCTTACAAAAGTTGCTTGATGTCCAAGCCAATCCTCCAGCTCCAAGTGCTTCCTCCTCTAGCTATCTCCACAAAGCTTCAAGATCATAAGTTTTATGTCTTCAAGAGTCCTCCCCTTTTCTCATGGAACGCCTCTCACTTATAGTGTGTGGTAGGGTTAACCAACAAGAGAGAAGGGTGGATCTTGGGAGAGTTTAGTGGATCAGGCCTACTAATCATAGAAAGTGAGTTAGGATCTAATCAGGGACACCAATCCTCCAAAATCTCTCGAAAATCAAAATCCCAAAAGCCATGGAGAAAAGGCTTAAAAAGGTGTACCACGCCTCTACAACAGAGCATAACGCGGTAGTACCGTGTGGCAAAGAAGGAGCATAGCGCGGTAGTATGGACTACCGCGCAGCTAAGATGGAGAAAGGCGCGGTAGTGAGTGTTGGCTCGGTTTTGCAACCAAGCTTAGTGCTATGGGCACCTGCTAACTAGTAGCAGCAGTTTCAATAGAAATAAAAACAATAAACTAAATAAACAATACTTTTCATGGATCTAAGCAAGAATCTAATCAAATAATTTAAATATTTCAAAAATCAAGAACAAGAAACATAAGAAATAATTTTTTGTATTGAAAAGTGGGGGGCAAGCAAGTGCTTGCGATATTACCTTCAATGGTGAAGGTTGATGTTGAGCAACTCCCAAGATGAGTAGCTCCAAACTCCAATAGGTCTCTTTCTCCAAGGTTGCTTCAATGGCTAAAAGTGCTCAGGGGAGATTTCAGCAGCATAAGGATGAGATAATGGAAGGATGTGAAATGAGGAGCCCCTACCACCTTTTTATAGGTTTTGGTGGTGAGGAATACCATTTGTGGTTTTGTGGAAACCAATGGTATTGACCAACATGGTTTAGGTAATTTTCCCTCCTTTTTCCTTTTTTGAATAAAAATAATATTTTAATTCCCTTTTTAATATTTTTGGGAATTTGGACCCTTTTTGAGGGTTTTTTATGATTTTCTTGGAAAAATAATCTTTTTTAATGGAAAAAGGGGTGTACTAAGGTCTTTTGGTGACCTTTTGTTGGTTTCAGAGGCTCAGATGGTGGAAAAGTGGACAAATGGGTCATGTGAGTAAGGGAATGAGCTAGTGAGCACTTTTTAGGTGTTAACAGATTGCCCCCTGATGTGTGAGGGCAGGAGCTCATCGTATGGCCGATAGACATCATAGTTCTTTTGTCCTTTTTCTGGGTTTTAGGGGAGAGAAGAGACCGGTTGGAGACTGGAGCCACGGCCCTTGGAAGCTGCAAAAACAAAAAATATTACATTGCCTCAATATGAATGAGGTATAATCTCTGATAAAGGACGAGGCGGGCATTCCCATGCTCGTATCAAGACATATACAAAACAATTAGTCCCAAGAAGGGGGATCTAATACGTAAAGAAATATACTGGTACATCATAATGGTCCAGAGGGGACATGATTGTGGGATATTCTCATGATCATGGCTGATCTCAATAACTGATACACTGGAATAACTATTGAACTGCTGAAACTGAAGGTGTCCAACATCTGTATGGACTCAATGACTGTGAGCCATCTCTAGGCAGTATTGTAACTGTATACTCAAGGGAGTATGGAACCTGGGTAAATCTGAATACTATCGCCATGCGCAACCCGGATATCCATAAAAAAAAGTGTAGCTGGTGTGATCCATAGGAAGACTCTCAAATGTAGAGGAGTCAGGTGGTATCCGGGGTCTTCGACTAATAACTGAACGGACCAATACCCTGTGCGAGTCTCAACGATGCGATCAAGGTGTTGAAGTCGAGCATGTGAGAAACAACCATTCGGAGAGGCACTGAGGATTCCTCTCGAAATGATTTGTAGGCACTCATCATAAATGGTAATGAGTCCAAGACACAGGGACCTCTAGATCTATCCTCTGGAATCAATGTGGTTGTCGTCGACAGAGGGAGACCAGCAACTAACAAGGCAATGATGTTTCCTTGACAGGAGCACGAGGTGTAGAATTGAAGTGATGTAGTACTGCTGGTAGGACTGACATACTTGTGGGGATGGGAAATAACTGGGTCAAAAATGGGTAGACTCAAGCTTCCTTTGTTCAGAGCATGATGACGTGGTTGACCTAGCAGCGTAGGGAACTGACTTGTAGGTGTGGGGATCATTTTTTAGGGACTGAAGGGTATGTACTGACTCTGGGTGGGTGAAGCTGATGGTAGCTGTCGAGGGATTTTCCGGGTGACATACTGCAGAATGCTCTGAACAAAGGCGACCAGAATGGGGAAGCTGCTATGTGAGTAGACATGGTCTGTCATGGCGCCAAGAGGCACCATTCTTCCTTCTTCGTAGTTTTAATGAGCTCCAAGAAGGGATAAAAGTGTGCTCTAAAATGGTACGGTCCTGTGGATTTTGTGAGCCCAGGACGGCACATGCTCATGGTTGCTTTCATGTTTAGAGAGTCTGAAAACGGTAAGTGGACTCTGTTGGTGTTTCTTTTTCGTAAGTTTAGTCTCCAAGGCCCAAAAAAGCATAAAATGATGCGGATGGAGAACTCTTCTAGCCGATGTGACTAGAGTATACCTTTTTCGTAATTAGTCTACGAGGTCCGGAAAAGGGGTAAACTTATACCAGGTAGACGCCCTTTCAGATACGTTTAGCGAGCATGAAAGGAAGCAAGATTGCTCGGCGATCTTTTCATTGTTTTAGGAGTCAGAAAAGAGCTTAACATAAACTCCCTAAGTGCCTTTTTCGTCAAAGGGTTTGCTCGGCCCGAAAAAGGGATAAAATTATACCGAACAAAAATGGATTGATGAAGGTGAGAAAAGGTCTCAAGCATCGTCATCTGTGTGGAATACTGGATCCGGTGACATAAAGATTGTCACAAAGGGGGCTGCGGCCGTTGTGGCATGCAAACCGAGGCAATGAGAGGGCATTTTGAAAAAATGGCCGAAAAAGTATGGGCATGAGAGCGAGAAATGATCTCAAGCATCATCACAAGCGCGGGAAACTGAATCCGGCGATATAAAGAAGGTCAACCACGGAGAACGGTGGATGTGGCACATAAACCGAGGCGACGAGGGGGCATGGAAAAAATGCCCAAAAATCTGGGGGTGAGAGCGAGAAATGATCTCAAGCATCATCACGAGCGCAGAAAACTGAATCCAATGATATAAAACTCGTCGAAAACGGATAACGGCCGATGTGGCACGCAAACCGAGGCGACGAAGGGGGCATGGGATAAAATGCCCAGAAAATCTAAAGGTGAGAGCGAGAAATGATCTCAAGCATCATCACGAGCGTGGAAAACTGAAACCGGCTATATAAGGCACGTCGAAAATGGAGAACGGCCGATGTGGCACATGACCTCAAAAATGGTTGAGATCACAAATGTGAAAAGGTGAGCAGGGTTAATGACCTGCCCCCATGCTATGTGCATAGGGTTTGTGATTGTGGGTCACATATGGGTTGATTTGAACGATGGGTTCATCGACATGCTGAGATAAATGTGATGGGGTAGGGTCAAAATGATTGATCATGCCCCCTATCCCAGGGTCGAGGTAATCTATTATGCCCCCTAACTCAGAGGTGTCAATGTGGTGCAGATGTTGTCTTAGAGAGAGATCAATAGGGCATTGAGCAACTGCTGGCGGGGTGTTATACCATGAGGTTGTGGGTCGTGGTGGCATACTGAAGTGATGATATGATGATGGGGGATTCCCGTTGTGGGGTGGATGCCCCCAGTATCTCCGACGAGGATCATGATGATGATGAGTAGGAAAGGTTTTGGGCCTGCCCCCATGTTGTGGACATGTGGTTTCCTGGTCGATTTGAAAGGGTTGAACCTGTGTGTCAAAGGGATCCATGGAAGGGGCCGAACGGACAGAGGGGTATCCAGTGGAGATCGTATAAATGGCGGGGTCAAGGCCAGGCATTTCGGTATCTGACCAAGTAAAGACATCAGTGAATTCTTGGAACAGTTGTTGGTATTCTCCGATCTCATGCTCACTGTGGGAGGTTCCTAATGTGATGGTATGAAGGGCACCAAGTGGGTCAGAGATGTCAATGTGGATGACGGGAGAAATATCGGCCATGGGATCCGTTAACCAGTCGATTTTAGTAGGAAGGAAATCCTTGGACTCAACCGCGGATTGGGTAGCGGTGGTGGATGAAGTCTCTTCCAGGAGGAAGTATGGACGATGGTGCATGTCTTCCCCGGGATAATCAAAGGTAGTAGGAGTCTCGAGAACCTCTTCATCATTGCGGGAGCTTTGAGTGGTCAAATCGAGTGATGAGGTAGTGGTAGTCGAAGAGATCATGTAGATGGTGTTAATCTCTCCGGATGAGGATGATGCGGGAGGGTAGATCTCCTCGATAGTAGGGGGTGCCGTCTCTAGGTCCAAATTGTTCATCTCGTAGAGAGCTGCTCTATAGTCTGGGATGTCAGGACAGTTGTGGGAGTAGTGGCCGTAAATACCGCATATCGCACATGGGTGGTTGGTACGAAGTGATTTATCACGAGGCATGGGGTTTGGATCGAGCTTGACCACCGGGATGTTGGGGTCGTCGTCCAGCATTTGCATGTGTTCCTGCAATGCAGGTAACTATGGGCACTGATGGGTTGGATGGCCTAACTCATCACACAGCGAGCATTTTGGAGGAGCACGAAATACGGGGGGAGGTTTAACTGCCTTGGGTGGGGGAACCGCAGTGTATGGTTGTGGGCCTCTGCCCCCAGTGGGCCTGATGAGTGGAGGGGGATTCATCGATGACGAAGGAGTAGTGATACCGGGAGGTGGTTGGGTAGAAGTAACAATGGGCTGCACCGGTTGCAGGATGACATTTGGTGTCGGCGGTGGAACTGGAGGCGAAATATACCACATGGGTAATCCCAATGTTAACCCGGGTAGACTAAGGGTAGCCATAACC
Source organism: Larix kaempferi (assembly GCA_027924585.1). NCBI lineage: Eukaryota > Viridiplantae > Streptophyta > Pinopsida > Pinales > Pinaceae > Larix > Larix kaempferi. The sequence continues at coordinate 6,523,414 of BSBM01001312.1, read as the reverse complement.
GGAGCGCTTACTACACCTGAAGGAGGAAATAGAAAGGGGATTGTGTGGATGGGTGTAACCCCAATGTGACTAGGGACCAATGGTGGTTTAGGGAACAAAGGTGGTTGATTACCGGGTTGTTGTGTATTCTGTGAAAGAGTACAGAGGTTTGCGACGTGGGTCTCCGGTGACGGTGGTGGAATGGCCTGGAATGTAGAGGTCATCGACGTCTCGGAGTAAAGTCTGGGTCCTACTGAGGAAATGAATGAGGTATTTGCACCACAAACAGGTTGTTCAACCATGGGGAGAACATTTTCAGGTGTGGCGGGGGCCTTGGGATTGTAATAGGTGAGCTGGTCGACCTTGACCACGCGTCCCTCATGGGGGAACTGCATGGTGCGGAATACGGATGAGGCAACAGCCCGCATGGCATACATGTAGCTGCGACCAAGTAAAAGGTTATAGTCTAGTTGGGCATTGATGACCTCAATGTCAATGAGGACAGTTTTACCCGCCAGCTGGACGGGGACATTGGGTAGTAAACCTTGAGGTTGAGCTGACCGGCCGTCGTAGGCCCGCAATGCAGTGGTGGATTGCTGGAGAGTAGGGGATCCCAACTTCTGCCAAACAAATGTGGACATGACGCATGTGGAGGCCCCTTCATCGATAATGCACCGATGGATGACAAGATTTCGAACAGAAACGGAAACTTGGAATGCTAATGAGGAAGGCAGTCGTGGTTCAGACTGGTCTGAATCGAATGCGATCAATTGTGAATCATTGGGGTCAATGGCGCCAATGGCAGAGAGAAAAGTTTTGCGCTGTGAAGGACAGTTTTTCAAAACTTCTAAAGCAGACATGGCTGCAGGAGACTGGGCTAAGTCGTCGACAATGTTGTAATTCGACGCAGCGCGAGCGTTAGGATTACTGTTGATGCGATGAAGTGGGAAGCGAGGTGCTTTGGAAGCGCCATCAAGTGGAGCCAGAGGTATACATAACGTTTGATCCATGGGATTAACGTTAGTGTTTTTTTCGGCGGGAGGGGCTTCAGAGGTGGAGCCATATTGGTTCCGACGGGTTTGGAGGTTGGCAGCGGCAGTCGACATCATCAACAAATGGTGAGTACCTGAATCAAACATGGGTTGATCAGGGGCTGCATAAGTGATCTGCTGTGGTGGCACGTTGCCCTGAGGGGGGGCTAACGGCTGAGTGTTCACTACACCCTGGTTTGGAAAGGGGTTTTGCAGCACCAAGGGTTGATGTTGAGGTGGTGGAGGGTTGGGTGGCGGCTGAGGAGCCGCTTGCCCTTGACGATGTGCATCGTCGGTCCAGAGTTGCCGAGCTCGCTCCAAATGTGGGCAAGAATGCGTGTAATGACCATATACCCCGCAGATAGAACAAGGGTGGTTTGTTCTGAGGTTATTATTTCTAGGCTGCTTGGGATTCCGATCCGCATTGCGGTTGGGAGGAGCAGCATCGTTATTCTGCGGAGGATTGGGAGGTGGAGGACCTTGCTGATGTTGTTGGTTATTACCGTGGTTACGACCTCTACCACGGTTCTGTTGCGCACCTTGGTTGCGCTGGTTGTTTTGGTTTTGGGGCTGGTTGTGCTGTGTGTACACTTTCCCTTGAGCAGTGGGGGGATTCTGAGGAGCCGCAGGTGCGGGAGCAGGTTGCGGTGGATAGTATGCAGGTGGAGCTGGAGGTGGTCCAGTTGCCTGTTGGGGTTGTTGGTACCCCTGAGCTGGTGGAGGTGTGAGGTTAGCTGGTGCAACCGGTTGTGGGTAATGCATGTGATGCTGTGAGAACTGCATGGGGGTCTGTACGGTAGGTTGAGCATAGTATGTAGGAGGTACATATGCTGATGGCGCTTGGCCATAACAATGTTGTGGACAAGAGGGTCCATGAATGTGATGGGTCTGGTTTGTTGGAGCATAAGAAGTTGTTGCTCCGGAACTGGATGTAGCCCTAGAGAGGTCTGGGGCGGGCATGGTGCTCACCATGCTGAAAGGTTTAGGTTGCGGGGTGATTTGGCCAATGATGCCATCAGCGGCATGTGATGCCCCCGGTGCGTCACCACGTGCAGAGTCGCCTCGTGGGGCGTCCGGTATGATCGTGTATAGGTAGCCTGACTGGGCATAGATAAGATCAAACTGTTGGGCCTTAAGGATGGCCTCCTCCTCAGACTGGGGTCTTTCGGATGCTACATCCTTCGCAATGAGAGGAAGGAGGGATTTAAGGAACCAGTCTAAAAAGATTCGGTCGTCCAATTTGATCTTGCATAGGCTTCGGCGCCGACGCCAATCATGAATATGGTCAGTGATATGCGTGGCCGTGTTCTGTCTGCAAGACAGTAGGATCTCGACGCCCGCATCGTAGCGGACAGGTAGCTGGAAGAATTGTAGAAAGGTCGAGGCAAGGGAGGTAAATATGGAATGCGTCCCATGGGGTTGCTCGATATACCATTTGGCTGCGGAGCCAGTGAAGGTGCGTTGTAAAAGCCGTAGGCGGATTGAGTCATCCACTATGGAGTTTGAGGAACACCATAAATGGAAGGACATGATGTGATTTTGGGGGTCTTCTCCAGCCTTACCCTCGAACTTAGGGATGTCAGAGGGAAGCTTAGTGGGCATATGGGGCCAAGCAAGATCATGTCTGATGGGGTCATTTGTGAGCCTAGCTAAATCTGGCAGGTTAAGACTTGCCATGTATGGTAGACTAGCGGATGTGGTGACCAGAACCGGGACCTGCCTAGCCATTGTGGTATGGTGTAGGGGTCCAGTAGCGCCTATAGGAATGCTGGGTATGGAGGGTATGTGCCCTCCAAAAGGAGTGGCATGATATGGGTTAGCGCTCCGAAGTGCAACTTGGGTTACACTTGGGTTAGGAATCGCACCAGGGATTCCTGGTATAGCACTGCCAAGTGCAACATGAGTTACACTTGGGTTAGGAATCGCACTTGGGATTCCTGGGATAGGGTTTGTGGAAACCGAAGGGGGTATGACCCCCATGTTGGGCATGCCCATGACAGGTGGTGGTCCTGTGCTAGGCATTCCTGAATGTGGAGTGTTACCCATATTGGGCATACCCAAGGGGGTGGTTGTTGCCGTGGATGGTACTGCCGCAGAAGGGTCTGCGGATGTCTGACCTATGGTTAATGTAAATTGTGGATCAACTGGTGTTTCAGACATATTTGTGGTTGGTGGTAACTCGGTGGGGTTTTCGGATTCTACCTCCAAATCAAAGGTGAAGTGGGGTATGTCAGAATCGGATGACCGTCTAATTGATTGACGATGTGTCGAATCAAGGGACAATGCTCTGCGTCCGTGACGTGGAGAGCCAAGTGGACTAAACTCTGGGAGTTCGCCCTGTAGACGACGAGAACGTCTAGAATTCTCAATGGTGAGAATATGTTTTTTATGTAAAAAATATGTTTTAAGTATCAGGTGGTGATATATATGTAAAAGACTCAAAACCCTAATGCAACCAAGGGTGCAAGAAGGGGAGTGAAAAAAGAAGGCTCACAGGCCAAAAAAATCAATCCTCAAAAAATGCACTTATTCTAGCAGTTGTGCTACAATAAGTGGAGGAATGCAACAACTGGTCAGAATACCAACATGCAAGCGGCTCCTAGAAAAAATAGGTGTAACTAGACTCAAAAGGTGGTAAAGATCATGCAAACACCTAATCTAAAAGTATTGTGACTCAAACAGACGATATCCTCTGCAAGGTGATGAAATCCAAGTCAGACAATATGAATGTTGAGACAACGGCTAGATATCCCCCTACCGGGAGGGACACCGGGTAATCAATCCTAAAAAGACAGGCTACTAGGATACTCCGTTCATGACGCGTCGAGAAAAGGTAAATCTGCCGTTTGGTCCTTTGATCGCAATATCCCAATACAGGGATATCCCGAGAACTGCGAATGGTAGCCCTTCGGTTACTGAATGGGTTTCGGTATCCCACTTAGGCTTCCGGAACCATCCTCGCGACTTCAATCCTCCTAAGGGAGAGGCTTTCCCACAAACCGGTTGTGACCGCGCCAAAAAGTACTAAGAGATTTTAGCTCCCTAATTGGACAACTTCTATGTCTCAGATGTATGAACTGAGGGGTGTTATTGGAACACCTATCCCCCCAATACTACCTAGCTACAAGAATTCTTTTAGTGTTCCCCAAGTGGGGTTAAAAGTGTGTTCAAATTAAGGTACGTTTTAAGGCTTAGTTCAATTAAGTGATCGTGTGAGTGCACGTGAGGTGTTGTAAACTGAACTTGAAAAAATTAAATGCTTTTACAAGAAATTTTCAAAAAATAAAGGATTTTTCGAAAATAAAAAGCAAATATTTATGACTTTTTCACTAAAAATGAATTTAAATGCTTTTCAAAAAATAACTCAAAAAATAAAGGATTTCTTGGATTTATGAAAGCAAATAATAGACTTCTTTTTAAAAGAAATAATGGATTTCTTTGTTTTGAGAAAAATTGCTAAGGGCAAGATTTTAAAGAAGTAAACAGGAAAAAATTTGAATCTAGATGAAAATGCAATAATGAGTCTTTCTTTCACTTTCTTGAAATTTTTTAAAAAGATTTCTAGATATGCACTTTTAAATAGTAAAAATTTTTTCTATGGCTATAAAATATGAAGAATCAATACTGTAAAAAATGAGCCAAAATGGGTGAACTGAAGTGATAAATAACACTAAAATACAATATTAGATAAATTTCTATGGAAAATTTCTTAAATCTAATAGCATATTTGGATTCCTTGATCGAAAACACCCAATTTGAAAAAAAAAATCGTTTCAAACGGAGTTCGGGAGAGGGAGATATGGTCGTTTGAAAATTGAGCTGCGCGGCCAAAAAATGACATGGACCGCGCGGGTTTTGGACCAAAAGTCGCGATGGACCGCGCGGGTTTTGGGCCAAAAGTCGTGATGGACCGCGCGGGTTTCTGTCGCACAGTCGCGATGGACCGCGCGGGTTTCTGGCAAAAAGCCGCGATGGGCCGCGCGGAAAAACGCAGAAAAGTCGCGATGGACCGCGCGACTGTCTGGCAAAAAGCCGCGATGGGCCGCGCGGAAAAACGCAGAAAAGTCGCGATGGACCGCGCGACTGTCTGGCAAAAAGCCGCGATGGGCCGCGCGGAAAAACGCAGAAAAGTCGCGATGGACCGCGCGACTGTTTGGAAAAAGGCCGCGATGGACCGCGCGGGAAAACGCAGAAAAGTCGCGATGGACCGCGCGACTGTCTGTCAAAAAACCGCGAGGCGGAAGCCGTGCACGGAAACCAAGAAACGAACCCGAAAATTGAAAATTTCGGGCTGTTTATGGGTCCAAATCTCAGAACAGCAATGGATCTGCTGTCTAAGATGGCAGATCTATGGATCTAAAGGTTAAAAACTCATAAAAACTAAGATTTAAAGGCAAAACTAGAGATCTAAAGTTCAAACCAAAGCGGAGTCGCCAAAAACGGTTGGCTCGGTTTTGCAACCAAGCTTAGTGCTATGGGCACCTGCTAACTAGTAGCAGCAGTTTCAATAGAAATAAAAACAATAAACTAAATAAACAATACTTTTCATGGATCTAAGCAAGAATCTAATCAAATAATTTAAATATTTCAAAAATCAAGAACAAGAAACATAAGAAATAATTTTTTGTATTGAAAAGTGGGGGGCAAGCAAGTGCTTGCGATATTACCTTCAATGGTGAAGGTTGATGTTGAGCAACTCCCAAGATGAGTAGCTCCAAACTCCAATAGGTCTCTTTCTCCAAGGTTGCTTCAATGGCTAAAAGTGCTCAGGGGAGATTTCAGCAGCATAAGGATGAGATAATGGAAGGATGTGAAATGAGGAGCCCCTACCACCTTTTTATAGGTTTTGGTGGTGAGGAATACCATTTGTGGTTTTGTGGAAACCAATGGTATTGACCAACATGGTTTAGGTAATTTTCCCTCCTTTTTCCTTTTTTGAATAAAAATAATATTTTAATTCCCTTTTTAATATTTTTGGGAATTTGGACCCTTTTTGAGGGTTTTTTATGATTTTCTTGGAAAAATAATCTTTTTTAATGGAAAAAGGGGTGTACTAAGGTCTTTTGGTGACCTTTTGTTGGTTTCAGAGGCTCAGATGGTGGAAAAGTGGACAAATGGGTCATGTGAGTAAGGGAATGAGCTAGTGAGCACTTTTTAGGTGTTAACAGTGAGGGTAAATGAAGTCTCAGCTAGGTTGATTCTTGTTAGGGTAGGTTTTCCTTCAAGGATCACTCATCATTTTTCTCTTCTGGGTGTTTTAAGCAGTGGGGGAAGTGTCGTCAACTCTTTTTGTGGTGAAGATGTGACACTGTGAAATATGGAGGTATAACAGATGCCCCCTAAAGTGTGAGGTCAGAAGGGACTGATGGCCAAAAGACGTTACAAATACCGTGGAGAGATAGCATCAAGGAGAGAAACAAGGAGCTGAAATAGAAACAAAAGGTTAGATATACCACTGAGGCGGGCATCCCCATGCTCGGAAACAAATGACTCAAAGCATGGCTGCCGACCAATACATTGCAGATCCATGAGTACTGAGATGATATAGACTGTGGACAAATCATGGCTACTATGAACAAGCTTAGATCCATGAGACAGTAATGACACAGCCACGACCAATACAAAAAGTGGATCTGTGTGACAATACAAAGGATATCTCCAACACAACCTGGATGCAATCAAGATACAAAGGTGCACCCAGGGTCTTCTACCTGATCGTAAATGATACGAATCTAGCCATGTGATTACAAAGTGTTGAAGTCGAACATGGTAGAAACCATTTGATTACCGGTCAATGATGTGAACCGTTAACAAATGCGAGGGAAATCACCAATGATGATGATGATCCCCAAGGTATCTGAAGTACATCTCAACTAAATGTGAATAGATGAGTTGATGTCGAGCATTCGAGAGATCGTTCGATCAGAGGTCAGTGATGTAAACCTACTGTCGAACACAAGGAAACCTGCCATTGAGGCATGCAGGAACCAAGGTACTAAGGGTTGATTCCTAAGTCCAATTCCTGGATATTGATTTGACGTCGACGGGAATAGACTCGTCGAAGGTGGGCCATAATGATTCCCACATCATCGACATGAAATCGAAACGAAAGATAGTATAGGATGACGAAACAATGGAGTATGTACTGACACAGCGGAGGTCTGACACAATGAATGACTCTAAACAATGCAACCCTTTGAACATATAACGGCATGTAACAAGACTTGGCAGCAAGGATTATTGATAGCAGAGGACAGACACCGAACGAGTAGGCTCGTGGCCAGAGAGATGACTCAGAATGATGACCATAACTCAGTGAAATAGATACCCAAAATAGACAAGGGACAGACGCATGCCATGTTCAAAGGTAACGACTGATAAGCTACCAAAACAAACTTGGCTTGTTCCCCATATTCCCCCGACATGATAGACGAGTACCTCTTTGTTGTTTTTTTGAGCTTGAAGAGGATAACAGATGCTCGGTGTAGCTCATCTCATAGATGAGTCCAATCTCATATGTTTTACAAACCTGAGAAAGGAGGGGCTCGTCCCAAAATGGGTCCTTCGATGTTAAATTTTAATGAGTCCAAGGAAGGAAAACTCGGTAGTTTTTCACATTTAAAGAGCCTGAAAAACTTTAAAGGAGGCTCCACAGTGTACTTTTTCGTAAATTTAGTCCCTCGATCCCGAAAAAGTGTGAAACAATTCCCGAGAGAACTCTCCCAGTCAAAAATTGACCGAGGTATACCTTTCTCGTAAATAGTCTAGACGGGCCGAAAAAGGGGTAACCTATCACCGAATAGACGACCTTTCAAATACTTTTACAAGTGTGAAAGAGTCAACATCACTCGGCAATCTTTTCAATTTTAGGGAGTCTGAAAAGAGCTTAACTATGGACTCCAACGGTCTTTTTCGTAATTTTTAATTATTCTGGTTCGAAAGGAGAATAAAATACAACCAGGATAATACATTCCTCATCGTTTAACGAGCATGAGTAAAGCTAACCAAACTCGACACCATTTACTTGAGTTTGATAAGCACGAGATGGGTGTAAAAGCGCTTGGAATCTTTTTCAAGTTTTAATCCAAAGCACGAAAAAGATAAAGTAGGCTCAAAATGAAGGTCAAACAATAAATGAACACCAGTGTGAATATATTGTCTTTAAAGGAGATCCTGTCAATAAGTGCTCATGAAACTAGATATTAGTAATGTGAAATGGGTTTTATTTCAACTAGATAAAATAATGAGTGAAAAATAAGTGAAAATTTTATATAAAGGATGGGTAAAAATAGAAAGTTACCATTTCACTTGTGCATTTACCAAAAGAGGAGATTTTACCCATTTGAGGAGAAAAAAACTTCAAGAGTTCATATCTGGAGATTCGGGGCACCATTTCAATAGTCGTCTGTGCTAGGTAAGAGCTTTCAAGCCCCTCTTTCATTTCATGTACGAATAACTTGTTTTCAGTAGGAAAAAGTAATTTTTTGGGCAAGCCCTATTGGACAATTTTCGCCCTTCACAGTACCCCGCGGGGGACGTATCGGGAAGCGTGGTACTGTACAATAGTACTGTGCTGTAATGTTAAACTGAGGCGTGGTACTGTGCAGTATCGTGCGGCCAGATTTCTCCCAGGCGCAATAGAGGCGAAATTTAAGATGAAAAAATCATTTTTTTCTCAAATTTTTAGCTGAGATCAAGTTGTTAAATAATTACTGAATGCTTCCTATGACCTTTTGCAGGTGTTTGGAACTTGTTTGGAGCAAAATGGTCCATTGGAAAGAAAGAGAACATGAAGCGGATGATTTGCTGGATGAAAATGACCAAAGGACTGTGACTGCACTGTGGGAATGTGGTTTGTTAAAATTCTTCAAGACCAAGGGTATTCGTAAGCAGGCAAAGCTTCTCACCCACATTATTCAAATGTGGGACCCCGACATTCAGGCTTTCCGAGTAGGAGAACACATCCTCGAAATTCAACTCGAGGACATTTATTTCCTCACAGGCCTGTCAAAAAGAGGAGCCCGGGTGAGTTTTATTGGATACACAGCCTCGGAGGCAAGCATAGATGCTTTGATTGCTCGTTACTGCCGTCAGGGTTTAGGGAAGAAAAGCGGCAAGGTGGTCATCAAAGACATTATAGAACTTCCTATAAAAACCGTGTTGTTCACCATCACACGTGCAGCAAGGAGTACGGGTCCCCATCAGGCGTCCCATACACAGATGAATCTTGCAGTGGATTGTATGGTGGGAACAGTATTCAACTGGTGTGAGGCAGTGTTGACCAACCTCAAAGAGCAAGTGAACAAGTGCAGGCTTGGAGAGAATTCTCAATTTGGTTATGGGAGCATCTTAGTCACCTTCTCTTTGGCGAGGGTGCCGTTGTTGCACCCACAGATAGCCATGCTCCCCCGTCCACCTATAGAGCCATGGATGGCTCGATGTAGTGACTACGCAGGACGACTTGGAGGGGCACAACGTTTGGCTTTTGGTGAGGATTTCTTCTCGTGGCTCAAGGAACAGATAGTGGTGATCGATGACTACCCTTATGTTGGGGTGGAATTCCACGAGGACATAGACTTGGCACTGCTGGAAGATGAGGATTGGGATAGCTCAAGTATGACCTTCATGGATATATTTTTTCTTTTCTGAATATATAATTTTTATTGTTTTTTAGAATGTGTAAAAGACTTTAATATATGTACGTGTGCATGTCGCAGATCATGGACCACAGAGACCGGTAGGGTACTCACCATTACGCCAAGGTAGTGTTGATCACCAAGCCATCCCAGACGAAGATGAAGTGGGAGGGGTCCAGGAAATAGAGAGGAATCTGCAGGGTTTAACCCACGGTATCCCTGCTATGAGGGTGGACGACATCCCTTTACATCTCCAGTGGCATACCGTAGGTGTGCCTAGGCGTATTGGCCGACTCCTCCGTAGGGTGGTTCAAGCTATAGTGTGTTATCACCAGCAGCATGAGGAATCTGATAAGGGACATGATAGATCTCCCAGATCTCCTTAGATGGTGGCTTTTATCTTTTTGCGGCATGTATACGATATGTAGGCTTTGAGAGCCAAATTTTTGTATGGGATTTGGTCCCAAATTTTGTCTTTAACACAAACTTTATGTATTTGGAAAAACACTTTTATATACAGTGATATACATGTCGACCTATTTTTATGATCTATTTATTTACAATGACTTGTGTCTTTATTTTTGTGATGTGTTCTTATGTATGGGAAAGATGCCAATCCAAAATGTAATTAGCTAATGAATCAGCTATACAATTGAATTCCCTTGGTACGTGTTGATATGAAATAAAATTAAAAGATCGTTCCAAGAGGCGTACCCTCCAAAATAAAATAAAAAGTACGATAGGATCGCGAACTGTGTAAACATGATTCAAATGAGAAACCAGGAGTTGGGAGTCTAAAAAGACTGATAGGGAGTCAATTCCAAGGGAAGCAACCTCTGTCAAGAGTCCGATGACTGCATGGTACTCTGCGATATTGTTGGTTGCAGGGCCTAAACAATTGGCTCTTGAAGATATAAGCTCACCAGTGGGAGAATAGACTACCCATGCTGCAAAAGCGAGGTTCTGGGTATGTCGGCTTGCACCGTCAACGAATCCGAAGTAGGAAGACATCTGCGCATAAGATCACAGGTCAAAGTAAGAATGGATACATGAGGTCCGTGCGCACACCAAAAAGATGAGTAAAACAAGCTAAGTACATTATGTACAAAAAGTAACCCGCGTGGGGTAACCTTACGCGTAGAAGCGTTTGAGGTATAGCCCATTGTGGGGTCATGCCAATGGCATGCCATCACAATCGACGAGTTCATAGGATCCTTTCTCCAAGACACGTTTTACAACAAAGGGGCCGTACCACATAGATTCTAGTTTTCCTTTTTCGAGTTTATCGTGCATTTGATCATATGTGAGTACGAGGTCACCTTCATTGAAAATCCGAGGTTGAACAGATTTGTCATACTGAGCTTTGACGCGTTTTTTATGAGCTTCGTTGGCTAAAGCAACGTCGCGACGGGTTTCATCTAGCTTGGCTAGGTATAGAAACCATTCCTCTTCGGAAGTGGTGTGGGGAAGTAGCTCTATGGCTATCTTAAGTGATGGAATTTCACATTCAATCGGTAAAATGGCTTCTAGGACATACACCAGCTGGAATGGTGTAAACCCAGTAGCACTTTTTACTGAGGTTCGGTATGCCCATAGTGATGAAAATGGAGCTAAGTGCCAGTTGGATTTATGAGTACCCACAATACGCTGAATCATTCGTTTCAGAATTTTGTTAATGGCTTCAACTTGGCCATTAGCTTGTGGGTAGTATGGGGTTGAGTTTTCATGGCGAAAACCTAACTTGGCACTTAGTTCCTCAATCATATGGTTCCTGAAGTGGGAGCCATGATCGGTCACAATGGATTGTGGGACACCCAATCTAGCTATAATGTGATTGAATATGAATTGTGCTGCTGTTTTTCCATCCTCAGAATAAGTAGGCATCGCTTCAGCCCATTTTGTGAAATAGTCGACAGCTACTATGACATAGCTATGCCCCCCGGCTGAAGTGGGCTTACAGTGCATGAAATCTATGCCACATTTGGAAAAGGGGCCGACGGCAATAACAGGATGGAGTGGGGCAGGGTGCGAGCGTGTTTTACTATGAAAGAATTGACATGGTGGACATTTCTTGACCGTTTCAATGCAGTCTTTGAAAATTGAGGGCCAGAAATATCCTGCTCGCAGTATCTCTGGGCCGTAGCCATCCCAGAGAGATGACCACCGCATGCTCTAGTGTGGCAGTCATTAAGAACACGTTCCACCTCATCTAGGGTCAAACAACGTCGAAGAACGGTGTCGACACCACGTCGATAAAGAGTATCGTTGACTATGAGGTAGTACTTGGCATGGTGTCGGATACGTCGAAGTTCATCGCGAGTGAGGTCGGGGCGGAAGCATTGGGTTTGGAGATATAATAAATTATCCCCGTACCACATATCAGACGTGCTAATGAGGAACAATGATTCATCAGGAAGAGATTCGATGGGCTCGGATTGCTCGGTAGCATGGGGCAAGTTACAAATCAACTCAGCAAAGACCAAAGACTTCTTCGACTTGGCTTTGACAAATTCCAAGTCAAACTCTTGAAGGATGATGATCCAACGAGAATATTTGTCCCCAAGCACTTGACGTGTGAGGATATAATACATTGGATTAAAATCGGCTATAACAGTGGTCCGGTGGAGTAGAATGTAATGACGGAATCTCTGGACAGCGAAAATTGTTGCCAGAGCCAGTTTTTCAACATGTGAATAACGAATTCTGGAGTCAAGAAGACTCTTACTAAGATAGTATAATACATGTTCTATGCCGTTGTGGTATTCCTACACTAGCACCATACCGATGGTGGAAGTCGAAGTTGTGAGATAGAGAATGTAATCCCGTGTGTAATCGGGGGGTTGGATCATAGGATCGTTAGTTAAGGCTGCCTTTAGATTGTCAAAGGAACGTTGGGCTTCATCGTCCCATATAAAGGGAATTTTCTTCTTGAGAAGCCTCATATAGCCTTTTGTTACCTCGGAAAGATTACAGATGAAACGGCGTAGAAATTTTGCATGCCCTTGCAAACTTTGAAGTTCTGGAACATTCGTAGGGGAAGGCGGGGCCAAGATAGCTTCTACCTTCGCAGGATCTAAGCGTATCCCGCTTTTGGAGATTATGAATCCCAAAAAATTTCCGGCTTCCACGCAAAAGAAGCACTTATGTGGATTCAAACATATATTGTAGCGACGACACCTTTCGAAAATGGCACTTAAGTGATCAGGATGGTCATCTCGGGTCTGAGAATGAGTGGGAAGATCATCAAGATATGGTTCTACAATATGTTTGATGTCGTGAAATGCGTATGACATCGCCCGTTGGAAAGTTGCCCCGGTATTTTTAAGGCCAAAAGGTAACTTTCGATATGCGAAAATCCCCCAAGGGCAGATAAAGGCTATTTTGTGTTTGTCGGCTGGGAGGATATCGATCTGATTATAGCCAGAAAAGCCATCCATAAATGAAAAGATGACACTCCCGGCACAGTTATCGATGATCTGGTTGATGAACGGAGTTGGGTAGTTGTCCTTTGGATAAGCTTTGTTCAAGTCGCAGTAATTGACACAGACTCTAATCGTTCCCTATTTCTTGGCTATGGGAACGATGTTAGATACCCATTCTGTCAATGGGACAGGATAGATAAAACCATCTCGCAAAATTTTTTCAACTTCTGCTTTAATAGCGGCTGCCTTACGAGGATGGATGGGTCAAAGTTTCTACTGAATAGGTCGGGTGCCAGGGAAGGTTGGAATTTCATGGACCACAATCGAGGGATCTATTCCTGGCATTTATTCATAACTCCAAGCAAAAACATCGTGGAAGGTTTTGAAGTAGGCATTGTAGAACTCCATTTCGAGGGGAGTACATGTTTTGCCAATATGTATGTTTTCCACGATACCAAGCTTCACTGAAATACTTATGGGAGTGGTTGCCATAAGGTTAGCCAAGTTTCCTTCGGAAAATACTTCGTCAAGGGAAGTGGGAAACTTGGTTTGAACCATCCCAAGTGAAGTACTGGGTTTTGTATCGGGCTCAAGCTTCTGAATGGTGGGGAATGAAGATCGATGATGAAAATATCCCCATGGTGGCTCATCACTGCACATAACCTCCATAATTGATTCATCAGTGGGAAAAATCAAATTGAGAGGATCGATAAGTGGTGGGTATGAATGAGTCTCAGACGAGAGCTGTGCCACGGTGTGATGGGTAGAACATTCAACCCAATCGGTGGCTGATTGGATCGCTTCATACGCTGCGAGGTTTCTATTCAAAGGCATGGAGTTGCCGTAGTCTTCAATCTCAGCGAGACTCAGAATCACCCATGAATCATTGGAAGGGGTGACATTTGATGAAATCATGTTGACTGGTTGAACATGGGTCCCCAGCTCTAGAAAAAATCCAATAAGGGAAGAATCCTTCATAAGACCAACACCAATGTCTTGGAACCGATACCGAGGCTGATCCAATAACAGGACGGTGTTGGTGAAGTTCGGATGAGAGTCTGGGATATAGTAATCAAGTTGATCAATGGTGACAATTTTCCCTTCATGAGGAAATTGCACAATCCGGAAGATGGTAGATGCTATGGCGGTCATGGCGTAAAACCAGTTCCGACCAAGTAGAAGATTGCAATCTAATGGTGCATCTACGACTTCGATGTGTACGGATACTGTTTTGCCCCCCAGTTCAACACCAATTGAGGGAATGACTCCATAAGGTTGAAAACCGTGTCCATCAAATGCCCTGAGAGTAGTGGGAGAGGTTGTGACTTCGGGTGAGCCTAAGGATCTTAAGCAATTCAAAGACATGATCGACGTGGAGGCACCTTCATCTAAAATAGTGCGATGGATGCTATTTCCATGGATTTTTGTATGAACCTGGAAGGCTAACTGGTGAGAAAGTCGAGGTTTAGCATGCTCCAAGTTAAACATGATAGTGTTTGAAGTATCTGGGTCCATTGCCCCTAGTGTTGAATGTAAGGTTCTACGCTGCGTGGGGCAATGTTGAAGAACCTCGAGAGTCGACATGGCGCAAGGTGCTTGAGCTAAATCCTCAACTATGTTGTAGTTTTGGGCAGCTCGCGCATTGGGATTAAATGTCGCCTTTCATATGGTGCCCTTGGGTGGGCGTAGCACTGTGTCTGTAAGTGGTCTCTCGATATGGAGATGGCCGGTAGGGGGAAGGATAGAGATCGGATCTTCAATAAGAGATTTTCCTTTAGCTGTCTCTGATTGTTTGTTTGAACTTGGAGGGTTCTCATATGTCTTTGAACGAGTGGTTATATGAATCTCCTCATTACTCGTCATTAGGATTTCGCGATTTGTGGACGTCTCTCCATGAGTTGGGTTGCTCGAGTTGCGCCCTTGCGGGGTTTCTTGGGCAACCATCTGCTGTTGCTGTTGAGGGAAAGGGTCAGTTAACACTATTGGGCGAGAGGATCCTTTAACGAATTTGTTGACCTCGTCCTTGTAGGGATAGTCACGCGTGTAGTGATCATCTTAACAAATTAGGCAGGGAAACGTAGCCTTTCGACATGGTTTCTGGTCGCTGTGGGTGGGTTGTGGCTTGGTGTTCTCCTGCTGGTTCTTCTTGGATTTACAACGATTGTTTTTCTTCTTTCCTCCGGATGGTTGTGACGTAGATTGAACCGCGTTTACTTCGGAGGAGGTGGCAGGAGAAGTAGTAACTTTCGAAGCAGCCTGAGGTAGAGTGGGGGAAGCAGAAGTTTGTTGCCTCGTCGGGTTGATAGTAGTCTGAGCCTTGATTGAACTGACAATACCATCAATGGAGATTTCAGTGGTAGGTTTCGTTGGATCAGTGGTAACGCGGGCGGCATGGGGAAGAATTTCGTGTAAAGTTTCGGATTGGGTGTATACCAAATCCATGTACTAAGCTGCCGAGATGGCTTGTTCTTCTATGACCGGCCCACGCATAGCGATATCCCTAGCTATGGGAGGCAAAAATGACTTTGTGAACCAATCAGCAAGTCACTGATCTGGAATGGGTGCCTTGATTAGCCTACGGCGTCGACACCATTCATGGATGTGATCCGAAATGTGCGTAGAAGTTGTTTGATGCAGTGAGGTTAATAGTTCTATTCCAGTCTCATACCGGATGGGGAGCTGGAAATGGGTCAGAAACTGCATAGCCAAGGTGTTGAAATCGTGGAAAGAGTGTTGTGGCAGCTCGATGTACCATTTTGTTGCCATGCCGGTAAGCGTATGCTGGAAGAGCCGTAGTCGAATGGAATCGTCCATCAAGGATATGGATGAACACCAAAGATGGAAGATCATTACGTGATTCTTGGGGTCTTCCCCGGGCTTAGCATCGAACTTAGGAATGTCCGATGTAAGTTTGGCTGGAATGGATGGCCAGTGAGGTTCATGCCATATCAGATCGTTAATGAGCCTTGAAAAATCAGGTAAGTCTAGCGTGGCCAAAAAAGGAAGTTGACGATTAGTCTGCGAGTATGATTAATAACCGTATTGTGCAGGGAAACCTTTGGGGCCCTGCATAGCATACTGTTGCGTGTTATACCCATATGTGTTTCCTGGGGGGTACTGCTGGAAGTTCTGTGGGTAGTAAGCCATCTGGTTAACCGGTTGAGTGTTGGTAACTAGTTGGTGGATGTTCTGCTGAGTGGGGATGGTAGGTATGGTACCCTGGGGTTGCTGAAACCCAGGAATGGTTGCTACTCCTGGTTGGGAAAAAGTTCCTTGGAGTTGTAGTGTTCCAGGAATGTTACCACTATATTGAGTAAGTGGAGGGTTTCCCATAGCAGGGTTGGGGGGTGGTTGCAACAGTGGTGTCCATGGAAGGTTCGTTTCTCCTTGAAGAACGTGTGGAAATTGAAGGGATGGGTTCCATGGAGTTGTAGCAACTGAAGGATAAGGGAAGTCGGAGTTCAGGTTGGGGGGAATCTGAGATTTCCCCCCAGCTGGGTTCCAGTTTCTAAATAGTGAGTACCCCCCACTCTGTGGGATTTGAGGTTCCCAAGGAGGAAGCGTACCTGACGGGGGATGTTGAGGCTGAGGCCTGGTTGGAAAACCGGTATAAGCTTGTCTGTTGCCAGGTGTGTTGTACATACCATACTGAGCAGATGCTGCTGGTTGGGAGGGTTGTTGGATGGAGCCAATTGGTTGTCCTCCAGCAGATGGGTTGGATGGCCCTATAGGAGGAGGTTGTTGACTAGGAACGGGGTTCCCAACAAAGGATTGTCCTCCAGCTGGTTGGGTTGATGGCCCACCAGGAGAAGTTTGGATGTTGGGGTTGGGGACCACGGCAGTCGGTTGTCCACCTCCTTAGATAGTGTAGATAGTGGCCGAAGGTGAACCTCTTGTCAAAAAGGAAGATCCAGCATTATGACTTGGTGTTCTTTTGCCACTAGCCAAATACGATAATGTCGATTGGCCAACGACGCCAAAAGTGCCAATTTGTGGAGGGGGTCTTCCATATCTGACAGGCGAGGACGGAGAAAAAACTGGGTTATCCCTCATAGAATGTGTGCCAAACATGGGTCATGGCAACAAGTGTGGGGAATTTAACCAAGGGGTATCGGGGGTATCGTCCATAGCGTGTTCAACAATAGGAGGACCATCGAAGACTGGGTCTGAGTTCATGTCCTGGAAAGGGTTTTCGGGGTCCGATAGGAACCTAGGTATAGTAACGTCTGAACGTTCGGAGCCGTCTGCATAGGAGTGATGAAACTCTGTGCTAGACGGGAGATTGGGATCCCGATAGTCAGGAGGACGGGTAATAGGGGGATATCTAGAAGCTATCGAGAGCATTTGCTCTGTGTCGCGTTTAAATTGTGTCGATGCTAACGGGGAATTTGCTAGACTAACCATACTAGACTGAATGGAGACCATGATCTCATGTCCCGGAGGGAGGTTGGGGAGAGATATGGTATGAGGTACGTTGCTGGAAGAACTGGTTTCCTGCGGATGAATGCTGGATGGCGTGGTGATAACAGGCGGAAGTTCTGCCTGGGACGTGATAAAGCCATAATCAGGTTCAAAAGGTGTGTCAGGAAGTCAAGTATCTTCAATAATTTCGACATACCCGCCCAGGACTGAAATCAAGCCAGGCATATCCTGGTCAGATCCTTCTGTGGTGCCAACAGATCCGTCTGTGTCATCGTGAAATGTTTCTGGTGGAAGGGAGGTGTTGACATCAGGTAGGAGGATGACCTCTGGTCTAGTATTTTGGGTTGTACTAGATTCAGCTGCTGCAATGTTGTCCACTGTGGCAGATAGATCTGGAATAATAGTGGGTGAAGTGACAGTGGGAATCTCAGATATGCTAGTCGTTGCAGAAGCTGCAAGAGATTCTGAGACTGTGTTGTGAGTAACGGTTACAGACGAAACTAAAGATGTAGTATGTATCGACGGTGGAATGTTCCCTCGACCAGCACCGCGTCCAGGAGGAGCGGGAATGCGTGATACAGGTGGACCGGAGGTCCGTGGCGGTGGTGGTGGAGGGATTTTACCCTGTACTCATCGTGATCTCCGTGGTGGTTTTGACATGATTGCAGGAAAATGAAATCCGGGGGCAGTTTCGTAACAAAGAACTCAAAAACTCTAATGCAGCCAAGTGTGCAGAAGAGGAGCTAGAAAAAGAAAGGCTCGTAGGCCAAAAAAGCAAGATCTAAAATCTATACTGAGACCAGTGTCTTAGTGAGCGAGCTGATAAAAATAATGGCCAGAATTCCAACAAGCAGTCACTAAAAAGAAAAATGACCCTCTATAAAGATGAGATAACAAGCAAACTCCTAACTAAGAGCTGGATACCTCAACAAGCTGTATCCTTCGCAAGGTGATGAAATTCAAGTCGAACAATACAACATGAGAGACCAATATGAGAAGGATATCCCTCTACCGAAATGGATCCTGGGTAAAAGAGCCCTAGTAGAAAAGTTATTAAGCTACCTCGTTCATGACACGTTGGAAAAGGTTTTGGGCGCTTTTTCCTTATCACCCTTGCATTACTATGAATTACAAGGAAGACAATGATTGATGTTGCCTTAGGGCTAAGTGGAGTGCGGCATTCCACAGAGTCCATCTGGTTCTCAATCTCGCGGTCGTTTAACCCCTGAAAGTTAAAAACAGTCAGGAGGCCCCTCCATAAACTGGCTGTGACCGTGTCAATAAATACTAGAGGATTTTAGTTTTCTAGAGGACAACAACTATGTCTCAGATGAAAATGACAAGGGGGAATTATTTTGATGCCTATCCCTGGTGTCCTACCTAACTACCAAATTCTTTTGATTTCCTCAAGTGAGGTTAATGTTGGTTTAGTTAGGGGGATTAATTTTAGTGGTTGTATTACTCAATCGGGTAAATGGACGTGAAACTTGGTGGTGTTGTGACGACCCAAACCATGCAAGTGAGAATGAATCGAAATAAGCCTTGTATTCGATGAAAATTAGCTATGGAAGAGAGAGAGTTCTTCGATCATAAATGCATGAAACTTTCACAAGCAATTAAAACCAGAAACAAATTTTTTTTATTTTCTTTTGTAAATAGAGCCAAACTGAAATAAACACTTCTTTCCAATTCACTGATCTTACAACTAAGATGCTTCAAAAAATGAGAATTTTTGTGGCAAATTTCAATGGTTCACTTCCTAATGCACAATAATACTGCTAGACCATTTTAATCAAAACAACACGAATGTTTTCCAATGATAATTTTCAATATGGATTTTAATGACAACAATGGAAATAATGTGACTATGAAAGCTACACAATTCAGTAACAAAGAACAATAGTAATGGTTTGGTTGTGATGGGAAGATCAAGCCAATGCAATCAAACTGAAGGGGTGACCCAATGGGAAAATAATGCCACTAAATCACAAAGTAATCAAGCTCACAAAAGAAATAAGCACACCGCAAAGACTGTGTAATGAGTAGGATGGTAACAGGCAACAGGAAACACCAACTAAGGAAGAGAAAAGTGAAAAATGACTCAGGAAACCAAGCAGGGAAGAAAAAATTAACAGTATGCAGACACTACTGCGTGGCAGAATAAGACTAGAGCGTGGTACTGTTACACTACCGCTCTGGTAAGAATGCAGGATACGTGGTACTACCGCGCTGTGGTGAATGCTGAGGGTGCGGTACTGTTGCAAAGTATGGAAAAGCGCAACTTTTGGAAAGAAAGATGAATTTTTCAGGGTTGCTGCAGACCCAGAGGATTCACTGATCACACAGGGAGGAAAAATACAGAGAGGAGGGGTGAATAAAGGTCAAAGAGACCAGAATTCAATACTGGTTTGAAGAGAAAGAAACAAAATCACAATCAAAAAATGGGTGAAAGTGAACTGAATCAATCAAATGGGGTTCAAACCAGCGGAGTCACCATTTTTGTTTGTAGAAATTTCTCCCTACGGATAAGTAGAAATTCCCTTAGTATAAAGCAGGACGCACGAACTCTATACTAAGACAAAAGGAAACAAATGCTACCTTGAGTTCCTGAACTAACCTTCACAATAAGATTAAATGCATTCAGAAGAGATGAAAGACATAACTCACCTTTCAATTCGACGTTTGTCCCGCTTCTAGCTCTTGATCCCAAAGCTCCAATGTAGAACCTATTGAAATCAAACAAAGAACAAGCATACAAGCTTCCAAATGCCTTGAAGCAAAGATTAAGTTCAAATCTAAACTAGATACATTTCATATCAAAGACTTATACAATGCACATGAAATGGGAAAAACAAGACAAGTTATTTTTATTACAAACTTGAAGAGTGCTTACAAAAGTTGCTTGATGTCCAAGCCATTCCTCCAACTCCAAGTGCTTCCTCCTCTAGCTATCTCCACAAAGCTTCAAGATCATAAGTTTGATGTCTTCAAGAGTCCTCCCCTTTGCTCATGGAATGCCTCTCTCTTATAGTGTGTGGTAGGGTTAACCAACAAGAGAGATGGGTGGATCTTGGGAGAGTTTAGTGGATCAGGCCTACTAATCATAGAAAGTGAGTTAGGATCGAATTAGGGACACCAATCCTCCAAAATCTCTCGAAAATCAAAATCCCACAAGCCATGGCAAAAAGGATAAAAAAGGTGTACCGCGCCTCTACAACAGAGCATAACGCGGTAGTACCGCGTGGCAAAGAAGGATCATAGCGCTATAGTATGGACTACCGCGCACCTAAGATGGAGCAAGGCACAGTAGTGAGGGTAAATGAAGTCTCAGCTAGGTCGATTCTTTTCAGGGTAGGTTTGCCTTCAAGGATCACTCATCATTTTTCTCTTTTGGGTGTTTTAAGCAGTGGGGGAAGTGTCGTCAACTCTTTTTGTGCTGAAGATGCGACACTGTGAAATATGGAGGTATAACACTACCCCATTGCAATAAAAAGTAAAATGTTTCTATTAAAAAAAAATAATGTTTCTCTTTAAAAACTAAAATGTTTCTATTTAAAAAAAAGCAAAAAGAAAAAGTAAAATGTTTCTATTTAAAAAATAAATAAAAATAAAGAATGATTCTCTTTAAAAAGTAAAATGTTTCTATTAAAAAAAAATGTTGGTCATCCATCAAGTTGGAAAGAATCAAAATGGAAGACAGAATTACTAAATACAATTACAAACAAGCGCCCAGCAGTTTGGGCCATACTGAGTATGGTCATAAATCCATAAAAGATCAAACCGAGGAGCATAGAACCAGGCTAAATGTAGATAAAATCCATGTTGACTCAACTCTTCTCGACAGGGGTTCTCACTGTCGTCAACAACCACCAACAATCCCTTATACATTGGCCCGTAAAAGAGTTACCCTTCCCAGCAACACCTGCGAAGCAAGTGAGGTTTCACCCAAGGCGGATAAGGGTGTTGTTGGAACCAAGTTTCCGTTGTGGCATTGAGAATATGCTATGCCCACAAATATCTTATCGCAGAAAGTTAACCAGAAATCATCAACTTGATAGCATACTATTTACTCATCATTTGCATATTATGTAAGCAATTCACAGATTCAACATAAAGTAAACATTCATAATAACATATCCATTCTACTTAATCGCATGAACCATTATCATTCAATCCACAGCATAATAGACATAATGCAACATTCACCACCGCACAGAGTCAGAGACAGGGACAAAATTAGAACAATAATCAGACATCTTCATGCATTCATTAAACTCTACGGTAAACCCGTCGCAGGAACAGTCAAAACATAATGTTGTGGATCCAAATTAGACCAAAAAGAGAATTTCTCCACTATCTCTCTCTCTTCTAATCTACCCTTAGGCTTACAATTCACTTCTATTTATATGTTATTCAATGGTGCATATTGACCGATTCTAACAATTAAATATTTATATGTTATTCAATGGTCCATATTGACTGATTCTAACAATTGAATATTGACCGAGAAGCCCCCATAACAAAACCACGCTAACATCTAGAGTATGCACCGATATTGAACTTCCAAAGACATGACAAAATACACAGAAAAAACAGCGAGCCACCAGTAAAAAATCCACAGAAAAAATAGCGAGCCACTAGCAAACCGAACGTTGACCACCAAGACCGGCACGAACGCAGACCAAGAATACCAATCAAGGAGTAGGGTGCTTCCCCTGTGGGGAAACTGGTTCTTCATTACGGAAGTCCCTCGAGGTATCCATATAATCTTTCAGAGAATACTTGAGCAAGCGAACACCGGTCGAATGAGTTTGTTGGCCGCCTTTTATAATTTGGAGGGCTTCACGGAGGCCGTGAGCCAGCTGGTTCCTCGCTTGAATTTCACGAGTGAACAAGATCCTCACAGCCCAGTAGGGGTTGGAGATTAATTTCCGGCCCAAGTGGGTTTCGTATTCCCGGAGAAGGGATAATTTGCAGTGTGCTATCTGCGCCTCTATCAAAGAAGGCGTCTCTGCTAGATACTGAGCCCCCGAATTGAAGGTCTGCGGGGCAGACTCTTCCATCCCCATGGTGTGTTGTTGAGATGAGACTTCTCCCTAAGAGCGACTTTCCCCCACAGGTCATGAAGACTCTACACCCCTACTGGATCCCCTGCGTCTACATGCCCTCATATGGGCAGCCATGATATACCAATTAAAAAAATTGAACCACTAGAAATACACCCAGAAGTTCAGCCAAGTTTTAAATTGCAACTCTCTCGAATGGAGGTCGCCTACTCCATTGAAAATATTTATAGGAATTTCTATGGAAAGCAGGGTGGAGAGCCAACTTGAATCCTAGATATTTTCATAGAAGCCCACACATACGAGAGGATTTCCATTAATGGATTTGTAGAGATTGAATGACTCAAAATCCATGTAAAAGGCCATCTCGTACAATTGAAAATCATTTTGTAGTACTTGCTCAGTAGCACGGTACAACTAGAATTAATGCCTTTAGCACGGAGGAAGTTATGCCTAAGGAAGCAATGATAGAAACAAATTATGTAAACCAGCATCAACATAATGGTTGAGGGCGTAATTTATTGGAGGCATGACATTATAGGGCATATGGCTGACCCCTGCCCCATGTCATCCTCCACTTATGTCCCTTCAAACGATCCTGCATCTGTCCAAATAGTACTGTCATGATGGTTGATAGTACTGTCATGATGGTTGATAGAGGTGTAGATGGCGAACGCTAAGAATTGAGCTACAGATTATTAAATGCGGTAGCTCCACTACCGTAACTTCAAACGAGCTTGCATCTGTCTGAATAAAATATGCCGCCAACGTTCAACGATTGACAAGAACAATCTAAAACATTGAGCAACTTTAGCCTTTGAAAGTGTCAATATCAACCTTTCTAAAGTGCAAAAATAGGTTCTGAAAGTGGCAATATTGTCTTTGAAAAGTGTGTTTTTCAATTCAAATAGCGTGTTTTTTTACTACTTATGAACCTTAAAATTGCATTTTTTTGTTATAAAACTATGAATTTGAATTTAGAAAGTGTGCATTTCAAATCAAAAAAATGAAAATTTTGATTTGAAAAGTGTGAATTTCAAATAAAAAAATGCAAAATTTGATTTGAAAAGTGTGAATTTCAAATAAAAAAATGCAAAATTTGATTTGAAAAGGGTGAATTTGAAATCAAATAATGAAAATTTTCATTTGGAAACTGTGAATTTAAAATTAAAAAATACAATTTCTGATTTGAAATGTGTCTATTTCAAATCAAAAAATTCAATTTTTTATTTGAAAATTGCAATTTGCATTTGTAAATGTTCAAAATGTAAGGATTTCTGACAAGAAGGATCGGCCACCCCTTCTTTTCGTAGTTAGTTGTGAAAACATTTATTTAGCAATTCAGCTATATCCATAATGGATAATAGAAGAAGGGTCGAGTGACCCTTCTTGCAGTGTCGAACTAATATGAAAATAATATTGGGAATAAGAAGGGTTGCTCGACCCTTTTGAGAGTGTCGAACTATTATAAAAATAATAGTGGGAATAAGATGGGGCGCTGGACCCTTCAATTACGAGGGAATTGTAAAAATAGAACACCTTGTAAGTTATAACATATAAAAAAGGTTTCTAACGAATTTTGTCTTCGATCCTTGTTTTTCAACAAGAAGGATCAGCCACCCCTTCTTTTCGTAGTTAATTGTGAAAACATTTATCGAGCAATTCAGCTATATCCATAATGGATAACACAAGAAGGATCGAGCGACCTTTCTTGCAGTGTCGAACTAATATGAAAATAATATCGAGAATAAGAAGGGTCGGTCGACCCTTTTGGGATTGTTGAACTATTATAAAAATAATATTGGGAATAAGATGGGGCGGTCGACCCTTCAATTACGAGGGAATTGTAAAAATAGAACACCTTGGAAGTTATATCATATATAAATGGTTTGTCCTGACTTTCGTTTTACGATAAGAAAGATCGAACGCCCCTTCTTTTTGTAATTAATTATGAAAACCTTTATCCAACAATTCAGCTATAACCATAATGGAGAATGCAAGAACGATCGACTGACCCTTCTTGCAGTGTCGAACTATTATGAAACAAATATTGTGAATAAGAAGGGTCGCCCGACCCTTCATTTAGGAGGGAATTGTAACCATAGAAAACCTTGGAGAAAGAGCAGCTGCTCTTTCTCTCAGAATATTTATACTTGCCAACAAAGTCTTTAAAGCAAAATTGTATAAATTTTGTTGTTAAAATGTTGATATTTGCTATCGTAGGGTGACATGTGGAACGATCTTATTGAGACACGTGGCATATTTGATTTCGCACATTGAGTATAGCGAGGTTACTATTTTTTCTTTGATTTGGCACATTGAGTATAGTGAGGTTACTAATTTTTTTTTTATTTGGCACATTGAGTATAGAGAGGTTACTAATTCACTGATAGAAAGAGAAACTTTGTATTATATACTGGTAAAAAAGGTTACATCCGTCTTCTTTTCACATTGCACTTATGAGAAAAGACCTATGCCATCATTTGGTTTCAAGTAGAACCCCAGTTTCCCAACATGTCGTCCAGAATCTTTCCCAACATATTCTTCATGAGCCAGTAGTGATTTATTGAACCGCCATTGGAGCCGGAGGCCAAGTGATCTGCCACTAGTTGCCCCTCCTAGTCTTCAATCAGGTTGCGACTGGCAAAGGAAATGCCAGTGTCAAAACCATCGCCAGAGCTTGGGATGCTCTAGATCCTAGAGCAACGATTCCCCCCACCTCAACGTGAAATACCACGGGACTTGGTCATGGCGGAAGAAACCGTGAGGGACCAGAACCAGAAGTGGAGCTGAATATAAGGATGAACAGAGTCGAACCAAAGGTTCAAGGAGGCAAACTGAGTACCGTCTATGGTGTGCATGGACTTGTTTAAATAGCGAGGAGTCTGTATGCCATGGCTAGTGTTCGCACGAGCCATAGGTAAGAGCATAGAGCAGAATTGAAAGAGCCGAGGGATGAAATGAATGAGCAGAGGGTCGAGGTGCGATCGAGCTGTACCAGGGTGGCGACCAAAGTAAATGCGAGGGGACTTGTGAGAGAAAGTGCAGAGGGATTCCATTAAGCCACAAGTGTGGGGGTGGCCAGCTATGGAGGTAGACAGATGGTAGGGTAGGTGGATGGGCGGGCAGACAGGTGTGGAGGCGTGCATCATTGTGGGCAGGTTTGAGACCGGGCAGGGTAACATGTGCAGCGTTAAGGGCGCTGGGTGCGAGTATCCCTCCCCTCGTGCTCTCGTGTTGGGGGGATGGCCCCATAGATCATGCTGACATCCGCAGCTGAGGGATAATTATCCTCGAACTGAAGTTTACTTGGGGAAGTAATTGTAAATAAGTAACTTTACACATTTACATTAGTATCATTATAATAGCATTATACAAAAACTATTATATTTTTTCTTTTTCTTTTTTTAATAGAAACATTCTTTTTTTTAAATAGAAACATTCTTTCCTTTTGTTTTTTTAAATCAAAGAATTATTTCTTTTTTTCTCTTTTTCTAAATAGAATGAAATCTCATAAAAAGAATGAAAAGTGTTTTTAGTTATTATAATTTTTTAATTAAAGCCCTTCATTCTAGAAGGGAGGTATGAATTTAATGTCCCAAATTTGGCATTGGGTCACAATGGCCTAATCACATTGTCCCTATTCAATAGAGTTTGTCAAATTGATGCTAAAGTTCAAATAATTACCAAGGAGGAAAATTACTAGTTTCCTAGGTTTGGGGTGGAAGCTTTGGGATTTGGAATAATGGGGATAATAAATGATATTTGAATATTAGAATGGAATAAATATTTAATAAAGAACCTAAATAAATATATACAAGTGAAAATCAAAGTGGCATTTGATCATGAAGACACATGGAGGAAGTGGGACCCACATATGGCTAGATTGCCCCACTACACTTGGCATCATTCTCTCACCAATTCGAATTCAAGGTGAATGGTAACATACTTGGGGGAGTCCAAAATGCATTATTCATGGCATGACTCATCGAAGGTCGAAATATAGAGGAAGAGTAACTCCCATGGAAGAAGAAGAGGCAATTTGGAGCTAGTGAGACACTTGGGCTAGATTCCCTAGCTCTATGACAACAATGATGAAGATACTATGAATCAGACCTGAAGGCTGATATATGACATATATGACATGTCAGGACTAAAAATAGACTCCAAGAGGGCGCTCAAGGGTGTTAGGGCATCTAAGATGCTTCCACATGTGATTTGGTGGAAGTGGGAGACTAGGAATTGTTGTACAAGTTGCATTCTTTGGAATATCTTCCGAACTTGAGTTGGAATGAGTCTCTTAGAAGGCATTCGACCCATGGAGGACATTAAAACTTTATAAATGTAAATAACAAATAATGAAACCATCTTTTTATCATTTGTAGAATTTGCAATTGCATTTGTGAAGAGGGAGAGCTAGTGGATGACTAGTTTCTTGCCTTAGCCAATTTCGAGGATGAAAGATTCTCATCCAAGTTGGTAATTGGAAAGGCCATTCAGACCTTTCATTTGGAGCTTTAATGGAGTATTTATTTTCAGGTGTAATATACAGGGCAGCTCATGGTTTCTTCTATTGTAGCTCACTCCTTCAACCATTTTCAGTTTTTATGGCATATTCTTGATCCTTCAGGGAGGGCGTTTTTGGTGAGCTATTGTACTCTTTGGAGGAGCTTCTAATGCCCCATTTCTTTTTTAATATGAATCAAATACTCTGTTCTTCATCTCTAGAAAGTTTCAGGTCGAAATTCCAAGTAGAAATGTATAAATCTCATTTTTAATGGAAGAACAATGCCATTTCCCCACTACCTTGTTGTGAACCAATGTATTGATGATGATTTCAAATGAATCGATGATTCTCTGATGAATTTGTGATTAATGGACTTCCATGTATTTATTTTACAATTTTAATGTACTGTACTTGAGTATTTGAAGTATTTTTACTTAGTTTAATTGCATTGGGAGAAGAAATAGTGTCATTTCCCCAAGGGCCGAATTGGTGATTTTTGCAATTGAATGGGAGAGGGTTGGAATAGATATAATAATCAATTAATGGTGCACATGAGACCTTAATAACATACTTAATATATTCCCTACCTATTTTCAGAAATTTGAGTGGCTTTGGAGGCATTTGGGAATCCATTTTCAGTACTTACCCCAGGGGGATTTGAACCCCAAATTACTAGTAAAATTGCATACTTGGTCCAGAATCTTAAGAGAGTTTGTAGAGGTATTGTGGTGGCCATATATCATCCCTGAACATCATATTCAAGTCCTAATATCATTCATACACCTTCCTTGAATATTTGAAGGCATTTGGAGTCAATTCGAAACCTAGAGACCAATACTAGTCAAAGGCAAATTACTAGTAGTGTTCCCTACATTGGCCAGAATTGAAAGAGTATTTGCAGAAGTATTTTAAAGGTCCAAAGGAATCCCTAAAACACATATTTATGTTATAATCTCATTCATATACCTTCTCAGAAGATTTTGGATCATTTGGGGCAAATTTGGGACCTAGAGATCAAAACTAGTCAAAGGTCAAACTTGGGAAAAAAAGTGGAAAATTGCCATTTTAATAAAATTCCTAACAAGGGACATTACAATGGTATCAGAGCATGGTCCTTGCACCTGTGTATTAGGTACATACATTCAAGAATAATTGGCAGCCATGTCTTACTATTATGATGAATCCTATGAGTACAATTCTTATGAGGAATATACAGATGCTTATGAGCAATATGAAGCAGAATGTGAATGGTACAAGGAAGAGGTGCCATCATGCAACACTTCTTACAATTTCAAGAGAAATGAAGATTATTCTTATGACTTTAAATCTGATGAATATGAGTGTGTCACACCAACCAAGGATAATTCTATGAGTGAGTTCCAAATATGGAGAGAAAAATATAAAACCTTGCCCCAACAATATCAAAAATATCAAGAATATCTTGCTTTTAGCAAAAATACACAAAATGCCATGTCTTTTGACTACTTTGCTAAACATGTTTTTGAAAATAGACCCAAAAATGAAGATGTGGAGTTAGTAAAGAAAGGTTTATGCCCTTCTTGTAAAGAACCTTGGAGTGAGTATCATACATGTGTGCATGAAATTATGTCCCACTTGAGGAGAGCTTTTGGGAATTTTTCAAAAAGAGATTCCAAAGATATTGATCATAAGGAAAACAAGGGGCAAAATGCATCATCTTGCTTGAAGGATAAAAATGAAGAGACATCACAAGAGCATAAAGAAGATTATGTTGAAAATATGGAAGATCATTTCGAGACACCTTCTAGCTTATACATGAACCAAAGAGCATCTACTGATGGATGCTTAAACTATGAAGGAGTACCTATTGATGGGTACTCACACCTCTATGTTTGTGACATAGAGATCACTTTTGAAAGTGTTGCTGCAAGCCCAAGTTCCATTAAGCATGATAATGAAGACCTTGTAGCAGTTGAAGAAGAACCAAGATCAACTTCCCCATCACCACTTGAGCTTCATGAAGTTGGTCCAGGAAAAATTGAAGAAGATGAGGAGGTTCATTTGTAAGAGCCTCATTTTCTTGAAGGGTCCTTAAATATGAATGAAAATAAGATACAAGAGTCCCTTAGCATTCTCCATGACACTGAAGCATTGGTGTCAAAGTTTTGTTGGAGAGCTACTTCATTGGAGGAAACATCCTTCCTTGAAGACATGGTGAAGATTCAAAGAGAAATGTGCCACATCAAAGGTAATTTCATGTCTTTGCTTTTTGATAGAAACCATTTGTTTGAGATTAATGAATTGTTACATGATGCATACTTGAAGAATAATGAGGATATTTATAAGCTCACAATTCAAAATGAACAACGTCTTGAAAAGTTGCAAGATACTTGTTTTTCCTCCTATGTTTCAGATTATCAAATGGTAGATTGTTTGGAGGATTCTCATGACATGGTGGATCATGAGAAATGTGGGAATTTGAATGTGCTTAATGTGTTTGAAGATGAACTTGAAGAGATCCAAACACTTGATGTGGTGGAAGAGGAACTTGAATTGTCTCTTGATGAAGCTTATGCAATTTTTAAAGAAGAGCATGATTCCTCTACATTGGAACCAATCTATGACAAAGATTTTCCACTTTGGAAGGAGCTGCATGATACTACCCACATGGATCCTTCCCATGATAAAACTTCTGCACTTTTTGATCATTTGGGTGAGTTAGTTCATTCTCCTACATCCTACAATTCCATGTTTTGTAGTATTAGTCTCAATTAAGTATGGGTGAAAGGGTTCTTTTTGATGGTGTCACATGAGGAGTATGGAACTCCTAGATTTACCTTTTATGATGACATGGTTGGAGCACATTCTTATTCACATTTGTAGCAACATTATTTGTCACTTTATGATGATGCAAATCTACATGGATGCACCTATGATATGCATTTGAGTCACTTGAAGACTCATGTTTTTTCTTGCTCAACATTTGATTCATTTTATGTTGGAGGAACTTCATCCAACACTTGGGAGAATAGATTTATGATTGGAGAACATTTTTGTTGGAAGACACATACTTTGTTATATTTTTATGATTCTCACATTCATGGATGTATGGGTAAGACTTCTTTGAGTCATTTGAAGTCTCCTTGTTTTTTCTGCTCATTATTTGGTTCAGATTTTAGTGTAGATTCTTCATTCACTTCTTGGATGAAAGAATACATGGCTGAATATTTTGATGCATATCACATCCTTTTGGAGCAGCATTATAGGACATGGGATCCTCACCTATGTCATTGGAGCAGATTTGATTGGTCACTTGAAGCTTGTATGCACTTGGAAAATGGTGGTCTACTTGCTTGGAGGTATAAGCACTTTCATGACTCTTTGATGGAGCATATCCTTGATGTACATTTTCATTATGTTGTTATATACTTTGATAATATATATTTGGTACCCATGATTTTTGGAAATATGCATACAAGAAAATGGGATCCAGGAATCCTCTTATCTAATGGTGTGGGTTGGAGAACACTCTTAATTGTTGGGGTGCAATACAAGCAATGGGACCCTGGAATAATTTTTGTCTCATTGGTTTCATTTTTGGGGGGAAGCAAGCAGTATGGGAGATGGATTCCCCACTTAATAAAGTGATTTTAATCAGAGTAGTGCAGCAGCAAGCATGGTGGTTCCTCTCTAAAATATTCATGGAAACTCAAAGACTCAAGGTTGGGCAATTCAATGGCAACTTCAAAGAATTATACGGAAAGTAGGTTCTTCAACACCCATGTTTAAAATTGCTTGAGGACAAGCAATATTGGGAAGGGAGGATTTGTAATGTCCCAAATTTGGCATTGGGTCACAATGGCCTAATCACATTGTCCCTATTCAGTAGAGTTTGCCAAATTGATGCTAAAGTTCAAATAATTGCCAAGGAGGAAAATTACTAGTTTCCTAGGTTTGGGGTGGAAGCTTTGGGATTTTGAATAATGGGGATAATAAATGATGTTTGAACATTAGAATGGAATAAATATTTAATAAAGGACCTAAATAAATATATACAAGTGAAAATCAAAGTGGCATTTGATCATGAAGACACATGGAGAAAGTGGGACCCACATATGGCTAGATTTCCCCACTACACTTGGCATCATTCTCTCACCAATTCGAATTCAAGGTGAATGGTAACATACTTGGGGGAGTCCAAAAGGTATTATTCATGGCATGACTCATCCAAGGTCGAAATATAGAGGAAGAGTAACTCCCATGGAAGAGGAAGAGGCAATTTGGAGCTAGTGAGACACTTGGGCTAGCTCTATGACAACAATGATGAAGATGCTATGAATCAGACCTGAAGGCTGACATATGACATAGATGACATGTCAGGGCTAAAAATAGACTCCAAGAGGGCGCTTAAGGGTGTTAGGGCAGCTAAGATGCTTCCACATGTGATTTGGTGGAAGTGGGAGACTAGCAATTGTTGTACAAGTGGTGTTCTCTGGAATATCTCCCCAACTTGAGTTGGAATGAGTCTCTTGGAAGGAATTCGACCCATGGAGGAAATTAGAACTTTATAAATTTCAATAACAAATAATGAAACCAGATTTTGATCATTTGTAGAATTTGCAACTGCATTTGTGAAGAGGGAGAGCTAGTGGATGACTAGTTTCTTGCCTTAGCCAATTTCGAGGGTGAAAGATTCCCATCCAAGTTGGTAATTGGAAAAACCATTCAAACATTTCATTTGGAGCTTTAATGGAGTCTTTATTGGCAGGTGTAAGCTACAGGGAAGCTCATGGTTTCTTCTATTGCAGCTCACTCCTTCAACCATTTCCAGTTTTGATAGCATATTCTTGATCCTTAAGGGAGGGCATTTTTGGTGAGCTATTGTACTATTTGGGGGAGCTTATAATGCCCCATTTATTTTGTAATATGAATTAAATACTCTGTTCTTCATCTCTAGAAAGTTTCAGGTCAAAATTCCAAGTAGAAATGTATAAATCTCATTTTTAATGGAAGAACAATGCCATTTCCCCATTACCTTGTTGTGAACCAATGTATTGATGATGATTTTGAATGAATGGATGATTATATGATGCATTTGTTATTAATGGACTGCCATGTATGTATTTTACAAGTTTCATGTACTTTACTTGAGCACTTGAAGTATTTTTACTCAGTTTAATTGCATTGGGAGAAGAAATAGTGCCATTTCCCCAAGGGTCAAATTGGTGATTTTTGCAGTTGAATGGGAGAGGGTTGGAATAGATATAATAATCAATTAATGGTGCACATGAGACCTTAGTAACATCCTTAATATATTCCCTACCTCTGTTCAGAAATTGTAGTGCCTTTGGAGGCATTTGGGAAGCCATTTTCAGTACTTCCCCCAGGGGGATTTGAACCCCAAATTACTAGTAAAATTGCATACTTGGTCCAGAATCTTAAGATAGTTTGCAGAGGTATTTTGGTGGCAATATATCATCCCTGAACATCATATTCAAGTCCTAATATCATTCATACACCTTCCTTGAATATTTTAAGGCATTTGGAGTCAATTCGAGACCTAGAGACCAATACTAGTCAAAGGCAAATTACTAGTAAAGTTTCCTACATTGGCCAGAATTGAAAAAGTATTTACAGAAGTATTTTAAAGGTCCAAATGCATCCCTAAAACACATATTTATGTTCTAATCTCATTCATATACCTTCTCAGAATATTTGGGATCATTTGGGGCAAATTTGGGACCTAGAGATCAAAACTAGTCAAAGGTCAAACTAGGGAAAAAAGTGGAAAATTGCCATTGTAATAAAATTCCTAACAAGGGACATTACAATGAATATATAACTTTCAAATGTGAATCTAAAATAAAAAAATGCAATTTCTGATTTGGAAAGTGTTCAAAATTGCAATTCTCATTTGTAATTGTTCAAAATTTTAAGGTAAAAAGTTATAACATATAAAAATAGTTTGTCCCGACTTTTGTTTTTTGACAACAAGGAGCAGCCACCCCTTCTTTTTGTAGTTAATTATGAAAACCTGTATCCAAAAATTTAGCTATATCCATAATTGAGAACACAAGAAGGATCGACCGACCCTTCTTGTAGTGTCTAAATATTATGAAAAGAATATTGGTAATAAGGGTCAACCGACACTTCTTGCAGTGTCCAACTATTATGAAAATAATATGGAGAATAAGAAGGGTCGGGCAATCCTTCAATTACGAGGGAATTGTAAAAATAGAACACCTTGGAATTTATATCATATAAAAATGGTTTTCCCTGACTTCCATTTTAGGACAATAAGGATCGACCGGCCCTTCTTGGAGTGTCGAACTATTATGAAAAGAATATTTGGAATAAGAAGGGTCGGTCGACCCTTCCTTTAGGAGGGAATTGTAATAGTAGAACACCTTGGAGAAAGAGCGGCCGCTCTTTCTCTGAGAATATTTCCAGTTGCCAGCAAAGTCTTTAAAGAAAAACATCTATAAATTTTGTTGTTAAAATGTTTATAGCTACTATCCTAGGGTGACACGTGGAATGATCATATTGTGACACATGGCATATTTGATTTGGCACACTGAGTATGGGGAGGTTACTATTTTTTATTTGATTTGGCACATTGAGTATAGAAAAGTTACTAATGCGGGTTTAACCACAACACAATCAGGAAATGAAAATTCACTCATAGTAGTTTTAAGGATTAGGCACATGCAAGATTACCCTGTAGTTGGAATGCTAATTGAAAAATTAACATGAATTTATTAATTTATGTTAATCATTTGCATAAATAGATAAATGTTTTAATTAAATAAATTCACTTAAAACATAAAACACACACAGATCATGAGTAAAGACAAATCCAAACTATAGATCAAACTAATCAGAGGCAGGAGGAAGGATATGATTAAACATGACAGTGCTTTGCAAAGAAAACTAATCAGAGGCAGGATAGCCACCCACTCACAGTCAAAGAGCTTTTGTTTGGTGATTAAAGAAGAAGATATGAACAACCCATCAATATAGAGCTTATGATAATGAATTCTATACCAACTTTAGCAGAAAATTGTAGTGGATGCTTGAAATGAAATCAACAGAGCATAATATTTATGACTTCTGTCCCGATACAACAGTTATCCGAGCATGAAAAAGCAGAACAGTATGAATTAAATAGTGAGAGAAACATTCACATAAGAGAAGAATTAAATAGACTGTAAGACGAATAACATAGGAATATTTGATAGAAAACCTTGCTTGGCCTAGCCAGATTTTATTAAAATATATCTCAGAGTGCTTAATAACAAATGGAATTCACGAGTCCAACAAAAGTTTACAACCCTTTCTCCTTCTATTACATTGCTTACATAGATGCCCAGAGCCTTCCGGCTCGAGCTGCCTCAACCTGAAGTTGTTACAATGTAGGTCACACCTATTCAAACAGGTTCACCACCCTCAAGAATTAGTTACAGCAAAATGAAAATGCTGGTAAAATTGGCTCAATTGCCTTTAACAAAATTATTGAGCATTTTTACCAAAAGACAACAGACTCTAACAAAATAAACAAAATGCTTCAGGGAATATTTCCTCCATACTGCTATCCCATGATCATCGAATCTTCAGCGGTTCAATATCAGCTTTCTCTTCCCATATTTCTCAACGAGATTCCATAGCTTGGCAGCTAGCAGCTCTGAGGTGGCCAACTCCTTCATTAACACTCAGATCTCAATGTGGTCCCTATAAGAGTAGCTTCGCATATGTGCACTAGCCTCCTTGAACATCATGCTTAACTCAAAATCCTTCTCCATTTTCTCCACCACTGTCTTCCCTGATAGCAACTGATCCATACCTGCAAAATCATTGAAATGCACTTTACACCCTAAGAATTTATTCTAATATTCTTCTTCTGTGAGCATTGTTCCATCCTCCTCCCAAAAGAGAGGTAACCCTTTCTTGAACAAAGGGTCAAACATGTCTTTGAAATACTTGATCTGTTGTGCCATGACATCTATTTTAGCTTGAATAGCCTTTATTTGCTGGTGCTTGTGCATCACTTTTTTGGCTCCAATGATGATGGAAACCCTATCTGTTACACCAGTTGTCTTGACCTGCTCCTCAGATAAGCCATTTAGGAATTCGATGGCATTCTCAGTATACTCTACAGGTTTTTTGTTCAATTTCTCATTTGCTGCTGTCACACTACTCTTGGCTAATTTTATCACTACTTCCTTGTCCAAGACAAAATCGAGGAAGGGCCTCAATTTTCCTGCTTCTTCAATAATGCCATCCCAAATGACCTTCCTGGCCTCTAGCAAGGAAGTCTTCTGTGTAGCTTGTCTTGCCGACTCATCATATTTACCCTGCAACTCCTGGTGCTTGGCTTCCCAAGCCTCCTTTTCTCTTTCTACATTATCCTTCAGGGTTTTCAAATTCACATTATGCATTTTTAATCTTGTTATTTCCACGTCTTCCAAACTAGCTTCGGCTATAGCCCATACCAGGGAGAAATCACCATCCTCTATGGATGGTGTGGCCATGATTTCTACTTCTTTCTCTTTCTACTGCAGTCTCTTCTCAAGCTCTTCCACTCTAGCCTTTGATATTTTCTCACTTGCCACCACCGTGGCTATATCTATCTGCCATTGTTTTTCCTTCGCTTCAAGATTCAATAGCTTGGCCCTATAGTCTGTCAAGTTAGTATACAACTTCTCCTTCTTTTCCTCCAGTTCTGTTAGCTCAGAGACTGCTACTAATTGGGCAGAGGGGATTTTCAGCCCCTTTTTTAGAGATTGGATGATGTTGTCTTTTTCGTTGAGTAGGTTTTGAATGCTGGCTCTTTTATCAGGATGGCCCTCAGTGGCCACTATGTCACCCTGCAATTTCTTGATCTTTGCCTTATGAGATTTGTTTTCCATATTTTCCTGCTTGAGCTGGCTGGAAACCTTACTCTTACTGACTTGTACCTTTGATATCTCCAAGGTTGTCCTCAACAGTGTAGTATAAATAACATCCCTGGTTTCTTTGTGCAAGTTTATTACATATGGGACAGGGATGTCCTCTAAATTCATCCTTAGCTCAGTGGCCTTGGTCTTGGTGGCCAAGGCCAAACTCAGGGTGTTCTGAGCGAGGCTCCTGCTAGTCACTAGAGACACTTCTTTGCTTGAAATTTTCCTTAATTCAGTATATAACTTGGATTCCTATGAGGCTACCCATGAGTCCACCTTGTATTCATCTATAAACTCATCTCTAGTATTTCTTAAGGCAACAAGCTCAGTGGCTTCTTGGTTAAACACATACTCTTTGATCTCAAATTTTGGTAGCTTATCCACTTGTTTCTTATTTCCTTTATGAGTCCCCATAGGTACTAGCTGGGCTAGCACTTGTTTCTTTTTTCCTTTACCAGTCCCCACAGGTACTAGTTGCTTCTCAGATTCATCAGTTTTCTTCCTCTTTAGGGCTCTCTCAGCTTCCCCTTCTATGTCCATAGGGACACTGTTAGATTCCTTGCTGGACTTTATTAATTTTATGGCCATATGCATGGTTGCTGGCACTGATAGGACTAGGCTAGAAGAGCTAGGCACTGTGGGTGTGTTCCCTTGTGTCAACAGGGAGGATCTCTCAGGTGTGTCTATTTCCATCTAGCTCCTGCTAGAACATTCCAATAAATTTGCATCTTCTGCCATGCCTGAAATTTTGAAACGCACAAAATCCTTTATGTTGCTTTCCTTCCTCCTATTGGAAATGATGTGGTGGGGATCATAGTTTAAGGGTGCTTCTGTTTTGAAACCCATCTCCTTTATCTTGCATTTGATGGCTGTAAGAGCTCCTTTGTTTTTTATTAAGAATGGACCTACAGTCCATGGAAACACAATATCACAGCCCTTTCTATGATCTAGAAAGTGCTCATCTCCTGCGTTCAATTTTTGTTTGATGAATTCTAATGCAAACATTCTAGGGGTCAGGAAAACTGGTAGCATGTAGGGTGCATAAGAAAACCCATAATCTTTGATGATTGTGCCATGCTCTAAAAGGAACCAATCTCCGACCCTCTTCTCAGTAGAAAATTGTAGTAACTCCTGTATTTCTGGTAATACTCTAGGAAGCTTCTTTTGGAAAATGACCCGATAAACCTCAGACATGAG
Source organism: Larix kaempferi (assembly GCA_027924585.1). Lineage (NCBI taxonomy): Eukaryota > Viridiplantae > Streptophyta > Pinopsida > Pinales > Pinaceae > Larix > Larix kaempferi. The sequence continues at coordinate 6,486,242 of BSBM01001312.1, read as the reverse complement.
CTCATCATGGAACTTGGTGTAATCAGTGTACATATCCTGAGTAAGTAGTACCTCAAGCATTTGCAAGTTTTCCTCATTGAATGCCAGGAACATTTTTAGTAAGTAGGACTGAAATCTGAAAATCCTTGTTTCCTAGAAATTCTTTAGCTGGGAGTTTATACTTTCAACCAAAACTTCATCAAACCTGAGGCATGCACATTGGGGAGACTGGCTTGGGTCATTTGATTCTAGGCGGCTGGTGCCTAGGAAAAAAAGTAAACTTATTATAGGTTCTGTGACATACATATCAGAGTCTAGACCTAGGAATTGGTTCATCATGGCGATAACACCTCTGGATTCTTCTGTGAATAGTCTGGCTTTAGCTGGGAAATCCTTCACTTGTATTTGGATAGTAGGATTTAGACAGGACCTGTAGAAATTTTGTTTTACTTCAACAGGGGATTGTCTAAAAAACCAGATTATGGATTCCTCGGTATACCCTATAACTTTCTGGAAAAACTCTTTTGGGACTAACAGGTTTTTCTAAGGGTTTGGGTATCGATTTCGCAAAGGATAATGGACTTGGAAGCATCCATGATTGCCCTCTCGGTAGAAGAGTAGTTAGAGGCGCACCATTCAACAAATTTGGGAAAACTAGGGGTTTGGCCGATTGTAAACAGATGGAAATAGGACTGGTGGACCTGGTGCACATCTATACCTCGCTCCCTAACCAATTTCATCTTGTTTTTTACAATTTCCATGGGGTCATCAGTCATCATAGTGTCATAGACCTTTACATCTCTGTCTGTAAATAGTGTTTCTATGGTTTCTCTATCACTCAATTCAACCATTAAATAGTTTACTGTAGAGCAGATAACCTACCTGTTTTTTTGAGGTTGGCTTGGTCCCTTGGTTGACCTGTATGTTTCTTCACAGCTTGCTTCTGTCGCTTTCGGATGCAAAATAGGAATCTATCTCTCGGTGCAGGCAATTTTTTTATATTATTTATCCTTTTCTATCACCCCTGCATCTCCTGTGGTGTGGAAGATTCCTTGGCCGTCCATTTTCCTAATCCCTGTTGGCCTCGAATCCCGCCACATGTCACCTCGAATCCTGGCCGTCAAACGCTGTGACTTTTACCAACTTCGCGGATTTGGTTTGTGTTGATGTTTCATGCAAGTTAGATCCGCGAACAAAACCTCGACCATAGATATCAGCCTCCATAGATTTGCGCCGTCCAAACCCACGGGCCTCTACCAAAAGTTCACAGATCCGAAAGTTTGTTTTTTCCATGCATGTCGTATTGGAGAAGTAGTCCCCGACCGTCGATCTGCTCCATTGGATGTTGATCTGCTACTTAGGATGCTTGTGGGATAAACCTCCCGCCTCCGTCTAGAACACCTCACCCTTTTTGCGCAAAGTGTGCTCATGACTGTAGATCTTCACAACCACCGATCTAGATCATTTATTTGCTCAGATATGTAACTGTAGGAAGACGTCAACAATTTAATTCTCCTTGCAAAGTTTCGAGCTTGGGATTTTATCAATTCACCCTTGAGGTCATCAATGCCTACCCAGATGATTCTATTCTTCTCATACCACCGAGGATTTCTCCGTTCTTTTTAGAAATTGAGCCTCTCATTTTCATCCAGGACAATGCTAGTGCTGACACCAACAATCTAAATGGGCAAGATAAACTTCATTTAAATCATCCAGTGTAATCTCATCCGCAGGATCAAGACAAATCGACGGTTAAAACGTAAACATTTCAGAAGGAAAAGAAGGGTTGTCGGGTTTTATTTCATAAATATATACATTCTTTCCGCAATCCTCAATCCACAGTTGGGGAGAGAAAATATATCAGAACTGAAAACCAAGATTCCGCAATCGGCTAAGTTATAACATATAAAAATCGTTTGTCCCAACTTTTGTTTTCCGAATAGTCAGTCAATCGGCTAAGTTATAACATATAAAAATTGTTTGTCTCGACTTCTGTTTTCCAAATAGTCAGTCAATCGGCTAAGTTATAACATATAAAAATCATTTTTCCCGGATTCTATTTTCCGGCAAGAAGGATCAGCCGCCCCTTGTTTTCATAGTTAATTGTGAAAACATGTATCCAGCAATTCAGCTATATCCATAATGGAATACACAAGAAGGATCGACCGACCCTTTTTACAGTGGCGAATTATTATGAAAAGAATATTTGGAATAAGAAGGGTCGAGCGACCCTTCTTGCAGCGTTGAACTATTATGAAAATAATATTGGGAATACGAAGGGTCAGCCAACCTTTCAATTATGAGGCAATTTTAAAAATAGAACACCTTGGAAGTTTTAACCTATAAAAAATGGTTTCCCGACTTTCGTTTTCTGACAAGAAGGATCGGCCACCCCTTCTTTTTGTAGTTAATTGTGAAAACCTTTATCCAACAATTCGGCTATGTCCATAATAGAGAACACAAGAAGGATTGACCGATCCTTCTTGCAGTATCAAACTATTATGAAAAGAATATTTGGAATAAGAAGGGTCGGCCGACCCTTCATTTACGAGGGAATCGTAACAATAGAACACCTTTGGGAAAGAGCGGCTTCTCTTTCTCTGAGAATACTTTCACTTGCCAGCATAGTCTTTGAAGCAAAAAGTTTATAAATTTTGTTGTTTAAATTTTGATATCTAGTATCCTGGAGTGACACGTGGAACGATCATATTGTGACATGTGGCATATTTTATTTGGCACATTCAGTATTAGAAATATAGTTGGCTCACATAGAATATTGGCTCGTATAGAATATTTTTTCCTAAGAGCACCGTTGAGTTTGGCAGTTTGAGTATAGCAGATCATATTTTAGTATTTAGGTAGTTACTTTGAGGATAATTACTTGATTTTAAGTGCAGCGGATAAACCACTTCTAAAGGCCAATTATTCTTAAGCACAATTACAACACTTAACGACAATTAGTGCGCAAATTATGATACTTATCACAAATCCAAATTTGTAACAAATAACCATCCACTATCAATCCCAATGGCTATAAGTTGTATCTTTCCTTTTATAAAATTTTAATGAAAATGAGAAAATACAACTTTTTGTTGACCAAGTGGAAATTTAGAAACACAAAAATTTTGTTGCTTAAAACTGCCACATAGAGAAATTTAGAAACCAATTTTGTCTACTATCAACCCTTGAGAACATCCACCACTCTGAACACTTATCCCCATATTTTCTTGTTGTGCCTTGACTATTGTAAGGCCCTTATCATTTATTCTAATTTTTTCTATTACAAGGCCCTTCTTGGTGACCATGCCCATATGATGCTATTTACATCAATCTTCATATTTTCTTTTGCACCAACAACCCATTGTTGTTGTCTATCTAAGCATTTTTTGTACAAGACCTTCAGATCCTTCGATGCTCTTGTTGGCTTCCACCCAGGGCTGGAATTTGGTTCTAATTTTAACCGTCGAACAAAATTTTTTTGACGTTTTGAGTATATATATTCCCTATCCAAAAATGGTTTGGTTTAAATTTTTCCTTTCAGCAGATAAAATAATTACCTGTCTATAGTAAATTTTTTATTAATATATATTTTAAAATTGATTAAAATTTCACATTTACATAGAAAATAAAAGTTTTAACTATATAGAAAATGCTCATGGCTGAAAATATTTAAAATGTGTACATTTATTTCCAGGTATGATATGCATAGAAAGGTCCAATGGTTACGTGTCAAGTTAACAATTTGGAATTTTCTATTTTAATGCCAAGTTGTTTATGTTAACTTATCAAACAAATTAATGATCATGGAAAAAAAAATTAAAAGAAATTAGAAAGGTTAGCTGTAAAATGTAAATCCAAATTCTGTTAAGAGTAACCCACAAAAATTAATGACGGTTTAGAGAATAAAGTGCCCATCAAAAATAAGTTTTGGAAAAAAACGTGATAGTTTAACATGACGGTTCCAATATGACAGTACTAGCATCTGACTCCTGATAAATATCACCGATCGCCTTACCCAAAGTGCTCTTTTTTATCTGATGGCATTTATACCATGCATTTTGATAGATGTCTATTGTGTCTAATCTCATTGTAAACAAGCTTCTTTTTCTTTCATCTCCTTCTTTGGCCACAGGAACATTTGATCCCATAGAATTTATAACATTCAACTATCAATTTCTTACAACATTCAACTATTGATCGAAGTGGAATTTTTGATATACAAAAATTTGAGCAACAATGTTCAGTGCCAATGTTTGAAAGGTGTGCACCCTGATTTATTGCAGGCTTGTAAGGTACCGATCTTGAATTTCATTTGGAAATTTTAGTTCCAGCTTGCCTCTTTACAGAATTGTATGGCCTTGTTCCATTACCTTTAACATATGTATATTCACAATGGGGAGTACCTGGAAGGACCATCTGTAAAGTACATTCTTCAAAAACTGTTAAATTTTGAGCATTAATCCATAACACTCTTGGATCTTTACTGAGAGAATAACATATATAGTATATAAATGCATAACAATCACAATCAGCATGACAAGCATCACAAGAATCAAAAGCATGAGAGACAAGAGACACAGAGTTTCTGTGGGGAAAACCCTAAGGTGAAAAACCCCACAACTTCCTCAGAGATAGAGAGAGCAATGGCTCAACCAAAGTACAACCAAAATACACTTGAGATAGTCTCCCAGTAGTATATGATCCTCCTCCTCACTAGTGCGCCATTTTCTGAGTGAGAGAAGTGTGTCTTTCCGAATGATTCAAATAGAGATCTCCTGGTCTCTATTTATACTTAACCTGTTTGCCCAGTTACACTATGGGGCCGACTTGTCTATCTAGATACATCCACAATATAATATATATTTCAGGGCCGACCCCACACATGGTGGTCTAATAACCCATCAGCAAGTACACACACTTGCGACAGGTGTCAATCCACATGACGACACTTCCTTATAGAGGAATAACACATATCTAATAAGGTTACAATAAATATATATGAAATACATAGATGAAATACATTCTGAAGTTACATATACATCAACACTCCCTCTTAACTAGGAAGGTATTTCTCGACACAGATCTGTTAGACAAGTCTTCTTCTCAGGATCATTGTCATCATCACTGTTGCTGCTATCTCAACCAATCTCTGACTCTACTCGTCATAGGAAGTTCTACAGAGCCAGTCCTTTTTCATACTGGATGTAGGACAACCACCTGCAGGTCTTTGTCATCACTGGCCATACTGTGGAATCCTCGGGACTTATTATGTGCGTCAGAAAACCTCGAAAGAGCATCCCAGCCTGTTACGAGCACACGGCTCTACCTATTGGATATCCTAGGGCCATATTATATGTGACCTCAACACAAAACCTCGCAAGAGCATCCCAGGTTGTTACGAGCACACAGCTCTACCTATAGGATCTCCCAGGGACAGATTATATGTGGTCACCACAAAACCTCGCAAGAGCATCCCAGGATGTTACAAGCACATAACTCTACCTATAGGATCTCCGAGGGATAGATTATATGTGGTCATGGAAAAACCTCGCAAGAGCATCCCAGGATTATTACGGGCACACAGCCCAACCTATCGGATCTCCCAGGGACATATTATATGCCATAGGACAAAACCTCGAAAGAGCATCTGCCAGATATCCCAGGGCCAGATTATATGCCATAGGAAAAACCTCGAAAGACTATCTGCAGATCTCCCAAGGCCAAATTATATGTCCTCCTAGAGGAAAACCTCGAAAGAGCATTTGCCAGATATCACAGGGCCAAATTATATGCCATAGGAAAAACCTCGAAAGACTATCTGCAAATCTCCCAGGGCCAAATTATATGCTCATCTGCACAACCTGATCCACGGCCATAGAGTATCAACCTGATACTCACCATACATCATCCTAATGTACACATGATCATCCTGGTCATCATCACTGCAACATCCTGCTGCATGTCATCTAGAGCAACATCCTGAAGCTCGTCATCCATGATCATCCTGATCATACAATGCATCTACCTGATGCATACCAAGTATCTACCTGATACATATCATCATACATGATCCACCTGATCATATAATGTATCCACCTGATACAAATAAAAATACATTATACATATCACCATACATGATCCACCTGATCATACAATGTATCCACCTGATACATATATAGATACATGGTCCAAGAATCCAACATGATGCAGATACAAAATACATACAAATGATCCTACTGATCATATCCAGCATCCAACATGATGCATACATACATATAAATGATCTAACTGATCATATCTAGCATCCAACATGATGCGTACATACATATAAATGATCCAACTGATCATATCCAGCATCCAACATGATGCGTACATACATATACATATAAATGATCCAACTGATCATATCCAGCATCCAACATGATGCATACATACATATATAAATGATCCAACTGATCATACAAAGCATAAACCAAAACATCATCCTGATGCTCATCATCCAGTGCTTACATCCACAACCATGTGAAGGATCCTCCTTCCAACATGCTTGGAATGGCTTCAACAAATGTGTTCATCACTTCTTCCTCGAAGTTTCATCAATCTGAAGAATGCCAAGCCTCTCCCTGAAGTACTCGAACTTCACCCTAGCTAGTGGCTTCGTCAGCACATCTACAATCTGCTTGTCCGTCGCAACGTATAGGAGCTTCACAGCTCCTCTCTGCACCATATCCATGATATAGTGATATTTGATCCCTATGTGTTTCGACCTGTCATGAAACACTGGGTTCTCGGACAACTTCACACAACTCTGGTTATCACAGAAGATACCAGTAGCATCCAATAGGAGATCAAATAACTCAGACAGTAGCTTCCGTAGCCATACTGCATCACAACTAGCTGAACAGGCTGCAACATACTCTGCCTCAATTGTACTCAGTGCTACGCAGGACTGCTTCCTACTAAACCAAGAGATCACACCCGATCCCATACTAAAGCAACACCCAGAAGTGCTCTTCCTATCTATAGCACTGCCAACCCAATCTGAATCAACATAACCCTACAGGTTAAACTTTTGATTCATTTCATACTTGAGCCCATAATCCACTGTACCCTTCAGGTACCTTAGAACATGCTTTATAGCAACCAGGTGAACACTCCTCGGATCTGTCAGGAACTGACTCAATGTGTTCATAGCAAAGCAAATGTCTGGTCTCGTGTTCGTCAGGTACATCAAGGACCCAATCATCTAACGATACATAGAGACATCAACTGGCTCAGATGAAGCATCACATAGAAGCTTCAGATTCGATGCCATAGGTGTGGCCATGGATTTGCAATCCATCATCCCGAATCTCTTCAGGATATCTATTGTGTACATCCCTTGACCAAGGAAGATCCCACCTGCACTCTGCCACACCTCCATACCTAGGAAATAATACATCATTCCCAAATCTTTCATATCGAACTCAGCATCAAGCTTCCTCTTAGTATCTACAATCAATCTATCATCTCCTATTACAAATAAGTCATCTACGTACAGAAGTAGAACCATAGGATTCCCTTCCTCAACCTTGTAGTAAAGGTTGGAATCTGCTTTACTCTTGGTAAATCCCAAACTAGATAGGAAACTGTCCATCCTACCATACCAAGTTCTAGGAGCTTGCTTCAAGCCATACAAGGCTTTCTTCAATCTGCACACATATGACTCCCTGTCATGTATTTCAAAACCGAGTGGCTGCTCCACATATACTTCCTTTTCAACTACACCATTCAAGAAAGTAGTCTTGACATCCATCTGGTGTATTTTCCATTTCATTGTTGCAGCTAGGGCAAGTACTGTTCTGATGGAAGTATACCTGGCTACAGGTGCAAAAGTTTCTTCATAATCTATTCCCTCTTTCTTAGAGAAGCCACAAGCTACGAATCTTGCCTTGTATTTCTCTACACTGCCATTTGCAGCATGCTTGATTTTGTAGATCCATTTGGAAGTCACAATAGACTTCTCTTTAGGTCTTGGGACCACATCCCAAACATCATTCTTCATTATTGATTAATATTCCGCAACCATGGCATCCTTCCATTCTTTCTTTTCCGCTGCTTCTTCATAACTGGAAGGTTCTTTGTTCATAATGTCACAGAGTAAAGCAACATAGCTGGTATGTGATCTGGTTCTCTTCTTTGCTCTATGTTCTTCTTCTGGAATGCCAAATATTTTTGCATCTTGAATGACCTCTCTAGCCCATGCAGGTTTCCTCTTGTGAGAGTTATCCTCACGGGGTGGATCTACAGGTTCTTGCGGATCTTCAAACTCACGAACAACTTCCGGAATTGCTTCTGTCATGTTAGTGTCTTGAAATCTAGTTTCCTTAGGTTCTTCATAAACTTCAATAGGTGCCTTCCTTGATTTGATGAATGCTGAGTTTTCATCAAATGTTACATCCCTGCTGACATCAATCTTCTTGAAGGATCTATTATGTAAGCCTTCGAGCTTTCACTGTAACCCACAAAGATACCCTTCTTTGCTGAAGGATCTAGTTTAGTCCTCTTTTCCTTTGGGACATGAGTGTATACTGGACAACCAAATATTCTGAGATGGCTGACTTCAGGTTTCTTACCAGAAAAGACCTCTTCTAGTGTCTTGTTGTCCAATATCTTGTGGGGTGTTCTGTTCTGCACATATACAGTTGTTCTAGCTGCTTCTGCCCATAGATGCATAGGTAGATCCTGGTCATGCAGCATTGCCCTTGCTGCTTCCATGATAGTTATGTTCTTCCTTTCTGCAACTCCATGATGTTGAGGATTATAAGGAGCAGTCAACTCCCTCTTAATCCCTGAATCACTACAAAGCTTCTTGAAGTCACCTGAGGTGAATTCTCCACCATTGTCAGATCTGAATGTTTTGATCTTCTTGTCAGTTTGATTCTCCATCAAGGTTTTGAATTCCTTGAACTTATCAAACACCTCATCTTTGTTCTTCAAGAAGTATACCCAAGTATTCCTGGAGAAGTAATCAATAAATGAGACATAGTAAACATACCCACTAAGAGAACTGGATGACATAGGACAACATACATCTGAGTGGATAACTTTCAGGATATCTTTTGCCTTGCTTTCACTGCTTGGGAAAGCCTTCTTAATGTTCTTACCTTTAGCACATCCTTTGCAAACACCTTCATGTTTGGTCTTGATTTCAGGAAGACCCTCTACATCCTTGCTTGCAATTGGAAGTGCCCTATAGTGCATATGAGCAAGTCTTATATGCCAAAGTTCACTTGGCTCCATGGATTCATGCACCATGGCATGTTCAGGTTGTCCCTTCAATTTATACAAACCTCCCTCTTTCTCTCCAATCACTACTGCATCATTTATGGTCTTTCCCTTTGGCCACATTAGGACTTGGCCATCCACAACTGCAACCCTCATACCTTTTGCATCCAATGCAGAGATGGAGAGTAAGTTCTTCTTGAGCCCAGGTACATAAAGGACTTCTTTCATCTTCAAAGATTTTCCAGAATCTAGGTTGTAGGAGGCTTCACCACTTCCTTTGATTGGGTATTGATAATCATCCCCAAGTTTCACCTTATAGGGTGATTCATGTTCAGATAGATTCACAAAAGATTCCTTAAACCCAGTCATGTGTTTGGAAGCCCCACTATCAATCAACCAATCATTACAACCATGGGAGATAGTACTTGTGAGAGCAGAGATTAGAACATAGTCTTCTTCACTTGATGAGTCATCATCACTATCATCACTTTCTGCCCTAGCATTCTTCTTTGGAGGTTCATCATCCTCAGCAGCATGAGCATGGAACTTTCTTTTGCTGCCCTTCTTCTTCTTGCTGGAGTTTTTGTTATTATCCCTTTTGTTCTTGGGACAATCTGAAGCAAAGTGACCCTTCTCATTGCATGTGAATCATCTTAGATCCTTCTTATTCTTTTGATAGGATCTTTTGTAGCGAGAGTGCTCCTTCTTGGGCTTGCTTCTTTTGGTGTGAGTTCTGAGAGCTTGATATTCACCTCCCATCTTTTCCTCACAAGCTACAAGTCTAGCTTCTTCTTGATAGCATTCCTCCCATAGTTTACTGAAAGAGATCAATTTCTTCTTGCACAGATTCCTTGAATAAAGGAGTCCCATGACCTAGGTAGGCCATTCAGAGTGGTCATAACAACTTCACCATTGTACACTACTTCATCCACAGCTTCAAGTTGCTCCTTGATCTGAGAGACCTTGGAGAAGTAAGATTGAATGGTTTCTCCATTCAACATCTTGACCCCTTTCAATTGATTTCGCAGAGTCATCTTCCGATTTATGTTCTTCCCTTCAAATAGCTTGGTCAAAGAGTCAAACATCTCCTTGGGTGTCTTTAGAGAAGACACATGGGGTATGAGATGGTCTTTGATAGAATCAGCAATGATTCTCTTTGCCTTGACCAAGTTCTTCTTATGCAATACCTTGGCCTCTTCATCCTCTAGGATAGGGATGTCTTCTTTTATATATGAATCCAACTCATTCTCTTCCAGGATTAACCCAATCCTATACTTCCAAGCTCGGAAGCTATCAGCCCCTTCAAGCTTATCCTCAAGCTTGGTGTGGTGAAACATCTTAAAGAGTACTTCAAATGGAAATATAAAAGATTTAGGTCTTACCACTTGAAATGCTGAAAACTAGATCTGGTCCCCGGATTAGGGTTTGTCAGAAAAACCCTAAAAATTCAAAATGTGAATTTCAACTTTCAGAAAGGATAGAAAGATGCACCTTGATGAGCTGATCAGCCTGGTGCATTCAAAATTTGAGATCAACAAAGCTTTACCCTCCAGATTTGTCTTTTTGACCTCCCGGGTTCATTAGGAGAGCCCTGAATTAGGGTTTGAGTTTCCTGGAGATCTACCCAGCCAAAAATCTCAATCCACAGCTCTAAACTTTGAATTTTGCAAGGAGCTTCCAGCTATCTCTTCTGATTTCAGAAATTCCTATTTTTGTGGAAACCCTAATGTTTAGGGCCAAATCTGAAAATGCCCAGAATTGAATTCTGATTGGACACATAGATTCTCCTTGATGAGTAGAGTCAATATACTATACTGCTTTTCCAAAATATATGGAGAAAAATCCAATAAACAAGAAAATCAAGTTTCTGTCACTGCAAAATGTCTTCTTCTCAGGTTAGCTCTGATACCATGTTAAATTTTGAGCATTAATTCACAATACTCTTGGATCTTTACTGAGAGAATAACATATACAGTATATCAATGCATAACAATCACAATAAGCATGACAAGCATCACAAGAATCAAAAGCATGAGAGACAAGAGACACAGAGTTTCCGTGGGGAAAACCCTAAGGTGAAAAAACCCACAACTTCCTCAGAGATAGAGAGAGCAATGGCTCAACCAAAGTGCAACCAAAATACACTTGAGATAGTCTCCTAATAGCAGATGATCCTCCTCCTCACTAGTGCGCCACTTTCTGAGTGAGAGAAGTGTGTCTTTCTGAATGATTCAAATAGAGATCTCCCAATCTCTATTTATACTTAACCTGTTTTCTCAGTTACACTATGGGGCTGACTTGTCTATCTAGATACATCCACAATATAATATATATTTTAGGTCCGACCCCACACATGGTGGTCTAATAACCCATCGGCAAGTACACACACTTGTGACACTTGTCAATCCACATGACGACACTTCCTTATAGAGGAATAACACGTCTCTAATAAGGGTACAATAAATATATATGAAATACATAGATGAAATACATTCTGAAGTTACATATACATCAACATAAACATTCCAAAAGTATAACATCTGAAGGAACATTATCGAGGTCAAGCAAAGTGTTTGCAGGCCATCTTATAAGGGAGCCTTCAAATACACCACAATCCTGGCAATTGCATAATACTTTATGAACTAAAATACCAAACTCAACAGCATCTAGTACTTTGAATTGTATAATGTCTCCCTCAAAAACAATTGACACTATTCCCCGAGCAACATACTATGGCTTTAAAGAACATTGATGTATCAAATTAACTAGTAGATTCAGATTGATTATTGTTGAAAGCGCTTGGAACAGAAAGCAATGTTTCTATATTAAAATTGATGATTCTTTTAATCGGCCATACAACAAAAGATCCACTGCTCACCCCTGGACAACAAGCCATACACGAAAACACCACTTCATCGACCAGAATACCAAAGGACAAGTCACCCAAAAATATTCCCCCAACAAAATCAGTCTTACTCACACTTGTTACAAAACCTATGGAAATGCAATCCTTTCTTTCTGAACACTTATGTAACAACTTAAATTTTCTCATAATAAAAGAAGATTTATTCTCAGTTGTTGTGATATGTGCTACACTTGTCGAAGTAGAAGTCCGTATATCATTGACCTCATTCTCAGTTGTTATGATATGTGCTACACTTGTTGAAGAAGAAGCTGGTATATCATTCACCTCGTTCTCGCGAAGAGCAGACCCAATCTGGTTAACGATCTCAGATACAGGCCATTGAATATAACCACCAATAGCCTCTGACAATGTATATGCACCTTCTGATCGATCGGGTAGTGGAATACTTGCATTCAAAGACTTGGTAACATTTACAATGATACATCCTTCATTAATGCTGATATTATGCAAAAATTTTCTTTCTGGAAACGAGATTCCTTCAACAACTTTCAATCCATTCAAAAGTAGGTCCGCACATTGTTGAGTACCAAAATCCATTTCATAAACGATATCTGAAATATAAAATAATATCACACATTGTTCAGAACCAAAATCTAGTTCAGAAGTGTTTTATGAAATATAAAATAACAGGAGCACATTAACAATCATATTTATTTTAAACAAAGATATAACATAAATTATAATATATAAAAATTGGTTGTCCGGACTTCCAATTTTCTGAATGGTAGGATCGACCGCCCCTTCTTGTAGAAGAAGCGAACACAAGAAGGATCAAACAAGCCTTCTTGCAGTCTAGAAATATTACGAAAAGAATTATGGGTAGAAGAAGCGTCTCCTGCCCATTCATTTATGACGGAATATTAAAAATTTTCAACCTATGAATGCTAGGTCATCAATACATGTATTTCCAAAATTGTGAACAAGGGAAGAATACTGAGCACAAAAAGGGTCGGCCGACCCTTCATTTACAAAATAAATTTAAATATATTTAATCTACGAAGGCTATGTCGAGAATTCTGGACTTCCAACTTCTGTTGTAAATAGTAGGGACTCGGACATCATCTAAGTTCTAACATATAAAAATGTTTGTCCCGGCTTCCATTTTCCGAAGAGAAGGATCGCCCGCCCCTTCGTTTAGGAGATAATTGTTAAGAACTATATCCAGCAATTCACCTATATCCAGAATGGCGAAAGAAAGAAGGATTGACCGGCCCTTCTTGCATTCTAGAACTATTATGAATACAATACTGGGCAGAAGAAGGTTCGGTCGCATGTTCATTTATGATGGAATTGTAAAATTATTCAACCTACAAAGGCTAGTACATCAATTCATCTATATCTAAAATGGTGAACACCAGAATAATACTGAGCACAACCAAGTTATAACATATAAAATTGTTTGCCCCGGATTTTGTTTTTTGAGAAGAAGGATCAGATGCCCCTTCGTTTAGTAGATAATTGTCAAAACCTTTATCTAGAAATTGAATGATATCCAGAATGGTGAAGACGAAGAAGGATCAACTGACCCTTCTTGTAGTCTCAAGCTATAACGAAGAGAATATTGGGAAGAAGAAGGATCGCCCGCCCCTTCTTTTACAAGGGAATTCTAAAAATAGAACTTGGAGAAAGAGTGGCTGATCTTTCTCTTTGGATATTTCCACTCTCCAGCAAAATGTGCGAAGCAATTTTCCTATGAAATATGTGTTTAGAGTGTCGATATCTACTTTATCCACTCCAAAAAACTCATCCCTGGAGGAAGGAGTGGACGCTCTTTCTCCTCAGCATCTACTTCCAACACCCCGAAATGGAACAACCTGATGATAGAGCGACCTCGCTTTCATTTACAAAATTTTGACTTGACGACAAACTCTTTGTAGCAAAACGTCTGTAAATGTTTTCATTCAAATGTCGAAATCTAGTCTCCAGGGTGACACATGGAACGTTCAGATTGTGCCACGTGGCTTTGATTATTACAGAATTCATATGTGCTACACTTGGCGATGTAGAAGCTGCTATATCATTCACCGCATTCTCGGCTCAAAAGTATGAAAGAATGTTTATGTCTGGTTAATCGCAGTCATAATCTTTCCAACTAATGGCATCACTATCTGCATTGTCGTCACTGTTAAATTCATTTTCCAACACGGTATCCTGCCTAAATTTTAAGAACATTTTTATCAACTTTATCTCTTAAACTAAATGCCTTGTTATCTTATGCAAGACTCACATGTGTTCTCATTGCATCCAACAATTTGAGTCATACATCACGTCCAACTACGCAATACATGGGACTTTTCTAGCCAAGATACTATATTGGCAAACAATTATACCTTAATATTGTTTAAAGCTATTTGATTGCTTAATTTTATTCAATTAAATTAAATACTTAAATTATATATATTTATATTCAAAGAAGTAATCAATATTATATAAATTAAGACATAAATTATTAATTTCAAATATTTCAAATAAAGTATTAACGTTTACATAGATCAGTATACTATAGTGAATATTAACTGCAAAATGATATTAAAAAGAAAAAACATGTTTCAATTTTCCGAGTTCATTTGTCATTATCTTTTTCCAACAAACCTAGCCAAATGCTAGAGGATTTGCAGAAAACAATACTATGAGCTTCAAACTATCATTGAATTGATTTTTGACAACCATGGAAGATATGGATTTTTAGCCCGGAGGCTGAATAAGCATGCTCTGTTACAGATTTATATTTATGGTTTGAATAATATAGATACCTACCAATTGAAAAACTAGTAGTCAATTCTTCAAACCAATCTTACTGCTCTACCTGCCCAACACTCTTCTCGGTTCCACCTCAGCAAAAGCAAACCTCGGTCCTCAGAGAAAATAGAGCTTCAAACTGGAAAACACAGAGAGTTTGAACTTTAAGTTTCAATGTAGGCAGTGGGCGGGAAGAGCAGTGTGGACGGGAAGAGCAGTGTGGACGGGAAGAGCAGTGTGGTGGGATATCAATGCATAAAAGTTCGTGACATTTATTATCATAGTGTGGAGGGATATCATCTGTACGTCATGACACATAAACACAACCCATCATAAACGTGATGATATTATTCACCCGAGTGATACCATCATAGAAAAAGAAGGATTACGCAATACAGACAAACACAAATATGCACAGACAATATGCAGGAATGTGAACTGTTCTTCTATTACTTGCAAACAGATCAAAACTGATTCATTCTGATGTATGTTACAATATTATACATACTTATATAGAATTCGAAGATGCTTGGATGCCTTCCCATTACGTTCAGTTACAAAGAAGAAGTTAGAACGGTTCCAACAGTTCAACCATTACAGTTGACGGGAAGACAAAGAGACAGTCTGTCGAAGTTCGACAGTCACTAGTCGCATGTCGACGCTGCTCGTCGATGTCGTGAACTGCAAGATTGTAGAACTTGTCGAAGGTGCGGAACATGTTGCAGTATGTCGAAGTCGAGACTCGTCGGAGTTGTGTCGAAATCAAAAACCTGTCAAAGTGCTGAAGTTGACGAAGTCATGTCACATCGAAACTTGTCGAAGTTGTATCAACAATGATGACTAGTTGAAGATGTGTCGAAGTTGGAATCCGACAATAATTCCAACTATGATGTGGATCAGGAAGACATCCCAAGAAATATTGTATCTTGACCTTCTCATCTTTTTTGTATGGTACATAATGTAAAAGATCCAGAAATCTATTGATGAAAGCTTCCATAGTTAGGGAGCCCATTCTCAATTCGTGAAATTGTTTGATCTTTTTGTCAAAGAACCGTTCTAACATGTACTTGTCGTGGAACAAATTCCTGAAAGCATTCCATCTGATATCTCTTACTTCGTGCCCTTTGGTATGTTTTAGGTCTCTCCACCACCTGGCTACCTTTCCATCTAAGTAGTAAATGGCCAGCTGTGATTTCATATCACTGGAATAATTATGCACTCGGAAATATTTATTCATTCCTAACAGCCACTCTTCAGCTTTCTCCCCAGTATTCATTTCTCCTTCATATGTTGGGGCTTTGATCTTTCGGAACTCTCCCTACAAGCTGTCATCATTTTTTTGCCTTTTCTTGCAAGGGGAGTGTGAACCATCATCACTGGAAGAGATTTTATAGTCCTCTTCCATGAAATCATGTGTGTGTTCTTCATGTCCCTCCTCTTTAGGACTACTAGATCTTTGGATTTGTTTGCTAAGTAGGTGGAATGTCTATGGGGGTTTACCGCGATCAATATTTGTAGTAGAGCTTCATTTATTGCTTGTTGTTCTCGTATTTCATTCATGTTTTCATCTTTAAAACTCTGCAATTTTGCTTGTAAACTATGTATTGAATTCATTAAGTCTGAATTCAATTCCACCACGAGTTCTTCTTCTCAGGGTGGGGAATTCAAGTTCCCATGTCTACTGCTATTCTCTTCTGCATTCATAATTTAGATTGTATTTTGTACCTAAAACGTTTAGTCAATCACAAAAATAAAATTATGTTAGTTTTTTGTAAAAAAGATCATAATTGTATTTTTGAAGTATTGTTCTGTAGTGGATGTTTTGCAGCTAGCCCAAAAGGTCTCTTAGTGTTGTAACTGGGCTCTGACACCACTTGTAATGCCCCTAGAATATGTAAAATGTAAAAAAAAAATCTGTATGGGCTAATGTCATCATTTGGAACAAATATTTATTAAATTAACTTCAGCACTCGAAATAATTGGAATACCTGTCACTTATAATTTGCATGGAAAGTTATAATCTTGTTTATGATACTCTTCTTTGATTAGTTACTGCAAATGAATATTTTAAGGTCTTCAAAAGTACTATTCGGTGATGATCTTAATGCTCCATGTTGAGCTAATGCTTATAAAATGTTTTGTGCACTTTTTGTTTGGCTAGTTGGATGTGTGCCTTGTTACTAATCTCTATTGGTTTATTTTTAATGTATAAAACTCCTCCTCAATGTATCTTGTAGGCTTTAAAATCTTGAAAGGTTGAGAAAGGTGGCAATGGGCCTGGCTTACTTAGCTATATGCTAAAGCATACTTTACCTTTATTTTGTAGGTGCTTTAAGAGGATGACTCTAAGCTTAACACTTTAAAGTTTGCAACAATATAAAAGATTGTTGATAAAAAGTAAATGTGAATTTATTTATGCTAAGGTGGTAAAATCGAACTTGTAAAAGACTGTCAATCTACACTATGGAGAGTGGGTAAGTATTTCGAATGTAGTGGAGGTAGGTGGTATTAAATGTGTCCCATGTAGTGGTCATTGAGTCATGATGCCAAGATGGCGTATGGTAAACCCTAAGCGACTAGTTGTTTTGCTGTAGTTTTACTTTCGCTAGTTTGGTGGAAGGAGAGCAGAGCTCTTAGGGGTTGATATGGACATGGAGCCCACGTTAGGCCATTAGCATTGCTCAATATTGTTCTCATCCAAGTGACATGATAGCATGGTCAATCATTTAAGGTGAACTCTATTTCCCCTAACTCTTTGATAATTTTTCGATACAACCCTTTCGAATGCTAATTATTTGTGGCTAACACTCATCTTGTATTTTGACAGGGTTTCAACAGTGGAAGTTCGAGCTCAACGTGGGTGGTGTAGTATGGGAGAAGAGGGTTTTTAGGATGCGACTAATCCCGGTAATCTTGGTCCATCGTGACCCTTCCTACCTTCATGCGAATCAATCTCTTTTTTGGTTGTTTGCTGAGGCGTTTTCCCACTGTGTAAATTTTAGAGTGGTTATCCATTCGGGATTTTGGAACTTTATTTGTAATGCTTGGTCTTTCTTGAAGGTTTGTGAACAGACTTGGGGTTTGGGAAACTTTGCCCAGCGCGAAAGTACTAATATTTTTATGTGTAAAGACTGTGAAGGCATTTTGTTTGGACAGAGTGTGTTCTATTTTGGCCTCTATCCTGTGTGTTCCTCGGCTATATGGATTTTGTGGTTGTAATTTTTACTCTTAAATAATATGTAAATATATTTTGGTCTATGTTTGGTACTGGGAGAAAACCCATGAGTAATGGAGATGTTGTAATAAATTCGATGCTCCTGCAGGATGCATTTTTTACTCTATGTGATTTTTAACTTTAAATTTGGAAATGTTTGAATGCCCTCTGTTTAGTAATGGTGCATATGCTTTAAACTGAGTGAATGAAGGGATAATCCCTGTAGCTCACGTTGTTTGGGATGGATTAATGCTACTATGTCGATTGAAGGGTTTATACTTATGCTACTTGGATTCTATAAATCATGTCGTTACTTCTTAGGAAATCTAGGTTTTGGGAAAAGCCCTAAGTTTAACAATGATTCGGGAGAGTCTAAGTTTAGTTAATACTGGTCCTTGGATTTGGACAGTAAATCATATCGTTTTGATTATGAACATAAAGCTTCCGTCTATAATATTTTTTAATTAAAATTTTATGCGTTTTAGTTGAGAGTAATGCCTCTATGGATGGATGATGGGGAAACGTACGTAGAGGTAATTTAATTGGAAAATGTTTTATATAAATACTATCGAAAAATCCCTAACCCTGTTTCACATTTCTAGTCTTTTTTTTTAATTTGGTTGTGGTAGTGCTCAGGGGCTTCGATCCTAAGTCTGAACTTTAGTAGGATTTAACTGGTTTGAATACTGAAGCGTTACGTGCCTTAAATAAATAGCTAGTTAGTTTAAAAAGGATCTGGGCCTGTAGTATTAGTTTTAATATGTTTGGATAACTCTACGTGAACCTTGTCAGTGCTTTAATTTTGATCTAATAATTAATTAAAGTTTGGAATTCGACCTATGAAATTTGTTGGGCGTTTTTACTAATTGGCAAAGGTACTGTGTAATAATTCTTAGTTAATTAATTAGTTTAAAAACCTAGGTTTTAGGTTTCAAAGAGAATCGATCTCTTGAATGAGATGATTCTGCTATAAAATATTTTTAGATCAGACTTTGTTTTGGGTGCATATTTATACTCTTACGATTTATCCAGGGATTGGACATTCAACGTAATCTTGTTTAAAATTTAAGACAATTTACTAAAGTGGTTTGAAGAGTCTGATATCTAGCACAAGCTAGCACTGCTAGAACTGCTAGATCGTAAGCCTAAATTAAAGAAGGATTTGATGTTTAAATAATACGTATGCATGATTAAATTTTTCTAGGTTAAAACTAAAATAATATTTACCCTAGGGAGCAATTTCTCCCAAAATACATAATGACAACCAGAACTCTAACGAAAAGAAATATATAGTATTACAAGAGAATAGATCCCAATCTTTCAGCCTATAATATTCTAGGAATTCTGAAATATGATTTACAAGTTCTTACCTGAACTCTTCCAGCTTGGGTCTTCTGCTTTAAAGCCTACACACCTCAAACACTAGTTAATGGAAAACATATATTCTTAGCTTACATGTAGGATGACAACCAAATAACTTTGGAACTGCCACGTTCCTCCCAACCATGACCCGGAACCGTTCCTAGTTCTAAATCGGATCCCCCTGAGTTGGCTCCAACAAGCAAGAGAATCCTAGAGAACCTAAGGCAAACAACTGATTGCAATTTAATCCTAGAATATAAATCTTCCATATTTATGGGACAATTTCTCTCTTGGTACCATAAAGAATGATAATAAGATATATCCCCCTCTTTGGAAACTGTTCTTGTATTATAGGAAATATTTGGAATGGGGAGTTGAGTTAATAATAATATTTTTAATATCAACTTCAGTTTGAATTATAGCATATAATTAAAAAGTTTATTTAATTATAAACTTTAGTTTATCTAGGACTTTTAATTTGTTCCTTTTTGGATTTATTAATGGAACTTTATATTTTATTTATTTAATTTATATGAATGAGAATAGTTATATGTATAATCCATTTAAGTGGATATATTTATTTTACTTTATATAACTATTTGTCCTTTATTATTCTCATATATTTTTATATCTATCTATAAATAATATCTTTTATATACATACATATATTTATGCATACCACTTTCTACATAAGTGAGGCTCTTTATAAATAACCACTTTGATTTATTTAAGTAGTTATATAGCATTATACCTTTGATGCTTTTAATAAAATAGGGTAACTCTTTCGGTAGTCAACTAGGTTAGGTAGCTCTAGATCCCTTTGCATGTTGGATTACCTCGTATTTCGTGGCAGTTTCCTCATTCCTTTATGAGAGATGAGTAGTGATTCAATTAGTCAAATTAAACAAGTATGATGACTGATGGTGTTATTCAGAGTCTTCCTCAACTCAACACCTTTTAAGTAAAGTAACCATGAGTGTTATTCAGAGCTTATGCTCAACACTCTTTAACGGGCGTTATTCTAGTGCAATTCAACAACTCCTCGCTCAACACTAGTACTAGGATGTATTTGTAAGATACACCCAGGGATACAATGGCCAAATATCCAATGCTCTAGAGCTTATGCTCAACATCAAGTCTGAGTGCTCCAGGGCTTATTCCCAACAGTCTATGTACATCAACGCTTATGTCCAATACATAGGTCATCCATGTGCTCCAAAGCCTACGCTCAACACATCATAAAAGTTAGTCATGCATACCAGAACTCTGCACAGTATATAACAAGGATCATCTCAGTATATCATGGTTTGTACCCAATCACATAATAAACATCAATCAAGTCCATCGGGATTTATGCCCAGTACATAACAATAATATGCATCTGTCAGGGTCCATGCCCAAATATGTATATCTATAACCAAGGTAAATCATGTACATCGGGGCTTACACCAAGCATATATAACAAAAGTAAAACATGTGCATTGGGGATTACGCCCAATATATATGTATCATCAAAATAAATCATGTGCATTAGGGATTACACCGAATATATAGAATAATCATAATCAACAAAATTCAGGATATTACAAATGTTTAATGGTGAGGTAGAAAAAGGAGAAGAAGCCGAGGCATGGCTGTCTGGGATGAAAAATTATTTCCAAATTTATAATTAGTCAGATAGGTTGAGGCTAAAATGGCTATTTATAACTTAACTGGAAAAGCTGATATTTGGTGGAAGGACATAAAAAGAGTGAAAAATATTAAATAAAAGTATGTAACTTGGAGAACCTTTAAAAAGTATTTTAAGAAGAATTTTTTGTTAGAACAATATTACAAGGAAAGGGTTAAGGAATTTTACGATCTAAATCTAGGTTCAATGACTATGAAGGAACTAAGTAGTAAATTTTTAATTTTATTACGATACGTACCTTATATCATTGACAAAAAGCCCAAGATATAGAGATTTCTAAGTTGCATACCTCTTAGCTTCAAGGAAATAATTGAATATGATAACCCTAAGACCCTTGAGGAAGCTATGAGGAATGAAAATTTATGTTTCAAACAAAGCAGAAATAAAAGAGAAGGTGTACCTAACTAAAAAGCTAAAAGAACAAATCACTTTGAAAAAAGAAGAAAGAATTTTAAATTCAACAGAAATTTTGAAAATGGTTCCCGAAATTATCCAAAAAATAATTACCAAGGGACAAATTTTAAGGGTAATACACAACATAATTTTTCAGCAGTAAAGAACAGAGACATACCTAATAATTACTCTAAAAACACTGAACAAAAAGAACTGTAAAATTATGGGAATGTCAAGGACTATATTATGCAACCAATTTTCCTAATAGAAAAAGAAATCTCAGCAATGTGCATATAGTACAAGAAGAAGCAACTGTTGGTGACATAGAAAACGAGATGCCTAGAATTAATGCAACATTGGAGAATTGACAGGCTGATCACCAGACATCTATGGTGGAGATCGACGGTATGATAAAGATCAAACCAATTTATTTTCTAATAGACCCAGGTGCAAGCCTAAGCTATGTGTCACCTAGTATAGTAGAAAGCTATAATTTTCAATTGAATAAGTTTGAAAAGTCTTGGTTGGTACAGTTAGCTAAATGAAATAAGAGAAAGGTAGTTAGTTATGTTCAAGATTGTGAAATGTTTATGAGTCAATTCAAAAATCAAGTAAAATTGAATGTGTTACCTCTAGGATCATATGATGTTTTAATAGGTATGGATTGGATGGAAAAAAACATATTAGTTTTAAATTTATTTGAGAAAACATTTACATGCTTAAAAGAGAAAGGAGAAACTGTCGTAGTGAAAGGAATTCCTAGGAATGTTTCTGTTAGACAAATTCCAGCATTACAAATGAAAAAGGTTGTAAGTAAGTGTCATGTCTCTCCTACGCGATTTTTTTTTAAACAAAGAATCTAACTACTCAACAAAGTGGAAACATGAGAGCTAGCCGACTCCGCAACTTGCTATACGTATGAATAAACTATATAGGCATACTATTAAACACTTGTTACTTATAAGAGTTCTCGCGCAAGTATCGACACTTAACCATTAAGTCTGTACTAGCATACCTGCACGAGAGGACAAGTTGGCACTGAAGAAAAATCTCAAGTACAACTCCTTAATATATGTCTCACACATACTTACACAAGTTGCAACATACTAAGATTATAAGCAATGTTTACAGAACCAAAAATAATTATATTCCAATCCTTAAATGTTACTATTGGGAAATTATCCTCTTTAAGAATTATTTAATGTTAACTTTTAAGAATAACATAGTCCTAAGTTAATAACTATGTTATTAACCTATGACCTATATGTTAACATTATAATGCAGGTCTAGGATTACAATGTAATTACCTAGGCTTAACCCTTATATCCTAAGCAGTCATATTAAAGTCCATATGATAATCTTATCATAGTGACATTACTAAAGAGTGGTTGCATAATTATTATCATAATACATTTACAATAATGTAGAACAGAATTAAAGGCGGTCTAACATATCTCAACATAATGTATTAACATGATATATAAACATAATACATTGAAATAATATTGTAACATAATATATTGACATAATGTATTAACAAATTATAGGAACACAATACATATATATTGTACAAATATTTATAAAGATAATGCATATATATATATATATTATCACATTGTCAAACGTTAGTTATGTGCCCATGGTTGACTAAGCGCCGAACCTAGGTCTTATGCATAACCTAACGTGTTACACCAACCAAGGAGTTCGACTCCAACAAAGGCAATGTCGTGATGATCCATGCGCTATGATATGTGAATGTTGGAAACTATACACTAAAGTTTTTATGCACTTAATACGATTTTCTTTGTGTGACTGTGTTGTTTGACCATCCAATCTGCCACGCAAATAGCTTGTGCAAACCAATGTTTTAACCCAATGCGGTGTCCTCCTGGTAGATGACTGCAAACTTCAATGATGTGGTGGTGCCACTCAGCAATAGCTGGTCGGATGTGTGCTCCACCTAAACCGCACTGGTCCTCGCATGAGGTTTCCAACCTTGATAACTACAATGTGAATGTTTCAATGCCATCGATTTCGATCCAGGTAATGTCGTTGGGCATTGCAATTACATTGGCATCACTGATTTGGTTGCCGTGGTTAGCGCCCAAAATCTACATTGTACCATGCACTTAATGCAAAGGTGACTACCAGCCTCATAGGTCACCTTATCCTCGAGTCGGTTCTATTAAGTGTCCAAAGCCCTGGACATAGCCCCAATCTATTCATTAGCTGCTGCGAAAGGCCTCATAGATCACCTATGGTCCGAGCAGAGGGCTCATGCCCGAAACTTGAACAATGGTGCTCTTCCACGAAGTGGATGACCAGGAGGAAGCTAACTTCACTCCCACGTCGAGTAGGTAAGAACATCAATGCACTATGCTTTCTTGCATGGTTTCGTTGCTTAAGAAAGATTATGTCTAACTATTTTGGGTCATTTATTTTTGTACAGATTATGTCTTCTAGTTCTGGGTTGACCCGTGAAGGGATTTTGGCATGGGAAGAAGAGCATTAGCTCTTTGGACTATATTATTCCACTTTTTTAAATAATGAATGCATTAAGTGTGAACACCTTTTAGCATTAGCTTGTTTTGTTACGATGGTTGGAATGCTATATGGCTCTCGGCATCTATTTTCCTCATTTATTAAAAGAACAAAGCTATTTTACAATTCATGCTGCATTTGTCTTTTTAAATGTGTGAATGGTTAAGTTGTTTCACTCCCATCCATGGGATAATACTTGTAACATTTTTTCGCTCAACATGTTTGTATATTGATTTGCTGGGTTTGCAAAGCTTGAGCGTTACAATATAGCATTCGAATGATTAAGAACTAGTATGTTCTTCAATGCACATTTTTATATATGCATATGGTAAAAAGAGTCGTCACATGCATCAATCTAGTTTCTCCGAATCGTTTTAATATATAGATGTTCATATAAACCAATAGCTCTGTACTATGCAATGAATGTTGCCCCAATGTTACTTTATGGGCATAACAAAAATGCATAAATGTTAATAGTGGTTGCAGTAGATGCATATATGTATTTAGATTCATTTTTACGGTGTTAAGGTCAGTTATTTGTCTATTAATGCGCGGATGTGTGAACATATACACATGAAGTGTTTAAGTGGAAAGCGTAGGGTTAAACCCTTAGCTTCCTATATATAATAATTGACTTTGAAGTATATAGGTATATATATGAATTTTATTAATGTGTAATATCAAAGTGGTGTCCACTAGGGACCACTATTCGATTTGGAGAACAATATCATGACTCCACTATGCTGGTAACATAGGTATTTAAGTAATATTATCTCCACCGTAAAACGTAATACATCTACCAAGATAACATGCATCCCAAAACGCAATATGTATTCAATAAGGTAATAACAATGGATGCAAGCTAAATAGGGAAACCTCATTCGAATATTATGATGAAGCTTATACATACTGTATTCACAGAAAAATAGCTTAGCAATGGATCTGGGTTCTCCAATCTAGCATAATAGGTGTTTAGGATGCATTTTTACATAAATGAGTAAGCAGATTCATAAATAAATACTTCTTTTAAAACTTGCAGGTAAATACCCTATTCACCATTATCCCTGTTCTAGGCTACTCTGAAATATAGGAAAGATGATTTATAAGTATTTAGGGCTTGACATGTAAACCCCTTGGTTTAAATGTCTTCCTAATCTATACCCAAAAAATATAACAAACACAGATCTGTCAGTAAGGTAGAGATAAATGCATTATGTGTAAAATACTTGCACATAACCATCAGGTTAACATTTAAACAGTAGTTTCTCTTAGGTGCCTCTCTCAGGATGATAACCCATTAATTAAACAATAATGCAGCCTACTTACTGTACCAACATCTTATTCATTCATACAGTAAATACAACTATGAATATTTCAGGTATTCCCATTTAGATCATAAAAATGTAACACAATACAGAGATCTAGGAATTTGTAATAGATCTTATACTCATAAACCAATGTTAGATAATACATATAATCAAATTTGAAATGGTAGGTCATTCAATAGTACTCCCAGGAAATAAACATAAACAAATTTCTATTATTGTCGATAAAATAAACATAGGGTTTCAATAGATATACTTATCTGAAATATGATGACCAGTGGAACCAAGAACAAACGTATCATCCTTTGACCAACAAGTACTCCTTGCTTTCAGGTCACCCCTGAGTTGAGTTCACAGTCCCCCAAGTCAAATTATAGATTTTAAATTACCCTTAACTTGTTTTCCCCAAGTTATTCAAGATATGTCCTTGGCAGCAGGCAACCCAACATCCAACTCAGTACTGCTGAGCTCCAGGATGCTCTAGGGGATTTTAAGCCTTAGCCATTAAGAGAATCAATAGAACACATCCTATTCAGGTAAATGCAGTACTCGTGCAAGCTTGGGGTAGTTCTCCTACTTGCACACAATTAAGTAGCCAAGATCTTACCAAGCTGTATGATTCCTCTTAATCTGGGCTAGTTTTGTTCTCCCAAATCTTCCCTCCTTCACTTGGCTTCAGGGCCAATTTGGTTCTCCCAAATCTGTCCTCCCTCACCAGTATTCATTTGTCTCAGGTTATGTGTCTTCCCATTTTCCATTTCTCTTATGTGTTCAGCTCATGAGAATGTGAATAATGAATGATGATAATCTCTGTGTTTCAAAGATTTTTCACTTTTTATTCTCTTGGGTGTGAGATTCCTCATTTTATGAATTATTTTAATTCATTAGTCTCTCAAATCTTTTCTTTAGCGTTTTCCATTTTTCTCCAATAATAATTTCTTATTTTTATTATTAAGTGGCATTTTTCCCTCCAACCCTTAGGGGACTGTTGTTCCCATCTAATTAATGTGTTGGTCCACATGATCATTAGAAATCAATTTATCATATTTGTAAAATCACCTAAGTAAAATGAAATAATACTTAGCAGAAAGATAATAGGGGTTCAAAGTCCAAAATTGGGGTATTACATTTCCCCTCTGCTTAAGTTTTGACCGTCCTCGATGTTAAACAATTTTGCAAAAAAAAAACAACAATTCATAGTGAGCAAATTTCATTTTGTGTCATGTACTTCTTCAAACAAGAAAGGGTATGTTGCTCGCATTTCCCTTTCCATTTTCCAGGTAGACTCTTCAAGCTTATAGTGCTCCCGTTGCACTTTTACCTGAATGATGGTTCGATTCTGAAGTATCATCTCTTTCTGATCCAATATGCATATAGGGTCTGTCCAGAAGTCTCCTTATGATTCCACCTGAATCACATGCTAGTTTACAATATGCTTAGGATTATATACACATTTCTTCAGCAATGAAACATGAAACACATCATGTACTTCAAAATTTGCTGGTAAAGCTAACTGATAAGCAACATATCCTACTCTAGCAAGTATTTGGAAAGGACCACAAAATCTTCGTGCAAGTTTGGAAACCTTTCCCAAGCTCAAAGAACTTTTCTTTGCTTTCACTCTTAGGAATACATGATCCCCAACTTCAAATTCTTTATGTTCCCTATGCAGATCAGCATAGCTTTTCTCCCTATCCTGGGTAGTTTTTAGGTTTGTTCTAACTTTCTACACAATGTTTTTTAGTTCAGCTAACATTTCAGGACCCATCACAATCCGATTCACCGGATCATCCCATGTCATAGGGGTCTTACACTTTCTTCCATACAACACTTCGAAAGGACTCATTCCTGCAAAAGTTTGATAACCATTATTGTAGGCAAATTCAGCTACGTGTAGGTATTTTTCCCACTGTTTTGGGTTGTCCATGAAATATAAGAGAAGCATGTCTTCAAGGATCTGGTTCATCCTCTCAGTATGCCCATCTGTTTGCGGATGGTAGGATGTATTAAAACTCAGCATAGTCCCCAAACCTGCAAACAAATCCCTCCAAAAGTGTGAGGTGAACTTGGTGTCCCAGTCGGATATAATCACCTTGGGAATTCCATGAAGTCGAAATACTTCTTTCATGAAAACCTATGCAATGTTTATTGCCTTAAAAGTGGATTTGACTGGTATGAATTGAGATTCCTTAGTCAACTTATCCACAACAACCATGATTGCATCATGTTGCTTGTTATTTTTAGGCAATCCATAAAATTCATGGAAATGGTCTCCCATTTCCATTCTGGTACTGGTCTGGGCTGCAGCAAACCGGCCGGAAGTTGATGTTCCACTTTCACCCACTGACATTCCATACATTTTGTGATATATTCAGCAATTTCAGACTTCTAGGCCAATAGTGTTGTTTTTTAACAGCTCTCAGCATTTTCTGATAACTTGGATTACTAGAATATGGTCTTTTTCGAAATTCGTCCGGGATCTGTTGTTTTAATTTTGGCTGATCTAGTATGTACAATCTATTTTTAAATAGTAGCAGTCCATCTTTGGACATGTTGAAATTTGTTGCTTGGTGATCTGAATTTTCTGCAAGGCACTTTTGTCTTAAATTCAGATATTTTTGGTCTTTTTCAGCTGTTGTCCGGATCTGTGATATTAAATCAGTTTGAAAATTGTTAACAGAAGCCATAGTTAGTAGGTGCATGCGTCTACTAAGTGCATCAACACTTTGATTTTCTTTTCCTTTGATATGCTGAATTTCATAGCCAAACTCGCTTAAGAAATCCAACCACCTTGCTTTCCTTCCATTCAGATTGGGATGTTCAAAAAGATATTTCAGCCCAATGTGATCAGTTTTCAAAATGAACCTTTTTCCAAAAAGGTAGTGTTGCCACATTCTTAAAGCGTGAATGATAGAATCCAGTTCTAAATCATGCATCACATAATTTACTTCATGTATTTTCAACGTTCTAGACTCATACCCAATTACTAAATCTTCTTGCGTTACCACACCTGCCAAACCATCCTTGCACGGATTTGTGCACACAACAAAATCCACATATGGATCAGCCACTTTTAGAATAGGAGCGGAGGTGAGCAACTGTTTCATCTTTGCGAAACTTGCTTCACACTTGGCTATCCAAATAAACTTAACTTCCTTTCTTTGAAGAGAGGTAATGGGATGGGCCACTTTGGAAAATCCTTCAATGAATTTATGGTAGTATCGGCCAGCCAATCCCATGAGAGAGCGGACATCGCTTACATTTAGGGGAGTAGGGTAGCTCATTATGGCCTTGATTTTATCAGGATCCACTGCAATACCTTGCGCGGAGATAATGTGACCCAAGTATTGTATTTGATCCTTGTAAAAGTTACACTTGGATAACTTTGCATAAAGCTGATTTTCCCTTAGAACTTGCAGCACCAACCTTAGGTGTTTCTCATGCTCACTTTTGTTCTTTGAATAGATGAGTATGTCATAAATGAACACTACCACAATTTTATCCAAGTACTTGCTGAAAACATTAATCATGAGACACATAAATGTGGTTGGTGCATTCGTCAAACCGAATGGCATAACCACAAATTCGTAATGTCCATAGTGAGTATGGAAAGCGGTTTTGTGCACATCTTCCTCTTTAATTCTGATTTGATGATAACCCAACCTTAGGTCAATTTTTGAAAAGACAGTAGCACCACCAACCTAATCAAATAGATCGTCTATCATTGGAAAGGGATATCGATTCTTGATGGTTACCTTGTTCATCTGTCTATAATTAATGCACAGCTGGAATGTGCCATATTTCTTCTTTACAAAGATCACCGATGCTCCCCATGGGGACACACTTGGACGAATATAACCTTTTTCCAACAGCTCCTGCAATTTTGTTTTTAGCTCTATCAATTCGAGCATGCTCATCCGATAAGGTGCCTTAGAATTTGGTACTTTTCCTGGGGACAGGTCTATGGTAAAATCCATCTCTCTTTTAGGAGGCAACTCCAGAATCTCCTCGGGAAACACATCCTCAAATTTAGCCAAAACAGGATGTTTTCTAAAATCTGAAACTTCATTTTTCTGATTTTCTGTCATGTGGACATCATACAGTTTGCACCCTTTTCATGCATTTATTTTTAGCTGAAGAGTAGAAATTTCCCTTAACTTCACTGCTCTTACTATTCGTTGAATATTTTCAAGATGTCCAACATCATTAGTAATTGTAACAGATTTTTGATAGCAGTCTATAACAGCTCTATGTTTTTCTAGCCAATCCATGTCGATAACCAAATCATATGATCCTAAAGGAAAAACATTTAAATCTACACTAGTGTAGGATTCATTCAACTTCAAGGGACACTGATTCACTACCTCATAAACTTTCCGTTTTGTCCTGGTTCATATTTTAACCAGCCAAGGCTGCATGTAACTGTTTTTACTAAGTTTGCATGACTCACAAAGTTTTGGGTCTATGTAACTTTTACATGCGCCAGAATCAATCAAGATAGACACAGGTGTCCCGAAAAGCATACCTTCAATCTCGATTATAGAGGCTTGATGTTCTGCTTGACGATTGTTCAATGCCACATAGATTTTTGGGTTCCTTGCTATGCCTTGGAATGTAGAATCCTCTTGCAGATTGTGCATAGGTTTGCTTATCCTTTTTGTGAGGACAATCATACCATCGATGACTTTCTCGACATCCCCAACATCTGAGTGGTGGCTTCAATGGTGTTTGTTCCGGTTTTCTGGTGCCTTCAGTGTTAAACTTATTAATTGGTGGAACAAATTTGGATTGTGGCTTGCTGCCCTCAAACTTATTGCTGAAAGGTGCCCACGAAAATTGGTTTATGAAATGGTTGGGCTTATGACCTTTCTGCCTACTTTAAGATTTGCTTTTCTTCTTTTCATTCCACCTTTTTGACACTTCAACTCTGTTTTTCCCCTATTCATAACACAGTCTAGATTTTCTGAAAGCATCTTCCAAAGTCATGGGATCATCAAACTTTATCTGATCCTTGTACCCAAATGGAAAACAATTCAAGAAATGGTGAATTCTGACTTTTTCATCCTGGATGTAAGGAACGTACTTGAGCAATTCCAGAAATTTACTGATTAGATCCTCCATGGTTTTGTTAGGATATTCCTATACTCCATCCTAGTCCCACCAGTATTTTAATCATTTACATTTTCAGTCATGCATGCACCTTTTAGGGTTTGCATGCATCCCAGTCATCAGTCCAGCACCTAGCCCTCAGTTAGCCAGTCCCCAGGAGCTTCTCACTTTTCAGTTTTAGCCCTCCAGTTGCTTAATGAGCCCTTCTTCCTTGATTTTAGGGAGCAACTCACCCTCCTTCACCTACCAGTCCAGTTATCACTCAGTTACACTCAGTTACAGTCAGCTACACTTAGTTACACTCAGTTACACTCAGTTACATTCAGTTACATTTAGTTACACTCAGTTACATTGAGTTACACTCAGTTACACCTACCAGAGTTAGTTTGATTGATGGTTGACAGTTACTTGAGCATTGATGACTCCACTGATGATGATGAAGACTTCCAGTTGCGCTCCAATGATCATGAGGACACCTAGTTGTGCTCCGATGACACTCCAGTGATCCTTTGATCACTCCATGAAGGCTAATTCGAATTGCCACCTTAGGCATTCGAATTCCTCATGCATTGTATTATTTATATGTCCATTTGTGATTAATAATCTAGTATGACCGAAGTATTATTGCTTCTATCCGAGTTCTACTATACCATATTATTCTGTTGCTCATTATACTGCATGTATCACTCTTCTTCTATTTTCTTGCTTAATCATAATTACTCTTGTGAGGTACACATCATCTCTTAGATCTGCTGTGAGGATTTTCACAGGTTTGTTGTCCCAACTTAAGGTCGTAAAAGGATTTTACCATTTTATCAAAGTACCTTTCAGACAGGTACTTCTGTTTGAAGAACATTGCAAAAGTATTCCATTTTACCTTCTTCCCGTTGATAGAGGGGGTCAGCGTGAGATCATCCCACTAAGCCGAAGCTTTACCCTACAAGTTGAAAACAACAATCCTAGCCTTTATGAGGCTGGGATAGTCGAACATGCATAAGTAATTTTCCATGTCCCTCAGCCACAATTCTGCCTCTTCTCCGGTTTTAATCTCTCCGTCAAAATTAGGAGGCTTGATTTTCCTCAATTCTGAATGTAGATGGTTTACTTTTCCTATTTTCTTTTTCTTCTTGGGGATGTACTCTTCAAAATCTTTTCCATGTGACTCTCTTTCACTGACATCCATATTATAGCTCGTAGAATTTCTTGGAGGTGTGGTCTTAAATTTCGAATTTCTTTTTGTGACTGATTTTTTCTGCATGTTGCTCCTCTAGTGTTGGGAGGTGACTGTTTTCCTTTTCCGTCAACTTTTGCAGCAAAATGGCATTTATTTCTCATTGTTCTTCAATTTTTTTAATGTTGTCTTCTTTAATGCTGATCAACTCAGCCTTCAGAATTTTGATTGTTTCCAACATCTCCCTGGATGTTGTCGCTCCTTGTGGAGAGTTCTGGTTCCTCTCCTACATGCTGTCCATTTCTCCTCACTGAATGGATGTTTCCACAGCCATCCTTCCTTCCTGTTCCGCATAATTCATTTTTGCTATTTACCATTTCATTCTTATTTGCTTTCTAAGTGTGGTCAATAGTTGTTTGTTAGAAGTCAGCACAACAATGTAATTATTAAAAACAAATATTATAGAATAGTATGCTACAGGAATTTTACTTATTTAACTCGAAATAAAACATAGCATTAGCGCAAATGAGCCTAAGGTCCTAGTGTAGTGACTGTGTTCTGATACCAATTTGTCACATCTCTCCTACGCTTTTTTTTTAAACAAAGAATCTAACTACTCAACAAAGCGAAAACATGAGAGCTAGCTGACTCCGCAACTTACTATACGTATTAATCATCTATATAAGCGTACTATTAATCACTTGTTACTTAAAAGAGTTCCCGCGCAAGTATCAACACTTAACCATTAAGTCTGTACTATCATACCTGGACAAAAGGACAAGTTGGCACTGACGAACAATCTCAAGTACAACTCCTTAATATATGTCTCACACATACTTACGCAAGTTGAAACATACTGAGATTATAAGCAATGTTTACAGAACCAAGAATAATTATATTCCAATCCTTAATTGTTACTATTGGGAAACTATCCTCTTTACGAATTATTTAATGTTAACTTTTAAGAATAACATAGTCCCAAGTTAATAACTATGTTATTAACATATGACCTATATGTGAACATTATAATGCAGCTCTAGGATTACAATGTAATTACCTAGGCTTAACCCTTATATCCTAAGTGTTCATATTAAAGTCCATATGATAATCTTATCATAGACTAGAATTAATAAAGAGTGGTTGCATAATTATTATCATAATACATTTACAATAATGTAAAATAGAATTAAAGGCGGTCTCACATATCTCAACACAATGCATTAACATGATATATAAACATAATACATTGACATAGTATTGTAACATAATATATTAACAAATTATAGGAACACAATACATATATATTGTAACAATATATATAAACATAATACATATATATATAACAGAATATATATATATATATATATATATATATATATTATCACATTGACAAACGTTAGGTATGTGCCCATGGTTGACTTAGCATCGAA
Source organism: Larix kaempferi (assembly GCA_027924585.1). Taxonomy (NCBI): domain Eukaryota; kingdom Viridiplantae; phylum Streptophyta; class Pinopsida; order Pinales; family Pinaceae; genus Larix; species Larix kaempferi. Next base: position 6,453,096 of record BSBM01001312.1, on the reverse strand, counting down.
CCTAGGTCTTATGCATAACCTAACGTGTTTCACCAACAAAGGAGTTCGACTCAAACAAAGACAATGTCGTGATGATCCATGCACTATGATATGTGAATGTTGGCAACTATACAGTAAAGTTTGTATGCACTTAATACGAGTTTCTTTATGTGACTGTGTTGTTTGACCATCCAGTGTTCCATGTAGATAGCTTGTGCAAACCAATGTTTTAACCCCTGTAGTGCCTTACTGGAAGATGAATCCAAAATTCAACGACATGGTGGTGCCACTCAACAATAGTTGGTCGGACGTGTGCTCCAGCTAAAGCACGTTGGTACTCACACGAGGTTTCCAACCTCGATAACTAAAACAATTAAAATGCCAATGCTAGTTCTTAAATGCGAATGTTTCAAGGGCGTTGATTTCGATCCAGGTAGTGTCATTGGGCCTTGTGATTACACTAGCATCGTTGATTTGGTTGTTGTGGCTGGCGCTCAAGGTCACCTTCTCCTCAAGCCGATTCCATCAAGTTTCCAAATCCGTAGACTTGGCCCCAGTATATTCATTAGCTGCTACGAAAGGCCTCACAGAGCACCTCTGCTTCGAGAAGAAGGCTCATGCCCGAAACTTGAACAATGGTGCTCTTCCATGCAGTGGATGACCAGGAGGTAGCTAACTGCACTCCCACGTGGAGCAGGTAAGAACATGAATGCACTACGCTTACTTGCATGGTTTCGTTGCTTAAGAAAGATTATGTCTAACAATTTTGGGCTGTGTCTCTTTGTATAGGTAGAGAGCCATGACGTCATGGACCTCATGTCTTGCCTCATCCAAGGTAAGCGGTTATGAATTATAACGTTTTTATTGTTAAACTGTTTCACCTTGAAAATATTACTACACGATGTTGATGGTTGTTTTAACTTGCCATTGCAGGTGAAGCTACCGTCGAGGGAAAGCTGGGTAACGCACAGCTGGCGCCACTACTTTGGAGAGGATCTCAGCCTTCGCCACAAACAAGTAACCCTCCCACTCTTGTCCTTCGTGGCTAACTCCCCGATGGTTGGAGAGAGGTTTCTTAAGACTTGGTTCAATCAAGCTGTGTTATGAGGCAGAGTTAGGATCATGACCTCTCTCTCTGATGCCTACGACTTTGTTTTCATTTTCTTGTGTTGAAGGCTTGTTTTCGGCCTGTGGGTGAATGTAACATTGGTATTTCAACTCTATTGGATTTTTGCTATGACTTGAGTTTACATCCATTAATTCTTGTTATTTTGAACCTCTTATGTTCACCTACCAAGCTACTTCATAGTTTGAGTTTTCCATTGCATGGAAGATTGAAGTGGTGGAGGCACAAGTGGAGGGACCTAGTTCTTGGTTCAAATGAGTTGCGAGCAAGAGGTTGTATCAAGTACTTATGTTTTCATTAATAGAAATACTCATTTTCTCGTCCAATTGATATTGCAAATGATTGTTTAATTACATTGGGTTACATTTTCTTATTATATCATGGACCATGTTATTGTTTACACTAATGTCTTTCATATATTATATGCACTTGCTTGTATTTTTTGTTGAGACTAAGCTGCAGGTTCAAGTGTAGAGATTGAAATCTCAATGGTGGTCTACTACGAACATCTGATTGAAGGTTGGTATGTTATCCACATCTTAGCATTTTCATTAATATAGCATCGTATTGAGAAGTGAGTTGATTTCTAGTAGTCATCTGTCTGTTGTGGTCTGCCTCGAGCCATAGGAAGTTTTTCTCCATAACAATAGAGGGCTTAACAAGATCACCATTTGATGGAATATTCTAACCATAATTTTTTTATTTGCATGCATTCTTCAAGTATGCATGCATCCAGTCATTAGTATGGTAGTCTCCCAGCACCTAGTCCCCATTTTTCCAGCCCCAAGAGCCTGTTTCTGCTCATTTCTATCCCTCTTAGCCACATATGCGCCCGTGTTTCCATCACTGGAGTACAACTATGCGCTCTTCCACCTATTGAGGAGTTACATTAGTCAGTTTCTTGATTTGAGGACTGATTGCTTAGTTAACTGACTGAAGCACTTAGATAGACACCTACAGAGACTAGTTTAGCTCTACTGACTACTGACAGCTCCTCATGTTCCCACATTATATTCTCCTTCCCTAGATTTGTGCCCCATACACCAATTAGACTTAGTTAGACTCATTTGACTGATATTTGACTATTTGTGACTATTTCCACTAATTGGATGATGTCTCCAATGTCATCCAAGACACACATTGAGTAGAATTCGAATGACCTTAGGGGTGATTCAAATTCATTTGATTGTATTGAATTATTATTCTACTTTAACAGTGCCAGCTTACAGCTAATGTATGATTACAACAATTTTTGTCATTTCTTGTGTTAATGAGTGATTATTGATTCCATTATTCTTCTTTCTTCTTCTCTGCGATTCTTGAGTGAGATTAGTGATATTTACTCTAGTTGTGTGATCTATCCTGTAAAATATCACATGGTATCAAAGTTGGAGTCATTTATTCGAATTGCAACAGCAATTGCAAAAATTCTTTGAGCAGCTGTCTTTCATTGAGCACCAGAAGCCTCTAGATTTCCATAGCAATTCCTGGTGCAATTGCCTTGATTTTAATGGAGAAATCCAGTGAGGTATAGCCATGTGTGAAGGATCCAGTCACATGTGCTCATTGTCCTAAGGAAGTGTTCATTTGAATTTGCATCAAATCTCCATCAACAATTTCATTTTTTTTGCAGGTTATCTCCATCATTTGAATTCATCTTCAATTCGACTTCAACAACTACCTATGGATGTAAAACGGAATTCATTCAATTATTTCGAATGGAAATCCAAGATGGACATATTCATGAAGTCCAAAATTCTTTATAGAGTATTTAATGGAACTGCATTCGAACCACTAGTGCAGCTGAGAAATCTAAGTACTTGGATAAACATGATGAAGCAATAGGACTGTTGCTCCTCATCATTTCTGAAGACCTATGTCATAGATCTAGCAACTCCAAAATAAGTTTGGGAAAATATCGAATCTCTTCTTGGACAGAAAGATGACTTGAAAGGCCACAAATTGGAAAATGAGCCCATCTCCTTGATCCCTAGCAGATTCGACTCCATCACTGAGTTTCTAAATAAGTTCAAAAATCTAATTTCACAATTGAATAGATATGGGATTGAGAAATAATATAAGAAACTCATCCTTGTGATACTATCAAAACTAGGCCCTGGCTACTCAGTATTTGTCTCTACGTTCCAGTCAGTAATGGTGTCCATCCCAAAATGGAAGTTTCCCACACTTGAATAATTCATCCAGTCTCTCACACTTGAGGAGGAGAAGTTAGTTCATATGGGAAAGGTAAAACCCAAGTTGGATTCAGCACTTGCTACCACTAAAATGAAGAGAGCGAATGGAAAGGGAAAGCAAAAAAAATTTGGCAGAAATTCGAATGAGAAAAAGTAGAAGGAGGCTCCAAACCAAGCAGAAGGATTTTCGAATTCCAAGAGAGACAAGAAAATTCATAAGGGGAAATCAAATGTACAAATTGAAATAGAGAATTTCATCCTAAGAGTTCATGTATGAAGAAGACCATAGCTCTCATGGCTTCACTTCTTGAAAAGAATAACCTTCCAGTACCTGGATTTTCTAGGAAGAAAGAAGATGAACCATCAAGATCAAAGGATAAAGAAAGATGTGTTGGTTGTGGAGCCTCATCTCCAGATTCAGAGATATTATTATTCAGCCATGTCCATACCCTAGGTTTGGTTATGATCTCGTCACGATCCCCAGGGGGTTCGGGGGGCGTGGGGACCAGCGGGCCCCCGTCAGGGGTTCGGGGACGTAGCCCCTGAGGAAAATTGTTGGGGCTATTTTCACCACTAGTTTTTGGGCCCATGGTTTTGGATAACCCGTGGTATTTTCCCATTGTATTTCCCTTATAAAAGAAAGACATTGTAACACGGCTAGGGTTTATGTATTAGGTATTATGCATTGTAAAGATCTCTGAGATCAAGAAGAGAGACTGTGAGACAGTGAAGAGGAAGTGCAGCAATTGTGCTGCAGGTTGTATCCCTTCACTCTGCTAGACGGAATAATAATAAGGATTGGAAACTTCAGTGTGGACGTAGCCCAAGTTGGGGTGAACCATGATATATCTGTGTCTCTCTTGTAATGTGTGTATGATTATATTTGCCTTTCTGTTTATTTTTATTGCTCTGCGATCCTGTTTTTCTAACAATTGGTATCAGAGCCAAAGGCCTATTTGGAAAATAAACCCGCAGGAAGCTAGGGTTTCTAGTTCGAGTGGGAGCAATGGCGGAAGAAGGAAAGTTTAAGGTCGAGAAGTTTAACGGCCAAAACTTCCAGTTATGGAATATGCAAATGGAGGACTATCTGTACCAGAAGGATCTATTTCTACCATTGGGAGGGAAAGCAAAGCAGTCGACGGCCATGAAGGACGAAGAATGGGAGGTTCTTGACAGAAAGGCTCTGGGAACAATACAGTTGAGCCTGGATTCATCAGTGGCTTTCAATATCTCAAAAGAAATGACAATGGAGGGTTTGATGAGCGCATTCGGTAAGCTGCATGAAAAACCCTCGGCCTCCAAAAAGGTATTTCTAATGAAGCGTTTATTTAATATGAAGATGTATGAAAGTGGATCTATTACTCATCATTTAAATGAGTTTAATACGGTTACAAATCAACTAAGTTCTGTAAGTGTGAAATTTGATGATGAGGTTAGGGCTCTTCTAATCTTGTGTTCATTGTCAGAAAGATGGAATAGCTTGGTCATGGCTGTAAGTAACTCTATCTCTGGTTCAAACATGTTGAAATTTGATGATGTTATTGGTGTTATTCTTAGCGAGGAAATGTGAAGAAAAAACATAGGTGAGACATCAGGTAATACGTTGACCATGGAGACTAGGGGAAGACAAAAGGAGAGAGGAAAGAGCCAAGGTAATAGTGGGAAGTTTAAAATGGGCAGATCCAAGTCGAGACGGGGAAAGATAGAGTGTTGGAACTGTGGAAAGAAAGGAAATCTGAAGAAAGACTGCAGATCTCTAAAAGAGAAAGGAGATGCACAGAAGGAAACTACCCAGGAAGCAAATGTAGCAGGTGATGTGTTACAAAATACTTTGATTCTTGCATTAGATAATACTAATGATTATTGGGTAGTAGATTCAGGGGCTTCATGTCATGCTACACCCCATAGGAGATACTTTCATGATTATGTTCCAGGTGATTTTGGACATGTTTTATTAGGTGATGATGAGCCATGTAAAATTGTTGGAATGGGTAAGGTATGGATAAAAGTTAAGAATGGAACTAACTGGTTGTTAAACGATGTTAGGCATATTCCTGCTATGAAAAGAAATATGATCTCAACAGGGCAGTTGGGTGATGGCGGTTGTCTATATACATTTGGAGAAAAGTGGTGGAAGATCACTAAAGGATCAATGGTAATAGCAAAAGGAGACAGGGTAGGTACGTTGTATTTATGTCCTCATAATACTGACCATTCTATCTCTTTAGCTTCCACAGGAATAGATACAACATTGTGGCATCATAGGCTTGGCCACATGAGTGAGAAAGGGATGCAGATTCTCCACTCAAGAAAGTTGCTTCCAGATTTGAAGTAGGTAAGTTTGGAATTCTGTGAGAACTGTGTTTATGGAAAACAGAAGAGAGTCAGATTTCCCAGGGTTGGAAAACAAAAGAAGAATGAAAAGTTAGAGCTAGTGCATACAGATGTATGGGGACCGGCTTAGGTACAATCTCTTGGTGGCTCTCATTATTATGTTACATTTATTGATGATGCAAATAGGAAAACTTGGTTTTATTGCATTAGAGAGAAATCTAATGTATTTGCTACTTTTAAGAAGTGGAAAGATTTGATTGAGAATGATACAGGAAAAAGGTTGAAGTGTCTTAGATCTGATAATGGAGGTGAGTACTACGGCAAGGAGTTTGATAGTTATTGTTCATACCATGGGATTCGTAGAGAGAAGGCAATCCCAGGAACACCACAAGAAAATGGTGTGTCAGAAAGGATGAATAGAACGATCATGGAGCATGCAAGGTATATGAGACTGCATGCAAGGTTTCCCTTACAATTTTGGGTGGATGTTGTAAATACTATTGTTTATTTAATAAATAGATGACCTTCAAGTGCTTTGAATGGTGGTATTCCATAGGAGGCATGGACATATAAAAAGGTAAACTACTCATTTCTGAGAATGTTTGGTTGTGAAGCATTTGTCCATATTGATAAGTAAAATAGAACAAAGCTTGAAGCTAAATCTAAGAAATGTACCTTTATTGGATATGGGGATGATGATTTTGGTTATCGCTTATGGGATTATGAAAATCACAAAATCATTAGAAGTTGAGATGTCATATTCAATGAAAAGGTCATGTATAAAGATCAGTTGCAAGGAAAGAAACAGGAAAAGAAAAACACAAAGTACACAGTACTTGATGAAATTACAGAAAATGAAGTTCCAAAAGTGCCAGAAAATCAAGAACAACAGCAAGTGCCTGAAACTCCTGCAGCTGCAAGAATATCTACCAGGTTAAGTAGACTCCCTGAATAATACTCTCCTTCAATGTATTATTTGTTGATGACTAATGTTGGTGAACCAGAATGTTATGAAGAAGTAATCCAGGTGGAAACTAGAAAGAAGTGGGAGCAAGGCATGAATGAGGAGATAGACTCATTGGTAGGAAACCAGACTTGGGATCTAGTTCAGTTTCCTACTGGTAAAAGAGCATTGCAGAACAAATGGATCTACAGGTTGAAGGAAGAAAAATGAGGCAAGAAGCGGTGCAAGTCCAGACTTGTTGTAAAGGGGTTTGCACAGAAGAAATGTATAGATTTTGATGAAATATTTTATCCTATTGTTAAGATGACTTCAATTAGGACTATCTTAAGTCTAGTGATGGTAGAAGATTTGCATCTTGAGCAGTTAGATGTAAAAACGACCTTTCTCCATGGGGATTTGGAGGAAGAGAAATGTATGCAGCAACCACAAGGGTATGAGGTCAAAGGTAAGAAGAACTTGATATGCAGGTTGAAAAATAGTTTGTATGGCTTGAAGCAAGCTCCAAGGTAGTGGCATTTAAAATTTGATAGGTTTATGACAGAACAAGGTTATAGTAGATGTCATTCTAACCATTGTGTTTATTTCAAGAAGTTAGACAATGAAAGATATATTATCTTGTTATTGTATGTGGATGACATGCTTGTTGCAGAGTCTAACATGTAGGATATAAATGTACTCAAAAGGAAGCTAGCTAATTCATTTGCGATGAAGGATTTGGGTGCTACAAATCAAATCCTTGGTATGAGAATAACGAGAGAGAGGAAAAATCGCAAATTGACATTGTCTTAGAGTGAGTACATACAAAAGGTGTTGGAGAGGTTCAGAATGTAGAATGCAAAACCAGTAAGTACACCTTTGGCCAGCCATTTCAATCTAAGTAAGGAAATGTGACCTAAGACACAGGAAGAGAAAGATTACATGTCCAAGATTCCCTATCAATCAGTAGTTGGCAGCTTGATGTATGCCATGGTGTGCACAAGACCAGATATTGCACAAGCAGTGGGAGTTGTGAGCAGATATATGAGCAATCCAGGTAAAGAACATTGGAAAGCAATACAGTGGATTCTAAGGTATTTGAGAGGTACTACCACTCAAGCATTGTGTTTTGGAGGTTCAAACATTGTTCTACAGGGATATATTGATGCAGATATGGCAGGTGATAAGGATAGCAGGAGGAGCACCACAAGGTATGTGTTTGTTGTAGGTGGAACAGCAGTAAGTTTGATTTTGAAACTGCAGAAGGTTGTTGCACTTTCAACAACAAAAGTACAGTATGTTGTTACAGAGACTAGTAAAGAGATGATTTGGTTGCAGAGTTTTATGGAGGAATTGGGTAAGAAGCATAAGGATAGAAGGTTGTACAGTGACAGCGAGAGTGCCATTCATCTTGCAAAGAACTTAGCATTCCATTCTAGGACTAAACATATACAACTCAAGTACCATTTCATACGCTCTGTTCTGGAAGATGAACTATTGAAACTGGAAAAGATACACACTAGCCAAAATCCTGCATACATGTTCACAAAGGTAGTGACCAGAGAGACTCTGAGTTCCTGCTCGGTTTCAGTTGGCCTTCTAGCATGAAGGTGAAGATGAGAAAGTTTTCAAGTCCAAGGTCCAGCAAGTACAGCAGCGGTGGAGTTGTTGTGATCAGTCTCCAAGTGGGAGATTGTTGGTTGTGGAGCCTGATCTCCAGATTCAGAGATATTATTATTCAGTCGTGTCCATACCCTAGGTTTGGTTATGATCCCGGCACGATCCCCAGGGGGTCCGAGGGGCGCGGGGGCCAGCGGGCCCTTGAGGAAAACTTTTGGGGATTTTTTCGCCACTAGTTTTCGGGCCCATGGTTTTGGGTAACACGTGGTATTTTTCCATTGTATTTCCGTTATAAAGGAAAGACATTGTAACACAACTAGGGTTGATATATTAGGCATTATACATTGTAAAGATCTCTGAGATCAAGAAGAGAGACTGTGAGACAGTGAAGAGGAAGTGCAGTGGTTGTGCTGTAGGTTGTATCCCTTCACTTTGCTGGACAGAATAATAATAAGGACTGGCAACTTCAGTGTGGATGCAGCCCAAGTTGGGGTGAACCATGATATATCCGTGTCTCTGTTGTAATGTGTGTGTGATTATATTTTCATTTCTATTTATTGTTATTGCTCTGCAATCCTGTTTTTCTAACAAGATGTCATGCTCTCATGGCAGGTGCATTAACACAATCCTCCTTCATCATAGATTCAGGAGAATCAAGACACATGTCTTCCTCCAAATATCTCTTTACTGGTTTTGAATCCACTTTTGGACCTTCCATCATGTTGGGGAATGATTATGAGGTCTCCTCTGAGGGGATTGGAAGGATCAAACTTGATCATGGGTACTTCTCAGATGTGCTCTATGTCCCTACACTCACTTCTAATCTATTTTCAGTTTACCAGATGACCCACACTAGATAGACAAAGAGGGAGATCTTCTCTCCAAGTGAGGTTGAAGTCCAAGACATGGTATCAGGATCTACCATTGCAAAAGGTGTTGTAAACCACAAGTCGAAACTCTATGAGTTCTCCCACTTTCTACATCTCTCAAAACAATCTGCTCTTCACACTCATGCAAATGAAGAGAGTAGGCTATGGCATTAAATATTTTGGCATCTCAACTACAAGCACTTATAATACATGAAAACTCAAAAGGTGGTTGAAGGTCTACCCAATCTCAAGTTTTCCCAAGGCACCTGCAAAGGTTGCTTGAATGGAAAAGATCCAACAAAGAAGGTTGAGAAAAAGATGATTCACAGAGAAGAGCGAATGCTATATCCAGATCCACAAGAACCTGAAGATCTATCACCTAAGGTTCGAACTCCTATTGCAAAATGGGACAGCACTATTGTTGCATCCACCAATGATCTTGTTGGATATCCACTATCTTCAAGAACAACTAGATCTGATCTTCACTCTCACACAGATCCATTTCTTGTTGAGAGATGCTTTCTTATGATTGGATTAGATCTGAAGAAAAATTTTGAAGCCTCCAAATATCCAAGATGGGTAGCAGCTATGGATGAAGAGTATGAGTCTCTTCAAAGAAATGAAACTTGGGAGCTTGTTTCTCTCCCTTTTGGGAGGAAACTTGTTCAATGCAAGTGGGTTTAAAGAACTAAGATGGACTCTGATGGGGTCACTAGCAAATACAAGGCCCTACTGGTTGCAAAGGGTTACTCCCAAGTCCATGGGATTGACTACTCAGAGACATTCACTCTTGTTGCTAAGATGGATTCCACCTGTCTTGTTCTTGCTCTTGCTGCATCCAAGCACTGGGAAGTGCATCACATGGATGTAAGAGTGCTTTCCTTCATGGATATCTAGAGGAGGAGATCTACATGAAGCAACCTAAGGGGTATGTTGAACACTCTTCACTAGTGTATAGATTGAGGAATTCCTTGTATGGAGTCAAGCAAGCTCCCCAAGCTTGGTATGCAAAGATGGACTCCTTTCTTCTTTCACAAGATTTCAAGAGGTGCAAATCTTATTCGAATGTCTATATGAGACATGATGGTGAATCCCTACTCCTGATTGTTCTATATGTTGATGATCTATTGATTATAGGTAGCAACACTTCATGCATCAGATCTATAAAAATAGCTTTGCACAACTCCTTCTCCATGTGAGATCTTGGATTGTTGAAGCATTTTCTTGGTCTTGAAGTCACTCAGAGTGATTGAGGAATCAAGATTGCACAGTCCAAGTATCTTCCAGATCTGCTTGATGGGTTCCATATGAACGAATGCAAACCAACAACATTTCATTTTCTCTCAGGGATCATCCTTGAGGATGGTTCTTCCACACCTCTGGTGGATAGTACACTATATTGGCAGTTGATTGGGAGTGTATTGTTTCTTACACACACTCCACCTGATCTTTCTTATGTAGTCAGTGTTGTCTCCAGATATATTCAGGACCTCATGAGCTTCACTGGAAGGAAGCAAAGAGGATCTTGCATTACTTTCAAGGGACAAAGACCTATGGTATTCACTATGCAGCTGGGTCTCCTTCGAACCTTGCTGGCTATACTAACTCAGATTCGGCTAGAGACAACTCAGATCGAAATTCAAATTCTGGTTTTATTTTCATGATTGGATCTGGACCTATCTGTTGGTCGAGAAAAAATCAGACTGCTTTAGCTCTCTCTTCAGTAGAGGTCGACTACAAAGGTGTAGTCAATGCAGCCACACAGTGCATCTAGTTGCAGGGAGTCTTGTCAGAGTTTGGGATTCGATTCAGTACTCCACTAGTCATTATTGTGACAATCAGAGTGCTATCAGGATTTCTACAGATCCGGTTCTGAGACAAAGAACCAAACACATCGAGATACATATGCATTACATCCTAGGATTGGTGCATGATTGGACCATCACACTGCTCTACCTTTCGACAGAAGAGCAGATTGCAGATATCTTCACTAAGACCTCCTCAGTGAAAAAGTACACTTACCTTAGATCTCTTCTTGGGGTGAGTGATGTACATGATTGATTATCCTACCACAGTCTATCTTGAGGAGGGCTTTCTTCCCACTGGTTTTTCCCTCTTTCCTCACTTTATTTATTTAGATTATTGTGCAGGGTGACCTTTGGTCTCAGTTACGAGGGCCCTACTAGTTTTCAGTTATTTCCTCATAGTTTGGCTTGCGGGGGGGTGTTGGAATATTCTCACCATCATTTTTATATTTGCATGCATGCACATAGCATGCATCCAGTCATCAGTATGGTAGTCTCCCAGCACCTAGTCCCCAGTTTTTCATCCCCACGAGCCTGTTTCTGCTCAGTTCTAACCCTCCTAGCCACATATGCACCCTTGTTTCCATCACTGGAGTACAACTGCGCCCTCTTCCACCTATTTAGGAGTTACATCAGACAATTCCATGATTAGTGGATCAGTTCCTTGATTTGAGGAGTGATTGCTTAGTTAACTTACTGAAGCACTTAGATAGACACCTATCGAGACTAGTGGATCAGTTCCTTGATTTGAGGAGTGATTGCTGCCAAGTGGATGGACATCATATTGATGAAGATGAAGATGAAGCTGCCATCATATTTCAGGTTTTAATTGTTTTAAGCTGATGATCTCAGAGTAGGGATTAAAAGGTCGAGTTTCAAATTTTTTAAGGCAATTTCTTCATATTATCAATATAACATCTATCAAAGCTCGAAAAAAAGTAGTTAAAAACTTTGATAGAGAAAGAAAATAATTCGTTGCTGCACGGCTCGATCGCCCTGAAGCTACAATCGGGTTAAGGATATTGATAGCCTTGTTAAGAAGCCAAGCCTGTGGAAGACGATGACTGAAAAGTGATTGAAGATTCGTGAAAGTATGTCTAACCCATCGTGGCCATCTCTCTTTGTCATGGTTTTGACTGCTAGGTCTAGACCTGTAGCAGCGTTCTTCCCTCCCTCGAGTCTCCACCCGTGACCCAGCACACTTGTAGAGATATTCTCAACGTTCATGCATCTTGCTGGTCTTGTGAATTGTATATGATCATAACTTTCTTGTTGGGTTTGTGAATCGTCTATGATCATAACTTTCAAATTCTCACTTTGGTAAGAATTTCACGTGTTGCTCTAATATTCCGGTTTCAAAACCGACCAGGGACTTTCTAGGATTATTTCGGTTGTATTATATGCTTGATTTCTTGCCGTGTTAGGGTAAATTTGTTCATGTCTTAATTCTTGTACAAGACTAGTAAAAACAGGCAAAAAGATGTCATGGATCAGGCTTCACGGAGAAGCATTATATTCCACCCTACACCCTACATAGGGATGATTATTGACCCATAGGTATCAAAATGGCGTGTAAAAATACAATGACGCATCAAATCGAGAGTTACAACGAATAACATGCTTTCATGCACCACTACACTCAACTCTCAAAATTCCCATCACGCACCAAATTGAGAGTTACAACTAATAAAATGCTTTCATTCATCGCATTCAATTCCCAGATATTTTGACGTTCGGCCGTAAGTTAGACCACCATTTAACTCGTGAATTTTTAGGTGGTTGATGGCGATGAAAGTAGTCCCGACCAAACACAAAAGCACCCGGCGCAATTTTACCGGCCAGCATCGGCGACGATAGTGAAGACTCCCGGTCCCTCACCAAACTGACAAAGATGAAGAGCATCGCTGGCCTTCACGGAGAATATAATGCTTCTAGTCTACACCATGTGACTGGAGCCCACTGCTCGAATGAAATGTGAGACGGTGCTCTCTGACGAGATACTCTAACACCCAACCATGATATCTTTGACATGTTGACCTAGGAAAAAGAAAGAAAGACAACAGCTACCATGTATCATAATCACGCATGTAACGCCTATCAATTCTATCTATTCGAAGGGTTTACAAATTTCGAGAATTTTGTCTGCCGGATCATGAAGCATTCTGTACTTTCAAAGAGACCCGCAAATTCAAAGTCCTTTGCTTTGCCATTGCATTTACATATTCATAACTGCATCTTCGTTTAATGTTTCTCGATGCGAGAAAAAAATGCCATTGCATTTACACATTCATAAGTGCCTCTTCGTTTAATGTTTCTCGATGTGAGAAAAAATGGAATAGAAACTTCATTTTCAAATAAAAAGCTAAAAATAGAGAGCATATTTCAGTGTTATTTAGTGTAATTAATTGGGAAGGGGTCCACCGTCTACCAATACATTGGATTTAGTAATTTAAATTATATATATATATTGTTTTTAAGTTTAAATACATTGGATTTAGTAATTTAAATTATATATATATATATATTGTTTTTAAGTTAAATAGAAAATGTGGTGTTAAAAGGATTTATAGGTTTAAGAAAATTAGGATACTATAAGAAGATCATTAATTTGAAGATTACAAATATTTCTAGATCTAAGTTTCATAGTATTTGCTACAATATAAACATTTATAACTTTCTAACTTGCCAAAACTATAGTTAGCTAAGAAAACTTCTCAAAGCTTTTTGAGGATAGTAATAAAATTTTAAAGCAATAATTTCTTTTTTTTGAGTTGAGGGGTCCATAAACCAAAATTGATCTTAGTGGACGATCATCATCATCATCGTTATCATTATCACCGACGCATCCATAAACCAAAATTGATCTTAGTGGACCACCACCACCATCATAATATTTTTAATTGTAAATTTTTTATAAGTTAATAATATTTTATTATATAATTAAATATTAAATTGATACTCAATTTTTATTTATGAGATGAAAAACAAAAATTTCACTACATATCCATATTTTATCATTATCTCAAATTTATGTAATAATAAAATTATTATAAATTAATAATATTTTTATTTGTAAAATTTTTATAAGTTAATAATAATTTACTATATAATGAGATAATAAATTGATACTCAATTTTTATTTATGAGATAAAGAAGAAAAAACTTTCACTACATATTCATATTTTTTATCCATCATAACTCAAAGCTTTCACTTATAAAGAAGAAAAAAATGATTATTTCAAGTGACATATAAATATATTGGTAAATATTTATTCCTCTAAAATTAATAATAATACTAATATTAATACTAATCTATTTTTTAGGTTAAAACAAAACAAGACACCAATCTCATATATGACCCCCCGACTTATAAGAAATTTTTTTACAACAATATATAACCTATACATTCAATTACACTAAATTGATAATATTAAAAAAATACAAATAATTTGTAAAATTATTAATATCAAACTATATAATTAACTTTTTAATACGAATGAAAATGATTTTTTTATGATTTTTAACCTTAGTTTTGTATTATTTATATGAAATTAAAATTGAAATAAAAACTTAAGATTCTAAATAATCATCAAACTTATGTAAAAATTCTTATTTTTTCATTATTTTTTATTCATTTACATATGGTTGACTTGAATCCATAGATAATTATAGTCCATGGTTGACTTCAGTCCATTTTTTACTTTTAAGCAAGCTTGACTTTGAACCATGGTTGACTTCAATCCATAATTGACTTCAAACGATACTTGACTTTCAATTAAGGTTGACTTTGAACCATGGATGACTTCAGTCCATAGATAATAATAGTTCATTGTTGGCTTCAAACCATGCTTGACTTTAATCCTTGAGATTGACTTCAATCCAAGGTTGTCTTCAATCCAAGGTTAGCTTCAATCTAGGGTTGACTTCAATCCATGGTTGATTTTAATACAAGGTTTCTTCAAGGTTGACATCAATAAAGGTTTCCTTTAATCCACAGTTGACTTCAATCGAAGGTCGACTTCATGGTTGAATTCAATCAAAGATGGACCTAAAGGTTGACTACAATATAAGGTTGATTTTAATCCAAGTTGATTTCAATCCAAGTTTGATGTCAATCCAATGATGACTTCAATCCATGGTTAACTTTAATCCAAGGTTGACTCCAATCCAATGGTTGACTCCAATCCAAAGGTTGACTTCAATCCAAGGTTGACCTTTAAGCAATATTGACTTCAATACGAGGTTGACTTGAAGGTTTTCTTCAATAAAAAGTTGACTTCAATCTGAGGTTGACTTTAAGGTTCACTTCAATCTACCATGCTTAATTAATTAGATTGGTTGACTTCAATGTATTGTTGACTTCATCCATGGTTGACTTCAAACCATAGTTGACTTTTAATAAAGGTTGACTTTGAACCATAATTGACTTCAATCCATAGATATTAATAGTTCATGGTTAACTTTAATCCATGGTTGACTTCATCCCATTGTTTACTTTTAAGCAAGGTTGACTTTTAACCCTGGTTGAATTAAGGTTGATTTAAATCCACCATGCTTAATTAACTAGATTGGTTGACTCCAGTGTATTATTGACTTCAATCCATGGTTGACGTCATACCATAGTTGACTTTTAAGAAATGTTGACTTTGAACCATAGTTGACTTCAATCCATAGATATTAATAGTTCATGATTGAATTCATCACATAGTTGACTTTTAAGCAAGTTTGACTTTACACCATGGTTCACTATAATTCATGATTGACTTCAAATTATAGTTGACTTTTAAGCAAGGTTGACTTTTAACCATGGTTGAATTAAATCCATAGATAACAATAGTACATGGTTGAATTCAATCCAAGGTTAACTTTAAGGTTGGCTTCAATCCAATGTTTTCTTCAATATAAGGTTCACTTGAAGGTCGACTTCAATCCAAGGTTGATTTCAAATTAAGGTAGACTTTGGCCCATGGTTGACCTCGATCCAAAAATAATAATAGTTCATGGTTGACTTCAGTCCATAGTTGAATTTTAAGCAAAGTTAACTTTGAACCATGGTTGACTTCAATCCATAGTTTCCTTCAAACCATATTTTACTTTTACATAAGGTTGACTTTGAACGATGGTTGAATTCAATCCAGAGATAAAATGTAATACACCTGAAATCCTCGATACGTATTTGAGGAAATGGGGAGTAAATCTTTTTCCTTTCAATCTTTCATTCAACAAACAATTATGTTATCCTTAATATCATTAATCATCATAGTTAAATATTCTTCATTGAACTCCATGTGGACCCATTTAACTTGATACTCATCACCTGATAATTATCATGATGTACAAAATGTGTGTAATGATTCAATCATAATCATCTGACTTATAGGCATGAGAGAAACCTTTCTCGCAATCAACCCCTTTTATTCATAAATTGTTGGATAATCACTAAGCATTTTATGAGTAAGACAACAATCATAATGTACATCGATGCCTAAGAGTTTTTAAACAAGATCTAAAAGGGTTCACTTTGTTACCATCAAATTTACACCTTCATGCAATGAACATGTAAAACCCTTCAATTGATGTTTTATCATAGGATACATTAAGAACCCCTAAGCACTTAGAGATCACACCCCTTTAATAAAATATTTCTAATATGCTTAGTCGTCTTTACAATTTACATTCATCTATTATGGACAATAACATATATCACTTATCTAGAATCCTTGCTTTCTTGATCGAGGCTAGAGATATGTTAACCTATTAGAAATTAAGTTAACATAGTATAATATCCGTCTCACCATATATGAAAATGATTAAAGATAACTCTTAATTCAAGGGAGTAAGTTCTTTAGAATATCCCTATCTCTGTGACAATTTATGAACATTTCAATATATTTTGATGTCAATGAATAACACTTATGAATAAAGATAGCAATGTCATGCCTTCTAATTATGATTAGCCATAAGAATAGATAGGATCAAAGGTCACAATGTATTTATGCTATATAGATTGATCTAGAAGCATAAAATCTGCATACATGAGAATGAAATATAAGGGATTTTCTCTTGACATAAATATAAACTCATATATATGGTTTGACAATGATTCCATTAAGAAAGCATATGTAAAAAACAAAACATTAGTTTAAACAATTATTAAGTCCTCACACTAATCATAGTAACCTTGTAGCTGGTAATACTTATAAAAAAACAAGGTTTATAAAACATAAGTAAAAACTCATGAAATAATATTATACCTTTGAGGGATAAGAAATATTCATATATTCAGGTCTAAAATCAACATTGCTCATATTATTCAGCGCAAATCTACGATAATCATTCAGAATTATACACAGATGTAGGAGTATAAAATCATGTCTAATCATTTAATCAATAAAATGATGATATATATATTTGAAAGAACTTGAAAACAATTCAACTGTAACACCAAAATAGCTAAATAATACTTATCTAAAACAAATAACATTGGGCGACTGGGGATTTGACTATCCCGATTTTCTTTGAAGTGATGTGCAAGAATCCCTAACCTCAAGTAAGGAACAATTATGCATAATCTACCCCGAGCGAGCTACCCTCTCATTGGCTTCGATATAAATACATAGATCGATGCTCCACCTTGGAGAGTCCACCCAAGTATTGAAGGATTATCTCTGCCATTTGGAGGTCGGAGTTCCATGAGAATGCCAAGTGGAAAATCATAGAGCACTTCATATAAAATTATGGAGACAACTCCCCGCAGCTCCAACTACCACCTTTCTTTTCTATTTTATATTCACATATATATCTACTAGTATTCGGTTAACTGAAGGGGATTCTTTTTTCATAATAGCATATTCATGTATGGTCCTTTTATATATATATACATATACACACACACGAAGAGAGAAACAAGCATTTAATGTGTTTCTAATAACCAAATTATCTCTCTATATTTATATATTAAAGAGAATAACATGTTTTGAAATATATACACACAAATATATATACATATTACATAATAATCTAAACTAAAAATATTTTCTTTTAGATTATATTTTTCCTTTTAAGAAGAAAATGGAATGTAAGAACTTCTTTTTTATTTCATGATTTTATATTCATCGGGTTGAAATAATAATATGATCTAGGATAATCCTTTACCTTACATAGGATCGTCTAATAATAATAATAATAATATGATCCAGTATAATCCTTTACTTTACCTATGATCGTCTATTAACAATTAGTTTTTACTCAAGATTATGAAATAAAATCAACACTTATGTTAATAGATAGTTTGTATGAGCTTGTTATTACTCTGTGACGAATAATAGCTCTATCGGAAATCCTACTTAGGACTGGAAGTTAACATAGGATTATCATAACCTAAGATGACACTTATGGCTCAAGGTTATCAAGTGAACATTATAGTTCACTTTTCTTCAAGTGCCTATGGGCCCCAAGGTGACATCTGTTATCAACATCCTATAATCTTACAACTTCCTAGCAAGTCGACCCCTCTCCCATAGTGGATTCTTGCCCCGTCGTTTAGTTGCGTCATAACCTTCAATCTCCTAGGTATATAATCAACAATTATAACTTAGGAAATAAATAACAACACTTACATGCTGTACTAGTGGGGCCTTAGCCTTGAGATCCTCACTAGAAACAAGTTCATAGTTACATTTTCAGTTACAAGAGAAATAGGGGAAAGATGGAGATGTTACATAAAAATAGCTCATGGTTGACTTCAATCCATGGTTGAATTCAATGCAAGTTTGAATTCGATGCAAGGTTCACTTCAATGCAAGTTTGACTTCAATGTAAGGTTGAATTCAATCCAAGGTTGACTTCAAGGTTGAATTAAATCCATGGTTGACCTCAAGGTTGACTTAAATTCAAGGTTAAATTCAATCCAACATGGACTTCAATCCAAGGTTGACTTCATTCCATTGTTGAATTCAATACAAGGTTGACTTTAATCCATAATTGAATTCAATGAATGGTTAAGTTCAATACAATAGTGACTTTGAACCATGGTTAACTTCAATTTAGAACCACATTTTTAAAAGTAGTTGATTGACTTTGAACTATGGGTGACTTCAATGCATAGTTCAGCTTTAAGCAAGGTTGAATTCAATCCAAAGTTGAATTCAATCCATGGTTGAATTCAATCCATAGTTCACTTTTAACTAAGGTTGGCTTCATTCCATGGTTGTCTACAATCCATAGTTGATGTTAATCCAAGGTTTACTTCAATTCATATTTGAATTCAATCCATAATTGAATTTCTAGCAAGCTTGACTTCAATCCACGCTTGACTATTAAGTTTATCCTAATTTCACAAGCAAGATCACTGAAAGAAACACAATCACAAGATAGACAAAGATTTACCCTGGGAAACCCTCATGGGGTAGAAAACCCAGCAAATATTTCCTCAATATAGATAATCAACCAATACAAAGACGTAGTCCTCAACAAGAGCTCCTTCTCCTCCAATGCAGACCTCTCTCTCTCCTATGCGCCAATCACAAGTGAGTGAATGCATGAGATAAATGAGGAACACACCTCCTCTATTTATACTCATATTCTAACTGAATTTTCACCCTAATGGGGCCGACCTCTCCTAAGAGATTCTAATAACCCCTAAACAGCTAACTCAGGGCCGACCTCACATGGGAGATATAATAACCTTAGTTACCACAATCTCTTGGAGGAATAAACATCTCTGGATATACAATAGGGTCTCCTCGGAGGAATGGAACATCTCCAGAATAATAAAGTACAAATATAATATTCTTAAAAGTTACAATATTTCAACACTGCCCCTTAATGAGAAGGATATTATAACAACATCTAGAGGAGAAAGGAGTCATCAACTACATGATACATGATACATCTATAAATCATTGGAAGCTTTCTTCATACATCATTAGTAACTTAACCAGTTACTGGAACATCTTTAAGTCTCCAATACTGGAACATCTTCAGTATTGACTCTTCATCTTCTGCAACATCCGAACAGCTACAGTAATCTGGATCATCTCGATCGACAGTATCATCATCATCTGGATCATCTGGATCATCTCGATCATCATCATCTAGATCACCTAGATCATCATCATCTGGATCATCTGGATCATCATCATCTCGATCATCTCGATCAACATCGTCTGGATCATCTCGATCAACATCATCTGGATCATCTCGATCAACATCATCTGGATCATCTGGATCAACAGTATCATCATCTCAATCATCTCGATCATCATCATCCCGATCATCTCGATCAACAGTACCATCATCTGCATATTCTGCAATGCACAAGGTCCAATTACGGGATGATCAATCCCTCTCACTTTAAGACACCTCTTGTGTCTATGGACGATGCAATCTAGATCTATTTACAGTATGATCAATCCTGATCCATTTAAGACAAATCTCATGTCTAGGAACGATGTAGTCCTTGATCTATTTAAGACAAATCTCATGTCTAAGGACGATGTAGTCCTTGATCCATTTAAGACAAATCTCATGTATAAGGACGATGCAATCCTTGATCCATTTAAGACAAATCTCATGTCTAAGGACGATGCAGTCCTTGATCCATTTAAGAAAAATCTCATGTCTAAGGATGATGCAGTCCTCGATCCATTTAAGACAAATCTCATGACTAAGGAAGATGCAGTCCTTGGTCCATTTAAGACAAGTATCATGTCTAAGGACGATGCAGTCCTTGATCCATTTAAGACAAATCTCATGTCTAAGGATGATGCAGTCCTTGATCCATTTAGGACAAATCTCATGTCTAAGGATGATGCAGTGCTTGATCCATTTAAGACAAATCTCATGTCTAAGGACAATGCAGTCCTATCACATACATTTTGAACTAAACGTTCAGGGATGATGCAGTCCTATCATGTCCACTAGGGACCACTTTCTCAGAGACATATGTCTACGGATCTCTTTTAGGACATGTGTCCAAGGATGATACAATCCCATTCATCCACTTAGACAAATTCTAAGGACCATATATCAACATCTTCGTCGGAACAGGTAACCTCATCATCAACATAGGTATCCACATCATCGACCTTACCGTCGATGCAGGCAATCTCATCATAAATGACCATATCACTCCCCCTTTCGAGGAGGGTCCTTCTGAACTACACCAAGCTTGTCTCAGAAATACTCAAACTTTACTCGAGACAGAGGTTTGGTCAATATATCAGAACTTGTTCGTCAGTGCTTACATACTCAATCTTGATAGCTCCTTTCTGCACCATATCTCGTATATAAAATATTGGATCTTTATGTGCTTTGACTTGTCATGGAACATTGGATTCTTTGTCATCTTGATACAACTCTGGTTCTCACATAGGATCACAGTGGGGTCCAACTCTAAGTCAAGTAATCCTGATAACAACTTTTGAAGCCATATTTCTTCACAACTAGCTGAGCAAGCAGCTATATGTTCTACTTGAGCTGTGCTGAGAGCCACACTAGACTGCTTCCTGCTAAACCATGAGATCATAGCAGATCCTAGACAATAACATCCTCCCGATGTGATCTTCCTATCTAATACACTTCCTGCCCAATCTGCATCTATGTAGCCATACAATCTGAGATCATGATCTCCAAGATAACATAGACCAAATTCTATCGTACCCTTTAGGTACCTCATCACATGCTTTGCAGCTATCATATGAACTCGTCTAGGTTCCAATAGATACAGACTCAAGGTGTTCACAGCAAAGCATATATCTGGCCTAGTATTTGTCAGATACATTAGTGACCCAATAATCTGTCTGTACAGAGTCACATCCACTAACTCTGATGAGTCATCAGCTAACAATTTCAAGTTGGAATCCATGGGAGTGGCCATGGCTTTGCATTCCAACATATCAAATCTTTTTAAGATTTCCACTACATACTTTCCCTGGCTGATAAAGATTCCATCTGATCCTTTCCATACTTCTAGACCTAGGAAGTAATGCATCAATCCGAGATATTTCATCACAAACTTTGTAGAGAGCGTCCTCTTGCACTTGATAATCTGTTTCTTATTTCCAGTCAGAAATAGATCATCCACATATAGCAACAAATGACAAGTTCATCATTCAGAACTTTGAGATAATGATTAGGATCAGCTTTAATCTTGGTAAAGCCCAAGCTTGTCAAGAAATTGTCAATTCTTCCATACCAAGCTCTGGGAGCTTGTTTCAACCCATACAAAGCTTTCTTAAGTTTGCATACATGGGTTCTTCTATCTTCAACCTCAAATCCTAGTGGTTGTTCTATGTACACTTCCTCCTCAATCACACCATTCAGGAAGGCTATCTTTACATCCATCTGATGTAATTCCCACTTACTCATGGACGCAAGTGCCATGATGGTTCTAATGGAAGTGTACCTTGCAACTGGTGCAAATGTTTCTTCATAGTCAATTCCCTCTTTCTAAGAGAATCCTCTGGCCACAAGCCTTTCCTTATACTTTTCAATGCTGCCATCCACAACATGCTTTACCTTGTATATCCATTTGGAGGATACCACACTCTTGTCCTTTGGCTTGGGAACTATATCCCAAACATCATTCTTCATTATTGATTGGTACTCCTCTATCATTGCCTCGACCCACTCTTTCTTATCAGATACTTCTTCATAGCTAGTGGGTTCTTGATCTACAAAATCACACATCAAGGCCATATAGTTGGAGAATGTCTTTGGTTTCTTGCTCACTCTAGTGGAGCCTTGAGGAGCTCCATACTTTCCTGCTCCTAGTATGATGTCTCTTGCATATGCTGGTTTTCTCTTCCTTGATATGTCAATTGAAGGGGGTTCTTGTGGTTCTATCATGTCATGGTCTTTAGGTGTTACATCTTCAGGGGTGGGTGCAGCATCTGGAATTCTGGAAGGTGCATCTTCTTCATATACTTCTTCATACTAGCACTTCCTAGATCTCTTAAGAGTTACCTCTTCATCAAATGTCACATCCCTACTTATTTCCATTCGATGGAATCATGGGATGTATATTCTGAATGCTTTGGATGCTTCACAATATCCAACAAATATTCCCTTCTTCCCAGAAGGATCCAATTTAGTTCTCTTTTCTTTTGGAATGTGAATGTATACTGGGCATCCAAAGATCTTGAGGTGGCTTACCTCAGGCTTCTTCCTTGTGAATACTTCTTCTGGGGTCTTGAAATCAAGAGCACTATGAGATAGTCTATTTTGCACATAGACTGTTGTCCTAGCTGCTTCAACCCATAGATACATAGGTAGGTCTTGATCATGTATCATTGTTTTTATTGCTTCCATAATGGTTCTATTCTTTCTTTCCGCAACACCATTTTGTTGAGGATTGTAGGGAGTGGTTAGCTCCCTCTTGATTCTAGCTTCTTTACAAAATATTTCAAAATCCTTTGAAGTATATTCTCCACCATTATCTGTCCTAAGTATCTTGATCTTCTTTTCTGAATGGTTTTCTATCAAGGCTTTTAATTCCTTGAACTTTCCAAAGACTTCATCTTTTCCCTTCAGGAAATATATCCAGGTCTTCCTTGAGTAGTCATCAATGAATGTAAGGTAATATTCATACCCACTCAAGGATGTGGATGGCATTGGTCCACATACATCTGAATGGATCAGTTCCAAAGTACTCTTAGTCTTTGTTTCACTCTTTGGAAATGGGTTCTTTTCATTCTTCCCTTTTGCACATCCTTTGCATGTGCCATCATGATCAATCTTTAGATCTGGTAGTCCTATGACTACTTTACTCACATGAGGTATTGCTTTGTAGTTAATGTGAGCAAGTCTCCTATGCCATAGCTCACTTGGGCTAGTGGCTTCATGAACAAGGGCAGCTTCTGGATAGCCCTTGATTTTGTATAGACCTCCTTCCTCTTCACCAATAACAATTGCATCCTCAATTGATTTTCCTTTGGACCACATGAGTACTTGTCCATCTATGAATGCAACCTTATAACCTTTCTTATCTAAATATGAGATAGAAAGTAAGTTCTTCTTCAAACCTGGTACATATAGGATTTCCTTCATCTTCAATGGAGTTCCAGAATCAAGCTTGTATCTTACTTCACCAATTGCCTTGATGGGATATTGATAGTCATCTCCCAAAGATACCTTTTGTGGAGAGGTCTTTTCTTCTAGACTTGAGAGAGTCTTCTGTTGTCCTATCATTTGCTTTGAAGCACCACTATCAATGAGCCATGTATCTTCTCCAAGTGTTACTGTCCCAGAGAGTGCAAAGAATAGAACATATTCATCTGTATCTTCTTCTTCTACTTTGGTTCTCTTCCTTTTAGGCCTTACCTCCTCTTCTTCTTCACTTTCATCTTCTGCTAGATGTGCATGATGTCTTTTGTGAAAATTCTTATTCTTCTTTGAGGGACAATTTCTAGCAAAATGTCATAGTTTGTGACAATATAACACTTAACTGAGGAGAGATCTCTTTCTAATCTTACTCCTTCTTTCTTTCGAAATCTATTTGGAGGATGAGATTTCTTATGGCCATTTTTTATGGAGTTGAAATGACTCCTTCTTCTTTTGGTGTGAGTGGCCAAGGTTTGGTCATTGTCTTTGAGTAGGGCTTCTCTATTGGAAACCCTAGCTTCTTCTTGAATATAATCCTCCCATATCACATCAAACTTCATACTCTCTTTTCTGGCACACATAGTTTGAATGAATGACTCCCAAGGTCTAGTGAGACCATTTAGAGTAGTCATGACTAGTTCATCTTCATCAAGGGTATCTCCAATGGCATCTAGTTGTTCCTTGAACTAGGAAACCCTTGAGAAATAGTCTTGAATAGATTCTCCTTTGATCATATTGGTGCTCTTCAATTGAGCTCTCATGTTCGTCTTCCTATTGATGTTGTTTCCTCCATACATTCTGGAAAGGGCATCATGCATTTCCTTTGGGGTCTTCTTGGATGTCACTTGGGGAATCAAGCGGTCCTTGATAGAATTAGCAATGATTTTCTTTTCCCTAATCAGGTCCTTCCTATACTTCTCTTTGGCTTCATCTTCCTCAGGTTCTGCAACCTCATCTTTGATATATTGGGCAAGATCATTATCTTCAATAATGAGACCAATCCTATATTTCCATGCCTGGAAATTTTCTATACCCTCTAACTTGTCTTCAAGCTTAGTGCTTGGAGCCATCTTATCCAGGGGGTCACAGAGATTGAAGTTTCTCAAGAGATAGAATAACACTTACGAGGAGATGTGCTTGATTGAATTGAGAATACTGGTGTGTTCTGCTTCTAGAAAATTCAACTTTTCACCTTCTGGATTTGCAACAGAATTTCTGGTTTTCTGGTCTTCACTTTTCTAGTTTACTAGTGCACAGGTTCGCAGCTTTTCTAGTTCAATGGTGCACAGGTGAGCACTTTTCTGGTTTACTAGTTTTCTGCAATTCTGGTCCGAAACCCAAACTAGGGTTTGACTTTCCCAAAGTTCTACCCACTCAAAAAGTTCGATCTAGGGCTCGAAACTTTTATTTTGAGGAGGGCTATCCAACCGTGCAATCAAAATCCAAAAATTCCAACTTTTGCAGAAACCCTAATTTTCACTAGAGGAGAGATAGGTATTTTCACCTTGTGAAAGATGTCCTATTCAGGCTAGCTCTGATACCATGTTAAGTTTATCCTAATTTCACAAGCAAGATCACTGAAAGAAACACAAGCACAAGATAGACAAAGATTTACCTTAGGAAACCCTCATGGGGTAGAAAACCTAGCAAAGCTTTCCTCAATATAGATAATCAACCAATACAAATATGTAGTCCTCAACAAGAGCTCCTTCTCATCCTATGAAAACCTCTCTCTCTCCTAAGTGCCAATCACAAGTGAGTGAATGAATGAGATAAATGAGGAACACACCTCGTCTATTTACACTCATGTTCTAACTGACTTTTCACCCTAATGGGTACTACCTCTCCTAAGAGAGTATAATAACCCGTAAACAACTAACTCAAGGCTGACCTCATATGGGAGATCTAATAATCCTAGTTACCACAATCTCTCGGAGGAATAAACATCTACGGATATACAATAGGGTCTCCTCAGAGGAATGGAACATCTCCAGAATAATAAAGTACAAATATAATATTCTTAGAAGTTACAATATTTCAACATTGACTTCAATCTAAGGTTAACTTAAATCTAAGGTTGAATTCGATCCATGGTTGAATTCCATCCAAGGTTGAATTCAATCCATTGTTGGATTCAAGCCAAGGTTAACTTCAATCCAAGGTTGACTTCAATCCATAGTTGACTTTTAAGAAAGGTTGACTTCAATCCATGGTTGAGGTGAAATCAGTCCATAGTTTACTTTTAAGTAAGGTTCACTTCAATCCATATTTGAATTTTAAGTAAGGTTGAATTCAATCCAAGGTTGGCTTCAATTAATGGTTGACTTCAATCCATGGTTGACTTCAATCCATAGTTGACTTTAATCTATAGTTGACTTTTAAGTAAGGTTGACTTCATATGGTTGACTTAAATCCATAGTTGACTTCAATCTAGGGTTTACTTCAATCCATATTTGACTTCAATCCAAGGTTTACTTCAATCCATATTTAACTTCAATCCATGGTTGACTTTTAAGCAAGGTTGACTTCAATCTAATGTTGACTTTAATCCAAGGTTGAATTTAATCCTTGGTTGGCTTCAAATCAAGGTTAATTTCAATCCAAGGTTGAGATCAATCCATGGTTTACTTCAATCCATAGTTAACTTCAATGAATGGTTGACTTCAATCCATAGTTGACTTTTAAGCAAGTTTGACTTCAATCCAAGCTCAACTTTAATCCATGGGTGATTTCAATCTTAGGTTGACTGTAAGTTTGATTTCAATCTAATATTGAGTTAAATTTGACTTCAGTTAAAGGTTGACTTCAATCCAAGGTTGGATTCTTTTCATGGTTGCTTCATGGCTGAATTTGGTTGAAAATGGTTGTATTATGGTTATCTATGTTTAATAATCATCATTAGACATGGTTAAATATGATTAATAATCAATGACCATTTCCCATGGTTGACTATGGTGGAATTTGGTTAACTGTGGTTGAATTTGCTTAGTTATGGTTGGCTTTAGCTTACCACAGTTGACTTGGTTGACCATTATTTGGGCATGGTTGACTTTGATCCATACTTGAGTTTAATCCAATGTTGAATTTAAACCATGGTTAATCATTTGTTAGGCATGGTTGACTTTAATGCATCATGATTGTCTATTGCTAACTTTAGTGCATCATGCATAGTTGGCTTCAATCCAAAGTTGAATTCAATCCATAGTTGGATTCAATCGAAGGTTTACTTCAATCAAAGGTTGACTTCAATCTATAGTTGACTTTTAAACAAGGTTGAGACCATTCAAAGGTTGACTTCAATCCATGGTTGAATTCAATATATGGTTGAATTTGTTCATTAGGGTTGTCTAACCTTGGTTGACTTTATTCCATAGATAACTTTTAAAACAAGGTTGACATTGAACCATGGTCAACTATTGTTCAAGGAATGTTGACCTTAAATAAATTTTGACTATACTAAAATATGGTTGACCATTGTTTGGGTATTGTTGACTTTAAACAAAGTTTGATTATGGGCGAGCGCACAAAGTTGCTCCCCAAAAGTGTTACAACAAGGCCACGCTAGCTGGGAAAAAAAACCCGTGCACACACCTAAGGAAGCACGCACACGCCATTAGGTTCGGCACCAAACCGGAGAGCATGTGCGCTACTATGTGTGCGCACACAAATGCACGCACACGTCCCTGTTAAGGCAATAAAAAAAACATGGCATAGTTGTTTTCATTCTTTCCATTGCGATCGGGCGTGAGTCATCCATCGCGTGCGTGGGGCTACAGCCAATCAATTTCACCATTTCCACTCAAAATCTATCTCCATCCATCCACCAAGTGCATTGGATAGGTAAATTCCAGGTTGTTTGTCATTTTATTCATTGTTTTTGGTTTATTAAATTCGTAATAATTCCCAAATTATTAAAATAAAAGAGAAATTTTCAATTGCAGAGTGTAAACCCACACAATGAATGAAGAAAATGTTAACATGTAGTCTGGTGGAACACAAGAAACAAAAATCTTGGAACCAATGCTAACCCTCAACAAAATCCAAATTCCCAAGAAAATCAAAACCCCCAACCAAATTTTGACCAAGCTGACTTGAACCAATATGTAAATGTAATGAGAGTGCAGACTCGAGAACTAAGAAACATAGGGGAACCATCTTGAGATTCCCTTTCCCCCTCAATTGAGAGCTCAATTGACTCCCTCATCTAGGCGCATCACCAATTGACTAACATGACTGAATATAGAGCTATAAGCATGTGGGAGTATTATTCCATAGACATTTACAAGGAGGAAATAAAAGATTTGAATATTACAAAGGCCCAATTGTATAGTATGTTCACCGATGCAAGAACAAAACAACCACCGGACATTAGAAATCCACGTGTATGCATGGATTGGTGTCATTTCAAACCATGGAGGGACAATTGGATGCATAGGTGGTTCATGGTTTATGATAAAACTCCCTGCAATAATAGGGAGGTTCCAGAGTACTTCCTTCGACAACTATGGGCTGATTTTGCGCTCAGTTTACATGTCAACTATTTTGACATAATTGAGTTCCAGGGTTTTTGGTGTGGCTCTTCCCAAGATCGAAATGATGCTAGGAGGAACCCACTGAGAGGGCCACCAAATCCTAGGCGCGAGCCCAACCCCTATCCCCAGCCGCCTCAGTTACCCCATAGACTTGAGCAGATCGAGGGCACGATGAGGAGTGTTGCACGAGGACTGTTTAGATACACTCCCTTTGTAGTAGCTACTACAGTGGAGAGATAGGATGACCCTGATAGAGACACAGGTGCAGGGCCTTCAGGACAGAGTCAGGATAGACCTTTGATCGGTGGTAGCCATGTTGAGCCTTCTAGTTCGATGGGTATAATGCCACATCTTTGTCCCCATTGCGGGCACACTTTCCCTAGCCCGATCGAGGGATGCTATATGGAGCAGGTTAGCACTTTTTTTAATGTGTTTTAAATCATCACTTGATAATTTTTAAAGTAATTTTAAATTATTTGTGTTTTACTTAAACTATTATTTCAATGTATAGCTATTTAGATCCGAGACGCCGTCATGGGAGAATGGAGCATCTCCCAACTTGGATGCAGCAATGGAAGCTGCAATTGAAATTGTGGCACCTCACACGGAGGTATTTTTAGTACCCCACACAATATTGTTATTACTTATGGCATTTCTATTTCTATTTATTTATATTTATGACATACATGATGATAGTTCGCACAATATTTTTTAATATTTTGATTGACTGAATAATTACGTGTTTAATATGTTCATAACGTGCATGCATTTTGGTGTCCACAAGTATGAATGAACTACGATGATCATCCGTCTCCTCCAGGGATTGGTAGATCACCATATACATAGGTACAATGTGTAGTTAAAAGAACGCTTTTAATTTGAAATGTTACGAAATACTATGGTTTAATTTAATTTTTGTTTACTAAACTATGATATTACAAATTTGTATGCAGGGGTCACCAACAGTTGTACGCCACTTTAGTCCCATGTTTCCACCCTCTCCCATGATTCACCCCCTCACTGCCATCCAGAACCCTCTCTCCGTCCACCCCCTCCCTTCCATCCACCCACCCCTCTTCGTCCATACTCCCCCCTCCGTCCATCCTCCCCCATCCTTCCACGGCCCCCATTTATACATCCTCCCCATTCGTCCATGCCCCCCGTCTATCCACCCTCCCCATTTGTCCATGCCCCCCCTTCCATCCAACTTTCCCCCTTCATCCACAACCTCCCCTCTATCCATCCTCCCCCCTCTGTCTAGGACTTCCCTCCCATTCACCATACCTCGACATCCCCCTATCCCTTTTGGGTCGATACCCCCTATTGTGCAGCTGGTAGGTGTTCATAGTCCACAACTTCCTCCTCCACCCCATACCATCATGTCCTTTTCCACCATATCATTTCCAGTTCCTGCCACTATTGTGGAAACTACTATTCCATTATTTTCCCATGTATCTATAATGGTTTCACCCATAATTGCTGCATATACATCTGCACCCCCCCCATGACAGCATCAAAACAGGTTGTCCAACCAACCGCTCAACCTGCTAGCCCAGAAGCCTAGCCATGTCCATTTTCAGAGGTGTTCATGGTGAGAATCAAGTTAATTTATGAATTCTTTTTGATGCATTACCAAAAATTAATTTAAGCAATTATTAATTTTTAATGAAATGATTGTCGTAAATGTTGTAGGGTGGAATTGTTGAGAGGATCAACATATCCAAGCACTCACATCAGCGGTGAGTTATTTAAGATTTGAATTGTACATTCATTTTATAAATGTGGTAAATGTTAGAAATACTTGAAATTTATGGTATCTTCTGTCCTTTGTTTCAGAGCCTGGAGAGACGGTCTACTCCTAGATGAAAGAAGACCCGAGATTCTAGTATCTCCAAGAAGAGGAAGATCGATTTTGGAGATGCGCATGGGAGTGACCGGGGTGGTCACAATGCTTGACACACCATGTTATGTACATTAGTTGCGATGTGACACCTTTGGGCACTAGTTTCCAGTTTCCATGTACTTTGTATCTACGGCACAAGTTTCCATGTATTTTGGATCTACGACACGAGTTGTCAGATTTTGTATAGGGCACGAGTTGCCATGTATTTTGGATATATGACACAAGTTGTAGGATTTTGTATAGGGAAAAAGTTGCCATCGTATGTACATTGGGAACCATGTTCCACTATTTTCCTAAAAATTTATATATTTGTTCGAATTTTGTTCCACTATGGTTTTATCTCATGGATTTATATATAGTTTTGTTCGAGTTTTGTTCTATATATGTGTATAATGATTTGGATTCAAATGTATGCACATGAATATATATGTACAATGAAAATGGTTTAATTTTTATATGTATTATAATTTATGCAAGGGATTAGGCTACATAATAGGGTTTCATTATGATTAGAATACAAGCTAGGGTTTATGCTACCAACTAGATTTTTTAGGATAGGCTCTCATTTTTCTAGGATAGGCTCCAAGCTCTAGGGTTACTAGCTTAATGTTGAACTCCACTATCATGACACCATTGTCACCAACACCATGCCCACTACCACAATCACCATTAAGCCTCATCATCCTCTTGCTCATGGTGCCACCATCCTCATCCCTATGAATCATACATCATCCACCATCAACCTTATTCACTTTGTCTCATTGTCACCATCACCATATCTATCCTCACGCCCATTATCACCATCGTCATCATGTGCTCATTGTCACCATTGTCGCCATCATGCTCATTGGAGTCTAGGCCATTTAGCCATTAAAAGAGTAATTGGAGATATAATTAAATTAGAATTCCACAATAACCATCCATGCTGATGAAAGAGATGGGCCATAAGTTGATTTCTTATGGATCTATTATTGTCTTAAAAAGATGAAAGTTCTAAAGAAATCTTGCATTGCTTTTATATAAAGAAGGTTTGCATGTTGTTTATATTTTGCATGTGAAATACTCATCAGTACAACTGACCCCTGGTATGGAGATATCTTATTGTATCTTCAAACCAAACGCTTCAACCCTCAACTCTCTCGTGATGACTGTCGTAAGATCTGTCACCATGCAAAGTATTACTTAATCATTAATGATACTTTGTATCGCCGTGGCATTGATTCAATTCTTCAATGTTGTCTCACTCATGACGAGGTTGAACGCGTTCTGAATGACTGTCACATTGGGGCATGTGCAGTCACCTCTCTACGATGGATACAGCCCAGAAGATTTTGTGTGCAGGAGATTTCTGGCCTACTATCTTCAAAGATTGTATTGAGGCCGTAAAAAAATGTCCTCCTTGCTAACACTTCCATATGAAGAAGTGCGCTCATCCTGCCCCACTACACCCAGTTATTACCGTTGGCCCATTCGCAAAATGGGACATTGATTTTATGCACTATAAGCCTACCTCGGCCGAGGGGCATATTTACATCATCGTAGCTGTGGATTACTTCACAAAGTGGACCGAAGCTATGCCTAAATACAAGAATGACGGCAAAACCGCCGCACTCGTTATGTTCAATCATGTAATAGCACAGTTCAGAGTTCCTTAGGCAATTGTTATCGATCATGGTTCTCATTTTCAAAACCATATGGTTGATGAATTGAACGACAGGTTGGGTTTTCGCCATGAAAATTCAACACCCTACTACTCGCAATCCAATGGACAGGTCGAGTCCATTAACAAGGTCTTGAAAACTATGGTCCAAAGGATGGTAGGGACACATAAGTCCAATTGGCACAACATGCTCTTTTCAGCGTTATGGGCCTACCGAACTTCCATCAAAACTGCCACAGGCTTCACTCCTTTCCAATCGGTATATGGATTGGAGGCTGTTCTGCTGATAGAGTGCGAAATTTCGTCTCTACAACTCGCTGTCGAACTTCTTCCTAACACTACTGCTGAGGAAGAACGTCTCTTGCACTTCGCAAAACTTGACGAGTCTCGCCAAGATGCTTCTCTTTCTAATGAAGCGCATAAGAAATGCATCAAATCCCAATACGATAAGTCAGTTGAACCTCGTATCTTTAACGAGGGTGACCTGGTCCTTACTTATGACCAGAAGCACGACAAACTAGGAGTAGGGAAGTTCGAATGCATGTGGCATGGACCCTACATAGTCAAACGTGTTTTTGAGAAAGGAGCCTACGAGCTTGAAGACTATGACAAAATCTCTTTGGGTGAACCCCGCAATGGGATTTACCTGAAAAGATACTATGCTTGATCCCTCATGCATAGACTTACTTGTATATACTGTACATGGCATGTTTTTTGTGTTTTTGTGTGGTGTGACGCATTTCTTTTTTGAGTGTCTTTTGATCTTGTTTCCACTTCTTATACCATGTTCTGTCTATGTGTGCAGATGGAAACGTGCTATGGATTTGCAGACGACGCCATCCAGCATATCCATAACCTTGCTTCGGCTGCCTAGGTACTGTATTCCCCAACAGGTGAACTCATTAGCTCAGGAGGAAGTTGCCTAGGGTTTGCGACCAACAATGACGTAGAGTATCAGGCAGTAATCGAAACCCTAGCTAACACCATTTCCTTGGGTATGAACCACATTGTCATCCACATGGATTCTCAATTAGTGGTTTCCCATCTGAACCGAGTGTACGTCATCCATGATCCCACCTTACTCTGTCTCTTCAGACGAGTACATCTCCTAGAAAGGTCATTTGAATCCATTCAGTACCTGCACATTCCATGGGAGTTAAACACAATTCCTGACTCGATGGCCAACTTCATTTTGGATTGGTACATCACACACACATAATATCCATAATATGTAAAAGCATTCACAACATGTAAATACAATGTATAAAAGCAAACATGTAAACAAGATCAAATCACTAATCATTTTGAAAACACATAATGTATAAATCGTCGGTAATGTCTATATATATATATTGCTCAAAAAGTAGTGCTGGTACAAAATCTGAAGCACGATGGCTTCCAATGAGTCTCTACAAAAATATGTAGCATCATAGCTTTCAGTAGTACAAAATCTGAGGCCTCTAAGCTCTCAATACAAGTATGATAGTGTCATCAGGCCTGGCGCCTGACCCATAGACCACCCCTAGCATGGATGGCATGCTGTCACTGGGTGAGGAAACAGTCTATGGTCCGATCCACCTTGCGGAGTAAGGCATTGAAGCACACAGATGCTCCAACCCCAAATATTTGCATGGGCCTCGGTATGTCATCAATAGCTAGCTCTGGTACCTCCACAGTTAGCTGGGATAGGTTCCTGTACACCTCCTCCATCTCCTCGATGGCAGCATGAGCACATGTAGGAACGACTACCTCCCCACCTCTATCTCTCCTCGCCAGAAGGGAGAGACCCACCAGCCGTACAGGGCCCACATCTGCACACACATATTACATACTTGTCAGCACTGCATCAAAAAAATCATATAATATACAAAACTAAGAATACAAGGGTTTTGTTCTCACCTAGGTCACCCCATGCTGCACCCTCCAGCAGCACCAAGTCAAGATCCTCTCAAAAGTCCATGCCGCTGTATGGAATGTCCTCGACCATAAGTGACTAGCCCTCTAGCTAGCTGAAAATCTCAGGACCAAAGCTAATGATGGGCCCGCCACCATGATGGGTCATGACCTTAGCCCATCTGAGCATGTGGGGATCCCTCGGCTCCCTGTCATCAAGTACCAACTGCGGACGTAGAAGAGGAATCCGCTCTAAGAGGAACGATACTATGATCGATCCATACCCAAACTGCTTGAGCTCCCCTCGCTGACACTTGGTCAGCTGGGCTCGGATGTTTGCGAGGAGACCCTCGCACTAGTTGAAAACCATGGGGGACATACAGTTCTCCGTATACAACATTTGGGTCAGAGTAGCCGTGTGTGGGGCTTGGCTACCCGCCACCCTAGTAATGGTAAGCAATACGGTCCGCAGTCGACGGCTCACCACATTCCTAATGAGAATCTTCCCGCTGGAAGGACAAGAAGTAGCAGCACAGTGCTGTGACACCATGTCCTCAACTGTATAGTCATAGGCCCGTGTCCCAGTAAGATGTACAGCGTCCCCTCTTCAGGACAAACCAGTGAGAAAGTAGATATCCTCAATGTCTATTATGAGGATATGCTCACCTATCACAAAGTACTGTTGGGCTACATCCCAACACTAGAGCATGTGTGTCAGCAGTGGGATCTGGGATCTCATCCCCTGGATCTCAACGAACTTGAGTAACCCGCAGTTTCTCAAAGCATCCACGCATTGTGGATCATTCACGACTTGTTCATCCTCGAGTTCGTTTTCTCTCTCTTGCCACTCCAATACCATATTGGCTAGCTGGTAACCTGCCAAGAAGGACATTTAAACACTATTAGGTCCTACTTCAACCCTTAGAAGTCCACTTTTTTATTTCCTTTTGATGTTTGGCTTGTGGTTTTCCACCGTCACACTGTACGTTTAGGTACAGTGCGATGATGTCGCACCTCTCATTTTTGAGACTTGTGATGACTCGGTCTCATCGCAGGTACTGAAAGGGCAACCTGCGACGATCCGAGGGCGCATAAAGCCCTCCATTACACCATCAAAAACCCAAAAAATGGACATAAAATAAAAAACTAAACCACTAGAAAGTTGTTGGATGAAGTTTAGGCCTACCTGATCTGGACGGTTGGTGAAATGGCAAATCGTAGCTCCCGAAATTGGTAAAGGAATTTTTGGCTCCAAATTGGTACTTCTCCACCCAAATTGGCAATTTGAACAATGAAATCTATTTTTGGCCCATATTTCTATTTATAAATAGAATGGAATATTTATTTTCAAATATTTTGATGCTTTTGGGCCATTTACTATAGTTTTGACCATTTGTCATTATATTTGGGACTATTTGACACTTTCTCTAGTGTACAGGAGTCGTAAAGTTGTCTTTTGTACCGTTTCTCGCATCACCAACAGTAACTATAGGTATGAACACCCCTTTGAATGTTTTGTCATTATTATTTTTTAGTCGTAATTATTGCATGAGGATGAGTTTACTCTCCATTTGTTCTCATACTCATGAAACCATGAGAGCAAGTACCAAGTTATGATTTATCACTTTTTCGAACTCGTTAAACTCCCACGGAAAAGGACACCCCCGGAGTCTACCGTTAAGCTCTTTTCAGGCTCTTGAAAAACGAAAAGATTGCCAAGCGAACTTGTCGCGTTCATGCTTGTTAAAGTATTTGAATGGTCGTCTTCCTGGTGATAGTTTACCCCTTTTTCGGACTAGGGGGTACTAATTATGAAAAAGGAATACTCCATCCAATCATGACTAGAAGAGTCCTCTCCCACATTGTTTTACCCTTTTTCAAGCGATGAGGCTAACTTTACGAAAAAGGACCATTGGAGTCTTCTTTAGTTCTTTTTAGATTCTCTAAACATGAAATGACGACCAAGTTTACCTTCCATGGAATCATTAAATTTTCACATTGAAGGGCCCATCATGGGACGAACCGCTCCTATCCCAGGTTCAGAAAATATTTGGGATTGGACTCATCTATGAGATGAGCTATACCGAGCATCTAGTTACCCTCATCAAGCTCGTAAAAAACACATGAGGCACTCATCATTCATGATGCGAAAAAAGGAAAGTGTTTGTGTTACATACCTTAGTGGTAGTATAAAGTCGTTCTTGAACATGGCACTCATCTGTTTGTCTATGAGTCCCCGCTTACTTTTTGAGTCCTATTACTCCTTTGAGTCATTCGGAGAAAGCTTCCATCATCAGTTGCATTAGAAGTTTGCGTCATTCTCATTGTGTCAATACTACCAAGTCATGCCATGCACATGTTCAAGAACACGTTCGCTATCTATCATCTACAGTCAATACACGCATCATCATGCCGTTGTTACTTTGAGTCAGTATTACATGTTACTGTACCATCCGATCCACTCTACAAATCTTTTGTCGTGTTTTGTGTCGATTGATGGGGGATTCATCATGGCCCTCCTTCGACGTATTCATCCTTGTTGACTTCAACTCATCATCTAAGGATCGAATCTAGAAACCAACCAAGTACCTTGGCCCTGCATGCCTCAATGGCAGGTTACCTTGCTTTCATCATGAGTTTACATCATTGACTCTTGATTGAAATATTTCATCTTGCGTTCGACTTCAAATCATTTATTCACGCTTGATGATATGTACTGTGATACCTTGGGAATCATTGACATCAATGGTGATCTCCCTCACACTTGTTAATGGTTTACATCAATGGCCAGTAATCAAGTGGTTTCTACCATGCTCGACGTCAAGACATTTGTAATCACATGGATAGATTCGTATCATTGCGGGTTCAGCTTGAAGACCCTGGGGAGTCATGTTTTACCCAGGTTGCGATGGATTTTGTATTTAGTCATATTACACGGATCCACTTTTGTATTGGTTATCATCTCATCATGGATCTATGCTTTTGTCTAGTAGCCATGATTGTGTTTAGTCGGTCATTACTACCATGGATCTATAATGTATTGGTCGGCAGCCATGTTGTACTTCATATGAGATTGTCCGTTCAGAGTCAGTTGTACTGCAGTAGTGTCCTTCGTCCGTCGAGCCTATTGCCATTATTTATTTCAAAGCACTTAACCTATACATCCTTAACAATTTCATGCTTTGGGGGGCATTCTGTTACACCTAAAATCTACCCATCATTAGATTCAATGTATACATCCCTGAAGTCACCTGGACTAAGTATTTTCATCTGGGAGGATTTGCACTCAATTCTGCAATCTTTTGAGAGGTCATCGTAGGTTGAACATTAGCAACATGTGACATCACATCTTGCTCCACTGCAAGGTGCAATGAGGTATGTTAATGGGAAAAAATAGTCTATACGAGATCCTTCTCAAAACTTTCCCATTTAGGGGCTTATCCTTGACCTCTAGGGGAGTTGGTACTCGACCCTTAACTCTTTGGGAGGATCCCCTATCTCTCTCCTACCATCTTTCAATCTATCCTATCCATACCCTACCCACTTAGTCCTATATAAGTGAGGCTCACTCCCATCCCAAAGGGAGGAAGACTATGGTATCTACATGCTGGTGAGATCTCTCTCAAGATACCTCCGTTCACCCATTGGAGAACTCATACTTCCTTGGAAGGACATGGCAATTGGCTTGGTTGGAGAAGGGCTACTGCATTAAGTCTTGGTTGTAGTTCTATATCTCTATCATGTACTCCTCTATTTGCAGTAATACAAATGCTTTCCACCAATATAGTTCTTATGTACAATGATATTGAGTTGTTTACCTACTTAATTGTTTACTTAGATTGCTTATTGTATAGATGTATTTTATTGGTTTCTCTTGTTTCTTTGTCTTAATAGGTCTTGTAGCTTGGATCTGATGAGCGTGGGACGTGGATCAACATTCGAGAGAAAGGATTGCGTGGTAAAAAAGGTAATACATCTAGTAATTGGTCCTTAAGTAGATCTAGGAGATGTGTTTGTAGTCTGTTCTATTTGTTCTAGACTCACATTGAGCTACGGAGATCTGGCTCACGTCCGCTCGAGTGGATTGTCCGATAACAGAGGGATATCTGAGAAGCTAGTTAAATGAAAATTTAGGATATATTGATGTTCTATTTAATATATTTCACTACTAGTTTATCAAACTCAAAAGTTAAGGGATAGAAAATAGGGCATGGAAGTAGAACATATAAGTGACAAAAATCAAATGGATGTTAACGTAATGGGATTTTCATTTCCATGGATATTCATGTTTTTAGTTAGATATTCATTTAACATTTTCAACTAGCATCAATTTACAAACAAAAGCATTTCAATTCAATTCCCTTCTCATATTGGGTAAATATGACATAGTGAGTACATCTAGTAAGACCCACCTCTTTTTTCTAGTTAACAAGGAATAACAAGGAATACATTACTATTGGAATGGATACCTTTAACAATGTTCCTTCTAATTATCTTGACCTCTACAGTCATAAATCGGGACTTCAAGTAGATCCACATGCAAATAAAGGTAGTAATGCTTATCTTGCTTCATCCATTCAATACAATTTGATTTTCATCTATTCCTTGCAACAATCCCAACCTATAGACATTCATAATTTATGTTTCTAGGTAGATCCACATGTAAAGAAAGGCTATAATGACTTGCTTCACACAGTCTAAAAAAAAATTAATTCATATATGATTTCAATATAT
Source organism: Larix kaempferi (assembly GCA_027924585.1). Taxonomy (NCBI): domain Eukaryota; kingdom Viridiplantae; phylum Streptophyta; class Pinopsida; order Pinales; family Pinaceae; genus Larix; species Larix kaempferi. Next base: position 6,414,402 of record BSBM01001312.1, on the reverse strand, counting down.
AGGAAAACAACTACAGGGATTTCACAACTATGATTAAAACCCCAAAAAAGAGAACCGCAATTTTAGCCTTAAAACTTGGAGTATTCACAATTTCCACTAGTTGTTCAATATACCTAATCAGTAAAAAACATAGATTATGGATAAAACAAAATAATGTGGTTTACCTAGAGTGAAAATCAGCCTCAAAGAACTACAAGTAATTTTTTCTATATAAGTATGTGTATAGTATACACAAAGAAACAATACAAATACTATAGTCCATTGTCATAAGGATAACACCTAATGGTGCCTACTATGCCAAAACCACATGTTAAATATGCATATATTCCTACTAAGTAGATCGAAGTTCTAGGGTTTTCCCATAGAAACTTGATAGAGACACTTACAACCAGGTCAAAGATACCTCTAGTCTACCTTCAATCTACTTAACCTACCTTTCCATATGCCATATAAAAATGGGGAGATCTAGTTGGTACCAATGTTATGGCATATCCTCTCTAATTGAATTATGGTAAAACACTTTCTTATGTGTTTACATAACATTAGGAGGTCAAAGGTGTTACTCTATAATGGCTCACATTTTCTCAATATTGTCTCAATATATTAGGGAGCATCACGATGTGGTTATAAGTGTATGACCTCTTGTCTAAGGTGTGCCCTTAGGGATTTAACCAAGAACAACCCTCATTTCATCTCATTAGCAACATTTACCTAGCCATTCTTCATATTTATGAACACTTGCGAGCCAAACAACACTAAGACATGTCCTATATGGTATTTTGAAAGATCCTTTATGCATGTGTGGTAGCTAACGGAACCCAAGTCTGCTCGTTGGTTTGGGTTCTGTGACCCTGGAGCAATTCCTCAAAGCGTCCCTGAATGGCCCTGGGGTTCCCGTAAAAAATTCTCGTGGTAGAAAAACCGTGACTTCGATTCTGAATCTGTCAATTCCGATGGATCTGGGATGCCGCGTTTCAGCTAGGAGCCCCCCCAAACCATGCCTTGAAGTCTCAGAAACAATGATATTGTGCCATCTCTGAAGCTACGGATTTGCTCAGTGAAGGCCATGCCAATCTTGCTCAAGGGGGTCCTTTATGATACGAAGGCTCTTTGGCATGCGTGGACATCATGAACACGTCCACAATGGCCATGTGCACGTGTGTGATCAGATGAAACCCAAGTATGCTCACCAGTTTGGGTTCCATCACCCCAAAGCAATTCCTCAAAGTGTCCCTGAATGGCCCCGATGTGCCCGATGAAAATTACCGTAGCAGCAAAAATGTGACTCCGATCGTGAATCCGTTGATTCTGATGTATCCGGGGCACCTGGTTTCAGCTACCCCCCCCCTCCCCAAACAGTGCCTCGAAGTCTTAGAAATGGTGTTATTGTGCCATCTCTAGAGCTAGGCTTTTGCTCAGTGAAGGCCATTCCAATATTGCTCAAGGGGGTCATTTACGATCCGAAGGCTCCCGGGAATGTGTGGCCATCGTGAACACATCCACAATGCCCACGTGCATGTGCAGAAGGTGATGGAACCTAAGTCCACTCGCTAGTTTGGGTTCCGTGCCCCCGGAGCAATTCTTGAAAGTGTCCCCAAATGGCCATGGGGTGCCCAAAAAAAATGCCCATAGCCAAAAATCCGTGACTCAGATTGTGAATCCATAGATTTCAATGGATCCGAGACGCCGATTTTTAACTAGCCCCCCCGCCACACCGTGCCTCTAAGTCTCGGAAACAATGGTATTGTGCCATCTCCGGAGCTAGGGTTTTGCTGAGTGAGGGCCATGCCAATCTTGCTCAAGGGGGTCATTTCTCACCCGAATGCTCCCAAGCATGCGTGGCCATCATGAACACGTCCACAATGGCCATGTGCATGTGCGAGATCTGACAGAACCCAAGTCCGCTCACCGGTTTGGGTTCTGTGACCTCGGCACAAGATTTGCATGGCTTTCATTGAGCAAAACCCTAGCTCCAGAGATGGCACAATATCACCATTTCCGAGAAAGACCTCTTTTGAGAAAACCATAATTCTCACCAGGTTCAAGAGAGATCTTTCTTGTAGTGATTTTGCATGTAGCTTCCATTGTTCTTCAATGATATCATTTATCTCAGTTTTAAACCACAACTCCTTTCAAAATTATTTACGAATCTTCTTTTCCATTACTAGTTCGTATGATCTATTTTTCACAAATTCCTTTCATATATTTTAATTACTTGCTTGTAGAATCACGAGATTCTCATCGGTTGATTTTTACTTAGCAGATAGATAAGTAAAATACAAACAACACTTCATTGTTAGGTACATGATTTGGATTCTTTTATAACTCCATTCCATTTCATCATCCCCAAAATCTTTGTCTTCATCATCTCTATAAACAAAAGGCTATGCTTCATTATGCATCCTATGTATTACATGATCTATAGAATTGGATCCAGGAAGAATTTCCTCCTTGACCCATGATCATGTGCCTTATTCTAGTGAGGGTCTATGGTTTGAACTTTGAATTAGTTACCAGTCTTGTTAATGCTAATCTTCTCTTGTAAACCCAAATTTTGTAAATTTCACTTGCAAGATGTAAATGCATTTTTTCCCCAAACCTTTTCAAAAGTGAGGTGGACATGAAATTTCTCTAAATCCAATTTGATTTTTCCCACCATTGGAAATCCTTTTGATTACTTAATATTTTAGCCTATATGTTGGTATTTAATTGAATGTATTTTTACTTCACCTAACCTTTTGCAATTCAAGTCTACCACTTGGGAAAAATAAGATTGAAATTTCAAACCTTTGTACAAAGAAATGTTAAACAGGGATGCTACAATTGGAGGTTGATAAGAAAATGAACGGAACCTACCTACACCAAGAAGAAGAATCATGACTCTTCCTTTTGATTGTCACTTGTCAGGAGCCACAAGTCATGGGATTGAATCCATTCTCCACCACTATTTTCTATTTTCTATTCCTACCTATTGGTGAAGGTCCCCTAGCAATGTCACATGATCAACAGTCTCCATGGATATACCTCCTTTTATCCCTCAATACTGCTTGTGAATTTGATTTGTATTCAAGTGGGTATGTTAAAACTTCCTAATGTATCTACACTAAGGATATAAGTCAACAAAATAATGAAAATACTATGCGTATGCTCTATGGTTTAATTACTTCTTTCTAATGGACAACATCAAACAAAAACAATCAATCAAATAGTAAAACCAAACCCACACAAATTATATATAGTGCATAGAAAAATTGATAATGGAGAGACAATTGTGGGTTGACAACTCTCATCTTAATCAAGGTTTGCAGGGCACATGATCATGCATACAACTACACACTCCTCCCTATGTATTTTGGTGTTTGCAACACCTGTATTTTGGAGTGTCCAACTCGTGCAACACCTCTCTTACAATATATTTATTAATATATAATGGTATTAATATGTATGATATAGATCATCCACCCAAGTACATTAATAGTACACAGTTGTCATCTAAAGTTTGAAATATAAATATAGACTAGATTGATGAAGATCAGTCTTCAAAAAAGGAAAATGAGAGACTTCATCATACAATGGCCCTTGCGAGTGAGAAATTTTTAGTCATTATTCAATTGAAAATGTAATAGTTGTGTCGATTATTGTAACCATGTTTTCTTATTTCAATTGAATCTATGTTTCAAGGATGAAAATATTCTATTATATAGTACATGCCTGCATAGTAGAAAGCATGAATTATTCCTAGATCAATGAAATCACAATGATAAAGAATGGATGCCAAAGTATTAGTTTGTCAATAGCTTTAGTATTTTATCTTATTTCCTAAATATTAAACTCAAATCTATTCTCATTCAAAAAAATTTCTAGGAAGTTGATTTTAAGCTCATTGCCACTTCAAGCTCAAATTGTATATGCCAATGTTAACAATATGAAAGCATTGTGGACACTTACCATAGAATTTGGGAAATATTGTTCATGTTTATTTTGATAACTGAAAGAGTGCTAAAATATTATTGGTGCCCTCTTATTGATTTCCTTTATACAACTTAGCAATAGATAAATGAGGCAATGCTACAGTAGAAACAATATCCTAATCTACTCTATACTGAGAATTTTTTAAAAGGGAATATTTTGCGAGGACAATCATTTATTTATTTCTGTCTTGCAGAATCAAAGAGAATAGGAACTTAGATATTTGGATATCTTTTTCAAGTATGGGATCTCACGGAACCCAAGTCCACTCGTCGGTTTGGGTTCCGTGAAACCAGAGCAATTCCTCAAAGTGTCTGTGAATGGGCCTAGGGTGCCTCACGAAAATGCCCATAGCATCAAAACCATGGCTCGGATCACGAATACGCCGATTCTGATGGATCTGGGATGCTGGGTTTCATCTAGGGGCCGCTCACACCATGCCTCAAAGTCTCATAAACAGTGTTATTGTGCCATCTTCGGAGCTAGGGTTTTGCTCAGTGAGGGCCATGCCAATCTTGATCAAGGGGGTCATTTACGATCCAAAGGATTCCAGGCATGCATGGCCATCTTCAACATGTCAATAATGTCCATGTGCACATGCGGGAGTTGACGGAACCTAAGTCCGCTTGCCAGTTTGAGTTCCGTGACCTCAAAGAAATTACTCAAAGTGTCCCTGAATGGCCCTAGGGTTCCCAGAGAAAATGCCTGTAGCAGCAAAAATGTGGCTCGGATCACGAATCCGTTGATTTTGATGGATCCAGGATGTTGATTTTCAGCTAGGGGCCTCACCACACCATGCCTCTATGTCTCGAAAAATGGTGCTATTCTTCCATCTCCGGAGCTAGGGTTTTTCTCACGAAGGGCTATGACAATCTTGCTCAAGGGGGTCATTTACGATCCAAAGGATCCCAGGAATTCATGGACATTGTGAACACATCCATAATGGCCATGTGCATGTGCAGGAGTTGACAGAACCCAAGTCCGCTCGTTGGTTTGGGTTCCGTGACCCTGAAGCAATTTCTCAAAGTGTCCCTAAATGGCCTCGAGGTGCCCAGTGAAAATGCCCGCAATAGAAAAACCGTGGATCAGATCATGAATCCGTCGATTCCGATGGATCTGGGGCATCAGGTTTCAGCTAGCCCCCCCCCAACCACACCATGCATCGAAGTCTCAGAAATGGTGTTATTGTGCCATCTTTGGAGCTATGGTTTTTCTCAGTGAGGGCCATGCCAATCTTTCTCAAGGGGGTCATTTACGATCTGAAGGCTCCTGGGCATGCATGGCCATCGTGAATATGTCTAGAATGGACATGTGCACATGCAGGAGATGACGGAACCCAAGACCGCTCATTGGTTTGGGTTCCGTGACCTCGAAGCAATTCCTCAAAGTGTCCCTAAATGGCCCCAGGGTGCCCGGTGAAAATGCCCGCAATAGCAAAACCGTGGATCGGATCAGGAATCCGTCGATTCCGATGGATCTAGGGCATTAGGTTTCAACTAGCCCCCCCCCCACCACACCATGCCTCGAAGTCTCAGAAATGGTGTAACGTCCACTTCCATCATCAAATGCAGGGAAGGAAACATTAACAACACACCGGGCTTTTGGTAGACTTAGCCCCAATATTTTTACTCATAAAATTCATAACAATTAAAAACTTCTGTGTGCATATTCGAACTTCAATAAAACACAGCGGAATTAAACATAACAACACACATAAGCACAAACATAAGATGATTCCATATGCAAGGATTCAATCCCATTCTTATGCTATGCATAGACTTCATTTCAACTTCATTAACATGAAGAATAATCATTCAGATTTAGCACATCGCAGAGCACAGAATATATATATAAATTAAAATCACAGAGAGCACTTATCTTGCAACGCAATGTCCAACAACTGGCTACGTGAGAGAAACGTTCCACCCAACCATAGATCTCTATCCATCCTGTATTCTTTCAGCTAAGAGATCACCCTCGAGCTGGGCTGTGTATCCACTAAGGAGGAACTAGATGGCTCACTCGCAGTCAGGGTTTCACTCAGACAGCCATGCTAAGCCAACACACAGTTGGGTTTTTCAAGCATGCAATAGGAGATGGAGGAGGATGCTAGTCCACTGAGCTCAATCCCAAAACCACATACACTTCAAGTTGGACTCAGCAATCCCATCCTCTATTCATACATCCACTCTTTGATTTCTCACAACTCTGTCACAAATAACCCCAAATCCGTCACTGATTTTTTGGACAGTTAAAACTGGGTTTTCCCATGGATTTTGGGGTAGCTATTGTTCCCAAATTCGCCCCAAGGCTCATACCAACGGATCCCCCATTGGATTTCACTGTCTAATACCCATTCTGGGTGTTTTTGGCTTCCCAAAACATGGGTTCATTCCATGTTGCGATTTCTAGTTTTCTCACTCATGGGAGCTCATTTTTGGATGGATAATGATGCTGGGTTCCTCCACCATCGAATGTGGATGAGAATGAAGCAACCTCCCATGAGGTTGAGTGACTGATTGCACAAGAAAACAGAGCTCATTACTGCCCATACGAATTTCTGGGCTGCCTATGCTCTATTGAAGCCATGGGATGACATCTCAACCACTTCCTTACAATAGGCATAAATGTCATCTAGGGAAGTCAATGGGTTCTCATAATGACATATGGAAACCTATGGTTCACTCCCTAGCCCCCCTCACCACTCCCTAGTGGATACACGTGGCCGCTTCTCATTCGTTGCCTCCATAGACAGTTTTGGTATTTTATATTGCATGATGTTTATTTACATCCTTTTTACAATTTCCATGGCTTAAGAGCACATGGGCATCAAAATATCAATGCTTGCCTTTTAAATAAAAATTCAGGCTTTCACTAGCAGGGCCTTGGCCTTGAGCTCCACACTAGGAAAACATACATCACATGTACACATTATTTACATTAAATGCTACTACATCCTAAGAGTCAGAATGGGGTATTACAAATGGTGCTATTGTGCCATCTCTGGAGCTATGGTTTTGCTCAGTGAGGGCCATGCCAATCTTTCTCAAGGGGGTCATTTACAATCCAAAGGGTCCTGGGCATGCGTGGCCATCGTGAACACATCTCAAATGGACATGTGCACATGCGGGAGCTGACAAAACCCAAGCCCACTTGCTGGTTTGGGTTTCGTGACCCCGGAGCAATTCCTCAAAGTGTCCCTAAATGGCCTTGGGGTTCCTGATGAAAATTTTCACGGCAGCAAAACCGTGTATCGGATCATGAATCCGTCAATTCCGATGGATCCGAGACATCGGGTTTCAGCTAGGGGATCCCCCACACCATGCCTCAAAGTCTCAGAAATGGTGCTATTGTGCCATCTACGGAGCTAGGGTTTTTCTCAATGAGGGCCATGCCAATCATGATCAAGGGGGTCATTTACGATCCGAAGGATCCCGGGAGTGCATGGACATCGTGAACATGTCCAGAATGACCACATTCACGTGCAAGAGCTGACAAAACCCAATTTCATTCTCTGGTTTGGGTTCCGTGACCCCAGATCAATTCCTCAAAGTGTCCCTAAATGGCCCCGGGGTGCCCGACGAAAATTCCCGCAGCAGCAAAACCATGGCTCTGATTGTGAATCAGTCAATTCCGATGGATCTGAGATGTCAGGTTTCAGCTAGGCTCCCCCGACATTGTGCCTTGAAGTCTCATAAATGGTTCTATTTTTCCATCTCCAAAGCTAGGGTTTTCCTCAGTGAGGGCCATGCCAATCTTGCTCAAGGGGGTCATTTATGATCCGAAGGCTCCTAGGCATGTGTGGCCATTGTGAACATGTCTAGAATGGGAACGTGCACTTGCGTGAGCTAACGGAACCAAACTCTGCTCACCGGTTTGGGTTTCATGACCCCTGAACAATTCCTCAAAGTGTCCCTGAATGACCCAAGGGTGCCCGATGAAAATGCCCACAGCGGAAAAACCGTGGATTCGATCGCGAATCCGTCTTTTCTAATGGATCCAGGACATCGATTTTCAGCTAGCCTGCCCCCCCCCCGCCCCCGACACCATGCCTCTAAGTATTAGAAATGGTTCTATTGTGCCATCTCCAGAGCTAGGTTTTTGCTTAGTGAGGGCCATGCCAATCTTACTCAAGGGGGTCATTTACTATCGGAAGGGTCCCAGGCGTGCATGGCCATCATGAACACATCCTGAATGGCCACGTGCACGTGCAGGATTTGACGGAAAGTCCGCTCATTGGTTTGGGTTCTGTGACCCTGGAGCAATTCCTCAAAGTGTCCCTGAATGGCCCTGGGGTTCCCGACAAAAATGCCGCAATAGCAAAATCGTGGATCGGATTGCTAATCCATCGATTCCGGGTTTCATCTAGGGGAACTCCACACCGTGCCTCAAGTTTTTCTCTAATGGAAGAATAATTTTGAAGAGTCTTTATATCTACTTTAAATATTTTACATGTGTGTGATAGTAGGTGACATTGCCTTGTGGATTTGTCTACAATTGATTCCGACAGTACACAACATGCCGCATTAAATATTTTGTACGAGGAGTTTTTCCAAACAAATTAAATGCAGACTATACATTTCTAACAGCATGATTGTTGGCCTCTGAAATTCTAACTACCTTTATGCCCAAAATTATCCTAACATTCTCGTCACCGATTTGTTGTGGCCCTTCGTTCACAATTTGGTCCTGCAAGGGAGTGTGTTCGACATGTGTGTGCTCTTCTTGGGGAGGTTTCCAATTAAAAACTTGTTGAACATCCATCCCTTCATACTCGACATCAAGCAAGATGTGATTAACTTCAACCACTTCGTCATTGCTTGTTGATGGATCTAAGGCACTAACATTTTGATGTCTAGGGTTTTCCATGTACAACATGGACTTTTCTCTTATCTCATGGGACTTTTTCAAGGGGCGACTCCTTCCTTCTAGAATTTCTTTTATTATTACATTTGTTTCCCATATTCAATATTTTTTTTAACAAAACAAAAATATCACCCCTGCAAGAATGAACAACAAATAAGATATTAAAACTCAATGTGCATGATTATTAAAGCTCGATGTAGCAATTGATTATTTACAACAACATCTATTGAGAATGTTTTCATATAATCTTAAAATCTATTGAGAATTCCCTAGATATAACAACAACATCACCTCTACGAACTCAATTGGATGGTATTGGATGGTGGTGTGGGATGTTAGTAGGAGCACATTCCCTACAAAAGGAGAATCTCTTACTCACTTCATTTTCATGTTTTGGATGAAGGAAAATTGCCCCAAAATATTAAGAGTTTTCAATTCTTTAGGTGTTTGTGTGAGTTGCTATAGTGAAATCATGAGGAATTCAATAAATGTTTGTGTACTATATTGAGCCATGTGATTATGAAAGGTTATTGGTGGTGATGCAAGTAAGTTTTTTTTATTATCTTCATGAAAGGTTGAAAGCATTGCTTGGTGTATGTTGTAGTTTTTTTGTGGTAAGATGTTTTTATTGTCTATGTTGAATATTAAGAAAAATAAAATACATCTATCATACAATTCATGAGGAAAAACTAAAATAGATACAATTCAAATAAAGTGAATGAATACTAAAATACATTTAACAAGAGGAAGAGGTCACCATACCTTAAGGATTATGATTGCTCTTTTCTTCAAATGTAAAATGATCTTTTGATGTATCCACTATACGGAAGAAGAGTTCAAGTGTGTCCAAGCAACATGAGAATTCAATCCAAGGAGCCAAATAGAGTCCAACTATTGTGTATTCAATCAAAGGAGCCAAATAGAGCCCAACTTGTGTGTATTCAATCCAAAGAGACAAATAGAGCCCCAACTGTTGTGTATTCTATCCAAATTCAAAGAAACACCAAATGGTGTGTGAATTCAATCCACAATGCAAATGGTTTTCAGACTGTGCATGAAAACAATGAAAAATATGCGAGAATGAGAGAAAATTTGCGGGAGAAGAGTGTCGATTATTTTCTGAATTTTATGCTCAGCAGGGCCAGCTCATACTAGGAGCGCGTGTGCATTAGATGCGCATCATGCATGTTGCTAGCGCGTGCGCGCCTCTATTGAATGTTGCATAGTTCAGTAGGTAACGTTTACTACATTTATCGCCCAATAAATTGATATGTGTCGGTTTACTCCTAGAGCCCCTCCCACATAATGGCCTTTAGGCTCTCTTCTAAACCATAATCCCTAAGTGCATAAGTGATTCTAGGAGTTTAAGGGTTTTGGGGTGAGGGTTATAAGAATTGTAGGTTAAGAGTTAAATGTTATAGGGATTGTAGGCAAGTTATGGGGTTAAATGTTATATAAAAATAAAAATCTACCAATCTTCATCATCATAAGGAGCTTCTCTAATTTTGGACATAAGGAGCTTCTCTATTTTTGTTGAATCATTACTAGTGTGAGATGATGATGATGATGATGATGATGATGATGGTGATGACGATGATGGTGGATATGACAATGATGATGAATAGGGTGATGATGATGATGACGATGATGATGATGAGGGTGACGACAACGATGATGATGAATATGATGAAGATAATGATGATGATGATGATGATGATGATGATGATGATGAGGATGATGAGGAAGACGGTGATGAGGAAGATGATGATGATGATGAGGAAGAGGGTGATGATGATGATGACGATGATCATCATCATCTTCATCTTCATCATCATCATCTAAATCGTCTTGATCATCATAAGGAGATTCATTAATTTTGGATATAAGGAGCTTCTCTAATTTTGTTGAATCATTACTAGTGTGAGATGATGATGATGATGATGATGATGACGGATATGATGATGATGATGATGATGATGATGATGATGATGAAGATGATGATGATGATGATGATGATGATGATACTAAGATGATGATGATGATGATGATGACGAGGAAGAAGATGATGATGAGGAAGAGGGGGACGAGGAATATGATGATGATGAAGATGATGATGAGGAATAAAGTGATGACGACGATGATGATGATGATGATGATGATGATGATGAAGATAATGATGGTGATGATGAAGATAATGATGGTGATGAAGAATATCGTGATGACGATGATGATGATGCTAATGTTGATGATGAATATCATGATGAAGATGTTGCTGCTGTTGCTGATGATGATGATGAGGAAGAGGGTGATGATGATGAATACGATGAAGATGATGGTGATGATGATGATGATGAGGATGATGAGGATGATGATGGTGCTGATGTTGATGATGAATGTCATCATCTTTTCCCTTGTCATATTCATCCTCATCATCAGCCTCATCATTATCATCGTCATCATCATCATCGTCCTCCTATCCATCATCATTTTCAGCTCCCTCTTCCTCATCAACATCCCCATCATCATCATCTTCTTCATAATCCTCATCCTCATCATTTTCATCTTCATCAACCTCATCTTCATCATCTTCTTCGTCGTCATCATCATCATCATCATCATCATCATCATCATCATCATAATAATAATCATCGTCATCGTCATCGTCATCATCGTCATCGTCATCATCATCATTGTCTTCATCATCATCATTATCATTGTCATCATCATATTCATCTTCATCGTCGTCATCATCATCATCATCACCATCTTATTATCATCCATCATCACCTTCTTCTTATCATCCATCATCTTCAGTATCATCATCATCATCATCATCTGCATCATCATCTTCATCATCATCATCATCATCACCCTCTTCCTCATCATCATCATCATCTTCCTCATCACCCTCTTCCTCATCATCCTCATCATCATCATCATCATCATCATCATCATCATCTTCTTCATCGTATTCATCATCATCGTTGTCATCACCCTCATCATCATCATCATCATCACCCTATTCATCGTCATCTCCACCATCATCATCATCACCATCATCATCATCATCATCATCATCATCATCATCTCACACTAGTAATGATTCAACAAAATTAGAGAATCTCCTTATGATGATGAAGATTGGTTTTTATTATTATTAGCAAGCATAGTTCTGGGTAATAATCAGAAAAATAGTTGATAAGTCCCTGCTTTTGAGAATACCACTTGACATATAAAGAAGAAAGCATGTCACTCTAGCAATTACTAGGGACTTATGATGTTGGTCATCTAGGGAGATAATGACAAGACTATCAAAAAAAAGATCCCTGCAAGTGCACGAAAACATCACACAGTCCAATGAGCCTGTGTAATTTGATTAAATGTCATTGACTTTAATTTTCACAAAATGCCGAATTGTCACGTACCCACCCATTCAACCCTGGCAAGGCAGGGTACATGATGCCAAATTCAGGGCTTTCACATGATCTCAGCCCATTAGTTAGATTCATAGAAATAAAAATGTGAATGTGCAGATGTAAAACAAATCAACTATGCACAGCGGAATTAAAATAACATCCACACACATTACTCATGCATACAGCATATCAACAGTCATTGAATTAATATAGTGCAGAAGTAAATATAGAGGCATAAAAACACTTATCTTCATTTTTGCAACTACCCAAGTAACTAGCTATGTCGCTGCAACGTTCCACCCAACCATAGGCTCTTCAACAGCTTATATTGAGTCCGTCCGAAGGCCACCCCCGAGCTGGGCATGATTCTCACAAGGAAAGGGGAACATTCCGGCTCCCACGCAGCCCATTGACCATTTTATCTCAGCCAAGCTAGTCCAACTGGGTTTATCAGGCTACACTGGAACCCTGGAGGCTTACACTCATGCTCAAGCCAAAGCTATAGATACCCATAGCTCATAGCCAACATACTCTTCTCTCACACAGCATGCACAAACAGGGGCAGGGATACATATTTTAAATAGTAGGATTTACAAATAGGATGGCCATGGGTTTTCTCAAAAACGTCCCAACCAAAAATGGATTGTGGGATGGGGCAAACAACCACAGGGAGGAAAAAACGATTTCTTCCCCAATATCTCGGCCTTCAACAGCCCAAAACAGTCTCTATTGAACCCCCATTCAATTTCCCTTCCTCCCCACTGGTATACAACACATAAAATGCCCTTCCCTACTGGGGAAGAAGAAGAAAACGTTGCCACACACCTGGAAAACACCCAGGTAGCTCTAAACTCGTGAGGGAGGAAGAATGATCGTGGATCATGGCTTGGGGAAGGAATTCATGGTTCTTTTCTTGCCCAAGGAGACAAACACGATTTTCGATGAAGGGTGGCTTGCCCATACCCGAATTTGGACAGCCATATGCCTCCATTCCCAAGGCATTAACTACCTCAACCAACTCTTGGAAGAAATCAATGGTTGGGTACAAAAGTCAACATGGGTAGTTGAGGGTTTGATGGGTTCTCTCATTGACACTTGGCTTGAACTGATTGGCTCAAGGGTTTGAATGTCCCCCCCCCCCCAATTCCTTGTGAAATCATGGCCCCATCTCTTTGTTGCATTGCATAGCTAGTTGTGGGTATTTTTATTAAAATGCATATCACATGATATTTGAATTTCCAATGTGCATTGTTAGCACGCAAACCATATGCATCACTAAATCGATGGCGGGGCCTTGGCCTTGAGCTCCTCACAACGATTTCATAACACTATTACATCATTTAAAATGTTAAAGTGATAGGGTCTAGATGGGGACGTTACATTCCCCTCCCCTTGGAATAACACTGTCCTCGGTGTTCTAATACTTCAGATTATATACCCACTTTACACATGTCCAAATTCACAATTGGTGGCAGGTCTATCTTGCATTTCATCTCTTTACTTTGAACTTTCACGATCAAGTCCTTTGGCTTCCTCAAGCTACTCTTGCTAGCTTTGGTCTTTCGGCTCTACTGGTGGGCATTGCTCCAGGGCAATCCCTTCCCTTTATTCACCTTCCAGCTGATCTACAAGTCTGGAATTTCATGGATGCCATCTTTCTTATCGTCCCGGCAACTATCTGAGGAATATTTCTAGCCCAAAGCAAATAGCTTTTGGCCTGTTGCCATGATCAATGTGCACAACTGGCTCTTGCTTTCCTCACTAGCGATCATTTGGCTAGTAACAGCTGCAACAATGGTTTTCAATTTCTCACCTGTGAGACTCATCATGGCAATTCCTGTTAGGACAAGCATAACACAATGTTAAAATTAGTCGATTAATTGCCTAATTGACATGGAACGTCCATGCTTTACTCATGAGACTTCCACACATTTCATGCTTTCCCAATATACACAGGAACTCATTCATGTTCATCCTTTCACCGGAAATAACTATTTCAGCATTCACAATTCATTTCAAGCAATTAAACACAAATTGTTTTCATTTATGACATGCACTCAATAGTCTTTTGTTTATGAGATGCATCATTCAAAAAGGAAAGAGAAGAGTAAGAGTTTCCCCCTCTTAGTCTTGTTCCAATCCGGAGCCACACCATCACTGGTGGTTCTATGCTCCTTGGCCTCTTTCACTTCAATGTGAATGCTTGACTTGCCCTTTCTTGGCTATGACACTTTAGTGTCTAAGGTCTGTCTAATGGCTTTCAATTAGGGAACCCTTCCCCATTGTTGCTTACAGAACCTTTGGCTGCTAGGAACCACACAGTTCCACTAGCACCATCTTTTATTACTGCTCATACTGAGCTCCTTAGGACAGCCATATGTCCACATGCATCCTCTAGATGCTTTCATAGTCCTTGCTTCCAGCAATACCTACACTCAAACATTGAGTCAATTCACATGTTTAGTGTATTTTCATAGGGTTTATCTCCAAATGAGAATTTAAGAAATCATAATTAAATCATATACACATGTATATTCATAAGCAAGAGTTGCAAGATAACCAAATACTTATCTTTATAGGATGTCTTCACTTTATCCCACACGATCCTTCTTCGCTTTCTAAGCATTGGATTTCCCGTGGATACAACAATGAATGTTGGGCCAGCACGCAGGCTACTCCACAACCATTCGAATAGGCAATGCCAGGCCAGTACGCTGACTGGTTTTATCAATTGTTTAAGGGAATGTTTGGCCAGCACGTCGGCTGCTCCACAACATCAAGTGGTTAATGTTTCCACCAACTATTCTCTGAATTTACCAAGAATTTATAGCTCCAACCAGTTACTCTCTGGCTTTACCAAGCATTTATAGCTTCAACCAGTTACTCTCTGGCTTTACCAAGCATTCATAGCTTCAACCAGTTACTCTCTGGCTTTACCAAGCATTTATAGCTCTTTCAGGGTCCTTGTTTCCTGTAATGGCCAAGGTTTCCAACAAAGAAACAACTGTGTATTAGCTTGGTTGCAATAAGACTTGTACCTGAAATCTTCATTATTCCAAACAAGAATTAAATGAAAATAAATACTTATCTGTATTGTGCGTTTCCTCACTACTCCACAGGTTTCCTTCTCTGCTTTACAAGCCTTGGATCACCTGTGGGGTGGATGCTTGGCCAGCACACATGCTGCTCCACAACATCATCCGAATAGGCAATGCCAAGCCAGTGCACCGACTGGGTTTATCAGGCATCCCAAAAATCAGTATGCTAAGCCAGTACACCGACTGGGTTTATCAAGCATTTCAAAAATCAGTATGCTAAGCCAGTACGCCGACTGGGTTTATCAAACATTTCAAAAATCCGTATGCTAAGCTAGTACGCCGACTGGGTTTATCAAGCATACAATAACCATTTCCAAGCCAGTTCTCCGACTGGGTTTGTCAGGAAATAACACCCTTCACCAATACCTCCACAACATGCAAGTAACCAATGCCAAGCCAGTACACCGACTGGGTTTGTCAGGCATTAATTTAACAACATGCCAAGCCAGTACACAGACTCGGTTTGTCAGGCATTAATTTAACAACATGCCAAGCCAGTACACCGACTGGGTTTATCAGGCATCCAGCAACTTTTCGCCACAACTCCCAAATAACCAATTCCAAGCCAGTACGTCGACTGGGTTTATCAGGCATACAACAACCATTGCCAAGCCAATACATCGACTGGGTTTATCAGGCAATATGAATAACATAACATGATTACGTGGCTCCTTTTCTTATGCAACCAGTGGTTCCCTCCAGGAACTCCATAGGTGACTCACTTGACTGCAGGCTAGCATGGCCCCACAATACCCACTCACACTACCCAAGGATGATACCCCTGTTCTGCAACACAGCTCCTCGGGCCTATCCATCCCTTCTAGTGTCTTTTAGTGTGAGCGTAGAAAGGTTACCACTGCCCATACAGTCCTCTTAAGCACCCTTTCTTCACCTTGCCTCTTACGTGCAACACCGAGTTGCATTTGTGTAAGCTGTTAGCACAAGAAGGATAAGCAGGCTCATCAGTATTGCTACCCAAAAATTGTAATCATATTTCATATCATTCACTATCAAGTATTGAAACACCAGGAATGCGTCCATTCCCTTAGGGTGTAGTCAATATTGAAAACCCTAACATAACCCATCACCTGAAAGGTATGCATCCCTTTCCAATGTGAGCCATGTAGGCCTTAGTCACACTCAAGCAGTCTAGAACAATAATGAAATAATAAAACATGCTCTGCATATTAAGTCTAATAACCAAACATGTATATCCTTGGTTAGGGTTACCGAATACTCATTCGTTTCACATATGTATATTTTCTTCATTTGTGAGGAATGGGGGCTCCCTTCTCTGAGTCAACAGTCCTTCGGTTTGCCACCCCAATCTTTTCACATGCCATAACCCACACATGCCTTCTTGGAATAATTTACTGTCTCACTCTCATTCTTTACCATCATGCAGTTTGGCTGAGACATTATCAACATTTACAATGGCGTTTCACCCGAAACCCATTTCCAAAGCATGGGATCCTTCCCATCTAGTTTGGCTTCTGCAGGCCATCACACATGGTCTTCCTGCAATGTGTCATCCTAGCACACTTTATCAAATAGCCAAACAGTCAACAACATTTAGCAATAAGCTTCAAATATGATTGTTCCATAACCAATCAATAGCATTAATAATTAAATTCAATATGAATTTACAATTCTGTTTCCTACAGAAATTGATTTGCTTAGTAATGAGTCTATCCTAATATTGTTTGGCTCTTGTAAGTGGTATCACTCTGCCCATTATGGTTTCACCCTTGCTACCATACCTGAACATCCACCTACAGCATGTCCTCCTAACACAATTCTATATAAGCCAAACAATCATTAGCAATTATAAGCAATTCTCAAATCTGAAATTTGTAACTCTGTTTTCCTACAGAAATTAGATTTGCAACTATTTAAACCAGACAATTTTCAGATTCATTTCATGCGTAAATTTACAACCGTGAGAACCTTCTCATAACCTTTGGCTTTTGCACATGGCAGATCTCGGTCTTTACTATGGACTTATCCTCATTGCCATGCGCAAGACTTTTCTACCTGAAAACTGAAACTTCAATCAGCCAAACACGTTGTGAGTATCTACGCACATAATCATTCATTGCCATAACAGTCACTGAAGTGATCTCAGAATTATAATACTCAATAATTCAAACACTTTCAGCTGTTTAACATTTGAAATGCAATGAAATATATATACATTTCTATATATGCATCATTATCACAATAGAATTTCAAGACATAGTCACACTATCCATGCAACTTAAATAAATCGTAAATACTCATTATTTCACAGTCATATCATTCATACAACTCTGTCCTTTCACAGAGCATTCTAGCAGCCCATCGATCATGATTTGGCTCTTCATGTACTTACTATTATGCATTACCATAATCAGGACCACCAGTCCTCACTTGCTTTGGTTATTAGGCACATAACCAACATACACAGGGCATGATATAAATTCATATGAATGCATTGAGATTTCTAAACAGTCATAGGGTGTAAGGATCATTTTCACACCTTACCAAGCTTGGTAGGTTAACAGTCCCAATCGGTATTCAATATCACATGCAAACTAACTCAACATAACTCAAACATAGTTGAAGAGATCTTACCAAATCCTCTTTCAACATTCATGCAATTTGGCACCAATAATCATTACCTGCATGGTTACATTAACATCGCCTGATGTTACTTGATCAGTTAGCCTCTTACCAAGGCTGCTCAGTCCTTTTGCAAACTTTATGATCATAGATTTGTTGCACCATCCTTTCTGCATAAGGTTGTTGGCTTCATGCAACAACATCCTCAGCACATTTAGCCATGCTCTTTGTTATCTTTGGTCCTACAACCAATACCAACATCAATAGTGATTATCAACCACAACATTCTCCATTAGTGGTTTATTGCATGCAGACTTCATTATTCTACCAATATGCAATATCCCGTTTATGCACAAGCATTTCCATATGCACTATGCAATGTTTGTTAAGATGCCATCTAGTGCATATACATCTATGTAATCCCTTACATTTTTTTTTTACCATTTTTATGCCATATGACAATTTCATAACTTTAAGTATGATAACAAATAGGGGTTTAAAGAATTCCTCCCTTTTCGATCCCTCATTGTAACATAGAATTCCTCTTCCATCTCATGCAATTGTAAGAATTGCCCATATTGACAACAAAATTTGTTTGTCAAAACAGCCGCTGGCACTCTTCTGCACTAAATATCTATGATATATGTAGACGTCATTCAAACTTTGGTCATGCATCATTGTTCCCTACTGGACAAGCTTTCCAATGCCTATCTTCATGCTCCATTTCGACATCGGGTGCAGAAACTGCATCTCTTCAAAATGACAACTTTCACTCCGATTCTGCACATTTTACACAGTTGCATTTTGGTCCAGAATGCCAACTTTAGCCACCCGTGGAAGAAAATCTATGAAGAATCACAAAAACTTATATACTAGGTGAAGTTAGTCCATATAACAAGGAACACTCAGCAATTCACGGATTTTAATTCCGATGCACCATTCATCTTCTATGAATTTCTGGGTTTGACTACTTCTCACTTTTCACATTTTTCCAAAATTCCAAATTTTGGGCCAAAAATGGCTATCTCCCAAACGGTGCATTTTTGGAAAATCTTCGTCTAACGGAAACTGTCCATCTTAATGAGAATATGAAATGTCTAGTTCAGTAATTTTTTTGATTCCCACATCTAGGGTCACTTTTACTGTCCACCAGCTTTTCAAAATCCCGAGAAAGTGGCCCGGAACAGTGTTTTTTGGCCTTCTTGCTCACCCCGACTCCACATCCTTTGGATTTTGGATCCAATATTATGAACTTAACATCGTGCCTGCTTCATGGCCGTGCCTAATCAATTTCAGCTCAAACCGACCTTCCGTCAAGCCTCGAGACTCCGTCCTTCAAAAGTCACTATTATCCATTTTCTGTCAAATCGGAGTGTAATGGGCTCGGGGTCTTCACTGGTTCTTTCATGGCTCTCGTCAATGGCTTCTGAACCCCATAGGAATCATTCCATTCTGAGTCCAGACGTTCCTTCTATCCAAAAATCAAGTTTTGGTCACTTTACTCCTTTTTTTTTTTTTGTCTGTCGCCGTTGCGGCGCGATTTGCCGATCACTCCTGCAATTGCGGAGCAATTCGGCGAAGGCTCCTACAATTGCGGATCCTTTCGGCGAATGCTCCCGCAGTTGCGGAGCCATTCGGTGAATGCTTCCGTTGTGGAGCGATTCGGCGAATGCTCCCGCATTCGCGGAATGCTTCCGCCGTTTCGGAACGGTTTGCTGAATGCTTATGAAATTTCGGGGCGATTCGGTGAAGTCTTCTGCAGTTTCGGAATGACTTGCGGAACTCTTCCGCAAATTTCAGAGAACTCCTCCGCGTTGCGGAACGGTTCGCGGAATTCTTCCGCAATTGCGGAAAGGTTCGCCGATCTCTTCCGCAGTTTCGGAAAGATTCACGAAACTCTTCCGCAATTTCGGAAGACATTCTAGAATTCCTTCCGCAAATTTCGAAAGAGAATTCCTTCCGAAAATTTCCTTTCGACGCCGAATACTTAGAAAAAAATTTCGCTATTTCGGAACAGTTTTTCCGAATTCTTCCGCGTTGCGGAATCTTTCCGCATTTTCGGGACAACTTCCCGAACTCTTCCGCGATTTCGGAACCGTTCACGGAATCCTTCCGCAGTTTCGGAAGACATTCCCGAACTCTTCCGCGTTGCGGAAATGTTCGCGGAATCCTTCCGCAGTTTCAGAAGTCATCATAGAAACTTAGAAAAAATTTTGAAATTGAAATTTTTTGAAATTTTTCCTAAGTATCGGTGCTGAGCAGGAAGCATACTTACCTCTACACCTATGATAGGTAGCCCCATAAAGGCCCAATGCTGCAACCAGCAGCTCTGATACCAACTGTCACGCACCCACCCATTCAACCTTGGCAAGGCAGGGTACATGATGCCAAATTCAGGGCTTTCACATGATCTCAGCCCATTAGTTAGATTCATAGAAATAAAAATGTGAATGTGCAGATGTAAAACAAATCAACTATGCACAGCAGAATTAAAATAACATCCACACACATTACTCATGCATACAGCATATCAACAGTCATTGAATTAATATAGTGCAAAAGTAAATATAGAGGCATAAAAACACTTATCTTCATTTTTGCAACTGCCCAAGTAACTAGCTATGTCGCTGCAACGTTCCACCCAACCATAGGCTCTTCGACAGCTTATATTGAGTCCGTCCGAAAGCCACCCCCAAGCTAGGCATGATTCTCACAAGGAAAGGGAGACATTCTGGCTCCCACGCAGCCCATTGACCATTTTATCTCAGCCAAGCCAGTCCAACTGGGTTTATCAGGCTACACTGGAACCCTGGAGGCTTACACTCATGCTCAAGCCAAAGCTATAGATACCCATAGCCCATACCCAACATACTCTTCTCTCACACAGCATGCACAAACAAGGGCAGGGATACACATTTTAAACAGTAGGATTTACAAATAGGATGGCCATGGGTTTTCTCAAAAATGTCCCAACCAAAAATGGATTGTGGGATGGGGCAAACAACCGCAGGGAGGAAAAACGATTTCTTCCCTAATATCTCGGCCTTCAACAGCCCAAAATGGTCTCTATTGAACCCCCATTCAATTTCCCTTCCTCCCCACTGGTATACAACACAGAAAATGCCCTTCCCTACTGGGGAAGAAGAAGAAAATGTTGCCACACGCCTGGAAAACACCTAGGTAGCTCTAAACTCGTGAGGGAGGAAGAATGATCGTGGATCATGGCTTGGAGAAGGAATTCATGGTTCTTTTCTTGCCCAAGGAGACAAACACGATTTTCGATGAAGGGTGGCTTGCCCATACCCGAATTTGGACAGCCATACCCCTCCATTCCCAAGGCATTAACTACCTCAACCAACTCTTGGAAGAAATCAATGGTTGGGTACAAAAGTCAACATGGGTAGTTGAGGGTTTGATGGGTTCTCTCATTGACACTTGGCTTGAACTAATTGGTTCAAGGGTTTGAATGTTCCCCCCCCCCCCAATTCCTTGTGAAACCATGCCCCCATCTCTTTGTTGCATTGCATAGCTAGTTGTGGGTATTTTTATTAAAATGCATATCACATGATATTTGAATTTCCAATGTGCATTGTTAGCACGCAAACCATATGCATCACTAAATCGATGGCGGGGCCTTGGCCTTGAGCTCCTCACAACAATTTCATAACACTATTGCATCATTTAAAATGTTAAAGTGATAGGGTCTAGATGGGGACGTTACACGAATTTACTGGTGGAATGAAGTTGAGGGATTTTATAATATTTTTAATGCCAAATAATGTGGTATGTTTTGAATGAATTACATGTATTCATCGTCCGGGTGGGAAGTGATTAGCAACATAGACTTCTTCCATCTTTTTTCATCTGTTAACAACAATAAAGATTACAACATGCTTTAAATTCCCTTCCGTCTCCATTGCAAACACTATAAAAACTCACTGTTTCCTGAACATAGTCGATGCTACAGGCCACACTAAGAAGTATAAGTACCTTCTCTCAATGAACATTTGGAAAAATCATACCATCACCCACACCCAATGATCATCATGACACCCCACTAATATAGGGCTCATTTCATCAGTGACCTGATTTATGGATTTTGATGTTTTGTGACTCTTGTTCTATGTGATGGAAAGTTAGACCTTATTTTATTAGCTCTTTTGTATGTCGAGTGGCAATTTTCAATGCAAAGTAATGGCTTGCAATGAAAGTACACAACGGACACAAACAGTAGAAAGAAAACTGCAGAGAACCAGGAGGAAATTTAGGGCCATATTTATTAAAATTCAAATAGCCAAATCTATTGGCCTTATAACAAAATCAGTGCTGAATTTGGAGAGGTCTTAGTCTCTATATACATGAATTCGCTCTTCAGAAGGCACAAAGCTAATAAAAAACTGAGTGGCCTTGACTAGATCAAAAAACTTGTTACAAAACTGAAAAGAGTTCATGGCTTCACTCAGTTAAATAAAAACCTTAAAAGTTTACAACTACATTTTTTTTTGTTTTGGTTTTTTTTCTCATAAATTGTAAGAGGGTGGCTTCATCTTCTGGGTATTGCCCCGTTGTAGTTGTTGTGCCCTCTTTTTCCATTGATTGTGTGGATAAGCACTCCCACAGCATACTTCTGGTACGTCGATTAGTAGGGGGTGGAGGTGGATGGATACGGGCATCATCTGCAAAAACCATTGCAGTTATATAGATATAAGTACATAGTTATTATTGATATACATTTTTCATTATTTTCAATTTCATTACAATTATCTTTATCTACTGGCTGACTAGACGAGTCAATTGGAGTGTTCATTGCCTCTGCCATTTGTTCCTCTCCCGAATGAGCATGAGAAGGTACATGCTCTGCCATTCATAGAAAAATTTTAATTAGTAAACGTCATCAGTTATGTATTTAAAATCATATTGAATACATCTGTTTTATAGCATACATACCTAAATGGCTAGGCAGCTCACCACCATCTTGTAGTACTGGTTCGGTACTGCTAGCCTCGCTGCTTTTGTTGGTATCGCACTGAAAACAAAAAAAGACACTCATTTTTCAATGTAATCATTCATGGATAGATTATGCAAGTTCATTTTAATGATGTCCTTATTGATTTTATTTACCTCAGAGTCAATCAATGGGGAAATTGGGGTTTGCCCCATGCTTTTTTGACGTTCCAGCATGTTGAGCCCAGAATTGGCCCTTTTTGACCATCATTTATCACTGTCCCTTACCTTGTCTTACATCAATTACCTTGGCAATTCAACTTATTGTCCTTATATATTCCCCAATTTACCAAGGTATGGCCGATTATTGTTTTATTGCGTTAATACTTATGATTGTGATGATTAAAGCTGTTCATCTCTTAATCTGTGCTAACATGATGCGATTTATGAAGGTAGTAAGACAATAGACTGCAGGAAGATCGGAGCTGAACAAGTCATGAAGGAACGATCATCGCTTGTGGAAGGTTCCTTGGGGCTCAAATCGGCAATCAAGGCATAGGCGTGGCAGGGCAGCTGTAACCGAAGAACTATCTTAAGCATGTCGCTGCTCGAATCCAGCTGTGAGCTGGAAGGACCCTCACTCTTGGGACGATTAATACTTCTCCCATATTTGGATATTTCAGTTCTGCCACGCGTTGTAACAGCTAGATTATTTAGGGCGCCTGAAGATCAGAGATCTTCACGGCTGCCCAATTATAGGTTTAGATGTTGCAATTTGTATGTATAAATATGGGGAATTACCTCGACTGAGGGGTTGGACAGCAATTAATTAATTCATCTTGTATTAGCAGTCAAGCTGAAACTGTGTACTTATCCTTCTGTTAATATAAGGAGTTGCTTCTGAGTTAAAGAGAGTGTTGTTCAACCAACGTCTCTGTGTGAAGACTGGGCCCGTCTTCCACAGAGATTGCTGTGTTAAATTAGGATTTCATCTTTCTTGTTGTGTGATGCTTTGTTCTTCCTTTTGTACGCAGCAGCAATATTTATCGTGTGAATTTTCAGTATAGTTAAGGATCATATTTCTGTGAGTTTGGTAGATGATGTAGAATAACAGTCGACTGAGTAAGGTTTGCTTTATATACAATTCAATTACAGATCATACACACTTGTGTTCATCTTACAGCTGAGTTGCGATCCCCTGAGTTCTTACGATTTATCATTCTGATTGTGTGTTGCTTGATTTCCATTCTGCAATTTAATATTCTTAGAACAGTTAACTCAATTATTTCACAATTGGATTTCTAGATTACTGCTCAGTTTTTGCTTTACGAATTCCAGGTTGATTAGATCAGGCAAGTGATCGTTCTAGGATAGAAAGGAGATTCCTTCCTATTGTTCATTAGATCTTATGTTAATTTTTAGTTGATGCATGATAGAGAGGGTTTGAATTATAGCAGTGAGAAGGCTTTGGATTGCTTAAGATTCTGGGGATGAACATGAATGATAGAATATAGAAGTATTTATTGCTAATGGTTTTGTGTTTAAGCATATATTGTGCACTTGTCCTTTGAAATAAAAAGACTTTCTCGGGTTGACAATAAATTTCATACGCTCTGTGTGTTGATATTTAATTATCTGCAATTAGAGTGCTTGAAATTTTGGCGCCGCTGCCGGGGAAGGATAAAAATTAAACACTAGTCATTAGTTGTATCTGATAATTGCTTTTAGTCAGTTTTTTGGTTGTTTTTGAAATGATCTGCTTCGCATGAATACGAGGGGGGTAAAACGCGATCACCTCCCGACCCCCCAAAACCCCACAAATTACTAACAGTACAGGTGGTTCGGGTCGTGGTCGAGGTCCACCGCTGGGCAGAAGAACATTCATTGACGACCTTGTTGACAAAACTGATTCAGCTGTCAGATCTCGTCAACAGGGGACTCCTATCAAAAGAGGCCCTGCTGATCCTGGAGCGTTAGCATCAGGATCTACAGTGGAAGATACAGGAGCAGCTGTGATTCCTGCATATACTCCTGCTAAAGAAGTAACAGCTGATTCAGCTGTTGCAACCGAAGAATACGCAGCTGTTACAACCGAAGAATACGCAGCTGTTACAACCGAAGAATACGCAGCTGTTACAACTGAGGTAAAGAATAAAGGAACAAACGAAGGAGAAGATACAGAAGAAAATATGAGTAATAGACATGAGAATGAAGAGGAAGAAGCAGTGGTACAGTACCATCATGAAGATAATTCCCCGCCAGAGACCATGGCAACATTACAATTTCCAATACAGCAGCTAGAGGGGACAGCTCCTATGAAAAACATCTCACCGTCGGTGTTACCCCGCTTCCATGGTAGGGCGGCAGAGGATCCAGATGAATTCCTTTTTGAATTCGATATCCTCTGTCGCAGCTATGATTATATCACAGATGCTCAAAAGTTAAAGCTTTTTCCTGCCACCCTGAAGGACAATGCATTACGATGGTTCATGAGCCTTGGGGGAGGGACTGTTGCTAATTGGAATAAGATGAAGCAAGTGTTCCTGGAAAAATATCAGGAATATTGCAACACCAGGGACAAAAGGGAGGAGTTATTCAAGATGGTACAGAAGGAGGATGAAAGTTTGGAGGATTTTGTGGAGAGGTTGCTGTACAATGTGCAGAGAGCTGGACAGACGAACATGGGACTAGATGTGCTGAAGATAATCTTGCTTCGAGGAATCAGGGACGATTGTTTAGACATGCTAAATTTATTAGGAAAAGGGGATATCTCTAAAGAATCTTTTGAGACAATTGTGGAATTATGTAAGAGATATTCCAGGGGATCTTCTAGGCATAATAAGCAGCATAAACGAAATAACCTGGAACGTGATGTATTCGACAGAACTCAGAAGTCATCCAATGGGGGAGCTACACGTGCAGAGATAGGCAATCTTCTTGAAAACTTTAAAACAGAAATGATGAGCTCTATCTCTTCAGAGATTGACGTCTTGAAGGCCAAGCAAAGACAGGCAGTGGAGGATCTCACACTAGGGGTGTTTTGTCCCCGATGTAGAAAGACTCATCCACTGAAGGAATGCCCTCTTGACAAAGTACAAGTGTGTCAGCTGTGCGAGCTGAATCATGATATGAAGGACTGCCCCACGTTGCCCCAAGTGAAGGCTGTTCTGCAGGCATCAACTCCAGAGGCGGATTCAGCCTACTTCATTGCACAGAAGAAACCCTGGCAACCCCGGAATCAAGGTATGTCTCCCGATTCATTTCCATTTTTGAATAATTTGAATAATTGGAATACTAATATGCAAAACGTGAATACACAATTCCCTTCAAATTATGCTCAGTGGAATTCCCCTCAACCTGCGATGCAAGGTTATAATTCATGGAGTCCTTGGACACAGCCACCTCATCAACCTACTTCATGGTCTCCTGGATGGAGGAACTTCCATCCTGGGAATCAGTTTCCTCAACCACCTCCACCTCAACAGTTACCGTATCCTCCATATCCTCAATTTCAGCAATATCCTCAATACCTACCTCAGCAGTCGCAGCTGCAGCTGCAAAATAATCCTGTGCCTAACATACCAATACGGCCTCAGCTGCCTGCCCAACCTAACCCTAACCCAAATAATAAAACAGTCCAGCAACTGGAAACTCTCAATATGCCAGCCTACTCTCTCTCCCCTGTACCTTGTAATGACATTCACTTACGGTCTGGGAAGATAGTAGAACGTGTAACTTCAGAAAATATTCCACCAACTATGTATGACAAAGGAGAGAGTTCCCAGCATCCTTTTGATCCGGTTCCTATCATTGAAGATGCTGAGCATCCCTCAGATGGGAGGGCTGAAACATTGAACGATGAAGTGGATAACACGCAGCCTACCCAGTTGGTAAGGCAACCACCTTACCCTGAGAGATTGATGCTGCCACAAAGAGGGGGGCAACCTCAGTTCAATCTCTTAGGAGAATTGAAGAACCTTTATGTTAAGATTCCCCTTTTACAAGCTCTTCAAGATGTACCTATCTACGCTAGAACTGTTCGGGACTTGTGCACTAAAAGACCGGGAAGGAAACCCAGAGATCCTCCTACTGTTCATGTTATAGGGAATTTATCCGCTTTAATGACTGGAAAAACCCCTGTAACTAAGTATGAGGATCCCGGCAATCCTACTGTCACTGTACACATAGGACAAACGCAGATACCCAACGTACTAGTAGATTTAGGAGCTGCGATCAATGTTATAACGATGGAGACTGTAAAGAAGCTCGGATTCACCAATATTAGACCGACCCCTACTATCTTAGAATTGGCAGACAAATCCACCATCAGACCTGAAGGGATTTTGGACGACCTCGTTATTTCAGTAGACTCGTGGGAATACCCTGCCGATTTTCTGGTATTACAGCCAAAATCACAGCTGGGGGGACATCCATTGATTTTAGGAAGGCCCTGGTTGGCTACAGCTGATGCTTGCATCAGCTGTCGATCAGGATCTATGACTATATCTGATGGCATGGAAACCAAAAATCTTACCCTGTACCCTCCAGCAAGGCCGAGTCTAGAAACTGAAACCTCCCTTTGGATAGAACAACAAGAAGAAGAAGATGTTCAGCCATTACTAACAATAGGGAAGGCACTAACTTTCAAAAACGAAACAGAAGACGATACCATTAATAACTTCATTAGCGAACCTGCTTCTGTAGACAAGGAAGTTTATCAACTTCTGAACAGTACCCTCAGCAAAGAAGAACAAGAACAGCTTACGGAGGAAGCACTATCCAATGACACAAATATAATCCCAGTATTAAAAAGCTCGAGAAGTATTCCTATTGAGGTAGAGCCTGGAAGAACTTTGAACATCAATCCTGCTCTCTCCTCAGAAGAACAAAAGCGCCTAACCAATCTCTTGAAGGAACGTAAGGGAGCATTCGCCTGGGAGTATACAGACATGAAGGGTATTCCTTCTAGTCTGTGCACTCA
This sequence comes from Larix kaempferi, assembly GCA_027924585.1. NCBI lineage: Eukaryota > Viridiplantae > Streptophyta > Pinopsida > Pinales > Pinaceae > Larix > Larix kaempferi. The sequence continues at coordinate 6,386,527 of BSBM01001312.1, read as the reverse complement.
TCATATTTATATTAAAAACGACTCCCGGCCTGTATGTCAACCCCAACGACGCATGAACCCCAATCTGAGGGATATAGTGAAGGAAGAAATCCAGAAACTCTTGGAAGCAGGATTCATCTATCCTATTTCAGACAGTGAGTGGGTTTCCCCACTGGTAATTGTACCCAAGAAAAACGGTAAATGGAGAGTTTGTGTCGATTATAGGGAGCTGAACAAGGCTACACAAAAGGATCACTTTCCTCTGCCCTTTATTGACCAGGTACTTGATAACTTATCTGGGAAGAAGTTCTTCTCCTTCCTGGACGGATTCAGTGGGTACAATCAAATCCAGATTGCTCCAGAGGATCAGGATAAGACCACCTTCACCTGCCCTTGGGGAACGTTCGCCTACAGGGTGCTTCCCTTTGGGTTGTGCAATGCACCTGCAACGTTCCAAAGAGCTGTGATTGGCATATTTTCTGAATTGGTAAATGATAGCATGGAAGTTTTTATGGATGATTTCACTCCTTATGGCAGGGATTTTGATGAAGCATTGGAAAATTTGAAGAAGGTTTTAATTCGCTGTGAACAGGCTCGCCTCTCACTGAGCACTGAAAAATGCCACATGATGATGAGTGAGGGGGTGGTATTAGGACATTTCATCTCTACTAACGGTATTCAAGTGGATCCTTCAAAAATTAAGGTGATAAAGAATATACCAACCCCTTCAACTCAGAAAGAGGTGCGAAGTTTTCTGGGACATGCTGGGTATTACAGGAGATTCATAGAAAACTTCTCCAAACTTGCTTCTCCTTTGTTTTCATTGTTAATGAAGGATGTGCAGTTTGCATGGAGTACAGCATGCCAGACAGCATTTGATAAGCTCAAAGAGAAACTGTCCACAGCCCCTATTTTAAGGGGACCTAATTGGACCATACCTTTCCACATTTCTTCAGATGCTTCTGATACCGCCATTGGAGCAGTACTAGGACAGCAGGATGGTCAAGTACCTTATGCTATTTATTATGTTAGTAAAAACTTGGCCCCTGCTGAACTAAATTATACTGTTACTGAAAAAGAATTTCTTGCTATTGTTTATTCTATTAATAAGTTTCGGCATTACATTACTGGGTATCCTACATTTGTGCATACTGATCACTCTGCCATTAAGTACTTAATGAATAAACCTGTCACTAATGCCAGAGTAACCAGGTGGCTTTTATTATTACAGGAATTTGCTATTACTATTATAGATAAACCTGGAAAAGAAAATGTCGTTGCTGATTTTTTATCACGATTTACTAACAGTGATGACAGTTCACCTGTTGAGGATAATTTCCCGGATGAACATTTATTCGCACTCTCAGCTCATTCACCCTGGTATGCAGACGTTGCTAATTATTTGGCTGCAGGGAAGCTTCCGCCACATATGTCTAAACGAGAGAAAAGAAAAATTATTCAGCAAAGTGCCAGGTATTGTTGGCTCAAGGGCCATCTCTTTTACACAGGACCTGATCTTGAAATTAGAAGATGTGTAAGGGAAGATGAGATCTTTCATATACTAAAGGCCTGTCACGATGAACCTTGCGGAGGTCACTTTGAAGATAAAAGAACAGGACATAAGGCGTTGCGGATGGGCTATTATTGGCCGACACTGTTCAGAGATGCTAAAAAATATGTTCAGTCCTGTGACAGCTGCCAAAGGATGGGCCAACCTAATAAGACAGATCAGATGCCTTTACAGCCCCAAGTGGTACTAGAACCGTTTGATAGATGGGCATTGGACTTTGTTGGTCCTATCAACCCTCCTTCCAAACAGAAGGTTTACATCTTGGTGTGTACAGACTACATGACTAAGTGGGTAGAAGCTGTAGCTTTGGCTAAGGCAAACGACCAGGCGGTGATTGATTTCCTGTACAGTGAAGTTTTTACCCGTTTTGGAGTACCAAAGGAAGTAGTTACCGATGGCGGACCACAATTTATTTCACACCAATTTGAATCCTTGCTCCGCAAGTATCATGTGCAGCACAAGATAGCTTCACCTTATCATCCCCAGGCCAATGGTCAGGTGGAAAGCACTAATAAAGTTATCGAAGCAATCTTTACTAAAACAGTTAAAAGCCATCGAAGGGATTGGGCTGACAGACTTCCAGAAGCACTGTGGGCATATCGCACGACTTGGCGCAACACCACGGGCTTTTCTCCCTATGATCTGGTGTATGGTAAGAGTGCCATCTTTCCAATTGAATTTGAGATCAAGACCCTGAAAACAGCCATTGAAATGAACCTGAATGTAGCAGAAGCCCAGAAAAGAAGATTGAATCAATTGAATGAATTGGATGAGAAACGGTTAGCTGCGGTAGACCATACTGTGCTGCTTCAGCAACAGAGATCTAACTGGCATGACCGATTCATCAAAAAGAAAATCTTCCATGAAGGAGACTGGGCACTATTGTACGACTCTAGATTCAAGAAAGATTTCAAAGGGAAATTACGCACAAGATGGCTGGGTCCATATTTGGTTGACAGGGTATTTGACAACGGCACTGTTCGCCTGGTCACCATTGATGAAAACCGTATGCCATTACTTGTTAATGGCCATAGGCTGCGACTGTATCGGAAGCCCATTTCGAAAGATGCATTCATTTCACAGATTGCTGCTGATCCAAACTACCAATTGGCACCAGAGCAGGAACATTTTTCTACCTTTACCAAATCTTAAAATGAAAATCATATTTGCTGTACATAAATAATTTCTTGCTGTAGCGTATAGTTGTCGTTTTCTTTCTTTTTGCATTTGATCTCTTTGCTTGCTGTTGTCTTTTAAGAAAAAATTTTCAGGGAAGCGCCAGGAGAACGATCAGTTTGGGGCCCATAATGAAAATCTCTCTGTGCCGTCCTTGTGTTTAAAAAAAAAAAAAAAAAAAAAAATTCGGCAGCTGCAACATATTTTCCGGCAGCTGCAACATATTTTCCGGCGGCTGCAACATATTTTCCGGCAGCCGTATATTCTTTTCCGCCAACCATATTCTCCATTTTCCGGTAGCCATAATGCCCTTTCCGTCAGCCGTCAATCTTTTTCGACAGCTGCAACATTTGCGGCTGCAACATCGGCGGCTGCAACTCCAGTTTCCGCGGCTGCCACCTCATCGTCCCCATGGTTGCCGCCTCATCTTCCACGGCTGCCATCTCATTTTCCGCAGCTGCCATTTCATTCACCAGCTATGGCCACCTCATCTTCCACGGCTGCCATCTCATTTTCCGCAGCTGCCATTCCATTTACTAGCCACAGCCATTTTTACTTTCCGGTAGCCGTCAAATCTTTTCCGACAGCTGCAATCCCGGCGGCTGCAACTCCGGCAGCTGCAATCCCGGCGGCTGTAACTTCGGCGGCTGCAACATCTTTTTCTCGCAGCCGCCACATCATTTCCCGGCTGTCACCTTATTTCGTGGCGGCCACCACCTCATTGACCAAGTCACTTTCACACCACAGCTGTCATTTCTTTCCAGCGGCTGCAACATATTTCTCATATTCGTAATATCTTTTCCCGCCAGCCGTAAGTCTCTTCCGCCGCTGTAAAATTTTCCCGTGACAGCCGTAATTTTTCCCGGATATTATGAATCTTTTTCTGGCTGCCACGAATTCTTTCCCGATGGCTGTAACTTCTTTCTTGTCAGCTGCAACAAGCTTTTTCATCGGCCGTGTGATCATTTCTTTGGCAATTTGCAGTGGTAACTCCCGTGTTAACAGAAGGATTGTTCAACCTGCTAATTATGACGCTGATTCAGTCCAGTCCTGCCGGCGAACTCATCATTTCAACCCGGAGGATGCGACGCCTTGTGTTTTACCGGCGAAGGAAATCAGTGCCTTATCCGAGTCATCATGATTCCACGTCTGATTGTGCACGCGTTCGGCTCCATGACGTCACCAACTCCAAGCTCCACCAGTTTCCACAGCCTTTCGACGCACAGTTTTATGAGGTATGGCTTTCATTTATCACGTGATTAATTATTGATATCATGTAAACGAGATTGGCCGTACCTTCACTCGTACCACCATTTATATCCGATTGAACCCTTCCCTCATACGACGTAATACTAATAACTGCCACCTTCCCCAATTCGGCATGAAAATTTTAAACCCCTCTCTGCGCTTAACTTTCCGAATTAGTTCATTCGCTCAACGTCTCCGCTCAACGATTCGTGCATTCTCCGCGCTGCAACTTCCATTCTGGATCCTGTACTCTGTCGAAACAGCAGTTCTATCTTGCAGCCAGGACCATGGGCATTCCAGTTCGCCATGAACCTTTCAATACCCGGGAACTTAGACGGAATTTGCAGGTTCTGGCCATTTTCCAAGCCGCTGGCTGGGTCGAGTTCTTTGAACGATTGGATGGATTCGACAGGGACGCAGCCCTGCAATTCGCATTGAATCTTACTAAAACACACTCCACGGTGTGGGGGCTGTGTATAGATGTTTCGGAGGTCATTATATCCGAGGTTACAGCTATTCCGTTGGTGGGAAAACCTTGGTTTAACCGTCGAGTTCCTGCAACAGTTGCACGGGAACAATTTTTACTTCCAGGGGAGCAAGTTGAAGCGTCCAGGAGAGGGATTGCATTGAAGTCACTGCCGCAGCCATGGGACCAGGTCGCTATCTTCCTCAAGAAATACATAACTTGCGAAGGTAGATACCAAACTATGTACAACTCTGAACTTCCTTTGCTTTCTCATCTCCGTCATGGCATTTTGTTAAATATTCCATTTTATCTATTGCATGATTTGCGCCATATGGCAACATTCGTTCAATCTGCAAAGCACCCATTATCCTCCCTCACCCACCATGGCCTCATTAAGTTAATTATTATAAGAACCCTGGCCCAACATAATATAACATGGGAGCAATTCATTACCCGGCCACAGCAACCTGTTCCCTTGAGGGTCATTCCATTACAGCAAATACCAGTTCCGCCACAACAGGAGGACCGGAGTTCCTCCAGTGAAGTTGGGGGGAGGGATGAAACGGAAGAACAGCAACAGAGGGCACAGGCAGGACCATCCGGAAGGGATGAAACGGAAGAAGAGCAACAGAGGGCACAGGCAGGGACATCAGGGGTTGACAAAACCACAGAGGAAGAACAACCCGAGGCACAGGCAGAGCCATTTGAAGTATATGAATCCCCAGCACAAGCAGAACCAGTGGGGGATGACACTGCATTTGAAGGAGAGCGAGGGGAAGCACAAACAGAGCTGTCAGGCGACAATGTAGATGAAACCCTCGTGGAAAACCTAGACAACAGGGCAGCTCCGCCAGCAGAAGGTGAAATTGGAGCAGCATCAAATGCTGCGACAATGGAACCTGAAGATGGCGGAGCCAGAGCAATGGAAGAAGATATTGAGCTGGTCACAATCGAATCTTCACCGGAATGGGCAGGAGGAGCAGCTGTGATTGAAGAAGAACAGCATGGGGGGCAGGGAAATGTTCCTTTGACTTCAGTTTTGCCTCCCTATGTTCCAGCTCCACGAGAAGAAACACTACAGAAAGGGAAGTCACAAAAGAAAACGCCGCAGAAAAAGAAGAGGACCACCAATGAGTTTGATTTAGTGGCACCAATTAGAAGGAAGCGAACTCGGTCAATTACAGCAGCAGAGGCAGCTAGAACAAAATGGGCAACCTTAGAGACACAGGTTGAACCCTCAATCCTTACACCAAAACCGAGGGATGCTCCACAAAGGCAAGTGGAGGAAGAGCCGGGGGTTGAGGGACTCTTGTATGAGAATACAATGCTGAAAGAGGACCTCCAAGCACTTAGAAAGGAGCTGGAAACATGGAAGGAAATCTGCCAAAAGCAGGGTGGAAGAAAGATGTATACATTAATAGAGGCTGCAGACCAAGTGGAGGAAACAGCTTCTGCTGAAGCTGGAGAAAAGGATGAGCGAATACTTTGCCCCACCTGTGGGGAGATCTTTGAGGAGGCAGGCCATAAAATTTTACTTAGCACTTATTCAGCACAACAGCCTGTAGCCACAGAAGGGGAAGTAGTGAAGAAAAAGGATGCTGCAACACAAGAACCAGCACCTTTAAACATCCTTGCTGCAGCTGCTACTTCCCATGATGCAGAAGTTATAGAACAGATGGGAGAAGAATAGGGAGTGGAGGATGCCCTGGAAATTTATGAGGAATGTATGGCAATCCCAAATTGCTCCCACAATACAGAAATCATGGAACAGATGGGAGAAGAATGGGAGATGAAGAATGCTCTGGAGCTTATAAAAGAGTATAGTGAGACCCCAGAGTGTTCCCATGACATGGAAATCATGGAGCCAAGGGATACTCTGGAGGATAGTGAAGAATATTGTGCTGTAACCCCAGAACGTTCCCAGGACACAATAATTTTAGAAGAAGAAACGGAAATGCAGGACAGTGATAAGTTGAAACAGGATGCTGCAACACAAGAACCAGCAATCCTGAATTTGACCATCCAACCAACTGAGCAGACAGGAGAAGAAGCTGGGACAGAGGATATTCTGGCATTCAACGATGAACTCTGGGTGGTGACCCCAGAAAGCTCTCATGATACAGAACTCATAGAAGAGGAGCTGCAGCAAAATAAAGATGAAGATGTAAGCCAGGATGTTGCCACACAAGAACCAACATCCTTGGATGCTGCAGCAAGAACCCCTGAACTGCAGTTGGAGGATAACCCGGGAGTAGAGATCATTCCTGATACACAATGGAGTGATGATGAACAGGTACAGACACCCTGCTTAGGTGACACTGAAATCTTGGAGGAGGAGCTGCAAATTGAAAAGGATATCCAATCTCAGCAGCCAATTGACAGAGAAGACACTGTTACACAAGAACCAGTGTCTCCAAAAGCAATAAAGGCAGCTGCTGAAGAAGGTTTAAGGGATGTTGCTGTTACATAAGAACCAGCAACTCCCTTGATAAGATTAGATGCGCTGGAAGACACTGTCCCACAAGAACCAGTGCTTCCACCTCCTACAGGTATTATTGAATTGGATTCAGATTGAGTGTGTCTTTTCAACTTCCCGAGGCATAGCATAAGAGAACTGCAGATATTAGCAAGTAGCGGTGGCAAGAGGAACAGTAAAGTTGGAAGATGCCGGGTTGCTCACAGAAATTTTTCAAAGGGATAGAGGGGATGCCTGATTCATCTACATTCTTTCCTTCTGCCTGGACAAAGTTCAGTACAATATTCAGATGCAGGTTGTTGCATGAGGACATGCAACAGGATAGTTGGGGGGAGATGTTGAGCCCAGAATTGGCCCTTTTTGACCATCATTTATCACTGTCCCTTACCTTGTCTTACATCAATTACCTTGGCAATTCAACTTATTGTCCTTATATATTCCCCAATTTACCAAGGTATGGCCGATTATTGTTTTATTGCGTTAATACTTATGATTGTGATGATTAAAGTTGTTCATCTCTTAATCTGTGCTAACATGATGCGATTTATGAAGGTAGTAAGACAATAGACTGCAGGAAGATCGGAGCTGAACAAGTCATGAAGGAACGATCATCGCTTGTGGAAGGTTCCTTGGGGCTCAAATCGGCAATCAAGGCATAGGCGTGGCAGGGCAGCTGTAACCGAAGAACTATCTTAAGCATGTCGCTGCTCGAATCCAGCTGTGAGCTGGAAGGACCCTCACTCTTGGGACGATTAATACTTCTCCCATATTTGGATATTTCAGTTCTGCCACGCGTTGTAACAGCTAGATTATTTAGGGCGCCTGAAGATCAGAGATCTTCACGGCTGCCCAATTATAGGTTTAGATGTTGCAATTTGTATGTATAAATATGGGGAATTACCTCGACTGAGGGGTTGGACAGCAATTAATTAATTCATCTTGTATTAGCAGTCAAGCTGAAACTGTGTACTTATCCTTCTGTTAATATAAGGAGTTGCTTCTGAGTTAAAGAGAGTGTTGTTCAACCAGCGTCTCTGTGTGAAGACTGGGCCCGTCTTCCACAGAGATTGCTGTGTTAAATTAGGATTTCATCTTTCTTGTTGTGTGATGCTTTGTTCTTCCTTTTGTACGCAGCAGCAATATTTATCGTGTGAATTTTCAGTATAGTTAAGGATCATATTTCTGTGAGTTTGGTAGATGATGTAGAATAACAGTCGACTGAGTAAGGTTTGCTTTATATACAATTCAATTACAGATCATACACACTTGTGTTCATCTTACAGCTGAGTTGCGATCCCCTGAGTTCTTACGATTTATCATTCTGATTGTGTGTTGCTTGATTTCCATTCTGCAATTTAATATTCTTAGAACAGTTAACTCAATTATTTCACAATTGGATTTCTAGATTACTGCTCAGTTTTTGCTTTACGAATTCCAGGTTGATTAGATCAGGCAAGTGATCGTTCTAGGATAGAAAGGAGATTCCTTCCTATTGTTCATTAGATCTTATGTTAATTTTTAGTTGATGCATGATAGAGAGGGTTTGAATTATAGCAGTGAGAAGGCTTTGGATTGCTTAAGATTCTGGGGATGAACATGAATGATAGAATATAGAAGTATTTATTGCTAATGGTTTTGTGTTTAAGCATATATTGTGCACTTGTCCTTTGAAATAAAAAGACTTTCTCGGGTTGACAATAAATTTCATACGCTCTGTGTGTTGATATTTAATTATCTGCAATTAGAGTGCTTGACACAGCACATGCTGATAATCGTACTTGAAGCCAAGATTCAAGTCTTCCTTAGTGGCTTCATAAAAAAAAACATTTCCCTGCAATGCATAACACCATGCAAAGTGCTTGTTAGAAAAATCAATTAATTGTTGGCTACATATAATGATCAAATAATTCTTACAATTCGTGCCCTTAGCTTTTGATATCCACCTTGGCCCAATTTGTGCTGCCCATGTTTTTCCATTCTTGCCTTTGTTGCTTTAGATGTGTCAGGGAGCCTATGAAAGGTTGCAAATACATTAAATATTGCAACTTAAATATATTTGGAAGTTTAAAAAAAATATGATATGTGCCATACCTTCTTGAACCAATTGGCTTAGTCTTTCCTTGTTTTCTCGCTACCTGCTCCTTTGCATCCTCCATGAGCGCCTTCCACTCCTTTTCTGGAACCATCAGAGGACGCTCATACTTGTGGTTAGTTTGTAGATTGTCCCTATAATCTGCCCTGACATATTTCAAATTTAAGCCAGTTGCTGTGGTGACACCTTTTTTGTTGAAGGTTCCACCAAACAAGCTGACCATGTGGTTCAACAAATCATCTTTCAATTTGTCATTTTGGGCATTCCACTGTGTACGAATGGTGGGCCCAAAAATCTCTAAGGCCTTTTCATGCAAGTTCTTATAAAAGATATTATTTCCTGCAAAAAAAATATGATAATTAATTAAAACTAGGTTGAGTAATGTGGCTTAGAATTACATGAATAAAAAACACATAATAAATTAAATAATACCTACAATCTTCGATATCTTGATTGGAATACACTCGTCGTCCACCAAGAAGCTAACTGGCAATGATCCTTTGCTAACCACATGCATTGAGCCAGGATAGAAACTATCACAATCAGTGCTATGGTCCTCTCTATCATCATGTGGAGTAGCGGTGTTTGAAGGGCCATCTTCACCTCCAACATCCATTGAGGGCATGGCATCTAAAGTGTGCTCTTCTGTAGGAGTCGAAAACAACCTCGTTGGTATGGTAGATCTACGAAGTGTTGAATCTTCGCTACTAACTATACCACCCTCTGTAGTGTGTTCTTCACACACTTTTTTTGGCTCCAAATAACTCTAAGGAATCCAACTTCAATTGATTAGAACATATCAAAAAAAGAGAACTAAAATATCATAAATGAATATATGTAGTTCATAAAAACTTTCAAAGATGCCACTTATTGCATATTTTTTTATCTTTCTCTCCAATTCATCAATTTTTGCTTGTATTTCTTTAGTCATTGGATCGATTAAAATCAGTTCAAGAAGTTTGTCATTGCATTTATTCAAATCCATTTTCACAGTAAGCATTGGGTCAGTTGAATAACGTATCCCTACTTCATCACCTTGATGTGGTGTGCTCTGCGAACATCAATAAAAAAATCACATAAAAAATATATAATGCATATAATAACAAAAAAAAGTATTATTACACTATCATTTACCTGATGTGACGACATTGGTGCCTTCCCATGGTCACGCTACCACAATACAATAAGCAAGACATATTAATATCGATAACTAAAAATTGAACCATGTATAATAAACTTTTTTAATATAAAAAAAAAACTTTATTGTTACTATGAGAGTCAACTCTACCTATCCTGAAGCTCTAGGTGTGGTCATAGTACCGACCCCCTACCACAATACAATAAGAATGATATCATATTGAAATTTTGAGCTCAATATAAAAAAAATGTCAAATGTTAACAAATGTAATATAATCATGAGTTGTGGTTACTATTACATTGATGCTATTAGGTACTATTAAACTAACATTTACCTCATCCGTCACCATTGGTGACTTTCCACGGCCAGCTTGTGGCATATGGCCACGATCACCCTACCACAATATAAGAATTAAGACATACTAAAAATGAAAATTACATATATAACAATCTCTGTTGAACATGATTAATGAAAAGCATGACATATAATTAACCATGTGTATATTATAAAAAGCATGACATATAATTAACCATGTGTATATTATAAAAAGCATGACATAAATAAACTTGATGCAAGAGAAAAATAACAAGTCATCAATCAAAGGTTGAGTTAAATGTTGTATTAGAAACTTACCCCCATAATAGCAACCCCCGCATCTGTTCGATTCAAACCGTAATCGATAAACAACTCTTCACTTGCAGCTATTGACTTTGTTGCACATACGAATACACGATTTCCTTCACGCCCCTCAAATAAGCAATTGGTTAGGTTATGTGTTGACCCTGGTCGTGTGCTATTTATAAACCCTGTGATATTCCCTGAAGCTTTTGGCCTTCCATCAATATATAGAGTTGCTCCTTTGTGCAAACTGTTGTCCAGTAGTTGACAATAATTGGCTGCCACTCCGTATGTCTGCATACTTCTTGTATATCAGACCAACAACAACCAGTCATTGTATTTGTAGCATGGACCAACATTCTCCATCAATTCAGGTTTCACTGCCATATGACACCTTTACGCCATCCATGGAAAATAGCCCCAGTCCATGTAAAGAGGATGGAGCAATGCGATAAGTCCTCCCACTGAGGAAGAAATCAGTGTCCAGTTGGGGTAGCTCCTTGGGTAGGCATCATTTGACAATATGTCTATACCTCAGGGGCAAATCAATGTCACATATGCACTCGTTATCATAACCACATGATCCTCCTTCAGAAACAAAAAGTTCCATGCGTCTACGAAATTTTCTCCTTACCTTTTCACCTCTAGTTGATCTTGACCTGTTAGATGTTGTATTAGACATCTTGCTTTCAACCTCTTCTAGTCTATCTTCCTCACTTGATGAAGATAGATCTGACAAGTACCTATTTGGTGGTACCTACAATCATTGAAATGATACAACGTGTTGTAATTGAATTTTCAATACCGAAAACATCATTCATGGCTCATGGTTTCTAGCAAGCATGGTTTCAATACTTGAAACGCAATCATGCAAATTTCTTTCCCTGGTAATGCATATAGATCTTTCAGATGGCTATAACTAGGTCATACAATTTTGGAATGGGGCCTAGCTAAGTGATTAGTATAGGACCACATTTTATTGTTCGAATTATGGTTGCATTTAGGATTTGGATATTTGTAATTTAAAATCATTTATCTTTTAGCAATCGGGTCAACATACTGGAGAAGTTTTGTATCCCAAAAAGAGAAGAGTTTAATTGGGCCTTAAGTTTCCTTGAGTCGGTTATATTTACTTTTCTCTTTGTTATAAGAGTTAAAGGTTATATTTACTTTGTTCTTTGCTCTAATAGTTAGAGAATATTTTCCCCTTCTTGTGCTACCACTAATCTCTAGCCCCAAACTCCTCTTACCATTCTATCAAAAAATCTGCTCAAACTTGACGACATAACAATAACTGACTCCCAATGAAGAGGGCTAGAAATCTATTTATGTTTGATTCCTCAAAATAAAGGAACATCAAAATTAAGTTCTACCTTAAAGGCTACCATTCCTTCGAAGTGAATTCTTCTCAAAGGTGTCTTCATCATTTTTGGGAGTTTGCAAAGGATCTCGGTGAAATAATGTGTCATATCGTTCATCTATCACTCTAGGAATTTTTTGAGCAACATCATGTCCTCAAAGGAGGCCACTTGGGTACTTGAGAAAGACTTCACAAATCTTGATTAGTTCAAGGCCCAACTCCTTGTAACTTGATCTTGTATACACTAGATGAACTCGAGATATATAAAAAAAAAAGAGGACCCTTATCAAGATAAAAAATAACAAATAAAAAAAATCACTCTATGCTCATTTTAGGTCTTCTTTAGCTCGTTGGAAAGAACATTTGTATACTAAGTTGGGTTACCATTTTTGTGCATGACTATTTTCAAAAATACATATGAAGCGGCAAAAAAATTGTGACTAAAAAATTGTTGGTATCAAGGCCATTTTCCAGATGGACTTAGATGGCCATATGGACCAGAGGATGTATTTACCAAGGGAGAGGTGCATGCTAGATTTATATGGGACTTCAACCAAAAGTTCAACTCATGAAAATCTCTTGACATGATGTAGAGATGTACAAAGACATCCATGAGGTGGCATTACATGACCTCCCAAGAAAGGAATTTGATTTCATGGCAATATTTGATAGTGGTGGAAACACCACATCATCTGAGAACATTCATAAATATGAATCTATGTTACACTTGCTTAATGCCATTCATTTCTATTTTGATACAAATCCACCACATTAGTGAAAAAAGTTGATAGATGGATTTTGTACGAAACAAAACAAATTGTAGATGTACATTGGAAAAAACATTGAGTACATATTATAGAGCATATGCATGCAATATCCATTCATGTTGCTACAGCAACTACCGCTGATGCAACTATGGTAGTTGCACATGCAGTAGAATCTGGGGTCCTATTGACAAGCAATGGACCCTCCACTCTCAATGGAAGCATAGAAAAATGGGAAACACTCAAGATTCAGACCATGTTTCGAGGATATCTGGTATGTGCTATTGCATGTGTTTCATTGGTTTCTATCCTCTATTTTGGTACGTAACAGAGTTAATACCCAATTTAAAATGCTTATTTTATTTCATAATGACTACCTAATTCCTGTATTTGTGTGCAACTTCTCTTAATCCTTGTTCACTACAAAATTGTCTTAAGTTACTTGTTCTTAGCTTGGAACTCTAGATTAGATTTGCATTTTGCATGTAGACTAGAATTATCATGTATTTTGTATTTCACATATTAGATTAGGTGCATTTTGTTTTCTTCATTATCTAAAAATCTAAATGTGGATTAAGTCACAATTGGTAAAACCCAAATTAGTAATGGTTTGTGGGCTAGAATCTAGATGGGTTCTCTACTCTAAATGGTGAAATGTTTAAGCAGGACTTCTCACTAGCTTGAACCTTGAATATTGGCAAAGAGGAAATTTACTTTATCAATGGTTTTGATAAAGAAGGAGGGCATGGGAAGATACTATATGTAAAGAGACATTTTATTTTTTACATGCTTTTTATGAATTTTCCCCATATATTGCATTGGACGTGCAAGGGCATTGCATGACCTCCCAAAAAAGGAATTTGATTTCATGGCAATATTTGACAGTGGTGGAAACACCACATCATCTGAGAACATTCATAAATGTGAATCTATGTTACACTTGATTAATGCCATTCATGTCTATTTTGATACAAATCCACCACATTAGCGAACAAAGTTGACAGATGGCTTTTGTATGAAACAAAACAAATTGTAGATGTACATTGGCAAAAACATTGAGTACATAGTATAGAGCATATGCATGCAATAGCCATTCATGCTTCTACAGCAACTGTAGCTGATGCAACTATGGTCGTTGCACATGCCGTAGATTCTAGGGTCCTATTGACAAGCAATGGACCCTCCACTCTCAATGGAAGCATAGAAAAATGGGAAACACTCAAGATTCGGACCATGTTTCGAGGATATCTGGTATGTGCTATTGCATGTTTCATTGGATTCTATCCTCTAATTTGCTACATAACAGAGTTAATACCCAATTTAAAATGCTTATTTTATTTCATAATGACTACCTAATTCCCGTATTTGTGTGCAGCTTCTCTTAATCCTTGTTCACTACAAAATTGTCTTAAGTTACTTGTTCTTAGCTTGGAACTCTAGATTAGATTTGCATTTTGCATGTAGACTAGAATTATCATGTATTTTGTATTTCACATATTAGATTAGGTGTCTTTTTTTTTTCATTATCTAAAAATCTAAATGTAGATTGAGTCACAATTGGTAAAACCCAAATTAGTAATGGTTTGTGGGCTAGAATCTAGATGGGTTCTCTACTCTAAATGGTGAAATGTTTAAGCAGGACTTCTCACTAGGTTGAACCTTGAGTATTGGAAAAGAGGAAATTTTCTTTATCAATGGTTTTGATAAAGAAGGAGGGCATGGGAAGCTTCTCTATGTAAAGACACATTTTATTTTTTATATGTTTTTTATGAATTTTCCCCATATATTGCATTGGACCTGCAAGGGCATTGCATGACCTCCCAAGAAAGGAGTTTGATTTCATGGCAATATTTGACAGTGGTGGAACACCACATCATCTGAGAACATTCATAAATATGAATCTATATTACACTTGATTAATGCCATTCATGAGGATGTAGTGAACAAGTTGTTTCCTTTCAGTTTTGAAGGTAAAGATTTAAGTTGGTATGATGTTTTCCCCATTTTCACAATTCAAAATTAGTATGAATTTAAGAAGGTTTTTAAAAGCACTTATGGTGAAGATTACCATTTGCATGAAATGCACTAGGAATTTGACTAAATGAACATAGAAGACGGGGAATCCATCTAGGTCCTCAACTTGCAATCATGTATGAGTGGTATGTGCATGCCATTCCTAAAACCATGGTCATCTTCATCTTGCAAAAAGGAATAAGTGATGTAATTAAGGTTGAGAGGAAGCAAAAATTCTTGAGAGAGATTTCAAGAGGTACCCATTAAAATTGTTTCCTTTCAATTTCGAAGATTAAAAGCATGTTAAAAATGATTTGAAGCCATAACAAATTGCTAAACTTAAGGATGAGGTTAAGGGAATTTGTAATGAAGTTGTGTAGTTATGAGATAAAATTAATCAACAAAAGCTTGCACAAAGGAGGAAAATGATAGGAATGGCACATAAATCACAAACTAATTCAGAGGAAAGGACATGGTTCATTGTTAAATTGATTAACAAATCTAGTTATATCATTTCTTCCCTGAATACTCGTATGTACAATGAATGTCTTACCTCTAATTTATGTTGTTCAAATTTCAAATCTGTAATCTAGGAGACATAATCGATATCAATAGGAGGAAGAAGCCAATTGTGGCAGTAACCCATAGTTAACAACTAGGCTAACTCGTTTGGTAAGTGCCTCTTCGGTTTTAGCATCCTTCCAGTCACCACTTGTTCATTTCCAAACCCCCATAACCCCATTAACAAATAGTTCATTTCCAAACCCCCAACCCTGGTGTACAAAATGTGCATTTCAGACTTACCGATGACATCTTGATGGCCTCCTCTGTAATGGTGTTGATCTCTTAGTCTGGAATCCCTCCTCTGCAATGTTCTTGGCGGTCTCGACTCTCTCGGCGGTCTTGCCTCCCTCCTCTATGCTGGTCTCTGCTCACTCAGCTCTCTCGGCGATCTAGCCTCCCTCCTCTATACGTCTTTGCTCACTCGGATCTACATGTCTCTGCTCACTCATCTCTATGGAGGGTCAATCGAGCTATGGATGTGCACGCGAGAGTCATCATATTTTTTGAAATATAAACCACAAAATCTCTGCTCACTCGGCTCTCTGGATGGTCAATCAAGCTATGGATGTGAATGCGGGAGTGTATCCCCAATGTGTACTGTCGTGAAAGCAAGACATGGACAGAGAGATTGAGACTGTACCTGCCGCTGAAGCTAGCACGGTACATGACGCCAGATCCCAAGGAAGTGCAAGATACGAAACTAGAATCCTGAAGGATTTATCCTTTCATCATACACGCAATTTAAAATTGCAATAAAAAACGCTGAATTTATCGAACTTTGACCTGCGGATGATGCCTAAATAGGAGCCTCATGAATGAATCAATGAATGAGAGCATTAATTCTTCCACCTGTTTAACAAAGAGGGAGACGAAATATTGAAAGTAAAGTTAGAGGGGAGAGAAAAAGTATGTGATGCGTGTTGGTATTTAAAATGGAAGTTAACCCAAGGACAAAAACTTATATATGTCACATAGTAATCACCAAACCTTTAGTCTAGAATAACCATTGGATAAAACTTTTGAAAGTGTTCATGTAGAATATCAAGCAAAGTATAGAATTGGTGATAACTAAAGGTTGTTTGAGGAAAAGGCTTGGGGACAATGAACCAAACTACATTTTGTAAGGATGCATTATTGAAAGACATATATGCTAAGTTTATAGGATCTATAAAATGTAATGGGACATCACTCGTAGAACAGTGCGGCTAAGAGTTAGATGGGACCCATGAAGGTTTGGTAATATTTCTCTAACAATATGTTAAATGATGTCTTATGCAAGGGAAAAAGGTTAAGATAAAGCACTCAAATATTAACTTGATCTAACAATGAAATTCTTGACACCTATAATTAGATATTTTTTTGAAATATCTAAGAAAAATCACCTTAAGAGAAATCGTCTCATGCAAGGGGTCAAATGGAGAAACTAGACTCTAGAATTGATACAATGATATTGAAATGATTGACAATTAGCATCATATTTTAAATCACATGATCTGAGAAGATCCTGTAAAGGAGAAGTTTCCTTATGAAAAAATATAATAATTTGATGGAGTCCATGCAAAGAGAAATCCAATTAGAGTTGTAGAAATCAACAAAGTTATCAACCAGTTTCTAAATAATATACAAGAATAATATTAATAAAAATAGATAAGGCTAAATAAAACCTAAAAGTAGAAGACCACATTGGGTTCAAACAAAAGGCTAAAGAAGGTAAGAATAAAGAGACAACTTAAATGGCAAAGGAGAAAATGGCAATTGCAATTGTAAAGAAGGCTCTTGGCACACAGGGGTTAAAGTACAAGAATTTGTTGAAGTAGTTTTAGAACCAACCAAAGCATGCCCAAATGAAGCAATTTCTCTTGAAGTAGTGTTACCATCTAGGGTATTACGTAATAAATAAGTTACTAGTAGTACAACCATTTAACCATGATATACAAAAAAGTACTGTACATAGGAGGAGAAGGATAAATAGTAATTACAGAACCAACAACAACAATAGTCATAGGAGGAGAAGGATAATAGTAATTACAAAACCAACAACAATAGTCTCTATTAATATATGATCAACAATAAACCAATAACCATTACATCTCAGGTTTTTGTTTATTTATACATTGCAATAGATGAAGGTAGTTATAACTTCCATAACTACCTTGGTTGGTTGACCCAACTAGTTAGTTGAATAACTTAGCTACCTAATTGATTACATCACTTGGTTGATAGCTACCTATATTACAATGCTTTGGTTGACTCTTTATTCTAGTTTACTAGGCTATTAGGCCCCTTCAACATCCCCCTTATTATCAAAATCTTCTTCGCCCCGAGGAAGGGAGGAGATGGAAAGAAAAAATATAACAAAACAAATTTAGTATGTAATCATGGTTTATTAACCTTAACAATATTGGCCATGCATGTGTCCATTGAGGGCTAAAGTTATTGATACTATGGGGTCCAACAATTCAAATCTTGGTCAGGCAAGCATTGGTGGGTTGTAAACTGAAATTTGAGGAGAGATTTTTCTCTTTTCATCCAAATAGAAATTTGTACATATGCAGGAAATTTAATTCAGTTGACCTTCAAATTATCAACATTCTTCCAAGGCTTGTTCTATTGGAATACTAAATCTTTTCATTTCTCCAAAACTAACATCATCGTCTCTCCTTCTATTCTTTCTGCAAATTTAATAATAAATATTATATCAACACTCCTAAATCCTTCAGATTGGGATGAGATGTAGAGGTGGGTCCCAAAAAGAGGAAGGATAGTGTCTTTTCCATCTAAATTCAATTTTTGCAAGTAAGGTGTTGAACTATTAAATGAATATAGACATAATCACTCTTTGATAATTTTCTTTCAAAATTAATGCAAGTTTTTCAAAAGTATTTAAGTTGGGTAAGCACAGCTTTCTTCCCACGACAATCACCACTTGTAGCTATAGCAGTTGATACGACATGAGGCTAGTATGAATTGTTGTGTGAAATCCGATTTGGTACCTAGTTTCTGAGGGGAACTAAGAATGGGCCTTCAACACTTGCAAAGTGACATCTTCTCTTCTTCTCAACATTCAACCTTCTTCATTATCAACACTCGCATTGGGGACTCTTGGCATTCGAGACTTGGACATTCACACTAGGAAGAAATAAAATAATCATTCTATCTTAATTTGAAACTCTGATGCTCTCTCTTGCTTAAAACCTAGAACAAGACACATGATTCTTTACTTAATACCAGAACTCGACAAATGATTCTCAACTTAGCACCAGAACTCCATGCATAACTAATAAAGACTTTAAACAGATTTTTAAAACTATATGAATGACTGTCTAAACACATAAGGAGGGGACTTGCTACGTTATGCAACTCCCCTTCTTTTATCAAAGTTCCACAATGACTTGTAATTAGGTCAATTTGTTATTCTAAGTATTAGTGTACAATAAAAACAAACACGAGCATGAACATATTCTAGATGAGAATTGAACATTGTTGGGCCTTTAAAAACATTCTATTTGGACTAACCCACAAGCCACCATTAATTTTATAATTTATACATATATTTTCATATAGGATACTTCTTACTTATCATTGCCAATATAAGGCCATTAACATGAGCATCAAGAATGTAAGGTCTTTCTACAATGTTTATAATGTTAGTGTCCCATTATGACCTTCTTATGAGAAAGTGATAAGCTTCTATTTGTTATTCATTTACATGTGTGCAAGGGGTAGGGATTCATGGGTCACTATAATATTTTTTATTTATTTTTAAATCTAGGGGAATTTGTAACTAGCCAAGATTACCTAGGTGAGACCAAATTTCAAATCCAACTGGATGCTACTATGAGTCGTTGTAATATTACATAATAGTCTAGGTCAATTTTGTGGGATGCTTTATACTATTACATAATAGTTTATATATTTTTTATGGGATGCTTTATAATTGTGCATTTCCTTACTAAGCTTCTCTCTGTTTCGAGAATAATTTAATATTCTCTACTAAACAGGGCCAACCACGTGAAGGTGGAAGCTTGTATGGCCCCTCCCCCCCTCACATCACTCTCAATTCCCCATAACCCGACAAAATCTATCTAAAAAAACATCTATCTAAACATACAAGAAAATGTAAATAACAATAAAAGCATACCTCCTAGATTCCAACATTGCTACAATGTCATTCAGATTCTTCTTCATCTAATGCAACATCTGTATCATCATCTCATTCTGAATCGCTATTGTTGAAAAGATCACTCATATCAGGATCATGATCAATCTCATTTTCGGTTAGATATTCATCATCAATGTCAATTTTGACATTGTCTGCTAAATCATTTGGATGATCAACTTCTTGATCGGATTCTTCTTCTGACACATCTACGTTGATGACCAACTGCTCTTGATTTGCATCACCTTCTTCTTCAACATTGTCTTCTTCCTCTACTGCAATATACTTGACCGGTCTTCCTCTTGGATCGTATCTAACAACGTATGACCAACCTGCTTTACCTGGAACCTATGAGTAAAATAACTGCTCACATTGACTTGGAAGAACATAAGGCTCTGTACCTGGTTCAAGTGCCCTTGTATTAACCATGGTAAATCCATTGGCATGATCAATAAAAGTTCATTCGGGATCATGTTCATTCATTCATAGTCTGTACCATTTGACCTCAAATAGGACTATTTTAAAGGAATTAAAGTCACACTCAAGTATATCTTCCAAATAACCATAGTACCTATTTTTAGATACTTCTGGATGCCTGTCACTTCTAGAGGAAACATTAGTGACTTGAAAAACTGCAGTTATCCCACAATCAAATGTTTTCCTCTTGTCATCCAACTTTTTGATGCGAAATTTACGACCATTACACCACATAGCATTGTGATGTATTAGCTGCATCATTCACGACTCGGTAAATAAATATATAAGAAGACGTAAACGAGATAAATATTTTGATACAATGTGAAACAACGAAGAAATGAGTAGGGTAAATATACTTTCCTTTTTATCTTTTAAACCTCATGCTAAATCAATTTCACTTTGCGTAAGATCGGGATATTCTTCTCGATGACGATGCACTGTTTTAATCATTTTACTAACCCCTTCCCATGACAAGGTACCGTAGTATTTTGTACATCGTTTAATCCATTCCTCCATCCAATCATGATTGTTTGCAATGTATAAATGTATTGCATCCCACACGCGGCCAACTATATGAAAAAATAACAATTAAGAATTGTAAGTTAGCTATCATTAAAGGAAATTAAGTTTACCTTTAATTAAAATACTGCTGGAATAATAAAAATTACATAAATTGAAAACTTAATTGTATAATAGATAAAATGTACATTAACATTCAATTACCTTTCACTTTCCTCTTTCTACCTTTCCCCAATAGGACCTCCCCTTCAAATTTGTTGATGGAGTCGACATGCCAAATGCGAGGCAGATTGATATTTTTTGATAAATTTGGAAGATACTGACTGATGTACACCATGGATTGATATAGCATATAGCCCTGCACCATAGAACCCTCAGGGCATTCTCTTTGTCTAACAAAATCCTTCAATGCCTTCAAATGCCTTTCCACCATCCACATTAACCTTGAGTTTACAGGTCCACACAATTCAATCTCCTCAACTTGGTGTATGAGATAGTGTTCTTGTGCATTGAAAAATGCCAAAGGTAAATACTTCTGCATTTCACACATTAGACAAGGAATTTCTCTCTTCCAATACCTAATATCTTCTTTATGGAGTTCTTTAGTTGAAAGCCACCTACAAAAGATGCAATAAAATAACATGAATGATCAACCAGATTGAGGCACATAATATATAATAAAGTTCCAAGTTGTAAAACACAATATCATGTCAATAAGCAATGCAACCAAAAGAACGAACATTTTTCATGCATATAAAATTGTTACTTACCTCATGTATTTACCAAGATCATATATAACTCGATTTATGTTTTCGTCAAAGCTATCTGGGAGAGTCGGAGGTAGAACGTACTGTAGCAAAAAGCAAATCATTATCTAATGTTTCCAAATAGGAGAGAACTATTACTAAAAATATTTACTTAATGGATATTAAATACGTAAATAATTACCTTAATGAATGTATGCCAGTCATGAGTTTTAACACCGCCAAAATCACCTTTTTTGGTTAAGATATTTTGTATGTTCGATGCAAACCCTGTCGGAAACCTTATTTTCTGAATGACCTCTTTTATAGCATTTCTTTGTTGCTCCATCAATAACCATGGAAGACTAATATTCCGGTTCCCATTTCCGGCATTGGAAATAATTACACTTTGCAATGCGTGATTGGCTTCTACAATGTCACTACAAATTTTTCCAATTTTATCTTTGTCTGACCTTCCATCTAATGTCCGCCATACCATTTCTGTTACATTCTTCCCGATATGCATTGTATCAAACAAATGAGCTATTTGTAGGTGCTCATAGTACGGAAACCTACTGAATTGTATGGGATAACTCTTCATTCCTCGTGGAATCCCATTCATGCCTTAAATAGAGTCATTAAACATAAACGAAAACACATTAACAATAATTCATGACACCCATGGTAGAGAAAATTCAATAAAAATATAAAAATCATAATATTATAACATGAACATATTGTATGTTGCATATACAATTTGCATACCTCGACGATTTCTGTTATATTCCAACTTCCATAGGTGAGGTGTCATTCTTTGTGGTTTCTTTGCATTCTCTTCTTTACCATTGAATTTTGCTTTTTCAATAGTTCGGTACCTATGGTTCTTAGGGAGGAAGTGCATGTACTCATCAAACACCTCCTTTGCTAAACTTTTTGAACAACGATATTTTATCCTAGGACCAAATACTGGACATGCAAATTTTCCCTTTGCTTGAAGACCTGCGAGATATATGTATTAATGTTATAGCATCAAAATATTATTAATCCAAACAAAAAATGCATGTTTTTACCTTAAAAACATATAATTTTAACGAACTGCAACATAAAGTTACATACCACAAAAATGTGTTAACCCGAGAGCGTCATGAATTGTCCATGCAAGAATTCCATGGAACTGAAATTGTTTCTGCCCTATTGGTCTAGAGATGTCATACATAGTGATTCCAACCCATAACTTCAATAGCTCATCGATAAGAGGCTCAATATATACATTCATATCTTTAACTTGGTATTTACCTAATTGATCAATAAACATACAATATTGCTATTTAGTTATCCATCCAAATATATAAAAGGTATTCTCATGCAGCAATTAAACAAATAACTTTATGGAATAATATAATTACAACTTTCAAAAAAATACCTAGAATAATCATTGCCAACATTGTTTGCTCTCTCTTAATCGTTGTTGATGTATATGTAACTTCGGAATGTATTTCATCTATGTATTTCATATATATTTATTGTACCCTTATTAGAGATGTGTTATTCCTCTATAAGGAAGTGTCATCATGTGGATTGACAAGTGTCGCAAGTGTGTGTACTTGCCGATGGGTTATTAGACCACCATGTGTGGGGTCAGCCCTGAAATACATATTATATTGTGGATGTATATAGATAGACAAGTCGGCCCCATAGTGTAATTGGGCAAACAGGTTAGTATAAATAGAGATCGGGAGATCTCTATTTTCATCATCCGGAAAGTCACACTTCTCTCACTCAGAAAGTGGCGCACTAGTGAGGAGGAGGATCATCTGCTCTAGGAGACTATCTCAACTGTATTTTGGTTGTACTTTGGTTGAGACATTTCTCTCTCTATCTCTGAGGAAGTTGTGGGGTTTTTCACCTTAGGGTTTTCCCCACGGAAACTCTATGTCTCTTGTCTCTCATGTTTTTGATTCTTGTCATGCTTATTGTGATTTTTATGCATTGATATACTATAAATGTTATTCTCTCAGTAAAGATACAAGAGTATTGTGAATTAATGCTCAAAATTTAACATGGTATCAGAGCTAACCTAAGAAGAAAACATTTTGCAGTGATGGAAACTTGAGTTTCTTGTTTATTGGGTCTATCTCTACATATTTTGGAAGACAAGTATAGTAGATTGACTCTACTCATCGAGGATAATCCATCTGTCCAATCAGAATTCAATTCTGAGCATTTTCAGATTTG
Source organism: Larix kaempferi (assembly GCA_027924585.1). Taxonomy (NCBI): domain Eukaryota; kingdom Viridiplantae; phylum Streptophyta; class Pinopsida; order Pinales; family Pinaceae; genus Larix; species Larix kaempferi. The sequence goes on along the minus strand of BSBM01001312.1, from coordinate 6,362,930 downwards.
GCCCTAAAAATTAGGGTTTCCACAAAAATAGGAATTTCTGGAATCTGAAGAGATAGCTGGAAGCTCCTTGACAAAATCGAAGTTTATAGCCTTGGATCGAGATTTTTGGCTGGGTAGATCTCCGAGAAACTCAAACCCTAATTCAGGGCTCTCCCTAGTGAACCCAGGAGGACAAAAAGTCAAATCTGAAGGGTAAAACTTTGCTGATCTCAAATTCTGAATGTACCAGGCTAATCAGCTCATCAAGGCGCATCTTTCTATCCTTTCAGAAAGTTGAAATTCACATTTTGAATTTTTAGTGTTTTTTCGACAAACCCTAATCTGGGACCAGATCTAGTTTTCAGCATTTCAAGTGGTAAGACCTAAATCTTTTCTATTTCCATTTGAAGTACTCTTTAAGATGTATCACCACACCAAGATTGAGGATAAGCTTGAAGGGGCTGATAACTTCTGAGCTTGGAAGTATAGGATTGGGTTAATCCTGGAAGAGAATGAGTTGGACTCATATATAAAAGAAGACATCCCTATCCTAGAGGATGAAGAGGCCAAGGTATTGCATAAGAAGAACTTTGTCAAGGCAAAGAGAATCATTGCTGATTCTATTAAATACCATCTCATACCCCATGTGTCTTCTCTAAAGACACCCAAGGAGTTGTTTGACTCTTTGGCCAAGCTATTTGAAGGGAAGAACATAAATCAGAAGATGACCCTGTAGAACCAATTGAAAGGAGTAAAGTTTCAGAATGGAGAAACCATTCAATCTTATTTTTCTAGGGTCTCCCAGATTAAGGAACAACTGGAAGCAGTAGATGAAATGGTGGAGAATGGTGAAGTTGTCATGACCACTCTTAATGGCCTACCTAGGTCATGGGACTCCTTTATTCAAGGAATCTATGCAAGAAAGAAGTTGGTATCCTTCAACAGACTACAGGAAGAATGCTCACAAGAAGAAGCAAGGCTTGTGGCATGAGAAGAAAAGATGGGGAATGAAGATCAAGCTCTTGCAACTCACACCAAAAGAAGCAAGCCCAATAAGGAGCACTCTCGCTACAATAGATCCTATCAAAAGAATAAGAAGGATCTAAGATGCTTCACATGCAATGAGAAGGGTCACTTTGCTTCAGATTGTCCCAAGAACAAAAGGGATAATAACAACAACTCCAGCAAGAAGAAGAAGGGCAGCAAAAGAAAGTTCCATGCTCATGCTGCCGAGGATGATGAACCTCCAAAGAAGAAGGCTAGGGAAGAAAGTGATGATAGTGATGATGACTCATCAATTGAAGAAGAGTATGTTCTAATATTTGCTCTCATAGGTACTATCTCCCATGGTTGTAATGATTGGTTAATTGACAGTGGGGCTTCCAAACACATGACTGGGTTTAAGGAATCTTTTGTGAATCTATCTGAACATGAATCACCCTATAAGGTGAAACTTGGGGATGATTATCAATACCCAATCAAAGGAAGTGGTGAAGCCTCCTACAACCTAGATTCTGGAAAATATTTGAAGATGAAAGAAATCCTTTATGTACCCATGCTCAAGAAGAAATTACTCTCCATCTTTGGATTGGATGCAAAAGGTATGAGGGTTGCATTTGTGGATGACCAAGTCCTAATGTGGCCAAAGGGAAAGACCATAAATGATGCAGTAGTGATTGGAGAGAAAGAGGGAGGTTTGTATAAATTGAAGGGACAACCTGAACATGCCATGGTGCATGAATCCATGGAGCCAAGTGAACTTTGGCATATAAGACTTGCTCATATGCACTATAGGGCACTTCCAATTGCAAGCAAGGATGTAGAGGGTCTTCCTGAAATCAAGACCAAACATGAAGGTGTTTGCAAAGGATGTGCTAAAGGTAAGAACATTAAGAAGGATTTCCCAAGCAGTGAAAGCAAGGCAAAAGATATCCTGAAAGTTATCCACTCAGATGTATGTGGTCCTATGTCATCCAGTTCTCTTAGTGGGTATGTTTACTATGTCTCATTTATTGATTACTTCTCCAGGAAGACTTGGGTATACTTCTTGAAGAACAAAGATGAGGTGTTTGATAAGTTCAAGGAATTCAAAACCTTGATGGAGAATCAAACTGACAAGAAGATCAAAACATTCAGATCTGACAATGGTGGAGAATTCACCTCAGGTGACTTCAATAAGCTTTGTAGTGATTCAGGGATTAAGAGGGAGTTGACTGCTCCTTATAATCCTCAACATCATGGAGTTGCAGAAAGGAAGAACATAACTATCATGGAAGAAGCAAGGGCAATGCTGCATGACCAGGATCTACCTATGCATCTATGGGCAGAAGCAGCTAGAACAACTGTATATGTGCAGAACAGAACACCCCACAAGATATTGGACAACAAGACACCAGAAGACGTCTTTTCTGGTAAGAAACCTGAAGTCATTCATCTCAGAATATTTGGTTGTCCAGTATACACTCATGTCCCAAAGGAAAAGAGGACTAAACTAGATCCTTCAGGAAAGAAGGGTATCTTTGTGGGTTACAGTGAAAGCTCGAAGGCTTACAGAATATACTTTCCAGGGTTCAAGAAGATTGATGTCAACAGGGATGTAATATTTGATGAAAACTCAACATTCATCAAATCAAGGAAGGCACCTATCAAAGTTTATGAAGAACCTAAGGAAACTAGATTTCAAGACACTACCATGACTGAAGCATTTCCAGAAGTTGTTTGTGAGTTTGAAGATCCGCAAGAACCTGTAGATCCACCCTGTGAGGATAACTCTCACAAGAGGAAACCTGCATGGGCTAGAGAGCTCATTCAAGATGTAGAAAGATTTGGCATTCGAGAAGAAGAACACAGAGCAAAGAAGAGAACCAGATCACATACCAGCTATGTTGCTTTACTCTGTGACATTATGAACAAAGAGCCTTCAAGTTATGAAGAAGCAACAAAAAAGAAAGAATGGAAGGATGCCATGGTTGAGGAATACCAATCAATAATGAAGAATGATGTTTGGGATGTTGTCCCAAGACCTAAAGAGAAGTCTGTTGTGACTTCCAAATGGATCTACAAAATCAAGCATGCTGCAAATGGCAGTGTAGAGAAATACAAGGCAAGATTCGTAGCTCATGGCTTCTCTTAGAAAGAGAGAATAGATTATGAAGAAACTTTTGCACCTGTAGCCAGGTATACTTCCATTAGAATAGTACTTGCCTGGTTGCAGCAATGAAATGGAAAATACACCAGATGGATGTCAAGATTGCTTTCTTGAACGGTGTAGTTGAAGAGGAAGTGTATGTGGAGCAGCCACTCGATTTTGAAATACATGACAGTGAGTCATATGTGTGCAGATTGAAGAAAGCCTTGTATGGCTTGAAACAAGCTCCCAAAACCTGGTATGGTAGGATGGACAGTTTCCTATCTAGTTTGGGCTTTACCAAGAGTAAAGTGGATTCCAACCTCTACTACAAGGTTGAGGAAGGGAATCCTGTGATTCTACTCCTGTATGTGGATGACTTATTTGTAATAAGAGATGACAGACTGATTGCAGATACTAAGAGGAAGCTTGATGCTGAGTTCGATATGAAAGATTTGGGAATGATGCATTATTTCCTAGGTATGGAGGTGGGGCAGAGTGCCGGTGAGATCTTCCTTGGTCAAGGAAAGTACATAGTAGATATCCTGAAGAGATTCGGGATGATGGATTGCAAGGCCATGGCCACACCAATGGCATCGAATCTGAAGCTTTTATGTGATGCTTCATCTGAGCCGGTTGATGTCTCTATGTATCGTCAGATGATTGGGTCCATGATGTACCTAACGAACATGAGACCAGATATTTGCTTTGCTGTGAACACATTGAGCCAGTTCCTGACGGATCTGAGGAGTGTTCACCTGGTTACTGTAAAGCATGTTTTGAGGTACCTGAAGGGTACAGTGGATTATGGGCTCAAGTATGAAGCGAATCAAAAGCTTAACCTGCAGGGTTATGTTGATTCAGATTGGGCTGGCAGTGCTGTAGATAGGAAGAGCGCATCTGGGTGCTACTTCAATATGGGATCAGGTGTGATCTCTTGGTTTAGTAGGAAGCAGTCCTGCATAGCACTGAGTACAGCTGAGGTAGAGTATGTTGCAGCCTGTTCAGCTAGTTGTGAGGCAATATGGCTACGGAAGCTACTGTCTGAGCTATTTGATCTCCCATTGGATGCTACTGGTATCTTCTGTGATAACCATAGTTGTGTGAAGCTGTCCGAGAACCCAGTGTTTCATGACAGGTCGAAACACATAGAGATCAAATATCACTATATCAGGGATATGGTGCAGAGAGGAGCTGTGAAGCTCCTGTACGTTGTGATGGACGAGCAAATTGCAGATGTGCTGACGAAGCCACTAGCCAGGGTGAAGTTCAAGTACTTCAGGGAGAGGCTTGGCGTTCTTCAGGTTGATGATACTTCGAGGAAGAAGTGATGGACACATTTGTTGAAGCCATTCCAAGCATCTTGGAAGGAGGATCCTTCACATGGCTGTGGATGTAAGCACTGGATGATGAGCATAAGGATGATGTTCTGGTTTCTGCTTTGTATGATCAGTTGGATCATTTATATGTATGTACGCATCATGTTGGATGTTGGATATGATCAGTTGGATCATTTATATGTATATGTATGTATGTATCATGTTGGATGCTGGACATGATCATTTGGATCATTTATATGTATATGTATGTATGCATCATGTTGGATGCTGGATATGATCAATTAGATCATTTATATGTATGTACGCATCATGTTGGATGCTTGGACCATGTATCTATATATGTATCAGGTGGATACATTGTATGATCAGGTGGATCATGTATGGTGATATGTATCATGTATTTGTATTTGTATCAGGTGGATACATTGTATGATCAGGTGGATCATATATGATGATATGTATCAGGTAGATACTTGGTATGCATTAGGTAGATTCATTGTATGATCAGGATGATCATGGATGATGAGCTTCAGGATGTTGCTCTAGATGACATGCAGTAGGATGTTGTAGTGATGGTGATCAGGATGATCATGTGTACATCAGGATGATATATGGTGAGTATCAGGTTAATACTCTATGGCCGTGGATCAGGTGGTGCAGATGAGCATATAATTTGGCCCTGGGAGATTCGCAGATAGTCTTTCGAGGTTTTTCCTATGGCATATAATTTGGCCCTAGGATATATGGCAAATGCTCTTTCGAGGTTTTTCTCTAGGAGGACATATAATTTGGTCCTAGGAGATCTACAGATAGTCTTTCGAGGTTTTTCCTATGGCATATAATCTGGCCCTGGGATATCTGGCAGATGCTCTTTCGAGGTTTTGTCCTATGGCATATAATATGTCCCTGGGAGATTCGATAGGTTGGGCTATGTGCCTATAATAATTCCTGGGATGCTCTTGCGAGGTTTTTCCATGACCACATATAATTTGTCCATGGGAGATCCTATAGGTAGATCTGTATGCTCGTAATAGCCTGGGATGCTCTTGTGAGGTTTTGTGGTGACCACATATAATCTGTCCCTAGGAGATCCTATAGGTAGAGCTATGTGCTCGTAACAGCCTAGGATGCTCTTGTGAGGTTTTGTGGTGAGGTCACATATAATATGGCCCTAGGAGATCCTATAGGTAGAGACGTGTGCTCGTAACATCCTGGGATGCTCTTTCGAGGTTTTGTGACGCACGTAATAAGTCCTGAGGATTCCATAGTATGGCCAGTGATGACGAAGACCTGCAAGTGGTGGGCCTACATCCAATATGAAAAAGGACTGGCTCTGTAGAACTTCCTATGACGAGTAGAGTCAGAGATTGGTTGAGATAGTAGCAGCAGTGACGATGATGATGACGATGATCCCGAGAAGAAGACTTGTCTAGCAGAACTGTGTCGAGAAATACATTCCTAGTTAAGAGGGAGTGTTGATGTATATGTCACTTCGGAATGTATTTCATCTATGTATTTCATATATATTTATTGTACCCTTATTAGAGATGTGTTATTCCTCTATAAGGAAGTGTCGTCATGTGGATTGACAAGTGTCGCAAGTGTGTGTACTTGCCGATGGGTTATTAGACCACCATGTGTTGGGTCGGCCCTGAAATATATATTATATTGTGGATGTATCTAGATAGACAAGTTGGCCCCATAGTGTAATTGGGCAAACAGGTTAGGATAAATAGAGATTGGAGATCTCTATTTTCATCATTCGGAAAGTCACACTTCTCTCACTCAGAAAGTGGCGGACTAGTGAGGAGGAGGATCATCTTCTCTAGGAGACTATCTCAAGTGTATTTTGGTTGTACTTTCGTTGAGCCATTGCTCTCTCTATCTCTGAGGAAGTTGTGGGGCTTTTCACCTTAGGGTTTTCCCCACAGAAACTCTCTGTCTCTTGTCTCTCATGCTTTTGATTCTTGTGATGCTTGTCATGCTTATTGTGATTGTTATGCATTGATATACTGTATATGTTATTCTCTCAATAAAGATCCAAGAGTATTGTGAATTAATGCTCAAAATTTAACAATCGTCATCCAAGGAGGTAGGTTATTGTTTATGAAGAAAACAAGCCACACTGAGTAAGTAGAATGAAGCTCACCAAATGGATTGAAACCATCAGATGCCAATGAAAGTCTAACATTACAAGGTTCATCTTTAAAAATTGGCCATTTTTCTTCAATGTTCTTCAATGCATAACTATCTGCAGGCATTCGAAGAACACCATATTCACTTATGTTCTTCGCATGGTAATCCATAAACTGTGCTATACTTTGGCACCTGAATAGTTGTTGGAAAATTGGAATTATGGGAATATAACAAAGAACTTTGCGAGGGACCTCTTTTGTTAATTGATCAGTTCGATATCTACTAATTTCACATTGTGGGCATTTGTTTTCTGATTCATACTGCCCATAATATATAATATGATCATTAGGACATGCATCAATACATTGATACTCCACTCCAATTTCTTTCATAATCAAGAATACCTCTCGACTTGTGCGTGGTAAATTGTTTGATGGTGGTAATAGAAAATCACCCAACAATCTGCAACGTTGACAAAAAGTGAAATGTAAACAATATATGTCATAAATATTTCATATCACTAATTTACGAACTGAATAACACTAAAAAAATAGGAAAATAATCAACTTTACATACCTTAGGAGCTGTGTGAAACAAGTGTTTGATAAACCATTCAAAACCTTCAATTTCACCAACAACAATATAGCAGATAGAATATTGGTTGTTGAGCCTTGATAAAGAGGTTCTTGGGACTTCTCGAGAAGAGGAACATCATGAAAATCAAGGAGGTTGTCCTCATCCAATGGAGCAAATGTGTCTTGTAGCAATCTATTTATCTCATCTTCACCATTAGTATCAATAATGGCATCTTCATCCATAGGATCATTAAGAACTCGATATTCAATGGCATGATCTCCATGTTCGTCATCTTGTAAAGTAGTATTTCTACTATTATGTGGCAAATGGCTCTCTAGCGGTCGACATCTTGGGGGCATTGTCTTTATATTTACAAACAATGCAATAACATTAGTGTATAATATACAACACATATATTTAAAATGATAAAAAAAAATGTGAATACATTATCAATACTATTACAAGAAGTACAATATGTAATGAATAACGTATTACCAACGGATGATATTCATACCCCCCTTTAGCATGCTCCTTCTCCTTACAATGTTTTTCAGCTGATGTTCTTAAAATTCTTCTAGTTTGCAAAGCTCTGCAATCATTGCAAGGGAAATAACACTTTCCATCACCCTTCGCCTCCAATGTTGCCTTAGCCTTAGCATACCTCCTATTGTTTTCTTCCCAGGTATATTTATTTGACATTCTGATAAGCTACAACAACAAAAAAAACTCATTAATCAATATATAACATGCGTCTAAATTGAATATTCATATACCCCAAGATATTCAAATTTAAAAAACAAGACCATGAATTGAATCACAAGCAATTTTAAAAAACAAGACCATGAATTGGAGAATGATGGTGTCTAAGTTTAAAATTATGTATTTTTCCTCTGATTTTAAATACAATTTGTTACATATATTGCAAAAGATTAAAAAAATGGAGATTCCCATCAAATGGTATATAGATAAATTTTACAAATTTTATGTATGGTTAGGAAAAATGAGGAGAATCCTGGTTTAGTTTATATATATAATGTGAATGGGGTGAAATATATGATTCTAGATGAAATTTGTATAATTAAGGTCCATTAAGTGGCTAGTGGCCAATGATAATAAATTTCCTATAATAGTATCTCACCATGTTGAGGAAGCAAGAAACATGCAAACTATGATTACGTCTATACATTCCTAGAAAGAGGACATATCTCGACAATATGCTCAATATTTTTTCACCGAGATTGTAGAAAGCATGGGTTTTTTTCTCCCAATATTGTCAATAGTTTATCCACATGGATACCTCCAAGCAAAAATATCTAAATAAAAAGTGTTTTTATATATTAATTCTAAAGATAGGATTCTGAACACTATTTAAGAAAAAAAAAAGTATTTTTCTTGGATTTCAATGTCCAAGCTTTCTTCAATCACACGTCAAGAAGAATCTTGGTGTAAAGGAATTTTTATCCCATGGTTGAATTTTCTTTTGGAAAAGTAGTGGTTGATCCCAATTTCCATTCTCTCAATGAGGCATTAGGTCTTGTAAGTCCAAGATTTAACAACAAATCAATAGGCCCAAGACATCAAAACCTAGGATGGTGTATCAAAGAATCATTAGCCAAATAAATTCCTTCTTGAAAGAGACTTGGTGAAAGAATCACAAGATTTCAACCATTTCCTTACCTACATGAAGAATCAAATTATACCACCATAATAAATGAGTATTAATAGAGAAGTAATTTCCAAGACATGGTTCTTTTGATGTTAGGAAGGGCTTGAGAACTTATTTTGGCTTCTAAACACTCTATGCAACAAAAGTTCCTTAATTTTTTACCAGCTTGTAGGGGGTTACTAATATAATATCAAGAGGAAATCCTTTTTGTACATTTTTTCCCAATGACCCTCCTTGAACCCTAGTTCTAATGGTACCTAACACCCTAAATTGTTTTTGGGTATAACATAACTACTACCTAGACTAATGAAATCATGTATTTTGATTAGATTAAACCCATAAAAATATGTGAATATCCTTTTCTAGGTGTGCATAGGCTCACTTTGTTGGGACCCAACATGAAGAATCATAAACATGGTTGACTACCAGAACTTTGGTTTCAATTTTATCTTTGATTTCTAATACCATGAGTTTTGGTGATCCACTTATATATGTTCTTATCAACCCTATACACCATTACTTCCCATTTTTCCATAAGAGAGGTTCGGAAGGAAAAATGGAAAACTAAGAATTCAAATATTTTGTTAGGTATTTTATATGGATATTTTACACCATTGATGTAAAGAAGATGAATACTAGGTACTCCTAGTTACAATTAATGGAACATGTGAAAATCTACTCCTAGTTAGAATTAATGGAACATGAGAAGCCAACTAGATCCAAATTACTGTTATGCATGCAGCTTTTACATACATGGCTACACTTTTCCTTGAAGAAAATCATAAGACTCATGGTTATTTTAAAGAGGGACCATGGATAAATACTAAAGTTATAAACAAGAACCAAAACTACATCTCAAAATCCTTAAATTAGTGATTAAATTAAACATGTGAAAGCAAAAATGCACGAGGAAATATCAGGCATGGACAACATTTGTGTGACATGCATGCATTCATAGCATTAACCTTGCCACCCAAATGGATTATAAATGGAGGATACATGGATAAATAGGAAGAGAAAGAGAAAAATGAGATCTGCATTGAAGCCCTAGTTGGAACATAAAGGGCGCAACAAAAAAAAAGACTAGTGCATTGCAGTTAAACTAACCTAGAAAACGAATGAGATCAAAAATTCGATGTGTCAACCCAGTACCAGACTCTTGAAATCGTAGAACAAAAAACCAATAGAAATATTGCTGCAAATGTAACAAATGATTATGAAAATATGACTTAAGAACATGTATTTATAGATCAATGAGGGTCATGGTTCTGGCAAAAATGCACAACGGTCAAATTTCAAAAAAACAAAAAGTTAATGACCATTACAAAAGAAAAACAAAAACAAGTTTTTTCGGCATTTCGTTGCTATAGCGATGAACCTTTGTGGCTATAGCGATGAACGTAATTTTCGTTGCTATAGAGACGAACTTTCATGGCTATAGAAACAAAAATTATGTTCATCGCTATAGCCACAAATATCGGGGGGATTTTCAAATTTTTACAAAAATTTAAACTGTTTTTCCACGAAAAAATCAATTTTAACTGTTTCGTGGCAAACTTTCATGGGACTTTCGAGCCATATGTAGCGGTCGTGTAAGGTCCACTTCTTTGGATGGTATTTCGGTAAGCTTGGATAGGCACCTCTAGTCTCTCTCTTGCATGTCGGATTCCCTCGTTTAACATGGTAGTTCCCACAGTATTTGATGATAGATAAAAGATGAATCATTTAATCAAATTAAATAAATGTGATGAAAGTAAAAGTGATATTCAGAGTCTTTCAAACTCAACACTTCGATATTTAATAACCCCGAATGCTCTTCAGAGCCTTTTAACTCAACACTTTCACATGGGCGTTACGGTAGTGCAATTCCAGAGCTTCTTGCTAAACACTAGTGCTAGAATGTGGTTGTGAGGCACATCTAGAATATTTAGGTGGCCTCAGATCTAGTATTCCTTTATCAAGCTTGGAGTGTTCTAGGGCTTATGCCCAACACTCAATGTACCTCAGGGCTTACTCCTAGTACATAAACATTCCTCTAAGTACATCGGGGCTTATGCCCAGTACGTAGGTCATCTGTGTGTTTCTGAGTCCACGCTCAACACACCACATAAGTCATTCATGTAAAGATCATAGTTCTGCACAGTAAATAACAAAAGATCATCTCAGTATATTAGGGTTTGTACCCATATCAAAGCTGAAGAACATCATCAAAACATTAGGGTCTCCTCGCCCAGTATACACTCAATAAAGAAGTCAGTCAGGGTCCATGACCGATATGTCAATATATAAAAGAATAAATCATAGGTTCTAGAGCTTATGCCCAATACTCAAAGTAAAACATATGTGCTGGGGCTGTGGTCCAATATAACAACAAAAATAGTTAGTCCAAAATTCGGGATATTACATGGTTGATGATAAGATCTAAGTCTTTGTCCATTTACAACAGGGGAGATTTGTGAATCATTACTTGTTTTGACTTCTTCATGCTCTTCTCGGATAACAACTGATGACTTGGGCTCATCTTCCATAACTCTTCCAAACCGCAGTTGAATCTCATGTATTGGTGTGGTCACAATGGAATATGATGGAAGAAATAACAACCCAATGCTATTAAAAGCTTGGGTTGGTTTATGGTTAGAATTTGGTATCGATTGTGCTGGTAATTTTGTAGGCTTTGGAGGATTCTCATTCTGGAAATGGTGAGGTTGATTTGGGATAAGGGGTAGTGAAGGAGGTACAAATCCAGGAAGAATTTGCTGGATATTAGGTGGGTAAGGATGGTTAGGAATAGGAGGAGGTGGTTGAGCATAAGCTGGTCTTCTCCCTCCATGTGGCCATTGTCGATGTTGAGCATTCTTAGGAGGGTACTGTGGTGGCCGATTCTACCAACCTAAGGTTTTCCATTGTTGAGGAGGTAGATAAGGATGGGGTGGAATTTTTTATGGACCTTGATACAATAGTTGAGATCTAGGTTTCCAAGGCCTCATAGATGGTCCATCAAAGTTTTCACTTTTGTATATGCCTTGCACTCCAGGAAACGATGGACAATTATTAGTTGGATGTTTTTCTGTACCAAGGTGACAAACTGGGACATTATTCCATGGACATCCTTGTCGAGGATGTTCAATCCTACACCTAGGACAGAAAACACTCGTTGCTTCCCACTCCTCATCTTGCCTCCTTTTATCTTGTAGTGTATCTAGTTGAGAACCTATTGCTTCTAGGATATCTGATTTAAAGTTTTCTAATAGGTTTTCCAATTCTACCCTTGTAACTCCACCGGAATCGGATGTATTTTCTTTTAGGTTCCTAGCATAAAATTTTCGAGAGTGTCTTCCACTTCTCCCTTTGATCCTAGAATAACTCCCATAAACACATTCTTCATTCTCCATGAAGATTTGACTGCCAAAAAGAGAATACCTAGGTGGTTCCTTTCTTAGTTAATATGGGATGTCCAAGTGTTCTGAATTTTATCCTTGGAGTTTCCTCTTGTCTAGGTTTAGTCTCTGCATGAATTTGAGGTTCTTTTTAGTGGAATTTCCCTATAAATTGAATCTTCTAATGTCCCTATAGTTTCTCCTAACTGATCTCCAGAAAGGACTTCCTTAGCTTTATGAATGAGACTATTCCCTTTGGGTGTCTTCCAATACCTTATGCTAGGTTAGAAGTTGGGGTGGCATGCTCCCTGTATAGGTTAGTGGGAATTTTTAGTAGGGATTTCTACCTCGTGATATTTCTAAACCTATTCATGAAAAACAAAATTATAACTGAAATAAATTATAACGGCAAAACTACAGTTGTTGGGTTTTGGGGATGCCTGTTATAACACATGCACCGGTTCTTACCTCTTGTCTTACTACTCACCCGCCACCAGCCTATCAAAAAGACAAAAATTCAAATCTATCCCTAAAAGAAGGTTCTATCTATTTACAACTAAATCCTACCTATCTATCTACAACTCCTCGGCAATGGCGCCAAAATGCTGGGTGTGTGAGCTATCTCAAAGAAAACACCTAATATTTAATTATCAACCGGAGTTGGTAATCTTAGAGTTGAGGCACAGTATCTGCTAAGGTAGGATGATACCTAAATTTCAGCTTGTCAGACCTTAAAAGATTGGATAAAGAAAAGATAGAAAATATCTTTCAACATGAAAAATGGAGTCAAACTTCAGAAAGACAACAAAGAAACTAACTGAACCTATCTAAATTACCAAATAAAAAATAATGTCAAACAATACTACTCTATTCTATGATTAAACAATAGAGAAGAAAAAAACAAACTACTCTTTGTAAGAATGGAAACTACTTAATTAATAATCTCAAATTCTAATCTAAGAATTAGAAGAAAGTAAAGACCTACCTATGGAACAACTCAATCATATGAACATGAAACTAAGTTAAAGCGAATTATAAACTATTAATGACTTCAACAACTATGCAAAACTATTAAACCATCTAATTCCATTCTCCTTGGGAATCTTGAGGAAGTGTACTGAATGTGATGGGAATAGGGGTGAATGTATTGAAGTGGCTTTCAAATGTAACAAGAAAACAAAATGGAATTAAATCTAATTTAACTTCTACAAATAAATGCAAGCTAAATATTATCCAACTACAATTAACTTTAAACATACTGACCTATCTCCTATTTCTAAATGAAGGACATGAACTGAAGAAGTCTAGAAGCAAGTAGAAAACTTGATAGAGATTTTAAATTCAGAAGCAAGTAGAAAACTTGATAAAAATATTATACTTATGAACTAAATCTTATTCCATGAATCCATTATTAGCATGAGAAGAATAATTCAAGACTAAAATGATTTGGAGAATGAAATTACTAAACTTAACCTAATATTGATATTTTAACATACAATAAACTGCATTGAAAATGAAAGTAATAAATTGAGTAATCATATAGCATTGACAAATCAAACATAAGGAAAAGATAACTTGTAAACAACTATAGCAAGGTTTAAAGGAAAGAGAGAATGACAACTAAAGAGGATGACAAAACTTGATCAAAACTTCATATGAAATACAACAAGGTCTTAATGACTCCTAATAATACTAATTAAGGGCGGAAGAGATTATAATTTGAAAACAACCTAAAAAATGGATTTTAATTAAGCAAAATGATGAAAGAAGCGTTGAGGTCCGAATACTGGTCTGGATGACTATCCAAATGATAGTCCAAATGGATGAAAACGGCTTAAACTAAAGGATGAAAACGACTTAAACTAAAGGAAAGAGAAGATGGGATGATTTTACCTACCAGTTGGCTGATGCATATGATCCTACAGTGCAGGGGAAGCAATGGATAAGCTAGTTAAGAGCTAGAGTAAGGAGAAGCTATCTATGGTAGGAAACTAACTATTTCTATGAGATTTGAGATGTAACTTAAGCTAATCTTATGCTACTGGAAAGAAACTACAGAACTTTAGTCTATGAGCAGATCGAAGAGGTGAAACTAACTAGACTCTAAGTTAACTAAGAAAACTAAATCTTTTAAATAAAACTATTTAAGCAACTAAATGAGCTAAATACAATCTAAACTAATTAAGAAAATGAAATAAACTAAATGTGACTTAAGCTACTAAAGCAAACTAAATGAACCTAAGTGTGACCTAATATATAAAGAAAGCTTAAATGAACCTAAGTGTGGCCGGTCACCATTTAACTTCTGGAAACATTGATATAAAAAGCAGCAAAATATACATAACATAAATAGAAACATCATTTACCTAAACATCACAGCATCATTTTATATCACAGAACAAAAACATCATATACAAAGCAGATACGTAAATGAAATAATCACATCGTTTATCTACAATAAACAAAGACAATTTATATACATTGATGAAGACCACTGGTTGTTGAGGGTCCCGTCTCAACAAACAGAGGCTTATTAGGACTCAGAAATGTCGTATTTTCGTCCACCTTTCCCTTCACTATTCCTTACATTTCATCGCCCTATTAAACCTTCATCATATCATTTGCATAAATACATTTGGGTTTCACATTATTATTTTCCACTTTATTCATTTTAGTATTAAGAGTGAATTTATGATTAAATATTAGAAAATATACATGTTTTCATATATATCTCAATTATGTGTGAGCTTTGTAATGTGTAGGAATATGTGAATGATTAAATCAAAGAGACTTCTCAAATATCTCTTACACCATTCCAAAGGAGATAGTTATTCAAGCCTATTCTTAAGGAGAAGATCATGGAAGATTTGGTTGGCATATCTTATCTAGGATTCATGAGAGATATGTGGAGGATTTGAAGGAACCATATCTTGTAATAATAGGGAAGTGGTTGAGAGTAGTTCAGAGAATGATGGATCTGTAATTAATGTATTCTTATCTTTTTCTTAAGGACTCTCATGTATAAAGGAGAGTGCTCCCTCTCCATTCCAAAAGGTTGGAATTAGGTTAGATTAAGCTTGTAAGAGGGTTGTAATGAAGTTGGATTGGATTGGATTTTGTACTTGTTAGATTAGTCTTTGATTTGAGATTCTTAATGTGATTTAAGCTTCCATTGTTATGCTTTCATGTTGCCATTTGATTATGGATTTATAGATGTGAGCTCACTTATGTCATTGTTGTTAACTCTTCACATGTTGTATTTTCTCTTACGCAATTTCAATGCTTTCTTAGTTAGTGTTTCCATGCTTTCCTAGATTAATTTGATTTCAGCAAATTAGATTAAGTTAGATTAGATCTACTTCAGTCCTGCACAAACAATGCACGTGCTTCGTCAGTTTACGTACCCCAGATTGACAAGTAAATAGTTGGGCAACTTACTGCAACGTAATTATTACGACATATATTTCGCCTAACAAGGCTGAGCCTTAATCAGTCAATCACCACGCATGTTGATAAATTTCCATAAAACTGGGACATAAATGTATTAATAAAAAGATAGAGTTATAGTGTTTTGGTATCCATTTGCATCTGAATAGATAGGCAAGTCTGAAGATAAAAGGACTGACTGACTAATAACTAACTCATCTCTGCGACAAGAATGTCTATTTATACAGCGTTACAATGAAGAAAGCGAGTCCACCCTTTAGTGGTTGGTTGCTTAATAATAAACTATCTTGAATGCCCAAAAACAACTCTGTTTAATAGCTTGTGAAACGCATAAGCCAAGGGACAGCTCTGCTTAATAATTCCGTGATAGCTCGTGGCCAAAGAACGACCTCATAAAGTTCATAACAGCACACAGAGCTTTGTTCCAAATTCCACAGCGTTGATCCTTCACGCAGTTGTTGAAGCGTCAGTGCTCCTTTGATGTGGGCAGAGATGGATGTGATGTCAAGCTGAGCACGCAGGATAAAGGATCTTCTAGAACATCATCTCATGTACCACCAAGGCCACGTCTCAAATAGAATCCACATGCCGGCGTACTCTCTAACGGCCCGAGCATACCTCAACCATCGATCTCATGGGTCCAATGCGGGTCTAAATGGCGGGATGAATGCAGCTGATCATCCACAATTTCAATACGCATCTAATTGAAGATTTGTTTGACAGCTAGAACCTGTAAAACAAAATATACTTACTAAACAAGCCAAATAGACATCAATAAACCATAATATAACAATTTTTACAAAAAATTCATATGATGTGTGAATAAATGCATACCTACTCCATTTAATGGTCTAAATGGTAAGGAGAGTGACTTATTACATCAAAAATGGTAAAAGTAATGCCAATCAGAGCATATTTGATATTAAAAAATGGTGACAAAAATAGACACCAACAGTCATCATATTGATAGATAAGTGTATGTCCTTGTCTGCTTTTGATGTATGATGCGGTAAATGGTAAGCTCTCATGATTCTAATGTTTAGTTGCTTCTTGTGAAGGTTTGTTAAGAGGATGTGACATCTATATGTGGTGAAATAAAGGTGTGATACAAGTGATCTAAATGTTATCCAATTATGGTAAGTAAATTTATGTTGTAAATATCAGAATGAGGAGTTTAAGGACCTTTGCATAAGATAGGTATATTGGATTATACTAGAGGATGAGTTGAGATATATGGATGTTTATTCTTAACTATGATTGCCTTGTGCAACTTCTATGTCACAATTATGAGACTGATGTTTCATTTACTCTTTGAATGTGAGAGGTAAACTCTAGAAAGAATGATACTTACCAAGTATGTTAAAGAAAAACAAAATGTCACCCCATTTCCTCTAGAACATGACAAGGATTTTTGGGTCATTACACTTGCAATTCTTAACAAGTTAATAAATATTTCTCTTTGTGTCAGTGGCTTACTATTCCAACCACAACTTATTATGATTCTCTTTGTTTAATTTACAAATGTCATCAATTTTGTGGGAAACATAGCTATGACAAGCTCCCAGATTAATTAAAATTGAAATTGGTGTGTTTGAGATTTTACCTTCTATATTGACCATGGTAGATTGATGGTCTACCTATCGGCCTTCATGAGCAGCATAAATCCTGGCTGTCCTTGCCATGTCTTCCATAGTTGCTTCTTCTTGTAAGTTGTTCAGGACTCCATCCATTTTGTTTGGGTAGTCTTTGTAGTAGTGAGATTCCTGACATTCCCAACACTTAATTGGTAGCGGAGCTACCTTAGCTCCTCTATCTATCATTGGTTTATTGACACCTAGTGCTGGCATATTTGGTTATGTCTCAAATTTATTAAATTTTTTGTTAGGCGGAAAATTTTTATTTTTATTTATGTAAGGAGGCAGTCTAAATCCTCTCCTCATGTTTCCTGAAAAGGTCCTAAACTTTTCTGTATTTCTGTTCATTCTATCAGTCCTGTGTCGACCATGTTCATAGCATAGTCTTGCCTTGTGTAAGGTTATATCCAAAGCTTTGCGTATATAAAATTCAATTCTCTCTCAGAAAGTTGGAGGAAGACATCCCAAGAACTGTTGTATCTTTACCTTCTCATCCTTAATATAAGGAACATAGTCTAACAGTTTTAAGAATATGTTGATGAAGGTATCCATGGTTAGGGAACCTATTTTTAGCTCGTGGAACTCTTTTATCTTCTCGTCGAAAAATATTTCAAACATATAATTTTCTTGAAACATTCTTCTAAAGGTACTCCATCCAATATTCTTGACCTTACATTTATTAGTGTGCTCTAGATCTTGCCACCATCTGTATGCTTTTCCATTTAAATTATATGTAATTTCCCAATTCAAATAAATTGCAAAAGAGGAAATTCCACCAATCTACTAGTTTCCTAGGTTGGGGTGGAAACATTGGGATTTTGAATAAGGGAGCTAATAAACCCAAAATGGACATTAGATTCACATAAATATATTAAAATGGGTTAAATAAATATTTATGATAGGAAAATAAGGTGGCACTTGGTCATGGAGACACATTGGTGGTGTGGGACCCACACAAAGCTAGATTACTCATGCCACATGGCATTCTATTCTCACCCATTCGAATCCAAGGTGGGGTATAATGATATTGGGGATTTGGAAGGTCAATATACTTGGCATGACTCAATGAAGGTCGAATTGGAGTGGAAGAGTAACTCCCATGGAAGAGGAAGATGCATTTTGGAGCTAGTGGGACACTTGGACTAGATTCCCTAGCTCTATGACAGCAATGATGAAGATGCTATGACACCTATGATAGAAATCAAACTTGAATGCTGAAATCTGACATATATGACATGTCAGGGCTAAAAATATCCTCCAACAAGGTGCACAAGGGATTTAGGGAAGCCAAGAGACACCCATTCGAAATGAAGGAAGATGGAGACTAGGAATTGTTGGACAAGTGGAACACATTGGAATCTCTTCCCAACTTGAGTTGGCATGAGTCTTCTGGAAGGTGTTAGCACCATTTTTGTCTTGGATGAATGGAAGGGTTCATATCCACGGAAGAAGGAGTGAGGCCTCGGTTTTCAGATCATAGGACCGAAGGGATTCCAAATAAGAGCTCTGGGTGTGTATTTGTAACTTGGTAATGAAATAATCAAAGGTCCTAAGCTCTAACATTGCTAATGGGGGAGAAATTATAAAGGTCCACTCAATGTTATATCTATGGCGATAAATATTGATGGCTAAAAAGCAACTTCAAGAAGGTAGGATGGGGTAGTTTAAGTGTGGGCGGAGTGTGCTAGCCTGCGAGAAATAGGAAATTTGATCGATGGGCGGAATGACAGATATATGGCTAGCAGGTACTTCATTGATTTGACATGCGTAGGGAATTGACATTTTCAGATTTGTGAAGTTTTGGTAGGCCCCACGTATTGCAACGGTGTAGATTTGGAGGAGTTAATATCTACGGTTGAAGATTTGTTCGCAGATTGAAATTGCATAGAGCATCGATGTTGTCCAAATCTGCAAACCTGGTAGTAGCTACACCTTTTGATGGTCAATATGTGGGAGAGATCAAGATTGACGGTGGGAAGTGGTTCATGGATCTAAAGTGCAAGGAATATTTCGGATGTCTCTGAGGGTTAAACAAGGACGGAGATCCATGACACAGATTAATTGTGCAAATGGACGGCTCAGAGAATTTCTTCACTACGGGAGATGCAAGACTGATAAGAAAATGGAAATAATATAAAAATATAGTTGTACGAGGATCCGAGTATCATTTGTCCTGTGCATTGGAAAATTACAGAAGGGGACTGTGCAGAAGCAGCCAACTTAGCCAAATTCTCAGACCAGTTGTCGACAACAAGGTAGGCCTCTTGTCTCCATACTAAACTATTTAAATGGCTGAATTGAGTGAGATAGAACACCCACGTTTTGAATACTGGAGGATAGGTGATTTGTTTGAGGACAAATATGCCAAGATGTATGACACGGTGTTGATAAATAGCTCCATTGAGACAGCTGAAGAAAATTTTAAGCTGATTAGGGAGGGGAATATTGTTGATGTACATAAGGTTTACTAGTCATTTTTTCATTTGTTTGAAATCAACCAAACCCAAAATTGCCCCGAGTTCGTCGACGGGTGCGCCACCAATTACTCCTTGTATGAGAGGGTGATTATGAATGCAGTCGTCTCTAAGATCTTGTGCCCAGTCAATCCACTCATTGTTACAAATCCTAGATGAGTTCTACCAAAAATCCAAGGAATGCAAAGAAGAAGCCCTAATTCAGCATTTCAAAAAGGCCCCAGCCGAGCTTCTATAAAGTTTTTCCATGCTAGCCTGTAGCCAAATGTCTCCTTCTAGGACAAACCTTTCCCTAGTGAAGTCCGTTTATTCACTGAAGAGTCCAAGTGTGTCATCACCATGTTAGCGCAATTCCTAGGATTAGATAATGACATGTACATCATTGAGCCTTTAATAAGACTTCTTTTTTTCATGAGCACATGTCCTCTTGAGCCCGAGGAACCCAGTCAATCCATCTAGTGTGCCTACCTTAGATTTGATGAATCCCTAGCTGAAAAGATCCATTCTCAGCTAGTGGAATTCCCCATAACTAGAAACTTCAAATTCTAGTCATATCTACTGATAATGTTCCTATCCTTCAATGGAGAGAACTTACAGATGCTTGAGATGATGCTCACTCAGGATACACTCATAGACTACAGTAAGGTCATGAACAACATCATGTCCAAAGTCTACAATGTTATTTTTCAAAGGAAACTACCCATGGTATTAATAGAAATGAAAGAGATGCTTCACCCTTCTCTTGAGAAGAGGATAGGGGATTGGTTTCTATTAGAGCACAACACAACATTCAGATTTTATGGGTTTTCCCATGCACCTTATGTGCTGCCAACTTTTCTAACTCCTAGATTATTTACACTGGAGTTCATCAGACAGAAGCTGAAGGTGGAGGTTGAGCATTTCCTGGATGACAAGAAGGCTTCAAATATCACCTTTCCATGGGTTGTAGGAACATTCATTGTTAAAAAAAATAATGCCCTTCCAACCATTGAGATATGATGAGAGATATGGGGTTCAGAGGAAAGGAACCCATCAAGTACGATATCCACCACATCAGCTCAGATAGGAGAAAAGAAACTAACAAAAAATATTTTATACATTTTGAAATTACAGGGCTAGCTGATACTGCTAATTTTTTAGAATATCCTGGCCAAAGTTAGATGGAGGTAGATACACCTGACGAATCCACTTCCCCACTACCTAGCTTATCCATCCTGGTCCCAATAGTTGAAGAAACTATACCCTTTTTCCAGTGGCTCTGGGGAATCCAAAAAAGTTGGAGGGCACTGACCCCATGGATATAGATAAAGACACAGAGAGAGCTTCCAAAAGGTAGAAAATAGAAGAACCTGAGCAATAGTTGGTGCCAGTGGAAATAGGTCAAGCAAAAAAGAAGAAAGTGAAAATCCATATACCTGCCTTTGAGGTCAGGGAATATTTATTCAACCAAGCATCCACTGAACCTGCTGGACCAAGCAAGAGTAGAGCTAAGCTACTGGATGAGTATAAAGAAAGAACAAAAGAATCCTCAGAGGAGTCTAAACTGTATGCAGAGGTGAGGAAAATTTCCAATAAAAAGGTGTCTTTGGTGGCTAGCAAAAACCATGCCCAAAACACCCTGAACTTGGCCTTGGCTAACAAAAACAAAGCAACTAAGCTAAATATAAACCTGGAAGACATCCCTATACCCAATATGATAAATTTTCACAATGCAGCTGGGGAGTTTAGCTATGCCAAGTTGCTAAAGGCTTCCCTAGAATTTTTTAAATTGCAAGTCAACAAAAACAAAATGGGAAACCAACTCAGACAAGAGAGAGTGGAAAACAAGGCCCAGAAGGCACAAATTAAGAAGCTGCAAAAAGACATATTGCCTGCTGAAGGCCGGGAAGATAAAAGGGCCAGCATTCAGAAGTTGCTGGATGAGAAAGATAACACCATTCAGTCATGGAAAAAGAAGTTGAAGATCCATTCCACCCAGCTGGTGGAAGCTTTTGAGCTGACAGAGCTCGAGGAGAAGAGAGAGGAGCTACAAAATGAGTTGACAGACTATAAGGCCAAGTTGGTAAAGTTTGAAGAAAAGGAAAAGCAGTGGTAGGTGGATATAGCTCTTGTTGTGGAGAGTGAGAAATCTCTAAAGGCCAAGTATGAAGACCTTGAAAGGAAATTGCAGGATAATATCAAAGGGTTGGAGAACATGGCCACACCCTCCTCCATAGAATCGGGTGATTTCTCCATTGTGGGGTCTATGGCACAGGCAAGTCTAAGAGATTTAGATGTGGAAAGATTAAAGAAGCAAAACACAAATCTGAAAACTCTGATGTCAAAGGAAGAGTAGGAAAAGGAGGCTTTGGAAACTAAGTACCAGGAGATGCAGGTCAAAAATGAGAAATTTGTGAAGCAGTCCATAGGTCAGACCTCCCTGCAGGAAGCGAAGCAATTCATTTGGGATGACATTATTGTAGAATCCGAAAAGATAAGGCCATATCTTGATTTCATTTTGGATAAGGAAACTTTAATCAAGATAGCCAAGCAAAGTATAGTAGCAGCAAATGAAAACTTGAATAAAAATCTCGTGGAGCATGCTGAAAATGCCATAGAATTCTTGAATGGTTTGATAGAAGATGAAGTAAAGGAAATAGGTATAAAAGATAGATTGTTGAACATCATTTGGGCCAAGAGAGTGATAAATAAGCATCAGCATGTGAAAAATATTCAGGCCAGAATTGATGTCTTGGCCCAGCAGGTGAAGTACCTCAGGGATATGTTTGACCCCTTGTATAAGAAGGGGATGCCTTTCTTTTGGGAGGAGGATGGCACCATGAGGGCATAGGAAGAATATCAGGGAAGGTTGTGGGAATGCAGATTGGATCATGAAGGCTTTGCTGACATGGACCAACCTCTGATAGGAAAACAGTGGTAGACAAATTGTCAAAGGATTTTGAATTGGGCATGATCTTCAAAGGATTTACTAGAGTTTGTTACCAGCTAGGAGATGGTCGAGGGCACTTGTAAAGGCTGTTAAGCCTACCTGTCAGCATTTGTTGTTTTTTGTTGTAACTAATTCTAGGAGAGGATGAAACTATTTGAATAGGTGTGAGTCTCAAGCAGTAACAACTTTCTACTAGAGTGATTCAAGCCTCAAGGCTAAGGATTCCTATATATACTCATATGTAATGAAGAACAAAGGGTTCAAACATGTTGGAACCTGTGAGGCTTTTGTGTTATGTATTTTGAGATGTTCCTTTAATAAAATTTGGCAAAGCCGAGCAAGTATTTTTAGCGGAGATTCTTGTGTTATTTGATTTGCAGTCTGTACCTTCTTTTTCTTCATGTGAGTATTTCCTTGTTATCTACTTCATATTATTTTATTTCATATTTGGATAAGTGTATATTGAGGCAGAATTCATATGATTATGCTCTGTTTCTTTGATTCCAAGCATCCACAAACCATTTTCTACTAAAGTTAATGCAGAATTCATTTAATAATTCTCTGTGTTAATGGGTTGTTCTTATTTTCTTCTCTATAGCCAGGAAAACAACTTTTTGACTATGAAGGAGTAACTACCCTGCATCTGTTATGAATTATTTGCAAAGCATTACCACTTTATCATCATAAGTGTTTTGACTCCATTTCCCAATGAATATTCACCTTGTTTAAACCAAACAACAAATCTGATTTTAATTCTAATCCACATATCTGGCCTTGTTAAACAATTGGTGAGAGATCCCTCTCTGCAAAGATAGAAGCTAGCTCTCTTTCCTAAAGTGGTTCTGTGGTTACCCCGAAGTGTCCTTTTCGCACAACGTTGAGGGAAATTTTGGGTGCTAACATTTTGGCGCCATTGCTGGGGAGTGAAGGTTATATGGTCCCTGGGAGAAAATGAAAAAGAGTTCTAGTTTTCATATAAATAAGGGATTTCTGTGGGCAAACAGAGATTTCTGCATTTGAAGAAGGTTATACATTTGCCCTGCCGACTCCACTCATCAGAATTTCAGTTGAAGGTAGCTCCACTGAGGATATTGGCGACTCCACATTGATCCAAAGAAGGTTTCAGAAGAGATCCTGGCTCCTAGAAAGATCCATGTGAGAGGTAATCCTATTTTTGAAATTTTACTAAGTGTGGAAAACCCAGAAATTTTGCTTAGACATAGAAGTGGGAAGGAGAAAGCTAGCACTTCTAGTACTGAAATATCTATGTCTAAAAAAGACTTAAATGGTTTTTATGAATTGGATTTAGAAGTAATCCTTTAAAAGTATTTATTAAGGTCAAAATCAGAATCAGACCTAGAGAAAACATAAGTAGATCCAAATAGTTTTGAGTCATACTTGCTAGATCTTGTGTGGTATAATTTGCAAAAAATTGTTAAAGTTGAAGAAAGTAGCTCCCATTTTCAGATGCCCCATCGTCATAATACCAACCTTTTTAATAATCCTCCTCTAAACCCCACTACACCACAAAATCCACCTGTTGTGCAACCAAATCCACCCAGACCAATGGCATCTAGGTTTGCACCCTTGGATCTGCCAACTATTTTGCATGATCTCCCTCAAAATTACTCACAGAGAATTTCCTTATTTGATGGAGATGGAAAATTTACAGCAAGACAACATATGGATAGGTTTGAAGATTTTATTGACCTAGAATAAGTAGACTATGATGATGCAAAGATGAGGTTGTTTGCACAGAGTTTGTCTGGGGAAGCTAAGAGAGGGTTTAAATATCTACCAACAGCATCCATCCCTACCTTTGAAGCTGTTCAAACAATGTTTTTAGATAGGTGGGAAGCAAAGAAGATCCCTTTGCAAATATTATCTCAATATGACCATTTGAAGAATGGAAACTTTGAGTCTATCCATGAGTTTTCTAGCATATTTATGAGGGTGTACAACTCAATCCCAACTGATCTTAAACCCTTAGTAGGTGCTTCTAAACTTCATTATGCATATGCCTTTGATGGAGATTTCTCATGTATGTTGAGGGAGAGGAATTCATCTATCCTGTTAGCTATGTTAAAGGATGCTCTAGAAGCGGAACAAATATCATGGCTTCAAGGAAGTTGAAAGGTAAAATAGAAGTAGATAAGAAGAGACAATAAACCCAACCCTCTACTTCTACTTCCTCCTATACAAGTGATGTAAAGTTTGGAATGATGATGAAGACAATGGAAAAATTAATGGATAGGTTGGCCCTAGATAACAGACCACCTAATAGAGAGCAACCTGAAAATCAAGTGAGGAATCCAAATTTTAGAAGGCCCTTTCCTCAAAGAAACCAAAGAAACCCTGAAGATCAGCAAATAAGGCCACCATTCCCTGAAAATTTGGTTGATGAGGAAGGGCAAGAAGATCCAATGGATAACCATATTCATCACTTTGGTGACAATGATTCTAAAATACATTTAACTAAATAAGAACATAATTTTTTCGCTCAAGAAGATGAGTCATATTTCAGAGCTAGATTCAGACCAATATCAAAGAGGATATCAGAATGCCATTGATGATTTTCAGAGAAAATTAAATCTAAGGAATCGTGATATAACCGCAAATAAAGGAAAATCCTTTCCAAACCAGCAAAGTTTAAAAAAACAAAAAGAAAAACAGAAAGATGTTGTTGTACAGGACAACCCAAAAAATAAGGAACAACAGGAAAAGGAAATCAAACAGTCAAGGCCAATTGATGTGGATAAACCAATTTCATCCTTCATCCTAAAAACAGAGTTGTCAAAGGTTAAGATTTCTATCCCCTTTAATGAGTTGTTGAAGAATAATGAATACGGGGAGGAAATCACCAAAATGGTCAAGAACCAAGGTGAGTTTCAACCAGATATCTTAGAAGTGACAGACGATGCTCCCACTATTGTTTTTGGACCCAAAATGAAAGATACAGATGATGAAGAAGTCCCCCCTTTTTATCTAAGTTTGAACATCCATGATATGATTTTACACAATGCAATGCTAGACTGTGGGGAAGCTCACAATCTAATGCCAAAAACAGTGGTGGAAAGTCTAGGACTGGAGGTTAATAGGCCTTGTAAATACTTGTTTTCTTTTGATTCTAGAAAGGTCAAGTGTCTGGGACTAATAAAGGATATGGTGGTACCTCTTGCACAACTCCTAGCCAAAAGCATTGTGATGGATGTTGTAGTAGCTGATGTTCCTGCAAATTTTGGTATGTTATTATCAATATCTTGGCAATCAAAGTTAAGAAGCACTATGCAAATGGATTTGTCATATGCCACTATACCCCTTTTTGGAAGCAATAGAAGTTTATATAGAGAAAAGAGACTAGCCTATGTGGTCAGCAGTCAGGACAAGCCTGAAAATCACCCTATTTATGTTGTTGACACTGATTTGGGATCCTCTATATTTTTCAATGAGGGGCCATGCACTGATCATGAAGTCCATATACAAGTTGAAGTTAAGGAGGATGAGGAATTTGCAAAAAGGAAAGAATCCTTGAAGAAGAAGCAGAATGAGGAAGGGCTGTGGACTTGATGGGTACTTAAGCGAAAATGGAGTTGGTGCGGGTGTTTGGATTATATCCACAGTCAAAGAATTTAAAGCTTTGTCGTATAAACTAACTTTTGAATGTACTAACAATGTAGCTGAGTATGAAGCCTTGTTGTTGGGCTTGTAGGCTTTGAAAGATATGGGAGCAAAGAGAATAGAAGTGTTTGGGGATTCATAGCTTGTGATAAACCAAGTGAATGACAGTTACCAGACAAAACATCCCATAATGAGGGCCTATAGAAATGAAGTTTGGGACATGTTTGGTAATTATTTTACAGAGCATAAAGTTAGGGTGGTACCCAGAATTGAAAATCAAGTAGAAGACTCTTTGGCTATGAATTCTACAGGTTTCAAGACTCCCATTTACTCTCAAAATAAATATGAAGTTGAAGTTGTGAGCATACCCTCTATACTAGACAACTCCAAGTACTGGCAATTTTTTGATGATGATATGCAAATAAAGAGATTCTTATAGCTGTCTGATGAATTTGTAAACACTCAGATTGGCTTAGAAAATGAAAATTTAGAGTGTTTTCAAGATGATAGGTCGACTGAAGGAGAAGAGACTAGAAGCAAAGGTTGGCAGAATACGTTGGGAGGAAAGGACATAATCCAGTTGAAAAGTAATTTTATTCCATAAGGTCTGATTCCCCTGGAGAAGCTGTTTGATCATAATGATGTTGCCAAAGACCCTAAAATGAAACCTATTGATGATGCCGTTGAAGAGTAGAACCTACAGACTGAAGAAGAACCGCGAGTTGTAAGGTTGTCCAAGAAGCTTCCTGCAAAGGAGGAAGAAGAATACATCAATTTGTTGAAGAAACATACAGATGTATTCTCCTAGAGCTATGAAGACCTTAAAGAGTATGATACCTCCATCATATGACATACTATTCCAATAAATCTCGGGGCGAATCCTTTCAAATAGAAGTTAAGAAGAGTAAACCCCAAGCTATTGCATGTAATAGAAAAAGAGATCAAAAAGTTGTTCAATGATAAGATCATTGTGACTTTAAGGTTTTCAAAGTGGGTAGCTAACCTAGTTCCTGTCATAAAGAGGAATGGTGAAATTAGGCTCTGCATTGATTTCAGAAACCTCAACAGGGTTTCATTGAAGGACAATTACCCCCTACCTAAGATGGAGCACATTCTACAAAGAGTGGTAGGGTCTGAAATAATTTCTACCATAGATGGTTTCTAAGGCTATAACCAGATCAAAGTGCTCCCATAGGACCAATAAAAGACTGCTTTTACTACACCCCGGGGCATGTTCATGTATGCCAAAATTCCATTTGGGTTGATGAATGTAGGAGCTAGCATGCTATGGACATTGCTTTCGCAGAAGAGAAGGACAAATTTGTGGTTGTTTACATGGATGATATCACTGTGTATTCCAGGTCTAAAAGGGAACATATAAAGCACCTGGAGAAGGCTTTTTGAAGTGTGGGAAGTATGGTATTTCACTGAACCCCCAAAAGTCGAATTTTGCGCTGGAAGAAGCTAAATTGCTTGGGAATATTATTTGTAGCAATGGTATTAAGATTGATCCAGAAAGGTTTAGGGAAATTTTTAAGGTGGAAGAGCCTAAGAACAAGAAGGAGGTGCAGTCTTTTATTGGACAAGTAGGTTTCTTGAGGAGATTCATTCCCATCTTTGCAGAGATAATGAGAAATATTACTAACATGATAAGGAAGGAAAATCAGATAAAATGGACAGAGAATGCTAGAGAATCATTCAAGGGTATTAAAAGGGACATCACTGAAGCTCCAGTCCTAGCAAGTCTAGATTTTACCAAATATTTCCTAGTTTTTTCTTATGCATTTGAGCATACTATAGCTGGAGTCCTATTGCAGAAGAATAACCAAAATGCTGAGCATCCTATTGCATTCTTCAGCAGGGTATTGAGAGAAGGGGGGTTGAAGTATGACATCATGGAAAAGTAAGCATATGATTTGGTGAAATCATTGAAACATTTCAGGGTATACATCCTCCATTCACACATTGTTTCCCATGTTCCCAATATTGCAGTAAAGAGAATTCTTACCCAACCAGATCCAGAAGGTAAGAGGGAAAAATGGATTGTTGTCTTGTAAGAATATGATCTTGAGATCAAGCCTACTAAGTTGATTAAGGGAAAAGGGCTGGCGAAAATGATGAGAGAGGCTAATTGTGAGTCTTTACAGATCAGCTTCTTGACCAACCATTCAGATCATCTAGACACAGGAATGCAGGTACTACCATAGTTTTCTATGTGATCTCCATGGTACATTGACATTGTGCATGTATTGCAGAATCTATAAGCTCCTGTAGGATTGAGTAAAACAAAAGGTAGATCTATAATGCTAAAGGTTGCAAAGTTCTACATCATGAATAAATACTTATATTGGAAAGACCCTAGTGGTGTATTGCTGAATTTCCTATTGGAAAATGAAGCACAACAAACAATGAAGGATTTTCATAAAGGAGATTGTGGAGGGAATCATTCATGGAAAGTAACAACAAATAAAATTTTGAGGGTTGGTTTTTATTGGCCTACTATGTTTTCTGATGTGTACAAAGAGACTACCACATGTCATCAGTGTTGGATATTTGATGGTAAGAGGAAATTGGTGTCACTTCCTTTAAACCCAGTTTCAATAGAGGCACCTTTCCAGCAGTGGGGGTTAGACTAGGAGATCAACCCAAATTCTTTGGGTCAACACAGATGGATCCTAACAACAACGTATTATTTCACAAAATGGATTGAATACATACCCATTAGGAGAGCCACTGATGCTGTGATCATGGATTTTCTAGAGAACAACATTTTGGCAAGATTTGGATGCCCTAGGAGAATTGTGAATGACAATGTAGTTGCTTTAAAATCCAAGAGGATGATAAGTTTCTCTCACAAATATCATATCAAACTGAACCATTCTACTGCCTACTATCCACAAGGGAATGGATTGGCTAAGTCCTCTAACAAGAGCCTGGTAAGGATAATTAAAAAGTTGTCGGAGGAGAACAAAAGAGCTTGGCATACAAAGCTGAAATTTGCTTTGTGGTATGACAGGATTAGCACAAAGAGAGCAATTGGGATGTCACCATTCCAGTTAGTTTATGGAGCTGAAGTTGTTTTTCCAACATCTTTAGGATTACCGGTCATGAAGTTGCAGGGGCATGAAGATGTACCAAATCATATGTAGAGAAGAATAAATCAGATAATAGAATTGAATGAGATGAGAGACAAAGCCTATGACAAGGTACAAGTGCATCAAGAGAAAATAAGAATACTTTTGATAGGAAGGTAAGAGAAGAACAGTTCAAGATTGATGATTTGGTCTGGAAGTGGGATGCTCCTAGAGAAGACAAGCATGGGAAGTTTGACCATATGTGGGTAGGCCCATACATCATTGCAACAAATAGAGGTGTCAATTCTTTCATTTTGGAGCATCAAGATGGGTCTCCACTGATAGGAGGTCTAGTGAATGGAATATTTCTGAAACATTACTTGTCCTGAGGAAGACAAGTAACCTTTGTATCATATTTTGTATATATTTCTTTACATTTGTGTTAGTACATGTTGTGAACCAAAGGATTTAAAGCACGAAGTGAAGGCCCTGAAATCTAAAGGGATAGCCCTTTCTTTTGTTTTGATTTTTACATACAGCAAAGCAGGAGCAGTGGTTTGAAGATTTTGAAGAACATCCCAATGGATTAGGCACTGAGACTACGGGGTTCTTTGCTACCTCACAGGAAGATAACATCCCTAATTGGAGCTAGTTGTTAGCACCAGTTTTGTCTTGGACGAATGGAAGGGTTTAGATCCCTGAAAGAAGGAGTGATGCCTCGGTTTTCATATCATAGGACCCAAGGGATGCCAAATAAGAGCTCTGGGTGTGTATTTGTAACTTGGGAATGAAATAATCAAATCTCCTAAGCTCTAACATTGCTAATGGGGGAGAAATTAAAAAGGTTTGCTCAATGTTATATGGTGGCACTGGTGAAGGGTGTAGATATATGGCAATATAGATTGATGGCTAAAAAGCAAGTTCGTAAAGGTAGGATGGGGTAGTTTAAGCATGGGAGGAGTGTGCTAGCCTATGAGAAAATTGGAAATTTGATCGATGGGTGGAAGGATAGATCTATGGCTAGTAGGTACTTCAGTGATTTGACATGCGTGGGGAATTGACATTTCTAGATTTGTGAAGTTTTGGTAGGCCCCATGTATTGCAACGGTGTAGATTTGGTGGAGTTAAGAGATACGGTTGAAGATTTGTTCACAGATTGAACATGCACGGAGCATGGACGTTGTACAAATCTATGAACCTAGTAGGGGATGCACCTTTTGATGGTCAAGATGTGGGCAAGATCGATATCGACGGTGGGAAGTGGTTCATGGATTTAAAGTGCAAGGAAAACTGCGGAGGGCCCTAAGGGTTAAACAGGGACGTAGATCCACAATGCAGATTTA
Source organism: Larix kaempferi (assembly GCA_027924585.1). Taxonomy (NCBI): domain Eukaryota; kingdom Viridiplantae; phylum Streptophyta; class Pinopsida; order Pinales; family Pinaceae; genus Larix; species Larix kaempferi. Next base: position 6,332,210 of record BSBM01001312.1, on the reverse strand, counting down.
ATCGTGCAAATGGATGGCTCAGATAATTTCTTCACTACGGGAGATGCAAGACTGATAAGAAAATGGAAATAATATAAAAATACAGCTGCACGAGGATCCAAGTATCATTTGTCCTGTGCATCAGAAAATGACAAAAGGAGACTGTGCAGAAGCAACCAACTCAGCCAGATTCTCAGGCCAGCTGTCGATAACCATGTAGGCCTCCTCTCTCCATACTAAACTATTTAAATGGCTAAACTGAGTGAGATAGAACCCCCAGGTTTTGAATATTGGAGGATAGGTCATTTGTTTGAGGACAAAGATGCCAATATTTATGACACAGTGTTGATAAATAGCTCCATTGAGACGGCGGAATACAGGTTGAATATGATTAGGGAGGGGAATGTTGATGTACATAAGGTTTACCAGTCATTTTTTCATTTGTTTGGAATCAACCAAACCCCAAATTTCCCTGAGTTTGTCGACTAGTGTGCCACCAATTACTCCTCCTCTGAGAGGGTGATTATGGACACAGCTAGCTCTAAGATATTGTGCCCAATAAATCCCCTCACTATTATAAAGGCCCTGTCAATCCCAGATGAGTTCTGCCAAAAAGCCAAGGAAATCGAAGAAGAATACCTAATTCAACATTTCAAACAGGCCCCAACCGAGCTTAACCAAAGTTTTTTCCATGCTAGCCTGCAACCAAATGTTAGTTTTTCAGAATTTACTTCAATCTGATCTAGGATCTTCACTGAGAGAACAACATGTATAGCATATCGACAGCATATCAATCATGGACACAATAAGGAAATCACAGAAGAGACAATAGACACACAGAGTTTCACTGGGGAAAACCATAAAGGTGAAAAACCCCACAACTTCCTGAAAGATAGATAGAGCAATGATACAACCCAAGCATAAGAGATAGTCTTCTCCTAGCAACATCTTCTCCTCCTCCACGAGTGTGCCACTCTCCAATGAGAGTATGAGTGAGAAAGTTAATGATCAAATAGAGTTCCTCCCGCACTCTATTTATACTTGACTTGACTTTCCTAATAACCTTTACTAGGTCGGCCTCAACTTAACCACATAACATAATGCTGACAGGGCCAACCCCCAATAGGGTGGTCTAATAACCCTTTGACCCACATGACTTATACAGGGCCGACCTCACCAAGGTGGTCTAATCACCCATCAAATATAAGTTACAACACTTACAATATAAATGACAACACTTTCGTATAGAGGAATAATAACACATCTATAGGAATACAATATACATATATGAAATACATTCCGAAGTTACAAATACATCAACACTCCCTCTTAACTAGGAAGGTATTTCTCGACACGGGTCTTCTAGCACAAGTATTATTCTCTGGATCATCGTCACTGGATCATTGTCACTACTACTGCTATCTCAATCAATCTCCAATCTACTCGTCATAGGAAGTTCTACAGAGCCAGCCCTTTTTCATGTTGGATGTAGGCCCACCACCTGCAGGTATTCATTATCACTGGCCATACTGTGGAATCCTCAGGATTTATTACATGAGTCAACAAAACCTCAAAAGAGCATCCCGGTACTGATTACGAGCACACAACTCAACCTATCGGATCTCCCAGGACCTTTTACATGCCACTACACAACCTGTCCATGGCCACAGAGTATCATCCTGATACTCATGATCATACTGATCATGTCATCTTAGCGAGCAAGCCATCAATTAGGTACACCTCAGGACTGATTACACTGCCTTTGCAAAACCTGCAAGATCTCCCAGGACTGATTACACTGCCTCTACAAAACCTGCAAGATCTCCCAGGACTGATTACACTGCCTCTGCAAAACTTGCCAGAGCATCTCAGGACTGATCATATGCCTCTGCAAAACCTGTGTACCATACTGTCACATCATCGTCATTGTCCACGAAGCACAACCCATATGCACATCACACAGCACTTATATAAACTGGCATGGGAGGACCTACCTACCACCATCCAGGAATGGCTCAGCACTTACATCACGACCATGAGAGGACTTACCTACCACCATGTCTCCATGGGAGGACCTACCTACCATCATGTCATAAAGGCACGGTAATCATATCAACGACCATGAGAGGACTCTCCTATCACCATGTCACCATGGAAGGAACTACCTACCATCATGTCGAAAAATCCTGACAATTACATCAACGACCATGAGAGGACTCTCCTATCACCATGTCACCATGGAAGGAACTACCTACCATCATGTCAGAAAATCCCAATAGCCCTTACATATCACCATTGGAGGACCATACCTACCACCATGTGAGAATGGCCCAGCCCTTACATCTGCACCATGGGAGGACCATACCTACCACCATGTGAGAATGACCCCAACCCTTACATCTCACCATAGGAGGACCATACCTACCACTATGTGAGAATGGCTCATGTGCATCTGTGTCTCCAGACTCATCACTTCCCTTTGGAGGGAATCTCAATCTGAAGTACACCAAGTCTTTCTCTGAAGTATTCAAACTTCACTCTGGACAGTGGCTTGGTCAACACATTGGCTATCTGCTCATTCATCGCAACATACAGAAGCTTCACTGCTCCTCTCTGCACCATATCCCTGATATAGTGATATTTGATCTCAATGTGCTTTGACCTATCATGGAATACTTGGTTCTTAGACAACTTCACACAACTCTGGTTGTCATAGATGATACAGGTAGCATCCAATAGGAGATCAAATAACTTAGACAGTAGCTTCCTAATCCATATTGCCTCACAACTAGCCGAACAAGCTACAACATACTCTGCTTCGGCTATACTCAGTTCCACACAGGACTACTTCCTGCTAAACCAAGAGATCACACCTGATCCCATACTGAAGCAACATAACTCTCTAGGTTAAAATTTTGATTCGCATCATACTTGAGCCCATAATCAACCATACCCTTCAGGCACCTCAGAATATGCTTTACAGCAACTAGGTGAATACCTCTCGGACCCATCAGGAACTGGCTCAATGTGTTCACCGCAAAGCAAATATCTGGTCTCGCGTTCATCAGGTACATCAAGTACCCAATCATCTGACGATACACCGTGACATCAACCAGCTCATATGAAGCATCACACAGAAGCTTCAGGTTCGATGCCATAAGTGTGGCCATGGCCTTGCAATCCATCATCCCAAACCTCTTCAGGATTTCTACTGCTTACTTCCCTTGTCCAAGGAAGATGCCATCTGCACTCTACCACACCTACATGCCTAGAAAATAGTGCATCATCCCCAAGTCCTTCATCTCGAACTTGGAAACAAGCTTCCTCTTGGTATCGGCAATCAATCCATCCTCACCTGTAACAAACAGGTCATCCACATACAGAAGTAGTATCACATAATTTCCTTCCTCAACCTTGTAGTAAAGGTTGGAATCTGCTTTAGTCTTAGTAAAGCCCAAACTGGATAGAAAGATATCTATCCTACCATACCACGTCCTAGGATCTTGCTTTAAGCCATATAAGGCTTTCTTCAACCTGCACACATATGACTCTCTATCATGTGTCTCAAAACCAAGTGGTTGTTCCACATACACTTCCTCCTTGACTACACCATTCAAGAAAGTTGTCTTGACATCCATCTGGTGTATCTTCCATTTCATCACTGCAGCCAGAGCAAGTACTGATCTGATGGAAGTATATCTGGATACAGGATCAAAAGATTCTTCATATTCTATCCTCTCTTTCTAGGAGAAGCCATGAGCTACAAATCTCACTTTGTATTTCTCTATGCTACCAACTGCAGCATGCTTGATCTTATAGATCAGCTTGGAAGTCACAACAGACTTCTCTTCTGTTCTTGGGACCACATCCCAAACATCATTCTTTATGATCGACGGATCATGGAATTCTCCCATTACTTCATCCTTGATCCTGGGAACTTCAATATCTTCAATAGATAGCTTTGTTACTGGAACAAATGTTGTAGTCCTTCTTTTGTAGGTGATGGTATATGATCTTTCCTACAAGACCAGTTAAATTGCATGATTAGAAACATCTCATAGTTTTCAGAACAAATTCCTACACATAAAGAAATATGTCATACATTCATGCAATTATTTTAGCCAATGCTTCAATACAACATTTATCCATATCCTATAACTTTCTAGATGCCTTCCAATCTCTACCAGAACATTGTTAAGAGTGTGCACAACTCCCAACATGTCAACAAAGAGGTTTCGTTCTAGATAAGTAGCAATGGAATGTTGTACAGTGCCATAGGCCACTTACCCATCACATACATATTAGTAGTATACTGTTCATTAATGAAATTATTCTAATATGCATAATACACACCCGAAGTCTAGGAACATAAGCATATACATCATTGAGCAATATTATTTAAGCAAACAAGTATGCAAGAAATAACAATTTAAATAGTTATGTTTGTTTGGTTGTAGGGTGGACTGCCTCTCAATATTTTCTTCCTTGCAGGAACTACTAGAGTGTGCTCCCTCTTGATCTTTGCTTCCTGGATTACATGTCCTTGAACTTATATCCATCCTCGATCACTTATGCATATTTACTAGTATCATCATTGTGTTATCCTCGAGGTCTCATACACAATCATACATTCATTAGTATAATCTCAATATTATGATTCTAAGTAATCTTAAACATGTATGGTCAAGATCATTTCATACACAGATAATTTATCACAAGCACTAGTATTCAAGGTTTCAGGGAGTACTTCCTTTACTCGTGCAAATTCTTATTTGACCATAGGACTCTTCTGGTTAGTCATATCACCAATTAAAGTAAGAAACATAATATACCTAAACCCATGATTACTCAAACATATAGCTTCATGAATAATCATTATCAATCATACCAAGTATACTTATATATGAGATCATATCACAAGGTAGGATTTTAACTTGATATAGGAAAAACATACCTGGATTAATGTGTTAGTTAGTTATGTCTAACATACCCAAATGATGTCTTCTTGTTTTCTTCAATCACTTGTGCTAGTAACCTGCATATATCATAGGTTAAGCATTGTAGAACCAAATTATACATACCTCGTAAGTAGAGCTTCTATGTGATCCATGACAATGGATGAATCTTTCTCTTCATGTCACCATGGTCATATGTTCTTGAACTAGAACATGATTTGTCTTTCTTGATGTACCTTTCATGTTAGTGGACAACATCAACCTCATACAACACCACAATGCATTAGTACAATCATAAGTGTCAAAAACCTAATCAATGAATATTTGCATTCATAATTTTATTAAGGTGATACAAGTAGTCTAAAGTAAATCAAGATTGTACTAACCTTAATGAAGACAAACATACCATAAACTTAATCATGAACATATCTCGAAACATACCTAGATAAGTCATATCTATCGAGAATGCTTGTAATCTTCCTATGTAAGGCCTTAGACTCAACTCCCTCTGAAATAGGAACTTCTTCACTTATGCAGGTGACTAATCCATTCTCTTCTAGGATTAACCCAATCTACTTTGATTTGCAAAAACTAGATCTGGAGTTGGATTAGGGTTTGTCAAAGAAACCCTGAAAATTCAAAATTTGAATTTCAAACTTCTGAAAGGATAGAACGATGCACCTTTCTGAGCCGGTTAAGCTGGTATACTCAGAATTTGAAAACTGCAAAGTTTCACCGCTCAAAATTGCCTTTTAGATTTCTGGATTCACTAGGAGGACCCTGAATTAGGGTTTGAGTTTCCTAGAGCTTCACCCAACCAAATAGTTTGATCCAAAGCTCTAAACTTCGATTTTTCCAAGTCGCTTCCAGCTATGGTCACAGATTTCAAAAATTCCCATATTTTCAGAAGCCCTAATTTTTCACTTTTCCAATCAAAGTCCTAAACTAGGGTTTGATCAAGCCCGGCCTTCTACCCAACCAAAAAATTTGATCTTGGTCTCTAAATTTCAATTTTGATGAGGAGTATCCAGCCGTGGTCTCCGATACAAAAAATTTCAACATTCTCAGAAACCCTAAATTACCGGAGCCATGAATGAAGGTGCTCAAAATCCAATTCTGTTTTGACAGAAATATGCACCTGATTGTTTATGGCGTAACTCAGAAATTTCAGATCTACAGGGTTTGAAACTTCTTCCTGTGGTAGCCTGACCTGTTAAATTTCCAACCCCATAGGTCTGACCTCAAATGGATTCTCTGAGAGAGAGTTATACCAAGTGTCTCAAGGTGACCTGTTTATGGGAAAAAACAGGAGAACGAACTTGTACGGAGTGCCACGTGTTACTTGTTCAATTTCGGCCTCTGAAAACCTTACCTAAGAAACTAAAGTCCGTTTCCTACCTTTCATTTTTTACTAAATTTCATTTGGAGCTTCCTAGCCCAAGTTGTGACCTTTTTTCCTAGGTCACCTATTTATGACTGAGATCTGGAAGAGGCAGAAACCCTAGATTGTAAGATCATAAAACACAAATTACAACGAATTAGAAGTTGTTCTTTGTCCACAAGGCACATTTGGATGTTATCTTTGACCTGTAAAAGTTTCAGATCCTAAAACTTCTCCAAAATGGATTTATAGCGAAAGTACTATGATGACTGGTTTTTGCTATATCAAGCCCTAGCTTCGCAACTGCAACAAGTGTCATATATTCCATACCATGCCTTCTTTCAGGCTAGCTCTGATACCATGTTAGTTTTTCAGAATTTAGTTCAATCTGATCTAGGATCTTAACTGAGAGAACAACATGTACAACATATCTATAGCATATCAATCATGGACATAATAATGCAAGCACACAAGAGACAATAGACACACAGAGTTTCACTGGGGAAAACCATAAAGGTGAAAAACCCCACAACTTCCTCAAAGATAGATAGAGAAATAATACAACCCAAGCATAATATATAGTCTTCTCCTAGCAGTAGCTTCTCCTCATCCACAAGTGCGCCACTCTCCAATGAGAGTATGAGTGAGAAAGTGAATGATCAAATAGAGTGCCTCTCGCACTCTATTTATACTTGACTTTCCTAATAACCTTTACTAGGTCGACCTTAACTTAACCACATAACATAATGCTAACAGGGCCGACCCCCAATAGGGTGATCTAAGGGTGATCAAGATATAATAACCCATCAAATATAAGTTACGACACTTACACTATAAATGACGACACTTCTGTATAGAGGAATAACAACATATCTATAGGAATACAATATACATATATGAAATACATTCCAAAGTCACAAATAAATCAACACTAAATGTCTCCTTCGAGGACCAACCTTTCCCTAGTGAAGTCAGTCTATTAGCTGAAGAGTCCAAGTGTGTCATCACCATGTTAGCCCAGTTCCTAGGATTAGATAATGACATGTACATCACTAAGCCTTTAATAAGCCTACCTTTTGTCATGATCACATGTCATCTTGAGCTTGAGAAACCCAGTTAGTCCATCCAGTGTGTCTGTCTTAGATTTGATGAAGCCCTAGCTGAAAATATCCATTCTCAGCTAATGGAGTTCCCTGGAACTAGAAGCTTCAGATTCCAGTCATATCTGCTGAGAATGTTCATGTCCTTCAATGGAGAGAACTTATAGATGCCAGATATGATGCTCATTCAGGAGACACTCACTGACTACACTAAGTTCATGAACAACATCATGTCCGAAGTCTACAATGTTATTTTTCAAAGGAAACTGCCTAGGGTATTAACAAAAATGAAAGAGATGCTTCAGCCTTCTCCTGAGAAGAGGATAGGGGACTGCTTTCTATCAAAGCACATCACAACAATCAGAGTTTATGGGTTTTCCCATGCACCCTATGTCCTGCCATCTTTTCTAACCCCTATATTATTTACACTGGAGTTCATCAGACAAAAGTTGAAGGTGGAGGTTGAGCATTTTCTAGATGACGATAAGGCTTTAGATATCACCTTTCCATGGGTTGTAGGCCCATTCATTGTTAAAAACCAGACCGCCCTTCCAACCATTGAAGGTATGATTAGAGATATGGGGTTTAGAGCAAAGGTAGCCATCAATTATGATCCCCACCACATCACCTCAGACATGAGAAAAGAAACTAACAGAAAAGCTTTTATACATTTTGAAATTACAGGGCTGGCTGAGACAAGAAAGAGTGTAAAACAAGGCCCACAAGGCACAAATTAAGAAGCTGCAAAAAGACATATTGCTTGCTGAAGGGCGGGTAGATAAAAGGGCTAGCATTCAGAAGTTGTTGGATGAGAAAGATAGCACCATTGATTCATTGAAAAAGAAGTTGAATATCCCTTCCACCCCGCTGGTGGAAGCTTTTGAGATGATAGAGCTCGAGGAGAAGAGAGAGGAGCTACAAAATGAGTTGACAGACTGTAAGGCCAAGTTAGTAAAGTTTGAAGAAAAGGAAAAGCAATGGCAAGTGGATATAGCTCTTGTGGTGGAGAGTAAGAAAGCTCTAAAGGCCAAGTCTGAAGACCTTGCAAGGAAATTGTAGGAGACGAGAAAAGAGTTGGAGAACATGGCCACACCCTCCTCCATAGAATCGAGTGATTTATCCATTGTGGGGGCTATGGCACAGGAAAGTCTAAGAGATTTATACATGGAAAGATTAAAGAAGAAAAACAAAAATCTGAAAAATATGATGTCAAAGGCAGAGCAGGAAAAGGAGGCTTGGGAAACCAAGTACCAGAAGATGTAGGTCAAAACTGAGGAATTTGTGAAGTGGACCACAGGTCAAACCTCCCTGGAGGAAGTGAAGCAAGTAATTTGGGATGACATTATTATAGAGGCAGAAAAGCTAAGGCCATATCTTGATTTCATTTTGGACAAGGAAGCTGTAATCAAGCTAGCAACAAATGAAAAATTGAATAAATATCTTATGGAGCATGCTGAAAATGCCATAGAATTCTTGAATGGCTTGAAACAAGATGAAGTAAAGGAAGAAGGTATTAAAGATAGATTCTCCACCATAATTTGTTCCAAGAGAGTGATAAATAAGCATCGGTAGGTGAAAAATATTCAGGCCATAATTGATGTCTTCACTCAACAGGTGAAGTACTTCAGCGATATGTTTGACCCCTTGTTTAAGAAGGGCCTTCCAATCTTTTGGGAGGAGGATGGCACCTTGAGGACATAGGAAGAATATCAGGGTAGGTTATGAGAATGCAGATTGGATCATGATGGCTTTTCTAACATGGACCAGCCTCTGACAGGAAAAACAGTGGTAGAAAAATTGTCAAATGATTTTGAATTGCACATGATATTCTAAGAGGAAGGGGCACGTCCTCAGAGATTCTCATACAGGGATCATACAGAATTGCGGGTAATGCTAAAGGAGGTTGCCACATCAAAATTGCTAGCTACTAACCAGTGGAAGCTCATGGAGAAGTATGGAAAGGCCAGACTAAAATTTCATCCATGAAGATTCTGAAGGATGTGGAGATTAGGGTACAAAGAATTACTTACTAGGGAATTTTAGTTATTTACTAGAGTTTGTTACTAGTTAGCAGATGCTCGAGGGCACTTGGAAAGGTTGTTAAGTCTACCTGTCAACATTTACTGTTTTTTGTTGTAACTAATTCTAGGAGAGGATGAAACTGTTTGTATAGGTGTCATCTCAAGCAGTAACAACTTTCTGTTAGAGTGATTCGAGCCTCACGGCTAAGGATGACTATATATACTCATATGTAATGAAGAACAAAGGGTTGAAACCTATTGGAACCCATGAGGATTTTGTGTTATGTATTTTTAGATGTTCCGTTAATAAAATTTGGCACAGCCGAGCAAGTATTTTGAGCAAATATTCTTGTGTTATTTGATTTGAAGTCTGTACCTTCTTTTTCTTCATGTGAATGTTTCCTTGTTATATACTTCATACTATTTTCTTTCATGTTTGGATAAGTGTATATTGAGGAAAAATTCATATGATTATGCTCTGTTTCTTTGATTCCAAGCATCCACGAACCATTTTCTACTAAAGTTAATGCAAAATTCATTTAATAATGCTCTGTGTTAATAGGTTGTTCTTATTTTATTATCTACCACCAGGAAAACAACTTTTTGACTGTGAAGGAGTAGCTAACCTGCCTCTGTTATGAATTATTTGCAAAGCATTTCCACTTTATCATCATAAGTGTTTTTTACTCCATTTCCCAATGAATATTCACCTTGTTTCAACCAAACAACAAATCTGATTTTAATTCTAATCCACATATTTGGCCATGTTAAACAATTGATGAGAGATCCCTCTCTGGAAAGATAGAAGCCATCTCTCTTTCCTAAAGTGGTTATGTGGTTACCCCGAAGTGTCCTTTTCCGACAACCTTGAGGGCAATTTTGGGTGCTAATAGAAGGAATTCAACCCAAGGAGGTCTTTGGAAGTTTATAAAAGTCAAGAAAAAACAAGGAGAGTGGATTTTGATCATTTATCATTTTGCATGTTGGAGAGCATAGCTTCTCCATGCTTGTGGAGTGTTTACTCTACTTGCCTTAGTACCAATTTCGAGGGTGAAAGATTCCCATTGTAAATGGAAATTGGAGAGGCCATTCAAAAATTTCATTTGGAGCTACAATGGAGTAATTTTTTTCAGGCTGAAGCTACAGGGCAGCTCGTGACATTCTCATCCTCAACTTGCTTCCACACCTTTCTCACTTTTCTCTTCATATTTTGGGTCTGGAGGAAGGGCGCACTTGGTGAGATTTTGTTCTCTTTGGGGGATCTATTGTGGACTCATTTATTTTTATTCTGATATATATACTTTGTATTTAATTCTCAGAAGACTCTTAGGTCGAAATACCAAGTGGAACTATGTAAAAATACCAAACAATGCATAAATGGTGCCATTTTCCCTACATCTTGTTATGAAAGCTTGAAGTTGTTTTATTTCGACTTGTATCAGTTCCTATATGTGATTTTTATGATGTATGGAGAGTCATTAATGTCTAGAAAAAGTTTCATATACATTGCATAATCCCTTGGAACATAAATCATGAATTTCATAGTCAGTGGTGAAGTTTACTAGCATTTCCCCCCATCTGAAAACATGTCCACAAACCTCTGATTTATGGGAGTTGTGGTATCCTTATAAAATTATGGATGATTTATTTGGGATCCCATTGAATTCAATCAACAATACCATGTATATTTTCTTAAATTTGGGAAGTTCGTACAACATTTGGAGATCCATCTTTGACCACTACCCTTGGGGGATTTGAACCTCAATTTGACTAGTAAATTTCCCTATCTTTCCCTGATTGTAATTGAATGTTGCAGAAGTATTTTGAGAGTGTCCAAGTATCCAGAATCCTCATTTTTATTTCTTAATACCTTAGAAACACAATCAGAACCAATTTGGAAGGATTTGGAGTGATTTGGAGGAATTTGGATCAATACTAGTCTAAGGGTTGAATTGACCAAACTTGCAATTTTTCCTAGATTTTACAAATTAATTAAAAGGGACACTACAAGTGGTATCAGAGCATGATCCTTGCACCTGTTGTGGATGATCATTTATGAGGACAAGAATCCAAAGAAATCACCCCCCACCTTAGAAACTGAAAATGAAAGTACTTTGGTGAAAGGGAAGAAGTAGGAGAAGAAGTGCATTCTTTGGTAACCATGAGTAACAATGAGAAAGGAAACTTAGAGGAGAATGAGGAGTTTAGAAAATTCCTGAAACCATTCTTTGAATACATGACAAAACAGCTGATGCAAGGGTTCGAATTGTTGGCTAGTCAATTTAGAAGCAAATTGGAAATAGGAGGGAGCAGTGGTTCTACATTCGAGGAAAAGAAGGAAATGGATGAAAGAATTTATGTCCCAAAGGAGGAACTTCATGTAATGGTGGAACATGACGTACATTTTTATATGCAGGTTCTTGATATTCTACACTCAAACAAGAAGAAAGACAAGCACTTGTCTTTGTTCAGAGGAATTATGAGTTGCCTCATTGAGAGAGTTGCAAAGCCTTGGAGGAGGTACATGATCTCACAATAGTTGGACCAAAAAATTATGGAGAATATGAATTAAATATTTTGATGGGTAAGAGTTGTAAATATTTAATTTTGGTTCATAATTCCTCACCCCTGCTTCTTTTTCAGCCACATCAATTGGAGATGAAAATTGGGTGAAAGGTTTTTTTCTTATGGTGCCACATGAGGGGTATGAAACTCCTACCTCTCCTTTTGATGATGACATGACTAGAGTACCTCATTATTTACATTTGCATAAGCATCATTTTTTACCTTATGATGATACATATCTTCATGGATGCACCTATGATGTTCACTTGAGTCACTTGAAGACTCATGATTTTCCTTGTTCCTTGCTTAGTTCAATTGATGTTGGAGGAACTTCATTCAATACTTGGGTGAAGAGATATATGATTGAAGCACATTTTTATTGGCAGCAAGATCCTTTGTTATTTCTTGATGATACACATATTCATGGATGCACAAATGGTACTTCTGTGAGGCCCTTGAAAGCTCATTGTTTTCTTTGCTCCCTACTTGGTTCAGATTTTAGTGGAGATTTTTCATTCACTTCTTGGATGAAAGAATACTATGTCATTGGAGCATATTTTATTGGTCACTTGATGCTTGTATGCACCTGGAAAATGGTGGTCTACTTACTTGGAGGTACAAGCAGTTTCATGATTCTTTGATGAGGAACCTCTTTGATGTACATTTTTATTATGTTGTCATGTAATTTGATGATCTATCTTTTGTACTTATAATGTTTGGAGCAAGGCATACAAGGAAATGGGATCCAAGAATTCTCTTTCCTGATGGTATGGGTTGGAGAGGACTCCTAATTGTTGGAGTGCAATACAAGCAATGGGACCTTCGAATAATTTTAGTGTCATCAGTTTCAATTTTTTTGTTTTGGAAAGAAAGCAGGTTCTTCAACATCCATGTTCGAATTGCTTGAGAAAAAATAATCTTGGGTGGGGAGGAATGTAATATTCCCATTCAAATAAATTTCGAAAGAGGAAATTCCACCAATTTACTAGGTTCCTAGGTTGGGGTGGAAACATTGGGATTTTGAATAAAGGAGCTAATAAACCCAAAATGGAAATTAGATTGACATAAATATATTAAAAGGGGTTAAATAAATATTTATGATAGGAAAATAAGGTGGCACTTGGTCATGGAGACACATTGGTGGTGTGGGACCCACACAAAGCTACATTCCTCATGCCACATGGCATTCTATTCTCATCCATTTGAATCCAAGGTGGAGTATAATGATATTGGGGATTTGGAAGGTCAATATCCTTGGAATGAATCGATGAAGGTCGAATTGGATTGGAAGAGTAACTCCCATGGGAGAGGAAGAGGCATTTTGGAGCTAGTGGGGCACTTGGACTAGATTCCCTAGCTCTATGACAACAATGATGGAGATGCTATGACACCTATGACACAAAGCAGACTTGAATGCTGAAATCTGACATATATGACATTACATGGCTAAAAATAGCCTCCAAGAAGGTGCACAAGGGAGTTAGGGCAGCCAAGAGACACCCATTCGAAATGAGGGAATATGGAGACTAGGAATTGTTGGACAAGTAGAACACATTGGAATCTATTCCCAACATGAGTTGGCATGAGTCTTTTGGAAGGAATTCAACCCATGTAGGTATTTGGAAGTTTATGAAAGTCAATAACAAAGAAGGAGAGTGGATTTTGATCATTTATCATTTTGCATATTGGAGAGCATAGCTTGTCCATGCTTGTGGATCGTTTACTCTACTTGCCTTAGTACCAATTTCGAGGGTGAAAGATTCCAATCCTAACTGACAATTGGAGAGGACATTTAGACCATTCATTTGGATCTAAAATGGAGTCATTTTTTTCAGGTTGAAGCTACAGGGAAGCTCATGACATTCTCATCCTCAACTTGCTTCCACACCTTTCTCACTTTTCTCTTCATATTTTGGCTCTTGGAGGAAGGGCACACTTGGTGAGATTTTGTTCTCTTTTGGGGAGATATTGTGGCTCCATTTATTTGTATTATGATATATATACTCTATATTTAATTCTCATAATACTCTCAATTCGAAATACCAAGTGGAACTATGTAAAAATACCAAACAATGCATAAATGGTGCCATTTTCCCTATCTTGTTATGAAAGCTTGAAGTTGCTTTATTTGGACTTGTATCAGTTCCTCTCTTTGATTTTTATGATGTATGGGGAGTCATTAATGTCTGGAATAAGTTTCATATACATTGAATAATCCCTTGGAACATAAATCTCGAATTTCATAGCAAGTGATGAAGTTTACTAGCATTTCCCTCTATGTGAAGACATGTCCACAAAGCTTTGATTTATGGGAGTTGCGGAAGACTTTAGAAACTTATGGATGATGTATTTGGGAGCCCATTTAAGTCCTTTAACAGTACCATGTATCTATTCTTAAATTTGGGAAGTTGGTACAGCATTTGGAGATCCATCTTTGACCACTACCCTTGGGGGATTTGAACCTCGATTTGACTAGTAAATTTCCCTATCTTTCCCTGATTGTAATTGAATGTTGCAGAAGTATTTTGAGAATTTCCAAGCATCCATAAGCCTCATTTCTATGTATTAATATCTTCCAAACACATTTAGAACCCATTTGGAAGCATTTGGAGGCATTTGGGTCAATATTAGGCTAAGGGTCGAATTGGCCAAACTTGCAATTTTTCCTAGTTTTTACAAATTCATTAAAAGGGACACTACATTATAGATGGCCAAATGAGATTTCATATCATCGGAATATTTACGTACTTGAAATTACTTAGTCATCCCTAAAATCCATTCTTCATCTTTCTCTCCCGTGTCCATCTCTCCCTCGTACGTTGGGGATTTGATCTTCCAGAATTCTCCTTGTAAGGTATCATCACCTTTGTGTTTCTTTCCATGAGGAGACGTTGAATAGTCATTGGAAGAACTCCCATACTCATCATCCATGGTATCAGATGATCCTAATTGTTCTTCTTGCTTCTTAAGTCTCGGACTACTGGTCATTCTTTTATGGTGATAGTCATCCCTATATTTGTTTGCTGAGTGAGTAGTTTTTCCTTGAGGTTTTGCTCCCATCAAATTCTGGAGTAGTGCCTCATTCACTGCATGTTTATCCCATATTTCATTAAGGTTTTCATATTTAAAACTATGGAATTCAGCTTTTAGGCTCTGCATTGTTTTCATCAGTTTAGACGGCTTGGATGTCCCGAGGCTTTCATTTAATTCTACCACAAACTCCTCTTCCCGAGGTGGTGAATCCAAGTTTCGGTGTCGAATGCTATTTATTTTAGCCTTCACGATTCTTTTCTCTTTTAGTTTTGGATTTAGGAAATGTTCAATAGAACAAGATCTTATCAGTTTTATAAAAACATAATTTAAAATTAAAAAAAATTCCTACAGCGGTTTTCTTTCTTTTAATTAGTAAGCTCAAAATGTCTCGAGTATTTGAATCTGAGATCTGATACCACTTGTAACATCCCTAAAAATACACCCTAAATTTTATTTTTGTATTGATCCTTTTCTATCGTAACGACACATGATTCTTTAAATTAACTTCAATACTAAGAAGTGAGTTGGTGAATTCTATTGCTTTGCGATCTGCATATCATAATTGTTTCTCATGTTGGGGAGAAATCTGGTCTTTTGTATTTCCTTTCCTGTTGTAGTGACAATTTTTAACCTAATTCTGTTTTAGCAGACGTTTGATGAATTCTGATTAGTCCTTTGTTGATTTATGATGTGTTGAATTTGCATATGCTTTTCTCTATGGTGAGATGCTTTCTTTATGGTTGAAAACATGATATTTGGATGAGCCTGGCTTGCTTAGTTGTAAAAAGCTAATGCATTGTATGTTATTTTCTTTGCAAGTGATTGTTTACTTTGGATTTATGCTTGTAGCGGCTCAAAGCATAGGTCCTAAGCATTTTGAGCGAAAGGTATAACAAAGGGGGGGCTAAGTTCTTAACAATGGGAAACTTTGTAAACATAAGCCACATAAATTCTTATTGGTTAATTATTGTAGACCTTAATTCTCCTAAGTGGTGAAACTATGCTACCCTTACTGGTGAGCTCCTAATGTGGATGCCTAATGAGGGAAGCTATACCAAGAGCCTACTTTAAATGTCAACCTGGGGAACATACAAACTTTAGATATGCATGCACTATCTGTGCTCTTATAGGATAATCTCTTGTCACAGTTGGATGTCGGTATCGATGTTCTAAAGATTGTCTACTAAATGTGAAAACTGATTATTCTATGGAATTAAATACTGGAAAGCAATAAATCTAATTAAAAAAATTAAAATGCTGAATTAGTTAGATGTTGATCTGTTCTAAGAAATGAAGATACAAAAACAATAAATCTATTTGGAATATTTAAAATGCTAAAATAATTCAATGCTGAGAATGAAAATATCATAACAGAGCTAATCTACTATTGGGGAAACAAAGTCTGTAACTACTATCTGCGCACAAAATTGGAGTCTTGATCTAACTTGTTTTACCAATCTAGAATTGAAGTAAAATCATTCTATGCTTACCCATCTATTACTAAGAAGTCAAAAGAAACTAATCACGATGAGAAACTGTAGTGAACTTCCAGATCTAAACCATGATATTGAAAGCAAAGCTATTACACATGTAATAGTCGATAAAAATATGCGTTGAAAGAAAGAACCTACAGGACTACTGAAACTGTTCTGCTGTACTACAGAATGTATTATAAACTACTACAAAAATAATGAATCATTCAAACACTCCCATATGTCATATAACTGTTCATCAATGTAAAATGCATACTTGGAAAAATACTTGCAAACAGGAATCTCCTGACCTACGTGTTGGAGGGGCCCTCCCCAACCCGTACTCAAGATAGAATAAAAACTCAGAAATGCTAGCTAGAATTAATCATCAATCTTTCATTAAGATATAAAATCCATGTCAAAATAGAAGTCTGTACTTCTCAGTATCTCAATAGTGCAGAAAACATTAAAAATAATGTCTTTTCCAAAAATAACAGCAGGGACCTCTCGCTACCCGAGAGGTCCATATTTATATGATTTAATGCTGATCCTAACTGATTATCAAATTGTCGATTCTTCTTTGAAAGTGGGAGTGCGTCCTCTATAAATCAAGAAACAGGGTGCCGAGCTTGGTGATCCTTTAGTCTTCTACACATCCATCCTTTAATGACCTTGAACCTACTCAATCACGCTCGGTTTCCATATAATCAGTTTATTTGATATGCATTCTAGCATACAAGAATAATCATAAAAACAATTTCATTAAATAATTAAAGTAAAACACTTTTCCCACAATTGAGTGCGTTTCTTTACCATTGCTTGAGCTGGACTGTGGACAAAGGGTTATCAAATACCTGAAAATTGGACCCATCATTCTCCCCCCTACTTGAAGGATTCACCCATCCTTGGGTGACTTATTCCATTCATCAATGACCTCCCTGATATCCCATGCTACCACCTTAGGTGTCCCTGCCTGCCTGAGATATCCAAAATTCTGATCCTCCCTGGTCCATGCTTTCCTCTCCTCCTCTCCATTAATCTATTCTTTGAGGACTAGGGAAAGAAAGAATGGGGGATTCAGTCTCATCCCAATCCACCTAAGTTGGTTTCTTGCCAGGGATTCTTTGTAAAGTGTGGTTTTGAAGAGAGCATCCTTAAGCCTGAGGGGATAGTGGAGTTCTCTTCGTTTTAGATTGTTTTCCACCCTGCTCCACCTTTCCCTGATGGAATCATTAACTTCCTTTTGTGTGCTACAGAGTATAATGTCAAAATGACTCACCGACTCCTGTTGTTTTGCGAGGAGAATGGGTACCAGTTCGTCGTCCTAAGTGAGGATGTTGTGGTTATAGATTATTCCCTCAGGGTGAGTTGGCTCAGGTATGATCATTAATGGGGTTTTCCATTTGGATGAAACATAGAGATGATAGTCCTGGGCTCACTCAATTTCATGGTTCATCCACGAACACAACGCCCTTAACTGGAAATCGCCCACATATGGGTTTGGCGACTAGTTGGGCGAGCTAGAAACTACGAAATTGTGCAAGAAGAACTCACTCAATTGGTCTTTCTCCAGCTTTGTGGAGTTCAAAGATGCATCAATAAATTCTTTAGGAGTGCTCACCTATATAGGGAGATCTTTCTTCAACCTCTGGAGCTGGAATTCACCCCATTTCTCTTGTAAATAAACTGCATAGACCACCGACGGTGGTCTAAGGTCACGCAGTCTCTCATATATGCCGATAGTAGTGACAAAAATATCCTTAATTTTGATAATCTCCTGGTCCTTCCTTGCTAATTCACTCTGTGCTTCGGCCAACTTTTCTTGCAGTGCTAAATTCTTCTGCTCAGCCAGCCGGATCGCTTCTGCATGGTGCATCTTTAGGATTTGTGTCTTCTCAGCTGAGAATGGGGGAGGTTTGGCCTAGCTTCCTAGCCAAATTCTTAATGTTGCCAACTCATTTCTGATCCTTTCCAATTCTGCTCATGCTTCAGTGAGCTGGGAAACGACCTCGGGGTCTTCATTACATTCTGGAGGGTTTTCCTGAAAGTTGCCTTGCTCCTATAAGCTCTGCCATTCTTCTTTATCCATTTCTTCTTCTATATCTTGTTTTTCCTCTTCATTCCTTTCCTCTTCTTCATCCTCTTCTTCTTTTTCTTCTTCGTCCTCTTCTTCATCTATAGTGGGATCCTTTTGATCTATAAAAGGATCAATGTCATCATCAGACACATTGGTAATCAGGGGGCTGGGTTCCCTTTCTTTCTCCTTGGAGACTCAGATTTTAGATACCTATGTGAATCTCTTGCTACACCTCTTTGAACCCTAACTACTGGTAGGAATATCTTGGTCTGATTTGGGGGAGTCCTCTTTGGAGTGTTTTATTTTGACCAAGGTGTTGGCCACATTGTCCAAGTCAATATTTCTTTTTGCCCCTGATATAGAGGTGGTCTTACTTTTTGATTTGGGTGGCAAGGGCGTAGTCCTCATTCTCTGAATGTCCTCAGCAGACACCACGATGAACTCCTCCCAGGAGAGATTTGGAATCTGAGCTTTTAGCTCCTCACCAATTATTAGTTTGATCATCCCATGATGGGCCAAGGCATCCTCTTTTCCCTTAGTCACCTTCCTGCTCATCTCTGCTAGGGATTGGAGCAGGTAAAATGGAATGCTAATATTGTTGTTTGATGAAATGTGACTTCTGTGCCTGAGAAGATCTAAAATACGAAAATGGAAAATGGGAACATAGCTTAATCTTCCAGTGCATGTAATATAGCTCAGGACAATTGCATCCATTTCATCCCATGGTGCTGGCATGGAGGGTCTTTTGACTTCATTTTTGTCTTCATCATAAACTTCTCCACGTTCAAAGAATGTTGCTTTTGCTGTGTGGTTTGCCTCTCGATCGTTGCTTCTCCAATGCAGGCCCATTGGAATACCAGTGTGTTTTGCTATCATGTCCTCATCCACTTTTATGCGTAACCCCTTCACTCGGGTGACGTACTGTTCATCCTTAATATGCTTGAAGTTTCTTACGAACTCCTGGGATACCCCTGTATGGTATCCTCTCAATCCAAGGATAAATGGCATCCAGCCTGAGTTGCGAATGATCTGTAGGACTCTCGGGCTTTGATAAATGGCACTATGATCTTCTGGTTCACTCTTTTTAAAACCCTTTGTCATTTTTCGAATCTTCTTTATAACCAAACAAACCAGGGATTTTGGAATGCAGTTTTATACTTTTAACTTGGTCGGGCTCTGCCTATAGGCTCAAGGAATATAATGGTGGCTGCTTCTTGGGAATTCCAGGTGGTTACTTATATGCAAAATCGTGGAATATTTTGCACCCTAATTCACTACCTTTCTGCACCTATTCTTTCCATCATACCTATACTTTCCACTTTTAATCCCCTATTTTTCATGATCGATCTCTGCCTTCTCATGATCGACCTCTGTACTTCATGTGGTGAAGGTTGCGATCATGATTTGCTGAGGGTGATGGGGCTTTGGTAGCAATCATGAGTTATGAAGGTCATTCCACCATGCCGCTGATTTGAATTGGAAGCTGTCCTCAGCTGACTAGGAATGAATGGGTTGTGGGAAAGTGCTTTACTTTAAAAATCAAATAAAATCGTTTCAGAGACTACCTTGGTATGTATGCATACCTGCATTGATGATCTGGTGCATTTTTCATGCCTGGTGGATTCTGTAGTATATTTTGGTGGTGTCTGTAGTTGATTTCTGCATGTCAGTAGCTATGTGCATAGCCTACTTTTTTCATTTTGTGCATTTTGAATTTGTTGAATACGTGCTTCTGAAAATTGTGCCAATTGTTGATACGACTTAGGCGATCGTGCTTTATATTTGGATGTTTGCATGGTTGGATGTGATTGGCTCCCTTAAATAACTTGCAGGCTCACTTGAATATGTTTGAAAAAGGTTTGCATGGTGTTTCTTAAAGAATTCCGTAGTAGATGAAGACTGATTTATGCATGTAGACATGGCTGGCTCGCCTGAAATCTGCATGTAGTTGGGCTGGCTCGCTTGAATTGATTTCAAGCTCACTTGAATAAATTGCAGCCTTGCTTGATACATTTTGCAGGCTTGCTTGAATTGTTGGCAGCCTCGCTTGAATTATTGTGCAGGCTCACTTGAATAGGTTGATGCCCTGTAAACTTCCTGTTACCCTTTTTTTTGTTTTTTTTTTCTCTCTTTTTTTTATATATATTTTTTCTCTTTTTTTTTCTTTTTTTTCCATGATATGTGTTGAAGTTTACTGATTTCCAGCATGCTCTATAAGCATCAATTGTTGCTAGTAGAGTATTTGTGTAAATTCTTCTTTGGACTTTGGTTGTTTGTAGAGTTTTAGGAGATGCCCATTCACTATCATGGGGAACTCATCATCATCAATTGTAATAATTCTCACAGCCCCATTGTCATAAATTTTCTGTATACTGTAAGGTCCAAGCCATCTAGTGGTTATCTTTCCTTTGAATGTGTGAAATCTAGAGTTGTAGAGTAGTTCCCAATCACCTTCTTTGAATTTCTTATCCTTCAAATGTTGGTCATGCCATTTCTCTCTTTGTTGTTGGATGATTTTAGTATGTGTAAGTGCTTGTTGGCGGTGTTCATCTAGTTGATTTAGTTGTAGCATGCGTTCTTTTTTAATGTCTGATAGGTTCATATTGAGATCGGCTGCAATTCTTAATGTTTTTACTTCAAATTCGATTGGTAGCATGACCTTTTTCCCATAGACCAGTTCATAAGGTGTGAATCCTGTTGTTGTTTTCCATGTAGTATTGTAAGCCTAGACTGCTTCACTAAGTCTATCAGCCCAATCTCTTTTGTGAAGTTGGACAGTTTTTGTCAAGATTCTCTCTAATTCCCTGTTGGTTACCTCAGCTTGAACATTTCCTTGAGGGTGGTAGGAGGATGACTGTCTGTGCTTTACATTGTTTCTTTTCATCAAGTCTTCAATTAAATTTGATGTGAATTTTGGTCCTTGATCCGAAACTACTTCTCTTGGCACCCCAAATCTGTGAAAGATTTGCTCAGTAAAGAATTTGGCCACACTGGTTTCATTTGCAGCAGCCAGTGCTGCTACCTTTGTCCATTTTGTAAGGTAATCAGTGCACACAAGGATGTAGCTCTTCTGATTGGACTGTGGGTTGAATGGGCCAATAAAATCGAATCCCCACTTATCGAATGCCTCTAAAGAGATTTGTGGATGTAGTGGCATTTCTTGTTTTTGTGTTGGCTTTCCCATTCTTTGGCAATCATCACAATGGGACACATACTCATAAGCATCTATGTGAAGTGTTGGCCAATAATACCATGTTTGCAAGATCTTGTAGGCTGTCCTTTTTGCAGCTTAGTGTCCTCCACGGGGTTCATTGTGGGTGGCATGCATTATGTCATGTACCTCATCTTCCCTAATGCACCTTCTAAGTACTTGATCTGGTCCCTGTTTAAAAAGCATGCCCTCTATCCATGTATATGTGGCACTTTTTCTTATTACTTTTGTCCTTACTTTATAACTATAATGTTCTGGAAACTTCCCGGATACCAAATAGTTTGCTATGTCAGCAAACCATGGGCTTTTTATTGATATGGCAAAAAGGTGCTCATCAGGGAAGTTGTCTTGGACCAATTCATTATCTCTCCCATGTGTTACTCTTGACAAAAAGTCTGCTACGACATTATGCTTGCTTGGTTTATCTATTATAGTGATGTCGAATTCCTATAGAAGTAGCATCCATCGAATAATTCTTGCACTGGTATTAGGTTTGTTCATAATATATCTAATCGCTGAGTGGTCAGTATGGATAAAACTTTGGTATCCTGTAATGTAATGCCTGAATTTGTTGATTGCATGTATGACTACCAGAAATTCCTTCTCTGTGACTGTGTAGTTGAGTTCTGCCCCAGCCAAATTTTTGCTTATATAGTATACGGCATAGGGTTTCTTGTCTTGTTCTTTCCCAAGCACAGATCCGATTGCTTTATCTGATGCATCGGTGTGAATGTGAAATGGAATTTCCCAATTTGGTCCTTGAAGTATTGGTGTTGTGATGGTTTTCTATTTAAGACTTTCAAAGGATAACATGCATTTGCTTGTCCATATGAACTCACTGTCTTTTGTGAGAAGTGCAAACATAGGGGCAGCAATTCTGCTATAATTCTCAATAAACCTTCTGTAGTACCTTGTCTGTCCAAGGAAGCTTCTCACATCTCTTTGTTTGACAGGTGGGGGTAGTGTCTTCATTACTGATACTTTGGCTTGATCGACCTCTATACCTTTCTATGATATATGATGTCCTAGAACAATTCCTTCTTCCATTAACATCCTGCATTTGTCATTGCTTAGGCACAAGCTCATCTCAATACATTTTTTTAATATTAATTCAAGATTTTTCAATGCCTGCTCAAAGCTCTGTCCATAAGGTGTGAAATCATCCATGAATACTTCCATTTTGTTATTCAGAAAATCAGAGAAAATGCTCAGTATGGCTCTTTGAAATGTTGTTGAGGCATTACATAGACCGAAGGGTAGGACCCTATAAGCGTAAGTTCCCCATGGGCATGTGAAGGTCATCTTATCTTGATCAGCTGGGTGTATTAAAATTTTGTTGTAACCACTGAAACCGTCTAGGAATGAAAAGTACTTGTTTCCAGATAATGTATCCAACACCTGGTCTATAAATGGAAGTGGAAAATGATTTTTATTTGTTTCTTTATTCAGCTCCCTATAGTCCACACAAATTCTCCATTTGCCTCCTTTTTTGGGCACTATGACTAGTGGTGAGACCCACTCAGTATCAGATATTGGATAGATGAACCCTGCGTCTAATAACTTTTGTAATTCCACTTTGACTATGTCTTTTAGTGCAGGGTTCAGCCTTCTTTGTGGTTTCCTTATGGGAGTAGAACCTTCTTTGATGTAAATGTAGTGTTTGCAGATATCAGGATGTATTCCTTTCATATCTGTATATGTCCATGCAAATGCTTTATTTTGTTGTGTTAGTATCTTCATCAATTTCTCTTCTTGCTCTGGTTCTAAATTGGAATTTATGTTGACTGTTTTGCCAGGGTTAATTTCCACGACTTTTACCTTCTCAATCGGTTTTGGCAGCACTTCTGTCCATAAGTCATCCATGTTCTGTCTTGAACTTTCACCTATTTCTGTAGAAAAAAATTCTTGAATAACATGATTGTTAGGAGATATATTTTGTATAAATCTATCTATATGGCCATCTTCATCTACTGCCTTTAAAGATATTGTAGCATCAATTGTTAGGATAGGTTTGAGGTTTTGATTTGGTGTGTTCTGGTAATCATCAGTCCAATTTTGATGTTCTAACTCTGAGGATTTCATTGCTGGTGGGTAGATTGTTATTTTCTTCCTGGTATGTCCACTGGTGATTGTCATATTTCTTGATCAGCAACCTATGTAAGCATCCACAGTTGCTAACCAAGGTCTACCCAGGATAATTGGATAGCCACTAAGTTTGCTTTTGATTTTGATTATTATAAAATCAGCTGGGTATTCCTAGGACTCGATATTGATCATAATGTCTTCTAGCATTCCTTCGGGCTTCACAATGGACATGTCTGCTAGTTGGATTAATGTTGTGGTTGGTCTTACCATTGATTGGAGTCCTAGGTATAACATGGTTTCTTTAGTCATGACATTGATCGCAGCTCCTAGATCAATTAAGCTTATATTTATTTGTTTGTTATTTATGGTGATGCTTACTATAGGACTACCAGGATCAAGATATTTAGGATTTATTATGACACCTAGCATCAAATCGGCCAATTGTCCCACTACATTAATAGTTGGTGGGTCACGCTTTCTCCTTCCTGGCTTCTTTAGGGAATTTTCTCTAATGAATTTGTTGCAGATGGGCACATCCCTTATGGCTTGTAAGATTGGGATTTGGATGTTTAAGTGTTTGAATTCGTTTAAGATTATATTCTCTTCCTCTTCTTTTGTATTCCGAACAAGTTTTTTTGGAAATGGAGGGTTTCTAGTTCGTGTGAGTGGTATAATTTCTTCCTCAGGAGGTTCTAGTTCATCAGGATGTTGAACATAGGGTTCTGATGTGTGGTCTTGAACTTCAGGTACAGTTTGTTGGATGTTGTGTGGGGATGTATTCTGCAACGTTTTTCCAGATCGTAGGTTTATTTCATTTATTTCTATGGTGTCTACAACATAAGTTGGGAATTGTGTGATATCAGTGTTATAAGCCTACTGCTATTGTGGGGGTGTGTTATTATTAGGATTTGGAATTGGTTGGGATAGAATAGGTGGAGGTCTGGGGGGTGGTTGAGGTTGTGGGGGTGGCATAATGAGTGGCTGTTGTAATGGTGCCCTCCAATTTGATGGATGGGGGTACTAGTTTGCATAATTTGTGGTGGATGGAAACAGTGGGGGGTATTGAGGATAAGATGGTGGATAATATGGCTATTGATAGGATGGTTGATATGCTTGCTGGTTTTGTTGCCATTGGTTTTGATTTGGATGTGCTTGCCATGGATTTGGTGCAGAGTTCCAATTTGGCTGTCCTTGATTATAGTAAGTTTGATTGATCTGTTGATATGGCCTAACAAAAATTTTCCTCTTCTGATTTATAAAACAGAGCTGTTTTACAGTTCCTTCAGTTGTTGGGTCTTGAATAGCTGCCTTACATGAGGGTAAGAGGGGACATTTATCAGTGGAATGGTCATCGATGCAGAGACCACATACTTCTATTGTGTTCAAGGTGCACTACCCGTTCTCATGCTTCCTCCTACAACGAGAACAAAATACTGCCAAGGCTTGGTTAATTTCATCCTGTTTCTTTTTTATTTGAAGAGCATCAAGCTGCATGGCTAGGGATTGCAGTATGTCAGTTTTCATGTCATCCAGTAGGTTTCCTAAATCAGATTTTGTAAGTGTTGGTGTTGAGGATGATGATCCACTGGTGGTTGTATGTGTATCCCTAGTCTTGTTCTTAGTTTTCCTAGATCTCGAGTAGTTTTTGAAGATTTGCAGGATCTAGTCAAAATATTTTTGGAATATGTCTCCATCTCCAAGGAGATTTAAGACTTCAAAATTCTCCTCTTTTACACCTCTGAGAAGGACAAGTTTTAGTGATTCAGGATCCAATGTGCAATGGCTGGCTCGTTTGTAGCTGAGTTGAAATCTTTGGGCATAATCTTCTAATGACTCTCTATCTCCTTGTTGCATCCTAAAGATTTCATCCCTAGTATCTTTGGCCTTGCAGTTGTCCCTATATTTTTCTAAGAATGACTATTTCATTTGATCCCAGCTAAAGATACTATTTCCTTCAAGGCTCATGAACTACCAAAGTGATAGGTCTTTCATTGTGGAAGGAAAAATCCTAAGCTTTTGTGCATCAGGAGTGTAATCAAATGATTTGCAAACTACCTCAAATTCAAACAAAAATGTGTCAGGATCTTCTGAAGTCAACCCATGAAAGTTTGGCAAATTATTAGGGTTGATGTTCTTCATTCTAGCATCTCCGAGACGTATGCTAATGGGAAAAGTGAAAAGCTCCCTAGGTTCTTCCTCTTCATTTGCAATTGAGGTGTTTGAGCTAGAACTGGTAATGAAGTTGCTTCTGTTTGGATCGTGTGTGGAGTCAGTCTCGTTTTCAGAGTGTAGAAATTCAAACTGATAATGGTTAGAACTGTTATTACTGTTGTTGCTCATGGAATGCTTAGGCAGAAAGAGGCCAAACCTATCCCTTTGCCAATGAGGCATTCATTAGTAGAATATATTTATGTTTTTGTTTTATGTAATTTTTGTTTTCTTTTTGTGGTTTTTAGGTGATGTCTCCTAAAAGATTTAGCACCTCCCCGGCAACGGTGCCAAAAAGTGGTGAGCTCCTAATGTGGATTCCTAATGAGGGCAGCTATACCAATAGCCTACTTTAAATGTCAACCCGGGGAACATACAAACTTTAGAGATGCATGCACTATCTGTGCTCTTATAGGATAATCTCTTGTCACAGTTGGATGTCGGTATCGACGTTCTAAAGATTGTCTACTAAATGTGAAAACTGATTATGCTATGGAATTAAATATTGGAAAGCAATAAATCTAATTAAAAGAATTAAAGTGCTGAAAGCAGTAAATATGTTCTCAGAAATAAAGCAGGGAATCTATTTTAAATAATTAAAATGCTGAAGTAATTAGATGCTGATTTGTTCTAAGAAATGAAGATACAAAAACAATAAATCTATTTGGAATATTTAAAATGCTAAAATAATTCAATGCTGAGAATGAAAATATCATAACATAGCTATTCTACTATTGGGGAAACAAAGTTTGTAACTACTATCTGCGCACAAAATTGGAGTCTTGATCTAACTTGTTTTACCAATCTAGAATTGAAGTACAATCATTATATGCTTACCCATCTATTACTAAGAAGTCAAAAGAAACAAATAACGATAAGAAACTGCAGTGAACTTCCAGATCTAAACCATGATATTGAAAGCAAAGCTATTACACATGTAACCGTCGATAAAAATATGCATTGAAAGAAAGAGCCTACAGGACTACTGAAATTGTTTAGCTATACTACAGAATGTATTATAAACTACTACAGAAATAATGAATCATTCAAACGCTCCCATATGTCATATAACTGTTCATCAATGTAAAATGCATACTTGAAAAAATACCTGCAAATAGGAATCTCCTGACCTACGTGTTGGAGGGGCCCTCCCCAACCCGTACTCAAGAGAGAATAAAAAATTAGAAATGATGGCTGGAATTAATCATCAATCTTTCATTAAGATATAAAATCCATGTCAAAATAGAATTCTGTACTTCTCAGTATCTCAATAGTGCAAAAAACGTTAAAAATAATATCTTTTCCAAAAATAATAGCAGGGACCTCTCGCTACCCGAGAGGTCCATATTTATACGATTTAATGCTGATCCTAACTGATTGTCAAATTGTCGATTCTTCTTTGAAAGTGGGAGTGCGTCCTCTATAAATCAAGAAACAGGGCACCGAGATTGGTGATCCTTTAATGACCCTAAACCTCCTCAATCACGCTTGGTTTCCATATAATCAGTTTATATGATACACATTCTAACATACAAGAATAATCATAAAAACAATTTCATCAAATAATTCAAGTAAAACACTTTTCCCACAATTGAGTGCATTTCTTTACCATTGCTTGAGCTGGACTGTGGAAAAAGGGTTATCAAATACCTAAAAATTGGACCCATCACTTACCTTAAGCGAAGGTTTGATGAAACATTTTAAGTGATGGCATTGGCTTGGAGGTTGGTGTAACATTTATGGTAGCCAATTTGATGGTCATATGGGAACGAATAACTGGTTTCCACGTGAACCTTGGGTTTAATCGTTTCAGTAAAGTAGGGTTTTTATTTTTAGTCTCTATTGTGGAGCTCCTTCCAGTCGTAGCCTTGGGTTGGCGGAGAGGGAAGCTGAAGGATTCCTCTCTACGCTTCCTCTACAGGACATTTGCACAGAGGTATGGCTGGGAAGAGCTTCTTGTGTTGATGAAGGTTGTTTCAGTTGGATAATGGTGTCGGTGATGCTTAGGTTATATTTTGGTGAATGCCTACACTATCACTCCTACGTTTTTCCTTTATTTATTAGTTACATTTGGTTTCTTATGATTTTTCTCGTGGTTGTGTAGGTACAGGGGGATGAGTACTTGAGGTTGTACTTCTACATGTTCAAGCATGGCTTGGTTTTACGGGTAATCTCATGCTCTATAAGGTTTTAATTTTCTCTTATGGAGGGATGTCTCTATAGTGACTTGGTCTAGTTTATGGAAATTTGGGGTTTTCATTTTTTCCTCTGGTGGTGAGACAAGGGTTTGGGCGTTTCGTTGGTGTTATCGAAGGGTCTTCCTTGCTCTATGGAAAGACTCTTCTTGCTCAGAAATAATGTAATAATTTTCTCAGGGTTTTGTTTGTCCTTTTTA
Organism: Larix kaempferi; assembly: GCA_027924585.1. NCBI lineage: Eukaryota > Viridiplantae > Streptophyta > Pinopsida > Pinales > Pinaceae > Larix > Larix kaempferi. Next base: position 6,303,728 of record BSBM01001312.1, on the reverse strand, counting down.
TCTTACGGCTATAAAGACTATATTGGAATCACAGAGTGGAGTCTCTCTTTTCTTTCCATCTAGGTTTTATAAGCCTTGTCTCTAGTTTCACAAGGTAGATATTACCCTTGTGCATTTTTTGATGGACTGTGGTTCTTTGTGTACCTAGACGTTCATTATTAATCTGTTTAAATGTATGCATTCTCCATTTATCTTTGTGTGCATAGATTTCTACTATCATTCTGTATGCTTTCTCTTATTTTAAATGCAATATGGGTACTCTGTTCTTTAAATATGAGCATGATGTTTTGGATGGAAACTCTATGGTTTGGGATTTGATCCTTTAGGCGTTTTCAACTGTAAAATTTGTTAGAAAAATAGGATCGCAGAGCAATAACAATAAACAGAAATGCAAATATAATCACACATACACATTACAAGAGAGACACAGATATATCGTGGTTCACCCAACTTTGGCTACGTCCACACTGAATTTGCCAGTCCTTATTATTATTACTATCCAGCAAGGTGAAGGGATACAACCTGCAGCACAACCGCTGCACTTCCTCTTCTCTATTTCACAGTCTCTCTCTTGATCTTAGAGATCTTTACAATGCATAAAACCTAATACATCATCATCCCTAGTCGTATTACAATGTATTTATTTTATAAGGGAAATACAATGGGAAAATACCATGGGATACCCAAAACCATGGGCCCTCAAAATAGCTGGCGAAAACAACCCCAAAAATTTTCTTCGGGGGCATTGCCCCCAAACCCCCACCGGGGGACCACTAGCCCCTGGACCCCCCAGGCAGGGGGGATGTTCCCCCCTGGAACCCCGTGGGGGGGCGATGCTCCCCCACACCCTCCCGCTGGGGTGACTGTATAGTCCACCTACATATCATATAAAACTGGGGTACAAACAAGGTTGATACAATATCATCTATGAGACTAGAAGATCTGGCTCCACAACCAACAATCTCCCACTTGGAGACTGATCACAGCAACTCCACCACTGCTGCACTTGCTGGACTTGGACTTGGAAAATTTCTCCTCTTCACCTTCATGCTAGAAGGCCAACTGAAATCGAGCATGAACTCAGTTTCTCTCTGGTCACTACCTTTGTGAACATGTCTGCAGGATTCTGGCTAGTATGTATCTTTTCCAGCTTCAACAGTTCATCTTCCAGAACAGAGCGTATGAAATGGTACTTGAGCTGTATATGTTTAGTCCTGGAATGGAATGCTAAGTTCTTTGAAAGATGAATGGCACTCTGGATGTCACTATACAATCTGCTATCCTTCTGCTTCTTACCCACTTCCTCCATAAACCTCTGAAACCAAATCATCTCTTTACTAGCCTCTGTAATGGAAACATACTCTGCTTCTGTTGTTGAAATTGCAACAACCTTCTGTAGTTTCGAAATCTAGCTTACTGTTATTCCACCTACAGTAAACACATACCCTGTGGTGCTCCTCCTGCTATCCTTGTCACCTGCCATATCTGCATCAACATATCCCTGTAGAACAGTATCTGAACCTCCAAAACATAATGCGTCAGTGGTAGTACCTCTCAAATACCTAAGAATCCACTGTACTGCCTTCCAATGTTCTTTACCTGGATTGTTCATATATCTGCTCACAACTCCCACTGCATGTGCAATATCTGGTCTTGTGCACACCATGGCATACATCAAGCTGCCAACTGTTGATTCATAGGGAATCTTGGACATGTAACCTGTCTCTTCTTGTGTCTTGGGACACAATTCCTTACTTAGACTGAAATGGCTAGCCAAAGGTGTACTTACAGGTTTTGCATTCTGCATTCTGAACCTCTTCAACACCTTTTGTATGTACTCACTTTGAGACAATGTCAATTTGCGATTTTTCATGTCTCTCGTTATTCTCATACCAAGGATTTGCTTTGCAACACCCAAATCCTTCATCGCAAATGAATTAGCTAGGTTCCTTTTGAGTACATTTATATTCTGCATGTCAGACCCTGCAACAAGCATGTCATCCACATACAATAACAAGATGATATATCTTCCATTGTCTAGCTTCTTGAAATAAACACAATGGTCAGAATGACATCTACTATAACCTTGTTCTGTCATAAACCTGTCAAACTTTAGATACCACTGCCTTGGAGCTTGCTTCAAGCCATACAAGCTCTTTTTCAACCTGCATACCAGATCCTCCTTACCTTTGACCTCATACCCTTGTGGCTACTGCATATATATTTCTTCCTCCAAATCCCCATGGAGGAAGGTTGTTTTTACATCTAGCTGTTCAAGATGCAAATCTTCTACCACCACTAGACTTAAGATAGTCCTAATTGAAGTCATCTTAACAACAGGAGAAAATATTTCATCAAAATCTATACCTTTCTTCTGTGCAAACCCCTTTACAACAAGTCTGGCCTTGTACCGCTTCTTACCTCCTTCTTCCTTCATCCTGTAAATCCATTTGTTTTGCAATGCTCTTTTACCAGCAGGCAACTGAACCAAATCCCAAGTCTGGTTTCCTACCAATGAGTCCATCTCCTCATTCATGCCTTGTTCCCACTTCTTTCTATTTTCCACCTGGATTGCTTCTTCATAACATTTCGGTTCACCAGAATCAGTCATCAATAAATAATACATTGAAGGAGAGTATCGTTCAGGGAGTCTACTTAACTTGGTAGATCGTCTTACAGTTGCAGGAGTTTCAGGTACTTACTGTTGCTCTTGATTTTCTGGCACCTTCGGAACTTCATTTTCTTTAATTTCATCAAGCACTATGTACTCTGTGTTTTCTTTTTCCTGTTTCTTTCCCTGCAACTGATCTTTATACATGACCTTTTCATTGAATATCACATCTCTACTCCTGATGATTTTGTTATTTTCATAATCCCATAAACGATAACCAAATTCATCAACCCCATATCCAATAAAGGTACATTTCTTGGATTTAGCTTCAAGCTTTGTTCTATTTTCTTTATCAATATGGACAAATGCTTCACAACCAAACGTTCTAAAAAATGAGTAGTTTACCTTTTTATCTGTCCATGCTTCCTCTGGAATGCCACCATCCAAAGCACTTAAAGGTCCTCTGTTTATTAAATAAACAACAGTATTTACAGCATCCGCCCAAAACTGTAAGGGCAACCCTGCATGCAGTCTCATACACCTTGCATGCTCCATGATCGTTCTGTTCATCCTTTCTGACACACCATTTTCCTGTGGTGTTCCTGGGACTGTCTTCTCTCTACGAATCCCATGGTATGAACAGTAACTATCAAATTCCTTGCCGCAGTACTCACCTCCATTATCAGATCTGAGACACTTCAATCTTTTTCCTGTCTCATTCTCAACCAAAGCTTTCCACTTCTTAAAAGTAGCAAACACATCAGATTTCTGTCTAATGCAATAAACCCAATTTTTTCTAGTTGCATCATCAATAAATGTAACATAATAATGAGAGCCACCAAGAGATTGTACCTGAGTCGGTCCCCATACATCTGTATGCACAAGCTCTAATTTTTCATTCTTCCTCTGTTTCCCAACCCTGAGAAATCTGACTCTCTTCTGTTTTCCATAAACACAGTTTTCACAGAATTCCAAACTTACCTGTTTCAAATCCGGCAGCAACTTCCTTGATTGGAGAATCTGCATCCCCTTCTCACTCATGTGGCCAAGCCTATGATGCCACAATGCTGTATCTGTTCCTTTGGAAGCTCAAGAGATAGAATGGTTAGTATTATGAGGACATAAATACAACGTACCTACTCTGTCTCCTTTTGCTATCACCATTGATCCTTTAGTGATCTTCCACCACTTTTCTCCGAACGTAGATAGACAGACGCCATTTCCCAACTACCCTGTTGAGATCAGATTTCTTTTCATAGCAGGAATATGCCTAACTTCTTTCAACAACCAATCAGTTCCATTCTTAACTTTTATCCATACCTTACCCATTCCAACAATTTTACATGGCTCATCATCACCCAATAAAACATGTCCAAAGTCGCCAGGAACATACTCATGAAAGTATTTCCTATGGGGTGTAGCATGACATGAAGCTCCTGAATCTACTACCCAATAATCACTAGTATTATCTAATGCAAGAATCAAAGCATCTTGTAACACATCACCTGCTACATTTGCTTCCTAGGTAGTTTCCTTCTTTGCATCTCCTTTCTTCTTTAGAGATTTGCAGTCTTTCTTCAGATGTCCTTTCTTTCCACGGTTCCAGCACTCTCTATCTTTCCCAGTATGGACTTGGATCTGCCCATTTTAGACTTTCCACGATTACCTTGGCTCTTTCCTCTCTCCTTTTGTCTTCCCCTGCTCTCCATGGTCAACGCATTACCTGATGTCTCACCTGTGCTTTTTCTTCGCATTTTCTCGCTAAGAATAACACCAATAACATCATCAAATTTCAAGGTGTTTGAACCAGAGATAGAGTTACTTACATCCATGACCAAGCTATTCCAGCTTTCTGGCAATGAACACAAGATTAAAAGATCCCTAACCTCATCATCAAAGTTCACACTTACAGAAATTAGCTGATTTGTAACCGTATTAAACTCATTTAAATGATCAGTAATAGATCCACCTTTAGACATCTTCATATTAAATAAACGCTTCATTAGAAATACCTTGTTGGAGGCCGAGGGTTTTTCATACAACTTACCCAATGCACTCATCAAACCCTCTGTTGTCATTTCTTTGGAGATATTGAAAGGCACCGACGAAGCCAGGCTCAACCGTATTGTTCCCAGAGCCTTTCTGTCAAGAACCTCCCATTTTTCGTCCTTCATAGCCGTCGGCTGCTTTGCTTTTCCTCCCAACGGTAGGAATAGATCCTTCTAGTACAGATAGTCCTCCATTTTCATCTTCCATAACCCGAATTTTTGGCCGTTAAACTTCTCGACCTTAAACTTTCCTTCTTCTTCCATTGCTCCCACTCGAACCAGAAACCCTAGCTTCCTGCGGGTTTAACTGCCAAATAGACTTTTGGCTCTGATACCAATTGTTAGAAAAACAGGATCGCAGAGCAATAACAATAAATAGAAATGCAAATATAATCACACATACACATTACAAGAGAGACATAGATATATCGTGGTTCACCCAACTTGGGCTACATCCACACTGAATTTGCCAATCCTTATTATTATTACCGTCCAGCAAGGTGAAGGGATACAACCTACAACACAACCACTGCACTTCCTCTTCTCTATTTCACAGTCTCTCTCTTGATCTAAGAGATCTTTACAATGCATAAAACCTAATACATCATCATCCCTAGCCGTATTACAATGTATTTATTTTATAAGGGAAATACAATGGGAAAATACCATGGGATACCCAAAACCATGGGCCTGCAAAACAGCTGGCGAAAATAGCCCCAAAAATTTTCTTCGGGGGCGTTTCCCCCGAACCCCCATTTCTCGGGGGCGCTGGCCCCCGGACCCCCCAGGCAGGGGGGATGGTCCCCCCTGGAACCCCGTGGGGGGGTGATGCCCCCCCCACACTCCCCTGCTGGGGTGACTGTACAGTCCACCTACATATCATATAAAACTGGGGTACAAACACAACTGATACAATATCATCTATGAGACTAGAAGATCTAGCTCCACAACCAACAAACTTCTTTCCCTATCATTTTCTCTTGTCATAGCTGATCTAGGGTACAACGAAACCTCCTACCAATTGCGAGTCCCTCACCGGATTTGACCCGTGGTCGGGTGACTTGTAAAATTTGGGATATTTATGTTTTGAATGGATGTTTCTGTTTTCCAAGAAAGCCATAAGTCAATGAACTATGATTTCTGTCAAATTTTGTATTTGTTGAATGCAATGCGTTGGTAATGTTTTGTTTTCGGAAACACTTTAGTATTGGTGCACTCATTAATAACTGTTTTAGTGGATGATCTTTGTTAATAGCGAATCATTATATATTTTTTCTTATTTAACAAAGGTCTGCGATTCATATTTTTGCTTGTTTGACAGAGACCGACCAGCCAGGGCATAGCCCAATGCTCATCTTGGATCTCTGTTGTGAAATATATATTATTTTTTGCAAGTTATGTGGAGAGGCCATCCATCTAGAGCATAGACCAATGATCGTCTTGGATTTCAGTTTTGAAATATATATTATTTGTTGCAAGTTATGTGGAGAGACCAGCTAGCTAGTGTGTAGCCCAATGCTCAGCTTGAACCTTTGTTGTGAAATATATATTATTGTTTGCAAGTTATGTGAAAAGTATATCCATCTAGGGTGTATCCCATTGCAAGGATTGGATATCTATTGTGAAATATATATTATTGTTTGCAAGTTTTGTGAAGAGGCCAGCTAGCTAGGGCGTAGCTCAATGCTCATCTTGGATATTTGTTGTAAAATATATATTCTTTTTTTCAAGTAATGTGAAGAGGCCATCCAACTAGGGAGTATCCCAATGCTCATCTTGGATATATGTTGTGAAGTATATATTATTGTTTGCAAGTTATGTGAATATGCCAACCAACTAGGGCATATCCCAATGCTCTGCTTGGATCTCTGTTGTGAAATATATATTTTTTTTTTCAAGTTATGTGAAGAGGACATCCAGTTAGAGCATAACCTAATGCTCATCTTGGATCTCAGTTTTGAAATATATATTATTGTTTGCAAGTTATGTTAAGAGTCCAGCTAGCTAGGGCATATCCAAATTCTCAGCTTGGATCTCTGATGTGAAATATATATTATTGTTTGCAAGTTATGTGAAGAGGTCAGCTAGCTAGAGCGTATCGCAATGCTTGGCTTGGATCTTAGTTTTGAAATATATATTATTTTTTGCAAGCAATCTATTTATATATAAATATTATGTTGAAGAGGAACCAGTAAAATGATGCGAGGTGATTAATTAAATGCTTGTTGTAATATGCTAAGAGTGAAGTCTGTATATATAAATCATTATACTTAAGAGAAATTAAGAAGGTAGGTTGTAATGTTTCAGTAAGACCATATACTAGTTGCGCCTAAAAATAGTACATATGGGGTAGGGTGAGGAGCATATCCTAATACTCCGGTATTGAAAACATATTGCATTAAGAGAAAAATTATGCGCTTGATATAGTAGTAATTATTTTGAGTTACACATTCTTCCTAGTGGATTTTGTCCCATATCGGGGGTGGAATCTCGGTGGAAGAAATATACATCAGACATAGAGACACATGGTTGGGTGGAAAGTTGCACTCAAATCCTCAGTATCCCAAGGCTATTTGTTTCAAATAATTATTCTTTAACTATTTTGGTGTTATAGTTGAATTGTTTTAAAGTTATTTGAAATATATATATCCTCATTCTATTGATTATATGATTAGACATGATTTTATACTCCTACATCTGTGTACAATTATAAATGTTTATCGTAGATTTGGGATGAGTAATATGAACCTATGGTTATGTGCAATGTTGAGCTTAGACCTAAATATATGAATATTTCTTATCCCTCAAAAGTATAATATTATTTCATGAGTTTTTACTTATGTTTTATGAACCTTTGTTTTTTATAAGTATTACTAGCTACAAGGTTACCATGATTAGTTTGAGGACTTAATAATTGTTTAAACTAATGTTTTATTTTACATATGCTTTCTTAATGGAATAATTGTCAAATCATATAAATGAGTTTATATTATGTGAAGAGCAAAGCCCTTATAGTTCATTCTCATGTATGGAGATTTTGTGCTTCTAAATCAATCCATATAGCATAAATACATTGTGAGCTTTGATTCTATCTTTTCTTATGGCTAATCATAATTAGAAGGTATGACATTGCTAGCTTTACTCATAGGTGTTATTCATTGACATCAAAATATATTGAAATGTTCATAAATTGTCACATAGATAGGAATATTGTAAAGAACTTACCCCCTTGAATTAAGGAGTTATATTTAAGCATTTTCATATATGGTGAGAAGGATATTATACTATGTAAACTTAATTGCAAATGGGCTAACATATCTCTAGCCTCGATTGGGGAAGTAAGGATTATAGATAAGAGATATATGCTATTGTCCATAATAGATGAATGTAAATGGTAAAGATGACTGAGCATATTAGAAGGATTTTTTTAAAGGGGTAGAGATTCTTAATGTATCCTATGATAAAACATCAATTGAAAGGTTTTACATATTCATTGCATGAAGTTCTAAATTTGATGATAACAAGGTTAAGCCTTATAGATCTTGTTTATAAAATCTTAGGCATCGATGTATATTGTGATTGTTGTCTTACTCATAAAATGCTTAGTGATTATCCAACAATTTATGAATAAAAGGGGTTTATTGCGAGAAAGGTTTCTCTCATCTCTATAATTCAGATCATTATGATTGAATGGTTACACACATTTTGTACATCATGATAATTATCAGGTGAAGAGTCTCAAGTTAAATGATTCCATATGGAGTTCAGTGAAGAATATTTAACTATGATGTTAATGATATTAAGGATAAAATAATTATTTGTTGGACGAAATATTGAAAGGAAAAAAATTTACTTGCCATTTCGTCAAATATGTATCAAGGATTTCATGTGTATTACATTTTATCTATGGATTGAATTCAACCATGGTTCAAAGTCAACCGTACGTTAAGGTCAACTATGGTTTGAAGAAAACTATGGATTGAATTATGTTGATGTATTTGTAACTTCGGAAGATATTCACTTGCATATTGTATGTATTACTTGTGTACTTTATTGTATCCCCAACGGAGATGTCTTATTCCTCCGATCGGAAGTGTCGTCATTTGTATTTGCAAGTGTCGCAAGTTATATTGTAAGTGTCATAACTTATATTTGATGGGTTATTAAACCACCTTAGACGGGTTGGCCTAGTATGAGTTAAGTGGAAGGGTTATTATACTCCCCTAAGGGGTCGGCCCAATTAGGGTAAAAGGAAGGTCAAGTTAAAGTATAAATAGAGTGGTTGCACCACTCTATTTGCTCATTCAGTCACTCATCCAACTCACATAGTTGAGAGAGAGGAGTGAACACAAGTGGAGGAGGAGTAGTTGCTGGAGACATCTATATTTTGGAGTTTCATCTTTGTGATCTTTGTATTGGTTCTTATTCTATCTCTGAGGAAGTTGCAGGGTTTTTCACCTTTATGGTTTTCCCCGATGAAATGCTTTGTGTCTATTGTCTCTTGTGTTTGATAGGTTGTACATGTTGTTCTCTCAGTTAATATCCTAGATCATATTGAATTAAATGATGAAAAACTAACATGGTATCATAGCTATCCTGAAGGAAGGCATTGTATGGCATTTACGACACTTGTGACAAATTGGAAACTAGGGCTTGGTAGAGTAAAAAATAGTAATTGTAGAACTTTCACTATAAATCAATTTTGGAGAAGGTTCAGGATCTGAATTTTTTGCAGGATGAATATAGGAAATAGATGTACACTATGTAAAAATTTTAGCCTCAGATACGTTGTACTTTGTGAGATATGATTCATACAAGTTAGGGTTTTTGCCTCTTCCAGAATGCAACCCTAAATAGGTGACCTAGGCACAAAGGTCATATATCAGGCTAGGAAGCTCCAAATGGAATTCCGTAAATAGTGAAAATTAGGGAACGAACTATAGTTTCATAGTGTTAACACCCAAATCAATCCCCAAGGTTCTGAAGAGGGCAATCTGGGGTAACCACTAACCACTTTCGACTTAAGCTACTGACCCAGCTTAGTCTGAGAGGGCTCTCTCTATAAACTCACAGAAAACTAAAAATGATCAGCAATTTAATAGATAAAACACATGTTCAGCATTATTTCTCAAGATATGCAATCATAACACATTTAGAGGGTTAGATCTCTATTAGGACAGATTGGTTTCAAAGAATTTTTGTAAGACATTCATGGAGGGAGACCATTGGGCAATGGACTCAATAAATCAGGTTTGAATTAGGTTGCTAGAAGTAGGAGCTAGAAGAGATCATGGACAGAGGAAGAGTAGACACCAGCTCTTCCATGTTAAGGTTTTTTTGCAGGTGGCTTGGAGGAATGGGAAAGACAACCCATCAAGTAGAGCACCTAACCGAGGTGAATTCTGCTAGACTTTAGAAGAAGATGTTTGAATGCTTGAACAATGGATTCAGATCATACTAGATGAATTTTGATCCATAACCCTTATGCTCAAACATGAAAGCAAAGAAAAAATGAAATGTTAAACAATAATACAATCACATAGGAAATTACTTAGTAAAGAGACCAATGGCACAAGAATCTCAGCCATGCAAAGCTTCAAAGCATTCCATCTCTGCAACTTTTATTCATATCTGAAAATAGAAAACATGTACAATGCAGAGCTTCTCAGCTCTTGAGAGTCCCCCAAAATGAAAACCCAACCCCTTCTACTTCTATTACATTGAACTTATAGGTGCCTTGAGCCATAGGCTCAACTCATTCAGAACAAAAAATGGTTATAATAGAATGACACCTAATCAAAGTTTATTTGCCACCACCCCTACAAGACAAAAGTGGGTGAGAGAGGCCCAACTACTTTTTACATTTACCAGCACTTTTTAACTAAACTACACTTGAATCACATAAAAGACAAAAAGATATTTTTGAGATGCTCTCCAGGTGGCTGCCCCACTAACTGACTTCCCCCACTAGCTTTCGGATCTTTCATTTCTATTTATCCTTTAAATGCCAATTTACGTCTTCCAAAGGAAGCTTGGGGGTTTTATGTGCAGTCTGAATAAGTGATTCTGTCTGTTCCCCAGTAGACCCAAATTCTTCCATGATAGTTATCAGATGAATAAAATTTACCAGATGAAGGTCCACTCATCCATCCAAGAAAAGACGTGGTAATTCTTAGTATATTCTAGAAAAATCAGCCATCCGAAACACATACAAGGTGCTTCCCTACAAGAGACAACGTTGTAGCCGTGTACAAGTGTGCTTGTAAAATATTTCTTCGACCACTAAAGTCTGTAAATGATTTAATTGACCGCTAAATATATTGTCCTCAAGTGCACAGTATTCATCAGGATGCATTCTGTACAAATATCTTTGAGCATGAGTGATAAAAGCTTCTTGTTGCCTTGAATACCATAATATGCTGTCTCACGCACCACCACCTCTAAGAGAAGGGATTTCCATCGCACATATACAAGTTATAAGCTTAGTTTGGGATCCATCTCTTCCCTTGGTCTTATTGCGCTTATCTCCAACATCTATCCGTAAGAAACAAATTCCATTACAGTGCTTAAATTGTTTACTGAGTTCTGCATCATCAAACCAGCAAACAACACCAAATTTTGGATGGAGCGAGACCCATTTGTCCTCATCCCATAGGAAAAATAATTGCACAGCTTCAATATCTTGAGATGGCTTTCAAAATCTGGGCTCATTTGTACACAGTGCTCCTTTACAAAAAGGCCACGAAGATTTGGATAGATATGGCACAAGGCTCAAAAGCACATCTGATCAATGACAAGAATCCTAGCAGAGGATAGTGTTCCCTTCATTAACAAATCAAAAATAGAAGGATTCAATCTGAACTGAGTAACGATTTTGTCTCTGCATGCATCCATTCTAGTCCAAATAATCGGGTTTCCAGATAGGTCTTCCACATGCAGACCACAGAGCCATTTCGAGCTGCAATTACAACATCAACTATACCTATGTTGACTTATACGCATGCCACGACCTTCAGGAGCTCCGGGCTATGTGGTTTGTAACCAAAATCCATGCCTGAAATATGTGTAGGAGTCATGATGGGCGTATGATGAGCCATATCCCAAGGGTTCTTTGCTTTGAATCTCCCACACTGGAAACCCTAACGCCTCCTCTTTTATTGAATGAAGCATCACCTGATCTTGTGTCGCTGAGTATGGATATGAAAGAAACGAGCAGCCACCTCACTTTGCATACGCATGCTCAAAACATAATGCGTCGATGTCAGCATCTAGACCATGAAACCCTAAACAATAAGACCCATAACACTTTTATATTTGCTTCTTCTATCATCTGCTTCAGAAAAAGGGCGACAGCCTCAATCCTTGGACGCGAAATGTCAAATCTAGATGGAAGGTAGGAAAATCTTGGATATAGGAGCCGTAAGAATAATATCAGAAGGAAAAATCAATATCCCTTGCCCACTCAAACTCGCACGTTGCAACGAACTTCCTGGCTCTTGGATAAATGGTGCTACGGTTTGAGAGCTTGAGGCTTCGGTCAAAAGAAAAAACAAGTCGCCAAAAATGGGTCAACTCCCTTTTTATAATATTTCCAAAGGGTGGTATCGCATGGGCCTTAGGTTGTTTCTATTACCACTTTCTACATATGCGACGAGCCCAGAGAGTGACACGTTGGCTAACAGTCTTCACACCACAGCCTACCCATCTCTTATCCCCCGAGCACCTTCGCAACGTGACCTCGATGTGGACTGTTGATTCCTCCTTCATTGTTGCACTTACTATCTACATAGGGCCACGTCACTCATTTAAGTGACTTAATCGTGCCATGCTTCTTTTTATTTTACTTCTAAGAGACTTATCCCATATGCAAAGCGAAAACACTCTCCCCACTCTTTATATATCCCATTGTCTCTACAATATATCGAGTAACAAAAGGAAGTTGAGGCCATTAGAACGATGGAGGATGTCTGGGGCCCCTTTGGCTTGGCACTTGGTCCCTTGATATGCTCTCGGTGCTGAGCGCATGAGTTAAGCTCATTAACCCCGTTTGCTCCGATTTTGGTTAAAGTTTGGACCCACTCCAAAAATCAAAAGAAGTATTTTTCTCCATTAAGCTTTAACTTAGGCTAAACCCCTTTTTATATAAAAAGAAAAATTGAGAGCCTTCGACCCTTTGCTCATATAGACATTAAATAATGGAAGATTGAAATGTACAAAAACTTATCCTTGGCCCAAAATTAATCCTCTTGCCAAATCATGGACACTTTTCATTTTTCTTTTTTTCACAAAAATTTCCCTTTTGCAACCTTGGTGACTATACCCGAGGACTAAGGCTTGTTTTAGGTCGGGTTTCAAACTTCTACCATAAAAATTGCTCTATTTTGCACCGCCAATGCTACCAGAAGAAAATTAGTCATAAAAATTTATGGAGTGCTAACAATTGGCTCCAACTAGTGATGCTATCCTCCCTGCGAGGTAGCAAAGAACCCCTGGTAGACCTGTGCCTGATCCATTGGGCGGCTTCCAACCCTGAAAACTGCAACCTGTAACCTGTAATTGATCCTTCATTCGAACACTGCAACTAAAAACCACTGACTACCGAAGACTGAAAACATACATGCTGAAACTGAATTGAAAAATAACACTATACATACTGAAAAAAATGCTTGCTCAACAAACTTATTCCTCCTACCTACCCTACTTCGTTGAAATGCAACTGCTGAATCAAATGACACGAAAGTGCCAATGAAGCCAATATAGTAACTGGCCATTTGCTTGAACCTTTCTGACACTTCCTTTGAGCAAGCAAAGAAAACAGGATATAGGCCACTCTAAGTATCCACTGACAATGAGCTCATGTCCCATAAATGTGAGAAAATTCATCTTCCCTTTAGACTGTAGTAAATTAGTATAAGGGTCTTCAATTGTTTGAAACAATACCATGTCTTGTGATTCAACAAAAATACAAGTACCTCCCTCGAGTATGAGCAACTCTGGTTCCCTCTTTGGCATGCTATCTATCTCAGATTCACACTCATCCACATCATATTCTAAAGCATCCTCAAATAGCAAACACCCTTCAAGATCATTAAATGTGACAACTCTATCCTCTTGATGAAAGAACATGGTGTCTAATAGCTGATTTCCTTGTGGAGGATCATCGTCACAAATGGGTTCCCTCAAAGGAATTTCTTGTATAGCATCATTAATTCCATGACTGTCATCATTTAAACATAGATATTCATTTTCAACACTGGAAGAAATCTCATTCACATATTCAGGACTGTATAAACACTACAAATATGTATAAGCAGGGGATGTAACATGACTCTGCAGGAGATGATCTATTTCTTCTTCAATTAAAGGAGGAGGTGGTCTGTGTATTTTCTGGATTAAACAACCATTGTTTTCTTTCTCTTCTATAGATTGACCATGATGCTAAATGTATTCTTCAGTTGTATACAAAGGAGCAGATGAATCATCATGTATTTCTGAAGAGAGATCATGGGAATCTACTATCATTTCTTCATTGATTTCATCTACAACTAACTTCTCTTGATCATCATGGCAATGGACTTGCGAAGAAAAATGATAAAGTGCTTCAGACAGGTCTTCATCATTCATAGTTTCCAGATCTTCGTCAATACTTTCAAGGTACTGTATGAAATCCTCAAACTGATCATAGCAATTTAACACTAAATACAAAGATGGAAAATATAGTTTATAATGCTCATAAAAAGCTATGTGAAAATCCTTTAAAAAAAACAAGATTCCAGGTTTCAAACCTTCATACCATTCCCTTGCTTTGCCTTCCAAAGAAGCCATGAACATCTTCATAGGGCAATCCTCATGAAACCTAATCTTCAGCTTGTGCACATGTATGTGAAATCTCATCAAATGAAGTGTGCATCATCATTTTCCTCATCTCTGAACTTAGGCAAGTAAGATTTCGAATCTACTTTAGGAATTTGATTCGGAAAACCAAGAATGTGAGACCTGTTCATGGGAGCATACCTTCTTGACAATGAGGCCATCTTGAAACAATGGAACTACAAATTCTGGCTGAAGGGTGAGTGCAGTAGCTTGTGAAACAAATAAACCCAGGATTTCTTCAATGTGGAGTCGCCATGAGACCTTCAACATCTCAATTTGGAGTCACCGATCCTCCCAGTGGAGTCACCTTTACACTGGAATTTTGATAAGTGGAGTCGCCAAGTGAATGATACAACCTTCTTGATTTCTGACTACTATTCACCATCAGCCTTCAGATCTGAACTGTGTCTTTCTCGTAGGGATGATAAGACAATCGCTTCCCGGTAGTGGTGCCAATTTGTTAACACCCAAATCGTACTCTCTAAGTTGTGGGAGAGGGTAAGTCGGGGTAACCACTAACCAACTTTGGACTAATTCTACTGACCCAGCATAGTCGGAGAGGGATCTCTCTACCAATTGATGAAAGAATGGAAATATCCAAAGGCATCAACAGTGAACAAACAGACCAACCTTCCTTACACAAAAATATCCAATTAAAACATATACAGAAGGTCATATTTTTGATGGGTCGAATCAGGAAAAAAGTTGGAGGGATAATCACAAGGAAAAAACAATTGGGTAATGGAGTCAAGTTATTACACATAAATCAGATAACAGTGCCATAGTATAGACTACTCTAACAGAGGTAAGGTAGCTGCTTGCTTGCTGTCGTAAAGATATTTTCTGGTGGTAAAAGACGAAAATAAGAACAGTCCATTGATATGAGCATCCAGCAAAGATGAATTCAATATCAACTTTAGTAGCAATATTTTGTGAATACCTGAGATAATAGCTGGAGCTTGATTCCAAGAATTCCAAACTATTATACACTAATCTCAGGCATGAAATGAAAAACACAATGTAAAGACATAACAGGAAACACATGCACATAGGGAAGAAGGAAAGAACTGACTACAAGTTAGAACAACACAAGAATCTTTGCAAAACAGTCTGCTATAGGCACTACACATTGTATTAATATGAAAATATCAAAACCAGGCTCACCTCTCAGGCTTTTCCCTGAATGATTTTCCAACCCTTAATTATTCTATTACAAAGCTTTTATAGGCTCTTGGCCTTGAACTAGTCCTTAGGAAACAAACAAAATTACGTTGCCACCTTGACAGCCCCCAAATTTGGAATATTACATACGTGTCAAGTTCAAAACAGATTGACTAAGATGGGAAACAAAAATATTATGAACAGGGCACCACCTTACTCTGAAGTCTTCAAACGGCCTTGTGAATCAAAGAAGTCCTCCACCTTCAGGGAGCTGTCAGCTTGTAACTCTTCAGTAGGAAGGGGAAGTGTCACTTCCTCAGTGGGGAGCACGAGGTCTTAGACAATCTCCTTGTCTTGTTGGACGTTTTCATTTTCCCTAAGAATCTTCTCCTTTCCTCGACATCGAATTCTTTTGTGCACCTATCTCCCTTCGGGCTCCTCCTCGTCACTACCGGAGCTGGATTCCACGTGGTCGAACGTTATAGGAGACGAAGGATCATGCTCTTCCTCCACCTCGGACCATTCCTATTCGGCTATGAAAACTACTCAGGATCCCTACTCCTTCTCCATGACCCAATTCTAACTGAAAGATGTCCTAGGCTACCAAGTGTACCGTCCTCTCTATACACCGATCTCGTACAGCGGATGAAAAACCATATCCATAACTGTTGTGATGATGACAGCCACTACGTGTGACCATAATCATCATGATAACTTGGTCGGACTGCTTAATCAGGTAACAATGATGCCTCAGGTGTGAGCTGACCTGAAACATGCTTGGAAAAGACCTCCAGATAGACGGCGGAGCAAACGATGACACTGAGGTGGCCCCTGTCACATCAACAATCATTTGGATGACCATAGAGAAACCTCTAAGCTGCTGATCCACTAGGTACTGCCTTCGTCATAAATATTCCCATCATTCCTCCTCCGTACACTGAATGATGTGGGTCACATCACCCTCGTAGCTCTTCAGGCCACCCAATAGTTCGCACAAGTGACTTTACCTCTACTCACACCACCATCATTTTTACCAAGGGGTACATGACTCATCCAAGAATAGAAAGGAAACCCACTAACTGCCCCAGCTGGCCGCTTGAACAGAACAACCCAAATTTGATCTCCGGAGAAGCTTCCCTAGCTGGCTTCCTCCACTAACTTTCGAGCCCTGCATTAATATGTTTGTAATTCCTTGAGAACTTTACCTTCGCACCCATATGGCTGGGAGCGATGTCTCCCCCGCTCACTAGACTTGCTCCTCTTCCCCCATCTGGGGCCGAGGCCTGAAGTCACTAGTACCAGAGAAGCCTATCACTTGGGGGTGGATACCTTTGGTCAGAAACTCTCCCAAACTGAGGCTTGGCATTCCCCCCCTCAACTTTGGACAGACCAACATCTATTTTGAATGACCAACAAGGTAGGGGAGCTATCCTTAATGTTGAGGCCAAGCCCAAAATGGGTGATTAAGGGGGTTCGCCGACTTTCAGGTGGACTTTGACGAAACAGGGCAACGACTAACATCTTCAGGGAGACCTCCAGACTCAAATGTCTAGGGTCTCAAGAGATGAACACAGAATGGGTTAGTCTGGTCTGGGCTGAACCAAATACAGGACCCATGGAACCTTCTTCGCCTGACTACTTCTGTGGGACCTTTAGAATTATGTTGGTTTTGGCGACAAGAGGTTGAATTTCTGTACCAAAACGAAAACCCCATCTCTTGGAACAATCCCGAACCCTCAATACTGCAGGAGACTGGCTCCTCGTTCGCCTTCTCAGTGACAAAACTCATTTCCTTCTTCATATTTACCTACGACCAGAGATAGCCCGGAGCAGACAGGCCCCGGGAAAATAAAAAAATTTCCTTTACCCATCAACGGCTATATATATAAATTGTGTTTGCTTATCCCCCCAGGCTTCTTTGTTTGATGCCCATCAATCCTACTCATTGATCTCCCATAGGTTGATCTCCTCCATCAAATCTAGTATTTTCTTCAACCACTGATTTGACATCTTTCTATCTTTGCCGTTAGATCATTCCACATGTCCCATTCTCCACCATCTGTCACTAAGTGTTGTACCCTAACATGGTGGGATCACATGCCCCTAAACTGGTTTCTGCTTTACCGCTCATCCCCTCGCCACCGCTTCTGGCAGTGACATCTGGAAAATGGATTTTCCCCTCGCTACCACTTTCCTGTCTATCCGACGTGCGACTTCTCAACATGAGGATCACCGTGGGTCATCGACCCTGCCAAGGCCAATCTACACCATTTACCTTGTCACATTGCACTCACCTCTATGGGACCATTAATCTCGACCATGGGGTATTTCTCTGCCTCCCCGAGCCGTCCACGTGGCCAAAGATCTAATTTTACGCTCTGGCGGTATCACATGCTTATTAAAACAATACCTCTTACCATATATCATCCTCGTGACGTCTCCTCTAGCTGCCACTTGTCTGGCGGCATTCTCCATCGTGACCGCCCTTATGACTATTCCCTGCACACTTTATCACTGCGACCATCAACGAGGACTGTTGATCTCCCTTAAGCACCCATCTAACAAGGAAAACTGGCGCGATAACTACCTTTTCCTCTATTTCCTTTGGACTATAGACTTGGGCTCCCTTTTGGGTTATTTTGGCTACATTTTAATGCTTCCTTTCCCATTATTTGCCCTTTCCTAGCACATTTAACACCCCCATCTCCATTTTATTATGCCTTTATCACCTATTTATGGGAAACAAGGGTAATCCTTGGTTTTCATCAAAACATAATTTGGTCTATCCCTTTATTCTACCCCCATATCTATGCTACAAAAAATTAGGTGCTAACAACTGGGTCCAACTGGGGATACTATCCTCCCTGCGAGGTAGAAAAGAACCTCGTAGACTGAGTTCCTGATCCATTGGGCGGCTTCTGCAAGAAAAAATTTCCTGGTAGACAGCTTGGGTGGGTTTTCCTATAAAATTTCATGGCAAAACTTATTGGGGTTTGGCTATGCGGTGACCTGAACCTCATCCAAATGTTCTATCCTAATATAGACTGGAAACATCTTAAAATCGAAACCAAAAACGAAGCTGTACATTCTGAAAAAAGATTGGAAATGTCTGCAAATTGGAAATTACTACTAAAATTTGAAATGCCAAAGCTTGAGGCTTATTTATATATAGACTACTCTATTTGGGAGGCCGCGGCTCTAGGTAATGCAAAAGTGCCAGTGTAACCAGTCCAGCAGTTGCCACTCCGGGCGGGTTTCCTCACCCTGCTCGACCAACAGTGAAGGTCAATGGCCTGAGCCAACAGCGACGGATGAGGACCCTTCGAGGGAAACTAGAAACCTTACTTTAGCCACGGAAATCTTCTATACATTCTACCACCGGATCATAAAAATTACGGTATTCTTCACATGCCTCTTGCATCATAGCAGGCTTTCTTTCAGGAGAGTCGTACGGATGCCATTTATTCTCCCTAGTGCTCGGGGCAGTGCCCAAGGTTGTGCACCTATGGAAAACCTCTGCCCAAACCTGGAACTCATGCATGCCCAAACCCCCACATGACTCGGTAAGACCAAAAAATCCAACTCCAGAAGAATTTATTTCCGGGATGCTCATGATACCTGGGTTGAAAACCCAGTTCTGCTCCGAAACCCTAAGAGAAATTCCGCCATGTCCTTTGAAAGGGTCTGGGAAGGGCCATTCTTCTTGAAAATTGGACTCTGACCTTGAAAGGTCTGCACATAAATATGGCTTCTCAGCTTGGTCTCCTTCAAACGCCTTGATCATCTGGTCGGTCGGCCGGAGATATTGGCCAAGCCCGAATACTTCTCCAAGGATCCTATAATCATCTTTAGTCTAGGAGATGGGTTCTGTATGAGAATCATGTGAGCCATCTCGGTCACCCTCCAACCTTTAAGCTATTTGGTCAACCTATCTAATGTATTCACCAAACCCAAGCCTTTCTTTGAGAACCCCATATTTTTCTTCAAGTGTAGTGTCCCCCCTATCATACCAGCGTGATAGAGAGGATCACAGTGCTCAGTCCGGGCAATTAGCCCCAAAACGTTTGAATTAAAATGATTGATGCGAAGAACTGTATCCGTGCATGCTATGGAAAAACGATGGTAATCAAATAAATGTTGTTGATCTCTAACACACATTCAAGATTTTGTGACAGCCATGAAATAAAGATCTGTGCAGAATTTTACAAGATCATATGGAAATGCATAATCATTTTTAATACACAGCGGAAGCAAATTCGTTTAATACATCCACATACATTCATAACATTCATCAAATGATAATTGCCAATTTACACAAGAGAATACTTATCTCAATAAGGCAGTCCCAAGCAACTGGCTATGCAACTGCAACGTTCCACCCAACCATAGGCCAGTGTGCTCCTCAATCTCTCAGCACCACTGCCACCCCCGAGCTGGGCATGATCTCTACAAGGAACCAGGGAACAGCAGACTCACGCATGGCCAAGCATACACCAAGATGAGCCAAGCCAATCTACAATTGGGTTTATCAGGCTACTAGGAGATGGAAAGGAAGAGTTGCTAAGCTAGTGAGCTCCAGCACAGAGCCAGGGATAACCTTGCAAGATCTATCTAGCTTGGCACCCACAATACCTACACACCCAGCACAAGGAAGTATTCTTTTCACTGCTGTGCAGTCCCTCAAGCCATACCTTCCCTATCCAGTGCTCTCAGGGTATGCATAGAAGAGTAACCAAAGCCCTCTTGATCTTTTTGAGAGGTTGTCTCCCCCACTAGGTTTATCAAGCCACTTCTATCCACTACCACTCCAACACTTCAGCTCACAGGCTCAAACCAAGAACAAGGATGCACATAATAGCAGAACCCCACAAAAACGAAATGGGAAGTTGGTGAACAACCCAGGAAGCCAAATCCGTTTTTAGCAAAACGTCCCTAGACATTCAGGGGCAAAAACGACCTCCCTACAGTCCTCAAAACGTGGCCCTCCCTCTCCCAACTATTATATACTGCAAAAACGACTCCCAGGCATGGAAAAATGCAGTATTTAGATGAAAAACGTAAATGGAAGACCCCAGCTAACTCCCCCTGCGTGAATGATCAAAGGCTCTTGTACAGAATGGCTTTGGGCACCATTTCGTGGGTGGTTTCTTGCCCAAGGAGACAAAACACGTTTTTCCAAGTTGATGGCTTGCCCATGCACGAAAATGGCTTGCCCATACTCTTTCATTCCCAAGGCATTAACTGCCTTAACCAATTTCTTGGAAAAAAATTAAATGATTGGGTACATGAGACAAAATGGGTAGTTGGTGGTTTATGGGTTTCCCCATTGACACATGGATTAATACCATTGGCTCAAGGTTTGAATAATTTCCCTCCCTTTTCCTTGTAGAGTCATGCCCCATCTCTTTTGTTGCATTGCATAGCCGGTTGTGGGTTTTTCCATTAAAATTCGTATTTACATGGTGTCTTATTTACATTGTGCCCATCTCGCACAAGAACCATGGGCATCTATTTTTAATTGCCGATTCATGAAACGCTAAATCAATGGTGGGGCCTTGGCCTTGAGCTCCTCACCATGATTAAATTACAATATTTACATCATTTACGGTTTAATACAAAGGGGGTCAAAATGGGGACATTACATCAAGGCTCACATATTCCTCCTCAAGGGTTCTGTATTCCTCTTCAAGGGCTACGTACTCCCTTTCAGCTCTGATTTGAAACAATGCCTCCGCCTGCTGGGAATCGTTGACCTGATGAGTCTCAATGGTGTACCCAGGACCTGCCACTGGGTTTTCTTCTTTGGTCGGCCCCCCCCGACTGGTGAAACTGTCTGCCCAAAGATTTAGCTTTATCCCAACTTTAAAGAAGCTTATGAAGTTCTCTAGATGGTCTTCTCCATATTCATCATACTTCAGTGGACTGAGAACTTCTTTGGGTACATCACCGAGTCGATCAATCCTCTGTTCATCCTAGGAAAAATTAGGCTGTAGAGGGAATTCCCCTCACTCATGTTCTTCTTCAAACCTTAATTCTTCTTTAACCCTTTCATCTTGCTTCTGTTTTGATAGCTTTCTGGACGTCCTAATATTTTCTTCCACCTCCATTGCATTAACGAACGTATGTTGTAGGTCAGAAGAGCTTTGCTCCAAAAGATGAAGAGATAAATTAGGAGGAAAAAAAGCTGCATAGTGCAATTTTGTAGCATTCTTTGGGGGTTGAATTTCCTCTGGCATGTTATAATAGAAACTAGCATACCTTCTGTTGAAGCAAGACAGGGCTTTGTCCTTCTGCCTCCTCATGAAATGAAACTCTGAAAGAACCAGATCCCATGATCTTCTCTCACCCAAAAACCCTAGAAAAACCTCAGATAATGCTCCCCATGTATCAATAGACTCAGGCTGTAAATGCCTAAACCATCTCTTCGCATTTCCCTGGAGGAATTTTTCAAAATCCCTCGTACAGACATCATCATGTTCTATTTCAAATAGATCCAAAAAATGCTCAAAGCCTTGAACATGTTTCTCTGTAGTAAGCACCTCAGATTCCCCATCGAAGACAAGGAGGTGTTTATGGTAGCCTGGAGGGAAATCATGAAGGACAGGGGGTAACTTTAGAGAGATGTATCTTAGATGGGCTCTGGAAGGTGAAGGAATGGATGTAGGGGGGGTATCACTGGCCTTACTCTCAGAGAACTCATGAGGGCGGTTCTGGTTTATACATGGTTCAAATGAAAGGAAGGGATCAAATCTAGGAGTAAAACGAGAGTGTACATTTTCTAATTCAAGTGAAGGATATACAAAGGAGGCTCTGTCATGACCTAGAGTTCTCCGGTGAGACCATAATTTATATATATATATACATAAAGGAAAGAGGATGCCCACACAGAAGAATAGGGATTCCTTGAATATATTGATATTTTGATACATGGAACTTAATTCTTCCATGTCTAAAGCAGCTGGGCTCGCTCTCTAGTGGAGTCTGTAGATTGAACCTTCAATAAATGAGCAGAGTCTCCAGGTGGATGATGTGTAACTCCTCTGATGTCTGACTGTTGTCCACCATCAACAATCAGATCTAAAAGTTTGTCATTTTTCCATGGATGACGAGACAATCGTTCCTCGGCAACGGCGCCAATTTGTTAACACCCAAATCAACCCCCAAGGTTGTGGATAGGACAATCTGGGGTAACCACTAACCACTTTCGACTTAAGCTACTGACCCAGCTTAGTCTGAGAGGGCTCTCTCTATAAAATCACAGAAAACTAAAAATGATCAACAATTTAACAGATAAAACACATGTTCAACATTCTTGCTCAAGATATGCAATCATAGCACATTTAGAGGGTCAGATATCTATTAGGACGGATTGGTTTCAAAGAGTTTTGTCAAGACATTCATGGAGGGAGACCATTGGAAATGGAGTCAATCAATTAGTTTTTAATTAGGTTGCTAGAAGTAGGAGCTAGAATAGAGCATGGGCAGAGGCAGGTTAGACACAAGCTCTTTCGTGTTAAGGTTTTTTTGCAAGTGGGTTGGAGGAATGGGGAAGACATCCCATCAAGCAGAGCACCTAACTGGGATGAATTCTACAAGACTTTAGAAGACGATGTTTGAATGCTTGAAAAATGGATTCAGAGCATACTAGATGAATTTTGATCCATAACCCATGTGCTCAAACATGAAAGCAAAGACACAATGAAATTTTAAACAAGAAGACAATCACATAGGAAATTACTTACTAAAAAGACTAATGGCACAAGAATCTCAGCCATGGAAAGCTTCAAAGTGTTCCATCTTTGCAACTTTTATTCATATCTGAAAATAGAAAACATGTACAATGCAGATCTTCTCAGCTCTTGAGAGTCCCCCAAAATGAAAACCCAACCCCTTCTACTTCTATTACATTGAACTTATAGGTGGCTTGAGCCCTAGGCTCGACTCATTCAGAACAGAAAATGGTTATAACAAAATGACACCTAATCAGAGCTTATTTTCCACCACCGCTACAAGACAAAAGTGGGTGAGATAGGCCCAACTACTTTTCACATTTACCAGCACTTTTTAACTAAACGACACTTGACTCACCCAAAAGACAAAAAGATATTTTGGAGATTCTCTCCAGGTGGCTTCCCCACTAACTGACTTCCCCCACTAGCTTTCGGATCTTTCATTTTTGTTTATCCTTTGAATGCCAAGTTACTTCTTCCAGAGGAAGCTTGGGGGTTTTATGTGCATTCTGAATAAGTGATTATGTATGTTCCCCAGTAGACCCAAATTCTTCCATGATAGTTATCGAATGAAGAAAATTTTCCAGCTGAAGGTCCATGCATCCATCCAAGAAAAGAAGTGGTAATTCTGAGTATATGCCAGAAAAATCAGCCATCCGAGACTTATACAAGGTGCTTCCCTACAAGAGACGGCGTTGTAGCCGTGTACAAGTTTGCTTGTAAAATAATTCTTCGACACTAAAGTCTGAAAATGATTTAATTGACTGTTAAATATATTGTCCTCAAGTGCACAGTATTCGTCAGGATGCATTCTGTATAGGTATCTTTGAGCATGAGTGATAAAAGCTTCTCGTTGCCTTGAATAACATAATATGATGTCTCACACACCACCACCTCTGACAGAAGGGATTTCCATCGCACGTATAGAAGTTATAAGCTTAGTTTGAGCTCCATCTCTTGCCTTGGTCTTATTGCGCTTATCTCCGGCATCTATCCGTAAGAAACAAATTCCATTACAGTGCTTAAATTGTTTACTGAGTTTTGCATCATCGAACCAGCAAACAACACCAAATTTTGGATGGAGCGAGACCCATTTGTCCTCATCCCACAGGAAAAATACTTGCACAGCTTCAATATCATGAGATGGCTTTCCAAAATCTGGGCTCGATTGTATACAACGCTTCTTTACAAAAAGGCCATGAATATTTGGATAGATATGGCACAAGGCTCGAAAGCACATCTGATCAATGACAAGAATCCTAGTAGAGGATAGTGTTCCCTTCATTAACAAATAAAAAATAGAAGGATTCAATCTGAACTGAGTAACAATTTCGTCTATGGATGCATCCATTCTAGTTCAAAGAATTGGGTCTCCAGATAGGTCTTCCAAACGCAGACCGCAGAGATATTTTGAGCTGCAATTACAACATCAACTATACCTATGTTGACTTATACACATGCCACGACCTTCAGGAGCTCTGGGCTATGTGGTTTGTAACCAAAATCCATGCCTGAAATATGTGCAGGAGTCATGATGGGCGTATGATGAGCCCTATCCCGAGGGTTCTTTGCTTTGAAGCTCGCACACTGGAAACCCTAACGCCTCCTCTTTTATCAAATGAAGCATCACCTGATCTTGTGTCGTTGAGCATCAATATGAAAGAAACGAGCAACCACCTCACTCTTCATACACATGCTCAACACATAATGCATCGATGTCAGCATCCAGACCATGAACCTCTAAACGATAATACCCATAACACTTTTATATGTGCTTCTTCTATCATCTGCTTTAGAAAAAGGGCGGCAACCTCAATCCTTGGACGCAAAATGTCAAATCTAGATGGAGGGTAGGAAAATCTTGGATATAAGAGCTGTAAGAATAATATCAGAAGGAAAAATAAATCTCCCTTTCCCACTTAGACTCCCACATTGCAACGAACTTCCCGGTTCTTGGATAAATGGTGCTAGGGTTTGATAGCTTGAGGCTTCGATCAAAAGAAAAAACAAGTCACCAAAAATGGGACAACTCCCCTTTTATAATATTTCCAAAGGGTGGTATCGCATGGGCCTTAGGTTGTTTCTAATATCACTTTCTGCATACGCAACGAGCCCAAAGAGTGACATCGCAGCCTACCCATCTCTTATCCCCCGAGCACCTTGGAAACGTGACCTCGATGTGGACTGTTGATTCCTCCTTCATTGCTGCACTTACGATCTACATAGGGCCACGTCACTCGTTTAAGTGACTTAATCGTGCCACGCTTCTTTTTATTTTACTTCTGAGAGACGTATCCCACATGCAAAGCGAAAACACTCTCCCCACTCTTTATATATCCCATTGTCTCTACAATATATCAAGTAACAAAAGGAAGTTGAGGCCATTAGCCCTGGCGCTTGAATGATGGAGGATGTGTGGGGCCCCTTTAGCTTGGCACTTGGTCCCTTGATATGTTCTCGGTGCTGAGCACATGGGTTGAGCCCATTAACCCCTTTTTCTCTTATTTTTGTTAAAGTTTGGACCCACTCCAAAAATCAAAAGATGTCTTTGTCTCCATTAAGCTTTAACTTAGGCTAAACCCCTTTTTATATAAAAAGAAAAATTGAGAGCCTTCGACCCTTTGCTCATATAGACATCAAATAATGGAGGATTGAAATGTACAAAAAATTATCCTTGGCCTAAAATTAATCCTCTTGCCAAATCATGGACACTTTTCATTTTTCTCTTTTTGACAAAAATTTCCCTTTTGCAACCTTGGTGCCTACACCTGAGGACTAAGGCCCTTTTTAGGTCAGGTTTGAAACTTCTACCATAAAAATTGCTCTATTTTGCATGGCCAATGCTACCAGAAGAAAATTAATTATAAAAATTTATGGGGTGCTAACACACAGGTCCAATTTTCAAAGTCCAAAGTTGAAACAGTGACACTTGGCACTCCGTACAAGTTCGTTATGTTGTTTCATCCCATAAACATGTCATGTTTCGACACTTGACATATCTCTCTCATGGAGAATCCATTGGAGCTCAGATTTGTGGGGTTAAAAGGTGACAGGTCAGTAGGCCGAAGTTTTAGTCTCTGAGGATCCAAAATTTCAGAGATGCACCAGAAACAATATGGCATATCTTTCTGTCAAAACATAATTGGATTCTAAGCATTTTCATTTTTGTCTTGTCACTGCTGCAGGAAATTAGGGCTTTTGACATAAGTGGAATTTTGGAGTGCTCTCAACATAGGATTTCTCTCCTTAGCAAAATTGAAATTTAGAGACCAAGATCGAATTTTTTGGTTCGATGAATCTCTGAGAAAGTCAAACCCTAATTTGACTTTTGGACCAAAAAAACCAGAAAACTAGATTTTGATAGAAGTTGCAGATCTGGAATTCGGAGGACAGTTTTGAAGGGTCAATTTTTTGAGTTTTCAAAATCTGAGCACACAGCTTGCTTGCCTCAGTCAATTGCATCTCCCTGTCAAGACAAAAGTTTGAAATTCCAAGTTCGGATTTTTAGGGTTTCTCTGTCAAACCCTAGCCAGGTCCATATCCAATTTCAGCAAATCAAAGTGGTAAGACCTAAAACTTTTCTATTTCCAATTTAATTACTCTTTAAAAGATGTCTCACCACACCAAGCTTGAAGGGGCTAATAAATTCTGAGCATGGAAGTATAGGATTGGGTTAATCCTAGAAGAGAATGAATTGGACACCTACATAAGTGAAGAGGTTCCAGTTCCAGAGGGAGATGAGGCTAAGGCCTTACATAAGAAGAACTTGGTCAAGGCCAAGAGGATCATTGCAGATTCTATCAAGGACCATCTCAAACCACATGTGTCATCTCTAAAGACACCCAAGGAGATGTTTGATTCCTTGACCAAGCTATTTGAAGGAAAGAACATAAATCAGAAGATGACTTTGCAGAACCAATTGAAGAATGTGAAGATACAAAATGCAGAGACCATGCAATCTTACTTCACAAGGGTCTCTCAAATAAAAGAACAACTTGAAGCTGTTGGAAAAGATATAGAGAATGGTGAAATT
This sequence comes from Larix kaempferi, assembly GCA_027924585.1. Taxonomy (NCBI): domain Eukaryota; kingdom Viridiplantae; phylum Streptophyta; class Pinopsida; order Pinales; family Pinaceae; genus Larix; species Larix kaempferi. The sequence continues at coordinate 6,276,272 of BSBM01001312.1, read as the reverse complement.
GTGATGACCACCTTGAATGGTATTCCTAAGTCATGGGATCCCTTCATTCAAGGAATTTTTGCTAGGAAGAAGCTCATCACATTTAGTAGGTTGTGGGAGGATTGATCATAGGAAGAAGCTCAAATTGTAGCTCGGGAAGAAAAGATGGATAATGAATACCAGGATCTCACAGCACACACCAGGAAGAATAACTAGAAGAGGGAGCATCCCCATCACAAGAAGGGTAAACACCACCACCAAAATCGGAGGGAGAAATTTGGAGGATCCATGAGATATCTTTCTCACATTCGATGTTATACTTGTGATGAGAAGGGATACTATTCCAGAGATTGTCCCATGAACAAAAGAAGCTCCCACAGGAAGAATAACAATAAGAAAAGACATCATGCTCACACTGTAGAGGATGATGAACCTCCAAGGAAGAGAACCAGAGAAGGAAATGAAGATTCTTCAAGTGATGAAGAATATGCATTGTAATGAAGAAGAAGCTACTGCAGAGTTGGACTCTGGAAAGTAAATAATCTATGAAAGAACCTCTCATCCATTTTCAAGCATTGGTTAAGGTGCACACTATCAGAGACTCCAGTAGCTCTTGCAAGGAAGCAAAGATTGAGGGGGAGTCCACCCAACAACCAAACAAAGATAAGTATTTGAATTGCCATTTCTTGTATATGTGATTACTTAAATGATGTTGTTCAGTCATGTACATACTTATGTTCCTAGATTTAGGATGTATATTATGCATTTTAGAAAAGTTGCTTTAATGAACAAGAAACTACTAATATAGTAATGTGTAAGTGGCCTATGGTACTGTACAACACTCCATTGCTACTTATCTACATTGAAACCTCTTTCCTGACATGTTGGCAGTAGTGCACACTCTTAACAATGTTCTGGTAGAGATGGAAGGCATCTAGAAAGTTACCATATGAATACGAGATATGGATGAATGTTGTATTGAAGCATTGGATAAGATAATTGCATGATTGTATGACATATGTCCTTATGTGTAATATATTGTTATGAAAACTATGAGATATTTCTAATCATGCAATTGAATTTGACTTGTAGGAAAGATCATGTACAGTCACCTACAAAAGAAGGACAACGACATTTGTTCCAGCAACGAGGTTCAAGAAAACTACCTATTGAAGATATTGAAGAATCTGAAGTTCCCAAGATTAGGGATGTAGTAATGGAAGGATTCCATGATCAAGGAGTACCATTTGATCATGAAAAATGATGTCTGGGATGTGGTCCCGAGACCAGAATGGAAGTCTGTGGTGACTTCCAAGTGGATCTACAAGATCAAGCATGCTGCAGATGGTAGCATAGATAAATACAAGGAAAGATTTGTGGCTCGTGGCTTCTCCCATAAAGAAGGAATAGAATATGAGGAGCCATTTGCACCTGTAGCTAGGTAAACTTCCATCAAAACAGTTCTTGCTCTTGCTGCAATGATGAAATGGAAAGATACACCAGATGGATGTCAAGACAACGTTCTTGAATGGTGTAGTGTAAGAGGAAGTGTATGTGGAGAAGCCACTCGGGTTTGAGACACATGATAGGGAGTCTCATGTGTGCAAACTGAATAAATCCTTGTACGGTTTGAAACAAGCACCCAAGTGTTACAACTTAATCTTCCACCTTGTAAGCATCAGCATTCTTTGGCCTGTAGGATCCATTTCACTGACTCAAATCCACTTTATATCCTTCAAACATACGATTTTCTCATTTTTCCTCTTACCTGCTTGTTGCATCACTATAGCAAGCATACCCATGAGTTGCATCACTATAGCCCACGGGTACAATGTAAAATGGTAAAAATCACTAGTTTATTACTTTTTACTCCCAAAAAGCAGTTATTGGGTGACCTTTGACCCTCCATCTACCCAAGAAACGCCTCGATTTGTGCTTTCACCCACCTTTGAGAGGACTATATATTGAGCACATATGGCTTATGGACGGGAGGAGAAAGAAGAGCAAGAGAACACTAGTGGAGTTTTTCCCTTTCTTGAGTCTACACTCATTGATCCTTGTAGTTGTGAACCCCTTTATGTTCACCTTCCAAACTCCTACCATAGTTTGAGTTTTCCATTCATGGAGGATTGAAGTGGTGGAGGCACAAGTGGATTGATCCAGATCTTGGTTCAGATTGGTTGCTGGCAAGAGGTTGTATCACATTGTACTTCTTCTTGTTTATTAATAGAAATACTCATATTCTCGGTCATTAATGTCGTGAATGTTGTTTATTCTACATTGGGTTGCATTTACTTATAATATCATGGGCCATTGCTATTGATGATGTTAATGTTGTTTAGATATTATATGTACTTGTTGTATATTGGCTGTCAAGACTAATTTGCAGATTCAAGTGCACGGATTGAAAGCTCCAACGGAGTTCTACATCAAACGTTTGGATCGAGGTTGGTTACATTCTCCATTATCTTAGCATTGTCATTTATAATAGCATAGTTCTGAGAATCGAGTTAATTTCTGGTAGTCAGCTGTCTGTGGTGGTCTCCCAAGCCATAGTGAGTTTTCTCCAACACATAAATGGCGACTCCGCTGGGAAAAACATCCATGTTTGGGAATTTTTTGAGCATTAGTCCTTAATTAGAGTTGTTGTTTGTCAAAGCTCTGTGTCACTGATTGGTCATTGAGATACACTATAGAAAACTTTCTTTTTCTGAGCCATTAGACTCTTTTTTTTCCCATTTTCCTTTCCTCACCCACGGGCTAGCTTAGCTCTACCCACGTATACCTGCCTCTGTTTACTCTACTGCTCTCGGGTACCCGCAGGTATTCCTTTGACAGTAGCGTGCAACTCTGGCTTTTGTTGGTTTATGACTATTGGTTGTTGTTGGGATGGCTTTAGATGATCCTGAGTCTTTGTTGGCCTGTTTCTTGACTGTTCCATGCCTTGGTTGTGACCAGAACTCTTCATTTTTTTTTGTTGAGCCTTATTGGTTTTTTACCCATCTTTGGATTTAGCCTTGTTGGTTTTTTCCTTTTGAGCTCATTCCTTTGGCTGAGTCTTACTGTTTGGAATCTGTTGGGTTGTCTTAGTGATCTTCTCGGCACTTCAGTGACTAAATAGTAGGATTTTGCTTGCATTTTTCATTTCTTTATATTGAAAAATACAAAAAAAATACATATAGTTTTTCATTTTCCTTTTGTTTATAAGAGAAAATACAAAACAAAATTTACTTTCATGTACTACATCTTGCATTTAGTGCTTGCTACTTTCATTTAGGTTCTGATTGTGCATCAAAAACATAAAAGGATTGCATTTTTATTTCGAAATCGTTGGGTTGATTTTGCATGTCAGTGACATTGTTTTATTGGATAAATGAGTCTAGGATTGGACGATTTTGCATACTATTGAGTCTTACACATCACTAGTTTCACGATCATATCCCTTGAGTAATCATAACCATTAAAATTAACACTTAATCTTAAAATTGATTAGACCGATTTTATTTATAGGGTACACCAACTAGCATAGGTTTAGAGTCTTGGAATAGATCATTGTGAGTTAACAATCCAAGACTACTAGACGAAACATTAGGTGTCTGACCAGGGAGTGGAGGAATCCATGGTATATATCAGTGTTCTCAGGAAGCTCTACTCAAACCAGAGTTAAGCACGAGGTCACAGGAGATTGGTTGAAGGGATATCCCTCTGATACCGGCTGAACGTGGGAGATATTTCTAGGGTTTGTTCGTATCTGGGGGTACCAGAGGTTCGTCCTCTTGTGCTTCGGGCTTAGATACCTTTCCCATATGATGGATCCCACCTGCGACTGTCCCCCTGAGCATTGGTTATATTTCGGTGACGATAGTTTCCTTACCTATGTATCGCATAGGGTACTTGCAGTGGTTATGTTGTTTGTGTCCTGAGTTAGATAGGGATTGGACATCACAGCTATGTTTGTATAGTGGACTTGACCCTGTGCATGCAGTGAATCCTCGGTGTCTCTATAACTGATTTGGTTAGCTCCGGCTATAGTTTGGGAGTCTCAAGCCTCTCCTAGGCAAGACATACCGGCTCTAGTGTCGGGAGCTCATTTAGCCACTCTATTTGTCTACTCTTGGCTGCAGTTTCTATAGGTGTGTGCTTTTGATTTACTGTTTTTGATCGATAGTTGGTCGTAGGAGACGTTGTGATTTGATATTCTCTTTGGATATATCATGGCGCAGAGTTCTACTCTCCGCCGCTCCCGTTGGTTAGCTAGTTTAAAACCAGCCGAGTTTTCACGTCGTGCTGCTTGGGGATGCCGACGGGCTCCCTCTAAGTATTCAAATTCTTACGAGACATACATAGCCGACATTATGACGGTTGCACATTCCAACACGGAGGACATCCCCACGATTCCATCAGGTGTAGTCGAACATACTTCAGACACCCCCACACCTCAAGAGGCCTGGGGGGGTGATCCACTTGAGACTCAACCTAGTTCTATTTGATCAAATCCACTTGAGAACGATCCGTTTGACCCTTTGAATCCGAATAATTATCTTTATGGGATGCCTACCTTACTTGAAGATGAAGATCCTGCGATCAACATTAACCCGTTCTCATATAGTATGCCCGGTTTCAGCATAGTTGATCCTCCCTCTTCTTTTGGTAGTCATGCTAGCACTAGTCATGGTGTTAGCATCACTGCACCCATTGGGGGTAGTACCCTTGTTAAGGGCACCACGTTGTCCACTCATGCACATAATATGAGGACTAGTCATAATCGTCCTAACAATGCTAATGTTGGAAGAAGACCACCTCCTAGGACTGCCCAACCTAATAGGAACACTGTTCGAAACATGAATCACCATCCACCACCTAACACACATATCGCTACCTGTCAACCCAGGACCACTTTCGCAAATGTTAATGATCCTCCTAACTATGGGGGTGGACAAGTACCACACACTTTTGCATCCACCATCGATACTAGTAATGCTAATGTAGGAGGTGGGAATATATCTTATCCTCATGGTCATAACGCCACCATTCCTGCTACTAGTAACACCAATGCTGGGGTTGGGAATACTTCTCATGTTTTGGGTCACCACATGACTGCTCATGATAATACTAATGCTGGGGGTGGGAACATGCCTCACCATTATGGTCATTACAACTCGGTTCCCGCTATGAATAGTATGTATATGCCCCATACTTATGGTGGAAACCCTTACTACAACATAGTCGGTGTTGGCCACTAGTTCAACCCACCTCAATATGGTGCCCAAAACACACATATACCTGCTTACTCTCATACAGGTCAGGTCAGAGGAGGTTATCAACCTTATGGCCATGGTCAAGCTTGTGGTCTGCCAAGTCCTCATTATCAGCAGTTTACTGCTCATGGTCAAGCTTTTGGTCCACCTTATAATCCGGTTCCATTCAACCAACCTTTTATGGGAGCTTATAATCAAGCTTTCCAGGTGATCATGTCACAACGTTTCACCTTTGGTGCTCCTCCAACTCATTGAATCATGATTCCATTAGATTACGATAATTTCAATGTACCCTCACGGGGGCAGCTGCAAAATGGTATGTGTAGTTTCCTGGGAACACCTATAGGGGATTCAATGAGATTGCTTTGGTTTTCTTGGACCATTTCCAGTTGCCAGTTCGTTATGATACTGGTAATGAACTTTTGTCTACCTTCCATCAAAATAAGGCCACACATATTTCTGACCATGTTCAAGAGTGGTGCCGACGGAAGAGATTAGTGAAAGCAAACATTCCTCCATAGTTTCTATTGGAATGGTTCCTCAAGTCTCTACTCCCATACATTTCTAAGGATGTTTCAATGTCCAGCATTGTGACTGAGGAACAAGCCATCTTGAAAGTCCAGTAGTTAGATCTACTATACTCTCAGTCTAGCATTTTATATGACATTATTACTGACGCACCGAGAACACGACATGAGCCTACGTCAATTCTTGGACCACATGCTGATGGCATCATAGGATCCACAAGCACTCACCCTATAGACTTGGTAGCTAATCAAATGCAAAATTTGTCGCTAAACCGGTCTACTCCTAGACAGGTTCACACCTTGTCCACTTCCACTCCGTCGTCTGATGTACACAATGTGCAATCAACGAAACCATGAGGTAACCAACAACTTGGTGGTAAGAAAAAGGGGAGAAACAGCCGTAGGGGTGGAAACAATGGAAGTAACAATAATAGCAATCGCAATACTCCTCGTAAAGAGAATTCCAACCCTCCTCGGGAAGGCGGAAATGCTGGTGAGGATCATAAACCTAGGCATAAGGTGAAATTCCCTTGCAAGCTATGTGGGAAAAATCATCTTACTCACTTATGTCCTCGAATTGAAGAAGCATCGAAGCATTTGGCACAGAGCCCAACTGTATTAAAGGAACCCCTTCCTCATCATCAAAACATGGCTTCGCATGCTCCCACCACTGGTTATGGACCTAATGAAACAGCAACAACTTCTTCCAATACTAGTGGTTATGGATGTGTGAACATGGTTCAAACGGAGGTTTGTGTTGCTACTCATCAACGCGATTATGGTGAACCACAACCTAATATGGGGAGTGAGCCTCCCCCTCCTCTTGACAATTCCTTGCATATCGAGAAGCCCTCTAATATGCAGCGGATACTGAAAGGTGTTCTCAAGCACTCTATGCATAATCCCAATGCTCGAGCCGCCCAAAACTACTCCATTGTAGAAGATTTGGGCCACACTCTGTGTGCCATGTCGGCTCTTGAAGTTTTGCAGGCCTGTCCTTCTCATAAGCATGCCCTTTTGAGTGCGTTAGGAGTTCGGGATGGGGGAAATCCTAGTGTTATCAAGTTTGATACTACTAATGTACAACCTTGCTTACCTTACCACGTGGCTTTTCAAATCTAGGTGCTGTGCCTTCAGATTTTTGTCAAACGTACTACGGTTGATGAAGGTGCTTCCGCGTTAGTAATGTCATTAACGTGTTGGAAATCTCTTGGCTCTCCTCATCTACTCGCGTCTAGAACCACGCTCACTGCATTCGACGGTTGGTCTTTTAAGCCGCATGGAATTATCCCTTCCCTTGTTGTCTGCTTGGGAGGCAAGTCTGTGCCTATTGAAGTCGAGGTGGTTGATGCTCCCATCGACTACAACCTGTTACTAGGTTGGAGTTGGATGTACTCTATGAAGGTTTTTGCGTCCACTGTATTCAGAGTTATCTACTCTCCCCATGAAGGAAAGATTGTGACCATCGATCAGCTGGATTTCGTTAACACTCCTTCCATAGCATCCATGGGATCCATAGTCCCGCAAGTTATTGATTCTCAGTCGGCAACTGGGAACATAGGTGTTGGTATGTACCCTTCATTGATGGGAACTTATAGTCTTTCAGCACCTGTGAACTTCATCGAAACCATTTCCGACGATGCGTCTTCTCCTTTGCATAATATGCCATTTCGGACTTCCTATTGTATTGATCCATGGACTTTACCGTTCACGAGTCCTACATCTAGAGACATTACGCACATCGGGATGTCTGTGCCCTTGTCTATAGCTAATCTTGCTTACGAGCATATTCAACAAGCCACTGCAGAACCGGATCTCTCTTCTTCCCAGACAGTCGAAGAAGATCCCATTACACTGCCATTTTGGGCAGCCAACTCATCTTGTTCACACGATTTCCTTGATGATACTTTGCCATCTGATGTAGCTATTATGGAGGCCATGTGTGGCAGTGAAAGGACTTGGGAGGATATGCATCATCACTCTTATTTCCTTCCCAACCTTGAGCTCGCTGAGAAAGAAGAGTTCAGGATGACTCTAGCAGAGATGGTTGGTCACCTTGTGGCTCTTTTGGAGTCGCATTATGTTTTTACGGAGGCGAATATGGCCGATATTTCCCCAACCATGTCGATCAACATCTCTCATACTCTCGGAAAGGTGGAGAATGTCTACATCAGTGCCGATTGCACTCCTGAGGAGATTTCTATTTACACTGAATTGTTTACAGAACTCCAGGAAGCTTTCGCCTAGTCATATGAGGAGATGCCAGGAATAGACCCCCGCATTTTTGAACATGAGATTAGAATGTATCCTAATGCTAAATCGGTTTGACAACTCTTAAATGTTGTGAACCCTAGGAAGGAAGCTGCTATCAAGGAAGAGGTGGAGAAACTGCTCAAAGCTAGTTTCATCTACCCCGTTCCCCTTACCAAATGGGTGTCAAACCCCGTTCTTATGAATAAGAAGCAGGGAACGATTTGTGTATGCACCAATTTTAGAGATTTGAATCATGCATGTCCGAAAGACAACTTCCCCACTCCATTTATTGATCAAATCTTGGATGCTTGTGCAGGAAGTGAGATTTTTTCATTCATGGATGGCTTCTCAGGCTATAATCAGATTCAGATCAAACCCATGGACCAACATAAGATGGCATTCATTTGTCCATGGGGAATGTTTGCATATCAGAAAATTCCCTTCATCCTTTAAAACGCTGGAGCTACGTTTCAATTAGCCATAACCTACGCCTTTCACGATCTTAAGAAGATTATGGAGGTTTTCTTGGATGACCTTATTGGCCATTCTCACAAGAGAGCGGACCACCCCAAGAACCTCCGTATGATTCTCGAACGATGTATACACTACAAAATTCGATTGAATCCCAATAAATGCATCTTCGCTACTAGGACGGGTCGCCTTCTAGGCTTCATAGTTTCAAAAGAGGGTATTAGAGTTGATCCTCTAAAAGTTGAGGCAATACTTCAGTTGCCTCCTCCACGTAATTTGTTACAACTTAAGAGCCTCCAAGGGAGAGCTACTTTTCTGCGTCAATTTGTAGTCAACTATGCTAATATTACCAAAGGTTTTGCACACTTATTGAAGAAAGACACACCTTTTATCTGGGATGAGCGAGCCCAACAGTCTTTCGATGCCCTTAAGAAAGCTTTGGTATCGGCCCTTGTGCTTAGTCCACCAGACTTCGCACGAGATTTTATCCTTTATGTGGTCGTGTCTCAAGAGATGATTGGCATGGTCTTGGTTCAGGTTGATGATGCCCTCATCGAGCATGTTATCTATTACCTCAGTCGAAATCTAGTAGACGCTGAACTAAGGTATACTCACGTAGAAAAGCTGGCACTTGCGACTGTCCATGCAGTCCAGCGGTTACAACATTACATTTTGCTTAGAAAAACCACAGTTGTAGCTCACATCAATCCATTTCAGTTCGTGCTATCATGGTGCCTTATAGGGGGGAAGTATAATAAATGGATTGTGATCCTTCAGGAGTTCAATCTCGATTTTGCGTCAGCAAAATCGGTGAAATCATTGGTGTTTGCTGAGCTTATGTCGGACCTTCTGAGACTTGATGAGGATGTCATTCATGAAGATTCCTTTGTGGATGAGCACTTATTTCTTATCTCGTCCGAAGACCCTTGGTATGGGGATGTCAGTGTATATCTCCAAACTTTGAAGTTTCCTCTGCATTATTCACAAAATGAGCGATGGCATGTGAAACATCATGCTAAAGACTATACCATCGTTGGTGACACTTTGTATCACTGAGGAAATGATTCCATTCTCCGTCATTGCTTAACTCACGAAGAAGCAGAGCAGATGCTTAATGATTGCCATGCAGGGGCATGTGGCGGTCACTTATCTAGGCTTGCTACAGCCCATCGTATTATGCGGGCTAGTTATTTCTAGCCTTCCATCTTTAAGGATTGTGTTAATGCTGTGAAGAGATGTCACCATTGCCATGTGTTTTCTCGGAACATACGCTCACATCCAACGCCCCTTCACCCGGTCGTCACCGTCGGCCCCTTCACTAACTGGGGGGTGGACTTCATGGATTGCAAACTAGCCTCGTCTAGGGGGCATCACCATATTATAGTGGTCGTGGACTATTTTTCCAAATGAGCTAAGGCCATGCCTACCGTAAAAGCCGACGGTGGTACTGCAGCCCATTTCATGTTCAATCAGATTATCACTCGGTTCGGTATCACGAAAGAGATTGTCACTGACCATGGCAGTCACTTTCAAAACAAGATGATGGAGGATTTGTCTCTCAAGCTTGGGTTTTGTCAAGAACAGTCATCTTCCTACTATCCCCAAGCGAATGGTCAAGTTGAAGAAGTTAATAAGTCTTTGAAGACCATTCTCCAACGAATCATCCAACAAAGCAAGAACAATTGGCACATCATGTTATATCCTGCTTTGTGGGTGTATCAAACTATAGTCAAGACTGCCACCGGATTCTCACCGTTCCATCTAGTTCATGGTGTGGAGTCACTTTTACCGATTGAATGCGAAATCCCTTCACTTGAACTAGCCATAGAGGTCCTCCCTGATACGACAGGTATTGAGCAACGTTTAATCCACCTTGAGCAACTTGACGAGCAACGTCGAGATGCCGTTGTGGCCATAGATGCCAAAAAATGTCGTGTAAAGGCTCAGTATGATAGGTCTGTCCGTCCCCAGCAATATGTTGAAGGAGACTTGGTCCTCTTATATGACCAAGCTAAAGAACCCCTGGGGGAAGGCAAGTTCAATCCCATGTGGCACGGTCCTTACATCGTGAGGCATGTCCTAGAAAAAGGATCTTATGAGTTAGAAGACTATGAGGGGACTGTCTTGAAGGAGCCTAGAAATGGGCTCTACCTCAAGTGGTATTACGCTTGAACCTTTGGTTCAGGATGATACTTTTGTATACTATTGTATAGTTGTTTCTATACATAGTTCAGCTTATCTTTTGGTTTTTGGGTCTGCTGATTAGCTTCCGTTTGATTGATAGAGGTCAGCGAGATCTCCTACATTCTTAGGTTTCACGGATGGTGCTATCGAAATACGTACCAGCTTGCTTCTGCTGCCTGGTTTATTTTCTCACCTGACCACCTAATTGTGTCTTCAGGAGGTGCTTGTCTCGGTCCTACATCTAACAATGTGGCCGAGTATAGTGCTGTGATCGAGCTACTTCAGGATGCTATTTCACATGGTATCCAGTCTTTAGAATTCCACCTGGATTCACAACTAGTTGTGTCTCAGTTGAATGGGCAGTACCATGTGCGAGATCCTACGTTACTTCGGAAATTCCTAAGGGTGAGACTCTTGGAACGACATTTTGTTTCAATTACATACATACATGTTCCGAGAAGTGTTAATCATATATCTGATGCATACGCTAACTATGTATTAGATTGGAATTTGTCACATTCACCATGAAGCACACAAATGAAAGAGACATTCATACATTTGTACATACACGCATATAGTAGAACCGAAGAACCAAAGTTTTTTTTTTATAAATATGTCCAAAAATGGTAGTGTCATACAAAACTGGAGCTTGTAGCCCTCAAAAATATACATATCGATACAAAAATGAGATCCTGGGATATCTACTCCCTACGATGAGGCCTAGCTGCTGCCTCGATAGGATGTGTCTCATAGAAATAGTGAACTGCATTGGCTACCCGCTGCAGTAACTACATTGTGCCCTACTCGCGACCCACATAATGATAGCCAGCGGGTAGCGCCAAAGCCATTTAGAGCTTGGCCAAACTGAATTTCCCACCATTGAAAACTAAAATGAAAGCATTGAAATGAAAGGTATGGATGAGACTACCAACTTGCTCCGGACGATTCGATGAATGGTCACTTGTAGCTCCCAGAGTCGGCAACTGAACTTTCAAGTAAAAACTAACCACAAAGCTCCAAATGGGTGAATAGTAAAAATGAATTGTAAATTGTAACTTTTTATTACTATTTATAATTTTCTAGACCCACTTATATATAGTTTTTACCATTTGATGCTGTTATGGACTAATATCATGTCTTGGAGTCGAATTTTTAATCAGATTTCTTCAGCGAAAGTTGTTCTGGACCATTTCACACCTACGGCAGGTACATTTCACACCTAGCATATAGGTTAGATGCCATTCCCACATGCATTATGCATTTGACCTGTTGACCACTTTCATAAACCCTAGGTGCAACCCTGCTTCGTAACCAACACAGAACCTTCACACTGCTATAGAAGTGTCGTTATGTGGCGGTAGGGATTTTCCGAACATGGGTACCCTAGTTAGAACCCCTTTGTGCATTCTGGTGCCCATCCTGTTGTTTGTCCTTAGGATTGGGAGTCCTTTGTAGTTACTCCATGACGTTGCGATAAAGACTCATACTCTACTTTGTCTTATGTTGGCCATCTCCCTTAAGGACTCCCCTCAGTTATATCATGTTGTGATTGCATTGCATCATCCTGCTTGCCGCTTGAGCCTTGTGCCAGCTCCCGCTTACTCAGTTGTTAGCCTAGTGCCTAAGTACTTTTCCCTATCGAGCCTTCCAAAGCTTCTATTTGTCCGTCACAATTTGATGACCTTTTGACCCTGAGGGAACACCCTCGAGTGTCCACATCTTGCATGCACTTCCTTGCATTGATCATAGGTATGCTCCATTGCTTGGGACTATTCTGCTAGCTATTTGACACTCATTCCCTCACTTGTTGTACTATAAGCAATTTTATTCTTTTTCAAGCTTTCCCCAAATATGAAAAAGACCAAAAAAAATCAAATATTCCAAAAAAGCTGGATGGGATTATGGTTAGTACTTCTTGTTGGCAGATGTTGTGTCACCTTTGAACAGAGCATTCATTCCACTCCATACATTATAAGTCGGGACTATAGTTGGACCTTAGGAGCTGTACTTGTTTCTCAGTTTCTCCACCGATTAGTTAAGCTTCTAGTCATTATGGATCCCTTTGTGATTCCTCCTGCATCGCACAGTCTATATCGAGTCTATGCTACCTACGTCTATCCATCTTCTCATGCTCTTGTTCAAAGGAAGTCCTTAAACCAGTGTCGGCCACTCCTCAGATCTCCTAACTATTGAATGTCGGCCATCCTTATTGAGTCATTATGTTTCACCTGAGATCTTCCAAATCTTTCAGCATAGCTGGTACCTTATGCTGGTTGATGGGGGATGTATTAATTCCCTCCTTCCAGCGAGTCTCATTCCGTCGACTTCAACCCATTTATTCCGGGACTTGAGATTTAGAGTTCAGTTGAGTACCTTGAGGCTTGCAGTCATTAGTGGAAGGTTCTCTTGCCATCGATAGTTTTGGGAATACATCAATGTCCCCTGATTGATGGATTCATCCTTGTGTTTGACTTCAACTCATTTATTCACACTCCGGTGATTGTGCTTTGTGCCTTGATGCCCATTTTCATTATTGGTGGGTCATCTCACGTCTGTTAATGATATACATCATTGACCAGTAATCAGACAATGTCACAGTAGGTTTGACTTCAACTCCTTTATTCACTTGATGGGACTTGCACCGTAGAAGACTTGTGTAGAATACCCCAGGCGATAGTGGCATTCAGTATGCTACCTATGACTTTGAATTTACATCTGAGATATCACCTCTCAGATATCAGCAATTTGTACCTCTAGTTTGCACCAATTGTTTCCTTTTCAGCAGGAGACCATATCTTACTATAGAGGGATCATGGCTATGATCACTTATGACATATATCCATTATGTACTGCCTATTCATGGCCATTGTATCAGATTGTTGTACTATACCGACTTGTATTCAGAGATATTATTGTACTATGGCAAGTGAGCCGCTCTTTCCACTTGTGTTTCCATCACTCCACTTCTGAGTTTTATAATGTATTTCGGCCATTGTAGCATCAGTCTCTGACCTCACACATTAGGGGGCATCTGTTACAACGTAATCTTCCACCTTGTGAGCATCAGCATTCTTTGGCCTGTAGGATCCATTTCACTGACTCAAATCCACTTTATATCCTTCAGACATATTATTTACTCATTTTTCCTCTTACCCACTTGTTGCATCACTATAGCAAGCGTACCCGCGAGTTGCATCACTATAGCCCACGGGTAGCATGTAAAATGGTAAAAATCACTAGTTTATTACTTTTTACTCCCAAAAAGCGGTTATTGGGTGACCTTTGACGCTCCATCTACCCAAGAAACGCATCGATGTGTCCTTTCACGTACCTTTAAGAGGACTATATATTGAGCACATATGGCTTATGGATGGGAGGAGAAAGAAGAGAAAGAGAACTCTAGTGGACTTTTGCCCTATCTTGAGTCTACAATAATATCATGGGCCATTGCTATTGATGATGTTAATGTCGTTTATATATTATATGTACTTGTTGTATATTGGTTGTCAAGACTAATTTGCAGATTCAAGTGCACGGATTGGAAGCTCCAACGGGGATCTACATCAAACATTTGGATCGAGGTTGGTTACATTCTCCATTATCTTAGCATTGTCATTTATAATAGCATAGTTCTGAGAATTGAGTTAATTTTTGGTAGTCAGTTGTCTGTAGTGGTCTCCCAAGCCATAGTGAGTTTTCTCCAACACACCAGGACATGGCGAGGATGGGTTGATTGCTGATACGAAGAGGAAGCTTTCTGCCGAGTTTGAGATGAAGGAATTTGGTATGATGCACTATTTCCTAGGCATGGAGGTGTGGCAGAGTGTGAATGGAATCTTCCTTGGACAAGGGAAGTATGCAGTAGAGATCCTGAAGCGGTTCGGGATGATGGACTGCAAGGCCTTGGCCACACCTATGGCATTGAACCTGAAGCTAATGAGTGATACTTCATCAGAGTCGGTTGATCACACGATGTATCGTGAGATGATTGGGTCCTTAATGTACTTGAAGAATACAAGACCATATATTTGCTTTGTTGTGAACACATTGAGCCAATTCCTGACGAATCCGGGACATGTTCACTTGATTGTTTCAAAGCATATTCTAAGGTACCTAAGGGGTACGGTTGATTATGGGCTCAAGTATGATGTGAATCAGAAGATGAACCTGGAGGGTTATGTTGATTCGGATTGGGCAGGTAGTGCCATTGATAGGAAGAGCACTTCGAGGTGTTGCTTCAGTATGGGATCAGGTGTGATCTCTTGGTTTAGCAGGAAGCACTCCTGCGTGGAACTGAGTACAGCCGAAGCAGAGTATGTCATAGCTTGTTCATCTAGTTGTGAGATAGTATGGCTAAGGAAGCTACTGTCTAATTTATTTGATCTCCAGTTCGACTAAGGATGCTACTTGTATATATTGCGACAACTAGAGTTGTGTGAAGTTGTCGGAGAACCCAGTGTTCCATGACAAGTCGAATCACATCGAGATCAAGTATCACTATATCATGGATATGGTGCAGAGAGGAGAAGTGAAGCTCCAGTATGTTGCGATGGACAAGCAGATAGCTGATGTATTGACCAAGCCACTGGCCAGAGTGAAGTTTGAGTACTTAAGAGAGAAGATTTGTGTACTTCAGATCGAGGTTCCTTCGAAGGGGAAGTGACGAGTCCAGAAGATGCAAATGCACACGAGCTATTATCACATGGTGGTAGTTGTGTCCTCCCATGCTGCAGATGTAAGGGCTGGGGCCATTCCGACATGGCTGAGGTGTGTCTTCCCATGGTCACTGATATAAGTGTCGAGCCATTCCGACATGGTTGAGGTGTGTCTTCCCATGGTCATTGATATGGGTGTTGTTTCAGTGTGGGATCAGGTGTGATCTCTTCATTTAGTAGGAAGTAGTCCTACATGGAACTGAGTACAACCGAAGCAGAGTATGCCGCATCTTGTTGGGCTAGTTGTGAGGCAGTATGGCTAAGGAAGTTACTGTCTTATTTATTTGATCTCCAGTTGGATGCTACTTGAATATATTGCAACAACCAGAGTTGTGTGAAGTTGTTGGAGAACCCAGTGTTCCATGACAAGTCGAAGCACATCGAGATCAAGTATCACTATATCAGGGATATGGTGCAGAGAGGATCAATGAAGCTCTAGTATGTTTCGACGGACAAGCAGATAGCCGATGTATTGACCAATCTGCTGGCCAGAGTGAATTTTGAGTACTTCAGAGAGAAGCTTGGTGTACTTCAGATCCAGGTTCCTTCCAAGGGCAAGTGATGAGTCTAGAAGACACAGATGCACACAGGCCATTCTAACATGGTGGTAGGTGTGTCATCCCATGGTGTAGATGTAAGGGATGAAGCCATTCTAACATGGTTGAGGTGTGTCTTACCATGGTCGCTGATATAAGTGTCGAGCCATTCCGACATGGTTGAGGTGTGTCTTCCCATGGTCGCTGATATAAGTGTCGATCAATTCGAGCATGGTTGAGGTGTTGTTAACACCCAAAAAGTGCTCACTAGCTCATTTCCTTATTCACATGACCCATTTGTCCACTTTTCCACCATTTGAGCCTCTAAAACCATCAAAAGGTCACCAAAAGACCATAATACACCCTTTTCCCCCTCAAAAGATATATATTTTCCTCAAAAAACATAAAAAACCCTCAAAAAGGGTCCAAAATTCCCAAAAATATTAAAAGGGAATAAAAATATTCAAAAAAGGAAAAAAGAGGGGAAAATGTACCTAAACCATGTTGGTCAATACCATTGGTTTCCTCAAAACCATAATGGTATTCTCCACCACCAAAAACTATAAAAAGGTGGTAGGGGCTCCTCACTTTCCATCCATCCATCATCCTATCCTCATGCTGTCAAAATCTCTCATGAGTTTTTGACCATTGTAGAAATCTTGGAGAAGAGACCATTGGAGCCTGGAGCATCTCACACTTGGAGCTGCTCAATACCACAAATCCTCACCATTTGAGGTATGATAAACAAAACATTCTTTTATTTATTGTTCTTTCTTTGAATCGTTTTTAGATTTATTTGTTATATGCACATGTTAGTTTAGATTTAGATTTAATTCATAATCATCTTTTCTTTCTATATTGAAATTGCTATCACATTGTTGATAGGTGCCCATTGCGCAAGCTTGGTTGCAAAACCAAGCAACAATTTTTGCCGACTCCGCTGGGTTCGAATTCTTAGATTTTGGTTTTTTGCTTTAGATCTTAGTTTTTGTTAGTTTTAATCATTTTAATTCACAGATCTGCCATCCTAGACAACAAATCCATTGTTGTTCTAGATCTTGGCCCTTTCTGTTGCCATTAACAGCCTGAAATTTCCATTTTTGGGTTCATTTTTCAGCGTCCATTTTTCGGCTTTCGCCTCGCAGCTTTTTGCCCGACAGTCGCGCGGCTCATCGCGACCTCACGGCCTTTTTCCGTGCGGCACGCCGCGGCTTCGCGTCCATTTTATGCACTGCACATTGCGGCTTCATGGCCATTTTCTGTGCTGCACATCACGACCGAAACCCGAGCTGCACATTGTGGCTTCGTGGCCATTTCTCGCACTGCACATCGCGACTACACGGTCAAAACCCGTGCTCCTGTTATTTTGAATTCAGCCAATTATTTAGAAATTTTTTTGCTATATTTTTTTCCCATTTAGCCTATTTTACAACATTATTTTTTCTGCATTTTTACAGCCATACTAAATCTTTTTCTATTTATATATGCTCTATTAAAAAGTATTTTTAAAACTTTTCAGTAATTGAAAGAAAGATTTTCTGCATTCTATTTAGATCATAGGTTTTACTGTTTATTTGCTCAACAGTTTGCTCAAGCAATTTTCTAAGAGATCCATTTATTTCTTGAAATATTTATGTTATTTGCTTCGCTTTAAATTATTTCAAAGATCCATTACTTTTGAATAATTTTTTCAAGCATTTACATTTCGAAAGCGCCTTTATTTTTTGCAAACTAGAAGCATCTTTTCTTTCATTTGTAATCAATCGCCCAAGCGAGGCAAATCAATTTCAGTTTAATAACCACACTTGCACCCACTCTGCCACATTACTTAAACTGAGCCTTAAAATCTACCTTAAACTCAACCAACATTTTAACCCCACTTGGGGAGCACTTAAAAGAATCTTGTAGTTAGGTAGAATTGAGGGGATAGGTGTACCAATAACACCCCTCAATTTTTTACATCTGAGACATAGTAGTTGTCTTTAGGGTCCCAAAAATCCCTTATAATTTTGACACAGTTATCAACCAATTTATCGGGAAGGCCTCTCCCTTAGGAGGGTTGAAGTAGCCAGACTAGTTCCAGAAGCCTGAGTGGAATACTGCAATCCATTCAGTAACCGAAAGATACCTTTCGAAGTTCTCGGTGTACACCTGTACAGGGGTACAGCAGCGATAGAACCAGACTGCAGATTCACCCAACCGAATGTGTCATGAATGGGGTATCCTAGTTGCCACTCTTTCAGATTGTCTACCCGGTGTCCCTCCCGGTAGGGGGATTTCTAGCCGTTGATTCAACACTCTATATTGTCTAACTTGGATTTCATCACCTTGCAGAGGATATCGTTTGTTGACTCACAATACTTCTAGTTAGGTGTTTGCATGATACAATACCCACCTTTGGTCTAGTGAGCACCACTTTTTTCTAGGAACTGTTTGACTTTTGGTATTCTGACCACTTTGTTGGATCCCTCCACTTATTATAGCATAGTTGTTATAATAAGTGCTTTTGAGGTTGGTTGTTGGCCTGAGAGACATTATTTTTTCACTCCCCTCTTGCACTCATTGTTGCACTAGGGTTTCGAGTTTTTTACATCACCACCTTCTACTAAATTTTTTATATATTTCTCACCATTGAGAATTTAAGATGATCCCGCCATCTTTAGGGTGAACCCCCTCTGTTCAGTACACTTGACTCTACACATCATAGACGTAGAGCCTTATCCCTTGACTCGACACATCATCAGCATAGAACACAGTCATCTGATTCTGACGCACCTCACTTCACACCTGATTCCGAGGCTGAATCCAAACACCCTACTGAAATATCACCAACCAACCCCATGGTTGGATCACAATACGACCCCCTTTTCACCAGTGATATTGGAGATACATTTACAAACCCTACTACTACTGTGCCACCCACGGTAATAACAACCCCCTTAGACATGCCAAATATAGGGGCCATTCCCCCTTTAGGTATGCCCAACATAGGGCCACCACCTGTTATGGGTATGCCCAACATAGGGGTCACACCCCCTCTCATTACCACAACCCAGATCCCAGGAATTCTTGGCACTATTCCTAACCCCTCTGCAACCTATGTTGCACTTGGGAGAACAGGTCCTTCCCACACCACATTGGTTAGAGGACACATACCTGCCATACCTAGCATACCCTTAGGGGCCACTGGACCACTACATAATGCTACCATTAACAGTTATGTCCCAGTCACTACGCCACACCCATCTGCTCGTCTACCATACATGGATAGTCTGAACTTGCTAGACCTAGCCAGGTTAACCAACGATCCTATCAGACACAACCCTACATGGCCACCCATGCCTACAAAGATTCCCTCGGACATCCCGAAGTTTGAAGGAAACGCTGGGGAAGATCCCCAAAACCACATAATTTCATTTCACCTATGGTGTTCATCTAACTCCATTGTGGATGACTCTATTAGATTAAGACTGTTGCAACGAATGTTCACTGGCTCTACAGCCAAGTGGTACATTGAGAAACCACATGGGACCCACCATACATTTACATCCCTCGCCTCCACTTTCCTTCAGTTTTTTCAGCTACCTGTATGCTATGATGCAGGAGTTGAAATACTGTTGTCTTGTACACAAAACACGGCTACCCACATCACCGACCATATCCATGAGTGGCACAAGTGTCGTAGCCTCTGCAAGATAAAACTGGACGACCGTATCTTTTTGGATTGGTTTCTCAAATCACTCCTACCCCTCATAGCCAAAGATGTAGCTTCTGAACGACCCCAGTCAGAAGAAGAAGCTATCTTAAAAGCTCAGCAGTTTGACCTGATTTATGCCCAGTCAGGCTATCTCTACACCATCATACCAGACACCCCACGAGGTGATGCTCCAGGGGCATCACATGCCACTGATGGTATTATCGGCCAGGTCACGGCACAAAATAAACCTTTTAGCATGGTGAGCACCATAAGTGCCCCACACCTCTCTAGGGCTACATCTAATTCTGGAGCTACGACTTCGTACACTCCAACGAATCAGACTCATCACACTCGTGGACCCTCTTGTCCACCACATTGCTACGGGAAAGCACCATCGACCTATGTACCACCCACATACTATAACCAAATGGCCACCCAGAACTCAATTCACTTACCGACCCAATCAATGTATTACCCTCAGCATGCCACACATGCTTCTGTTCACTCACAAGCCCCAACGGCTTATTAGCCACCACATGTAGTCCTTGCTGCACCACAACCTCCAATCGCTCAGACTTATCCTCCAAACAACAACACTACCCCCACCAACCAAAACCATGATCAACCACCGAAACAGGGTAAGAACCCCAATTTACGAACAAACCACCCATGTTCCATATGCGGGGTATACGACCATTATACACACACTTGCCCCCATTTGGGGCGAGCACGCCAACTGTGGTCTGATGATGCCCAATGCCAAGGGAACGCAGCACAACTAGTGCCACCTCCTCAACCACAACCCATGGTGCTACAGAATCCTTTTCCCACACAAGGAGTAGTGAACACTCGTCCATTGGATCCTCCTCAAGGAACCATAGCACCACAACAGCAAATAACATACGTTGCACACACAAACCAACCAATGGATTCAAGTACTCATCATCTCCTTATGATGTCATCATCCAACATGAATCTCCAAACGCATCGAAACCAATACGCCCCTGCTGCACCTAAAAGTGTTCTCCCTATGATTGAACAACCAGTTCAGAATGCACCTACATCGTTCGTCTCCACAGTCAAACCTAGATTATACTCGGAATCACCTATGACTTCCACATTCCAATCCATCCCACCCCCTTTGGATATAACCGAAATATCTGATTTGTGCACCCTTTTGCACACCACACAGCAGCCCTTGTCATTACCACAAACACCCACAGTGCCTACTCATATCGGAACACCGATTCACACAATCCCGTTCTTGTTCCCATTTTCAGGAGTTGTCAGCACGCTAGTAATGGCTACACTTAACCTTCTAGGTTTAACGTTAGGAATACCTGTATGGTACTTACCTACCTCAACTCCCCCACTGACTCCAACCATTGTCCTACAACCGGTACAACCTATGAATATGTCAAACCATCCACCACCTAGCATACCAAACCCCCAAAATCGCCCACCACCTAGTGGTTCAAACCCCCAAAACCGATCAATTCCAACAGGGGGCACTACATCGACATCTAGTTATGTCCCGCCTCAATCCCGCAACACTGGGGGAAGAGGTCCACCAACCTACAACACTGCACCCACCACTCGCACCCCCCAGTGACTCCCAAATTAGCTATGAATCCCCCAACCCGTGTGCTCCCTAAGTGTGCCTTGTGTGACAATATTGGCCACACCACCCATCTATGTCCACAACTACCAGCACTTCAAGAACACATGAATATGTCGGATGATGACACCAACATTCCAGTTGGAAAATTAGAATTACCACCTCAACCTCATGATATATCATTGCGCACAAACCATCCTTGTGCAATATGCGGAATCTACGGCCACTATTCACATCACTGCCCCGATCTCCCATATTACAGAGAAGCACTATACGAATTGAATAATGATGACCTAGAGATATCCCATCCTCTCATTGAGGAAATTCTTCCCCCACCATCTTCCTCCTCAAAAGATATTAACACAATTTACATGGTTTCCAATGGAGACCCCTTTGTCTGGTCGACCCTTTCCATTAATCCCTCTGAACCACATATTCAACCTTTTCAAATCAAAGAGGAAACAACATGTCCACAGCATGGGGGCAGGCCCAAAACCTTGCCTACTCATCATCATCGTGATTCTCGTCGGAGATACTGGGGGCATCCACCCCACAAAGGGAATCCCCCATCATCATATCATCACTTCAGTATGCCACCACGGCCCATAGCCTCATGGTATACCACCCCGCCAGTAGTTGCTCAGTGCCCTATTGATCTCTCTCTGAGACAACATCTACACCACATTGACACCTCTGAGTTAGGGGGCATAATAGATTACCTCGACCCTAGGATAAGGGGCATGATCAATCGTTTTGAACCTTCCCCATCGTCTCTATCTCAACACCTCAATGATCCCATTGTTCAAACCAACACATATGTGTGATCCACAATCATAAACCCCATGCACATAACATGGGGGCAGGTCATTAACCCTGCTCACTTTTTCACATGTGTGATCTCAACCATTTTTGAGGTCACATATCACTTGTATATTTGATTTGATTTGATACGCCTAGTATTCTTCCCCCGCGGGTCATCATTTCTCCCCACCACTGCATCCTTGGCTGGGTGGCCTCACCTTTATTTGTAGCCATATTTTAACCTAGTTATTTCCTTCGACCATTCTGAAGTCCTTATGACCTCTGTTTTTCGCACCATTTGCACCGCTGGATTCATATTTCCGTGCCCGTAATGATGCTTGAGATCATTTCTCGCTCTCACCAAAAACTTTCGGGCATTCTTTCCATGCCCACACCACCTCGATTTGCATGCCACATCGACTGTTGTCAATTTATTGGCGATTTTTATTTCATTGGATTCATTTTTCCGAACTTGTGATGATGCTTGAGATCATTTCTCGCTCTCACCACCATATTTTTCGGGCATTTTTTCACCCGCCCCTCGTCACCCTCGATTTCCATGCCACATCGGCCATGGTCCATTTTTTACGAGCCTTACATCGCCGGATTTAGTTTTCCGCGCTTGTGACGATGCTTGAGACCATTTCTCGCTCTCACCACCATATTGTTCGAGCATTTTTTCACATGTCCCCTCTTCGCCTCGAATTGCGTGCCACATCGGTCGTTGTCCATTTTTTACGAGTCTTATATCGCCGGATTCAGTTTTCCGCGCTGGTGATGATGCTTGAGATCATTTCTCATTCTCACCTCCAGATTTTTTGGGCATCCTTTACATGCCCCCTCATCGCCTTAGTTTGCATGCCACATCGGTCGTTGTCCGTTTCTGACGAATCTTATACTGCCGGATCCAGTTTTTCGTGCTCGTGATGATGCTTGAGATCATTTCTCGCTCTCCCCACCCCATAAATTTTTGGGAATTTTTTCAAAATGCCACTCATCACCTCGGTTTGTGTGCCACATTTGTCGTTGCCCATTTTTTACAATCTTTATGTCACTGGATTCAGTTTTTTGCACTCATGATGATGCTCGAGACCATTTCTTGCTCTCATTAAGACCTTTTTGTTCGGTATAGTTTTACCCCTTTTTTGGGCCGAGCAATTCCTTTTACGAAAAAGGCACTTAGGGAGTTTTCTGTTAAGCTCTTTTCTGACTCCTAAAACAATAAAAAGATCACCAAGCAATCTTGCTTCCTTTCATGCTCGTTAAACATATCTGAAAGGGTGTCTACCTGGTATAAGTTTACCCCTTTTCCGGACCTTGTAGACTAATTACGAAAAAGGAATACTCTAGTCACATCGGTTAGAAGAGTTCTCCATTTGCATCATTTTATTCTTTTTTGGGCCTTGGATACTAACTTACGAAAAAGAACACCAATGGAGTCCACTTACCGCTTTCAAACTCTCTAAATATGAAAGCGACCATGAGCAATCACCATCTTGGGCTCGTAAAAACCCACAGGATGGTATTCACAACCACTGCAGAGTCTTCTTATCATTTTTAGACTCCTTAAAAATGAAAGCACCTATGAGCACGAACAGTCCTGGGCTCACACAATCCATAGGATAGTACCATTTCAGAGCACACTTTTATCCCTTCTTGGAGCTCATTAAAACTATGAAGAAGGACCCAATGGTGATTCTCGGCACCACAACAGATAATGTCTACTCACATGGCAGCTTCCCCTTTTTTGGTCGCCTTTGTTCAGAGTATTCTATAGTATGTCACCCTGAGAGTCCCTCAACAACACCCATCAGCTTGTCCCCCCAGAGTCAATACATACCCTTTAGACATTAAAAGCTATGATCCCTGCACCTACAAGTTAATTCCCTATGCTTCCAGGTCAACCATGTCATCATACTCTGAACAAAGGAAGTTTGAGTCCACCCACTCTATGACCCCAATTACTTCCCATCCCCACCAGTATGTCAGTCCTACCATCAGTACTACCACACTTCAGTTCTACACCTCGCGCTCCTATCAAGAAAATATCATTGCCTTGTTAGTTGCTAGTCTCCCTCTGTCGACGCCAACCAAATTTATTCCAGAGGATAGACCTAGAGGTCCTTGTGCCTTGGACTCATCACCATTTATGATGAGTGCCTACAAATCATTTCAATAAGATTCGTCAATGCCTCTCCAAATGGTTGTTTCTCACATGCTCGACTTTAACACCTTGATCGCATCATTGAGACTCGCACAGGGTATTGGTCATTTCAGTTATTTGTTGAAGACCCTGGATACCACCTGACTCTTCCACATTTGAGAGTCTACTTATGAGAACAACTAGTTACATTTTCCTATATATATCCGGGTTGCGCATGGTGACAGTATTGAGCTATACCCCAGTTTCATACTCCCTCGAGTATACAGTTACATGTACCTCTCAGAGATGACTCACAGTCATTGAGTCCCTACAGATGTTGGACACCTTCAGTTTTAGCAGTTCATCAACCCTTCTAAGACCTTGTTCAGAACGGTTGTCGCTTTATTCCAGTGTATCAGTTATTGAGATCAATCATGTTATGATCATGAGTACATCCCAAAATAGTGTCCCCTTTGGACCATTATGATGTACCAGCATATTTTTTATGTATTATTTAGGTCCCCCTTCTTAGGACTAATTGTTATGTATATGTCTTGATATGAGCATGGGTATGCCCGCCTCATCCATTATCAGAGATTATTCCTCATTCATATTGAGGCCATGTAATATTTTTGTTTTTGCAGCTTCCAAGGGTCGTTGATCCAGTCTCCATCCGGTCTCTTCTCTTCCCCAAACCCCAGGAAAAAGACAAAAGAACTATGATGTCTATCGGCCATACGATGAGCTCCTACCCTCACACATCAAGGGGCAATCTGCTAACACCCAAAAAGTGCTCACTAGCTCATTTCCTTATTCGCATGACCCATTTGTCCACTTTTCCACCATTTGAGCCTTTAAAGCCATCAAAAGGTCACCAAAAGACCATAATACACCCTTTTTTCCCCTCAAAAGATATATTTTTCCTCAAAAAACATAAAAAACCCTATAAAATGGTCCAGAATTCCCAAAAATATTAAAAGGGAATAAAAATATTCAAAATATTCAAAAAAGGAAAAAAGAGAGAAAAAGGTACCTAAACCATGTTGTTCAATACCATTGGTTTCCTCAAAACCATAATGGTATTCCCCACCACCAAAAACTCTAAAAAGGTGGTAGGGGCTCCTCACTTTCCATCCATCCATCGTCCTATCCTCATGCTGTCAAAATCTCTCATGAGTTCTTAACCATTGTAGAAATCTTGGAGAAGAGACCATTGGAGCCTGGAGCATCTCACCCTTGGAGCTAATCAACACCACAAATCCTCACCATTTGAGGTATGATAATACAAAACATTCTTTTATTTCTTATTCTTTCTATGAATCATTTTTAGATATATATTTTATATGCACATGTTAGTTTAGATTTAGATTTAATTCATAATTGTTTTTGCTTTCTATATTGAAACTACTATCACATTGTTGATAGGTGCCCATTGCACAAGCTTGGTTGTAAAACCAAGCAACAGGTGTGTCTTCCCATGGCTGCGATATAAGTGTTGATCCATTCGAGCATAGTTGAGGTGCGTCTTCCCATGGCTAC
Organism: Larix kaempferi; assembly: GCA_027924585.1. Lineage (NCBI taxonomy): Eukaryota > Viridiplantae > Streptophyta > Pinopsida > Pinales > Pinaceae > Larix > Larix kaempferi. The sequence continues at coordinate 6,250,551 of BSBM01001312.1, read as the reverse complement.
GATATAAGTGTTGTGCCATTCAGGCATGGTTGAGGTTTGTCTTCCCATGGTTTCGATATAAGTGTTGTGCCATTGTCGCATGGTTGAGGTGTGTCTTCCCACGGCGTAGATGTAAGGGCAGTTCCATTCTCGCATGGTTGAATTGTGTCTTCCCATGGCGTAGATGTAAGTGCTGATCCTTTCATGAATGGTGGTTGGTGTGTCCTCCCATGCCGATGAGTGTAAGTGTTGTGTTATGTGCATATGGGATGTGCTCCGTGGATGATGAGATGATCTGAAGATAACGAGGTGTCTGTATGGTACACAGGTTTTGCAGAGGCATATAATCAGTCCTGGGATGCTCCTTTCAGGTTTTGCAGTTGCATATAATCAGTCTTAGGAGATCTTGCAGGTTTTGCAGAGGCAGTGTAATCAATCCTGAGATGTACATACTTGATGGCTTGCTCGCAGAGATGATGAAGACCTACATGGAGGCTAGGCCTACAACCAACATGAAAAAGGGTTGGCTCTGTAGAACTTCCTATGACGAGAAGAATTGAGAGATAGCGCCAGTGATCGAGATGAAGAGTACAACAACACTGACGATGATTCTCCGTGATCCAGTGACGATGATCCAGCTCCAATATCGAAGACTTTTTCCTATATGTATTGATGACCTATCCCAAGAGAATAACTTCCTAGTTAATAGGTACTATTGATGTATTTGTAACTTTGAAATATATTCACTTGTATATTGTATGTATTACTTTTGTACTTTATTGTATCCCCAATGGAGATGTCTTATTTCTCCGATCAGAAGTATCGTCATTTGTATTTGCAAGTGTCGCAAGTTATATTGTAAGTATCGTAACTTATATTTGATGGGTTATTAGACCAACTTAGAGGGGTCGACCCAGTATGAGTTAAGTGGAAGGGTTATTAGACTCCCCTAAGGGGTCAGCCCAATTAGGGTAAAAGGAAGGTCAAGTTAAAGTATAAATAGAGTGGTTGCACCACTCTATTTTCTCATTCACTCACTCATCCAACTCGCATAGTTGAGAGAGAGGAGTGAACACAAGTGGAGGAGGAGTAGCTGCTGGAGACATATATATTTTGGGGTTTCATCTTTATGATCTTTGAATTGGTGCTTATTCTATCTCTGAGGAAGTTGTGGGGTTTTTCATCTTTATGGTTTTCCCCGAGGAAATGCTTTGTGTTTCTTGTCTCTTTTGTTTGATATGCTGTACATGTTGTTCTCTCAGTTAAGATCCTAGATCATATTGAATTAAATGATGAAAAACTAACAAATTCAAACATGGTTCAAAGTTAACTTTGCTTAAAAGTCAACTATGGAATGAATTCAACCATGGCCTATTATTATTTTTGGATTGAGTTCAACCATGGTTCAAAGTCTACCTTACTTTGAAGTCAACCTTGGATTGAATTCAACCTTGGATTGAAGTCAACCTTGAAGTTAACCTAATATTGAAGAAAACCTTGGATTGAAGACAACCTAAAAGTTAACCTTGGATTGAAGTCAACTATGTAATATTATTATCTATGGGTTTAATTCAACCATGGTTAAAAGTCAACCTTGCTTAAAAGTCACATATAGTTTGAAGTCAATCACGGATTATAGTGAACCATGTTGTAAAGTCAAACTTGCTTAAAACTCAACTATGGGATGAAGTCAGCCATGAACTATTATGTACCATCCCTCTTTTACCCCTATTATTTTGTAAATAGAAATGTAAAATGTGTACTTGTTTATGGTGAGGAGCTCAAGGCCAAGGCCCTAACAGTAAACCTTGTATGTGATGTCGTTTAATTCCTAAGCTGTAAATGTTAATTTTAGACTTAGGAGACTGAAGGTTGTGACATAACTAAACTACAGGGAAAGAGAATCCACTAGGGGAAGGGATAAATGGCTGGGATACTATGAGAACCCAGTTAATAATGATGGGTGTCATCGTAGTGCATTCGAAACCTGAAGGAAAGTAAAATTATTTACGTATTAATCTTTAAAAAAATGATAGTATCATCGTTGTAAGGCAAGGAGAATGATCCCTCGCCGCAAAATCTTCTAGTGAGATATAAGACGTACCCTCTAGTATGAAGGTATATTTTATTAGATGGTCCTAGGTAAACTAAATCATTAATTATGAAATAGAAAAATAATGGATATCTATGACCCTCTCATAAAGAGAGAAAAGGGTTATTTATAGTTATAGGTGTAATAAGCTTAACACTTTTACCGTAACTATGGCATCAAACGCCAAAAGGATTATCTACAAGGTTGTACAAATAATTGAGTTTAAATGTTCAAAAGGAAGGGATATGTGTTATAGTCACCTTAAGAATACAAATCATTTTTATAGAAAATGATCATATACTTTTGTTACAAATAATTATATTACTTCTTATGCTACAAAAATTATATTATGATAAGGGTTTAATTATTGCAAAAATAACAATATAGTTATTAGATTTAATATCAATACTATGAAGGGAAAAAGGGGGAAAGGTTCTTTAAAAAAGGTGAATATATAAATAAATATATATAAAATGAACATGGATTTATGGTGTAGTGTTCTGGGAGGGCACACTCCCTATTAAGAGAGTGGGGAGTTAAAAGCTTTGGTTAAAGCCTGGGGATGGAGCGTCGGAACCAAGTAAGCCACCACCTCTCTCTCATTTGAGCACCAAGTCTTGTGTTATGTTTTTCCACTTGTCGATTCTTTAAGGAAGTCCCATCAATTATAAAAATGGGGAAGTAGTCATAGTTTGGGGAGGAAGGTGGGTTAGGTGATCTCTGAAAAAGATCATTATTCATTTGAGATATTTATATTCTTTAGATCACAGCTCATTGTGAAAGAAAAAAAAAGATACACGTAGAAAAGAAGGGGGAATTCGGTATATTGGAAGGTGATAATCCTTTGCTCAGCGTAGGAAGGAGGAAGCTACGCCATTTCTGTAGAGAAGGGTTTTCTATAATTCCCTATTCATTGCATCAAGAAAAAATGCAAATTTACACAACTTCACGATGGAAGAAGTTTTGGTTGTTGATCACTTTTGTAAGAGTAAGTGACCTCTACTTTTGTTTAATAGCTGCTCCTCACATCATAGAGATTAGATAATTCTGTACTCGATTACTTTGTAGAATTTGTTTGGCCCAAGTTTACCTTTGCAATATAAGCATATTAGTGTTGCTTATCATTGGTTTTCGATAGATGCATTATGGTATTAAACTAAGATAGTCCTTTGGATATCTGTTGAAGTTATATGGTCAAGTCGATTTTCCTACATCATTACCCCATTATATTTAAATCCCCTTGAGGAACAATCCACATGATCTTATATTTTTCTTAAGTTCGTTGTTCAACCGATCTTTGAGATCTGGATACCCTTGTTAAGAGTTTTTAGTTTTGCAAGACATATCTAGATCGAGCTATACATTGTGACAAAGTTTGAAACACCCTGCAGATCTCGATATACACCCATGTGTGACAGTATGAGATCTGGACATATTTGTTAAGAGATTTTAGTTTTTCAAAAGATATCTAGATCGATCTGTACATTGTGACAGAGATTGAAACACCCTGCAGATATCGATCTACACCCATGTGTGATAGTATGAGATCTGGACATCTTTGTTAAGAGATTTTAGTTTTGCAAAAGATATCTGGATCGATCTGTACATTGTGACAGAGTTTGAAACACCTTGCAGATCTCGATCTACACCCATGTGTGACAGTACAAGATCTGGACATCCTTGTTATGAGATTTTATTATTACAAAAGATGTCTGGATCGATCTATACATTGTGACAGAGTTTGAAACACCCTACAAATCTCGATCTATGCCCATGTGTGACAGAGTTTGAAACACTCCATATTCGATCTATGCCCAAATCGTTGAAAGGGTAATAATACTCTGCAAAATGTGATCTACATATATTGTCTTTTCGATAGAGTTTGTATGGGTTATACAACACATAATTATAGAAAACATGACCTGTAGGTTGGCACAGACTGTTTTTCAATCGCCATACATCTCGGTAAGAACACGAGTTAGGATTATATGGTGAATGGTTTTAGAATTTGATCTACGATTTGATTCTTTGGGTAGTGAAACCTGGTTTTGGTTAAGTGGTCCCTTCACTTGTATAGACTGTTGGTGAGACATTTCGTCTTTAATTCGGGTTTGATAAGTGAGCTCTTTAACGAAAAACTTGCACATAGATAGTTTATATGGGAATTGTTGAGATATTTTCATCTTCCCACCAGCCTTGTTTTGGAAAAGGGATTTAGAATGTGTAAATAATATAGATTGTGCATGTATGTAATGTAGGAAGGGAATTATATGTGGAAAGAATAAGACACTTAATACTGTATATGCAGATGTATATATAAGTTAAAACAGAAAGAATGTTACCCTTATTGTAAACACATTTAATGTGTGTAACCTAGGGAAAAATGGGCATAGCCTTCATCAATCACGATGAGATATTAATGTAATATTTGTTTAAATCTTGGAAAAATAAGAGAAATAAGTCCTTGATAAACGGCCCTACCCCAGTGGATTCTTTCACGGCTCGGGGGTGTCCTCTTGGTGCAAAAAATATACACTGGAAAGAGAGCCATATGGTTGGGTGTAAAGTTGTAGTCAATCCTTTAGTCACCCTTGTTTACTTTCTCATATTTTTAATTTCTTTTTTTGTTTTCTCCTTATAAAATACTAAGTTTATGAATGTGTACCTTTTTCATGATTTTTCTTGTTAGATGATTGTAATGCAAGGTATAGATACTCACATTGTCATATTGTTTGAAGGTGTGAGTGGTGAATATATAGAGAGAGAGAGAAATCATGCTTGCTTTGTTGTTGTTTACATATGTAGAGATTTGGATATGCTAAATAAATGGAAACAATGTTATCTTTAACCAGTTATGAGATATGTGTGACATACAACTGATGGAGAATATGCATTTATAGTCATTCCATTGTATGTAAAAAGGATTATGAGGGTGCATAATCATAATGAAGGTGATTTTACTTTATCAAATATGTACATGCTAGTTTATGATGTCAATACATAGTTATCGATGGATATTCATCATGAGTGTCTAATTGATTAGATTTCCAAGTGTAGAAACTCGGATATGTTGTTGAAACAAATTAATGTATAGTAGCCTTTATTATTGAATTATGAGGATTGCATAAAGAAAGGTGTGTTATTTCTTATTGAAGATATATATTTATACTTGTGTCATTAGCACAAGGATTGTGTGGGAATTATTCATTGTTGTATTTTAACAAAGGGGTTATTATATAGGTGGAATACCTTTAGGGGTCAAAAATATATTGAAAATAGAATATACTATGATTGATTATGTACGAAGAATGTAGTAATTTTCTTGAGCCCCCCTACTAATTCCTTATGGGATCAATGTACCTATGAAGATGTTCCTACTGACATGTTAAGTATTTATCCGCGTATATTATTCTCTCATTGAACAAGATTGATGCATTAATATTGTTTATACTGTTGTTGTACAAGGATAAAGGAAAACATTTTTTTTACACCCCCTTTCCCTCAAAGATCACTCGAGGATAATAGGTGTGTTACATGTGGTATCAAAGCAAGGTTACAGCACTCGGGCCTATATGGGCTTAAAATGAGGTAAATATTTATGAAGTTGTTTGAATTAACAATTTGATCGTTTTGTTATATGTGCATATGAAGGAATGAATTATAGGAACTAATACTCAAAGTTAAAGCAATATGTAACAAATAAAATAGATTGAATACTATGACAAAGTATGGGGGTTACAAGTAAGTAGTTTCATTACATTTTATTTATGAAGCATTTTGTTCACAAACTGACTAAGGGAGTTCATGTTAAAGGAAAATTCCACAAGAAGTACATATATCGCCTTATCATTTTGGTAAGCATTAGGGTATCTAGATGATAGGATCATAAGTCTATACTTTTGAAAATATATGATACTATAATCCAGGAGAAAAGTATGATCATACTGTGTATGGAAGACCCTATAAAATATGAGTAATTATATATGGATGAGTAAGCCTAGTAAAGTAGTGAAATGAAAAAAAATCCTTAATGACCATAAATGAGTATATGTACATGTTCCTAGCGGACCCACTCATACATATAAGTTAATTGGTAAACTACTAATGAACTATGATATTTAGGGAATATTTAGATCTGGTATAAATTTTAAAAGAGAAGTTTGAATTAAAAACTTACTTTAGTTTATAACAAAATGTTAAATAGTTGTTATTGGAAGTGGTAACTTAGCATAATGATACTCATTAAAGTATTAGTGTAATCCATGTGATGTATGATAGAACAAGTGTAGTACCTAGTACTAAAATCAGATGGTTGTTTTGTTTTGTATGCATGGGAGGAATGAATGAAGGAATTAGTTATCTAGGTTAAACCGTCAAGGTTCTCCAAAAGGTAACTAAGGAGATAAAGATGTGAAATTTTATGGCGAAGTATGTTACTACTTTACCAAACGAAATTCGCTCGAATAAAAACCATAAGTATATGAGTAATGCTTTCATCTTGTTTTTAATATTATGTATTTTGTTTACATACTGAAAATGAAAGTTCGGCTATAATACATTCAGGAGGAAATATAGACATTCTCTCTCTCTCTCTCTCTCTCTCTCTCTCTCTCTCTCTCGCTCTCTCTCTCTCTCTCTCTATATATATATATATGGAAATGATTAGCAATAGGCTTATGAAGATGCAAGTTGAAAACACTTGATTTGGTAAATAGAATAACCATTGGAATTAGGGGATCTCTTTATAAATTTGTGAAGTTATGAACATGTTTGTATTCTTAGCATGAGTTGTCTTGTTAAAAGATTTTTCACTCAAGGTATAAATGTTCCATTGTTAAGTATGTGTTCTATTTTGATAACACTAACAGCCAAATGGAAGTATATATAGAAATTTGGGTCTATGCATATCTAGCTTACTACTCATGAACATTGTGTAAGTTTGAATGTTTCCTTCACTGGTAACTATCGAAGGATAGATGAGTAAAGATGTTTAGATGTTATTAATATTTCAGTATAATAGGTGGATTAATGTTGTATGTGATGTTGTTTAATTCCTAAGTTGTAAATGTTAATTTTAGACTTAGGAAACTGGAGGTTGTGACGTAGCTAAATGACAGGGAAAGAGAATCCACTAGGGGAAGGGACAAATGGTTGGGATACTATGAGAACCCAGTTAGTAATGATGGGTTTCATCCCAGTTCCTTCGACACTTGAAGGAAAGTAAAATTATTTATGTATTAAACCTAAAAAAAACTAATAGTATCATCATTGTAAGACGAGGAGAGCGACCGCTGGCTACAAAATATTCTAGTAAGATATAAAACGTACCCTCTAGTATGAAGGTATATTTTATTAGATGGTCCTAGGTAAAATAAATCATTAATTATGAAATAGAAAAATAACGGATATCTATGACCCTCTCATAAAACGGAGAAGGGTTATTTATAGCTATAGGTGTAATAAGCTTAAAACTTTTATCATAACTATGGCATCAAATGCCAAAAGGATTATCTACAAGGTTGTACGAATAATTGAGTTTAAATGTTCAAAAGGAAGGGCTACGTGTTATAGTCACCTTAATAATACCGATCATTTTTATAGAAAATGATCATATACTTTTGTTACAAATAATTATATTACTTTTTATGCTACAAAAATTATATTATGATAAGGGTTTAATTATTGCAAAAATAACAATATAGTTATCAGATTTAATATCAATACTATGTAGGGCAAAAGGAGGAAATGTTCTTTAAAAAAGGTGAATATATAAATAAATATATATATATAAAAAACATGGATTTATGGTGTAGTGTTATGGGAGGGCGCGCTCCCTATTAAGAGAGTTGGGAGTTAAATGATTTGGTTAAAGCCTAGTGATGGAGCGCCATCTAAGTAAGCCTCCACCTCTCTCTCATTTGAGTGCCAAGTCTTGTGTTATGTTTTGCCACTTGTTGATTTTTTAAGGAAGGCCCATCAATTATAAAAATGGGGAAGTAGTCATGGTTTGGGGAGGAAGGTTGGTTAGGCGATCTCTACAAAAGATCGGTATTCATTTGGGATATTTATCTCCTTTATATCGTAGCTCATTGGGAAAGAAAAAAAAGAGATACATGCAGAAAAGAAGGGGGAATTCGGTAGATTGGAAGGGGATAATCCTTTGCTCAGCGCAAGAAGGAAGAAGCTACGCCATTTCTGTAGAGAAGGGTTTTACATAATTCCATATTCATCGCATCAAGAAAAATACGAATTTGCAGAGCTTCGGGTTGGAAGAAGTTTCAGTTGTTGATCATTGTTCTAAGAGTAAGTGATCTCTACTTTTGTTTATTAGTTTCTCCTCACATCATAGATATATGAACATTCTTTACTCGGTTACTTTGTAGAATTTGTTTGACCCAAGTTTACCTTTGCAATATAAGCATCTTAATGTTGCTTATTATTGGTTTTCGATAGATGCATTACGGTCTTACTATAATAGAGTCCTTTCGATCTTTGTTAAAGTTATACGGACAAGTCAATTTTTCCGCATCATTACCCCAGTATATTTAAATCCCCTTGAGGAATTATCCATGCGATCGTATATTTTTCTTAAGGTCGTTGTTCAACCAATCTTTGAGATCTAGACATCATTGTTAAGAGTTTTTAGTTTTGCAAGAGATACCTGGATCGATTTGTACGTTGTGACAAAGTTTGAAACACCTTGAAGATCTCAATCTACACCGATGTGTGACAGTATGATATATGGACATCTTTGTTAAGAGATTTTAGTTTTGCAAAAGATATCTGGATCGATCTGTACATAGTGACAGAGTTTGAAACACCTTGCAGATCTCAATCTACACCCATGTGTGATAGTATGATATCTGGACATCTTTGTTAAGAGATTTTAGTTTTGCAAAAGATATCTGGATCAATCCGTACATTGTAACAGAGTTTGAAACACCCTACAGATATCGATCTACACCCATCTATGAAAGTACGAGATCTGGACATCCTTGTTATGATATTTTATTATTACAAAAGATATATGGATTGATATGTACATTGTGACAGATTTTGAAACACCCTATAGATCTCGATCTACACCCATGTGTGACAGAGTTTAAAACACTCTGCAGATTCGATCTACGCCAAAATCGTTGACAGAGTAATAATACTCTACAAAATGTGATATAGCTTTATTCTATTTTCGATAGAGTTTGTATGGGTTATACAACAAATAATTATAGAAAACACGTCCTGTAGGTTGACACACTCTGTTTTTCAGTCGCCATACATCTTGGTAAGAACACAAGTTAGGATTATATGGTGAATGGTTTTAGGAATTGATCTACAATTTGATTCTTTGGGTAGTGAACCCTGGTTTTGTTTAAGTGATCCCTTCACTTGTATAAACTGTTGGTGAGACATTGTTGACCAACGCAACCTCAGTCGACAGGGTTTCGCCTCACTGTCGACACATATCGCAGTCTCCCTGGGCACCGGCCCGAGCAGGTTTGAGCCCGCCCAGCAACACCCGCAGAGTGGATGAGGTCTCACCCCAGGAGTCCAGGAAGAGCAGACGAAACCATGTTTCCGCCGAGGGAGGAAGAGAGTTGTGGCTATGCGGACTAGCTCTATTGCAGTACTTAACCAGAAACTTTAAGCATTCGACATGGAATTATAACATATTAATTAATCGCAGCATTTATCATCACAGCAACAGTAAGCAGACATTGCATCAATAAAATATAACAACATTCATATATCGCAACATTGCACAAAGATAGTACCAAAACATCATCATTGTATTACTGTTAGCCATATACCAGAAGCAAAACCATAGATCTTGATATACATTCACCTTCTTCTAGCTCGTCAACTACTGTCTCTGTCTCATCTCTATCTATCATCTCCACATATGTATGTGTCTCTAACACTTACAATTCTCATCTATTTATAGGCTTCTGCCATTACAATATTTGTCCGCTTACAAATGACTTCCTAATTGACACTATGGACAAATGACCAACTATCTAACTGACTTGGTCCAAATGACCCAAAAACCCGCATACCGCGGTACAATTGACTCAACATTACATGACATATAGTCCAAGTGACCCAAAAACCCACCAACTGCGCTATACTTTAACACAAAATACTCCTTCCATGCCCTCATCCGATGTGTCACAGAGTCAGCCGTACCGCAACAATTCCCCATCGAACTGCCTGCCAACAGGCCCCCAACACAATCTTGTGGCTCACCTTCAAGCCACGTCAACTGCTAGATATCATGCATGCCGTGGTCTTTATGTTGAAGTCTGCATATGGCTTTTCAACATTCTGCACCAGCACCTTGGCATCCGTAGCTACTACCTGATTGGTGATCACATTGTCGGCCGATGGGTGATCGGTAAGCTTGTCCATGACCTGCTGTCGATACTTTTGAACTACTTGTAGAGCTTCACTGGCCTGTAGCACCAATTTCCCGCCAATGTCTTGGAATTCTTCCAACTGGGCCGCACATATCTTATGTCGTTCATCTGCCTTAGCAACCCGTTGTTGCAAGTCCTTTAGCTCGTGTGACTTAGCAACTTGCTCCATTGGTGGCAGGGTTCTGATCGCAGCCTTTAATGTGGCCACCTGGCCCTCCACTTCCTGCTAGAATTTAGTGAGCTATTCAACTTGCTCATCGTGAACGATGCAGCCCCAAAATTGTACCGTCTCGATGGTGAGTTGAGTTTCCTGTGCTTCCAGCTCCTCCATCTGGGTGGCAACTTCCTCAAGTGCCCTCCTTCGTTCATCCACCTCGGCCTGAGGCGTACCTGGTTTCAACTGAACCTTCAACATGTCATTCTCCTATCGTAACTGAACAATGACAGTTCCCAGTCGCTACACCTATTGGAGCACGTCGATCTTAGGAATGGGCTCTAGTGTATCCTGGCATGCATCACAAATCATCGTCTCTAACTTCACAGTATAGTCCCACAGACGGGTCTTCTCTACGCTCAGAAAATCCCGATCCTTTTTAAGTTCTTCAAGTGCACAAGCCTTCTCAGCCCGCTCCTTCTTAATGTCGGTTTCAAGGTCATCCACTACTTTCCATGCTGTAGCAGCCCTGCTAGTAAGCTCGTCAATAGTGGTGGTTGCAGCCACCTCGCTTTCATGCAATTGTTGATAGCTCTTGCTGATTTCATGCATTCTATCCGCCATTTCTTGGGAGGCGACCCTCTGCATTGTCACCAATGCCATTGCCGGTAGTTCATTAACATTGACAGTCACCTGGGAAACCATCTACAGCACAGTTTGCAAAGTCTCATTGTCGGTCACAACCGCATTTGGGAGAATGTTGATATTCTGGACCCGAGGCGTGCTGTGGATTGTGACCGTCTCCTGCATGGGTACATTACTGGGATCCTTTTGTAACACTGCGTGACACAAAGAATCCATACAAGCTGCAATCGTAGAGAATCCCTCTTCCACCTTGATAGACATCTTGTCGGTAGCCGCTATGGCTGCATGGTTGAGGGCTATCATTAACCGGCCCAACTGCGCCTCCACTGGTAAAGACATACCACTAATCGTCGCATGCTCGTGGTGCCATTTTGATCGATTTTCTTCAAGAGCACGGTCGCTATCATCCATCTTTAGTGTTCTGGTCGACTCGTGATCAGAATCATGACAACTCTGCTAATCCTGCGCTGGTTCAGGACCCAATGGTGGACCTCCAGCGTCAATCTCTGCTGAACTCATTGGCTGTCGCAGGCCTCCGACCACTCATTCACAATAACCTCCAAATATTCTGTTGTCACCTTATACTTTGTCTGCAACCACTGTTGATCAGTATCCCGGCAAGCTTGGATATGTATGACACTGGGCCATGTTGCAAATGCCATGATGGGTTTGAACCGTGCCACAGTCTCTTCAGATATTCGTGGAACCTGTGTCGCTGTGTCACAAAGCATTTCCGAATACAGCCAAAACTATAATTGGCACTCCCAGGTTTGATCGGGCTCTCGTACATACCATAAATTCTGATAACGCGCCCCTCATTGTTCCGCTGCAGCCGAGCAGTCCATACCCTAGTAAGTGTCGGGCTCTTTCCATGCAACTAGAGCAATCAATAGCAATAGTCAACTATATGAGAAAGCACCTCTACCCACTTGGACCGTTGCAATGTCCTCCATTAGTTGATTCAAGAGATATAGGGACCAGTTCATCTGCACTCCTTCCGCACATTGCTCTGCACAAGTAACTATTCCTGAATTACATTGGTTAGGGTGACCTGCCCTAATCACCTTACAGGACAGGATCTCAATGCCTGTGAGTACCTCCTGATCGTTGCAGCTACTGGTGTGATACCCACGCCCATCCGATTCCAAGTTGTACTTCTGTGCCAACTGACATGCCCGCTTCTTTTCATTTTCCTTCCCTTGAATAAACTGCGCTGGATCGACGCCATTCTTAGGCAAGCCGGTAATGAATGAAATCAAGTCAACAATGACCGGGACCTCTTTGTCTAGCCATAATGAACCCCCATGGAAGCATGACAAGAGCTGCTTTACACAGGCACCAACTTCCGCTAGGTGCCCAAAATGCGACATGTTAATTAGCCCTAACAAACCAGCCTGCCGCAATCCGCGTGCCCACTCGTGTATCTTTGGAGCCAGTGAATGGCAAGTCTCAGGAACATATGGTGCTGATGCAATTTCGGGGTGGGCCACCATGTTGTGGTCCTCGTAGCACAGGCGCATCAGCGCCAGCCCAATATCCACAGAGCACTCCATCCCAGCTGGGAGTGCGGGCATCTTCACACTGTATTTTTGTTTCGGGTTTATCTTACGTGGGGTGGCATCTGGCCGAACAGGAGGGATGTAACCAAAGATATTACCAGCTGACTATCCCAGCCATTGGGCAGAGGGATGAATGGTGCGACTAGACTGCCCCACCTGCTCCAGAGCTTCGCCAGCCGCCGCAGACCACATCAACCTCTTACTCTGCGAGGATTTAGAAGGCTGACCTCCTCAGTGCTTCTTAGCAACACCAGATGCTCCTACCAGCATGTTGGCAACCTCAGCTCCAAGATCAACGGTGTCCAAGGACACAGCTTCTCGTCCCACGGCAACCAAAACGAATGGAGACTCCACTTCACTGCTAATGTCCACTGTCTCTAGTTTTCCTGGCATACCTCACCACTCCTCATTATATACTTATCAGCAACTGGCTCAAATCACTACAACACTCTACAACAACACTTGTTACTAATTCCTTGGTGTCTTCCGACCAACGCTAAGCCATACTTATAGCATCTAACCAAATCCACCGTAATCATGACTAAATCATGCATTAACTCAACCAAATCATGTATTAATGACGCAAATCCGTCATCGATCCTGTCCACCGATCGGCCAGATCTGCCATTAATGCCCATCACTTGAACATTGTCGTTAATCAACTGTTTAAACTTTTGGCATTTATTACTGATGTGACCTGGTCGCAATGCTTCCATGTGTCTCCGACTACTTCAAACTTGTGGCACAAGCCTCCCTGCTTGCGCATACCTTCTTCTGTTGGTGTGCCATCTACCACCAAGCAACTTGCAACACACCGCTGTTTTTTTTGTTTTTTTGTTTTGAACCCGATGCGACGCAGGCATCACACAACACATATTTCATTAAATTTGGAATTATACAAGGGAGCTAGAATTTAGAACTTCAACAAGATTGAGTTTTCAAAAAATGAAAAACCAAAAAATTACTTAATTCACTCATTTCAATCTTTATATTCACCATTTTTTTATAATATTATCAATATAAGCTATATAAAATCAAATTTATATAAAGTTGAAGCATATCTTCCTAATATTAAACTTAGATTCCTTACATTATTTTATTATTATAATTTTTTAATTTGTAATAATATTTGAGTTGATCAAGGTTTACCTCATCTCATGAACAATATATGTTGCAAGAAATTTCTTACCTATTAAGTTATCTAATAGCATTATTTGTATGTTGAAATTATTAACCATTTTATTTATAATTTGATAAAGCATATATTGTGCATGTGTTGAATTACCATATTAGTAAGAGATTGTCTCCATTTTAGAGTGACCTACAAAGTTATTTAATGATATAGCAGTCAATGTGTTTGTTACTGTAACAAATTTATGTATTGGCATAGTAACTTATTAATTCCCAATCTTGATAATGGGTGGCTAGAACATGGGGATTTTTTCTCAACTTCAAGAAACAACAAGAACTGGAAATGCCTAGGAATTGGCTGAAACCTCTAATACCATGAAAAATTATTATCTCATATAGTCACTGTAATATTGAAGCTGTGGATGAGGACACTACCCCTAATCATATTTAGAATATTGACTAGAAAAACAATTAGTAACATATACACAAGCAACAACATGGAAAACTAGGTCATACTCTATTTTATTTTCTTCCCTTTATATGTATTGTCGAGTACGGATCTAGAATTTAGAACTTCAACAAGATTGAGTTTTTAAAAAATGAAAAACCTAAAAATTACTTAATTCACTCATTTCAATCTATATATTCACCATTTTTTTTACAATATTATCATTATAAGCTATATAAAATCAAATTTATATTAATTTGAAGCATATCTTTCTATGCTTAAACTTAGATTCTTTACATTATTTTATTATTATAATTTGTAATTTGTATTAATATTTCTTACCTATTAATTTATCTAATGGCATTATTTGTATGTTGAAAGTATTAACCATTTTATTTATAATTTGATAAAGCATATATTGTGCATGTGTTGAATTACCATATTAGTAAGAGATTGTCGCCATTTTAAAGTGACCTAGAAAGCTATTTAATGACATAACAGTCAATGTGTTTGTTACTATAACAAATTTATGTATTGGCATAATAACTTAGTAATTCTCAATCTTGATAATGGGTGGCTAGAACATGGGGGGTTTTGCTCAACTTCAAGAGACAACGAGAACTGGAAATGTCTAGGAATTAGGTGAAACCTCTAATACCATGAAGACGTATTAGCTCCTATAGTCATTGTAATATTGTACTTGTGGATGATGACACTACCCCTAATAATCTTTAGAATATTGACTAGAAAAATAATCAATAACATATCTACGAGCAACAACATGGAAAATTAGGTCATACTCTATTTTATTTTCTTCCCTTTATATGTATTGTCTATTGTATGCCTTAGGACATTTTTGTCAAGTATATAGCACAATAGGTACTTAGGCACCTCACTTTTTCCCTTCATTTTATGGGATTATTATGAGCCCACAAGTTTCTACATGTTTTGGACATTGTTAACTATCAATTATTACTTTGGATTATGTTGATTGGTTAAGCCTAGATTCCTTTTTATAATATAAATATAATCATCTAACATTTAAAGAAATATTCATTATTCAATACTATATATTATGATATGTGGTTGGCACTATTTTAGAGCCAACAAGAGAAAATATTGCATTGGATAAAGTCTAAGTATACCAATTAAGGTCAAAAAAAATTATTAATTAGAATATAAATTTTATAGTACAATTGGTTTTTTTTCAAATACATGAAGAAAGAGGGAAAACCCATTCTAGTTATTGCAAGTGTCTAGTATTTATTTTTGAAATGTTTGAACATATTACATTGAAAAAACATTAACTAGCTACTCCCATAGTAAAGTTTTTATAGACAAAGTCTATAATATGTTGTATGTCCAGTATTTATTTTTGAAATGTTTGAACATATTACATTAAAAAACATTAATTAGCTATTCCCATAATAAAGTTTTTATAGACAGTCTATAATATGTTGCTTGTAAGTGCTTTACTGGACTCCATTAACCAAGTTTGATGGATCGAAAAGTGTGGTACATTTGAAATCAATGAATTAGAATAGAAACATTGAAGTACATTTTTGTTTCTTACAAATACAAAAGTGAAAACCCACTAAACTTATTAAAAGTGCATTTAACAATCAATTTTTTTTATAAGTATCTGTGTGTCATTTAACAATCAAAATCAAATTATTATGAATTTTTATTGGTAGTGCATTTAACAATCAAAATATTTTATAAGTATTTGTGTGTCATTTAACAATCAAAATCAAATTATTATGAACTTTTATTGGTAATTTTTATTGGAAACATTTTACAGATGTCAAAAGAAAATATTTTATAAGTCTAGACGTGTTTTTTAATGATCAAAATAAATAATTTTGTTATGAATTGGAATAGAAACAAAGTAGTACAGTTTAATTTATTTTATTATAATATATATTCATGAAGTGTTTGAATGTATTATATTGAAAAGAATACGAATTAGCTAGCCCAACATTATCGTTTTAATAGATCGTATCTAGAAGATGATGCTTTTAAATGTATTATTGAACTTGATTATCCAAGTTTGATGGAGTGAGAAGTTATGTCGATCTAGACAAAGCATTGAAATTTGTAATTTCCATGTTATATATTGTTTGGTGTTTGAACGTATTACATTGAAAACAATGCTAATTAACTCCAATATAGTTTTAATATGACAAATTAACTCCAATATAGTTTTAATAGGCCAAAACTAGAAGATATTGATTTTAAGTGCATTATTGGACTTGATTATCCAAGTTATGGGAGAAGTTATGTTAATATAAACAAATCATTGAAAGTTTAATATTTCATGGTGTCATGTAATTTGCATGAAGTATCGTCACATGAATACATTGCAATTTAAACAAAATTTTCATATTTGTACCAAATAATATAAAACTCCTCAAATAAATTTGAAGAGAATATTCAATATACAAGAAAAATTGAAAAATGTTTCTTCATGTATTAATTGGTCCTCCAAAGAACAAAATTACATCCATGAATCATCTCCACCTAATCTCATGTTATTCGTTCAAGTAGGTCAAGGACAGCTTGTACACCATGTTTATTTATCTTGGCCTTCTTGCAATGTTCTTTCTTAGCCATCCATGCCCAAACTATGGTATCAATTGGAATAGATCCAAGCTCTATGTCATCAGGATTTGGTACCCAATATTCTTCTAATACTTTTCCATTGTATTTCCCTGAACCGGGCTTCCACCAATCAACTTTAACATGAAGAGGATCACTTTCATCATCTTGAAATATATTTGAGGTGGCTTTTGCCATCCAAATCATCTCCCCTTCTTCCTCGTTTCCTGATCTAACTAGCAACATCTTTCATTTCTCAACATCATTAATAGGGTTGAATGTTGTCTTTGGCTTATTGCACTTGGGTCCAACATACACGGGTTCACCTGTCATAGTATCAAAATCCCCATCCATAATATTTGAGATTGCATGAAGCGCATTACGACCAACATCTAGAGTTTGCCTTGTCTTGGGCCAGAAATCCTCATAAGATGAATCATGATCATTGTAATCTTCATATAAAGTATCAAGAACTCTTTCCCAATACTCTACCTTATTTTTCCATTCTGGTGTAACAATTGGCAAATCCTCACCACCCATTGTGTCTTTCCACATTTTTATGTATGATGTTATTCCTTCTTTTAGTTCTTTTAAATAGATTTCATTCTCTTTGGGATGTAAGAAAGATGGCTTCCCTATGGGCAGTTTAGATTGACCTTCATCGTCTGTATTCCATAACTCAACTGGTTCTGACCACTCAACATCTCTTATGGATTCTTTATACCTTAATACCGGAACATCATTGAGTACAAGAAATTGGAAGTACTGAACATTAAGATGTCCAACTAGTGCATTTTTTCCTTCCTTGATGTATCCATTAAGGAATCTTTTGAAGTCATACACCTTATCAATCAGTTTAGGTGGAAACACTCTTTTTTCTTCAATTTTGCGATATGTATCCATCATCTCAGGTAGAGAATATATATCTTTACTTTTCAAGCTGGAAGACATAGTACTGGTTCAACTTCGGCCTCTGAAAACGTTTTCTGAGATAGTACGGTCTGTGTACTACCTGTCACTTTTCACAAAATTTCATTTGGAGCTTCCTAGCCCAAGTTATGACCTTTTTCCCAAGGTCACCTGATTTTGACTCAGATCTGGAAGAGGCAGAAATGCTATATTGTACAGATCATAAATCACAAATTACAACGAATTAGAGGTTGTCCTTTGGACACAAGTTACCTGGAGATCTTAGCTTCGGCCTGTAACAATTTCAGATCTGAAAACTTCGCCAAAATGGATTTATAGCGAAAGTGCTACGATGACTGGTTTTTGCTATATCAAGCCCTAGCATCGTAAGTGCAACAAGTGTCATACATGCCATATCATGCCTTCTTTCAGGCTAGCTCTGATACCATGTTAAATTTTCAGAATTTACTTCAATCTGATCTAGGATCTTAACTGAGAGAACAACATGTACAGCATATCTACAGCATATCAATCATGGAGACAATAATGCAAGCACACAAGAGACACACAGATTTACTTGGGGAAAACCATAAAGGTGAAAAACCCCAATAACTTCCTCAGAGATAGATAGAGCAATGATACAACCAACCAAGAGAGATAGCCATAACCTAGCAGTAGATCCTCCTCCTCCATAAGTGCGCCACTCCTCCTTGAGTGCATGTGTGAGAAGTGAGTGAGCAAATAGAGTGCCTCCCGCACTCTATTTATACTTGACTTGACTTGCCTTTTTACCTAACTCATGTAGGCTCGAACTTAACCACATAACATAATGCTGAGTGGGCCGACCCCCAATAGGGTGGTCTAATAACCCTTTGACCCACATGGCCGACCCCCAATAGGGTGGTCTAATAACCCTTTGACCCACATGGCCTATACAGAGCCGACCCCAAATAAGGTGGTCTAATAACCCATCAAGTATAAGTTACGACACTTACAATATAAGTGATGACACTTCCTTATAGAGGAATCATACCATCTCTATAGGATTACAATATACATATATGTGAAATACATTCCGAAGTTACATATACATCAACACTCCCTCTTAACTAGGAAGGTATTTCTCAGCACAGTTCTTCTAGCACAAGTCATCTTCTTTGGATCATCGTCACTGGATAATCGTCATCGAGTCATCATCATCGTCACTGCTGCTGCTATCTCAATCAATCTTTGAATCTACTCGTCATAGGAAGTTCTACAGAGCCAGTCCTTTTTCATACTGGATGTAGGCCCACCACCTGCAGGTCTTCGTCATTACTGGCCATACTGTGGAATCCTCGGGACTTTTACGTGTGTCACAAAACCTCGAAAGAGCATCCCAGGCTGTTACGAGCACACAACTCTACCTATAGGATCTCCCAGGGCGCTATTACATGTGACCCCACCACAAAACCTCGCAAGAGCATCTCAGGATGTTACGAGTACACAACTCCGACCTGAAATCTCCCAGGGCGCTATTACATGTGGTCCACCACAAAACCTCGCAAGAGCATCTCAGGATGTTACGGGTACACAACTCCGACCTGAAATCTCCCAGGGCGCTATTACATGTGGTCATGGAAAAACCTCGCAAGAGCATCCCAGGACTGATTACGGGCACACAGCCCAACCTATCGGATCTCCCAGGGCGCTATTACATGCCATAGGACAAAACCTCGCAAGAGCATCTGCCAGATATCCCAGGGCGCTATTACATGCCATAGGCAAAACCTCGAAAGACTATCTGCAGATCTCCCAGGGCGCTATTACATGTCCTCCCAGAGCAAAACCTCGAAAGAGCATTTGCCAGATGTCCCAGGGCACCGATATTACATGCCATAGGCAAAACCTTGAAAGACCATATGCAAATCTCCCAGGGCGCTATTACATGCTCATCTGCACAACCTGATCCACGGCCATAGAGTATCAACCTGATACTCACCATACATCATCCTGATGTATCCATGATCATCCTGATCATCATCACTGCAACGTCCTGCTGCATGTCATCTGGAGCAACATCCTGAAGCTCGTCATCCATGATCATCCTGATCATCACTGCAACATCCTGCTGCTTGTCATCTGGAGCAACATCCTGAAGCTCGTCATCCATGATCATCCTGATCATCACTGCAACATCCTGCTGCATGTCATCTGGAGCAACATCCTGAAGCTCGTCATCCATGATCATCCTGATCATCACTGCAACATCCTGCTGTATGTCATCTGGAGCAACATCCTGAAGCTCGTCATCCATGATCATCCTGATCATCAATGCATCTACCTGATGTATACCAAGTATCTACCTGATACATATCATCATACATGATCCTCCTGATCATACAATGTATCCACCTGATACAAATACATGATACATGTCACCATACATGATCCACCTAATCATACAATGTATCCACCTGATACAAATACATGATACATGTCACCACACATGATCCACCTGATCATACAATGTATCCACCTGATACATATACAGATACATGGTCCAAGCATCCAACATGATGCATATACAAAATACATACACATGATCCAACTGATCATATCCAGCATCCAACATGATGCATACATACATACATAAAAATGATCCAACTGATCATATCCAGCATCCAACATGATGCATACATACATACATAAAAATGATCCAACTGATCATATCCAAGCAGAAACCAGAACATCATCCTGATGCTCATCATCCAGCGCTTACATCCATAGCCATGTGAAGGATCCTCCTTCCAACATGCTTGGAATGGCTTCAGCAAAAGTGTCCATCACTTCTTCCTCGAAGTGTCCTCGATCTGAAGAACGCCAAGCCTCTCTCTGAAGTACTCGAACTTCACTCTGGCTAGTGGCTTCATCAGCACATCTGCAATCTGCTCGTCCGTCGCAACATACAGAAGCTTCACAGCTCCTCTCTGCACCATATCCCTGATATAGTGATATTTTATCTCTATGTGTTTCGACCTGTCATGAAACATTGGGTTCTCGAACAGCTTCACACAACTCTAGTTATCACAGAAGATACCAGTAGCCTCCAATAGGAGATCAAATAACTCAGACAGTAGCTTTCGTAGCCATACTGCCTTACAACTAGCTGAACAGGCTGCAACATACTCTGCCTCAGCTGTACTCAGTGCTACGCAGGACTGCTTCCTGCTGAACCAAGAGATCACACCTGATCCCATACTGAAGCAACACCCAGATGTGCTCTTCCTATATGCAGCACTGCCATCCCAATCTGAATCAACATAACCCTGCAGGTTAAACTTTTGATTTGCCTCATACTTGAGCCCATAATCCACTGTACCCTTCAGGTACCTCAGAACATGCTTTACAGCAACCAGGTGAACACTCCTCGGATCCATCAGGAACTGGCTCAATGTGTTCACAGCAAAGCAAATGTTCGGTCTTGTGTTCGTCAGGTACATCAAGGACCCAATCATCTGACGATACATGGAGACATCAACCGGCTCAGATGAAGCATCACATAGAAGCTTCAGATTCGATGCCATAGGTGTGGCCATGGCCTTGCAATCCATCATCCTGAACCTCTTCAGGATCTCTACTGCATACTTCCCTTGTCCAAGGAAGATTCCTTCTGCACTCTGCCACACCTCCATGCCAAAAACAAATAGTGCATCATCCCCAAGTTCTTCATCTCGAACTCGGTAGTAAGCTTCCGCTGCGTGTCGGCAATCAATCTATCTTCACCATACCAAGTTCTGCACATATATGATTTCCTATCATGTGTCTCAGAACCAAGTGGCTTCTCTACACACACTTCTTCAACTACACCATTCAAGGAAGCTGTCTTGAATCCATCTGGTGTATCTTCTATTTCATCACTTTTATATTTCTCAATGCTGCCATCTGCAACATGCTTGATCTGATAGTTCCATTTGGAAGTCATAGCAAACTTCCCTTCATGTCTTGGGATTACATTCCAAACATCATTCTTCATGATCGACGGATCATGGCATTTCATTTCTTCATCCCAGATCCTGGGAACTTCAATATCTTCAATATCTTTGTTGCTAGAACAAATGTTGTAGTTCTTCTTTTGTAGGAGATGGCATACGATCTTTCCTACACAACAGGTTAAATTGCATGATTAGAAAACATCTCATAGTTTTCAGAACAAATTCTTACACATAAAGAAATATGCCATACAGTCATGCAATTATCTTAGCCAATGCTTCAATACAACATTTATCCATATTCCGTAACTTTCTAGATGCCTTCCAATCTCTACCAGAACATTGTTAAGAGTGTGCACAACTCCCAACATGTCAGCAAAGAGGTTTCATTCTAGATAAGTAGCAATGGAATGTTGTATAGTGCCATAGGCCACTTACCCATGTATATTAGTAGTATACTATTCATTAATGCAACTATTCTAATATGCATAATACACAACCTAATTCTAGGAACATCAGTATATACATTATTGAACAGTATTATTTAAACAAACAAATATGCAAGAAATGATGATTAAAATACTTATCTTTCTTTGTTCGTTGGGTGGACTCCCTCTGAGTCTTTGATTCCTTGCAGGAGCTGTTGGAGTCCTAATCTGAAGTAGCTTCTTCTACACTTTTCTGTTGTGGAATGTAGAAAGATGGTCAACTCCCTCTAAATATCTGCATCCTTGCATTAACTACTGAAGTGTGCTCCTTTGCTTTAGGAACAACTAGAGTGTGCTCCCTCTTGATCTTTGCTTCCTGGATTACCTGTCCTTGAACTTACATTCATCCTTGGTCCCTATGCATGCTTATTAGTATCATGATTGTGTTATTCTTGTGATTTCATATAAAATCATACATTCATTAGTATACTATTAAAACACAATAATCTCAAGCATGTATAGTCATGATCATTTCAAACATAAATGATAAGCATTAGCATTCAAGGTTTATGTAGGATTCTTATGGTTAGTCAAATCATAAGAAGCATAACATGTCTAAACCTGTAGTTACTCAAACCTATGACTCTTCAGGTTAGTTGAATCATCAATCAAGATAAGAGATATAATATGTGATTATTCAAACCTATACCTTCATGATTCTTCTGGTTAGTCATATCATCAATTATGGTAAGAAACATAATATGCATACAACCATGATTATTCAAACCTATGACTCTTTGTGAATAATCATTATAAACAACACAATAGTATAAGATCCTAACACAAGGTAGGATTCTATATTAATATAGGAAAAACATACCTGGATTAGCATGCATACTCACATGATGTATTCTTGTTCTTCTTCAATGACTTGTGCTAGTAACCTGTATATCTCATAGGTTAACTATTACAAAATCAAGTTATACATACCTCGTAAATGGATCTTCTATGAGATCAATGACAATGGATGAATCTTTGTCCTCATGTTATCATGATCATATGTTCTTGGACCAGAACATGATTTGTCTTTCTTGGTGTACCTTTCATGTTAGTAGACAACATAAACCTCATACAACACCATAATGCATTAGTACAATCATAAGTGTCAACACCCTAATCAATGCATATTTTCTATCGTGCATTCATAGTTTTATTAAGGTGATATGACAAGTCTAAAATCAAGATTGTACTAACCGTAGTAACATGAAGACAAACATACCATAAAATTAATCATGAACAAATCTCAAAACATACCTCGATGAGTCATACCTGTCGAGATCGCTTGTAATCTTCTTATGTAAGGCCTTAGCCTCATCTCCCTCTAAAACAGGAACTTCTTCACTTATGCAGGTGACCAATCCATCTTCTTCTAGGATTAACCCAATCCACTTGATTTGCAAGAAATGGACCTGGAGCTGGATATGGGTTTGTCAGAGAAACCCCAAAAATTCAAACTTTGAATTTCAAACTTCCGAAAGGATAGGAATATGCACCTTGATGAGCTGATCAAACTGGTATATTCAGAATTTGAAAACTGTAAAGTTTCACTCCTCAATTTTGCCTTTGAAACTTTCGGATTCACTGGACGTGACCTTAAACTGGGGTTTGATGAAGCCCACTCTTCTGCCCAATCAAAAAGTTTGATCCAAATCTCTAAGCTTCTATTTTTCTGAGGAGCTTCCAGCCGTGGTCACAGATTTCAAAAATTCCCATTTTTACAGAAGCCCTAATTTTCCACTTTTCTGATCAAAGTCCCGAACTAGGGTCTAATCAAGCCTGGACTTCTGCCCAACCAAAAATTCTGATCTTGGTCTCTAAATATCTATTTTGATGAGTAGCATCCAGCCGTGGTCTCCGATTACAAAAATTCCAACTTTCTCCGAAGCCCTAAATTCCGGAAGCCATGAATGAAGGTACCAAAAAATAATTCTGTTTTGACAGAAATATGTACCTGATTGTTTCTAGTGTAACTCCAAAATTTTCGATCCACAGGGTCTAAAAAAGTTTCCTGAGATAGCCTGACCTGTTACCTTTCCATCCTAACAGGTTTGACCTCAATTGGATTCTCTGAGAGAGAGTTATTCCAAGTGTCGCAACGTGACCTGTTTTGGGATAAAACAGGAGAGCGAACTTGTACGGCGTGACACGTGTCACTATTTGAACTTCGGCCTTTGGAAAAGTTTCCTGAGATATCTCGGCCTGTTATCTTTCCATCCTGACAGGTCTGACCTCAATTGGACTCTCTGAGAGAGAGTTATGCCAAATGTCGCAACATGACCTGTTTATGGGATAATACAGGAGAGCGCACTTGTACGGCGTGCCACGTGTCACTGGTTCAACTTCGGCCTCTGAAAACGTTTTCTGAGATAGTACGGTCTGTGTACTACCTGTCACTTTTCACAAAATTTCATTTGGAGCTTCCTAGCCCAAGTTATGACCTTTTTCCCAAGGTCACCTGATTTTGACTCAGATCTGGAAGAGGCAGAAATGCTATATTGTACAGATCATAAATCACAAATTACAACGAATTAGAGGTTGTCCTTTGGACACAAGTTACCTGGAGATCTTAGCTTCGGCCTGTAACAATTTCAGATCTGAAAACTTCGCCAAAATGGATTTATAGCGAAAGTGCTACGATGACTGGTTTTTGCTATATCAAGCCCTAGCATCGTAAGTGCAACAAGTGTCATACATGCCATATCATGCCTTCTTTCAGGCTAGCTCTGATACCATGTTAAATTTTCAGAATTTACTTCAATCTGATCTAGGATCTTAACTGAGAGAACAACATGTACAGCATATCTACAGCATATCAATCATGGAGACAATAATGCAAGCACACAAGAGACACACAGATTTACTTGGGGAAAACCATAAAGGTGAAAAACCCCAATAACTTCCTCAGAGATAGATAGAGCAATGATACAACCAACCAAGAGAGATAGCCATAACCTAGCAGTAGATCCTCCTCCTCCATAAGTGCGCCACTCCTCCTTGAGTGCATGTGTGAGAAGTGAGTGAGCAAATAGAGTGCCTCCCGCACTCTATTTATACTTGACTTGACTTGCCTTTTTACCTAACTCATGTAGGCTCGAACTTAACCACATAACATAATGCTGAGTGGGCCGACCCCCAATAGGGTGGTCTAATAACCCTTTGACCCACATGGCCGACCCCCAATAGGGTGGTCTAATAACCCTTTGACCCACATGGCCTATACAGAGCCGACCCCAAATAAGGTGGTCTAATAACCCATCAAGTATAAGTTACGACACTTACAATATAAGTGATGACACTTCCTTATAGAGGAATCATACCATCTCTATAGGATTACAATATACATATATGTGAAATACATTCCGAAGTTACATATACATCAACAGTCTTCATGGGTGTGTCCCACGAGCAAGAACCCAACCTCAATAGTGATGAAGACACCAAGTGTAGTGAGAAGTGATAGAAACATGAAAAGATAACAATTTTTATTATCACTTGCTGCATTATCCAATTGTAACAATAAATGTGGAGGAAGAGGTTTAAAATCGATATCTTGATTTTCTAATCTTCCATGAGATAAAAGTTCAACCTTGTACACTCTACATTTTGAGTAAATAGAGGTGTCAAGTAATGCATTTGAAAGTGGGTTTCTTGAACTTCCACTCTCATAAAGAAGATCACCATACATATCAAGATGTGGGTCTTCAAGGTCCCTAAAGCACTTAGCAAGTGATGTAATGGTAAATTGTGATCCCATATGTACAAATGGTAGGGAGAAATGACCAAAACCTCCTGTCTTATGCCCATGTGTTAGCATACCTGTCAATGACAAACCCAAGTTTATTCCTACAATAGATTTTGATTTGACGCGTAGCCTTGGAATTGAAGTCTTTGTTTTATCGATTTTATCATGGATAATACTCAAATACTCCTTTGGAAACCTCTCTGACATGATTCTGTGGGCATAGTAGCAATGTCTTCTGCACATAACGATCTTGTTATGTTTGTTCAATCTAGCGCATGCCGTTTCTTCCAACTCTTTTGTAGTTGTTGACTTCATTTGTGCTTTCAACACAATACATTCACCACATTTACTGAAGTTGGTGTTCTTTGAGAATGCCACGTCTCGAAAATGAGTGTTCCAAATCTTGCTCATTGTTGGTTGTGATATTAATGGACGATTGAGTTTTTCCAAACCCACATTGATCTCTTTTAACAAAGAGCTTTGTGTGTAAGTCGAAGGCAACAATCTTAGAGGAGAAGAAGTTCCATCTGCTTCGACTTGATGTGTTTGGTTTGGCAAAAAATCTGAATTGTCCATTACAATTTTATGTAGTATTTCTATGGCCGACACAGTTTGTGCACGTGCTTTACATGTATTGGTGTTACCATGAATGGATTCCATATGTTCTTGTTCAAAATTATGTTGGTAGCTATAGAAGGTGCTTTGAGGAATCTTATGTATCTTGTACCATGCTTTCTTACAAATAACATTACCATCAAATCTCATGTCCTTTACTTTTCTAATAATAGGAGGTAGGCCATGGCCATGGCTCATTGACATGATAGTGTTTGAAACAAGTGAATTCAATACAAATTCCCTGATACCATTTTTGTCTTTGCATTCCATATCCCTTCTAGCATTTGCAATGGCATTCCTATCCACATGTTGAAGACAATCTTGTTTACAACATTCATCTGCAGCCAAAAGTCGGACTTCTTTCTCTTTATCTATCTTCGTTTGACGTTTTCCAACTTTTTCTCTTGTCATAGCTCGTTTAATCTTTTTATATGGCCTCGATGCATTAAGAACATTGACATCTTGATCTTTTTTATTATAAAGATCCCCATCCCATTGGTATAAAGGACTTGTATCCTCTATAACATCCCATATCAGCATTTCCATGGGTGGCTCTTTGTACTTTGTCTTGACCCTTAACATCTCACCTATGTTGTCCACCAATTTATGTATTGGCCATCTAACCAATCCATGTATAGACTTATCCCCAATCTTGCATCTTTCGCAATACCCATGTATCTCTTCCACAAAAACACCAAAGTTATCTTCACCTAGTGTTTCACCCACAACCATGTCATCCTCATGGACATTAACTATCATTCCTTTGGCAATGCACATAATTGTTCCTATGCATCCATGTGTAAGAGAAACCCTTGTACATGTGAATGCAGCCCTATCTTGTGGAATATTTATGGGTTGATCTTCACAATGAGGTTTCAAATCTATTTCTGGCCAAATCTCATAAGATTCTATTGCACCCCCTAGTGTTTCCTCAAATCCAGTTGGATGTGGTAAAGGAGCATCATTTTTTAACACCTTCTCAATTCTAACCACT
Organism: Larix kaempferi; assembly: GCA_027924585.1. Taxonomy (NCBI): domain Eukaryota; kingdom Viridiplantae; phylum Streptophyta; class Pinopsida; order Pinales; family Pinaceae; genus Larix; species Larix kaempferi. The sequence goes on along the minus strand of BSBM01001312.1, from coordinate 6,222,812 downwards.
ATGCATCCTTTCTTTACAATCTTTCCATGAACCTTATTCCCAAGTTCTGTATTGAATATGGAGCCCTCACCCACCTTCACTCCATGTTGTAAAAGATCTACTTTGTCTCCAATAGAAAATGTTGAACAAACATTTGCACCTGTACACCAAACATAACAAACTTAGTATTTTCTCAAAAAAACATTCAATAAACTATGAATAATTCTTAACACATGCTTTGGTATTTGATTTACCTATGGTGTGCCTCAAATCTGTAGTCCTCCATGGATGTGTGTCCCCTTCATCAACATATTCCACAATCAAATGTGGTTGAGTGACATCAATTATCAAAACCATAACATATCCTGCAACAACCCTTCCTCCACCATAATAAGTTCCAACTTCTGTAGATTCAACCTTTCCTAGCCCAATAACTTGACCATTAACCAGGAGGTCGACATAGTCCCCTTTTGTGAAAATTATACTTGCAGCCCTATCTTGTGGAATATTTATGGGTTGATCTTCACAATGAGGTTTCAAATCTATTTCTGGCCAAATCTTATAAGATTCTATTGCACCCCCTAGTGTTTCCTCAAATCCAGTTGGATGTGGTAACGGAGCATCATTTTTTAACACCTTCTCAATTCTAACCACTATGCATCCTTTCTTTACAATCTTTCCATGAACCTTATTCCCAAGCTCTGTATTGAATATGGAGCCCTCACCCACCTTCACTCCATGTTGTAAAAGATCTACGTTGTCTCCAATAGAAAATGTTGAACAAACATTTGCACCTGTACACCAAACATAACAAACTTAGTATTTTCTCAAAAAAACATTCAATAAACTATGAATAATTCTTAACACATGCTTTGGTATATGATTTGGTATTTGTTAGCTTATACCTTGAGCTTGTGCCATGTACTCTATTTTTAACAAATGCTACATTTCCTTCTAGCAAATGCATTTCCTTTTAGCATGACACACATGCTTATGTTAGAAGGAAAGCTAGCAGTCGCTAGCTTTCCAATAGAAAAACCCTGGGCATGGTGATTGGTGGTTGCTAGCTTATACTTTGAACTTGTATCATGTACTCTATTTTCAAATAAGCACATGGCACAAGATCAAGGAAAGCTAGCGACTGCTAGCTTTCCTTCTAGCATAAGCATTTCCTTCTAGAATAATAACACATACTTATGCTAGAAAGAAAGCTAGCAGTCGCTAGCTTTCCAATAGAAAAATCTTGTCCATGGTGATTGGTGGTTGCTAGCTTATACCTTGAGCTTGTGCCATGTGCTCTATTTTGAAATAAACACATGGCAAAAGATCAAGGAAAGCCAGCGACTGCTAGCTTTACTTGTAGCATAAGAATTTTTCTTCTAGCAACTGCACACATGCTTATGCTACAAGGAAAGCTAGCAGTCGCTAGCTTTCCAATAGAAAAATGATAAGAATCTCTTTAAGTTCACATTTCCTAAAGATTCATAATAGCCTATCCCATAGAGACCATCATTTAACTTGCTAGATGAATAACTTTTGGACATGTCAACATGAGAGAATAAGTGTTTATAAATGACAAGATTTAAAAACTCAGCGTCTTCTTCCACATTCACCTCATAATAAAACTTCCCATTACATAGAATAAGCACACATGCTTATGTTATTGGAAAGCTAGCAATCGCTAGCTTTCCAATAAAAAAAACCCTGGGCATTGTGATTGGTGGTTGATAGGTTATACGTTGATCTTGTGCCATGTGCTCTATTTTGAAAGAAGAACACGGAACAAGATAAAAAAAGCTAGAATAAGCATTTCCTTCTGGCATAACCACACATTCTTATGCTAGAAAGAAAGTTATCAGTCGCTAGCTTTCCAATAGAAAAACCCTAGCCATGGTGATTGGTGGTTGCTAGCTTATACATTGAGCTTGTGCCATGTGCTCTATTTTGAAAGAAGCACATGGCACAAGATAAAAGAAAGCTAGCGACTGCTAGCTTTCTTTCTAGCATAAGCATTTCCTTCTAGCATAAGCACACATGTGCTTATGCTGGAAGGAAAGATAACAATTGCTAGCTTTCTAATAGAAAAACTCTAGCCATGAAGGAAAGCTAGCAGTCGTTAGCTTTCCAATTGATAACATTGTCCGTGGTGATTGGCGGTTGCTAGCTTATACCTTCAGCTTGTGCCATGTGCTCTATTTTGAAATAAACACATGGCACAAGATCAAGGAAAGCTACCGACTGCTAGCTTTCCTCCTAGCATAAGCATTTCCTTCTAGGATAATAACACATACTTATGCTAGAAGGAAAGCTAGTAGTCGCTAGCTTTCCAATAGAAAAATCCTGTCCATGGTGATTGGTGGTTGCTAGATTATACTTTGAGCTTGTGCCATGTGCTCTATTTTGAAATAAGAACATGGCAACAGATCAAAGAAATCTAGCGACTGCTAGCTTTCCTTGTAGCATAAGAATTTCTTTCTATCATAAACACACATGCTTATCCAAGAAGGAAAGCTAACAGTCGCTAGCTTTCCAATACAAAAACCCTGTCCATGGTGATTGGTGGTTGTTAGCTTATACCTTGAGCTTGTACCATGTACTCTATTTTTAACGAATGCTACCTTTCCTTCTATCAAATGCATTTCCTTTTAGCATGACACACATGCTTATGTTAGAAGGAAAGCTAGCAGTCGCTAGCTTTCCAATAGAAAAACCCTGGGCATGGTGATTGGTGGTTGCTAGCTTATACTTTGAACTTGTATCATGTACTCTATTTTCAAATAAGCACATGGCACAAGATCAAGGAAAGCTAGCGACTGCTAGCTTTCCTTCTAGCATAAGCATTTCCTTCTAGGATAATAACACATACTTATGCTAGAAAGAAAGCTAGCAGTTTCTAGCTTTCCAATAGAAAAATCTTGTCCATGGTGATTGGTGGTTGCTAGCTTATACCTTGAGCTTGTGCCATGTGCTCTATTTTGAAATAAACACATGACAAAAGATCAAGGAAAGCCAGCGACTGCTAGCTTTACTTGTAGCATAAGAATTTTTCTTCTAGCGACTACACACATGCTTATGCTACAAGGAAAGCTAGCAGTCGCTAGCTTTCCAATAGAAAAATAATAAGAATCTCTTTAAGTTCACATTTCCTAAATATTCATAATAGCCTATCCCATAGAGACGATCATTTAACTTGTTAGATGAATAACTTTTGGACATGTCAACATGAGAGAATAAGTGTTTATAAATGGCAAGCTTTAAAAACTCAGCGTCTTCTTCCACATTCACCTCATAATAAAACTTCCCATTACATAGTGTTAGCACTTAGATTTTATTCCGGTTGTAAAAGAATTATACCTAAGGTAACCTATTTCAAACCAAGCTTTAGGTGGAAAACTCAGCCATTTTTCTACCAGAGAGGGCTCTCTCACAACACATATACAAGGACTGAAAAATATAAAAGTTCTCTCAAATTTTCTCAAAAGGATTTTCTGGTTGAAAAGGAAAACAAGAAACGTTGGGCATGGAGTCAAAGTTTCAAATATACAATATACCAGTAATAGATTTATACCAAACAGATTTCCACAGAGGCAAGATAGCAATCATATCACAGTCAATTTGATTTTTTCAGGTGGTACAAAAAGAAATAATGACATTCCATCAACAACAGGCATCTAACTTAGGATGAATCCATTGTCAACTTTGGAGAAAATAATGAATATTTAAATGATATAAAACGAGGCATAACCAGTATGAATCTCGAATTATTTCAGACATTCATTTAAATATAGAAGAAAAACATAATGGAAGATATAACAAAGGAAGTGAACATGCACATATAAAGATAAAGAAAAAATGGACTGTAAAGCTGATCAACACATGAATCTCTGGTCTCAAAAGATGGGTATTTTCACTGTACTGCTTTTATTTATCAAAAAATAGATCTCCAAACATACACTGTCTCTCAAAAAATTTCCAACCCCTTCAACAATGACTCTCATTGTTCTTATACAAAATTTGGAAGAAGCTTGACATAACTGCTTCTTTTAACTAATAACTGAAAATATTTTAACTTAAAAGATAACTGTCTTTGAGCAATAGATAACTGTCTCCAAATAATATTACAAATTTAAAATAAAAGTATCCTTTTTGCCACTTGACAAAAATTTTGAATATCATCTTTTCGCCACTTGGCGAGAGTTTTGAAAGCCTCTATGAATGGACAGAATATCTTTTCCTTCCATATTTTTTCACATAAGTCCACTGGTCGGCCGCGGGTAAGTCATAGTTGGTCATTTCCTTCACCAAGACTCGCATTTCAACATGACCTGCATAAGAAACAAGAAGAAGGTTTCCACAGGTTGAGATTAGCATATTGAAAATTTCAAACTCCTCTGATATTTTCTCCATTAAAATTTTCCCTGTAAGCATATGATCCAGCTGCTGGAACTTTCTGTGATCCATCCTTATCTCAAACAACAATCTCTTATAATCATTCTGAGGAATTAATTCATTTTTTTCATTCCAAAAAGCAGGGAACCCTTTGTTTACTAATTTTTCAAATTGCTTTTTGAACTTTACTACTTCTTCCCGTATTTCTCCAGCTTTAGCTTCAACATTCTCAACATGCGAGTATTTCCCCAAGATCCTTCTGGCCCATGTGATGACTGAAATTCTGTTCGTTATATTCATGGCTATCAGGTCTGCTTCAGTTAGACTGTTTAAAAATGTTATTGCTTTCTGGGCTACGTCTTTTGGCTTTTTATTTAAGCTTTCCCTGACGGCTCTGCAACTTTCGAAGGCATCTTTGACCACCTTTTATTTGACTCTTATGTAATCCAGATATGGTCTTAGTTTCTCAACTTCTTTTATAATTTGGTCCCACACCAGGTGTTTACAACCTTGCATAGCAGCTTGTCCTGTCACATGAGCTGCTAATCCTTTATTATTATTACTTAATTCCTGATTCTTTGTTTGCAAGGTTTTTATTTCTTTATTTTTGATTTCATTCTCTTCTGTCAGCTTCTGTATTTCAACCTTCAATTCTTTGATTTCATTTTCCCTTAAGCTTACCTGGGACATACCCTGTAAAATATCATCTACTCCCGTTTTATCTTCCTGTGTGTCTGTTTGTACTTGTTGCTGACCACTTCCTGCTAATCTTTTCCTCGCTGTAATACCCCATTCTGACTCTTAGGATGTATTAGCATTTAATGTAAATAATGTGTACATGTAATGTATGTTTTCCTAGTGTGGAGCTCAAGGCCAAGGCCCCGCTAGTGAAAGCCCGAATTTGATTTAAAAAGGAAAGCATTGATATTTGATGCCCATGTACTCTTAAGTCATGGAAATTGTAATAGGATGTAAATAAACATCATGCAATATAAAATTCCAAGACTGGCTATGGGAGCAACGAATGAGAAGGGGCCATGTGTATCCACTAGGGAATGGTGAGGGGGTTGTGGGATGAACCATATGTTTCCAAATGTCATTGTGAGAACCCATTTGACTTACCTTGCTGACATTTATTTATGTTGTAAGGAAGTGGTTGAGGAATTCAGTCCATGGCTTCAATGGAGCATGGGCAGCCTAGAAATTCGTATGGCAGAGTACGGGCTCTGTTTTCTTGTACCACAAGCCACTCTACCTCATGGGAGTTGCTTATTCCTCATCCCCATTCCATTGTGAAACATACCAGCACCATTTCCATCCAAAAACGAATTGCCAGCAGGGAGAAAAACCAGAAATCGCGACCTTGAGAGAACCCACGTTTTGAAGAGCCAAAAACACCCAGATTTGGCATTGGACAGTGAAATCTAATGGGGGATCCATTGATATGAACCTTGGGGTGAAATTGAGAGTATTGGATACCCCAAAATCTATGGAAAAACCCAGTTTTAACAGCCCAGAAAATCAGTGACGGATTTGGTGTTATTTGTGACAGAGTTGTGAGAAATCCGATTGTGGATGTATGAACAGAGGATGGGATTGCTGAGTCCAGCGTGAAGTGTATGTGGCTCTGGGATTGAGCTCAGTAGACTAGCATCCTCCTCCATCTCCTATTGCATGCTTGAAAAACCCAACTGTGTGTTGGCTTAGCATGGTTGTTTGAGTGAAACCTTGACTGTGAGTGAGCCATCTAGTTCCTCCTTAGTGGATACATAGCCCAGCTCGAGGGTGATCTCTCAGCTGAAAGAATACAGGATGGACAGAGATCTATGGTTGGGTGGAACATTGCTCTCACGTAGCCAGTCGTTGGACATTTGTGTTAAAAGATAAGTATTCTTGTGAATTAATTTATATACATTCTGAATTCTGTGAAGTGCTAAATCTGAATGTTATTTATTCATGAGGTTGAAATTGAAATGAAGTCTGTGCATAGCATAAGAATGGGATTGAATCCCTGCATATGGAATCATCTTATGTTTGTGCTTATGTATGTTGTTATGTTTAATTCCACTGTGTTTATATTGAGTTGATTCTGTAGAGAAGTTTTTAATTGTTATGAATTTATGAGTAAGAATATTGGGGCTAAGTCTGCCAAAAGCCCCGGTGTGTTGTTAATGCTTCATTCCCTGCATTTGATGATGGAAGGGGACGTGACAGAGTGGTATCAGAGCTCTAGGTTCAACACTACGACTGTTGGGCCCTTCATAGAGATATAAATCATTGTGTGTACATGCATTTTGCATTTGGAACTAAGATGCATTAAAGAAACTTCAAGATCGCATGGCTTCTATTTGTTGGAATGGGAAATCATTTCCATGACTGTTTGGGGATTTTTGCAAGCTGCCTGCATTGATTGCATTCTATGAAATAGTGGAAGGAGTGAGAAAATTCATTTTCAGGTTGAACGCTTGCTCTAATTTGTCCCCAATGTTGTAGCGTTCAGTTTGTATTTGTCTGTTTGCCTCCATGGAGGAGAGAAAGGAGGGGCAACCTTTGCCATCTTATATTGTTTTGTTGTTGTTGTTGTTAATTGCTGTGCATAGGAGATGATGCATCATGTGCTTGAGACCTTGATTAACAATGAATCCATGTTCCTCGAATGTCCATGATGCTTTGAATACATGAACTTGAATGTTGAGCATGGCTGGAAATGAGTTCTGTTTGTTAATTTCCTGAGTAAAAACATGAATAGTCAGTCGTTACAGCCCCATGTCTTAATGATGATTGTTAATTACAATGAATCCACATTGTGTGGCCAATTGATGGTTTTTAGAAGTGAGGAAAGCCTGTAAATTATGCCCTTATGCTCATGAGTTTCCTTACCCGTGCTTGTTGGCTGCTTGAAGATTAATTGTGAATCCATTGGTTGGATTGTGGAATGTGAAATGAAAAGAAAATCCCTTATTAGAGATGCAAGTTCTTGTCATTCTCTTACTGTTTTTATGCAAGTTTGATCTGTAGTAGTTCACCTCTGTAAGGGGGCGAAAGGGAACATTCCAGAAAATTTTCTAACTGTTGTGAAAAGTTGCAGTCGCAGGCAAGAGACAGAATGGTTTTGATGTGGAATTGGGAAGTTGGGGGCAGCACTTTGATTGGGAAAAAATGATAGGGTCAGATTTCTCAGATGTAGCAAAGGATCACACCATTGCATAGATCTCTCCAAGATCTTTCCAACGGTACCAAATTCATCCAATTTGGTTAAGGGACGAGGGAGATATGACCCCCGCAAGCACGCAGATTGCGCGCAGGTCACGCACAGATTGCGCGCGGATTGCGCGCAGATTGCGTCCGGGTTGTGCGCGGATCGCGCATAGATTGCACGCGGATTGCGCACGGGTCGCGCACAGATTGCGTGCGGGTTGCGCGTGGATTACGCACGGATCGAGCACAGATTGCGCGCGGGTCGCTCACAGATTGCGTGCGGGTTGCGCGCGGATTGCGTGCGGATCGCGCACAGATTGCGCGCGGGTCGCGCACAGATTGTGCGCGGATTGCGTGTGGGTTGTGCGCGGATCGCGCACAGATTGTGCTCGGATTGCGTGCGGGTTGCGCGCGGATCGCGCACAGATTACGCGCGGATTGCGTGCGGGTTGCGCGCGGATCGCACGCGGATTGCGCGCGGATCGCGCACAGATGGCGCGCAGATTGTGCACAGATTGCGCGTGGATTGCGTGTAGGTTGCGCATGGATAGTGCACGGATTGCATGCAGGTTGCGCACAGGTTGTACGCAGGTGGCACACAGGTGGAGCACAGTTTGCAAAGGGAGTTAAAAAGGAAAAGTAGTTAAACCCAGAATTTTATAAAAGATGAATGGTGCATCGAAATTGAGATCCGCGAATTGTTGAGTGTTCCTTGTTATATGGACTAACTTCGTCCAATATAAAAGTTTTTGTGATTCTTCATAGATTTTCTTCCACAGGTGGCTAAAGTTGGCATTCTGGACCAAATACAACTGTGTAAAATGTGCAGAATTAGAGTGAAAGTTGTCATTTTTGAAGAGATGCAGTTCCCGCACCCGATGTCGGAATGGAGCATGAAGACAGGCATTGGAAAGCTTGTCCAGCAGGGAACAATGATGCATGACCAGAGTTTGAATGAGGTCTACATATATCATAGATATTTAGTGCAGAAAAGTGCCAGTGGTTGTTTTGGCAAAATTATTGTCAATATGGGCAAATTCTAGAATTGCATGCCTGGAAGTAGCATGCCATGAAATCGAACCAGCTACGATGTGAAAGAGGAATTCCATGTTACGGGGAGGGATCGAAAAGGGAATAATTCCTTAAACCCCTGTTTGTTATCATACTTATAAGTATGAAATTGTCATATGGCATAAAAATGTTAAAATGTAAGGGATTACATAGATGTATATGCACTAGATGGCATCTTAATAAACATTGCATAGTGCATATGGAAATGCTTATGCATAAATGGGATATTGCATATTGGTAGAATCATGAAGTCTGCATATGCAATGAACAACTAATGGAGAATATTGTTGTTGGTAATCACTATTGATGATTGGTATTGGTTGTAGGACCAAAGATAACAAAGAGCATGGCTAAATGTGCTGAGCATGTTGTTGCATGAAGCCAACAACCTTATGCAGAAAGGATGGTGCAACAAATCTATGATCATAAAGTTGGCAAAAGGACTGAGCAGCCTTGGTAAGAGGCCAACTGATCAGGTAACATCAGGCTATGTTAATGGTAACCATGCAGGTAATGATTATTCATGCCAAATTGCATGAATGTTGAAAGAGGATTTGGTAAGATCTCTTCAACTATGTTTGAGCTATGATGAATTAGTTTGCATGTGATATTGAATATCGATTGGGACTGTTAACCTACCAAGCCTGGTGAGGTGTGGGCAAGTGAGGGAAATGATCCTTACACCCTATGACTGTTTAGAAATCTCAATGCATTCATATGAATTTATATCATGCCATGTGTATGTTGGTTATGTGCTTAATAACCAAAGCAAGTGAGGACTGGTGGTCTTGATTATGGTAATGCAAGTTATATGAGATGGTCATGTTTCGATCATAATATGCTTGAATGCATAGTACTCATGAAACAATGCAAGGTAGCATTGAGTAGATGTGCATTAAGAGACTTTATAAATCTTTTGATGCATTGTATGAATGTATAGGGATGATGCATATGTTATTGCAAAATAAATAATGAATGAAATGATGCATTGATGATAATTCTAGGATCATTTCATGGGCTGTTATGAATGCAGAATAGTAAATGCATGAAGAGCCCAATCGTGATCGATGGGCTGCTAGAGTGCTCTGTGGAAGGACAGAGTTGTATGAATGATATGACTGTGAAATAATGAGTATCCCAAAGTCTCATTAAATTGCATAAGTGATGTGACTGTACCTTGCAACTGAGTATGCATGAAACAAATCTGAAAACATTCCCATGAGAATAATATCACAATTGCAAATCAAATTTATGTGAGAAACAGATTTGAAAATTTGATCTAGAGCTTATGAGAAGGAATCTCATGGTTGAGATCTCTAAGTTCTATTAGTAAGAACAGTTGTAAATCTCAGATTTGTAAATGTTTCGGATTTGAAATTTTGCTAATAATTGCTAATGATTGTTTGGCTTATATGAAAATGTGTCAGGAGGACATGCTGTAAGTGGATGCTCATGTATGGCAGCGGGCATAAGACCGTAATGGGCAGAGTGGTGTCACTTACAGGAGCCAAACAATATGAGGATAGCCTCATGGATAAGAAAACCCATTTCTGTAGTAGACAGAGTTGCAAATTCATACTGAATTTAATTATTAGTGCCATCGATTGGTTATGGAACAATCAGATTTGAATGGTACTGTTAAATGTTGCTGACTGTTTGGATGTTTAATAAGTGTGCCAGGGAGACACATTGCAGTAAGACCAAGAGAGAGAGGTCCTGCAGAAGCCAAACTTCATGGGAAGGGATTCCATGATTTGAAAATGGGTTTCAGGTGAAATGCCATAAGACATTATTAATGTCTCATATGCACTACATGATTGGTAAACAATATGAGTGGGATGGTGAAGATTATGTCAGTAAGACATATGAAGGTTATGTAACATCAGAAGGAATTGGGATGGCAAACCGAGGGACTGTCAACTCAGAGAAGGAGCCTCCATTCCTCATTAAAGAAGAGAAATAACATCTGCAAATGGATAAGTGTTCCATAAACCCTGATTGATATATATATGTATACATACATGCATGTCTAATTATTAGAGTTAATATGCAGAGCATGTTTTGACTTTATTTCCATTATGGCATACTACTTGAAGTATGATTAGGACCTTCATAGTTCACATCAATAAGGAGTGCACGCCTTTCTGGTGCTGAGTTATGTTAGGGATGCCAATATTGACTACGCCTTAAGGGAATGGACACATTCCTGGTGTTTCAAGGTTGGATAGTGAATGTTATGAAATATGTTTACAGTTTAGAGCAGCAATACTAATGAACTTGCTTATCCATCTTGTGTTGACAGCCTAAACAGATTGTAATTGATGTTACACACTAAAGAATCTAAATAAAAAAATGTTGTGAGGGGTTGTGGTGGAAGGGTTAATATAAATAAAAGGATGTTGTGAGGGGTTGTGGTGGAAGGGTTAATATAAATAAAAGGATGTTGTGGAGGTTGTGCGAATTTTGATGAAGGGTTGTGAAGTATTGATGAAAGGGCTATCATGTGCCTATGGCTCCATAGTAGAGCCTTGACCTAGAAATGGTCATAGTGAAGTTCCTTCCAGTCAGCGTGAAGGTGTATTGGTAAGGTGTTGATTATTTGATGATTTGGAGCAGCCTGCGTGCTGGCCAAACATCCTAGTCCGTAGGAGGATCCCAAGGCTTATAAAGTAAAAGCAGGACCCTGTGGACCGGAGAAGAAATGCACAATACAGATAAGTATTCAATTTCATTTATTTCTTGTTTGGAATAATGAAGATTACAAGTATAAAGCTTGTAACAGTGAGTTGATGCATTATTGTTTCTTTGTTGGAAACCTTGGTCAATATAGGAAGCAAGGACCCTGAAGGAACTGTAAGTTGCTTGGTAAAGCCAGAAAGTGGCTGGTTGAGCAAGATTGTTTGATGATTTGGAGCAGCCTACGTGCTGGCCAAACATGCAAGATTGTTTGATGATTTGGAGCAGCCTGCGTGCTGGCCAAACATGCAAGATTATTGATGATTTGGAGCAGCCTGCGTGCTGGCCAAACATGCAATATTGTTTGATGATTTGGAGCAGCCTGCGTGCTGGCCAAACATGCAAGATTATTGATGATTTGGAGCAGCCTGCGTGCTGGCCAAACATGCAAGATTATTGATGATTTGGAGCAGCCTGCGTGCTGGCCAAGCATGCAAGGTTATTTGATGTTGTGGAGTAGCCTACGTGCTGGCCAAACATACAAGGTTATTTGATGTTGAGAGGCAGCCTGCGCGCTGGCCAAACACCCAAACCCATAGGCGATTCCAAGGCTTGTAAAGCAAAGAAGGACCCTATGGAATAAAGTGAAGACATCTAGTGCAGATAAGTACTTGGTTATCTTGTAATTTCTTGCTTATGAATATACATGTGTATATGATTTGGTTATGATTTCCTATGAAAATAAACTAAACATGTGAATTAATTCAATGTTTGAGTGTAGGTATTGCTGGAAGCAATGACTATGAAAGCATCTCAAGGATGCGTGTGGACATGTAATCACCCTAAAGAGCTCAGCATGAGCAGTAATGAAAGATGGGGTTAGTGGAACTATGTGAGTCCTAGCAGCCAAGAGTTAGACCAACCGAGTGGAGGAACTCCATGGTTGAAAGGTCTGGAATAGACCATAGACACTACGTGTCATAGCCAAGAAGGGAAGGTCAAGCATTCACGTGGAAGTGAAAGAGGACAGGAGCATGAAAACCACAGTGGTGGTGTGGGTTCCAGAATGGAACAAGACTAAAAGGAGAAAACTCTTACTGCTCTCTCTCTTTCCTTTTTATTGCTGCATTTATAGAATTAGAAAATTGTTGAATGCATGCATGACTGAAAGTAAAAGTGTGTTTATTTGATTAAAGTGAATTGTGAATGCTAATTAATGAATTTCCTGTGAATGGATAAACATGAAGGAATTCATGTGTATGTTGGAAAGCATAAAAAGTGTGGGAGTCTCATGAGTAAAGCATGGACTATCCATGTCAATTGGGAAAAAAAAAAAAAAAAACCCATTGACTGATTTTTTTTTTTTTTTTTTATGTTTGGGTTATGCTTGGCCTAACAAGAATTGTAATGATGAATTTCACAGGTGGAAATTGAATCAATTGGTTGCAGCCGGTGCAGGCAAGTGTTGCTGGTGAGCAAAATGTGGTCAGTTGTTTCCACTGACCATGGCAGCAGACCAAGGGCTATTAGAATTGGCTGGAAGTCTTCTTCAAACAATTGCCAAGACCCAAGAAAATCTTGGAGAGATGCTCAAGATGCAAAAGCAACAGAACGAGATGAACCACAAGGTCTTGCAGGACTCTATTCGTCTGCTAAAAGAGGTAAAAAGCATTATGAGAGCAATTAGCAAGGGAAAGAAAAGTGGATCAATGAAGAAGCATTCATCCAATCGTCCGATTAAGAAATTTTCCAGGTGGGAAGACTCAAAGGAAATTGAGCAGGTAAATATGAAGCAACCAGTGAAGTGTTGGAAATGTGGAGGGGATCATTGCCTCCGCAACTGCCCAACAAGAGAACCTCAAGAGGGTAGCAGCCATAAAGTTTTCAGACTTATGGATGAGCTGGAAGATCTGAATCAGCAGGAGCAGCTCGTGAAAATCAAAGGACTTGGTCCTGAAAGTTCAAAGTAAAGAACATAATGCAGGGAAGATCTGCAAAGTTTTTGAAGTTTTGGACATGTGTAAATTGTATATGTATGCCTCAGTCTTGGAACACCGAAGACGGTGTTATTCTAAGGGGGAGGGGATTGTAATACCCCATTCTGACTCTTAGGATGTATTAGCATTTAATGTAAATAATGTGTACATGTAATGTATGTTTTCCTAGCGTGGAGCTCAAGGCCAAGGCCTCGCTAGAGAAAGCCCGAATTTGATTTAAAAGGGCAAGCATTGATATTTGATGCCCATGTGCTCTTAAGTCATGAAAATTGTAATAGGATGTAAATAAACATCATGCAATATAAAATTCCAAGACTGGCTATGGGAGCAACGAATGAGAAGGGGCCATGTGTATCCACTAGGGAGTGGTGAGGGGGTTGTGGGATGAACCATATGTTTCCAAATGTCATTGTGAGAACCCATTTGACTTACCTTGCTAACATTTATTTATGTTGTAAGGAAGTGGTTGAGGAATTCAGTCCATGGCTTCAATGGAGTATGGGCAGCCCAGAAATTCGTATGGCAGAGTATGGGCTCTGTTTTCTTGTACCACAAGCCACTCTACCTCATGGGAGTTTCTTATTCCTCATCCCCATTCCATTATGAAACTTACCAGCACCATTTCCATCCAAAAACGAATTGCCAGCAGGGAGAAAAACCAGAAATCGCGACCTTGAGAGAACCCACGTTTTGAAGAGCAAAAAACGCCCAGATTTGGCATTGGACAGTGAAATCCAATGGGGGATCCATTGATATGAACCTTGGGGCGAAATTGAGAGTATTGGATACCCCAAAATCCATGGAAAAACCCAGTTTTAACAGCCCAGAAAATCAGTGACGGATTTGGGGTTATTTGTGACAGAGTTGTGAGAAATCCGATTGTGGATGTATGAACAGAGGATGGGATTGTTGAGTCTAGCGTGAAGTGTATGTGGCTCTGGGATTGAGTTCAGTAGACTAGCATCCTCCTCCATCTCCTATTGCATGCTTGAAAAATCGAACTGTGTGTTGGCTTAGCATGGCTGTTTGAGTGAAACCTTGACTATGAGTGAGCCATCTAGTTCCTCCTTAGTGGATACACAGCCCAGCTCGGGGGTGATCTCTCAGTTGAAAGAATACAGGCTGCACAGAGATCTATGGTTGGGTGGAACATTGATCTCACGTAGCCAGTGGTTGGACATTTGTGTTAAAAGATAAGTATTCTTGTGAATTAATTTATATACATTCTGAGTTCTGTGAAGTGCTAAATCTGAATGTTATTTATTCATGAGGTTGAAATTGAAATGAAGTCTGTGCATAGCATAAGAATGGGATTGAATCTCTGCATATGGAATTATCTTATGTTTGTGCTTATGTATGTTGTTATGTTTAATTCCGCTGTGTTTATATTGAGTTGATTCTGCACAGAAGTTTTTAATTGTTATGAATTTATGAGTAAGAATATTGGGGCTAAGTCTGCCAAAAGCCCCGGTGTGTTGTTAATGTTTCCTTCCCTGCATTTGATGATGGAAGGGGACGTGACACTCGCTTCTGCCAACTATTCTTCTAAAATGATTTTCTCTTTTTCCCACCGATCTTTTTCATCAGAAAGCTTTAACATTTTAGCAGTAACATCATTGACTTCATTAGATAATTCTTCTTTTTATTTTTCCAATATTGTCAATTCTACTCCTTGGATGAGTACAGTGTCTGGAATTTTTAATTTTCGTCTCAACATATGGACCGTATCGTCTTTCTCTTTGAGCAGTTTGGTTGTTGCATCTCCTTCTTTATTTATCAAATCTACTTGCAATTTTTTAATCTGTTGCTGTCGAGACTTATTCTCTGCCTTCTCCTGTCTCAATTGATTATTCAATTTATCCACTGAACTTTTCAACTTGTCTGCTCTTAATATGGCTCCCAAATAGTCTGAATATATGACTTCTCCAGTTTGTCTATGCAATAAAATTTTATCCGGGGCATTTATTTTAGACAAATCTATATTCATTTTTGAAATCTTATTTTTTGTGACAACTAAAAATTTCAAGGAATTTTCCTTGATATTTCTGCTAGTAAATAAGCTTACCTCAGTATTAGATATACTTCTAACCTTCGGAAACAATTGACTGGTTTGTTTCGCGGACTCCTGTTTATTTCGACTATGCTCATCAAACACATGCATGATATTCTGGGGTCTATTTACATCACCCTCTACAGGGGTTTCTTCAATGTTGTACTCTTTAACTGTAACCTCTGGTATTTCTTTTTCAGCTGTTTTAGCCTCTTCTGAAATTGTTGTTAACTCTTGTGGTTCATTCATTTTCAATCTTTTTCCTCTTTCTGTTTCTTCATCTTCAATGATCATTATGTCCTGTATGGGTCTTTTAGATCCAACCAATGCACTATCTATTTCGCTTTCTCTCCCTGTTGTTGTGTCAATCAGTGCCATTTCTTTGTCGGATGCATCCGGAATGATTTCTTCTTTATATTCTAGCCAATTGGCTCTGTCCGACATTCCTTCAACAATCTGATGGTTCAGGGCCTTGATACGGTGCTCCGTTCTTCGTTTTGATATGATGTTTAACGGGTCATACTCCATAGCCGTATCTGACTCAAAATTCATATCCTTCAACAACTTCTCTATATACACTACAACATTCTTATTCTTTATTGTGAATGGACCAAATGTGAATGGGTATTTAATGTCTGTAGCTTGTCTGTGAACCAAAAAATTGTTATCTTCCACAATAAACTTTTGTCTTAAGAATTCCAAGGCAAAAACCCTTAAAGTAAGAAAAGCTGGTAACACATAGGGTTTATGTCTGAACCCATATAATCTGATTACTGTACTGTCTTTCGACAAAAACCAATCTCCTGTTGCATATTCCGTACTCAATTGCATGGATGCCTGCATTTCCGGTAGTACTCTAGGCAGATTTTTTCCAAAAATCATTCTATAAATCTCTGAAAGCATGTAATTGATGTAATTGAACATGTTATTTTCTAGTAAAGTCGTGAAAATGATTTCTAGGAACTGCAACTCGTCTTGACTGGCTATCATAATCATTTTCATCAAAAAGGCCTGAAACCTGAAATGTCTGAGAGTGGGAAAATTGACCATCTGGTCATGAATCTTTTCTGTTAAAAATGCTTCAAAATTAAGTCGAGGGATTTGATTTTCACCAATCCCTGACTGGACTGTACTCATTTTGTACAATAAACTCAATTGAAACTCGGTTACATACAAATCTGTATCCAAACCTAGAACTACGGCCAATAATGTCAAAACTAACTGGGTATTTTCATTAAAAAGATTGATATCTATAGGGTATGGGACCTATGAAATGCTGGTCTCTGGCTTGAGACACAATGACAAAAACATTTCCCTATCATTTTGAGAAACATGATGATAATTTTCAATAATGGAGACTTCAGAGAAAACCTCAGGGTCAAGGGTTTGGGAACAATCTACTTCTAGGGCTTTAATTAACTCTGCTGGCTTTATTTCGCAAATGACTCGGGTTTTTTGGCTGTTTAGAATGACTTTCTCTTCCCGGGAGTAATTTTCGACACACCATGATACGAATTCTGGGAAAGAAGAGATTTGGTCGGGGCAAAAGGCTATCAAAGACGACTGGTGAATTCTGTGGGGGTCTATCCCTTCCTTTAACAATTCAGACAACCTAATTTTTATATCAGATATTGGAAACCTAATTAGGGTATCGTAGACGTCTTCGTCTCTATCCTCTAGGGCTTCTTTTGATTTAAAAACGCCTATATCGTGCACAGTCTCCATTTAAACGTTTCTTTAAACAAAATTCTGTTTAAAAAAGTAAGACAGGTCACACGACCCTACCTGTATGTACCCTCCTTTCGCCTTCTGTCGCAATCGCAGACCTCCACCAGTCTTCAGAGCTCTTTGGGATAGTGACACATGTAGAATGCCGTTATGTGGAGCCCCTTTTGTTTTATATAAGACTTTTGAATTAACTTCCCTGCACCTTTATGAATGCGGTTCATATCTAACCATTGATCTCGAGACTTTGTTTTGGACCGTCAGATCTCGCCTCCCTTTATTCCATCTGCTGGTATCCGCGATCAAAAAGCTGTTTTCTTTTCCGGTTTATTCTCTGCGTGGATCAGCCGCCTGCTGACACCTGTTCGAGTGGTTTATTCTCCGCGACCGCTCTTCCTCATATCCAGTGTGCACCTTCCTAAATGCGGATGAAACAATGGCCGTTGATTTGATTAAGGTTTATATCGGCCCTCCGATTGCTACAAAGTATAACGCCATGTGCTATGACCCCGCCACGCTTGCTCTATCTGCCACGTATCAGGTCCCACCCTGCCACGTGTACTGACCCCACCGCGCTTCCATATTTGGTGGTTCTGCCCGGCGCTATGGTGGTTTCCTTTACCGCTATATTACATATGTGGAAGGATGAGGTTTGGACACGTGTCCCAGCGGTATTGAGTCCGCTACCGCCCACATCTATTTGCCGCCGATCACTTTGGCGATGCGGGAAGCAATATCGGCCGTTGATCGGGATTTTTGACATCTCTGCCAGCGAAACTTGATCGGGGTTTAATCTTTTCACAAATTTGCTTTCGGACTTTGCACAAGTGGGTTTTTTCCTCTTGTTTTTTAATTGTCAACCTTTTCTTCAACATCCTTTGTGATAATTTCTTCCTTTTTTGGACATTTTAGCAAACTTTTTGGATTTAGTCATTCTCAAACCTTAGTGTCAACACATAGAATGCCAATCTTTTCTCTTGTTACATGAGAATTATGTCCAAACACGATGTATAGTTCAATGCGCTTTGTGTCAGTGATTATTTTAGCACCCATCTGCATTTCATAGTTCAATACATCTTCCATCCTCTCAAATTCCTGGTGTATTTTCTCTATATCTAAAAAAATTGGATTTCTCTTTTATGATGGTCTACCTCTATACCAAGCCGGTAGATGTTGCAAGTTTGTTGAATTGTAGCAACAAGGGAATGCAAATTGTAATTATTCTTTCCACGGAACCTCTTCAAGAGACAACTTGAAGTTTTTATGATATCATCTTTACATCTTACGATGGATTTGGCATTAATGTTATTTTCCTAGCACCATTTCTTCCTTCTTAATTTTCGTTTATCCTCCCACTTCTTGTAAACTGAGAGAAGAGTAAAAAGGTCTCCATCGAGATGGAAGAAACAAAGTTTTAAACAATCAGACTCTGATTTTTCTACCTACGATACGCAATCCATATTCTTACCTATCATGAAGATGGACTACATATCATAGGTCCGAAACGTTGATAAACCCCTCCTTAACACAATGAATCCAAAAATCATGGAGAATAAACTAGCACACTGTGATATGCTGAGAGAGAAAAATCATTATATTCATTAAGAGAATCCTTAATTATAATGATTGTAACTACATCTCTCTATATAATATTCCCTATCTCTCCATATAATATCCCCAATTGTACTTGTGGGTCCCCTATTAGGGTTATCCCTATTAAATATTCATGTAACCACATTACCTATATATTCAACCCCATATATACATCCCATGGAGTTATAACATATTCAAATTTAAAAATTATTTTATGGTGACCTTCTTATACCTTCTGATCCTTCTCCTTTTTTACTAAATGGTTGATGTTATCCATCATTCTATCCTTCTTCGATTATAAATTGAACTTTTAATTTGACATATATTAAAAATTTAGGGTTTCTTCAACCTTCTTGCCAACATAATATTCAAGTGTTTAGGTAGTTTATTCATCTATAATCTTTCAAAATACTAACTAATGACATAGAACATATCCTTAGTCATATTATATGATTCCTAAGAGTGATCTCCCCGCAAAGTGATATTCTTAGCACGTACTATAGCAATGTAAGATAATCGAAGAGTTTATGGAAGCATGGGTATAGGTGAAAATAAGGGACTTCCTATATACCCAAAGGTACATGGAAGATTAAATTTCTAAGCATATTTTATGTAATGTGGCCACAATAATTCATTGTGAAATTATCATAACAATTTGTTATAACTATAAACAATGTCATAAACACCTTTACAAATATATGAGTAATTACGATAAGTTCTAACATTTGTTTCTTTTTCAACAATACCAAAGTATACATATCTATGAAAAACCAATGCTCACACTATATATCTGCATATCTAGATTTATGAGAAAAATATACCCAAAACCATATGTAATTTTCATTGATCAAAAGTAAATAAACATAAACTATAAATAGATTATCGGTAATCATATATATATAAAAACTCCACAACCTTCCATTTTAAACATATACAAAATTCTCTACTTCCATATGTATCCATAATAAACCATGCAACCCTCGTGAGAATCAAAACTCATATTCTTTTATCAAGAGCAAGACAAAATACAGTGTTATCATAACATTTTAATAAATACAATTTGTATGTAATTAACATAAATTTTCATTCCAAGCCATATGGATTATTGAATTTCATTAGCAGTTCAGCTTGGATATTCAACAGGAGTTTGGCATAGGAGACAAGGGTGACAACTAAACCCTTAAAGTACATATGGACTCTAAGATTCAACAAGAAAATGTGAGAGGCAGGCGTCGAGCAGAAAAGAGTTGTCACATAAATGAGCGATCCCTCAAGGGAGTTAACCAAACTTTTTTTCTCCGCTAGGGTCAACCTTCAAATATTATGAAGATTCTACCACAAGATCTATGATCGAGAACCGAGGGGGTATTAATTCCCAACTATATCGCACCATCACCATAATAGACTGATTGTTTTCTGCCCAAAACACATCACTCAACTGCTGCATCACAACCCAAAAATAATGGGCGGATCTCACAAGGAAGAACATGAAAACGCCGAGTTGACAAGTAGGGAAACATTCCAAAAAGTTATTGAGGGTTCTTGTCTTTCACTTAACAGTAAGTTCACGAAATTTAACAGTTATTTGCAGACCATGACCATCTGCACATCGCATGCACTCCACAAACGTATTACACAGGCCTTAATACCACAATTCACTTGGTACTTAACACACAATCACTTCAAATATATAAAATAATCAACTTAACCCTCCAACCTTTAAATTGAGGTCCCTGACACATTTCACAATCTTTTGATAGATCGGTCTAGGGCTCGCTTCCTGCATTTCACATACTTAGTTTCTTGAATATACAGACAGGGAGGTGAACGAAAGGATTGAACACAGATAACAATTCTTGATTGTAACCATATCCAAGAGCATTAACATGATCATACACAAAGAATTACACTGAATAATAAAATTTGAATGAATTCATGTGCTAGCTAGAGTTAATATATAAGGGAAAGCAGGATGGCAAAGTGTGCAGGTATTTCCCATGAGATGTTGCAGTTGTTTCTATGAACATTCCACGCACTAAACCCGACTAGACCACAAATTGGATAGTATTTGGTTTAAGGACTGAAATTTTGTTAAGAAAATGCCAGAGAATTTGATGAGACAAGAATGCCTTGTAGCACTAGGAGATAGGATGACATGGCAGAGAGATGTACCTGGAACTAATGTGGTGCTGTCAGGATGATTCATGGAGATGGATGAAACACCGAATGAAATGCTGCTGGCCACCCACGCTCGTGAAGGTTATTTCGGCCTGCCAACTCCTGTAAAAAATTCATTACACATATCTTGAGAGCTGGAGATACCAACAAAAGCAATTTATGGAAATAACAACAAATAATGCATACGCTGAGGCTATTTAGTTTATATACCAGTTGGTGCAAGGAGGAAATGTGCCCTAAGCAAGCATAGACTGGATCTCGTAGTTGATCATGTGCCTTGTAGGATGTGTGACAACTGTTTGCCAGCGCTAGATTATGAGAATATATATCAAATATTTCCAGACAATGCTCGCCCCAAAAATCTTATGAACTGTTGCAAAATGCTCACCGCCTTCATCATAGCCTTAGTATGGAGAGAACAGCATCCTTTCACCCATTTCCTTCTAAGAAACTTGCAAGCCCTGAAGGCGCTCCTCCAATGCACAAGATTTGAACTACCGAGTCCCGACGGTGAGTTTTCTAAGGTATCCTTGATGGATCTTCTGCCATGGCGAAGAATGGAGGAAATTGATGAGGAATCGTCCTTTGGTAACTTTCGTGGAGCGCGGGCATTTGAGATTTGAAATTCAAATTCGCTTTTTTGAACACCGTGTCTGAACATTGAAGGGACAGGATATATATATTATGCATTATATGCATGGACTTGGTATATGACATACATTAGATTCTTAATAAATTTGTGGTCAAAATAGGTTATTTTGATATAAGATTATTTTATTTTTTATATATTTATTTCTTCTTCAAATATAGGATCAAAATAAGATTGAGTTACAAATTTTTTAATTGAACTAGCTCAGACTTTAGAGTGCTGACAATATATTAAATGAACTAAATCTGTGAAGTTGGTTATTATTACAGCAAACTAAAGAGTTGATGGGCATAATTCTATGAAATCATATTTATGCAGACTAAGTACAATGCTTCGAAAGATATAAGTTGAAAATAGAAAAGCACTACAAACATAAAAGTTGAAACAATTTTAGAGGGCATACAAAACCAAATTATAATAAGGGAATTTCTCTACTCATTTTCATTACTCAAACATAACAATATATATACACATTTACAACATTTGCCTTACCACTATGTTTGAGGTCCATGGTAGACTCTCTCAATTGCCATGTCTCAAGACCATCTAGATAACCCCTCTCAAATGACAACCATTTTTTTATTATTCATGTTTACTCATGGTGCAGCTTTCCCTACGCTTCATCTATCTTCAACTACTCTTTAACTTCCATATGACTACTTGAGCACATCTTTGTCGCTTCAACTTCCACATTGATATTTCATCTTCCCTTAGTGCACTTCATATGTCATGCACAGTTACCCCATGCTCATCATGTGCACTCATTGTCATGCACATTTTTACTCACATGCACTTGACTCATAGTTGGAATAACTAACTTGCATCCTCCTTGGATGCACATTCCACTTGAGCACACCCCTCAAAGTATTGCATGTTTTTTTTTGTTAATCCATGCATGATCGACATTATGTTATTTTCTCTTGCCGTACCACATTATATCTTGTATGTTTTCTTTTGTATCAAACTTGCTTGTGTAACACTAGCATGTACCAAGTACTGGTACATGCTAAGTACTATACTTCCTTGAAGCCTGTACCAAGTCGCTTAAGTAGTCCTAGTCCCCTTGTTGTTACAACTATGTTTGAAATTCATGCAGGCAAGCATTCTTTGACATTGGTGTTCGTGGAAACAAAAAAGGGATCTGATTCATTGGAATACTAGTTGTGTTCTAATAGGTTTCCACTGTTCCAGCAACTAGTATTCATGGAGACAGAAGCCAAAGGAGCGTGAGAAAATGACTTCAAGCATCGAGCTATTGACTCATCAACCGTGCGAGCTCCATCGACCATTCAACCAATGTTACATAACGATGTGCGGGATCCATTGACCATTCAACCAATGTTACATAACAATGTGCGGGCTCCATCAACCATTCAACCAAAAGTTGTTTGATAGTGCACAGAGTCACATTGTATCGTTTTGTGCGGGCTCACGATTATGATTGGAGACTAGTCCTTGGAGGGTGCACAAAATGGTACGCTGTAAAGCCCCTCTGTAATGCCAAGAGTCAAGACCATGATCTGTGCACAAAACTAAACTCGTTGTCCCATGTGCAAGTTCGACTCTACATGTGACGATACACATTTGATGGTTGCACCATGGTATTACGGGCTCATCATATACACATTGGCCAGTGCAAAGGCGATTTGTGCGAGCTCACCATTTCATATGCCATTTCCGATATGTTACATGGGTGTATAAAGCTATTTTTCCAAAATTATTTTTCCAAGGACGCTTCTTGAAAAAACTAAGTCTTTTCTTATTTTTCTTTTAGGTTCACTCTTTGGATGGTTTAGGGGTGAAACAAACTGAGGGTTTTCATCAAGTGGAATTTAAGCTTATGGAATCAGGGATAGTTTTCTCACTCATATTTTGTCAAACTTTTCAAGGATGAATTGCTTGTACAGAAAGAATAGGCAGTAAGGGCAGGGGGGGTTTACTATATCCAAGTGTATGGCATGATAATAAAAAATTCCTGTAAAGGAGAAATATTAGACATGGTATGATAAAACATACCTTATAAGGACTCCGTCCAAATTGTAGTTGTATAGACATCATTAAAGAGTAACAACACTTGGATCAGTGGCCTTTAGCTCAAAATTTCAGGTGGGGCCCCACATCACATAACTTGGGGAGTTGTTGAGGGATCAATAGATTATTACATACACCAAATGAGAAGCTCAAACTAGGCATAAAATTACTTGTGGAAGGTATTCCAAGACTAGGAAAACGTAGGGTTGGAATGTGTTTGCTAATAGATGGCATTATGAATGAAGAGACATTGGGAACATGTGGCATATGGGTAGAAGAAATGATTTTGATAACTAAATATACATAAGAAGCATTAATGTTTCCTCAAAAGACACTAGGTGTAGTGGAATTACATCGCATGCTTGTTAGATTAACCATAATTTGGTTCTAGACATATTATGTTGTACATTTTGAACAAATTTAGAGGGATCTATGGGAAAAGGTACATCTAGTTGTATCAAGACATGATCGTTAGGTTGGGTCAAGGGAGGATTATAATGGGTCAGTGTCTAAATGTCAATAACTTCAATTTTAGGTGTCCCTAAATATTCGGTTAAGTTATGTTCAGTGTATGTATAAATAGGTACTTCTCTTTCAAGTCTCTCTCAAATTATCAATGTGTGATTGTTTCTCATCTTAGCCTATGTCATAGTTATTTAACCATTTGCAGGTCAGAGGTGGTTTGACACTTTTGGTCGGAGACCTTCTTAACCCCAAGACTTACAAGTTAGATAGTAAACCACATTTGCTTGTTTTAAGTTTAACCAAATTTGTCTTTTATGTAAGAACAAACAAAACTAAGGAATTTTATGACACAAATCAATAAGAATAAATAACATGTGCAATAATTCTACCAACATCAATAAGAAAATAGAGTAGGGAACCCTCCAACAATTAGATTGGAAGTATGAAGTCTTAGGACCAAAATGTGTGTTGAATATTGTAACTTCTAAGAATATTATATTTGTACATTATTTATTCCGGAGATGTTCCATCCCTCCGAGGTGATTCTATTATGTATCCGGAGATGTTTATTCCTCCGAGGAGTTGTGGCAACTAGGGTTATTAGACCCACCATGTGGGGGTCGGCCCAGTCAGTTATAATAGGGTATTTAACCTAATGGTTAAATATGAGCCTACATGTACTTGTGTAAAATATATGTCAGAGTAGTGTATAAATAGAGGAGGTGTGTTCCTCATTTGATACACTCACACACTTGAGAGAGGCGCACTTGTGGAGGAGAGGTCTGCTATGGTGGAGGAGGAGATCATGTCTTTGGTTTGCATCTTTGTATATTGCTGGTCATCTATATTGAGGAAGCTTTACTAGGTTTTCTACCCCATGAGGGTTTCCCAGGATAAATCTGTGTCTCTTGTGTTTATGCTATGCTTGTTGTTTCTTCAGTGATCCTGTATATGCTATTATTGTGAAATGGAATGTAATGCTACTATTTTCTGTCTTAGCATATTAAATTTTAACATGGTATCAGAGCTAACCTGAAGGAAGACAAGGTATGGCACTTACGACACTTGCTTTACGTACGACAATTTGAAGGTTAGGGTTTTACATAGCAAAAACCAGTCATCGTGGAACTTTCGCTATAAATCCATATATGCGAAGGTTCAAGGTCTGAAAAGTTTACAGGTCGAAGATAACATCCCCAGGTACCTTGTGTCCAAAGGGTACCCTCAGATTCGTTGAACGTTATGAGTTATGATCAGTACAAGTTAGGGTTTCTGCCTCTTCCAGATCTCAGTCAAAATCAGGTGACCTTGGAAAAAAGGTCATAACTTGGGATAGGAAGCTCCAAATGAAATTTCGTAAAAAGTGACAGGTAGTACACATACTGTACTATCGTAGGAAATGTTTTTAGAGCCCGAAGGTGAACCAGTGACACGTGGCACTCCGTAAAAGTTCGCTCTCCTGTTTCATCCCATAAACAAGTCACGTTGCGACACTTGGCATAACTTTGTCTCAGAAAATCCAATTGAGGTCAGACCTTTCAGGATGGAAAGATGACAGGTCAGGCTACTGCAGAAAACGTTTTCAGACCCTGTGGAGCAAAAATTTCAGAGTTATAGCAGAAGCAATCAAGTGCATATTTCTGTCAAAACAGAATTATTTTTAGCACCTTTATTCATGGCTTCCGGAATTTAGGGTTTCGGAGAAAGTTGGAATTTTTGAAGTCTGTAACCACGGCTGGAAGCTCCTCAGAAAAATAAGAGTTTAGAGCCTTGGATTGAACCTTTTGATTGGACAGAAGGGTGGGCTTCATCAAACCCTAGTTCGGGTTCCTATCCAGAAGATCCACAAGTTTCGAAGGCAATTTTGAGGGGTCAAATTTTGGAGATTTCAAAATTGAAGAATGCTAGGTTGATCAACTCAGCAAGACACATTCTTCCATCCATTCAGAAGTATGAAAGTCAAAGATTGAATTTTTAGGGTTTCTCTAGCAAACCCTAATCAAGCTCCATATCAAGTTTCAGGGGGAGTTGAGGCTAAGGCCTTAAATAAGAAGACTACAAAAAGTCTTGACAGGTATGACTTAAGGAGGTTCAGGTATGCCTCGAAATCTGATTCTTGATTAAGTTCATAATGTGTTTGTCTTCATGTTATTTAGTACAATCTTGATTAATGTTATTAATTGTCTTATCACCCTAGTAACAATATGAATGCATGTGAATGATCGAAGACATTCATTGATTAGGGCTATATGATTGTACTTATGCATTATGGTGTTGTGTGAGGTTGATGTTGTCTGGTAACAAGACAAAGGTACATTACAAAAGACAAATCAAGTTCCATGACCATGACAACATGAAGACAAAGACTAACGAGGTATGTATGACTTTGCTATATTATGTTTAACCTACGAGACATGCAGGTTCTAGCTCAGGATCTCTAAATCATTGAAGAGATTGTTTAGGTATGTTGTACATAACTAAGCAGGTATACTAATCCAAGTATGTTTTCCTATGTCATGTTAGAATCTTACCTTGCGTAAGTATACTTGGTATGATTGGTTAGTAATCAAGGGTTTATGCATATTATGTCTCTTATCTTGGTTGATGATTTAACTAACTAGATCAAACAAGAATATGCATGAGTAAAAGAAGACTTCCTTTAAACCCTGAATACTAATGATCATGACTATACATATTAAAGATTATTTAGAATTAGAATGTTTTGATAATATTGAGAATATACTAATGAATGTATGTTTGTGTATGAGATCATGAGGATGACACTAGTGTACACTTGAACATGCACAGTGGTACAGAATGAATAGAAGTTCAGAAGACATACAGAAGATCAAGCGGGAGGCAACCACACAAACATAAAAGATAAGTATTTGAGTTGTTATTAGAAATAGTAAATGATATTGCTTGTATGCATATTTGTATTCCTAGAATATATCATGCTGAGTGTAAACATTCATAAAGCATTAAACAGTATACTACTAATATGCATATGATTGGTAAGTTGGACTAACATTCCATTGTTGCTTGTCTAGAATGAAACCTCTTTGCTAACATGCTGAGAGCTGTGCACACTCTCGATAGTATGTTCTGGTAGAGATGGAAGGCATCTAGATAGCCACTGTATGATACAGGATATGGGAAAGTGTTGTGCCAAAGTATTGGTCAAAATAGTTGCATAACTATGTAAATGATATCTGTATGCATAATAGGTTATCATGTCAATATGATTTGATGATTATGAAGTATTACTAATCATGTACTTAATTTTGATTTGTAGGAAAGATCATGATGAATGATGAGCTCTGAACAAGCGATGGATGTTCAATAGACATGAGGTCTCCGAGAATTGAATAGGACTGGATCGTCCCTGAGCTTCGGTTCAAAAGGTACATGATAGGACTGGATCGTCCCTGAGCTTCAGTTCAAAAGGTACATGATAGGACTGGATCGTCCCTGGACCTCGGTTCAAAATGTACATGATAAATCCTAGAATTGTTCGAGGTTACATCCAGCATGAAACAGGGATGGCTCTGTAGATATGATACATCCAGCATGAAACAGGGCTGGCTCTGTAGATATGATACATCCAGCATGAAACAGGGTTGGCTCTGTAGATGTGATACATCCAGCATGAAACAGGGCTGGCTCTGCAGATGTGATACATCCAGCATGAAACAGGGATGGCTCTGTAGATGTGATACATCCAGCATGAAACAGGGCTGGCTTTGTAGATATGATACATACATCATGAAACAGGGCTGGCTCTGTAGATGTGATACATCCAGCATTAAACAGGGCTGGCTCTGTAGATGTGATACATCCAGCATGAAACAGGGTTGGCTCTGTAGATGTGATACATCCAGCATGAAACAGGGCTGGCTCTGTAGATGTGATACATCCAGCATGAAACAGGGCTGGCTCTGTAGATGTGACACATCCAGTATGAAAGAGGACTGGCGCTGTGGCGGTAAATCCTAGATCTGATCTAGGTCACATCCAGTATGAAAAAGGACTGGCACTGTGGTTGGGATTGGATCGTCCCTAGACATGAGACTTGTCTTAAAGATATAAGGATTGATCATCCTGGAACTTGATCTAGATTGCATCATCCATCGACCTATGTCCTAAAGAGAGCAGGATTGATCATCCTGTAATATGATCGTGTGATGACGATGCTGCGGATTGTGTGATGACGACGCTGATCGTATGATGACGATGCTGATCGTGTGATGACGATGCTGTCGATCGTGTGATGACGATGCTGATCATATGATGACGATGCTACTGATCATGTGATGATGATGTTGATCGTATGATGACGATGTTGATCGTATGATGACGATGCTGTTGATCGTGTGATGACGATGTTGATGATCGTGTGATGATGATGCTGATGATCATGTGATGACGATGCTGATGATCGTGTGATGACGATGATGATGATCGTGTGATGACGATGATGATGACGATGCTGATGATCGAGTAATATCAACTCTGATGATGTTGATGTTCCAGTAACTAGTTGAGTTACTGATGATGATGAATTGAAGAAAGCTTCCGATGATATATAGATGACGTAGTCAATGACTCCTTGCTCCTACAGATGTTGTTATAATATCCTTCTCGTTAAGGGGGAGTGTTGAATATTGTAACTTCTAAGAATATTATATTTGTACATTATTTATTCCGGAGATGTTCCATCCCTCCGAGGTGATTCTATTATGTATCCGGAGATGTTTATTCCTCCGAGGAGCTGTGGCAACTAGGGTTATTAGACCCACCATGTGGGGGTCAGCCCAGTCAGTTATAATAGGGTATTTAACCTAATGGTTAAATACAAGCCTACATGTACTTGTGTAAAATATATGTCAGAGTAGTGTATAAAAAGCGGAGGTGTGTTCCTCATTTGATACACTCACACACTTGAGAGAGGCGCACTTGTGGAGGAGAGGTCTGCTATGGTGGAGGAGGAGATCATGTCTTTGGTTTGCATCTTTGTATATTGCTGGTCATCTATATCGAGGAAGCTTTACTGGGTTTTCTACCCCATGAGGGTTTCCCAGGATAAATCTGTGTCTCTTGTGTTTATGCTATGCTTGTTGTTTCTTCAGTGATCCTGTATATGCTATTATTGTGAAATGGAATGTAATGCTACTATTTTCTGTCTTAGCATATTAAATTTTAACAATGTGAAGGTGAGAATGATGCATTTATGGTAACTCTCACACAACTCTCACACAATATGAAAATACTCTCATCAAGACAAGTACCCTCCAAGTGAGTTGAGATGGTCTTTATAAGTCTACCTTAGGTATCGCAAGCACGCCCCTCTTATAATCATTTGTGTGAAATTAGAAAAAACCATTAAGATTACCATTTCGCATATCAATGGTTGAGGGGAACAATTGTGGGTTAGGTGTTTGGATATAGCTAGGGAACATGGGATGTATGTATTAGGCCTAAGAATCTAAGAGAATTGGTGTCACCTTAAGGAATTTTCAATTATATCAAAGCTCCTATACATGCTTAACTTACTAGACATGCAAGAGGGGATAATCAGGTGGTTTTTACGTGTACTTCAGATATAGGAGCATCATATAAATACCCAACTTAAAGAAATAGGCACAATCAAGCTAATGTGAAGTTTAAACTCAAGCAAATATGTCAATCGAAGGAGGAAACTGTTGTATTGCAAAGAAGCTCTGAATCACTAAAAAAGGAAAATGTGGCCTTCCAACGCAGTAGATCGACGATGTAATAATTTGCCATAACATTCTCCAATGATTGTTTATGTTTAGATATATGCAAATGCCTAAAGTACTCAAATGCATTTCTAAGTAATGCTCTAGGTGCAAACTTATATGTTTTTATGCAGTTAAGTTTAGCAAGCATTTTCACTAGGACCCCAGTGCCGCGTCGTTGGGCTTCCCCATTCCTTAATTTCATTTCCCCGACATGGCACCACTCCGTCGGGTCCAGTCATTCGTAGTTTCCATTCTTCGGCAAGGTACCACGTCATTGGGTCCTTGCGTCCACTCTTTCCGTTCTCGACAGGGTACCGCACCATCGGGCCCTTCTGCCATCATCCTTTCGTTTTGACTTGCGGGAACTTAAAGTAGGGATTTCAGGAGCCGTTACCTTCTATCCATCTCTATTCGACAATTTAATGCTCGTAGTTAGTGAATGATTTTTTTTTTCTTCTTCTTCTTCTTTTTTGTTTTGTTTTGTTTTTATACTATAAGTGTCTACTCCTAAGTTATAGTTCTTTGGCTTTCCAAAGCATTTGTTCTGGAACAATTATTCCATATGTGAATTGGCAAGGATCTCTATCATAGCTGAAATATATCTTAAATAAGTAACACTTGCAAACGGAAACCCTAAGGGTACAATTTGACAAAAAGGAAGGCTATGTCTTTAATCTTACAACCTACAATCCCCTAAGTGAACTGTGAAATATAGGCATGTGTTAACTTTTCATCTAGTTCATTTTATAACATCAAGAAATATCATAACAGTATCTTATCTTTCAACCAGTTCATATTATCATATAAACGTAGTATAAATATAATAATACATTAGCCTTTCATAGTATCCCATAAAATAATTATGAACTATAAACAAGGCATTAACCTTTCCTTTATATCTTGCTATCCCATTAACGAAATATGAAATATGGTGATGCATTATCCTAAATTTACCTAATTCATTTCATCACATAAACGTAATATAAAATATAATATAATAATACATTTAACTTTTCAAATTACATAAGAAAGTACAAAATATAGACAAAATATTAATCTTTCTTCTACTTCCAGTTATCCCCCAAAAAATATGTAATATCACACAACTTTATACTATCATGCATAAATAAAAAATATTACAATATCTTTCAACTAAATCTTATAATTATAATAAGGTATTATAAAATATAATAATACATTAACTTTTCATCCATGCCATAAAGAAATATGAAATAAGAACATGCCATAAAGGAATATGAAATAAGAACATACCATACATTATCATCCATTTCATGTCATTGCATAAATGAGAAATATTGCAATATCATTCAACTAGTTTTTATAATTATAATAATGTATTATAATTATTGACGTAGTACCACACGAAGCGCCACACAATCCCATCGAAAACTTGCAGGTTGATCATGAGCCAGCTGCAGCCATATCCTGGAGATCTCATCGTACACAGTCTTGCTCCTGCCATATCCTCAAGGTTCAACGCCCATCTACCTGCATTCAAGGCAGTGCAGTCCATTGCAAAATGCCAAGAGACCTGGTCCTCATTCTCGTCCTGCAAATTCCTATAGCTGGAGCTGCTGAAACATTGTTCTTGTCCTCTGCAAATTAGAACCTGAATCCTATTGCGAGTAGCTGGAGCGGCTGAATCGTCCTCCTGTAAATTAGAACTTCAAGTACTCCTTGTCCTACAAATTCCTATCATTCTCGTCCATTTAGTTTAGTATCTGGATTTTGTACAAGGCCCATGGGGTATGGGTATTTTTGTGCCTTCTTCAAGTTATAAGAGGTTGCATATTTCAATTACTGGAGATATCTGCGAGTCTGTTGTATGCTTGAAAATCTTCATCTGAACATTCCCATATAAATTTCGTAGCAACGTTTTGTAGTTTGTATGTTCTTATTTCAAACTTTATCAGTTTTTAGAGGTTTGTACTAGTTCTTATACTTTGTAGTGGTTGTTATACCGTAGCATGGATTTATATTTAGTGTACCTGACTATTGCTCAAGGGACGCTCCCTCCAGTCACTCATCCTAGTACTTTTGTTTAAAGCACTTCCCAGCACAGTCTTTGCAAGGTCGGAAAGCCCCCCTGGAACAGATGGAAAAAACTTTTGAAGGTCTAATTTAGGTGCTTCACAGTAGCGAAAACACTCCAGCTCTCCATAGGAATCAGAAAGACGCTTCAAGTCAGAGTGCAAAGCATACCCTAACTTCAAAATGCTAGTTGAATGAAATACAGCTTTAAGGCACAAGTCCAGTGCACCTGGTTCTTTGTTAAATAAATTCACCATCTCAAATATAAAAACCTTTTTTGCAGTAGCAATCTCTGATATCGAAACCTACAGAATTAAAGGTAATTCAAGGTTCCAAAAAAATAAAAGACAAATCATCCTTGGTTAATCGAGACGATGGAAGGGATGATTTTCCATAACTTGATTGCAATTATCTTTTTGAGGATCTTGTATTAAACGTTGTAGAGGGAGATGGGCCTAAATCTATCTACAGATGTCTATATTAACGTCGTTTTCCATGAAACCGTTTTCCTGTATCGCACTGAAACATTTGCTCCGATGGATGTCCATCAATATAACCCTGGAATCCATCAGTATCACCCTGCATCCAAGCATCAGATGGTGGATTCCAAGTATGTAGGCAATGTGATGAATGGTAAACAACCTTTAACACCCTACCCGACTTCGCGATCGTCGCTTCAGATAATTTTGTCATAAATGTTATTCGTTTGAGTAATCTTTTCCAACTTGGGAAATTCATTACGATTTGGTGGAGAAACACTTAGTATTAATGCAACCGTCTGACATGCTCGCGCAGCCATGCCCATTTGAATTTTGAATTTTGAATTTTTTTGTTCTGACGATGCTGCGGATTGTGTGATGACGATGCTGATCGTATGATGACGATGCTGATCGTGTGATGACGATGCTGTCGATCGTGTGATGACGATGCTGATCATATGATGACGATGCTACTGATCGTGTGATGATGATGCTGATCGTATGATGACGATGTTGATCGTATGATGACGATGCTGTTGATCGTGTGATGACGATGTTGATGATCGTGTGATGATGATGCTGATGATCATGTGATGACGATGCTGATGATCGTGTGATGACGATGATGATGATCGTGTGATGACGATGATGATGACGATGCTGATGATCGAGTAATATCAACTCTGATGATGTTGATGTTCCAGTAACTAGTTGAGTTACTGATGATGATGAATTGAAGAAAGCTTCCGATGATATATAGATGACGTAGTCAATGACTCCTTGCTCCTAAAGATGTTGTTATAATATCCTTCTCGTTAAGGGGGAGTGTTGAATATTGTAACTTCTAAGAATATTATATTTGTACATTATTTATTCCGGAGATGTTCCATCCCTCCGAGGTGATTCTATTATGTATCCGGAGATGTTTATTCCTCCGAGGAGCTGTGGCAACTAGGGTTATTAGACCCACCATGTGGGGGTCAGCCCAGTCAGTTATAATAGGGTATTTAACCTAATGGTTAAATACAAGCCTACATGTACTTGTGTAAAATATATGTCAGAGTAGTGTATAAATAGCGGAGGTGTGTTCCTCATTTGATACACTCACACACTTGAGAGAGGTGCACTTGTGGAGGAGAGGTCTGCTATGGTGGAGGAGGAGATCATGTCTTTGGTTTGCATCTTTGTATATTGCTGGTCATCTATATCGAGGAAGCTTTACTGGGTTTTCTACCCCATGAGGGTTTCCCAGGATAAATCTGTGTCTCTTGTGTTTATGCTATGCTTGTTGTTTCTTCAGTGATCCTGTATATGCTATTATTGTGAAATGGAATGTAATGCTACTATTTTCTGTCTTAGCATATTAAATTTTAACAGTGTGAAGGTGAGAATGATGCATTTATGGTAACTCTCACACAACTCTCACACAATATGAAAATACTCTCATCAAGACAAGTACCCTCCAAGTGAGTTGAGATGGTCTTTATAAGTCTACCTTAGGTATCGCAAGCACGCCCCTCTTATAATCATTTGTGTGAAATTAGAAAAAACCATTAAGATTACCATTTCGCATATCAATGGTTGAGGGGAACAATTGTGGGTTAGGTGTTTGGATATAGCTAGGGAACATGGGATGTATGTATTAGGCCTAAGAATCTAAGAGAATTGGTGTCACCTTAAGGAATTTTCAATTATATCAAAGCTCCTATACATGCTTAACTTACTAGACATGCAAGAGGGGATAATCAGGTGGTTTTTACGTGTACTTCAGATATAGGAGCATCATATAAATACCCAACTTAAAGAAATAGGCACAATCAAGCTAATGTGAAGTTTAAACTCAAGCAAATATGTCAATCGAAGGAGGAAACTGTTGTATTGCAAAGAAGCTCTGAATCACTAAAAAAGGAAAATGTGGCCTTCCAACGCAGTAGATCGACGATGTAATAATTTGCCATAACATTCTCCAATGATTGTTTATGTTTAGATATATGCAAATGCCTAAAGTACTCAAATGCATTTCTAAGTAATGCACTAGGTGCAAACTTATATGTTTTTATGCAGTTAAGTTTAGCAAGCATTTTCACTAGGACCCCAGTGCCACGTCGTTGGGCTTCCCCATTCCTTAATTTCATTTCCCTGACATGGCACCACTCCGTCGGGTCCAGTCATTCGTAGTTTCCATTCTTCGGCAAGGTACCACGTCATTGGGTCCTTGCGTCCACTCTTTCCGTTCTCGACAGGGTACCGCACCATCGGGCCCTTCTGCCATCATCCTTTCGTTTTGACTTGCGGGAACTTAAAGTAGGGATTTCAGGAGCCGTTACCTTCTATCCATCTCTATTCGACAATTTAATGCTCGTAGTTAGTGAATGATTTTTTTTTTCTTCTTCTTCTTCTTTTTTGTTTTGTTTTGTTTTTATACTATAAGTGTCTACTCCTAAGTTATAGTTCTTTGGCTTTCCAAAGCATTTGTTCTGGAACAATTATTCCATATGTGAATTGGCAAGGATCTCTATCATAGCTGAAATATATCTTAAATAAGTAACACTTGCAAACGGAAACCCTAAGGGTACAATTTGACAAAAAGGAAGGCTATGTCTTTAATCTTACAACCTACAATCCCCTAAGTGAACTGTGAAATATAGGCATGTGTTAACTTTTCATCTAGTTCATTTTATAACATCAAGAAATATCATAACAGTATCTTATCTTTCAACCAGTTCATATTATCATATAAACGTAGTATAAATATAATAATACATTAGCCTTTCATAGTATCCCATAAAATAATTATGAACTATAAACAAGGCATTAACCTTTCCTTTATATCTTGCTATCCCATTAACGAAATATGAAATATGGTGATGCATTATCCTAAATTTACCTAATTCATTTCATCACATAAACGTAATATAAAATATAATATAATAATACATTTAACTTTTCAAATTACATAAGAAAGTACAAAATATAGACAAAATATTAATCTTTCTTCTACTTCCAGTTATCCCCCAAAAAATATGTAATATCACACAACTTTATACTATCATGCATAAATAAAAAATATTACAATATCTTTCAACTAAATCTTATAATTATAATAAGGTATTATAAAATATAATAATACATTAACTTTTCATCCATGCCATAAAGAAATATGAAATAAGAACATGCCATAAAGGAATATGAAATAAGAACATACCATACATTATCATCCATTTCATGTCATTGCATAAATGAGAAATATTGCAATATCATTCAACTAGTTTTTATAATTATAATAATGTATTATAATTATTGACGTAGTACCACACGAAGCGCCACACAATCCCATCGAAAACTTGCAGGTTGATCATGAGCCAGCTGCAGCCATATCCTGGAGATCTCATCGTACACAGTCTTGCTCCTGCCATATCCTCAAGGTTCAACGCCCATCTACCTGCATTCAAGGTAGTGCAGTCCATTGCAAAATGCCAAGAGACCTGGTCCTCATTCTCGTCCTGCAAATTCCTATAGCTGGAGCTGCTGAAACATTGTTCTTGTCCTCTGCAAATTAGAACCTGAATCCTATTGCGAGTAGCTGGAGCGGCTGAATCGTCCTCCTGTAAATTAGAACTTCAGGTACTCCTTGTCCTACAAATTCCTATCATTCTCATCCATTTAGTTTAGTATCTGGATTTTGTACAAGGCCCATGGGGTATGGGTATTTTTGTGCCTTCTTCAAGTTATAAGAGGTTGCATATTTCAATTACTGGAGATATCTGCGAGTCTGTTGTATGCTTGAAAATCTTCATCTGAACATTCCCATATAAATTTCGTAGCAACGTTTTGTAGTTTGTATGTTCTTATTTCAAACTTTATCAGTTTTTAGAGGTTTGTACTAGTTCTTATACTTTGTAGTGGTTGTTATACCATAGCATGGATTTATATTTAGTGTACCTGACTATTGCTCAAGGGACGCTCCCTCCAGTCACTCATCCTAGTACTTTTGTTTAAAGCACTTCCCAGCACAGTCTTTGCAAGGTCGGAAAGCCCCCCTGGAACAGATGGAAAAAACTTTTGAAGGTCTAATTTAGGTGCTTCACAGTAGCGAAAACACTCCAGCTCTCCATAGGAATCAGAAAGACGCTTCAAGTCAGAGTGCAAAGCATACCCTAACTTCAAAATGCTAGTTGAATGAAATACAGCTTTAAGGCACAAGTCCAGTGCACCTGGTTCTTTGTTAAATAAATTCACCATCTCAAATATAAAAACCTTTTTTGCAGTAGCAATCTCTGATATCGAAACCTACAGAATTAAAGGTAATTCAAGGTTCCAAAAAAATAAAAGACAAATCATCCTTGGTTAATCGAGACGATGGAAGGGATGATTTTCCATAACTTGATTGCAATTATCTTTTTGAGGATCTTGTATTAAACGTTGTAGACGGAGATGGGCCTAAATCTATCTACAGATGTCTATATTAACGTCGTTTTCCATGAAACCGTTTTCCTGTATCGCACTGAAACATTTGCTCCGATGGATGTCCATCAATATAACCCTGGAATCCATCAGTATCACCCTGCATCCAAGCATCAGATGGTGGATTCCAAGTATGTAGGCAATGTGATGAATGGTAAACAACCTTTAACACCCTACCCGACTGCGCGATCGTCGCTTCAGATAATTTTGTCATAAATGTTATTCGTTTGAGTAATCTTTTCCAACTTGGGCAATTCATTACGATTTGGTGGAGAAACACTTAGTATTAATGCAACCGTCTGACATGCTCGCGCAGCCATGCCCATTTGAATTTTGAATTTTGAAATTTTTTGTTCTGCCTTACTACCAGATACAAGTGACATTGCCGCTTTCCACCCTCGTTTGAGTTCGAACATATTCATAGATAGGAGCACACGATATTTTTTTGTCACTGGCCTGGAGTTTAATTCACAACCATGGCTGACCTAAAGCCTATAAAAGCCTATTTGTATGGATGAGCTGCTTACTATCTTATGAAAATCTGCCTCCTCAAATGATGATGAGAAGCCCAAATTGAGAGTAAGAGGTTATATAATTCTCTTTGTGGAGACTTTTGCGGGGGATTTTTCCCTACTTAATGTCTAAATAATGACACTGATATTACTATTTGCATTTTACACCACTTTCATTACGATTTGCATTTACACCTCTCTCACTCTGCTGTCGTGACTATGCAAATTTAGGTAGTTACCATCTGACTCAATTTTCCAGCATGATGAATCTTTACCGCCAACCTTTACAGGTTTTGTAAATGGGAGTAAAATGGTACTAATGTAGTGTTCTTCCATAAAAATATATTAAGAAAGGGTTCACTCAGGTGTAGAACTATAGACTTATTTGATTATTTTGCCAACTCAATGCAAGTTTTGGTTACAACTCTTTTGACATTAACATGGTTGGAAACTTTTAATGTCAAAAATAAAAATGTATTTTATTTTTAGATAATTTATTTTTTATTTATCAAATTTAAAAAATGTAGATGTTATAAATTGTGAAAACTTCAATTTTATAATACCATGAATCTGGGTTTTTGACAAATGGTACTGACATGATAACATGATAGTAATTTCACAATTGCATTTAATATAGGTCGTTATTAGGTTTTCTTAATATAATGGATCTATATTAAGCATAACCTCTTCTCAATTGAAATATATACTTATTGTTGTGCTCCAAACTAACTTTATATGAGCCGATTGAATTGTAAAAGTTTGTAACTTCATATGAGTAGGCTGATTTGTAAAAGAAATATATACTTATTCTTGTGTTCCAAACTAACGGCATATGACTGGGTTGAATTGTAAAAGTTTGTAACTCCATATGAGTAGGCTGAATTGCAAAAGTTTGTAACTCCATATGAAAGTGTCTATTGTTTGGATTTTTTTAGTATTTTTTAAATTATTAATGATATTTTAATGGAATTTAATATTTATGTTAATTACTTTTAAACCATTCACATTATCACATTATCATTGATGTTTATCTTAATTAAAAAAAAATAATCTAAATTATCAAAACATTTTATGATTTTGGTTTGGATTGTTTATTTTATGAGATTGTTTAAAAAATAAATATTTGTCATTAGAATTATCAAAATATTTTATGATTATGTTTTTGAAAAAACATTTAATGATTTTGTTGACTTGAATTACATTACATCATTTAATGATTTTGTTTTTCCACTACCCTTGATCAATGCATTGATTGCATTATATCATCTCAATTATTGGCATATGACTTTTACCACATCTCCTTCATCTTCTTGCCACATATTTTCTACTCATCCCAAGGATTTTTTTGACTTTCTACTTTCCATAACACTTACTTAAAAATGAAGGGCTAGCATAGAACATGTTATTATGAGTGTATAAATATTATTACGTCTAAATTTATGATAGAAATAGGAAGTGTTCCCCTTGTTATCCATAAGCAAATGGAATAGTTGAGTGATTTAATAAAAAATTTGTAAAAGGATTTAATAACAATCCACCAGTCTTTGGTCTTGGAACCCTCTCTTATTCTTGAGGTTTTGGAATCCTTAATTTTCTTTAAAATATAGATAAATTTCTAGGAAATAGTTTACATTGTATATGGAACACTAACTCTCTCCTTTTTTTTTATCATTATATAATTACGCCTACATATTTTTTGAATTTAATTTTATGTAGGATGTTAAATATAATAAATACTAAGACAATTTGATTAAATACATGGATTTATTAAACCCTAGATCTTCACCAAACCACTTAAACCACTCTTTATTATTTATTTATATATATTTATTTATTTCTTTTCCAAAATTTTAAATATTTATATATATTAAATTTAAATATTTTAAATTTCTCCCTTAAATATAAATTATAATTTAAATTTTATCTATGATAATTTAAATATAACTTCACCAACCACTTCAACCTAATACTATAATTGACCTTAAAACTTTAAATCTATGAAGAACTTTTAAATTGAAAGTTCGTGAGTAGCTTTATATTTTTAAATATTAACTTTTAATTTTTTAACAAACCTAGGTTATAACATTATATGGAATCTAATTAAATTTAAATAAAATAATACTAGCGCTATCTAATTATACACGAAATTTAAATAAAAATATATACGAAATTTAATTAAATATAAATAAAATAACACTAGCATTATATAATTATATAAGAAATTTTGCCGAAACCCCTTTTTTTTTGACATGGTATTTCTTTTTTTTCTTTTTTTAATTCTTATCAACAACTAAATTAAATTAAATTAAATAATAATTAAAAAAATTAAATTAAAAAAATTAAATTAAATTGAATTAATTAAAAAAATTAAATTGAATTAATTAA
Source organism: Larix kaempferi (assembly GCA_027924585.1). NCBI lineage: Eukaryota > Viridiplantae > Streptophyta > Pinopsida > Pinales > Pinaceae > Larix > Larix kaempferi. Next base: position 6,183,157 of record BSBM01001312.1, on the reverse strand, counting down.
ATTAAATTAATTAATTAAATGAAATTAAATTAAATTAATTAAATCAAATTAAATTAAAAGCCATTAAATTAAATTAAACGAATTAAATTAAATGAATGTTAAGTGACACTACATTAAATTAATAAAATTAAATTAATATTTAAAAAACATTAATTTAAAATAATAATAATAAAAATTAAAACAATATAAAACGCAAAAAAAACCTTTTCTTTTTCGCATGGGGATTGACGCCAAGGCAGGATCGACGGCTCTCCTTAATCCACGTTGGCAACATGCACGCATGGTAAGGGTGGTTGGTGGTCGCGGAAAGGAAACCACCATCCCACGTGTTCATTCCTCACTCGTCCGCATACCAATAAAGCGGTATAGTAAACCGCTCATGGGCAACGCGGAAACCGTCTCACGTGCCGTCAAAAGTATGCCTACAGGATCGACGGCTCTCCTTAATCCGCGTCGGCAACATGCACGCATGGTAAGGGTTGTTGGTGGTCGCGGAAAGGAAACCACCATCCCACATGTTCATTCCTTACTCGTCCGCATACCAATAAAGCGGTATAGTAAACCGCTCATGGGCAACGCGGAAACCGTCTCACGTGCCATCAAAAGTATGCCTATTTAAGGAGGAAATAAGGTTTTATTTGGCATTGTAGGGCTGCTTCTCGCGTGGAGAGCTCGCGGTGCTGAGCGCTAGGGTTTAAGGGTGTGCGTGATGTGTTGAGTACGTAGACCCAAGAAGGTAATGCTCTTGTGAGAGATCTGCGCTTGAAATTCGATGGAGTGCGTGGTTCCGACTCGTCTTAGTAGCTGGTTGTCTTGGAGCTGAGCGCATAGGCTGGCCTTGGAAAGGATTGCTCTGGCGCTTGCAGGGTGGTTGAGATGCGTGGCAGCCCCCGTGGGTGTACTGGTGCATGAGGGCCCCCTTCAGGATTGGCCTTCGCTCATCTGAAATGCTCTTGGTGTTGAGCGATAGGGCTTGGCCCAATAAAACAAAGTGAAGAAAAATATCACACAGATTTGAAACTGTCTGAAATTATAAATGTAAGGTTATATTACATAATCCCAAAATAGGTTTTCATGGGGATAATATTTGTTAACTAAAAAGCTAATCCTCTTCCAGGAAACTAAGCTTTAATTTTATGTATATTATTTATAAATCCAACTCCATCGTCGAAATAATCTCTCCAACTACGTTAGTTGGATTTGCTGCGATGCTTGTATTATAAACAATATTGCAGGCAACAATATTATTTGAATATTTGTTTTATGCCACATTTATTGAAATGAATGTTTAAAACAAAATGTTACAGGCAAGAGGCAGATCTGCATTAAAATAATAGGAAATGAAAACTGATCACTTTGGCTGCAGGTCTGAAATTGGAGAACCCTCTGTAAATCCTGTGCGAGACTCATTGTTTCGTATTTATTATGAATACAATTTCTTTATATAAATGCAATGAAGTGTTTTTTTTTTTGTTAGTATTAAATTTTAGATCCAAATATTATAACGGTAATATATATAGTGTTGTAACTTGGTTTATATGTATTTATTTATTTGTTTAAAAACATTGTTTATCCCAAATGCTTTAGCATTGGATTAATATTAGGGTTTGAATATTAAAAGAGTGTATATAGAAATGTTGTTGTCTTTCTGGAAAGGTTTGTTTAATGGGGTCTAGATTGAGCCCTAAATAAGCAGTTATATATATATATATATCATTCAAATTCTGTTTCTGTTACGCCTTACGAATAAATGGGAAAAGGCTCTTCAAATTATCTTTTTGCAGCCATCATACTGGTTTGTTATTTTCTAATAAATTTCACTAAAGTTCTAGGTGTAGTTAGGCCCTAAGGTCTCAGTGTCTGAGCCTTGCACTCTGATACCAACTGTAGTGCCCTATCTAGGCACTGGGTCTATTCCAGGTTATCAGGTTATACCTAGTTTTTCCCTTAATTATTGTTAGAAGAAAACAAGAGATTCAATCATCTATATTTCTCTTTCTTTAAATGTTTAACTGTCTGTTTTCTATATGTTTACATGTCTCTGCAGTTAAATAAACATAATCCTAAAACTTTCCATTTAATTCTGTTCGTTTGACATGCATAGCTTGGAAATAAAAGAAAATACATTCTAATTAAGCTGGTTTAGAAAAATACCTGAAACCATCGATTGCAGTAAGATAAGAAGATTTCTGGAACGGATTCTGTAAGTTACCTTAACAACCCCAAAATGATGTGTCCACCCTGCCGATCAGCTATTATCGTGCTGACCCTAGGAAATCAACGGATTTCCTAGCCCCCGAGCCCACAGACCAATAATCCCGACAACCACTTTCCATGGTAATCATCCGCTGAGTTATCCCCCTCCTCAGTCTTTTCTTTTGAGTTTCCCACCTCCTCAAAGCTTCAAGTTAACCCCCTCCTCGGCATTCCTCCTTTTTCACAAAAATCCTCACAGTTCTCCCACAATAACCCCCTTACTACTTTGTTAATTCTCCTCTTTATAGGAATCCACCTCCTTCAAAAGTCAACTTCCTTATCAGCTGTCGTGGTCTTGGAAGTACATATCATTAATGCATCCCCTTTTGAGGTAATAAGGTGGATTATATATTATTTTATATCATCCCAATTTCTCTCTAGTAATGGAATTATTCAATAATTTATTCAAACATATCCTTTTAATTTACTTGGGATGATTCCGTCCGTTAATTAAATTAATAATTTATTTAATAAATTCATTATTATTCAACCCACTATACTTTATAAAAGGGATTATTATCATTATTATTATTAATTAAATAATATTAATAATATAATAATAATAACAATAACAATTAATAATAATAGTAATTAATTTAAATTGTGAATAGTAATTTAAAATATTTATTTGGTTAATGGATAAGTGTCAACATAGTACCTCTATGTATAAACAATGAAATATAATTAATGATTTAATTAATCATGATCAACGATTATATAGCACACTCCTCTATTATTAATGTTTAACTTTTATACTTCACCTTGAAGACACCTTTACTTGAGGATACTTACAATTACTGACATTTATTTTACACATGAGAACTTGATAATATTTTACTAATTAAGTCATCCACTAAACACTTAATTGACTTATCCATGATAACTTATATCATTGTTAAATCTTGATAAGTAGGTTGTAAACCAATATTATTGCGCATGTGCATAATGTGCATGCGTGGCCAGCGTATGCACAGGACGGACATGTACTATAGACATACGTCATATTTCCTATGCATAACATCTAACTAATACTAATAATACTCTATGCAACTGAACAAGTATACATTCCTCATAATATTACTAAAACATCATCGGTTATTTTATCAATTAACCTTTAAGATTTCATTTCATTATTCTTATGATTACATTTGTTTAATCAATCAGGTGCAAGGAAAGCTACCTACTACCACCAATTCCAGGTCAACGAATACCCAACCCTCAACTGTACTAACTATCATATCCTCCCATCCTAACCTACTGCCACATCCTCCCTATCCTTCCTATGCTAGTACAAAAGTGGATGTCGGACTCATCGACCTGACCACATAGAACTTGAGAGCGATAGCGTCGGCTGTACAGCGGACCTATCCTCCCCTAGCAGGCATCCGACCGTCGTCATCACAACTACATGGGGAGCGTGTCTCAGCACGGCCCTCCCACGACTTCGGGTATCATAGGAACATAGGGTGGGCAACACATCCATCCCTCTCAACATACTGGGCCTACGCCCTTATCAAATCATACTCTGTTTCTCTCGAGATTATCGGTCCATGTCATCGTTTCATCAATTTCAGTTGCTAAGGTTTACTGCTTGGATAGGTTCTTCTCCGTATATCAGATCAAGTACCCGGCTATCCCATAGCCCTTGTGTCCTGTAGGTTAGTATTCCGCAAGATACACCTTTTATAACAAGCATTTCCATTCGATCACCAATTGATCCATATCATCAACATCATTTTATTTCACGTCACAATTCCATGAGAACAACATGAATCAAAAAGATCAAGGGAAAATTAAAGCAGGACAACAAATGGAAGAAGGCCTCAATGGAAATTATCTTGGCTCTTAAACTTCTCATATATGCATTTTACTTGTCTTGTTTATTAGTAATTATGTAAAGTAGTATAGCACTAAATTTGAAATTCATAAGGTAGGTATTGTAAGAAAGAAAAAGCATCATGACCAATTAACATATTTGTTGAAAATATTTATACAAGAATACTATAATGTTTTTTGAAATTTTTGTACTTTTTATGTTATTTGGTTTGTCAACAACCTTTTTATAAATATATAACTACCTCTTTTTTGTGATATATATATATATATATATATATATATATATATATATATCCTATGGGATAGAGGAGGGCATCTTTTAACACATTGGTGACCCATTCTAAGTTTTCCGGTTTTCCCCAAGTACTGAACCGATAATATTGGTGACCTAAATAACTATTTTAAATAGTTGCCAATCATTTATTTGAATGTTGTATTTCTAAATTTCATTTTGTAAACCTCCATGGTATAATCAACTCTATGAATGTATGTAGGATGTAATATATGGCATTACTTGTACATAAAAATAGCTATCAACTCTATGAATGTATATAAGTATATGGCATTACTTGTACATAAAAATAGTTATCAACTCTATGAATGTATATAAGATGTAATATATAGCATTACTTGTATATAAAAATAGCTAAATAGCTAGTGTTTTTTATATTTAATTATTTGATATAAGTTTGTAACTTACAGATAGTTTCAATATATTGTACAGTTTCCATTCAAGTAGTCTTGGCTTCACTAATTCTAGATTATTGTCTATCAAAGAAGCAAGACCAACTAAGATGAAGATGAAGTTATGGGAAAAAATGGCATTGGCATTGGCATTAGCTTTAGTCTTAGCCAAACAAAAAGTAAAGAAGAAGATTGGATTAAAAAGAGGTTGAAAATCTTGGTAAGTTTATAGATTTTTTTTTACTTTTACAATTTTGTTTATAGATTTTTTTTTATTTTTACAATTTATTTTATTTAGTTTTTTTTACATGGTTTACATGGTTTATTTAGTTGTTTTTCTATTAGGTTGAGTTGCATTATTTTCATTTTAAAAGAAAAGCCTTTTCATCAGATTCATGATGCCATCGGGGCATCACAGGAACTCCTACATTCCATCAAGAGCCGTAGACTCAGAGCTTTATTGCTTAAATTAGACTTGGAGAAGGCATATGATCGGGTAAATTGGTCATTTTTAAGGCTCATTCTAATCCAAATTGGGGTCCCGCCACTGGTCATTAACTAGATCATGTCTTGTGTCTCATCCGCTAGTATTGCTATTTTGATAAATGGTTCCCCTTCTACATTTTTCCAGTGCTCGAGGGGGATAAGGCAGGGCTGCCCTTTATCCCCTTTGTTGTTCCTTTTGATCGTTGATGCACTTAGCAGAATGATAAACTTTGCAAAGCAGGAAGGTCTTCTCAAAGGTATAGAGGTGGGGATAAATTGTGTTATATCACATCTTATCTTTGTGGATGATGTTTTACTGGCTGGTTTGGAAACAGCTGATGAGTGGAGGGTCTTCAAGAACATTTTAAATTGCTTTTGTCGAGTTTCGGGGATGAAGATCAGCCACACAAAATCTAGTTTCTATTTTCATAATTTGAGCGATGTTGATAGAAGGGATATTGCTTCCTTTCTACCTTTCAGTTGGTATCCATTAGAGGATGGGTTAAAATATTTAGGCTTTTTCTTGAGACCAAATAATTATCAGATAAAGGATTGGTGGTGGCTTGTTCAGAAGTTTGAAGCCAGGATTACTCACTAGTCCTATAGATGGCTATCTGTGGGTGGCAGACTTACATTGATTAAGGCAGTTTTGATGGGAATACCTGTTTATTGGTTATCTCTTCTTGAGATGCCTGTATACATCCTCAATGTTATCAGAAAATTGATTTTTAACTTTCTATGGTCAGGTGGCTTGGACAGGGCTTCATTGGTTATGACAGGCTGGGAATCAGTCTCCAGACCAGAGCGTTTTGATGGGGCTGCCCAGAATGGATTTTGTGCAGCGGGTGGTATAATATACTTGAATGAGGATCACTATTACACGTTCTGTCTCAACTGTGGTCTAGGAAACAATATGAAAGCATAACTACTTGCACTTTGGTGCATTCTGAGATGTGCCAACATTTTTGGTCTTGTTAATTTAAAGGTCTATGGAGATTCCTGTGTTACTATAAAATGGGATGCAAAAGAATTTGATATTAATGTTATTGAGCTATCACATTGGTGTGCTCGAACTAGGATGGAAATTGAAAGGCAGGAGAACATTTCCTTTGTGCATATCTTTCGAGAACACAACGGTCTGGCAGATGATCTCTCAAAGAAAGCTTTATTGGGCCCTGTAGGTTTACTGGTTTGGGAGGAATGGATGGATTCCATCTTATTGGAATCTGGAGATGTTATTTTCTTTTAGACTATATTAGGGAAGACATCTGAAGTGATCCACATTTTGTATGTTGATAGAACTATGTCTTTTTTTGATGTATACAGATTTTGTATGGGCAAAACTTATGTAGTGGATTAGTGGTGATGGTATATGGGTCAATGACCACATTATATGCTGGAAATTCCTTTTGCAGAAAAGGGAAACTTTTTGTACTATTTGATTCAAAGGAATAGCAATAGTACATCTTTTTTTCGGTTGAAAAAAAAAAATTCAATATCTCATGTGCGCTCAAAACCGTCACTTTCTTTGATGCACACACACACACACAAGAAACTCTCTCGTCACTCACTAAGTTCAAAAATAGCTTAAATCTACTCACTTAATACCTCCATAGGAGGGCACAAAAGAATCTTGTAGTTTAGGTAGGATTTTGGGGCTAGGCATCCCAAAACATAGTTGTTGTCCTTAGGGTGCTTTATAAATCCTGCTATAAGCAAGTGTTAAAAGAAAACCTGGATCATTTATATGGGTTCAATTTATTTATTTTTTTGTTCACAGGTCTTTAAGTAAACCAATAAACTTAATTTGGTATAAAAGCTATAATGAAGGAGGTCTTCTTTATGTATATTTTACTATGTTTATATCTATTTTCACATTAGAGGTAATCTATATGTAACATTTAATGGTTATTAGCAATAGAAAACTAGAGGTAGTGTCTTTGTATAATTTACTTGTTATTAGCAATAGAAATTATCTCAAAAATTATATTCTTGGTGTAGCCTCCAAGCTTCACATGAGGTCACAAAACATAAATTAGTTAGGTAGGATTGATTGGGATAGGCATCCATTAATGCCCTCCAATCTACTTTCATTAGGTATATTTTGAAACATAGCATTGTTGACTTATAGGGTGCTTTATACATCCTGCTATAAGCAAGTGTTAAAAGAAAACCCGGATCAGAAGTGCACCGTGCCCAAGGAGGTTAAAGCCGAGGTATAGTTGCCCTGCTCTCCCCTACGAGTCACCCAACTTGTTGTAGGGATACGACACTATACCGTACAGGCTGAACCACTGATCCACACTTGATGCAAGGTATCTTAGTGGCCAAAGTTAGGAAATCACCAAGGAGCACTTGTGGGTGCAATTGACTCCTAAAGTCAGCTATTGCCGTTGGGAGGTGTTGCCAAGTCTTCTAGATTGGAACATTTGCCCCATCGCCAGTAGAACTGCCTCTTTCTTACCTTCACTAGTCAATTGGTGTGTGGACTCCATTGTCACCATCAATTATGCTTTTGGAAGGCCCAGTTACATATCCGCGGAAAACCATACACTTTTTTTATATTTATATATTCATCCTACCAAACTCATAATTAAACATAATCTACATTTTGTGACTCTTTCACTAAACCGACTTTGAACATATCACTCACTTGTTGCACCTTTTACACTAATTTGTAGCTTGTGATTTGTCTTGTTCATAGTCCATTAACCACGATATATTAGAGTGGGAACAATAAAAATTCGTAGTAGAATTCTTTACCCACACAATATGTGCAGTTTTGAAGAGCTGGGTAAACATGCACTTGAAGTTGTTTTTTTGTTTTGCTTTTAAATCGTGAAACTTTGGACAAACATAATTGCATGTTTATCAAGTCCCCACATCCTTATAATCATTTGGAAGGTCTTCTTGTAGAAGTTGATAAGAATTTCTAACAGCAAAGGTTTTTAAATTTTACATTTTATTTTTTACAATTTCAAATATTATGAGTGATTCAATATCAAGTACTTATATTGAAAAATCCATGGAAGTACATCCCATTGGAGATTCACTACTCGTCAATTTCTTTTTTTCTCTTCGTCTCATTCTCATCCTCCTCTTGATTATTTATCTCCTTTGTTTAAGAAAGAGGGTTCGTGAACACCCCAAACATATTAATGAACTCGACACAAGTCCTCTCTAAATGATTCACATGATATTAATCATATATTTCTCCATAAGTATAGTGAAAACTCACATGTCTTTTCATTTAAGTCATGACTTTCCATTTCGAGCCTACATGAAATACAATGGGCTCTATTTTTCCATGTGCTCTATTTTGAACGAATGCTAGCTCTCCTTCTAGCATAAGCATTTCCTTCTAGCATAACACACATGCTTATGTTAGAAGAAAAGCTATCAGTCGCTAGCTTTCCAATATAAAAACCCTGAGCATGGTGATTCGTGGTTGGTTGCTAGCTTATACCTTGAGCTTGTGCCATCTACTCTATTTTCAAATAAGCACATGGCACAAGATGAAGGAAAGCTAGCGACTGCTAGCTTTTCTTCTAGGATAATAACACATACTTATGTTAGAATGAAAGCTGGCAGTCGCTAGCTTTCCAACAGAAAAATCATGTCCATGGTGATTGGTGGTTGTTAGCTTATACCTTGATCTTGTGTCATGTGATCTATTTTGAAATAGGCACATGGAAAAATATCAAGGAAAGCTAGCAACTGCTAGCTTTCCTTCTAGCATAATCATTTCCTTCTAGCATAAACACACATGCTTATGCTAGAAGGAAAGCTAACAGTTGCTAGCTTTCCAATAGAAAAACCATGTCCATAGTGATTGGTGGTTGTTAGCTTATACCTTGAGCTTGTGCCATGTGCTCTATTTTGAACGAATGCTATCTTTTCTTCTAGCATAAATATTTCCTTATAGCATAACACACGTGTTTATGTTAGAAGGAAAGCTAGCAGTCGCTAGCTTTACATGGTGATTGGTGGTTGCTCGCTTATACTTTGAATTTGTGCCATGTGCTCTATTTTGAACGAATGCTAGCTTCCTTTCTAGCATAAGCATTTCCTTTTAGCATAACCCACATGCTTATGTTAGAATGAAAGCTAGCAATCGCTAGCTTTCCAATAGAAACCCTGGATATGGTGATTGGTGGTTGCTAGTTTATACCTTGAGCTTGTGCCATGTATTCTATTTTCAAATAAGCACATGGTACAAGATCAAGGAAAGCTAGCGACTGCTAGCTTTCCTTCTAACATAAGCATTTCCTTCTAGGATAATAACACATACTTATGCTAGAAGGAAATCTAGTTGTCGCTAGCTTTCCAATAGAAAATTCATGTCCATTGTGATTGGTGGTTGCTAGCTTATACCTTGAGCTTGTGCCATGTGCTCTATTTTGAAATAAGCACATGGAAAAAGATCAAGGAAAGCTAGCGACTGCTAGCTTTCCTTCTAGCATAAACACATATGCTTATGCTAGAAGGAAAGCTAACAGTCACTAGCTTTCCAATAGAAAAACCCTGTCCAATGTGATTGGTGATTGCTAGCTTATACCTTGAGCTTGTGCCATGTACTCTATTTTGAACGAATGCTACATTTCATTCTAGCATAAACATTTTTTTCTAGCATGTCACACATGCTTATGGTAGAAGGAAAGCTAGCAGTCGCTAGCTTTCCAATAGAAAAACCCTAGGCATGGTGATTGGTGGTTGCTAGCTTATACCTTGAACTTGTGCCATGTACTCTATTTTCAAATAAGCACATGGCACAAGATCAAGGAAAGCCTTGAACTTGTGCCATGTACTCTATTTTCAAATAAGCACATGGCATAAGATCAAGGAAAGCTAGCGACTGCTAGCTTTCCTTCTAGCATAAGCATTTACTTATAGGATAATAACACATACCTATGCTAGAAAGAAAGCTAGCAGTCACTAGCTTTCCAATAGAAAAATCCTATCCATGGTGATTGGTGGTTGCTGGCTTATACCTTGAGCTTGTGCCATGTGCTCTATTTTGAAATAAGCGCATGGCAAAAGATCAAGGAAAGCTAGCGACTGCTAGCTTTCTTTCTAGCATAAGCATTTCCTTCTAGCATTTTTGAGAAGGAAAACTTTTCTTTTTAATGAGTCTCTACTTGTGCTAGATGCAATGGATTTTTATTTATCTCTAAGTATTTAATATGTTTCCATAACACATGACCCTTATTATTCTTGTGCATGTGAATAAAAGACATGTAATAGAATATTGTTTGATAATGCTCATTATTTCATGTATTTTTAAAACAATTTAAACTTATAGTTGACTATTTATTATTGTTTTTAGAAGCTATGGACTCTGGTGCAATGACAATTCCAAGGAATAATTTGAAGAAAAAACGAATTGCAAGTGACACACAAACAAAGTCTCCCCCATGTGGTATGGTGGTTTTAAATATTATTCTCTCATTTATAAATGGTTAGACTAGAAGACTATATGGTAATATTTGTGATTTTGATTTCATTTTATTTATAGTAATAATTGCTTATTATTGTTTTTAGAAGCTGTCGTCTCCAAAGCAAGTAAAATGCCACAATCAGCATTCAAAAAATAAAAGCGTCATTCAACTCAGATTATAAATTCAACAATGGGTTATAATTTTGAAATGATTAAAAAGTTCAAAACATCTACTGCATATGAGTATGTCGAAGATTGGTATGTTGAGATTGAAAGTCCCATGAATATGTTTCCAGATATGTATCTATTTGGATCCATGGATGGAAATGATATACAAAGGCTAGGGATAATTGTTAGTTGCTATGCTCTCAATCATAGTCAGATCGATTTTCAAATGGAGGTAATTGAAGAAAATGAAGTGAAATTATTTTCTTGCCAAGTTGATTACACAAAATTTAGACCAGATTTGATTGATACTAATACAGAATTCCCAGAGTCAATAAAAAAGTCACAGTTTAAGTTGGACAGTTTTGAGAGCTTCAATGAATCTGGTCTAAAGAGTTGTGATGATCTTGTACAACGTATTACCAACATTATGAAATATCTCTATGTGAGATGTAAGAAAACATCATCCGTGTTTCTTTATTTGCAACAAAGAGGTAAACTCCTTGATAAAATACCAGATCATAAACTCGAGGCTCAAATGCTTGCTTTGAGAAGGGTATATTTAGCTGAGCTAGAACAGAGCATTAAAGAAAGTGAGTTCATGCCTACTACAGAGTTTGTAAAATCCCAAAAAGAAGACTCTCAGATACAAAAGCTTGCTGACCAATGCGATGAAATCCATGAAAATTTTAAGGACAGTTATTTATTTTCAAGCTCTTTTACCATGAAGGTGGATGTTCGAAGATGTGTAGAAGCACCCAAGTTATATAAATTGAGATCACGGGATGATTTAAATGTTCAAGTATTAGTAAAATCATTCCTACAGAAATTTCAAGCATCATTGCCTGATGCTCTTCTGATTCCATTTGACACAAAAGAGTCTGATCCGATTGGAAACCCTGTGAAAATCATGAATGAAATGGATATAAATGCCAAGAACATCAATTTTTGGATAGTTGATGGACAACACACCATTCAAGCAGCAAAAGAAATATTATCAAATCCTAAATTCAGTCTATCTGGGGAGGCAAAACAGAAGTACAAAGAACGTAATGCTCGATTCTTAGATCCATTAGTTGCTCCCAGTGTGGTGATTCGTATTTGCTGCCAGTTAAATTCTGCAAACACAGTGTTCTTCAAAACTCCATTCATTGATTCTGTGCGATCTGCAAGACAATTCCTAATTGCCACAAATAAATTAAAGAAACAAAAATGTGGGAATTCTAAGACGACTGAAGACAAGGTATGCAAATTTTTTTTTTTTGCACTTAGTTTATATTGTTATAACTAAATTCATGGCTATTTTATTTTTGATATCACATTCTTACTAATTTATATTTGTTATTTTTTAACAGGTTGATGATGAAATGTTGTGCTCTTTCTTTGATTGTCCACTAACAAACTTTGCTGAAAAAAAATTCTTGTTATATCTTGATGATACTACTTGGGATAAATGGGAAGTTGTTTTTAATTGTTACAAACTAGGGACATTAATGTGTTCTCCAAACCAACCTAAGGATCCAAACTATAAGACAAATAGTCTGAACAGTTTGGTATCAAGTTCTTTCCGTCCCCTTCAGGGACTAACCGCTGAAGAAATGTGTTCTGTAGCAGATAAACTATTGGATGGAACTGTCTGGTTTTCTATTCTAGTGAACCATCCAACCAATGCCATAAAAATGAAAGATTATTGTTCACAATTGAAAACCAAAAGAACAATTTTGGAGGCAATGGTAACATATTGCAAAAGTCATGATAAGAATCTGAATGATAAGATTCTGATAATATCCAATATTCTTGAGCATTATGGAATTACTGATATCATATTTGCCAACTTCTTTTAGACAATGGAAGGGTGTAGTATGTAAAAGGATCACAAAATACAAAAATAGAGTCCCTTTCTCCACAAGCCTGTGTGGTCCTTGATAGAATAATTGATGCATCGACAAATATACAGGAAATTGAGAACAGTTTTGAATTCGGTTGTCATTATGGGGGTCCTAGCCTCTTGTCAACACTTTTGCACTCTTTTCCTTGTCAGTTTCAACCAATGTTATACACTGACTTTGTTGTGTTGGATACATTGGCTTTGAAAGATGAATCATTCCTTAAGGATCACTATATTGAATTGCTTCGATTTTTAATCGAAAAAAATGGGTTGAAAGATTTTACTATGATTATCTTAGTAGAAATTTGGTCTTTTAAGGATGTACGCCAAGCTCTGGAGATTGTTGTCAAGGACTCAAATGTCAACTATAAAATGGCTACCGGTCTTTATGAATATAAAGAACAAAATAACTATAGTTATGATATAGTTTTAACTATACATTTCTATAGTGAAGAGTCAAAAAGTTTAGAGGCCTCAAGATACTCTCACAGTTTTCGAGACATATCTGATGAAAAGGGGAGAGATTTTGAATTCTGGGAAAAATTATTGCAAATGCATCAACAACATAGTGATCTAAATTTGATTATTTCTCTTTATGCGGGGATAAATTTACAGCAGGCTTGCTGTACATATGGAAGAAGAATGGCATGTGTCGTAGAAAACGAGTTACAAAGGACTACCATGCTGACTAATCAAGAATCCTTCCAATTGCAAAAACCAATGTCTAATATATTGTTGTTGGAATATCCAGGTATTGTACTTGTTTTGTTCTTTCTCTAGTGATTCTTTGGATTCTATGCTATTTATAAATCTTGATTAACAAGATGTTTACTATAACTACTAATGGCGGAAATTGTAAAGAAAACAACGACGACACTTTGCAACAAAGCAATGATCAACATAGTGTGCACAATGTCGAAGAAGCTTTCGAGATGCAAATACAAGACGAAGAAAATACCATACCAGGTACATAATTTATTTTGTTTCTTTTGTTGTATTGTACTTGTTTTGTTCTTTCTCTAGTGATTCTTTGGATGCTATGCCTATTTATTTAATGAATTTCATTCGTTGATACATTTTATAACATTTCATATGTTTATTACAGTGGCAAATGAGGAGAAAAAAGACAGTGATCAAGGGAATGTGACAGAAAGTCATAGTCAAGAGCATGATATCATATCAGGTACTTCACATGTCTCTTATTTTCAATTAAACATAAAATATGTCTTATAAAAAAAAAATGATTTAAAGAAGTATTATTGGTATTTGATAGAAGGTTTGTTATTTTGGCTCTAGGTTCTATGAAGACAATACAAGAGAAGTGTGGCTTATCAATAACTTGTACAAAAAATACTCAAAGTGAGTGTATTTCTTCAACATTTTTTTTTAATAATAATTTATGTAGCATGAATAAAATGAATTTACTATGATATCCATTATTGTTTTGCAGCTATTATAAGTCAAAAGAAATTAGTTATTTTTGAATTGAATAACATTTTCTATCAGAGCGTTGATGGTGATGCATCACAAAAAGAATTTATCGAGAAAATGGGAAGGGCCGCAGATTACACGATAGAGAAAAAATCATTTTGGTTTCGTCTACATGCAAAAACATTTCTTGAAATGTGTTCCAGAAAAGAATCTCTTGACATTGCAATTTGGACGACATCTTTGAAACAAAACACAACAAGAGTTATGAAAAAGCTGGTTTTAGAAACATTACAAGCTAAATTTTTGTTTACATGGACTGCTTCAGATTGCAAACAACAAAAGGGAAAAAATGACATTGATAATTCAACACAAGTTATATACAAAAAACATCTGAAAAAAGTGTGGAGAATGTATTCTTAATATGATGCTACTAACACTATTCTAGTGGATTGTTCAATGGAGACAAAGAAAGAAAATCCCAAAGAAAATGTGATTATTGCCCCTTCGTTTGATGGAAAGAATGAGGATAAATGGTTGATCGCTGATCTGTGGAGCTTATTGAATAAATTCTAGAAGGCACCCGATGTTCGAGATATTTTGAAGAATCTTCAATGACTTTTAATAGTACATTAAGATGACTTATTCATTTCCTCTATAAACAAAATCTTGAAGTTTATAATATAAATTCTTGGTCATTGTACATTTGATGACTTAATTCTACATGTGATGTGTTATTACTGTGTTTTATTTTATTATCAATTTAATGTCAATGTTATTTCATAATACTCATATAAGGATTGTTGTTGTATCATTATTATAAATTAACATATTATTATTTTGTTTATTTATATTGAGATATTGAGTTATAAAAATTTAGTGATTTGAATAATAGTCTTATGTGTTTGCATAAAAATGTAGTATTCCATACTAATTAAATAATTGTATTAGGTTGTATGTATAAATTAACGTACAATTACTATGTTTGAGCAATTGCAGTTTATTTATCAATTGCGTCTTAATTGATCATTATAACTCTTACAAATCAGTGATTTGAATGTTAGTTCAATGTTATCATATGAAATTTTCTTATTTCTTAGAAATTAAAAAAATGGAAAATCATATTAGGTTGTATGTAAAAATCACCTATAATTAGCTTGTTTAATTGAAATTTAAAAAATTGTAAATCTAGGTGGTGTGTATAAATTAACATATAATTGGTTTGAATTGGACCATTGTAACTATATTTTTAAATTGTGATTTGAATTTCATTGCAATGTGCTTATATGAATTTTTCTTATAATTTCTTGAAAATTAAAATATCGTATGAGGTTGTATGTAAAAATGAACATATAAATAATTTGCTTGATTTAAACTTAAAAACTGTAAATTTAGGTAGTATGTAGATATTAACATATAATTAGTTCAAATGAATTCGACTATTGTAATTATATTTTTAAATTGTAGTTTATCTCATTACAAATTTTCTTAAAAGTTAGTGATTTGAGTAGTAGTTGAATGTGTTTGTATAAAAAAACTATTCCACGAAAATTACTTTTATTTTTTTCATTAAGTTGTTTGTTTGGGAGTGGAAATAAATTGGATATGTTTTGATGCCATTAAGCAATGAAGTTTTGAAGTGAAAATATGTTAATGTTATATATGTGGCAGCAATGCAGATGGGAGTTAATATCAGTCGGAAGATCTTGTTGATCTTTGAAATGGAAGGAGTATTCTTCTCGTCGTATTCCAAAGATGAAACGAGTTGTCAAATTCAAAGAAAACCAGATTGGGAGCTTGGCGATAGATCCTACTTTTGTAGGCCTTTTCAATTAAAAGTATTAAAATACTGCCTAAAACATTATGATGCAATATGGACATCAAATGTTACTAACAAGTACATTCGACAAGTACTTGAAAAATCAAATATTGATACAAGTGACTTTGAATTCATATGGGATAGGTCCCATTGTCACTTGCAAACAAAATCCAAATCATGTAGTATGATACAGTTTTATGAGAAAAGGCTAAGCGACGTGTGGTCCCAATATGGAAATAAGTACACAGAATCAAATGTATTGCTAATAGATACATCAAAGCCTACTTCTCAATTCCTCGGATATCGGTCAAACTGTATCTTAATAAAGGCTTATATAGGACATGAACACGATACTTGGCTTGTGCAAGTTCTATTCCCCTTTTTAAAGACACTTCATCGTATCAAACAGAAACGCAACTACATTCGAATGTTCAATAGAACATTGAGTTCTTTGTATTAAGTGAAGATATTATTTTATGGAAATTTGTTGACGATTACATTGCAATATTTCAATACAAGTTGGACACATTTTTTGGTGAATTAATTTGTATGATTTTATAACTTTTATAGATAGATGATAATTGACAATGATATATAAATACAATTATTAGTATTATTTATGATTGCTTTTAGATTGACAAGTTTTTGCATCATACAACACTTGATTTCCCCATTCAAAATATTTTCTAAATTTGTGCTTTTAAATCAACTATTTGTAATTTAAATCATCTCATAAAAGCCAACAAGGCATGCAAGAAACTCTCTTTAGTTTTATTTATCTATATATATTAATACAAGTGCATTACAACACTTGATTTCTCTATTCAAAATATTTTTTAAATTACATACTCTTAAATCAATTATTTGTAATTTAAATCATCTCACAAAAGCCAACAAGGAATGAAGTTCTCTTTAGTTTTATTGATCTATATGCATTAATACAAGTGACACACAAATTTTGAATTAAACCTCCATCTATATAAAAGCACATTTCTTACAAAAAATTGTTAAAATTTAATATGCTAAGACAGAAAATAGCAGCATTACATTCCATTTCACAATAATAGCATATACAGGATCACTGAAGAAACAACAAGCATAGCATAAACACAAGAGACACAGATTTATCCTGGGAAACCCTCATGGGGTAGAAAACCCAGTAAAGCTTCCTCAATATAGAATACTAGCAATATACAAAGATGCTTGAAGGGTGAAAAAATGAAGATGGGTGTCTATTTTGGGGGGTCTCGTGAGAAAATAATTCTGGTTTTTTCATGTTTTTCAACTTCGGGCGAACAAAAGTGATATTTTTGTTTAAAATTTCACTTTACCGTAAAAAGAAAACTTTTGTAGAATTATGTTAGCTTTCTACTCATAATTTTTTCAATTTTTTTTATTAAGATTTGATATGTCGATTTCGCAAATGTTTGACAGTGTGTTCTTATAAAATGAAAAGACTACAAAAGAGTTATGATTTGTTGCACCACTAAAATCGTTGTTAGAATTGTGTTTTGCAAAAACTGAAAATGCTACGACAATCTACACACAATGTACTAGTGCCTGACTATAAGTTTGCATCTAATGGACCTCTATACTAATTATTATATTTTTTTAAAGTCGATCAATGGGGAAACTCAGTCGATTTTCAACAACATTTTTGTTGCACCACTTTTCTCTCAATCCGCTATAAAAGCAAAAAATCTACGAACACCCTTTTGAAGTAGACACGTCAATGAAGAGTCCCACATTTTTTTCGATTTTTTTGGTGTTGTATTTTCAAAGTTATGGATTTTTCTTTTCGGTGTTTTTTTAAAGAGCTGAATCATAACTCGACCCATGTTACGAAGATAAAACTTAAAAAAGATCAGTTCTTATCTATATACAACAAAATTTATACCCTCGTAAAGTAGATTCAATGATGAATCTACTGGTATGAAGTCCGACATTCGTTTTGTTGTGTAAGAGGTGGTTTTCTCCTTCCGAAAATGGGGAAACCTGAAAATTTTGCAGAGATCAGAATCTTTCATGTTTCAGAGATTATTCGGCCAAAATAATTATTCGGCCGAAATAATTATTTGGTCGAATAATTATTCGGCCGAATAACTGTTTTCCGTAACGGCGCCGTAACTTATGGCGAAGGTTATTCGGCCAAATAACTAAACGGAAAAAAAACAAGTCGGCCGGAAAAAAAAATATATATATATATTTTTTATACTCATATAAATAAACCTAAAGTTAATTCATTATTTTCGCATGTTTGAACTTCGCATTTTTTTGTCAAACTAATTTCGGAAGGAGGAGATAATTTTTGCAAAATGAGGTTTTTACATGGTATGTTTCTTCTTTTTTACAAAAGGCACATTGAAGGAGTTTTTTTTTCTAAGGCATATTTGCAAGGAGTTTTTTCAAAATATCTCTTTTCTTATTGCATTTTTACAAAGAAGACATTTTTTGCAAAAGGAGGTTTTTACAAAGTATGTTTCTTCTTTTTTCCAAAGGCACATTGAAGGTGATTTTTTTCTAAGGCATATTTGCAAGAAGTTTTTTCAAAATATTTCTTTTTTTATTGTATATTTGCAAAGAAGACATTTTTTGCAAAAAGAGGTTTTTACAAAGTATGTTTCTTCTTCTTTTTTCCAAAAGACACATTGAAAGTGTTTTTTTTAAGGGATATTTGCAAGGAGTTTTTTCAAAATATTTCTTTTCTTAGACATGTTTGCAAGGAGGTTCTTTGCAAGGATGGTTTTTTTTCAAAGTAGCTTTGCACTTTTTATTTAATTGAAAGAGGTTTTTTCAAATAGTTGTTTTGCTAAGTTATTTTGCAAATGATTTTTTTCCAAAGTAGTTTTGCACTTCTTATTTATTTGAAAGGAGTTTTTTCAAATAGTTATCTTGCTAAGGTATTTTGCAAATGATTTTTTGCAAGGTAATTTTGAACTTCTTATTTCTTTGAAATGGGTTTTTTTTCAAAGAGTTATTTCTTTACAATGATTTTTTCCCAGATATATTTATAAATAAGTTTTTATTCAAAGTACTTTTTTCTAGTGGTTTTTTTCGTAGATATTTTTTCAAAAAAGTATTTTTGCAATGAATTTTACAACAAAGATTTATTTACAAGGTGTTTTATTTTCTTCCTTGGCACAAGGTGTTTTTATTATTTTCCAAAGAAGATTTTTGTTCAGAGAGTTTTTTCAAAGGAAAGTTAATTCCAAAGAAATCTTCTTCAAAAGACTCTTACAAAATTTTTATAAGGTAAAGTAAATTTCAGTTCATGTTTTTATAAATTCCGTAAATGTTTTTAAATCTTAATTTATTTATTTTTACTATAAAGTAACATGATTCTTTAATTTATCGTCTATAGATTAAACAACCATGAGCAATAAGAGAAAACGTCAAAGAAAAGCTAATCGTAAACGTGATGATGATGATAATAGAGAGAAACAAAAACTCAGATATATTGCCAAAAAACAAAGGGTTGCCGAAACGGAAGAGAGAACTATTGAAGATATAAATACAGATTTACATGATAATGTTGAAGAAATGGAAATTGAAAATAGAGTACAAGAAGAACAAATTGAAGTTGAAAAGAACATTGTAGAAGATGTAAATAGTGATTTACATGCTAATGCCGATGAAATCAATATTGAAGATCAAGTTCAAGATCCAGAAATTGGACCTGGTACGTATATATCATATATTTTCCAAATTCATTTTTTTATAATGAATTTTATTTTTTGATATATGTTGATTTAATTTAACTTGATGTATAGGTACTTTTACTATTGATGATGAAATGTTAGAAGACATTGATTGCGACAAATATGGAGAAAAACTACCAATACATGTTGCACGATATCATGCTACAACAATTTATGATGAAGTTCTCAAGGATTACTCAATTGCAGGACAAGCACAAATTTTGAGATGTTTATTAGTGTTCAAGAAGTTAGAAGGTGCTACATCATTATTGGGTATTCACAAAGTAACAAAAGAGTCGAAATTGAAACAAAATGTGATGGAAAATATAGGCGATGCAATAAAAAAATTTGGAAAATCCAGGAAGAAAGATATCAGTGTTGCACGTAAAGCAATTCATACAGCAATTCTTTCAGCTAGTACTAAACAAAAGCATTTGACAACAGAACTAGCAAAAGCAGTTGGAACATCAAGAAAGACATTATACAAACATAGCAAATTCAGAATGCAAATAGATGAAAATAATGAACTTGCTTGTTGGGCAATTATTTGTAGACAGCCTTACAAAGATAGATTAGGAGCAGGTATTAAAGATATTGTACGAGAATATTGGTTGGAACATGCTCGAGTTTCACCAAATTCAAGAGATGTGATACGCAAAAGAATATCACGAAATGTATATGAAAGCCAACCAAAACATATAATGGACATGACACAAGTACAATTGTTCAATAAATTCAAGGAAGATCATCGTGGAATTAATATATCAATCACTACATTTGTGCAA
Organism: Larix kaempferi; assembly: GCA_027924585.1. NCBI lineage: Eukaryota > Viridiplantae > Streptophyta > Pinopsida > Pinales > Pinaceae > Larix > Larix kaempferi. The sequence continues at coordinate 6,162,675 of BSBM01001312.1, read as the reverse complement.
CAAAAACCATGGTATGTTCGACCTATAACTATACGTGATACATGTTGTTGTCGTTATCATGTGCAATTTCAGTTATATTATGACACGTTTCTTGAATTTGGTAAAATGTTTTGGACAAATTCACCACCTTCACCGACAATACGTGAATTCATATCTCAAATTTTATGTGAGAGAAATCACGATGAAGTATTTTATTCAAAGAAAAGTGTCAATGGAAAACATTGTCATCATTGTGGAAATTTGGTGTTATTCCACAATAAATATCCTATCGATAATGATCAATCATTGTCAAATGTAAATGTTGATTGGAAGAGATACGAATACATCAACTATAATACAAGTTCTAGTGATTCACATTCCAAAAGAATTGATTTGCTAGAAGACAAGATATGCGTCACAGATTTTCTCAAAAAATTTGAAAGCGAAATTTATAAATACACCCAGCATTCACATAGAGCACGATGGCAAGATCTTCAATTCAAACAGTCTCGTGAAATTTTTCCACCCGGAACAATTTTGTCGGTGGTTGATTTTGCTGAAAACTATACATTTGCTGCACAAAAAGAAATACAGAGTGAATACTATCACTCTGACCAAGTTTCGATATTTGTCCATGTTGTATATAGACATTCTCAACAGGATGTCGATGACATTGAAAGCACATGTGACAATCGAGATGTGATTAAAGAATATCACTTCTATATCAGCGATGATCGTACGCACGACACACATTTTGTCCAACATTGTATAGAAAATATTTTCTATGACTCACTGAAAAAACGCGAAGTCAAATTCAAAGAGCATTGGATATGGTCTGATGGATGTGCGGGTCAATTTAAATCTTGACGATCATTGTTTTGGTTATGTCAACTTCATAAAGCACTGAACATTAAACATCGTTGGAATTTCTTTGAAACTGGGCATGGAAAAGGTGAGCATGATGGTGCAGGAGCATGCGTGAAAAGAGCACTTCGAAGATGGAAAATGAACTATTCTTCAGCACGGTTTCATTCAGCTGCAGAGGTTGTCCAATGGTATCAATTAAATCTAAGCCATGATTATAATCAACAATCAAAAGACGTGCGCAGGTATGTCCACTATTTTTTTAATTTATATTATTTCTTAAAATTTAAAAAAATGTATATACTAACATTTAAGTACACATGTACACTATTTATTGTGTAGGTTTTTTTGGCTTGTTGGGGTCCAAGATATAAATAGATCAATACCATATCACGCTAGCACCATACATGGAACTAGAGATCTTCACTCTATTCAAACAAAATCATTTCACAACGTGTTTGCATTTGATAGTAGAAAGCAATCATGCTTTTGTCATATTTGCATTGAAAATGTTGAGTCTACAGAAGTTTGTAAAAGCATAACAAACAACTACGTAAAAGCTTGGAGACACACAGAGATTAATCCAAAAGGAAAAATGCCACTGGCAAGTGTTGAAGAATTAGAATCAGAATAAATAGCAATATCGTCTGATGGCGATAGAATTTCAGATCTCGTAAGAGAAGGTAATAAACTTGTTTTTGACTTTTTAGTCAATTGTTCATTCTAATCCATCGCCATAAGTAGTCAATTTAATTCATTTAAATACGCTAACACCAATCATAACTTGCGCAGGTGATGTTTTCGCTGTGATTGCACCTGTAGACAACAACGAAAATGTCAAATATTATTTGATGCGATGCACTGAAGGAAAAATGAAGTTATTGGAGGACTACAACGACAACGGATTTACATACGAAAGAGGATCCATCATTTTAAAAGGCTACTTTTTTCAGCAGACGCATATGACTAAAAATTATGTCTACTTTCAAGATTATGAGCCCGATGTTATATGTTGTCAATATAGTCATTTAGTATGTGCATCTCGAATAAAATTGATACAAGTTCCATAAAAAAAACAGTTAAAAACCAAAAAATGGAAACTATCCATATGTGACCATGAACAGATAGTTGAAGATGGCATTCCATTGCGATGTTTTTAACTACATATCAAAAATAAATTGATCTATATTTTTTTCCATGTCAATTGTTGTGTGCAATATATTTTTTGTCCAATTATCAAAATTGTTGTGCACAGTATATTTTTTCATTGAGATTTTATGAATATTTTCTTGAATGACAATTAACATAAGAGCTTAAACGGTTGTACTTTAACATGCTTAAAAATGAATTCAAATATAATTTGAAAATTCAAAAGTACTTTATTCGGGTCCCCATATGTCTATTAGACCACTAAGGGATGAGATAACGGATGTGGCTATCCCCACTCCGCCCCGAATTTTTACTTTTGGTTGATTGATGCTAACGAAAAATCACAAAAAGACCTATTAAATTTTGTATTCTTTTAATCCATTGAACATGTTTCTTTAATATGTACTTCACCATAAATATGATCTTAAATAGATGTCTGTAAATTGTCACCAAGTTCTCCGTCCTGAATCTTTAATTTAAAATATCGCTTGTGCAAATTCACATAACTGAAATCATGGCAAATGGAGACAACGATCATTTGATTTTTAATCACAAGCAAGGATTCCAGGATTGTGAAGCTTATGCTAAATTAGAGAAATGATTATTTACAACAAATCAATGAAAATTCATCAAATTGTTGTTTAAAATCATTGCTCTAATTTAACACAAACTTCACAATCCTGGAATCTTCGCTTATGATTAAAAAACAAAAAAACCGTTACCCCCATTTGCCATGATTTCAGCCGCATCAAATGTACCTGAACATTGAAAATAAAAATTAAATTAATTAATCCATTATATCAAAATTTGAATTTAACATATATTTGCTTTTAAACTTCCTAATTCATCCATATTTCTATCAAAAATTTTAACATTCATAAACTTCTGCCCAACATTAATTCTTACCATAACATTCATTTTCAACATTGAATATTTCCTAACTTAGATTAACATTTTAAACATTCCCAACACCTCCCATTCATTCTTTCCCAACAGTCATTCTTCCATAACATTCATTCTCATCATTCAACATTTCCTACCCTTGGGTTGCACCTATCAAGACATTTTAAACATTCATGCAAAACATATTATAATAACATTTATTCTTAACATAACAAATTGAAAACATTCCTTCTTCCATAACACCTCCCATTCATTCTTTCCCAACATTCCTTTTTCTCTAACACATCCCATTCATTTTTTCCCAACATTGATTCTTACCATAACATTGATTCTCAACATTGAACATTTCCCAACTTAGAATAACATTTTAAACATTCCTAACACTTCCCATTCATTCTTTCCCAACATTCATTCTTACCATAACATTCATTCTCAACATTGAACATTTCCCAACTTAGAATAACATTTTAAACATTCCTAACACTTCCCATTCATTCTTTCCCAACATTCAATCTTCCATAACATTCGAAACATTCAACATTCATTCTCATCATTCAACATTTTCTAACTTCATAACATTCATTGTCATCATTCAACATTTCCTAACCTTGGATTGCACCTATCAAAACATTTTAAACATTCATGCGAAACATATTATAAATATTATCAAAACATTTTAAACATTCATGCAAAACATATTCTAAACATTTACCAAATGAGAAATAATGGACATGTACTCATGTATATAATCCAAAAAAAAGTTGATGAACATGTGAATTCAATGTACATATATATATAATCAAAAAATAAATACCCTCCATGTTCGAAACAACTACAATATATATATATCAACAAAAACAATAAAGTCTAAACCACTATCCATCTAGACCAATATCTTTCCACTATTTTCCACTAGGACCTTCCCTGGGACTCAACTCAACCTACAATACACAAAAAAACAAATTATAAATTTAGATCATAAATTATTTAAACAATTTTAAACTAAATTCAAGATATTAAGATATTAAACTCATCTACAAAACAATTCAATTATTAAAAAAATCGTACATCAAATTCTTTGAATGCATGTCCACCACTTTTTTCCCCTAGAGCCTTTCCTTTGGCTCCAAAGGATCTCAAAGAGCCAAGCTGCAACATGTACAAAAACAATTTTCAAATAAATCAAAAAAATAATAAAACATTAAACTTATATCAGAGATCATTTCTAGTTCAACAGAATTACCTCGGTGCCAATATCTGCATTCATTAAAGACCCCACATCTTCGCCCCCAATTTCCAAATGGTCTCTTCCCTAAAATTTAAATTTTGTTAATAAATAAAGCATAGTAGATACAAATAATAAATTAAGCAATTAACTTAAAACCAAAACAAAAAAATTAAAATCATTAGCTCACAAGAGATGGTAAATCATCTAAAAAGTTGGAATCTAAAGAAACCTGCATAGATAAGTCAAATTAACAATAAGATACATTGATATTTATTAAAATTCAAACAAACAAACAAAAATATCAAGTTCAATCATAAATATTATAATTAAAATACCTCTCCTAAGCGCTCTTCATTTTGACTAAGATGCTCTTGGTTTTGACTACTGGAGACTCGAAAATTATGTGCATTTAACATTCTCGAAAACTGCAAACAAAATACATTTGCTTAATATATTTATTCCCATGTAGCAAAAAATTCAATTCAAAATGATTAATAAAAAATCAAATAGATTGTCATAGCATAATCAACAAACCTCTCCCATGCTCGATGTGTCATTGGATAACACATCTGAAGCTATATCTCGACAAGACTTAGCATAAGCCCTAAGATCATCGATGCTCAATGCATCTACCTCGTCATTCGTCTTGTAAACAAAACTTTGACGAACAATAGCGCGAGCCCTCTCTCGCCCCAAACCAACTTCTACTCCAGCAAGAGCTGAAGCTAAACCATCACCTACCGATTCCCTTCCAACTGTCCCTAGTTGATATGTTGTCTCCATCTCTGATCTTAAAGCCACAACCCTTGGTGGACAAGGTATCTCAGGTGGAGGTTGTATAGTGGTAGGGTCTCTGAGAGCACCTTTTCGATTATATATTCTACCCTTTCCAACTCCATAAAAGTCATAAGCAACATCAGTATAGTTAGGCTTCATACCCAAAAAAATCTCCGCATAAAAAAATCTAGCAAAATAATTAGGAACCTCATCGTTCCAAGGCAATCGACCATAAGCTACAAGAAATCGATCATGTATTAAATGTGCAATTTGAGGATGCTTGAAATATTGCACTTTCAACATTTTTCGCTTAAGGCCTTCTTTGAAATTGAACATTGAATTGGCTTGTTCTCTGGTGACTCTCTCCTTCACAACCTCCCACTTGTCTGGACCCATAACTTGGTCCCTTCGCATCCGCATCAAATGAACAAAACCATTTGTAGTTGGTCCAAGTTCCTCGTATGCATCAATGAATTTTTGCAAAGACGCCAAAACAATCTCTAGACTTTGTCGACTCTCTGGAGGGAGATCCAAAGAAAAAAGATCATTGTTCAACCTGTCATAGTGGGATCTACAACTTTCAAGAATAGTTTGTTGCACAACACCTTGCCATGGAAGCTCATCAGGTAAATCAGATGGATAAGTTGATATGGGTGTAGACCCCTCGGCTAGTGGAACATATGTCGTCCTAGCTCTAGGAGGATCTTCAGGACCCTGCTCTCCACCCACACCTATTCCATCATCTACAATCCTATCTTGATCTTCCCCTCGCTCCATCGAATTACGCACATCTTCTGAACGTCGTTCTGCTTCAAATATAGCCGTAGTCAAGAATTAACCTTGTCTATAAATTCAAAACACAAAAAAATACAAATTATACATTATTAAACATTAATGTTCATACCAACAGAAGGTTGAGATCGACGCTCTCCCACAGAAGACGAAGGAGAATCATTTGTACCCCTTCGAACTTGTTGGTGATCAAATGACTGGGACCCATGCAATAAACTTGAACCCCGCGGTGAATTCGACAACCTTCGACTACCAATTGGAACACCAACTCCTGAGGATTGTGATGACCTCCTACGTTTTCCCTTCGAAGACTCTCTTTCCATTTGATATAACTTCTAAATTTACACAAATATTAACATATTGAAATTGTACATGAATATTCTACAAGCATCAAGCCAATATTTGATAAAAAACTACAACAAAATGTAAGTCCCCCTCCTAACTCTAATTAATTAACTAAAATTCCTTACCATCACTAATATTGCAACGTAAAGATATATCTAATAATCATTTCATTATCAAATATAAGTTGTAACACGATTAATTGAAGTAGTATAGTAACCTTAAAAAGTTTTAATCCAACAAATATGGTTGAATTATATATGTCAATGAACACACATCTCACTAAACATATATATATATTCTTATTAAAAGAATTCTAGCTTATATTTATGATAATACAATTTACACACATTGAAGCTGTACATCTTAACTCTACAAACTTAAAAACATATCTATTAAAGATCTGCATACAAAATGTAGAGCTGCCTAAAATAGTATAACATATATATACCCTTATTAAGAGATTTCTAGTTTATATTTATGATAATACAATTTACACACATTGAAGTTGTACATGTTAACTCTACAAACTTAAAAACATATCTATTAAAGATCTGCATACAAAATGTAGAGCTGCCTAAAATAGTATAACATATATATACCCTTATTAAGAGATTTCTAGTTTATATTTATGATAAAACAATTTACACACATTGAAGTTGTACATGTTCTTTCTACAAACTTAAAAACATATCTCTTAAAAATCTGCATACAAAATGTAGAGCCACCTAAAATATTATAACTTATTTTCTTTCGTAAGTTCCTCTCCTAACTCTAAGAACACTATTGCAGCATAAACATAACATCAATAATCATCTCATAATCATTTAATTGTAATAGTACAATAACCTTCCAAATTTTTCAATGATCACTTATGTTTTCATTCTATATCTCAATAAACAAACATTCCTTAATTTTTATAAAAAAAATACCTAAGAACTTACAACATCGAATTTTTAAGTGACTTTCTACATGAACTCTGTTCATGAACATGTTCTATTCATGAACTCTGTTCATGAACAGAGTTCATGAACATGTTCTGTTCATGAACTCTGTTCATGAACAGAGTTCATGAACAGAGATCATGAACAGAGAGTTCATGAACAGAGTTCATGAACTCATATGACATTCTTGTACTTCACTTAACATAGTAAATATCCATATATATAAAGAAGCCATGGGGTTACATTTCATAAGAATAAGACAAATACATTTTATGTTGTTTGATTTTCATTTTATATATTTCAAATCCTTACTTGCTTTATACTTGCTCTTACCATTTTTATATAAAAAAAAGGAGTAACCACTACCGCCTATAATTTGAGAGCATAACATGAACAGAGTTCTGTTCATGAACAGAGTTCTGTTCATGAACTGAGTTCATGAACTGAATTCTGTTCATGAACTGAATTCTGTTCATGAACCCTGTTCAAGGACATACAAACATCTCTAAAATTAAAATTGAATATTAAAAAATTAAACCTTCTGATTTTAACCCCCATAACAAATATTTTTTTTAATTTTCTCCTACTGCCAACAACTCAAGAGCAGAGTTTGCGTAACGATACATACCTGTATCCAAACGAGCAGTGAAGAGATCGTCGATCCACAACGCCGCGACTATTCGATCCACCAACGCTCCAAACACCAACTAGTTCCTTCACCAAGCAACAAATAATGTCATCAAGTAAGACCTATAACATACACAAACAGCATCATAACGTCACAACTGAAGGAAAAACAAACCTTTCAATGACGAGCTTTCAACCCTGCACACAAAACCCCAACACCGTCGACGCGGCAACACAAGCGAACACACCTGCCAACCAAAACGTAATGGCCGACGAGCAACATCCAATGAGCAACAGCAAGAAACAGCCGACGAGCCGACGAACTATCCAACTTAACCACAGACGAGCAGCAGCAGGTCGTGGAGCAGTAGCGGGTCGTGGAGCAACAGCAGGGTGGCGAACGTAACAGCAGCCGATCGTGGAGTGTCAACAGGTCGTGGAGCAGCAGCGGGTCGTGGAGCAGCAGCGGGGGTGGCGACAAATCTTCTGCGGGCCCGTTGCGGGGTCCAAATATTTCCAGCAAGGAATTCCAAATGGCAGCCGATGCTGGGTTTTTATGCAGAAAAATAATTCGGCCGAACAATCATTCGGCCGAATAATTATTCGGCCGAACAATTATTCCGCCGAAAACTTGTTCGGCCGAATAATTGTTCGGCCGAAAAACTGTTCGGCCGAATAAACTATTGCCCGAATTTTTTTTTTCCGTCCGGCAACTGTTTGCACACATTTCAAGGATCTCCGTTAAACTGGACAGAGAACTGTTTGTGGTTATTCGGCCGAATAACCTCTGCATTATTCGGCCGAAGAATGTAAAGTGTTCGGCCGAATAATGTTTATTATTCGGCCGAATAACTTCCGCTAAGATGATTTTGCACTGATTTCTCATGAAAGTGTTACCCACCTTCATGTTTTCACCCGCAAACCAAAGACATGATCTCCTCCTCCACCATAGCAGACCTCTCCTCCACAAGTGCGCCTCTCTCAAGTGTGTGAGTGTGTCAAATGAGGAACACACATCCTCTATTTATACACTACTCTGACATATATTTTACACAAGTACATGTAGGCTCGTATTTAACCATTAGGTTAAATACCCTATTATAACTGACTGGGCCGACCCCCACATGGTGGGTCTAATAACCCTAGTTGCCACAACTCCTCGGAGGAATAAACATCTCCGGATACATAATAGAATCACCTCAGAGGGATGGAACATCTCCAGAATAAATAATGTACAAATATAATATTCTTAGAAGTTACAATATTCAACACTCCCCCTTAACGAGAAGGATATTATAACAACATCTGCAGGAGAAAGGAGTCATTGACTACATCATCTATATATCATCAGAAGCTTTCTTCAATTCATCATCATCAGTAACTCAACTAGTTACTGGAACATCAACATCATCAGATTTGATATTACTCGATCATCATCATCGTCATCACACGATCATCAGCATCATCATCACACGATCATCAACATCATCATCACATGATCATCAGCATCATCATCACACGATCATCAGCATCGTCATCACACGATCATCAACATCGCCATCACACGATCAGCAGCATCGTCATCATACGATCAGCATCGTCATCATACGATCAGCATCATCATCACACGATCAGCAGCATCGTCATCATACGATCAACATCATCATCACACGATCGGCAGCATCGTCATCACACGATCAGTATCGTCATCACACGATCAACAACATCGTCATCACACGATCATATTACAGGATGATCAATCCTGCTCTCTTTAGGACATAGGTCCATGGATGATGCAATCCAAATCAAGTTCCAGGATGATCAATCCTTATCTCTTTAAGACAAGTCTCATGTCTAGGGACGATCCAATCCCAACCACAGTGCCAGTCCTTTTTCATACTGGATGTGACCTAGATCAGATCTAGGATTTACCGCCACAGAGCCAGTCCTCTTTCATACTGGATGTGTCACATCTACAGAGCCAACCCTGTTTCATGCTGGATGTATCACATCTACAGAGCCAGCCCTGTTTCATGCTGGATGTATCACATCTACAGAGCCAGCCCTGTTTCATGCTGGATGTATCACATCTACAGAGCCAGCCCTATTTCATGCTGGATGTATCACATCTACAGAGCCAGCCCTGTTTCATGCTGGATGTAACCTAGAGCAATTCTAGGATTTGTCACGTACATTTTGAACCGAGGTCCAGGGACGATCCAGTCCTATCATGTGCCTTTTGAACCGAAGTCCAGGGACGATCCAGTCCTATCGTGTACCTTTTGAACCGAGGTCCAGGGACGATCCAGTCCCCTCACATGTTCACCAAGAACTTCTTTCTCGAAGACATACGTCTACGGCTTAACTTTAGGAATGAAGTCCAGGGATGATCCAATCCCCTCACATGTTCACCAAGAACTTCATTCTCGAAGACATACGTCTACGGCTCAACTTTAGGACTGAAGTCCAGGGATGATCCAATCCCCTCACAACATGTATAACAAAACATGTATTCTCATCATCGAAACATGTATAACCAAAACATGTATCATCATCATCAAACATGTATATCAAGACATGTATCATCATCATCATCAAACATGTATATCAAGACATGTATCATCATCATCATCAAACATGTATATCAAGACATGTATCATAATCATCATCAAACATGTATATCAAAACATGTATCATCATCATCAAACATGTATATCAGAACATGTATCACCATCATCATCAAACATGTATATCAAAACATGTATCACCATCATCATCAAACATGTATATCAAAACATGTATCATCATCATCATCAAACATGTATATCAAAACATGTATCATCATCATCAAACATGTATATCAAGACATGTATCATCATCATCATCAAACATGTATATCAAAACATGTATCATCATCATCATCAAACAAAATATAAGAGTCCTAAGTCTAAATAATTATAAGTAACTAAGTGCAGTAAAAAGGTATCCTCATCATTGATGAGACAGACTCGTTATCAGATACTATGCTACTCCCCCTTTCGAGGAGGGTCCTTCTGGACTATACCAAGCTTGTCTCGGAAGTATTCAAACTTTACTCGAGATAGAGGTTTAATCAAGATATCAGCAATCTGATCCTCAGTGCTTATATATTCGAGCTTGATAGCTCCTCTCTGCACCATATCTCGTATATAGAAGTATCGGATCTCTATGTGTTTTTTTGACTTATCGTGGAATACAAGATTTTCTATCTTGATGCAGTTTTGAATGTCACACATAATCATAGTGGAATTTATTTCTAAATCAAACACTCCATATAATAGCTTCTGAAGCCACACTGCTTCACAGCTGGCAGAGCAGATAGCTATATATATATTCTGCTTCAGTAGTAGTGAGAGCCACACTAGATTGTTCCTTGCTGAACCATGAGATCATGGCAGATTCAAGACTATAACATCCACCTAATGTACTCTTTCTGTCTGAGGCACTTCCTTCCCAATCAGAATCTGAGTAACCATGTAAATGGAGTTCATGACCTCCAAGATAATATAGACCAAAATCTAATGTACCTTTTAGGTACCTCACTACATGCTTTGTAGCTATTAAGTGAGCCTTTCTAGGTTCTACTAGATACTGACTTAGGGTATTTGCAGCAAAGCATATATCTGGCCTAGTATTTGTTAAATACATCAATGACCCAATGATTTGTCTATATAGGGTTAGGTCCACTAAATACGATGAGTCATTAACTAACAACTTCAAGTTGGAGTCCATGGGAGTGGCCATGGCTTTATACTCCAACATATCAAATCTTTTTAGAAACTTCACAGCATACTTACCTTGAATTAAAAGATTCCTTTTGGATCTTTCCATACTTCTAGACCTAAGAAGTAGTGCATTAATCCGAGATCTTTCATTTTCATTTCTGCAGCCATTTTCATGACCTGTTTCTCATTCCTTGTCAGAAAGAGATCATTGTCATACAATAATGGTATGATAGGTTCATCATCCACAACCTTAAGGTAAAGGTTAGGAACAACTTTACTTCTGGTAAAGCCCAAGCTTTGTCATGAAGCTGTCAATTGTCCATTATTCACACTCAGCATTGAGTGATCTTCTGCATATCTATCTGTGCTATCTCTCGTCAGATGGGTCTACTAATATGAGCCTCAAAATCATTCGAACTCTGTGGTGAGTTCCTTCTTGCATCCATGTCATATGTGTATAGAACCCATATTCAACCTTGTAGCAAAGGTTGAGATCCACATCACCCATGATGATCATTAAGCTCATCAATTGACTACCGATCCTGGGAACCCATACAGAACCTGATTACATTATTAGGAGAATGGTCTTATCTAGTCCCTTGGGGCAAAACATCTCATCATGATTCTCTTCCCCTTTCTAAGAGAATCTCTTAACCACAAGCTTTCTATAGTGTGTTTGATTTGTAAATCTTTTGTTGAACATCCATCGCTTGTTCATAGTTCATCATTCATCATGATCTTTCCTACAAATCAAAATTAAGTACATGATTAGTAATACTTCATAATCATCAAATCATATTGACATGATAACCTATTATGCATACAGATATCATTTACATAGTTATGCAACTATTTTGACAAATACTTTGGCAGAACACTTTCCCATATCCTGTATGCATACAGTGGCTATCTAGATGCCTTCCATCTCTACCAGAACATGCTATCGAGAGTGTGCACAGCTCTCAGCATGTCAGCAAAGAGGTTTCATTCTAGACAAGCAACAATGGAATGTTTGTCCAACTTACCAATCATATGCATATTAGTAGTATACTGTTCAATGCTTTATGAATGTTTACACTCAGCATGATATATTCTAGGAATACAAATATGCATACAAGCAATATCATTTACTATTTCTAATAACAACTCAAATACTTATCTTTTATGTTTGTGTGGTTGCCTCCCGCTTGATCTTCTGTATGTCTTCTGAACTTCTATTCATTCTGTACCACTGTGCATGCTCAAGTGTACACTAGTGTCATCCTCATGATCTCATACACAAACATACATTCATTAGTATATTGTCAATATTATCAAAACATTCTAATTCTAAATAATCTTGAATATGTACAGTCATGATCATTAGTATTCAGGGTTTCAAGGAAGTCTTCTTTTACTCATGCATATTCTTATTTGATCTAGTTAGTTAAATCATCAACCAAGATAAGAGACATAATATGCACAAACCCTTGATTACTAACCAATCATACCAAGTATACTTACACAAGGTAAGATTCTAACATGACATAGGAAAACATACCTGGATTAGTATACCTGCTTAGTTATGTACAACATACCTAAACAATCTCTTCAATGATTTAGAGATCCTGAGCTAGAACCTGCATGTCTCGTAGGTTAAACATAATATAAAAAAGTCATACATACCTCGTGAGTCTTTGTCTTCATGTTGTCATGGTCATGGAACTTGATTTGTCTTTTGTAATGTACCTGTGTCTTGTTAGCAGACAACATCAACCTCACACAACACCGTAATGCATAAGTACAATCATATAGCCCTAATCAATGAATGTCTTCGATCATTCACATGCATTCATATTGTTACTAGGGTGATAAGACAATTAATAACATTAATCAAGATTGTACTAATAAATAACATGAAGACAAACACATTATGAACTTAATCAAGAATCAGATTTCAAGGCATACCTGAACCTCCTTAATTCATACCTGTCGAGACTTTTTGTAGTCTTCTTATGTAAGGCCTTAGCCTCAACTCCCCCTGAAACTTGATCTGGAGCTTGATTAGGGTTTGCTAGAGAAACCCTAAAAATTCAATCTTTGACTTTCATACTTCTGAATGGATGGAAGAATGTGTCTTGCTGAGCTGATCAACCTAGCATTCTTCAATTTTGAAATCTCCAAAATTTGACCCCTCAAAATTGCCTTCGAAACTTCTCGATCTTCTGGACAGGAACCCGAACTAGGGTTTGATGAAGCCCACCCTTCTGTCCAATCAAAAGGTTCGATCTAAGGCTCTAAACTCTTATTTTTCTTAGGAGCTTCCAGCCGTGGTTACAGACTTCAAAAATTCCAACTTTTACTGAAGCCCTAATTTTCCATCTTTCCGATCAAAATCCCGAACTAGGGTTTGATCAAGCCCGGTCTTCTACCCAACCAAAAAATTCGATCTTGGTCTCTAAATTTTGATTTTCCTGAGTAGCATTCAGCCGTGGGCTCCGATTCCAAAAATTCTAACTTTCTCCGAAACCCTAAATTTCGGAAGCCATGAATAAAGGTGCTCCAAAAATAATTTTGTTTTGATAGAAATATGCACCTGATTGTTTCTGCTATAACTCTGAAATTTTTGCTCCACAGGGTCTGAAACCTTTTTTCTGCAGTAGCCTGACCTGTCATCTTTCCATCCTAACAGGTCTGACCTCAATTGGGTTTTCTGAGAGAGATTTATGCCAAGTGTCGCAACGTGACCTGTTTATGGGATAAAACAGGAGAGCAAACTTGTACGGCATGCCACGTGTCACTATTTGAACTTCGGCCTCTGAAAACTTTTTCTGAGATAGCTCGAGCTATTATCTTTCCATCCTGATAGGTCTGACCTCAATTGGACTCTCTGAGAGAGATTTATGCCAAGTGTCGCAACGTGACCTGTTTATGGGATAAAATATGAGAGCGCACTTGTACGGTGTTCCACGTGTCACTGGTTCACCTTCGGCCTCTGAAAACGTTTCCTAAGATAGCACAGTCTGTGTACTACCTGTCACTTTTTATGAAATTTTATTTGGAGCTTCCTAGCCCAAGTTATGACCTTTTGTCCAAGGTCACCGGATTTTGACTGAGATCTGGAAGAGGCAAAAACCCTAACTTGTACTGATCATAACTCACAAAGTACAACGAATATGAGGGTGCCCTTTGGACACAAGGTACCTGGGGATGTTTTCTTCGACCTGTAAACTTTTCAGACCCTGAACCTTCGCACAAATGGATTTATAGCGAAAGTTCCACAATGACGGGTTTTTGCTATGTAAAACCCTAACCTTCAAATTTTCGTAAGTAGAGCAAGTGTCGTAAGTGCCATACCTTGTCTTCCTTCAGGTTAGCTCTGATACCATGTTAAAATTTAATATGCTAAGATATAAAATAGCATCATTACATTCCATTTCACAATAATAGCATATACAGGATCACTGAAGAAACAACAAGCATAGCATAAACACAAGAGACACAGATTTATCCTGGGATACCCTCATGGGGTAGAAAACCCAGTAAAGCTTCCTCAATATAGAATACCAGCAATATACAAAGATGCAAACCAAAGACATGATCTCCTCCTCCACCATAGCAGACCTCTCCTCCACAAGTGCGCCTCTCTCAAGTGTGTGAGTGTGTCAAATGAGGAACACATATCCTTTATTTATACACTACTCTGACATATATTTTACACAAGTACATGTAGGCTCGTATTTAACCATTAGGTTAAATACCCTATTATAACTGACTCGTCCGACCCCCACATGGTGGGTCTAATAACCCTAGTTGCCACAACTCCTCGGAGGAATAAACATCTCTGGATACATAATAGAATCACCTCGGAGGGATGGAACATCTCCAGAATAAATAATGTACAAATATAATATTCTTAGAAGTTACAATATTCAACAATTATTTTCTAAATTTGTGCTCTTAAATCAACTATTTGTAATTTAAATCATCTCATAAAAGCCAACAAGGCATGCAAGAAACTCTCTTTAGTTTTATTTATCTATATGTATTAATACAAGTGCATTACAACACTTGATTTCTCTATTCAAAATATTTTTTAAATTACATACTCTTAAATCAATTATTTGTAATTTAAATCATCTCACAAAAGCCAACAAGGAATGAAGTTCTCTTTAGTTTTATTGATCTATATGCATTAATACAAGTGACACACAAATTTTGAATTAAACCTCCATCTATATAAAAGCACATTTCTTACAAAAAATATTACTTCAATGATAATGAGTGCTAAGTGTACTAGAATTTAGATTAAAGCATGATGAGTCATAGATGAATGATTTTGAAAGGTATAGGCATTTGATTTCCCAATCTATAACTTATTGTAAATGTGTATTCTTAAGTTAATAGTTTATAATTGCAATAATCTCATATAAGCCAACAAGACATGAAATAAATTATTGACTGTTATTATCCTATATTCATTAATACGAGGAGTTTATCAATGCAATATGTAATTTTTGAAATAAAACCCCATATAATTGAAGTTGCAATTGTTTTAAAACACAAAATTAATTGCTAATGAGTGCTAAGTGGTATTAAGGGTAGTACGAGATTGGTCATAAGTGAGTGACATTGAACTATAAGAAATTTGATTTCTCATTTCATTTTTTTGTAAGTTTGTATTATTAACTCAATTACGATTAATTTAAATAATCTCATAAAAGCCAACAAAGCATGAGATACGCTCTATGTTTTATCTTCTTGTATGCATTAAATGAATGTATAATTGTGATATGTATTTTTTGGAATAAAATACAATGTAAAAACATTCAACAAGTAGTTGAAAAATCAAATACCGATACAAGTGACTTTGAATTCATATGGAACAGGTCTCATTGTCACTTGCAAACAAAATTCAAATAATGTAGTGCGATACAATTTTATGAGAAAATGTTAAGTGATGTGTGGTCCAAATATGGAAATATGTACGAAGAATCAAATATATTGCTAATAGATACATCAAAGCTTACTTCTCAATTCCCCGGATACTGGTCAAATTGTATCTTAACAAAGGCTTATATAGGACATGAACCTGATACTTGGCTTGTCCAAATTCTATTCCCCCTTTTTAAGACACTTCATCGTATCAAAGAGAAACACAACTACATTTGAATGTTCAATAGAACATTGAGTTCTTTATAGTAGGTGAAGATATTAATTTTTAGAAATTTGTTAACGCGTACATTGCAATATTTCAATACAAGTTGGACACATTTTTTGATGAATTAATTTGTATGTTTTTAAAACTTTTATAGATAGATGAGAATTAACAATAATATTTAAATACAATTATTAATATTATTTATGATTGCCTTTAGTTTGACATTTTTTTGCATCATACACCACTTGATTTCCCCATTCAAAATATTTTTTTAATTTGCGTTCTTAAATCAAATATTTGTAATTAAAATCATCTCATAAAAGCCAACAAGGCACGCACAAAGTTTTGTAAATGTGTATTCTTAAGTTAATAGTTTATAATTGCAATAATCTCATATAAGCCAACAAGGCATGAAATAAATTATTGACTTTTATTTGCGTATATTCATTAATAAGAGGAGTTTATCAATGCAGTATGTAATTTTTGAAATAAAGCCCCATATAATTAAAGTTGCATT
The DNA here is from genome assembly GCA_027924585.1 of Larix kaempferi. Lineage (NCBI taxonomy): Eukaryota > Viridiplantae > Streptophyta > Pinopsida > Pinales > Pinaceae > Larix > Larix kaempferi. The sequence goes on along the minus strand of BSBM01001312.1, from coordinate 6,145,649 downwards.
TGTATAAAAACACAAAATTTATTGCTAATGAGTGCTAAGTGGTATTAAGGGTAGTATGTGATTGGTCATAAGTGAGTGACATTGAACTATAAGAAATTTGATTTCTCAATTCATTTTTTTGTAAGTTTGTATTACTAACTCAATTATGATTAACTGAAATAATCTCTTACAGGCCAACAAAGCACGAGATATGTTCTATCTTTTATCTTCTTATATGCATTAAATGAATGTATAAATGTGGTATGTAATTTTTGGAATAAAATACAATGTAAAATCATATAATTAATATATAATGAGTACTAAGTGGACTATTTAGACTCATTCGATATATGCCATAAATAAATTCAAAAGAGCATGGGGTCATATATAAAGTTCAACTAAAATATTTGAAAAATATGTTTCAACATCTATTTCTTCGACATTTAAAAATCTTATCATTTTCTTTGCCTTTTGGTGAAAGTAATTCTCGGCCATGATTTCTTAATTTGATTTCTTCACACTTTCATTGTGCATGTATAATGTTGTACCTAACAACTATCCCAATTTTGATGAATTTATAGATATTATTTGGTTCGACATCAATACATTTCTTATAATTTATTTTATTTTAATTTAATATTGTGATTTCCTTCCAATCATGCTATATTATAATATGTTATTTAACAATAAAAATATTTAATATGATACTTTGTTCACTTCAAATATAGATAGAGATCTTCTTGTAATAAAACATGCAATTATGTGTGCAACTTAACTTCATTAATCCTACATTTTATATCTTCATGAATATTTTTTTTCACGATTCAACAAATTATAGATTTTCATATACTCCTCCTAATTTATGGCATACCGAACTAGTTATAAATGATACAACATTTCATTTTTTATGATTGTATATTAAAAACACTTGGAGTAAATAAAATTTGTGATCAATAAAAAAAAATTTTCTAGGATTAGTTTTTCCAATTTTAATGGAATATTTCTTTAATGCATAATTTTTATAAATTAAATGAAATAAATAAAATGTTTACAAAAAAATTCAATGTCATAGAAGTCCTTGTAATAGAATTTTTCTAGATTTCTTGAAATATGTGTTACACTGTTCCAAGCCCGACCGATAGGGCTTCAACCTGTGACGATTTACCAGCTGGGGGAGTATCGCCCCATGCAACTGCTACAATTGGAATGCTCCTCTTGAAGTAATACTACTGATGCGATATGGACCCAGCTAATGCATCTGCAATTTTCTTGGATGTTTCATAAACTTGCTGTCGTACAGTAGCACCACGTCGCCTTGCTGGAACTATTTACTTTTGATGTGGCGATCATGCCATGCCATCTAGCGATCCTTCTCCACCCCTTAGTGAAAGCCAGCAATAAATCGATCCTCTTCCAACTGCACCAATTGCGCTAGACATTCATCTAAGGCTATGACATCGTCCATGTACGTAACAGACACAATGCGTAAACTCGGAACAATGTACTCCATTGGCATAATCGTGTCTTTCCCATATACTAGCCTAAAAGGTGTCTGACCAGTCAACCATTTACATGTGGTGCGATAGGCCCACAACACTGCTGGAATTTTCAGATCCTAGTCATCGTGGTTTGCATTGCACACCTTTGTCAACGCATGCTCCAATACCTTGTTAAATGCCTCCACCATCCCATTCGCTTGTGGGTGATAGGGTGTACTCTTCTTATGTTGTATCTGCAACTTCTCCGTCAAGGCGTTGATAGTGTGATAAAGAAAGTGACTGCCTTGATCACTCAACAAAATCTTAGGACAGCCGAAATGAGTGATAATGTGGTCGAACAAAAAGCGAGCAGCCATTGCTGCAGAACAATCAAATACGATTGCCGCCTCGGCCCATTGGGTCAAATACTCTGTTGCCCTGATGATGTACCACGCACCCGTACGTTTCCCTGGTGGAGTGATCGGCCCGACAAAATCCACAGCCCATTTTTCAAATGTTTGCAATGTCACTTGAGGTAGCAGCGGCATCTCATCGCGTCTGGACGGCTTACTAGTTCATTGACAAACATCGCTAGATCACGCATAGTCTGTCGCATCATTATGTAATGTGGGCCACCAAAGCCCTACACACAATATATTTTGGGCAGTCGCTCGACAGCCATAGTGTCCCCCCGCTACTCCACCTTGTGCCTCAGCCAATACCTACGCTTGTTCATGCGGCAAGACACATCTGTGCAATATCTCATCAGCGCCTAATTTATATAGCTCTCCTGCAATTAGATGGAAGTCAGCAGCCTTGACGACCAACTGTTTCTTTTGAGTAGTGGTAAAGTTATCAGGTGCGGTGTCGGTCACCAAAAAATGAAGGATGTCGTCAAAATATTGATCAGCGGAGGAAACTTTAAATAGTTGGGCATCCAGCAACCCATCTTCAATATTAGTTGGTTCCTCCCCTGTCTCAATTCATGACAAATGATCTGGTCCAGCATTCAACTACCCTGGTTTCACAATGACTTAAAAATCAAACTCCTGAAACAAAAGTAGCCAGCGGTAGATCTTCCCCCCTAACACAGGCTTATTGACCAAGTATTTCAATGCAGAATGATCAGTGAACATTTTAAAGTGTCCACCCAACAAATAATGCCTGAATTTCTGCAGCACATAAACCATGGCCAGATTTTCCCGCTCCGTGGTAGTGTAGTTTCGTTATGTAGAGGAAAGCTTCCGACAGGAAAAAGAAATGGGATGATCAAGGTCGCCATCTCCTGGTTGAGCCAACACAACACCTAATGCAGTTGATGAAGCATCAACATGGACATGGAATTCCTTACTCCAGTTCGGAAATACCAAGATCGCTGCCGATGCCATCTTCGCCTTGAGCATTTCGAAACTATCCTAACATTCCAGGCTCCACTGGAATGCCATGTCCTTCTTCAACAACTTTTCCATAGGGGCAGTAATCGCAGCATAACCCCTGATAAACTTGTGATAATATCCCGTATGACCCAAGGTCATGCGCAACTGCTTAACGATGGTTAGCGGTTGCAATCCCAAAATGAGTGCAATTTTGGCTGGATCAACCAGCAATCCCTGTTTACACACAATATGACCCAACAATATCCCAAACGGTGCACAGAAAATACATTTCTTCAAATTCACCGATATCTGGTGTTATCGGCATCGCTCAAGCATTAATCGTAGATTGGCCAGATGATCACGAATCAATCCATAAACGGTCCAATCATCCATATGTACCTGCAAAAACTTTTGAATAAATTTTTTGAATGCAGCAACAACGACCTGAGAGAATATCGTAGGTGCATTCTTCAAACCAAATGGCATTACCGTGTACTGAAAACAACCCCATTCAGTAACGAAAGTTGTCTTATGGCAATCTTCCTTTGCAATGCAAATCTGATGGTAGCCACAGAACCCATCAGTGAATGAGTACATCTCATGGCCACCCACTCCTTCAAGTACTTCATCAGTAAACAGGGTCGGAAAAGGGTTATGTAAGCAGGCATCATTCAACTTCTGCAAGTCGATGCAAATGCGCACTTCACCTGTTTTCTTGTCCTGCACCACCATAGGACTGATCCATTTGGACTCTTCCACAGGTTCAATAATACCATCATCCAACAAGCGATCAAATTCCACCTTGACCTTTTCCTTATGTCGCGGATTCAATCGATAAGGTCGCTTTCGGACTGGCTTAGCATCTAGTTTTAATGGAATCTCCATCTCTCCTAAATCACCCAGGATTCCCTTCATTTTGGAAAACTTCGTGGGAAACACATCTTGAAACTCATGAAGTAACTCAGTAACCTTACTCATCATCTCATCATCCCAAAATCCCCAACATTAGCAAACTTGGGAGTAGCCTCTGTGCCGATATTCATCTTGCGAAGCTACAATGGTTGACTGAATGGATTACTTGGCGCAGCAAGTGGGACCACATCGCAAATTCCTTCAGATTCAGGAATGTTGACATTCCGGGGATCATCCTCATCCTCTGGCCCACTGCTGATGTTGAAGCACTCCATGAGAGACTACATCTGATAATATGTGTGTAGGTCGACAGGGTAGGCCGCTGGAACAACCTGAAGTACCACGTCATGGATGAGCTGTTAGGCGTTATGGACATTAGGGTTGGCATCCACAAAAGTGAACGTATGGGTGAAACAAACCGTCAACTCCCCCCATGTTGTTATGTCTCGCCACAACTTGGCTACAGTGTACCATGAGCATGGCATTTCGTCCAAGGTGTGGATAAAAGCATGGACCCACTCATCTCTGGGTCGCGCAACCCATAACCGTTGGCATTCCATCACATAGTCACCAGGATTATTCCGACCATCATACTTACTGGTGTGATAAACCTCAGTATCGTCGAACCGAACCATTACTATTAATGAATTTCTTATGTGTCGCCCACCAGCGTGCTAGAGCAGCCTTCAGTGCTTTCTCCAATGCCAACAATCGTTGTGGTTCTGAGACACAGTATTCAAATTCTGTCAAAAAGGTGGTTAGGCCAGGCAACCCCTCATAGACAGGCAATGTGATCGTTTCTGTCGCAGCACGATATAAGGATTGCGTAACTAAGCCACATTTCTGGAATGGTACTTCATGCAATCGGTTCTACCAATGTTCCAAGGCATCATCAGAGTCAGAAGACGCAGAGCTCTCACTGCGCCACTCCAATTCACCATGGACAGTAGGATGAATATAATCTTCAGAAAGATTGAATGCATGGTCCCATCCAACGGTATCATCATCTCTTACAGGTTCAATGTATCGGCATCCTTCAGCTAGATCCAACGGGGCTATGACTCTAAAATCGCGATTCTCAAAGGTCATCATGAGATTCTTGAAGTTGATTACAACTCCACTATCGTTAGCCCATCCAATCCCCAATAGCACCGGATAAGAGCTTCCTCCCTCAACCACTTCAATGACATCGAAGTCAACATAGGTCTTCATGCCCTCAATATCGATCGTGAGCCGCGGAACTCGCCCAATGGGTGTTACCTTTGCATGGTTAGCCAACTGGAGTTGCATAGGAGACCATCTCAATGGGGGACTCCCCATCGTCTGCCACGCTTGCTTGGTTAAGATGTTAACATCTGAACCAATGTCAAGGATAACAGAGTCAACATCATATTCCCTGATCTGAATATTCATTCGCATCTCTTTGCCAGTCTTCCGTCTTTGTAGGGAGTTTACTGCCGACTCCTGTCGTCCTTTCATAAATCACTGCAACCATCCCTCAATCTCAACCAGGGAAGCCAGGTCTCGGGCCAATAACAGACAGCTTTCAAGAAACTTTTGCAATGTCCCTGGTGGTGGCGGTCGATCAGCGTCTGATGTAGTATCAAAGATAGGTGGCATATCGCAAACAACAGCCTTACCGCGGTCTTTCTCTAAGGTGCGACGTGCCTCCAGGAATGTCTTTCGCTCTGTATCAATGTCGAAAGGTACCGTCTTCTGACCAGCCAACCAAATCAGTGGTTGTGAACTATCTTCCCTAGTCATCTTTCCTCCATGAGTGACAACAGCCATCGAAGCATCTTGTGGTCGCGGTTCTGTAGAAATGGTCACAATATTTGCACCCTACATCTGGTTCTGCTGCAGATTCCCTGGTTGATTAAAATTTGGATTGGCGTTCGGCGGTGGTCACGGGGGCTGGTTTTGTACTAGTTGTTGTACCTGATTCTGTACTGGTTGCTGTGGCTAGGCCTGATTCTGTATTTGCGGAGCGTTCCCAGCTTGCCATTGTGCAATCAATTGTGGACAATTCTCAACTGTGTGATCATTACAAGAACAAAACGTACACTGATTCTATAGCAATGGGAAGTCTCACTGATAATTCCCCCATACCACACAGTGATAACATTGAACAGGTCCACGACCACCTCGTCCTCCTCCTCCACAGCCAAATCCACCACCACGTCCGCCCCTGTATCCTCCTCGGTAGCTACCCTGCTGCTGGTACTAAGGTTGGTTAAACTATTGTTGCATCAGTGCTGGTGGTATTCCTTGCCCTTGTGGTGCATACTGCGGTTGCTGTCCATACTGTGGCTGAGGCGGAGTCATCTGTATCGGTGTATATTGTGGCATGAACTGCTGCGGTTGCTGTTGCTGTGGTTCAAACTGCATCTACGGTTGGGGTAGCGGCTGAGCTACTTGCGGTTGTGGTTGTGGTTGTTGCACAGCACATTGATCATCCTTGACATAAAATGCATCACACATCCTCTCCTGCAGCAACCCAATCCTGCAGCAACCCATATGCATGGCAATCCTTTTCATCATGACCCACCGACTTGCAGAATGTGCAATAAATATTTTGCGGGGTTGTGACCGTTTTCTACATATATGGGCAATTATCATGACTGTGCCCAAACATGTGACAAATGCGACACCATGGCATACTGCCTCCATTCAACGGGTTTGGCGCTCCTGACACCAAATAATTACAGAAATCCGAGCAATTATCCTTTGTATGCCCTTCTCCTCGGCATCGCGTACACCATACTTCATCACGCTGTTCCTTGTTCTTCTTCAAATCTTGCAATTGTATAGTCATGTTAGCGAGTTGCGTCTGTATCTGCGACATCCCGGCTACATTATCTCCAATCGGTGATGCCTCCAATCGCATTGCAATCTCTAGAGATTCACTAGGCGTCACTATGTTTTGCTGCATCAGTAGCAGCCGAATATGTGGTAGCAGTGCCGCAATGAACCATTCTTTATGTTGGAGAGTGCTCATATTGAAACTAACCTTTGCCATCAACGTCTTGAATCGCTGGTCGAAATCCCATACCGTCTCATTGGGATACTGCTTAAATTCCTTCAATTCAGTAATATATTGAACCTCTGACTTAGGCCTTCTAAATTTGGCAATGAGCCCATCCCTAATCTCATCCAGCGACTTCTTTGGGGCTCCCGTAGGGACTAGAATAAACTTCATGAACCAATCTAATGCACGACCTCGCAAAGTCATGGCTAACTGTCCTTTCTTAACATCGGCATCAGTGATCTGTTTCATGGTCCAGACCACTTCACATAAAAACCAATACTGTTATGGGTTGTCTGTCGCACTTCCATGGAACAATGGTAACTTAGCATCATCGCTTTCCATTCTGTGCTTCCTTCCTCCTGCTGCTGTGCTACTACCAATCAACTTCAGCGGAATTGACAAACTTGGCGGTGTCGAAGTGGTATTTCTTGTTGTTTGTGAGTCAGTGAGTAGAGGTGTGGGTACATTGGTGCCAGTGTTTGATCCTGCCTCTATCCTGGGCATAGCCTGGTCATCCTTGTCAGGACTGTGAGGTCGCTTCGTCCCGTGTGGTCTTCCTTCATGGTTTTGTGGTTCGATCGCAGCAGGACCTTCTCCTGTCCTCTGCCTCTTCTCCTGTCGAAACCTCGCTCCTCCCCTTGTAAGACCACTTTATTCCTCGGCTTCGCTCACAATCTCCTCATGATCTGCACCCATCTACCCCTTACCATTCCATGTACCATTCCCCAGCAGTCGCGGTACCCACGGCCTCTGCCCACTAGGTTGTCTATTGATCAAGGTGCATCTTTAATATACCCTTTCCGCAGATTAGCATCTTAATCGACAATTGGAGTGACAGCAGAAACCTTATCCTTGGTCCTTGAAAGAAGTATCTTTCAACATCACAATAGGATTTCTTCATGTCAACCACAAATTCAGTGATATATCCCTCCAAGGTGCTATCGAGCCAAACTTCGACAGCCTGCGATGCCTTGTTATCGACTTCCTGCAGCTCCTGAATCAATTCTGGGGTCCAAGCCATCAGCTCACCACCCTAGAAATTTCTCTTTTGGAAGGTCAGCTTTGACAACCATTCGTACAGGATGACCGGGAATTCACAGAAAAACCCTTCGTGCGGACCGTCGTGGATATACCTTCCCAACCAATGATCTGTTGTCAGTCGCGTGTTCCGGCTTTCTTCTTCAGCAAACTCCAGTAACTTCTGATCAAACCAACTCTGTATCTCCGGCTTCGTCGAGTGCCACAACATGACCTCCTTTCACTCTGCACACGGTCCCGGCAACGGATCCATTTGTTGACCAACGTGACCTCGGTCGACAAGGGTTCACCTCATGGTTGACACATACCGCATTCTCCCTAGGCACCGGCCCAGGCAAGTTTGAGCCTGCCTAGCAACACCTACAGAGTGGATGAGGTCTCACCCGAGGCGTCCAGGAAGAGCAAACGAAACCATGTTTCCGCCGAGGGAGGAGGAGAGTTGTGGTTGTGCGGACTAGCTCTATTGCTGTACTTAACCAGAAACTTTAAGCATTCGACATGGAATTATAACATATTACTTAATCGCAACATTTATCATCACAGCAATAGTAAGCAGACATTACATCAATAAAATATAACAACATTCATATATCGCAACATTGCACAAAGATAGTACCAAAACATCATCATTGTATTACTGTCATCCATATACCAGAAGCAAAACCATAGATCTTCATATACATTCACCTTCTTCTAGCTCACCAACTACTGTCTCTGTCTCATCTCTATCTATCATCTCTGCATATGTATGTGTCTCTAACACTTACAATTCTCATCTATTTATAGGCTTCTGCCATTACAATATTTGTCTACTTACAAATGACTTCCTAACCAACACTATGGACAAATGACCAACTATCTAACTGACTTGGTCCAAATGACCCAAAAACCCGCATACCGCGGTACAATTGACTCAATATTACATGACATATGGTCCAAGTGACCCAAAAACCCACCAACTGCGGTATACTTTAACACAAAATACTCCTTCCGCGCCCTCATCCAATGTGTCGTAGCGTCAGCCGTACCGCGACAATTCCCCATCGAACCACCTGCCAACAGACATTTTGGCTTTAATTCGGGTTTGATAAGTGAGCTCTTTAAGTAAAAACTTGCACATAGATAGTTTATGTGGGAATTGTTGAGAGATTTTCGTCTTCCGACTAGCCTTGTTTTGGAAAAGGGATTTAGAATGTGTAAATAATATAGATTATGCATGTATGTAATGTGGGAAGGGAATTATATGTGTAAAGAATAAGACACTTAATACTATATATGTAGATGTATATATAAGTTAAAACATAAAGAATGCCACCCTTATTGTAAACACATTTAATGTGTGTAACCTAGAGAAAAAGGGGCATAGCCTTCATCAATCGCGATGAGATATTAATGTAAGATTTGTGTAAATATTGGAAAAAAAGATTAAGAAGTCCTTGATAAATGGCCCTACCCTAGTGTATTCTTGCTCGGCTTGAGGGTGGCCTCTCGGTGGCAGAAATATACACTAGATAGAGAGCCATATGGTTGGGTGGAAATTTGCAGTCAATCCTTCAGTCACCCTTGTTTACTTTTTCAGATTTGTAATTTCTTTTTTTGTTTTCTCCTTATAAAATTTTGAGTTTATGAATGTGTACCTTTGTCATGTGTTTTCTTGTTAGATGATTGTAATGCAAGGTATAGGTACTCACATTGTTATATTGTTTGAAGATGTGAGTGGTGAATATATATATAGAGAGAGAGATATCATGATTTCTTTGTTGTTGTTTACATATGTAGAGATTTGGATATGTTAAATAAATGGAAACACTGCTATATTTAATTGGTTATGATATATGTGTGACGTACACCTTATGGAGAATATGCATTTACAACCATTCCATTGTATGTAAAAAGGATTATGAGGGTTGCATAATCATAATGAAGGTGATTTTTCTTTATGAAATATGTACATGCTATTTTATGATGTTAAGACATATCTATCAATGGATATTCATCATGAGTGTCTAATTGATTAGATTTCCAAGGGTAGAAACTCAGATATTTTGTTGAAACAAATTAATTAATGGTAGCCTTATTATTGATTTATGAGGATTTCATAAATAAAGGTTTGTTATGTCTTATCGAAGATATATATTTGTACTTGTGTCATTAGCATGAGGATTGTGCGGGAATTATGCATTGTTGTATTTTGACAGAGGGGTTATTTTAGAGGTGGAATACCTTTAGGGGTCAAAAATATTTTGAAAGTTGAATATACTATGATTGATTATGTATAAAGAATGTAGTAATTTTCTTGAGGCCCCCTGCCAATTCCTTATGGGATCAATGTACCTATGAAGATGTTCCTACTGATATATTAAGTAGTTATCCGCGTATATTATTCTCTTGGTGAATATGATTGATGCATTAATATTGTTTATACTATTGTTGTACAAGGATAAAGGAAAACATTTTTTTTACACCCCCTTTTCATTAGAGATCACTCAAGGATAATAGGTGTGTTACATATTAGTATCTATGGATTGAAGTCAACTATGGTTCAAATTCAACATTTCTTAAAATTCAACTATGGTATGACGTCAACCATGGATCATTTGAAGTCAATAATCCATTGAAGTCAACCAATCTAAATAATTAAGCATGGTGGATTGAATTCAACCTTAATTCACCCATGGTTGAAAGTCAACCTTGCTTAAAATTCTACTATGGTTTGAAATAAACCATGGATTCTAGTCAACCTTACTTAAAAGTAAACAATGGGGAGAAGTCAACCATGAACTATTAGTATCTATGGATTGAACTCAACTATAGTTGAAAGTCGACCTTTCTTAAAAGTCAACTATAGTTTGAAGTCAACCATGGATGAAGTCAATAATGCATTGAAGTGAACCAATCTAATTAATTAAGAATGGTGGATTGAATTTAACCTTGAAGTCAACCTCATATTGAAGTCAACTTTTGATTGAAGAAAACCTTGAAGTCAAGCTTGCTTAAAAGTCAACCTCAAATTGAAGCCAAGCTTGCTTAAAGGTCATTCCTGGATAGAATTCAACCTTTGGATTTGAGTAAACCATTGGATTGAATTCAACCTTGGATTAAAGTCAACATTGGATTGACATCAAGCTTGGATTGAAATCAATCTGGATTGAACTCAACCTTATATTGTAGTCAACCTTTAGGTCCACCTTGGATTGAATTCAAACTTGAAGTCGAACTTCAATTGAAGTCAACTATGGATTAAAGGAAACCTTGATTGAAGTCAAAATTGAAGAAACCTTGTATTAAAATCAACCATGGATTGAATTCAACCCTAGATTGAAGCTAATATTGGATTGAAGACAACCTTGGATTGAAGTCAATCTCAAGGATTAAAGTCAAGCATGGTTTGAAGCCAACCGTGAACTATTATTATCTATGGATTGAAGTCATCCATGGTTCAAAGCCAACCTTGCTTGAAATTCAAGTATCGTTTGAAGTCAATTGTGGATTGAAGACAACCATGGTTCAAAGTCAAGCTTTTTTAAAAGTAAAGAATGGATTGAAGTCAACCATGGACTATTATTATCTATGGATTGAAGTCAACCATTTTCCAAATTCAACCTTGGTTAAAATTCAACTATCGTTTGAAATCAACTATGGCTTGAATTCAACCATGGCTCAAAGTCAACCTTACTTAATAGTGAAGTAAGGATTGAAGTCAACCTTGCTTTAAAGTCAACTATGGATTGAATTCAACCATGGTTCAAATTCAATCAACCACTTTTAAAATTGTGGTTGTGGTTTCTTAATATAGTCAAACAATGGCTGGACATGTTATCTTAGTTATGGAAACCATGGTCAACATGAAACATGTTCTCGTGATTATGCTAGCCAGGATGCACTAAATTCAACCATGGTTCAAAATCTAAGTTGGTTTAACATCAACTATGGATTAAGTCACCCCGGATCCGGGTGACAACACTGCTCGAACGAGCTAGCTCCCCGTTGGAGCTGCCAACCTCATGAGCACAGCATCCAGCTGCCGACACTGTGTCTAGTCAAGCCCTCCACCTGTTTGCACGCTCACCTAGACGACGGACAAGAGTTATTGTAACATCCCTCCTTTAATCCCTAATAATTTCTACAAATGTAACTGATTATTGTAATCGTTTATTTTGAGTATCTCAAGGCCTAGGCCCCACGAGTAAACATTGTATGTAAGGGTATTCATTTCTTAAAGTTGTAGACCTAGGTCACTGAAAGTTGTGCTACAACCACACAACGGGAAAATGAAATGCACTAGGGGAGAGATGACGACAATGACCTATGTCACCTTGGTACCCATAGGTACTTGGGGAAAGTGAGTTAGTAACGACTACTCATTAAAACACAAATCCTAAGAATGCCCACCTAAGTAAAGACAAATAAATAAACTAAACTACTAGATGGATATTATAAATAATTGTGTCTTATATACATATATAAGAAAGTGTTACTGTGAATAAAACTTATAATGTATTTACTCATATATATATAGGATAAAACAAAGGAATTACTAGGAATAATACTAATAAGGTATCTATTTATATAGATGTTATATATATATATATATATATAATAAGAAAGGAAAAATACTCTTTGAAATAAGTAATTTCTAGGTCCCCTCCCATCGATCCAACGCAAGGAAGGGATCGTGATACTAAAATCTGGGCTTTTAGACAATACTCAGCGAAATTCATCATGAATAAAACAAATGGATTTACAAATAAAATGCATATGTGTGCAGATGCAAATCAAGCAAACATGCACAGCGGAATAAAGCATCATCCGCACACATTCACATGCATCCACCATATCAAGAATAACCATCTATTAATTAAAACAGTGCAGAAGTAAAACACATTAAATAATATACTCATCTTGATGTAAAGTTGTCCCAAGCAACTAGCTGTGTCACTGCAACGTTCCACCCAACCATAGGTCTCTGCCCAGCCTATATTCTTTCAGCACTCAGACACCACCCCCAAGCTGGGCATGATATCTACAAGGGAAAGGGGACTCTCAAGCTCACCACAGCCAAAGCAATGGATACCCATCTCAACACCAACATTCTCTTACACAAATCAAACTAAAAAACTGGGCATGGATACACATTTGCAACAATGGATTTACAAATTAGGATCCATGGGTTTTCCACAAATTGTGGGACACCCAAAAATGGATTGTGGGAAGAGGGAATCAACCCCAAGGAAGAAAAATGATTTCTCCCACAGATGTATGAGCATCTAGTGGGCCAAAACGGCCTCTATAAAACTCCCAAATCGATTTATTCTCTTCCCTAGTGTTAACCAAAACAAAAACACCCTTTGCAGCTAGAAAAATGAAAGAAAACACAACAAACCATGTACACTCGGGAAGTTCCCCAACTCCTGAGAGAGAAAAAGTGATGGGTGAATAATGGCCTGGGAGCGATTCCGTGGTTCCCTTCTTTCCCAAGAAGCCAAAAATGAATTTCTATGGAGGGTGGCTTTCCCATACCCAAATTTGGACAGCCATACCTCTCCATTCACAAGGCATTAACTACCTCAACCAACTCTTGGGAGGAATGAATGATTTGAGCACAAAAGTCAACATGGGTAGTTTAGGGTTGATGGGTTCTCTCATTGACACTTGGATTTACTTGATTGGCTCAATGGTTTGAATATTTCCCTCCCAATCCCTTTTAAACATCATGCCCCCATCTCTTGTTGCATGGCATAGCTAGTTGTGGGCATTTCTATTAAAATGCATATTTACAATTTCCATGGCTCACTAGCACATGGGTAATATAATACTAAATACTTGCCTCTTCAAGATCAAGCATTCACTAGCGAGGCCTTGGCCTTGAGCTCCACGCTAGGAATCATACATAATATGCATACAATATTTACATTACAGGCCAAAATATCGTAAGGGTCAAAATGGGAGTATGACAATAATCTCTAAAGAAAGAAAAAAAGCCTGATCATAGTAATTATGGAAATATATTCTAACCAAATGATTTTAGAGAAAATAATGAGGGAAACTTTTATATATATATATAAGCATATATACTTAACCTTCCTTTGATAGTAAGGAATTTTGATATGACCTTAAACAACATTTTATATAAATTCTTGATAGTAAATATGACTATAACTACCATTTAAATAAATTGGTTATCCATATTGGTATTGATGGAGTAGTAAAATATTTTGAGAGAAGACTTATACTTTAAACAAATGAAGTTTGAAACAACTCAAAACCTTTTGAAAGGCTTGCGTCGTTCGTTTTGACTACTAACTGCTTTGATTGCTGGCTTAACCGCTAGCCACACGTTTAATGAACCTTTGGGAAACCCCATAAGTTGTAACCATAACTCACCATTTGGAACACATAGTTAATACGATTTGATGAGTCGTGGAGAGAACGCATAGTAGAATGATCTCCTCAATGGAGTGTCAAAACTACTCACCAGGCCAATTGCCTCGAGGATAGGCCACTTGTCTCTTTAAGCAGCCACTTATCTCGTAAGAGAAGCACGTGGAATCCCTACCCCCACCAAGCTTGTGAAGAGATGATCTTGCTAAATTCTACTTAAGGATAGCTTGGAGTAAAAACAAAAGGTGGGGGGAGGGAAGGAGTGAGGAAGAATTTGAAAAGACGTTTCTTTGCTGTGTAGATGAAGAAAAAGAATAGCGTTAAGAGAGCTCTGCAACCACTGTGTAGACAGAGATACAAGTTGAGTTGCGAGAGGCTACGATGGAAGAACTATAGTTGACTGAATACGTTAAACTCAGTTTATCAGAATAGAAATAGGGGAGAGGAGACCATCGTAGGGAAATCCCTGCTATCGAAAAGCAACCTCTGCGAGGGCAGCATCCCTGTTTTTAAAAAGGCTATTTCTTTTAATAGACAATACTCTCAGGGAAATGTGAGTAATTGATCTCTGTAGCGAGGATTAGAATTTCTGCAAGTAGTGAATAGGAGAGGAACGCATCTGCATAACAGTGGGATGATCTCCGTGACCGCATTTCTGTGTGAATAAAAGGGAAAACTCTCAATAAGAGTACCAAGCCACAGCATCCTGCGTTGTACATTGACCTTCAGTCGCAGAAAAAGGGAACAGCCTCACAGACGGAGAACCAACCGTGTTTCATTTTGATAATGATTGGTATGCTTGACTTTCATTGGGAGAGCTATCGATGCCAAGCCATGGGATCTCTGCATTGTTATCAAGTATCGAATGGATGCGAATCAAGGTTTGACCGTCGTTCCATGCATTTAGATATCCGGTTATGATCTACATCATTCACTGTTGATTACGTATGAACCAGGTAAGAAGTATATACCCTGTGGTTTTTGTGTCGTTCCCTTATTTGTCAAAAGTGTGAGATATCCGGTTATGAATTACATCATTTCGAATTTTGGACAGTTAGATCTTTGACCATTACGATTTCATTTTATTAGTGTGATGTATATATTTTGGTTGGGCATCACTTCGGCATTACGATTTCATTTTATTAGTGTGATGTATATATTTTGGTTGGGCATCACTTCGGCATGAAGTATTTCTTCTCCCACAAAGTTCACTGTATGTAGATCCATGATATCGATGCATGAGGGCATTTAGGAATGCATATTAGTGTAATAAATTATAATCTGGAAAATCCTACTCCGTGTCTAGGTTCCATTATGAATTTGATCAGAGAGTAATTCTATGTATCAGATCCAAGGAATGAATGGCCTTTGTGGAAGCGTATTAATTGTTTAATTTGAAGCTCATAAATTTTTACTCTGCGCTTTTCTTTTATGTATGGTTAAATATATAAGAACCCGAAATATTTCTGCATTAGAGTACTCTTACCCATGGACGGAACCGAGCTCTGGTTTTAGATAGCGGTTATAGATCCTTGCAGCTAATGCATTTTCTATATAAGACTTCCTTTATTATGCCATGCCAATGTTTAAAATGCCTTAGATCTCTGGTTGTAGGATTACAGTCGTAGATTTCTGTTTGCAATGACTATTGTTGTAGATCTCTCTTCATAAAGACTTTGTTACATATTAATCACGATATGGTTTTCTTTTTGGTCCTATCTTGAAAATTGCGCTAGAGAATAAATAATTAATATAACACTTAAGTTTAAGATTTATTTCCTGTAAAGAGAATAAAGGAAATTATCCCGTTGATGCGGGTAAGTATTTTTATAGCTAAATAACCATTTTTATGTTTCTTTGTCCTTGTATGATTTTCAAGAAAGATACATCATGGAATAAAAGTGTTGTACTTAGGTTAAAACTTAATATGATACTTTTCATGTAATGAATCCGTGATAGCGATGGTCCTAGGATTGTTTTGACTAAGGCATATTTATACTTATATGTGTTGTGTTATGAAGTAAGCTAGATAGAGTTGTGACCAAAACATCAACCTGGTTATGAATTGTATTAAGGGTAAGTAAACATATATTGTATTGATGATAGCCTTATTGGCCTAACAGAAAAAGATGTGTTTAGATACCCTAAATAAGTCCGAGTGAGTCGTGTCTTGTAAATACTCTCTATGTCGTGTCTTGTAAATACTCTCTATGGGAGAGACTATGATGAAGTAGAAAGAAAAGAGTTGTGTTGTAGAAGAATGTAATCTTATTCTTTGATGAATAAATATATGATGCAACATATTTTGTGGACGTAGCCCTAGATTGGGTGAACGACGTTAAAATAGTCTCTTGCCAATGTGTCCTTTATGTGTGTATCTCGCCTTGATATGTTGGTCTCTCTATTATGTATCTTGTATCTTTGAATCTCCTTGATAAGTCTTTGTCGTCTATGTATATGTCTTTCTAGAAGAATAATTTATTATTGTATTATGTTGATCATGCATAGCCATATAAAGGTACTATTGTTTAGGCACATTTATGCTATTGAGTAAGAAATTTCATGGACAATTTTAGCATAAAGACAACCTTCTTTTGATTCAAGTTATTATGATAATTGAATGGTAGTCCTATATAGCTAAGTGTGTAGAGATAACTTATCATGGTATACAGATGATATGATTTCTCTTACACAAAAAATTTTCCAAGTAAGCTAAAGAAGTTTTATAGAGATTTTTAAAATGTTAGGTAAATTTACATTGTGGAATTTGCATATAATTGTAAATAAAAGTTTTGAAATTTCACTAAATTATTGACCCAAAAATTGGGTTTGTGACAGTTATATCACGAGGACCCACTCCAAGACGCGGCATTAATTCAGCCTCATGCAGACCGCACCTCGACATCAAAAGAAGGAGCTGGAAGGTACCTTAATCTTTAATTTCCCACCTTTCTCGATAATGGCTGCGGACTCCATTAACTCCTCCTACAGAGATAAAGAAAGCAAGCAAAGCCTCATGCTCTTCACTCTTGGCATTAGTTTTCATCCTTCTGCTCTAGCTCTCATTCATCTCTTTATCATTTTTGCCTTAGCTTTGCG
This sequence comes from Larix kaempferi, assembly GCA_027924585.1. Lineage (NCBI taxonomy): Eukaryota > Viridiplantae > Streptophyta > Pinopsida > Pinales > Pinaceae > Larix > Larix kaempferi. The sequence goes on along the minus strand of BSBM01001312.1, from coordinate 6,128,358 downwards.
CAACTCCCTCCTCGGCTCTGTCTCCTACCTCGGCTCTGTTTTGTATTCGTCGTGGCTCTCAGACTTTTCTGACTGCCTCACCACCATGACAATGCCCCGAGGCACTCCTAGTAGAGGGGGTAGCAGGAAAGGGTCCCGCATGAAACCTTGAAACATCATGGACTGGAAATCCATGGATGGTTACACAGAGGGCATTGAAGCACCCATCCACAGTCTCATAGATAGCTCAGAAGCATGCAGAGTCTTGGCCATGCTTGCCTCCGGTATAAATGGTGGAAATATTAACCACTACTAGTTAATCAAGAATATGATGAGCACCATGGTGGAGGAGGTTACAGCCAATTGGTCTGCCAACAGAAGCATGCTAAGAAACTTCAATACCTACCTAACTGAAATTGGAGAAGGTCTGAACACCATGGACGCCAGCCTAAACTCGGAAAAATTTTCCCTCGAGTGCAGCAATGAACTGGAAACACTCCAACATAACGAGGGAAATGAAGACATGGATGAACAAGAGGGCATCGTGAAAATGGGGGAGGAACAGTTTAGGGAAGGCGACAATCATCCTCGTGCAACCTTGGCCACTCCCATCTCTATGCAAAAAGGCGGCAACAAGGATGTAGACAATGGCAACACGCTCCCTCGAAGCAGCACAAGACCGTCTTCCCCCACTCTCCCTTCCCCTAGGATTGTGGAAGATTACTATGGCAACTGCCCGATAATTGAAGAAGAACCAGACTCGTTCCATGCTGGAACTACCACTTAAGCGGTCTCCAGCATTGGGTTATTACTGTGATTTCCAACTTTTTTGCTTCCATGTATGTTACAGTCTATTTTTCAAAACTTTCAATGCTCACACTTTGTATGTTTTGAACAAGACCCAACAACATAACTGGGCAGGCCTTATGTGTAATGTCTTTTTTTGTATAATGATTGTTCTTACAGTATTTTCGAGCGGTTAGGATGGTAGCTTCATCACCTGAGGCCTCCCCACCCAGCTCTCAATAGTTTTGTCACCTATATAATCTCTGTCACTTGTTTCAACTATAGTAATTAAAATTCTCTCTGCAACTTTACAAAAAAAAAACTATGGATTAATTCAACCATGCAAAAACATGGTATAAATAATTGAACTTATATTATTATTAATTATTTAATATTTATTTATTTATTATATATTTATTTATATGATTTATTTTCTGTGTTTTCATTTATAATTAATATTTTAATAATAATAATAATAATAATACACCATTACTTCTCCACACATAAGTCATATTAATTAATAATATGGATGAATTAACAATATGGATTATATATGCAGATGAGTGTAGCATATATAAGCTATATTATTAATTAATATGGCTTGCTAATTAAATATATCAATTAAAATGTTTAATTCATATTATATTGGTAGAATAAATATAAAATATTATAAAACGAGATACAAATATTATAAAATAAAATTTTTGCATATATAAATGAATAAAAAATAATGAAAAAATAAGAATTTTTACATAAGTTTGATGATTATTTAGAATTTTAATTTTTTAATAAATTTTAATTTGATATAAATAATACAAAACTAATGTTAAAAATCATTTTCATTTGTATTAAAAATTTAATTTTATAGTTTAATATTAATAATTTTACAAATTATTTGTATTTCTTTAATATTATCAATTTAGTGTAATTGAATGTATAGGTTATATATCTTTGTAATTTTTTTTTTCTATAAGTAAGGGGGTCTCATGTAAGATACATGAGATTGATGTCTTGCTTTGCTTTAACTTAACAATATATTATTATTATTATTATTAATCTTAGAGGAATACATATTTGCCAATATATTTATATGTCATTTGAAATAATCTATGATAATGATGATGATGAACATCCATTAAGATCAATTTTGGTCTATAGACTCCTCAAGTAAGTAAAAAGAATGAAATTATTTGGTTTACTTTAAATTTTATTACTATGCTCAAAAAAACTTTTAGAAGTTCTTCTAGCTCAATATAGTTTTGGCAAGTTAGGAGGCTAGAAATGTTTGTATTGTAACAAACACTAAAAAACTTAGATCTAGAAATATTTATAATCTTCAAATTAATGGTCTCCTTATAGTATCATAATTGTTTTTAACCTATAAATCTTTTTAACACCACATTTTTTATTCAAAATTATAAAAAATAATATATATATATATAATTTAAATTTGGCTTTACCCTTGCAGCGGGGATATATGGAAATTGAAAATTTCGGAGACACCTTAATCTTCAACTCACTTGTAAGACTGTATTGATGATCTTGACCTTTCCCTGTTTTTGAGGACCTGAAAATTAACCTACAGGTTAAAAAACAGAATTTTGATGTAAGCTCAAATGAACACAAGATTGTAAAGGTTTTTGAGGACCAGCTGGTCTATGAAGCAAGACTATTAACGGTTTAAATAATGTAAGCTCTCATGAGCAGTGCAATGTTTATTCAATGAATAAAATGATTTTTCCTTAGAAAAAATATATATAATTTAAATTACTAAATCCAATTTATTGGTAGACCTTGAGCCCATTTAATTAAACTCAATAACACTGAAATGTGCTCTCTTTTTCTAGCTTTTTATTTGAAAATGAAGTTTCTATTCCATATTTTCCTCGCATTGAGAAACATTAAACGAAGAGGATAACTGGCACTCAAATCGTCCTTGTCCGGAACGGAACCCTTTCTAGTTATTTTTTTGGAATTTCCACGATCTGGGTTGTCTTAAAATGGGCCAAAACTCTTAAGGACACCGTTCCATGACATACTTCAGCAATAAATAGAGTGGAACTATGATTCTACCGATTTTTACGCCGTAAGGCGTTTTATTTCAACTCTCAGGTGGGGTTGGGGTTGCATATTTTTCATTAAAAAAAAAATGAATGGTTGGATTTAAAGGATGGGCGAATATTCTTCATCTGGTCTATGAATGAAGGGATGAGATTAATTGAATTAAGTAGCATGCATGTTTAAATCGAACCGTCATCATATTTTTATTGATAATATTGTTATAAATTTTATTGGTTCCACTCTCTGTTTACTATATTCTCCCATTTTCCAATTCATCCACGACCATTCATTTCGAAAGATGCTATATATAATTTTTAGTGTAACACATGCCTCTTCAATGTAACGCCTACGCCTGCTTCCTCTCCAATGTAACACCTACGCCTGCTTCCTCTCCATCTTCCTCCCTGTATTGAAATGTCTATCGAATTATCGAACTGAGAGATGAAATTTTGAACAATGACCAGAAACTAAGAGATGCAATTCTGAACTTTGTGATAGCGGGGAGTGAATAGACAGGTGATGGAACTGAAGAAGACGATGGAGGAATCTGTGCAACAATTTTTGGAGGCCTGGCGAGGCTCAACAAGCATGCAGAGTAATTTCTCATTCGAGAAAGACTTGCTTGGTTTGTTGTTCGCCCGAGGAGAGAATGGGTCCACGCAGTTCAACTTCACAACACAGGAGATGATGAACCAATGCAAGACATTTTTCTTTGCAGGTTAAGACACCATGTGTAGTCTACTTACATGGACAACCATGTTGCTGGCACTCCATCCGGATTGGCAACATTGAGCTCATGACAAAGTTCTTGCAATCTACATTAATGGTCGCCTTCTCGATTACAACACCCTTCAAAACCTAAAAATTATAAGATTTATATCGTTGTATTATAAAACCCTAATTTGAATAGATTTGAGATATGTGATTAACATTGATCTATTTCCATTATAATGTCGATGGGGATGATATTGAAGGATTCCTTGACACTGTACACACCAGTAGGCTTATTCGCCAAGGAAGCATTCGCGGACATGAGACTTGGAGATCTCTTCGTACCCAAGGGATTGTCAATATGGATTCATGTTCTCGCTATTCATCATGATAACAACATATGGGGTGAAGATGTGAATGAATTCAATCCGAGGTGATTTTCTCAGGGGATTGAAAAGGCATGCAAGAACAATCCCGTGGATTTCATGCCATTCTCCTTGGGCTTCGCAACTACGTGGTGCAGTCTTTTGCAATCGTGGAAGACCTTGATGAGAGTTTCTGGAAGACCTGGATGGGATTTTTTGTGCAGGCTCGTGCAGGTGGGTGAAGACCAGGTGGAAGACTTGAATAGGCATCTATGTGCAATATGGTGCAAGTGCGTTCTTGTATTTTTAATGGGAAGACCAACCACGAGTGTTTGAATGTAGTGATTTTTGTGAAGGATGGAAGAAGTGCGTTCTTGTGCAGGCTGCATGTTTAATCAGAAGACCATTGATGTGTATTTGGGAAGACCAATGACAGGTGTGGGTGTTTTTTGTGTAGGCTTGTTGTTTAATTGGAAAACCAATGAATAATATAGGATTTCTCCACATGTTTGGCATGTCTGTGCCAATACAATTGTTAGGTCAATATAATTATAGGATTTCCCTAATTTCCCCAAATGTTGGGGCAATAGAATTTCATATTCTATTTTGTGCTTATGTCAATACATTTTTGTGTTTCCTTTTGTGTTTCTGTATATTTTGGATTTATGGTTTTAGATGAGTAATTTTTTTAGATTTATATGACAAAATAACTCTTCACTGGGTCATGGATCCCCAATTCTCCATAAATTGAATAACTCTTCACTTGGTCATGGATCCCCCATTCTTCATGGAGTGAAACGTCCTCAATTTTGGGTGGTCATGAATCTGCAGTTCTTCATGGATTGAAACAAGCTCAATTTTGGGATCACTACAATAATTTCCTAAGCACTTTCTCTTTCTAATCGCAGCAATGAAGGTTTCTTATTTACATAAAGATGTATGCCGTCATAAAAACAAGTTCCACAGGAGTATAAGCCCTTTTGATTTCTGTTGTTGAAAAAAAGAAAAAAATTCATTTTTTAAATATGGAAGTCTGCTTTGTTTAAAATAATACATCAGATTGAATCCCATAACTTGGAGGAAAAATCTACAACACTAATGCAACTCTCAATGAATGGAGGTTTCCAACCGTACAACACAATAAACAACAGCAGTCATTAGAAGTTAGAACTATGAATTCTTGATAAGTTAGAACTATGAATTGATAAATTGCATAAAATGATTTCCGTCAATGCCTATCACATTTATATTAATTTAAATTAATGAATTTAGATGTCTTTAGCTTTTAAAATATTAAGATGGCGTTCCAATTATTTGAATTTAAAAAATTGAAAATGTGTGTGGATTGTTCATGTATTTGAAAGTGCAGATCAAGTTAAAATTATATAGCACATGTTCTTTATAGGTATACATATTTCAGAATTTCAAATACAAAATATTTTTCATTTACAATTTGATATACTTTATGAAAATCTATTTCTTCATTACATAATAATTTATAATTTTATAACTGTTTTCATTTTATGTAATTTCAACCACATTTCAACTTTCTAAATATTAAACAAAAAAATCTCATTTATTTAAAATAATTTTATTAATATTTTCTAAATTTGTCCACAAACCAAATCATAAATGATATACTTTCATGTTTTAAACTTACAAGGATATAAAAGTATAATTTCTTTAGATAAATCATCTTTAAAATTTAATTCAATTTTTATGAAATTAATTTATTTTATAAATAAATAAATGAATTTTTATTTCTATCTAATTTTTATCAAAAAAATTTAAATATATAAATACAAAAAAATTCTTCTTATTAATTGAAGACAAATTCCGCAAAGCTGAATGATAAATCCATATTAAGTACCACAAGTGATTCAAATCTGCCATGGTCCCGGAGTGAGTCAGTACATCAATCTAAAAGACCATGAAAATCCAATACAGAAGGATTATTTCATACTGCAATTTTTATCAAACAATGTCTCTACAATAGTGTAAAGCTTTATTTCCCTTCTTCTTATCTCGAATGGAGAGTAGATTACAACTCTGAATCCATTGGACGAAGGTTTGGAGTTGTTTTTTTTTTTTAAATTATCTGCCCTTAAATGAGTTTTAAAATGTTGTTAATTATCCATTGAAATTATATAATTCCAAACCATTTATATTTACAATTTTAACAATAGTTAAAAAGATTATCCAAAATCTTGAAATTTAACCATTAAGTTTTGATTATTTATATAATTAAATTTTTATCAAATTTAAATTTTTAAAGAAATTTGAGATAAAACATAACATTTAAAAACTCTATAAATCAATATTAATTATTAAACTTATTTGCATGCAAGAATGAATTCTCTTTCTCCATCTCTCATAATGATGATAAAATTACATTCACCCATTTTACTTATGAAAAAATCAAAGCTACAATTATTTTATTCATAAATATTTTGTTTGATTTTCTCAAAATATAATTTTTAGTGTATAAATTAATTATCTTATACAAACAATATATAGAAATTGTTATTAAAATTTAATATTTAATCATATAATATTATTATTGTTAAATAAAAATTAAGTGGTGATGATGAATTCAAATGAATGAGATTTTAAATGATTTTAAATAGATTATAAAATTTTAATAATATTATTTGATATTGATATAAATATATTTTCATAATTTTATATTTTTAGTGATATTAATTAATATGTTTAAGATTAAGATTAATTTTAAAAATGTGATTAACATTTATATTAAAATTTAAAATAATGCTAATATTAATCTTAATATTATTATTATTAATTTAATGTTAATATTAACATTATTATTAATGTTAATGTTAACATGTTGACAATAATATTAAGATTAATGTGTCAAGAATATGGTGGTACTCATTTGTATTTTTTATTTTTCAATTAAAAAAATCTCTAAAATAAAATAGAAGAATTTAATCAATTTCAAGGAAAAGGTATTATAACATTTTTGCCATACATAAATCATTTTTATTTGGAAATTTGTAAGTAATTCATTATATTACTTCTATATTTTTTATTTTGTACTTAAATTTTTCACTATACAAATTTATCTTCTAATTGTTTATTACTAATAATAAACAATTCATTACATTAATTGTATTTAAATATCTAAAGTCTCAAAAATTATTAATTTTTTAATAACTTTTTATTTAAAATAACAACATTTTTAAAGAAAAAAACTAAATATACAATTTTATTTTTTTAATACATTTCTTTCATAATTGGATAACTATTCAAAATAGTAATATTAAAGAAAAAAAATTTGTAATTTGATTAAGACAAAATATATTTAATAAAAATTAACATTTTATTATTATATGTAATTTAAATGAATATTTAAATATCAATATTTTATTATCATATAATAATATTATTATTAACTAAAGTCGTGAAGCCGAAGTCAACCATGGTGAACCAAAGTCAACCATGGTCAAGCAAAAGTCAACGATGGTCAACCAATATCACCCATGGTCAACCATGGTAAACCATAGTCAACCATGGTCACCCAAAGTCAACCATCATCCACTACAATCAACCACAACCAAGCAAAGTCTAACACAGTAAACCATATTCAACCGAATTCAACCATAGTCAAACAATAGTTGAATTATAATCAACTATATGATTTTAAAGTCAACCATAGTAAAACAATGTTAACGAAAGCCAACCATAGTTAACCAAAGTCAACAAAATTAAACCAAAGTCAACCAAAGTCAACCATGGTCAACCATAATCAATTATGGTCACACAAAGTCAATCATGGTCAACCAAAGCCAACCAAAAGTCAACGATGGTTAACTAAAACTCAAATATCAATATTCTATTAGCATATAATAATATTATTACTAACCAAAGTCATTAAACCAAAAGTGAATCCAAAGTCAACCATGGTGAACCAAAGTCACCCATGGTCAAGCAAAAGTTAACGAAAATTAAACATGATCAATAATAGTCAACCAATATCACCCATGGTCAACCAAATTCAACCATGGTAAACCAAAGTTAACCATGGTCAACCATGGTCACCCAAAGTCAACCATTGTCCACTACAATCAACCACAACCAAGCAAAGTCAAACACAGTAAACCATATTCAACCAAATTTAACAATAGTTGAATTATAAAACTATATGATTTTAAAATCAACCACGGTCAACCAAAGTCAACCATGGTAAAGCAATGTTAATGAAAGTGAACCATAGTTAACCAAAGTCAACAAAATTAAACCAAAGTCAACTAAATCCAACCAAATTCAACCATGGTCAACTATAATCAATTATGGTCACACAAAGTCAATCATGGTCAACCAAAGCCAACCAAAAGTCAACGATGGTCAACTAAAACTCAAACAAAATTCAACCATGGTCAAGTGTGGTCAACCATAGTTAACCATAATCAACCATGGTTAAGCATGGTCAACCATAGTCAACCATGGTTAAATCAAAGGCAATCGTGGGCAAACAAAGTCAAATAAAGTCAACCATGATCATCCATGACCATAGCCAACCAAATTCAACCAAAGTCACCCATCATTATCCATGGTCAACCTATAGTCAACTATGGTCAAACATTTGCAACCAAAAGTCAACATTGATCAAACACGCACAACAAAGAGACAACCATCATCAAATGGCCATTTATTCTTGATTATTCTTGAAACATAGACCATAATCTACAAGCCAAATAAATTCAATAGACTATACAATATTATAAGCCATATAATATTATAAATTCAATCATATATAAATTATAAGCCATTTAATACTAATTTTAACATAATCAATACTAATATTGACATAATTAACATTAATATTAACCTCATTAATATTAATGTCAACTATTAAGAAGTTTAATGTTAAGAATAATATTCAACCTATTAATATTGGGAGCATTAATATTAATATTAATAATGTTTCTTAATTTTAATAATACTATTTGTAATGTTGTCATTATTAAGCATTTTTAATAATAGCAAGTATAATATCTAAAATTAATGTTATATCAATAATCATTACTAACACAAATATAAATATTATGTTATATTATATTTAATATTAATATATATAATCTAAAATACCTTAATATTAATATATTGATTTATTGTTAGTATATTATAACCATCAATGTTATATATATATATCAATAATTAATATTAATTTAGAAAAGAGAAAAAATATTGCTTATTAATTATTTATTTTTATTTTAAAAATAAATATTAACAATTTTTTATTTGCTTATTTATAATTGGTTTATTATTATTATATATTTATAAATAATCATATATATTAATATTAAATAATAATTATCTCATAATAATATTTGTTATAAAAATAATAATAACATAACTTTATTGTATTATTATTATTATTATTATAAAAATAATTATTATTATAATTAATAATTAAATAATAAATACTATAATAAATATTAATTAAATAATAAATAATCAATATTATAATAAATAATTATTATTATAATAATAATTATAATTATAATTCTAATTATAATTATTCTAATTATAATTATAATTATAATTATAATTATAATTTTAATATTAATATTTATAATAATAATAATTAAAATTGAACAATCCTTCCTCCTCGTAGGTTGACCGTCAACTAGCAAGCCATATCAATATTTTTTTTTAACAGTAATAGAGTAAAAGATTGTATTTATAAAAGCTGTGCACAGCTATTCATTACATGCTTTCAAAAAAGATTTCTAACAGTACAGGAAAAGTCTGGGCATACTATAACTATAGATTCTAACAGCAATACATTGCAAGCTCTGAGCTTTGTTTTCCTGTAACTATCCAACATAGAGCTGGAATAAACCTTGACAACCTGTCTGCTGAGAATTATACAAAAATGCATTGACCAAAAGAAACAAAATTTTTGTAACCTGAGCTATACTGAAAACTAGCCATAATTCCTTAGCCGGGCAGAAGTAGCGTCCACCATATCCTGATTGATTTCCTGGTTGACCGTGGGGGTTTCGTGCACCCAACTCCCCTGAGTTGCCCCTGTAAGAACAGCCATATCATCCTGCATCTTGTCCACTTTCCCCATTAACTCGAACAAGTTCCTCTCCAGGTTGTCTATCCTGGAATCTTGACAAGAGAGCTGTGAGCAAACATGAGTAATATCCGACGCCATCTTTGCATTTTGTTTGACACTGGAGCAAACGGCATCATAGGTGTTTCGAACTGCGAATTTAATGTCCACCAACGTTCTGCTCAGAGCGGCTATGGCCGCCAACATAGACTGCATTATATCAAAGTTACACGCCGGCAACAGCAGATGACGGGGGGGAAGAGAGTCAAGCTCGCAGAGGGAGAGGCAACTCAGAGCATTAGGTAAGTGGGGAGGACGAGCCATCGCAGAGGAAGGGAAAGAAGGAGCGGGTGGGGGAGTAAATAATGGCTCGTCGGAGCTAACAACGCAGGTGGGAGCGAGGTGACAGGTGGAAGGGCGACCGGGGAGGCGTGTGGCTGAAGCTACGGAGGGGTGGGAAGAAACATATCCAAAGTTTAGGCAAGGAAAAGGGTGGTCCCTCATGACCATGGACCCAACCTTATAAACAACCATGAGTTTGGTGATCCTTGGCATTTAGACTTAAGGGATGAAATGATACCCCAAAACTCCATTGAGATCCTTGACGTGCCCGATTTCAGGCAAAATTCCTTTGTTAGCTGCTATATCAGCAAGCCTATTATTCTCTCGACGAATGTGGAAAAAAGAGGCCTTTGAGAGGAGAGCGTTAGATTTAATTCTTTGCATGTATCTGTGGGCTTTTGAGCCTGGTGAGGCAGACCCTCTTCGCATAATTTGAATGACATACCTGGAGTCTCCACAGATTTTGAGATTGTCAATGCTGAAGTTGGAGGCCATTTCTAAGGAGAAAATGAGAGCTAACCATTCTGCTTCATTATTTGTTTTGCTACCTAGTCCCCAAGAGAAGGTTGCAATTTTATTTCCTCCGGGATCAAAAAGTATCCCACCCGCACCTGCCACCCCACCATATCAATATTAATAATATGGCTTATATACATTGATCGACGTATATCAACCACATTAAACAATAGATATACACCGATCGAAATATATAAGCCATATTATTAATATTGATATAGCTCGATAGTATAACCATCAATATATATATATATATATATATATATATATATTAATTTAGAAAAGAAAGAAATATTGCTTATTAATTATTTATTTTTATTTAAAAAATAAATATTAACAATTTTTTTATTTACTTATTTATAATTGGTTTATTATTATTATATATTTATAAATAATCATATATATTAATAATAAATAATTATTATCTCATAATAATATTGGTTATAAAAATAATAATAACATAACTTTAATTGTAGTATTGAAATATTTTATTATTATTATAATAAAAATAATTATTATTATAATTAAGAATTAAATAATAAATATTAATTAAATAATAAATAGTACACTAAATATTATAATTATAATTATTATAAATGTTAATATTAAAATTATAATTATTATTATAATAATAATAATTATAATTATAATTATAATTATAATATTAACATTTATAATAATAATAATTAAAATTGAACAATCTTTCTTCCTCGTAGGTCGACCGTCAATTAGCAAGCCATATCAATATTAATAATATGGCTTATATACGCATATTATTAATATTGATATGGCTTGCTAGTATAACCATCAATGTTAGATAGATATATATATATATATATATATATATAATATTAATTTAGAAAAGAGAAGAAATATTGCTTATTATTATTTTTATTTGCTTATTTATAATTGGTTTATTATTTTTATATATTTATAAATAATCATATATATTAATATTAAATAATTATTATCTCATAATAATATTTTGTTATAAAAATAATAATAACATAACTTTAATGGTAGTATTGAAATATTTTATTATTATTGTAATAAAAATAATTATTATTATAATTAAGAATTAAATAATAAATATTAATTAAATAATAAATATTACACTAAATATTATAATAAATAATTAATATTATAATAATAATATTATAATAAATAATTATTATTATAATAATAATTATAATAATTATAATTATCATTATAATTTTAATATTAATATTTATAATAATAGTAATTATTATAATAAATAATAATTAAAATTGAACAATACTTTCTTCTTGTAAGTCGATCGTTAACTAGCAAGCGATATTAATATTAATAATATGGTTTATATACGTCGATCGGCGTATATCAACCGTATTTAAATAATAGATATACGTTAATCGACATATATAAGCCATATTATTAATATTGATTTGAGTGAGAGTTATGACTTTGAATTTAAATGTGTCTAATTGAAAGTACCGAGTCCTTCGTGACCTCGCAGACAAAATTCTCGAAATTTGTAAACCCTTCGAATAGATAGAATTGATTGGTGTTACATGCGTGATTATGATACATGGTAGTTCTTTTTCCTACATCAACATGTCATATAGATTGAAAATAGTCAAACATATCATGGTTGGGTGTTAGAGGATCTCGTCACGCAGCACCGTCTAACATTTAATTCGAGCAGTGGGCTCCAGTCACATGGTGTAGACTAGAAGCATTATATTCTCCGTGAAGGCCAGCGATGCTCTTCATCTTTGTCAGTTTGGTGAGGGACCGGGAGTCTTCACTATCGTCGCTGATGCTGGCCTGTAAAATTGCGCTGGGTGCTTTTGTGTTTGGTCGGTAGTACTGTCATCGCCATCCACCACCTAAAAATTCACGAGTTAAATGGTGGTCTAACTTACGGCTGAACGTCAAAATATCTGGGAATTGAATGTGATGCATGAAAGCATTTTATTAGTTGTAACTCTCAATTTGGTGCGTGATGGGAATTTTGAGAGTTGAGTCTACTGGTCCATGAAAGCATTTTATTGGTTGTAACTCTCGATTTGATGCGTGATTGTATTTTTACACGCCATTTTGATACCTATGGGTCAAGAATCATCGCTGTGTAGGGCAGTGGGTGATGGATGAATTCGTGACGACGAGGATGGATGTTTTTTTTTTAAAGCGTTAGTAATACTGATCCATGGCATCTTTTTGCCTGTTTTTACTTGTATTGTACAAGAATTAAGACATGAACAAATTTACCTTAACACGGCAAGAAATCAAGCATATAATACAACCGAAATAATCTGTAGAAAGTCGCTGGTCGCTTTTGAAACCGGAATATTGGAGCAACACGTGAAATTCTTACCAAAGTGAGAATATGAAAGTTATGATCATAGACGATTCACAAACCCAACAGGAAAGTTATGATCATATACAATTCACAAGACCAGCAAGATGCATGAACGTTGAGAATATCTCTACAAGTGTGCTGGGTCACGGGAGGGGGGGAAGAACGCTGCTACATGTCTAAACCTAGCAGTCAAAATCATGACAAAGAGAGATGGCCACGACGGGTCAGACATGTCACTTTGCAAACCGTGGCATGTAACTTTCACGAGGTGTGCAATTCGAACTCCCGTATATATTCTTTATGTGATGTTTTTTCATGAATCTTCAATCACTCAGCCATCGTTTTCATCGTCTTCACAGGCTTGGCTTCTTAACAAGGCTATCAATATCCGTAACCCGATTGTAGCTTCAGGGCGCAGTGCATCAACGAATTATTTTCTTTCTTTACCAAAGCTTTCAACTACTTTTTCGAAATTTGGTAGATTTTAGGGATTTTAGGTTGATAGTAAGAAAGAAATAACTGCCTTAAAAAATTTGAAAATCAACTTTTCAATCCCTTTTCAATCCCTACTCTGGGATCATCATCAGAAAACAATTGAAAGCTTTACCAATCTGTTGTTCCATGTTTACCAATTTATATATGTTCAACTTTTCAATCCCTACTCTGGGATCATCATCAGAAAACAATTGAAAGCTTTACCAATCTGTTGTTCCATGTTTACCAAATTTATATATGTTCAGACCCGACTCAAAGGAGGGGCTGACAATTGAAACATGAGATGTTATATTGCCAATACTCCTTCGAAAACGCACAATGCGCCCAAGGCAGCGGCAATATTAAAAAGTGGCGGATATGACAGGACACTGACTTGAAAAACAAATTATTTGAAACGCTCCTTGGCATTACGAGATCATAATCTGAAATAGCCAAAACTGGCAACACATTAAATAATCATCATATTAAGAAGTACGCAGAGTTAAATAATCGTCATATTAAGAAGTACGTAGAGTTGACTGATCGAAATTGGATCACAACTAACCGAATCAGACTGAATATTTCGACACATGAACTGGCTTTCCAAATTTCCCTAGTAAATGGCATGGTTCGATGAAATTTGCTAACTATGTTCTACAGTGATGGTTATACATAGAGACTTAATGGAAATGCTGTTAATTTCGATAAGTGTCTCGATACGTTGATAATGATGTTTACAATGGTTATTAAGGTTTATGGTTTACTTGGCTATCTTTTGTTTGTAGGGTTTTTAAAAGTAACAAATTATTAGGGTTTTTTAAAATTCATTTATGTGGTCAAAAGGTTTGGTTTTTTCTTGAATAGATATATGGTCAACTAAATTTAAGAAAGATATTCCTAATGAGTTAAAAAAAATAAGAAAATGTTAATGTTATGTCAATTATTTTGAATTTTTATTAAATATGGGTTTATCAATAAAAAAATTGTCCAATACTCATCATTTTCATTATGGAGTTACTGAGCTTATATTTATTTTAACAATTTTATTTTTTTAAGAAAAATGCTTTTGATTTTTAAATAAGAGTTCATAATACCCTCATTCTGTATATGCAAATATGCATGCGGGTATTCATTGAAGGACAATCAGTATGATAAAGAGTAAGATCTTCAGTACATCAATGAGGTGTGTTCATCATCACCAAATATAAGGCCACAAAAAAAACAAAAAAGAATTAAGTCTGGTGGCTCCCCGAGCCTCCTGATTTACCAAAAAGAAACTTTTAAAGAATAATAATAAGTCTTTAAACTTTTGTCACAAAAAAGGTAATGTGTTCCAAAATTTTTAGTATCATTGCTACTGTTCCTGGAATGCCAATTCATCAACGAAAGGTCTATGATAGTACTCATATAGAGTCCCATCACGGTATTCTTTTACTTTCCAAATCCCCATTGCCAGGTCCCTGCCAATCTTAGAAGCCTTGTCCACCTCCTTTTTATTCTCCCTGAAAACATGTCTGCAAGAAAAGTGTAAAAAATGATAGCTTTAGTTCTAAAATGTCCTTAAGTATGTTTGCAAGTCTAAGGTCTCTGCATTGTTGAGTGCCAAGTGTCCAATTTGTGGCGTTCATAGAATCTCCATACACATTTAACTTTTGACAACCAGTCTCCAAGGCGAAAATGAGAAGAAGCTTTAGGCTCATGAGTTCAGCAAAATTGTTCCCACCCTCCCCGAGACCCAAAAAATGGTGATAAGAGTGGGTTAAGGAAAGATATAGAACAGCCCCACCCCCACAACTGTTCTCTTGAGCAGAGCCATCGTAGAAACCCCATGGAATCGAGTGGTCGATGTCAAGATCAAGAACAGTTCTTTGGTTCGCGACTTTGATATGTTGAGGGTAGGCCTTTATGAAGCCATAGATTTGTATGGCTGAGACCGCCGGTGTATAGGTTTTTTCATTGAAAATCATGCCATTCCGTGCTAGCCAAATCCCCCAGGCCACCATTAGAGGAAGGGCTCTGAAGGAGCTGCCTATTAGATCCATACACCATTGTGACCAAGACAATAGCAACGTATTCCCTTCCCAATTAAATTGAGCATTTGAAATTCTGGAGCATTCTTCCCATACCTGCACTGTGTATGGACATTGGAGAAATAAGTGAAGACAGGTTTCCTCATTTGCTTTGCACAATATGCACCACCCCGGCTCAACCCTGTTCTTTCTCTATAGAAAATCCCAAGTAGGAATGGAATTTTCGAGGACATTCCACATGAATAAATGATGTTTCATAGGGCAGTTTAACTTCCAACTTGGATTTCACCACCAAACCAATTCACGTGGATTTATGAAATGACTCAAGCTGATGTATCCATTCTTTGGTGAGAACACCCCATTTGGAGCCCCTTCCCATAACAAACAGTCCTCCCTATCGCGAATGTGTATTTGAGAGAGTATGAGTGCTCTGTAATAAATTCTCAATTCAACCTGTTCCTCCATAGAAAGTTCCAAAGTGTCTGCATCTCTCCACGATTGATTCCATGGGTGGGCCATATCTTGAAAAGCAAGTTGGGATAGGTAAGTTATACCTATTTCCCGGAGGGATGTAATCAATCCATCTGATAAAATGTGTCTATCTGTGCTCCCAAACCAGGGATCTTCCCCAACTCGAAGAGCCTGTCCATTCCCAATATTCCAAGCTAGAAGGTCTCTGACCACAAAAAAAGATTTTGTTACCGCTTTCTAGATAATAAAACCACCACGGTGAGACTTAATCGGATTTCGAACCCAGTCCATTACTGATGCAGGGGAAATGTATTTCTGGATGATGACTCTTGTCCATAGGCTATCTGATTTTAGCAGTCTCCAAACTCCTTTAGCTACCAGGGATTTTGAGAAAAGATGAATGTTTTTCAGACCCCAACCCCCTAAGGCCTTAGGGATAGCAATTCTCTTCCATCCAACCCATGGGAAAACAAAGTCTCCTTTACCGTTCCAAAGAAAACCAAAGCATAATTTTTGAGCTTTTTCCAACGTCCCTTTGGGAATCCAAGAGAGGGACATCCAATACACCGGAATGGCCTCTAAAACTGATTTCACCAAGACCAGTCTTCCTACTCTCGAAAGCCACTTGTGGCTCCATACCTTCAAGCGCTTGTGAATTTTTTGAATAAGCCAGTTCCAATCCCGTTTTGTATATGCATTTGGTTTTAAGTGGAACCCAAGGTAGCAAAAACCATCATCAAGGCGTAATAATGTATAAGGGAAGATCCTTCGTATAGCCATGATCTCAAATTCCCAAAGCAAGTGAGTCGATAAAGTGGATTTCCTATCATTTATCTCCATACCAGTAGCTTGTGAGAAGAGTTGGAAGATGTCATGGAGTGTTTCAATGTCCCCAATCGATCTAGAACAGAAAATGAGGATATCATCCACGAAAAGAAGATGTGATATAAATAATTCCAGAGCCACTTGAATACCCTAGAGGGTGCCATCCCTACAATCTTTTTTCAGTGCCTTACTTAACCCTTTGGCTACCAACAGGAAAAGTAAAGGTGATAATGGACAACCCTGACACAGACCTCTTTCCGATCGAAAGAAGGGAGAGGCTAGTCCATTAATGAGAACCGCAAATGAGATCGTAGAAATGCAGCTCATAATCCACCTGATAAAGTCCACAACAAAGCCCAGATGAGTAAGAAGTAAATGAATATACAACCAACTCACCTTGTCATATGCTTTTGATAAATGAATCTTGATTATAGCTCCTTTGATTTTCCTTGGTTTCATACTATGAATGCCCTCTTGTGCTACTCCAATAGCCTCATCGATTTGTCGCCCTTCAAAAAACCCAAATTGTTCCGCGCAGATATGCTTGGACAGAATAATTTTAAGCTGCGCCTGGCAATAATTTTGGATACCACCTTATATACATAGTTGCACAAAGAGATGGGTCTGAAATCACTTAAAGAGGAAGAGTTGTCAGTTTTAGGTATTAGGGCAATAAATGTAGAGTTAAGGGCAGCTGGAATCCACCCAGAGATTCTTGTATCTTCAACCATATGTAAGAGATCATTCCCAATAAGCTCAAACAGTGCCAAGAGAAATTCAACGGTCCATCCATCCGGTCCCGGACTTTTGTCTTTCTGAAAGCTCTATAGGACTCCCTTCAGCTCTTCTTCTGTGACAATTGCCATCAATGAGTGATTATCTTCCTATTCCACAAACTGGGGAAAAAGTTGTGCCATTCTGACTATTTCCACAATGTTAGCCTGTGCAGGGGCTTTAAAAAGTGTTTGGAAGTGATTTACCCCCACCCCAGCCATACTATCAAAAGAGGTCTCGGTATCCCCCATAGAGTCCTCTAGGCTCCAAATGGTATTAGACACCTTTCATCCTTTTGCATATGCATGAAAGAATTTTGTGTTCTCATCTCCAGCTATTAGCCATACCGCCCTGCTTTTCAAATGCCATGTTTCCTTTTTTTCCAGTAACAGCACATTCCTCCTACCTTCCAGTGATACCAGATGTGCTTTTTCTTCCATAGATCCCAGTCCCCCGGATCTAGAATCATATAAGGACTACAACTCCAGTTCAATCGACTTCAAATCTCTATCATCTCTACTATGCTTTTCATAAGCCCATACCTTAACAGGCCCTTTAATTCTTTTGATATTAGCAGAAAACTGATGAGAGGCGGCGAGGGCATCCCTAGGATTAAAAGGTACCCAAAGGGAGCCAACAAGGTCAATTAAGGTCTCATCTTTTAACCAGATCTTATTGAACTTAAGTGGCCCGGATGGTTTAGAAGGTCCATCACGGATTTCCAGAAAAATAGGGAAGTGGTCAGATGATCCCCCCGAGCCTACCCACTGCCTCAGTAGGTAGTTTCTATCCACCAAAGAGTCAGACACTAAGAATCGATCCAAGCGTTTCTCAACTCTGTTTTCTCCAGTTTTGTTATTCCTCCAAGTAGGCTTAAGTAGAAAGGGCTCAATGTCCAGCAGATTATTTGTGACCAACTTGTGAGTGAAATAATCAACCAAGAGGTCTGACCGAGCTCTACTACCCCAAACTTCTGCCGGACCAAGTGAAAAATTCAAATCACCTCCGAGATAAGGTTTCCTTCCTGTAACAAGGGATGTGAGAGAAGAGAATCCCAAAAAGGGATCCGGTTCAAATATGGACCATATACATTTACCATAGCGAAGATTCCACCAAAATCAAGAGACAAGCAGGACATTCCCAAAGCAGATTCCATCCCCCACAGGTTATGACACAGCAATGTTCTTGTGTTCCAACCAATAGCCTGACCGCCAAATCGGCCACAAGCATCCAAAGTAGCAAAGGACCAGCCACCAAACCAACTTTCTAGTAATGATTTAATAAAGTCACCAACACCCAAAGTTTCTTGAAGTAGAATGATATCCAGGTGTTCAAGAGATACCACTCTATGGAGCGCTGATCTTTTATGGCGACCAGCCAGACCCCGATAGTTAAAAGACATAACTTTCATTAACGCCCCCTCTTCTAGGCACGCACTGCTCTAAGCGCCCGATCAATAGTCACCTGTTTTCCTTCTAGCAGATCCATCTTGGCCTTGGATTGTGCTTTAGATAGATGAGACTTCCTGCCTCTGCTTTTACCCGTTTTACACACCCCAGCACCCAACCCTCCCGGGTAAACTTTAGTAAGGGATTGTAAGAAATAACTAGAGTCCGAGGAGGTGGTAGGGGAAGAGGAAGAAGGGGCTTCAACAGGGTTAGGATCAGCTTCAGGGGGTAGGTCAATCAACATCACACCATGATTCAGAGGTGTATGTAGAGAAGATGGAGGATCAGAAGCGATACAAGAAGGTTCCACCAATTCCGTAGCACGGGAGATATTCAAATTTTTTAAAGCCTCTAACCAGTCCGGATTTTCCAAAGAAAAGTTTTTTATAACAAAATGAAAGGAAAGGGGATTTATGGAAGGAGGACTACCCGCAATCGATGTCCCTGGGCCCGAGACAGAAGCTGGTTGAGGTAACTTAATAGATGCTAGTACCAGTACCGATTTTTCCTTTTGTGGCGCATCCATAACCGGATCCTGATGTAAGCCTCCAGTCACTTCTGTATTAGTATAAGGTTCCAATAAAGCAAGGCCAGTAGAATGAGGAACTTCCAAGTCCCGAAGATTTCCATGCTCCGCGGCAGCATCCAATACCACAGTATGGGAGGGTTCAAATGATGGAATTTCAACATGAGGAGTATCCTCCACCACAATAGAAGATTTTTTACTGCAACCATTTTTCCTCCGTAAAGGTAGTTTACACTCAGCAACCGGATGGCCATAGGCATGGCATCGACGACATCTAAAAGGAACATTTTCATAGTCCAGTTTCTACACATATACATAGGGTCCCCAGCTGAGAGTAACATCCGGTGCCAACCCATCCCTGATATTTAAATTGACCAAAATGCGAGCAATCTTCCTCTAACGGGTTTGTAGGAAACTATAATCACCATCCAAATAAGTACCAATCATGTTACAAATACCTCTAAAATGCCACTCCAACTAGTAATGGAGAGGTAAGCCAGGTAGCCAAACCCAAAGTGGGACTAAATTGTAACACCCCGTTTTGGCATTACTACCTGAACTACTATTATATGTTATATTTGTTTGACTGTGAGACCTCGTCGGTTGACGACACTGTGGACATATGGTTCTATTATTTTGCCGATATATATATATGTGTGTGTGTGATGATAGTATAATGATCAGTAGTCATGTTTAGATATGTATCATGTGTTAATTATGTCAAATATATGGAAATTTACTAAATGATGGGTACGTGGATACCGTTACAGTTATATGTTGAAATAATGAATGTTATGCCAGGTGCATGGCGAATGAATGAGTTTATTGTCGTTATGTTATGATGAAATATATGTGTGTACATATCGAGGATTTATGCACGATATTCTATATTGTATGTTGAGGACTGACTTACAGGTTGAAACGGCTAAGTGATAGCTGGATCCTACGAGGTGGGAGGGCCTCGGGGACACGGACTTCGAAAGATAAAATGGTATGCGAGTGATGCATTATTTACTTTCATATGGTTATTATGCTGTTTATTATAATGTATGTTATGACATGGGTGGGGTAGGGTTTCAGGAAACTCAACCGCCCAGATCGGTTATACGATGACAGACCGAGTACAAGTGCAACGCTATTGTTATGTCGAGTAGACATAATCCCTTGTTCCATTAGGGGGGTGGAGGCTTTACCCACCGTTTATCCCTAAAACCCAGAGTCATGGCAGGGCTGTGCTACGGCACTCTCCCCAAGGTGTGTGATGATGACTGGTGGTTGCCTGCTGGGGAAGCTTGGTCGATGTAGTCGACACTTCCGCTTACGGGTTCTAGCTGGAACCGGTCATGACTTGACATTCCAGGGTAGTCCAGCAGAGGACAGGATAGGATGTGGAAGTTAGTGATGATGTAGGTAGATAGGTGTAGCGTGAAGTAGGGGTCAAAGCAAGATCTAACTGTAGGTGTGTAAAACCCTTGGTTAGTATGTGTCGTAAATCAGTAATGTATGAATTTGTCGTAACTTGGATTTTGGTTAATGGATTTGTACCTTGCAAACTACGTTTAGAACTTGTATCAGTAAACAACCAGCTTCATGATTAAGATTGATATGTGTGAATTAATACTGTTAGTGTACTTACGCGAGGTATGTAAGGAGTAGCTACGCTTACATAACTCGCCTACATATTTATGAATTTCGTGAAATCTTGCTGAATAATAATGTTAAATATTGATGATTAATGTTAAAAATGTCAATTAAGGTTAATAATGATGATTAATGTTAACAATGTAGATTAACGATTAATTATTATGGATTAAGGTTAATAAAGTCGATTAGGGTTAATAATGTTGATTAATGATTAATTATTACCCATTAATCATTAATTATTGTTGATTAATAAACAAAGCTAAGGTTAACCTAGGTAGTGACTAATGCAAGTGATTAGAATGCTTGATTGATTGCTAATTAGATTAATTACAACTAAGGTGTAATTAAAATAGAACCAGGTAAAGTCGATTAAATCTTAGCTAATTTTATTTAATTAATCTAATTACACATTGATAATGTTATGATTTACAGTTATAGGATTATTGTTCATAAATGATAAATTGAATTAGTAAATTTATAATTAGAGGGAATTCACATATTATAAATATTATAAACCATTAATTAAAGGATTAGGTAATTGTAATTAAACCATTAATTAAATGATTAGGTAATTGTAATTAAACCATTAATTAAATGATTAGGTAATTGTAATTAATCAATTGACAATTACTGTTAATTAAATTAAATTAGTGAAGCGTGTAAGTTTAAAACTCTTACGTTTGGTGGGTGAACCAACCCCAACCCCAAACTTTACTATAAAAATTATATAACAGTGATTATTAATAAAATTATTAAACTTTGAATGAGAAACGAATGGTTAAAAATGATTGCTGTAATTGGTGTCGGTAAACTTCATAAAGAGAGGTGAATATTGAATTGACTGCTTATTAAATTATGAATATTTCATTTGAATGGTTCGAGGGAGTTGATTGAGTAGTAATGAGGGGGTTGGGACTCCATTAATGGGAGGATAAGGCATTAATGGAGGGGAAGAAGAGTCGGCAAACCTAGGATAAAATGGAGAAAGGAGGAGGAGGAAGGGGATCTTTTTACCTTAGGATTTTGGGAGAAGTTTAGCAGAGGAGAAATTGGGAGAGGAGAGCTGCAAGAAGGGATTTGTTGGAGTTTGTTTTTTTTTCTAAAGGGGTAGAACAGCTTAGGCTTGTACTCGGTTTGGGATCGGGGGTCCAAAGGGGTACCTTTGGAGCTGGGTGGTCGGCGAGACCTCGCCAGTTGGTAGGGTGGCAAAACTGGTTTGGCTGGTTGAGTTTCAGAACTGTGGGGAAGGCTTTTGACTGCAAGAAAAAAAAGCAAGGAGAAACGGCAAACAGGGACAGCAACAAAGGGGATCTGCAAGCTACCTACAGGTATTTTCCAGCAGGTAAATTTATCATTTTCTACTCTGTCAAATTATTATTTCCGGTTATGTTATATGTTATTTCACCTGCACATGAAAAGTATGTAAACTTGACATAATTTACATGCATAGAAATAGACATAAGTTAGAAAATTTAAAACAGAAATTTTGAACAAAACTGAAATATCTGAAATATATCTGAAATATCTGAATGTGTATTAAAGTTAAAGGAGACCCTAGTTGGGGTCTCACATATGGTATCAGAGCCATGGTTCCAAATCTGGAACCAGAGGGCTCATTACAGAAGCTGTAAAAGCTTGTTGTAGAAGTTTAAGACCGATATGAAACATGAAATAAAAACAGAAATTCAAAACTGTGAAAACAAAGAAAGCCTTAAGAAATAATTGCCAGTATAGTTATATACTGTGGCAGAAGCTTTAAACCTGCACAACAAAAGGAAAAGAGTTAGAAAAAAAAAAAACAGTAAAAAAATCATAAAAATTGAATACTAATATTCATATTATCTTATTGCTGCAATTTATGAAAATATATATATAGAGAAAATTTTAAACCAAAATTTCTTTATATATGAAAATATATATATATATATATATATATAAATAAAGGTCTACTAAATAAATTTCTTTTTTGAAGGAACATATAGCTATTTTTTTTATTATATATATAAACCTTTAAACAGAACAAAAAAAAAAAGAGAGGAAAATATTTCATAAATAATGGTGCATAACAAATATATATAACAAAATAAATAAATACTTGACAGAAAAACATATATATCTATATATGAATTTAAAAAAAAAAAATTGAAAACAAAATTCTTTTTATAAAATAGAAAGATTTAATTTATATATATATATATATATATATATATATTGAACAAAAGAAATATGGAACAAAAAAAAAAAAACTAAAATTCGCATATGTATAACTTGGTTATAAAACTAAAAGTCGCATATATATTTAATTTCAGAAATTAAATAGAAGAAAACAAAAATAAATAAATAAATAAAAATTATATAAAATGTGATATAGTTTTAAAAAAAAAAAAAAAAAAAAAACAAAAATGAAATTTAACAAAGAAAAAAAAAGAAAAAGAAAAAAGAAAATAATAATGAAAAAAAAAAAACTAGAGGAGCTCGGGGCCGAGCTCGGTCGAGCAGGCACCGGGCGCAGCCCACAGGGGCGCAGCCCCGGGCGCAGCCAACAGGGGCGCAACCCACGGGGGCGCATCCCACCAGGGCGCGCGGCCAGGGCACAGCCCGGCCAGCAACAAGCAGCGGCCTGGGCGGCCCGGCCAGCAGCCCGAGTGGCTCGCGGCCCCGGCCAGCGGCCTACGGCCAAGGCAAAAACTAAAAAAAAAAAACAACGATATAGTTAAAAAAATATATATATATTTACAGTGAAAGGAAAAAACGCACAAAATTTAAATCGCTGCGGCCTTGAGCATGCCCGGCTAGCAGCTGCGGCCATGGACGGCCTGAGTGCAGCCGGGGCGTGCAGAAGAAAAAAACGTTTTACTTAATAAATTTACAAAAAAAAATATAATGACAAACCCTTCTAGCTACTGTTTAAATTTCTCCATGGGCTGAGCATGGCGACCCTGGCACAACAGCAATGGGCCTGCCAGGCTCCCAGCTGGTTAGCCGTCCTCCAAAACCCTATGTAAAAAAAAAAAAAACACAAAACTTAAACTAAGGTTGAGAAAGATTTAAACCTAGGAAGTTCGACTGCAGAGTTCACAGAGCCCATGGCTCTCTCTCCCTTCGACCAGAGTTGCAGACCGCCAAAATCCATAGTGAAAATGACAAAGGGGGGACGGACCTGCCCTTTTAGAGTGGGTCGAATACTTTTAGGGTTTCAATTTGCATGCAGGCCACGTGGGAGTCTTAGGGTTAGGGCTATTTTATTTTTCGAATTGTTTTAATGACTTATTTAAAATATATACAATGTTTTATATATATATAAATCTTTAAACATCAAAATTTAATTAAGACCTATGTTTTAACAATTAAAACATAGGACATTCGAAATTATTGTATTTAAATAAAGTTAATAGTTCATTTAATCATTAATTGTATTAACTATTAATTATTTTATTGATTAAATTGATTATCACATTAATTAAATTAATATAATTAAGTTAATAGGATTAAATCAAATGTTAATAGAGTTAAATCAAATTATTTAATTTTAAATATGTTTAAAATTTAAAATAATTTACATCTTGATTATATTTAATCATTAAAATAAAGAGGTATTTTAAATTTCTATTTAGGTCAATTTAAGCATAGATTGATTATATGTTAAATTAACTAAATTCGATTAAGGTTTAATCATGGATTAAGATAAATAGAACTCCATTGCATCGGTTAATTATTGATCATTAACTCAGATGCGTAAGATAATTAAAATTTACTTGTGAGGTAAATTAAATCCGTAACCTATAGATAACCTTAATGGCAAGTCAGAAATAACACTAATTAGTTTATTCCTTCTTAACAATGCACCTTGCCGAAACTTCGACATATAGTCGAAGGGGCAAGACGGACACAGAATCCCAAAAACGAAACACCACGGAGACCAGCATGACGAGCTAATCACTAGATCACCGATTTTAACCCATGGCAAATGTTTGATAAACACGATGCTAGAATTAAAACTTAGGTTATGTTATTATTAAATTATTAATTATTAATGACAACGAGGCAATAAACGTTAAATAAATATCTGGAAGAATTGATGACGACCCGATGAGGATTGTCTGGAATCCAATACCTAAACCTACGTAGAACTGTTGCAGTATGTCTAGTACCGGGTGGCCTCAAGATGGCCTGATCGAAACGTACTGAACTATAGCTCTTAAAGTAAAACGCTCGTAAAATTAGTCATGACGCACTTTTGAATTAATTGTTGAGATTGATAGTAAATTAGTCATGATGTCATTGTGTGCTAATTATCCTATTATTCCATGAGCAGGAATAATCATGGTAAGAACTCGAGCGGGTCGGGGGCGAGGTCAGGCGACAGCATTACCTGAACCGAATGTGCCGGCACCATCGCCAGAGACCATTCTTATACTGCGCTCGTTGGAAGCCATAAACGAAACACTCAGGGGGATAGCACAGAGAGGAAGTACTACCTCAGAGGTAGAGGTGGAGGCCCCTCCACTAAGGGAGGATGTTCCTGTGGTAGAAGCGAATACGGTACCAAGAACTCCACATCAGGATATCAAAAGGGAGCTTCAGAAGATAAGGCTTCCAAAATTTTCAGGGGGTCGATCAGGGATACGAGCAGAGTCGTGGTTGGAAGAGATGACCAGGTGCTTGACCTTGAAGGAGTACACCTCCACGTCCAAGTCCAAACTGGCCATATTTCAACTAAAGGGGGCCGCTTTGAATTGGTGGGGAAACCAAGAAAGGCAGCTACACCTTACACCAGACACGGTTCCATGGGAACTGTTTGTGGAAAAATTCAAGGGGAAGTACCTACCCACATCCTACCAGGAAGAACAGGCAGGGGCTCTTCATGCCTTAGTACAAAGGCATCTATCAGTGGAGGAGTATGAAGAGAGGTTCATGGAGTTGGTGAAGTATGTCCCTTACTTGGACAATGATGAACGCCAGGTTGAGCGCTTCGTGTATGGGCTCAATGCCAAGATCAGGGCTCAGGTACGGATGTGGAAACCGACTTCGGTCGCCGAAGCAGTCGATTGTGCTCGTTACACTGAGGAGATGTTGGGTGCAAAGCCCATCAGGTCATTCAACTCTCAGCAGTCAGGGTTTGTGGGGAAGGCCCCTCGAAGCTACCCTCGGGGAGGATATGCGACGCCACCTCCCTACGGGAACAGGAGCACACCAAGAGTCGCAGCGGTTGACAAATCAGTGGCAACTAGGGCGGTGCCCCAGTCGGCAACACGGACTCACCAGGGTGCGAGGAATTTCAGAGGAACAGCCGGTAGAGGAAGGGGTCCTAGGGGGAGGAACCCCTCTCAGAGGTCTGAGCAGGTTATCTCGCCCGCTCCATTACAGGTTTCTTGTTGGGGATGTGGAGGTCCACATTACCAACGTGACTGTCCCGAATTATGATCTGGTACAGTGCAGCGAGAAGGAAAAGCTCCAATGGGGAGTGGGGGTAGTAGGCATCAGATCTCGGCTGCAGTAAACAACCATCAAGCAGAGCACCAATCCACTGTGGTCGAATCATCAGGTACGGTCAATAATGTCAAGCTTAGAATCTTGTTTGATCCTGGTGCTACTGATAGTTTCATTTCTCCATATGCATTAGACAAATGTGGGTTGGCAGCCTACGAGCATGATGATTTCAGCTTAGTCGAAATGGCTTCAGGGGTAAAGCAAGCAGTAGGACCTAGTGTCGATAAGTGTGTAGTGGATCTCGGGGTGTGTGTTACACAAGTCAAAGTGTACGTCACCACCCTTGGAACTTATGATCTCATCATAGGTATGAATTGGCTTGAGGAACATCGAGCTCTCTTGGACTGTTATGGGAAGAAAGTTCTTTGCATTAATGACAACGGAGAGGCCATCAAGATCCAGGGTATCAAACGGAAGGTGTCCCTATGTTTCATATCAACGATGAACGTAAAGCGATGTATGCGACAAGGATGCCAGTTGTACATTGTTGAAGCGGTAAACAATGAGAAGGGACCCTCCTTTGATGACTATCCAGTGTAAGCCGAGTTCAGTGATGTATTCCCAAAGGAATTACCTGGGTTACCTCCTAAGAGAGAACTTGATTTTACCATTGAGGTAAAACCCGGTTCAGAGCCAACCTCAAAGACACCTTACAGGATGATGGCCCCAGAACTTTGTGAGTTGCAAATGCAGTTGAAGGAACTGTTAGATCTAGGGTTCATCAGACCAAGTATTTCACCATGGGGTGCACCAGTAATCTTTGTGAAGAAGAAGGATGGTTCCTTGCGTCTTTGCATAGATTACCGAGATTTGAATAGAGCCACTGTGAAGAATAGGTACCCGATACCTCGAATTGATGACCTCTTTGATCAAATGAAGGGGGCGACAGTCTTCTCAAAGATCGACTTACGATCAGGTTACCACCAGCTACGGATTAAGGAAGGTGATATACCTAAGACTGCTTTTCGAACAAGGTTCGGGCACTATGAGTTTGTGGTGGTACCCTTCGGTTTGACCAATGCCCCAGCCGTATTCATGAGTCTCATGAATAGCGTGTTCCGAAAATACTTAGATCAATTTGTGCAAGTCTTCTTGGACGACATCCTCATCTACTCCAAGAATGAGCAGGAGCATGAGGAACACTTGCGAATAGTGTTGTCATGCTTAAGGGAGCATCAGTTGTATGGTAAGTTATCCAAATGTTCGTTCTATCAGAAGGAGATCCATTACCTAGGGCATATAATTTCCGGTGAGGGAATTTCTGTGGACCCTGAAAAGGTGAAGGCCATAATGGATTGGCCCGTGCCAATGAATGCGCATGAAGTAAGGAGCTTCATGGGGTTAGCTGGGTATTATAGAAGGTTTGTTGAGGGCTTCTCAAAAATCGCAAAACCCATAACTACCCTACAACATAAGGGCACTAGGTACGAATGGACAGATGAATGTGATGCCGCATTCGCCGAGCTGAAAACAATATTGACGAGTGCACCAATTCTACGGGTTCCGGATATGGAGAAGGAATTCACAGTTTGCACCGATGCTTCAAGGCAAGGTTTGGGTGCAGTGTTGATGCAGGAAGGTGGGGTAATAGCTTATGCGTCGAGAAAGCTAAAAACACATAAAGAGAATTACCCTACTCATGACCTAGAGTTAGCTGCAGTGATGTTAGCTTTGAAGCTGTGGAGACATTGCCTTGTTGGACGAAGCTTTGAACTCAAGTCTGATCACCAAAGCTTAAGGTATATATTCACTCAGAGAGACCTAAATGCTAGGCAAAGGCGATGGAGTGAATTCATGAGCGAGTATGATTTTGGGATTTCCTACATCAAGGGGAAGGAGAATGTGGTAGCGGATGCCTTAAGCAGAAAACCAAGACTTTTCTCTCTTATACCTTTGAAGGTAGATTTGAGGAAAAGAATTTTAGGGTAGCTACTCGGGGATAGTTGGTACCTAAAGGTCACAGCGGCACTCCAGAATGGGAAACCAGTGGGACCAAAGTTTGAAGGCTATGAGTTGGAGGCCGATGGTTTGTTACGGTATCAAGGGAGGATGTATATTCCTGAGGAGGGAGATATTAGAGAGACTATCCTTAAGGAAGCCCACAGAGCAGTGTATTGTGCACACCCGGGTGTAAAGAAGATGTATGCAGACATGAAGCAACTCTTCTTTTGGGCAGGGATGAAAAGCGACGTGGTCAAATTCGTCGCTAGGTGCCTTGAGTGTCAGCAGGTAAAAGCTGATCATCACCACCCGGCAGGTCTGTTGCAGCCGCATGACATTCCTATGTCGAAGTGGGAGGTTATCTCCATGGACTTCGTGGTGGGATTGCCTCTTACCTCTCATAGGCATGATGCCATTATGGTCATCGTTGACAAACTGACCAAAACTGCTCACTTCATTCCAGTTAAGGAGACCTATGATGTCACGGACGTAACACGTGTATTCATAAATGAAGTTGTTCATCTCCATGGGTTTCCCAAAAATATTATATCGGATAGAGATTCCAGGTTTACATCCAAGTTTTGGACGAGTTTGCAGTCAGCATTGGGTACTCAGTTGAACCTAAGCACTGCTTACCATCCAGAGACAGATGGACAAACAGAAAGAGTGAATCAGGTGATGGAGGACATGCTTAGAATGTATGTCATGGATCAACAAACTCATTGGGAAAAGCACTTACCTTTGGTAGAGTTTACTTACAACAACAGTTACCATAGTTCAATTGGGATGCCTCCATATGAAGCTTTATATGGAAGGCCATGCAGGACACCATTGAGTTGGGAAAGGTTAGAGGATCGAGTAATTATAGGACCTGAGTTGATTCAGGAGATGGAAGAGCAGGTTGTTCAGATTAGACAGCGGTTAAAGGAAGCACAGGATAGACAGAAGAGTTATGCCGATGCGCATAGGGTTGACCGAAGCTATAAGGTTGGTGATGCAGTGTTCGTCCGCATCAGGCCTAGCAAAAGTACCATCAGATTTGGGAAAGGGACAAAGTTGTCACCACGATTTATAGGACCCTTTGAAATTTTAGAAAAGGTTGGACCCATCGCATATCGTCTTGCGCTGCCACCCCATTTGCACAAAACTCATAATGTTTTTCATGTATCTGTTTTACGACATTATGTAGCTGATGAGTCACATAAAATAAATTGGAAGGAACTGCAGGTTTCGGACGAGGGAACCATCAGGGTCGAACCATTACTTATATTGCACCGCAGGGTTAAACAGTTGAGGCACCGTTTGGTGGACCAAGTTAAGGTCCAGTGGGACCGATATAGCCCAGGTTCTGCTACCTGGGAGGACGCAGAGACTATGCGTCGTGATTATCCCACACTATTTTGATCATAACTTCGGGACGAAGTTTCCTGAAGGGTGGGTGTATGTAACACCCCGTTTTGGCATTACTACCTGAACTACTATTATATGTTATATTTGTTTGACTGTGAGACCTCGTCGGTTGACGACACTGTGGACATATGGTTCTATTATTTTGCCGATATATATATATGTGTGTGTGTGTGATGATAGTATAATGATCAGTAGTCATGTTTAGATATGTATCATGTGTTAATTATGTCAAATATATGGAAATTTACTAAATGATGGGTACGTGGATACCGTTACAGTTATATGTTGAAATAATGAATGTTATGCCAGGTGCATGGCGAATGAATGAGTTTATTGTCGTTATGTTATGATGAAATATATGTGTGTACATATCGAGGATTTATGCACGATATTCTATATTGTATGTCGAGGACTGACTTACAGGTTGAAACGGCTACGTGATAGCTGGATCCTACGAGGTGGGAGGGCCTCAGGGACACAGACTTCGAAAGATAAAATCGTATGCGAGTGATGCATTATTTACTTTCGTATGGTTATTATGTTGTTTATTATGATGTATGTTATGACATGGGTGGGGTAGGGTTTCAGGAAACTCAACCGCCCAGATCGGTTATACGATGACAGACCGAGTACAAGTGCAACGCTGTTGTTATGTCGAGTAGACATAATCCCTTGTTCCATTAGGGGGGTGGAGGCTTTACCCACTGTTTATCCCCGAAACCCAGACTCATGGGAGGGCTGTGCTACGGCGCGCTCCCCAAGGTGTGTGATGATGACTGGTGGTTTCCTGCTGGGGAAGCTTGGTCGATGTAGTCGACACTTCCGCTTACGGGTTCTAGCTGGAACCGGTCATGACTTGACATTCCAGGGTAGTCCAGCAGAGGACAGGATAGGATGTGGAAGTTAGTGATGATGTAGGTAGATAGGTGTAGCGTGAAGTAGGGGTCAAAGCAAGATCTAACTGTAGGTGTGTAAAACCCTTGGTTAGTATGTGTCGTAAATCAGTAATGTATGAATTTGTCGTAACTTGGATTTTGGTTAATGGATTTGTACCTTGCAAACTACGTTTAGAACTTGTATCAGTAAACAACCAGCTTCATGATTAAGATTGATATGTGTGAATTAATACTGTTAGTGTACTTACGCGAGGTATGTAAGCAGTAGCTACGCTTACATAACTCGCCTACATATTTATGAATTTCGTGAAATCTTGCTGAATAATAATGTTAAATATTGATGATTAATGTTAAAAATGTCAATTAAGGTTAATAATGATGATTAATGTTAACAATGTAGATTAACGATTAATTATTATGGATTAAGGTTAATAAAGTCGATTAGGGTTAATAATGTTGATTAATGATTAATTATTACCCATTAATCATTAATTATTGTT
Source organism: Larix kaempferi (assembly GCA_027924585.1). Lineage (NCBI taxonomy): Eukaryota > Viridiplantae > Streptophyta > Pinopsida > Pinales > Pinaceae > Larix > Larix kaempferi. The sequence continues at coordinate 6,096,740 of BSBM01001312.1, read as the reverse complement.
GATTAATAAACAAAGCTAAGGTTAACCTAGGTAGTGACTAATGCAAGTGATTAGAATGCTTGATTGATTGCTAATTAGATTAATTACAACTAAGGTGTAATTAAAATAGAACCAGGTAAAGTCGATTAAATCTTAGCTAATTTTATTTAATTAATCTAATTACACATTGATAATGTTATGATTTACAGTGATAGGATTATTGTTCATAAATGATAAATTGAATTAGTAAATTTATAATTAGAGGGAATTCACATATTATAAATATTATAAACCATTAATTAAAGGATTAGGTAATTGTAATTAAACCATTAATTAAATGATTAGGTAATTGTAATTAAACCATTAATTAAATGATTAGGTAATTGTAATTAATCAATTGACAATTACTGTTAATTAAATTAAATTAGTGAACCGTGTATGTTTAAAACTCTTACGGTTGGTGGGTGAACCAACCCCAACCCCAAACTTTACTATAAAATTATATAACAATGATTATTAATAAAATTATTAAACTTTGAATGAGAAACGAATGGTTAAAAATGATTGCTGTAATTGGTGTCGGTAAACTTCATAAAGAGAGGTGAATATTGAATTGACTGCTTATTAAATTATGAATATTTCATTGGAATGGTTCGAGGGAGTTGATTGAGTAGTAATGAGGGGGTTGGGACTCCATTAATGGGAGGATAAGGCATTAATGGAGGGGAAGAAGAGTCGGCAAACCTAGGATAAAATGGAGAAAGGAGGAGGAGGGAGGGGATCTTTTTACCTTAGGATTTTGGGAGAAGTTTAGCAGAGGAGAAATTGGGAGAGGAGAGCTGCAAGAAGGGATTTGTTGGAGTTTGTTTTTTTTTCTAAAGGGGTAGAACAGCTTAGGCTTGTACTCGGTTTGGACTCGGGGGTCCAAAGGGGTACCTTTGGAGCTGGGTGGTCGGCGAGACCTCGCCAGTTGGTAGGGTGGAAAAACTGGTTTGGCTGGTTGAGTTTCAGAACTGTGGGGAAGGCTTTTGACTGCAGGAAAAAAAAGCAAGGAGAAACGGCAAACGGGGACAGCAACAAAGGGGATCTGCAAGCTACCTACAGGTATTTTCCAACGGGTAAATTTATCATTTTCTACTCTGTCAAATTATTATTTCCGGTTATGTTATATGTTATTTCACCTGCACATGAAAAGTATGTAAACTTGACATAATTTACATGCATAGAAATAGACATAAGTTAGAAAATTTAAAATAGAAATTTTGAACAAAACTGAAATATCTTAAATATATCTGAAATATCTGACTGTGTATTAAAGTTAAAGGAGACCCTAGTTGGGGTCTCACATAAATCCAATCGTTCATGGCTAGCATCAAACATCGGATGCTAGGGCTTAATCATTACCAGACAATGGTCCCAGCTGCAGTTGGAATTTAGAACCCACTTAGCATGTTCCTCATTATGAAAATTGAATGCAAACCAATTGCGGGTTAATTCAACAACCTCAGGGGTATAGCCCAATTCTGCAACCCAATGTTCTCCCACCCAGGCCTCAATGGTTCGCAGAGAGAAGGATCTGCCCAATGCCTTACCAACTAGGGTGATACTGGTCATCTTGACCAATTTATGCCACTCAATATCTTCCCCAAGTGCATAGTTATATTTGGTCCTACTCAGTTTCAACCAACGTTTCCTGCCGTGCTTCGTCATTTGTGTTGTATCATCCGAAGAGCGTCCTCCCCAATCTTCAAAACTGGTACCAGAGCCCACACAAGGGCTAGCAAAACCTCGTTGTTCATGAAGCTCCAATAACCCCAATCTTGTACCTTCCTGAGTCTCTGCAGAGTTCAAGCCAGGGAGTGAATTCGAAGAGGGGATGTTAATACTATCTTCCCCATGGTAGCCACCGATTGCAGAAATAGGGCCTTTCCCACTGGCCACCGTACCCTCGATGGCCTTAATGACCTGATCAGAGGACCAAAGCGATGTCACAGCTTCCTTCAAGGGAGAAATCGATGGAGTACAGGGTATTGGAACATTCAACGGCACATAGCCTGGTGATAGTGCAAGGTAATTTGATGGTGAAAACCCGAAATCCAACCGATTCTCACTAGCTGGGAGACCGTCCACACCACACCCTGCATTGTAAGCCCCATCATGCCACCCGGTGCTAGATGGCTGCGTCCAGATAAGCAATTCATCTGACAGGTCAAATGTATAATCCAGCTGATCCTCATAGTTAGCCATTGCATGTAAACACAACACAGTAATATGAAGCAGGTAACAGGTGCACTAAAAAGTAAAAACTAGGTTTTAAAATTTAGCACGAAGTAAACACGTAAACCACCGCATTGAGCATAGTAAACGAGGAAGATGAACCGCCACGTCGCTGCACCGTCCATTAGGGCTACAGTCTCCAAAGCCTGACGGCAGCAGGCCACCGACGGCCCTCTGGTGGCTAGGGTTTGGCCATATTTTTTACCTAGCTCCCCATCTCAACCCTGAACGCTGATGTTCAATCTCTAATTGTGTGTAATTTTATAATACCCTTATATAACTTTAATTTTCTCTAAATTTAAATTAATTAAAAAGAGAGAAAATTTCTCTAATCTTCTTAGATTTAGAATAAAATTTAAACTAGTTAAGAGAAATTTTCTCTAATCTTTTTAGATTTAAAATAAAATTTAAAGCAGTTAAAAAGAGAGATATTTATGATCTTTTACAAATTATCAATCTTTTTATAATATTTTAAACTTCTCTTACGATGATGATGATTAACTTCCACTAAGACCAACTTTGGTCTATCTCACAATAAGAAGGGTATTACTTGGTTTGTCTTAAAATTGTGTTCCTATGCTAAAAAAGTTTAATGAGAAACTTTCCTAGATCACTAGTTTTGGCAAGTTATGAGGTTAGAAAGGTTTGTATTGTAACAAATACTGTGAAACTTAGATGTAATGTGAGTATAAACATGGCACTCTAAGAGAAAGTGATTTTCATTCTCAATGCTCATAGACTCACAAAGATGGAAAATCCTTTCCGGCCATGGAGTTTTAGAAATACACCAATGCCCTCTTTTGCTATCGAGCTCATGAGAGTTCGTTATAAACTGAGCTATATTAATTTTCTTCTTTGAACTAGTTACTACTGAGAGATACTTTCTTATCTTCCAAATTATGGTTAATGACCTCCTTATAGTATCTTAATTTTCTCTTAACCCCTAAATTTTCCTAGCACCAAAAATTCTCTTTAAACTTAGATGTAATAATATTTTTGACATTATCCATATGCAAAGTGTCATTTTATTCAATGCCCAAATTTTTTAACCTTGTTGTGTCGTGCAGAGAGACGATTTCTATAGCTCAGGGGATGAGACATGTCACATCGATTTCTATAGCTCAGGGGATGAGACATGTCACATCTGTCACACACATGTGTCAACTCCGAAAACTAAATATATAAAAAAAATTATATAACCAAGCATATGTCAACTCAATTTTAAATTGGTTAGACTCTAAAATACATTTATATAAATATACATCAATTTTCAATTCCAATTTCCATTCAAATCCTTGTCTTTTAAATAAATCTTTAGGAATAACTATTTTACTTCATGGTCAATGAATGAATGCAATTTTTTCTTATTTATAGGATTTATGTGTATGTGGATAATTGTGATAATTGGAAATTAATCAACAATTGGGTAAATTGCAAGATTTTATTTCATATTTAAGTAATAAATGCAACTTTTTCATATTTCTAGGATTTATGTGTTATACTTTACAACATGAAATTGTTGGCACTTCAAGATTGAATTTGTAGGATTTATGTGTTATATTTTAGGATTCCAATTGGAATACTTGGCAAGTGAAAGATTCTGATGGAAAATGTATTGGATTATATATTATTAAGTCAATAATAGACCATTAAGTTAGGTATTAGTTTTCTTATAATTGCAAATTGTTAATAATTGATTAAATTGCAAGTATTTTACTTCATAATTAGTTAATGCATGCAACTTTTACTTATTTGTATTATTTATGTGTTACACTTTACAACATGAAATAGTTGGCACTTCCACCATTAAATTTGGTGAAATAACTATTTTACTAATCATAATTAATTAATTAATGTTATTTTGTCTATTTATGGGATGAATGTGTTAGCATTTACAACATGATTCCAAATTGGAATATATAGCTATTTCATTATTACATTTTAACTATTTAATGAGTGGATTTTATCCTTCTATGCGCTTGAGTTAAGTTGGATCTATGCTAGTTTATATTTAATGTTTGAATAACATATTAATTTATAATAGTTGTATGGTTATAAGTTGGATCCTTCCCTTTCTTACTATGTGGAGCATCTAGAAGGTTAGGAATGACACCTTATTTGAGGACAAGAGTCATATCCTGCATACTTTGTTATCTCCCATGTACTCGCAACCTACATAGTTTTCATCGAAAAAGAAAGCAAGGTTAAATTTAGGATTATGAAAGATATTTAAGGGTTCATAAGCAAGAAATTACAAGATTCTTTGATCGAGCATGTGAAGACCTAGACTAGGAGGCATTTTATATCTTTTAAAAAATGATACAATAGAGTTTAAAGCAAATGGTGGGACAAGATCAAATAATCGAGCAAAACGATTGGCTCTAAGAACTTTATTGCAACTATCAAGCAAGGAACAAGTGAAAAGCTTGAGGATTTTTGGGGATTCTGGACTCTAGATAAAATTCATGAGGAAGGAGAACAAAATATGGAATCTAAACCTTCAAGGCATAGGCCAGAATTTGATTTTGATTGAATCTTCCTTTACGAGTACTTCTTTCAATCATGTCTACAGGAAGCATAACGAAGATGCAGATGTTTGATATAAAGACATTCTTCTAATGAATTTAGGGGCCTTCCTAGTGATAAGAATGAAAGGTGACAGACTGGTGGTACAAGTTATTATGGAAATGGGCAATTCCATTAAAGATAAAATGTTTCTTATGGCTAGCTCTTCAGGATAAGTTGAAGACTTGGGATAATTTGGTTAAGAGGGGTTGGATTGGCCCCAACATATGTTTTCTTTGTCACAATGCAGCTGAATCATCTCAACACTTATTTGTAAATTGCATATTCACACAGAAAATATGGCAGTTTGTTGCTGCAAAATTGAATTTTTCATACCAGTGGGATGTTGGTGCTTTCAACATTTGTCTTTTAACATGGTACAGGAAAAAAAAGGATTTATTTTTAGTTGCCATTTACATTTCCTAGGCTGTTTGGTACACAAGAAATTGTGTAATCTTCTAGAATGTGTCTTTTGAGGTTGTGAAGTGTAGCATGATCATCATGAAAATGTTTTCTTCATATAAAGGTGACATACAAAGGCAAAAGATTGATAAGGTCAGTCACTTTACTCTCAAAGTGGATCAACCAGTTCTCTTTTTTGATGGTGCTGCACAAAATGGGATTTGCGCTATGGGTGGTGTGCTTTATCTGAATAATTCACATTATTTCACAGTTAGATTGAATTGTGGTGCTGGTAGTAATATGAAAGCTGAGCTTATGGCTCTTTGGTGTGTGCTGAGAGTGGCTAATATATTTGGATTGGTAAACATTAAAGTGTATGGTGATTCTCGAGTTACAATTAAGTGGGAAGATGGTAAGTTCAAGTTAAATATTACATCCTTGAGACATTAGTGCCTTCGTTCTCATTATGAAATTGCTCAGATGCAGAATATTATCTTTGAACATATTTATAGAGCACACAACTCTTTGTCAGATAAATTATCTAAACAGGCCCTGGTTGGATTGGAAGGTCAGCTTCTTTGGGAGTAGTGGTGGGATCAATCCTTATTAGATAGTGGTGACACTTACTTCTATGATTAATGTCTGCAAGGCCTGTTATTTTTCAGGTGGTAGACTTATGGATACTCTGTGATTTTTGCAGCTTCTCCTTTTTTGTAGTTTTGTAGTTTTGGAATTTTTGGGAATCTTTGTATATCTGTGATATAATGAGATTTTGGAGGATCTTGAAGAGTTGTATGTTCTCCATACTATATCTTTATTGATTGATCGATTCGGATATTGATCAACGATCATTTTTGTACTATTTGATTCTAATGAATACCAATAGTAGTTTTTTTCGTTGGAAAAAAAGAATGAAAGGTGAACACCTAAAATGCTAATCCTTTTTAAGACATCTTTTCTAATATTTTTATTCTCTTTTCTGGTTTTGAAATACTGCTAAGTACAAAATATGGAAACACAACTTATGTAATGAAGACTAAAACATAAAATGAAAACAAAAAGGACAAATAGAATGTATGGAGAATGGAATTAGTGCAATTTTTTAGCATATGAGGAATGTATTCAAATTTACAGTGTGAAATGAATAGAATATGATTTTTTTCTGTGGAAAAATAATGGTTATATATATATTTTTATCTTTAAATAGTTTAATAAATTAGATGCAAAAGAAACGATAATTAAATGACTTTCAAAATATGAAAGAAAGTATTTGATTTAATTTCATTTCATTTGTAGATGTCATTATATTTCCAAGTAGCTTCTAATTTAAATTTTGCTTTATCTATTGAGAACAATTATTTTAATTTATAATTATTGTTTGAGGAAAACTATTGAAAATCGATTGTTAGATGTGGGTTATGTGAATAAAGTTTCCACAATAAACATGTTATAGTGTTTGAAATTAAAGTGAAAAGTTTTTAAAAAGCATTGTCTCGTAGAACTCATTTTTTTTTACACGGAACTGTTTTATACATTGTCTTAAATTGATTTGAAAAATTACAACATTGCAATGTATGACTTAGACAATTGATTTGAAAAATTACAACATTGCAATGTATGACTTAGACAATTGATTTGAAAAATTACAACATTGCAATGTATGACTTTTCACAAGTAGTAGCAGTTGTTTTCATTTATTTTGTTGCATTTGCTCAATATAGATATATTTAACAATGTCTTCCATAGTCATATTAAACATTGATATACAAAAATAAAATGCTCAAAATATTCACACTTTGGAAATCATAATTCATACTAATAGGAAAAAATTGGAAGAGGGAGAAGTATGAAATAACAAATGGTGATGAGGGAAAATCTAGAAGTTAGGATGTCCTCTCAAATTTTAAGATTTCTAATAAAATAATTACATAGATAATGGTAAAAAAAAGTGACAAACATGATACATAATTTAAATGGAGAACTTAAAAATTGAAATTAATACTTTTGAAATTAAAATTATATATATTTCATAAAGATTAATATTCTCATTTTAAATATAAAATCAATTAAAAAACCCGTATATACAACTTCACTACCAAAAAAACTTATTTACAAATTTATATGTTATTTTTGATAAATATGTTAATGATTTTCAATATTCAATCTCATGTAAATATCTGCTTGAAAAGGAAACACCATAAATACAATGTATAGTAAAAGATACAACATAAAATACAATGAGATTGTAGTGAATGATGTCCTTTTCCACTTTAATTTGACAATGAAGCTTGTCAATCATAATACCTTTAACTTGAAAATGAGGTTTGTATTCCATGTTACTTCACCATTCATTTTCCTAAATGAAGATAAACTTAAAAGAAATGCTTAATGTAATGGAAAAGTAAAGGGCTTGTATTTCCCATAGATTAGTGTTTTTTTTGCAAAGTACAGATTCCCCAATCAGCTGAAATTAAAGGACTTGTAGCTGAAATAGGTTAGGGTTTGGCTGATAAAGGTATTCTCGGATGTGTGAAAGGTCAAACAAATCATGTTTAGTTTTCCGAGGATCTCGTTCTGGATGACTCTTTCATTCCATTCGGACGTTGGGCCCCGGTCACATGGCTCCCAGACAAAAAGAATTTAATTCTCCATGTCTAGCCATGCTAGTAAACGTCGTCATTTTGCTGCAGTCTCGTTGTGACACTGTGAATCTTCACCGGCGTCGCTGATGCTGGACAGAAAAACCGAGCCGGGTGCTTTTGTTTTTGTCGGGACTAGTGGCGTCATTTAGGTCATCGCCATCTGCACGCTTGCTGGACAACGTGAAAATATTGGCCATTTTCAAACTTGGATGTCATGCATGAAAGCTTTTATTTGTTTTGGCTTTTAAATTTTATGCTTGATGTTGGTTGTCCCGGTCATTTTGAACATAATAGAATATAATAGAATAATTCGGTTGTATCCGTAGCCATGTGTTGAATTTTTTTGAACAAGTTTGAGTTTGAGTTAGTTGAATAATTGGTGTAAATATAATAAGATTTTTATTAGTGGATAATTATATTTTTAAAATTAATTTAAATAAAAATTTAATTATTTAAATACTATAAAAGATATAATTACCATTCATTTTTTTTTTTTTTTATTCAAATAATTATTAATAACTAGTTGTCATCTCTCACACTTTTTATATTCCAAGTTGTTGAGATTTATATATTTTTTTAATTATATGTTTGATTTTATTATATAAATGTTTATGTATATTAATGATATATTTGTGAATACTTGATTTAAAGTATTATATATTAACATTTTACTTTCGTATTTTTTTTGTATTTTTTTTTCATTAAGTATTTTATCATACTCAAATTATACTACTATGATTTTGAAAACTATAGCTATAATATTTATGTTATTTACATATATTATATGAGGTATTTACATATATACAACAAAAATGCCCAAAAATACCTCGAAAAAAATAATGCAAGCTGCATTTTAACTTTATTTGTGTCTTGATTTTTTTGGTTCTTGGAGGAAGATGATATGGAATATCAAAGTGCACATGACTTTGATTTCTGTTGAGACTTGGAGGTAAACTAAGCAGAATTTGTTTTCTAATTATGTCTAATTTTAGGTTTACTTTTGAAAGTTTAACTAGCATGAATTTGATTTTTAAATTTAAAAAAACATCCAACAGTATGAATTTAGTTTGTTTTTCACATATAATTTGAGTAAGAATAAATTATTTTAATTTATGATTTAAGTGTTATATAATAAAATAAAAAAATAAAAAATCCTTAAATATTATAATAAAATTTTTAATTAAAAAATGTTCATCAAGCAATGACAATTCATCGTTTAATTAAAGTATTTAAAATTTATTGAATGCCAAACAACACTAGGTCTACTTTGGGTTTTTACATTTAGCAATATAAAACAACCATTCATCTCAAACATACACTCAAATCTACCTATGGGTTCTTCCAGTTTGTTTTCATATGAAAATTTTCAATTTCTTTGTAAATACGGTTGGAGTTCTAACCAACATTTTCCAAAAAGTTGAAAATTAGAATTTGTTTCATTTTAAGTTTATATTAGTTATGTCTAGTTGGAAGTTTTAACCATACGTTTTCATTTAAACAACAACCATTCTCTGATATGGATGAAACCACTTATAAGTAGGTTTTATACATAAAGTATGAGTTATAAGAAGTCATAGACTTATGTAATTTTACATAATTAAAAAAACAGAAACCAACTCAACAAATTAAAAAGTCTGGTCACTCTCTCCTCACTCCATACCATAATAATATGTACCCAGTACAGATAATAATATAAAGAAACATATCATATAAAATTAACTATATAATTAAAAAAAACATGTTACTAAGCTTTTATTCACATAAACCATGCAAAATTCCAAATCGTTGAGAGTGAAAAAAAAACACACGTTCAATGTGTTCGTAATAAATATGTCGGTTGGATTGATGGCTAAGTTCTTTGACAAATCAAGGCATCGTCCTCCTCTTCTGCTCATCATAGAGTTCATTAAGTGCTTCTACTTACTAGCATATATCATCCATGAGCGAGTCTGTAGACAAATGGCCTTGACATTTATTTGTTAGCTCTCATCATGATAAAAATATCAATCTCAACCATAAAGTTCTCAAGCTTATCTCTGTTCCATTTTGCAAAGGTTCATAACATTCTCGATCCTCAATTGCAATGTAATGTTCACGTTACTTCAAGTTGTGGTCATCATAACTCTATTGTCGAATAGTTGTAAGCACCTGTAAACTTTTGCCAACAAATACATACGTTTAGAACGAGAGAATAAATCTATAATTCAGAACATATTATTAATGGGTATTGAGAAGTTGATGAATGTATGAGGAGGTTTGGATGGTTGTAACCTTGCTTGTGAAGGTGGCGTGGATGTGATTGTATGTGTAGTGGAATTGGTGTTTGTAAATTCATTATTTATGTGTGAAGTTAGTGTGCATTTGACTATGTGTGGAGTTAGATTTGTGCTTGAACGCTATGCTCTATGTGTGAAGGTGGTGTGAAGTATATTTCAACAACTATGTGTGAAGCCAATCTTCATAAGTTTGTTTCACCTATAGAAATATCTACTCCCACAAAAATCTCATATTTCACCTTATAATATTTCAAGGTTTATAAGGGTTGTGTCATGTTGCCATATTAGCCATAGAAATAAAAGGGATTTAAAAACATGATGGTAAAATTTGATATATATGATATCAAATAGGGTGTTTTAATTGGAAAGATATAGTGGAAGAGGGGTTCAATAAAATGATTTTTAAAAGTATTCCTTAATATTTAATGAAATAATGAATATTCTTTATTGGTTTTGGGGTAGAATATAAAAAATAAACACATACATTAAATACAGTCACACAGTCACATGGAACTATAGTTCTTGAAAACAGTAGCTATTGACCTCTCTTTACTTCCCCATACAACTCTTTACATGCATTCATTCATATACAAAGCACAAGTCTAGATGCTTCTCGAGCTTGAGAGTTGAGCCTTCTCTAGAGGATTATGGACCATTTAATTAGTCCTTTCAATTTATTGTTGAAATTGTAAATATTCAACTACCAAACTGGAAATCAATTGATTATAAAGAGAGAGGAATTCATGTATATTCCAACACTCCCCCTTAATTCCTACCATAGTATTCTACAGCACTTGCAAAATTTACAAAAAACACGCATGCTTCAACATCTACAAACTTACCATTCACAATGTCTTAAAGGGATTTAAAAAGAAACTTTTGACAAACTTTCTTGCTGGTCCGAGTCTTAGCTAAGCTTACAAGGAAATTTACAAAAGCTTTAAATTTTACCACCTTCTTTTTTCTTTGGACTGGATACTCTATAACCACAAATTATTCTAATGTTCTTCGTCTTCATCTTTACCTTTTTCATTCTCTTTAATATCCTCCCAAGTTCTGCAAACTTGTTATCTATATCATTTTTTTCAATCTTTATAATATTAGCTCTGTGACATGCTTCAACATTTTCATCATTAGTTTCAACAGTCTTGTCTTCAATTCCTACACGCTCAAACAAACAAATTATTATGAAAACGTAAAATCCTTTATGGTCTTCTTCTTCATCCATATCTAGGATGGTTTTCTTCAAATATGTCAAACAAATTGTAATGGCATAAACATTGACATGATTATTAACATGTCCACTAGAAACTTCATTAACTCTATCATCTTTAAGTTTCATACCATCATATTTATATGTATTATCTTTTTCTTTACTATATTATGCTTCTGCATGAAGATTCATGTTATGACTCATCTTTTCCAATATGATTTGTAACACAATTTGAATCTCTTCACGATTCACTTCAAATTTCATTTCATCTAATTCCACAACCTCCAAGGTTTCCTCAATTTCTTTTGCTCTCCTCATTTTCATAAAAAAAAAATGCATGGATTATATTTACTATTTTCATTAACCGCTTCTGTTGAGTCCATGATAACTTAATCTTCAATTTTTTGAAATTTCTTCTCAAGTTCTTCTTGATCTCAATCTACACTATCATAATCTACAAGGTTATAATTAAGAAAAATGAGAATCTGCTTTTTGTTTTCTTCTTCTTCCACTTTTGAGATGAAATTCTTCACATCTACATCTACATCTACTACTAAGATAACATATATTTTTTCTTTAACCTTATAGTTCACATCCATCTCATGCACATCAACTTCAATATCTTCAAGTTGTTTTACAAAATTGAAGATTGTCACAGACTCATGGTCAAGTTTAGATTCAAATACTTCAACCTCTCCTTTAGGGATGTCATCCATCATCATCTCCATGTTCACATACTGCTTCATAGGTAGTCTCGTCTTCAACTTCATCTTGAATCTTTCTAAGATTCATTAAACAATTGGATTCTTCATTGGTAGATTCACCAAAATAGGTTGCTACATTGGCAACTTCATCTTCATCAATATGATTTCCATCCAATTGTGAAATCATGAACATTTATATGCACTTGTTCTATTGTACACACAAAATCTTCAAATTTCTTTTACCAAATCTGTTGTTGCAACTTCAACTTCAATTTCTTGCACTTCTTCATGGTCTGCTTCACACACAAATGTCTTTCATGCAACTCATATTCCCGCTGAAAATATTGTTGTACCCCTTTAACTGTAATCTATTTCCAAAACATTCCATGCTTTTTTGAATTTGTAGTTTCTTATACCTTATATAAAATATTTCCATCAAGAGATTCCTGCATGAGATACAACTCGCTAAGGAATATCTAGCATCATCATGAAGTTAATGATAATTGTAATGTCCCCATTCAAATAATTGCATAGTAAGACAATCCCATCAATCCCACTAGTTTCCTAGGTTGGATGGGCACATGTGGAATTTCAATAAGGAAGCTAATAAATGATGTTTAGACATTAGAAGGGTTCAAGTATTTAATAAATAGGTTGAATAAATAAATTCAAAAGAAATTCTAGGTGGAAAATGGTTTTGAGGACATTTGGAGGCTGTGGGACCCACACTAGCTTGGTTTCTTAGTGCCACATGGCAAATCTCTCTTGCCATTTTAAATCCATGTGAAGGAAAACATTATTGGGTAAGTTGGTAAAGCATACACATGGCATGGAGCATCTTAGGTCGAAATTGGATGTAATGGTAACCTCCATTGAAGAGGAAGAGTCAAATTGGAAGCTAGTGGACACTTGGGCTAGATTCCCTAGCCTTATGACAACAATGATGGAGCATATATGACATCTATGACAAACTTCAGATCTGACTTCTGACAGCTGACCATTATGACATGTCAGCCCCAAAAATAGGCTCAAGGAAGGCGCTCGTGGGAGTTGGAGAAGCCAAAGAGACTCCTACTTTAATTGGGAGAAGATGGAAGGTTGGAAACTAGGAGACACGTGGCAAATGTGGAATATTTCCTAAGTGGAAATATCTAGAAACTAATGGGAGGAATTTGACACTTAGAAGGATAATGTTGGTTATAATATTTAGAAATCAAGTATGAGAATAACTTTTGATGATTTGAGAAAAATTGCATTTGTGAAGAGAGAGCTAGTGGATGACTAGTTTCTTGCCTTAGCCAATTTCGAGGGTGAAAGATTCCCATCCAAGTTGGTGTTTGGAGACACGACTCAGGTCTTTCATGGAGATTTAATGTAGTTTTATTTTCAGGTATCAGCTACAGGGAAGCTCGTGGTTTTGTTTAGTGCAGAACCATCTCTCAACCATTTCTAGCTTTGAGGGCGTTTTTGGTGAGCTCTTGTACTTCTTGGGAGAGATTCTCATGATGTATTTCTGATTGTAATAAGAATTATATATTCTGTTCTTCATCTTCAAAAATTCTCAGGTCGAAATACCAAGTGGTTGTATGTAAAAATGAAGATTAATGAGCAAACAATGTCCATTTCCCCACTACATTGATATATGACATTATAATGATGATGATTTGGAATAAAGGAATGTTTCTCTGATATATTTGTGATAAATGGAATGTCATTGATTTTTATTACAAGTTTCATATTCAGTACTTGAGCATTTGAAGCCATTATACTCAGTTTATTTTCATTTGAAAAAGATTTGGTGCCATTTCCCCAAGGATCAAATTAGTGGTTTTTGTTGTTCTTTGGGAGGGGTTTGGAACAGACTTAATAATTAATGAATGGTGCAATTTGAACCTTAATAAATTCCTTGAGACATCCCCTACCTCTTTTCATAAATTCGAGTAGGTTGGGAGCCATTTGGGAATCCATTTTCAGTACTTACCCGAGGGGGATTTGAACCCCAATTTACTAGTAAAATTGCATACTTGGTCCAGAATCTTAAGAGAGTTTGCAGAGGTATTTTGGTGGCCATATATCATACCTGAACATCATATTCAAATCCTAACATCAGTCACATACCTTCTCAGAATATTTCGGAGCATTTGGGGCAAAATTGGGACCTAGCCATCAAAACTAGTCAAGGGTCGAAATTGGAAAAAAATTGAAAAATTGGGCATTTTTTAAAAAACTGAAAAAGGGACATTACAAGTGGTATTAGAGAATGTTCTTTGAACCTGATGGTATTACCAAGAATTCAAAAGAATAAACCACCACCCTTTGAACCATTAGTTGAAGAAGAGGTAGTAGTAGAAGAAGAGTTTCTTTTTAAAACCATGGGTAGAGAGGAGGAGGAAAACTTAAGACATAAGGAGGAAATTGTTGAAGCCTTAAAACCATGTTTTGATGAAATTACCATGGGTATGCAAGAGATGAGTAGACAGTTGATGAAAGGATTGGAATTATTGGGTAGCCAACTTGCAGGAAAAAGGATGATGGGAGATAACAGTGGTTCACACTTAGGAGAAAGGAGGAACATGGGTGAGCATTTTTTCTCAAGTACAGGACCCCATAATAGACCTGATGAATTTTAAAGCACACAAAGGCATACTGCACCTAAATTTCTCACACCCAAAGAAGATCCTGATGTTCGGATGGATAATAGTAAACTAGCAAACGAATGGAATGCATTGAGTGAAGAATGTAAAAGAGGTCTACCATTTAGTCAATACATTGATGCTATCTATAAAATGAAAAGGAAGGATGACAATAGGATTCCATTCCAAAACAGAGAATTAAATGGTGTTATTAGTAAAATGTCAATTCCTACTTTTGATGGGCCCTCTCAAAATTTTGTTAATACTTGGGTGCAAAAATTAGATTTGTATTTTCAGCTAAATCCTATGTTGGAAGACGATGCATTAAAAATGGCTATCTTGCACTTGGAAGGAGATGCCAATGAATAGTGGTTCCATGGCATAAAATCCTTGGGTCATGATCAGGTTAGAACATATGGAGAATTTGTTGACAGGGTACTAGAGAGATTTGAACAAAAGATCCAGAATTGCCTTTCAATGAACTAGCTCAATTGAAGCAAACTAGGACCCCTACTAAATATATGTTGGACTTTCAAAACTTATCAGTCAAGGTGGCTGATGTATCTATGAGAAGGTTGGTATTGCTGTTCAATAAAGGTTTGGATGAACCCTTAAAATTTTTGGTCAAATCCCAGAAGCCAACTACATTAAAATGTGCAATGAGATTGACTAGGGATCTCCAAAATGTGCTTCTTAGAACGATATTTCCTCCCAAGCCTAACTACACACTTGAAAAGAAACCTTGGAAAAGGGATGGATATGATAAGAAACCTTGGCAAAAATCTTCATTTGAAAGGAATAAAAAAGAAGGACTAAACAGGGATGAACTTCGAAAAAATAAATTATGCTTCACATGCTTTCAACCATGGACACCAGGGCACAAATGTACTAAAGGAAAGGCTCAATACATAGAAGTATTTTCTGATAATGAGGGGTATGATGGGGGCATGGATGAATATGGACATATTTCAGATCAAGAGGAGGCATATGAGACAACAGTAGAAGAGGAAAGACAAGAAGAAAATCAGCCTTCACTGGACAAAGCAAGAATGGCAGTACTTTTAGCAATACCTCGCTATCATACTATCCGATGCAAAGGTGTGGTACTAGGGGAAAGAAATTCAGTTTTGGTAGATGGAGGAGCCACCCATAACTTCATTGATGCAAAGATGGTGGAGAAAAGAAAGATACATATTGAACCATTTGATGGTTTCACAGTTGTCATTCCCGGTCACAACACAATGCAATGCAAAACATGGGTTCCAAAGCTGCAAGTCACCATAGGTAACTATACCTTTGTTGATAGTTTTTATGTGGTTGATGTTGCTGATACTAATGTGGTTTTGGGAGTGCAATGGTTGTATTCAATAGGAGAGCATACAATAAATTATCAAATTCCTGAAATGAAATTCCAAGATTCAAAAGGAGTACTAAGAGTTGTGAGAGGGCAGCACACTTATCCAAATCAAGTAGTGACTTGCAATAGTATGAGATCTATATTGAGGAATGGGGACATAGAATGGGTTATTGAATGTCATATTACATCTCCCAAGCCAAATATAAATATTTTTAAACACCCAAAGGAGATAGAGAGACTCTTGCAAAAATATGAAAAATGTTTTAGAGACCTTCCACATGGTAGACCACCACATAGGGGGGTTGAGCACAGTATTGTTTTGGAGGAGGGAACTTCACCCATCTAGATACCACCTTATAGACATCCTAAAAAGTTTATATATGATATTGAAAAATCTATCCAAGAACTCCTAGAGTTGGGACTCATTAGACCAAGCTCTATCCCTTATGCTTCTTCAGTAGTGCTAGTGAAGAAAAAAGATGGAACATTGAGAATGTGCATAGATTTTAGAGCCTTGAACAAAAAGACTATCAAGAATAGGTATCCTCTTCCTAGGATTGATGAGCTCATGGATGAGATACATGGGGCCAAATTCTTCTCCAAAATTGACCTTAGATCAGGGTATCATCAAATTCGAATGAAAGATGAAGATGTGCAAAAGACTGCTTTTTGATGTCATTATGGCCACTTTGAATTTATTGCCATGCCTTTTGGGTTAACTAATGCTCCAACCAACTTTAAAGCATGCATGAAGAGGATCTTTTGCAAGCAACTATGAAGGTTTTTTTTGGTTTTCTTTGACGACATTCTCATTTACAGTAAAACATGGGAAGAGCACTTGCAGCAATTAGAGATTGTGTTGAAAATTTTGCAAGAAGAGTTCTTATTTGCTAAGTTGTCAAAATGTGAATTTGTGATGAAAGAACTACTATATATTGGGCACATTATTGGGCAAGGAGTGAAGGTACACATGGAAAAAATCAGGGCTATCTTAGAATGGCCATCACCAAAAAATATTACCGAATTGAAAGCTTTATTGGCATATGCACCTATTATAGAAAATTTGTGAAAGGATTCTCCAAGTTGACTTCTCCACTCATTGATTTGACTAAGAAGGATGCTTTCAAGTGGGATGAAGAGGCTGAAAAGGCCTTCCAAAAAATGAAAGAGGTAATGAGTAGTTGTCCCATACTTGCACTTCCTGATTTTACTAAACCTTTTGTTGTGGAATGTGATGCTTCAGGTGGAGGAATAGGGGTTGTCCTAAAGCAAGGCCAACACCCCATATCCTTTGAGAGCATAAACTTGCAGTCTCATGAAAAAATTTACTCCATATATGATAAAGAAATGATGGGCATTATGCATGCATTAGCCAAATTCAAACAATACTTGGTGGGAAGAAAGTTTGTGGTGAAAACTGACCACAATAGTCTAAGACACTTTCTCACCCAAAAAGATCTGAATGAAAGGTGACAAAAGTGGGTAAGCAAGATTCAAGCTTATGATTTTGATATTGAATATGTCAAAGGAAAGAATAATATAGCAGCAGATTCTCTGTTAAGAAGACCTTCTTTTTCTCTCATGGGCATTCCCAAGGATTGGAAAAATATGCTACTAATTGAATATGCTAAAGACAAATTTGCTTGTGATGTGTTGGATGGAATCAAAGGGGATGATAAATACAGGATTTTGAATGGGATGATATATTATAAGGGAAGAATTTATTTAGTTCAGAACTCAAAGCTCAAGTACCGAATTTTGCAAGAAGCACATGATTCCCCACTAGCGGGCCATCCAGGGATCTTCAAAACTTATACACAGTTGAGGAAAAGGTTTTTTTAGAAGGGGATAAAGGAAAATGTTCAGAAATATGTGAATGCATGTAAAGTATGTCTACAAAACAAATCAGAACTTACATGTCCAGCTGGCCTATTACAACCATTGCCCATTCCAGAGCAAAAATGGTACAATATCTCCATGGATTTCATCACCGGTTTTCCTAAATATTTGGGTAAGTTGCATATAGTGCTATTGGATAGGTTGACAAAATTTGCTCATTTCTTTGTTGTTACATCATCTTTTAGTGTTGCACAGGTGGCTGATATTTTTTTCAAAAAAATCTTCATATTGCATGGGCTCCCCAAGAGCATTGTCATTGATAGAGATAGTAGATTCATGGGTTCTTTTTGGAAATAAATTTTTAGATTGGTGGGCACTCAATTGACTCCAAGTACTATTTATCATCCAAAAACTAATGGCCAAACAGAGAGGGTGAATCAATGGTTGAAAAAGTACCTAAGAAACTATGTGGGAGAGCAAGCAAAAAGCATGGGAAAAATGGCTACACTTGGGTGAGTTTTGCTACAACACCACTTATCATATGTCAATAAGGATGTCTATTTTCAAAGAACTATATGGTTATGATGCACTTACATCTACTAAAATCATATTTGGTGATAGTAGAGCCCCAAAGGATAAATATTGGGTGGAAGAGAGCCAATAAATTTTAAAGCTCTTGAAAGACAATTTGCAGGTTGCTCAAAATCAACAAAAACAATATGCTGATAGACATAGAGAAGAAAGAACCTTTCAAGTCAATGATTTAGTATATTTAAGGTTGTGGCTATATAAACAAACATCTCTCAAAAGGAATGGAGCAGAAAAATTTAAACCAAGGTACTATTGGCCATACAAGGTAGTGCAGAAGGTTGGAGAATTATCATACGAACTAGAACTTCCAGAAGGGAGTGATATCCATAATGTATTTCATTTTTCTTGTCTCAAGAAAGCCCTTGGTCAAAAAATCATCACTTCAGAAATAATTCCTCCTTTGGATGATGAAGGTCAGCTCACACTTGTTCCAAAAAAGATTTTGAAGACATGGGAAAGGAGGTTGAGGAGTAGAATTATCAAAGAATATTTAGTGCAATGGAAGAAATTACCAAATGAAGATGCCACATGGGAAGAGGAGAGTATTTGCAGCATCCAAATCTGAAATTGCTTGAGGACAAGCAATCTTAGGTGGGGAGGATTGTAATGTCCCCATTCAAATAATTGCATAGTAAGACAATCCCATCAATCCTACTAATTTCCTAGGTTGGATGGGCACATGTGGAATTGCAATAAGGAAGCTAATAAATGATGTTTAGACATTAGAAGGGTTAAAGTATTTAATAAATAGGTTGAATAAAGAAATTCAAGAGAAATTCTAAGTGGCAAATGGTTTTGAGGGCATTTGGAGGGTGTGGGACCCACCCTAGCTTGGTTTCTCATTGCCACATGGCAAATCTCTCTTGCCATTTCGAATCTATGGGAAGGAAAACATTATTGGGTGAGTTTGTAAAGAATACACATGGCATGGAGCATCTTAGGTCGAAATGGGATGGAATGGTAACCTCCATGGAAGAGGAAGAGTCAAATTGGAAGCTAGTGGACACTTGGGGCTAGATTCCCCAGCCTTATGACAACAATGATGGAGCATCTATGACATCTATGAAACAATTCAGACATTACTTATGACATCTGACCATTATGACATTTCATCCCCAAAAATAGGCTCAAGGAAGGTGCTCATGGGAGTTGGAGAATCCAAAGAGACTCCTACTCGAATTGAGAGAAGATGGAAAGTTGGAAACTAGGAGATAAGTTGCAAATGTGGAATATTTCCTAAGTGGAAATATCTAGAATCTAATGGGAGGAATTCAACCCTTAGAAGGATAATGTTGGTTATAAAGTGTATAAATCAAGTATGATAATAACTTTTGATGATTTGAGAAAAATTGCATTTGTGAAGAGAGAGCTAGTGGATAACTAGTTTCTTGCCTTAGCCAATTTCGAGGGTGAAAGATTCCCATCCAAGTTGGTGTTTGGAGAGGCCACTCAGTTATTTCATGGCGGTTTAATGGAGTTTTATTTGTAGGTATCAGCTATAGGGTAGCTCGTGGTTTTGTTTAGTGCAGCACCATCTCTCAACCATTTCCAGTTTTGAAGGCATATTCATGCTCCTTGAGGGAGGGCATTTTTGGTGAGCTCTTGTACTTCTTGGGAGAGCTTATCATGATGTGTTTCGGATTGTAATAAGCATTATATAACCTATTCTTCATATTCAAAAAGTATCATATCGAAATACCAAGTGGTTGTATGTAAAAATGAAGATTAATGAGCAAACAATGTCCATTTCCCCACTACATTGATATACGCCATTATAATGATGATGATTTCGAATAAATGAATGTTTCTCTGATATATTTGTGATGAGTGTACTTCCATTGATGTGTAATACAATTTTAATATTCAGTACTTGAGAATTTGAAGCCATTATACTCAGTTTATTTGCATTTGAAGAATATTTGGTGCCATTCCGCCAAGGGTCGAAATTGGAAAAAAAGTGAAAAATTGGGCATTTTTTTAAAAAATTGAAAAAGGGACATTACAATAATTATCTACAAAAAAATATATATGCATACCATATTTCAAAATACTTACCATTGTATTGTGGCGATGATGGACAGTTCACGCTTCTCCAAATATCTTCAATATGTCCTTTATTCACTTCATTTATTGGCTTAGCTATAGTTGGAATGTCTTCAAAATTCTATACAAAATATCCTTCCCCTACTCTTATGTTATTTCTTCTCTTTTTGAGTCTTCTTTTCTAACCCTGCAAAATAGTTTCTCTTACTAGCTTATCCTTTTTCTTCCATGGCATACTTCAAGCTTTAGCTTCCTCTTCTTCTTTATTTCTCATTCCTTCTTCCTTCCTTCCATATCATCCCCTTAAAACATATAGGTTTATATTGTACCTTTATAAATGAAAATATATGCATTCCTTCTTAACATAAAATATCTATAGGTTTATCTTGTACCTTTAGAAATGAAAATATAGGCATTCCTTCTAACATAAAATATCTCTTTCTTGTCTAATGTTTACTGGAAATCCCTTTAACCATAATCATATCCCAAGATTTTGTTTATTTCTTTCTTCATAGGATTTTGACTTTATTTAATTCATGTCTCTATGAGCCTCTTTCTTCTCTAGTTGTGTATATTATCAAACATAAGTCATCAGAGTAATTGATCAAACAAACAGAGGAAAAACGAACAGTCGAGATGTATTGCATCTCTGAAAGGATAACAAAACTTTATGCCCTTTTTTAATGCATGCTTATCTAGGAGTTGGGAATATTCGGGGATGTTGGAGATCCAAGGGACTAGAATTTCACAGGAACCACCTTTATCACATAGAGTTGTATCCGAATGTGTTTGAGATCTGGAATTTGGGTTTTGTTTGGAATACTTATTTCGTAGAGGTCCAAGTTTGAATGATATGAGATTTGGATTTTAGAGAAAATGCTCTTTTGTTGAGGACCAGATCTCAAAGATTTGGGATCTAGGGTCCATTTTTTTCTAATTTTTTTTTAAATTGTAGTGACCATATCCAAAAGTCTGAGATCGAGGAGTCCATTTTTCGAATAAAATACCCGAGTTACGATAGGTCCATCATGGATGCCACGTCATTATGCGACATCATTGATGCTCCATCTTGACTCCACTACTGCAATCTTCATATGGAAGGATGAAAATGAAAAATGGACAACCATGATTGCACCAAGTCTAGGTGCTCTACAACCCATTATGGGGGCGATGTTGTAACATTTCTTCCTAACAAAATAATTAAAAAAATTCATGTCGGCTCATAAAATAAAAACTTATGGAAAGTATTTAAAAAAAATCCATGTTGGATCATAAAATAAAATATTATGAAAAGTAATTAAAAATCACGTTCGTTTATGAAATAAAAACTTAAAACTTAAACCCGGATCTATTAATCAAGAGAGATCAAATTTATTGAGTTTAAATTTAAAAAAAGAAATACACCTCAAGAAATTGGATCCCTCTTGGTGCTTGATAGATATGGGTTTAATATGGATCTATGCTGGTTTATTTCAACTCACAAAGTTGTCTCACATTTATGGACACTCACAGATATTCTGCACGTTAGGAAATTTTTATAGGATGTTTTAATTTTTACATTGCCTTTCATTTGACATTTAAATCTTAATTTTACCCATCATAATAGTAGTTGATTCTTTTTTAAAATACCATTTATAATAACTATATGAAACATTAATTTCTCGTATGGAAATCTTTAAATAGGCTTCTTCACAAGCAATACAATGGCCCATTACTATGGGCCACCAAATACCATGGGCCAAAAAAACCGTGTTTGAGTCAAGTTTACCTAACAAGAGGAGACAACGAGACCATGCCAAAAATCAAAATTTCCATATTAGAAATATATATATGTGCTTGGGATATATAAATATTAATCATGTGTAAAAATAAAAATGCACTTCAAAATGATGAGTGAAATTAAAATTCACAATTCATTAACGAGGTTTAATTTTATGAAGTGCCAGTATTTTGATGTGTAAAATGGCAAATGACGGCTATTTACCCATCAAATTTCAACATTGGTTCTAGGGTAGATGGGATGGAAATTTATAAGAAATTTTGGGTCAACTCTTGATTGGCTGATGTCACTCAACTCTCGACCCAAAGTAAATATTGACTAATCATATTTATTTGGTATTAATACATAACAATGTACCTGATGGGTGATTATACACTATCAGGATACTTCTACAACATTCATTTAACTTCAAGAGAAGTTGGGGAATATTATTACTAAATTCGAGGTTCAAACCCCCAAGGGTAGGGGACAATGATGGCTTTCCAAATGCTCTAAGACCTCTCCAAATTTCAAAATAGAAACATGGTACTCATAAATTACTTCAATGAGCTCCCCAATGCATCATCAATTAGTTCCTATAGGCTTCTGGAACTCCCATAAATCAGATGTTTGCATACATGTCTTCACATAGGCGAAATGCTAGTAAACTTCACCACTAGTTATGAAATTTGAAATTTAGGTTCCAAGGACTTGTGCAATGTTAATGAAACTTCTTCAAAACATTAATGACACTCCATATATAAAAAAAATCACATATATTGACTGATACAAATCGAAATAAATCCTCTTCAAGCTCCAACAACAAGATATAGGGAAAATGGCACCATTTATGCATTGTTTGGTATTTTTACATAGATTCACTTGGTATTTCGACCTGAGAGTCTTTTGAGCATCAAATAAATTGTATATATATCCATAATACAAATAAGTGGATATTCTTGGACTCTCACAAAGAGATCATCATCTCACCAAAGGCGCAATTCCTCCAAGGGCCAAAATATGCAAGGAAATGTGAGATAGAGGTGAGAACAAGTTGTAGAAGAAAGAACCACGAGCTTCCCAGTATCTTCAAATTGCAACTAATAAATCCATTGTAGCTCCAAATTAAAGGTCTAAACGGCCTCTCCAATTTCCAATTAGGATGAGAATCTTTCACCCTCTAAATTGGTACTAAGGCAAGTAGAGTAAACACTCCACTAGCATGGACAAGCTAGAATCTCTCCAAATTGAAAAGATGCAAATAAAAAATGATCAAAATCTACTCTCCTTCTTTTTTCTTGTCTTTTATAAAATTCTCAAGCCCTCCATGGTTCGAATTCCTTCCAAAATATTCATTCCAACTCAAGTTGAGAAGTGTAACATCCCTCCAATTTGACCCCTATTGTTATCATTTTTGTAAATGTAAAATATAATTGTGTAAGCGGCCCTGGTGAGGATCTCAAGGTGAAGGCCCCACCAGTGGACCAGGAAACTACTATTTTGTTCGTAAGTGTTATTTTAAAACTTATGAGACTTTGGGATGATGCATCTACAATATGACAACTAAATTCACTAGGGGAATAACGAATAATGACGATGTGGATCCTCCTAGTGCTACTAGCACTAGAGCAAAAGTAAACCAACTTAACTAGACCCTTAGGTGATAAAGTCATATATATATAACTATTTTATGACAGTAGCTGAGTTTGACAACTCAGTATTTACTGAAGGAATCCCACACCAATCCATTGATCACCGAAAGGACAGTGAAGGACTCCTAAAACCTAAGGGTCAACGCTAGATTTACTATTCTATCCTAAGTAAAACTTTGATCCCTAGTTTGGAAAAGGGAGAAGGGCACTCATTACATTAAGAAATCAATTAGATAATATCATCTAGGTGAAATTATAACTTTGATTGTGATAAATTTATATATATTAAAAGGTTATTTCCTCATATTTGACAAATCAAAAGGCATATAATATAGATATGTAAAATATTATATATCCAATGGATAACATATATTAAGGTCAATGAATATATATTTATAAAAGAATAGAGGTTAAAGTGTAAATTTCTATTGGAAAGGGTTAATCTAAGGGATAAAATAGGTTCAAGTGAACATTTATATTACCTCAATAGTAAGAATATCCCTAATGAATAAACAAAAGAACATTTAATACACATATAGACCTACTTGTGTGTTATGTGGTATTAGGCACAAGTCTTTAATAAACAATCCCTCTAAGTAAAAAACACCAAAATGTTATAGGATTAATACATAAGAAAGTGTTATTTTTCTAATGGAAAGCTAACATTTTAACTATGGTACCAAGAAGAGTATTTATATTTTAGTATAGTAACTATCATAAGAGATGGAGAGAAAAATATGGTTCTTTAAAAGACACATAATTATATAAGAAGATTGTTTTTGGAAATAATCCCTTGGATGATATATTTCGCTAAATTAAGTTATTTATATCCTTGATCATAAATTTTAATTATAATTTATTAGTAGTTCAAAATTATACACATACATCTCGTGGAAAGGATTATAGCTTCTTTAACTAATGGAATATATAAATAGAAGTTGTAATAATATATGTATGTGTATTATATATATAACGTGAATACATTTAATGTGAAGAAGATTCTTGGTTGAGTTAGTGGTTGTAGTGGAGTACTTGACTTGAAGTTCAATTTTAGACGCCATTTGTCAACGTGGTAGAAAAATACATATTTAAGAATGACGGTTGCAATTTAGTTAGGTAAGATTCTCTTAACCAAGTATGTTGATTCCACTATGGAATCCCTCAAGGGATAAATCCCTTATTCTTTGGATGAGTATCATGATGGAGGACATTATTTCTTCCTGTTGCACGCCATGTGCAGATAATTGAATTGCCAATTGTCATAACGATGGAGTGGGGAATCCATGGAGTAAATTTCTTGGTGTTGATGTATATGTAACTTCGGAATGTATTTCATCTGTATATTTTATATATATTTATTGTACCCTTATAAGAGATGTGTTATTCCTCTATAAGGAAGTGTCGTCATGTGGATTGACAAGTGTCGCAAGTGTGTGTACTTGCCGATGGGTTATTAGACCACCATTTGGGGTCGGCCCTGATTTATATATAATATAATGTGGATGTATCTAGTAGACAAGTCGGCCCCAGTAGGTCACTGGGCAAAAAGGTGAGTATAAATAGAGATAGGAGATCTCTATTTTACTCACTCGGAAAAGTAACTCACTATCTATCTGAAAGTGGTGCACTAGTGAGGAGGAGGAGGATCATCTGCTAGGAGACTATCTCAGTGTTATTTGGTTGTATTTTGGTTGAGCCATTGCTCTCTCTATCTCTGAGGAAGTTGTGGGGTTTTTCACCTTAGGGTTTTCCCCACGGAAACTCTGTGTCTCTTGTCTCTATGCTTTTGATTCTTGTGATGCTTGTGATGCTTGTCATATTATGATTGTCATGCATTGATATACTGTAGATGTTATTCTCTCAGCAAAGATCCTATAGTATTGTGAATTAATACTCAAAATTTAACATGGTATCAGAGCTAACCTGAGAAGAAGACATTTTGCAGTGACGGAAGCTTGTGTTCCTTGTTTATTGGGTTTCTCTCCACAGATTTTTGAAATTCAGTATAGTAGATTGGATCTACTCATAAAGGCGCATCTATCTGTCCAATCAGAATTCAGTTCCGAGCATTTTTAGATTTGGCCCCGAAAATTAGGGTTTCCACAAAAATAGGAATTTCTGGAAACTGAAGGCACAGCTGGAAGCGCCTTGCAAAAATCGAAGGTTAGAGCTTTGGATCGAGATTTTTGGCTGGGTAGATCTCCGGGAATCTCAAACCCTAATTCAGGGCTCTCCCTAGTGAACCCGGGAGGACAAAAAGGAAATTTTGAAGGGCAAGACTTTGCTGATCTCAAATTCTGAATGTACCAGGCTGATCAGCTCTCCAAGGCGCATCTTTCTATCCTTCCAGAATTTTGAAATTCACATTTTGAATTTTTAGGGTTTCTCTGACAAACCCTAATCCAGACCACATCCAGTTTTCAGCACTTCAAGTGGTAAGTTCTAAATCTTTTCTATTTCCATTTGAAGTACTCTTAAAGATGTCTCTCCACACCAAGCTTGAGGATAAGCTTGAAGGGGCTGATAACTTCTGAGCCTGGAAGTACAGGATTGGGTTAATCCTGGAAGAGAATGAGTTGGACTCATATGTGAAAGAAGACATCCCTATCCCAGAGGATGAAGAAGCCAAGGCATTGCACAAGAAGAACTTGGTCAAGGCAAAGAGAATCATTGTTGATTCTATCAAAGACCATCTCATACCTCATGTGTCTTCTCTTAAGACACCCAAAGAGATGTTTGAATCTTTGACCAAGCTATTTGAAGGAAAGAACATAAATCGGAAGATGACCCTGCGGAACCAATTGAAAGCAGTGAAGTTTCAGAATGGAGAAACCATTCAATCTTACTTTTCAAGGGTCTCCTAGATCAAGGAACAATTAGAAGCAGTAGATGAAATGGTGGAGAATGGTGAAGTGGTGATGACCACTCTAAATGGCCTACCCAGGTCATGGGATTCCTTTATCCAAGGAATTTGTGCAAGGAAGAAGTTGATCTCTTTCAGTAGACTTCGAGAAGAATGCTCACAAGAAGAAGCAAGGCTTGTGGCACGAGAAGAAAAGATGGGGAATGAAGATCAAGCTCTCACAGCTCACACCAAGAAAGGAAAGTCCAAGAGAGAGCCATCTCACTCCAAGAGATCTTCACATCACTTCAAAGAAAGAAGAATATGCTTCACCTGTAATGAGAAAGGACATATTGCCATAAATTGTCCCAAGAACAAGAAGGACAATAACATCCCCAACAAGAAGAAGAAGGGTAGCAAAAGAAGGTTTCATGCTCATGCTGCCGAAGATGATGAACCCCCAAAGAAGAAGGCTAGGGCAGAAAGTGATAGCAATGATGACTCATCAAGTGAAGAGGAGTATGTTCTGATCTCTGCTCTCACAGGTACCATCTCCCATGGATGTAATGATTGGTTGATTGATAGTGGGGCTTCCAAACACATGACTGGGTTTAAAGAATATTTTGTGAATCTATCTGAACATGAATCACCCCATAAGGTGAAACTTGGGGATGATTATCAATACCCAATCAAAGGAAGTGGTGAAGCCTCCTACAACCTAGATTCTGGAAAATCATTGAAGATGAAAGAAGTACTATATGTACCTGGGCTCAAGAACAACTTACTCTCCATTTCTGCATTGGATGCAAAAGGTATGAGGGTTGCATTTGTGAATGGCCAAGTCCTAATGTGGCCAAAGGGAAGGAACATAGATGATGCAGTAGTGATTGGAGAGCAAGAGGGAGGCTTGTATAAATTGAAGGGACAACCTGAACATGCCATGGTACATGAATCCATGGAGCCAAGTGAACTTTGGCATAGAAGACTTGCTCACATGCACTACAGAGCACTTCCAATTGCAAGCAAAGCAGTAGAGGGTCTTCCTGAAATCAAGACCAAAAATGAAGGTGTTTGCAAAGGATGTGCAAAAGGTAAGAACATTAAGAAGGCTTTCCCAAGCAGTGAAAGCAAGGCAAAAGACATCCTAGAAATCATCCACTCAGATGTATGTGGCCCTATGTCATCCAGTTCCCTGAGTGGGTATGTTTATTATGTCTCATTTATTGATGACTTCTCAAGGAAGACTTGGATATACTTCTTGAAGGGAAAAGATGAGGTGCTTGATAAATTCAAGGAATTCAAAACCTTGATGGAGAATCAAACTGACAAGAAGATCAAGACATTCAGATCTGACAATGGCGGAGAATTCACCTCAAGTGACTTCAAGAAGCTTTGCAGTGATTCAGGGATTAAGAGGGAGTTGACTGCTCCTTATAATCCTCAACAATATGGTGTTGCAGAAAGGAAGAACAGAACTATCATGGAAGCAGCAAGGGCAATGTTGCATGACCAGGATCTTCCTATGCATCTATGGGCAAAAGCAACTAGAACAGCTGTATATGTGCAGAACAAAACACCCCACAAGATATTAGACAACAAGACACCAGAAGAGGTCTTTTCTGGTAAGAAACCTGAAGTCAGCCATCTCAGAATATTTGGTTGTCCAGTATATACTCATGTCCCAAAAGAGAAGAGGACTAAACTAGATCCTTTAGGAAAGAAGGGCATCTTTGTGGGTTACAGTGAAAGCTCGAAGGCTTACAGAATATACTTTCCAGGGTTCAAGAAGATTGATGTCAGCAGGGATGTAACATTTGATGAAAACTCAGCATTCATCAAATCGAGGAAGGCACCCATTGAAGTTTATGAAGAACCTAAGGAAACAAGATTTCAGGACACTACCATGACTGAAGCAGTTCCAGAAACTGTTCGTGAGTTTGAAGATCCACAAGAACCTGTAGATCCACCCCGTGAGGATAACTCTCACAAGAGGAAACCTGTATGGGCTAGAGAGCTCATTCATGATGCAGAAAGATTTGGCATTCCAGAAGAAGAACACAGAGCAAAGAAGAGAACCAGGTCACACACTAGTTATGTTTCTTTACTCTGTGACATTATGAACAAAGAGCCTTCCAGTTATGAAGAAGCAGCAGAAAAGAAAGAATGGAAGGATGTTATGGTTGAGGAATACCAATCAATAATGAAGAATGATGTTTGGGATGTTGTCCCAAGACCTAAAGAGAAGTCTGTTGTGACTTCTAAATGGATCTTCAAAATCAAGCATGCTGCAGATGGCAGTGTGGAGAAATACAAAGCAAGATTCATAGCTCGTGGATTCTCTCAGAAAGAGGGAATAGATTATGAAGAAACTTTTGCACCTGTAGCCAGGTATACTTCCATCAGAACAGTACTTGCCCTGGATGCAGCTATGAAATGGAAAATACACCAGATGGATGTCAAGACTGCTTTCCTAAATGGTGTAGTTGAAGAGGAAGTATATGTGGAATAGCCACTTGGTTTTGAAATACATGACAGGGAGTCATATGTATGCAGATTGAAGAAAGCCTTGTATGGCTTGAAGCAAGCTCCCAGAACTTGGTATGGTAGGATGGACAGTTTTCTATCTAGCTTGGGCTTTACCAAGAGTAAAGCGGATTCCAACCTTTACTACAAGGTTGAGGAAGGGAATCCTGTGATTCTACTCCTGTATGTGGATGACTTATTTGTGACAGGAGATGACAGACTGATTGCAGATACTAAGAGGAAGCTTGCTGCTGAATTTGATATGAAGGACTTGGGAATGATGCACTATTTCCTAGGTATGGAGGTGTGGCAGAGTGCAGGAGGGATCTTCCTTGGTCAAGGGAAGTATACAGTGGATATCCTGAAGAGATTTGGGATGATGGATTGCAAAGCCATAGCCACACCTATGGCGTCGAATTTGAAGCTTCTTTGTGATGCTTCATCTGAGCTAGTTGATGTCTCTATGTATCGTCAGATGATTGGGTCCTTGATGTACCTGACGAACACAAGACCAGACATTTGCTTTGCTGTGAACACACTGAGCCAGTTCCTGACGGATCTAAGGAGTGTTCACCTGGTTGTTGTAAAGTATGTTCTGAGGTACCTGAAGGGTACAGTGGATTATGGGATCAAGTATGAAGAAAATCAAAAGTTTAACCTGCAGGGTTATGTTGATTCAGATTGGGCTGGCAGTGCTGCAGATAGGAAGAGCACATCTGGGTGCTGCTTCAGTATGGGATCAGGTGTGATCTCTTGGTTTAGCAGGAAGCAGTCCTGCATAGCACTGAGTACAGCTGAGGCAGAGTATGTTGTAGCCTATTCAGCTAGTTGTGAGGCAGTATGGCTACGGAAGCTACTGTCTGAGTTATTTGATCTCCCGTTGGATGCTACTGGTATCTTCTGTGATAATCAGAGTTGTGTGAAGCTGTCTGAGAACCCAGTGTTTCATGACAGGTCGAAACACATAGAGATCAAATATCACTATATCAGGGATATGGTGTAGAGAGGAGCTGTGAAGCTCTTGTATGTTGCGACGGACGAGCAGATTGCAGATGTGCTGACGAAGCCACTAGCCAGGGTGAAGTTCGAGTACTTCAGAGAGAGGCTTGGCGTTCTTCAGATCGAGGACACTTCGAGGAAGAAGTGATGGACACATTTGCTGAAGCCATTCCAAGCATGTTGGAAGGGGGATCCTTCACATAGCTGTGGATGTAAGCGCTGGATGATGAGCATCAGGATGATGTTCTGGTTTCTGCTTGGATATGATCAGTTGGATCATTATATGTATATGTGTATGCATCATGTTGGATGCTGGATATGATCGGTTGGATCATGTGTATGTATTTTGTATATGCATCATGTTGAATGCTGGATATGATCAGTTGGATCATTTATGTATGTATGCATCATGTTGGATGTTGGATATGATCGGTTGGATCATGTGTATGCATTTTGTATATGCATCATGTTGGATGCTGGATATGATCAGTTGGATCATTTATGTATGTATGCATCATGTTGGATGCTGGATATGATCAGTTGGATCATTTATGTATGTATGCATCATGTTGGATGCTGATGGATACATTGTGTGGATCATGTATCTTTGTATGATCAGGTAGATCATGTATGCTGATAGATACATTGTGTGGATCATGTATCTATGTGTGCATCAGATGGATGCACTGTATGAGCAAGATGATTGTGGATGACGAGCTTCTCCAGATGACATGCAGCAGGATGTTGTAGTGATGATGATGAGTATCAGATGATACTTTGTGGCCGTGGATCAGGTTGTGCAGGTAAGCATGTAATTTGTGCCCTGGGAGATTTACAGATGGTCTTTCAAGGTTTTGCCTATGGCATGTAATTCGGTGCCCTGGGACATCTGTCAAATGCTCTTGCGAGGTTTTGCTTGGAAGGACATGTAATTTGTGCCCTGGGAGATCTACAGATAGTCTTTCAAGGTTTTGCCTATGGCATGTAATTCGGTGCCCTGGGATATCTGGCAGATGCTCTTGTGAGGTTTTGTCCTATGGCATGTAATTTGCTCCTGGGAGATCTGGACAGGATGAAAAAGGCCTCAGATGCTTCAGCCAGGTTTTTCCATGACCACATGTAATTTGCTCCTGGGAGATCTGGACAGGATGAAAAAGGCCTCACATGCTTCAGCCAGGTTTTGTGGTGGACCACATGTAATGTGCTCCTGGGAGATCCGACAGGTAGAGCTGTGTGCTCGTAACAGCCTGGGATGCTTCAGCCAGGTTTTGTGGTGAGATCACATGTAATGTGCTCCTGGGAGATCCGACAGGTAGAGCCATGTGCTCGTAACAGCCTGGGATGCTTCAGCCAGGTTTTGTGATGGGTCACATGTAATGTGCTCCTGGGAGATCCTACAGGTAGAGCTGTGTGCTCGTAATAGCCTGGGATGCTGCAGCCATGTTTTGTGACGCACGTAATAAGTCCTGAGGATTCCACAGTATGGCCAGTGATGATGAAGACCTGCAGATGGTGGGCCTACATCCAGTATGAAAAAGGACTGGCTCTGTAGAACTTCCTATGACGAGTAGAGTCAGAGATTGGTTGAGATAGCAGCAGCAGTGACGATGATGATGATGATGCATCGATGACGATGATCCAGAGAAGAAGACTTGTCTAGCAGATCTGTGTCGAGAAATACCTTCCTAGTTAAGAGGGAGTGTTGATGTATATGTAACTTCGGAATGTATTTCATCTGTATATTTTATATATATTTAGTGTACCCTTATAAGAGATGTGTTATTCCTCTATAAGGAATTGTTGTCATGTGGATTGACAAGTGTCGCAAGTGTGTGTACTTGCCGATGGGTTATTAGACCACCATTTGGGGTCGGCCCTGATTTATATATAATATAATGTGGATGTATCTAAGTAGACAAGTCGGCCCCAGTAGGTCACTGGGCAAAAAGGTGAGTATAAATAGAGATAGGAGATCTCTATTTTACTCATTCGGAAAAGTAACTCACTATCTATCTGAAAGTGGCGCACTACTGAGGAGGAGGAGGATCATCTACTAGGAGACTATCTCAGTGTTATTTGGTTGTATTTTGGTTGAGCCATTGCTCTCTCTATCTCTGAGGAAGTTGTGGGGTTTTTCACCTTAGGGTTTTCCCCACGGAAACTCTGTGTCTCTTGTCTCTATGCTTTTGATTCTTGTGATGCTTGTGATGCTTGTCATATTATGATTGTCATGCATTGATATACTATAGATGTTATTCTCTCAGCAAAGATCCTATAGTATTGTGAATTAATACTCAAAATTTAACACTTGGCATATTGGGGACCTATGCTATGGCTGGATAGCAAGCCCGAACCTGGTTGTTTTATATATCAATACCTCATGGAGAGTGGGGGAGGGGAGTCACTGGTTTCAGGCTAGTCTTTGACGCACAGTAGAAAAGGGGGGAAAAGAGCTTGACTCTATTTTTTCGCTCAGCGTTAAGGAAAAACTAGTCGCTGTAAGATTTGGGAAGGATAGCTCGATGGAATAGATAATGTGGAGAGGTCTGCTAAAGTATGTAGGTGGTCGCAGATTGATGATGGAGGAAAGGCACCTAATGTTGCGGAGAAAAACAATACCTCTGCACAAATATTGACGGTAAGTAAATTGCTGCTATAAGAGGTAGAATGAAATATCTATAATGTTTTATAGTATCTCTTTATTGTTTCATTCCTATGCAAATTATAAAGTTGGAATAGCGACTTCCAGGAGATATGCCCTCATTTGAACAACGCTCTTTGGTTATGTTGTGATCTAAATCTCTGCGTAAGGTTAAAATTTGCATTTTGTTCGGATTGAAATGATCTGGTGGGTTGCGTTATATATTAGCTTAAGATCCCCGTTTTAAATTAGTTTATGCCATCGTGTTGCATGCAGCCACGAATTCTTTGTTAAGATCTTAGTGGGCAGCCTTCACTAACACCTCGAGGTTTTTGTGTAACGCTTCGTATCATTTGGTATCAGAGCCTCCACCCAGGTTAAAGTCACAGAGCGGGTGGCAACGTCGGCATTGTAGTGTTCATCCGGGGCTCGTACGACTCAAAGGGGACACCACCGTATGGGCGCCCATCCAGCCCAGAGTCTGGACTGTGGAGCATGGTGGGATGTTAAGATCCTAGTGGGCGGCCTTCACTAACACCTCGAGGTTTTGGTGTAATGGTTCATATCATTCTTATTTTTAGTTTGATGATTTCGAATTGGAAGAAATGATCTAGAATCATTTCGGTTGTTGTTTGCGATTTTGGGAAAAGTGATCACGGTAATATGTTATACCATGCATAAATCCTTGTGGTGTTCTAAATTTTTTGTTTTAGATCTCTAAATCCGGTACGACCAAGCTAGTCTTACCTCTATTCATCTTAGCCTAGTAATGCGAGTTGCATTTAACTATGTTGTGGTATTATACCTCTGTTTTTGTCTGTCTTAGTAACAACGTTGAAATTTTAGTTAAGATCTCTGTCATCAAATGGCTAAATCCCTGCTTACATTTTGTTGCACCAATCACCAACAAACAAAAAACGTTGGCGAATAATGGAGAACCTCATATTTAGATGATCCTGTTATCTTTTTGCACTTTAGATCACCAAAGTTTGATAGGCGAAAGTCGACCCATTAACACTTTCTTTATTGGACCTTCCTTGTATAGATTTTTCTCCTATGGGAACCTATATGGTAATTACGCTGCCACTAAGTCGGTCGATCCTTGTTTGGGATTTCCTTTACACATTTTACAATGCCATAGAGTTATTCACAGTATCAGAAAGGTTTCAGTTTGATCTTAGTAAACATCAGCATTGGAAATTCCTTATTTGTCAAAAAAGTCTGAAATGACTCTCAGTTTATATTGTAGTAAACCTTCAACCATGAATCTATGCACAAAACTAACTGAACCCTAAATGGGAAGCCTGGCGGAAGGCTACTGCCATTGGGAATGGAAGTGTGTAGCTTGACTCATATAGTTGTGAAATATCCTCCTGTTTAAGTTGTGAATAGGTCTTATCTTTCCAAAATCCCGATGCTTCCAATCGTAGAGACAAAGCATAGAGATTGGGATTTAGTCAACTATATTGAGATTTTAACACAGTGATGACACTAAAGATGATGCCATTAACAAACATTATATATATTGGTACAAAAAATACATATATATATATATTATTCCTTATTAATGATATATATGGATCATGTGGGGATACGCTCCTGGGTTATAGATAGATCAATGCTTATATATAATTTTTATGTCGCTTAGAGAACCGAAGAAGTTAAATCCCATTCTCTTAGATTTTGTCTTGGTGTTCCTTTAGATTTTTAAAAAGAATGAGAATGATGCAAGGATGTCACTACTGCCATCGTCTCATGCATGGACTCCATTTATAAGAGTGGTACTTCATTCACAAATTCAAAATGTATTACGACAAATATACCTTGTAGTTTATATATATATATATATATATATATATATATATATAGATTGGATATATGGTTCAAAGCGTCGATAATAATTATAGATCCAGAAAATATTACTTATCAATAAGTTGGAAACGTTATGGAATGGGTTCTATGAAGATGTACGTCTATGCGCATAATTCAGTAGGATTATAGTTAGGTTGAAAAGACCAAAGGACTATATAACTTAGGTTGAAAATTAGAAGATATGCTAAATATCTAGATTAAATGTAATATTTCCTTTAAATAATTAAGACTTGGTGTGAAAACCTATCTTCTTAAAAGGGTAATCTTTGAGAAAATAGTGGATCTTATTTTATGTAAGATAGATAAAAGGGAAAAGGCAGATCTTCATAGGAATGACATTATTTTTTTATATAGATCATTGAAATTACTTCTTTTAGTATCAAGAGAACCTTGATGGCTATTCAACACTTAAGTTGGAACTTTGTAACCATGGCAATGGCTAGTATTTGATTATCTTGTAAAATATTCCCTCGATGACAGGAACTGCTATGGCAACAACTAAAGTTGCAACTTGTAAACACTATGTTTCGGAATAAATAAATGATGCACACACCTTATGGACGTAGCCCGAGTTTGGGTGAACCACGTTAAATGGTCTCTCTTTTTGTGTGTTCTTATGTGTCCTTTATATGTGTCTCCTTGTGTAGGAAATCATCTCTCATTTATTATGAATATGATAATGCAGTTAAACTTGTTTGAGTGTATGTTGTGTCAAATTGATGTTATGGTTAAATATGTTTCCTCGGTTGACTATGTTACCTGTGGAATAAAGATGTATTAAAAGGTTTCAGCACGTACAATTATATTTACCGCTATGTAGTGAGAGTTACAGGAGAATGTTCAAAATAAATATGGTAAGACATGTTAATGTGTCTTTTACATGTTAAATATTTTGACTTGGGAATCATTTTGATAGCATTGTTGTTTGGACAATTGTATAAGAGTTTAGTAGCATAAATCTTATGTATGTTCCATATTCTTGTAACAGGTAATTAATTGACGTTATGTTTTAAAGAGGAATTACTGTGTTACATATGTTATTGTTATCATCCATGTTGAAAATTTTTAAAATTTGCCAATTTTACTAATTCGTAAATTTGGGTAAGTGACAGGAAGAGATTCCAATGTATGCCACTTGTCCAACAATTCCTAGTCTCAATCTTCCCTCATTTCGAATGGGTGTCTCTTTGGCTTCCCTAACTCCCTTGTATGCCTTATTGGAGGCTATGTTTAGCCCTAACATGTTATATATGTCATATGTTATCATTCAGGTTTGATTTGTGTCATAGGTGTCATAACATCTTCATCATTGTTGTCATAGAAGCTAGGGAATCTAGCCCAAGTGTCACAATTATTCTAAGATGCCTCTTCCTCTTCCATGGGAGTTATTCTTCCACTCCAATTCGACCATACATGACTCATGCCATGAATAATACCTCTTAAAATCCCCCAAGTATGTTACCCTTCATCTTGAACTCGAATTGGTGAGAGAATCATGCCAAGTGTAGTGGGGAATCTTGCCACAAATGGGTCCCACAACCTCTTATGTTCCCTCATGGTCCAATGCCACATTATTTTCTTTGTATTATTATTTAATTGACCCATTTAATGTGAATTTGTAAGTCTAAGGTCATTTTAGTTCTTGTAGCTCCTTTACTCCAACTTTTAATGCTTCCACCCCCAACCTTGGAAACTATTATTTTCCTCCATGATAGTTCATTTGGATGGGAATATTACAAACTTTGAATTAAGAATTTTCTCTTAATGTGACCCACCTTATCCACTTGGATCTAATTTTACATTATTACTAACTTACACTACTACATATGGCTCAAAAGTCCCACGAACGTTTTCCACGAAATAAATAAAATGGATGTTTTCGTGGAAAAACAGTTAAAATTTTTGGAAAATTTTTAACTTTTCGTCTCTATAGCGACGGTATGGACCGTTTGTCTCTATAGAAACGAACTTTCGTCGCTAATTTTATCGATCGTTAATTTTATTGACTGTGAGCTCTCCTAGTTGGAAAATTGATATTAAACCATTAAGGTGCATCTAAGAAATCTTATCGAGCGTACCCAATGACTTTGAGAGATGAAGCATCCATGGTCGTAGGTATTTGCGCGGCCATTGTCACCAAAATTCTGGAAATCCATGGGCCACAATGACCATAAATCCAAATAAGTCCACAGTGAATTGCACTAAAACCCTTAAAAAATTAAAAGTCCTCGAGGAACAGAGGAACAAAAGACTTCTGTTGTTAAAGAAATATGTCTATAGGTGGTGGCAGCGAAAGTGATGATAGCATGAATAGCAGAAGCAACAAGGATTGGGAGATGGTCTCCCTCACTTCATTCACATGCACTGAAAATGGTTTGAATGCGGTTATACAAAGGTTTTGGAAGCTTTGGACTCCGATGCCTTCATTTTTCTCCCTAGTCCCCACGAAGGCCTACTAATTGAATCTGATGACCATTAGGGCATCGAAAACCCTCTACTTGGTTCCGACAATTTGAGTGGTAACAATGCTGAAAATGAAGAAGAGGACCCTTTGGGAGGTCCAGAATTCGAATCCTCGAGGGCAGAGGAAGAAAATTAAAGGAACTTGGATGTATTAAGGGATTCAGACGCTGGTGGAGAAGGAATTTGTGATTCGACAGTTGATGAAAACGTGAAATTGAAGCATGAGGGTTTGGATAATGAGGGTTTTGGAAAAGAAGGTTGGTTGGATGAGGGTTTTGGAGACAAATATTTTAGGTGCGATGGTTGGTGGAAGCATCAAATGGCTTCATTGACACAGCCCAATACTCTGTGATCAATTGTGGTGTCTACTACTCTGCCGGGGATTGTATATTTGGGGCAACGGTGGTAGCACGAATGTTGGAACAACAAGCAGCTAAGGCTACAGCTCTGTGCGAAGGACAAAGTATCTTGAATTATTTATTTTGTTTATGTTTATGCTTGCCTTTTAACGTCCTTTGAGACCTACTTGCTCTATAAGAGCTCTTCTATTCGAATCAAAATGGAAAACTGAAATTAACTAGGATTTAGTCAAATGTTTTCATCTGTCTTTGAAAATCCAAGTCATGAAATTTCTTAGTTCTTTTTGTATTTTGTTGGATACTGTATTCTGGAGAGAAAATTGTGGTTGCAAATTTTATTTATTTATGATTTAGAGTGTGGTTTCACCCCTGAACAAGAATGTTGTTTTTATAAGATACGCAAGGGTGTTTTTTTATTTCAAATTTTGTAAAATGGTTTGAGATTTGTGTTTGAGAAAAATGGATTTGTATACAGTCATTATGCTGAGGTGCTCTTACAGCTAGGGTGTAAGACTGTGAGATGCGTATTTGCACTTGGGCTTCTTTTGATCCCTCTCTCCAAATATGTAGATTAGGGTTAAATGAACCTTTATGCTACTTTATACTATATAGCCCTGGTGGTTTCCAGTTATCCATTAAATCTGTGTACACATGTAACAGTGCATTAAGTATAGATGGTGCAATGGGTGTATTGAATATGGCAGGCAATTGCCAAGATCCATCTAAGGTTAAGGATGCGTATGCCCCTCACCATATTTACCATCATGTCTTTGAGTGACCACTGTCTATCAATGATGCTACCTTGGATGTTTTGTGGGTCTTGGGGAGAAAACATAAAAGGATCCTTAAGTCACCTCCATCCCTTGTTCTTCCCTTTCCTTGCCAGATTTGATGCTTTCAATCTAACAATTAATGAATGGTGAGCATCATAAAATTTGCAGTATGCTTTAGCTGCTCTATCATAATGAGCACTTTTTTCCCTTTTATAGTAGCTAGGGATTTTCCTTTTGAAATCTGGGCTGTTGTCTTCTTTAATGCTTTCAATCGATTGCCTCATGCGGGGCCCCCCACCTTGGGAGTTTCCCTCTAACTCCCTTCATTGTTTTTTTAATCCAGACAGTCAGGGAAAGATTAAAAGTGTTCTTGACACCCTTCATTGTCTGGGTTCCAGATGTTTGGGTGCTTTGCTTCTCCTCTTGTCTTCTTTTCTGGTTCCATGTGGGATGAAGGGGACACTGTTTTTTAATCCATTATTGTCTATTCAAGAAATGTGAGAGATGATGAGCTACAAGAGGTTGACTATGGAATGTGGATTGCTGAGGCTGGGAATGCCAAATGATAAGGGGGGATTGTCTTTCCTCGCTAAGAAGTTTCCAGAGGGATGTGCCATGTCATATTTTCCCTCCAATTTTTTGGTAGAATCTAATATTTTCCTAGTCGTTCATGTCTACAGCTTTTCATCCCAATGGGGATTATCCTCACAATTATTACCATCATTTTAGAGGTGTCCCATCCTAGCCTTTTAGTAAAATTCCTAGTCACTCTTTTGCTCAAGCTCCCTCCTCATGTGCTCCATTATCAATGGGAGGTGGATCTCAATACCCCTCAATCACCAAAAATATGTTGGGAAGCATGATTATCATGCATTGGAACCTCTGTGGAACCCGGTATATTTTGGTCCTAGCTATCTTCAATAATCAAACTTTTGAACTTGTTGAGAATCGAGATTCACGTCTTCTAGTAGTTCATTCTGGGTCAATATTAGGGGTTTCACTCTCTAATGGACCTCAACACTGAATACAATTTTTGGTAGGCCTTAGGGATAACATGGGGGTGATCTTGGGTTTGAAATATGTACACAGGTCCCAATCCTGTTGGACAGCAACATAGTCTCATTTCTGTGTATGGTGTTCTTTTCTTTCCTTTCATTTTTTCTACCATATCTATTGAATGAAACCCCATTAATGAAAGGTAGACCATAGAAATTTGTACATGGATGATTATTTTAAACCTTGTGTGGTTGATTATAGGCATTGCCAAGTCCATTTGGTTGGTTTCCAAAGCTATTGAACCTAGAGAAAGCCCCTAGTGTTCACTCATAATTGTACCTGATGGAAAGCTTGTGGGTGTTAAAATTCTACAGGCAAGAAGCCCTTTTGGGCAAAGTCAAGGAACTAGTGCCAGGAGATTGGAGTGGCTAGAAATAATTGCCAAAGGCACAACAAAACTTTTTCTTTATTTATCCTATTTGTGTCATTAAACTCTTGGAATTGCCAGAATTACTCCCATTGGTTTTCTGCTATATTTATTTCATTTGCTTGAGTAGAATTTAGTCTAATAACCCAATAACTCAATGGTGGGAAGTAAAAACGTAATTGTGTGGGACGTAGATGGTATCATGGTACCTGGGATGGCCAATTGAGGTTTGTGTCTGTATAATGATTTTTTCTTAAATTAGAGGATATTACTTTCGTAGATGAAAGTAATTCCATACTGGAATTATCAATCAGTGAGATATGTTGGTGTCCGTTTTCATCATTGGTTTTAAATTCATTCTTGCTTGTGTGAGGGACAAATTTAGATATCTCTCAACTACGTTTTGGTATCTATTTCACCTCTTTGTCTGAATATACATAAAATATTATGTGCTAAGTGGAAATTCTTGAGATACTGTCACTATTTATTTATTTGCATTGAATTCTTATGATGGACTAAGACAGCCCACGACGTGGAGCTAAAGAGTAGCTGGTTGATATTTTCCTTTGGAATTTTTGTTGGTGATTGTAGTATTAGCCTATGAATGATATTTGTTTACTCATACTATCATGAACTGGATTTATATAAATAAAAATCAGTAAGAACCTAGGCCCCTAAACCTATCTTCTCTACAATAATTCCCAAGTAAAAACCCTGTTAAGCAGAGCAAGACACATATGAATGATATATTTTTTCAAGAGCTATTCTGTTTAGAGTTTATACCACCACCACATTGTGTCTTGCTTCTCTTCAGAACTCAAATCCATATATCCCAGTCTGTAGTGTAGTAGCCCCCGGACTTATTCATAGACCAACCCAGAATATCATTTTAATTTTTAATTCTTGTGTCCGTTTCTTAGCTCCTCAAGATATGATGCCCACTAACTAGCATGGTCACCTACCAGGCCCAACACTTAAGATGAAAACCACTTATGATGCCACAGGTCTATAGAGTTCCTGTCAGCAGTTTGATTTAGAGTAAAAAGATCCAGCTCATGTTGGTGACTAATCAGATTATCAGGGAGAAATATGCTATTTCCATAGCCTATGTCACAGGGTTTGCCGAATTTGAACCTCCAAATTCGAAATTTGGCTAACCTTAACCAAAAATCGAATTCATTGAGGTTCCTCAATCATAGCATATGTATTTGGGAGCCATGACATATGTGGGTTGGGGTGACTTGATGCCTTCACTGCTATGATATCTAACTACATCTCATTAAAAACAACTGTTGTATAACTTGTATACATAAATTTGGCTATACAGCTGAAGATCAAATTTGTATATAGCTCAAGATCAAATTCAAGTGCCTTATTCTCTAGCCCTATGGTAATATGTGGTATGCTTAGTTAGGTCAATATGATAGTCTTTCCTAATAATGTTTTGAAAGTGATCAAGAAACTAGGTATTTTTTAGTATGAGGCGGGTGTAGATGCCACTTTGTGGCATGTACCTTCTCTTTATGACATTGCATCGACTATGGATCCATTTTCCAAGTTCAGAGATCATTTACCAACCAAATTATTAGGGAATCATGGGGTAACCTCAACCAATAAGCATTTGGATTCCTTTTCTAATGCTTGTGATAACGTCGGTGCCCATTCGAATGAAACTTGTATGAGGCTATTTTTCAACTCCTTGGAAGGTAGAGATGTCCAATTATTCGACTTACCTGATAAAATTTTCTCCACTTGGTTTGAGTTGATTTATTGTTTCAAAACTAATTTTGGTAGGATAGAAAATATTGCTAATCATATGTAAAAAATTTAATAGTCTGCACTTCAAGAAGGGTGAAACCATCAAGGATTTTAACCTCAGGTTCATGAAGTTGTTCAATCATTTTGCAGAGGTC
Organism: Larix kaempferi; assembly: GCA_027924585.1. Taxonomy (NCBI): domain Eukaryota; kingdom Viridiplantae; phylum Streptophyta; class Pinopsida; order Pinales; family Pinaceae; genus Larix; species Larix kaempferi. The sequence continues at coordinate 6,055,000 of BSBM01001312.1, read as the reverse complement.
ATCTTCCCAACCCCACAAACAACTTTGTTTCATTATTATAACAACATTCCACCTAGTACTTATCGTCATTGATTATGAGAGAAGGGTGCAAATGGTCTTGGTTCAACTTTCTATACCTGGGTGCAAATGCTCTTGCTCCCGATTTAAAGATGCTTGTAATTTAAGCTTGCTGCACTGCTTCGCTTTTGTGGTGTCATCATTCTTACTTTTGGAAGATGAGCATAAAAAAGTCCTTTCTGATTTGCTTTTGTCTAGTAACTCTGATGAGAAACAATGGTCAAAGTGTGGGGATGTATGCCAGGGCCAACAAGTGGATACCGTGATCAGGAACTTTCATATATCCATAAGCATCATGTTATACGATCCCATCTTTGAGATATTTTAGGTTGGATTGCCATACATTGTGAAGCAAATCTTGATTCAACTATATCTACGAAGAAAGAATCACTCTTAAGGTTTATTTCATTTTCCTGGTATTTTGCTTTTCCTTCTCTCATATTTTCCATATTTGTTTGGGGTTCTTTTTCCATATCTATTTTGGGTTGCTTAGTGTTTGAAGGTAAATTAGCCGTAAGTTAAAACTAAGACCTCATGATATAGGAACTTATAATAAATGGATGCTAACACATGATTTGCAAATATGACCATAAAATTGTGGTAAGAATTGTTCATAGACGTGGTCAGCTTCATTTCCAACAAGAAATTGGGAATCAACCTACACAGGAAGTACCTGATATATCTGAGAGAGAACCTATTTTGCAAGGCTATCATGTTTCTTGTTTATTTGCCTTTCAAATATATTTCATCACAAGAACAAATTTTTCTAGCTGAAGCTCTAGAGCCATTTGGTCATGAGTGGCTACAATATTTATTGAATACTGTAGCACTAGGAGCTTGTAACAATGGAAATTATGTTTCTGATGATCTTCTGATGGTAGTAAGCTTGATGTCTTTGGAAATTCTTTCAAGCTTGGAACTATATAGTTGGAGTTTACATAAATATAATGTACTGGAAATATTGTCCCATGCTATTAAGTTCTACTATGACAATGAAGTCAAAGTTGCAAGATCAAATGTATCTATTCATGTTGTTAGTGCAACACATGGGAGAATCTGCTGTTGGGATGAAACACAAGATTGAAAAGGAAGGAATTTAATACTGTTTCTTACCCACTCGCCCTTCGCAAAATTGGTTCCAAATTCAGTCTTTTCTCAGAATGTCAGACAAGATATCCCTACTGAAGGTTCTATTGAAAAGGTTGAATGTGAAGAAACAGAAACTGGAGTATCAATTAGGCAGTTTCAGAAATTGGTTGTTGACAATAACCTTGCTCCTGGTGTACAATGGTATGCAACACACAACATGTCGTGCGTCGGTATATATGGATTTCCAAATAAATTTGGAAGAAGAATGAAGAAGGCATTTGATAATGATGAGATGTATGACCTCTTGTTGGTCTTGTCAGATGGGAGTTCATTGTTTTCACACTTGGTTATTTTAGCAGCTAGATGCTCATCTGTATTTCCCTCTAGCTATATTTTCTAAAATATATGTTACCCTAGACCATGACTCAACAAGGTCATGATTTTAACTAGATATTTTTGATCGTGAGGGCTGATGGATTCTTAGGTCTTCTCTTGTTGGAATAATATAAATGATTACCTAATATAGGTCTTAGCATTTTATTGTATTAATATTGTTACAAGTGTTTAGTTCCCAATTAAATGGTTTCTACAGGATTTCCAGCTAATGAATGTGTTTATGGATATGAGCTTCATTTTGTGCATTGAAAACATATCTTTATAAATATGATAATGAACTATTGCGTGTGATTCTACTCTATACTAGAACTGATAAATGGATGAATATATATATAACTCTATAATAGAGAGTATTTAGATAGAAAAATAATATATTCCTAATAATATTTAAAAAAAAAAAATTCAAGCGTCTCTCCTAGCAAGTTTCGATGAACTTGCTATACTAGCGACGAAAATTTCCGTCGCTAGTATAGCAAGTTCGTCGAAACTTGCTAGGAGAGACGCTTGATTTTTTTTTTTTAAATATGAGACGCCATCTCTATAGCGACGAACTTCCGTTTCTATAGCAACGAACTTTCATTGCGAGAGAGACAGGGATCGCTTGACTTATTTTTTTTTTAAATATGAGTCTCTGTCTCTCTAGCAACGAACTTTTTCGTTGCTATAGCAATGAACTTTCATTGCTAGAGAGACGGAGATCGCTTGACTTTTTTAAAAAAAATATGAGATGCCATCGCTATAGACACGGAATTTCGTTGCTATAGAAACACCTTTGCATTGCTATAGAGATGACAAGGGTGTTGCTATAGCAACACAATTTGGTTTTTTAAAGATAGCACAGTCCATGTCATTTCTGTCTCTATAGTGACGAACTTTGGCAAGTGTTGCTACAACGACGAAATTAGTGCCACGAAAACAAGGAGTCATGCTTGTCGCTATAGCAATGCAAAAGTGTTGCAATAGCAACGATTTTCTGTGGGAAAAATTTCCACATGTACTAGTGTTAGACGTAATGCTTGGTAATTATTTGACCCTGATCATCAATTTGACAGACTATCATGAATATGGCCAAGTGGTTTAAGCCATTGTGACCCAATGCAAATTTTTGGGACATGACAAATCCTCCCTTCCCAATATTGCTTGTCCTCAATCAATTTAAAACATGGATGTTGAAGAACCTTCTTTCTTTCCAAAACTTTTCTTCCAAAACTTTCTTACCATTGTATAATTCTTTGAAGTTTCCACTGATTTTCCCAACTTTGAGTCTTCAAGATGCCATGAAAATTTTAGAGAGGAACCACCATGCTTGATGTTGCACTACTATGATTAAAATAACCTTATTAAGTGGGGACTCAATCTCCCATACTACTTTTTTCCAAAAAAAAAATTAAACCAATGAGACTAAAAATTACCCCTGGGTCCCATTGCTTGTATTTCACTCCAACAATTAGGAGTGCTCTCCAACCCATACCATCAGGAAAGAGAATTCTTGGATCACATTTCCTTGTATGGATTCTTCCAAACATCATAAGTACAAAAGATATATCATCAACGTACATAACAATATAGTAAAAATGTACATCAAGGAGGTGCCTCATCAAAGAATCATGAAAGTGCTTATACCTCCATGTAAGTGACCACCGTTTTCCAAGTGCATACAAGCTTCAAGTGACCAATCAAATCTGCTCCAATGACATAGGTGAGGATACCATGTCCTATAATGCTTCTCCAAAAAGATGTAAGATGCATCAAAATAATCAACCATGTATTCTTTCATCCAAGAAGTGAATGAAGAACCTCCACTAAAATCTAAACCAAGTAGGGAGCAAAGAAAAAAATGAGCCTTCAAGGGGCTCACATAAGTAGAATTTGTGCATCCATGAACATGTGTATCATCAATAAATAAAAAGGAATGTTTCTGCCAATAAGAATTTGATCAAATCATATATCTCTTCACCCAATTAGTGGATTAAGTTCCTCCAATATCAATTGAACTAAGCAAGGAGCAAGGAAAATCATAAGTCTTCAAGTGACTCAAGTGGACATCATAAGTGCATCCATGTAGATGTGTTTAATCATAAGGTAACAAGGGATTCTACTACAAATGTAAATAATAAATGGCTCTAATAATGTCATCATGTAAAGGAGAGATAGGAGTTTCATACTCCTCATGTGGCACCATTAAAAATAAACCTTTCACCCATACTTCATTAGGATGAATGCTGCAAAATATGGAAGTGTAGGATGTAGGAGAATGAACCAACTCACCCAAATGATCAGAGAGTGCAAAAGTGTCCTCATGTGAATTCTCCATAAGGGTAGGATCATGCACCTCCCTCAAAAGTGAAAAAATTTCTTCATAGGTTGGTTCCAAGGTAGTGGAATCAACTTCTTCAAAAAATGTGTAACCATTTCCAAGAGGAAACTCAAGTTCCTCTTCCCCCACATCAAGTGCTTGGATATCATTAAGATCATCTTCAAACACATCAAGCACATGCAAATTTACATGTTTCTTATGATCTACCATGTCACAAGAATCCTCCATGCAATCTACCATGTCACGAGAATCCTCCATGCAGTCTACCATATGACAATTTGAAACATAGGAGGAAGAACAAGTATATTGCAACCTTTCAAGAAGTTGCTCATTTTGAATTCTGAGTTTATGAATATCCTCATTATTCTTCAATTATGCATCATGTAACAATTCATTAAACTCAACCAAATTGTTTCTATCAAAAATAAAAGACATGAAATTACCTTTGATGTTGCACATTGCTCTTTGAATCTTCTCCATGTCTTCAAGGAAGGATGGATCCTTCAATGAAGAAACTTTCCAACAATAATTTGACACTAATGCTTGAGTGTCATGAAGCATGCTAAGGGTCTCTTGGATCTTCTTTTCATTCATATTTAGTGACCCTTCAAGAAAAAGAGGCTCTTGCAAATGAACCTCCTCATCTTCTTCCTTCTTACTTGGACCAACTTCATGAAGCTCAAGTGGTGATGGAGAAGTTGATCTTGTTTCTTATTCAACTGCTACAAGGTATTCATTTTCATGCTTAATGGAAGTTTGGCTTGCAGCAACACTTTCTAAATTTATCTCTATGTCACCAACATAGAGGTGTGAGAACCCATCAGCAGGTGCTCCTTCATAGTTCAAGCATCCATCAGTAGATTCTCTTTGAGTCATGTCCAAGGTACAATGTGTCTCGAAATGATATTCAATATTTTCGATAGAGTCTTCTTCATTCTCATGTGATGTCTCTTCATATTTGGAATCTATTTTTGAAGAAAAAACAAAAACTCTCTTCAAGTAGGAAATACAAGCATTCCTTGAAACTTCAGATACTTCATTGTTATTTTCACTCACACGCATATGATTTTCTCTCCAAGGTCTTTTACAAGAATGGCATAAAACATTCTTCACTAACTCCACATCCTCATTCTTGGGCCTATCTTCAAACACCTAATCAGAAAATTCTTCAAAAAGAAGGATCCTTTTGTGTATCTACCTTGTACACATCAAGATATGCCTGATATTGTTGGGGCAAGGTTTTACATGTTGCTCTCAATCTTTGTATTTCATTCATAGAATTATCCTCATAGGAATCATAATAATAGTAAGACATGGATAAAATTTATTCTTCAATGGATTAACCTAATCGACAGGTGCAAGGACCATGCTCTGATACCACTGTAATGTCCCCAATTTGAGATTTTTCCCAATTTAGTCAATTTTCGAAACTTGGACTAGTAAAGTCCCAAACTGTCCCAAATGATCCCAAATATTTTCGAATGGTGTATAGAGTTGATTGATATGTACTTGGAAACATTAAATAAGCTATTATATGCTTGTACACTTTACAAATACTTCAGCAACTTGCATTTACACTTAGAGAATGAAAGGCATAATTACTAGGAAAATCAATGTTGAAACCCCCAAGGGTAGATGGCTCCAAATGCTCTCAAATTGAGTCTGAAGGTATATGAATGGTATTATTACATTAAAATGGACCTCATGGGTGATTATAAATTATAAGTATACTTCTGAAACATTCATTTAAATTCAGGAGAAGTTGGGGAATTTTACTAGTAAATTCGAGGTTCAAACCCCCAAGGGTAGGGGACAAAGATGGTTTTACAAATGTTGTAATACCTATACAAATTTCAGAAAAAAGACATGGTACTGATAAATTACTTCAATTATATCCCCAATGCATCATCAATTAGTTCCTATAGGCTTCTGCAACTCCCATAAATCATATGTTTGCATACATGTCTTCACATAGGGGGAAATGCTAGTAAACTTCACCACTAGTTATGAAATTCAAAATTTAGGTTCCAAGGACTTGTGTAGTGTTAATGAAACTTCTTAAGAACATTAATGAAACTCCATACATCAACAAAATCACATATATTGACTGATACAAATTGAAATAAATCCTCTTCAAGCTCCAACAACAAGATATTGAGAAAATGGCACCATTTATGCATTGTTTGGTATTTTTACATAGTTTCACTTAGTATTTCGACCTGAGAGTCTTATGAGAACCAAATATATAGTATATATATAAGAATACAAATAAATTTAGATTCTTTTACTCTCACAAAGATATCAACATCTCACCAAAGGTGCAATTCCTCCAAGAGCGAAAATATGCAAGGAAATGTGAGATAGAGGTGAAACAAGTTGTAGAAGAAAGAACCACGAGCTTCCCTGTAGCTTGAACCTATAACTAATAACTCCATTGTAGATCGAAATTAAAGGTATTAATGTCCTCTCCAATTTCCAATTAGGATGGGAATCTTTCACACTCGAAATTGGTACTAAGGCAAGTAGAGTAAACACTCCACTGGCATGGACAAGCTAGAAGCTCTCCAAATTGCAAAGATGAAAATAAAAAATGATCAAAAGATACTCTTCTTCTTTGTTATTTTATTTTATAAAATTCTCAAGTCCTCCATGGGTCGAATTCCTTCCAAAAGATTCATTCAACTCAAGTTGGGAAGAGATTCCAATGTATGCCACTTGTCCAACAATTCCTAGTCTCTATCTTCTCTCATTTCGAATGGGTGTCTCTTTGGTTTCCCTAAATCCCTTGTGCACCTTCTTGGAGGCTATTTTTAGCCCTGACATGTCATATATGTTAGATGCCAGCATTCAGGTCTAATGTGTGCTATATTTATCATGTTAATTTTTCGATAATTCCATTCAAACATTATCTTAGGATACTACTAAGAGAATAACATGCATAACATAACAATCATAAACACAAGAGACATGGAGTTTCCTCGGGGAAAACCAAGAAGGTGAAAAACCCCGCAACTTCCTCAGAGATAGAATAATCCACAATACAAGATCACAATTATCAAACCCAAGATGGATAACTCTAGCAACTACTCCTCCTCCACTTGTGCACATTCCTCTCTCAACTAATACGAGTTGGATGAGTGAGTGAATGAATAGAATGAGACACACTTACTCTCTATTTATACTTTACTTCACTTGACTTTTAACTCTAACTAGGTTTGCCCCAACTTAACCACTTAACATAAACTGACTCTGGACCAACCCCACTAGGGTTGTCTAATAACCCTTTGACCCACACAACTCATACAGGGCCGACCCCAGCAAGGTGGTCTAATAACCCATCAAATATAAGTTGCGACACTTACAATAATACTTGTGACACTTGCAAATACAAATGATGACACTTCCAGTCGGAGGAATAATACATCTCTGTTAGGGATACAATAAAGTACAAATGTAATACATAGGAGAATATCTTTCGAAGTTACAAATACATCAACACTCCCTCTTAACAAGGACACGGGGGCTTCACTCAATAAACCGCTATCATAGCACGTTCGTTCGTGACATATGAAACAATACCCCTAATTTCACTAAATATTGGAAAATACCTTCCAAAATCATTTTTTTCAACCCCCTCCCAATATGCCTTCCCAATTTAAAAAAACCCCTATTTTCACTAGATATTGTATGTATCAATTTTTTCATTGACATTTTTTATACCCCTTTATATTTCTACCTAGTATATTGATATGATACCCCTCTTATGACTTCACATGCATTTTACAATGCACATTGCTTCTTTCGATGTATATTGTGGATACACATTACTTCACCCACAATGCAATTACTCAACCACATATCATTATGATTTGCAACATCTAATGGTCTAATGAAGAGATAGGAGATCACTTCTTGTATGTCACTAGATCCAATGCACATAGTACAACATTTAGATTGCATGTTGCAGTTCCCCAATCACTAACTAAGCCTGTTGTGGGCTAGGTATCCAAGCCCCCAGGGCCTGTAACAAGCTTTAGGAGGATGACTAAACCTCCCAAGGCCTGTAATAGGAACGAGTGGTTGGGTATTCAATCCCCTAAGGCTTATCGAGGGCTTATAACAGGTCCTGGAGGATTAGAGCCTCCCAAGGATATTGGTAACAACTGGCTAAGTGCTATTGGTAACAATTGGTTGTCAATGACCACTGTCTCTCAACTATGATCGACTGGAAACCCACTTCACCATGAAACCCCTGGAATCAAGCATGCCTCAAGACGCGATTTACCTGCATACTCATAAGCCCAAGACTTGCCTCAACCTGATTTCTCAACCGGTCGTGATCCTGCCATCTCCATTTGGCGGATATTTGTCAACCCGTCCATATAAAAAAGACCCGAAAGTATTTTTTTATTGTTACGTTAAATTAAAAAAAACCTTTGCCCCTTAATATATAAGCAATATAATTTTTAGGTTTTCATGAATATTTAATACCTCAATATGAATGAACGTGATATTATATTGCCTTCTAGTGAAGCCCCCGTGAACTAGGAAGGTATTCTCTTGACACAGGTCATCAATACATATTGACACAAGTCTTCAATTCTGGAGCTGGATCATCGTCACTAGATCACGGAGTATAATCGTCACTGCTATTTTACTCGTCATCTCGATCACTAGGCTATCTATCAACTATTCTCGTCATAGGAAATTCTACAGCGCCAACCCTTTTTCATGCTGGTTGTAGTCCTAGCTTCCTGTAGGTCTTCATCATCTCTCTGAGCTGGCCATCCTGTGGAATCCTCAGGACTAATTACGTGCGTCAAAAAAACCTCGAAAGAGCATCCCAGGCCTTTTACAAGCACATAGCTCAACCTATCGGATCTCCCAAGATCTTTTACATGTGACTGTCACAAAACCTTAAAAGAGTGTCTTTCCTATCAAGATCTCCAAAGAGCATCCGAGGTATTTTACATGAATAGCACAACCTGTCTGGATCTCCAGGATGTATTACATGTGACCCCCACCACAAAACCTTAAAAGAGTGTCTTGTTGAGCAAGATCTCTAAAGAGCATTGGAGGACTTTTACGTGCCTAGCACAATCTATCCGGATCTCCAGGACGTATTACATGTGGTCCCCACAAAACCTTAAAAGAGTGTCTTTCCCAACAATATCGATAAAGAGCATCTGAGGCATTCTATGTGACTAGCACAACCTGTACGGATCTCCAGGACATATTACATGTGGTCTAGCAAAACCTTAAAAGAGTGTCTTTCCCAGCAAGATCTCTAAAGAGCATCCGAGTCCTTTTACGTGACTAGCTCAACCTGTCCGGATCTCTAGGACGTATTACATGCTACCCTTACACAACCTGTCCATGGCCACAGAGTACCATCATGATACTCAAGATCAACCTGATCATCCTCGCACACAGCATCATCTTGATGCTCATGATCATACTGATCATCATCATACAGCACATCATCCTGATGCATATCATCATCGCATGATCATCCTGATCATCATCACGGCATCATCCTGATGCATATCATCATCGCATGATCATCCTGATCATCGTCACAGCATCATCCTGATGCATATCATCTGGAGCATCTTCCTGATGCTCATCACACATGATCATCCTTATCATCATACATAGAAGTAACCGGATCATTGTCCTGATGCTCATCACACAACGCTTACATCCACAGCCATGGGAAGGATCCTCCTACTACCATGCTTGGAATGGCTCCTGTAAATGTGTCCCATCACTTCTTCCTCGAAGTATCTTCTATCTAAAGAACACCAAGCCTCTCTCTGAAGTACTCAAACTTCACTCTGGCTAGTGGTTTGGTCAACACATCTGAAATCTGCTCATTTGTCACAACATACTGGAGCTTCACTGCTCCTCTATGCACCATATCCTTGATATAGTGATATTTGATCTCAATGTGCTTCGACCTGTCATGGAACACCGGATTCTCTGACAACTTCACACAACTATGGTTGTCATAAAAGATATAGGTAGCATCCAACTGGAGATCAAATAAATCAGACAGTAGCTTCCTAAGCCATATTGCCTCACAACTAGCCGAACAAGCTGCAACATACTCTACTTTAGCTGTACTCAGTGCTACGCAGGATTGTTTCCTGCTAAACTCAGAGATCACACTTGATCCCATACTGAAGTAGCACCCCGAAGTGTTCTTCCTATCTACAACTCTGCCTAGCCAATCTGAATCAACATAACCCTCTAGGTGAAACTTTTGATTCACATCATACTTGATCCCATAATCAATTCCACCCTTCAAGTACCTCAGAATATGCTTTACAGCAATTAGGTGAACATGTCTAGGATCTGTCAGAAACTGGCTCAAGGTGTTCACCGCAAAGCAAATATCTGGTCCCGTGTTCATCAGGTACATCAAAGACCCAATCATCTAACAATACATCATGGCATCAATCGACTTTGATGAAGCATCACTCAATAGCTTTAGGTTCAATGCCATAGGTGTGGCCATGGCCTTGTAGTCCATCATCTTGAACCTCTTCAGGATTTCTACTACATACTTCCCTTGTCCAAGGAAGATTCCATCTGCAATCTACCACACCTCCATACCTAGAAATTAATGCATCATACCCAAGTCCTTCATATTGAACTCGACAGTAAGATTCCTCTTTGTATCGGTAATCAACCTTTCCTCTCCTGTCAGAAACAGGTCATCCACATACAATAGGAGTATCACTGGATTTCCTTCCTCAACCTTGTAGTAAAGGTTGGAATCCGCTTTACTCTTGGTAAAGCCCAAATTGGACATGAAGCTTTCTATCATGTTGTACCATGTCCTAGGATCTTGCTTCAAGCCATACAAGGCTTTCTTCAATCTGCACACATATGACTCTGTGTCATGTGTCTCAAAACCAAGTGGTTGCTCCACATACACTTCCTCTTGGACTACACCATTCAAGAAAGTTGTCTTGAAATCCATCTGGTGTATCTTCCACTTCTTCACTGCAGCCAGGGCAAGTACTATTCTGATGGAAGTGTATCTGGCTATAGGAGCAAAAGTCTCTTCATAATATATCCCCTCTTTCTGGGAGAAGCCACGAGCAACAAATCTTGCCTTGTATTTCTCTATGCTACCATCTGCAGCATGCTTGATCTTATAGATCCACTTGGAAGTCACAATAGACTTCCCATCTGGTCTTGGGACCACATCCCAAACATCATTCTTCATGATTGACTGGTATTCCTCGATCATGGCATCCTTCCGTTACTGCATCCCGGATCCTGGGAACTTCAGATTCTTCAATATCTTCAATAGATAGTTTTCTTGAACTTCGTTACTGGAACAAATGTTGTAGCCTTCTTTTGTAGGTGATTGTATATGATCTTTCCTACAAGTTAAATTCAACTGCATGATTAGAAACTTCTCATAGTTTACAAAAAAAATTCTTATAAATAAAGGAATTTGTCATACATTTATGCAATTATCTTAGCCAATGCTTCAATACAACATTCATCCATATCCCGTATTCATACGGTAACTTTCTAGATGCCTTCCATCTCTACCAGAACATTGTTAAGAGTTTGCACTACTCCCAATATGTCAGCAAAGAGGTTTCATTCTAGATAAGTAGCAATGGAATGTTGTACAGTGCCATAGGCCACTTAACCATCACATGCATATTAGTAGTATACTGTTCATTAATGCAATTATTCTAATTTGCATAATACACAACCTAATTCTAGGAACATAATTATATACATCATTGAACAATATTATTTAAACAATCAAATATACAAGAAATGACAATTCAAATACTTATCTTTGTTTGTTTGTTGGTTGGACTCCCTCTCAATCTTTGCTTCCTTGTAGGAGCTATTGGAGTCTTTGATAGTGTGCACCTTAACCAATGCTGAAAAATAGATGAGAGGTTCTTCCTTTCTGCAACTCCATGTTGTTGTGGATTGTAAGGAGTGGTCAACTCCCTCTTAATCCCTGAATCACTGCATAATTTCTTGAAGTCTTCTGAAGTGAATTCTCCACCATTGTCGGATCTAAAAGTCTTGATCTTCTTTTCAGTGCGGTTTTGAATTTTCTAAATACTCATCTTTGTTCTTCAAGAAACAAATCCAAGTCTTCCTAGAGAAATCATTAATGAAAGAAACATAATATACATACCCACTCAAAGAACTGCATGACATTGGTCCGCATACATCAAAGTGGATAATCTCCAAGATTCCTTTTGCTTTGTTGTCACTGCTTGGAAATGCCTTCTTTGTGTTCTTTCCTTTTGCACATCCTTTGCACACACCTTCATGCTTTGACTGGATTTCAGGAAGACCTTCAACTGCTTTGCTTGCAATTGGTAGTGCCCTATAGTGCACATGAGCAAGCCTTCTATGCCAAAGTTCACTTGGATCCATGGATTCATGTACCATGGCATGTTCAGGATGTCCCTTCAATTTGCACAATCCTCCCTCTTGCTCTCCAACAACTACTGCATCATCAATGGTCTTACCTTTAGGCCACATAAGTACTTGGCCATCCACAAATGCAACTCTCATCCCTTTTGCATCCAAAGATGATATGGAGAGAAGATTCTTTTTGAGTCCAGGTACATATAGAACATCTTGCATCTTTACAGACTTCCCAGAGTCTAGCTTGTAGGAGGCTTCACCACTTCCTTTTATAGGATATTGATAGTCATCCCCAAGTTTCACCCTATGAGGTGACTCATGTTCAGATATGTCCATAAGAGATTCTTTGAATCCTGTCATATGTTTAGAAGCCCCAATATCAATAAGCCAATCATTACACCCATGTGTAACAGTACTTGTGAGAGTAGAAATTAGAACATATTCATCATCACTTGAAGAGTTTTGACTTTCTACCTTAGTCTTCTTCCTCAGAGGTTCATCATCCTCAGCAGCGTGAGCATGATATGTCTTCTTGTTTTTCTTCTTGTTGTTGTTGTTGAAGCCCTTTTTTTTCTTCGGACAATCTGCAGGAAAGTGTCCCTTCTCATTACATGTGAAGCATCTCATATCTTTCTTATCTCTTTGATGGTTGTGAAAATATTTCTTGTGATGATATTTCTCCCTCTTGGGCTTACTTCTCTTGGTGTGAGTTGTGAGAGCTTAGTCTTCACTTCCCATCTTTTCTTCTCGAGCTACAAGCCTAGCTTCTTCTTGTGAACATTCCTCCCATAGTCTATTGAAGGAGATCAACTTCTTTCTTGCACAAATACCTTGGATGAAGGAGTCCCATGACCTAGGTAGGCCATTCAAAGTGGTCATGACAATTTATCCATTCTCCACTACTTCATCCATTGCTTCAAGTTGCTCTTTGATTTGAGAGACCTTAGTGAAGTATGATTGGATGGTCTCTCCATTCTGGAATTTTACCCCGTTCAATTGATTCCACAAAGTCATCTTCTGATTTATATTCTTTCCTTCAAACAACTTGGTCAAGGAGTCAAACATCTCCTTAGGTGTCTTTAGAGAAGATACATGAGGTATGAGATAGTCTTTTATAGAATTAGAAATGATCTTCTTGGCTTTGACCAAGTTCTTCTTGTGTAAGATCTTAGCTTCATCTCCCTCTAGAACTGGAACCTCTTGTTTTATGTAGGTGTCCAAATCATTCTCTTCTAGGATTAACCCAATCCTATACTTCCATGCTTGGAAGTTGTCAGCTCCTTCAAGCTTATCCTCAATCTTGGTGTGGTGAGACATCTTAATGAGAAACTCAAATGCAAATAAAAGATTAAGGTCTTACCACTTGATTTGTTGAAAACTGGATCTGGAGCTAGATTAGGGTTTGTGAGAGAAACCCTAAAAATTCAAACTTCTGAAAGGATAGAAAGATGCACCTTGCTGAGCTAATCAAACTAGTATACTTCAAATTTGAAATCTGCCAAATTTGACCCCTCAAAATTGCCTTCGAAATTTCTAGTTCTCTTCACAAGATCCTGAACTAGGATTTGATAATGCCCGTGGTTCTACATAGCCAAAAATTTCGATCTTGTGCTCTAAACTTCAATTTTTTTGAGGAGCATCCAGCTGTGGTCACAGATTCCAAAAACTTCAACTTTTTCAGAAACCCTAATTTTCCACCTTTCCGATCAAAATCCCGATTTAGGGTTTGAATAAGCCCGGCCTTCTGCCCAGCAAAAAAGTTCGATCTTGGTCTCTAAATTTTAATTTTCTTGAGGGGCATCCAGCCGTGGTCTCGGATTCCAAAATCTTCAACTTTATCCGAAACCCTAATTTCCCGCAGTAGTGACGGGACAAAAACTGAAAGTGCTTAGAATTGAATTTTGTCTCGACAGAAAGATGCGCCCTTCCAAGGAGAGTCATCCTAGCCTCCTGCCTTTGATGATCTGAGGAGAGAAACCCAAATATTAAGAATCCCTAGCTTCCGCAGCTGCACAGTGTCTTTTTCTTAGCACGACTCTGATACCATGTTAATTTTTTTATAATTTCATTGAAACATTATCTTAGGATCCTACTAAGAGAATAACATGCACAACATAACAATCATAAACACAAGAGACACATAGTTTCCTCGGGGAAAACCAAGAAGGTGAAAAACCATGCAACTTCCTCAGAGATAGAATAAACCACAATACAAGATCACAATGATCAAACCCAAGATGGATAACTCCAGCAACTACTCCTCCTCCACTTGTGCACACTCCTCTCTCAACTAATACGAGTTGGATGAGTGAGTGAATGAATAGAATGAGACACACTTACTCTCTATTTATACTTTACTTCACTTGACTTTTAACTCTAACTAGGTCAGCCCCAACTTAACCACTTAACATAAACTGACTTTGGGTCGACCCTACTAGGGTGGTCTAATAACCCTTTGACCCACACAACTCATACAGGGCCGACCCCAGCAAGGTGGTCTAATAACCCATCAAATATAAGTTGCGACACTTACAATAATACTTGCAACACTTGCAAATACAAATGACGACACTTCCAATCAGAGGAATAATATATCTCCATTGGGAATACAATAAAGTACAAATGTAATACATAGGAGAATATCTTCCGAAGTTACAAATACATCAACATGTCATAGCATCTTCATCATTGTTGTCATAGAAGCTAGGAATCTAGCCCAAGTGTCACAATTATTCTAATATGCCTCTTCCTCTTCCATGGGAGTTATTCTTCCACTCCAATTCGACCTTACATGACTCATGCCATGAATAATACCTCTTAAAATCCCCCAAGTATGTTACCCTTCATCTTGAACTCAAATTGGTGAGAGAATCATGCCAAGTGTAGTGGGGAATCTTACCACAAATGGGTCCCACAACCTCTTATATTCCCTCATGGTCCAATGCCACATTATTTTCTTTGTATTATTATTTAATTGACCCATTTAATGTGAATTTGTAAGTCTAAGGTCATATTGGGTCTTGTAGCTCCTTTACTCCAACTTTTAATGCTTCCACCCCCAACCTTGAAACTAGTAATTTTCCTCCATGATAGTTCATTTGGATGGAATATTACAAACTTTGAATTGGGAATTTTCTCTTAATGTGACCCACCTTGTCCACTTGGATCTAATTTTACATTATTACTAACTTAAACATCATGCTTGGTAATTATTTGACCCTTATCATCAATTTGATAGACTATCATGAATATGGCCAAGTGGTTTAGGCCATTGTGACCCATTGCAAATTTTTGGGACATGACATCCAAGCTTAGATGTCACGTACCTAGTGACCTCTCAGTGACTCTTGGGTCACCGGTACTAAGTCTTCTAATTGAGTTTTCCTTTGATATTCAAATTTGTTTTTCTTTTGTTTCAATTAAACAGTTACAATAGAAATATTATATATATATATGTAATTGCCAATAAAATGAATATAAAATCTCTACATATTATCTCCATGGAAATGCACTCACCAATGCCATTATTTCTATCCTTATAATTCATACAATAACAATAATTCAATCACACAGAAATAAATACCAATAATTTGTACACAGATGAAGACTTATCAAAATATTACCAAATGACTACAAACAAAGGATGTTCCTCTAAGCTGTAGGTTTTGTCAAGCCATATATTTCTTTGATAGAGCTATCCCCAAGCTTGGGCTACCCATCCACAAGAAGGTTCTTAGTTTCTGTTATAGCTACCTAATCATGTATTCTTGGCCTGGTTCCAATTCCATGTTCTTGTGATGGTGATACAGCCATTGGTGGTGTAGGGATGACAACAATGATGGTTCTTCCATGGAATAATGATGAAACAATGGTCTAGTAATCAAATGGGTGTCTCTGACGGGAAGGAATGATGGAATTATGGGCTATCTCTCTCTTTTATGTGCATGGTTGAGACTAGACAAGTGGCACCAAGGTTGATAGGAACTAGCCACTTGAAATCCATGCAGTAGGACACCTTTCCCCCTCCAATCCTTGTCTTAGGATGATCACTCTCCCCCTTGTGGAAGGATAGCCCCCCTTCTCTTCTTCATCCTTCTTGGTTTGCAGTATTTGTGTGTTATATTAAATAGAAAATGTACATAATTACATCATTCATTTTTTGCTTCTAGCCATATCATCCATATTTAAAAAATTACATTCTAGGGTAAAAAATGGGGTGTTACATTGGACTTCCAACCAAGTCCTCAAGCCCCCAACAATGGTACACAATGCCACACATTAAAACTTCAAGAAAGAAACAAGTAGTTATATATTTACTCTTTTCTTTGACCTCAAAAGAAAACTCAAACTCACTAGAAAGGTCTAGAATGACTCATCAATCATTCATTCCTTCCCTTCAAAGAACAGTCAACTCATCTATTTAGCATTTTTGTCTTGAAGGGGATTTTAGTTTCTCTTCGTTATATTTATTTTTGCATTTTTATTAGGCTATTGATTGTGTTTTTATGTTGTTGTAGACTAAAGTAAAACATTTTACAAAACAAAATTCTCATGGCAACATTTCATTGGATCAGTAAGAGATGTTTCATGCACAACCTACAAACTCTCTTCCCTTCAATGTGCGCAACTGAAAAAACCAAATATTATGATAGATTTATGGTAACTAGGACTCTCTTCCATTCAGTGTGTGCAACTAAAAGAAATACATGTAACATATTTCTCTTATTTCTCCCACATAATTGTCAAAACCAAAACCCTTAGAGAAAAATTGACAGAAATGAACAAAAAATACACAAATGATAAAATAATACTTTGTTTGCATATGGACTATCAAACCTAATTCTCAAACCATAGTTGTATTAATGAGTTCTCAAACCTAAATCATGATGACCAGATATACAAAACATTTGCAACGATGGGATTTATATCATTATATATCAGAAAACATACTCATTGGTTATCTATTACTTTAATGTTGGCCTCTAAATAAACAGTTGTATATTACCTAATTAGGATTATTTTCCTTTTTGGGTTTTTGATATCAAATTCATGCACCGTTGTAGTAATGTTTGTTATCACCTCAACTTATAAGTTTGTTCTTTCTTCATTTGTCATTGCAACGACATCAATGACATCAATTGTATAATGCATACCATAGATAATATAGGAGGGATCTAAACTTCAGAGTTTGATTCACATGAAAAGATATATAAATGTAGTTCAAAGAAAATGTGGAAAAAACAACCCTATGGCTAGTTTTAATGTAATATCCAATTTTACCCGTACTCTTTTGTAATAGATGTACAAATGTAAAATGCATTATGTAGCAGTTCCTGGAGAGGAGCTCAAGGCCAAGGCCTCATCAGTAAACTATGTAAGTAATTTCCTAAGTTGTTTTGTATTGTGAATTTGTAGACTTCGGAGATTGAAGGCTTGATGCAACAAAACGATGGCAACAGGAATCCACTAGGGGGATAGGCTTAGTGGCTTGTAGTCCATGAGTTTGATGACGAGTTTCATCATGGTTCCGCGAGAACCTAACACAATTGAATTGTTATGTTCACTAGAGGATCACTTAATTTTATAAGTGTTAGTTAAAAGTTAGTGCTACATAGGGACACTGAAGAAATTGCTATCCGTTATAAGGAAGTATCACATTCCTATGACCTAATTGTTAGCATTAGGCTAATTATTACTAAGTACTATTACTTAAAACTAAGTAATTTCTATGGATATCATTGATATCCTAGTTTCGACAAGGGATTTATAAGTTAAAACTTCTAATTGGAAAGAAGCTAAAGTCTTTCCTAGTTTTGCCTTATGAATAAGGTAGGGACCATGATAAAGATGCTTGATATAATAAATATTTCATTAATACATTTCTTCAAATATTCAATTGAACTTATAAATAATTAAAAGAGAGAACAAGGAGTATTAAGTCCAAAAGAAATATATATATATATATATTTAATTATTGCTTATATATATATATATATATTTAATTATTGCTTATGAATTATTATTATGAAAAATTAAAGTTATGCTAGATAATTTTATACAAACGATTACCTTTACAAATATACAAATAAATATTTTTGTATAATATAGAGACAAATCTTTAATTAAGGTTTTTAATGATTTATATAAATGTTTAGACAAGAGACAAAAGGTGACTCCCTTGAGATGATGGGAGATCCTTTTGAGCTATATAGGAGGTGCATCGTGTTATCATATTGATGTTGAATATATTAAGTTGTTTATGTACTGTGTAACCGTTTCAAATGGAAGCGGTTAGGGTTTGTCCACAAGGGGATGTGCATTGATTAGGAGGATTACTCGGTGTTGAAGGGTGTTCTCCTTTTCTTGAAATAAAGTGACTCTAAGAAAGAGTGGAGAATGGTTAGGCAAAAGAAGGATCTGATGAAAACAAGTTTAAGAGCCCGAGTCCTTGACCTCTTGTTGGTGCAAAAAGGTGGTGCTCCAAGAGAAGCCGGAGCTACTCCTTGAATTTATGGAAGGCGCAAAGGATTTTTTCCTCTCCTCTTTTCTTGATTATGCAGAAGGGCGGGCCCTATGATGAGGTTTTGAGCTTTGAGTCCTGTCAACCTAATGTTGTAGCTTCTTTAGTAGCCTCTCTCAATGGAGAGAGTCAATCTAGATAGATGGAGGAACGTAGCCCCTTTTTAGTTTTGTTGACAATATTTTTATTAGTTGCTTAAATGGAGAGAAAGGTTCATTGGGAAGATACATTATTAGTTCATGCCATAAGGACGGGTTCTTATTTTCTTTTGTTGTATTTTATGTTTTGGGTGAGTGGTAAGCAGGGGCGCAGGCCCTTAGTCATCTCCTTTGACTGTATGTGCAATAGTAACGATGGCAGTGAGGGGTGTAGGCCCTCAGTCATGTCTTCAACTCTATGTATTTAATGTTGCAGTAGCGAGGAAGGGCGTAAGCCCCTAGAGATACATGTTCAGAAAGAAAGAAAGGCCTTAATGGACAGGATCGACATGTATTTGTTTCTTCCAATTATTAATTGAATGTTATGTCTAAAAAGAAAGGCGACCTCAATGGAGAGGACCGTCCTGTGTTTGTTTCTCCCAATTATTATCTTAATGTTCTGTCTAGAAATAAAAGGCGACCTCAATGGAGAGGACTAGCTTGTTGTTAGCTTCTCTCAGTTTTTATTTTGTTTTTTCCTTGTTAAGAAAGGTAGAGGCAGCCTCAATGAGGACCGACCCAGTAATTGATTGTTTCATTTCTTTGAATGTTGCTATATAGTTGAGCGACAGGGAGAGACAGCTTTGGTGCAGCTCTTAGTGTCAATCTAAGTGCTAAGAATAATTTATTATAATTTGCATGTGCTCAACACTAGCGATGGCTTAGTCATAGCCTAGTTCGTTCTGGGAATTTCAATCTCTTTGTGCATTATATATTTTGTGGTGTATGCATTCCACAAGGAAGGGGCGTAGCCCTATTTCCATGTGCTATATAGTTTGTGGTGCACGCTTTTGACAAGGAAGGGGTGCAACCCTCTCGCCAATCTGCACTTGTTTTAGTGTATTTATTAATATAATTGTTGTGCTTGCCTATGAATAGGGCATGACCCTTGAGGCTGTGGCATAATGAATAATTCTATAGATATAAATATTCATAGAATTATATTATGC
This sequence comes from Larix kaempferi, assembly GCA_027924585.1. Classification (NCBI taxonomy): domain Eukaryota; kingdom Viridiplantae; phylum Streptophyta; class Pinopsida; order Pinales; family Pinaceae; genus Larix; species Larix kaempferi. The sequence continues at coordinate 6,035,050 of BSBM01001312.1, read as the reverse complement.
GGATTTAATGATTATTAAGGTGAAAATGTTGGTTGCAAGTCAAAAATCATTGCGTGAGACTAAACTTTAGAATGTAACCATAGATGGAAGCTCACCACTCAAACCAAGTGTTTAAATATTGGTAATGAGAATATTAATATCTCTAGTGCTCTAGTGGATTTATTGTCCAGCTCGGAGGTGACTTTTCCGCAGGAAAAACATACACTGCACATAGAGTCACTATGGTTAGGTGCTACCTTGCAGTCAAGTCTTCAATCACCAACATTTAAGTAAAATATATAAGTGTTCTAGCTATGTAATAATTTTATTGATGTCAAGAATAAGAAAATATATCCATCTTTATGTTGAGTTAAATTAGCATTATCTTAATGTATAAATATTCCTTAATGTTATCTAGGAGAAAATTGTATTTATCATGCTTCAATGGTTATGAGAAAATACTAGTATAATTGTGAAATTAATAGTTGTGATTAGAGTCCATGAGAAGTATTGAATAATCATTTGGTGATAAGTGTCCATCTCTTAACTAAACCTTAATTGTAGAAGGTTGCAATAGAATTTATTAGAGATATGATTATGCATACTTTATAATAACACATATAAGTTGTCTCTTTTCTTAATGAGTAGGTCAAGCCTTGATTAAAATAATGTTATCTTGAGGCAATAAAGCATATTTGTAGTGATTATTGGTTTATAAGTTAAATGGATGGGTTAGTATTGTCTTTATACTAGCTGAGGGTTAATCAAGCTTAGTTTAGACAATAGTATTTTCCTAATGGTTACTAGTTATATTTGAAGATGATTATATTAAGTTAAGGGTGTTGAAATAAATAAATGAGTGTTGCATAAATGTGAATACTATGAGGTAGTATTATCATAATAGTATTTCAACATATATGAAAATCTATTAGAAATCAAGTTAGTAGGACGTACCCTACCATGTCATAATAAAGACCTATAGAGTAAGTAAGTGTTTAATTGTAAAGAACTACACTAGTTAGGAATTAATCACCTTCTTTATGCTTGAATAGTTAAACATGATTCAAGATGGTCTTTATTGCATTGATTAAGTGATTAAATAAGGATCTAAAGACTAAATCAATAAATACTCCAATGTTATTTTTTAAAGGAATTATGGACTAGTCTTTGTAGTTGCATGATTAATTAATGAAGGATAAGTTTATGAGACACAATGAGCATATATGAGTCCTTTAATGCATCTTAGAAAGGTGTATTCAAGTGTAGTAGTAATTATTGTGTTAAGTGGTTCTCTTAATGTAATATCAAATGATATGTTATGATTCCTCTTAGAAGGGTGTAATGGGATTATACTCTAACTTCTAATATAAGCCTATTCAATGACTAAATTGTATGCTAATGTTTATTTTTGGATATGATTTCTAATGAAGATTGAGTTAGGAATTATTACACGTTCTGGATTAAATTTTTACTCGATTGTAGTTCAATTGTTAAATAGTTACTTTAATGGAAGAGAACAATGATTCTTAGTAAGAAAATAATGTATGCCATGTGTCTTATTATGCATTAGAATAAATGTTACACATAATGAAGTATTGATTATAAGGTGTCATTATCTTCGTGAAGCAACCAAACTCCTTGAGTTGCTAATTATAGATAACATATAGTCTTCAACTTAAATGACTAAGTTTTAGATAGGGAACAAACTTAATATTTGAGGATTATAACTAGTAATGTGAATAGCAAACCGGATTGCTTACTTATTTAATTGGTATGAAGTAATATCCGAGGAAACAATTTATATGTAAAGAATGTTGTGAAGGAGAATGTTCTTAGTTTATAATGATATGATAACTAATGAGACTAACTTAACAATTGTCTCAATGATGTTAAAGGAAAAATTTTACACCCCATATCCCAAAAGAGTACTGTAGGTATTGGGTTGTTAGATTTACTCTCAATGCAGCTTTGTATTTAAGCACTATGACCATCGTTCCAAATAATCAAGAGAATTTGGCCTTGTGTGAGTTTCAATTTGGCCTTGAGAACTCATGCATTATGCCTCGAGAAATTTTTCATGGATTTAAATGCCTCTATAGTGTCTTCAAGGCCAAAGGCATCATCTTATTCCTTGGAACATCACTTACAAGGTCTTGAGACACCTACATATTGCTTAAAACCACATAAAGGCACCAACATCCTCAATTATAGGCTAATGATACCCTCACGAGGTTATGTGTGGTAGGTGGAGGTAACTTTTCTAGCCCTCGATGGATAGAATATTCTAGTTGGTCCCAAGCTTTAGGTCTCCTCCACTAATCATGTCCAAAGTGCCAAGGCCACAAAACATAGATGTACATAGTGTCGTTAATGCCCATATGAAGTCATGTGTGGTTATTTGAGGCATTCTTCATGGATTTGGATACCTCAATGATTTATTTAGGACAAATGCTTGGTCTTGTTTCCTGGAACCTCATTCCCAAGGTCCTAAGACATGTAAATACTACTAAAAAACACCTAATGGAACTGACATTATCAATCGTAATCCAATGATACAATTGGGAGGTCATATGTGCTTGGTGGAAGAAACCTTATTAGGCCTAGACGGCTAGAAGACTCCTTTATGGCTTGAGGTTCAAGTCCCCTCTTTTCACCATGTCCAAGGCCTGAAGTCCACATGACTTGCATACATAGAACCATGGATACCCCTAGGAAATTATGTGTGGTACTTTGAAGAATTGTTAATGGATCTAGATTCCTCAATGGTTTCTTTAGGGCCAAATTCATGTTCGTCTTCCAAAGAACATCATTTCCAAGTCCTTGAGTCATGTACATATTGTTCAAAACAACCTAATGGAACCAACATCGTCAATCATAGGATAATGATCCACATAGGAGGCCATGTGTGGTTGGTGAAGGAAACCTCCTTAGCCTTGGATGGGTACAAGATTTATTTAGGGCTTGAGGTTCAATTACCTTCTCGTAATCATGTCTAAGTCACTAAGTGTTGAATATTGTAACTTCTAAGAATATTATATTTGTACATTATTTATTCCGGAGATGTTTCATTCCTCCGAGGTAATCCTACTATGTATCTGGAGATGTTTATTCCTCCAGGGTTTGATATTAACTAGGGTTATTAGACCCACCATGTGTGGGTCGGCCCTGTAGTTATATTTTAGGGGTTATTAGACTTCTCCAGGTGAGGTCGGCCCCAACAGGTCTTTTAGTCAGTTGAGAGTCAAGTATAAATAGAGGAGGTGAACTCCTCATTAGATCACTCACTCACTTGTGGAAGAGTGCGCACTTGTCTGGGAGATCAGCTAAGGAGACAAAGGAAGGAGGAGCACATCTTGTATTTTGGTTGATCATCTTATTGAGGAAAGCTTTACTGGGTTTTCTACCCCATGAGGGTTTCCCAGGATATATTGTGTGTCTATCTTGTGATTATGCTTCTTTCAGTGATCTTGCTTGGTTATTTGGTTTAAACTTAACATGGTATCAGAGCTAGACTGAATAGGACATCTTTCACAAGGTAAGACTATCTCTCTCTCTCTTTGGTGAAGTTAGGGTTTCAGCCCAAAGTTGGTATTTTTGATTTTTGGTTGCATGGCTGGATAGCCCTTTTCAATACCTTTCTTTTAAGCCCTAGATCGAACTTTTTGGTTGGGTAGAACTCCGGTAATTGCAAACCCTAATTCTACCAAAAGTGCGATACGTCAGATTTTGGTTTCAGAAAAAAGTTGGAATTTTTTATTTCTGATTACATGGTTGGATAGCCCTTATCAAGAGCATTCTTTTAAGCTATAGATCGAACTTTTTAGTTAAGTAGAACTCCGGGAAAGTCAAACCCTAATTGTACCAAAAGTGCGATAAAATTCTGTTTCAGTTTCCGGAAAAGTGAAAAGTAACTTTCCAAGTAAGTCTACTCTGTCTCTTGGACTCCCCCAAGAGAAGATGGCTCCAAATACAAAGCTTGAAGACAAGCTAGAAGGCATAGAGAATTTCCGGGCATGGAAATACAGAATTGGTCTCATTCTTGAAGAGAATGATCTTGCTCAGTTTATCAAGGAAGAAGTTGCAGAACCAGAAGGAGATGAAGCCAAAGAGAAGCATAGGAAAGATTTGATTAGGGCAAAGAGAATCATAGCTGATTCCATCAAAGACCACTTGATTTCCCAAGTGGCCTCCAAAAAGACTCCAAAGGAAATGTATGATGCCCTAGGAAGAATGTATGAAGGGAAGAACATCAATAGGAAGATGAATCTGAGGACTAAATTGAAGAGTACCAAGATGCACAAAGGAGAATCCATTCAAGACTACTTCTCAAGGGTTTCACAAATCAAGGAACAACTAGATGCAATTGGTGATACTCTTGATGAGGATGAACTTGTGATGACTGCCCTCAATGGTCTCACTAGATCTTGGGAGTCATTTATACAAACCATGTGTGCCAGGAAAGAGAGCATGAAGTTTGACATAGTATGGGAGGATTGTGTTCAAGAAGAAGCTAGGGTTGCAAATAGAGAAGCCCTTCTCAAATAGGATGACCAAGCTTTAGCCACTCATACCAAAAGAAGAAGAATGAGTCATCTCAAGAGAGTTGACCACAAAGGATCTCAACACTTCTCTAGATCTAACAAGAGAAGAGGACCCAATTCAGCAAGAGATCTTTCTACGGTAGAATGCTACAGTTGTCATAAACTGGGACACATCTCCATATTTTGTCCTTCTCAAAGGAAGAAAGTCTTCCACAAAAGACATCATGCACATATGGCAGAAAATGATAGTGAAGAAGAAGAAGAGGAAGAAGATGAAGAAGAGGTAGAGGTAAAACTCAAAAGGAAAAGATGTAAGGTGAAGAAAGAATATCCAGAAGAATATGTTCTATTCTCTGCACTCTCTGGATCTGTATCTCCTGGAGAAGATACATGGCTCATTGATAGTGGTGCTTCCAAGCACATGACAGGTCAAAGGAAGACCTTCTCAAATCTTGAAGAAAAGTCTTCTTCACAGAAAGTATCTCTAGGAGATGACTACCAATATCCTATCAAAGGAATTGGTGAAGCTAGCTATAAGCTAGATTCTGGAACACCCTTGAAGATGAAAGACATCTTATATGTCCCAGGTTTAAAGAAGAACCTTCTCTCTATTTCAGCACTAGATAAGAAAGGCTTCAGAGTAGCCTTCATAGATGGACAAGTACTCATGTGGTCCAAAGGGAAGACAATTAAAGATGCAGTTGTTATTGGTGAAGAAGAAGGAGGTCTCTATAAACTCAAAGGTCATCCAGAAGCTGCCCTTGCACATGAGATCTCTAGCCCCAGTGAGCTATGGCATAGAAGATTAGCTCACATCAACTTTAAAGCCTTACCCTATGTAAGCAAGGTAGTCATAGGATTACCAGTTTTAAAAGCTGATCATGATGGCTCATGCAAAGGATGTAAGAAAGGGAAAAATATCAAGAACCCCTTTCCAAAGAGTGAAACAAAGACTAAGAACATTTTAGAGATCATACACTCAGATGTATGTGGTCCTATGCCCACCACTTCCTTAAGTGGGTTTGAATACTATCTTTCATTCATTGATGACTATTCAAGGAAAACTTGGATATACTTCCTGAAAGGTAAGAATGAAGTCTTTGGAAAATTCAAAGAGTTCAAGGCTCTAATAGAAAATCTATCAGACAAGAAAATCAAAACTCTCAGAACAGATAATGGCGGAGAATTCACCTCAAAGGAATTTGAGGACTTTTGCAAAGAAGCTGGAATTAAAAGGGAACTAACTACTCCTTACAATCCCCAACAAAATGGGGTGGCTGAAAGGAAAAATAGAACAATCATGGAAGCTGTGAAGGCCATGATACATGACCAAGATCTTCCCATGTACTTATGGGCTGAAGCAACCAAGACAACAGTTTATGTGCAAAATAGATTATCTCACAGTGCTCTTGAATTCAAAACTCCAGAAGAAGTGTTTACAGGTAAGAAGCCTGAGGTAAGTCATCTTAAAATATTTGGGTGTCCTGTGTACATCCACATTCCAAAAGAAAAGAGAACCAAGTTGGATCCCTCAGGTAAGAAGGGAATGTTTGTTGGTTATTGTGAAACTTCCAAAGCCTTCAGAATCTACATACCAGGTTTCCATCATATAGAAATAAGTAGAGATGTAACCTTTGATGAGGAAGCAGCTCTCAAGAAATCCAGAAAGTGTCAACTTGAAGAAGTTTATGAAGAAGATTCATCACCCAGATATTCAGATACTGTTCACATCCCTGAAGAAGCTACACCAGAGGATCATGACATGCTGGAACCTCAAGAACCCCCTGTTGCAGAACCTTCCAGGAAAAGAAGACCAGCATGGGCTAGAGATATTATTCAAGGAGCTGAAAGATATGGAGCTCCTGAAGGCTCCACTAGAGAAAGAAAGAAACCAAAGCTAGTGTCCAACTATATGGCCTTAATGTGTGATCTTGTGGATCAACTACCTTCTAGCTATGAAGAGGCAGCTCAGAAGAAAGAATGGGTAGAAGCAATGACAGAAGAATATCAGTCAATAATGAAAAATGATGTTTGGGATATAGTTCCCAAGCCAAAAGATAAAAGTGTGGTTTCTTCCAAATGGATTTTTAAAATAAAACATGCCGCAGATGGAAGCATTGAAAAATACAAAGCAAGATTTGTAGCCAGAGGATTCTCTCAGAAGGAGGGAATTGACTATGAAGAAACATTTGCACTAGTTGCCAGGTATACTTCAATTAGAACTATTATGGCTCTTGCATCCATGATGAAGTGGAAATTACATCAAATGGATGTTAAGACAGCTTTTCTGAATGGTGTAATTGAAGAAGAAGTATACATAGAGCAACCTCAAGGGTTTGAGGTTAATGATGGAAGAACTCATGTATGCAAATTAAAGAAGGCACTATATGGGCTAAAACAAGCTCCAAGGGCTTGGTACGGAAGGATTGACAATTTCTTAACTAGAATGGGCTTTACCAAAAGTAAAGCTGACCCAAATCTTTATCTCAAGGTGATGGATGATGAACCAGTTATATTGTTGTTATATGTAGATGATATTTTCCTAACTGGAGATGAGAAACAGATTATTGAAAGCAAGAAGAAGCTTTCTTCAGAATTCGAGATGAAAGATCTCGGACTAATGCACTACTTCTTGGGTCTAGAAGTATGGCAAGAACCAAAAGGGATCTTTCTAAATCAAGGTAAGTACACTGTGGAGATTCTCAAAAGATTTGATATGTTGGAGTGTAAAGCCATGGCTACTCCCATGGACTCCAACTTAAAGTTATTAGTTAATGATTCATCAGAACTAGTGGACATAACTCTATATAGACAAATCATTGGATCATTGATGTATTTAACAAATACTAGGCCTGATATATGCTTTGCTGTAAATACCCTAATTCAATATCTAGTAGAACCTAGAAAGGTTCATTTAATAGCTGCAAAGCATATAATGAGGTACCTAAAAGGTACATTAGATTTTGGCCTTTTCTATCTTGGAGGTCATGAACTCAGATTATATGGTTACTCAGATTCTGATTGGGCATGTAGTGTCTCAGATAGAAAAAGTACCTCAGGTGGATGTTATGGTCTTGGCTCTACCATGATCTCATGGTTCAGCAAGAAACAATCAAGTGTGGCCCTCAGTACTGCTGAAGCTGAATATATAGCTGCCTGTTCTGCTAGCTGTGAAGCAGTATGGCTTCGGAAACTTTTATCTGGAGTGTTTGACTTAGAAATGGACCCCACTGTGATTATGTGTGATAATCAAAGCTGCATCAAGATGACTGAAAATCCTGTGTTTCATGATAAGTCAAAACACATAGAGATCTGTTACTTTTATATTCGAGATATGGTGCAGAAAGGAGCTATAAAGATAGAGTATATAAGCACTGAGGATCAAATTGCTGATATCTTGACCAAGCCTCTGTCTCGAGTAAAGTTTGAACACTTCCGAGACAAGCTTGGTGTAGTTCAGAAGAACCCTCCTCGAAAGGGGGAGTAGCACAGTATGAGACAGACAAGCCTATCTCATCAATGATGAGGTTACCTATTTTTCTGCACTTACTCACCTAGAATTATTTAGATTTAGGACTCGTATATTCTTTATTTTGATGGTTAGATGTATACATGCTCTTGATGATAGATGTATACATGCTAGATACTTTTGATGATAGATGCTCTTGATGATAGATGTATACATGCTAGATACTTTTGATGATAGATGCTTTTGATGATTAGATGTATACATGCTTTGATGATGATGATACATGTTGTGGTTATACATGTTGTGGTTATACATGCTTTGATGATGATGATACATGTTGTGGTTATACATGTTGTGGTTATACATGCTTTGATGATGATGATACATGTTGTGGTTATACATGTTGTGGTTATACATGCTTTGATGATGATGATACATGTTGTGGTTATACATTCTTTGATGATGATAATACATGTTGTGGTTATACATGTTATACATGTTGTGGTTATACATGTTTTGATGATGATGATACATGTTGTGGTTATACATGTTTTGATGATGATGATACATGTTGTGGTTATACATGTTCCACATGTTGTGGTTACATATGTTTTGATGATGATGATACATGTTGTGGTTATACATGTTTTGATGATGATGATACATGTTGTGATTATACATGCTTTTGATGTTGATGATACATGTTGTGGTGATACATGTTATGATAATGAAGGGATTGGATCATTCCTGGACTTCGGTCCGAAAGAAGAGCCGTAGACGTATGTCTTCGATAATGAAGGGATTGGATCATTCCTGGACTTCAGTCCGAAAGAAGAGCCGTAGACGTATGTCTTCGATAATGAAGGGATTGGATCATTCCTGGACTTCAGTCCGAAAGAAGAGCCGTAGACGTATGTCTTCGATAATGAAGGGATTGGATCATTCCTGGACTTCAGTCCGAAAGAAGAGCCGTAGACGTATGTCTTCGATAATGAAGGGATTGGATCATTCCTGGACTTCAGTCCGAAAGAAGAGCCGTAGACGTATGTCTTCGATAATGAGGGGATTGGATCATTCCTGGACTTCAGTCCGAAAGAAGAGCCGTAGACGTATGTCTTCGAGAATGAAGTCCTTGGTGGACGGTTGAGGATTAAGTCATCCTTGGACGTAGGTCCTAAAATCACGGTTAAGGGATTGGATCATTCCTGGACTTCAGTCCGAAAGAAGAGCCGTAGACGTATGTCTTCGATAATGAAGGGATTGGATCATTCCTGGACTTCAGTCCGAAAGAAGAGCCGTAGACGTATGTCTTCGAGAATGAAGTCCTTGGTGGACGGTTGAGGATTAAGTCATCCTTGGACGTAGGTCCTAAAATCACGGTGAAGGATTGGATCATCCTTGGACTTTGGTCCTGTAAACTGAGCCGTAGACATGAGGTCTCCGAGAACATGATAGGACTGGATCGTCCCTGGACTTCGGTTCAAAAGGTACATGACTGGTTTACATCATTCCTTGATGATGACGATGTTCGTGTAATGACGATGACGATGTTCGTGTAATGACGATGCTGATGATCATGCTGATGATCGTGTGATGATGATGACGATGATCGTGTGATGACGATGCTGATGATCGTGTGATGACGATGCTGATGATCATGCTGATGATCGTGTGATGACGATGACGATGATCGTGTGATGATGATGCTGATGATCGTGTGATGACGATGCCGATGATCGTGTGATGATGATGCTGATGATCGTGTGATGACGATGCTGATGATCATGTGATGACGATGTTGATGATCGTGTGGCGATGATGATGATGATTGTGTGATGACGATGCTAATGATCGTATGACGATGCTGATGACGATGTTGATGTTCCAGTAACTAGTCAAGTTACTGATGATGATGAATTGAAGAAAGCTTCCGATGATATATAGATGATGTAGTAAATGACTCCTTGCTCCTACAGATGTTGTTATAATATCCTTCTCGTTAAGGGGGAGTGTTGAATATTGTAACTTCTAAGAATATTATATTTGTACATTATTTATTCCGGAGATGTTTCATTCCTCCGAGGTAATCCTACTATGTATCTGGAGATGTTTATTCCTCCAGGGTTTGATATTAACTAGGGTTATTAGACCCACCATGTGTGGGTTGGCCCTGTAGTTATATTTTAGGGGTTATTAGACTTCTCCAGGTGAGGTCGGCCCCAACAGGTCTTTTAGTCAGTTGAGAGTCAAGTATAAATAGAGGAGGTGAACTCCTCATTAGATCACTCACTCACTTGTGGAAGAGTGCGCACTTGTCTGGGAGATCAGCTAAGGAGACAAAGGAAGGAGGAGCACATCTTGTATTTTGGTTGATCATCTTATTGAGGAAAGCTTTACTGGGTTTTCTACCCCATGAGGGTTTCCCAGGATATATTGTGTGTCTATCTTGTGATTATGCTTCTTTCAGTGATCTTGCTTGGTTATTTGGTTTAAACTTAACACTAAGTCCCGAACTTGGATACATAGTGTGAGGGATACTTTTCTCAAGTCATGTGTAATTCTTCAAGGTATTATTCATGGTTCTAGATGCATCAATGATTTCTTTATGGCTAAAGGCATGGTCTTCTTCATTGGAATTTAATTCCCAAGGCCCTGAGACACCTACATACTACTTAAAACTAACTAATTGCAACAATATCCTCAATCATAGGCCAATGATACTCTTAGTAGGCCATGTGTGGTTGTGGAGGAAACCTTATTATACCTATATGGCTATAAGATTAATTTAGGGATTGAGCTTTAGGCCTCCTGCACTGACCATGTCTAGGGCCCCAAAGCCACAAAAACTGGATCCATAGTGTACCGTGGATACCCATACAAAGTCATGCATGGCGATTTGAGGCATTGGTCATGGCTCTGCCTCAATTATTTCCTTAGGGAAAAAGTTGTGGATTTGTTCCCTGGTACATCATTCCCAAGGCCGTAATACATGTACATACTACTCAAAACCACCTAATGGCATCGAAATCCTTAATACTTATAATCAAATGGTTCCCTCAAGAGGCCATGTGTGGTAGATGGATTCAACCTTCTTATCCTTGGATTGCTAGAATATTAATTTAGGGCCCGAGGTTTTGGTCTCCTCCCATGAACATGTCAAAGACCTATGTCCCCAAGACTTGGTTACAAAGCACCATGGATCCCACTGCAATTCATGTGACCTGCATTGAGGCATTGTTAATTGATGTGGATGCCTCAATGGTTTCTTTAGGGGAAAGGTTATGGTCATCTTCATTATAACATCATTCCTAAGGCCTTAACACATTTATATATTTCCTAAAACTACCTAGTGGCATTGACATCCTAAATCATAGGCCAATGATACCATCAAGATGCCATTTGTGGTTGGTGGAGGAAACCTCCTTATCCATAGATGGATATAAGATTCATTTAGGGCATGAGATTCAAGTCTCCTCCAATAAGCATGTCTAAGGCCAAAAGTCCCAAAATTTTATACATGGTGGGCAATGGATATGTTTTTGAAGTCATGCGTCATTCCTTGAGAAATTTTTCATGGCTTTATATGTCTCAATGGTTTATTTAGGTCCAAGGGAATGGTATTTTTCCTTAGAAAATCATTCCAAAGGTCTAGATCCACCCACATACTACTTAAATCCACATAATGGCATCACGATCCTCAATCATAGGCTAATGATAACCTCAGAAGGGCATGTGTGGTTGGTACAGAAAACCTTCTTACTCCTATATGGCTAGAATATTCGATTAGGTCCCAATATTTAGGTCTCCTACACTAACCATGAGTAAGTCTCTAAGGCTACAAAACCTAGATACATAGTGTTGTTGATACCACTACAAATTCATGTGTGGTGGTTTGGGGTATTCTTCATGGATTTGGATTCCTTAATGATTTCTTAAATGCCAAACACATGGTTTGCATGCCTGGAATATCACTCCAAATTCCCTAAGACGTGTAAACACTACTCAACACTACATAATGGCATTGACATCCTCAATTGTGAGGAAATGATAATATCAGGATCCTATATGCGCTTGGTGGAGGAAGTTGTCGTATCCCTATTTGGATAGAATATTGCTTTAGTTCCTAAATTTCAAGTCTCATCCCTTTAACATTTCTAAGGACCCAATTCCCTAAGACTTGGACACATAACACCATGAATAACACTTCTAAATCATGTGTATAGTGATTTGAGGCATTGTAAATGGCTCTATATTCCTTAATGGTTTCTTTAGGTCCAAAGGCATGGTATTATTCTACCATTCATCATTCCTAAGACCCTAAGGCATGTACACATTTCTCAAGGCCACCTAATGGAACCGATATCCTCAACCATAGGTCAATGACACACTTAGGAGGTGATTTATGGTTGGTGGAGGAAAGCTTCCTAACCATGGATGGATAGAAGCTTCCTTTATGTCCCAAGGTTTAGTTCTCCTTCATTGACCATGTCAAAGGCCCCAAGGCCATAAGACTTAGAAACATAGTGGCATGTATACCATTGTGAAGTCATGTGTGGTGCTTTGAGGAATTGTTCATGGATTTGGATGCTTCAACAATATTCTTGGCAATAAAGGCATGGTCCATTGACCATGCAGAGGGCCCTAAGGCCACAATACATAGATATAGAGTTCCATGGATACTCCTACAAATTCATGCATGGTTCTTTGAGGAATTTTCCATGGCTTTGGATACCTCAAGGGTTTATGTTATGAAACAAATTCCCCAAAAGAGCATAAAAAAATCGAAAAGAGTAGTCCATGCCTTAATAATGAAGAAAATAGATGAATAGAAAGCCTCTTTGAGGGGGGAACCTCCTTATACAATGTACTAAGTACACAAGACAAGACATGATGAGATGATTCAAATGAAAATTTCTCCTTCATATATATATGAGACAAAGAGGTACGATTACAGCTAATGGATGCAAGCATACATAAATAATATAATAATAGTAATGACAATTACCACTAATAGAGCCAAGACAACATCAATAATATGTAATGTGCCACAATATAGGGGGCAATGTGCTAACATTCAAGGATTAACATACCTCCTCTTTAGACAAGTGATGTCCTCAACGCTTGGTTAGTTATGGATGCTTATATATGAAGGACTCATCTTTCCATGTCAAATATTCAATTAGTAAGTTCTTACACTTGATGAGGTACTTAGTAATAGCTTGATTGGATAGTTGTTTGGTGTTTGTTTAACTAATTTGTTTAGGTTTGAATATGACTTTTCATTCTTCATTAAGCTCTGGAAAGATAGTTTGAACTGGGCTCTTGTCTCCTATTACTTTATTTAAGTAAGAAACATGAAAAACTTGGTGTACCCTTGAGGATGAAGGGAGCTGCAATTTGTAATCCATAGTACCAATCTTCGGAAACACTTTATAAGAACCATATTACTTGGGTGCTAATTTATTATAATTAATCAGTTTCTTGAGGGACATTTGTTTGTAAGGTTGCAACCTCAGAAATAGAAAATCCTCTTCTTCAAAATTCCTTTCATTACGATGCTGATATGCTTGTTGTTTCATCCTATTTTTTGACATAGCTAGGTTGTCCTTCTGTAACTAGAGAACTTCTTGCTAGTGCTCTAGGTCATCTTCCACAACTTGAACTTTATATTTTCCTTTTAAGGGAGATGTGAGATATGGAGGATTGCACCCATAAAGTGCCATAAATGGACACATTTTTTATGATGTATGGAAGGAAGTATTGAACCACCATTCTACCAAAGAAAACCATTTCACCCAATGTGTTTTTTTATCAGATGCAAAGCAACAAAAATATCATTCCAAACATTTGTTCACTATCTTAGTTTTCCCATCAGATTGAGGATGATAAGGTGAATTGTGAGCCAACTCGGTACCCAAACAAGAAAATAATTCAGTCAAAAATTTCTAGTGGAAATTGAATCTCTATCACTTACAATAATCTTTGGGTTTCCATGTAACTTCTGAACTATTTCCATGAAGGTTGCAGCAACTATACTTGCATTAAAAGGGTGAGAGAGTGCACAACAGTGTGTATACTTTGTGAGTCTATCAACAACCACAATAATAACATTATTTCCTCTTGACATGGGTTGAGCTATGATAAAATCCATTGAGATTTCCTCCCAACTCTAACAAAGTATTTCTAATGGTCGTAAAATACCTTGGGTCTTAACTATTTCAAACTCATTTTGTTGGAAAACCAAACATTATTCCATGAACCTTTGAACATCAGATTTAAGGCCTTCCCAAAAAAATCCTTCTTGAACCTATGGTATGTTTTTGGGAATCTTGGGTACCCACCTATAGGAGAGGTGTGTAATTACAAAAGAATCTCTTGTTTGAGTTGGGAGTTCTTACATATATATAACTGATTCTTATATCATAGTGAATAATTTTTCCACACAAAAGTATCTGATACACTCAGATCCTTTTGTATCTTTTGAAAGACAATCCACACAGATAGGTATTTCTTCCATTCTTCCCTTACTATTACTACCCAATCAGGTTGTATAATCAAAATCACACAAAGTAATGCATCAACATCCTCATATTTTTTGGAGAGTGCATCTGCCGCCACATTGTTTTTCCCTTTTTATATATGATTTCAAAATCATATCCCAACATCTTGGTTACCCATTTTGTTTCTCTTCTAAATATATTGTATGTTCCAAGAAGTATTTAAGACTATCATGATCTACTTTTACCTTGAAGTGCATAGCTATTAGGTAAGGACACCATTGCTTATGTGCATGTAGTATTTCCATCATTTCCTTACCATAAATAAGTTTCTGTAATTTTTTTCCCTTGATTGGTCAACTTTCAAAAGTAAGAGTTTGTCATTCTTACATTAGAGTTCATCACCGATTCCATTTATTGAGGCATAACATTCCACAATGAATGCTTTTGTGATTTCTAGTGTGATAAAAACAAGATCTTTGCACATTGCTTCTTTAAGTTGTTCAAAATCTTGCGTTTCCTATGGAGTCCAAGAAAATGCTTCCTTCAAATATGTTGTTAAAGGTTTTGCTATTCTTCCATAGTTCCGAACAAACTTGCATTAGTACCCTATCAAACCTAAGAATCCTGTAAGATTCTTAAAGGTTTTGGGAATCAACTAGTCCATCATGGCTTTAATTTTTTTACAGTCTACCTTGACACCTTCATGAGATCCAATATAACCCAAATAGTATAGCTCCTTTACCCCAAAGAAACATTTGGAAGGTTTTACATATATGTGTTGCTCCTTTGGTAGTTGTAGCACCCTGTCAACATGTTGAACATGTTTTTCCCAAGACTTGCTATAGATTAGTATATCATCAAAAAATACTAACACATGTTTTCTAAGGAAGGGCTTGAAAATGGAATTCATCAAACGTTGAAATGTGGAAGGTGCATTCGTAAGGCCAAAAGGAATGACCATAAATTCATAATGAACTTCATGAGTTCTGAATTTTTTTTTTGGGATGTCTTATTCATTCATTCTAATTTGACGATACCCTCACTGGAGATCCAACTTTGTGAAGTAAACTTCTCGATGTAGCTCATATAACAATTCATCAATGAAAAGAATGGGAAACTTATCTTTAATTGTGATCTTGTTAATCCCTCTATAATCTCATAACATAGGCCATGAGCCCTCCTTTTTGTCTACAATTACCACTGGTGCAGAGTTAGAACTTTGGCTAGGCCTAATTATGCCAGGCTCTAACATTTCTTCAACCGTACACTCAATTTCACTCTTATAGCCATATGGGTATCTATAAGGTCTCATTTTAGGTGGAACACTTCCTGGAATTAATTGAATAGCATGATCGAAATATTTAGTATGTGGAATACCTATTGGAATATCTTAAAATAATTTGGAGTGCTTATCAATGACCCTTTGGAGATCAAGGGGAATAGGAGGCTTAGATTTTTGAACATCTAGTGAGCATAATTGTGTAATTACACCTTGATGTCCCCTTTTTGACAATTTTTCCATACAATTGAAGCTTATCACCTTGCTTGTATTCCCTGTGATACACCCATTAATTCAAATTATTTTCCTTCCCATGAAAATTTCATGAAATTTCTTGAAAATTAAAAGACATTGTTCCCAATGGTTGTAACCACTCGAACAACATCATCACCACCCATTGAGATAGCAATCATTGGACTATTCAATACATATCCCCTCATAGTAATATTGATATTATGAAATTTCCCTAAGAAATTGATAGTTCCTCCATCTACAATCATTACTTCAAACTTTGGTGCTGGATAAGCAAAGCAATTGAGAACTTTGGCTAATTTACAATGAAAGAAATTATGAGTATTACAATAATCAATCAACATAATTACCTTTTTCTTTTTTATTACAAAATATGGTGGAAGTAATCTCTTCATAAGTAATCTCTTCTATTTCTTCAGTTGGAGATGGTTCCCATTCTTTTGCTTCTTCCTCTTCACAATCTACGTAGAATAATTTCTTCTCAACGCACTTATGTCTCGTACTATACTTGTTGGCGCAATTTAAACATATAATTTTTTCTCTTCTTTCATCTGGTTGTTGAGGTCTCAACCTTTGAGGTGGGTTAGAAGAAGGAACATTATTATCTCTATATGTCTTGGAGGTGGCCCTTCTAGTAGTAATCTCCATATTTTTAATTTCAAGTTTCCTTTCCAACATGAAATACTTCTCTAATAATGTTGGTTCAGAGAGGCGCACCTCATGTTGGATGTTATCCTTCAATATTCCAATAAAGAGATCCAACAATTTATCATTTGGTATTTCCTCCACTCCGAGACTCAACTTTTGAAACCGTTGACTATGCTCGCTTATTGGACCCCTTTTCCTTATATTTATCAATTGGGTAAAGAAGTGATTGCTCCTAACATCGATATTATATGCTATCAATTCTTCTATAAAAAAGGACCAAGAGATAATGGATTCATTTTTGTGTTCACAAATCCATTAGTACCACACAAACTGCTTAGGTTGAAAATATAAAGATGCAATAGGTACATTTTAGAGATTTGGAAACTCGTGTATATCAAATAATTGCTCCATTTGGAATATCCATGTTATGGGGTCCTTGCCATCAAACTTCATTATGTCAAACTTGGGAATTTGGATACCCCTTGGTGACCTTCCATCATTAATTCCATTATTAGAACCAAATACTCTTGAAGTATGCTTATTAATGGAAGGTTGATCAACATGGACACTATCCTTATCTTCTTGAGTAGCATGGGACACATCTTCACCTTTAGTTTCATTTTCCTTTGGATTTTGTATGAGCTTAACAATCCTTTCCATTTATTACATCCTCTTATTCTATAAATTAAGTAAATAAACCATTCTCATAGTTCCTTTAATCATATCTTCCAACTTTGACACCCAAAAGATAGGTCTTCACTTTCATTGAAGGTTAGGGATGAATCCTCTAGTGGTTTGATTAGAGTGTGAATTTTTCCACCACCTTTTGATGCCATGTCTAAGAATAAAAATAGATATCTATAATATTTATTTGACCATTGATATTGCCGAAAATATATCCTTCTACTAAAATTTATTCACATTTAAAATGACATACCTTTTTCAATCCTTGATTTCGAGAATGATTCGCTCACAGACTTTCCAATCGAGGTCACTCTAAAATTTCATCCCTTCTAAGCCTGAATTCTTGGTTTGTGGTATCCTGATATGTCCTGTTTCTAATTCCATAGGTTTCATTGAATTTGGATGTGTTAGAAAAAAGTTGTGAAAATTTTCCCAACACTTGTTATTTTTGTCGTTTTCATAAGAGCGAGAGTGTACAACCTTCCAAGTGTCCAATTTTTCAATTATGATTCTGAAATTGATAAAAAAAGTTAGTTTGGTCCATTTTATTTATGATGCAACAGGTCTCACTCAATTTGGATCTCACATGCTTCATATATAACCATTTTTCTGAGAACGTTTGTTTATGGCCAAAACATTGTGCATGCAAAGATGTGGTAATCTATGTGCTGGTTTGGAAGGAAACAAACCTATAGAAAAGGAATGCATGCACATTCTTGTGAACATGTACATGTTCTTACATGAGAGCATTCGTGAAGTCCCCATTTCCACTTTTGAGGCCATCAAATTTGTGCGAGCACCCTCTTACATGAAATTATTTTTACAAGCATGACAAAATACTTCATCATCTACAATACTCTTACTTGAATGTCAAGTTTAAAATTCCTCATCACTATTCTCACTAGGTTGTCATCACTAATAAACATGAAAAGTCATAAATGGAAAATACCACAAAATGCTTGAAGAACATGATTTTTTTTTAATGTCTTTATATTCCTCACAAATAGACCTCTAAAAAGGAAAATAAAAATTAAAAGAAAACAATGTAAACTAAATAAACCCTTTGATCGGAGTGGCATGTTATAGTTAACTCAACATTCCAACTTCAACACTAAGATAACAACTCAACTTTAAGACTTTGGGAAGTAGAAAAAGTTGGGATGACAAATTTCTACAAAATCATGTAGGGCTTATTGCAAACTCGATGCATTGCTAGTCCAAAATGGTTCTAAACACAAATCAATGGTTTTAAGACTAATTTCCCAAGGAAATTAGACCATTAGAGAGGCTTATATAAAAGATTGAAGACAATGCAAATATAAAAGGAATTGAATGAGACAAAAGAGAGGAAAATAATAATTAAATATTGTTGGGAATAGGATCATAAATCAATAAAAATCCAAATCTATGTGGAAATAAAACATAGAAGAATAGAATAGAAGAGAGACAATGATATACACGGTTTAATCAATCTGGTATATGTCCACCGAGAAAAATCCAATCCTTCCTTTATTCCATCCAAAAAAATGAAGAGATAAAACCTACAACACATCCACTACAACCTCCTTTCTACTCTCTAACAGTATCCTCTCTCAATCCCAAATCTCTCTCAGAATGCCTAGCCATAATACAATGCCTCATGAAAAGGAGGGTTACCTTCTTAGGAAAAATGGTCACCAACAAAATCTCTCTCACAATACCTAGCCATAATGCAATGCCTCATGAAAAGGAGGGTTACCTTCTTAGGAAAAATGGTCACCAACAAAAGCTCTCTCACAATACCTAGCCATAATGCAATGCCTCATGAAAAGGAGGGTTACCTTCTTAGGAAAAATGGTCACCAACATAAATTATACCGTCGTATTTATGACCTAATGGTGAATGGTCCACACTAACTACAAAATTACAATATTTTAAAAGGTAGTTTTCCAAAAAAAAAAAATCATAGGCACTACCCTCGAACCCTCCCTAGGGGGGATCCAAGATATGTCATTGCACGTCCTTGCCCCCTTCCAAGGACCCCTTCACAGCACAAGTGGGGGGGGGAGACCCATAGAACCATTTGTTTGGAACTCGGGTCAAAGCATGGATTAAATAAGACCCTTGAATAGGGAAGATAAATAGGCTCCACAACCAACAAATGAATACAAAAAATATATATTAGAGGGAATGGGAGTTGAACTTTCACTATCAAATGGAATTTTGATTTTTGCATGCCAAGAGGGGAGAATGCCAACAAAGTTGCATTGTAACTAGAAATTTATGGAGTAGAGAACTCAAAAACCAATAAATATTATTTTTATGATTTGGGTTTCCATAAATAATGTCTCTAATGTGCTATGATTTCATAGCATCTGTAATGTTATTTTGTTGAGTTAGCTTGCTTATATGTTTTAGTGGAGCTTCTCTTTGATGTCAATGGATCATAGTTAATGGTGAGGGTGTGATCACGGAAATTTTTAAGAAACCCCCAAAATTTCTATGTATAATAAATGGGCGAATCCCCATGCATAAAGGAAAATATTGAGGCTATTTTATCAATGTTATATCAAATCTCTCATTGAATTATATAATCTTTTAAAATCTTGGAAAATATTTTACTAAATCATAAAACCTTGTAAAATCTTGGCAAATCTTTCACTAAATTATAAAACCTTCTGAATCTTTTACTAAATTATAAAATCTTTTGAAGTCTTGGTGTATTTTTTGATAAAATATAAAACCATATATAGTAATAGGAAAACATATACAAAAAATACTAAATAGGAGATAAATCTTAATAAACCATCACATAACAATCCCTCTTTTGTACATAGATTGGTACCTCACTCAAACTATCACAATACACATAAATTCACCATACTCTAGGGATATTCTTCGAAAACAACAATGAAATTTTTCATCACCACGAAAAATATAATCAATGTTAAAATGAGGTCCCACCAACACCTTGATCCTCATTTAGCTTTGATGAGTCAAGTTTTCAGGGATTTGATAACCTTTTTTTCCAGCAGCCAAACTCAAGCAATGGTGATGAAACATACTCATTTGTGGGGGAAAATGTTTTACTTTAATTATTTAATGGAATTGTTTTATGATTATTCCTGGATGTTAAAATGCGTATCAAATAAACTAATTATATGGAAACCAAGCGTGATTGAGCAGGTTCAAGGTCATTCAAGGATGGACGTGTAGAAGACTAAAGGATCACCAAGCTCGGCGCCCTGTTTCTTGATTTATAGAGGACGCACTCCCACTTTCAAGAATAATCGGCATTTTGACAATCAGTTAGGATTAACATTAAATCATATAAATATGGACCTCTCAGGTAGCGAGAGGCCCCTGCTGTTATTTTGAGAAAAACATTGTTTTAACGTTTTCTGCCCTATCGATACTGCGAAGTACAGACCTTTGTTTTGACATGGATTTTATATTTTAATAAGAGATTGATGATTAATTCCAGCCAGCGTTTCTAAGTTTTTATTCTCTCCTGAGTACGGGTTGGGTAGGGCCCCTCCAACACATAGGTCAGGAGATTCCTATTTGCAGATATTTTTCCAAGTATGCGTTTGACATTGATGAACAGTTCTATTACATATGGGAGCGTTTGAATGATTCATTATTTCTGTAGTAGTTTATAATACATTTTGTAGTACAGCAGAATAGTTTCAGTAGTCCTGTAGGTTCTTTCTTTCAACGCATATTTGAATCAACGATTGCATGTGTATCAGCTTTGCTTTCAATACCATGGTTTATATCTGAGGTTTTTGACTATTTCTCATCGTGATCAATTTCTTTAGTAGTAGATGGATCACTTGAAACGATTGCACTTCAATTTTAGTCTTGGGATTTAAAATGGTTTAGATCAGAATTCTAGTTTTAGGCATAAAATAACTACAGACCTTGTTTTCCCCAATCTTAGAATAGATCTGTTATGGCAGGTTCATTTGTAGATTTATTATTCTGCATTAAGTAATTTTATAAGATCGTTCCCTTTACTCTCAGCATTTTGATTATTTAAGATAGATTTATTGCTTTATTTCTTAGAACAGATTTACTGCTTTTGGTACCTTTATTTCTTAGAACAGATTTACTGCTTTCAGCACTTTAATTCTTTTAATTAGATTTATTGCTTTCCAATATTTAATTCCATAGCATAATCAGATTTCATATTTAGTAGACAACCTTTAGAACATCGATACCGACATCCAACTATGACAAGAGATTATCCTATAAGAGCACAGATAGTGCATGCATCTCTAAAGTTTGTACGTTCCCCAGGTTGACATTTAAAGTAGGCTCTTGGTATAGCTGCCCTCATTAGGCATCGACATTGGGAGCTCACCACTTTTTGGTGCCGTTGTCAGGGAGGCGCTAAATCATTTAGGAGACATCACCTAAAAACCACAAAAAGAAAACAAAAATTACATAAAACAAAAACATAAATACTTTTTTACCAATGAATGTCTCGTCGGCAAAGGGATAGGTTTGGCTGCTTTCTGCCCAAGCATTCCATGAGCAACAACGGTAATAACAGTTCTAACCATTCTCAGTTTGAATTTCTACACTCTGAAAACAAAACTGACTCCACATACGATCCAAATAGAAGCAACTTCACTACCAGTTCTAGCTCAAACACCTCAATGGCAAATGAAGGGGAAGAACCTAGGGAGCTTTTCACTTTTCCCATTAACGTACCTCTTGGAGATGCCAGAATGAAGAACATCAATCCTAATAATCTGCCAAAATTTCATGGGTTGACTTCAAAAGATCCTAACACATTCCTGTTTGAATTTGAGGTAGTTTGTAGATCATTTGATTACACTACTGATGCACAAAAGCTTAGGCTTTTTCCTTCCACACTGAAAGACCTATCACTTCGGTGGTTCATGAGCCTTGAACGAAATAGTATCTTTAGCTGAGATCAAATGAAACAGTCATTCTTAGAAAAATATAGGGACTACTGCAAGGACAACGATACTAGGGATGAAATCTTTAGGATGCAACAAGGAGACAGAGAGTCATTAGAAGATTATGCCCAAAGATTTCAACTCAGCTACAAACGAGCCAGCCATTGCACATTGGATCCTAAATCACTAAAGCTTGTCTTTCTTAGAGGTGTAAAGGAGGATAATTTTGAAGTCTTAAATCTCCTTGGAGATGGAGATATATTCCAAAAATATTTTGACCAGATCCTGCAAATCTTCAAAAACTACTCAAGATCTAGGAAAACTAAGAATGGAACGAGGGATACACATACAACCACTGGTGGATCATCATCCTCAACACCAACACTTACAAAATCTAATTTAGGAAACCTGCTGGATGACATGAAAACTGACATACTGCAATCCCTAGCCATGCAACTTGATGCTCTTCAAATAAAAAAGAAACAGGATGAAATTAACCAAGCCTTGGCAGTATTTTGTCCTCATTGTAGAAAGAAGCATGAGAAGGGGTAGTGCACCTTGAACACAATAGAAGTATGTGGTATCTACACCGATGACCATTCCACTGATAAATGGCCCCTCTTACCCTCATGTAAGGCAGCTATTCAAGACCCAACAGCTGAAGGAACTGTAGAACATCTCTGTTTTATAAATCAGAGGAGGAATAATTTTGTTAGGCCATATCAGCAGAGCAAACAAACTTACTATAATCAAGGATAGCCAAATTGGAACTCTGCACCGACTCCATGGCAAGCACAGCCAAATCAAAACCAATGGAAACAAAACCAGCAAGCATATCAACCATCCTATCAATAGCCATATTATCCACCATCGTATCCTCAATACCCCCCACCTTTTCCATCCACCACAAATTATGCAAACCAGTACCCCCATCCATCAAATTGGAGGGCACCATTACAACAACCACTCATTATGCCACCCCCACAACCTCAACCACCCCCCAGACCTCCACCTATTCCAGCCCAACCAATTCCAAATCCTAATAATAATAGACCCCCACAACAGCAGCAGGCTTATAACACTGATATCACACAATTCCCAACTTATGTTGTAGACACCATAGAAATAAATGAAATAAACCTATGATTTGGAAAAACCTTGCAGAATACATCCCCACACAACATCCAAAAACCTGTACCTGAAGCTCAAGACCACACATCAGAACCCTATGTTTAGCATCCTAATGAACCAGAACTTCCCGAGGACGAAACCCAACCACTTCCACGCAACAGAAATCCCCCATTTCCAGAAAAACTTGTCCAGAATACAAAAGAAGAGGAAGAGAATACAATCTTAAACGAATTCAAACACCTAAACATCCAAATCCTGATTTTACAAGCCATAAGGGATGTGCTCATCTGCAACAAATTCATTAGAGAAAATTGCCTAAAGAAGCCAGGAAAGAGGAAGCGTGACCCACCAACTATTAATGTAGTGGGACAATTGGCCGATTTGATGCTAGGTGTCATAATAAATCCTAAATATCTTGATCCTAGTAGTCATGTAGTAAATGTTACCATAAATAACAAACAAATAAATAAAATCTTAATCGATTTAGGAGTTGCGATCAATGTCATGACTAAGGAAACCATGTTATACCTGGGACTCCAATCAATGGTAAGACCAACCACAATAGTACTCCAACTAGCAGACACATCCACTGTGAAGCCCAAAGGAATGCTAGAAGACATTACGATCAATATCGAGTCCTGGGAATACCCAGCTGATTTTATAATAATCGAAATCAAAAGAAAACTTAGTGTCTATCCAATTATCCTAGGTAGACCTTGGTTAGCACTGTGGATGCTTACATAGGTTGCCGATCAGGAAATATGACAATCACCAATGGACATACCAGGAAGAAAATCACAATATACCCAATATCAATGAAGTCCTGAGAGTTAGAATATCAAAAGTGGACTAATGATTACCAGAACACACCAAATCACAACCTCCGACCTATCCTAACAATTGATGCTGCAATATCTTTAAAAGCAGTAGATGAAGATGGCCATATAGATAGATTTATACAAAATATATCTCCTAACAATCATGTTATTCAAGAATTTTTTTCAACAGAAACAGGTGAAAGTTCAAAACAGAACACGGATGACTTATGGACAGAAGTACTGCCAGAACATATTGAGAAGGTAAAAGTCGTGGAAATTGACCCTGGCAAAACAGTCAACATAAATTCCAATTTAGAACCGGAGCAAGAAGAGAAATTGATGAAGATACTAACACAACAAAGTAAAGCATTTGCATGGACATATGCAAATATGAAAGGAATACATCCTGATATATGCAAACACTACATTTACATCAAAGAAGGTTCTACTCCCATCATGCAACCACAAAGAAGGTTGAACCCTGCACTAAAAGACATAGTCAAAGTGGAATTACAAAATTTATTAGACGTAGGGTTCATCTATCCAATATTTGATAGTGAGTGGGTCTCACTACTAGTCATAGTGCCCAAAAAAGGAGGCAAATGGAGAATTTGTGTGGACTACAGGGAGCTGAATAAAGCAACAAAGAAAGATCATTTTCCACTTCCATTTATAGACCAAGTACTAGATACATTATCTGGAAACAAGTACTTTTCATTCTTAGACGGTTTCAGTGGTTACAACCAAATTTCAATACACCCAGCTGATCAAGATAAGACGACCTTCACATGCCCATGGGGAAATTACGCCTATAAGGTCCTACCCTTTAGTCTATGTAACGCCCCAACAAAATTTCAAAGAGCCATACTGAGTATTTTCTCTGATTTTCTAAATAACAAAATGGAAGTATTCATGGATGATTTCACACCTTATGGACAGAGCTTTGAGCAAGCATTGAAAAATCTTGAATTAGTATTAAAAAAATGTATTGAAATGAGCTTGTGCCTAAGCAATGACAAATGCAGGATGTTAATGGAAGAAGGAATTGTTCTACGACATCATATATCACAAAGAGGTATAGAGGTGGATCAAGCCAAAGTATCAGTAATCAAGACACTGGCCCCACCTATCAAACAAAGAGATGTGAGAAGCTTCCTTGGACAGACAGGGTACTACAAAAGGTTTATTGAGAATTATAGCAGAATTGTTGCCCCCATGTTTGCACTTCTCACAAAAGACAATGAGTTCATATGGACAAGCAACTGCATGTCAGCCTTTGAAAGTCTTAAACAGAAAACCATCACAGCACCAATACTTCAAGGACCAAACTAGGAAATTCCATTTCACATTCACACCGATGCATCAGATAAAGCCATCGGATCTGTGCTTGGGCAAGAACAAGACAAGAAACCCTATGCCATATACTATATAAGAAAAAATTTGGCTGGGGCAGAACTCAACTACACAGTCACAGAGAAGGAATTTCTAGCAGTCATACATGCAATCAATAAATCCAAGCATTACATTACAGGATACCAAAGTTTTATCCATACTGACCACTCAGCGATCAGATATCTTATGAACAAGCCTAATACCAGTGCAAGGATTATTCGATGGATGCTACTTCTACAAGAATTCGACGTCACTATAATAGATAAACCAGGAAAGCATGATGTCCTAGCAAACTTTTTGTCAAGAGTAACACATGGGAAAGATAATGAATTGGTCCACGATAACTTCCCTGATGAGCACCTTTTTGCCATATCAATAAAAAGCCCATGGTTTGCTGACATAGCAAACTATTTGGTATCCGGGAAGTTTCCAGAACATTACAGTTATAAAGAAAGGACAAAAGTAATAAGACAAAGTGCCACATATACATGGATAGAGGGCATGCTTTTTAAACAGGGACCAGATCAAGTACTTAGAAGGTGCATTAGAGAAGATGAGGTACATGACATAATGCATGCCACCCACAATGAACTATGTGGAGGACACTACGCTGCAAAAAGGACAGCCTACAAGATCTTGCAAACAGGCTATTATTGGCCAACACTCCACAAAGATGCTTATGAGTATGTGTCCCATTGTGACGATTGCTAGAGAATGGGAAAATCGACGCAAAAACAAGAAATGCCACTACATCCACAAATCTCTTTAGAGGCATTCGATAAGTGGGGATTCGATTTTGTTGGCCCATTCAACCCACAGTCCAATCAGAAGAGCTACATCCTTGTATGTACTGATTACCTTACAAAATGGACAGAGGTAGCAGCACTGGCTGCTGCAAATGAAACCAGTGTGGCCAAATTCTTTATTGAGCAGATCTTTCATAGATTTGGGGTGCCAAGAGAAGTAGTTTCTGATCAAGGACCACAAATCACATCAAATTTAATTAAAGACTTGATGAAAAGAAACAATGTAAAGCACAGACAGTCATCCTCCTACCACCCTCAAGGAAATGGTCAAGCTGAGGTAACCAACAGGGAATTAGAGAGAATCTTGACAAAAACTGTCCAAATTCACAAAAGGGATTGGGCTGACAGACTTAGTGAAGCAGTCTAGGCTTACAATACTACATGGAAAACAACAACAAGATTCACACCTTATGAACTGGTCGATGGGAAAAAGGTCATGCTACCAATCGAATTTGAAGTAAAAACATTAAGAATTGTAGCCGATCTAAATATGAACCTATTAGACATTCAAAAAGAACACATGCTACAACTAAATCAACTGGATGAACACCGCCAACAAGCACTTACACATACTGAAATCAGCCAACAACAAAGAAAGAAATGGCACAACATTTGAAGGATAAGACATTCAACGAAGGTGATTGGGCACTACTCTACGACTCCAGATTTCACACATTCAAAGGAAAGATAACCACTAGATGGCTTGGACCTTACATTATACAGAAAATTTATGACAATGGCACTGTGAGAATTATTACAATTGATGATGATGAGTTCCCCATAATAGTGAATGGGCATCGCCTAAAAATATACAAAAAACCACAGTCCAAAGAAGAATTCACACAAGTACTCTACCAGCAACAATTGATGCCGATAGAGCATGCTACAAATCAATGAAGTTCAATGCATATCATGAAAAAAAAAGAAAAAACAGAGAAAAATAATAAAAAAAGAGAAAAAAAGAAAAAATAGAAAATAGAAAAAAGCAAAAAAACAACACACAAAAGGTAACAGAAAATTTACAGGGCATCGACCACAATTCAATCGAGGCTTCCATCTATTCAAGCGAGCCAGCAAAATAATTCAAGTGAGGATGTCACCTATTCAAGAGAGCCAGCAAAAATTTGTACAACTATGGACACTCTACAATATCACCACAAAAAGCTACCAACTATTCAAGCGAGCCTGCAAAATAATTCAATCGAGGGTGCCAACTATTCAAGAGAGCCTGCAAAACGATTCGAGCAATGCTGCCATGTATTCAAGATCGCCAGTCACATACAGCCATTAAACCATCCAATAAGAAGAAAAAAACATCGCATGACTCGTATCCTAGACAAGCACAACTTTCAAAAGAAGGCAATGCAACAAATTCAAAATGAAAAGAAATGGAAAAGCAACTCACACGAGCAACTACTGACATGCACAAATCTACTACAGAATCCACCATCCATAAAAATTGCACCAGAGCATCAAAGCAGGTATGCATAAATACCAAGGTAATCTCTAACACGATTTTATTTTATGATTAAAGTAAAACATTATCCCACGCTACATGAGATTTTCCTCAGCTGAGGACAGCTTCTACTCTAAATTGGCGGCATGGTGGAATGACCCTAAAAAGTCATGATCGCTACTTAAAATTCAGTCACCTCATCAAATCATGATCGCAGCCTTCAATACAGAGGTCGATCATGAGAAGACAGAGATCAATCATGGAAAATAGGGGAGTTAAAGGGGCAGGTACAGGCATGATGGAAAGAACAGGTGCAGAAAGACAACAAATTAGGGTGCATAATATTCTACGACTGCGCATATAAGTAACCACCCGGACTTCACGAGAAGCAGCCACCATTTGTATTCCTCGAACCCGTAGGCAGAGCCCGACCAAGTTGAAGGTATAAAACTACATTCCAAAAGCCCTGGTTTTGTTGATTATAAGAGAGGTTCTCAAAATGACAAAGGGTTTTAGAAGGAGTGAACTAGAGGATCATAGCATCATATACCAGAACATGAGAGTCCTGCAGATCCTTCACAGCGTAGGCTGGATGCCCTTCATCCTAGGTCTGAAAGGACATGATCCAGGGATAGCTCAGGAATTCACATGAAATTTCAAGCATATTAAAGATGAATAGTACGTCACTCGGGTGAAGGGGTTATGTATCAAGTTGGACGAGGAGACAATTTCCAAATTCACTGGCCTACAGAGGGGTTTGTATTGGACCAGGGATGACAAGGAGGCAAACCAAGAAGCAAAAGCAGCATTCTTTGAGCAAGGAGAGGTCTATGACGAGGACAAAAACAAAGTCAAAAGACTCTCCATGCCAGCGCCATGGGAGGACGTAGCTGAAATCGTTCTAAAGTACATCACATGCTCTAGTAGGTTAAGCTATGTTCCCATCTTTCATTTTTGGATCCTAGAACTGATAAAACATAGGACCCAACATCCCTCAAATAACAACATTAGTATCCCATTCTACTTGCTCCAATCCCTATCGGAAATGAGCAAGAAGGTGGCGAAGGGTAAAGATGATGCCTTGGCCCATAATGGGCTAATCAAGATAATTGTTTGCGAGGAATTGAAGGCGCAGATACCAGAACTTTTGTGGGAGGAATTCATGCTGATATCTGCAGAAGATGTTCAAAGGATGAGAAGTACACCCACAGCTAGCATACCACCTAGAGGAAGGAATGGAGCTGCCTCTGTATCAAGGGAGAAAAGGAAGATTGACCTGGACCATGTAGTAGAGACACTAGTGGAAATAAAAAATTCAAAAGAGCACTCCCCAGGGAAAAATCAGAAATTCCTGCCAAAAGTCAAGAACCCAAGAGGAGGAGTACGAGATTCAACCAAACAGCCTGAATCTGAACAGACAAGGAAAAGAGCAGAGAACCCAGTCCCATTGTTCAAGATGTGTCGGATGGGGACGGTGATCAGTGGGTAGATCAGGAAGACCCCACTACAGAAGAGGAACAGGATGAAGAAATGTAGGACGGAGGGGAAGAAATGAATAAAGAAGCAGAAGAAATGGATAAGGGAGAAAAGTAGAACTTAGGAGAGCAAGGCAACTTCTAGGGAAATCCTCTAGCACAAGATAACCTCGAGGTCATCACCCAACTCGCCGAGGCACGAACAGAATTGGAGAAGCTCAGAAACAAGCTGGCAGCATTAAGGATTGGGCCAGGAAGCCAGCCCACACCTCCCCCGTTCTCAGCCGAGAAAACTCAAATACTGAAGATGCACCATGTAGAGGAGCTATGGCTGGCTGAGCAGAAGCATTTAGTGCTTCAAGAAAAGTTGGCGGAGGCACAAGCTGAATTGGCCAAAAAGGACTACGAGGTCACCAAATTAAAAGACGTTTTGGCCACTACTTCCGGCATATAAGAAAAACGGAGAGACCTCAAACCCCCGTTGGCAATCTATGCAGTCTATATGTAGGAGAAATGGGGCAAATTCCAGTTCGAGAGGTTGAAGCAAGGACTTCCTATAGAGGTAAGCACCCCCAAGGAGTTTATGGATGCATGTTTGAACTCCACAGAGCTAGAGAAAGACAAATTAAGTGAGTTCTTTTTGCATAACTTCGTGGTTTCTGGCTCACCCAACTGGTCACCAAACCCATATGTGGGCGATTTCCAGTTGAGGGCATTATGTTCGTGGATGAACCACGAAATTGAGCGACCACAGGACTACCATCTCTATGTTGCATCCAAATGGGAAACCCCATTAATGATCAGACCTGAGCCAACTCACCTCGAGGGAATAATTTATAACCACAGGATCCTCACTCAGGACGAGGAACTGATACCCATTCTCCTCGCCAAACAACAAGAGGTCGTGACTCATTTTTACATTACACTCTGCAGCACGCAGAAGGAAGTTAATGAGTCCATTAAGGAAAGATGGAGCAGAGTGGAAAATGATCTGAAGAGGAGAGAACTCCACTCTCCCCTCAAGCTTGATGATGCCCTTTTCAAAGCCACACTCTGCAAAGAATCCCTGGCAAGGAACCAACTCAGATGGATCGGGATGAGACTGAATGCCCCATTCTTTCTTTCCCTAGTCATCAAGGAACAGATAAATGAAGAGGAAGGAAGGAGGACATGGACCAGGGAGGATTAGAACTTTGGGTATCACAGGAAGGCATGGATCCCTAAGGTGGTGGCATGGGACATCAGCGAGGTCATTGATGAATCGAATAAGTCACCCAAGGATGGGTGAATCCTTCAAGTGTGGGAGAGAATGATGAGTCAAGTTTTCAGGTATTTGATAACCTTTTTTTTCCAGCATCCAAACTCAAGCAATGGTGATGAAACATACTCATTTGTGGGGGGGAATGTTTTACTTTAATTATTTAATGGAATTGTATTATGATTATTCTTGGATGTTAGAATGCATATCAAATAAACTAATTATATGGAAACCAAGCGTGATTGAGCAGGTTCAGGGTCATTCAAGGATGGACGTGTAGAATACTAAAGGATCACCAAGCTCGGCGCCCTGTTTCCTGATTTATAGAGGACGCACTCCCACTTTCAAGAAGAATCGGTATTTTGACAATCAGTTAGGATCAGCATTAAATCATATAAATATGGACTTCTCTGGTAGCGAGAGGCCCCTGCTGTTATTTTGAGAAAAACATTGTTTTAACGTTTTCTGCCCTATCGATACTGCAAAGTATATACCTTTGTTTTGACATGGATTTTATATTTTAATAAGATATTGATGATTAATTCTAGCGAGCGTTTCTAAGTTTTTATTCTCTCCTGAGTACAGGTTGGGGAGGGCCCCTCCAACACGTAGGTCAGGAGATTCCTATTTGCAGGTATTTTTCCAAGTATGCGTTTTATAGTGATGAACAGTTCTATTACATATGGGAGCGTTTGAATGATTCATTATTTCTGTAGTAGTTTATAATACATTATGTAGTACAGCAGAACAGTTTCAGTAGTCCTGTAGGTTCTTTCTTTCAACGCATATTTGAATCAACAATTGCATGTGTATCAGCTTTGCTTTCAATACCATGGTTTATATCTGAGGTTTTTGACTATTTCTCATCGTGATCAATTTCTTTAGTAGTAGATGGATCGCTTGAAATGATTGCACTTCAATTTTAGTCTTGGGATTTAAAATGGTTTAGATCAGAATTCTAGTTTTAGGCATAAAATAACTACAGACCTTGTTTTCCCCAATCTTAGAATAGATCTGTTATGGCAAGTTCATTTTTAGATTTATTATTCTGCATTAAGTAATTTTATAAGATCGTTCCCTTTACTCTCAGCATTTTGATTATTTAAGATAGATTTATTGCTTTATTTCTTAAAACAGATTTACTGCTTTTGGTACCTTTATTTCTTAGAATAGATTTACTACTTTTAGCACTTTAATTCTCTTAATTAGATTTATTGCTTTCCAGTATTTAATTCCATAGCATAACCATTTTTCATATTTAGTAGGCAACCTTTAGAACATCGATATCGACATCCAACTGTGACAAGAGATTATCCTATAAGAGCACAAACAGTGCATGCATCTCTAAAGTTTGTATGTTCCCCGGGTTGACATTTAAAGTAGGCTCTTGGTATAGCTGCCCTCATTAGGCATCCACATTGGGAGCTCACCAAGCTCTCCATTCTATTACAAGGGCCCACCAATACCTCATTTATGCACACACCTTACCAAATATCATTTTAATAGAGCAATACCTATGCATATAGGTATGTTTTTAATGGATCACAAGTGTGGGAGAATCTTACCAAGAAACTAACATCTTGATTTATGTATGCTTATTCATCCCAAGACATTTCTTAGTACTGAATTTAGGAAGAGTTAGTCATATAGCACACAATATCATCAATTATAACATAGCAACATATACAACTTTCTACGTGGAAGCCAAAAAAATAGAGTTAAGCATTTCATACATTCTCTAATGCTACACATATTCATTTTTTCATTTCTGTAAGTCCAAATTTAATCTATTCTTGATTACTAAAATAGAAACATTCACACCGCAATAGTAGGCTAACCAACCACAAAATACAATTTCAACTATACAAAAATCCTTTGAGAACCATCAAATTCAATAAACAAAACAAGAAACATGTCAAAATAACTAACAAACCCCAAAGAAAAATAAGAAGCAACGACAGTGGGATTCAAGGTTGCTCTACCCATGGCCTATCCCAGAAATGATAACACAAACATAAGCAAAAAAAAACCGACAACAATTATAAGAAACATCATTCCCCCATGCATGCCCAAATACGCGACTATGAATGAAGTCCCATCCCCCAAAACATGATGCCGGAAACACCCACAGAAATGTTATTTCCACATCACTCATTGCAAGATTTACAATCCCCATGTTTGTTGGGGAAACTTTGGATCTGAGGTGATAGGATTTAAAACTCTCCTAGATGAAAATGGGTCACTATAAAACCTAATAGTAAATATCAACTGCCCTTCTCATGTGGACACTACACAACTTGCAAAAAACGAGATTCAACCCATAAAATCTCGACGAATGTAACTTTGAATTCAATTTTGATGATTGATAAAAGGCAAAAGATCGCCTAGCAACTTCCATTTCTAGAAATCGGGGGTGAATGGGAGATGCCTAGTGATTTTTGTGGGCGAACAGAGGTTTAAATCAATTTTTAGAGGGACAAAATTGTTTTAACTTGCCTCCCCTTTTTAAATTTGATGGGGCTAAGCTTCTATTCATTAGAAATAAATTAATAAAATGTGGGCTAATCATACCTAATGAGTTTTTAATAAAAAATTAGCCCATTAAAAATATAAAACCCCTAAATTTAGCCTATGGGCTAAGATTAGCCCCTAAAATTTTCCATGAGTGTGATAGAGAGGGATTTTTGTATAAAACTAGGAGTTTTATGGAAATAAAATGTATAGGTTATTCTTATTTAATAGAAGTTCCAACAACTATTTTCCTCCGTTCATTAGATGTTTATCCAATCTTAGAGATCAATGTATACAATATCAAAGTCGTTTCATTTATGTAGGAAGTTTGGAAATTGTTTTTCTTAGGTTTTGTGAGTCTTAGGGATTGTGCAACAAATTTTTGTTTCCCAAGACATTTTTATCAGTGTTTGGGGTGAATCTCTATTGCTCTGAACGGATTTGTATTTATTGGGTTGTTTTTATCATAGCCTTTGGAAAATTAGTATTTTTGGGAGAATTTGTATTCCCTAGGGCATTTTTATCAATGCCTAGGTGTTTTTATCATCGTTGGGTTTTTTCTCTCCTTTCTAGGTCAATTCTCTTCATTGTTGGGGTTATTCACTTTCTTGCTAGACCATTATCTTACCCTCTTAGCTCATACACATCAAAGGATAGCCAATGTAACCTGTAAATGGAGTAATTCCTCTCTTTAGTGATTGCTATTGAGGGGTTATGTGTTGGGTAGTTGAATGGAAATATGTATTACCCTCCCTCTCTTAAATTGACATTTCATGGTTTAAGTCTTGAGTGGTAGAGTGTACCCACTGCATTGCAAATGGTATGGATTAATTCCCCTTTTCAATGTTAATACAAACCCTTCATGTATTTGTTGATAAATTTCATTTCACATATTCTACCACATATGGTTTAATAAATTGGATGGACCACCTATGAGACATGACACACCCTTTTTAAAGTGTCCAACCTATCACTTCATTAAGATAGTATAAACACTTCAGTAATTCTTCACATAATTCTCAGTGAAGAGATCCATTTTACATATGATGTAGTGAGTGGTAGTTAAGTTTCAATGGGTGTTGTGTATAAATGTAGGATATGTTATTATGATCCATGGCTTTTCATTGAGTGCTATTACTGCATGTAGAATGGTCGTTGAATTGAGTAGTTTTTTTCATGTAAACATCACGTAGCAAGTTGGTTGTATTGTAATAAATATTTAACCTGACAATTGGTCACCTATGCGCTCGAGTATTGTAGCCAATAGCTTTCCATAGCTTGCAAACAAAGTAGGGTCCCTCATCTAAACTGACTTTCAAGAATCTTGAATTCATTTCAAAGTGCAAAAAGAACAGGGGCATCCGAATCAATCTAAAAGACATAGTACTAAGTGAACATACTATTTATTCTTTGCATTGTAGCTGGTTGTTGTGTGTAGGTTATACCAACAAGAGAGATAGACCTTGTAGATTAGAAGAATAGAAATCTTTTTATAAGAATAAGAACAAAGAGTAGAAATACATTCTACATAATATTTGTGTGGGTAAAACATGTAAAATAGCATGTAAGTTCAAATTAGATTTAAATTATTTAGAACTGCATATATATATATATAACTGTATAAATTAGATAAATTAAAACCATAAACATTGTATTACACATTTCCTCAACTGTATTAAATAGTTGAAGATCCCTTTTTAAGACGACTCTATGCTGATTTATAAATCTCACATAATGTAAAATAAAATAAAAACACTAGGTTTGATGTTAGGCTTTCCAAACATGCGTCTAGCCACCGAAGCCAAAAGGCAAGAAAACCTTAATCACCTTCAGTGGCAGATGAGTTTGTGTTGATATATTTTAAAATGTATTATTCAGCCTAAGAACAAGGTGTGTTTGTGGTTATGTATTTTAAAATGTCTTCTTCAGCTTATCATTTTAGGGATGAATGCTTGTTTCCACGATACCCTTTTTTTTATGACAGTAACATTTTTGACAGAGCAAGTTAAACTGTGATAAAAACAGTTGGATATTTTTATAAAAATGAAATAAAAATGTAAATAATGTAAGTTTAATTTTTTTTTAGTTATACTGTTTTTAACTTAAAATATATATATATGTATATATATGACCTAATATAAATGGAAATTTTTTCTTAATATATAAAAAATAAAATTTAAGATTATATTTTAATAAATTGAATTTCTCAAGATAAATTAATGTTTAAAATAGATCTATGCTAATTCCAGTAAAAGCCACTATCTTTCTTTAAAATGTTTGTATGTTATTAAAAAAAAAAATGGATAAAGAAAACATGAGGCAACGGATATTCAAACTCTTAAACCCATCGGCAATATAAAAAAATCCGACCAGCCTGCTGCAAGTGCACTAAGAAAGGCAATATCATATAGGTAGTAGAAATCTCACAAACATACCTTCAGATGGCTTCTCACGGCCATATATACAAACAACAAACGGCTACATCGAAAATATCTGGCTCATTCGATGCCACTTACTAAACTGTATACATTATACAAACATCAAAACCTAGCCTTTAATCGTGATTCGCGAACAATAAAACCACAGCACAAACTTCACTCTTTATAAGCGATCTGTCGGCTGATGACAGAGTCCCTGCAAGATCCATACTCCAGCACTGATCCTAATCTCGGCTTCAGAAAATGAAATCATGAAAACCGACATGCCATTCATGAAAATCAAGGAAAGAAAGCACAGCAACTTCCTCTATTGTTAACATATTAAATGCAGAGTTAACATATTAAATGCAGAGTAGAGAGGGGTTGTGAGAAAGGGACGATGGAAAACCGTAGTAGTATAATTTGGTATTATTGATATTTTTTTAGTGAAATTTAGAATAAATTGGAATGTAGACTGATATTGATTATTAGTGGACACTTAAATTTTGAAAACTAATTTAATAAAAAATAAATTTTAATTATTTAAATACTATAAAACAGAAATACCATTCAGTTCCATGCTTTTTTATTAAAATAGTTACATTGGCAAAAAATAGCTTAGCTCAGCGTTCATTATGACAGTCTCGTCGAAGATCAGCTTATTATACATTTTGTGCTCTGTTTATGCAACGAATTCAACGAAACCAACCAGCATCTAGGTGGCTGTGAAATTATTGATGTGTGGCCAAAATTACTTTAATACTGTTCTTTCTCAAACCTTCAGCTAACTTAATGAAGTTTCAAAAGAGTTGATTAAAAAAAAAATCTAAAGCTTTGTAAAACGATTTTAAAAAATAACTATTAGTTTACAAAATGATTTACAATCAAAAGAATATCTACAAATATGTGCAACATATATTAATACATAAACTAAGGAATAATCCTCTCTCTGCCGTATACCTACTAATAAGTGAGCCATAAACAAATAAAAAATAAACTCAGTTTTTTTATGAGACTCCATCACTATTATCCATTCTCTCCATATTGGTGGATACGACGAGTTGATATTTCCCAAAATATATTTGAAGTTGATTCCAATCACGTTAATCTCCAAACAAATTGATTCCAATGAGAAAACAAATGACAATCTATACATTCCATATTGGTGAATAATGCGAGTTCACATTTCCCAAAATATATTTGGAGTTTATTCTAAGCAGTACTGACAACATACTTGAAAATAAAATCTTAATTCAATCGAAATCCTAAATTTATTAAAAAGGAAAAAAATTGTGGCACTTGAAAAAGAATTGAAATACACTTTTGAAATATACTTGAAAATCGAAATCTTAATCCAATCGAAACAGTAAATTATTAAAAAGTGAGAAAATTGTGTCACCAGTGCTCAATCAAATTAATAATTGGATGGAGATCTAAGCAATGAAATGAGAAGGACCTAACCGATGATATAAATGTATGATGCAGTTAATGGGTAGATATATCCGAATACAATGATTAAGAGTTACTTTTACAGCAATTCGTTTCACCTATGGTTTCCTGTATTCCCCTTTGAATCTCATCATTGCACATGCTGGCATCACTTCCTATCTCAACATCTCGACGATTTTCAATAAAGAATATTTGCATTAATTGTATATGATCTTTCTAAAGAAATTGTTATGATGCCAGACAATTTAACAACGCTTGCACAAGAGCAAGAAAATTATAAGAAGACATGAAACAGGGGAACGAAATGGGATGACAACGACCTTACAAATTCAATGAAAGATCCAACTAGACCTGGATGAAGGAACAGAATCTATTTCTTTCCCCGCTTGATATATATATATATATATATATATATATATATATATAGAGAGAGAGAGAGAGAGGAAAGACTGGAAGGCAATCCATGAAGTATTAAAAACTTTCGTACTGTTAAAACTTGGGATGAAGTAAACATAGTGCAGATTAAAGACATGATAGATTTCAAAAATCTCAACGGTACTGAGAACTTTGATACACAGATGTGGGACGCATAGTCACACTTTTTCGGTACAAGAGTTCATACAGTGATCATTTGCAAATGTAAACTAAAAAACAAAACCCAGAATCGTTCACATTCTTTTCAAGCACCTGTATATAGATGACAAAATTGCAAGGGAAATCGCAATATTGACAGCTTCTCTGCTTTATTGAAGTTACATAAATGCAGTTATACTTTAAACAGCAGTATCAAAATCGCATTCCTAGATTACAGGGTGACAAGATCTAAGACATAAGATTTTCAGAGATGTGCAGGATATCTTTAGAAGCGGCCTCACCCGAAGACGGTATAAGGATTGCTGTTGTTCCCGCGACACCCGAGATTCGACCTCGTGACTTCTCTAGACCTGGCAAGTAGAATAAGCAACAGAATTTCAGTACTCATTTGCGAGTGCGTGCATGGCCTGAACCTGCAACTTCTGATAAGAAAACGGGCGTGTCCAGTCCGTGGCTTCCCGGAACGATCGCGCGAAGGGTTTGCATACGAGAAACCACGGTGCTTTCTGCTCTGTCGTCGCAATGATCTTGTGACCGGCGGCCATAAGGAATCTTGCAAGCACATTTCCGTTTGAAGGGTCTGGTTTTAGCAGATACCGATATTCTTTTCCGGCGGGAATTGCCTTTGGATTTAATTAGTCGCCATTGGCACTGGGATTTGTTGAGCCTAAGAAGGCGTTGGTCAATGATGGCCCGGCTCCAGGGATCAAATTTGAAGGGCGGGTCTTTTCAAATAGAAGGGTATATATTAATGCAGCTCTCCTATGATGAAAAGTTTTAAAAAAAATTACACTTCAATTCATAAGAATAAATTAATTCAGTATTTTATAAAAAAAATTGTTAAATAAAATATTACATTTTTAATCCATTTTTTCAACAAAAAAATTGATAAATTTAAGTGAAATTACATTATACTATTTACCGATTTATTTCTATAATTTATTTATATAATGGAACTTTTCAAATACTGATTTCAACACATTAAAAAAATAGGAAAAGAGAGAAGTGAGATGACAGTCTACCTTGAATCCATATGTGAACAGAAATCAGCAGCTCATCTGGAATGTCATAATGTCATCAAATGAGGCCGTTTTCATTCATTTTAATATTTGGTATTTCTGCTTACATTTATCCAATATCGCAGATTCAAAAGCATAGCAAAGTGTTGTAATCTCCATCCTCCTTTAGCAAAAAGAAAACTGATTCCAGAAAAGAAACCCTTCCAAAAATGCGGCAACTCAAAATCCCACAAATAGAAAATGTCTCAACATGATTAAAAAATGTTGTAACTTCGTATCTCGGGTCCTCGGCTATTATGGAACATCGGATTTTATTATTCAGTTGGGGTATGACAGTTTTGGATTCTTCTATAATGCCATCCTGAAAAACCGCAATATGAAAAGGGCCAGAGCAGAGTAATTATAGCCCAAAACTTCCAATCCAGAGAACTGTCGAAATTGTTGAAAATGTGACCAAATTTCTCAAATCAAGAATAGTTGTTCGCATTTCCAGATCCCTACACCGGAAGCAAAGCCCAATCTTCAATCATCTACGTCCCTCAAGACCCATAATTTATTCGGAAGCAAAGCCCAATCTTCAATCATCTGCGTCCCTCAAGACAAGGCACACACAATTTATTCGTAACCATCCATTGATAGAAAAGTCAGTAAGCAAAGCTTTGTAATGTTTGGACGAATTTCTGTTGCTGCTAACTTTCACCAACAGCTCTCTAATGACCAGTCTTCATATGTTTCTCCCGACTCGCGTCATGGATACTCGAATGGACCACGTGAAGCAATAAATTTTAAGGTAAAACTATTGAAGGACCAGATAGAACTCATAAAAATAGCCAGTGCATTTAACATCAAAATTTAAATTTAACCATGGTTAACTAAAGATTAGCATACGGAAAATTCAAATGTGAAGAGCCAGCGTCATCTTCCTTGGAAATTTCCATCTCCTTTCACCCATCTGGAGCCAGTCCCGTGGAACGTCTCTTGGAAGAAGAATACGACAACATTGATGTAATCCTTATCCTCCCATCGCTGGAATAGTGGGTCTTTCATCCTCATTTGATTGACTGAATGCCAATTTCTGAAAACGAAATAAATATTGGGTTATCACTCGGTTAGTCTCTGTCATTGATCTCTCTTTTTTTTTTTCTACTCCGTAACCGTGTCGAACACTTTCAAACCAACGAATTTCACATGCATTCATATGCCTCTACAATTATAAATAAATCTCTGCTTATCGCCCAACTCCAAGTAAAACCCATCACTGGGCCCATCTGCGATTCTACACTGCTCTTATTGATTTGTTTTCTGCTGCTCTTCTTGATCACCATATTTGGCAATCTTTTGCTTACAGCCATGAATTTCTCAACAATGCTTAGGCCCTCTTTCCCTTTACCTTCTATCAGTGCTACACCTGCTTCTCAGCTCTCCAATTTTAGTCACTCCCTCTCTGCGTCGGACCACAGAAAACTAATTTCACAGGATCATCGCCAATGGATTAATCGGACAGGAAACCATTTAATGGCAAGCATTGTCTGACCGCCCTGAAAGGATGGGAGCCGCCAATCAGAAGCGCATCGACCGAAACTGACTCCCTGCCGAGCAGTAATCAAATTTGAAGGGTGGGTCTTAATTTCAATTGGAAGGGTATTTGTTCTTGGAGCCCTTCAAAGACGAAGGGCAATATAAATAATTATACTTCAATTGACAAGTATAAATTAACTAAACTCTTCTCCCAAAAAAGTAAAAAAAAAATTTTGCTCATCCAAATTTTTACAATCTTAAGTAATTGAGCACTCCTTAATATCTACATGAAAAATGGTACATTTTCAATAAAATCGTAGTTTGAACACATTAATTTGACATATAAGTAACATTATTTTGAAAGTTGATTAAATTAACAAGTATTGTATTGTATTTTTCTGGGTTGGAGCATACTTCATTATACATAAAAAAAACTACATAGACTATGCAATAACCATATTGGGGCATCCACATGATCATATGTATAATGTAGGACGTTGTAACTAGATATAGTCTTAAAATAAAATTAGAACCATGAGAAAATTACTTACCATTAACTATGTATAAAAGGAAGCCACTAAGCAAAAAGAGGCTATAATAAACCTACAACCAAAAAATCAATATAAAACCAACCAAAAACTTAATTCAAACCAGAGAGAGGGCATCCATTCAAGCCCGAGAGATGTAAGAATGATGGGCATTGGAGGCCTAAGCATAGCTTAGAAAACATTAAAAAAAATCCTCCATACCAAGCAAGTTAGCAACGCTAGGATCAAAGGGGATGGGGCATCAAATTTAGTTGTTCAACACTTGTCGCGATAGCATACATGTATGGGATGGAGGGGAAATGGAATCAAGCCTAAGTCAGTTGGAGCCTTACAACTCACTGCATGTTTGAGTCTCGAAAATATTCCTTTTAAATTGAACCAGAACACCAAAAGAAGTTTGTTAATGGCTCGACTTGAGAAAATTCTAGATGTGCAATTAAGAGCTCAAAGCTCTAAAATTTGTTGTGTTTTGTACCAATCCACAACCTGGCAAATTCGCACTCACTGGCATGAAATTTAAGTTATTTAATGAAAAGAATTAATGTATTTACATCTATGTCGAAGCTATTTTAAATGTTGTTGTGGGCCACTACCCTCTCTATTGTCTTACCAAAAGGCATGAGAATGAGGAAGAAGACTTAAAACTATGGACTTCACCTTATAAGAGTGCCTTACAATTGCATTGGTAAGGAGTGATAAGAAGATCACAAGTTACTGTTATATTTGGCGTGGGGGCTATTGGAGGTTGTTGTTCCCATGGTTAAAAAAAAAAAAAAAGATCACAACAATCCAACGCGTCAAATCCTAGTTGATAGTGTCAATTAAAGACTGATATGGTAAATTTAATATTACACTTACTTATAGTTGTCTCAAGTACTTTTTGCGTCTTTACACATTTGATATTTTATGGTTGTCTTTGTGCTTTGAACCAATTGATATTATAAGGTGAGGATGTGCATGCATAATAATCCTTAGTTATGACTATGAAATGAGGATTTAAAGAGAAGATGATGTAAAGACATGGAATTTTTATATGTATTTTGGTGGTGAGTGCCGAAGGCAAATGTTGTGAGAAACCACATATGTTTGGAAGGACACAGGGAGATTACATCATGATCATGCTACCCATCAAATTGAAGACTATTCTTGAGCCAAAAACTATTTTAATTTTTTTTATTAATAACCATTGTGGTGCTTTGGTCCAAATGTTTTTTCTAACTCATTGTTTCTCCATATCGTGTGCCCATTGTCACCTCTCTATATCAATGCATAAATCGACCTTTGCATGGTTCCTGGTCCTAGCTGCATGTCATTATTTGTACTTGCATGCCATTGAGTGTTGTTTAGAGTTGTTGTGAGTCCATGCCATTCATGCAAAAAATGAAGTCTTGTATAGGAGGACTCATCAAATCGGCCATTTGAATTTCATTTTGATCTAAAACTAGTGGACATTGGTAGCTAGGTTCACATATGTAGTAGGCACAAAGTTTCAGGCTCGTTTGGGCCTAGTAGTAGACTAGTAGTGGTTTTTTGTTGTTACAGTTGTAGTCGCTGACACACTGTGACATGTTATATCTCAGTCCGAAGTGACTTCAAAGTCAGAGTCAAATCCCAGTGGCCAGTGCCTTATAATCGTAAATCATCACTCGTCATCTTGCATAGCTGAGTACTAGC
This sequence comes from Larix kaempferi, assembly GCA_027924585.1. NCBI lineage: Eukaryota > Viridiplantae > Streptophyta > Pinopsida > Pinales > Pinaceae > Larix > Larix kaempferi. Next base: position 5,992,722 of record BSBM01001312.1, on the reverse strand, counting down.
TGAGTAGTGAGTGCGTGACGTGAGTGAGTGAGTGATTATAATTTATGATATTTCCAATATTTTGAATGACGAGTCGAATTTTATAGCATAGAAATTTCAACATAGAAATTGAAATTTATATGGATGGGTAATTTCAAAGGTTGCCCTTCTTTTGAAATGTTGATATAATTTTGTCCTTTTTAATTAGAAGCGTAAAATTCAGATTTTAAATTTTTTTTGAAGGGCAATTTTAAATTTACACTTCTAGAAAAAGCTAAAACCCTTGGGAAGGGCTGGGAAGGATTCAAATTTGAACGCTGACAGTGTCCCCTCCTCATATCACATCACATCTCATACAATCGCGGGCTACCAATTGTTCTTTTCATCAGTGTCACTTTATTTTTAAGCAACACAATTACAAATACAAATTTGTTTCCGATACATGAGTTTATCCGGAGTAAATCACAATTCCCATCCTGAATTGAAGTAGAAACTAAATCCCACGAAATTTGAACCCTTAACCGAATAGAAACTAAACCCCACACATACTAACTAGTCTACGTTAAAATGTATTCCTTCTCAAATTGATATCAATTATTGTACAATTTTTATACTATTACTCTTGGTGTGTAGTTAGGTGCATTTACATTCTAGTAAGGAAAAGAAATGTCTTAGATATATATATTTCATGAAAAAAAAAAGCAATTTTACTATTTTTTTTTCAAAATACTACTTAAACATAAAAATAAAAATTTAAATTTAACTTTTAACCTCTTACAATAAATTCTCATATTTTAAATATACTTAAAATATGCACAATAATTAAATTATCTTAAACATGAAACTAGAGATTTCTTCTAATCCTCTATGAAATGGCTGAATCACATTAATGTAGAGCATTGAAGCCATTCTATTGTACATTGCATTTGCAAAAATCTTCCAAAACAAATTAGAGCATTGAAGCCACTTTAATGTACATTACATTTACAAAAATCTTTAAAAAAAAAATAGAAAAAATACCGAGTGCTTTAACTTTAAAAATACTCTATATTTAAAAATTTTAGTTAGGTATATATCGAGTAAGGTTTAACGTTTTGATTGTTATGGTATAATATTAAGATTTGATATCTATAATTTTAGTGTTTTCATTGCGCTAGTAAATCCTTAAACTTTATGCACTCCAAATTCATAAAATCTTTAACTTTAAATTTGCAAAAATCTTAAAATGAAACTTAAAAAAAACTTAAACTTTAATTTTAACTTTGCAAAAATCTAAATCTTAACTTTAACTTTATGAACATTACATTTGAAAATTTAAAAAAAAAAACTAAAAAAAACTGCTTTAACTTTAAAAATATTTTAGTTGGGTATATATCGAGTAAGGTTAAACGTTTTGATTGTTATGGTATAATATAAGATTGATATAATATATAATTTTATGTTTTTTCATTGCGTTAGCAAATCCTTAAGCTTTATAAACTCCAAATTCATAGAATTTTAAACTACAATGGTTACAATAATTTATGTCACTATTATAATTAAAATATTAATATTTAAAAACATCAAATTCATAAAATAATTAAAACACAAGATTTATAATAATTTATCTCATAACCTTAATGGTTAATTGTCAAAGTTTTATGGGAAGTTATGAAACTTATCATTCTATGGATAAAATCATAATTTGAGCTAAACATTTAGTATATGGTATGTTCAATATTTTATTAAATTAGCAATTTATATTAATAATTAATATGGTTTATATATGTCGATAGGCTTATATAAACCACTTTTAAATGTGTGTACATGGTTGATATATCCCCGTATATAAGCCATATTAATTATTAACACATAGTTAATAATATTAATTAAATAATAATAAATATATTAATTAAATATAATGGTTCACTATGTTTGACTATTGTTGACCATGGTTGATTTTAGTTGGCCAAGCTTAACTATAGTTGACTTTGGTTAACCATGGATGACTATGGCTGAACCTCCTTGACTCTGGATGTTCATTGTTGATTATGATAGAACATAGTTGACCATGGTTGACTATAGTTGACCATGGTTGACTTTGGTTGACCTTAGTTGACATTGGTTAACCATGTTTGATTATAGTGAACCGTCGTTGAATTTGCTTGACCATGGTTGGTTTTGGTTGTCTATTGTTTACCATGGTTGACTATGGTTGACCATGGTAGACTTTAGTTGACCATGGCTGACTTTGGTTAACCACGATTAACTTTGGTTGACCACAGGTTACTATTGTTGGCTATGGTTGACCATGGTTGATAATGCTTGACTATGGTTTACTATCCTTAACTTTGGTTAACAATTATCAACCATTGGTTGACTATGGTTGACTATGGTTGTCCATGGTTGTACATGTTTGACTATGTTTGACCATGGTTGAAAATGGATGACTTTTGTTGATTATGGTTGACTATGGTTGACTTTTATTAACCTTGGTTGACCGTGGTTTACCATCTGGATGACTTTAGTTGACCACGGGTGGCTTCAGTGGACTTTAGTTGGATCTGATTGACCAAAGTTGACTTTGGTTGAATTTTAGTTAACCATGCTTGACTTTGGTTGATCATGGTTGAATTTGGCTCACTATGTTGGATTTGGTTGACTTTGGTTGGCTATGGTTGACCATGGTTAACCATAATTAACCATGGTTGAATTTGGTGGACCATGGCTAAATTTGGTCGACTTTGGTTGACTATGGTTGACCAAACTTGACTTTGGCTAACCAAAGTTGAATTTGGATGACCAAAGTTAACGATGGTTGACTTCAGTAGACTTTGGTTGATAATGGTTGACTTTTGTAGACCATGGTTAAGTTTGGTTAACAATGGTTGACTTGGGTTGATAATCGTTAACCATGGTTGACTTTTGATTGACTTTAGTCAAATATGGTTGACCATGGTTGAATTTTGGTTGGCTGTGGATGATTATGGCCAAGCATGGTGACTATGGTTGAACATAGTTAGCTATGGTTGGCCATGGTTGACTCTGGTTGACTATGTTTCATGATGGTTGACCATGATTCACTTTGATTGAGTTTGGTTGACCATGGTTGACATTACTTTACCATGGTTAACTTTGGTTGATTATGGTTCACTATTGTTGACCATGGTTCACTTTGGATGATTAGGGTTGACTTTTGGATAGCTTTAGTTATCTATGGTTGACTATGGATGACTATGGTTGATTATGCTTGACTTTCATTGACCATGGTTTACTTTGGTTAAATATGGTTGACTTTGGCTGACCAAATTTGATTTTGGTTGACCATGGTAGAATTTGGATGACCATAGCTAAATTTAGATGACCATGGCTACCTTTGGTTGACTTTGGTTTTCCATGGTTGGTTATGGTTGGTTGTCATTGACCATGGTAGACTTTGGTTGAATTTTGGTTGATTATGTCTGACAATGGTTGAGCATGGTGGACTATAGTTGAATATGCTTGACCATAGTTAACCATGGTCAACCATGGTTGACCATATGTGACGATGTTTGATCGTATTCAACCATGGTTGATCAACCAATGTCTGCGATGGTTGACTTTTGTTGACCTTTGGTTAACTATGGTTGACCATCATTGTCTTTTGTTGACCATGATTGGATTTGGTTCACTTGTCTATGGTTTACCATGATTGACAATGGTTGACCATGGTTGAACTTGGTTGACCATGGCTGACTTTAGTTGACCATGGCTGGCTTTAGTTGACTTTGATTGACCATAGTTGACTTTAGCTTACCATGGGTTACTATGGTTGGCTATTGTTTCTCATGGTTAACTGTGCTTCATAATGGTTGACCCTAGTTGACTTTGCTGGATCATGGCCAACCATTGTTTGATTATGGTTGAGAATGGTGATCCATGGTTGACTATGTTTGACCATGGTTGACTTTCGTTAATCATAGTTGACTTTGGTTGACTTTAAATGAGCATGGTTGACTTTAGTTTACCATTGTTGACTTTGGTCGACCATGGTTGACTTTAGTTGACAATGGTTGACTCTGGTTATTTATGATTGACTTTGGTTGACAATGGTTGAGCATGGTTGACTATAGTTGACTCTGGTTTACCGTGGTTTAAATTAGTTGACTTTGGTTGACCATGCTTAACTTTGGATGACCAAAATTGACTTTCGGTTGACCATTCTTGACATTGGTTGATCATGGTTGAATTTGTCTCACCATGGATGGATTTGGTTTAGTTTGGTTTACCATGATTGACGTTAGTTGACTTTGGTTTACCTTTACTTTACCATGGTTGGCGTTAGTTGACTTTGGTTGACCTTTAGTTGAATTTGGTTGGCCATGGTTGACCTTGGTAAAGTATGGTTGACTTTAGTTGATCATGGCTGACCATGGTTGAATTTTGGTAGTTTATGGTTGACCATAAAATTTTAGCCATCTATGGGTGACTTTTAGTTTTTTGTCGTTAACTTGGTTGACTTTTGGTTTGCTATGGTTGACTTTTGGTTGTCTATGGATGACTTTTGGTTGTCTATGGTTGAGTTTTGGTTGTTTATGGTTGACTTTTGGTTGTCTATGGTTGACCATAAATTTTTAGTTGTCTATGTTTAACTTTGGTTGACCATTGTTGAGTTAACCATGGTAAACCAAAGTCAACGATGCACAACCAATGTGAACCATGGTCAACTATAAACAACCATAGTCAATGATGGTCAACTAATGACAACCATGGTCAACCATAATCATATACAAAGAGTGATTAGTAAACCATAGTATTTGCCTATGGTTGACCATTTTTCATTATATCTCACTATGGCTGACCATGGTTGACATTAGTTGACCATCGTTGACCATGGTTGACTATGGTTGTTTATGGTTGACATTGGTTAACCATGGTTGACTTTGGTTGATGATGCTTGAATTTGGTTGACCTTTGGTTAATTATGGTTGACCATCGTTATGTTTTATTGATCATGGTTGACTTTGTTTGACCATGGTTGGATTTGGTTAACTTGTCTATGGTTTACCTTGGTTGACTATGGTTGAATTTGGTTGACCATGGGTGACTTTGGTTGACCATGGTTGACTTTGATTCACCATGGTTGACTTTAGTTGACCATGGGTTACTATGGTTGGCCATGGTTGACCATGGTTAACCATGGTTGACTTTGATAGATCATGGCTAACCATTAGTAGACTATGGTTGAGAATGGTTGTCTATGGTTGACTATGTTTGACCATGGTTGAATTTTCTTAATCATAGTTAACTTTAGTTAACCATGCTTGACTTTCGTTGACCATGGTTGACTTTAGTTTACCATTATTGATTTTGGTCAAGCATGGTTGACTTTAGTTGACAATGATTGACTCTCGTTAACTATGGTTGACTATAGTCGACTCTGGTTTACCATGGTTTACATTAGTTGACTTTAATTGACCTTTAGTTGACTTTTGTTGACCATGGATGACTATGGTTGAATTTGAGTGACCAAAGTTGACTTTCCTTTAATTTTGGTTGATCATGGTTGATCAGGGTTGAATTTTTCTAACCATGGTTGGCTTTGGTTGAGTTTGGCTTACCATGGTTGACGTTAGTTGACTCTGGTTAACATTTAGTTTACCATGGTTGACCTTTAGTTTACCATGGTTGACGTTAGTTGACCTTGATTTACCTTTAGTTGAATTTGGTTGGACATGGTTGACTTTAGTTGATCATGGTTGACCATAGTTGAATTTTGGTTGTCTATGGTTAACCATGGTTAACTATGGTTGATGGCCGATTAAGGTTTATTATTGTTATCGAGAGTTGATTGTGGTTGTTCATGGTTTATGGTGTTTGTTCATGGTTTATTGCGGATCACCAATGATGTTTGACTAAGGGTGACTTAATATGGTTGACTTTAGTAATATTGTTAACCATGCAACCATGGTTGAACCTAGTTAAGCATGGTTTACTATTATTCATCATGGTTGATTATGGTTTTAAATCACATTTGAATATGCTTCTCCATGGTTGACTTTCTTTGGGTATGGTTGAATATTTTTTACTTATGTTGGTTTTGTTTGAATATAGTTGATGTTCTTGACCGTAGTTAATTATAGTTTACCATGGTTTCTTATGTTTGACTATGGTTAATCATACTTAAGTATAGTCGACATTTATTTTACCGTTGTTGACCATTATTAAGGATGTCTAACCATATTTGACTATGATTGAGTATATTTGACCATGGTTGATTTCATATTTGATTATGTTGTCACCTTGTTTTAATGTATTGTGATGTTTATTCATAAATGTTATTATTATTAATGTTAATCAATATTATTCTTCTTATAGTTATTTATAATATTATCAATTTTATTAATTATATTGCCTTTGAATTTCATCTATATCACTAATTTGTTTTTCTCTAATGTATACTTTTATGTTAGTTTTATTATTATATTACAATATATTATTTATCAAGTAAGACTGTTTTATTATTTTAAGGTGGTATTTATTAAGAAATTGATTTTTTTTCAAAGTGTATTTAATATTTTATTGTTTAACTAATAAGTGAGTAATAAAATAAAATGATGTATGCATTAAATCAATTGTCTTGCATTATATCATTTATTAATATAAATTTATTTAATATAATATGTTAAAACATATCTAGACAAATCAAACCTTAAACATAATTTTTAATATCTCACCATATTTACATTTCACATTTTTTTTAAAAATTCAAGTATAGCAATGATAAATTCAATACAAAGAAAAGTAATAAATGTATATTCAAATCAATAGGTGTTAAATTTAATATTAAATAAGGATAAGAATAATCAAGTATAAATCAATAAAAAATTAAAAAAAATAACGTATAAATACACTATTTAAAAAATCAAAGAAATATGATGAATTTGTTTGTTAAATATATTATAAGTTTATTAAATGTGATGAATTTATTTTAAGATTGAAGAGATTAGCATATCACTTCCCAAATCAAGCCCATGCATTGATGCAATGAAAATGTTTACACTTTAATATCTCCTCTTTTCACATGTTAATATATCTTTCAATAATGACTATTACATTACATAATTTTAAACACAACAAAAAATGCATTTTAATTATAGAACTTTCTTTTCATAGCTATTTCTCTATAGTTTCATTTTTTAGTAATTAAAAAGAAATTTGATATATATTTTTTTATTTTTAATATTTTTAAAGTTTTTAATTTAAATTTAATATTATTATTTAATGACTTACTTACTTAGAAAAAATAGACATTTTTCATAAAATTATAATAAACTTTTAACTTTAAATTTAATATTATTATTTCATAACTTACTCACTTAAAAGATAAACATTTTTCATAAAATTATAATAAACATTTCATTGTTTAGTGTGGATATATTAAAAATTCATAACCATGAATTGAAACATAAAAATTCAAATATTAATATAAACACTATTAACATTTAATGAAATCATGTTTCTATTTAATTAGAATAGTTACATAATGTTTGTTTAATAATGATTAATGTTTATTAATAATATATTATTAACATTAAGTTCTTTTGAATTATTTATATCATAAAATTTAAATTATAAATTTTTAATAGGTAACTTACTCTTTCTTATGCTAAAATAAATAAGTGAAATTGATGTTATCTCATTCCTATTGATTTTTTTTTATCTCTTTGAACTTTGTTATAGCATATACAAATCTAATCATGCTTATAATCTAAGTTAATTAGAATATACATTTAATTATTTTTTCATTTTCATTTTTTAAATGTTTTCATCTTCAATTGTAGTATCCCTTATTTATGCCCTATTATTTTGTAATTGTAATTGATTGTTGTACTTGTTTCTCGTGAGGAACTCAAGGCCAAGGCCCCAAGCACTTAAGTGAACATTGATGTTCACGAAAGGTTTGTTAAGTTTTGGATTATCGGGTAAATCCTAAAAAGAGATACCAAAGGTACGTTAATCGTTGAAAGACAATATTTGTCTCCTAAGAGCAAAACTTAACACTAAGTTAATTGTCCTGAAAAAATATTCTCAAAAAAACTAGGATACTCCCATGGACGTCCTCGACATCCTAATTCCGACATGAGAGTGCTAGAGAGCACCATAACTTCCTAAAGCTTGGAATAATTAAATATAAGTTATGGGGTATTAGTATACTTGACTATAATTTATTAAGTATATGTACTATTAGCATGCCTCGCTATAAGCTATGCCATGAATTAAATAAACTTATATTATTGAGGCATTGGCATACTTAGTTATAAATTATATGTGGAGTTAAATATATAGATGCTAATATTTAAAAGAAAATTGACACGGGAAAACTAAGTCATGCAGTATATTTAGTACAAGTGGGATATACATATAGAGTCGAAATGGATATGTTTTAGTTAAAAGACATATGGTTGAGCGTATAATTGCGTGAACAAATATAACCTATACCAAGGTAGAACAAGGGATAAAGAGCAATCATGGCTTACGAATGATATTTTTTGCATAAGAAGTATTATGACATAGTTTTATATATATATATATACCAAGAAGTAAAAAGGAAATAGTATTCTAGTAAAACATTAAGGGTGGTTTCTCAAAAAGAAAACAATTATTATTTACACCGATCCAGTTAACAAATCTCCTTGGAGGTTTCGATGGGAAATACTTCCTACAACGGAGAACGGTTACTCCAATAAGTAAACAGTTGTCATGTTTTCTGAAGTGATCTCCAAGTGTAAAAGAAAATCGCTGAGCTGGATGAACTTCGCGAGGAGATCTCCGCACGGTTAAAGAAGGACGCGGTTCTCTGGTTGAGGGGGTTGTTTTTTCTGTCTTTTGGTAAATGTTTTGTTCTGGGGCTGTGTGGAATAGGAGAGGATGGCTCAATGGAGCTTGATCCCATTTTTCTTTTATTGATAATATTTTAGCGAGTTCATTGATAAGCTCGATAGGGGCTTTTTATTTCCTTGTAAAAGAAAGTTTATACTCGTTGTTGAAGGGATCTTTCCTGAATGTAGAGAACAGGTTTACCTTTGACCGTCTACCTTACTGTTTGATTTGGGGAATGTGATCTTTGTTACTGGAATAACGTGGGAAGAGATGGCTGGAGCAGCCAATCTCAGAGTGATTAAAAAAAAAACGTGTAGAGATCATATCTAACATCTGGTATAAGTTTAAAATGGATCCTGGTTAAATCTTTGTTTTTTCAATTAAGCTTCCTGAAATCGGTGATGCGGATTGTTTCCACTGTGACAGAGATCGATCTGTGAAACATGTTGATGGTCATACTCCCATCGTGATATAGATCGATCCCTAAGCCTAAAATGGATCCCAGTCAATCTCCATTTTTTCAACTTTAAGTTGTCTGTAGTTTGTAGTATAGATCTCTGCAAATCGCGTTAGAGATGGATTTCTATGGATCGAAAATCTCTGTGCTTCCACTATAAGATGTATGAATTGTTTATAGTCCTGTTCTATCATGTTAGAGATCGAATCCGTTGAATCTTGAATCTATGTGTCTAACTATAAGATGCATGAAATTGTTTATATATAGTTATGTTGCATCATATTAGAGATCGAATCCTTCGAATGACGAATCTCTGCTTCTAACTGTAAGCTGCTTGAAATATGTTGTATCGTGTTAGAGTTCGAATCCTTTGAATCTCGAATCTCTATGATTAACTATAAGATGCATGAAATATGTTTATATGAAATATGTTTATAGTTATGTTGCATCATGTTAGAGATCGAATCCTTTGAATGGCGAATCTCTGTCTCCAACCATAAGCTTCCTTAAATATGGTTATAGTTATGACATATCGCGTTAGAGACCGAATCCTTAGAATCTCGGATCTCTGTTGATAAGTATATGCTTCCATAAAATAAGTTATATTGTGCCAGCGTTGATCTCACATACATCCTTGTGTATATATATATATAGTTCTTGATCTGGAGGTATTCATATATATATATAAAATACATATATATTGTGATGACATAGATAAAAGTTAGTATTATTTGGATATATGTATATATCATTCTTGTATGCTAGGTTTTATACTGTGGTAAGTTCATCGACTGCATAGTTGTTATTGAATATTCAGGTTGATATATTTTATGTTTGTGTTATCTCTGTTTTACACATAAATAGAATTCCTCGAAGGAAGAGGTAGAAGAAGATCTTTTAGTTAAACTTCTTTTATTCATGTATGTTTGTGTTGATAGAATACCAATGATGAACTATATTAAGAGAATAGGTCTTTACAATCGAGTTAATATTGAATTGATTGTCGGGGAAATTACATTTCCCCCGTTATTAATTACGACAAGAAGATCTTGTTGATTAGGGTTAGTCCCGAAAATCCTGAGAATGCACTCCAAGAGAGGGGCATGGGAAAAGCAGATTTTGGAAAGATGCAACGTGGCATTGCAATTGTAAACCTCTATTTTTATAAATAATATATGATGCGATAACTGCTTTGGTGGACGTAGCCCATATATGAGGTGAACCATATATATTGGACTTTTATTATGTGGTTGTGGTTGTGTTTTAGATGCATCTATCTTTAGTTTTTTTTTTTATATGCAAAATTATTGTTATGGAGTAAGTGTCTCATACACAAGTTATTGATGTTATTTAAAAGTAGTAAGAGATTGCATGGAATCTGTCGACTGAGAACCTCTTGTATAAGTAAGTAAGATTTTGTATGAATGATAGAAATGTGTATTGAAGAATATCTCTTTATGAATAACTAATCGTCTTGGTTCATGCAAAGATGACAGACCTTGGGCATTATTAATAAATTCCATTAGATTTTGTATGAATGTTAGAAATGTGTATTGAAGAATATCTCTTTATGAATAACTAATCGTCTTGGTTCATGCAAGGATGACGGACCTTGGGCATTATTAATAAATTCCATTATAAGTGTTTGTTAGGTCGTGGAGTTTCCATACGACAATCTGCATTGTATGAATGCATGAATGTGTTACTTTAAGTGCATGATGAAATTGACTAATTCCAGAAGTGTTTATCAATACATCATTGATTAAATCAATATATGAAGAATTTTTTTAGAATGCACTAAATTCTAAGAGATAAGAGATCTTGGATATCCTACATCTTGGCTCGAGCATTGTTTAATGAATTGAAGCGCACAAAAGTATTGAAAAATAAGCGCACAAAAGTATTGAAATATAAGCGCACAGAAGTATTATAGTGCACAAAAGTATTGAAATATAAACGCACAAAAGTATTGTAGCGCACATAAGTATTGTACAATAATAAGCAAACCAGAAATAAGCGAACCATGTTAACTGTAAATCCAAACCAGAAATATGATGTTGAACATGTTAACTGTAAATCCAATCACAACATGCATAAGCTTATTTGAATGGTACATAGGGAATTGCTACCTGAGGGAAATCTAGACTTTCATAGCCATCCACTAATCATTCAACAATCCTGTAACTTGACACCATTAATAGTTTTATCCAACGTGTTTTGGGAAGACGAAAAGATATACCTTGCAAAGTTGAAAGTGTTCACTGCAATGGAGTCAAGCGTTGTTTATGCCCTGTACATTAATGCATTCCCTTAATATCATGAAACAAATAACATCTCCACGCTGTACTTGGCATGTACGTCAATAAACATTTTGCTGTCTCTCTTCAAACCAAGAAATACTTATCTTTTCCAAGGAGTCACATAGAGATACCATTTACTGGCACACCGTCAAGCTCATGAAGATGCCTTAGAATTTTGTTCTGTGCATATCTCATTTGCATTGAAATTTTGAATTACATTTTGTTGTTTTTACAATTGGGAGATAAAGTTAAGTTCTAAAAATATTTCCTCGATGGCATTCTGAACTACAACTTGGAAATGGATATCGTTTATGGGTATGGCGAATGAGGCACCAATGGTGCAACTAACATACGATAAGAAGGCATCGATGGTGCAAATGCCCATCTTGGATATCCGACATCCTGGGTCGAGCATTAATTAATGAATTGAAGCGCACAGAAGTATTGAAAATATAAGCGCACAAAAGTATTGAAATATAAGCGCACAGAAGTATTATAGCACACATAAGTATTGAAATATAAGGGCACATAAGTATTGTAGCACACAAAAGTATTGTATAATAATAAGCAAACCAGAAATAAGCAAACACATAAGTATTGTAGCACACAAAAGTATTGTATAATAATAAGCAAACCAGAAATAAGCAAACACATAAGTATTGTAGCACACAAAAGTATTGTATAATAATAAGCAAACCAGAAATAACCAAACACATAAGTATTGTAGCACACAAAATTATTGTATAATAATAAGCAAACCAGAAATAAGCAAACCATGTTCACTGTAAATCCAAACCAGAAATATGCAAACCATAAATATGATCCTGAACATGTTAACTGTAAATCCAATCAAAACCTGCAAAAGATTCTTTGAATGGTGCATACAGAATTGCTACCTTAGGGAAATCTGGACTTTCATAGCCATCCACTAATCGTTCAACAATCCTGTAACTTGACACCATCAATATTTTTATCCTGGGCAGACGGAAAGATATACCTAGCAAAAGTGAAAGTGAAAGTGTTCACTGCGGGGTATTTCCAAGTGTACATGCACTTCTTCATAGTGGAGGAGCCATAGGAGACACGTTACAAAATGGGAGAATAGAAATGCACAATTCTCCTAAAAAAGAGAATGGAGTTTAATTTTTTCAATTCTTGATATTTTATATTACATGTAACTGAAAAAATGTTGCGTATGAGTTAATTTGTGGAATTTGTACGACAAAGAATATTCCATGATCAATAAAATATACGGCTCAATTTTGAAAAATAAAAAATCATCCACTTGACCTCCATCCTTAATGTTGAAATAAAACGCCTATCCGCAATTGGATATAAGGAAATAAAAATCATCCACTTGACCTCCATCCTTAATGTTGAAATAAAACGCCTATCCGCAATTGGATATAAGGAAATATTTAGGGCTTAGTCTAAAAGTTCTATTATTTAAAACATAAAATTTTGATTTTTTTGTATATTGTTTAGACAACTTCAATATTTAGTGCATGGCATAGTCAACATTTTATGAAATTGTTTTAATTGCATTGGAATGGAATTTATAATTTATTAAATTCTTATTAATTTATTTTTATGGAGAAGATGATGATATTTAAATTAATTTTTTATTTAAAATATTTAGTTATAAAATATTAAAAATTAAATTAAATTATATGTTATATATATATTTTTTTTTGATTGAAGTGGTTCTTTTTTCTCATTGAGAGCATAGTTATGACTAAATACTTCATATATAACAAAAAATTAAATAACTTTATCATAGATTTCCCAAAACCATAAAAATGCGATATCTTGATTAAAGATCATTGGTTTAAGTGAATGTTAACTATCATTATCATTATAACAAAATCTAAAAGTTTATATTGAATATTTAGGGGAAAGACAAACCATTACATGTAAAATATATATGTCATATGTTATAAATATAAGATTAAACCAGCCTAGATCTAAATCTTAGGCTCTATCAAGCGCCCAGAGGGATCAAATCTCCCAAGGTGCAAACCTCTCCTTGAATAGCTCCTTGAGTGCAATACCTGAGCCACCTAATCCTAAGCTCTAAATTCTATTATTCTTTTTTGTTTATGGCTAACATAATATTTATTACTTTTTACTTTGTATTATTATTTTTTGTTTACTTTGTATTATTTTGTTACTAGACAAACACTCTAAAGTCTCATATTTACTTTTTACTTTGTATTAAAAGTAAAAAGTAAAGACTCTAGTTTAAGTCTCATATTCACTTTTTACTTTGTATTATTATTTTTGTTTATGGTCGACATAATATTTATCACCTAATCCTAAGCTCTAAAGTCTCTAGTTTAAGTCTCATATTTACTTTTTACTTTATATTATTCTTTTTTGTTTATGGCCGACATAATATTTATTACTTTTTACTTTGTATTATTCTTTTTTGTTTATGGCCGACATGATATTTATTACTTTTTACTTTGTATTATTCTTTTTTTGTTTACTTTGTATTATTGTGTTACTCGAAAAACTCGACTCGACAAACACTCGAGTCACAAGATCTCCCCCATTGTGCCTCTTGACGCAATCAAAATGAATTTTTTTAATAACTTATTATTTTTAACATATTTTTTTTTTCTAAGTTAGTACCCACAAGGATTTAAAGTTGTGACCTTTTGTTTACAACTTGTCATCTCATTTACTCACTACCAATTTCCCTACACTCTGTGGCCCTATTTTTAATATATTATAATTAAATTAATTTTAAATAATTATTTCAAGACACACTTTTACGTTAAAATGTAATTTAAATTTTAACATTTTGGAATTTATTTGAGATGTAGATCACTTGGTGAGAAGGTGCATTTTTAAATACTCTTTTTAAAATCCAAGGAAATATAGAAAAATAAATAAATAAACTAAATTTTATTAAAATATTCAATTTAAAATTTAAATAAATTTATGTTTTTTTTTGTAAATAAAACTATATCTTATTGCTAGAAAACCAAATACATGTCACTCTTACAGAGTTTCAGAGTTCAGGATCAAAAACCATGACCACCATTACAACAACCGGCAAAAATAATCAGTCTGTCTAGAACAGGCTTTCAGAAAAAGAACCATGAGATAGACTATTCCACTTCTGCGATGGACAATAACTACAATTGGAAAAATAACTATTCAGAACTAAGAGAGGAAAAAATAAAACTAGACTTTACCAAATCTAACCCCTAAAATCCAACCAAATTCTTGGAGCAGTCGTTCATCCTTATGGTAACCTCATCCAACGGTATGTTCTCGCTTGTATGCTTCTTCTTCGTGCCTTCTTCCTGTTGCGGAATGACTCTTGGGCTCCTCCTGCTACGAGTGCCAATATCCTCCTGCTCCTCCATACCAGGATAATAGAAAGTAATGCCCAGTTTGTTAGCAATTAAGTCAATTTTACTATGCATCAGACGGCTGTCTACATTATGCTCTTTCCATGCCTGCACCGGTTCCTCATCTCCCTGGCTCTTGGAAATGCTACTCATGGTAACATGAGCCAACAGGTTTTTCATTACCCAATAAACCAAGATCAGACGGTCATATGCAGAGGCCCTTCCCGCAGTGGTACCTGGGTCCATTACCCATTCTTCAACCTCCATCCTAAGATCCTCAAATGGGATAGTTTGCACCTCTTTCTAGAGATGATTTTCAACAACTTCAATATCATCACGAATCACTATGGGAATCTGGTTGCGAAAGAAGGTGACCACAGTTTGGGAATGAGTTTCGGCTCTCGTAACATGACCCCTACCACCACCTTTCTCTTCACTCATATTTCCTTTTCCTTTCGACTTAAAAGGAACAGAACCAACACCAGACTCCCTGTTGAGACAATGTTTAGGAGCCATCCGGCGAAAAACCAATGGTATCTTCGACCGGTCGGGTGGTCTAACAAGAGTGAACCAAAATATTATTAGCACTTTGGGAAACTTATCAACCAGAAACAGAGAGGATATAACAACGCAACCCAAATGGCGATAGGAAAAACACAGAAAAAACTTCGGGTATAAGGCCAAGGGTGCCATGATTACAATGACAGGGTGGATTCTTCCCCTCTCCGAATGGTACCTTCCAGCTCCCAAAAACGTACTCTTACCACTAACTAACATTAAAAGGATCTTAATGATCATATATGGAAACTGGTGCAGATCCAGCCACTGGTTATCCACATTCTTGAGCTTGTACTTCCTATTACTCGACTTTATGGTTGTATTGGAGCACATACTCTCTCTCCACATTATTCCTCTATGTGATCTGACACCTTTGGGATGAACTACATCATCCTCCTGTCACCATTCTGAGACACATGTGCTCTGTCTTCCACCTGTTTTCTTTTCTCATAGTTTGAAGTGGCTAGGTGGATGCAGCTGGGCGCCCATCCCTCATTCGCAAAGTCGGGCATTCGACCAATGATACAGGCCCCGCCCCCATAAGCTCCAAGGTTGGCTAAGAGGTCATCAACTTTATTCACCTCTCTTCTTACGTGGCTAAAGGAAATAGAAATATGGGTGGCACAAGGTGCCTCAAATTCTCTATCCTACTCAACAGCCTCCAGCTGGTCAAAATATGATCCGCAGATTGGCCATTTGAAAATTTATTGGCCATCTGGATAATAATTTTGGAGTCACCCTAAAAAATCACCAGGAACCATCCTTCCCTGAAAACCATTTGGAGACCCTGCATGAGGCCATCTAATTCTGTAGAGTTGTTAGTGTCATTTCCAAGATAACCATAGTAAAATTTTAGGATGATCTCATTGGCGTTTCTGCAGACTCCTCCATATCCTGCCACACCCGGATTTCATTTAGAAGCACCATCGAAGTTCAGTTTGAACTCATTCATTGTAGGAGGATACCATACGTTTGGGATAGATGGATTACATATCTCGTCTCTCCTGTGTATCCCATCCAAATCTCTCCTTCCCAAACCCCATCCTGTAGCAATGTGTGCTTCGTCCTCCGAGAGGTCCTTATCATTCGCTCCCCATTTCCTGCTTCTTATTGTCTTTTGGAGAATATTGACCAATTTCCACCACACCTACTCTTCTCTATGCATCTTGTCCCTGAATATGCGCTCGTTTCTTTCCTTCAATACATTCCATAGAACCATACCAGGGAGCATCTGCCATAACATTGCAAGAATTGGATTCTTGAGGTGTGAGCATCCCAAATCCTAAGAGATTGGTCTGGTTGACCTCTCATTGGGTCACTCCTTCTAAAGATCATGGCTCCTCTATTCCCAAAAGAAGAAGAGTAAGGGCATTCATCTAGAAGATGTGCCATGTTTTCTTCACTATTCATACACAAGGGGCAACATGAAGGGCCTTGAATACCTCTCTTCTTAAGGTTTTCTCTTGTTAAAACTCTTCACCAAACTACCATCCAACAAAAGACAACCATCCTAGGCCAAGGGTTCATATCCCAAATTTTCTTTCAGGTTGCTTCATCCCCTTCCTCACTACTATTTCGTAAGTCATAGGCTTCCTTAATGCTAAACGTTCCTTTCTGCCTGAAACTCCACCTCAGCTTATCAGGACCTGTTTTGATGTGTATGAATCTTTCCTTGAGAGTACTTTCAAAGGAGCGAAGATATTGTTCATTAGTTAACCCATTCCACCATTGTTGGTCTAACCATTTACTATGCCCATCCAGATACAGGTTCTCCCAATAGTGGCAAACTTTGACTTTTCTTTCTTCAACCCTCTCGCTCTAATATTCTTCCATCTAGGGTCATCCTCCAGTTTATGGAGTTGGTTCCATGTATCTTCCCAGAAATTTGCAAGTTCTCCATCACCAATTTCCCAAAAGGTGTGATCCTGAACAAGTTTGCGATCATCCTGGGCTTTCCAGATATGTGAGCCCAGTTTATCCTCATGGTACCTGATCAAATGACCTATAAGTCGATCCCTAGCATATTTCACATGCCACAATTTCTCCCAAGGCTCTAGCTTATAGTTACACCACCTTCACCAAATTTTAGAGCCCTGAATTTCACTAACAACCTCCGAATCTCTGAGACCCATACCACCTTTTTCCTTTGGGTGACAAACTTTGTCCCACCCCACTAGGGAAAATTTGGTCTTCGTTTCCCTGCCACCCCATAGAAAGTTTCTCTGGATTCCCCTGATTTCCTTGATGATTTCCTTTGGTGCAAAGAGAATAGAGAAAAGGTAAATTGACATTGCCTGAAGAACTGATTTAACCAAAATCAACCGACTAGGAAGGTTTAGGGGTCGGAGAATCCAACTATTGAGCTTGCTTCGAAAACAGTCGAGGAGATATTGTGAGGAAATATTTCGAATAGACCCTTCCGTAAGAGGATCACCCAGATACTTGGATGGTAGAGAGCCTTTGGAGAAACCCAAGATTCGAAGAATATTGCTCTGAGCTATGCTGGAAGTATTGACATAACTTCAGGATTAACTTCAAGCCTTTGCAAAAATCATTAAATTTTTTTTAAAGGCCCGAGCTTCTTGGACTGAAGGGTGCCCCATGAACATAGTATCATCAACAAATTGTTGACGAGTTTGTTTAACCATTCCCTCATGGAGATTCAATCTCCGAATCTCTCCTTCTGCTGATTGATTTTGAAGGATTTTACCAAGACCTTCCGCCATTAAGATGAAAAGAAAGGGAGATAGAGGGTCCCCCTGCCTGATACCATGAGAAGACTATAAAATTTTAGTTGGCGAACCATTCAACAGGATAGAAAAGAAGGGGGTGGATACCAAGTTCATTACCCACTCAACCCATTCCCTACCAAAACCATAAGCGACTAACATGCTTCGCGTATACTGCCAACTTAGTTTATCATAGGCTTTAGATATATCCAATTTAATCAACATACCTGGTTTCTTTATAGTCTTCAAGGAGTGAATAGTTTCTTGAACCAAGATCATCCTGTCCAAAATCTGTTTTCCCTCAACAAAACTTGATTGCTCTGGGATGATCAAAACAAGGAGAAGAGGTTTTAAACGATTAACAATAACTTTAGTAATGATAAGTTTAACCTAAATTTACAAGCAAGAGAATTGAAAGAAACACAATCACAAGATAGACAAATATTTACCCTGGGAAACCCTCATGGGGTAGTAAACCCAGCAAAGCTTTCCTCAATATAGACAATCAACCAATACAAAGATGTAGTCCCCAAACAAGAGCTCCTTCTCCTCCTATGCAAATCTCTCTCTCTCCTATAGGAAATACACAAGTGAGTGAATGAGTGATAAGTGAGGAACACACCTCCTCTACTTATACTCATCTTCTAACTGACTTTTCACCCTAACTGGGCCGACCTCTCCTAAGAGAATCTAATAACCCCTAAACAACTAACTTAGGGCTGACCCCACATGGGAGATATAATAACCCTAGTTACCACATTCTCTTGGAGGAATAAACATCTCCGGATATACAATAGGGTCTCCACGGAGGAATGAAACATCTCCAGAATAATAAAGTACAAATATAATATTCTTAGAAGTTATAATATCTCAACACTCCCTCTTAACGATAAGGATATTATAACAACCTCTGTAGGAGCAAGGAGTCATCAACTACATGATACATGATACATCTTTAAATCATTGGAAGCTTTCTTTAACATCATCAGTAACTCAACCAGTTACTGGAACATCTTCAGTATTGATTCTTCATCTTCTGCAGCATCTGAACAACTACAGCAATATCATCATTTTGATCTTCTCGATCGATAGATCCATCTGGATCATCCCGATCAACAACATCATCTGGATTATCTCAATGAACAGTATCATCCTCTGGATCATCTCGATCAACAGTATCATCATCTGGATCATCTCGATCAACATCATCATCTGCATCATCTCGATCAACAGTATCATCATCTGGATCATGTCAATCAATATCATCATCTAGATCATCTGGATCAACATCATCATCTGGATCATCTTGATCAACAATATCATCATCTGGATCATCTCGATAAACATCATTATCTAGATCATCTTGATCAACATCATCCTCTGGATCATCTCAATCAACAGTATCATCATAGCAGCATACTTTTCAATACACATGATCCAATTATGGGATGATCAATCCCTCTCACTTTAAGACACCTCTCATGTCTATGGACAATGCAATTTAGATCTACTTACAAGATGATCAATCCTGATCCATTTAAGACACCTATCATGTCTATGGACTGTTGATGTATTTGTAACTTCAGAATATATTCACTTGTATATTACATTTGTACTTTATTGTATCCCCAACGGAGATGTATTATTCCTCCGATTGGAAGTGTCATCATGTGTACTTGCAAGTGTCGCAAGTTATATTGTAAGTATCGTAACTTATACTTGATGGGTTATTAGACCACCTTGATGGGGTCGGCCCTGTATGAGTCATGTGGGTCAAAGGGTTATTAGACCACCCTAGACGGGTTAGCCCGATCAGCATTATGTTAAGTGGTTAAGTTGGAGCCGACCCAATTGAGTAAAGGGCAAGTCAAGTTAGTGTATAAATAGAGAGTGTGTCTCTCTCATTTTACACATTCTATTATTCACTCACTTCAGATTAGTGAGAGCAAAGAAGGGTGCGCACAAGTGGAGGAGGAGCATGCTGCTGAAGATATCCATCTCTTGGGTTTGATCTTGGTGATCCTTGTATTGATGCTTATTCTATCTCTGAGGAAGTTGTGGGGTTTTTCACCTTCTTGGTTTTTCCTGGTGAAATGTTTTGTGTCTCTTGTCTCTTGTCTCTTATGCTTGATATGTTGTACATGTTATTCTTTTAGTTAAGATCCTAGATCTATTGAATTAAATGATGAAAATATAACATGGTATTAGGTCTATTCTGAAGGAAGGCATGCTATGGCATTTATGAGACTTGTTGCAATTGCGACAAATCGGAAGCTAGGGCTTGATATAGGAAAAAACCAATCATCGTATAACTTTCGCTATAAATCCATTTTGGAAATGTTTCAGGATATGAAACTTCTACAGGTCGTAGATAACATCCCCATGTACCTTTTTCTGAAGCACAACGTCTGATTCATTGTAATTTGTGATTTATGATCCATACAAGTTACGGTTTCTGCCTCTTCCATATCTGAGTCATAAACAGGTGACCTAGGAAAAAAGGTCACAACTTGAGATGGGAAGCTCCAAATGAAATTTCGTAAAATGTGATAGGTAGGGAACAGACTGTACTTTCTCTAGTAAGTTTTTTAAAGGCCAAAATTGAACCAGTGACACGTGGCACTCCATACAAGTTCGCCCTCCTGTTTGATCCCATAAATAGGCCACGTTGCGACACTTGGCATAACTCTCTCTCGGAGAATCCAATTGAGGTGAGACCTATGGGGTTGGAAAGATGATAGGTCAGGCTACAATAGGACTAATTTTCATACCCTTTGGAATCGTAATTTTAGATATGCACCAGAAACAATCAGGTGCATATTTATGTCAAAATAGAATTGGATTCTGAGCACCTTCATTATTTGCTTGTCTCTGCTGTGGGAATTTAGGGCTTCGGAGAAAGTTGGAATTTTTTGAATCAGAGACCACGGTTGAATGCCCCTCATCAAAATCAAAATTTAGAGACCAAGATTGAATTTTTTGGTTGGGTAGAAGGTTGGGCTTGATCAAACCCTAGTTTGGGATGTTGATAGGAAAGATGGAAAATTAGGGCTTCTGCAAAAGTTGGAATTTTTTAAGTCTGTGACCACGGTTGGAAGCTCGCTAGATAAAATCAAAGTTTAGAGCTTTGGATCAAAAATTTTGGTTGGGCAGAAGGGTGGGCTTTATCAAACCCTAGTTGGGGGTCCTGCCTAGTGAATTCGAAAGTTTCAAAGGCAATTTTGAGGGGTCAAATTTTGCAGTTTTCAAAATTGAAGTATACCAGCTTGATCAGCTCAGCAAGAGACATCTTTCCATCCATTTAGAAGTTTGAAATTCAAAGTTTGAATTTTTAGGGTTTCTCTAACAAACCCTAATCCAGCTCGAGATCCAGTTTCAGCAAATCAAAGTGGATTGGGTTAATCCTAGAAAAGAATGAATTGGACACCTGCATAAGTGAAGAAGTTCCAGTTCTAGAGGGAGATGAGGCTGAGGCTTTACATGAGAAGGCTACAAGCAATCCCGACAGGTATGATTTGAAGAGATACAGGGATGCTTTGAAATTTGATCATGATTAAGTTTATGATATGTTTGTCTTCATATTAATGAGGTTAGTACAATCTTGATTAATATTAGACTTTTCTCATCACCCTAGTATGAATGCATGTGAATGATAGAATACATTCATTGATTAGGGTTATGACACTTATGATTGTACTAATTTACTTTGGTGTTGTATGAGGATGATGTTGTCTGCTAACATGAAAGGTAAATCAAGAAAAGTTCTAGATCAAGAACATATGACCATGGTGACATGAAGACAAAGACTCATGGATCACATAGAAGCTCTACTTATGAGGTATGTATAATTTGGATCTACAATGCTTAACCTATGAGATATGCAGGTTACTAAGCACAAGTCATTGAAGAGAACAAGAAGACATTATGTGGGTATGTTAGACATAACTAGCTAACATGATATTCTAGGTATGTTTTCCTATATCAAGTTAGAATCCTACCTTTTGTTAGGATATTATACTTTTGTATGAATGATAATGAATGTTAGAAGTTTAAGTAATCAAGGGTTTATGTATATTATGTTTCTTACTTTGATTGATGATATGACTAACAAGAAGAGTCCTATGCTCAAATAAAATTATGCATGAATAAAAGAAGTCTTCCCTGAAACCTTGAATACTAACGCTTATTACCTATGTATGAAATGATCATGACCATACATATTTAAGATTATTTAGAATCATAATGTTTTGATAGAACTAAGATTATACTAATACATGTATGATTATGTATGAGATCTTGAGGATGAAACTAGTGCACACTTAAGCATGCATAGTGGTCCAGGATGGATATAAGTTCAAGGACATGTAATCTAGGAAGAAAAGATCAAGAGGGAGCACACTCCAAAAGTTCCTGAAAGGAAGCAAAGATCAAGAGGGAGTCCACCCTACAACTAAACAAAGATAAGTATTTGAATTGTCATTTATTATATATATGATTACTTAAATGATGTTGTTCAGTCATGTACATACTTATGTTCCTAGATTTAGGATGTATATTATGTGTATTAGAAAAGTTGCATTAATGAACAAGATACTACTAATATAGTAATGGGTAAGTGGCCTATGGTATTGTACAACATTCCATTGCTACTTATTTAGAATGAAACATCTTTCCTGACATATTGGGAGTTGTGCACACTCTTAACAATGTTCTAGTAGACATGGAAGGCATCTAGAAAGTTACGGAATATGGATAAATTTTGTATTGAAGCATTGGATAAGATAATTGCATGACTGTATGACATATGTACTTATGTGTAAGAATTTGATTTTTTTTTTTTTTAAACTATGAAAAGTTTCTAATCATGCAATTGAATTTGACTTGTAGGAAAGACCATGTACAATCACCTACAAAAGAAGGACTACAACATTTGTTTCAAAAACAAAGTTCAAGAAAACTATCTATTGAAGATATTGAAGAATCTGAAGTTCTCAGGATCCGAGATGAAGTAATGAAAGGATGCCATGATCAAGGAGTACCAATCGATCATGAAGAATGATGTCTAGGATGCAGTCCCAAGACTAGAAGGGAAGTCTATTGTGACTTCCAAGTGGATCTATAAGATCAAGCATGCTGCAGATTGTAGCATAGAGAAATACAAGGCGAGATTTGTAGATCGTGGCTTCTCCCAAAAAGAGGGGATATATTATGAAGAGACTTTTGCTCCTATAGCCATATACACTTCCATCAGAATAGTACTTGCCCTGGTTGTAGTGATGAAGTGGAAGATACACCAGATGGATGTCAAGACAGCTTTCTTGAATGGTGTAGTCAAAGAGGAAGTGTATGTGGAGCAGCCACTCGGTTTTGAGACACATGATAGGGAGTCATATGTGTGCAGGTTGAAGAAAGCCTTATATGGCTTGAAGCAAGCTCCTAGGACTTGGTATGGTAGGATAGTCATCTTTCTATCCAGTTTGGGCTTTACCAAGAGTAAAGCGGATTCCAACCTTTACTACAAGGTTGAGGAAGGCAGTCTAGTGATACTACTATTGTATGTGGATGACCTGTTTGTTACAGGTTAGATAGATTGATTGCCGACATGAAGAGCAAGCTTACTGCCGAGTTCGAGATGAAGGACTTGGGGATGATGCACTATTTTCTAGGTATGGAGGTGTGGTAGAGTGCAGATGGAATCTTCCTTGGATAAGGGAAGTATGTAGTAGAGATCCTGAAGAGGTTCGAGATGATGGACTGCAAGGCCATGGCCACACCTATGGAATCAAACCTGGAGCTTTTGTGTGATGCTTCATATGAGCCGGTTGATGTCCACTATGTATCGTCAAACGATTGGTTCCTTGATGTACCTAACGAACATGAGACCAGATATTTTCTTTGCAGTGAACACATTGAGCCAGTTCCTGACGGATCCGAGAAGTGTTCACCTGATTGCTGTAAAGAATATTTTGAAGTACCTGAAGGGAACCATTGATTATGGGCTCAAGTATGATGCGAATCACAAGTTTAACCTGGAGGATTATGTTGATTCAGATTGGGCACGCAGTGCTGCAGAAAGGAAGAGCACTTCGGGGTGCTGCTTTAGTATAAGATCAAGTGTGATCTCTTGGTTTATCAGGAAGCAGTCCTGCATAGCATAGAGTACAGCCAAAGCAGGGTATGTCGCAGCTTGTTCGTCTAGCTGTGAGGTAGTATGGTTGAGGAAGCTACTGTCTGAGTTATTTGATCTCCCGTTGGATGCTACTGGTATCTTTTGTGACAACCAGAGTTGTGTGAAGTTGTCTGAGAACCCAGTGTTCCATGACAGGTCGAAGCACATTGAGATCAAATATCACTACATTAGGGATATGGTGCAAAGAGGACCAGTGAAGCTCCTGTATGTTGCAACAAATGAGCAGATAGCCGATGTGTTGACCAAGCCATTGGCCAGATTGAATTTTGAGTACTTCAGAGAGAGGCTTGGTGTACTTCAGATCAAAATTCCCTCTAAGGGGAAGTGATGAGTCCGGACACATATATGCACATGAGCCATTCTCACATGGTTGTAGGTGTGTCCTCCCATGGTGCAGATATAAGGGCTCGGGCCATTCCGATATGGTTGAAGTATGTCTTTCCATGGTCGTTGATGGAAGAGCTGTGCCATTCGAGCATGGTTGAAGTGTGTCTTCACATGGCATAGATATAAGTGCTTAGCCTTTCACGGATGGTTGAAGTGTGTCTTCCCATGTCGGTGAATGTAAGTGTTGTGTGGTGTGCATCTGGGTTGTGCTCTGTGGACAATGATGGTGATCTGAAGACAATGAGGTGACAGTATGGTACACAGGTTTTGCAGAGGCATATAATCAGTCCTAAGATGCTCTTACAAGTTTTGCAGAGGTAGTGTAATCAGTCCTGGGAGATCTTGTAGGTTTTGCAGAGGTAGTGTAATCAGTCCTGAGGTGTACCTACTTGATGGCTTGCTCACAGAGATGATGAAGACCTACATGGAGGCTAGGACTACATCCAGCATGAAAAAGGGTTGGATCTGTAGAAATTCCTATGATGAGTAGATTAGAGATTGATTTATATAGCAGCAGCAGTGACGATGATGCTCCGTGATCCATTGATGATGATCCAGCTCTAGAATTAAAGACTTGTTCATATATGTATTGATGACTTGTGTCAAGAGAATACCTTCCTAGTTAAGAGGGAGTGTTGATGTATTTGTAACTTCGGAATATATTCACTTGTATATTACATTTGTACTTTATTGTATCCCCAACGGAGATGTATTATTCCTCCAATTGGAAGCGTCGTCATGTGTACTTGCAAGTACACATGACGACGCTTCCAATTGATCCACATGACTCATGTGGATCAAAGGGTTATTAGACCACCCTATAGGGGTCGGTCCAGTCAATATTATGTTAAGTGTTTAAGTTGGGGCCGATCCAGTTGAGTAAAGGGCAAGTCAAGTTAGTGTATAAATAGAGAGTGTGTCTCTCTCATTTTACACATTCTATTATTCACTCACTTCGTATTAGTGAGAGAAGAGAAGGGTGCACACAAGTGGAGGAGAAGCATGCTGCTGAAGATATCTATCTCTTGGGTTTGATCATGGTGATCCTTGTATTGATGCTTATTCTATCTCTGAGGAAGTTGCGGGGTTTTTCACCTTCTTTGTTTTCCCAGGTGAAATGTTTTGTGTCTCTTGTCTCTTTTCTCTTATGCTTGATATGTTGTACATTTTATTCTTTCAGTTAAGATCCTAGATCTATTGAATTAAATGATGAAAATATAACATGGACGATGCATTCCAGATCTACTTATAGAATGATCAATCCTGATCCATTTAAGACACCTCTCATGTCTAAGGATGATGCAGTCCAGATCAATTCAAGAAACCTATCATGTCTAAGGACGATGCAATCTTGATCCATTTAAGACACCTCTCATGTCTAAGGACGATGCAGTCTTGATCCATTTAAGACACCTCTCATGTCTAAGGATGATACAGTCCTGATCCATTTAAGACACCTCTCATGTCTAAGGACGATGCATTCCTGATCCATTTAAGTCACCTCTCATGTCTAAGGACGATGAAGTCCTGATCCATTTAAGACACCTCTCATGTCTAAGGATGATGTAGTCCTGATCCATTTAAGACACCTCTCATGTCTAAGGACGATGCAGTCCTGTGACATACATTTTGAACTAATTGTTCAAGGACGATGCAGTCCTATCACGTACATTTTGAACTAACTGTTCAGGGATGATGCAGTCCTATCACGTACATTTTGAACTAATTGTTCAGGGATGATGTAGTCCTATCACATACATTTTGAGGTAACTGTTCAAGGATGATGCAGTCCTATCATCCACTTAGACAATTTCTAAGGACCACACATTGACTTAATCGTTGGAATAGGTAACCTCATCATCAACCTCATCATCAGAATAAATAACCTCATCATCAACCTCATCGTCGGAACAGGTAACCTCATCATCGACATTGTCGTCGGAATAGATAACCTCATCATCGACCTCATCATCGGAATAGGTAACCTCATCATCGACTTCATCGTCGATGCAAGAAATCTCATCATCAGCGACCATATCACTCCGCCTTTCGAGGAGGGTCGTTCTGAACTACACCAAGATTGTCTCGAAAATACTCAAACTTTACTCGCGACAGAGGTTTGGTCAATATATCAGCAACTTGTTTGTGAGTGCTCACATACTCGAGATTGATAGCTCCTTTCCGCACCATATCCTGTATATAAAAATATCGGATCTGTGTGTGCTTTGACTTATCATGGAACACTGGATTCTTTGTCATATTGATACAACTCTGGTTGTCACACAGGATCACTTTGGGGTCCATCTCTAAGTCAAATAATCTTGATAACAAATTTCAAAGCCATATCGCTTCACAAATAGCAGAGCAAGCAGCAATATATTCCACTTCAGCTGTGCTGAGAGCCACACTAGATTCCTTCCTGCTAAACCATAAGATCATGGCAGATCCCAAACAATAACATCCTCCCAATGTGCTCTTCCTGTCTGATACACTTCCTTCCCAATCAGCATCTGTGTAGCCATACAATCTGAAGTCATGATCTCCATGATAACATAGACCAAAGTCTATCGTACCTTTTAGGTACCTCATCACATGATTTGTAGCAATTAGGTGAACATGTCTAGGTTCCACTAGATATTGACTCAAGGTGTTCACAGCAAAGCATATATCCGGCCTGGTATTTGTCAGATACATCAATGACCTAATAATCTATCTGTATAGAGTCATATCCACTAACTCTGATGAGTCATCAGCTAACAGCTTCAAGTTGGAATCCATGGGTATGGCCATGGCTTTGCATTCCAATATATCAAATCTTTTCAAGATTTCTATCGCATACTTTCCTTGGTTGAGAAAGATTCCTTCTAGGCCTTGCCATACTTCCATACCTAGGAATTAATGCATCAAGGCCGAGGGAAAGTAGATAACATCCCCATGTACCTTTTTCCCCTAAACAGCTAACTCAAGGCCGACCCCACATGGGAGATCTAATAATCCTAGTTACCACATTCTCTTGGAGGAATAAACATCTATGGATATACAATAGGGTCTTCATAGAGGAATAAAACATCTCCGAAATAATAAATTACAAATATAATATTCTTAGAAGTTACAATATCTCAACAAGTAATGATCTTGTAAATGACATTGCAAAGGGCGATTGGCCGGAAGTTGCTCGGGGAGTCAGCTCCATCCTCCTTTAGAATCAAAGTTAAGAAGGTAGCATTAAAGGATTTCAAGACTCCACAATTCCTACGAGATTCCTCCACGATGGCCAGAACTTCCTGCTTAATCATGTCGCAAAAGAAGTGGAAGAAATTGGTTGTAAAACCATCCAGTCCCAGAGCTTTCCCCAAGGCCATCTAGTGCATGGATTCCTCCACCTCCTGCATATAGATTGCTTTATTCAACATATCATTGTGTTCTCTAGTGACTAGCTTGGGGATGAGATTGGTGATCCTGACAATTTCAGGGATTCTATCTCGATGGTCCTCCATTAGAATATCTTGAAAGTGGTGGACCAACTCTTCCTCAATTTCTCTTCTAGACTCCACCTCACTGCCATCCATTTTCTGCAGTTTAAAAATCTTCAATTTATGTCCCTTTATAGATTTCTCTCCTTCTTAGAGCCATTGATTCCTTTATTTTTTCTTCCAAAAAATCTCTTCCTGTTTTTCCCTAGACTCTAACTGATTCAGCAGGTTGAACTCCTTCTCTCCCAGATCGTCATCCCATCCTTATTCCATTCCTTTCCTTTGGAAAACCTCAATATCCTCCATGAGTTTCCTCGTCCTGTAATATATTCCCAAAATATTCCTTATTCCAAGTACATGTCTTGGATTTGAGAGCCTTTAGTTTTTGTTGAAATTGATACATGCTCGTTCTCACAGGGGGGACCAATTACTGCCACCATTGCCCCAAAATATCTTTAATGTCTTTATGATCCAACCAGAATTGTTCAAATCTGAATGGTTTATATGAAAAGGCATTGGACCATAACCATTGGAGACAAATGGGCCAGTGGTCAGATCCAGCATAAGGAAGGACACGAGTATGAATGGCCCCTCCATCTTTGACCATGTCCTCAATAGCCAAAAATATGTCGATTATGGAAGCCACGAGGTGGGTACCTCCTCGTTTATTCTTCCATGTATACCACCCGTTTCCTATCTCAATATCTATAAAGGGACTCTGAGCAATAAGATCCCTGAAATCTTCTTGGTGTTTGTCCAAAACCCTCCTACCCCCTTTTTTTACCGAGAGAGGTTACCCACCAATTATCAATGATCCTTCAACCAGTTCAGGAAAATGAGAAGGCGTTAGGGCCGTAGACATTAACCAGGTTCCTCATTATCCCCGTCTCTAGATCAATAAAACTAGTAATCAAAGAGAAGTGATTGGCCCTCCATTCCAACAGATAAATAGAATTAGGTTTCCATAGCACGGCCAAACCACCAGCCATACCTAATGCATCAGTCGCCATGACCTTACTTCCCGTCGAGATCTTCTGTCCCAACTTCTCCATCACATCTGAGCTGCATTTTGTCTCGTGCAAAAAGAGAACGTCTGATTTTTTCTGTTTGACCTTTCTTGCTAACGTCTTGATTTTCCTGGGGTGGTTGCATCCCCGAATGTTCCATGATATAATATTCATTGAATAACCTTATGTACTTCATAGAAAGCTTCCAAGTGCACTCAGAAAGGCAATATCACATAGGTAGTAGAAATCTCACAAAGAGACCTTCAGATGGCTTCTCACGGCCATAAATACAAACAACAAACGGCTACATCGAAAATATCTGGCTGATTCGATCTACACTAGATCGAATCCGGGGCTAGGCCTTACTAAACTGTATACATTATACAAACATCAAAACCTAGCCTTTAATCACGATTCGAGAACAATAAAACCACAGCAGAAACTTCACGCCTTATAAGCGATCTGTCGGCTGATGACATAGTCCTGCGAGATCCATACTCCTAATCTCGGCATCATACAAACACAGAAATGAAATCATGAAAACCGACATGCCATTCATGAAAATCAAGGAAAGAAAGCACAGCAACTTCCTCTATTGTTAACATACTAAAAGCAGAGTAGAGATGGATCGCGAGAAAGGTCTACTGAGATAATTAGCAACACTAAGACAGTAACTAAGTGGCGGGTCTAGCATGGCTGAGCGGTCATGTTCGACTCTTCCAAGCTCAGTACACCTTGTGGTCGTGTACACAATTAATTCAACAAACTGGCATATATGTGGGTGTAGGTTTGAAATTCTTCCGTGCCTATAGTACCAGTGTCGCGCCAGAATGCTCACACCCATGCGTGGACTTGGTGAAAAATGCAAAGTTTCCTGATATTGGGACCGGAGCTGGGAAAAAAAGCTTGGCTCAGCGTTCATTATGATCGTCTCGTCGAAGATCAGCTCATTATACATTTTGTGGTCTGTTTATGCAACGAGTTCAACGAAACCAACCAGGTGCAGCCAAAATTACTTTAATATTGTTCTTTCTCAAACTTTCAGCTAACTTAATGAAGTTTAAAAAGAGTTAATTAAAAAAAAAATCTAAACCTTTATAAATCGATTTTAAAAAATAACTTCGTTTACAAAATGATTTACAATCAAAAGAATATGTGCAACATATATTAATTCATAAAATAACAAACAATCCTCTCTCTGCCGTATACATACTAATAAGTGAGCCATAAACAAATAAAAAAGAAGACTCAGTTTTTTATGAGACTCCATCACTATTATCCATTTTCTCCCATATTGGTGGATACGACGAGTTGACATTTCCCAAAATATATTTGAAGTTGATTTCAATCACATTAATCTCCAAACAAATTGATTCCAAGCAGTACTGACACACTGAGAACATACTTGAAAATGGATTCAATTGAAAACTTGTTCAAAATTTTATTCAAATGCAATTCATAAACGTGAGATTGGACCTTCAAAGTGACAAGATATTTGAAAATTAAAATCTTAATTTAATCGAAATCAATTCAATTGAAATACTAAACTAGCACAGTCATAAGTGTAGCTAACTATTTAGTTTTATGAAGATACTTAGTTGGTTGTTAAACAAAAACTAAATATTAAACTAATTAATATAAACATAAAAACAAATGCTCTTTAATAAACATATTCCTTTTCTTATCCACCTCTTAATAATTAAAGCTTTTTTAAATCTCAGACAAGATGCATTTGAGCATAATAAGATATGACCAATCATAAAATGAATCTCTACTGTACACTTTGTTACACTAAAGTTAATTATTGATATAAATGTATAATACATTTAATAGATAAATATATCCGAATACAATGAATAAGAGTTAAATATATCCGAATACAATGAATAAGAGTTACTTTTACAGTAATTCGTTTCACCTATGGCATCACTTCCTATCTCAACATCTCGACAATTTCCAATAAAGAACATTTGCATTTGTATATGATCTTTCTAAATAAATTGTTATGATGACAGACAATTTAACAACGCAAGAAAACCATAAGAAGACATGAAACAGGGGAACGAAATGGGATGACGACCACCTTACAAATTCAATGAAAGATCCAACTAGACCTGGATGTGGATAGACTGGGAGGCAATCTATGAAGTATTTTAAAATTCCGTACAGTTGAAACTTGGGATTATTTAAACATAGTGCAGATTAAAGACCTGATAGATTTCAAAAATCTCAACGGTGCTGAGAAATTTGATACACAGATATGGGACGCATAGTCACACTTTTTCGGTACAAGAGTTCATACAATGATCATTTGGAAATGTAAACTAAAAAAACAAAACCCAGAATCGTTCACATTCTTCGCAGGCACCTGTATATACATGACAAAATTGCAAGCAAAATCGCAATATTGACAGCTTCTCTGCTTTATTGAAGTTACATAAATGCAGTTATACTTTAAACAGGTATTAAAATTGCATTCCTAGATTACCGGGTCACAAGATCTAAGACGTAAGATTTTCAGAGATGTGCAGGATATCTTTAGAAGCGGCCTCACCCGAAGACGGTATAAGGATTGCTGTTGTTCCCGCGACACCCGAGATTCGACCTCGTGACTTCTCTAGACCTGGCAAGTAGAATAAGCAACAGAATTTCAGTACTCATTTGCGAGTGCGTGCATGGCCTGAACCTGCATCTCAAGGGTCACGATGTAATCGGCAACTTCTGATAAGAAAACGGGCGTGTCCAGTCCGTGGCTTCCCGGAACGATCGCCCGAAGGGTTTGCATACGAGAAGCCACGGTGCTTTCTGCTTTGTCGTCGCAATGATCTTGTGACCGACGGCCATAAGGATTCTTGCAAGCACATTTCCGTTTGAAGGCTCTGGTTTTGGCAGATACCGATATTCTTTTCCGGCGGGAATTGCCTTTGGATTTAATTAGTCGCCATTGGCACTGGGATTTGTTGAGCCTAAGAAGGTGTTTGTCAATGATGGCCCGGCTCCACGCTGTTCGACCCCTCTTCATGATGGCCAGCGACAGATCCGCAGCCAGTTTCACGGCGCGACTTCGAACCCCAATGCTGGTCGCATGTTCGATTCTCTGACGGCGCAAAGCAGCCACCAGGCGCCTCAAATAAATGCGTTGGAATGTGGCCCTCCAGGTCGCCCCATGCCCACGTCCAGAAGGCTGTTCCATATGGTAAGCGGATCGGGAAATTCCAAAACCTAAAAACCACGAAACAATTTTTTCTGCAACCGAGGGAAATACGAAGATTTAGGAGAGGTCTTGCCGGGATTTAAGGAAGAGACTTCCGGTTCATTTAATTCCATGCATGTGAGGGAGTCCAGCCTAGCTGTACAGTGTCCCCTCCTCAGATCACATCACATCTGATGCAATGGCCGGCTCCCAATTTTTCTTTACATCGCTTTCACTTTATTTTTAACCAACACAATTACAAATACAATTTTTAACTGACAAATCCCATCCTCAATCCTACGGAGTAACTAACAAATCCCATCCTCAATTGAACTAGAAACTAAATCCCACAAAATTTGAACCATTAACCGAATAGAAATTAAGCCCCACACATACTAACTAGTCTACGTTAAAATTTATTCCCATCTCAAATTGAAATTATTGTACAATTTTTATACTACTACTACTCTTAGTGTGTCGTTAGGTGCATTTACTGCTCTTAGATGTGTGATCCGTAGGGCAAAATTCTCATTTGTATACTGGTTGGTTTATATATATATATATATATATATATATATATATATATATACAACTTTATCATTTTTTTTCAATGCTATTTAACATAAAGACAGAAATTTAAATTTAACTTTTAGCCTCTTACAATAAATTCTCATATTTTAGATATATTTGAAATATGCATAATAATTAAATTATCTTAAACATGAAAGTAGAGATTTCTTCTAATCCCGTATGAAATGGCTGAATCACATTACTGTCGAGCATTGAAGCCAATCTACTGTACATTACATTTGCAAAAACAAAAAGTAGGGCAGTGAAGCCACTCTACTGTACATTACATTTGCAAAAATCTTCCCCCCAAAAAACAGCTTTAACTTAAAAAAAACCTATCTTTAAAATTTTAGTTAGGTATATATTGAGTAAGGTTAAACGTTTTGATTGTTATTATATAACATTAAGATTATTTATATATAATTTTAATTTTTTCATTGCGCCAGCAAATCCTTAAACTTTATAAACTCCAAATTCATAAAATCTTTAAGCTAAATTCGTTACAATAATTTATGTCGCTAATATAAATAAACTATTCTTTTTTAACAACATCATAAAATATTTAAAATACAACATTTATAATAATTTATCTCATAACCTTAATGGTTAATTGTCAAAGTTTTATGGGAAGTTAGGAAACTCATCATTTTACAGGTGAAACTTATCGTTTTACGGATAAAACAATCATTCTATTGATAAAACAATCATTCGAGCTCGATACATGGATAATTTTTGTCGTTATCGACTTTAATTGTTAATTGTCAAATTGTTTCTGGGAGTTATGAAACTTATCATTTTACGGATAAAATCATAATTCGAGCTAGACAAGTAAATAATTAGTACATGGCATATTCAATATTTTATTAAATTAGATATAAGGAAATATTTAGCGCGTAGAACTTTTAGAGCATAAAATTTTGATATTTTATGTGATTTTGAAAAAATGAAAAAAAAAATATTTTTTTTCAATTCTTTTTGAAAAAATGGCAGGATTTTGAAAGTTTGGGTTCTCCACTGTTAAATTCATTTCTATAATTAAGATTGCCATTAAAACACTTTTAAATTTAGATTTTACAAAAAAAAAAAGTGGTCAAATTAGACAACTCCAATATTTAGTACATGACATAGTCAATATTTAATGAAATTGTTTTAATTGCAATGGAATGGAATGGAATTTGTAATTTATTCAGTTCTTATTTACTTATTTTTATTGAGAAAATGGTGATATTTATTAATTTTTTATTTAAAATATTTAGTTATAAGTAGTTATCTTCATGGCAAATGAAGATAATGATAATTTGATTTTTAATCACAAACAAGGACTATGGGATTGTGAAGCTTATGCTAAACTAGAGCAATGGTTATTTACAACAAACCGATGAAAATTCATCAAATTGTTGTCTAAAATCATTGCTCTAATTTAACATAAGATTCACAATCCTGAAATCGTTGCTTATGATTAAAAAACAAAAAATTGTTAAATCCCCATTTGCCATGATTTGAACAGCATCTATAGCTCACCAAGTACAAAAGTGTGGTACCTATGTGGTTGTGGAGCCTAATCTTCAAGTCTCATAGATGATGTTGTTTCAGCCGTGTTGTACCCCAGGTTTGGTCATGATCTCGGCACGAGCCCCAGGGGATCTGGGGGCGAGCGGGCCCCCGTCGGGGGTTCGGGGCAGTAGCCCTCGAAGAAAATTTTTGGGTTGTTTCACCAACAGATTACGAGCCCATGGTTTTGGGTAACCCGTGGTATTTTCCCTTTGTATTTCCCCTTTATAAGAAAGACATTGTAATACAACTAAGGTTGATGTATTAGGTATTATGCATTGTATATATCTATGTGATCATGAAGAGAGACTCTGAGACGGAGAAGAGGAAGTGCAGCGGATGTGATGCAGGTTGTATTCTTTCATTTACTAGATGGTATAATAATAAGGACTGGTAATTTCAGTGTGGACATAGCCCATCTTGGGTGAACCACGATATATTGGTGTCTCTCTTGTAATGTGTTTGTGTGATTATATTTCCATTTCTGTTAATTGTTATTGCCCTGCAATCTTGTTTTTCTAACAATCTGAACATTGAACATATGAATCATTAGTTAAAAATTGAAAGTATGAATCATTTATATAAGATTCAAGTTATCATTTATATGAAATTCAAGTTTATCGTTGAAACCAAGATTATATATTAAAGGACAACCAAGAGGGTTGAAACCTTCACTAAATTTTATTTACATCTCTACACTGAAAATATTTTACATCTGCACTCATAGATTTTTACATCTGCACTAAAAAACTCAAATATATGCACTCAAAAATTGTCAATACTACAAATCTGCACTGAAGGATTAAATCTTGCAGGCCTTAAAATTTGTAACTTTAGATTGCACCTATCAAAACTTAAGGCTAGCATATGCTGAAATTCAATAAAAAAAGCTTCAGGAGTGCAAACTGCAAAACACTATATTCTATGAACTAATTTAAAACAACAAATAATTAATGTCTACTTTACATAAAATTTGCAATCTAAAAATTACAAAAAGAAGGTACATTAGCTAAATAGTGTTGTTCTACATCACACAATGATCTAAAATATTCCAGTTTGTGAGGACACTCATATGGACTTTATATTATTCATAAAATAAAGTAGCTTAAACATTAAAACATGTATACTAATATATTTTAAAACCATTTAAAGATTGAACATACATTCATGAACATCATGCAAAATCATATTCTAAGCATTTACCACACAAAGTATGCTATGTAATTAGCCCCCCCCCCAAAAGTTAGATCATTCAAAGCAAATATAGAATATATGCCAAGATCAATGTACATGTATATAATCCAAAAAAAAGGTTCCTGAACATGTGAGTTCAATGTACATATATAATACATAAATAAAGTTTTTGGATGTCCAAAATAGCTACATCATATGTATCAACATGAAGATATATGCAAGATGGTAGTATGAAAAAACAAAAAAACTAATAAAAATCATTCTCTGAATGAAAGTCCACCACTATCATCCAATGGGGTCTTCCCTTTACCTTGAAGAGACCTGACCTACAATATGTATAAAAGCAAATTATGAATCTCATAAATTATTCAAACAATTTTAAACTAAATTAAAAAAAATATATTAAAGTTATAAAAAAATTTGAAAAGAATAGTTCAATCATTAACAAAATTACCTCAGTGCTTCCATCAAAGAACCTATATCCTCACCACCAATTTCCATATGTTCTCATATTCCATAAAATTTAAATTTTGTTAATAAATAAAACATTGTGCAAGCAAAATAAACTAAAATTAAACAATTCACTTAAAACCGAAACAAAAAAATTAAAATCATGAGCTCACAAGAGATGGAAAATCATCAAAAAAGTTGGAATCTAAATGAACCTGCATGGATAAGTCACATTAACAATAAGATACATAGATAAATTAAAATTAAAAAAAGCATACAATATCTTTCAAACATAAATATAAATATGTAAATAATAAATATACCTCTCTAAGATGCTCTTCTACATTTTCACTAGTGGAGAGTCGAAAATTATGTTCATTCGACATTGTAGAAAACTGCAACCAATAAACATTTAAACTTAATGTATTTATTATTATACATTAAAAATGACATAATGTCATAGATATAATGTAACAAAAAGTTCAATTCAAAATGAATAAAAAAATTCAATAGATTGTATGTACATAAACAACAGACCTCTCCTATACTCGATGTGTCATTAGATAGGACATCTGAAGCTATATCGCGACAAACCTTAGCATAAGACCTGAGATCTTCAATGCTCATTCCATCTACCTCGGCATTCGTTTTGTAAACACTTTTTTGACAAATAGTGGCTCGAGCCCTCTCTCGAACCAATCCCACATCAGCTCCTACAAATGTCAACGTTAAACCTTCGGCAACAAAATCCATCGCAGTTGTCTCAAGTTTGGATGTGGGCTCCATCTCCGATTTTAATGTCACAAGCCTAGGTGGGCGAGATATTTGGGGTGGAGGTCAAAGAGTTGTGGGATATCTAAGAGCACCTTTTCGATCGTATATTCTCCCCTTTGCAACTCCATAAAAGTCAGAATGAAGATTGGTATAGTTTGGCTTCATATTTAAAAAATCCTCTGCATAAAAAAATTTGGCAAAATAATTAGTAACCTCATCGTTCCATGGAAACCAACCATAGGCTGCAAGGAACCGATCATATATTAGATGTGCAAGTTCAAGGTGCTTGAAATGTTGCACTTTCAACATTTTTTCCTTTAGGCCTTCTTTGAAGTTAAACATTGAATTGGCCTATTATTTGGCCACTCTCTCCTTCACAATAGCCGATTTGTTCGGACCCATCACTTGTGCCCTCCGCCTCCACATCAAGTTAACAAAACCGTTCACAGTTGGTCTAAGATCCTCATATGCCTCAATGAATTTTTGCAATGATCGCAAAACAATCTCTAGACTTTGTTTGCTCTCTGGAGGGAGATCCAAAATAGAAAGATCATGTTGCAACTTGTCATAGTGGGATCTACAACTTTCAAGGGTCGTTTGTTGAACACCACTTTCCCATGGAAGCTCTTCAGGTAAATCAAAAGGATAAGTTGTTATGGGTGTACAACCCACATCTAATTCAACATATGTCGCCATGGCTTGACCTATGTCCCTATGTGTAGAATTATGAGCCTCTTCTGAACCTTTCTCTACGTCGACATCTGGTTCAACATCTGTCCTCCTTGCTCGAACTTCGTCTCTCTGTGTAGAATTACGAGCCTCTTCAGAACGTTGCTCTACTTCAAATACAAACAAAGTTGAAATTAAAAATTTACAAACTTTTTGAACATGCACAAAATTACAATTGATACATATATTAAAACATAAATGTTCATACCAACAGAAGGTAGAGATCGACGTTCTCCCATTGAAGATACAGGGGAATCATTTGTACCCCTTTGGCCTCGCCAGTGATCAAATGAATGTGAACTATACAATAAGCTTGAATTCCGAGGTGAAGCCGACAACCTTTGATCATCAGTCAAGACACCAATTCCTGATGACCTCCTACGCTTTTGCCTCAAAGACTCCTCTCTTTCCATTTGATATGATATCTACATTTACACAACTATCAATTCATAACATATTCAAATTCTACATGTTTTGATATTTTAACATTCTAAACATTTAATCTAATCTCCCAAAAAAAGATATTATGTTATATATGATGAAATAAAGAATATAAGTGTTGTTATGATCAATTGTAATTTTGACCATCCAACCATTTGAGGTACAACACCCATTTCAAGGGGAGTTCTATACATTACTTTTATTTCCTATATTAGTATATTCATGTTAATAAAGTTCATCCCTATGGAGCGCCAACACTTATTAGCTATTTTACAGTTTGTGAATTGAACCTGGCTAAGTCAGTGTGAAGAAGAAAGAGGTGCACCAATGTGGTATTTCTTCCTTCTCACTTATTAAATTTAATGGGGGTATAAGTATAATAACATTAAGAATATTAACACTACTAAAATAATTTAATTATATTAGTAGTGTTAATATGATAAGGATTACTTCATTGAAGTACCATTAGCTTAGTCCCTTAACAATTGTTCTATCAAGTCTGGTATAATAACATTAAGAATTTTAACACTACTAGAATAATTTAATTATATTATATTTTTCTATATGTCTATTACTGAACAAAAGTTTCTATAGGAAAATATCTGAAAAAGTGGTTGAAACTCGTGCTCGCCTTGTCATAAAGGTAATTACACATTAAAACAACGTAATTATATATATATATATATATATATATATATATATATATATATATATACTTTATTGCAATTATCTCAAATATTGGAAAATGAGTAGTACCCGAAACTCGTGCTCGCCTTATCATAAATGTAATTACACATTAAAAAAATATAACATACATGAAGAGCGTAATTACATATATATATACTTTATTGCAATTATCTCAAATATTGGAAAATGAGTAGTCCCAATATTTTTATAATAGTTTTATTTAATTCCTTTAATTTAACATACTTTATTTATTATTAATCGAGACAATCAGCATACAAGCTAACAAATGAAGTACATTTGAACTACTGCCAAGTTGTAAATAGTATGTCCATGGCACTATAGATTGTAATTGCTTACCTCAGCATAGCATAAGGGTTAAGTCTATTATCTTACTTATCTATATACTGATCATCCTAATAAAATCAATGGGAATCTAACCTATATGATGTAATATAACGTAAACACTGTAATTAAGTAATGAACACAACCTATATGAACCATTACATATGTTAATTACACTAACCTAATGTACTAGTTATACTTGATAGCTACGTATTATCAATAATAAATACTATGATCCTTACATGGAAGCTTATTGTATTAACATAGTGAAAACAACGATACTCATTCATATTATACTAGTATCAAGTGTATCTCTGTAATTAAATAAATGGATATCACTAGAGAGACCATAAGCTAGGCATAGGCCATTCTGTATCCATGTATTTACATTCTATAGTTATGGGATTCACTCTATTATAATATGATAGATCCTTTATATGTTATGAATCACAAGCCTTATTTACTGAAAGCTGTGTAATTGATAGCTTCATGGTCATACTCTGATCATGTTTTAGATTAGTATCACGTTTATTAGGTGTATTGCATATCCATCATTACCTTTGTAACTTACTGGATTCACACTAAGCTTAGTTCTTACTCTTTTTTACTATTTTAACCTATTAGACTTATATTATAACCTCAAGAAAGTGCATGGGTTAACTTACTTAAATTTATGTGCTCTTATTACATATACCTATTAACAGTGATTACATTAAAAGGATAGTACACATTTATTACTGATATTAGCTTGGTTCTCATATGTAAGTAGAGTGACTCTATTTAAACCAACTGATTAGGAAAATATGGTATCATCTTTTCACTGTTATTGTTCTTTTCATGATTAGGGTCTCTTGTTATCACATGTATGATCTGAGTCTACAGTTCTCATGAACACAACTCTCTTCATGAACAGAGATGAACTATGTTCATGAACATAATTCAATTTTGTTCATGAACTATATTCATGAATAGATTTCGTGAACTCTGTTCATGAACAGAGATGAACTCTGTTCAAGAACGGATTTCATGAAATCTGTTCTTGAAAAGAGATCAGTAATATTTCCAACAATAATACAAGTTCTTAGTTCCACTTCTATAGGATAATTACTATAATAAACTAGAAAAAATAATAAGTGAGATTCTATTTAGTTATTTAGACTCTGCACTTTGAACCTTTACAGTGAAAAAAAAAATGATAAATCCATAGACAAATTTTAAAAAATAACACTAGGTAATTGTTCATACTAAACAATATCAACAGTAATCGAAAATCAGATAATTCCAAAATCTTCTCAAAATACAAGGGGATTTGTTTGAGGAAATGAAAATTCTCAATGGAATAATAGTAGAGCAAGAGGTTACATATAGTTAGGTGAAGAGAGTCTTTTTCTAAATATTTGTCAATGGACCCATCAAACCCATTATGATTGAACAAAATAATTAGGTTAGATCCATTCCCTTTTTTTTATTTTAATGGTTTAAGGGATATTTATTTATTTTAATGTCTTAAGGGTTGACTTGATCTCCAACTAAAGCAAAAGGAATTGTAAATGGTTACTATGTGGCATTAGCCATGATCCTTTTATATCACCAACCATTCATATCATGTGAGAATCATTGGAAATTTAATATTATAAAAGGAAAAGGCTCCTCGCATCATCCTGTTCATGAACAAAGATGAACTCTGTTCATGAACACAGTTCATCTATGTGCATGAACTCTATTCATGAACAGAGATGAACTCTGCTCATGAACCGAGATTTATGTTCATGAACATAGATCTCTGTTCATGAACAACATCTCTATTTAAAATTTAATTATATTTGACTATTTTACGAAAATAAAAATAAAAAAACTCTAGTGGAAATGAATACGATTTGCTAATCTAATCAACCGAAAAACATAGAGGTAAAACAACATACATTCCTCGGGGGATTATTCTTTTATGAGATAAAATACAGAGATATTTTTTTTAATTAAGAGTACATACCTCGTCTTTTTTCATGAGGAAGATATCAAAATGATTGGCACTTGAAGCTACAAACACTAAACCGATCGAAAGGGAAATCGTAATCCCAATGGCGAAGCCGAACACCAAACAACCAAATCCGTCGAAGCCAATTTTCCTGCCAACAACAATGTTGATTAGAAAAAAAAAACAAAAAATGACAAATGCTTGCTGATTAGCAAAAAAAACAAAACTGACAAATGCACCCTGATTACCCGGATGTTCGGCGAACTCCATGCCGAACGCCAACCTGCAAAATAAGGCTGTCTAACTTTGGGCTCCAGGTCAAGAAGGTGGCGAAACACAAGGTGGCAGAACATAGGGTGGAGGATCTCCACACTGAAGGCGAAGTCGGGGTCAAGCAACAGGAGGGAATGAGGTCTAGCTACAATTGGGGTCCATGTGCAGGCGAGGACAGGGTCGAGGTGCTGGCGTGGATGGGGTCGAGATGCAAGCATGGGCTACACGCGAGGTCAAGCAACTGTAGGAAGAGAAAATGAAAAACGATGGCTGTAGCTGAGATTTTATGCAGAATAATTATTCGGCTGAATAAACAAAAAAAACACCCGACATTTTTCCCGTCCGGCAATGCCTCGCACACACTTTGAGGTCTCCATTATTTCTAGAATGGTGAACGGTTAAAGGTTAGTCGGTCGAATAAACTATAGGTTATTCGACCGAATAATCATATTTATTCGTCCAAATAAAAAAATTATTCGGCTGAATAAATATTTTTATGCAGTTGAATAGCTTTCGCTATGTTTCTCGGGAACCCGATTCTCACGAAATAGACACCCATCTTCATGGATTCACCCTATAATATGTATGAAAGGTTTTGCGCATGGATTTGAAAGCCTATATAGTTATATTTAAAAAAATATATTATGCATTAATGCTCAAATCACACTTCATTTTTTTCAAACTGAACACATTGTATACTGGGTGTGCTCTTTATGAAAGGTTTTGCACATGGATTTGAAAGCCTGCATGATTTTATTTTAAAGGTTTTGCATTAACGCTCAAACCAGAAGATCTAAGTGCCCTCTTCGGTTTTTACAAACTGAACATATCTTATATTGTTCACCCTCAGTATGCTTCTATTCAGATTGAAAGTCGATATAGTCTAGTTTAAAAAGCATCATTTTTTAGCATACAGATTTGAAGGATTAGAAAACAAACTGCGATTTGAATACACTAATCATAATATATATAAATTGTGCATACCCTATGGTATTAACACACATATTTGAAAGATCAGAATACACACTGCAATTTGAATATACTGATCAATATATATATATATATATATATATACTATGCATACTCTATGAATTAGATTTTGTGCTC
Organism: Larix kaempferi; assembly: GCA_027924585.1. NCBI lineage: Eukaryota > Viridiplantae > Streptophyta > Pinopsida > Pinales > Pinaceae > Larix > Larix kaempferi. The sequence goes on along the minus strand of BSBM01001312.1, from coordinate 5,950,153 downwards.
AGATCTGAATGTTTGCATATTCTTTATTTACAAAAAAATGACATGCATTGTTTATGCATTCAGAAGTGATTGCATTTAGAATACCTTTTACGGGTTAGACCTGATCATTCAAGTTTAATTTACTTGTGTATATAACCTTAGCTAAGAAATCCCACATCGGAAAACGAGATGAAACCTTCCCTTATGAAATAAATTTCATTTACACTAATTCAGTAATAACCGGTGAAGTATTGCCTTCTAGTTTTTTATTCGTGTACTGTTCATGTCTTTAAAAATTTGTTGGCCTTTATCTGGGTATTGGTTGACAAAATGTAACTGCGTGGGGAGAGTTTTAGGTTGCTTGAGTCTGGTCTACATAGGATTGGTTTCGTTAACCTTTGAGTCTTTCTCTACGTACAAGGATACGAATCATAAAAATACTTTATGGTATCTACAGACTGCTCATTAGACACTGGGTTAAACTCTTAGTGACTGTGTAAAACTTTTTGTGTATTAATCTCTGATTGTTTTTGTAGTCTTAACTGTCGCTTGGACACCTCCATCTCGTTTCTATTAGTTAATATGACCATAGGTTATTGGTGTGTGTGGTAACTTACCCATGGAATCCCTGGTTAAACTCGTGGTTGATAAAATCTCCGGTTGCGCCGATGTTATCCCTTTCTGTCTCAGTTGCAGTGCTTTCTACCTTATAGCTCCTCTGTCGTACCCCCCTCGGTCCGCCCATTGTTTTTAAAACACTATGTTCCATTTCAATTGGATTCAAAACTTAGAGTCGAGTTGAGTCACGCACTGTCCTCTTTTTGTTTCCCGGCTCGGTGGTGGTTTTGTTTTTCCGGGTATAAAGGAACAGGTGTACAAAATCCTTTTAGTATCCACAACCACTACTCCAACTATCTCTTATGGCTAGAGAAGTTCTTATCGCAAGTTGTGAGTACCGAGATAAAATAATGAGTACTGAAATAAATAATGAGTACTGAAATAAATTGTGAGTACTGGAATAAATGTATGACTTGGCTCTACGACCCCTATTTATTTCATCTCATTAAATAAGTTTTTGTTACATAAATAGTTCTTTTTTCTTACCGAGGTTAATTATTTTTGAAATGTGGAATGACCAACCTGGGGTGTTGTGATTATTATTTTTAAATGTGTCGAGGTTAGCTAAATGAAAACAGTTTATATATTGTAAGTCCTTGCCTAGGAATGGGTAGTAGTTACGAAGACGTCCTCTTTGTCAATAATGATATTTTAAATTGTTCATTGGTGTTAACCTACATATATGCAAAGGATTGTGATTTAACTTGTATTCAATCCTTTTTAATAGGTGTTCCATGGATAGATGGTATAAAAGAAAGATGATTGAGTTGTGGTTATAATATTATATGATGAAATTAAAGATCATGCTTGGTGTTATATATATGTGTGTGTGTGCGTGTGTGATTTAAAAGTGGTCGGTCTTATAAGATTGTCTTACTATTATGAAATGTAAGAGAAATAGAGATGGTAAACATAGAATAGTGGAACCTCATATAAGTAAATTATTTTAAAAAAAATAAAAAATGAGATAATCTTACTTACCTATTGTAACCCAATAATCTCTCTTGTTATTAATATATTATGTGGAAGTCCATTAGTAACTATGTGCATGAACTATAGTTAGATATAAATGGAAGTATGGTGAAAAAGATTGTATACAGATTTTTTATGTTAGGATATGGCAGAGGCACTTACTTTACCTTGGATAGCATTTCTTACAATTAAAGACAACATGAAAATTGAAAATTAAGACCTTTGACAATAAAGTTACGATGTCTTGATTAAAGATAATTGGTTTAAGTGGATATTAACTATCATTATCATTATAACAAAATTTTGAAAACTAAAAGCTTATATTTAGTATTTAGGGGAAGGACAAACTATTACATGTAAAATATATATGTCATATGTGATAAATTTAAGATTAAATTAAAATCATTTTTTTAAAACTTATTATTTTTAATATATCTTTTTTTTAAGCTAGTACCCACAAGGATTTAAAGTTGTTTATGTTTACAACTTCTCATCTCATTTATGTCATATGTGATAAATTTAAGATTAAATTAAAATCATTTTTTTTAACTTATTATTTTTAATATATCTTTTTTTTAAGCTAGTACCCACAAGGATTTAAAGTTGTTTATGTTTACAACTTCTGATCTCATTTACTCACTAAGCATGTTTGTTTCAGAATGGTCGAACATGATCAAATTTTTTTACTACTTCCACATTTTTTCCTTTCCTGAAGTTCTTAAGCACCTTAATCAATGCATCAATAAAGATTACATTTTTGGACAACTCATATCATTTTTTCATATCATTTTTTTAATTTAAATCTCGAGTTAGGATGTACCGATATAAAGTCTAACCAAACAATAGTCTAATGTGCTTCAATAATTATGAATGAAAAATAGGCCCAATGTCCAAATAAATTCTTGGACAAATTCAAGTAAACTAACATAGCAAGCATAATTAAATCTTATACGATTATGTCTCCTTCCTCATAGGCAGTAAGGAGAATTAAAACTTGTATGATTATATCTAATTCTTAAAACAAGAACAAGGCATACCCTTATATACATTGGCAATGAGCCTTATATTTCTTTTTTTTAACACTTCAAAACATATTGAATTTGTATAAAATATTGGGTATATTTTTAAAATGAATTGAGTTTTTTTCTTCCATTTATTTTGGACCTTTTTTTAAATATAAGTTTATGTTTTTCAATGTAGTTATATTTAAACATATAAATTATTTGTTTTCTTCTCTCATCTCTACGTACACCTCTTTCCCTCTCCCAACCCCCATCTCTCGCCCTAACTCTCTCTTTATATCCCTCCGCCCCGCTCCATCTCCCACCATCCCTCACTCTCTCCTTCCATATCCCTCCCCCCTCCATCCATCTATATCATCTCTCCATTCATCTATTTTCCTTGCTCCCCCTTCCTCCCTCTCTCTCTCCCCCCTTCAAAGGATAATTAGGGATTAATCTATATTTAGGGAATAGGGTTTTATGGGTTAGGGGCTTTAGGGTGAAAAAATTTGACAAATAACCATAACTCTTGTATTGTAGTTTTGTCAAACACTTTGATTGCAATATTATTTGTGACTTTTCTGAGCTAAAGATTCACATTGGACTTAATGATGAATTTTACTGATAGATTAAGCACAAATACAATGCAATCATTTTTATGATCTAATTGAAGGTAAATTCACAAAAAAAATAACACAGAAATTTAGGGCCAAGCCCAGGGAAAAACCTCAAAAGAGGAAAACCCAAGAAAGTGAAATTGATTCAGAGTTTTAGAAGATTTACAGCAAGGAAGTAATGCCAATGGAAATATGAGAAACCCACTGCAAAAATATGACAAAAATAACGGCAAATTCAAGTTCCCACTACTGTACAACCCACTGTAATTTTTGTTGTACATTATGTAGTTGTACAGCCTCTAAAACAATCTTAAAAACTATTCAAACTGATACAGATTGCATTAGTAAATGTACCCAACAATTTCATAAATTATTTACCTCAAAAACTGTGCAATAAAAAGTCTAAAAACTAAGTTTTATGTTGTTTTATGCCACTGTACATAACGGACAATACGAACCTGCTGTATTATACTTTATGTTTCCTCGGTTTGTGTGTTGTAGATTGCTTCCTTAAGTTTTGTGCCCTAGAAATACTCCTTAATCTCTTGCTGCGTGCTAACTTATCTCCTCTTGAACTCTTACCACATTTATCTCTCTCTCTCTCTCTCTCTCTCCCTCTCTCTTAATCACTGTGAATGAACTCACTCATTGATTTGATGGCCGTTTCTTCTACTTTCCAAGTGATTAAATAGTCACTTAATACCGTCATCAACCCTAACTACCTTTAATAACCCTAACTTCCTCAATGAATGGCTGGGATTAGAGAAGATCTAAGGGTCATCATTAATTGCACATTTAATTTCTTTTAATAAATCATAAATGCACAATTACATAAGGGACCCACATTTTAAATATAAAAGTAACTTTATTACATTTAAAAAGTAACACTAGGAAAGAAAACTTTTCCCCCCCAATGTGACATCAAAATCATGGAGAAGGAATGACTGAATTACAAAAACTAACACTCCCTCTTAACGAAGGAGGTGCTTCTGACAATTCCTGTACCTCCACTTCTTGGGTCTCTGTCCTCTAGAGTATCTCCCTCTTGCTCTGGGATATTACCTAGATATCCATGCTAGAAAACAACTGTAAACTAAGAGCTATGAGGGGAATCCTCTCTAAACCCCTAAGCCTACTCATAACCTCCATACTGGCTAAGTCTCCTACTAGTAGTTCTCTCCTCATCTAAAGGTATCATATGTGCACCTGCCTCATCTTCAGATTCTGTTTCATATAATCATCCACCTGAACCTGGAAATATCACCTCTCCATGCAGAAAATAAAGTTTGTCTCTTCTATCCCCAAGTAATATTGTGGTACCAACTAGGTTCCCAACTTGATATAGAAATGCATGACCCGACCTGATGTAAAATCCATACTCGTCATCCTCCAATGATGACATAGATAGTATGCTGACTCTTATACTTGGAACAAATAGTACGCTATCTACTTTAAGAATCTCTCCAAGATATAGTTGGAATATCAAAGTCCCAACCCCTCTTATCTATGCCTGAGGGTTTCCAATATTTGTTTCAACAAAGTGTCCTAGAGATATCTCTTCTATCCTGTGAAAAAATCCATATTTCTCGGTCATATGGATAGTTGAACTACTATCAACTATCCACGTGTCATGGTAATCTACTCAACTGCCTACACTGGTTTGCAATAACACCAAAGAAAAATATTTTTCAAATTGGGTAGCATATTCTTCTACTTTTGCCTATGTTGCTCCATCTTTTTCTTCATTCCCCTTCATTGTGGTACATTGACTAGCACAATGACCAGACTTGTTGCAGTTAAGGCACTGGACCTTACTAAGGTCTTTCTCATTTTTCTCCCATTTTCCCTTGCCTTTGATTACAAGGGATACATTGTCTTCACTGCTCTGAGTCCCATTCTAGAACATCCCCTCCCAAGACTCTTACTGAACAAAGTCATCCCATAACCTTGTCCAATATTGAAGTTTTTCTCTAGTAACTACTTCTTGCATATATGTGCACCATTTTGCAGTGAACACATTAAGAGCATATATGACTATCTCTTCATCTTCTACTTTCTCACCAACAACACCTAGTTCATCTCTAACTTTGGAAATATTAGTGAGGTAGGTGGTTACTGTATCAGTATTAGTCATCTTGGTGTTCCTCAGATTTTCTCTAAGAACCATCTTTTTATTATAGTTCTTACTTTGGTATAGAGTACATAAAGCTTTCCAAATCTCAAAAACATGTTGCGTCCCTGTGATGTGAGGTATCACATGGTATTTTATGGAATCCAAAAAGTTTATTTGTTCCTTATTATCTTTATTCTCAAAGGTAGTTTTATGAACATCCTATGTGGGAACTGTGATGGTGTCGGAAGCACCAACAATATCCCATAGCTCCAACTCTTTAAGTAACACAGTTATGCATTCTTTCTACGGACTGAAGTTACTAGCCCCATATAGCCTATCTTCAAAACACAATCCTATTGACATCATGACTACGACTGATAAAATTTGACTGACCTTGACTTGAACCTCTTAAACACACCTTCAGCAATCAATCTCTGATACCATGAAATTTTTTGACAAATAACCATAAACTCTCTTATTGTACTTTTGTCAAACACTTTGATTGCAATAAGATTTGTGACTTTTCTGAGCTAAAGATTTACATATGAGTTAATGATCAATTTTACTCATAGCTTAATCACAAATAAAATGCAATTAGTTTTTGGGTCTAAATGAAGGTAAATCCAAAAGAACACTAACACATAAATTTAGGGCCAAGCCCAGAGAAAAACATCAAAAGAGGAAAACCCATGAAAGTTAAATTTATTCATAGTTTTAGAAGATTTATAGCTAGGAATTAATGCCAACGGCAATCTAAGAAACCCACTATAAAATAATGACAAAAATACAGGCAACTTCAAGTTCCCACTACTGTACAGCCCACTGTACTTTTTGTTGTACATTTTGTAGCTATACGACCTCTAAAATAGACTTAAAAACTATTCAAATTGATATAGATTGCATTGGTAAATGTACCCAACAATTTTAGAAATTATTTACCTTGAAAACTGTGCAATCAACAGTCTAAAAACTGAGTTTTATGCTGTTGTACATTACTATACAGAAAGAACTTAGGAGGTTTAGGGGTTAGGGGCTTAAGGGGTAAGAGATTTAGGGATTTGGGGTTAGGAGGTTAGGTTTTAAGAGGTTAGGAATTAGGGGCTTATAAGGGGTTAATGTCTTTGGGCGTTAAGGATTAAGGACTAAGGGGATGAGAGTTAAGGGGTTAATTAAGGGACTAAGGCTTTAGGGATTAGGGATTTTATAGTTTAATGGATTTAGGGATCGATTGTTCGTGGAATAAGGTATAAAAGGTTAGGGTTAAGTGTTAAGAGGTTAAAGTGGTAAGGGCTTGTGTGTTAATGAATTTGGTGCTGAGGTGCTAATGACTTAGGGGTTTAGTGATTTAAGGGGTTTGGTCCTTAGCGCTTATGAGTTTAGGCCTTTAATTTCCTCCCTCCTCATTCCTCTCTCCCCTTCCCTCAATTTATGTCCCTTTCCCCCCCCCCTCTCGTATCCCCTCTCTCTCTCACCCTTGTTACCTCCATCTATTACTTAGCATGTAGTTCCCCTCTCTCGTATCCCCTTTATCTCTCACCCCCCTTATTCCATCCATTACTTAGCACATATTTTATGTGCTCCATAATGCTAGAGCATTTTGTAACTCTATAACGCTAGAGAATTTTGTAAACAAGAAAAGCTAGAGCGTTTTGTAAATAATAAACATTAGAGCGTTTTGTAAATAATAAACGTTGGCGCGTTTTGTAGAGAAAAAACGCTAGAGCATTTCCATTGACACCAAAGGTGGGAGACACATTTAAATTTAAAGGTAACACGTGAGCGTTCCTTAGCACCTAAAACATTCCTCCTCATGGGCCCATGTATCATCTATAGTCCTACTTGTTTGGTTCAGAGTTACCAACCATGTGCTATGGAATATGGTAAACCATAGCTAATTGAGAATTTCCTCTATTTTCTCAGTATTCATGTCTTTCGCCACTCTTTACAGTATGATAGACACAATCATTTTTTATGAAATTTTAGACATATATAGAATTTTTTTTGCAGATTCCAAATATGTAATTTTTAAAAATATTATCTTTTTTTTTCCTAATTTTCTTGTATCATGACTCCTTAACTCAAAAAACACAATGTTAGTGTTTCTTCCATAACTTTTTCATTTCACAAGAATTTTTGAAAAAACTTGTATGTTCCACTACTAGACACCTACCTCTACATCCTATAAAAAAATCATTTTGGAATCATTGCATTAAGACCTTCAAAAGCTATGTCCACATTTTACGTACTATTTTAGAGGTTTGCACACTTAGATAATTAAAAAATATAAAAAATAAAAAAATTAATTTTGGAAAAACAGTGTTGCACTACTGCATCTTGTTGTCTACATGTTTAGAAATTTTTGTATCTTGAAACCATCATTTAGGCACTCAAAGACTGCACCCACAAAGACATATACCTTATCATTTGTGAAAAAAATAAAATGTGTTTCTTAAAAAAGATGGAACTTGACATAGTTATCAAAATTTTCAATACATAAAATTTATATATTCGGAAACGCGATTCAATTTCCTATATTTAATCTTTTTTACTCAATGCAAGATATTTTGTGTAAGTATCTCAAAAAATCCAAGGAAGTTTAGAGATGCCTAATTTTTTAGCTTTCTATTACATCTAATGCACCAAAAATGACCCTCATTAACTTGCACTCACCCAATAACCCTAAAATATTTCAGTATATTAATATATAAATAATTATTAAACATTTTTTTTTAATATATTATTAATTAAATAATCATAAAAAAAAATAAAGTTTAATTTATAATATAATAACATTTATTCAAATTTATGTTTTTAATAACTTTGTTTTTAACCATTTATTTTAAGGATTTGCAACTTTTGGGACAATGATGCCCTATGTCTTCATTCATCTTTTAACCTATAGAGATAAGGGATCACATGTTTATAAGTCATTTCAAAAGGTGCAAATTACTAATTACTAACATGGAATATATATGTATGAATCGTCCAACAAAAAAATACAAAATTTGTAAATCAGGTTTTTATGGTTAAAAAAAGTGAACAAAAGTTATTCTCTACTAATTCAATTAACTATTTCATAGAAATATTTGGAAAATTATGTTACTAAGAAAATATATTTGCAAATCACTTGCTAACACTAAAATTTTAAAAAGGAGCTTAACCATAGTCGGTCTTTCCATTAACCTTGAAGACCTTGGCCTTGCACTCGTTCAATTCATAATGTATTGACCAATATATTGTTGCCTCATTTGTGTCTCGACTTCTTTGGCCCATAGAATCTATTGGAATGCCGCAAAGTAAAAGACACATGTGTCAATTTCCTTCTTGCCTCCAATCGCTCCACTATTTCCACTATCCCTTTACACTTCTTTTCCACTTATTCTCTATGGATTTTGTTATCACCTTTTGTAATTTCAGTGATTTGTTGCTTAAATTTCAATCATTCCTATTGGGATTTAACATCCTCCAGTTATTGCTTCCAAGAGAATTCTTCGTCCTCCTCTCTTTTCACCCAATTTCTGTCCATTTATGTAATTTTCTAATTAGTAAACCATGACATTCCTGCACTTCTTTTATATATCTCTCACGTTACATAATTTCTCTATGTCGATCTCAAACTTCACATAGTTTACGGTGGATATTACTTTTCATAATGCTACTTCTAACAAAAAAAATCCTCCAAAATGGTTACAAGATTGGCTAAAAGTTCCATATTCTCCAACCTACCCAAGAAATCTAAATAGAGATAATCATATACATACAATGATTAATGTATCATTAAAGACATGAAACTTAATAGAAACACAAAATAAACCAAAGTACATCCAAACAAATATGATATACCCATACTTATTGAGAAAATATTCATGTCATTGCGGTGAAGAGGCATATTTTACAGCTCAGTAGGGGGAGATGTGTAATTCCTTCTGTGCTCATATTGGAGCTGACACGTGTCATTTTTAAAAAAATAATAAAATATTATAAAAAAAGAAGATGTTGGCTATTTAAAACATTTACAACTACATATATATAAAGCTACACAAATTAGATAAATTAAAATGCTTACTCAACATTTGCATTCAAAAAAGTGGTTTGTACTTCTAAAGATTTGATCTCTCTCAGCACTTGTTAGATCCGCTTTAAGATGGATCTATACTAATATATTAAGATGAAGTCTAAAATTACACTTCAATTAACCTGACATTGTACATAATGTCCATCTCTATTGCAAATAATCCAATACCAAAAAGGTACTCGGATTAGTGTGAATATTTATTTTCAAATCAAATATTAATATTACACTATGTAAAATGCCATATATAAAATATGGTATGTTATTAAATATATTTATTAATGTTGAATTTAGATTATATTAATAAAGAAATATGAAATACTATCAAACAAAATACATAAAATATTTGTATGAATATTATAAAATAAGATGCATATATTAGACAATATGTAATTTTAATTGATAAAATATTATGTAGATATGAGAATTGTATATTTACTGAATAAAAAAAATGAAAATAATAATAATTTTTATATAAGTTTGATGATGATTTAGAATCTTAATTTTGTATTTTAATTTTAATTTTATTATTTTTTCTCGTTAATTTTAATTTTGAAATTATAATTAAATATATACATTTACATTTTGTATTTTATAAATAATATAAAATTAACACTAAAAATCAAATCATGAAAACTCATTTTCAACCGTATTAAAAATTAATTTAATATTTTAATATTTTAATATTTATATTTTGATATTAATAACTTTACAAATTAATTTTATTTTTTAATATTAATCATTTATGTAATTTAATTTATAATTAACTATAATTAGTTCATCCACGGTAAGGTATGCATATCTTCTAGACTTTAACAATTACTAAAAAAATATTTTGTTCTACAAAATAGAGAATCTCATACACTAAATGAGTATCTTACTTGGTTATAACCTTAAAGAATATATTATTATTGTTATTATTATAATTTTAAGAGAATAAATACTTACAAATACATTTTTGTCACTTTGAAATAATATTTTTTTATTTTATAAATTAAAATTTTAAATTATGATAAATAAAATATGAATCTCTAATAAAAACAAATTCTTCTTTATATCATAATATATGTTATGCAATAAATTATTATTAACTTATAAAAAATTCATAATTAAAAATATTATCAATTTATAATAACTTTATATATATGATTACTTTGGATAACATATATTATAAAATTTGATACCTATTAGTAAGTAATCATTATTAATCTCCTTCTTAGCGGGCTTATACTCTCACTTTTGACAAAGCAAGTTCTTAATATTCATAAAAATCAATTTGAAATAAAAAAAAATAGTTTTATTCATTCAATGTTATAGGTTTTTTTTAAGCTAGTAAGATTTAAATTCAAAAAGTCTACATTTACATATTAATTACATAACATATTATTGAAATTTAAATTTAGGTAAAGTATAGCAACATTAATTCCAACCACCTTATTCTACACATTTACGTATGAAGAATGAAACCCTCACAAATTAATTCCACTAAATAACCTAACAGTGGGATACGTTTCTTTTTATTTCAACTTTTAATTTGAAAATATAGTTTCTCTTCCATTTTACTTTCGCATCGATTAACGTTATTTTACTTTCTCATCGATAAACGTTAAACGAAGGGGCACTTACGAATGTGTGAATGCAATGGCAAAGCAAAGGACTTTGAATTTGTGCGTCTCTTGGAAAGGACAAAATCCTTCATGATACCTTGCCTCCGATTCGTTATCGCCCTCTCCCAAAAATACCATGAACTTGGGGTCAAATATTAGTATGGATCCCTGGTCTCAACCCGATAATCTCATTAGGGACACTCTCCAAAGTGATTTATCCTTCCTCTTGTCAAACGACCATTCAACTGAGATAGGGGAGGGTTTTACACTTCGGAAAAAACCTATCTCTGAGAGCCTTGAATGCACTTTGTCTAAACCAACTTACAGGGACATTGTTAAAAAACTTTCACTCACAACCTATATTGGCAATGCCCTTATGGAAAATGAAAAATTGTTGGTGTAAGTTGAATCTACCCAATCCCTATCTCTGCAATTTAAGAGTGCAAAAGGTATTTTACATGGGGGATTAGCACAAAATTTCTCTCCAATAAAAACGAGGAGTGCCAAAAGAGGAAAACATATGGCCTTTGAAGGTTCAAACATAAATCATTGATCTACAAATGAACCAAAAAAAAAATTCCATGAAAAACAAAAGGGCTCTTAGAGATTTGAAATTCCTAGCTAGGGTAAAAAAAATGATCATTATGTCCCTAAACATCAAAGGGATTGGGGTCCCTCATAGAAGATTATCCCTCAAAAGAATACTGGAGAAAGAAAAGCCATATATGATATTTTCCAAGAAACAATGGTCTCGGCTGAGAGAGCCAGAATATTCTTTCATAAAATAAAAATGGACTGGGATGTAGTTTCAACTGATGTGGATGGCCAATCAGGTGGCGTCTTATCTTCCTGGAATCCAAAAACATCCAATATCTCGGATTCCTGTTCATTATTGGTTATCTAGCTAAAGGGACATGTTTATATATTTGCAGGTGAATTAAATCTTATAAATTGTTATGCTCCTTATCAAAACAAAATGTCTTTTTGGGAACAAGCACGGCATTTGGGGTTATTACATCTTCTAAACCTACTGCTCGTGGGTGACTTAAATATACCATTGTTTGCTACAAAAATGTGGGGCGAGTCTACTAGACTAGACATACTTTGCAAGTTTTTCATGGATTTCTTCTCAACTGTTGGTCTAAATGATATTGAACCAAATCCACTTGGCCCAACATGGTGTAATGGAAGGAGTGGTATTGAAAGGGTGTCCAAGAGATTGGACCACTTTTTGTTGGGGGATATTTTAGTGGAAGCTGCTCATAGATATAGAACATGGATTGATTCGTCAAAAATCTTGGATCATAAACCACTATTCTAAGAAATGGATTTTGACCACCAAAGAAATCCTTATCCGATCAAGTTTAACCATACATGGCTCAAGGATGAAGATTTTATTGCGCTAGTTAGAAAGGAATGGATTGGTTTTGAGAATTATTCAAATGAATCCCCATCATATTATTTGGTTTAAAAACTAAATCATTTGAAATCTGTTGTTTTGAAGTGGGAAAGGATCTGGAGAAAAGGTAAAAAATTAGATCTCATATTGTTAGAGTCTCAAATTGATGATATACATAAACAATTTTAGGGCATGTCTCTCCTAGATCATATCACACTGGTCTTACAGGGTTTGGAGCAACGTAAAATGAAAATTTTGATCAGGGATGAAAAGACTTGGCATCTCAAGAGTCATGCACTATGGATATCCCTAGCTGACAAAAGCAACAAATTCTTCCACAAGTTTGCAGAATGCAGAAAAATCCATAACACTATTTGGTCTTTAAAGTTTGAGGAAGGGGCTTGGATTAGCAAACAATTGGATTTGTAGATGGAAGCTATACAACATTTTCAAAAATACTTTCAAGACCCATAGGTTCAATTGGTGTGAGAATAGATAAAGATAATTAGAGAATACCAACATTTCTTCTCGGACCTAGAGAGGGAGGAGGTCTTTAAACCTGTGACCTTGTTGGAAATCCAAAAAGTACTACATGGTTTTGCAAAAGCAAAAATCCCAAGTCCATATGGATGGACAATGGAGATTCTTTTGGAGTTCTTTGATATCATGGAGAACGATTTGGTAGCTATGGTGGAAGATTCCAGAATCTTGGGTAGGATCCCTATGGTACTAAACTCTAGATTCACTACCTTGATTCTGAACTCATCAAATCTAGAATCATTTGATGAGTTTAGACCTGGATCTCCTTATGTAATCTTGATTATAAAATGATTGCTAATAGAATCAAGCTGGTATTATCAAATATTTCTCAAGAGAACAATTTGGTTTCCTTGAGAACCAACAGATACTTGAATCCATAGGCATGGCTCAAGAAACATTCCATAGTATAAAAGTTTGGAATCTAAAGGATCTAATTCTCCGATTGGATTTATCCTAGGCTTATGATAAGGTGAAATGGGGATTTCTACGGTTAGACTTGATACAAATTGGTATTCCTTGGCAGGATATGAAGTGGATAATGACATGTGTCTCATCTATAAACTATGTTATATTGATAAATGGGAGTCCTACATATTTTTTTCCCATCTCACGGGGCCTTAGGCAAGACTTCCCTTTATCTCCACTCTTGTTCTTGATAGTAATAGAAGTTTTGAGTAGATTACCCCTCAAAGAAAAAGCAAATGCAATCATTTCAGGTATAAAGGTTACTCAAAGAACAACAGTCAGACACCATTTTTGTGTGGATGATGTGATGTTGTTTGGGGCTACCCGAAAGTCCGAATGGGAAAATATTAATAACATTTTGGAACTTTTATGCAAGACTTCAGGAATGGATATAAATGAAAGGAAATCAACTTTCTTCCAGAACATAATTTGGATATTGCCCAGAAGGAGGAAAATTTTCAATTACAGCCTTTTGATATACATGAATTGGTAAATGGTACAAAACACCTGGGATATTTTATTAAACCAATTGCATATAATGTCAACGATTGGTTATGGCTTCTCAAGAGATTTGATAGAAGGATCCACCACTGGTGTTGGCGGTGGTTATCTATTTGTGGCATATTAACCTTGGCAAAATCAGTACTTCAGAACCTGGGCGTATACTGGTTGTCTATGTGTAAGGTTCCAAAATCCATTCTTTCAGGTATAATGCGGAAAATTCACAACTTTATATGGTTTGGCAAGGACCAACACAATTGCCATCTTGTCAAGTGGAGGAAGACTACTATAACATATAACTATGGTGGTCGGTCATTAAAGAATATCTATTGTTTTTCTACAACACTAATTGGAAAGAGTTTTTGGAGTGCCTTAATGGTGGATGGTCTATGGGGATCCATTATTAAAGATAAATACATTCGAGGGTTATCTATCCCTCAATGGATTTGACCAAAAAAAAGAATTTGAAAGGTATTTCTAATATATGGGTTGGATTATTATCTTCCTTACCGGTGGTTGCAGGATGGGTTGCTTGGGTTCTCGGGACTAGTAGGCTTATACAGCTTGGAGAAGACCCCATTATTGGAGGCCCATGGAAGTTCAGGTTATTATTGGATCTCATCTTTCAGCGTTGATCTCGTGGTATATATACTCTCTATCATGTGCTATTAGCGGCCCCATCTAACAATGCTTTTCACAATTGGTTAAGCGCTTCATAGATTAGTATTGAGGGATGTCTGGTGAAGGAATGGAATGCTTATGTGCTATATCTCTACAGGGAAAATATCCGGTTATATATTGATCAAGATCATTTAAAATGGTCTTGGAACACACAAAATGGTTCATTGACTGCAAGATTAGCATATGATGTGATTGTTCACTCTTCTCCTACAGATCATACATGGTGGCATAAAGCTTGCTGGAAATGGCACCTTCCACTGAAGATAAAAATATTTATCTAGTTAGCTCTTGAGAATAAGTTGCTATCTTGGGGAAATTTACAAAAATGAGGCTTTATTGGTCCAAACATATGCATTTTGTGTAAATAAGCAGTAGAATTTGTTTTACATCTATTTGTTGCATGTCCTTATATATAAAATGTTTGGTTGGTGGTTCACCTTCCTTTTACAAATATATTGGCTTGGTCAGGAGACACTCTACCAGAATTCCTCCATAAATGGTTCAATCAGAAGTAGAGCTTAGGTGAATTGCCATGTTCTGTTCTATGGGAAACGTGGAAAACTAGAAATTTCTGTATTTTTGAAAATATATTCTATCATCCGTCTTGGT
Source organism: Larix kaempferi (assembly GCA_027924585.1). Lineage (NCBI taxonomy): Eukaryota > Viridiplantae > Streptophyta > Pinopsida > Pinales > Pinaceae > Larix > Larix kaempferi. Next base: position 5,934,979 of record BSBM01001312.1, on the reverse strand, counting down.
GTGTAGGTAAGGCCATAATAGGTTTCAAAGAATTTTCTGGATCAGTATCGAATCTCTCCACGCCACAAATTCCGCACAGTGGATCAACGCCTATGAGTCTCTCGGTCGGTTATGCTAAATTCTATGGAGCCTCTCAGGAAAATGCAAGGAAATGTGGCATCGGAGTAATAACTGTTATCGACACTCATCGGCACATAAACCTTTGGATGAACTATGGACATGGAACCAATACAAAAGGAGAATTATGTGCTCTTTGGCTACTTCTTTATTTTTTCAAGCTTTAGAAAATTGATCTTCTCCACATAGCAGGGGACTCTATGGTAATCATCAATTGGGATAGATGTGCAGGATCCATATACGCTCTCTCTCTCTCACTCCATGGATGAACCGGGTTCGACATCTCCTAAATGATATGCAACGGATCCAATTTTTTGTAATATCCCTCTTTCTCCCTTAGGGTTTCTGCAACAGAAAGTACAACTGTATACCCACCGATGGCAAAGAGCTCATGGAAAGAGATCTACAGGTAAAACTTTGTAAGTATGATTATGTTTTCCTAAGTGTTTAAAGTGAGTTTGTAGACTTAGGAGACTGAAGGCTTGAAGCAATGAAACAATTGGGGCATGGACTCCACTAGGGGGAGAGGGTGAATGGCTTGATAGCCATTATTTTTTATGACAGTGGTCATCCTAGTGTCATGAGAACTTGAAGTGAACTATGATCTTCACTAAGAAAGCACTTAAGTTTAAAAGTATGTTAAGAATTAGTCCTATAAAAGGATGCCAAAGGAACTTCTAATCGTCGGAAGGCAGTAATAATTTAACCTGACCTAACTATTGGCATGGAGCTAACCCATTTTGAGTACCATTAAGTAAAAATAAGAGGTTTACCTAAACAAAATTGGTATCTTGGTCTCGATGAAAGATTTGGTTAAAGTTCCTAAGTTGAAAATGATTAGTATTTTCTTAATTATAAATTCAGAATAAAGATAAAATTATTTATTATTACTAAGAAATATATTGGTATTTATAGATAATCATTTAAATGATTATTGAAAATAAGATAAATAAAGTGAGTAAGATTAAAGAAGGACTGGTTGTACTTGATTAAAAGTCAAATCTTTAAAAATCTTTAAAAGTGTACCTACAAAAGAAGAAAAGGTTAACTAGTAGTTAATGCATAGGTGTGCATGGATAACTCTTAGCTATTAATATCCAGTTAACTAAATATAAAGCTAAAGAGATAATTTGGTGAAGATACCATTAAGATCTAAGTTAAAGATAAGTTCAGATAGATCTAGTTATGTTTAGATAAGATAACTATCTAAAGGAAATTAATTAAAGTTAGTTGAATATAAAGCTTAAGAAATAAATTGATGGAGTTGCAATTAAGATAAGTAATTTATCTTAAATTTAATTAGATAAACTTAACTAAGGTTAAATAAAGCTAATTAAATTTAACTAAGTTAAAGATCAGTTAACTGATTAATTAAAGATTGACTAGGTAAGTCGACCAGTTAAGGTTAGCTGACTAGCTTAAAGTTAGCTAAGTTAAAGAGAAATTAACTAATTAATTAAAGATTAACTCAGTAAATTGATCAGTTAAAAAAAATTAATTAAAGTTAATAAGTTAAGTTCAAACAAGAACTTATGTGGGTAGTCCAAACATAAATTTGGCTATAAAGAGGGAACTATTGTGTTCGTAAAAGGGAGATCTTCGGAAGTGAAGAATTCATGGGAAAATGAAGAATATTGATTAGAGAAAGATTATGGAGTAATACTCTTACGCCCTAGTGGATTCATGCCCAGATCGGGGGTGGTCTCTCGGCGGGAAAACCTACACCTGACACAGGTCAGTTGGATGGGAGGAACATTGCAGTCATGTTTTCAATCGGATAAGCAATAAAGGATCGATAAGTATATTCATATTTTGTTATCGTTTATTCAGGAATTGTAGATCTGAATAAACGATAACAATTTAAATTCATTATCATTAGGAATGAAGTCTTTAAAATGATTTATATCATGCATTTTTTTTAATAGGTCATTGGCAGAAGTAATTATCCATGATCATGGGACCACCCGTAAAGATTCCAAACCTAGTAGTTAGAACATATTATAATACATTTATTCAAGGAGAAAACTCCCATTATCACGCACAAAGAGAGAGAATTCGAGAAACAAGATTACAAAACGAAATTCCTAAACTCTGATAGGGTTATTAATATATATTTATAAATTATATATATTAATAACAGAGCATTAAAACTTTAAAAAAAACATCCTCCATCATTTATAACCATCAACATTAAACAAATACAAAAGTCATATAAACTTTACTATTCATATCATATGCATCACTCCCACATTCTATTTTATTAAATTAAGATTTATAAGCATTCTGTCATAACATGTATAATATTGAAACGAGGGAAGAATCTCCATAAATCAAATTACAACCAGAAATAGGGTCACGCTATAGCACAGATCCGGGATTAAACTGTAATGTCCCTTGTTAGGAATTTTATCAAAATGACAATTTTCCACTTTTTTTTCCCTAGTTCGACCTTTGACTAGTTTTGATCTCTAGGTCCCAAATTTGCCCCAAATGATCCCAAATATTTTGAGAAGGTATATGAATGATATTATAACATAAATATGTGTTTTAGGGATGCCTTTGGACCTTTAAAATACTTCTGTAAATATGATTTCAATTCTAGCCAATGTAGGGAACTTTACTAGTAATTTGCCTTTGACTAGTATTGGTCTCTAGGTCTCGAATTGACTCCAAATGCCTTCAAATATTCAGGAAGGTGTATGAATAATATTAGGACTTGAATATGATGTTCATGGATGATATATGGCCACCAAAATACCTCTGCAAACTCTCTTAAGATTCTGGACCAAGTATGCAATTTTACTAGTAATTTGGGGTTCAAATCCCCCTGAGGTAAGTACTGAAAATGACTTCCCAAAGGCCTCCAAAGCCACTCAAATTTATGAACAGAGGTAGGGAATGTATTAAGTATGTTATTAAGGTCTCATGTGCACCATTAATTGATTATTATATCTGTTCCAACCCTCTCCCATTCAACTGCAAAAATCACCAATTCGACCCTTGGGGAAATGACACTATTTCTTCTCCCATTGCAATTAAACTGAGTAAAAATACTTCAAATGCTCAAGTACAATACATGAAACTTGTAAAATACATCCATGGCAGTCCATTAATCACAAATGCATCAGAGAATCATCCATTCATTCAAAATTATCATCAATACATTGGTTCACAACAAGGTAGTGGGGAAATGGCATTGTTCTTCCATTAAAAATGAGATTTATACATTTCTACTTGGAATTTCGACCTGAAAATTTCTGGAGATGAAGAAAAGAGTATTTAATTCATATTAAAAAAGAAATGGGGCATTAAAATCTCCCACAAAGAGTACAATAGCTCACCAAAAACGCCCTCCCTCAAGGATCAAGAATATGCCATCAAAATTGGAAATGGTTGAAGGAGTGAGCTGCAATAGAAGAAACCATGAGCTGCCCTGTAACTTACACTTGCAAATAAAGACTCCATTAAATATCCAAATGAAAGGTCTGAATGGCCTTTCCAATTACCAACTTGGATGGGAATCTTTCACCCTCGAAATTGGCTAAGACAAGAAACTAGTCATCCACTAGCTCTCCCTCTTCACAAATGCAATTGCAAATTCTACAAATGATCAAAAGCCAGTTTCATTCTTTGTTATTGACATTTATAAATTTCTAATGTCCTCCATGGGTCGAATTCCTTCCAAGAGACTCATGCCAACTCAAGTTGGGAAGAGATTCCAAAGAACGCCACTTGTACAACAATTCCTAGTGTCCCACTTCCACCAAATCACATGTGGGAGCATCTTAGCTTCCCTAACACCCTTGAGCGCCCTCTTGGAGTCTATTTTTAGCCCTGACATGTCATATATGTCATATGTCATCCTTCAGGTCTGATTTGTGTCATGGGTGTCATAGCATCTTCATCATTGTTGTCATAGAGCTAGGGAATCTAGCCCAAGTGTCTCACTAGCTCCAAATTGCCTCTTCCTCTTCCATGGGAGTTACTCTTCCTCTATATTTCGACCTTGTATGAGTCATGCCATGAACAATACCTTTTGGACTCCCCCAAGTATGTTACCATTCACCTTGAATTCGAATTGGTGAGAGAATGATGCCAAGTGTAGTGGGGAAATCTAGCCATATGTGGGTCCCACTTCCTCCATGTGTCTTCATGATCAAATGCCACTTTGATTTTCACTTGTATATATTTATTTAGCTCCTTTATTAAATATTTATGTCACTCTAATGTTCAAACATCATTTATTATCCCCATTATTCCAAATCCCAAAGCTTCCACCCCAAACCTAGGAAAACTAGTAATTTTCCTCCTTGGCAATTATTTGACCCTTGACATCAATTTTACAAACTCTAATGAATATGACTAATGTGATTAGGCCATTGTGACCCAATTCCAAATTTGGGACATGACATAAACCCCATCAAGACCCTTTGCATTCACACACACAATCAAGATCACACACCCACTATTGATCAGGGATCAAATCCCCTTGCTTACACATACACACAACTAAAGATCATATGCCAGCGTTGACCAGGGATCGAATCCCTTTGTCTCCACCTATGCACAGTCAAGATCTACGCGCAACATAGATCAGGGATTGAATCCCGTTGTCCACATAACACGTATGTTTAACAAGGTCACGGATAGGCGAATGACCCGGGATCCATTCCCTTAAAACAAAGAACTAAACCTCTCAGATGAAAGCATATAAATACCAAAATCCAAATTGTTCCTATAAGTGCAAAAATTACCAAGTCTACAAATATTATCCAAATATTAATGATACGGTATGGTAATTAGATTTCAGACACAAAGCCCAGAAGCCTTCACTTAAAGAAAACACTATACATAACCATAAATGCCTAGCAGGCTTAAACATTAAAATGAAAACCCCAGATATTCACTCTGTGTACAAAATTGACATAGACGAAGTCCCCAAATGGGAAATGATTACAAACTTAGGCAATAGAGTATGCCCAACAAAAGAGAAACTTAAAAAGGCTCTCCCACATCTCCTTGTCTCTCCAAACAACGCAGCCACTAGTCATACATTACATCAAGTTTACAAACTAGAACACAAAAACCCCTTCTTAAGTATCCTGTGGAAGGAAGCGGTCCCTAATGGACCAAGGGCTTACCAGGGCCTTGCGCAATAAACCCTCCCTTCTCCAGAGAAAGCAAACCTCTAGGTAGTAAGTGCTGTGACCTTTCACTTGGCATGCAAGAGTAACCAATATCAGTCACTATAAAAATGAAGGAGTTTGCGTATATAATATCAACTATGACTAAGTTAAAGACTATACCTACCATGGAATTGATCTTGACATAGACACCTTCCCTAGAGCAGAATGCACAGACGAAGAGCATAGCTCTAGTCATGTGTCGGTCCTTCCAAAAAGCGAAACAGAGAGGAAGCTCTGCTCCTTCAACAAAAAACACATAAGAGCCCCAAAACACGATTTCCTTGGTAAATACCATCCCTTTCCCCGAATTGAGTATCCCTTCCAGCATGGAGTCCCTACGTATAACTACTACATGGGCTTAGTAAATTCCCAACTACCTCCACCATATCTCAAATCTTTTTCTCAAATGCTATAGTGAAACCCAAAAGATGTAATCCATGTGCCCATGTTTTATATTGTATCCCTTGTGTATGCTAGGCATAGTGCTTGCCTTAGGGACATTGGTCCCCTCCTCTCTTACCTCTTTCTTTACAGATTCGTAACGTTAGGAATCTTTGTTTGGACCAAACTTAGCATGAGACTCCTCTGGTTCACTTGTGGAGATGATGGACACACATGTTAACTTATAGATAAAGCTATGTAAAACCCAGGGGACCATGGGTCCAAGATCCATCCACGGGACATTAAGAACAACTCCCCTCCACTTATGTTATAGTAAAGTAAACAAGCTTTTAACAAACACAGTCATGACGATTCTAATTATGAATGAGGTTTTCAAATCAATTCCAGTCATCAAGTATAAATGTCATAGTAAATGAGTTAAAAGATGCATATAAGGTTATCACATAAAGCAAATAGGTGCATAATCATTCCAAGTCAAGCAAAGGTAACCAAACCAGTAATATGAAGTAAGGTAAACCGAGAAATCGATCAGCAGAAAAGCAAGCAAGTACTGATATCAACGTTTTAACCAATGCTGAAGTTAATTTAAAAGGATCATATGTCTTACGTCTATTTAGGACCCTATACAATTTTGTATTTTTGAGGGACATTACATTTTCTCACATCTACCATGCAGACAACTCATAAGTGGATGCTCTCTCTTGACGAGGTTTGTTGGTGATGGAAGGTCATATTTTTTTGAATTTTGGGATGATCATAGGATGTAGGACTTGGGTTTTGTTGACCTATATTCTTCTTAATTAGTTTATATTTGATCTTTTTTGTATATATTTAGACCTTTTTGCTCCACTTTAATGTGGCTATGCATGATGCTTTTTTCTCCTTTTTGTTATTTTTTATGCTTTTCTCTTGTCACTTTGCTGGCTAGGGGGTGTCTGGCCATATGGTTATCTAGGATACTTGTTTTTTGCTTCCTGGTTATTGTGGTGACTGGATCTATTGTTCAATTTGGTTTTGTGGTTGTATTCTACTGTTCCTTGGACATTTGGAGATGGATATATATTTTGTAACATTTTATATACGTTATAATTGAAGTTGGTTTTGTGGTTGTATTCTACTGTTCCTTGGACATTTGGGAGATGGATATATATTTTGTAACTTTTTATATACGTTATAAATGAAGTTGGTTTTGTGGTTGTATTATACTTTTCCTAGGAAGTATAGACGTTTCATGAGTGACAAAACAAAAAAATCTCGGAATTTGTAAACCCTTGGAATAGGTAGAATTGATAGGTATTACATATGTATGATTACGATATATGGTAACTGTTTGGCTTTCTGCTTTTTCCTAGATCGCCATCTCATAGATTGAAAGTAGTCAAAGATATCATGGTTAGGTGTTAGAGGATCTCGCTCGACAGCACCGTGTCACATTTCATTCGAGCAGTGGGCTCCAGTCACATGGCTCCTACCCAGAGAGAGACTAAAGCATTATATTCTCCGTGAAGGCCAGCCATGCTCTTCATTTTTGTCAGTTTGTTGTGGGACCGGGAGTCTTCACTATGGTCGCGGGTAAAATTGGGCCGGGTGCTTTTGCTTTTGGTCGGGAGTCGGGACTACTGCCGTCATTTAGATCATCGCCATCGACCACCTGAAAATTCACGAGTTAAATGGTGGTTTAGCTGAATTTTAGAGTTGAATGCGATGCATGAAAGCATTTTATTTGTTGTAACTCTAAAATTTGATCCGTGATGGGAATTTTCAGAGTTGAATGTGAAGCATGAAAGCAATTTATTTGTCGTAACTTTCAATTTGCGTGATGGTATTTTTACACGCCATTTTGACACCTATAGGTCAAGAATCATCCGGTAAGTGGTTGATGGATGGGATGGTTTTAGGTTTTAATTTGTTTTTTTAATATTTAAAAGATTACAATTATGTAAACATCGAATAATTTGTTGTTTAAATTGATGATGATGTTGATAGTTATTGATGTTTAGTGAGATTAACTTTGATTCATTTCATTTTAGATATTTGATTTTTTTTATAATTTCATTTCTAAGCTAAAATCACTTTAAAAAAATGTATTCTTAAATCTTTATAGTTGTGATGAGTTATAAGGTTAGGAAGGTCAGTATTGTAATAAATATTTTGAAATTACACTCTAATTTGAGTGTAAGTAGGACACTTTATGAGAAAGTGATTTTCATCAACAACCTTCTTTGTGTCATAAAGATGACAAATTTTTTCATCCCAAAGAGTTTAGGGCCATTTAACTATGAAGCTCATTAGATTTTTTTCTTATTTTAACATTTTCTTCTTTTAGGCAAGTTAAAATAGAGAAATAATTTTGATATTTTAAATTATGGTTGACCACATTCTCTTTGAATTTAAAAGTTATAATATTTTTTATATTATCACTATTTTGGAGAGTGACCTCTTCCTTAGCTCCCTAATGATTTCACCAAGACTTGTGACTTTATGCCAACCTCCTTTAAATTGTAGGTGGTTTTACTAGAGTAAGAAGGGATCTTAGGAATCATCTTTTCTCCGATATTGTTTATCTTGCTCTTGTACATTAGGTACTTAGTCATAGCCAAGATCTCAATCGAGGAGAGGTTGGATTCTATGAGATTATATGATAGGAAGTATGTCCTTTAATTATGAGATTATATGTTATAAACTCCTTTTAGATTTTCTGTACCTTCTCCACAACATAATAGGAGTGACGAGTCTAAAAGAGCAGTTTCATCCTATCCCAAAGCCATAGTTCTTGATTTACCACTATTTTCAGGTCCATAATAAGATTTCCACACTCCATTAATCCTTTTCAAAATGTTATAGTTTGTGTTAAGCTTATAGTGAATATCAATTCTAAAATATTTATTTGAAGTTACTACCTTCTAGTTGTTGTTGTAATACATGAAATTATCATGAGTTTCCTTTTTGGATTTGATTATGGTAACCTTTGTTTTTTCAATGTTAATAGTCATACCCAAATTAGAGCAAAACCCCTTAATAATACCAATAGAGAAGAAGGATGATGACTATATTGGCCAAAGTCATGCTAGCACAATGTGCCTCTTCCAAAAACTCTCTAGCTTGTCCATGTAAATATCAAAGAGGGTACATGGGATATGGGACAACCTTCTTTGTCTCCTATATTACAATTATATTCTTCTAACGAACTCTCTAGTTCTTAAAATTGGTAATAACATTTGGTACTATATTACAACTGATATTAACTGAAAAGAGATTTTTAGTTCTTCTAATGTATTCTAGAGGTTAGTTTTGGGCACTATATCAAATTCTTTTTTAAAGTCAACAAAGAAACAAGAAAGATTAGTTTTATTATTGTCACACTCAACAGTGGTTCTAAATAATAACAAGGTGGTCCAAAGTTAAATAATAACCCTAAAAACCTCTTTATTCTTTAGTTATTTTTTAGTGACTTTCTAAGGATATGCTCATTTTTTTTTCAAAAATAATTTCACATAATTCATCTAAAAAATGACTAATCATAATGATCCTATAATTAAATATAATTAAAAAAATTGCATTTATCTACATTTTTAAAAATAAGAACAATAAAATATTATGTTGAATGTTTGGAGCAACTCTCATGAATAGAGCTTGTGCTTGTAACAAATAAAAAGTGACCAACAAATTTTTAAGATTTCTTCTTACTATCCTCTTCCATAGTTTTTTCTTTTTCAAAATACATTAGGTTGCAATTGACTTAATTTGGAAATGGCATAAATTTCTTAGATTACAGTTGTTGAAGGTAACACATCTTCAAATTCAAGATTATATTAAAAATAAGTTGAAAATTGGCGACCAAATTCAAGATTATATTAAAAATAAGTTGAAATATTTGTAACCAAATTCAGGGAGACAAATTTCTCTATCCGAACTTTACAGTATTAATTGGATCATGTGAGAGGCTCGTGGACAGGATTAGATCTTGCATTAACTGCTTTCTCCTCGTTATTTTGGTTCAAATTGGATAGTTCCAGCTTCAATAAATTCATCCATTCGATTTTAGCATTTTTCAAAATTAAGATTTTAGCGTTTTTCATGGCTTTTGGTTCAATTTGGATGGTTTAAACATTTCTTGGTTCAAAATATCACAGTTAAATAGTTTGAACGAACTGAAGAATTTTCGGTTCACCTAAATTTGCATTCTGAATTATTTTAAATCCCGAAATTTAGACCAAATTGAAAAAAACATGAAACAATTTTATGAACAGTTTGACAACGGCAGGATAAATAATTCCAAAGCACTTGAAAACGGGATTCTCGACTTTATTAGAAATATTGATCCATGGCATCTTTTCGCCAGTTATTACTTATATTGTACAGGGATTAAGACATGAACAAATTTACCCTAAGACGGCAAGAAATCAAGCATATACAACCCATATAATCCATAGAAAGTTGCTGGGCGCTTTTGAAAACCAGAATTTCGAGCAACACGTGAAATTCTTACCAAAGTGAGAATATGAAAGTTATGATCATAGACGATTCACAAACCCAACAAGAAAGTTATGATCATATACAATTCACAAGACCAGCAAGATGCATGAACGTTAAGAATATCTCTACAAGTTTGCTGGGTCACGGGTGGAGCCTTCAAGGAGGGAAGAACGCTGCTACATGTCTAAACCTAGCAGTCACAATCATGACAAAGAGAGATGGCCACGACGGGCTAGAATCCATGGAATTCAAAACTAGGTTTACGAGATCATAATCTGAAATTGCAAAAATTGCCCACATTTTGAAAAATCTATCACATTAACAAGAAGTAAGTAGAATTAAGCTATTGAAATTGGATCATGGAATCACATTGAATAATTCAACACACTAACACGAACTGGTTATCCAAATTTCAGTATTGAATTGCCTGATTTCAATTGGCTAACAATGTTCTATAGTGACAGTTGGCATGGAGATTTTAAGGAAATGTTGGGAATTTTGATGTGTCTCATTAGGTTAATAATGATGTTGATGATGGTTATTAAAGTTTATATGTGTGTGTAACTTATGTTTGAATTTTAAAAAGTAAGAAATTATGTTTTTTTTTTAATTTATTTTTTTGGTGAGAAGTTTTGCTTTTTTTAAAGAAATTATTTATGTGATCAAATAACTTTAAGAAAAGTATTCCTAAATAGCTATAGTTGTCATGAGTTTAAAAGAGATAGAAATGTCAATGTTATATCAATTGTTTTGAAATTTATGTTAAATGTGGTCCTACCCATGAAATTCTAAGAGAAAGTGATCTTCATCATGAACCCTTTAGTATTCCTAAATAGCTATAGTTGTGATGAGTTTAAAAGGGTTAGAAATGTCAATGTTATATCAATTGTTTTGAAATTTCTATTAAATGAAATTCTAAGAGAAAGTGATCTTCAACATGAACCCTTTTAATGTCACAAAGATGACAAATCCTTTAATCCCACTACCTTTTAGAAATTGTCCAACGGTTAGTTTCAACATGGAGTTAGTGGGAGTTTGTTTTTATTTTAACAATGTTGATTTTCTAAAAAAGATACTTTTGATTTTTAAATTAGGGTTGACAATATCCTTATACTACTTTAATTTTCTTTAATTTTTTTTCTTTTAAAATGAAATTTTAACTAGTTAAGAAGAGAGATATGTGTGATCTCTTAGAGTTCATTAGCCTTTTACAATATTTTATTTTTCTTATATATTTTAATTTTTAAAATAAAATATATTACACTTTATATTAGTTTAATTTTCTCTTTGCATATAGAGGTGCTTTCTAGAGAGGATGAGATGTGTCAAGTCTATAACTTTTATGTGGTACATGTCTTTCAAAAAAAAATTTAAAATTATTAAAAAATATAAAACATTAATCATGTCGTCTCGAAAATGTAGATGCATAAAACAATCACGTTTATATAAGGGTGAGTGCACAAAGTTGAGGGACCTTTTAGATGAAATGGTATATTCAAGAAACTCATTCAAGTTCCATAAAAGATAATCGATCCCAAGCAATCTCGACTCTTTCAAACCTTGTCCCAATCCTGCCATGATGAAGGCCAAGTAGGATAGTTAAACAAAATGCATATGCGCTATATAGTCCTAAAACGTGTACAAGTTATGAGCTACTAAACGTGTACATGTTTTTTAAAACATGTTTTATGCCCAAAACAGGCCACGCCCCTCACTTCTTCCATGGCAATGATAGAGCAATAGCTTCAGGCGACGGAACGAGTAGTGCTGAATGCTTTTTGAGGTCATAAATCTTGGATCTTCCACCTTGAGCACCAATATCCTCAATATCAGGTATTTAAATCAAATTCCATCCTTATAATTTCTATATTTTGAGATTTTGTATGCCCTAAAATTAATTGAATCCATAAATTTTTTAATTTGTATGCCCTAAAATAGATTTAGACCGTAACTTCAAACATTTGTATACCCCCCCAAAAATGAAAACCCCAATTTACTCGTAAAAATCAAATCAATTTCACTAGATGAATATATATACATGAGCATACTTATGAATCCGAACCAATATTCACAAATATCGAAAGTTTCTCGGGTGTGTGCAAGAAGATGAGAGTCACTTTAGATGCAATGCTACTTTTTTTAAATCTCGTTCCTGATACCTAAAACATAACGCGTTTCTGATATTTACCACCTGCCATGGTAAGACCCGAGCCTAACATGTCATTGGACATGTAGGCTAGGTAACAATAACGCGTACGCGTTATGTAGTTAAAAAACGCGTACGCGTTATGTATTTACAAATCGCGTACGCGATATGTAAAACTAAAAATCAATTTAAAAACACAGTCGGCCGATTGCCGACCACCCGCGACACTCACGCATCAGAAACGCGAATAGAGGCGAAATTGACCCTAGACGAGGACGCTTTGTGGCCCACTCAACTATCCGTGTTGCTCGATTTCGCTGGAGGGGAGACAAATTCACCGGTGCATTCTCATCTAGTCAGGTAATTTATTCACCCAAATCATTTTTTTGTGATTTTTTAATCCAAATTACAATTTTTTTATTGTTTAACCTAGTTTTGTAATATTGATCAAATTGGGAATAACCCAATTTGTAATTAAATTCACACCTCAAAATGAAACCCTTTTCAAAAAAATCAAAACTTCATAATCAAACCAAAAATTGAAAAAATTAAAACTCCCCCCTTTCTACAATGTATTCATCTAAGTCACCCGACACGAGTGTCCCCACCAGGCTTCAAATTTGAAGCCTTCAGGCCACTTCAAATTGTACCCACACGTCATAGAAGGCCACTTCAAATTTTACCATGCAAAAAAAATTTAATTTCATGGTAAGCCCTTCAATAATTAAATTAACCACTACTGTTTAAAATTGCAACAGAAGGGTAGCTTCAAATTTCACCCATCAACAATTTTTAGTGGGAAATTGGGAATGCGGCTACTAGCTAGGTGACTTGGGAGTGGGACTCGCTTACTCTCCAATATCCACGTGTTCGATCATCCATGGATCATGGACCATTGGGCCTCTAATAATATCATTGAGCAACTTACGTGGATGGGCTTACACTGAGTAGCCCATGGCTTGAACGCTTTGAATTTCTCGTGTTTGTAGCGAGCGCTTACGTGTTTAACACATTTAATGGCATCAACAAAATTATTAAACCTGGAAGGTGGCTCATACGTGTTGTTGCTAGCGGGCTTACCAAGTTACAAGTTATCACATACCAATTCGTGAATGCTGACTCCGTGAGTTAATTGAGTATTCAATGTATAATATATTATGTTAATATGCCCCCGCGAATTTGGCATTTCAGACAAAATCCACAATCCATAAACTTCTTGTAATGTTGCAGGTTGTTGCTCCTGCCCGTGGCCCCTACCTATAGACCTGTGTTTTCTTTGTTGTATCAAGTTAATCCTACCATCTACGGCTCCCAGCCTCACACCCTGTGTTTTCTTTGTTGTATCAAGTCAATCCTGCAGCTCCCAAGTTCCACCTTTTGTTTTCTTTGTTGTATCAAGTCAATGCTGGAATTCCATGCTTCCATGGCTCCGACCATATTGCATGAATAGAAACAAGCTTTTTCTTATACCCCTATTCCACTGTGGATGAGCTACTTCCAAGTTCCACCTACCCTATCTCCTCCAGTCCTCCAGGATAGTTTGCGGAGCGAAGCTGGCAATGCCAGCCTGCCATAAACATATTTAAAGAAATTCGTTTTCTTTGAGGAGCTCAACTTCAAGGCTGACTAGATTTTTGACATCCTATGAATTTACAGGTCTGCTATATCCACTGAAAAATAAAGCCTCTCAACTTTACTACGTTAGTAAACATTGAAATTTTGATGTACTATTACATTTTCAAATGAAAAGAATAACTTATTATTAATAAAAAAATCAAATCATATTAATATATTAATGAATTTGAATTTAGCTTCCCAATTATATTAAAATAAATTATACATTTTAAATGATCCACAACCAAATATTATACTGAGAAGGAAATGGAAAAAAAGGAATTTCCTCAACACAACATGCTATTTCCTTATGATGATGCTTTTACGTTTATGATTACCAACCTTGGAATCAGGTTTGGTTATCCGAAGGTGTAATATCTTCTAAGCTAAGTCAATAGGTAGGAATGTTGGTATTGATATAATTATGACAAAGTTTTATAAAGGATTAGGAACAATTCCGTTGGCTTGTAGATGACATATTTATGGATAAAAAGCTTGTTGTTATGAGATAATGACATCATGCCTCAAAAACATGTCCCATACAATCTAATGTTAATGGGCGCTCTACATAGAAATTGGAATGTCAACATTTGTGAGTACAATAAATATGTGGATGATTTTGGCCTACTACAACTTTAATATATTGAGTGGATTGATAACCTTCACAATTATATAAGAGATTGTAGCTATGACTAGGAGGAGAGTTAACAATGCAACAAAATCAAGTAATCGAATTTTGTGCATAAAATGAACATAAGACTCCCACCAAATTTCACTGAATCTACGTCTTAACAAAAGAATTCATCGTTTCACGGGATTCCACCCCATCAATCCTTTTAACAGTAATGGCCATAACAGTTGCTACAACCCTAGCGCGAGAAAAATCAATCGAGCTACGCATGACAATACTTGAAACCAGACTTTTTGAACTCCCTATTACGTCATAGGAATCAATACTACTTTCTCCACAACATGTGGCACCCTCAATATCTTCCATCACCGCAATTTACATTTGATAAAAAACTTGTTCCCAAATAGTAATTACCCCATTCTTTGCTCTAAAAAGGCCTCGGTTAACCTAGAATCCAATCCATACAACATGAACACATCCATATATACACATAGAATAAATATTAATAAATTTCTCATAGCCCTTCAATAGTGTTCAATATCTCATAGCCCTTCATAGTGAAATGGGACCCCACCCTTCAAATTTGATCCCTGGTCCCCACTAGACACGGTGACCCCCGGAATTATGACACGTAGGACACGGTGACCCCCGGAATTAATATATTTTTAAAATATATTAAAATTTAAAAATATAGACATATAGATCATCCAATAAAATTTAACATTTACAATTACAAATATTCAATAGAAATTACATTTACAATTACAAATATGAAATATTCAATAGAAATTAGATCATTCACAAATCACAACACATTTGTCATTCACAATCACAAAACACAATGAGACATTGAGACACATAGATGCAAACTCATCACTGCCTTGATCCTCCTCCTCCATGCCTGAATCAACAAACTCATCACTGCCTTGATCCTCCTCCTCCTCCTCTCTACCAATCTGACTAACTTACTTTTTAATTGTCAAATGTTTAATTTTAAGTTTTAAATGTATGTAAGTAAATGCCATTAAATTGCTTATGTGAGTTTGATTTAATACATGTTCAATTTTGAAGAGACGTCATTATATACCATGTATATGTTTCTAATGATTTTCGTATTAATGTCTTTATTGCAGTTGCGGCTATGGATGCCAATGCCGAAATATTGATTGAGCTTGCCCAATTGAGGGGCATAAGTGAAGCTTTTAGTGGTGGCGACAGGATTCCCCGTTCACTTGCATCAACCTTGGATGCAATTGTGGACACAATTTCACAATCTACGAATGTCCTGTATGATATTGCATCTTACAGAGAAAGAAAAAGACAACAATATGCTGATGGACTAGATTACAATGCAGTAAAAAAGCTAAAAATATCCAAAGAGGTTATATTTGCATTGTTTAGGGACCCTCGGACGGCGGAAATCCCTAATGCAAGCAAGCCGCATATCTCCATTTAGTGGTGCACGTTTCAACCATTTGTTGATAACTGGATGGACAGATGGTACATGGTTTTTGATATGCCACCACACAACAACAGGGAAATTCCCTTATATTTCCTTCGAAAGATGTATGCAGAGTTCGTGTTGCATAAACACGTTAACTATTTTGACATCTTACAGTTCCAGGGGATCGGTGGGGGGATGCCCCAAAACCGACCCAATGCCAGGCTTCGAGACCAGGATCGCCCTATCCCTGCACCTCGCAGGCAGTTGCCTGGGCCAGATGTCCCACCAGCACATCGCATTATTCCGCAGACACGGGATGCATTTTTGAGTTTGGCACGGACGGTTGTTCGCCATGGCAGGATGGTTCAACATATGGGTGAGGAAGGGACATCTGTCCCTGGTGTGGTACATACACCAGCTCGTCACCATGCAGGACCATCAGCTAGTGCAGGACCATCAGGACCATCCACTACTGCAGGACCATCAGGACCATCCACTAGTGGAGGACCATCAGCTATTCCCCATCCTAGTACTGATCCTCATGAGTGCACGTCATGTAGTCGTCCCTGCTATGGTATTGCATCAGATGTTGCCTTCAGTGGCTTTTTGAGAGAGGTATCTTGATGGTTAATTGTAATAAATTCTTCATTTATTTTCGTCTTTGTACACATATATATAGTTTGAGCTAATATATTAATTTTGTGAACTTGCAGTTGATGATGATTACCGGCAGTGACGCCCCAGAGCCGGATGTTCCAGACTCGGCAGGCCCATCTTATATACCACCTATTGCCGTATCTCACACCGAGGTAAACATTTTAAAATTTCAGTTTTTTAATACTTGTTAATTTGTTAATTTCCACATACTTTACATTTTAGTTCATTAATGCTATATACGGTCTAATATTTACAATTATTAAACTTGCAGATGGCAGATCCTTCACAGGGGCAAGGTAATGTGGAGGTAGTGCCCATGGTCATACCGTCCCCTGAAACGTCTGGGCTCCAGGTAAACAATTAAAAATGACATTTTTTAAATACATGTTTGTTTGTTGAATCATGCATGTCTAACTACATGAACACTTGCTGACTGTAGGCACCATCCGACACATCTGGCCCATTGCCTGGATTTGCATCTCCCTCCAGGCCATTCGTGAACAAGGGTCGTGTGTATGTGAGGCGTTCTACTCCGAGAAAGACTCCAGCTGCCCATGACCATGGGCTTACTCACACCACGGTAATGTATATCCTTCGATGATATTTGTTGTTTAACTTGAAATCCAGTGCATAAATCGTTTTTGTTAATGTTTGAATTGCATGTTTACTGCAACAGGAACCCGAGTTGTCTGCTGAGAACCTTGCATCGATGGTTGATGCAGCAGTTAGTGCCGCATCTGCAGTGGCGACTGATCACACACAGGTATGTAACTATTTCAACATTATCTTTACATAGTTTATTATTGTTGGACCTATTGTTTATTCATGCATTTCTAACTATTTCAACATTTTTTCATTGTAGCCACCACCAGCAGGAGCAGTGCCTGGCCCCCCTGGTTCAACCATCCTGGATGTTCAACCGACGGCTCCATCTGCTACACAAGCAACACAATCTCCTTTGTCAGTTGAGGTGAGATGTCCTTCAGTGACCAAGTGTTTCATGCACTTTCCATGCACCAGTTGATAATTGTTGAGATAATGTATTAGTGTACATAGTTAGTTGAATTTAACAATTGATATTTAATTTGCAGGATCCAGGGATGCACATTGATCCTAGGGATGTGCCTAGAGGATCAACGTCGGGAAAGAACAAGAGAAAGCTTGAGTTTTGATAGTTTTGGATAGTTTTGGACACATGTGCTTTTGGATACTTTTGTATATATATGTACTTTTCGATACATTCAGTTTTGGAGACATGTACATTGACTTTATTGTGCATGTACTTTTGGAGACATGTACATTGACTTCATTGGATACATGTACTTTTCGATACTTTTGGATATACATGTACTTTTGGAGACATGCACTTTTGGAGACTTTTGGATATACATGTACTTTTGGAGACATGCACTTTTGGATATATATGTACTTTTGGATACATGTACTTGTGTCATTCTAATGTGTTGATTTGTGTGGATTATCTATTACTCATGAATGCACTATGTCAAAAGAACAAACTATTATATTCAAAGGTTTCAACGAATTCACTACATGCATGCACTAATTGGTATCTAATTAAAATTTGTGATTTTGGATGATCATTACAAGTTATGTCAAAGTTCTTGCTCGTGTAATTTAATCAAACTAAATGCAATACAATGTTTTCAAGGTTTCAACGAACTCACTCATGCACACCCATTGCCATCAACTACCAATGAAAGTCTAACATTATGAGGTTCTTCTTAAAAAATGGGTAATATTTCCTTGATGATCGTAAATTGAGAACCATTTGTAGCCACTCATATAATACCATCTTCACTTATCTTTGTACATGATAATCCATATAATGTGCTATGTTTTTTAACCTAAACAATCATCAAAAACCTAGAATTATAGGGATATGACAAAGAACCTTATGGGGCACCTTATATATTAACCTTGTGTATACATTAGGATCTTTGTCATACCATTGTTTGAAATGTCATTCAATACCTTCAATTTTATCAACATCAAATTAGTAGACAAAGTGACCCATCTTTGATCTCTTGTATAGGCCTTTGTGTGCCTTATCAATAAGATGTACATCATGAATATTATCATAGGTCTCATACATAGGTGCATCCTCATCCATGCAAACAAAGGTGTCATGGATCAACCTATTATCCCTTTATTCTCAATAATATTAGTATCATTATCTTCCATAGGATCAAATTCAACTCCATCACCCCCATTATTACTACTCTAAATTACAGCCTTAGGAGTTTTGATCATGTGTTTTTGTCTCTTTAGGAGTTTTGAAATATTATACTCTTTCAAAAATAATATGGAAGTTCAAATATTTAAAAGTGGCTTAAATTATAAAATGGGCGGAAATTCACCAAGTGTCCCTGAACGGCATTTTCATGCGACTTGCAACTCGACATAACTCGGAAACTGGACGTCGGACCGACGAACCGTCGACTCCGTTGGTCTCCTGGCGTGCGATTACCTCTAGGGGGCCCTCTCCCTCGTCTCCCCATGGCCCAGTGGCTTCATTGTGCATTCATTTCGTAAACTAGGGTTTTGCTCAGTGTAATTGCATGCAATCTCGCATTGGTAGGTCAACTCTGCAAAAAACTCCCCCGAGCCAGTGTTGGCAGTGTTCCCACGTCGGCATTGCCCACACACACTTGCGGGAGCCAACGGCACGCAATCTTCTTGCTCCGTTTGCTTTTTGGCTCCCGGACGGAAATTCACCAAGTGTCCCTGAACGACATTTTCATGCGACTTGCAACTCGACATAACTCGGAAACCGGACGTCAGACCGACGAACCGTCGACTCCGTTGGTCTCCTGGCGTGCGATTACCTCTAGGGGGCCCTCTCCCTCGTCTCCGCATGGCCCAGTGGCTTCATTGTGCATTCATTTCGTAAACTAGGGTTTTGCTCAGTTTAATTGCATGCAATCTCGCATTGGTGGGTCAACTCTGCAAAAACCTCCCCCGAGCCAGTGTTGGCAGTGTTCCCACGTCGGCATTGCCCACACACACTGGCGGGAGCCAACGGCACGTAATCTTCTTGCTCCGTTTGCTTTTTGGCTCCCGGACGGAAATTCACCAAGTGTCCCTGAACGGCATTTTCATGCGACTTGCAACTCGACATAACTCGGAAACCGGACGTCGGACCGACGAACCGTCGACTCCGTTGGTCTCCTGGCGTGCGATTACCTCTAGGGGGCCCTCTCCCTCGTCTCCCCATGGCCCAGTGGCTTCATTGTGCATTCATTTCGTAAACT
Organism: Larix kaempferi; assembly: GCA_027924585.1. Classification (NCBI taxonomy): domain Eukaryota; kingdom Viridiplantae; phylum Streptophyta; class Pinopsida; order Pinales; family Pinaceae; genus Larix; species Larix kaempferi. The sequence goes on along the minus strand of BSBM01001312.1, from coordinate 5,915,034 downwards.
AGGGTTTTGCTCAGTGTAATTGCATGCAATCTCGCATTGGTAGGTCAACTCTGCAAAAACCTCCCCCGAGCCAGTGTTGGCAGTGTTCCCACGTCGGCATTGCCCACACACACTTGCGGGAGCCAACGGCACGCAATCTTCCTGCTCCGTTTGCTTTTTGGCTCCCAGACGGAAATTCACCAAGTGTCCCTGAACGGCATTTTCATGCGACTTGCAACTCGACATAACTCGGAAACCGGACGTCGGACCGACGAACCGTCGACTCCGTTGGTCTCCTGGCATGCGATTACCTCTAGGGGGCCCTCTCCCTCGTCTCCCCATGGCCCAGTGGCTTCATTGTGCATTCATTTCGTAAACTAGGGTTTTGCTCAGTGTAATTGCATGCAATCTCGCATTGGTAGGTCAACTCTGCAAAAACCTCCCCCGAGCCAGTGTTGGCAGTGTTCCCACGTCGGCATTGCCCACACACACTTGCGGGAGCCAACGGCACGCAATCTTCCTGCTCCGTTTGCTTTTTGGCTCCCGGACGGAAATTCACCAAGTGTCCCTGAACGGCATTTTCATGCGACTTGCAACTCGACATAACTCGGAAACCGGACGTCGGACCGACGAACCGTCGACTCCGTTGGTCTTCTGGCATGCGATTACCTCTAGGGGGCCCTCTCCCTCGTCTCCCCATGGCCCAGTGGCTTCATTGTGCATTCATTTCGTAAACTAGGGTTTTGCTCAGTGTAATTGCATGCAATCTCGCATTGGTGGGTTAAACTTGCTCACCTTGCAAACATCATCCATCAAACAGAAATTTGATGGAGTTGAAATCAATGGATTGCTTGTCACAATAGGCATTCATAAGTTTGCGTAATTGAATACTCCTCTTAATCCCTAAAAAATACTTCATTCCCATCCTGCAGATCCCAAACAATGTCAAAGGTAAGAAGGATTTCCATATAATCCAAATATATGTTTTTTTTCAAATATATTTTACATGGAAACATAGCAAAATGGAATCTAATATTTCGTTTGCACACGGAAGAAAAGATTGGCAAGGCCAACATTGGCTTCCTTTTGGATTAATATCTCCATTTATAATTCCATAGATTTATACAGTTGTCTTAATCCTAACTGTATACATTGCATGAGAATAAACACCATCAATCTCATTTTTGAGACTTGGTTGTCATGTTAATGCAAATGTAAATGTAAAGGTTGCCTTTACAGGACTTTTGAAACTGAGTGTGGGAAAGGGGATCATGATCGAGATGTTGTGTAGGTAAACATTATATTCTGCAGGTAAAAATGGAAGTTTACGAGAAATTCTCTCATTAGTTACACAAAATCTATTGTTGAATGGTGTTCTTCAATAATTGTAGATGGAACAAGAAGACGAGATATTTTTGGGAGGTGGTTGATGTAGATCAATCACATAGAATAATGCATGGAATTTGTGGATTTCATTTAGTTTGAAACTCAAACAATGTTATAGTAGAAATATGAACAAGAAAATTCTATCACTCGCCATTATTCTAGGTATAAATATTGAATTATCCTAGTTGGATGAGGACTAATCAACCATTTCACAACATTATGATCATGTCTCAAATCTTGTACAACCAAGTTTTGTGAATATGAGATTAAATCTTATCAACTAGCATGAATACATTACATTTTGTCTATTTAGTGGACTCACACGTTGGAACTGATGTTTTTTAAAATGAACATATATGCAATGGTTTCCCTGAAAGATAATTAATGGGGCCAAGGTATGATACTTCAAGCCTCATTGTGAACATGAAAAGTTAATGGAGATCATTAGTAATAGACATGATCCAAATGGTCTACTTAGATGACCATAGGTAAGTAGATAAGTAAGATTGCCTAACATGGTCACTCTTGTGTTATATTCCAAGGTATATGGGTTGTTTGTTAATTTTGTTAATTTTTCAATTCATTTATCCAAAGAATCATAAGCACATGAAATCCCATCAATAAGAACAATGGTCTTTTTCAACACCACCAAAGAAAAAATCAGAAAAATAAAATGACCTACTTCAAAAATTATTTTATGGCTTATTGTGCATGGTCCATCAAACAAAAGGTAAACAAACACAATTATATGGCCTACAATGTAGGTCTTTTGATGCTCTATTTCACAAGGTTTTAACAAACACACTTGTTGTGATCATCATTAAAGTCTACAATTTCTTTCAATGAATGTGCCAAATTGACCTAACAACATAGGAAATTGAAAACCACATCCATTGAAAGGAATAATTCAGTTTTTTTTGTCATGAATTAATTTACTATCATGGATTTATGGCTCCCGGCAGTGTTCCCACGTCGGCATTGCCCACACACACTTGCGAGAGCCAACGACACGCAATTTTCCTGCTCCGTTTGCTTTTTGGCTCCCGGACGGAAATTCACCAAGTGTCCCTGAACGACATTTTCATGCGACTTGCAACTCGACATAACTCGGAAACTGGACGTCGGACCGACGAACCGTCGACTCCATTGGTCTCCTGGCGTGCGATTACCTCTAGGGGGCCCTCTCCCTCGTCTCCCCATGGCCCAGTGGCTTCATTGTGCATTCATTTCGTAAACTAGGGTTTTGCTCAGTGTGGGAGTGTGCAATTTTTGCACACAGGGGTCAACTTTGGAAAATCATCCACCGGGCAAGTATGGCTAGTGTTCCTAGCCCGAACCTATCTAGACACACCTTCAGGACTCCCCGGAACCCGGTTTTGTTGCATGGTTGGAGTTCTATGCCCCTGGTAGGTATCCAGCAGGTGTCCCTGAAGGCCTTCTGGTAGTGAGACGGGACGAGCCATAGAATGAAGACCGTGGCTCGGATCGACGAACCATCGACTCCGTTGGATTCAGCACACCGGGATAGTGCCAGGGGTGCCCCTCCCCTCCTACCCGGTGGCCCATGTGTCACCTTGCAGGTCCATCTTTGAAACTAGGGTTTTGCTCAGTGTGGGAGTGTGCAATTTTTGCACACGGGGGTCAACTTTGGAAAATCATCCACCGGGAAAGTATGGCTAGTGTTCCTAGCCCGAACCTGTCTAGACACACCTGCAGGTCTCCCCAGAACCCGGTTTTGTTGCATGGTTGGAGTTCTATGCCCCCGGTAGGTATCCAGCAGGTGTCCCTGAAGGCCTTCTGGTAGTGAGACGGGACGAGCCATAGAATGAAGACCGTGGCTCGGATCGACGAACCGTCGACTCCGTTGGATTCAGCACACCGGGATAGTGCCAGGGGTGCCCCTCCCCTCCTACCCGGTGGCCCATGTGTCACCTTGCAGGTCCATCTTTGAAACTAGGGTTTTGCTCAGTGTGGGAGTGTGCAATTTTTGCACACGGGGGTCAACTTTGGAAAATCATCCACCGGGCGGGTATGGCTAGTGTTCCTAGCCCGAACCTGCCTAGACACTTTGGAAACTAGGGTTTTGCAGGTCCATGATGATGATGAAGATGTTGATGATGATGGCTTGGTCTAAGGTGGTGCTCTCAACTAGCTAATTCATTATGAAATATTTAACAAGACATGAATTAAATTTAATATAAGTGTATTGTTTAATATAGTGAGCATGAATTGAATTAATTTTGTTGGGTGAAGCCAATAACCAACATGATGAACATAATATAATTTTAGGGTTTACTGATCATATGTAAAAAATGGATTAAAAAACACAATTATTATAATTTTAGTTTAATGTTTATCCACTTTAATCCATATATTTTTTAGTTTTGACTATGAATACACAATAATTATTATATATATATGTGTGTGTTTTTGTGTGGATAACTTAGAGATGTATAATAAAAATGGGTAAAAGGTGGTTGTCACTAGAGACTTTCATAGTTGTATAGTGAAAATGTAATAGCTATTAAAATTTGGATTAGAAAATTATTAAAGAAAATAAATTCTATAGAAATGGGTAAAAGGTGGTTGTCGCTAGATTAAGAGAGACTTTCATAGTTGTATAGTGTACAATTGTCTAGTGGTTATGGCAGTGATGTGTAAAATCTTATGATCACATGAAAGAGATCACAAATAGGTTCATAAAACTAAGAACAACAATACTTTGAGCAATTTTTCAAAGGAAACTAGAATAGAGCCAGTAAAGAGAAAAAAATACTAAAAACTTGATTTCATACTAAAATGAATGAAAAATGGTTTTACATAAAGAAATTTGAATTACTCAAGGAACCAATTCGATTGTCTAGTGATTCATAAGGATTTAGTTGGGCTTAACATAGAGCTTAAATGCCCCTAAAGTTAGCTAAGCAACCTCTCAAACATGATTAATATATGGTTTACTGATCATATGAACATAATATAATTTTAATCCATCTCTTGTAAATTTGGCATATCAAGAACGCAAAATTGACATATTCATATGAAACATACATGTGAAAATTGAGCATATATCAATATTCAATTACAAATAGTGAAAATAGTATAGTATTAAAAGTATGTAACGTACCTCATCATGCTAGATCCCACCTATTATCATACAACCAAGCCCTCCGGATCATCTCTTATACTGATGGTCTCCATTAGTCTCTCGTGCTCTGTATCCGGTAAGAAGTAGCGTACCTTCGATGTATTTCGACTAGGCATTGTTCGTACCTGAAGGTTTGTGCCAATTATTAAGTTGGTAAAGTGATATACACTTGCACCTGGTTTGTAATCCCTGTAAACATATCCACCCTTCTTTCTTCCATTGCTGTCCCGTGTCAAGTATTCACCTTTAACAACCATAGACCCAGTTGGAAAGTGGTTGTTTTCATCGTCAGTCATGGACACAATGAGGGTTTGCTTTCCATCTATACAGCGTGCCAACCAGTATTCATCACCCCATTCAGTATCTTTTGAGGCAACCACTGCGTATATGTGCCCTGCATTATATGATTGTAGGTATATGATCAAAATATTTTTCGTGCGATACAAGGCCATTAATGTGCATTTGAAGACTACGTAAACAAACAAAAAATGTTAAGGAAATGCATCATACCGGGTTGTACAAGGTCTGAGACATGATCAAAATCTGCAGAAATAGATGATTGGTCTTCTTCCAACAGAGTTAACTCAACAATTGCACGCTGATCAAGTGGAAGTTATATGCGATCCCATCCATCAACCCAATCCAATGATTCACACCCATCCCAGTCACCATCACAACAAGGCGGGCAAAAACAAGCAAGTTTTCTGGTCCAAATTTCAAATACTGGGTTATCAGAGCTTCGAACCGAATGAAAGCCACGAGTCCCAGGCACAGTCTTGCATTCCCATGCATGTGAACGATCTATGTCTACCACCTCCCAAAAAAATCTCTCCACATGTCTCTTTCTTGTGGATTCTACTCGCATAGTTGATTCCTCTCCCATTACTGACGTGCACCACCTGACTATAGATTGAGCATTTAGAATAGTAGATTCTGTAGATACTTTCAATTCCTCTCTTCGTAGGGCTGTTTTGACACATGCTCCGGCTCCATCATGCTCTCCTTTACCATGCCCAGTCTCAAAATAGTTCCACATATGTGGCACTTTGTAGTTTTTATGCAATGAACACAACCACTGAAATATGCGTGCATTTTTGAACTGACCAGCACACCCATCAGACCAAATCCAGTGTCGGTCCATCTGTATGTTCCTTCCCTTCAAGTGATCATAGAACATGATGAAGCAATGACGTACATAGTGGAAGTCGTGGCACCTATCATCACTTATGTAGAAGTGATATTCCTTCAGAATTTCTCTTTGCTCTTCAGTGCTATTTGGGCCATGCCTGTATGTGATATGGACCATCAAGGAAACCTGCTCAGAGTGATAATACTGACTTTGGATCTCATTTTGAGGTTGCAGAGTGTAGTTCTCGGCAAAATCAACAACTGAAAGTATAGTACCAAGGGGAAATGTATCTCTGCATATTCTAAACTTCTCATCCTGCCATCGTGCCACGTGGACATGCTGAACATATTGATGTGTCTTTTCAATAAATTCCTTGATGAAGTCACTAACTTGTACCTGGTGACACAAAATGATCTCAATGTCAGTTTTTTGTTGTAAGTAAGCATTGAAATGTAACCGTTACAACATAATTTTATAGATATAAATGCATACCTGAGATGTCACCAATTGTATTTTTTTGCTTTCTTTCCCTGGGACTATTTCATAGTTGATATATTTGAAACTTTTCATGTCTGTAACCATTTTCCCAAATTCACTGTCTCCATTCTCGTGCATACATTGGCTCAATAATGCCATTCCAGCACAGTTGGAGCATGTTCCATCCAAACAAGATTTTGCATAGTATGTTTGCCCCTCGGGCCTATTGCACATGATGCTATGAATGAATTCTCTTGATGAAGTTGGTGGTATTGTCATGGAGCAATCCTGCACAATGTTAGTATGCAACACACGACGAATGTACAAAAATGTTTCATAGTAATATTCATATTCTACATGGTATCTACAACAACAAGTGTTACGAAGAGTATTTATTCTAACATACCATGGCTTACATTTCTCAAAAGATCTTTGCCCCAAGTTCAATTGTCTATGCTCAATCTTAAATTTTTCGTAAAGCTCTGTCTGTGTTATATCAAGAAAATGCTTAGTATGTGGCTCACGATCCTTTGAACCCCTTCTTAGTTTTAGTACATCCTTTCGGTTTGAAGAAGGCCTTGTGTGATCATGCCAAAAACTATGCACTAGTCCCTTTACTGCATCAACTAGCTTCATGTCACGACGTGGCAACCGACCAACAAAGGCCCAAAAATCTGTCTGATCGGTTGTGTCAAGATGTTCTCTTCTAATAGAATACCTACGGAGGGTTTTTACATTCAAATTAACTAGTTTCGATGTAGGCCTGAGAATACGAAGGGCCCTGGTGTTCTTATCTGCAATTGATTGTGACAACACACGACGAGCAGCATTGCGGTCCTTTGAACGTGTGTTCTTACCAATTTTACCAAATGCATCTACTAGGCTTTTAACTATATGAGAACTTGGTTCAGAATTCTTTATCATCTTTATCCCTAACTTTTTCCTAACAACATTCATGCTCCTAGATTTTAACAATGATAAAAATAATCTACATTTATCTCCATCACATTTAGAAACAAAATATTTATCAAGTATCTGTTGAGTTTGATAAGCAATACTACGTTTAGATAGCGTACCTTCAATGGAATTCATAAGTCTTTCATCAACTTGTATACGCTTCGGAGTTCTTCGACGTGTGCTTGCTAATGGAGGTAAGGGGGTTGGAATTGTACCATGTAGCACATCACCAAGACGCTCTGGCGTTTCAGTAGTAGCTTGGTGTCCTTCATTCTCTTCCTGGTAGTTGGATGGTGGAAGTCCAACATCCTCATCCATGGTCTGTGGAAGTCCAACATCCCCTTGTGGAAGTCCAACATCCTCATCGATGGTGTGGATAACATTCTCTTCTTCAACAGTAGGCAAAATGTCCAACGCCTCTCTGACTTCATCGCTTGTATAACCACATCCGGATAGCAAATTGGGTGTTTCTTCGTGAGCTTCATCTTGAGATGGTAACTTATCACTTTGACTTGAAGTGGGAATTGAAACATCCCCTAATGAGCACCTACGTTTTGCTTCTTGATTACTTCCATGGGGTGCTTGTTCAACAACTATTGTGGAAATTGAAGGTCCCTCTTGTCGTGGATTAATAGGATGAACCATGGTATCCTCTACAATTGGATTTGGATTAGTTTCCAAAGAAAGCCTCCGATTCATCATGTATATTCTTTTCTTTTCTTTCTCTTCTTCAATGACTTCTTGAGGTCTCTTCTTCCTTGTTGATTTGTTTACTCGGTTACGTGCATTCCCCATCACCACAATGATCAATTCAATATAGTTTGTTTTTGTTGCTCCTCAATTACAAGCTCTTCAATAATAAGCAAATGGAAGTTCTTCCTTGTTGGTCTTGAAGCTTGATATCTTACCTTGTGTGCTCCTCAAATATAGGCAAAATGAATCTTTCAAAGGCCTTATCTTTGGTGTTCTTCAATTGGAGATTCTTCAAGCTTGCTAATTATTTTCTTCAAATATGGCCATATAACCCAACACCAAAGTGAGCAACCATGAAAGATGTCCTCAATGCTGCACCTGCATAAAAAAAAATGATGGAGTTGGTGTAGAATGTGAAAATTTTCAGACGCGAGCTCGTGCTGTTCGAAAAATCGCGGGATTGTTGCTTTCGTTCGGACAGAGTGAAGTTGCTCTCGGACAGCAACAGTCCATTATTTATGGAGTTACAAAACGCGTACGCGTTATATAAATATAAAACGCGTGCGCGATATGTAGTGACAAAACGCGAACGCGATATAGTCAAGCACAATAAATAGGTTAGGTGCACGGCTAGGGCAACGAACAAAATCAAAGAAAAGTAATAATTTATATGATTGCATACAAAACAAATGTTTTGTATGGTTTAATACCCCCTAGCTCTCTCCCAATAATCCCTAGATACCCCCTATCTCTTTCTAAATATCTGTCCCTCATTCTCCCTACATGTTTATTTCATGTTTCTTTCTCTCCCTTCAGCCATGTCTCTACCACCCCACTCTCCATCTCTCCACCTTCTCTTTATCTTCGTCATTATCCCTCCCTATAGCACTCTCTCCCTTCTTCTCCCTTAATCACTAACCCTCTACGCCTTTATCCCTCCCCCCTGCCCTCTCTGTCTTACCTTGTTCCTAGAGCCCCTCCCCCATAAAAGCCTTTAGACCCTCTTCTAAATATTAATCCCTAAGTGCATAAGTGCACAAGATGATGAGGAGGAGGAGGGTGATGACAATGAAGATGATCATGATGTAAATGAAGATGATAAAGATGATGAGGAGGAGGAGGGTGATGACAATGAAGATGATCATGATGCAGATGAAGATGATAAAGATGATAATGTTGATGAAGATGATGGTGATGATGATGAAGATGTTGATGATGATGGTGATGAAGCTGTTGATGATGATGGTGATGATGATGGTGATGAAGATGATGGTGACATGATGGAGATGTTGATCTGATGAGGAAGATGATGATGATGATGGTGATGATGGTGATGATGATGAAGATGTTGATGAGGACAATGATGGAGATGAAGATGATGATGATGAAGAAGATGATGATGATGGAGATGTTGTGTTGATGGGGAACCTAGAGATGACAATGATGATGAAGATGGTGATGGTGATGGTGATGGTGATGGTGATGACGATGAAGATTTTGATGATGATGCTGATGGCGATGATGATGAAGATGTTGACGATGATGGTGATGGTGATGTTGAGATGATGATCATGATGATGTTCAGAAGATCATGATGGTGATGATGGTGATGGTGATGATGATGGAGAAAATGACAATGATGGATATGTTGATGAGGAACCTGCAGATGCCAATGATGATGATGATGGAGATGTTGATGAGGAACCTACAGATGCCAATGATGATGGTGATGACGATGAAGATGTTGATGATGATGGTGCTGGTAATGATGATGATGATGATGATGACGAAGATGATGGTGACATGATGGAGATGTTGATCTGATGAGGAAGATGACGATGATGATGATGGTGATGATGATGAAGATGTTGATGACGATGATGATGGTGATGAAGATGATGATGATGAAGAAGATGATGATGATGGAGATGTGTTGATGGGGAACCTAGAGATGACAATGATGATGAAGATGTTGATGATGAAGAAGATGATGACGATGATGATGGTGATGAAGATGATGATGATGAAGAAGATGATGATGATGGAGATGTGTTGATGGGGAACCTAGAGATGACAATGATGATGAAGATGGTGACGGTGATGACGATGAAGATTTTGATGATGATGCTGATGGCGATGATGATGAAGATGTTGACGATGATGGTGATGGTGATGTTTAGATGATGATCATGATGATGTTCAGAAGATCATGATGGTGATGATGGTGATGATGATGGAGAAAATGACGATGATGGATATGTTGATGAGGAACCTGCAGATGCCAATGATGACGATGATGGAGATGTTGATGAGGAACCTACAGATGCCAATGATGATGGTGATGACGATGAAGATGTTGATGATGATGGTGTTGGTAATGATGATGATGATGATGATGATGATGATGAAGATGAAGATGATGGTGACATGATGGAGATGTTGATCTGATGAGGAAGATGATGATGATGATGATGGTGATGATGATGAAGATGTTGATGACGATGATGATGGTGATGAAGATGATGATGATGAAGAAGATGACGATGATGATGGTGATGAAGATGATGATGATGAAGAAGATGACGATGATGGAGATGTGTTGATGGGGAACCTAGAGATGACAATGATGATGAAGATGGTGATGGTGATGACGATGAAGATTTTGATGATGATGCTGATGCTGATGATGATGCTGATGATGATGATGATGATGATGAAGATGTTGACGATGATGGTGATGGTGATGTTCAGATGGTGATGATGATGATGATGATGATGATGATGGAGATGTTGATGAGGAAGGGGGAGATGACAATGATGATGAAGATGTTTATGGTCATGAAGATGATGATGATGGTGATGGTGATGATGATGGATATGATGGAGATGATGGAGATGGCGATGAAGATGATGATGATGATGATGATGGTGAAGATGATGAAGAAGATGATGATGATGGAGATGTTGACCTGATGACGATGAAGATGATGATTATGGTGATGATGATGAAGATGTTGATGCTGATGATGATGGTGATGAAGATGATGATGATGGAGAAGATGATAATGATGGAGATGTTGATGAGGAACCTACAAATGCCAATGATGATGATGATGATGATGGTGATGACAATGAAGATGTTGATGATGATGGTGATGGTAATGATGATGAAGATGATGATGATGATGGTGATGGTGATGGTGATGTTTAGATGATGATGTTCAGAAGATGATGGTGACATGATGGATATGTTGATCTGATTCAAGGAAGATAATGATGATGATGATGATGGTGATGATGATGAAGATGTTGATGATGATGATGATGGTGATGAAGATGATGATGATGAAGAAGATGATGATGATGGAGATGTTGATGTTGATGGGGAACCTAGAGATGACAATGATGATGAATATGGTGATGGTGATGGTGATGGTGATGACGATGAAGATTTTGATGATGATGGTTATGGTGATGATGATGAAGATGTTGATGATGATGGTGATGGTGATGTTTAGATGATGATCATGATGATGATAATGATGATGGAGATTTTGATTTGATGAGGAATATGATGATGATGATGATGATGGTGATGATGATGAAGATGTTGATGATGACGATGATGGTCATGAAGATGATGATGATGAAGAATATGATGCTGATGGAGAATATGATGCTCACAACTCCCTCTAGTCTCTCTCTCCCCAACCATCAATCTCTCTCTCTCTCTCTCTCTCTCTCAAACACACACACATACACACACATTATGTCACTTTCCATTCTCAAACCCATACCCCCTCCATCCATATCTATCTCCAACTTTCTCCCTCCATCCCTCACCCTACCTTCTCTCCCTCCCTCTCTCATCGCCTGTCTCTCACCTTCTATCCCTCCCTCATCTTTCCCTCAACCTATCCCAATCTCTCCATCACTCCCTCTCTCTCCATCGCCACCACTCTCTGCATGTCTCCCACCAACACTTTCTGTCCCTCCCTTCCTATCTCTTATTTCGTTCTATCCCCATCTATCTCTCACTCCCTCCAAATCCATTCCTCCCCATTGTCCCTCTCCCTCCCTCGCTCTATGTCTCTCCCCCCCTTGTATTCTTTATTTCTCTCTCACATCCCCCTTGCCTCCATCCATTCCCCCTTGTCACTCAATTCTCACTTTCAACTTCTAACCCTATACCTCTTCAGAACCTATCTACTCCTAATAGTGCTCTCAAGCTCCACTTCCCTTCACCCCCTGTAGCCCATCATGTTCTCATTCCCTTCATCTCTCCCCACTCAAGCTTCCAACATCCTTCTAAGCCCTTGACCCTTTCCCACCCCTATTAAATATTAACCATAGATTCCCTTGACCCTTCCCCACCCCTTCTCAAATATTAAACAAAATTTCCCTTGACTTCTACACCCCCTCTTTCTCAAGTATTAAACATGTATTTTATGATTTGAATAACGCGAGCGCGTTTTGTAACTATATAACGCGTACGTGTTATGTAGTTATATAACGCGTACGCGTTAATTATTGATATAACGCGCACGCGTTATTTAGTTATATAACGCGTACGCGTTATTTAAATCTAAAAGCGCGGCAATATTTTTGAATTTAAACAGGCCGAGTCACATGCTCACATGTCAACAATAATCCTATGTGTATGCTTTGGAGTTTGCTTCGGTAATTCCAAACCTGTGCTATGTTAATGAAAAACCAAAGCTAATTGGGTATTTCTTCCAGTTTCTGGAGAAGCCTGTGCTTAGCCACTCGTTACAATATGCTACACAGAGTCATTTTTGACGAAATCTTAGACACAAATAGCATTTTTTCTGCAGATTCCAAATATGTAACTTTTATTTTGAAATATTAATTTTTCCTATTTTCTTTCAATTTCTTTTCTGTCCTACCTCCTTAACTCGTGAAACACATTGTTAGTGTTTCTTCCATAACTTTTTCAATTCTCAATCATTTCAAAAAAAAATTGTATGGTGCACAAGAGGACACTAACCTCCACGTTCTATGAAAAACCCATTTCAAGAATTTTGCATTAAGACCTTCAAAGGCTCTACCCACAAAAGATGTACTATTTTTGAGGTTTGATCACTTAGACAATTATAAAAAAATTATAAAATTACTAATTTAATTTTCGAAAAATAATGGCGCACAAGTGCTATGTGTTCTCTACATGCATGCCGATTTTTGTAGCTTGATTCCATCATTTAGGCCCTCAAAGGCTCTACCCACAAAAACATATACCTTATCATTTGCCTGAAAAATAAAAAGTGTCTGTTAGGAAAACTGAAACTTGACATAGCTATGCAAATTTTCAATACATAAAAGTTATATATTCAGAAACGTGATTCAATTTCCTACATTTCATCTTTTTTACTCAATGCAAGATATTTTCCGTAAGTAAATCAAAAAATCCAAGTAAGTTGAGGGATGCCTGCTTTTTCAGTTTTCTATTGCATCTAACGTGCCAAAAGTGACCCTCATTAGCTTGCACTGACCCTCTCATGTATATAGCAAGGTTGCTTACAGCTAAAAGAATTTCAACTTCAATTCATATCTTCCCCAAAATACATAAACAAACACGCTAAATGGCCTATAAAGTCCAAAAAACTTCATGCCACAAAAAAAATTAACATATCAAAAAACTTGCCAATATTGCGATTTTATTCATCAATAGCACCGTTTACCCCTCCTTTATGCTCTAACCCTTGCCTCTACTTGGAATATCAAAGTTGGTTCTCTAAGGACATTAGTCAACACATTATATTTTTTATGAAACTTCCTAATTCAAGTGTTAACATAGGGTAGAGAAGCTTCCCATGCTTAATCAATGTTTTCACTTGAGTGAAGGGTGCATTTTGGTTAAGGTCAAGATATAGGAGTTCAAGAATAGGCTCTACCAACATCAAGATACATAGGGAGGTTGATGTGTTAAAGATAGAGGTTCACTGGATAGTTGATTTTTTGTCTCCATATATGTGGTCCCACTTGACACCTTTGTATCTTCTCTCTTGTTGGTGGCCTCTTTCTTTTGTGGAGTCTCTATAGCACACTCATGGATGCCATGTGTTTCATTCTTACATATGTTCGCACTTATGGCTTGTGTAGCATTCTTACATATGGCTCAAGTCATAAGTGCAGACATGTGTAAGAATGCAACACATGACATCCAGGAGTGTGCTATAGAGACTCCACAAAAGAATGAGGCCACCAACAAGCGATTAGAGCCAGAGATGTCTGGTGGGACCATTAAGCATTAAGTATTTGTGTTTCATTCTTACATATGGCTTGATGTATGTATTCAATGCACTCAATCCATTGTTACATAGACATAAACACAAATAGTTAATGGATCATACCCCTACTCATGGGATGTGGAATTCACCTAGATTCTCTCCATGCAATTAGCAGTCCAACCAATCTGAGAACTATAAAATAAAATTCTTCAAATTTGTTTTAACATTGACAATGTGCAGAAATATGGAGTTGTCATGTTTCCCTGTATACTCTAACAAGCTATAATAGATAACGACTAATGTATTTCCTGGAAAAAATCCCAATATGAAATGGCCAGATTGACACCTCATCGGTTAATCTCATTATATTCCTTTGCTGTGAAGTAGAAATCTTGCTTCAAATTCCAAACATCATGCTTAACCTGCCATGACTATGTTTTCAACATTTGATGCATTGTCCATTTGTGTGAACTTCAGATCTGGATCCTTGATCTTAGAAACTTTGAGGTGCATATCAGACCCTTTAGATTTTTCTATGCTGAAGTTGATATTCAATGCACCCAATTCAACTATGAGTTGATGGATCACCCCCACCCCTACCTGGGTTGTAGAATGCACCTAACTTCTCTCTGTGCAATAAGCAATCCAACCAATCTAGAGATCAATTAAATAAAATTATTTAGAATTATTGTCACATTAATGATGTGCAAAAGGATGGAGTTGTTCTACTTCTCCCACTGCTCCTAATGAGCTTTAAAAGATAATGACATCATCAGTTTAAGACCTAATACATACTATTCTATTTGCTAGAGAGGAAACCCCACCATGAAATTGCTAGGAAGAGACCTCACCATCTAATCTCATTATATTCCTTTGCTATAAAGTTAAAAATATTGCTTGAAATTGACCACGTCAAACCTAACATGTTGTGATTATGTTTTTAACATTTGATGCATCACCCATTTGTGTGAACTTTAGATATGGATCGTTGAATCTAGCAACCTTAAGGTGCATATCATGCCTTGCATTAGGTTTTTCTGTGTCGATGCTTATAATCAACGCACTCAATGCATTATCACACACAAACATGATCAGTTGATGGATCACCCCCTGCACCCACCTGGGTTGTGGAATGAACCTAGCCTATCTTTGTGCAATAAGCAGTTCAACCAATCTGATAACAATAAAATAAAATTCTTCAGACATATTATAATTTACAACTTTAACAATGTGCAGAAAGATGGAGTTGTTACATTTCTCCCATTGCTCCTAATGAGCTTCAAAAAATAATGACATCATCAATTTGAGATCAAATACATACTAAATTTGTTGCCAGAAAAAAATCCATGTATGTACTCTAAGTTGAAATCGCGTCAGTCAATCTACTTATCAGATGCAACTTGTTTTCTTTGCACTAGAAAGTAGAAAATCTTGTTCGGAATTCCCTACATGAATCCTAACCTGCTATGTTGGTAATTTCTTAAGGCCATTCTGTTTCTCACAAAGTTTCTTTTAATTCACTCGTATCTTTCATCGAGATTAGTTTATGTAACATCTATTGAGATTGGTTTTGGTGTGAGATGAATTTATGGTACCAAGGTTTCTTATAGTGCAAACCCTTGTTCACCCCTTGTTATGATTGCTTCTCTCATTTCTTAATTGGTGCATGCCAATTCAAGGGGGGTAACCCAAATGAATTGAGGTTTCAACTTTGAACTCTTGGTGTAATGTATTAACTCAAATTTGCAATAAAGGATTGCTGATTTGAAATGAAATACCAAACATTTGTAACTTCTTCTCATAACATTTAGTGTTCAACTTCAAATTTATGATTATATATGTGTAAACAAGTCATAATTTTCATAAAACTATGGTAATATTTCATTGTTTATGTAATAAAACCAATGAAGTAGATTGACCAAAAATGCAATGAACACCTTAATCAATGTTCTACCACTAATATAAGTTGTACCACCTACGAATATCGGAATAAGTTTGAAAACAAGCAATGATATTCTAGTTATTTTGCATTGAAAACACTTTAGAACTCAATTATTGTAATGTTTGATGCCTTGTCCTTGGAAAATGGAATGAATGAATAGATAACATACAAGGAAAATGATGCTATTTGATTTTCACAAGTTTATGAACTTAAGAAATTAAATCTTGAGCATGTAAGATCTATGGTAGATAGAATTCTTACACACATTTATGCTCATACTGGTCACCAAAAAATGATGATTTGATCTTCAACTTAAGAGTTGCAGAAAGAAAAAAAAAAATCCAAGATAGTGTGTTAACACCCAAAAAGTGCTCACTACCTCATCTACCCCATTACATGACTCATTTATCCATATTTCCTACCATGTTTGCCTCCAAAACCTTAAAAACCCATTAAAAAGCCTCCAAAAGGCCCAAAAACCATTAAAAAAGCCTCCAAAAGGCCAAAAAACCCCTTCCCCCCCCAAAAATTCCTCCAAAATAGCAAAAACCCTCTAAAAAGAGAATAAAAAAAATACAAAAAGAGGAAAAAGAGGGAAAAAGAAAGCAAAAACCATATACAGCTAACCTAAACCATATGGTGCCCAAAACCATGGGCCAGCACTCCACCACTAAAAACCTATAAATAGGTGATGGAGGCCCCTCATTTCATATCCACAGTCAACTACACCCTTACTCTGCCAAAATCACTCTTGAAACCCTAGCTCACCCTTGAGCTACTTTCACATTTGAGTTCCCCTTTGGCCCATTTCCAAATCCCTTTGGAGAAAAAGAAAGGAACAAAACTGGAGCTTGGAAGCAACCCTCTTGGACTGCTGCAAAGGCTTCACCAACCTTCACATTGGAGGTATAATCAATACAACAACCATTTTTATTATCTTGTCTTTTCTGTTTTATGCACATGTTTAGAGTAGTTACTATTTTACTGTACTGTCTTTCATTTGCTGTTTTTTCTGAACTGCTACTAAGGAGTCCCTTCTCCTTAGTAAGTGCTCATTTGCACAAGCTAGGGTGAAAACCCTAGCTACAGTTTTGGCGACTCCCCTTGTGTTCCTTTGAATTTCTGGTTATAGTTTTAAAGTTTTAAACGTTTTTAATTTTCTGCAATATTTTTCTGTTTTTTCCTTTCGGCTATCCCTTTAGGCTGCCGTAAACCGCGTATTTTTCTCCCCGCAGTTGCGTTCCGACTGTGTCTTTCAGGCATTTACCTGTGATCCAACTACGCCTCTCATACTGTTTCCGGCGATCTACCGGTGGCTTCCAGTCTGTTACCTGCGATCTGACCGCGGCTATCAGCTTGTTTCCTGTGGTCCGACCGTGGCTGTTAACCCATTTTTCCATTGGCCGTCTGCGGCTCTCAACCATTTTTCTGCAACTCGTTTGCATCTTTCGGCCTTTTTCCTGTGTCCCGCTTGTGGCTTTCAGCCATTTTTTCTACAACCCGCCTGTGTCTTTCGACCTTTTTCCCGCGTCTCGCTTGCGGCTTTCAACCATTTTTCTGCAACCTTCCTGCATCTTTCGGCCTTTTTCTCGCATACCGCTTGCGGCTTTCAACCATTTTCCTGCAACCTGTTTGTGTCTTTCAGCCTTCTTCTCATGTCCCGCCTGCAGCTTTCAGCCATTTTCCTGCAACCCGCCTACGGCTTTTGACCTTTTTCCCACGGTCCGCTTGCGTCTTTCAGCCAAAATCCCACAACCCGTCCACGACTGTTGTGCTGTTTCCTGCGGTCCGCCTGCTCAGATTTTCCACAAACCCGCAATCTATTTTCTGCACTTTTTTCATTGTTTTGAACCCAACACTTTGCTGCAATATTTTCTGCACCTGCACAACCATCTGTCCTATCGGCAAGCATACTTCCCTACAACCTTTTTTCTGTAGTATTATTTCTGTTCCATTTACATAATATTTAAAAAAAAAAAAACAACATTTTAATTGAAAAGAGAAAATTTTGAATTTCAAAGTTTAAATTCTATATTGTTATTTAGAGTTAGAAAGTTGCCCACACCGTGGCACTTTTACTTGGGTTCATCATCTCACACGCACACACTCTGTCACCTAATTCAAGTGAGCCCTGGAATACTACTTAACAAAACCAACATTCTAACCCCACCTGGGGAACACATAAGAATTTTTGTAGTTAGGTAGGATCGGGGGGATAGGCATCCAAATAACACCCCTTGGTTGCTTACAATTGAGACATAGTTGTTGTCCATTAGGGAACCAAAATCCCCTAGTATTTTTTGACATGGTTTAAAACCAATTTATCGGGAAGGCCTCTCCCCTAGGAGGGTTGAAGTCACCAGACTGGTTCTGGAAGCCTGAGTGGAATACCGCAATCCATTCAGTAACCGAAGGATACCTTTCGCAGTTCTTGGTGTATCACCTATATGGGGATACAATGGCGATAGAACCAAACGGTAGATTCACCCAACCGAATGTGTCATGAACGGGGTATCTTAGTTTCTTTTCTTCTAGGATTGACTACCCGGTGTCCCTCCTGGTAGGGGGATATCTTTAGCCACTTGGATCTACTATCCATATTGTCTGACTTGGATTTCATCACCTTGCAGAGGATATGTCTAGTTGAGTCAGAATACCATTTAGCTAGGTGTTTGCATGCTCCCTTACCTCCTTTTGGTCTAGCGAGTCCACTATTTTTATTTTTTAGGAAACTTGCTGCTTGTTGGTATTCTGACCATTTCTGTTGATACTCCACTTATTGTAGCACAACTGTTACAGTAAGTGTTTTGAGTTGGTTGTTGGCCTGAGTGCCATATTTTTTGAGCTCTCCTTCTGCACACTCGGTTGCATTAGGGTTTTTGAGCTATTTTTCACTCAACACAACCC
Source organism: Larix kaempferi (assembly GCA_027924585.1). Taxonomy (NCBI): domain Eukaryota; kingdom Viridiplantae; phylum Streptophyta; class Pinopsida; order Pinales; family Pinaceae; genus Larix; species Larix kaempferi. The sequence continues at coordinate 5,896,171 of BSBM01001312.1, read as the reverse complement.
CCAGATACTTGACACCATCTGTCACCATTGAGTCCCTGAGACATTCTTGGCGCCTCCGGGGCGAGCCCCCACATCATGGTTCACTTGACATCACCTGTCATAGACATAGATCTTCATCAATTGATACCACTCATCATAGATCTCAAGCTTTTTCACTTGACTCCACTCATCAACGGCATAGAACTCCGTCACCTGATCTAGACGCCCCTTATTTTACCTTTCATTTTGAGGCAGAGTCCGAGAACCCCAATTACACTGCACCAACCAGCCCCATGGCTGGCGTGACTTCCACCCCTTTCTTTGTACGGACCATTGGTGGAGTATCCACCACCACACCAGCTACCACACCTACTTTGGGTATGCCCTCGATGGGTCCCACATCTACCATTCTGATCACTGCACCCATTCCAGTAGCTGGCATACCTATCCCCACTCCATCAGTGACTCACACTACCCTTGGCGGTGCAGGACTATCCCATACCACTTTTGTTCCTCCACTTGGGGGCAACATCCCTAACCCAGCCCCTCCACTTGGGGTCACTGGCCCCAACATGGTCACAACCGCTAGTATGTCACATCCTTCTACTAGTTTACCATTCATGGCTAGTCTCAACCTTCCTGACCTAGCTAGACTGACTAACGATCCCATCAGACACGACCCTACGTGGCCTCACATGCCCACCGAGCTCCCCTTCGACATCCCTAAGTTTGAGGGAAAGGCATGTGAGGACCCCTAGAACCATATTATGTCCTTCCATCTATGGTGTTCCTCCAACTCCATAGTGGACGACTTTGTCTGCCTCCATCTGTTACAGCGCACCCTCACTGGCTCTGCAGCTAAGTGGTACATCGAGCAACCCCATGGACCCATGCCACCTTTACTTCCCTTGCCTCGACTTTCCTGCAGTTCTTTCAGTTACCTGTCCACTATGACATGGGAGTTGAGATCCTACTGTCTTGCAGACAGAACACGGCTACCCACATCGCTGACCACATTCATGAGTGGCGTCGACGCTGCAGCCTCTACGAAATCAAGTTAGACGACCGTATCTTCTTAGATTGGTTTCTAAAATCCCTCCTTCCTGTCATTGCCAAGGATGTGGCATCCGAACGACCCGAGTCTGAAGAAGAGGCCATTCTCAAAGCCTAGCAATTTGACCTTATTTACGCCCAGTCGTGTTATCTGTATTCCATCATACCTGACGCCCCTCGCGGCGATTCCTCCTGACACAATGCAACGGGAGCATCCCATGCCGTAGATGGCATCATTAGCTGTATTGCCTCACATCCTCAACCCTTTTCCATAGCATGTCCTAGCCATGGCCTCGACCTTTCGCGTGCTACATCTCAATCTGGAGCAACCAATTCGTATGCTCCCATGGCACATCACCACCATTCCCACGGACCCTCATGTCCACCTCAGTGCTTTGGTCATGCATCCCCCGCTTACGCCCCCCCCGGTCACACCTCAACCATATTACCACCCACAAGCTGCACCAGCCCCTGTGTCCTCTCAAGCCCAACCTGATTATTACCCTCCATAGGTATCCCCTGCAGCCAACCCATAACCCATTCCGCAAACGTATCAGCAACCCCCATAAGGTTCAGCACCTACGCAGCCTCCACCTACTTATTATCCAATGTAGCCTGCTCCTGTACCTACACAACCCCCGAACCCACCTGTTGCCCAAGGGCAAGTGTACACCCAACAGAATCCGCAGCATAACAAAAATAACCAGCGCCAACAGGGCCAGCAAAACCATGGCAAAGGCCGTAACCGTGGGAATAACCCCCCTCCAGATCAAGGCAGTCAACCTCCCAATCCTCCAAACAACAATAACGTGGCACCTGCCAACCAGAACCCTGATCGGTCGCCCAAGCAGGCCAAAAATCATAATTTGCGAACAAACCATCCTTTTTCTATTTTGCGGGGTCTATGGCCACTACACATATGCTTGCCCGCATTTGGAGCGAGCTCGACAACTCTGGATTGATGATTCCCATCGCCAAGGGCACGCAGCTCCTCAGGCGCCACCCAACCCCCCACCTCCTCAGCATCAACCTTTGGTGCTACAAAACCCCTTACCAACCCAAGGCGTAGTGAACACTCAGCCGTTGGCTACCCCTCAAGGAAATGCACCACCACAATAGCATATCACTTATGCCGCTCCTGATCAACCCATGTTAGACTCAGGTACCCATCACTTGTTAATGATGTCATCCGCCGATGTCAACCTCCAAACCCGTTGGAACCAATATGGCTCCACCCCTGAAGCCCCTCCCGCCGACAAAAACACTAACGCTCATCCCACCGATTAGATGTTACGTATACCTTTGGCTCCACTAGATGGCGCCTCCAAAGCACCTCGCTTCCCACTTCGTCGCATCAACAATAATCCCAATGCTCGCGCTACGTCAAATTACAACATTGTAGATGACTTAGCCTAGTCCCCCGCAACCATGTCTGCGTTAGAGGTCTTAAAAAACTTTCCTTCACAGCACAAGACTTTGCTCTCCGCCATTGGCGCTATTGACCCAAATGATTCACGACTGATGGCCTTCGATTTGGACTAGTTCGAACCACGCCCCGCCTTCCACTTTAGCGTTCCAAGTTTCTGTTTCCGTTTGGAATCTTGTCATCCATCGGTGCATTATCGATGAAGGTGCCTCTACATGCATTATGTCCACATTCATTTGGCAGAAGTTAGGATCCCGTACTCTCCAGTAGTCCACCACTATGTTGCGTGCCTACGACGGCTGTTCGGCTCAACCCCAAGGTCTCTTAGCTAATGTCCTCGTCTAGTTGGCTGGTAAAACCGTGCTCATTGACATAGAGGTCATCAATGCCCAACTTGATTATAACCTCTTACTTGGCCGCATCTACATGTATGCCATGAGGGCGGTTGCCTCATCCGTTTTTCGTACCATGATGTTCCTCCATGATGGACTCATGGTCAAGGTCGATCAACTCACCTATTATGATCCTAATGCCCCCGTTGCATCCGAAAATGTCCTCCCCATGGTTGAACAACCTGTTTGTGGTGCAACTACCTCGTTTGTTTCCTCCGTGGGACCCAAAGTTTACTCAGATACACCGATGACCTCAACATTCCAATCCATTCCACTCCCGTCACCCGCGATCGAAGTATCTGACCTATGTACCCTTTCCCACAATACAAAAACACCCAACAATCAACCGCCCTTGTTACCCAAACCACCATTGGTACCTAGTCACATTGGTGTTACACCCATCCACACACTCCCCTTCCTATTCCCTCCCTCGGGAGTAGTAAGCGCCCTGGTTATGGCTACTCTTAGCCTCCCTGGGTTAACCTTAGGATTACCTATGTGGTATATTTCACCTCCCGTTCCCCCGCTGACACCAAATGTCATCCTACAACTGGTGCAACCCATTTCCACTACTAGTCAACCACCTCCCGATGTCACTACCCCTTCGTCATCTTAGAATCCCCCCCCTCTTATCAAGCACACTGAGGGTAGAGGCCCACAACCATACACTATTGTACCCCCGCCCAAAACAGTTAAAAACCCCCCGTGTTTCGTGCTCCTCCCAAATGCTCATTGTGTGATGAGTTAGGCCATCCGACTCATCAATGTCCACAATTACCTGCATTACAGGACCACATGCGAATGCTTAATGACGACCCCAACGTCCTAGTTTTCGAATTCGATCCAACCCCTAAGCCTCGTGATAAATCACTGCGTACCAACCACCCTTGTGCAATATGCGGTATTTACGGCCATTACTCACATCACTATCCTGATCTCCCAGATTCGAGAGCAACTCTCTACGAGATGAATAATTTGGACCTTGAGACGGCACCCCCCACAATCGAGGAGATCCACCCCCCCAGTATCACCCTCATCCGAAGAGATTAACACCATTTATACGATCTCTTCGACTACCACTCCCTTGTCAACCGATTTGACAACTCAAAGTTTCCGCAATGATGAAGAGATTCTAGAGGCTCTCACTGCCCTGGATTATCACTGGGAAGACATGCACCATCGTTCCTATTTCCTCCTAGAAGAGTCATCTTCCACCACAGCCACCCAATTGGTGGTTGAGTCCAAAGATTTCCTTCCCACCAAAGTCGATTGGTTTAAGGATCCCATTCCCGCTCCTGATGCTCTTGAGAAGGGTAACATGGCCAACATCTCACCTATCATCCACATCGATATCTCTGACCCACCTGGTGCTCCTGAAATCATTACATTAGGAGCCTCCTGCAGTGAGTATGAGATTGGAGAGTACAAAAAACTTTTTCAAGAGTTCCATGATGTCTTTTCCTGGTCCTATATCGAAATGCCTGGTCTTGACCCCGTTATTATAGAACACCACATTGACACATGGCTAGATGTACCCCCCGTTTGCTAGAAATAGTGCCCCATTCATCCCTCAAAGCTCCCCGCTTTTAAAGCATAGATTGAGAAACTTCGCAAGGCAGGATGCATTTATCCTATTGCATATACCACTTGGGTTTCGAACCCCGTCCCTGTTAACAAGAAACAAGGCACTATCAGAGTATGTACTGACTTCCGCGATTTAAACCGAGCCTATCCCAAAGACAACTTCCCCATGCCATTTATTGACCAACTCATCGATGCGTGTGCGGGGCATGAAGTCCTATCTTTCATGGATGGTTTTTCCAGATACAACCAGATTCAGATCCGTAAGGAGGATCAGTACAAGACTACCTTTACCACCCCACGGGGCACCTTTTCCTATCGCGTCATGCCTTTCGGCCTCAAAAATGTTGGTGCCACCTTCCAGCGAGCCATGACCTATTGTTTTCATGACTTGGTCCATATCCTACTAGTCTATCTTTACGATCTTATAGCTTGTTCCCAGAAATGATCAAACCACCTTAACGACCTCCGACAAGTCTTTCTGCGTTGTCGCAAGTATCAAATCTACTTGAACCCACACAAGTGTGTCTTTTGCGTTCCGGCAGGCCGATTATTGGGTTTCATTGTTTCCTAGAAAGGAATTGTTGTTGATCCCCTGAAAGTCCAAGCCATCATAGACCTTTCCTCTCCTCACACGCTCCGGTAGCTCCAGTGTCTGCAAGGGCGATCTAATTTCCTCCGTTGCTTCGTTCCTGATTATGCCACCACCGTTCATGGTTTCTTATGCCTGCTTCATACCCACATACCCTTTGTTTGGGATGAGCACGCAGAAGCTGCATTCGAAGCCCTTAAGAAATCTCTCACACAAGCCCCTTTGATCTCCCCTCCGGATTTCTCTCAGGACTTCATCCTTTACGTCTCGGCATCCGATTATACCATGTCCAGAGTCTTTGTTCAAGAAGACGCCACTTGCCAGGAGCATGTCATTTACTACGTCAGCCAGACCTTATCTGGAACACCCCTACATTACCCATATGAAGAAAGACTAGCCCTTGCTGTGGTCTTTTCCCTTAAAAAATTGCGACACTACATTTTACTCAATCATACCACAGTTGTCTTCGACTCCAACCCCATGGTCTATCTTTTAAACTGACGCCTCCTGCAAGGTCGCATTGCTAAATGGGTAATTATCCTCCAAGAATATGACCTCACTTTCAGAACCCCTAAGAGCACCAAATCCCTCGCGCTTGCCTAGCTCATCACCGATCTCCCCTCCCTTCTGCCGTCCCCACAAATCTCCGATGAGTTACCTGACAATCACTTGATCATCATCTCATCTGATGACCCATGGTAAGGTGATATTTTGTTATACCTTCGCACGTAGAAGTTCCGACCCAACATCAGCCGTGATGGACGTCGTCGTATCCATCACCAGGCCTCTCAATATCTCCTCTTAGGCGATTTTCTTTACCAGCAAGGAGTTGACATGATTCTCCATCGCTGTCTTACACACGAGGAAGCCGAACACGTCCTCAATGACTGTCATAGCAGTTCCTGCGGCGGACATTTCTCTGGAATGGCCACCGCCCAAAAAGTCATCCGCGCTGGATACTTCTGGCCCACACTCTTTACCGACTGCATCACAGTGGTCAAACATTGCTATAATTGCCAACTTTTTGCCCCCAAGACCTGGACACCACCCACTCCATTACACCCAGTCGTCATCGTTGGCCCATTACACCCAGTCGTCACCGTTGGCCCCTTTTGTAAGTGGGCCATTGACTTCATGGAATGTAAACCCTCATCCGCCAACGGCCATAAGTACATCATTGTCGCCGTCGACTACTTCACCAAATGGGCTGAAGCCATGCCCACCTTCAATTGTAAAGCTGACACCACTGCCCGTTTCTTTTTTAACCATGTTATCACTCGATTCGGGGTCCCCAAACAGTTGGTCTCAGACCATGGATCACACTTTGAAGATTCCCTTTGGCACGAGTTATCCACCCTACTGAAGTTCGACATCAGTATTCCTCTGCTTACTACCCCCAAGGGAACGACCAAGTAGAGGCCATTAAATTTTTTTTAAAAACCATCCTCCAACGCATTGTTGACCGGCATAAGTCCAATTGGCACCACATGATGTTCCCTGCATTATGGGCTTACCGTACATCCACCAAAACTGCCACCCGGTTTTACCCTATTTCATTTAGTTCACGGTGTAGAGTTTGTCCTCCCCATCGAGTGTCAGATACCTGCCTTACACATTGCCATCAAGCTTCTCCCAGACACCTCCCCACTCGAGCACCATCTTCTATCACTAGAACAAGATGATGAAGACCGTCATGCCACTCTCCAGACCATTGAAGCTGCCAAGAACCGCTCCAAAGCTGGTTACAACAAACATGTCCACCCTCGAACTTTTCGTAAAGGGGACCTTGTCCTCGCCTATGACCAAGCCCACGACAAGACTGGTAAAGGAAAGTTTGAATCCATGTGGCAAGGCCCTTACATCGTGCAGACCTACCTCAACAATGGGGAATACATTTTAACTGACTCAGAAGGTCACCCTTTGCGCAACCCCCGTAATGGTTGTATCTTAAATGCTTTTATCCCTAAATAAACCCGCGACCCCATTGGTCCGTATTGTACAGTTTTCTCTCTTTTTGTTTTTCACCTTTTTTACCGCAATATTACATTCATCATTTTTGCATGATCACAAATGGACCATCTTTCACCTCATTACATTGGCTTCACTGATGGAGCAAGTCGCTGGTCTCCAAACCTGGCTTCTGCAGCATGGGTCTTATATTCCCCTTCACATGAATTAATTCACCTTGACGGAATATGTATAGGTGCTGCTACCAATAACCAGGCAGAGTATTATGCTGTGACTGGCCTCCTGACTGTTGCCCTCCAGATGGGCATATGTCACCTTCATGTGTTCCTTGACTCCCAGCTACTTGTCTCCCAGCTCAACAACTGCTACCAGGTGCATGATCCCTACCTCTTTAGAAAATTTCTGCGCACAAAACAACTCACTCGACAATTTGAATCCATCACATTCACCCATGTCCCAAGAGCTCAGAATAGTGTCGTAGATCAAATGGCTAACAACATCCTAGATTGGCACATCAATCACACCATGTAAAACCTCCATCATGCATCATCATCCCATAACATCTCATCAAAAATATATAAAAATCCAAAAAGATTGCCAGGGGCATCCACGTGCCTATCATCACATAAACATTTGCATCCATGTGCAATAACATAAAAACACATTACTATACAGGGGCATCCATGTGCCTAATCCTACATACATAATGTTGCATAACATATAATACACAAGGGGCATCCATGTGCCCATCATCGTACACTACTTGCATCCACGTGCAGTACAAACATATAACAAACCATAAGCGCATCCACGTGCGTACACTAAATCATCATCACAAAAAGGTACATCCATTTGCATATATATATATATATATCAAAAAATAAACGTCAATGTGCTACACATGTCCTGAGTACCCCTGTACTCAGCTATACAAAAATATCTATACATCAATATGCCTCATAGAATACATGTCGTAGCTACACAATTGGGGGGGAGTCCCCTGAACTTCCTACTGAGAGTCATACCCTCCGTCGCTGCCTGCATCAGCTGCCTCTGAATCCTCACCCTGCTCCTCCTCATCAGCTCCTCATCCCCTGCAGGCTCCTGTGCCCGACCCCTATCCGCCAAAATAGCCACCCGGATCGCAATCAATCGGAACTCCCGTGGTGCCCTCAGATAGTCCTGAATCACCTCCGGATCCACATCCCGCCACCCATCATCAGTCACTCCAACCAATAACCGATCCAAAAGCATCTGTACGGACTCCAGAGTCCCCTCAGTGTGTTGTCGACGCACCTCCCCTCGGCCTGGCAGGGCTGGTACCACCACATGTCCCCTGCGAGCTACATGTCCTGGTGGTGGTCTCAGGCCAACATCTGCAGATCATACATTAGTCAGTAATAGCATATCAACATCTTAAAACTATCATACACAAAACTTGACATCAACAACAATCAAGCAAATCAATATGTACCATTTGGCCCCCGGACACCTTCTCAGGTGATTGGGACCCCAAAACTCGAACCACACACGCTGCGATCGCCTGTACTACTGGCTCCTGCAGGTCCACCACCCGGAGTGCGTTCCTCTGCACCCTAGTCTCCGAAATGCAGTACCGCTCCAGCATATCCTCCATATCCACATCTGCGGATATTCGTGGTCGCGTATTAGCCACCCTACCTAGACAGGGAAACCCCGTTAAGAAGTATACATATGCAAGGGTGAGATCCACCCTCTCTCCCTGCACCTTGAATGCATGAACGTCCGGCTCCCAAAAGCTCATTAATCGGTTTAGCAGTAGCGCTGCTGAATGCATTGATAGACACCTGTGCGAACTTCAGCAGCCCACATAACCCCAACGTAGACCACACATGCTAATCCCTCTGGATGACATCCACTATGTCATCCGGGACATCCCGCTCTCACCAAAGCACCAATGGCATCCTGTCAATCACACAAGGCAAACTCATCAGACTCATGTCAAAGAAGTAACCCTTCCCCCCCCTCCCCCGAGGAAACCCTAACAGCTTGATCCCAATCATGGCTTTAGGGCCCCTTGCCAAGGTTTCCAAATGTGGCTGTCAGGGCTATAGTCGCAGTCTGGGTCCACGCCTGTAGGAGCCTAACTCGCGGTCCCGAACCGCTAGTCCAGCCTCGGAACTCACGGTACAGGACCACGTATTCCGACCCAAAGCTCGTGGTCCCCGGCCGCGTGATCCGACCTGGAACCCGCGGTCCCCGACTGTGGTTCCACCTCACAAACCCACGGTCCACCCCACGTGGACCGTACAAAAACTTCCCTGGTACCCACTACCCCTCCGAACCCAATGAAAATGCAGGTATGAGTTTATCGGAATACCTGTAACCCCCGTATCTAAAAACGACAGGTCGGATAGTCCAGAAACACCAACTCAGCTCTGGTCCACTTTGTTCACTTGTCAAAGTCAACAAGTCCAAATGACACTTGTCATGTTGACCCACTTACTATTTATAGTCCATTGATGTTTTCTTGTTTTGACCATTTTGAACCCATACGGAGTCCATTTCTTGAACCGTTTCCACCACTGGAATCAACACGACGAGATCGTCATGATGTTCAACTTGTTTTCTTATTTTTTCCACATCATTTTTTGAGCATTTTTTAGACACCACTAGTCATCTCAGTTTGCATGCCACTTCGGCTTCTCTCCATTTTTGATATATTTTATATCATCGGATTCATTTTTCCAAGCTCGTGATTATGCTTGAGATCATTTCTCACTCTCACCCCTAGATTTTTTGGGTATTTTTTCCAAAACACCCCCCATCACCTCGGTTTACGTGCCACTTTAGCCGTTCTCCATTTTTGACACTTTGTATATCACCGAATTCATTTTTTCGAGCTCGTGATGATGCTTGAGGTAATTTCTCGCTCTCACTAGGTACAGTTTCAACATTGTGTCCCGACACCTTGCTGCCTCGATTTGCGTGCCACATTGATCGCCATCGGATTGTTCCACCTTTTTACATGAGCCATTCACTCATGTCATACTGTAATTATTTCATTATTTTGCCACCATTCTTTATCCCGCAAGGAGTCCCACCAGTGTTCCCCCCCCTCCCTCGTTCTTGGTCATCATCAATGTTCCTTGATTGAGCACTTCCTCCTTGCCTTGCCATTCTTTTTGTTCGGTATAATTTTATCCCTTTTTCGGGCCAGACAAATCCTTTACGAAAAAGGCACTTAGGGAGTTTCTGTTAAGCTCTTTTCTAACTCCTAAAACAATGAAAAGATTGCCGAGCAATCTTGCTTCATTTCATGCTCGTTAAAGTACCTGAAAGGGCATCTATCTAATATAAGTTTAACCCTTTTCCGGACCTAGTAGACTAATTACGAAAAAGTTATAGTCTAGTCACATCGGCTAGAAGAGTTCTTCATTGCATCCTTTTATGCTTCTTTGGGCCTTGGAGACTAACACACGAAAAAGCAACCCCCTGGAGTCTTCTTATCACTTTCAGACTCTCTAAAATTGAAAGCAACCACGAGCACGCACCGTCCTGGGCTCGTACAAATCCACACGATGATACCATTCCATTATTTCAGAGTCTTCTTATCGCTTTCAGACTCCTTAAAATTGAAAGCAATCACGAGCATGAACTGTCCTGGGCTCGTATAAATCCACACGACAATACCATTTTAAACACACTTCTTCTAGTTCCTTAACCCATGAAGAAGTCCCTCCGTGTCTCTTGGACTTATGATCGATCATCTCGGCAGCACCCCCCCCCAGTAAGGTCGCCTTTGTTCAGAGTATTCTGCAGTCTCCTGCCATTTTACACCAACTTGAATACCACTCACCCCAGTCACTATCCTTGATCCATTACACCTATGATCCCTTTCCCTCTAGTCAGTTTCATATGCTGCCCGATCATCCCCCGTCATCATACTCTGAACAAAGGAAGTTTGAGTCCACCCACTCTACTTGCCCAATTATCCCCCACAGTATGTCAGTCCTACCATCAGTACTCTCACACTTCAGTTCTCCACCTCGCGCTCCTATCAAGGAAACATCTTTGTCTTGCTAGTTGTAGGTCTCACTCTGTCGATGACAGCCCCTCTATTCTAGAGGATAAACCCAGAGGTCCCTGCGCCTTGGACTCATCACCATCTGTGGTGAGTGCCCACAGACCATTTTGAGAGGATTCATCATTGCCTCTCCGAGTGGTTGTTTCTCACATGCTCGACTTCAGCACCTTGATTGCATCATTGAGAATCGCGCAGGGTTTATGTCCCTTCAGTTATTGGTCGAAGACCCCGGATTTCCCCCGACTCTAGCACATTGGTGAGTCACTTCTGAACACCCAGTTATATGTTTCCGTGGATGTCCGGGTTGCGTTGGCGATTGTATTCAGAAGCCATCCAGTTCTATGCTTCCTTGAGTACCTAGCTCAGTTCCAGTTCAGTGTACCATTGAGGATATGACTCCCCGTCACCATGCTCCAGCAGCTCATCAGTTCCTCTGGTACCCTACTCAGTAGCACTGTTTTTATTCCAGTGTATCAGTTCTTTAGTCTAGACATGGTCAGCCCAGCAGTATGTCCTAGATTTGTGTCTCCTCTGGACCCTTATGATGTACACAGTGGTTCTCTATGTATCTTCCAAGTCCCCCTTTTTCGGGCCTCACAGTTATTTTTTATGTATCTTGATACGAGCATGGGTATGCCCGCCTTGTCCATATATTGAGATTCTTCCTCATTCATTATTTGAGGCCATGTATATTTTAGGTCCCCATATTCTGGACCTGTTGTTATTATTGTTCTATATCTTGATACGAGCATGGAAATGCCCGCCTTGTCCCTATGTTCAGATTATTCCTCATTCATTATTGAGGTCATGCACTTTCAGTTTTTGTAGTTTGTTGGGGACCATTGTTCCGGGCTCTAGTTCGTTTCTTCTCCTCTCCACACCCTAGGAAAACCATAAAAGACTTATGATGTCTATCGGCCATACGATGAGCTCCTGCCCTCACACATCAGGGGGCAATCTGTTAACACCCAAAAAGTGCTCACTACCTCATTTACCCCATTACATGACTCATTTGTTCATATTTCCTACCATATTTGCCTCCAAAACCTTAAAAACCTATTAAAAAGCCTCCAAAAGGCCAAAAAACCAATTAAAAAAGTCTCCAAAAGGCCAAAAACCCCCTTTTCTTCCAAAATTCCTCCAAAATAGCCAAAAACCTCTAAAAAGAGAATAAAAAATACAAAAAGAGGAAAAAGAGGGAAAAAGAAAGCAAAAACCCTATACAGCTGACCTAAACCATATGGTGCCCAAAACCATTGGCTAGCACTCCACCACTAAAAAACCTATAAATAGGTGATGGAGGCCCCTCATTTCATATCCATAGCCAACCACACCCTTACTCTGCCAAAATCATTCCTGAAACCCTAGCTCACCCTTGAGCTACTTTCAAATTTGAGTGCCCCTTTGACCCATTTCCAAATCCCTTTGGAGAAAGAGAAAGGAACAAAACTGGAGCTTGGAAGAAACCCTCTTGGACTGCTGCAAAGGCTTCACCAACCTTCACATTTGAGGTATAATCAATACAACAACCATTTTTATTATCTTGTCTTTTCTGTTTTATGCACATGTTTAGAGTAGTTACTATTTTACTGTACTGTCTTTCATTTTTTTTATTTTTTTTATTTTTTTTTTTATTTTTTTTTTTTTCTTTCTTTCTTTCTTTTTCTTTTCTTCTTCCCTTTTTTTTTTTTTTTTTTTTTTTTTTTTTTTTTTTTTTTTTTTTTTTTTTTTTTTTTTTTTTCTGAACTGCTACTAAGGAGTCCCTTCTCTTTGGTAGGTGCTTATTTGCACAAGCTAGGGTGAAAATCCTAGCTACATAGTGGGATATGCATCCATGCACCCAAGGATCTTGGGGGATAGAAGGATCACAGTCTCATATAATCTTCTCACACTTGTTGAAGTTCAACTATGCTAGTGATTGTGGGAAATTCAATGAGAACAATAGCATCATGTGCTTACTAAAGAAATCTAACTCTCAAGTGAAAATAACGGAAGTAAGAAGACAAAAAGATGAAGACACTTGTAATTGTTTCCCTTGCTTGCACCCTTTATTATAGCCAAGAAGAGTCTAAAAATGAAGACAAACCAAGTCTACAATAGTACGCTTTCTTATAGCTAAAAAGAGTCTAGAAATGGAGAAATAAATTAACTGAGGTATATCTTCAACACCACCTCTAAATAGAAGAGAGCACCCTCCTTTAGCTGAAAAAGTAATTAAAAAAGCACTAGGATTTGCCTAGAATTCCTTGAAATGGAGAATCCTCCTCTTGCTAGGAATTCCTTTAAGTGGACTCTCTCTCGACGAGGTTTGTTGGTGATGGAAGGTCATATTTTTTGAATTTTGGGATGATCATAGGATGCCGGACTCGGACTCGGGTTTTGTTGAGCTATATTCTTCTTAATTAGTTTATATTTATATTTTTTTATTTATATTTTTGTATTTATTTAGACCTTTTTGCTCCACTTTAATGTGGCTACGCATGATACTTTTTTCTCCTTTTTGTTATCTTTTCTGCTTTTCTCCTGTCACTTTACTGGCTAGGGGGTGTCTTGCCATATGGTTGGCTAGGGGGTGTCTAACCATATGGTTGTCTAGGATACTTGTTTGCTGCTTCATGGTTATTGTGGTGACTGGATCTATTGTTCTGTTTTTTGTTTTGTGGTTGTATCTTACTGTTACTTGGACTTGGACATTTGGGAGATGGATATATATTTTGTAACTTTTTATATACTTTATAATCGAAGTATAGACCATTTACTAAGTGACAAAAAATAAACTTCTCGGAATTTGTAAACCCTTCGAATAGATATAATTGATAAGTATTAAATGTGGAATTTGTAAACCCTTCGAATATATAGAAGGGATAGGTATTACATGCGTGATTATGATACATGGGCTTTTTGCTTTATCCTACACCATCAACTCATTGATTGAAAATAGTCAAAGATATGATGGTTAGGTGTTAGAGGATGTTGTTTTACAGCACCGTCTCACATTTCATTCGAGCAATGGGCTCCAGTCACATGCCCTCCTACGCACATAGAGACTAAAAGCATTATATTCTCCGTGAAGGCCAGCCATGCTCTTCATCTTTTTCAGTTTCTTGGTGGGACCGGGAGTCTTCACTATCGTCGCTGATGTTGGCCGATAAAACTGGGCCGGGTGATTTTGCTTTTGAGCCGTCATTTTGATCATCACCATTTTACTTGTCGGAACCCTCAAGATAATGATATAATTTTTAGTGAGAACAATTTTACTTAAGTTATTTGGTTTTTCTATAATTTTATTTTTACTGTGGAAAAGCTTGAAAAAATATTCATAAATCTTTATAATTGTGATGATTTAAAGGCTTGCTTATTTACAACTATTTTATTTTCAAGTATGTAACAAGTTTTCCTAATTTTATTAATCATTTTCTCAATGCTATAGTTCTAGTTAAATTTATAATGAAGATCTATTCTAAGATATTTATTTGAAGTCACTTCCCCGGAATTATTGTAATACATAAAATTATCATAAATGATTTTTTAGAATATGATTATCATAATCTTTGTTTTCTCAATGTTAATAGTCATACCCATATTAGAGCAAAAAACCTTAATAAGTTTTAGTTGCTTGTTGAGATCATACATACGAATAGCCATAAAAACAATATCATCAACATAGAGAAGAAGGATGAGGACTATACCACCCAAAGTCAAGCTACCACAACTTGTCTTTTTTGAACAACCCTCTAGCTTGTTAATGAAAGTACCAAAGAGACTAGGGGATAGGGGACAACTTTGCTTGACTCCTATATTATAATTAATTTCTTGTGACTAGCCCTCATAGATTATAAACTTGACAATAACCTTCTTGTACAACCTTATCACAAAAACTGTAAACTCAAAAGGAACAAGGAACTCTTAGTTCTTCTAATCGATTCTAGCAAAGCAACACAACATATTAGTTATTTTACTGCAAACAGTTCTCAACAATGGCCCTACTAGTAATAAGTGGTTTAGAATTGAATGATATCTCCAAAATCTTGTTTGATTTTTAGCTACTTTGATGTGACATTCTAGTTATGGGTTAATTTTCTTTTCTAAAATAATTTTATATAATTTGATTAAAAAAAGATTAATAGTAATAATCTTATAATAAAATAAATTGTTTTTATCTCCACTTTTAAAAATAAAAATAATGAAGCTTTTTTTTAAAAGACATATAGATATAATCCGTGAGATGTAGAACAGTTGGTGGCGAGGTATGGTTAAGATGCCCCTTAAACAGGAAAGGTCGTCCGGGGGATATCAAAAAATCCAACCATGTTAAGGTTTGGTGCAGTCCAAACCAGGTGTGAGATTAAAAATATTAAAAAAATAAATAACACATATTAAAAACAAGGTGACAAATTTCTCTAAAAACCATGGGAAAAAACAGAGGTTTGAGTGATATTATTGGACGCCCTCCAAACTTTACAGTATCAATTAGATCATGTGAGAGCCTCCTGAACAGGATTAGATCTTGTAGTAACTTCTTTCCCCTCGGTATTTTGGTTCAAATTGGATAGTTGGAAATTCAATAAATTCATCCATTCAAAATTAAGTTTTTAACATTTTTCAGGGCTTTTGGTTGAATTTGGATGGTTGCAACTTCTTCAATAATTGTAAATGTGTCTTCGAAATTAACATTTTAACATTTTATTTCAAATGATCACAGTTATAATTTATATAATAACTTGAACGAACTTAAGAATTTTTGGTTTACTAAATTTGCATTCTGGATTTTCTGAATCGCGATATTTGGAGTCTGGACCAAACTGTAAAACACATGAAACATTTTTATGAACAGTTTGACAAAGCCCAGGATCAATAATTCCAACACGTGGAATCTGGGAATTTAAAAAAGCGTTCGAGACGAGATTCTCGACTTTAGTTAGTAATACTGATCCATGGCATATTTTTGCCTGTTATTACTTATATTGTACAAGAATTAAGACATGAACAACTTTACTCTAACACGGCAAGAAATCAAGCATATACAACCCATATGATCCGTAGAAAGTTGCTGGTAGCGTTTGAAAACCAGAATATGGAGCAACACGTGAAATTCTTGCCGAAGTGAGAATTTGAAAGGAACGATAATAGACAATTCACAAGCCCAACGAGAAAGTTATGATCATAGACAATTCACAACACCATGAAGATGCATGAACATTGAGAATATCAGTACAAGTGTGGTGGGTCACGGGTGGAGCGTTGAGGGAGGGAAGAACGCTGCTACATCATGTCTCTGCCTAGCAGTCCAAATGATCATGACAAAGAAAGATGGCCACGACGGGTCAGACATGTCACATTGCAGACCGTAGCATGTAGCTTTCATCAGGTGTAATAAGATTGGAACTCTCATAATATGATTCATTATGTGATGTTCTCTCATGAATCTTCAATCAGTTTTCAGCCATCGTTTTCATCATTTCCATTACCAAGATCGAACTGTGCAGCAACAAATTCTTTTCTTTTTTCATCAAAACTTTCAGCGACGCTTGTCATATCATTTCGCTTCGACAAGTATTCCGGGTTTTGGGAGATGGATGTTTCAATAATAAATTACAAATGACTTGAATTTTGGAACAATTAAATCTAAATTTTAAAAACCTAAAAAAAATTAAATACCAGTACAGATCCATTTTAAATCTGGATCTATCAACCACCTAGAGTTATACAAATAACAATTTCTTGAGGTGTAACACAAGAGTTTATTCAATATAAAAAATTTATACATCCGACATTGATTTTTAATTTTTTATTATATTTCATTACATCTATCCCTGGGTGCAACAGAGGCATGCATCCAATTGCTTGAGGTGTATTTTTTTTTTAAATTTTAAGTTTTTTATACGTCCAAAAGAGTTTACTCAAGATACAAAATTTATACATCTCACATTGATTTTGTGTATATATGCAATGTGTGTATTCGCCCTAGTGTGGAGCTCAAGGCCAAGTCCCCACTAGTGGATGTTTTAGGTTATTGAGTAGGCAAGTATTTGATAGTTTGATTATTCATGGGTTGTTAAGCCATCAATAAATGTAAAATATGTAATTATTATTAATGAATAAAATAACCAAGAAACTGGCTAAGGAGGAAACCAATGAGAAAGGGCCATGTGTATCCACTACGGAGAGGTGAGGGGGTTATGGGATTGGTACCCATGTTGGAACATGTCCAACCATGAACCTTGTTGACCTCCCTACTGACATTAATTCGGTTGCAAAGGGTGGTTGAGAATCCTATTGCTAAAGTCGATGGAGTATGGAGCATGCATGCATTTTCGTATGGAAGGGCATGGCTCTGGTTACTTGTCCTGGAAGACACTCAAGCACCTGAAAACACGCGGAACCTATTTTGACTAACCATTGGGAAGGGAACATTATTCATTCACTCATAATTCCATCATCCATCCATTCATCGAGAGAGAGAACTCGCTCAGACATCCACGCATACACAAAATCGGAGAGCCAAGCCGTGAAAAAGATTGTGAAGATAACTACGTTTCTTGTGTGAGAGGGAGATATCATAGAAAATGTGTGTGCGAGTCAAGTCTACTCATAACAGGAGTGGTAAGAACTCGAGAGGAAATTGCAAATCTTGAACAACATAGATAAACTGTGAGAACCCGGGATAAGGTCGCAGAGTGTGGATTGTGGAACAGAGCTCAGTCTGCAAGTCTGAGAGGAACCAACTTGTTTAACTATGGTAAAAGGTTGGGTTGCTTGATAAACCCAGTGAAGGTTGTAATCTCATAGAAATAACGACTAGACCTTGGTATGCCCATCCTGAATAGCACTAGAAGGGAAGAGGCCTTGAGTGACTGTGTAGCAGAGAAGAGGGTCTTCCTTGTGTTGGGTGAGGTAGGTAATGTGGTTTCCATGTCTGTTGAGTGTTGAGATTCCTGTAGCTTCGTGGTTGAGCTCACTGGCTTAGAAATACCTTCCTTGTTATCCCTATATGCCTGATAAACCCACTGCAGGTTGGCTTAGCATGATCATCTTTCCTGGTATGCTTGATAAACCCGACTGGAGACTAGCTTGGCATGGTTTTGTTGTTTGGTATGCTTGATAAACCCAAGTGGAAGTTGGATTAGCATGACCAGTATCCCTATATGCTTGAGAAATCCACTGTAGGTTGGCATAGCATAGGTAGATTCCATGGAATGCTTGATAAAACCAACTACAAATTTGCTTGGCATTGGGATGGGACCTTGACTATTAGAGAACCTGATAGCACTCCTTAGAGGATACACAACCCAACTCGAGGGTGATCTCTCAGCTGAAAGAGTACAGGATGGGAAAATATCTAAGGTTGGGTGGAACGTTGCTCTCACTTAGCCAGTTGCTTGGCAGCTTCAGAAAGTTAAAAGATAAGTACTTCTTTGTTATGTTTTAAATGATGATGTCCCATTGTTATAATATGGTTGCTTATGTTCAAGTTATGGAATGTATGCTTATATGAATTTGATTGATAGGAAGATAATGTGTAAGCCTGGGTAGAAGGTTGAGTTCATTGTTATATACATCATTTTATTGCACAAGTTTAATGCATTATAAGTCTTGCATGCGATAGGTGTAATGGTTAGATCTAACTTTATGCATCTTACATGTTGTGATATATATTTGATTACTTTTGTGAATGAGTGGTGTGACTACATTTGATCTTGGGGAATGGAGGGAATACTCATATGTGTTTCAGAACCCCTCAGTGGGTCAAGTAAAAAGGAAAGTCATGGAAGGAAGAAGGTTAAAGTCATAGAAGTGGGGTTATGGACAGATCTTTAGTGGGAAATTTAGCACGGTATTAGTGCTAAGATGGGGAAGGAATTCCACCATTGGATAGAGGTCTCCAAGATATTTCCAACGGTACCGACCTTGTTTCATTTGGATCAGGGATGAGGACGTTATGCCTCTCAGAAGTTTGCATTGGTGAGCTGCAAGAGCAGAAAAGGTGCTTCCATAGTCTCGCATATGCAATGCGGATTGTAGATTGTGGAAGGGGAAGTTTTCCAGAAGGTTGAATTTGGGTTTCCGCAATTCCGAATTCCGCAATGCGGATTGCGTATTACGGAAGGGGAATTTTTCCGAAAAGTTGAAGTTGGGATTCCGCAATTCCGACTTCTACAATGTAGATTACGGATTGCGGATTGCGGAAGGGGAAGTTTTCCGGAAGGTTGAAGTTGGCCTTCCGCAATTCCGACTTCCGCAATGCGGATTGCGAATTGCGGTAGGGGAATTTTTCCGAAAGGTTGAAGTTGGATTTCCGCCATTCTGACTTCCGCAATGTGGATGGCGGATTGTAGATTGCAGAAAGATGCAATGTGGATTGCAGATTGCGGAAAGATGCAATGTAGATTGCGGATTGCAGAAAGACGCAATGTGGATTGCGGATTGTGGAACCAAGAATAATTGCGGAAGGGTGCGTGATGGAAGCATTGGAAGAAAAATATGTATCGGGGTCTTCCATAACCTCTGAAGGACACCGAGGTGATCTGGGGACGTGATAAAGTGGACTGCAGAAGGGGAAGTTTTCCGGAAGGTTGAAGTTGGAATTCCACAATTCCGACTTCTGCAATGCGGATTGTGGATTGAGGAATGTTGGAAGGCGGTTTGGTAAGATGCTATCGCAACATCTCCGATGCTGCGACAAGGCAGAAGATGGCACGAAAGGCGACGAGTGGAAGATTATTTTGTGAATATGTGGGTCAATTGTACCACGGATTGTGGGTCTTGGGTCATTTGGACCACATATTATGTCTTGTTGAGTCAGTTATACCGCAGAAGGCAGGCTTTTGGTTGTTTTTGGACTAGGTCAGTTAGATATTGAGTCATTTGTCCATAGTGTCGGTTAACAAGTTGTTAGAAAGTGGACAAGAGTTGTAAGGCAGAAGCCTATATATAGATAAGAATTGTAAGTGTTGAAAGGCATTGAATGCTAGGGATATTATGTGAAGCTTTGTTGTTGGTTGTATGTCTTCCGGGTATGTTTTAATGTCAAGAGTCATTGCGAAGATCTAGTTTTTGCAGAGACATTGGATCTGGGTTCACAATGATAATATGATGAAGCTATTTTGGTACAATCTCTATGTTCAATCTGTTTAGTTATGGTAATGCGATGTTGCACTATACAAATGCTGTCATGCTTCTTTGATGCGATACTTGCTTTACAATTACTGTTTTTGCAATGATGAACGTTTGGGTTGAATATTGCTTTAATACTATGTTCAATGCTTAGACATCTATGTCCCAGTTATGCAATAAGTTAAACATTATAGCCGCAACCATCCTCCTTCATTTGGCGGAAACATGGTTCCATCTTCTCTTCCTAGACGCCTTGGGTGAGACCTCATCTGCTCTGTAGGTGTTGTTGGGTGGGATAAAACCTATCCGGGCCGGTGGCCAGGGAGACTGCGGTATGTGTCGACAGTGAGTGGAACCCCTGTAGACTGGGTTGAGTTAACAAATTGTTCTGTTTCCGGGACTGTGTATGAAGTGAAAGGAGGATATGTTGTGGCACCCGACGAAACCGGAGATCCAGGAATGGTTCGATCAGAAGTTGCAGGAATTCGCTGAAGAGGAAAGTTGGAACACTTGATTAATAGTAGGACAATGGGTAGATAGATACATTCACGATGGTCTGCATGAATGGTTCTTCTGTGAGTTCCCGGTCCTATTGTTCGAATGGTTGGCAAAGTTGACATTCCAAAAGAAGAATTTCCAAGGTGGTGAATCGACGATCTGGACCCCTGAATTGATTCAGGAACTGCAAGAAGTTGATAATAAAGCATCGTGGGCTATCGAAGTGTGGTTCGATACCATCCTAGAGGGCTATATCACAGAATTTGCGGTTGATACTCAGAAGTCCTATAGTGAAGCTAAAATATATTTTTTTCGCGAACCTCGGGGTAGGTTTTTACTGTCACTTCAACTGTCGATCAAGATGCTTATTTGCGAAAAGGGTATATTGAAGATGCATCTTGATCACTAGACAGCCTGGTGGGTGGAGGCCGTGGGTACCGCGATGGTTGGGGGGCAGTACATGTAATGTTAAGGGGTAGATGGGTGCAGGTCATGATGAGACTGTGAGTGAAGTTGAGGAAGAGGGTGGTATTACGAGGGGAGGAGCGAGGTTCTGACAAGAAAAGAGGCAGAGGACGGGAGAAGGTCTTGCTACGATCGAACCGCAAGACCGTGAAGGAAGAACACACGGGACAAAGTGACCTCACAGTCTTGACAAGAACAGGCAGGCGACGCCTAGGATAGAGGCAGGACCAAACCCCAGCACCAACATACCCACACCTCCGCTCACTATCTCTCAGATAGCAAGAAATACCACTTCGACACCACCAAGTTCGTCAATCCCACAGAAGCTAATTGGTAGTAGTACAGTGAAAGGAGGAAGGAAGTCCAGAATGGTGGGCGATGATGCTAAGTTACCATTGTTCTACGGGAGTGCGACAGACAACCCAGAACAGTATTGGCTTTTGTGTGAAGCAGTTTGGACCATAAAACAGATCACCGATGATGCTGCTAAAAAAGGACAGTTAGCAACGACTCTGCAAGGTTGTGCATTAGATTGGTTTATGAAGTTCATTCTAGTCCCTATAGGAGCCCGAGAGAAGTCGTTGGATGAGATTCAGGATGGGATGATTACCAAACTTAGAAGGCCCAAGTCCGAGGCTCAATATATTACAAAATTGAAAGAAATTAAGCAGTATCCCAATGACACGGTATGGGATTTCGACCAGTGATTCAAGACACTGATGGCGAAGGTTAGTTTTGATATGAGAGCCATCCAACATAAAGAATGGTTCATCTCGGAACTGCTATCACATATTCGGCTACCACTGATGCAACAAAACATCTCGATGCCCAGTGAAGCTCTGGAGATTGCAATGTGATTGGAGGTGTCACCGATTGGAGAAAATGTAGCCAGGATGTTGTAGATACAAACACAACTTGCTAACTTAACTATACAGCTGCAAGATTTGAAGAAGGGAAAGGAGCAGCGCGAAGATGTCTAGTGTACGCGATGTCGAGGAGAAGGGCATATGAAGGATAATTGCCTAGACTTCCGCAGCTATTTGGTTTCAAGAGCACCAAATCCATTGAATGGTGGTAGCATGCCATGGTGTCACGTCTGCCAGGTGTATGGGCACAGTCATGACAATTTCCCATATATGTAGAAAATGGTCACCACCCCGAGGAATATTTATTGTACATTCTGCAAATCGGTGGGTCACGACGACAAGGATTTCCGTGCATATGGGTTTCTACAAGAAAGAATGTGTGATGCATTATTTGTAAAGGACGACTAGCGTGCCGTACAACATTTGCAACCGCAGGTAGCCCAACCACTACCTCAACCACAGATGCAGTTTGTATCACCGTAGCAACAACCACCGCAGTTCATGCCGCAATATGTTCCGATGCAGATGGATCCATGATAGCCACAGTATGTATAGAAACCGTAGTATGCACCACAAGGACACGAAATGCAACCAACACCAGTGTAGCAACAGTTTAATCAACCACAGTACCAACAGCAGGGAGGATTCCAGGGAGGATACCGAGGAGGCCGTGGTGGTGGATTTGGTCGTGCAGGAGGACGATATGGTCGTGGACATATTCAATGCTATCACTGTGCGGTATGGAGACACTACCAGCGAGACTGTACTCTATTGCAGAACCAATGTACTTTCTTCTTTATTAATGATCACACAGTTGAGAATTTTCCACAGTTGATTGCGCGATGGTAAGCAGGAAATACTCTCCAGTTGTAGAACCAGCCCCAGGCACAGCATCCTACCCAGAACCAAGTGCAACAACCAGTGCAGAACAAGAATATGTGGCAGAATTAGAATCAAAATGTGAACCCACCAGGAAATCCGTTGCTGAACCAGACCTAGGGTGCAAACATCGCGACAATTTCTGCAGAGCCAAGAGCGCAGGATGCTTCTATTGCTGTAGTCACTCACAGAGGAAAGAAAACTAGAGCAGACAACTCATTGATCCGATTAGATGGATAAAAGAACGTATCATTTGACATTGATGTGGAGCGGGAGACGTTTCTTGAAACACGACGTGCACTAGAAGACGATCGAGGTAAAGCTGTTGTGTATGACATGCCATCTACTTTTGATGCTACTTCGGAGGCCGGCCCATCACAACGGTCCAGTACACTTTGAACATTTTTGGAACATTGTTTGTCCCTGGCAAGAGATCCCGATGCTCTTGCTGCAATTGGAGCCTTGTTGCGACGACTGGCCCAGGATCGACAAGAGCTCGTGGTTAATTCCCTACAACGATGGAAGACGGGTAAGGAGATGCAGATGAATATTCAAATTGGCCTCTTTGATGTTGATTCGGTTATTTTGGACCTTGGTTTGGATGTCAACATCTTGACCAAGTAGGCTTGGCAGAAGATGGGGATCCCGCCATTGAGTTGGTCTCCTGTACAGCTCTGATTAGCTAATCATGCTAAGGTGACACCAATTGGGCGAGTTCCACGAATGGTGGTGGACATTGAGGGAAGAAAACATATGCCGAATTTGATGTAATAGAAGTAGTCGAGGGAGGAAGCTCTTATCTAGCACTACTAGGGATTGGATGGGATAATGATAGTGGAGCTGTAATCAACTTCAAGCGACGAATGATGACTTTTGAAAATCGCGATCTCAGAGTTATCGCCCCGTTGGATTCGGTTGAGGGACGCCGCTACATAGAGCCAGTGAAGGATGATGATCCCAGCGGATGGGACCATGAATTCAATATTTCTGAAGATTATATCCATCCGACTGCCAATGACGAACTGGGATGGCACAGCGACAGCTCTGCGTCCTCTGACTATGATGATGTGCTAGAATATTGGTAGAACCGCTTGCACGAGGTATCGCTCCATAAGTGCCGGTTGGTTACACAGTCAGTATGCCATATCGCAACTGAAACGGTTACACTACCAACATATGAAGGGCTTCCTGGCTTATCTGAGTTTCTGATGGAGTTCGAAGAAAGAGTTTTCAAACCTCAGCGATTGCTGGCGTTGAACGAAGCATTGAAGGCTGCTCCAGCACGCTGGTGGGAAACACACAAGGCATCAATTGATGGATGGTCGAAATGCAGAATATTGATGATGGTACGCTTTGGAAATACCGAGGTCTACCACACTGGGAAGTATGATGGTCGGGATGACCCTGGTGGTCATTTAATGGAGTGTCAGCGGTTATGGGTATCGCGACCGAAAGATGAGTGGGTCCATGCTTTTATCTATACTTTGGCTGAGATGCCATGCTCATGGTATACTGCAGCTAAGTTTCGAGGGGAAATTTATACTTGGTTGGAGCTCACAGTGTGTTTTACCCATACATTCAGTTTTGCGGAAACAATCCTGAGGTCAATAATGCATTAATGCTCATCCGTGATGTAATTCTGCAGGTTGTCCTGGTGGCCTATCCTGTGGATCCGCATACGCATTGCTAGATGCAGTCTCTCATGGAATGCTTCAATATCAATGGTGGGCCAGAAGATGGTGATGATCCGTGAAATGTGAATATCCCGGAATCCGAAGGAAGTCGTGTTGTGGTACTACCTGATGTGCCAAGCAATCCTATCAGTCAGCCCCTGAAAATCCACAAGATTAACATTGGGACAGATGACACTGTAAAGTTTGCAAATGTCGGGGATCAATGGGATGATGAGCTGATAAGCAAGGTCACTGATATGCTCCAGGAGTTTCAGGATGTATTTCCAACAAAGTTTTCCGACATGAAAGGGATCCTAGGCGATTTCGGGGAGATAAAGATTCCATTAAAACTAGACGCTAAGTCGGTCCGGCAGTGACCCTATCGGCTAAATCCATGACATAAGGAGAGGGTCATGGCATAACTTGATCGCATGCTGGATGTTGGTATTATTGAACCGGTCAAGGAGTCGGAATGGATCAGTCCTATGGTGGTGCAGGACAAGAAGACTGGAGAGGTGCGCATCTGTATGGATTTACGAAAGTTGAACAATGCCTGCTTGCATGACCCCTTTCCAACCCCATTTACCAACGAAGTGCTCAAAGGTGTGGGTGGCCAGGAGATGTACTCTTTAATAGATGGGTTCTCTGGCTACCATCAGATCCGCATTGCCAAAGAAGACCGCCATAAGACAAATTTTGTTACCGAATGGGGCTGCTTTCAGTACACCATGATGTCGTTGTTGCATTCAAAGATTTCATTCAAAAGTTTTTACAGGTATACATGGACGATTGGACGGTCTACGGGTTGGTTCGCAATCATCTGGCGAATCTGCGATTGATGCTGGATGTAATGCCCATATTTTGATCCGGCATATTTATTAGTTAGACACACAATACTTTATTTCTTATATATTCTGTTGAACTCAGCTCGACTGAGTAAACTATATTGGACCTCGTTGTATGATGTTACTCTGTTTTATGATTTCACCATGATTATGATGTTACTATGTTATGCGATTATGATGTCATGATTATCATATGATTTCCTCATTTTACGATTGCAGTATATGTTTATATGTTTTCATTAATGAAATGTGAAATATATGATTCGGTACGTGGATACCATCTTCTTATGTGAATTATTGAAATGTTATATGTATCTATGATGAGCTGAAAGGTTACATGAAATAAAATGATAACATGGATCAATTGGCGATCAATGGAAAATGCTTTCTATAAATTATATTTTGCAAAATACTAACCTACAGGACACAAGGGCTATGGGATAGCCAGTTACTTGATCTGATATATATTGGAAAGGAAAAACATGTTCATACAGCAAACCTTAGCAGCCAAAATGAGGATACGATAACACAAACTGATAATCCCAATAGCAGCAAGTATGAGTTGATAAGGGCGTAGGCCCAGTATGTTGAGAGGGATGGATGTGTTTCCCACCCTATGTTTCCATGAGACCCGAGGTCGTGGGAGGGCCGTGCTGAGACACGCTCCACATGTTGTTGTGATGACGATGGTCGGATGCCTGCTAGGGGAGGATAGGTCCGCTGTTCAGCCGACGCTATCGCTCTCAATTTCTATGTGGTCAGATCGGTGAGTCCGACATCCAATGTTGTACTAGCAGAGGGAGGATAGGGAGGATGCTGGACGTAGGTTATGATGGGAGGATGTGTTAGTTAGTACTGTTGGGGGTTTAGTATTCCTTGATTCCGAGTTAGTGGAAGTAGGCACCCTTCCTGTACTTGATTGATTAAACTAATGTAAACATAAAGACAATGATGTTAAATCGTAAAGGGTTAACTGTTAAATAACCGAGGATGTTAAAGTAATTATACTATATATTATGCTTGCTCTTCTGCATGGGGGTAGATACTATTATT
This sequence comes from Larix kaempferi, assembly GCA_027924585.1. Classification (NCBI taxonomy): domain Eukaryota; kingdom Viridiplantae; phylum Streptophyta; class Pinopsida; order Pinales; family Pinaceae; genus Larix; species Larix kaempferi. The sequence continues at coordinate 5,869,721 of BSBM01001312.1, read as the reverse complement.
AGTTAGCAAGTATGCATAGGCGGAATGGGGTTTGTTTATAGTACATATCCGACATGTGCATACACTGGCCATGCATGCACACCTTGTATGTGTACAATATTACTGGTGTATAACATACTTGTCATGCTTGAATAGTAGTATAAATGTCATAGATAACTCAGTTAAGGATACATCAATCAACTTAGGTAATGAATGGTTAGGTTGTCAATGTGTAAATAAGTGAATTAGTAATTATATGAAAACATTGTAATAATAAACTAAGACAAGTGTCGTCAGTTAACATTGTCATAGGAGAACTGTTGTGAATAGGGTAATGATAGTGTCTAATTAATTAGTAAAATTGTTTAAGCCCTCACAAGTGCGTTGTTTATAAGAACAAGGATGCTATGTTGATGATAGGGTACTCATGTGATAAACAAATAATTAAGAATACTATGATTAATTCACCTTTTATTATTGTTAAATGGTGATTTAATTATTATTATTAATTAATAAATTGTGATCTAATTATTATTATTAATTAATTAATAATATTCCAGCAACATTTATATCCCTATCGTAACAATTGCAATATAAGTAATATTTAAAATATTGATTTATAAATTAATATTGTGTGATTATTTCCATTTCAAAAGTTAGCCATAATAGGATAATCATTTTTTGAATGAACGTGATGTGATGGAAAATGGTTATTTAATTATTCGATGTTAATCTTGGAATTTAAACCTCAAGATAAGTGGTCTCGACGGATAAGGTGGACCATTAAGACACATCATGTCCAAGTTGAAAAGGGGCAACTAATTATATAATATTTTATTAAAAACCTTAATAACAATAAATACAAGGTTTAGTGAAAAGACTTGTAATTAATAGACCTTGTCCCGAATGGATAACATTTGGGTGATAATTCCCACCGTAATAAATAATTACGACCGTCAATCCAAAACCAAATGAATTTTCCATGAGAGTAATTAATTATACATTTTTATAAAGAACCGTGTATGAATGAACTGGTGATAAGAGTAAATGTTGAGGGGCTCGAGAGGGGGATTTTGGGGCGGTGGAGTAAGCCCAAGATATTCTCGAGGAAGGGAAATTATATAGAGGGGGAGATCTTGGAGAAAGGGGAGGTTTTTTGGATGGGGGAAGAAAAGAAGTTTTGAGAACAGAAGTTGGGAGAACAGAAAGTTTGGAGAACAGAAAGATTTTGAGAACGGAAGGAAACACTGCTCTCGGGATTATCAGATTGTGGGCTCGGGGGCTTGGAAATCCTTTGATTTCCAAGGGCTAGCAAGATAATAGATGGTTGGTAGGGTGGACACTTCAGTTTGGCTGTCTAAGAGGTTCTACAACCTGCAACAACCTACGGTTAGCATCAGCATCAGGTAATTTCCGTTATTGACTATTATGCTAAAACTTACTGTAAACATGCATAACTTGCTATTTACTGATTTACTGCTATTTACTGATTTACTGAGTTGTGAAACATAATCTTATGCTAGAACATGATTGTTGAAAAGAAAATATTGATATGTTTGTTTATTTTAAATTACGAATGTAAGGTTGATAAGAAAAAACACGACAGAACTGAATATCATTTAGATGCATGGTAATTGTTAGAAATTTACTCCCATACACTTGATAAAGTTTAAAACGTAGAAAATTGACTGAGAAATTTTACATAGTGCTCTGCTGTAAAATAAACCAGAGCACTACAGATGGTATCAGAGCGCCAGGCTCGGAAACTCAGACCTTAAGGGCCTACTCACAAAAAAAAAAACTAGTCTAAGAAATTGGATCTACACTAGAAAATTCAATTAGTTACCTAGATTCGAGCTCTTGCCGAACTTAGCAAAAACAAAAAAATTTAGGTGCAAGACACACGCGGAGAAAGTTACACAAAATCCTTCTTTCCAATAGTTGTAAGCACCAGGAAACTAACTACCTGCACGCATAGAAAACCAAGATATAATTAGTTTTTTTTTTTTTTTTGGTATAGAATGCATATAAACAAAGGAGTTCTAACATAATATATATATATATATATATATAACCTGGAAATTGTAGGTATCTAGTTTTTGCAACAGAGAAAAAGAAAATTACTTTCGTATATTTTCTGCCAAAAGGGAGAGCCTTGTAAATAGTGTTACAACATAGGCATATTATTGAAATGGACTACCATATAATCACAAGGTCAATTGTTCTGTGTATACATTATTACATGTATCATGTGGAACAATTATTGTGAGGTCTGATTCTGAAAGAAGGCACATAGTTGTATGACCAAATGCGATCTTGGAAACATTCTCTGAGATTTTCTCCTTGCAAAACGAAATGGAAGTAAACACTGAAATGAAAAATTAAAACGTAATGATGTAACCTTGCTATAATGTCATTCATATCACTGTGACTATATGGTAGTCTTGTTAATAGCAAGAAACTGGTCATCTACATGAAGCTAATAAAACATATCATGTATAAAAATACTAAAATAGATATTTAAGATAAATGATTTTTGCCTCTTATCATATTTAACGGGAAGGCTACTTTGAATTGAATGCAGGACTTATAAACCAGCAATTAAGTTGAATAATCCCATAAAGAACCTACATCTAGAAAAATATAGAAGAATCGTACTCTTTTTTGGGACGACCATTTTTCGCTGAGTGCAAACCCTTGTCATGCTGCTTGCCCACACCACCTCCGGCGTGATTCTTTGCCGCACCAGGATTCACGTGAAGTTCTAGTCCAGACCTTGGAGAGATTGCCATTTTTAGGGAATGCACGGAATCCCAGCCCTCTGCATGCTTGAAATCAGCTCTCCTTTCTCAATACCCACTGCGACATTCTTCCGGTATTTCAATCAACAAACCCAATCCATAACTGCAAGACTCCTGGTTTTCTTTTCATTTTGCGTTTCAATCAACAAACATTGCACTATCATTTACTGACATTGCAGACTCTGGATGATAGGCACCCTATTTCTTAAACTTAAAAAAAAGTCCCTGCCATTAAATACTTTAAAGTTTACCATAAACCACTTGGGATCCCAATATTCATCCAGGACTACGCACAACCCAATTCATATCCTCCACAAAACCTTGCCTTAGTGGCCATTTTGTTTCAGGGTTTTTTTTTCTTTGGCTGATTTCTTGACTGTTTTGTTCTCCCGCCTCTTTTCGTTGTTAGGCGCCCTTTCCCTACGACTTGCTTGCTCTCAAACAATAACCGGAAACAGTAGCAGTAATACACATTTCAGACTCTAAAATTAACTAGATTAGCTCTCTCGGTGAGCAATTTTTGCAACTAACCAATCCAGAAGACAGAACGCCCGTGCCCTTGAACACAGAAACACAACTACCGGTTGAAACCAGAGACTCACAAAGAGACAGTTAATTTACGATCATGTTCCAGAACAGGTATATAGTTACTGTTTTAAGCACACGGCCATCCTCCATATTTTACGGTTTTAAGCACATGGCCATCCGCCCAGCCCTAGCTAGCAAATACAAGGAGCGCGCCTTGTAAAAGGAGGCCTAACCCATGCGCTCAGCACCGAGAGCATTTCCAGCAGCCAGTGCCAAGCCGAATGAGGACCCACGCACGCCACTATTGTCCGAGTGCCAAGCCCAAGCGTTTCCCTTTCTTTTCCTCTGCTTCAGAAGGAAATACAAAAGCCATTATAGTTATGAGAAACTAACGCCCACGTGAACCCACGACCACGAGGTTAAAAGCCACGCGCCAGCTTGGCCAGCTTGCCATAGACTCTATGTTCCATATTCAAATTTGTCCATATGATTTACAGGTGTTCCTTCACCCGATGCAGTCGATCCAGGTAGGGTTAGATGCTGGGACTCAAACCCATAGTAATCCCCAGGCAGGTACCGATTACATCGAAAGCCCATACCCAATAGGCCTATACCCGATAGCATATACCCGCCCGGTCTACGCATTTACGCCGAGATAGAGACCATCATTACGGTCAATGGCAGTCAGCCAAGAGTCCATCAGTCACAAACCTTTACTTGAACTTGGTCCTCCAGAAATGCACATTTTATCTTCTTCCATCACAGAATTAAATCTGGATACTTCCAGAGAGATTTTGATGCAGAGGTCTTTAAAGCATCTACTTTCAACCACCATTCGGTGGCAAGAACGGGAAACTGTATCGAGGCGAGCAAGATCAGTGGGTTCATCCAGGTAACTGAATATTCGGCCTGCCGTGTCCGAATTCAGGCGCTCTACCAAACCTAGGGTATCTTCTTCCATGGATGATGGAAGTATTTTCTGCAATCTTCATAGCCAAGAAAAACCACGCACTGTATGAACATGTTTTCATGTGTTCTGCAGTAGAAAATGGAGAGCACTACAGACTGCAGTAGAAAATGGAGAGCTCCTTCCTGTCTGAAACCCTAAGTGAGCTTGCATAAGAGTTGCAGAGCTAAAACTGCAGGAGAGAGGGTGAAAATGGCCGCGCCTTGGGGATTGACTCTATTTAGGGTTTCCCCCACTTTCCGAGGGCGGTGGGTTGCTTGGAGAGACCGCGTGTCCTTCATGCATACTCGCCCTTTGCATGGCGGTGAAAGGCCGCGTGGTAAAATAAAATCTACGGTTTGTAAATCTACGTTCTGTTTCGTATATAGTTTGTAAAATATATATGTTGAAGGCTATAATATAGGTTATATTAAAATTTAAATTTATTGTTATATATTATGATAGAAAATATGTTGTACGAAAATTTAATTTATTCATGTTTTGTTAGAATATACGTAAAATAAAAATTAATTTTACTTTCCTGTCATAAAATATGTTATATTAAAATTTAAATTATTTTAGATATTCTCATAGAATATATGTGTTATAAAAATTTAAATTTATTCATATTTTAATTAGAATATATGTATTATAAAGATTAATTTTACTTTTCTGTTATAATAGATGTTGAATTAAAGTTTAAATTTATTGTTATATACTCTCATAGAATATATGTGTTATAAAAATTTAAATTATTCATACTTTGTTAGAAAATATGTATTATAAGAATTAATTTTTCTTTTCTGTTATAACATATGTTGTTAAAAATATGTTTTATAGGAATTTTAATTTTTAGTATTAAACTTAACTATGATGGGTTGAGGTTAAACAAATAATGTTAATTAAGTTGTTTAGATTAAAGGGTAACTTTTAAAGTTAACTAAAATAGAGATATTAAAAATTTTGCCGAGATTCCAACTCCTAGTCGAAGGGATGAAAGAGACCCGAAATCTAAAAAAACAAGACACCATTAAGACCAGCACGACGAGCTGAACACCATGACAGGATTGTTTAAATAAAAACGACTATAGATTTTACTGCGCTAATCTTGACAATTTGTTATCTCATGATGCAAGTTATTGAATACCTACATTTTAGTTCCGTGGATATTTGATTGAACAACTAAGGATATGATTTTATTTTAATAACTCAGGAACTATCATGGTGACAACACGCAGAGGTCGAGGTCGGGGTCAAGGTCGACCACCGTCACCACCACCTCCGCCACCGCCAACACCGCCACCACCAACCTCAACACCAGAAATGCAGATCATAATGAGGTCATTGGAGGCTATTATGACCACGATGAACAGGCAGTCGGAAAGGGCCGCCGAGGTGGAAACCACTCAAGTGAGTCGAGAGAACTCTGAAAGGGCACATGGCCCAAGACTGGAACCGCTTTAGGACATATCGAGGGAGTTACAAAAGATAAAAGTTCCATAGTTTTCAGGAGGACGACCCAGTAAGCATGCCGAAGCATGGCTGGAAGGCATGAAGAGATGCTTCGCATTGAATGAGTACACATCTAGTTCCAAGGCTAGGATGGCCATCTTTCAGCTTAAAGGTGATGCTTTGAATTGGTGGTCAGATCTCGAGAAGCAGTTGCACCTTACTCCTCTTACAACTTCTTGGGAACTGTTCGAGGAAAGGTTCCACATGAAGTATTTGCCAAATTATTACAAAGAAGAACAGGCAGGTGCACTCCATGCCTTAGTACAGGGAGACAAGACGGTGGAGGAGTATGAATCTCGGTTTATGGAACTGGTAAAATATGTTCCTTACCTTGATGCAGATGATTGTCAGGTAGAGCGTTTTGTGTATGGACTTAACTACAAGATTAGAGCTGCTGTGCGGATGTGGAAGCCAACTTCAGTTGCCATGGCAGTTGAGTATGCTCGTTATGCAGCTGATATGTCAGATGGAAAAGGGGGCAGTAAGTTGACAGGAACCAATCAGTATGTTTCAGGGAAGGCATCACGTCCTTACTTCAGGGGAGGACAATCTAGACCTCCTCCTTATGGTAACCGGTTCACACCGAGGGGTAATACTTCAGTTAACTCAATCTCGCAGGCATCGTCCGCAACCCACCAAAGCCAGGGACGTACACAGGGAAGTTCCTATAGAGGATCAAGGGGCTTTAGAGGAACCAGGGGAAGGAACTCATCTCAGAGGATTCCTTCGAGCAACAGGCAAGCCCCTCCCAATCTCTCTTGTTGGGGATGCGGAGGTCCTCATTTCCAGCGAGACTGTCCCAAGGGTCAGTCAAGCAGCAGGCACAGGGAAGGAAAAGCACCCATGGATAGTTCGGGTAACAGTCATCGGATTCATGCAGCGGTGCATAACCACCAGGAAGAACATCAGTCTACCGTAGTAGAATCCACTGGTAATGTAAACAATGTCAAACTTAAGATTTTGTTTGATCCAGGAGCAACTGATAGTTTTATTTCACCATTTGCATTAGATAAATGTGGGTTGGCAGCCTACGAGCACGATGATTTCAAACTGGTTGAAATGGCTTCAGGAGCTAAGCAACTAGTAGGTCTTAAAGTGAGAGGTTGTGGGGTTGACTTAGGAGTTTGCACCACTAAGTTGGATGCTTATGTCACCAATTTGGGGACTTATGACCTCATTATTGGCATGGATTGGTTAGAAGGCCATAGAGCTTTCTTAGACTGCTATGCAAAGAAGGTGTTGTGCCTCGATGACGAGGGAAGGACAATTCAAATCCAAGGCTTGAAGAGGAAGGTATCCCTCCGTTTCATCTCTATGGTGAAAGCTAAGCGGTGCCTAAGACAAGGATGCCAGTTGTTCGTAGTGGAGGCCGTGAGCGATAGTAAAGGACCTTCCTTGAATTCTTACCCAGTACTTTCTGAGTTCAAGGATGTCTTTCCGAAGGAATTACCAGGACTACCTCCAGAAAGAGAGCTCGATTTCACAATCGAACTAAGACCTGGTGCAAAACCTATCTCAAAAACTCCGTATAGAATGACAACTCCAGAGCTCCGTGAGTTACAGATCCAGTTAAAAGAGTTGCTCGATTTGGGACTTATTAGACCTAGTATCTCACCGTGGGGAGCACCAGTGATCTTCGTTAAGAAGAAGGATGGATCTCTGCGACTGTGCATAGATTACAGAGATTTGAACAAGGCCACCGTGAAGAACAGGTATCCCATACCAAGAATTGATGACCTCTTTGATCAAATGAAAGGTGAGTCAGTCTTCTCAAAGATTGATTTGCGATCAGGATATCACCAGTTGAGGATCAAGGAAGGCGACATTCCTAAGACTGCCTTTCGAACTCGATTTGGGCATTACGAGTTTGTAGTGGTACCATTTGGTTTGACCAATGCTCTAGCTGTATTCATGAGCCTCATGAATGGTGTCTTCCGAAAATACTTGGACCACTTTGTTCAGGTCTTCTTAGATGATATTCTTATCTATTCTAAAAATGAGAAGGAGCATGAGGAACACTTGCGGTTAGTCTTGACATGCCTGAGGGAACATAAACTTTATGGTAAATTATCAAAGTGTTCCTTCTTCCAAAAAGAGATTCACTACTTGGGGCACATCATCTCAGGTGAAGGGATCTCTGTAGACCCGGAAAAGGTAAAGGCCATTGAAGATTGGCCAATTCCAAGGAATGCTCATGAGGTGCGCAGCTTCATGGGGTTAGCAGGCTATTACCGGAGGTTTGTGGAAGGATTTTCTAAAATTGCAAAACCTATTACCACCTTGCAACGCAAGGGAATCCGGTATGAATGGACCGATGAATGCGATGCCGCTTTTACAGAGTTAAAAAGATTGTTGACAAGTGCACCGATCTTGCGGGTACCAGACATGGATAAAGATTTCATGGTATGCACCGATGCCTCGAAGCAAGGATTAGGAGCGGTGTTGATGCAGGAAGGTGGGGTAATAGCTTATGCATCTCGAAAGTTGAAACCTCATGAGGAGCAATATTCCACGCATGATCTAGAATTGGCAGCAGTAATGTTGGCACTAAAATTATGGAGGCACTACCTAGTTGGTAGAAGCTTCACCCTTAAAACAGACCATCAGAGCTTGCAGTACATCTTTACCCAAAGGGATTTGAATGCTAGGCAAAGGAGATGGAGTGAGTTCATGAGTGAGTATGACTTTGGTATCTCTTACATCAAAGGAAAGGAGAATGTGGTGGCAGACGCTCTAAGCCGAAGGCCGAGACTTTTCTCCTTAATTCCCTTGAAGGTTGACTTGAGGGAAAGGGTACTAGGACAACTATTGGGCGATAGTTGGTATCTAAAGGTAACCTCAGCTATTCAGAATGGAAAGAAACAGGAATTGAAGTATGATGGGTACCATCTTGAGGAAGATGGATTGTTGCGGTATCAGGGAAGGATGTATGTTCCTAAGGAAGGTGATATCAGGGAAACCATCCTTAGAGAGGCCCATAGATCGCATTACTGTGCGCACCCAGGGGTGAAGAAGATGTATGCTGACATGAAGCAACTCTTCTTTTGGCCAGGTATGAAGATGGATGTAGTGGATTTGGTTTCGAAGTGCCTTGAGTGTCAACAAGTGAAGGCAGATCACCATCACCCGGCCGGTCTCCTACAACCGCATGATATCCCTATGACTAAATGGGAAGTCATTTCCATGGACTTCGTTGTAGGACTACCACTCACATCTCTGAGACATAATGCTATTTTGGTGGTAGTTGACAAACTGACCAAAAGTGCTCACTTCATTCCAGTCAGAGACACCTATGATGTGACAGATGTGGCAAGGGTATTCATAAATGAGATTGTACGTCTTCATGGAGTTCCTAAAAAGATAATCTCTGACAGAGACCCTAAGTTCACCTCCAGATTTTGGACAAGCATGCAGTCAGCATTAGGGACACAGTTGAACTTAAGCTCAGCTTATCACCCCGAGACAGATGGACAGACTGAGAGGGTGAATCAAGTGATGGAGGACATGCTTAGGATGTATGTTATGGATCAGCAGACACAGTGGGAGAAATATCTTCCTTTGGTGGAGTTTGCATACAACAATAGTCATCATAGCTCCATTGGTATGCCGCCATATCAGGCATTGTATGGGAGACCGTGCAGGACACCACTTAGTTGGGACAGGTTAGAGGATCGAGTTTTAATTGGGCCTGAATTGATTCAGGAAATGGAGGAGCAAGTGATACAGATTAGGCAGCGGCTGAAGGAAGCACAGGATAGGCAAAAGAGTTACGCTGATGCACACAGATCAGATAGAACTTATGGAGTAGGGGATCGTGTATTTATTCGCATCAGACCAAATAAAAGTACCATTCGGTTTGGGAAGGGTACCAAGTTGTCACCTCGCTTTATAGGTCCATTTGAGATTCTTGAGAAAATCGGACCAGTTGCTTATCGTCTCGCGCTGCCACCCCCACTTGCATAAAACTCATAATGTATTTCATGTTTCTGTATTACGACATTACATAGCTGATGAGACTCACAAAATTCATTGGAAGGAATTGCAGGTCTCGGACGAGGGAACCTTCAGGGTCGAACCATTACGTATACTTGATCGTAGGGTTCGACAGCTCCGTAGTCGCCATGTGGACCAAGTTAAGGTCCAATGGGACAAGTATAGCCCAGGGTCTGCTACCTGGGAGGATGCAGAGACCATGCGTCGAGATTTTCCCTCACTATTTTGACCATAACTTCGGGACGAAGTTTCCCAAAGGGTGGGTGTATGTAATGCCCATATTTTGATCCGGCATATTTATTAGTTAGACACACAATACTTTATTTCTTATATATTCTGTTGAACTCAGCTCGACTGAGTAAACTATATTGGACCTCGTTGTATGATGTTACTCTGTTTTATGATTTCACCATGATTATGATGTTACTATGTTATGCGATTATGATGTCATGATTATCATATGATTTCCTCATTTTACGATTGCAGTATATGTTTATATGTTTTCATTAATGAAATGTGAAATATATGATTCGGTACGTGGATACCATCTTCTTATGTGAATTATTGAAATGTTATATGTATCTATGATGAGCTGAAAGGTTACATGAAATAAAATGATAACATGGATCAATTGGCGATCAATGGAAAATGCTTTCTATAAATTATATTTTGCAAAATACTAACCTACAGGACACAAGGGCTATGGGATAGCCAGTTACTTGATCTGATATATATTGGAAAGGAAAAACATGTTCATACAGCAAACCTTAGCAGCCAAAATGAGGATACGATAACACAAACTGATAATCCCGATAGCAGCAAGTATGAGTTGATAAGGGCGTAGGCCCAGTATGTTGAGAGGGATGGATGTGTTTCCCACCCTATGTTTCCATGAGACCCGAGGTCGTGGGAGGGCCGTGCTGAGACACGCTCCCCATGTTGTTGTGATGACGATGGTCGGATGCCTGCTAGGGGAGGATAGGTCCGCTGTTCAGCCGACGCTATCGCTCTCAAGTTCTATGTGGTCAGATCGGTGAGTCCGACATCCACTGTTGTACTAGCAGAGGGAGGATAGGGAGGATGCTGGACGTAGGTTATGATGGGAGGATGTGTTAGTTAGTACTGTTGGGGGTTTAGTATTCATTGATTCCGAGTTAGTGGAAGTAGGCACCCTTCCTGTACTTGATTGATTAAACTAATGTAAACATAAAGACAATGATGTTAAATCGTAAAGGGTTAACTGTTAAATAACCGAGGATGTTAAAGTAATTATACTATATATTATGCTTGCTCTTCTGCATGGGGGTAGATACTATTATTAGTTAGCAAGTATGCATAGGCGGAATGGGGTTTGTTTATAGTACATATCCGACATGTGCATACACTGGCCATGCATGCACACCTTGTACGTGTACAATATTACTAGTGTATAACATACTTGTCATGCTTGAATAGTAGTATAAATGTCATAGATAACTCAGTTAAGGATACATCAATCAACTTAGGTAATGAATGGTTAGGTTGTCAATGTGTAAATAAGTGAATTAGTAATTATATGAAAACATTGTAATAATAAACTAAGACAAGTGTCGTCAGTTAACATTGTCATAGGAGAACTGTTGTGAATAGGGTAATGATAGTGTCTAATTAATTAGTAAAATTGTTTAAGCCCTCACAAGTGCGTTGTTTATAAGAACAAGGATGCTATGTTGATGATAGGGTACTCATGTGATAAACAAATAATTAAGAATACTATGATTAATTCACCTTTTATTATTGTTAAATGGTGATTTAATTATTATTATTAATTAATAAATGGTGATCTAATTATTATTATTAATTAATTAATAATATTCCAGCAACATTTATATCCCTATCGTAACAATTGCAATATAAGTAAGATTTAAAATATTGATTTATAAATTAATATTGTGTGATTATTTCCATTTCAAAAGTTAGCCATAATAGGATAATCATTTTTTGAATGAACGTGATGTGATGGAAAATGGTTATTTAATTATTCGATGTTAATCTTGGAATTTAAACCTCAAGATAAGTGGTCTCGACGGATAAGGTGGACCATTAAGACACATCATGTCCAAGTTGAAAAGGGGCAACTAATTATATAATATTTTATTAAAAACCTTAATAACAATAAATACAAGGTTTAGTGAAAAGACTTGTAATTAATAGACCTTGTCCCGAATGGATAACATTTGGGTGATAATTCCCACCGTAATAAATAATTACGACCGTCAATCCAAAACCAAATGAATTTTCCATGAGAGTAATTAATTATACATTTTTATAAAGAACCGTGTATGAATGAACTGGTGATAAGAGTAAATGTTGAGGGGCTCGAGAGGGGGATTTTGGGGCGGTGGAGTAAGCCCAAGATATTCTCGAGGAAGGGAAATTATATAGAGGGGGAGAGCTTGGAGAAAGGGGAGGTTTTTTGGATGGGGGAAGAAAAGAAGTTTTGAGAACAGAAGTTGGGAGAACAGAAAGTTTGGAGAACAGAAAGATTTTGAGAACGGAAGGAAACACTGCTCTCGGGATTATCAGATTGTGGGCTCGGGGGCTTGGAAATCCTTTGATTTCCAAGGGCCAGCAAGATAATAGCTGGTCGGTAGGGTGGACACTTCAGTTTGGTTGTCTAAGAGGTTCTACAACCTACGACAACCTACGGTTAGCATCAGCATCAGGTAATTTCCGTTATTGACTATTATGCTAAAACTTACTGTAAACATGCATAACTTGCTATTTACTGATTTACTGCTATTTACTGATTTACTGAGTTGTGAAACATAATCTTATGCTAGAACATGATTGTTGAAAAGGAAATATTGATATGTTTGTTTATTTTAAATTACGAATGTAAGGTTGATAAGAAAAAACACGACAGAACTGAATATCATTTAGATGCATGGTAATTGTTAGAAATTTACTCCCATACACTTGATAAAGTTTAAAATGTAGAAAATTGACTGAGAAATTTTACATAGTGCTCTGCTGTAAAAAAAACCAGAGCACTACACTGGAGCAATGCCGACAACACCAGATATCACTAAATCTGAAGAAATGCATCTTTTGTGCATCGTTTGGCATACTGTTGGGTCATATTGTGTGTAAGCAAGGATTGTTGGTTGACCCAGCAAAGATTGCGCTTATTCTAAGTTTGACACCACCGACTACTGTTAAGTAGTTACAGGAAACTTTGGGGCATACTGGGTATTATCGCAAGTTCATCAGGGGTTATGCTGCGATTACTGTCCCTATGGAGAAGTTGTTGAAGAACGATGCGGTGTTCCAGTGGAGCCCGGAATGTCAGGCTAGCTTTGAAACAATGAAGGTGAAGATGGCGTCGACACCAATATTGGTATTTCCGGACTGGAGTAAGGAATTCCACGTCCATATTGATGCCTCATCGATTGCGTTGGGTACCGTATTGGTTCAACCAAGAGAAGGGGAACTTGATCACCCCATTGCTTTTGCTAGCTGGAAGTTGTCATCTACAGAAAGAAACTACACTACTATGGAAAGGGAAGGTCTGTCAATGGTTTACACTTTGTAGAAGTTTCACCATTACTTACTGGGAGGCCATTCCAAGATGTTCATAGAACATTCTACATTAAAATACCTGGTCAATAAGCCTATGTTGGGGGGGAAGATATGACGCTGGCTACTTCTTTTTCAGGAATTCGATTTTGAAGTTATTGTGAAGCCCAGCTGGTTGAATGCTGGTCTTGATCATCTCTCGTGGATCGATACAGGAGAAGAGCTGACCAACATTGAAGATGGTTTATTGGATGCTCAACTGTTTCAGATTGAGGTTGCAGATGGCTACTTTATGGAAATCATTTAGTTTCTGACAATGGGTACTGCACCCGACGAGTTCACCACCAGTATGAAGAAGCAGTTGGTTGTCAAGGCTACAGTCTTCCAGCTAAACGTAGGAGATTTATACAAAATGGGTGCCGATGAGGTATTGCGCAGATGTTTCTTACCACATGAGCAAGCGCAGATATTAGCAGAAGTGCATGGAGGAGTAGCCGGAGGAAGCTATGGCGGTCGGGCAACTGCTAGGAAAATGCTGCGTGCCAGGATATGGTGCCCCACACTACATAATGATGCGACAGACTATGTGTGGTCCTGTGATGTCTGTCAGCGAACCAGCAAACCATCCCGATGCGATGAGATGCCACTCATCCCTCAGTTGACATTGCAGCCGTTCGACAAATGGGCAGTGGATTTTGTAGGACCGATCAATCCACAACTATTAAGATCACACCTACAAGTCTCAAGGTCGAAACCTGTAAGACACTTTGTCTAAACCCTATTTTCCAGCAACCTGTCGGCCTCATCACTCGAAACACCAGCGTAACAATGAAGACCAAGAACTCTCCATCAAACATTTACAACGAGATGCTAGGGTTAGCAAATCAAAGATCCAGATCAGAGGTCGGGCAACCATAAGATTTATTTCTTCATAAATTACCACAACCACGACAGAGCCAGCTTTGCTTACTAAGGATCATTACCATATCCATCACAGAGGAGAATAGACGTGGAAAACATGCACAATTAGATTCATAGTCATTTAATCCACCACGTTCACATGGATGGTATTACGTGGAGTGCCAACAACACTTTCCACTACAAAGTTTGGTCTGATCCATTAATGCAGGGATGGGACACCATCAATGCCAGGTTGAAATGCATGCCAAGTACTAAGCTTCAGAACTCCCGCCAAATTGAAATTCAATGCAAAGTTAGTATCAATATATGTATATATATATATTGTATAGTAGCAAAGTTAGCATTCATGCATCGTATAACTTGATAATTTCAATATGTATAGTTGGTATAGTTTCAAAGCTAATATCATAGTATTAAATTTTATGCTATGTCAAGTTACAGTGTTTACATCGCAGTCCTTGGCTTGTGTACAAGTCACATAGGTAAGGCTTATACATTTGTATATAGCCAAACCTTGACGATTGTTGGTAATTGGAGATTATATGTAGATAGGATTATTTATTTTATACAAATTATAATGCTAAAAATATATTCTTTATATTTTTCATACATTGCAAATAATTGAAAAGGGTAGGATTTGTGTTTTGTTCTCAAGCTAACTAACGCTAATTATTTAGCATAAAAACCATGATCATATTATTTACGTCACACAATAGTTTTATAGTGCAAAGTATTGATGAATTAGTAGTACGAATACTACATGTACAACATACAAGTAGAACTACCTTAAGACAATGGTAAAGTCACTCAACATTAATGAAAATAGTCATGATAACAAACTTAGCAGCATAAGAATTAAATAGACGATGCTTTTTCATAAAACATTGGTCAGTTTGCAAGTCAGCACTTGAGCTAGTTTTAAAACTAAGTAATTCATACCTCCAAAAACTTGTTTCGCAATGAGGTGCTTAGCATTTTATTATTACATCGACGTTGAATTGAAAGAGACACGTACTCTTAAAACATGTGGTCGTAGAACTTCTTACCTACTGTCTGCACATAGAAACATTCCAAATTCCTTATCTTTTGCAGCTAAGTAAACTCTAGGGTACCTCGTAGGACACCCTTGGACATCAAGAAAACAAACCGTCAGTGTCTTGTCAAAAAGAAACCTGTTGCATCATATTTCTAACCTTTCAGTTAACTTGAGCAATTATTGTAGTGACCATGTTGTCAGAAGTGTGATGTGTCGCTGTTATCTAAAATGTTTTTAACTCAGTGATTAAATTATGTTTCGTATGTAATGACTTCTTAATCATTGTCGTCTTAATCAAGCAATTATTATTTCCGCAACTGTAATAATCACATTTAATGTTGTTTTTAAAAGTTTTAAATTTTTATGAAAATTCTGGATGTTACATCGACAACAGGTAGTGGCAAAGTTTATAGATCACCCATCTGCCGAAGATGTGGTTGATAGTCAGTCAGCCGCTATGGAAGCCAAGGAGGTGGTGCGGACAATTGAACGGTCCGTATGAGGACTTCAAAGTCAAAATGACCGAGTACACCGTATCTAGTTGACGTGGCTCGAGGGTGAGCCACAAGATTGTGTTGGGGGCCTGTTGGCAGGCAGTTTGGTAAGATGCTATCGCAACATCTATGGTGCTACGACGAGGTAGAAGATGGCGCGAAAGGCGATGAGCGGAAGATTATTTTGTGAATATGTGGGTCAATTGTACCACAGATTGTGGGTTTTGGGTATTTTGGACCACATATTATGTATTGTTGAGTCAGTTATACCGCATAATGCAGGTTTTTGGTAGTTTTTAGACTAGGTCAGTCAGATATTGAGTCGTTTGTCCATAGTGTCGGTTAACAAGTTGTTAGAAAGTGGACAAATTTTGTAAGGCTGAAGCCTATATATAGATAATAATTTTAAGTGTTGAAAGGAATCGAATGCTGGGGATATTATGCGAAGCTCTGTTATTGGTCTATGTCTTCTGGGTATGTTTTAATGTCAAGAGTCATTGCGGAGATCTAGTTTTTGCAGAGACATTGGATCTGGGTTGACAATGATAATATGATGAAGCTGTTTTGGTACAATCTCTGTGTTCAATCTGTTTAGTTATGGTAATGCGGTGTTGCACTATACAAATGATGTTATGCTTCTTTGATGCGATACTTGCTTTACAATCTCTATTTTTGCAATGATGAATGTTTGGGTTGAATATTGCTTTAATACTATGTTCAATGCTTAGACATCTCTATCCCAGTTATGCAATAAGTTAAACATTATAGCCGCAACCATCCTCCTTCATTCGGCGGAAACATGGTTCCATCTGCTCTTCCTGGACGCCTTGGGTGAGACCTCATATGCTCCGCAGGTGTTGCTGGGCGGGATAAAACCTATTTGGGCCAGTGGGAAGGGAGACTGTGGTATGTGTCGATAGTGAGTGGAAGCCCTATTGACTAGGTTGAGTCAACAAGGAAGGGGAATTTTTTTGAAAGGTTGAAGTTGGATTTCTGCAAATCCGATTTCCACAATGCGGATTGCGGGAAGATACAATGCGGATTGAGGAAAGGCGCAATGCAGATTGCGGATTTTGTGGATTGCAGAAAGACGCGATGTGGACTATGGAACCGAGA
The DNA here is from genome assembly GCA_027924585.1 of Larix kaempferi. Lineage (NCBI taxonomy): Eukaryota > Viridiplantae > Streptophyta > Pinopsida > Pinales > Pinaceae > Larix > Larix kaempferi. Next base: position 5,852,837 of record BSBM01001312.1, on the reverse strand, counting down.
ATAATTGTGGAAGGGTGCGTGATGGAAGCATTGGAAGAAAAAAAATGTATTGGGATCTCCCATTGCCTCTGAAGGACACCGAGGTGATCTGGGGAGGTGACATGTTGTTTTGATTTTACTAAATGGTTCGTAAAAGGAGTAAAGGGCATCAGGGGGCGGTCCTTTTCCAAGTGGCTCTGAGAGCTTGGGATGTCCAGTCACATCACCGATTCCAACACATAATTACCCTACAGATGGTGGAAAGTCTAATGGTAGGGATCCTTTCTCCCCAAACTTTTTATTTCTAGGTTTTAGGGTAAAACCAAACCCTAAAGTTATAGTTGATTATACTCCTCTGCGAATCCCCTGTGTTGCGAAAATGAATGGTCCTACTGATGCGCTGGATGTAGTGAGTCTGGATGTTAAAAATAAAGGTTAGTTAGAACAGGTATATACTCCAATGGGATTGATTGTAGGGGAATTACCTAAATATGAAAACCATCAAATTCATTTTAGAAAGCCCTACTCTATAGATCGAGCAAAGGCCCGTAGGAAATTTAAAAGTGAAAAAGTAATGAAGGGGCGTTCATAATGTGTTCTTGGTAAATATATTACATTTGATATGGTGTTGTCTCTGATGAACATGGCCCTTTGGGAAAATTTGAGTTTATCAAACTTACCCGAGTGGAAATTATGGAATGAATTCGATTGAAATGGAATCCTATTATAAATCATGTCCCTAGGGTTATTATGTTGATCTAATTCCGAAAGTGGATAGACCTATTGATTTTGATGATTATCGTTCTATCTCTCTTTGTAATCTTGTGTACAAAGCCATCACGGAAATCATTGTTGAAAGAATTAAACCTTTCTTGGAAAGGTTCATTACGGAGGAACAATTTGCTTTCTTGCCTAATCACCAGATTATGGATGCCATTGGGGTGGCCCAAGAGGGTATGCATTCTACCAAGATGAAAAGGATGAACTTATGCTTTTATACTTAAACTTGATTTGAAAAAGGAACACAATCGAGTGGATTGGGGTTATTTACATTTCATTCTTATCTAGATTGGCCTTCCAGTGAAAATGGTCAATTGGATGATGGTATGTATCTCGACTGCCAGCTTTGTGTTGTTGGTGAATGGGGCTCTTATTTCCTTTTTTCATGGGAATCGCGGAATGAGACAAGGTTGTCTGTTGTCTCCATATCTTTTCATTATGGCCATTGAAGGGATTAGCTTATTGATTAATGAGGCCAAGTCTAAAGGGCTGATCACTGGTATAAATGTGGCGAGGACTCTCAATTAGAGGAAATTTGGTGTGTAAAATGGGCCTTATAAGAAAACGTGTCATGGATGAGCGTGCGATGAATAAGATATTTTAAACCAATTGAATTTTAGTATTTTGGTCAACCATCATGGTAGAGTTGGACAAGAACTAACTTCATATAACACTCACCTTAGTTAAGATTTTGAAAAGTTCATTTCGAAATATTATAAATATACTTGAAATAATAAATATAGAGTATTTTATATTATCACTACTTCTAATTGATTTAAAATATAAATCTCACATTAGTTAAAATGATAGTGGAATAATTTTGAAATAATAAATATACTTGAAATAATAAATATAGAGTATTTTATCTTATCACTACTTCTAAATTCTTTAAAATATAAATCTCACATTAATAAATATGATAGTGGAGTAATCTTGAAATAATAAAAACATTTGTATAACTAATCTCTTAAAATAAAAATAAATAAATTAAAAAAAAGTGTCATAAATAAAAGAAAATTAGGAGACAGATAAAATAATATTTTTATATTTTTGCGATAAATTTCTCCTCTAAACTCGGAATTTGACATTTTTGGTACCATTGGAAAGGTCTCAATGGTAAGGTCTCGTTGCGACCTTTCCAATGGTACCAAAAATGTCAAATTCCGAGTTCGGAGGAGAAAGTTATTGCAAAAATAGCGAAATATTATTTTATCTCTCTCCTATTTTTCTTTTAGTTATGACATTTTTTTAAATTTTTTTATTTTTATTTTTAAGAGATTAGTTATATAAATGCTTTTATTATTTCAAGATTACTCCACTAGCATTTAAAAGACTTCGAAGTAGTGATCATATAAAATAAAAATGAAAAATAGGAGAGAGATAAAATAATATTTATCTATTTTTGCGATAACTTTCTCCTTCGAACTCGGAATTTGACTTTTTATGTACTATTGGAAGGGTCTCGATGAGACCGTTTCAATGGTACCAAAAACATCAAATTACGAGTTTGGAGGATAATATTATTGCAAAAATAGTTAAATATTAATTTATCTCTCTTCTATTTTTCTTTCATTTATGACACTTTTTTTAATTTATTTATTTTTATTTTTAAGAGATTAGTTATATAAATGCTTTTATTATTTCAAGATTACTCCACTAGCATTTAAAAGACTTCGAAATAGTGATCATATAAAATAAAAATAGTGATTGTTTATTTTTAGTATTATTGTAATTATATTTTTTCAATATAATTTTAGTTTTAAATTTTATTAAATATATTTTTCAGTGAAAAAGGTTTTCCAACTAAATTTGTTTAAGGGTCATCCAAGCTAGAAGATGTCTCAATGGAATTGAATCGAGGTGGATGGAATGAAATTCATCAATCCCCACCAACGAACCACCGTATCCTTGACTAATTTTATTAAATATATAAAAAGAACTAGTGGTACATTTATTAAAAAAAAAAAAAATTGTAATATAAATTTAAATTTTTTACCACCATATCATTTATTGTGTATGCACAAGTATCTAAACCTTTCATTATTATTTTCAACCATCATCTCTTAACTCTACACAAACCCAACATACTTGTCAACTACCATTAATGAGATATTATAGGTTGACCTTCACTAGATAACACCTTTAACGTAGTGTGACATGGCATATTTGTAGTGTGATGTGAATTTTTTTATTATTTTCCTTAGGAGGCCCATTTTAGACCCCAAATTTCCTCTAATTGAGTTTGATTTCTCATCTTTTATTTGTAGATAATGTTCTACTATTTTGGGCTGGTACAAAAGAGGAATGGACACAATATCATAATATTCTAAACTCATTTGGTGAAGGCATTCGGGATGCTCATAAATCCTATCAAGTCCTCGTTTTCCTGCCAATGTGAGGACGCAACCACTAAATTGTTCATTGCTGAGCTCTTTCCCTATCAAATAAAGGACATTGAGGAGGGAATCAAGGATCTCGGTTTCATAATCAAGCCTAATTGTTATCATGTTTTTCGACTGGAATTGGCTTATACAGAAGGTCACTAGAAGAATAAATTCTTGGATGTGGAGGTGGCTTACTCCGGGGGGAAGGCTTATCTTGGTAAAATCTGTGTTATAGAGTGTTCCGGTGTATTGGTTCTCACTATTCGTTGTCCCATCAGTGGTGATTGAGAATTTACGACGCAATTTTTTCCAATTCTTATGGGGAGGTCGTGCAGGGGCCATGAAATTTCATCTTACCAGTTGGGAGAGTATTTCTTTTCCCATACAGTTGGGAGGATGGGGTATCAAATGCTTGAAGGCCTTTAACCGGGCATTGTGCACTAAGAGCCTCTGGCAAAGTCTGTTTGATGAGGGCCTTTGGGGTAGGACTATAAAAGATAAGTATTTGAAGGGCCTTCCACCTAGCCATTGGTTCAGGTCACAGTGCATTACTTCATCCAATATATCTAAGGTTTGGCGTAGTCTTCTTAAGGCATTACCTATCATCAATCTCTCTTTTTGTTGGGCGGCGGGACGTGGTATTCAAACCTTTGTGGTAATAGATCTGATCTTGGGCCTTCATGATGATTTCAAGATGTCCTTGGACCTTATAAGAGAGATACATGATAGAGGAATTTTTGTATTGAAACAGATGGTCAAGTCACTAGATGAATCCACTATTCGGTGGTTTTCATCCAATGATTCATCGCTTCCTAGTGCTCTCTACGAAGAATGGGATGATTTTGTGCAAAAATTGATAGCGGTTGGCATCTTCATTACTGACACTGTTGACCATTTGGTTTGGAATTTGAATCCCATAAAGGGAACTGTGACTGCCAGGATGGATTATAACTCCATGTTTGAAGGCATGTTGGAGAGAACAAACAATAGGTGAAGGAGGAGACTGTGGAGTGATAAGATACCACTCAAAATTAGTTGCTTCATTTGGTTATGCATTGAAAAAAAAATTGGCGTGGTAGAATTTACAGAAAAGGGGCTATATTGAGTCGGCCATTTGTCAGTTGTGTTTTAATTATTCAGAAGACATTAACCATATCTCTGGGAGATGTACCTTTTTCGAAGGGATCTGGTGATTGCTAAGAAGATACTCTCCTCAATACCCTGAATGGGATCGAGATCAGTTCACTGATAACTTGGCAGCATGTTATAATAATTCGCGGGTGAATATTTATACTGTCTTTGTAACTGTCTGGGAAGTATGGTGTGCTAGAAATGGAGTGATATTCAAAGATGGAAGGCCTATTTTGGATTTAATATTTTCTCGTATATGTGCTTGGTCAGTTTTTGATAATGAACATCCAACCAAAACTATGAATAGGTCTTTATCATTTGATGAAGCTATGCATACCTTCCCTATTGGTTACTTTGATGGAGCGGCTTAGAGGAGAGTTTGTGGCACCGACATGGTTTTAAAACTTACTTTGGACCATTACTTTCATTTGCAACTCAAAGCCGGGACATGCATCAATACCAGAAATGAGTTGTTAGCTCTTTTGGGGCTTCTATGGTTTTCCAAGAAGGAAAACATATCACTTTTTCATATCTTTGGGGACTCTCAGAGTATTATTGAGTGGTAGATAGGAAAGGTATGTTTGAGGCCTTTACTAGTTGAGCACTGGATGCAGAGGACGCGAGAAATTTATATGGATTTTAAGGATCTAAATGTTTCCCATATTTATCGATGCTTTAACAAGGATGTCGACGACCTCTCAAAGCTAGATATGGGCAATATGGATGGAGTTCTTCTGATCAAGGAATTTAGAGAAGATATTCTGGTTAGGGAGAACATATTGGAAATATTTTAATTGCTAGAATTAGGGGTTGGTTTGGTTTTTTTTTTTTTTTTTTTTTTGCGTGAAGACAAGATACTATCTAGGGAAATGTTTTATGTATTTTTGTGTGATGATCAGTTTTGTCAACATAAATTTTGAAAGACGATTTTTCTATTTTGATGAATGGACGTTGGTATTGAGAATACATCTCGCTTCTCAAGCATTGTTTTTGTAATGATGACACATCTTTTTCTCTTAATAAAAAGGTGTTTTTTTTCGATGTGAAAAACAAATGGCCGGATATGTTTTCTATTTCTTTCTGAGGATGACAAAAGAAAGATTGAAGATAGGTTTTGGTATTTAAAAATGGGTCTTTGGTTTTATCTCAATAGCATTCAATATTTGATCCATGGAAAGAAAATTGTAGTGGCGTCATTTATGCGTCCTTTTACCAGGTTTTCCCATTCATTATTGGTGTCTAGTGGGATTTATGGCTATGGATAACTTCATTAGATATTTATTCTGATGGAGGAGGAGAAAAATCTGGCACCAGAAACTAAAATAACAAGGATGCTAGTTGAGATCGATATAAAACAAGGGTTACCTGAAGAATTGGAGGTCATATGGGATGGCGACTCATTTGTTCAAAGACTAGACTATTGGAAAATCCCTTTTCGGTGCCATAGATGTCGACAAATGGGACATGTTAAATACACTTCCCCAAATTCATCGTTTGGTACTCAGATTGAAGACTCGTAGTCTATCCCTTCCTCTAATGGTTAGATGAGTTGGATGAAGGCTTAAAATTTCCTATTCCATTAGACTCAACATCGATGTCAAACATTTTGGGTAAGTTTTGTAATTCTCTAGTATCTACCTGTTCTTTTAAAATTTCTCTCTGTCGAATAAATCACCAAGACACTAAATTCATCTAGATTAGTAAATGTTGTTGAAAATTGTGGTGGGAATTTTGAGGATGATGCATCTCCTCAGAATATTTCAACTGAGCCTAGTTTACCAGATCCGGGGTTTCCTTCGGGGAAGGAATTTTCATTTGCTATTGTGCCTTGTGGTGTTTTGGGGGAACAAAATATTGAGTATTTTCATCCTCTGGTAGTATCTTCTCTTCAAGGGACTAATTTCCTTTTCCATCCCTCATATTTTCCACCTATTAAAAATTCTAAGGTTCCCCTTTACCTATTTTTTTGTCTCCGTCTCCAATTGATGATCGTTAAGACCTCTATGCTACAAGGACTTTTTCCACCAATCAAGAAACTCAATCTTTAAACCATATCCCAAATTACTCTATTATTTTTCACGTCCCCATGACCTTCAAAGGCCATGGGAGACCCCGATACATTTTTTTTCTCTTCCAAATAGACTGAATGCACGGACGCAATCGGAATAGCTCGGATCCGCAATCCACAATTGCAGGTGGGGAAGTGCAAAACTTCACATCCAAAAACTTACCTTTCTACAATTTGCAATCCGCAACTGCGAATCCACAATCCGCAACTGTGGGTGTGAAAGTAGAAAAATTCACATAAAAAAACTTACCTTTTCACAATCCACAATCCGCAACCGCGAATCCTCAATCCGCAATTCGCAATCCACAATGGCGGATGTGGAAGTGCAAAGCTTCACATCGAAAAACTTACCTTTCCACAATTCGCAATCCACAACCGTGAATCCGCAATCTGCATTGTGGAAGTCGGATTTGCGGAAATCCAACTTCAACCTTTAGGAAAACTTCCCCTTCTGCAATCCACAATCCGCATTACGGAAGTCAAAATTGCGGAAGTCCCACTTCAACTTTCCTGAAAAATTCACCTTTTGCAATCTACAATCCGCATTGCGGACGTCAAAATGTGGAAGTACCCTCTCTACTCTTGCAGCTCACCAATGCAAACTTCGGAGAGGCATAACTTCCTCGTCCCTGATCCAAATTAGGCAAGGTTGGTACAGTTGGAAAGATCTTGAAGAGCTCTATCCAATGGTGCAGATTCCACTCCAATCCAAGGTCTCTAACCCCGTCATTTATTTAAATTAACTTTCTGGCATAACTCCACTTAAAATACTTTAACCTTCTTCCTACCATGACTATTCCCTTCACCTGACCCATGGAGGGGTTTTGAAACACAACAAGGTATCCCCTTCCTTTCCCCAAAATGAGGTGTAGACATATAACTCATTCATAGGGTTAATCATACATCACAACATGCAAGGTGCATAAAGTTAGATCTAACAATTATATCTATCACATGTAAGACTTATAATGCATTAAACGCATGCAATACAATGATGTACATAACAATGAACTCAGCCTCTTACTCAGGCCTACACATGACTTTCCTATCAATCAAATTCATATAAACATACATTCCATAAATGAACATAAGCAACCGTATTATAACAATGGAACATCATCATTTAACATAACAAGAAGTACTTATCTTTTAACTTCCTGAAGCTTCCAAGCAATTGGCTAAGTGAGAGAAACGTTCCTCCCAACCTTAGATCTCTGTCCAACCTGTACTCTTTCAGCTAAGAGATCACACCTGAGCTGGGATGTGTATCCACTAAGGAGGGATATCAGGTTATCTCATATTCAGGGATCCATCCCAATGTTAAGCCAACATGTAGTTAGGTTTATCAATCATTCCAGGGCATCTAACCATGTTAAGCCAACCTATAGTGGGTTTATCAGGCATACCAAACAACACGGTCATGCCAAGCCTGTCTGCAGTTGGGTTTATCAAACATACCATACAAGCTGATCATGCTAATCAAACCTACAGTGGGTTTATCAAGCATACCAAGCAACACAACCATGCCAAGCCAGCCTGCAGTTGGTTTTATCAAGCATACCAGACAAGCTGATCATGCTAAGCCAACCTACAATGGGTTTATCATGCATATAGGGATAACAAGGAAGGCATTGCTAAGCTAGTGAGCTCAACCGTAGAGCTTCAGGCATCTCAACACTCAGCAGACTTGGCACCCACATTACCTACCGCACCCAACACAAGGAAGACTCTCTTATCTGCTGCACAGTCTCTCAAGGCCTCTTCCCTTCCAGTGCTATTAAGGATGGGCACAGAAAGGTCTAGTCACTAGTTCTATGAGATTGCAGCCTTCATTGGTTTGATTAAATAACCCAACCTTCTAACACAGTTCAACAACCCAATTCCTTTCAGACTTGTGGACATGGTTGTGTTCCGCAATCTACTCTCTACGACTCAATCCTAGGGTTCTCATGGTTTCTCAGTGTTGTTCAAGCTTTGTAATTCCTCTCAGGTTCTTACCACTCCTGTCACGGGTATACCGGGTTCACACACACACATCCTATGGTTTCTCCCTCTTACACATGAATGCGGTTATCCTCACAATATTCCTCACGGTGGGGTTCTACGGGTCAGTGAATGCAAGAATGTCTTGACCAATTACCTCTCGATGAATGGATGGGTGATGGAAGTATGAGTGTGTGAATGGAGGACCCCCCCTGGTTCCCTTCCCCAATGGGTATGCAAAATAGGTTCCGCGATTTCCCAGGAGATTGAGTGTCTTCCAGGACAAGTCATCAGAGCCATGCCCTGCCATATGAAATTGCAAGCATGCTCCATACTCCATCGGCTCCAGCAAGAGGGTTCTCAACCACCCTCTACAACCAAATTAATGTCAACGGAGAGGTCAAAAGGGTTCACAGTTGGACACGTGGCGACATGGGCACCGATCCCATAACCCCCTCACCTCTCCCTAGTGGATACACGTGACCCCTTCTCATTAGTTTCCTCGTTAGCCAACTTCTTGGTTATTTTATTCATTAATAATAATTACATAATTTACATTTATTCATGGCTTAACAGCTCATGAGTAATCAAACTGTCCAAATACTTGCCTACACAATAACCTTAAACATCCACTAGTGGGGCCTTGGTATTGAGCTGCACACTAGGGAGAATACACACACTGCATATACACATTATTTACATTGAAGCCAATAACATCAAGGGGAAAATGGGGTATTACATTATCTCTGATGAGTTTTCAGACACCTTTCCTATTTTTTCAATATGCTCGATGAGTTCCACTATTAGAAAACCCAATAAAGGGAAAAAAGGGAAAAAGTTTTGCTTGTCTAATAAGGATCCTCCTTGAAACATCAAACCGAGGGCTTCTTCACTTTTCCAGAAAGGTTTACAATTAAATTCTAATAAATCGTATTCTAATGTATCTGGGACTCTTAGAAAGATCCAGAGGCCCTAAAGGAGGTTACAAAATGATATTAGTCACCCTAAATATTAGAGGGCTTGGAACTTAGTTCTCCCAAAAGAACTTCTATTAAGATATCAATGGAGGAAGTGCATTTGCCAATTATTTTAGTACAGGAAACCATGGCTTCGGTGTCAACTACTTGTGAATTTTTTCTAAAGATTAAACCTTTATGGAAATGATGTGCCTCAGATGCTTCGGGGTTATCTGGAAAGTTAATTTTGGCTTGGGACCCTTCTTTTGTTGATTTTAAATCATTTTCAACAATTGCAGGATTATTGGTGGAAGGGAAGATAAAAGATTTGGACTCTACTATCAGGGACTGAAATATATATGGGCCTTATAACCGCATCAAAAAATTCTGGGAGAATATTAACCAGTCAGGGTTACTACAGGATTGGGGCCTGATACTAGCAAGGGATCTAAACCAAACCTTGTCTTCAAATGAAGTGTGGTGTGCTCGAGCTATAAATTATCCACTTGCAGGTTATTTTAGTTCATTATTTGAAATGCTTGACTTGTTGATATTACTCTGAGTATTTTGGTTCCTACTTGGTTAAATGGCAGAGAGGGATCGACTGGAATTGCTAAGTGGCTAGATAGATTTATGATGGCTGATTAGTTATGTACTTTAACGGGGTAATACAGATCCTGGTTTGTTGCTATACAGATATTTGACCATAAATTTGTTGTCCTATAGTTGGATAGTGAAAAAATCTTTATTAAAGATCAATTCAAATGAAACCATTGTTGGTTGAAAGATCCGGCCTTCTATAAGTTAGTTGAGGAAAAATGGAGCACCTTTACAAACTCTGTTCAACTTCCTCCAATGTTGAGTTTTTTTATAAAAAATTATTTACTAAAAAATGAGGTTGTTATCTGGGAAAAATAAAAGAAGGATGAAAATAAAAAGGAATTGGTTAGGATTGAAAAGGAATTGGAGAAACTAAATTTTCTGTGGATGAAGATTTTTTTTTTGCAAACAGGAAGGAGAGACTTATACAATTACAATATTGTAGACAACAAATATTAAGGCAGGAAGAAGAAACTTGACGCCTAAAAATAAGAGCAGTGTGACTTGAAGCTGGTGATAGTAATACAAGGTATTTTCATAACTTTTCAAATCAAAGAAGGATCTCAAACTCTATTTGGGAATTAAAGTCAATGAATGGTGAAATCCTAAATAAACAAAATTCTTTGAAAGATGTTGCAGTTAGTTTTTTCAAGGATATATATAGTATAGATTATTCTACTCACTTGGAACAACAATTGAAGGTATTGAGGAAATATCCTAGATTTTTTAATGAGGCTTAAAGCCAACATATTGGTGTATAATTTTGTGTTGAAGAAGTTAGAGGGGTTTTACTTCAATTTGCAAAGGCTAAAATCCTAGGGCCTGATGGATGGCTGATGGAGTTTTTTATACACTTTTATGAGCTGGTTGGGAATGAACTTACTGACATGGTCAATGAGTCAAGGAGGCTGGGTCAAGATCCTATTAGTTTGAACTCCACCTACATTATGCTTATTCCAAAGCGTGATAATCCAGGGAAATTTAATGATTACATGTCGATCTCTCGATGTAAGATAATATATAAAATTATCACCAAATTTATTGCAAACAGAATTAGACTTGTGTTGGGTAAATGCATATCGGAGGAATAGTTTGGTTTTTTTCCCAATAGGCATATTCTGGATGCAGTAAGTATTGCACAAGAAGTTTACATTCTGTGAAAATGAAGAATTTACAGGCTTTCATTTTCAATATGGATTTGGTCAAAGCCTATGACCAAGTAGACTAGACATTCCTTCATTTTATTCTTATTCAAATTGGTCTATCCACAGAGGTTACTAGTTGGATCATGGCATGTATTACATCAACACATTTTTTTATTTTGGTTAATAGTTCACCAACTAATATCTTCAGTTGTAGCAGGGGTCTCAGGTAGGGATGTTCACTTTCTCCCTTATTATTCCTACTGGTGATTGAAGGTCTAAGTCAACTTATTGAAGATTCAAAAAAGGAAAACAAAATAAAAGGTATCAAAATTTCATCATCCTTATTTATTACTCATTTTCTATTTGTGGATGACATTCTCATATTTGGTTGTGGCTCAATGTGAGAATGGAAACATTACTGCTCCATTTTTACCTCATTTTATATGTCCTCGTGGATGGAAATAAGTCAACATAAGTCAAATTTTATATAATTTTGCAGATAATGTTACTCATGATCATATAGCCTCCCTATTACCCTAGATTCCCCTGATAGACAAAGTGTTAACATATTTGGGCTTCCCTCTTATCCAAATCGATATACAGAAGAAGACTTGGGGTGGTTAATCAGAAAAATGGAAAAGAGGATAAATTCATGGTATTCCAGATGGCTCTCTGTTGGTGGAATAGTGGTTCTGGTAAGTGCATTGCTTCAAAGTATCCCGGTGTATTTGTTTTCTCTGACTACAATTCCTGCTTCTATTGTCTCATACATCATAAGAAGGATCTTTCATTTTTTATGGGCTGTCAGGTTGGATATTTTTAAGTTTCATTTATCATCATGGGAGAGAATAGCTAGGACCAAAAAATTGGGTGGTTGGGGAATAAAAAATTTGGAATGCTTTAATAGATCATTATGTTCCAAAACTCTATGAAGATGTCTATTTATGGATGGTCTTTGGAATAAAGTTATTTAGGAAAAGTACATAAAATATTTCTCTGTAATCCATTGGATTCGTAATCAGGTGAAAACATACCAGAAAGCATCAATTATATGGAAGGGGTTTATGAAATTTTATCCTATCCTGCACCAGGTTCTTCAATTGGAACATTGGACTTGGAAATCAGATTTTCTTGGGTATTGATCCAATTATTGGATTTTCTGGTGAATTCTCTTTGTATGCACAGTTGAGAGCTGAAGTTTACAAGAATAATATTTTTTTCTTGTCCTAGGTTAAAAAAAAATCAAATACTATAGATGATTATTGGATTTAAGTTGGTAACCTGGAATTACCTATGTTAGTTGCAGGGGCATGGGATAATTACGTATTATCAATCTTGCATGCAGGTATTATCCTATAGAACCGGGATGATATTATTATTTGGGACAATAAGAAACTAAATGGTGTGGTGACTGCAAAATTGGCCTGCAATGTTACTTTGGAAAATTGGGAAGTTAATGTACCAAAATGGTGGGGTAAATATGTTTGGTGATGGATAATTCCATTGAAAATTAACTGCTTTGTGTGGTTGACCTTGAATAACAGGATTATAACTTGGGACAACCTTCAAAAAAGGGGGTTCTATGGACTAGGTCTATTTATTCTATGTAGGAAGGAATATGAAACTGTATCTCATTTATTTGGCCATTTTCCTTTCTTTATCTTGTCTTGGTCATAATTAGGCCATATTTTAGTGCAATAGGAAGAATGGAAGATGAATTTTTTTTAGGAAAATATGTTTTTTTGGTTCAAGAAGAAAGTCAAATTAGATGAGCTCCCCTTATTTTTTATTTGGGAAATTTGGAAGGCTCATAACATATGTATATTACAGGATTTAAATCATTCAATTTTTCATATTTGTTCTAAGATATTGGTTGCAATATAGGATTTTTGTGTGGTTGACAAAATGAAGAAACCCAAGGTCCTTGTCAAACCTACTTTAAATGACAATATTTGAATTTGGTACTTTGATGGAGTTGAGAGAAAAGGATTTTTTGGAGAGGGCATGGTTCTGAAAATAAAAAGGAAACATATCATTAGAATGAGGATGGGAGTGGATAGAGATACAAATACACAAGCATAATTAATTGCTCTTTGGGGACTGCTATGGTTTGCAAAGAAGCATGGAATATTGGAGATATAGACAGTGGGGGATTCCAAATTTATCATAGACTAGGCTAATGATTATCTACCATCTGGAATTTGTGTTTGGATCATTGGATGAACATAGTCAAGTTTCTAGCTCAACATGATTTTGCTTGCATCACTTTCAGCCATGTTTATCGCATATTTAATAGGGAGGTTGATGGTCTTTCAAATTTTTCTATTGGGGATATGGATGGACAACATCTTTTAGAGGAATTCTATGAGGATTTCCCCCTAGAGTCTAGAAATTATCATGGTTTTTGATGGTCATATCGACTGTAGATTCAATCTCTTTAGTTTTGTATATGGTAGGGAATATTCTGAACTTTAGTTTTGTGGGTATGGCTTCAAAAATGTTTTGATGATATGATCTTTGGGTATTAGACAGTATTGAGAATTTCTTAGTTAGTCTTGATCAAGTATTTCTGACTGAATGACAAGCTCTTGTTTTTTTCAAACATGTAATGTTTCTATGTAACTTTAATTCTATGGAATAACAAGTTACAATTTTTCTTTTTCGTTTGAAATATTTTTATAGAAAATTTTGAATATGCACAAGCTTTACTTAAAGTTTGGGATATTAAGGAATGAAGTGAACTTTTTTATTACCTAATTTCCCTGCATTAAGTTTTTAACATTGTTCATTGATTGATTGTTTTTCTTAAACATTTTCTATATACAATTAATGGCATTTTCAATTATAGAATATCAAAAAACAAAATACAAATTTACATGGTATGCGTTTTTTATTTTCTAGATTTTTATATAAATTAAATTTGACGAATTTAACAATTAAATGTGTATATAGTAAATAAGTAATAATCTATTAAATTAAAGTAATATTTTTTATTAAAGTAATATTTTTATAGTATGAAAGTAATAATATATGTATACAAATTTATATAGATATAAATTAAAAGTTATATATTTCAATAATTTAAGATATATATATATATATATATGAAAACTAAAAATTATATATTTTAAGAATGTACTAGATATTTTAATTTCTCCTTGCTCTAATCCTTAAAAATATTTTTTTTCTTATAAATTGGTTTTCTTATGTATTTGTTTTCCTATTCTCCAAACGACTATTTCTCCCTCCAACTCTATTTAAATACAACATTCTTAATTTTGATCACAAATGCTTCAACCGGATCGTGAAGATGGGTGGAGTGTCCACTCAAAATGCATTGATTGTGTTTAAATCTTGACACTATTAAAATCTAGAAGATCAACCACAATGTTGATGCATTGTGAAAATATACATACTCAGAATAATTTATAATTTGACACATAGCTCAATCTCTTAACTTAGTAGATTTGATAAATTTTACTAGATGTAAATTCAATTTTGGATGCATTCATTTTAGAAAAAATTGATTTCGTCATTGATTACAATTGAATCTAGAGATAAATTTGCATTGATTTTAACAGTGGTTCTAATTAGTTTTTTCTTTGTTTGATGCGGGAATATAAGATGTAAATCACTAAAAATTAAGCTATATATATATATATATACACACACACACACACACAAAGAGAGAGAGAGAGAGAGAGAGAGAGAGAGAGAGAGAGATGATTTGATTTATGCCAACAAGTCAATGTGGTAGAAGAATTTGTATGAATCAAATGCATCAATTCATTGAAATTGAAAATGAAGAAAAGATGGTATAGAAAAATGAATGATAAAAATTGCACCGACAATAAATGATTGAGGACCAAAAGGAAGAAAAATGAAGAAGGGACCATGAACGAAAAATATAGTAATCAGAAAGAATGAATGGGGATGGTAAGGAAAATCACAGAAGTCAAAATCTAGATAGAGTATGAGCACATCGACAAAGACAATAATGAGGAATAAACGAGGTAAATGGACAAAATGAACATATTTCTCTAGGGGTTACCAATAACCAAATAAATGGACCAATCATGAAAGATGATGATGACCTTCGAGAAACTTAAACAATGTACGAATGGTTTCATATGAACATGAATTTATTTCCCATAAAACATCTCATGAATGAATTGATAAATTGGGTCATGTTCCTATGTGCCATGTGCGTGAGAAGTCATATCCCGATATTCAAGTGGTGACTACTAATATAGGTCTAATGTGTATGAGATGTAAAAGAGATGGTGGCAGTCATATATTTTCATCTAAAAACCATATGAATCCAAGGTTTCAACCATTGATCCTTTCAAGTATTACATAATTTGAAGAGATATTGATAGCACGATTTAGTCAAATTTTGCAAGTTATACACTCATTAGGTGGACAATATAAGTATAGGGAAACATCATCAATTTTAAAGATGATACAAAGAAATTACCTCGACATATTAAATATTCATACTTAATGATTTTTGTGCAGAACAAATGCCATCAAGGAACAAGCTATGATTTCACTATTACAAAGTGGAACTGTAATGGACAATCCTCATATTGTAGCAAGTTAGATGCATTTGAGACATATAATTTTTTGAGAAGATATTTTCTTAAAATTTCATAAGAATACATATTATTGGTGTCTATGTGAATGGAAATATAAAGGTTCTCCATATTTGCATGGATAACAGTTACTACATATCATTATTACATTGGTTTCTCTAAGCCTCCTCATTATTTCATTGGTTTTATGTATTAATTTTAGTGAACGCCTCATCATTATGGGATTGGCTTCGTGCATGAATTTTAGTGAGGTCATTATTACATTGGTTTCGTTCATTAATTCCAGTGATTATATAGCATTAATACATTTCTTTTGTGCATTAATTTCATTGATCTAACCCTAGTGTCACTTCCTTTGGTCCACATATAAAGTGATTTAGCACTAAAATATATATATTAACTTTGAATTGCAACAGTTGAAAAATAGCATAAAATCAAGGATCAATCAAGCCTCATCAT
The DNA here is from genome assembly GCA_027924585.1 of Larix kaempferi. Classification (NCBI taxonomy): domain Eukaryota; kingdom Viridiplantae; phylum Streptophyta; class Pinopsida; order Pinales; family Pinaceae; genus Larix; species Larix kaempferi. Next base: position 5,836,757 of record BSBM01001312.1, on the reverse strand, counting down.
TCATTCATTAGGAATTTGTTATGAAATATGTTTAACATATCAACTATGTCAAAGGCATTAAAAAATACTAGACATCTATGTATTACCTTCGTGTGTTTATTACAATTGTTTCAGTGCATTAGTTTTATTGACTATAGGTCATTATTACATTGGTTTCACTAACCCCTGTTGTGATTACATTAGTTTTGATACACTAATTTCAATGATTAATCCTCACCATTATCACATTTGGTTCATGCATTGATTTTAGTGAGTAAGCATTGTCACTATTACATTGGTTTCGTGTATTTCGATGACCTTTTAAATCATTATTACATTGGTTTCTTGCATTCATTTCATTGACTATAAATGATTATTATATTGGTTTTGTGCATTAACTTCAATGATATAGCTCTAATTCCTCTTCCTTCATCCACATAGAAAGTTATTTATCACTAAAAATAAAGATTAACTTCAAATTACAATAGCTAAAAAATGAAATAAAATCATGGATCAATCTAGCCTCACCAATTAGTCATCATAAATTCATTATGAATTATGTATGACATATTGAACATAAGGGGATCAACAATCCACAAATCCCTGGGATTGACATTAGAAAAACAACTATTAATATTGGAAAGAGAGAGGCACAAGTTTGACTTTTACTGCAATATCTTGAGTTACATCATTGGATTGTTTTCAATTTAAACCTCCATTCTCATATGATCGATATGCCAAAATGGGAAAGTGTCCATGTGTGTATAGGAGAAAAATTGAAGACATATTTAGATCAATTACAATGTAATTTATAGGTCATTCAATATCTTCATCATATCACATTTGCTATTATTCACCCAAACATTGTTATTTTTCACTTATTTACATTTATAATCATTCAAATTTCGTAACATTCTATTTTTTTATTATCAGAATATAGGTTATAGATGATACTTACTAAATTTAAAATGATCATATTTATCTAAAAAAAAACATATACATATGCATGATCATTTAAAGTTTTGATGCATCTTCCCTCAACTAGAACCAACATTCAAGATCAATCTAAACTCCATATATACCATGCACTGAGAGGGATCAAATTCCTCTAGGTGTAAACTTCTTCTCAAGTTTTGCACTCTAAAATTTGTTTTCACCTTGAGGGATATGATCCCTCTCTACGCTTGGTAGATCGAGAGTTAAGATGGATCTATACTGTTTCAATACGTAAAAATCTAGTATGTGCTCAAAACCGTCATATGTAAATCATGGTTGAATGATGGCCCAACTCCTACATTGCATACCAAGAACTATATAAGTTTTGTTTATAGACAATTTGTAAATGCGGACATAAACTGATCTCTCTAGTTTGAATGATTCAGATCTAAAACAAAACACATACATAACACAAATACCTTTCCTAGATAGATTAAAATGCAAAGTAAATCAGGAAATAACTTACCTTATGGATGCAACTACTTTCTCCTTGTTTGATCTAACTCCCATTTCCTCGATCTTCAGTTGCAAAAAAATATAGAGCAAGTGGAAACAAATCAATGATGAAATCATATTATTATGAATCGATCTAGATCAACAGCCAAAGAGGTCAATCCTAAACATTATAAAGACAATAAGTTCATGGAAATAATTTGTATTGAATGTAATTTGTATAAAATACAAAGTAGAGAGTTACAACCTATGATTTGACGTCATAACACCAACTTAAGTGATCTTATCCTGAAAAGATCAAAACCTTCTAGCCTTCTATGGATGAAAAGGATCTCCTAGCCAAATTCCACCAGCATGTAGGTACTTTATCCTTCCTCCCCTTAAGCATGGAGAGGTGGTTCATATTTATAATCAAAAAGGGATAAGATAGGTTGAGTATTTAGGGGAGAATCTTAATGTATAATCCAACTAGGTAAGGGGATTGAGTGCCACCTTCCCTAATATGTAGGGATAAGCGTCCACGCCACCCAAGGTTCAAGAAGTCCCTTGAAGCTTCTCTTTATCCATTTTAACCAACAACGATGCACCTTTCACAAAGGTAACTCACGTTATTTGAGGAAGACACAATTTTTCCAAGAGCAACTAGCGTCACTGATGCGCTCTGTCAATGTGCAGAGCACGTCACCTAGGGTTCGACGCACCTTGTTAGGGAGAAGGCCGCGTTAAGGTGACAACAAAAGGTCAAATGGTGTGATGAACCTACAATAATTAATTAATGCAAATACACGAGATATCAGAAATATCAGAACTCAGAATCACTTTTATATTGATCACAGGCCACTTCGAGGGGGAAACCTCCTTTGAGCAATCTCAATACAATTAACTTCACCGTGCCTTCATAGGCCTCAACACACACTTATATACTAAGTCTAGGCACCAATACCATGGGTCAATACTATGTGTCAATACAAACCATGGGCTAAGTCTAGGCACCAATACTATGAGTCAAAACCATGGGACATATAATACTATGGGACGACTTACAAAGCATATGCATCCAATACTATGGGTCAATACTATGGGCTAATATAAACTATGGATCAACAAATACTACGGGACAACTTACAAAGCATATGCATCCAACAACAATATACTAACAAAGTAAAGACATGGGTTCCTAACATCCCCTCTCCCTTAGAAAAATTTTTGTCCTCAAAGCTTTAGATGTGGAAATTGCTGCAGAATCTGAAGGAGTGGGTCCCCTGTAGCATCCTCGGGTTGCGTTCCGAGCCACTGGCACCTTTGGAGTTTTAGGGAGGACTGCATGGAAGGCTGTAGACGAAGAAGAACCATATCATTGTTGTGAAAAGTGCGCTCAGAACGGTGCGGATTGGCTTGTTGTTTCAGTCGAATTCTTGCATGTGAAAATTGTCCTGCAGAATGAGAAGAAGCTGATCACGCTTTCAAAGAATTGAGTCAATTGCTTGAACTGGGGAGCTGCTGAAGGTGTATGGAAGAAGAACTGGTGGTGCCTGTCCAGAGACTGCTTCATATGGTGTCCTTTGAGATGTGGTACTATACCACTGGAGCGCTTCTAGGAAATCCATAGAAATAGTTGTCTAAATCTGTGGAGGGATGGGCAAGGGTTCGAGTAGTCTCGAAAGGAGGGTCGTTTCACCCTTGTTGACCTGGAAAGTATCACAGTCAACCACCATCCGTTGAATTGTCCTTTTGAGTCCCTGCCAAAATAAGCTACATTGTTCCTGGTCATACGTTTTGAGGAATCCAGAGTGCCCTACTGATGGAGAAGCATGGAGTTCATAGAAGAGATAGCCCCGTTGAACAGATTGCAACCAATTTGGAACAAGCAGAGAAATAGCTGTAAGAGAAACTGGGTCATCAAATGTGCAAGGAGGAGCATCTTCCACCATATTGTCCTTACCCTTCTGGTAAGTGGTCGCATAGTCATAACCCATGAGTTGGATAACCCATTTCAGGTGTGTTGGGGAGGAGACCCATTGTTCCAGGAAAGTTTCCAAACTCTGGAGATCAGTCTTGATACATAAATAATTCCCCAATAGGGATGACTGCCACTTATGTATTGTATGCAAAATAGTCATAATTTCCCGCTGAGAGGTAGATGCAGCTAAATTCTTACCAGAAAGGTCTCTTGAAGGCAACAAGCTCATTGGTTCAGCAAAGACACCTGCATATCTATCCAAGGAAGTAGTGGAGATTGTTGATGGGTGCATCTGAATGGAATGGAGCTGAGCGACGACACCATGTGAATTCTTCTTAAGTATTTTTTTCAGGTGATGTGAACTGATGATGCAGAGAGACCCTGGTTGTAAGCCCATAAATTTGTGTTGTGCCCCATTGACTGAAAACTACATCCAAAGTTCAGCAAAATCCCATAAGATGGGGCCAAGTGTGCATAACCATTGAACGCCCAAAACCACATCACATTCGCCTAAGGACAAGGAAAACATGTGAGAGCGTAGGTTATAATCTTCCATAGAGATACACACATTGTGACATTTCCCCTTGCAAGGGAAGGTGCCCCCATTGGCAACCATGACTTCAAAGTTGGAGCAAGGATGGACAAAACAATCAGCCTATTTGGCAATCCAAGGATCAATGAAGTTATGAGTGCTACCAGAATCAATGAGTATGGTAAAAGGGAGCTTCTTGAAGTATCCCTTGACTCGCATTGTTTGTGGGGTGGTGATGCCGATTACAGCATGGAGAGAGATCTCGGGTGGGTCATCCTGAGATGGGGTGTCAACAGGCGGGTGTTGAATGTCGACCTGATCATCTACTATATCTGGAGCTTCTTCATCAAGTTCTGAGGCAGGTGGAGAATCCACATCCAATAGATAGAGCTTTTGTTGAACACATCTATGTCCCTGAGTGAATTTCTCATCACAATTATAACAAAGCCCTTTTTCTCGGTGTGCCTGCATCTCTGTTTCAGACAAATGTTTGATAGGAGTTGGTTGAGGAGCAGGCGGGATGGGAGGTCCTTGAGAACCCATATTTCGGAAGGGAACAAAAGTGGGTTTGGAGCGCTGTTGGACTGCAAGCTTGTATTCTGCCAACTTAGCCAAACCTAGGACTTCCATCATTGTGTTGGGACAAAACATTTTAACCTCTTACCGGATTTCATCCTTAAGACCACTGATAAAACAACTCCTGTAAAATTCATCAGACAATCCTTCTGTGTGATTGGCGAGTTTCTCAAATTCTGTCTGATACTCTCTCACTATGCCAGTTTGGTGAAGTTTAGTGAGTGCTCCTGTGAAGTCATCAAAAGCACTAGGACCAAATCGTGGCAAAAGGAGTTGGAAAAAATCTGTCCAGTTTGGCTCGGGATGAGCTTTGATGTACCAACGGTACCATTGAAGGGCTTCCTGTTCCAAATGAAAGGATGCAAGTGGAAATTTATGGACATCAAAAGTATTATGCAGGCTGAAATATTGTTCTGCACGGTATATCCATCCAGTCGGATCAGTACCATTGAAGTGAGGAAAATCAAGCTTCGACCCACGAAAATTGCTAGAAGAAGAGAACCCGGTGGCTGCAAAAGATTTTGGCTGTCGGTTATTGTTCATCATTGAATGCTGAAGATGGAGGCTGAGAAATTTTTCATCCAGATCTTGGAGTTTGGTTTGGATGGCTGCAAGTGCTTCCTCCATGGTTTTTGCTCTTGCATGGGTGACAACCATAACCAGGAGTTTTTTTTTTTTTTTTTTTGGGAATGGATAGAAAAACACAAACAAAAGCTTATTTAGTAAAGGGAAATTTGGATTTGGAAAAAACTCGGAGGGGTAATTGGGGTGTGACTAGGTTTTGGACACTTTCTCATGGACACGAAAGCAAAAAATGGGGATTTCAGAAGCGGGGTGAAGGAATGAGAAAATTTGGCAGAGAGGGACACAGAAGCAGAATTAGGAAAGGAACTCTGTGGTAAAATTTGAAGGTGATTGGGTGAAAATTGAAGAAGTTATGGCAAACCCTAAAAATAGACAAATGTGGGATTTCTGGTCTTGGGAAGTGGAATTTGGGATAGGGTCTTCAGGAATGAAATATGTAGAATGGGATTGCAGGGATGTCAATAAAGTTTCAGGGAAAACAGTGTTGAAACAAGGGAGATATGGACGAAAAATAGAATTGTTTTTTTTTTTTCATTTCAGAAATGGATCGGCAACAGCGGCACGGAAGGGATCCACAACAGATGGATATGCAAGGGTGCAGAAGGGATCGAAAATGGCTGGATCTGAAACGACGACTGGATCTGGAACGAATTTCAGAATAGATCTAAAACGGTTGGATCTGGAGCGTAAGTGATAGGCAACAGTTCAGCTGAAAATAGATATGGACCCTAGGTATGTGCGGCTTCCTATCGGTTCAGGGGATTCACTAGACCACCAATGCTGTCTGACGGCTTGCGTATTGGGGTAGTACCCCTCAATCCACGTCTCAGGTAAAACTGATAACCGCTTTGCCACAAACAACAGCTCTTGGTTTACCTCACGGGTGGGAACTAGTCAATCAGGTAGGGGTCATTGCCCTTTTCGCTGGCAAGTCCTCTCAATGGGCCAACTACTTTGGGGTTCCTGTGGTACTCCTCACAATGAGTTTTAGGGCTTATGCCCAAGCACTTCCCACAGTTAAGCTGATAGAGATTATTCCCAAATCCGAACTTGCAACAAATGCAAAAATTTTTTTTTGGCAGAAATTCCACCCAACGAGCCCAAGAAAGTGCTCTAATACTAGATGTGATGAACCTGCAATAATTAATTAATGCAAATACATGAGATATCAGAAATAACAGAACTCAGAATCACATTTATATTGATCACATGCCACTTCGTGGGGCAACCTCCTTTGAGCAAGCTCAATACAATTAACTTCACCGTGCCTTCATAGGCCTCAACACACACTTATATACTAAGTCTAGGCACCAATACCATGGGTCAATACTATGTGTCAATACAAACCATGGGCTAAGTCTAGGTGCCAATACTATGAGTCAAAACCATGGGACATATAATACTATGGGACGACTTAGAAAGCATATGCATCCAACAACAATATACTAACAAAGTAAAGACATGGCTTCCTAACAAATGGATAGACATCAACTTTCCATTTGGTCTTTTAGCTCAAGTGTTTGAGGAAACACGGCATATAGAGGACACATAACTCATGATGATCAGATTTAGGTGTAAAAAAATCCCCCCCAAAGCATAAAGATGGAAAAATAGGATGGGTGAAATGATTTTAAATATGAGGGATCGAGGAAAAGATCATTGGTTGGAGTGACGAGCAAAGACTCCTGCAATATAACTGACTTTGAGACATATATATCAAATGACTCATAACATGGCTTCCCAATACATTGCAGATCCATGGTAGTATCAACCGACTGAACACAACCATGGATACTAGACACAAGCGTAGATCCACGATGAGATGATAACATATCCATGACCAATACAAAGTGGATCAGTGTGATATGACTCAAAAAAATCCATCGCAGCCTGGGTAAGATACATGAGTTAACCCAGGGTCTTTAAGATGAACCCGCAATGATATGAATCTAACCATGTGATTACAATGTTTTGAAGTCGAACATGGTAGAAACCACTTGATTACCTTTCATTAATGTATACCATTAAAATGTATGAGGGAAATCACCATTGGTGTCAATGATTCCCAAGGTATGATAGTACATACCGTCAAATGTGAATAAATGATTTGAGGTCGAACATTCGATGAAATCTTTCAATCAGAAGTCAATGATGTGAACTAATTTTTGAAAGCGAGGTAACCTTCCATTGAGGCATGCAAGCCCGAGGTACTTTATTAGTTTCTAGGATTAATCCTTGGATGATGTGTTGAAGTCAACAAAAATAAACCCATCAAAGGAGGGCCATGATGTTTCCTCCATCATCGACACGAAACATGATCAAATATGTTTTGGAGAAAATCAGACTGTAGAGCAATGTTTGAGACTGACTCAAGAGTGACCAACATAATAGAAGGTATAATGACTGCAGGGATTGAATCGATCAATAGACTCCTCTTGAACATGGGATGTCATGACTTCGCAACATTTACATGACGACATTGACAACTAAACCTAATGCAACTGATGATGGAAGCATTCTTTGTAAGACTCAAAGGAATAAAGTAACTCAGAGAATTGGTGAGACTCAAGGACAAGCAGATTACCCAAGCAGTTTGATTGAAATGCAAACTAGTGCCATGTTCAAGAGTGACTAAGTACTTCCATTATTACAAATAAATACAAACTCTTCCCATTATTCCCCATCATGATTGATGAGTACCTATTTTTTTATTAATGAGCTTGAGGAGGGTAACAGATGCTCGATATAGCTCATCCTTTGAACGAGTCCAATATCAAATTTTTTACGAACCCAAGATAGGAGGGGTTCATCCCCAAAAGGGCCCTTCAATGTCAAATTTTAATGAGTCCAAAGAAGGTAAACTCAACAATATTTCATATTTAGAGAGTCTGAAATGATCAAAATGAAACTCCGAATGGTTCTTTTTCGTAAAAGTTAGTCTCCTCAACCAAAAAAGGATAAAAAAATATGAGAGAGAACTCTTCTAGTCATGATTAACTAGAGTGCTCCTTTTTCATAAATAGTCTTACTGGTCCGAAAAAGGGGTAAACTATCACCAGAAAGATGATCATTCAAATACTTTTACAAGCGTAAAATATTCATGTTCGTTTGGAAATATTTTCCTATTTAGGGAGTCTAAACGGAGCTTAAAGAAGAACTCCAAGGGGTTCCTTTTTCGTGAGAGTTTTACGAGCCCATAAAAGAGATAAAATATAACTCAGTAACTTATTCTCATAGTTTTACGAGCACGAGAAGGAACAAAGAGTGATATCGATATCATTAATACTTAACTTTAATGAGCATGATGATGGCATAAAAAACACTCCTCGACTTGCTCATACCTAAGGAAAGGTCTTAACAGTGTACGATGGTCACCAACATTGTCAAAACACCACTTCTTCTATCTGCAAACTCCAGAAACTAAATTAGAATCCTTCATGAGGTTTTAAAACATAAAAATGACATCAACTATAGTAAATAACCCATAAAATAAAAATTAATATTGGAATATTATATTTCTTTTATATAAAAAGGTGAATAGTAAAAATTATTTACCAATTAATATTTACCAAGTTAGAATAGTGAAAAAAACCTCTTTGGAGCTTTATTTTCTGACAAGGATTATGGATTCCTTGGTCAGCCAATCAAACCCTCGTTAGTTGCTGGTAGGCCTCAATCCCAAGATTTATCTTTTCAATGGTTTAAAATTCGATTTTAATGTGATTTTTAGGGTTTTGGGGGCTCATATTGGAGGGGATTGTGCGCACCCTAGGCGACGTGCTTTCCCCTTGCAGGAAGTGCGTCGTAGGGGGTCTGATGCACGCTACCCTCGGTAAAAGTGTGTCGTTGGCACATTGTCCGCAAACACGAGGTGCGTTGGAGCAGTTTGATCCCAAACTTGATAATGGGGCCCAAAAGATCAAAGTTAAACCCATGAAAAGTATCTAATAATCACTTTATTGATGTTTATGCATACTTTGTCCAGGAATATGGTCCATTGGAAGGAAAGATAGCATGAACTCGAAGATTCCCAAATGGAAAATGAGCCACACAAGGGATGAGGGCCCAAGTACAACTACTTGACTATCTAATCAGGTTATGGGACCCATATTAGCAGTTATTTGGGATAGGTTCCCACATCCACACATTTGATGTGGAAGACATCTATTTTTTGATAGGGTTATCGACACGTGGGGCCCCTATATCACTGTTCGGGCCTCAGGGTAGTGACCAGTCTACCAAAATCCTTATTGCATAGTTCTGCACGCCATGTACACAAATGCTTGCTGGTAAAATTCCCATCAAGCACATATGAGATCGACCTCTAGTCAGGACCGTACTCTTTACAACGACCGGGTTGCAGGTAGCAGGGCTTCCCATCAGGCCACCAAAGCTAACATGCTATACACCATTGAGTGCATGGAGACGACAGTCTTCAACTGGTGCGAGGGACTCCTCATGAACTTGAAGGATCATCTCACCAACGACCGAAGGGGTGAGTTGAAACAGTTTGGTTATGGTTCCATCGTGGTTTCTTTCTTCTTAGAAAGAGTTCCATTATTGTGGCCACAGGTTGAGTTAGATGATCTCGATCCATGAGATCTGCACATGGTATGGTGGTGAGAGGTGATGGCCCATCATGGAGGAGGGGGACTTATGATTATATACGGTCCCACCCTCTTCAAGTGGATCCGAGGACATCTCCTCATGGTTGAGGACTATGTATATGCGGGCACCGATTTTAGAGGAGATCCATATCTACCTCTTCCTAAGGGAGAGCAATAGGGAGATATCGGTAAGAAAGACAATCTTGTTTTTTATGTGTTTTATAGTTTTTTAAAATGTTTTTGTTATAATACCGATACTTCATACATGTTTCATGTAGATGTTGGCCCATCCCTACCAGTGGGTTCCTCTTCTATCGAGAGGATGGGAGTCGTGGGAGAGATGGAAGCACCCTAGAAGGAGGTGTTGGATGAGTTGGATGAGCTGGAGGAGAACCTCCATAGATTGACAACCGATATTCTAGACATCTCCATTGATGATCTTCCATGGCATTACCAACGTCGAATAGATGGAGTCTTAGGATGGTTTGGCCGGATACTCCATATGGTGGCTAGGGCCATTATATGTTATCATGAGCATCCCCAGGGATAGAATATATGTATGATGTAGTGAAATCCATAGGCTTCAGATTTTGTAGATATGATCTATTGAAAGATTATGAGCTTCATATTTTTGTATCAGTACCACTTTTTTTATTTTACTGGACATGATGTTATATATATACAAAAACACTATCTAGTGATTTTATATATTGTGTCTTCTATGATGAATTTGGGGATCTTATGGATGTTGGACTATACACTATGATTAGTTTACATATCATGTCAATTTATACAAAAATGTTTATGAATATGCAATGTACCAATCTAATATAAAATTAGCTAGGGAATCAACAACTGCGTTCATACTTCTTGGGATATGTAGGTATTGAATGGATTCAAATTACCTCTCCAAGAGACATACCCTCCGAAATAGGCGACGTAATGTGGGGTCATGGATACCGTAGACACAGTTCAAATGGGAGACCACTAACTGTGAATCGAGGTAGATAACAATGTGGTCTACCCCTAGGGAAATAAAATCGGTCAACGATCAAATCACAATGTGATATTCAATAGCGTTGTTGGTTGCAAAACCTAGGAAAGCTCCTATGAATATCATCAGTTCACCCACATGGGAATAGAGTACCCATGCCGCTGAAGCGATGTTGCGGGTGTGTCGGCTAGCGCTGTCTGTAAATCCATAGAAAGTTTCCATCTGCACATCTAGGAAGAACATTGTACAAGCATAACGATAAGATCCTAACACACTAAATGAAAGTGTCACACCAAACAAAAACACACATCATGTATAGTATATACAAAGTACCAATGCAGAATGACTTAAGCATAGTGTTGTTTTAGGTAGAGCCCATTGCGAGGATCCCCCAAATATATCCCTTCATAATCAACTAATTTATAGGCTCCCTTTTCCAAAACTTGTTTTACTACATATTAACCATGCCACATGGACTCAATTTTTCCTTCCCCTAGCTTATCGTGTTTTTGGTCATAAGTAAGGACCAAATCACCCTCATTGAAGATACAATATTTTAAGGATTTGTCGTACTGGGCCTTGATGTGTTTCGTATGTGCTTCATTAGCTAAGGCTGCATCACGATGGGTTTCATCAAGTTTTTCCAAGTATAGAAATCATTCTTCCTCGGCAGTAGTGTTCGGTAAAATTTTGACAGCGAGTTTAGGCGATGGAATCTCACACTCAATAGGAAGTATTGCCTCTAGTCCATATACCAATTGGAAGGGTGTGGAACCAATGGTAGTTTTGACCAAAGTCCTATATTCCCAAAGGGATGAAAAAATAATCACATGCCAATTAGACTTGTGAGTACCCACCATTCGCTAAATCATAGTTTTCAAGACCTTGTTATTGGTCTCTACTTGTCCATTTGATTGAGGGTAGTAGGGGGTGGATTTTTCATGCTGAAAACCCAACTTAGCACTTAATTCATCCACCATATTTTTCTAGAAGTGTGATCCATGATTGCTGATGATGGCTTTAAGAAATTTGAATATCACAATGACACGGTTAAACATAAAGAGTGTGACAGTTTCGTCGTCTTCTTTGTGCGTAGGCATAGACTCAGCCCATTTGGTAAAGTATTCAACTATGACTATGCCATAACCATGCCCCCTGAACACGGTAGGCTTACAGTGCATGAAATCGATGCCCCATTTTTCAAAGGGACCAACGGCAATAACTGGATGAAGTGGGAATAGATGTGAGCACTTTTTATAATGAAAAAGATGGCAAGGGCGACACTTCTTGACCACCTCCATACAATATTCGAAGATAGATGGCCAATAGTATCCAACGCTTAATATTTTCTAGGCTGTAGCCATCCCAAAAATATGTCTGCCACATGCCCCCAACTGACAATCATTCAGAACATGCTCGGCCTCCTCATGAGTTAAACAGCGTCGGAGAATAGAATCAATACCATGATGATATAATTTATCACCAATGCTTAGGTAATATTTTGCATGGTGATGGACACAGCGACGTTCATCATGGGATAAGTGAGGTCTGAAACGTTGGGTTTGGAGATATAATGTAATGTCTCCATACCATGGGTCATAAGTACTAATCAGAAACAAGAACTCATCAAGTAGAGAGTCAATGGGATTAGAATCTTGATCAGTACGGGGAAGATTGCGAATAAGCTCTGCAAATACCAAATGCTTCCTTGATTTGGCCTTCTCAAATTGGAGATTGAATTCTTGAAGAATCACAATCCATCACAAATATTTTCACCCTAGTACTTGACGCGTAAGAACATGGTACATGGGGTTTGAGTCGGCAATGATGGTAGTTGTGTGGATTAGGATATAATGACGAAACTTCTGAACAACAATGACTACTTCCAGAGCTAACTTCTCTACATGTGAATAATGGGTTTCAGTGCCAATGAGACCCTTACTAAGGTAGTAGATCACATGTTCCTACGTGTGACTATCTTCATGTACTAGAACCATAGCAATAGTTGAAGTACCGACAACAAGATAAAGGATGTAATCCTTGGTGTAATCAGGTGGTTGTAACACGGGTGCATGAGCGATCGCATGTTTTAGATTGTAAAAGGATTGTTGGGCGTAATCATCCCAAATGAACGGGATGTATTTCTTTAACAACCACATGTATCCCTGTGTTTTCTCCACAAAATTACACATGAGACAACGCAGATAGTTATTCTTCCCCTGCAAACTTTGAATTTTCGTAATATCCGTGGGTGGTGGTAAGGCGACAATAGCCTCTACCTTGAGGGGATCAATTTGGATCCCATATTTTGAAATAATGAAGCCTAGGAGCCGTCCAAAATATACATAGAATATACACTTGTGAGGATTTAGGCGGATGTTGTACCGTCGAAATCTGAGTAATATAGCCGTTAGATGATTGACGTGGAAGTCACGACAATGTGAATGAGATGGAAGATCGTCTAGATAGGGTTCCAAAAAATACTTCACATCATGAAATCAGTACTAAATGGCCCACTGGAATGTAGAACCAACATTTTTAAGACCAAAAGGGAGTTTGTGATATGAAAATGTACCCCATGGGAAGATGAAAGAAATTTTATGTTGGTCAGCTAGGTGGATCTCTATTTAATTATAGTTGGAGAAGCCATCCATAAAATAAAAGATGACACTTCCAGCACAATTGTCAATTATTTGGTCGATGAATGGGGTAGGGTAATTGTCCTTGGGACAAGCCTTATTTAGGTCCCTATAATCGACACAAACTCTAATGGTTCCATGTTTCTTTGTAACCAGGACGACATTAGAGATCCAATCTGTTAATGGAATAGAATAAGTAAACCCAACTTTCAACAACTTTTCTATTTCTACTTTAATAGCCGCAATCTTTCTAGGGTGTACTAGACATATTTTTTGTCGGATAGGTTTTGCATCGGGATATGTCTGAATCTCATGCATAACAATGGCATAATAAATCCTGGATATTCCCTCATATCTCCATGAAAATACATGTTGTAATTGTTTAAATAAGGTCGTAAAAGTTTCAAGTTTGTCAAGAGAACAAGTTTGGCCTATATGAATATTTTCTACGATGCCTAGTTTGACCGAGATGTCTATAGTAATGGCAGGCGTGATACTGGCCATATTTCCTTCGGTTACCGTATCTGGGTAAGAATAGGATACTGAGGGGAAAAGAAGCCATCCAATGAAATAATGGTATGAATTGTGTTTTATATCGTATCAAGAGGCGGAAGGAAGGACGATCGATGATGAAGGTCTTCCCATGGGGGCTCATCCAAGCTCATAATCTCCATAATTGATTCATCGGAATGAAAATTTTGGAGTAGAGGATCAAGTGATGGTAAAGATGAGTTCTATTGTGATGGCAGAGAACTTGGGTTGGATTCCACTAAAGGGTGAACATTCGGTAGTTAGGTCTTGATTGGATGGCCTCATAAGTGGCCTCGACAAGGCTAAGAGGCATCACATCTCCAATAAAATATGGATGAAGAGGATCAGGCACAATCCATTGGTCGGTTGAGTCGGAAGAGGTTGGGATCATAGACTGGATCATGTTCACCAAGGAAACATGGTTATGGGGATCAAGTGTTGTAAAAACTCCCATCAGAGATGAGTCTTTGAGGAGTCCTACCCCCACACTCTCATATATTTGCAAAGAGTGTCCGAATAGAGGGACATTATCCGTAGGATGAGTAGTGGTTTCCAATGTACAAAAATATAACTAGTCAATAGTGACAATTATCCCATGATGGGGAAATTGCACAATGTGGAATACAGATGATGTGACTGCAGTCATGGAATAGAACCAATTTAGACCTAGTAATAAGTTATAATCCAACGGTGCGGCGACTACTTCCATGTTAATGGAAATGGTCTTCCCTCCCAACTCTATGGCTAAGTATTGTAACATCCCGTGGGTTTGAAATCTGCATCCGTCAAATGCTTTCAATGTGGTGGGGAATGGTTCCAATTGGGAGAGCCAATGGCTTGCCAGTAGGATAAAAACATAACGAAAGTAGAGGCTCCTTCGTCCAAAATGGTAGGATGGATAATTTTCCCAAAGACATTAGTAACAGTTTGGAACAATAATTGGTGGGAAAGCCTCAGCTTGAAGTACTCTAATTTGAACATGATGGTGTTCAAGGAATCGATAGCTACTGCTCCTATAGCAGATAACAAAGTCGTACGCTGATTTGTGAAGTTTTGTAAGACTTCGAGTGTCGACATAACACAGGGGGCCTGGGCTAGATCTTCTACAATGTTGTAGTTTTGAGTGGCATGGGCATTAGGATTGAAAAATGCTTTTCGAATGGTGCTCTTTGGCAGACGCGATATCATATCCGGTAAAGGATTCTTGATTGTTAGAGGACCTTGAGAAGAAGGAGCATCAAATGTAGATGTGGATGATTTTTCAGTATTACCTTCATTGGATTCCTTATTTGGGATAGAGTCGTATGTTCATTATCTGGTAGACAAGTTGAGTGTTTCACTCTACATCATGAGAACATTGGTGGTTGTGGATAGTTGTCCTTGAGAAGGAGGTGGTGGTTGTGTGATCATTTGTTTTTGTTGTGTGGGGAAGGGATCAATTAACACTGCAAGTGTGGGGTTTCCCTTGAGAAACTTTTTTACTTCTTCACGATGTGGAAATTCTTTCGCGAAGTGATTCTCACCGCACAGTAAACATGGATATTTAACCTTCTGTTTGTGTTTGGTCTCATTGGGATTGTTCTTGGGATCCTACTGATTAGAAGACTTCTTGGATTTCCCTTTGTTCTTCTTTTTGCCACTGGATTTTTGAGGTGAAGAAGATTGCACTGAATTCAGTTCGTCAGTGGGAGCAACAGATGGGTGATTGATTGTTGTTGTTACTAGGCTGTGGTGAGGGTGTATTTGAACTATGGTGGTTTTGTGATCCACCGGATTGGGTAGTAGGCTAGGTGTGAATGAAACCAATTATGCCATCAGCATGTGATCCCGTAGGGGGTTTTGTTGGGTCGTATGTGGGGCATGGGGAATTAGGGATGATGTCATACAATGTGCCAGATTGAGAATATACTAAGTCTAAATACTGAGCACGTTAAATAGCTTGTTCTTCCATAATGACCCCTCCCATAGCTACGTATTTAGCTATGATAGGAACTAAGGAATTCGTGAACCAATCGGCAAGTAATTGATCAAGAATGGGAGCTTTAATAAGGCAACTCCTCCTTCTCCACTCATGAATATGATCAGAAATGTGAGTGGAGGTGGATTTTCGAAGGGATGTCAAAAGATATGTGTCAGTATCATAGTGGATCGATAGTTGGAAATGATTTAGAAAATCTATAGCTAACGATTGAAAGTCGCCGAAAGAATGTGGTGGTAACTCAATGTACCACTTCGCAGTAGTACCAATGAGGGTTCGTTGAAACAACCTCAAATAGATAGAATTGTCCATTAAGGAGTAAGAGGAGCACCATGAATGATAATTCATTACATGGTTCTTAGGGTCCTCACCGGGTTTACTGTCAAATTTTGGTATGTCCGATGATAACTTCACAGGAATATTTTTCCAATTTATGGCGTGTTGGATGGGATCGTTATTCAAATGGGACAGATCTGGTAGATCTAACGTAGCCAGAAATGGTAATTGTCGGTTTGGCTGTGGATACTAGTAGTGTTTATAAGGCATCTGAGTATCAATAGGACCGTGAATCGAATGATCATAAGGTCCTCCCATAGGGGGTTGGCCATATGGAGGTGGTCCTTCTAGATTAAGAGGTGGACCGGAAGGTGGGCCTCCTCCAAAATGAGTGGGTCCACCGCTGTCATACGGGGGTCCTCCGTGTTAGAGAATTTTCCAACCACACATCATTTATTTGAGCTTAATTATCCACTCATCCCAACTATTATTGACTCCATCATGTGCCTACATCATCAACAGATCACAGTTTCAGTCATTGGAGCCTCCTGCTACATTATAGGAGCCAACTAGGCATCAATTGAGCCTCCTCCTACATTCCAGGAGCCAACTGGGCCACCTACTAATCCTCCTCCACCTTTCAGGGGGTGATTTGCATGCCTCAAGCGCATTATTCATCCAACTAGTGATACTAGGGTGCCTTACTACAATGTTTGACCTTGGTTGGTGTGGTTCTCACCTAACACTCAGTTAAACTGCAGACATATGGTGCCCTCCCCTATTTTTGGGAATTCAGTTGAGTTTTGCATTGAGTTAGACTCAGTTAGTCAGTTTCAGAGTCTATTAGAGTCAATTATTGATTAGTTAAGTGGTTAACTGATGTGCCGAGTGGTGTTAACTGCATTGTAATACACTCTCATGCATCAATTCAAATGACCACCTTTGGAATTCGAATTGCTTGGTTTATTGTAGTCATTGTTACACATTGTAAACTATCTTCTGAGTATATGATATTATTTTACTATTGCAAACCTTTTGCACGGTGTTTCCATACATTTTGCAGCATCCATCTCTAGTAACTGTTGTGTTTGTTCCATAGATCTATTGTGCTTGAGATTTCACATGGTATTAGAGCTCATGGCAGGGACAAGCCAACTTTTCTGCACTGCATGCATATTCTTCACTGGTGATTTTGCACTAGTGATTCTGCACTGGTGATTCTACAGTGGTGATTCTGCACTAGTGATTTTGCACTGCATGCATTTTCTGCACTTGCAACTATTGCTCCAAAATTCCAATTCTGCACCAGAAGCCGAGAGTTTCCACATAATTCCTGGATATTGATTCTTGACTCTTCAAGTTTGTCGGGTGTGATTCAACTTAAAAAGTGTAGGTTGTCGACCTAAATGGTTCTTGTTTGTTTCTCATTGCAGGTTTTACACTCCCTCCATTTGCATTCGCTATTGTAAGAATGGACTCCTCTTCTAAAAATATTCCCACTCCTTTCAACTACCATCAGTGGAAGAGTGATGTTGAGATTGTCTTGCACTCAAAGGGCTTCCATAGAGTCACCATGGACCTAGAACCAAAGCCAAATTTTGTAGTAGATAAGTCCAAATACTTCAACAAGCTTGATGAAGCTTATGGTTTTCTTTGTCTCAATATTTTGAAGGATGTTATTTTGCATCTCAGTGGATTGACTACTCTAAAATAAGTGTGGGAACAACTTGCCAATATCTTTGGTAAGCAAGATGAGATGAGGGCCTATTAGCTAGAGAATGAGTTGATTTCCCTAAATCCTGAAAATTTTGAAACCATCAATGAGTTTTTCGCTAAGTTTAAGCATTTGGTAGTACTATTAAAGCAACGTTTTATTGAGAAGTAAGATAAATAGCTGATTCTTTTTATTCTCACGAATCTTGGAAGAGATTATTTTGTGTTTGTCTCTACTTTCAATTCGGGAAAACTCACCATTTTGAATTGGAATATGTCTACCTTGAATGCATTCATCGAGTCCTTAACAAAAGAGCATGATAAGATTGTTCAAATGGGGTCCATTCACTCCAAAGATCAATCCCTTTTTGCTGGAGGATCCAAAGCTACAAATGGAAAAGGAAAGAAAAAGAAAGAGAAGGTCAATATTGATCATCCGGAGCAAAAGGAGAAGACCAAGCAGTCAGATGAGCCATCTGGTTCAAGAAAAGAAAAGCAAAAGGAAAAAGAGAAGGCAAAGTGTTCTTATTGTTGTAGGGGATTTCATCTTGAAAGCTCATGCTTGAAGAAAACTATAGATCAGATGGCCCTTCTCTTGGAGAAAAACAACATTACTCTTCATGATGGCTCAAGGAAGAAGGAAAACAATGATCATACAGAAAGAGGTCATGCACTCATGGCTAGTGTTTCAAATTCCACAACTCTTCTCATAGATTCTGGAGCTTTGAATCACGTGGCTTCAAACAAAGATTATTTTTCATCATTGGACTCTGTCAACACCATCTCCATCCACATGGGATTTGACTCACAAATTTCTTCGAAAGGAAAAGGTACTCTTCATTTAGAACATGGAATTTTTCACAATGTTCTTTATGTTCCTTGTCTAGCTTCGAACTTGCTTTCTGTGTATCAAATGACACACACTGGTTTAACAAATAAGGTTGTGTTCAGCCTCAATAATATTGAAATTTATGATATTTCCACCGGAAATCTCATTGCAGTAGGAAAAGAAAATCATGTTGCAAAAACATATGAGTTTTCTCACTTTTTACCACATTCAAAGACAAGTTCCCTTTTGACTCATGGAAATGAGGTTAGTAGGCTATGGCATGAGAGGTTTGGACACCTAAATTATAAATATTTGCAGCTGCTACAAAATAATTCCATGAGTGATGGCCTTCCGATAATAAAATCCTCGAAATGGATATGCAAGGGTTGCATTATTGGGAAGCACCCCGAGCACAAGTTTGACGGAGGGAAAGCTAGCAAAGATTCTTTTATTTTGGGATGATTCACCGTGATATCAGTGGTCCACTGCAACATACCTCCATGAATGGCTCAAGGTATGTTCTGACTATTAAATTTTTTGATAATTTCATTCAAACATTATCTAGGATCCTACTAAGAGAATAACATGCAAAACATAACAATCATAAACACAAGAGACACAAAGTTTCCTCAGGGAAAACCAAGAAGGTGAAAAACCCCGCAACTTCCTCAGAGATAGAATAATCCCCAATACAAATATCACAAAGATAAATCCCCAAAAGATAGATGACTCCAACAGCTACTCCTCCTACACTTGTGCGCACTCCTCTCTCAACTAATGCGAGTTGGATGAGTGAGTGAATGAATAGAATGAGACACACTCACTCTCTATTTAAACACAACTTAACCCGCCTTTAACTCTAACAGGGACGACTTCCTAAGGAATCCTAATAACCCAACCACATGACTCATACAGGGCCGACCCCACACTGGTGGTCTAATAACCCATCAAATATAAGTTGTGACACTTACAATAATACTTGTGACACTTACAAATACAAATGACGACACTTCTAATTAGAGGAATAATACATCTCCATCATGAATATAATAAAGTACAAGTGTAATACATAGAATAATATCTTCCGAAGTTACAAATACATCAACACTCCCTCTTAACTAGGAAGGTATTCTCTAGACATAGGTCATCAATACATATTGCAACAAGTCTTCAATTCTAGAGCTATATCATCGTCACTGGATCACGGAGCATCATCGTCACTAATGTTGTACTCGTCATCTCGATCACTGGGCTATCTCTCAATTCTTCATGTCATAGGAAGTTCTATAGAGCCATCCCTTTTTCATGATGGTTGTAGGCCTAGCCTCATGTAGGTCTTCATCATCTCTGCGAGCTGGCCATCCTATGGAATCCTTAGGACTGATTACATGTGCCAACAAAACCTTGAAAGAACATCCCAATACTGATTACGAGCTTACTGTTCAACCTATCGGATCTCCCAGGGAGCTATTACATGTGACCACCAAAAAACCTTAAAAGAGTGTCCTAGGAACATTTATGTGCATAGCACGACTGGAAAGAACTCTAAAAAGCATCCCAGTACTTTTACATGCCTAGCACAACCTATCGGATCTCTAGTACTGATTACATGCGGTATGACCAAAACCTCGAAAGAGCATCCCAGGACTGATTACGAGCTTACTTCTCAATGTATCGGATCTCCCAGGGAAATATTATATGCCACAGGACAAAACCTCGAAAGAGCATTTGCCAGATCTCCCAGGGAGCTATTATATTCCATAGGCAAAACCTCGCTAGAGTATCTGCAAATCTCCCAGGGAAAGATTATATGTCCTCCCAAGCAAAACCTCGAAAGAAAATTTGCCAGATCTCCTAGGGAGCTGTTATATGCCATAGGAAAAACCTCGCAAGAGTATCTACAAATCTCTTAGGGCAAGATTATATGCTTATCGCACAACTTGTCCACTACCACGAAGTATCAGCCTGATACTCATGATCAACCTGATCATCCTCGCATGGAGCATCATCCTAATGCTCATGATCATACTGATCATCATCATACAGTACATCACCCTGATGCACATCATCATCGCATGATCATCCTGATCATCACCATAGCATCGTCCTAATTCATATCATCATCGCATGATCATACTGATCATCGTCATAGCATCGTCCTGATGCATATCATCATCGCATGATCATCGAACATCATCCGGAGCATCTTCCTGATGCTCATCACACAATGCTTACATCCACAGCCATGGGAAGGATCCTCCTACAACCATGCTTGAAATGGCTCCTGCAAATGTGTCCCATCACTTCCTCCTCGAAGTATCTTCTATCTGAAGAACACCAAGCCTCTCTAAAGTATTCGAACTTCAGTCTGGCTAGTGGTTTGGTCAACACATCTGCAATCTGCTCATCCATCACAACATGCTGGAGCTTTACTTCTCCACTCTGCACCATATCCCTGATATAGTGATATTTGATCTCGATGCACTTCGAACTGTCATGGAATGTCAAGTTCTTTGACAACTTCACGCAACTCTGGTTGTCAGAATAGATACAGGTATCATCCAACTGGAGATCAAATAAATCAGTCAGTAGTTTCCTTATCCATACTACCTCACAACTAGCCGAACAAGCTATGACATACTCTACTTCGGCTGTACTCAGTGATACGTAGGATTGCTTCCTGCTAAACTAAGAGATCACACCTGATACCATACTGAAGCAACACCCCAGAGTGCTCTTCCTATATGCAACACTGCCTGCCCAATCTGAATCAACATAACCCTCTAGGTTAAACTTTTGATTCGCATCATACTTGAGTCCATAATCAATTGTACCCTTCAGGTACCTCAGAATATGTTTTACAACAATCAAGTGAACATGTCTAGGATCTATCAGAAACTGGCTCATGGTGTTCACCGCAAAGCAAATATCTGGTCTCGTGTTTGTCAAGTACATCAAGGACTCAATCATTTGACAATACATCATGGCATCAACTGACTCTGATGAAACATCACTCAATAGCTTCAGGTTTGATTCCATAGGTGTGGCCATGGCCTTACAGTCCATCATCCTGAACCGCTTTAGGATCTCTACTGCATACTTCCCTTGTCCAAGGAAGATTCCATATGCACTCTTCCACACCTCCATACGTAGAAAGTAATGCATCATACCCAATTGCTTCATCTCGAACTCGGCATCAAGCTTTCTCTTCATGTCGGCAATCAACCTATCCCCCCTATCACAAACAGGTCATACACATATAATATGAGTATCACTGGATTTCCTTCCTCAACCTTGTAGTAAAGGTTGGAATTCACTTTACTCTTGGTAAAGCCTAAATTGGACAGGAAGCTGTCTATCCTGCCGTACCATGTCTTAGGTGCTTGCTTCAAGCCATACAAGTATTTCTTCAATCTGCACACATATGACTCCCTGTCATGTGTCTCAAAACCAAGTGGCTGCTCCACATACACTTCCTCTTCGACTACACCATTCAAGAAAGCTGTCTTGACATCCATCTCATGTATCTTCCACTTCAGTATTGCAGCCATAGCAAGTACTGTTCTGATGGAAGTGTATCTGGATACAGGTGCAAAAATTCTCTTCATAATCTATCCCCTTTTTCTAGGATAAGCCACGAGCTACAAACCTTGGCTTGTATTTCTCTATGATGCCATCTGCAGCATGCTTGATCTTGTAGATCCATTTGGAAGTCACAACAGACTTCCCTTCTAATCTTGGGACCACATCCCAAACATTATTCTTCATGATCGAATGGTATTCCTCGATCATGGCATTCTTCCATTACTGCATCCTGGATCCTGGGAACTTCAGATTCTTCAATATCTTCAATAGATAGTTTTCTTGAACTTCATTGTTGGAACAAATGTTGTAGTCCTTCTTTTGTATTTGATTGTACACGATCTCTTCTACAAGTCAAATTCAATTTCATGATTAGAAACTTCTCATCGTTTACAAAACAAATTCTTACACATAAAGGCATATATCATACATTCATGCAATTATCTTAGCCAATGCTTCAATACAAAATTTATCCATATCCCGTATTCATACAGTAACTTTCTAGATGCCTTCCATCTCTACCAGAACATTGTTAAGAGTTTTCACTACTCCCAACATGTTAGCAAAGAGGTTTCATTCTAGATAAGTAGCAATGGAATGTTGTACAGTGCCATAGGCCACTTACCCATCACATGCATATTAGTAGTATACTGTTCATTACTGCAATTATTCTAATATGCATAATACACGACCCAAGTCTAGGAACATAAGTATGTACATGTCTGAACAACATAATTTAATAAATCATATAAGAAATGACAATTAAAATACTTATCTTTGTTTGGTTATTGGGTGGAATCCCTCTCAATCTTTGCTTCCTTGCAAGAGCTACTTGAGTCTTTGATAGTGTGCACCTTAACCAATGCTGAAAATGGCTGAGAGGTTCTTCCTTTCTGCAACTTCATTATGATGTGGATTGTAAGGAGTGGTCAACTCCCTCTTAATACCCGAGTCACTGCATAACTTCTTGAAGTTTTCTGAAGTGAATTCTCCACCATTGTCGGATAAAAAAGTCTTGATCTTCTTTTCAGTGTGGTTTTCTATCAAGGATTTGAATTCCTTGAATTTGTTGAATACTTCATCTTTGATCTTCAAGAAATAAATCCAAGTCTTCCTAGAGAAGTCATCGATGAAATAAACATAATATACATACCCACTTAGAGAACTGGATGACATCGGACTGCATACATAGGAGTGGATGATTTCCAAGATTCCTTATTCCTTGCTTTCACTGCTTGGAAATGCCTTCTTTGTGTTCTTTTCTTTTGCACATCCTTTGCAAACACCTTCATGCTTTAAATAGATTTCAGGAATACCTTCTACTACTTTGATTGCAATTGGTAGTGCTCTATAGTGCACATGTTCAAGCCTTCTATGCCAAATCTCACTTGGATCCATGGATTCATGTACCACAACATGTTTAAGTTGTCCTTTCAATTTGTATAATCCTCCCTCTTGCTCTCCAATCACTACTGCATCATCAATGGTCTTACCTTTTGGCCACATAAGTACTTGGCCATCCACAAATGCAGCTCTCATACCTTTTGCATCCAAAGATGATATGGAGAGAAGATTCTTCTTGAATCCAGGTACATATAGAACATCTTGCATCTTTAAAGACTTCCCAGAGTCTAACTTGTAGGAGGCTTCACCACTTCCTTTTATAGGGTATTGATAGTCATCCCCAAGTTTCACCTTATGAGGTGACTCATGTTCAGATATATCCATAAGAGATTCTTTGAATCTTGTAATATGTTTAGAAGCCCCACTATCAATGAGCCAATCATTACACCCATGTGTAACAATACCTGTGGGAGCAGAGATTAGAACATATTCATCGTCACTTGAAGAGTCTTCACTTTCTACCTTAGTCTTCTTCCTGGGAGGTTCATCATCCTCAGCAACATGAACATGATATCTCTTCTTGTTGCTCTTCTTCTTGTTTTTGTTGTTGGAGTTCCTTTTGTTCTTGGGACATTCTGAGGCAAAGTGTCCCTTCTCATTACAAGTGAAGCATCTCAGATCTTTCTTCTCTCTTTGATGATGGTGGTGTGAAGATCTCTTGTGAAAATATTGCTCCCTCTTGGGCTTACCTTTCTTGGTGTGTGTTGTGAGAGCTTGATCTTCATTTCCCATCTTTTCTTCTCGGGTCACAAGCCTAGCTTATTTTTTTGAACATTCCTCCCATAGTCTACTAAAGGAGATCAACTTCTTTCTTGTACAGATACCTTGGATGAAGGAGTCCCATGACCTAGGTAGGCCATTCAATGTGGCCATGAAAATTTATCCATTCTCCACTACTTCATCGACAACTTCAAGTTGTTGTTTGATTTGAGAGGCCTTAGTAAAGTAGGATTGGATGGTCTCTCCATTCTAGAACTTTACCCCTTTCAATTGATTCTACAGAGTCATCTTCCGATTTATATTCTTTCCTTCAAATAACTTGGTCAAGGAGTCAAAAATATCCTTAGGTGTCTTTAGAGAAGACACATGGGGTATGAGATGGTCTTTTATAGAATCAACAATGATTATCTTGGCTTTGACTATGTTCTTCTTGTGTAAGGCCTTAGCCTCATCTCCCTCTAGAACTGGAACCTCTTCTTTTATGTAGGTGTCCAAATCATTCTCTTCTAGGATTAACCCAATCCTATACTTCCATGCTCGGAAGTTGTCAGCTCCTTCAAGATTATCCTCAAGCTTGGTGTGGTGAGACATCTTAATGAGAAAATCAAATGGAAATAAAATATTTAGGTCTTACCACTTGATTTGCTAACAACTGGATCTCGTGCTAGATTAGGGTTTGTCAGAGAAACCCTAAAAATTCAAACTTTGAATTCCAAACTTCTGAATGGATGAAAATATGCACCTTGCTGAGTTGATCAAGCTGGTATACTTCAATTTTGAAAATTACAAAATTTGACCCCTCAAAATTGCCTTTGAAACTTTCGGACCTGCAATTTTTGGTCAAAATCCTGAACTAGGGTTTGATAATGCCCGAGGCTCTTCCCAACCAAAAAGTTCGATATTGTGCTCTAAACTTTGATTTTTATGAGGAGCATCCAGCCATGGTCATAGATTACAAAAATTTCAACTTTTGCAGAAACCCTAATTTTCTACCTTTCCGATCAAAATCCCGAACTAGGGTTTGATGATGCCCGGGGTTTTTTCCAACCAAAAAATTCGATCTTGGTCTCTAAACTTTGATTTTCTTGAGGAGCATCCATCCATGGTCTCGTATTCCAAAAATTCAAACTTTCACTGAAAACCCTAATTCCCCGCAATAATGACGGGCCAAAAACTGAAAGTGCTCAGAATTGAATTTTTTCTCGACAGAAAGATGCGCCCTTGCAAGGAGAGTCAGCCTAGCCTCCTGCCTTTAATGATCTGAGGATAGAAACCCAAATATTAAGAAGCCCTAGCTTCTGTAGCTGCATAGTGTCTTCTTCTTAGCACCACTCTAATACCATGTTAAATTTTTCGATAATTTCATTCAAACATTATCTAGGGTCCTACTAAGAGAATAACATGCACAACATAACAATCATAAACACAAGAGACACGGAGTTTCCTTGGGGAAAACCAAGAATTTGAAATACCCCGCAACTTCCTTAGATATAGAATAATCCCCAATACAAAGATCACAAAGATCAATCCCCAAAAGATAGATGACTCCAGCGGCTACTCCTCCTCCACTTGTGCGCACTCCTCTCTCAACTATTGCGAGTTGGATGAGTGAGTGAATGAATAGAATGAGACACAATCACTCTCTATTTATACACAACTTAACCTTCCTTTAACTCTAATAGCACTGAATTCCTAAGGAAGCCGAATAACCCAACCACATGTTTCATACAGGACCGACTCCACACTGGTGGTCTAATAACCCATCAAATATAAGTTGCGACACTTACAATAATACTTGCAACACTTACAAATACAAATGACGACACTTCTGATTGGAGGAATAATACATCTCCATCATGAATATAATAAAGTACAAGTGTAATACATAGAAGAATATCTTTCGAATTTACAAATACATCAACACTGACATTTATTGATGACTTCTCCAGATTCACATGGGTCTACTTTCTCAAGAACAAGTCAGAAGTGCTAGAAAAATTCAAGATTTTCAAGGCTTCTGTTGAGACTGCTACTGAGAGAAAGATCAAAGATCTTAGATATGATAATTGTGGATAATTTATCAAATCAGAGCTGCTGCAACTTTGTGCAGAAAATGGAATTCAAATCTAGCACACAATCCCCTACACACCTCAGCAGAATGGTGTAGCAGAGAGGAAAAACCGAGCATTGGAAGAGATGGCTACTTGTATGCTTGAGTCAAAAGGTTTGGATCCAAATATTTGGGCTGAGGCCATGAATGTTTCTACATACATTCAAAACATATTTCCACACTCATCCGTCAAAGGTAATACTCCCTTCGAAGCCTACATTGGTCACAAGCCTGATGTGTCCAATCTCAGGGTTTTTGGCTCCACTGAATGGTTTAGAATTCTGAGTGAGAAGAGAAGATCTTTAGATACACAGAGTACTGAGTGCATCCTAATTAGATATGCTGAAGAATCAAAAGGATACAAACTCATGGATATCAGATCCAAAAATATATTGATCGAGCGAAGTGTCAAATTTGAAGAACTGCTTCACGATCTAAAACTACTCGAGGAAGAAACTGTTGAATTGCTACCTCTACAAAAAGAAGATTCAGAAGAAGATGATGAAAGTATGTGTTCTGAAATTTCTGATATTTTCTCAGACATTAATGAACATGAAATATCAAGTTCAGAATCATATCCAAATGATCCTCCTCAGTTTACAAAGTGGGCAGCAAAGACTCTCAATTCTGTTGGTTCTAACATTGGAAATCTTGTCGATCCAAGAAGAACTCGAGCAAACTTTGAAAGAACATGTATGAATCTTTCATATTCTTATCCTTTACTGTATGAAAAATGTATTTTTATGAAAGGTTCAGATCCCAAATCATACTATCATGCCCACCGAGATCCAAGATGGAAAACCACCATGGATGAAGAGTACAATTCTCTTCATAAAAATGCTACATGCGAGCTAGTTTCTCTTCCACCAGGGAGGAAATTAGTTCAATGCAAATGGGTCTACTAAAAAAATGTTTTTGTAGATGGCTCAACCTGCAAATACAAAGCTAGGTTGGTGGAAAAAGGCTTCTAACAAGTTCATGGTGTGGACTACACAAAAACCTTTGCACCGGTTGCGAAGATGGATTTTATCCGCCTAGTTTTTGCAATTTCCGCATCTAAGCACTGGGAAGTGAACCATATGGATTTGAAGAGAGAATTTCTTCATGGAGACCTTCAAGAATAGATTTGCATGAATCATCTTGAAGGATACATATCATATCCAAAATTAGTGCGGAGACTAAAGAAATCGTTGTAAGCTTTAAAACAGGTCCCAAGAGCTTGGTATGCAAAGATGGATTCCTTCCTTCTGTCACAAAATTTTGCAAGATGCAAATCAGATCCAAATGTGTACCTATAACAACATGAAGTTAATTTTATGATCATTTTCGTTTATGTTGATGACCGTTTGATTAAAGGAATCAGTCTTGCTTCGATCGGCAATATAAAAACCGCACTACATCTAGCATTCGACATTGGTGATTTAGGCTTGTTGAAGCAATTTCTTGGCTTAGAGATCACTCAGAATTTTGATGGGATCACCATATCTCAGTCAAAATATGATTCATACCTACTAAACAAGTTTAATATGGCATATTGTAAAGTGTCACCATTCCCATTCCTCTTAGGAATCGGTCTTGAGGATGGTTATTCTACACCGTTGGTGGATTCTACACTTTATCGACAGTTGATTGGTAGTATTCTATACTTGACGCACTCTAGGCCTAATATATATTCAAGGTATATGCAGCAGCCCCATGAGATTCACTACAAGGCATCCAAAAGATTCTTGCACTATGTGCAGGGTACTAGACATTTTGTCATTCACTATGCTGTGGATTTCGATCTACATTTGGTTGGATTCACTGATTCAAATTGGGAGGGTGATAGAATTGATCGGAAGTCTACTTTCGGATATTGTCACGTACCCACCCTTGGACCTAATGCAAGGAAGGGAACATGCTACCAATCTATGGGGATTTTCATAAAACTCAGCCCATTCATTAGATGCATACAATTAAAAACAAAAGTGTGCAGATGTAAATCAAACAAATATGCACAGCGGAAATAAAACTAATCCACACACACAGTTCATGCCCATCCAACATATCAAAACAGTCATCAAATTATTGCATTGCAGAAGTAAATACATAGACAGAAAACACTTGTCTTCATTGTGCAATTGTCCCAAGCAACTAGCTATGTCGCTACAACGTTCCACCCAACCATAGGGTCTTCGACAGCTTATACTGAGTCTATCCGAAGGCCACCCCCGAGCTGGGCATGATTCTCACAAGGAATAGGGGACATTCAAGCTCACACACAGCCAATTAATCATTTCATCCGAGCCAAGCCAGTCCACAGCTGGGTTTATCAGGCTACATTTGAACCCTGGATGCTTTCATTCAAGCTCAAACCAAAGCCATAGATACCCATAACCCAACATACTCTTTTCTCACATAGCAAGCACAACATTTGGGCATAGATACACATTTTAAACAATGGGATTTACGAATAAGATGGCCATGGGTTTTCCCAAAAACGTTCTCAACCCAAAACGGATTGTGGGATGGGGCAAACAACCACAGGGAGGAAAAATGATTTCTTCCCCAAATATCTCAGCCTTCAATAGCCCAAAACGGTCTCTATTGAACCCCCGTTTGATTTCCCTTCTTCCCCACTAGTATACAACACGAAAACGCCCTTCTCCCAGCTGAGGATCAAGGAGAACCATAAAAACGTGGCTGGAAAACGCCGAGGTAGCTCCCAACTTGTGAGGGAGAGGAACTGGTTGATGGGTAATGGCTTGGGGAGCAATTCATGGCTCTTTTTCTTGCCCAAGAAGATAAACACAATTTTCCATGAAGGGTGGCTTGCCCATACCCGAATTTGGACAGCCATACCTCTCCATTCCCAAGGCATTAACTACCTCAACCAACTCTTGGGAGAAATCAATGGTTGGGTACAAAAGTCAACATGGGTAGTTGAGGGTTTGATGGGTTCTCTCATTGACACTTGGCTTGACTTGAGTGGCTCAAGGGTTTGAATGTTTTTCCCTCCCACTTCCTTGTGAAATCATGCCCCCATCTCTTTGTTGCATTGCATAGCTAGTTGTGGGTATTTTTATTAAAATGCATATTACATGATGTTGAAGTTCCAATGTGCCTGGCTAGCACGCAAACCATATGCATCAATAAATCAATGGCGGGGCCTTGGCCTTGAGCTCCTCACCACGATTTCATAACAATATTACATCATTACATTTGAATGTAATGGGGTCAATAATGGGGACATGACATATATGTTTTCATGATTTGCATAGGGCCTATTTTCTTGTCAAGCAAAAAGAAGGCAGCCATTTCCTTATCTTCAGCAGAGACAAAGTATCGAGGAGTAGTCAATTCTTGCATTCAGGCAGTTTGGTTGTAGGGTATTCTAGTAGAGTTTGATATTGGTAGCACCACTTCTACTGTCATCTTTTGTGACAATCAGGGTTCTATCAAGATCTTGATAGATCCAGTTCAGAGACAGAGGACCAAGCATATCGATATCCACATGCACTACATCCGAGAGCTTGTGCATGACATAACCATTATACTGCAATATTGCCCTACAGAAGAGCAAATTGCAGACATCTTCACCAACAGCTTCACCAACAGCTTCACTGAGAATTATTTCTCTTACCTTCGTTCACTGCTGGAGGTGATTTCTACTATGGTGAGTACATATTAGATCCTTCAGTTTTTAGTTTGAGGGAGGGTTTGATTTCCCATTGGGTTTTTCCCTCTTTCCTCACTTCGAGTTTTTTCTAGCAATTTTGGATTATTTCTGTACTGGGTGACCTATGGCATTTGTTTCCAGGGCCCTTTTATTATTTTTTATACCTACATGAGATTAGCTTAAGGGGGGGTGTTGGAGCATTTTCCAACCACACATCATTTATCTGAGCCTTACAGCTTAATTATTTACTTATCCTATGTATTATTGACTGCATCATGTGCCTACATCATTAGCAGATCACAATTTCAGTCATTGGATCCTCCTCCTACATTCTAGGAGTCAACTAGGCATCAATTGAGCCTCCTCCTAAATTCTTGGAGCCAACTGGTCCACCTACTGAGCCTCCTCCACCTTTCAGGGGGTGATTTGCATGCCTCAAGTGCATTAATCTTCCAACTAGTGATACTAGGGCGCCTTACTACATTGTTTGACCTTGTTTGGTGTGATTCTCACCTAACACTCAGTTAAACTGCAGACATATGGTGCCCTCCCCTATTTTTTGGCATTCAGTTCAGTTCTGCATTGAGTTAGACTCAGTTAGTTAGTTTCAGAGACTGTTAAAGTCAATTGTTGATTAGTTAATTGGTTAACTGATGTGCCGAGTGGTGTTGACTGCATTGTAAGCCACTCTCATGCATCAATTCGAATGACCACCTTTGGAATTCGAATTGCTTGGTTTATTGTATCCATTGTTACACATTGTAAACTATCTTCTAAGTATATGAGATTATTTTACTATTGCAAACCTTCTGCACAGTGTTTCCATACATTTTGTTGCATGCATCTCTAGTAATTGTTTCATTTGTTCCATAGATACGTTATGCCTGAGATTTCACACTCCGGGTGGAGGTAGTGGGAGTGGGACATGTGGTGGGGGTGGAGGGGGTGGTATTCCAGCTGCAGGTCCAGTTGGTGGAACATTGTGATGTCTCCACGGGGTGTTCATGTTTTCGAGATAGGGTAATCTAGGAAAAAGGTTTCCTGGATAGTTTTGACCTATAGCAATGTTATGATTTCCCGGGTATGTCTGTCCCATGGGTGTTGGTTCCAAATAGATGGTCCCCCCTCCTGATGTTTCCATGTGGGTTGTCCCATGGTTGGAAGTGAGATTCCAACCATGTTATAATTCATATGTGAATGATATCCTCTACTTATGTTTTCCCCATTAGATTTGATGATTCCCCCCAGTTTAGATTTGATACACTAACTAGGAGTTGCCCCCTAGTTGAAATTTGTCCTCTCATGGGAGTATGCCCAGTAAGTGTATATTGACCACTAATGATAGGTTGAACCATACTCATCGGTTGACTACTACCTAGAGGATAACTTCCACTCAAAATTTGAAGTGGAGGTGTCGTTCCAGTTATGAAGTTAACAGTAGGTGAAGGTTTCCCTCCTTTTTTGGGGGTCAAGTGAGCTGTAGAACCGGAAAAATGATGTGGAGGAGTACTAGATAAAAATGATGGTTTTCCTGGCTCATAAGTGGACATGATAGGTGTGAATATTCGTGGTGAATAAAAATAAAAAGAGTGTATTGGGGAGTGTTTTTTGAGAGCTGGTACGTTCGGATCAGATTTTGGAGGAGAACTCTGGTAGTTAATATGGTCAGCGAATGTACGTAAACTATGAATAGTCTCGTATTATGGTGCAATAAATGCATCATTAGGAATCCATCGGGTAGGGAAGCGATGAAATGGTGTTTCCAGCATCGGAAGTGAACCAAAGTCAGAAATATTATGGCCTAAAGGAGTTCCCCAAAATGAGGCGGTTGGACCAAAAGAGGTCATTATCGGGTTGTCCAAGGGATGGCCTAAGATCCAATCAGTGACTCTGGGAAGGCCATCAAGTGAGTGACGAAAGTATGTGTCGTGTGAAGTAGGTTTTTCTACCAACACAGGTCCAGTAGGATCAATGATGGGTGGGTTTGCATGAGTTCAATAATTCACTCCTCATTCAAAAGTAGAACTTCCTTCCTCACGTGAATCAGACTTGGTTGGTTGATCGATGGTTTCTCCTGAGTTCTCCTCTCGGTTAAGGGTATATTCATGTGGCAAGTTTAATATTATATGGGATCTTATTAAGGGTTGGTCATCCAGGGTGGCTTATGTAAAAATTCTCCTAAGAGTTTTCTACGAAATAAAAAACACAGTTCAATATCTACTCAAGCTAAATCCATAAGAAAAGTTATGTGATAGGCATGAATCAAAAGTATGGAACCTCACGAGATTATCAAGGAATCACAAATCGCGATATATCACAGGGTCCAATACTTATACTTTGCCTAATATTTCATAGCACTAACCAGGGAGGATTAGGACCATACCCCTAACCGTATAACCCGACTACCTGGAAGTACGTGCGTAGTAGGTCCTCGAGTGTTGTTCTCAGTGTATTTCCATGCCAAGACATCCAATAGTTAAGTCAAATGGTTTCAGTATTCCTACTGAGGTCTCCCAATATACTCAAGGTATGTGGGAGCTCCAATCCGTATTGTTGTTGTCTAATGCACAACCGTATGATAGGAGCCTTCCGATATACTGTCGAGTACGTGAAGTACCTTTCTATATACCCAAACGTACGTGAAAGGCCGTTTGATATACCAACTGGTATGTGGAAGAAATACAAGCCCCTGGAATGTAGTGTAGGAAAATAAGAATAGTTGACACGCTTTAAGATGCTGGAACACATCTCTAACCTAACACGCAAGTCTCTATACAATTTTAACCTAAGCTAACGCTTGATTTTATCTTGTATGGTTAAGTGTATGCATGAAGTGTAGACTTGGAATTTAAACAAGATGCAAAATTAATCTATATGAAATGGAGGCCTTCATTTATCTTTCGATGAAAAATAACTAATGGTAGGGAGAAGTCTTTTCTTTTCTAATAGTAAAAATGAACAAAAACCTATACTTCTTTCTCAAATCAACCAAAAGACTTGAAAAGTATTCTTCCAACAATCCAACGAAAATGAAAAAGTAACACACCAAATCAAAAATATTTTTGAATTTTTTCTTTTCAATTCAACCAAATCTACAAGCAAAGAATGAAAAGATGAATTTCCTTTTCGAATGCACTAACTCAAACTCTAAAATAAAAACTAAAAGAGATCGAGAGAAAATAAAAAATACTTGAGTTTTCCCTAACTTTTGGAATACTTTGAGAAGGCTCAAATGAAACTCAAAACTTTCAAGGAAATACAAAGAATTTTTAAAACCAAGAATTCATAAGCATTAATAAATTTTTCTCTTTTTCAAAGGTTATTCAAACGATTTCAAAACATAAAAACTCTTGGAACCAATTCCAGGTAATGTGCTCGAAATGGAAATAAAATAACTTTCTAATTTTCACACCAAAGGACTCAAACAAATCTGAGAACTATGCTACTCTTTTACTCCAAATTCAGATACCTAAAGATTTTTTCTATTGCAATCCTTAATCAATTGGAAATTCTCAAAAATAGAAATCACCCAAAATCTCAAACAACACACAAAACCACATGCAAATTTCTCACAAAAAATCACAACAACTAACTATTGGAGGGATGAGAAGTCAAATTGAACAGATCAGATAAACTGATAGGGATTCACAAGACTGAATGTGCTCGTGACGTATTGAAATTTCCCACTACGAGGGATACACTCGCTTGAATAAATAGGACCCAAATCAAGCTTAGACTTCAAAAACAAGCCAAGGACAAAGCATGTTGTTCTTAGGAGGTTCTAGGATTGTCAAATACAACCTATAGAGTTCAAAGAATCAAGCCAAAAATCAAAATGAGATATTTTTCAACCTACACACAAAATAATGAAGGGCGACACACCCTGCAAGGGTACACCAAAGTGTTGGACACTCAACGACGCGTTCCACATACACAGAAAGTGCGTTAGTGACACGATCTGCAAATTGGCAAGAAGCGTCAGTGATGCAGTCTGCTTTAAGGATAAGTGCCTCAAAGTTACAGTGATGCAAGAAATGAACTGCCCAGGTCTGTCGGGTAGAATCCAAACAAGAAAAATAAAAAACTTTGAAAGAATAAAAAATATAAATGGATCAATAAACATCCCAATCAGAGTATGAATGATACAAAATCTCTTTGATGAACAAATCCAATAAATAAAGAGGATACTAAGAGGTTAAATCAAGAAAAAATAGGAATTGTAGACAAACCAAAACCTATGGGCTATAGTTTGCCAACGAAGTCGCCATTTTTGTTTATAGACAATCTGTAAATGTAGACATAAATTGATCTCTCTAGTGTGAATGATTCAAATCTAAAACAAAACACATACATAACACAAATACCTTTCCTAGATAAATTGAATTGCAAAGTAAATCAGGAAATAACTTACCTTATGGATGTAACTCCTTTCTCCTCATTTGATCTAAATCCTAATTCCTCGATCTTCAGATGCAAAACAAGATAGAGCAAGTGGAAACAAACGAATGATGAATTCATATGATTATGAATTGATCTAGATCAACAGTCATAGACGTTAATCCTAAACATTATAAATACAATATGTTCATGGAAATAATTTGTATTGAATGTAATTTGCAGCAAATACAAAGTAGAGAGTTACAACCTATGATTTGATGTCATAAAACCAACTCAAGTGATCTTAGCCTCAAAAGATCAAATCCTTCTAGCCTTCTATGGTTGAAAAGGATCTTCTAGCCATATTCCACCAGCATGTAGGTACTTTATCCTTCCTCTCCTTAACCATGGAGAGGGGGTTCATATTTATATGCCAAAAGGGATAGGATAGGTTGAGTATTTAGGGGAGAAGCTTAAGGGATCATCCCACTAGGTAAAGGGATCGAGTGCCCCCTTCCCTGATATGTAGGGATAAGCCTCCGTGCCACCCAATGTTTGAGGAGTCGCTTGAAGTTTCTCTTTATCCATTTTAATCAACATCGATGCAACTTGCAAAAAGGTAAATCACGTCATTTCAGGAAGACGCACTTTGTCCAAGAGAAACTGGCATCACCAACACGCTCTGTCAATGTGCAGAGCGCGGCACATAGGGTTCGACACACCTTGTCAGTGAGAATGCCGTGTCGGGGTGACAACAAAAGGTCAAATGGATAGACATCAACTTTCCATTTGGTTTTTTAGCTCAAGTGTTTGAGGAAATAAGGCATATAGAGGACACATAACCCATGATGATGAGATTTAGGTGTAAAAAATTTCATTATTTTATTTTTCAGTAATTGGAAGACATATCTCTTTGGTTTTGAAGCTTAGGTTATTGCATAAATTGTAGATTTTTTATTATTTTATTTAAGTGCCATGTGTAAGATTCCCTTTTACATTTTAGGTTATGGTCAACAATGTAAAAGATTTATTTACTTAATATTTTATTAAAGTGTAAGCTTCACTTCTAAGTTTTAGGTTATGAGCAACATTGTAAAAATTTTATTTACATAATATTTTATTACTTTATTAAAGTTCCACACTTCAACTCCACATTGAGAATGGAATTACACTTCTCCCTCATACAGGGATGTAGAAAACCCCTTTCAACACAACCACCCATTTCCCTCACAAGTTATGGTTATTTTTTTCTTTTTCTTTAAAAACGTTATCAACTTTTCTAATTCATAAAGTCATTTACAACAAATATAGAAATTCTAATCCTCTTGTGGATAGCATGGCCACTTTTCAAAATTGTCGTCTTCCATGAATTTTTATGAGTCCTTTCGTGATACATTTACCAAGTATCTACAAATTTATCATATATATATATTCTCGATCTTTGTAATTTCATCTATTTCATTATGATATATTACCTTTTAACAATCTTATAAAATTAAACTTCCAACTTATCTAATAGCATATCTAATGTAATGGAGTTTCTCCATAATTATTATAAACAAATACAAATCCAATATTGAATATTAAATATATGTGATTACTCTAGTTTATAGTTTAAACGAAAACACATATAAATATGTTATACTAATTAATCACTACATAGTATAAATAGTTTGAGTAAGTTGATTCAATTGAAAACAAGCTAAAATATTATAACAAGAAATTAACATTATTTCTTAAATAGGTTGGAAAGATCTTATGCCACTATCAAATTCACATAATCATCCACATCCATCCATAGTGCACAAACCAAATCAAAAGAGAGGTAAACACTCTTTGTTCATTCATCAAATTTATATTTATGATTATTATCATAGATTTTTAGACATAGAGTACCTTAATTAATAATATTCCAAAGACAACAATTCATATTCATATGGTTGACAAAATTTACTCTAGATACGAAATATGTCATTACATTACCTTTAAAAAAAAATTCAAAATAGAGAAAACTAAGAAAACTTATAGGATAGTTGTAATTGAAGAATGCGACTAAGAAAACATAAGTAAAATTTATTTAGGACACTTATAGTGCCATGGATGCTCCTACATAAAGTTTACATGGTTGAAAATATTCGAGCATCGTACTAGAATATTGTTGGTGAAACAACCTATAAGAGTCTTTTTCATTTCCATATTTCTTTGTTTCTTTTATTTACTTTCCCGCACTCATCATTTTATACTCTCTATTTATTATTCTTACTCCTCTTTTTTAATTTCACTTTTGCACTTTTTAATTGTAGGAAACCCATATCCATACTCAAATTTTCTATCTTCTTCATTTGATTTGTCTTAATTATACCAGCTAATCTCTTCTACAGCTTATTATCATTCCTTTTTTTTCTATTTGATTGCCGCAATTGTTTTCCAAAAGAGATTACCCATTCATTTTTGTGTTCACTAAAAGATGATTATTGCTCTTCTATCCTCTCGCTCTTTCTCCATTATTGATATCTCAATGCACACATGAAATGTTTTCTCCCGACATATATCATCATTCTTACATTCTATTTTGCTATAACCACTCATTTGTTGCAATCATAGTCATCTTATTGTTGCTTTGTTACATACTCACTCTCTTGCATCAACTTTTTCTATTGAAATTATTGCATTATTATTTTGTTGCACTTTCTTTTCCTTTTCCACACATTTGAATTCACATGCAACAAAGTCACTATACAAAACATTATTTAAATTACGCAGACCCATTTCTGTCTCTTCCAATGTCACATCTATGGTATCATCATCTCTTTGAAACTCGACCATTACAAGACCACTCTCTTATGTAACATCATCTTCTTCTGCAACACCCCTCTCTACGAAAAATTATCTTTGGTCTACACATACACACTCTTGATTAGATTACGGTTCTCTATTGTTTTTTTAATTTGGGACAAAATATCCTTCACTTCATTATTTTCAATATAATCTTATCATGCAAAGCCTTATTTAGCATTCCCCTTCAACATGTTTACAACACCATGGTCTTCATAAAGAAAACCCTCGTTAGTTTCTGCAACAACATTCATCCTAATTTCATAATCAACATTCTTTGCAACGACATTTAGGGGGTTTGTCTTTTTTTCTTCTGTTGCTTCTGACTCTAATGCTTTCTCTTCCTTTTTACCTCTTATTTCTAAATTTCAAATGATAATCCTCCTCTAATACTCATATCTTCTCTATAATTATCTTCCTTTTATTGGAAAACTTCAATGCATATAGAAACGATATGAACTTTTCCAACTATTCACATCTTCTCTGCATTATCTTTGTTATATTGGACAATTTTAATGCATCCACAAATTCTATGAACGTTTATAGATACAAAACCATCTCTTATGACCATGCTACACAATTCTCTAATATTCTCTTTATTTTCAAAGTATAATTATAACTTACAAACTTACCTCTCAATTTACACTACAATAAATCACCCTTTTTGTAGCAGTTTTGGCTTGCGATAGTATCGCTAAAACTGTCTCTAAAAAAATTTTCAGGTCTTTCGAGGCATTTTTTAAACCCCCTCCCCCAAAAAACCATGAGAATTGGACTTTTGGGGGATGCTTTTCAAAAACCTCCCCCAAAATTCCAATTCTCATGAAGTTTTTTTTTGGGTGGGGAGGGATTAGAAAGAACCCCCCCTAAAGATATTTTTCAAGGTGCTTTTTTAAACCCCCCTCCCTCCCCAATAAAATCATGTGAATTGAAATTTTGGAGGATTAAAAAAATGCCTCCAAATGTTAAATTCTCATATATATATATATATATATATATATATATATATATATATATTTGGAGGGGGTTATAAAGATCGCCCCTAAATATTTTTTTCAAGGAATTTTTTGGAAAACCATGCCTAAAACACCTTAGAATTTAACTTTTGGAGGCGGTTTGTGAAGAACCTCCTCTAAATGTTAAATTCTCATGAGTTTTGGGGAAGGTTTTATAAATACCACCCCTTAATATATTTCTCAAGGTGCTTTTATGACCCCCCCCGCAAAAGTCAAAATAATTTTACTTTTGGAGGCGTTGTTTTAAAGATTTCCACCAAAAGTTCATTTCTCATGACTTTTTTTGGGGGAGAGCGGGTTAGAAAGACCACCCCTAAATATATTTTTCAAGGATTTTTTTTTTTAAAGCCCCCTAAAATTCTTGAGAATTTAACTTTTGGAGGTGGTGTTTTAACAATCATCTCTATAATTTAGTTTCTCATTACTTATGGAGAGGGGGTTTAGAAATGTCACCCCTAAATATATTTTTCAAGGTTTTTTTTTGTAAACCTTGATGGATTTTCATTTAAATGGACATGCATATATATGAAGTCTTCATATACAACTACGTAGGAGTTGGACATTAACTTTGCCTGAGAAACATGTTTCTCACAATCAAAGTTCACAATAAATGATTTTTACATGATGATGTTCAATATTTCATTCATGGTTCTTCAAATTAATTTGGTTAAGTTCTCATGTTGGATGATGTGGGATACCTCAAGGCCCTCCTTCCAACAAATCTAGTCACATCCACTTCAACACACATTATCTGGGAATACGATTAGATATTTTTTATAGTACCTTACAACTTGCATACATTAATGGCATCTTTCCTTGCTATTGACAATGGGAATAAATTAATGTCCTCTGATAGATTGAATCTACAAGTGACTCAACTAAAAGAAATATAATTTTATTTTATGTTTAGTTTTTGGATGTAACAACGTAGCTACCATTAAGAGGTGGATTGGTAGTTTTTCATCAAACTATTTGTAAGAGTGCGTCAATGGGAATCCGTTACATTTTTTTCCAACAAATCCTTAAAACTTATTATTTTTGGCATTCCCTAGATTCCAAAGCTACAAGAGCATCTTCCACAAAATAATCTAAGTTAATATGATTTGATATGCAATTATGAGCCCACTTAGATCATGTAATATATTCATATAAAAACCATGTTTAAGGACAATATTTCATCAAGATTTAGTTAATTCAAATCCAAAATTGACTACATACGACCAGTGTAAACCATGATACACTTGGGAACACCTTTCTAATGAATTCCTTGGTTTGGTTAAGAAATCCTTGTGGGCATTGTTGAGTTGTATGTTACTTTCATGGCATCCAAGAATGCATGCATATCTAAAAACCCAAGTGATCGTTATAATAGGATCTTTTATAACTATAGTCACTATGGCTACATTTTTTCATATGCATGAGTTGGGTAATATACACAATCATTATGGTCATATAATGGTCACAATAGTCACTATGGTGTCATTATGTCACTATATTCACTCTAGTTGGGAAATATACATAGTCACTATGGCCACTATTGATCCAGATTTATATGAGAATGAAATGAAAGCGCATAAATAAATTCACATACACATATATATTGCAAGAAACACAGAGATACAATAAAATCATATTATGTTAAAATGAATGAAACAGAACAAACTATAAAATATGATGGTGGTAGCTATACCCCTGAGAAGAGATGTGGTGGCTACACTCATTTGTTACAAAATGAATAGAAAATGATTCCAAGGGGGACTATTTATCATAAGTATGAGGTAAATAACCCTAAACATACAAAAATATAACCCTAGAAGATGAACCATCATAAAGTTTGTGGCCCCAAGGTGGTTAGTTGAACAATCAACTTCCCGGGGTCATAAATTTTGCATACGATCTCCATTTGGGGCACTCGATAGCCTGTTGGACCAATATCTAAAACATTTCATTGGGTGCCAATGTATTTCATCAGAAACCATTGGACCTTTGAATCGTCGAAAACTTCATTTAGTGCCTCAAAACTGCCCCAGAAGTTCAGGACCCAAATAACTGTAGAAATATTACTAGAAAATTGCCAAAATGGAAAACTGTTTTGAGCGAGTGAAATAGGTGGGTGGAAACCTATATCCACTTGTATTAGTCCTCCCCACTTAGGAAGAAACGGTATCCATTCCATTGATTTCCCCCACCAAATGGGGAAACTTCTATTGAACTTGACTCCTAATGAGCCACATGCCTTGGTGGAGTGGCTGCCCTACTTTGACAACACATTATAGTTGGATCTTCTGCTAGTGGGTTCCCTTAACATGCATGTCCATGAACCAATCAATGGTTTCTCGTTCCATGCATTCAGGATTAATATATGTAGGTTTCAACTACTCTTCCACCTCTGATGTGTCCAACAACAGTGGAAAATATGGGCGAAGGAGCTCCATTTAAATATTGGGTGTAGGCCAAGGCATAGTGGAATGCTTAATTCAAAGGAATTATCATCGAATACCTTGGTTATGGTGTACTTCCCATATCGATTTTGAAAAATATTATGATGGGGTCCTATGAGCCTCTCTTTCTGAAAATGAAACCAAACTTTATCACCCACTTGGAACTTATGTGGAACCCGATGTTGGTCATGTTGTTGCTTGTACTTGGTATTGGTTTTTTTCCAAAATGTCATGGACGTAGTGGTGGATGTGTTGGATTCGTTCAACAAATATGGTGGCCTTATCATCCTTAGTCTGAGCATGGGAAGATTCCTCCTATGTAGATGCAATGGGAAGAGCTGCATTAATTGGGCCTCAGGGTGGTTGGAACCCCAAGCACACTTAAAAAGGGCTATGGTTAGTGGAGCTATGAAGAGATCTGTTATATCTATAATGAAAATATGGAAAGCTCTCATCCCATGTGTAGGGATCTTTAGAATTGTACATTCTCGTAATATGCACAATCATCTAGTTGACTACCTATGTTTTTCATGTCGTCATTGATGGATACCAAGCTCAACAAGTCAACTTCAGGCGGAAGGAAGTCAACTTGATGAGCTTGGTATCAATAAATGAACATAGGATGGAACAAAAGGTGCTTAGCAACCTGTTGTCCCGATCTGAAATGATAGTCTGTGACAGCCCAAAATAAACCCAAATGTGCCCGAAGAAGAGCTTAGTAGTGGCTTCAGGGGAGATGCTCTTCTTGTAAGCTATCAGAATGGCCACCTTAGAGAAGCAATACATGATATGGAATAAGAAATTATATAGATCGAACACAGATAAGTAATGGAGGTAGAGAAAACAAGTCTTTATTACTCAAAACAAGTACAGAGATGTGTTAAAATTCCTTAGTTCCTCTATTTATCCATCTCTCCAGCCTATATATATCATTTACAAACAGTTACATAACGACCTATCGGTTCACTAACCGAATCAACATGTAGTGACCGACACGACGGTTCAACATGTTCTATGAAGTGATCAAACAAAGGACCTAGTTAGGAGGTTGGCCTAGGCTCCTCCAACATCTCCCCCACAAACAAAACCTTTCTTCATACCAAATAAATAGCGATATGCGAACTAAACTGGAGAAAACTGACAAAATTGAACATAATTGAGTAATGAGAAAAGTTTGTCGTTACTACTGGGACTCACTGGTGCTTGTAGGAAATTGTTGTTGGACACAGGTTTTGACAATGGCTTCTGCAGATATTTACAGGTGATGTTGAAAATATTCCCACTCATGGAGTGCATACTGAATATTGATAGTAAGGGTAGAAAGGATATACCACTAGTACAAAATGAGAAATTAGTGACTAAAAAAATGACTAAAAATCGCACATAAACGACTATTTTTGAGTCGGCGACTAATAGTAGCTAATTTCCACTATCTTATAGCTCGACTAACTTAGTCGTATTTATTTTATTCATTAATAGTTGTCTTATTTAGTCATATATTTGGTCATTGATTTAGTCACTGATTTAGTCATTAATTTCACCAAACAGTGACTAAATCAATTATCAAATATATGACTAAATAAGGCAACTATTAATGACTAGAATAAATATGACTAAGTTAGTTGAGCTATAAGGTAGTGGAAATTAACTACTAATAGCCGTTTATATGCGAAGTTTAGTCTTTTTTAGTCACAAATTTATCATTTGTGGTAGTCATTTATGTATATTTAGTAGTTTCATAATCATTATATAAATGACTAATCTAGTAGTTTCATATTATATAATTCTCTTTCATTATTAATCAATATAAATGACTATTTTAGTTGTTTATTCATTTTATTTGTGTTCATTATTAATCAATACAAATGAAAATGATATTGTGACTAAATTAAAAGAATGTCATACAATATTTATGCTCATCAATATGAATACAAATGTGAATCATGCAAATTTGTATTAGTTAATTACAACACTAAATAATCAAGTGCAAACATATAATTTCAACCATGTAAATTGTAATATATGAAATGTTAAGTATTACAATATATATAAGTTCCCAACTAAATATCCATTAATGGACTAATACTAGTCCATGAAAAAAATGGTCTCCATACTTTACCACGGGAAACCCTCATGGGGTAGAAAAATCAACAAAGCTTTCCTCAATATAGATAATCAACCCAATACAAGATCATGTAGTTCTCAACAAGAGCTCCTTCTCCTCCTATGAAGACCTCTCTCTCTCCTATGCGCCAATCACAAGTGAGTGAATGAATGGAATAAATGAGGAACACACCTCCTCTATTTATACTTGTGTTCTAACTGACTTTTCACCCTAATGGTGCCGAACTCTCCTAAGAGAGTCTAATAAACCCTAAATAGCTAACCTAGGGCCGAACTCACATGGGAGATCTAATAACCCTAGTTACCACACTCTCTCAGAGGAATAAACATCTTCGGATATACAATAGGGTCTCCTTGGAGGAATGGAACATCTCCAGAATAATAAAGTACAAATATAATATTCTTAGAAGTTACAATATTTCAACACTCCCCCTTAACAAGAAGGATATTATAACAACATCTGTAGGAGCAAGGAGTCATCAACTGCATGATACATGATACATCTATAAATCATTGGAAGCTTTCTTTATACATGATCATCAGTAACTCATTCAGTTACTGGAACATAGTCAATACTGGAACATCATCATCGTTAGTATTGAGTCTTCATCTTCTGCAGCACTCGATCAACTACAGCATCATTATAATTTGGATCTACTGATCAACATCATCGTCATCTAGATCATCGCGATCAACATCATCGTCATCTAGATCATCATGATCAACAACATTGTCATCATCACGATCAACAACATCGTCATCTAGACCATCATGATCAACAACATCGTCATCTAGACCATCACGATCAGCAGCATCATCATCTATACCATCACGATCAGCAACATCGTCATCTAGACCATCACGATTAGTAACATCATCATCAATACACATGATCCAATTACGGGATGGTCAATCCCTCTCAATTTAGGACATAAGTCCAAGGATGATGCAATCCTACCACATACATTTTGAACCAAGGGTTCCGGGATGATGCAATCCCCTCACTTACATTTTGAACTAGTGGTTCCAGGATGATGCAATCCCCATCACATACATTTTGAACTAGTGGTTCCGGGACGATGCAATCCCCATCAAGTTCATTTTGAACTAGTGGTTCCGGGATGATGCAATCCCCATCATGTACATTTTGAACTAGTGGTTCCGGGATGATGCAGTCCCCATCACGTACATTTTGAACTAATGGTTCTGGGATGATGCAATCCCTATCATGTAAATTTTGAACTAGTGGTTCCATGATGATGCAATACCCATCACGTACATTTTGAACTA
Source organism: Larix kaempferi (assembly GCA_027924585.1). NCBI lineage: Eukaryota > Viridiplantae > Streptophyta > Pinopsida > Pinales > Pinaceae > Larix > Larix kaempferi. The sequence continues at coordinate 5,792,552 of BSBM01001312.1, read as the reverse complement.
GTGGTTCTAGGATGATGCGACCCCATCACGTACATTTTGAACTAGTGGTTTCGGGATGATGCAATCCCCATCACGTACATTTTGAACTAGTGGTTCTGAGATGATGCAATCTCCATCACGTACATTTTGAACCAAGCGTTCAGGGACGATGCAGTCCTATCACGTCCACTAGGGACCATACAATGACCTCATCGTCAGAATAGGTAGCCTCATCATCGATACATGTATCCACATCAATACAAGTATCCTCATTATTCACCTTACCATCAATATAGGCAATCTCATCATCAATACAGGTATCCTCATCGATACCAGTATCCAAATATCATCATCGACCATATCACTCCCTCTTTCAAGGAGGGTCCTTCTGAACAACACCAAGCTTGTCTTGGAGATACTCCAACTTTACTCGAGACAGAGGTTTGGTCAATATATCAGCAACTTGTTCGTTAGTGACCACATACTTGAGCTTGATAGCTCCTTTCTGCACCATATCTTGTATATAGAAATATCGGATCTCTATGTATTTTGACTTATCATGCAATACTGGATTCTTTGTCATCTTGATACAACTCTGTTTGTCACACAGGATCACAGTGGGGTCCATCTCTAAGTCAAACAATCCTGATAACAACTTTCGGAGCCATACTGCTTCACAACTAGCAGAGAAAGCAACTATATATTCCGCTTCAGCTGTGTTGAGAGCCACACTAGACTGCTTCTTGCTAAACCACGAGATCATGGTAGATCCTAGACAATAACATCCACCCGATGTACTCTTCCTGTCTGATACACTTCCTACCCAATTAGCATCTATGTAGCCACACAATTTGAAGTCATGATCTCCACGATAACATAGACCAAAACCTATTGTAACCTTTAGGTACCTCATCACTTGCTTTGCAGCTATCAGGTGAACTCGTCTAGGTACCACTAGATACTAACTCAAGGTGTTCACCACAAAGCATATATCTGGTCTAGTATTCGTCAGATACATTAATGACCCAATAATCTATCTGTATAGAATCACATGCACTAACTCTGAAGAGTCATCAGCTAACAACTTCAAGTTGGAATCCATGGGAGTGGCCATGGCTTTGCATTCCAACATATCGAATCTTTTCAAGATTTCCATAGCATACTTACCCTGGTTGAGAAAGATTCCTTCTGGGCCTTGCCATACTTCCAGACCTAGGAAGTAGTGCATCAATCCAAGATCTTTCATCTCAAATTCTGAAGAGAGCTTCTTCTTGCACTTGATAATCTGTTTCTTATTTCCAGTTAGAAATAGATCATCCACATATAGCAACAATATGACAAGTTCATTATCCATAAACTTGAGATAAATATTAGGATTAGCTTTACTTTTGGTAAAGCCCAAGCTTGTCAAGAAACTGTCAATTCTTCCATACCAAGCTCTGGGAGCTTGATTCAACCCATACAAAGCCTTCTTTAGTTTGCACACATGGGTTCTTCCATATTCCAGCTCAAATCCTTGTGGTTGTTCTATGCACACTTCTTCCTCAATCACACCATTCAAGAAAGTTGTCTTTACATCCATCTGGTGTAATTTCCACTTCATCATGGATGCAAGTGCCATGATGGTTCTAATGGAAGTGTAACTTGCAACTAGTGCAAATGTATCCTCATAGTCAATTCCCTCTTTCTGAGAGAATCCTCTGGCCACAAACCTTGCCTTATATTTTTCAATGCTACCATCCACGGCATGATTTATTTTGTATATCCATTTGGAGGATACCAAACTTTTGTCTTTTGGTTCGGGAACTATATCCCAAACATCATTCTTCATTATTGACTGGTACTCCTCAGTCATTTCCTCTACGCACTCTTTCTTATGAGATGCTTCTTCATAACTAGTGGGTTCTTGATCTACCAGATCACACATCAAAGCCATGTAGTTGGAAAATGACTTTGGTTTCTTGCTCACTCTGGTGGAGGCTTCGGGAGCTCCATACTTTTCTGCTCCTAGTATAATATCTCTTTCCCATGCTGGTCTTCTCTTTCTTCCGATGTTTTTGATAGGGGGTTCTTGTGGTTCTAACATGTCACGGTCTTCAGGTGTTACATTTTCAGGGTTGGGTACATCCTCTGCAGTTCTGTAGGGTGCATCTTCTTCATAAAATTATTCATACTAGCACTTCATGGATCTCTTGAGAGTTGCTTCTTCATCAAATGTCACATCCTTACTTATTTCCATATGATGGAAACCTGGGATGTAAATTCTGAATGCTTTGGATGCTTCATAATATCCAACAAATATTCTCTTCTTTCCAGAAGGATCCAGCTTCGCCCTCTTTTCTTTTGGAATGTGAATGTATACTGGGCATCCAAATATCTTGAGGTGACTTACCTCAGGTCTCTTTCCTGTGAACACTTCTTCTGGGGTTTTGAAATCAAGAGCACTATGAGATAGTCTATTATGCACATAGACTGATGTCCTAGCTGCTTAAGCCCATAGATACATAGGTAAGTCCTGATCATGTATCATTGTCTTTACTGCTTCCATAATGGTTCTATTCTTTCTTTCTGCAACACCATTTTGTTGCGGATTGTAGGGAGTGGTTAGTTCCCTCTTAATTCCAGCTTCTTTATAAAATTCTTCGAAATCCTTTGAAGTATATTCTCTGCCATTATCTGTCTTGAGGATTTTGATCTTCTTTTATGAATGACTTTCAATCAAGGATTTTAACTCCTTGAATTTCCCAAAAACTTCAATCTTTCCTTTTAGGAAGTATATCCAAGTCTTTCTTGCATAGTCATCAATAAATGTAAGGTAGTATTCATATCCACTCAAGGATGTGGAGGGAATTGGTCCACATACATCTGAATGAATCAATTCCAAGGTACTCTTAGTCTTTGTTTCACTCTTTGGAAATGGGTTCTTGATATTATTCTCTTTTTCACATCCTTTGCATGTGCCATCATGATCAATCTTTAAGTCTGGTAGTCCTATAACTACCTTGCTCACATGAGGTAGTGCTTTGTAGTTAATGTGATCAAGCCTCCTATGCCATAGCTCATTTGGGCTAGTGGCTTCATGTACAAGGGAAGCTTCTGGATGTCCCTTGAGTTTGTATAGACCTCCTTCTGCTTCACCAATAACAATTACATCCTCAATTGATTTTCCTTTGGGCCACACGAGTACTTTCCCATCTATGAATGCAACCCTATAGCCTTTCTTATCTAAAGATGAGATAGAGAGTAAGCTCTTCTTCAAACCTGGTACATATAAGATCTCCTTCATCTTCAATGGTGTTCCAGAATCAAGTTTGTAACTTGCTTCACCAACTCCCTTGATGGGATATTGATAGTCATCTCCTAGGGATACCTTCTTGTTAAATTTTGAGCATTAATTCACAATACTCTAGGATCTTTACTAAGAGAATAACATATACAGTATATCAATGCATGACAATCACAATAAGCATGACAAGCATCACAAGAATCAAAAGCATGAGAGACAAGAGACATAGAGTTTCCGTGGGGAAAACCCTAAGGTGAAAAACCCCACAACTTCCTCAGAGATAGAGAGAGCAATGGCTCAACCAAAGTACAACAAAAATACATTGAGATAGTCTCCTAGTAGCAGATGATCCTCCTCCTCACTAGTGCGCCACTTTCTGAGTGAGAGTGAGATACTTTTCTGAGTGATCTAAATAGAGATCACCTGATCTCTATTTATACTAATCTGTTTTCCCAGTGACCTTATGGGGCCGACTTGTCTAGCTAGGTACATCCACATTATAATATATATATTTCAGGGCCGACCCCACACATGGTGGTCTAATAACCCATCGGTAAGTACACACACTTGCGACACTTTTCAATCCACATGACGACACTTCCTTATAGAGGAATAACACATCTCTTATAAGGGTACAATAAATATATATTAAATACACAGATGAAATACATTCCGAAGTTACATATACATCAACACTCCCTCTTAACTAGGAAGGTATTTCTCGACACAGATCTGCTAGACAAGTCTTCTTCTCGGGATCATCGTCATCGATGCATCCTGATCATCATCGTCACTGCTGCTGCTATCTCAACCAATCTCTAACTCTACTCGTCATAGGAAGTTCTACAGAGCTAGTCCTTTTTCATACTGGATGTAGGCCCACCACCTGCAGGTCTTCATCATCACTGGCCATACTGTGGAAATCTCAGGACTTATTACGTGCGTCACAAAACCTTAAAATAGTCTCTTGACTAGCAAGAACCCTAAAGAGCATCTGAGGCCTTTTTCATCCTGTCCAGATCTCCAGGACTTATTACATGTGACCCCACCACAAAACCTCGAAAGAGAATCCCAGGACTGATTACGAGCGCACAGCTCAACCTATCAGATCTCCCAGGGCACAAATTACATGTGGTCATGGCAAAACCTTGAAAGAGCATCCCAGGACTGATTACAAGCAGACGGCTCAACCTATCAGATCTCCCAGGGCACAAATTACATGCCTTAGGACAAAACCTCGAAAGAGCATCTGCTAGATATCCCAGGGCACAAATTACATGCCATAGAAAAAACCTCGAAAGACTATCTGCAGATCTCCCAGGGCACAAATTATATGTCCTCCCAAGCAAAACCTCTAAAGAGCATTTGCCAGATGTCCCAGGGTACGAATTACATGCCATAGGAAAAACCTTGAAATACCATATGCAAATCTCCCAGGGCACAAATTACATGCTTATCTGCACAACCTGTTCCACGGCCACAGAGTATCAACCTGATACTCACCATACATCATCCTGATGTACACATGATCATCTTGATCATCATCACTGCAACATCCTGCTGCATGTCATCTGGAGCAACATCCTGAAGCTCGTCATCCATGATCATCCTGATCATACAATGCATCTACCTGATGCATACCAAGTATCTACCTGATACATATCATCATACATGATCCACCTGATCATACAGTGTATCCACTTGATACAAATACAAATACATGATACATATCATCATACATGATCCACTTGATCATAGAATGTATCCTCCTGATACATATACAGATACATGGTCCAAGCATCCAACATGATGCGTACATACATATAAATGATCCAACTGATCATATCCAGCATCCAATGGGTTCTCATGTGTTTCGACCTGTCATGAAACACTGGGTTCTCGGATAGCTTCACACAACTCTGGTTATCACAGAAGATACCAGTAGCATCCAACAGGAGATCAAATAACTCAGACAGTAGCTTCCGTAGCCATACTGCCTCACAACTAGATGAACAGGCTGCAACATACTCTACCTCAGCTGTACTCAGTGCTACGCAGGACTGCTTCCTGCTAAACCAAGAGAGCACACCTGATCCCATACTGAAGCAGCACCCAGATGTGCTCTTCCTATCTGCAGCACTGCTAGCCCAATCTGATTCAACATAACCCTGCAGGTTAAACTTTTGATTCGCCTCATACTTGGGCCCATAATCCACTATACCCTCCAGGTACCTCAGAACATGCTTTGCAACAACCTGATGAACACTCCTCAGATCTGTCAGGAACTGACTCAATGTGTTCATGGCAAACCAAATATCTGGTCTCATGTTCGTCAGGTACATCAAGGACCCAATCATCTGACGATACATAGAGACATCAACTGGCTCAGATGAAGCATCACATAGAAGCTTCAGATTCGATGCCATAGGTGTGGCCATGGCCTTGCAATCCATCATCCTGAATCTCTTCAGGATATCTACTGTGTACTTCCCTTGACCAAGAAAGATCCCACCTGCATTCTGCCACACCTCCATGCCTAGAAAATAATGCATCATTCCTAAATCTTTCATATCGAATTCAGCGGCAAGCTTCCTATTCGTATCTGCAATCAGTCTGTCATCTCCTGTTACAAATAAGTCATCCACATACAGGAGTAGAATCACAGGATTCCCTTCCTCAATGTTGTAGTAGAGGTTGGAATCTGCTTTACTCTTGGTAAAGCCCAAACTAGATAGGAAACTGTCCATACTACCATACCAGGTTCTGGGAGCTTGTTTCAAGCCATACAAGGATTTCTTCAATCTGCACACATATGACTCCCTGTCATGTATTTCAAAACCGAGTGGCTGCTCCACATATACTTCCTCTTCAACTACACCATTCAAGAAAGCAGTCTTGACATCCATCTGGTGTATTTTCCATTTCATTGCTGCATCCAGGGAAAGTACTGTTCTGATGGAAGTATACCTGGCTACAGGTGCAAAAGTTTCTTCATAATCTATTCCCTCTTTCTGAGAGAAGCCACGAGCTACGAATCTTGCCTTGTATTTATTTACACTGCCATCTGCAGCATGCTTGATTTTGTAGATCCATTTGGAAGTCACAACAGACTTCTCTTTAGGTCTTGGGACAACATCCCAAACATCATTCTTCATTATTGATTGGTATTCCTCAACCATAGCATCCTTCCATTCTTTCTTTTCCGCTGTTTCTTCATAACTGGAAGGATCTTTGTTCATAATGTCACAAAGTAAAGCAACATAGTTGGTATGTGATCTGGTTCTCTTCTTTGCTCTGTGTTCTTCTTCTGGAATGCCAAATCTTTCTGCATCTTGAATCAGCTCTCTAGCCCATGTAGGTTTCCTCTTGTGAGAGTTATCCTCACGGGGTGTATCTACAGGTTCTTACGGATCTTCAAACTCACGAACAACTTCTGGAACTGCTTCAGTCATGGTAGTGTCTTGAAATCTAGTTTCCTTAGGTTCTTCATAAACTTTGATAGGTGCCTTCCTTGATTTGATGAATGCTGAGTTTTCATCAAATGTTACATCCCTGCTAACATCAATCTTCTTGAACCCTGGAAAGTATATTCTGTAATCCTTCGAGCTTTCACTGTAACCCACAAAGATACCATTATTTCCTAAAGGATCTAGTTTAGTCCTCTTTTCCTTTGGAACATGAGTGTATACTGGACAACCAAATATTCTGAGATGACTGACTTCAGGTTTCTTACCACAAAAGACCTCTTCTGGTGTCTTGTTGTCCAATATCTTGTGGGGTGTTCTGTTTTGCACATATACAGCTGTTCTAGCTGCTTTTGCCCATAGATGCATATGCAGATCCTGGTCATGCAGCATTTCCCTTGCTTCTTCCATGATAGTTCTGTTCTTCCTTTCTACAACTCCATTCTGTTCAGGATTATAAGGAGCAGTCAACTCCCTCTTAATCCCTGAATCACTACAAAGCTTCTTGAAGTCACCTGAGGTGAATTCTCCACCATTGTCGGATCTGAATGTTTTGATCTTCTTGTCAGTTTGATTCTCCATCAAGGTTTTGAATTCCTTGAATTTATCAAACACCTCATCTTTGTTCTTCAAGAAGTATACCCAAGTCTTCCTGGAGAAGTCATCAATAAATGAGACATAGTAAACATACCCACTCAGAGAATTGAATGACATAGGACCACATACATCTGAGTGGATGATTTCCAGGATGTCTTTTGCCTTGCTTTCACTGCTTGGGAAAGCCTTCTTAATGTTCTTACCTTTTGCACATCCTTTGCAAACACCTTCATGTTTGGTCTTGATTTCAGGAAGACCCTCTACAGCCTTGCTTGCAATTGGAAGTGCTCTATAGTGCATATGAGCAAGTCTTCTATGCCAAAGTTCACTTGGCTCCATGGATTCATGTACCATGGCATGTTCAGGTTGTCCCTTCAATTGATACAAACCTCCCTCTTGCTCTCCAATCACTACTGCATCATCTATGTTCTTTCCCTTTGGTCACATTAGGACTTGGCCATCCACAAATGCAACCCTCATACCTTTTGCATCCAATGTAGAGATGGAGAGTAAGTTCTTCTTGAGCCCAGGTACATAAAGGACTTTTTTCATCTTCAAAGATTTTCCACAATCTAGGTTGTATGAGGCTTCACCACTTCCTTTGATTGGGTATTGATAATCATCCCCAAGTTTCACCTTATGGGGTGATTCATGTTCAGATAGATTCACAAAAGATCCCTTAAACCCAGTCATGTGTTTGGAATCCCCACTATCAATCAACCAATCATTACAACCATGGGAGATAGTACATGTGAGAGCAGAAATTAGAACATATTCTTCTTCACTTGATGAGTCATCATCACTATCACTTTCTTCCCTAGCCTTCTTCTTTGGGGGTTCATCATCTTCGGCAACATGAGCATGATATCTTCTTTTGTTATTCTTCTTTTTCTTATTGAAGTTGTTGTTGTTGTCTTTCTTCTTCTTGGGACAATCTGAAGCAAAGTGTCCCTTCTCATTGCAATTGAAGCATCTGAGATCTTTCTTATCTTTATGATAATGGCGGTGTGAGGATCTTCTATTATGAGATGATTCCTTCTTGGACTTGCCTTTCCTGGCATGTGCTGTGAGAGCTTGATCTTCATTTCCCATCTTTTCTTCTCGGGCCACAAGCCTAGCTTCTTCTTGAGAGCATTCTTCCCGCAATCTGTTGAAGGAGATCAACTTCTTCCTTGCACAAATTCCTTGAATAAAGGAATCCCATGACCTGGGTAGGCCATTTAGAGTAGTAATCACCACTTCACCATTCTCCACCATTTCCTCCACTACTTCTAGTTGTTCCTTGATCTGGGAGACCCTTGAAAAATAAGATTGAATGGTTTCTCCATTCTGAAACTTTACTCCTTTCAATTGGTTCCGCAGGGTCATCTTCTGATTTATGTTCTTCCCTTCAAATAGCTTGGTCAAAGAGTCAAACATCTCCTTGGGTGTCTTTAGAGAAGACGCATGGGGTATGAGATGGTCTTTAATGGAATCAACAATGATTCTCTTTGCCTTGACCAAGTTCTTCTTATGCAATACCTTGGCCTCTTCATCCGCTGGGATAGGGATGTCTTCTTTTACATATGAGTCCAACTCATTCTCTTCCAGGATTAACCCAATCCTATACTTCCAAGCTCGGAAGTTATCATCCCCTCAAGTTTATCCTCAAGCTTGGTGTGGTGAGACAACTTAAAGAGTACTTCAAATGGAAATAGAAAAGATTTAGGTCTTACCACTTGAAATGCTGAAAACTGGATCTGGTCCTGGATTAGGGTTTGTCGGAAAAACCCCTTCATATTTGTCCTTTTGTCCTCCCCGGTTCACTAGGGAGAGCCCTGAATTAGGGTTTGAGTTTCCCGGAGATCTATCCAACCAAAAATCTTGATCCAAGGCTCTAAACTTCGATTTTTGCAAGGAGCTTCCAGATATGTCTTCAGATTTCAGAAATTCCTATTTTTGTGGAAACCCTAATTTTTAGGGCCAAATCTAAAAATGCTCGGAATTGAATTTTGATTGGACAAATAGATGCGCCTTGATGAGTAGAGTCAATCTACTATACTGCTTTTCCAAAATCTGTGGAGGGAAACCCAATAAACAAGAAACTCAAGTTTCCGTCACTTCAAAATGTCTTGTTCTCAGGTTAGCTCTGATACCATGTTAAATTTTGAGCATTAATTCATAATACTCTAGGATCTTTACTGAGAGAATAACATATACAGTATATCAATGCATGATAATCACAATAAGCATGACAAGCATCATAAGAATCAAAAGCATGAGAGACAAGAGACACTGAGTTTTCATGGGGAAAACCCTAAGGTGAAAAACCCCACAACTTCCTCAGAGATAGAGAGAGCAATGGCTCAACCAAAGTACAACAAAAATACATTGAGATAGTCTCCTAGTAGCAGATGATCCTCCTCCTCACTAGTGCACCACTTTCTGAGTGAGAGTGAGATACTTTTCTGAGTGATCTAAATAGAGATCACCTGATCTCTATTTATACTAATCTATTTTCCCAGTGACCTTATGGGGCCGACTTGTCTAGCTAGGTACATCCACAGTATAATATATATATTTCAGGGCCGACCCCACACATGGTGGTCTAATAACCCATCGACAAGTACACACACTTGCGACACTTGTCAATCCACATGACGACACTTCCATATAGAGGAATAACACATCTCTTATAAGGGTACAATAAATATATATAAAATACACAGATGAAATACATTCCGAAGTTACATATACATCAACACTTCTGTGGAGAGGTCTTCTCTTCAAGTTTTGAGAGAGTTTTCTTTTGACCTGTCATGTGCTTTGAATTACCACTTTCAATAAGCCATGTATCTTCTCCAGGTGTAACAGACCCACAAAGTGCAGAGAATAGAACATACTCTTCTGCATGTTCTTCTTCTATTTTAGCTCTTTTCTTTTGAGGTCTTTACTCCTCTTCTTCTTCACTATCATCTTCTGCTAGATGTGCTTGATGTCTTTTATGATGGAAACTCTTCTTTTTCTTTGAGGGACACTCCGTAGCAATATGTCCTATTTTGTGAGAATTGAAACATTGGAATGATGAGAAATCTCTTCCTGAATCAACTCCTCTTTTCTTTTGAAACCTTTGTGGAGTTTGAGACTCCTTGTGGCTTCCTTTCTTAAAGTTGGGTTGGCTTCTTCTTCTTTTGGTATGGGTGGCTAGTGCTTGATCATCTTCTTTGAGCAAGGTTTCTCTATTGGCTACCTGTTGACAGACAATCCACTCGACTGGAGGCGAGCCAGATCTCCCTAGCTCAATGCGAGTCTTGAACAAATAAAACAGACTACAAATGTGTTTCCTAGATCTACTTAAGCATCAAGTGCTATATTTCTTACCTCTTTGATTCGCTATCATTTCTCCTGCTATGTTGCTCCACGTCCCACGGTCGTTAGATCCAAGCTGGAAGACCTGTCAAGACACAGAAAAGAGAAATGAGTAAAGAGCATCTATACAATAAGAGATCTATGTAAACACTTAAGCAGGTAAACAACACAACATCATCATACATTAGAGACAATATTGGTGGAAAGCATTTGTATTATTGCAAATAGAGGAGTACATGATAGAGATATAGAGCTACAACCAATGACTTAACGTAGCAGCCCTTCTCCACACAAGCCAATTTCCAAGCCCTTCCAAGGAATCATGAGAGTCTCCAAGAGGTGAGTGAAAGTGTCCAAGAGAGATTCCACCAGCATGTAGATACCATAGTCTTCCTCCCTTTGGTATGGGAGTGAGCCTCACATATATAGGACTAAGTGGATGAGGTTATGGATAGGATAGGATGAGCGATGGTAGGAGAGAGATAGGGGATCTTCCCAATAGGTTAGAGGTTGAGTACCAGCTCTCCAAGAGATCAGGGATAAGCCCCCAAATGGGAAACCTTTGAGAAAGATCTCGAAATGGGTATTTTTTCCCATTAATAGACCTCGTCGCACCTTGCTATGGAGCAACCTGCGACGTCGCATGTTGCTAGTGTGCAACCTGCGACGACCTCTCAAAAGGTTGTACCAACTGAGTACAAATGCTCTCAAATGAATATTTGGTCCAGATGACTTCAGGGATGTATACACAATGGTCAAGATGACGACATTATCACAACAATCATGATGACAACACTTGGTCATAATGACGGTACTTGCAACGGTCATGATGACGACACTAGGTCATGATGATGACATTTGCAACACTTGTGACACTTGCACAAGGGTGACGACATTTTTGTGTAACAGAATGCCCCCCAAATCATGAAGCTAATAGAATGAGACAGGTGAAATGCTTTGACAGAAAAATTGGCAGAAGGCTTGTCGGATGAAGGATGCTGTTGCAGTACAACTGACTCTGAACTAACAATCTCAAATGTAGTACAACATGGCTTCCGACCGATACATTGCAGATACATGGTATTAATGACCAACTGAACACAATCATGGCTACTAGACACAAGCGTATATCCATGATGAGATGATAACACAGCCATGACCAATACAAAAGTGGATCCATGTAATAAGACTCAATACAAACTCCATCGCAACCTGGGTAAAACATGACTCCCCAGGGTCTTCAAGCTGAACCCGCAATAATACGAATCTATCCATGTGATTACAAATGTCTTGATGTCGAACATGGTAGAAACCACTTGATTACCAGTCATTGATGTAAACCGTTAACAAGTGCGAGGGAGATCACCATTAATGTCAATGATTCCCAAGGTATCACAGTACATATCATCGAACGTGAATAAATGAGTTGACATCGAACGCAAGATGAAATCTTTCAATCAAGAGTCAATGATGTAAACTCATGATGAAAGCGAGGTAACCTGCTATTAAGGCATGCAGGGCCAAGGTACTTGACTGGTTTCTAGATTCAATCCTTGGATAATGAGTTGAAGTCGACAAGGATGAACCCGTCGAAGGAGGGCCATAATGAATCTCCCATCAATCGACATGACACACAACAAAATATGTGTAGAGTGGATCGGATGGTACAATAACATGTGAGATTGACTCAAAGTAACAATGGCATGACGACGTGTGTACTGACTGTAGATGATAAATAGTGGACGTGTTCTTGAACATGGGCATGGCATGACTTGGCAGTATTGACATGATGAGAATGATACCAATCCCTAATGCAATTGATGGTGGAAGCATTCTTTGGCTGATCCAAAGGAGTAACTCGACTCATGGAATTGACAAGACTTGAGGACAAACAGATTATCCAAGTACTGAATGCAAATGCAAACGAGTTCCATGTTCAAGAACGACTATATACTGCCACTAAGGTATGTAACACAAACACTTTCCTTTTTCCCCATCATGAATGATGAGTGCCTCATGTGTTTTTTACGAGCTTGATGAGGATAACCAGATGCTTAGTATAGCTCATCTCATAGATGAGTCCAATCCCAAACATTTTACGAACCTAGGAAAGGAGGGGTTCGTCCCATAATGGGCCCTTCAATGTTTAAAATTTAACGAGTCCAGAGAAGGAAAACTCGACGTCATTTCATGTTTAGAGAGTCTGAAAATAACTAAAGGAGACTCCAATGGTCCTTTTTCATAAAGTTAGCCTCATCGCCTGAAAAAGTGTAAAACAACGTTGGAGAGGAATCTTCCAGCCATGGTTGGGTGGAGTATTCCTTTTTCGTAAATAGTACTTCCTGGTCCGAAAAAGGGGTAAACTATCACCAGAAAGACGATCATTCAAATGCTTTTACAAGCGTGAAAGCATCAAGTTCGCTTGGCAATCTTTTCCTATTTAGGGAGTCTGAAAAGAGCTTAAAAGGAATCCATAAACAACTTTGTCATGGTTGATGACCGAGTATGACAAAGGAAGAAGTAAACTTGGCACGGTTCCTTTTCGGTAAATAGTCTAGCGAGGCCGGATAAAGTGATAAACCTATACTCGTTAGACACACCTTTTTAACTCAAATTTTTAACGAGTACAAGAATGGTATCAAAAGCACTCGAAATCTTTTTCATGTTTGGACCAGATCACGAAAAAGTAAAAACTAAGCTCGAACCACTTTTCATGTTTTAACCAGAGCACGAAAAAGTGAAAAAGTAAGCTCAACACCATCTTACTGTTTTTAACAAGCTCGAAGATAGGTTGGAAGAATGCTCATGATGTCTGCTTCATTTTTTAACGATCTTGTAACAGAAAATGAACTATGCTTAGGATAATTTTCATGGTTTAATGAGCTCGAAACCTAAAAAAGGAAAGTATGCTCGAAAATGTTCCCAATGGTGGATTTCTTCTCGTCATGAAATCCAAAGGTTGGTGCATGCCTCCAGCATGATTGCTAGAAGTAAGTCACTTAGCTTCAACGTGGTGTGGAGAGGCGATTGAATTGACTTCAACGTAACTTCAAGAGGTTGTAGACATGCCCCCCAAGCTTCATTTCATTCACCTAAGGCATAGGCAGATGAAAAGAAGGTTCAGGTACTAAGTCTATGAGGAGACTCGACTCAAAGGGAAAGGAGTTGTTTCATTTTTTAATGAGCTTGACACAAGATTGGAACTCTACTCACGGTTAAGGCCCATTGATAGGTTCCTTCCCAACATGATTCCTAGAGGTTGGTAAATGCCCCTAGCATGATTGCTAGCGGCTTAACATGGTAGTGTTCCCTCAACATGATGCCTAGAGGTTGGTAAATGTCCCTAGCATGATTGCTAGCGGCTTAACATGGTAGTGTTCCCTCAACATGACTACTAACGGTACGACATGTGGCATGCCCCCAAGCTTCATTTCATCAAAAAATGCTACCTGCTAACCCAACTACCAACCTAGATACTAATATGAAAATGTTTGCCAAGGGGGGGGAAATGAGAATAAAATGAAATGAAGGTTCAAATTCTAACTCTAGCGAGAGACTCGAACCGATGGGAGGGAGATCTATTTCATTTTTACACAAGCTTGAAATAGACAATAACTATGCTTGAGGAGGCCCATCTTATTTTTTAATGAGCTTGAAATGGAATAAAACTATGCTTGAGGGGGCCCATCTTATTTTTTAACGAGCTTGAAATGGAATAAAACTATGCTCGGGGGGGCCCATCTTATTTTTTAATGAGCTTGAAATGGAATAAAACTATGCTCGAGGGGGCCCATCTTATTTTTTAAGGAGATTGAAATGGAATAAAACTATGCTCCGGTAGATTGGTTTCATTTTTATGCAAGCTTGAAACCAAAGGTAAACTATGCTAGGGTGGTTGGTTTCATTTTTTAGCGAGCTTGAAACATAACATAAATCGTGCTCGTAAGAACCTATTTCATTTTTTAACAAGCTTGACATAGAACGGGAACTATGCTCATGTGAAATGGTTTCATTTTTATGCAAGCTTGAAATCAAAGAGAAACTTTGCTTGAAGGTTGGTTTCATTTTTTAACGAGCTTGAAACAGAACATAAACTATGTTCGTACCCCCCATCCTCAGGGGGAAGAAACCACCAAAATATGTGGAACATTCAGGGAATCCTGATGACTAGGAGTCATATGATGAGTGGGTGTCATGAAGGAAAGTTGATCAATGGTCACAATATTCCCATCATAGGGAAAATACATCACTCGAAAGAGTGTGGACACGACGGATTTCATAGCATAGACATAATCACGTCCAAGGAGTAGATTGAAATCTAAAGGACCTTAGACAACCATGACATCAACATAAACAGTTTTACCTCTCAACGTGATAGGTAATTGCGGGAGAATCCGTAAAGGTCCGGTAGGCCTTCTATTAAAAGCAAAAACCTGGTTAGTGACTTGCACAAGCTGAGGAGAACCTATAGGTTGCCATGCGGTTGAGGATAAAATACTGACAGAAGCTCCCTCATCAACTATCATACGAAAGATTTCTTTATCAGAAACTCCTACAGATATTTGAAAAGGAATACTCAAAAGAAGACGAGATTTTGTTAGACCATTCCAATCAAAGGAAATGACCTCAGTACTTGGAGGGGGTCCTGTAGAAATGGATAGGGTTTCCCCTTGCCTAGGACATTTTGAACTGACTAGGAAAACATCAACGATTTCCAATTCACTCTCACTTGGAAGATAAGAATGAGATGAAGATTGTGTCATGGTGACTGCTTCAGTCTAGACTTTCTCCAATGAAAGAGCGGGATTGAGTGGAGATGAGATCGACTCAATCACTTCACTCTCCGAAGGAAGAGTGGGATCAATTGCAGATGAAACTGAATTGACCACTTGGTCAACCAGTGGGGGGTTGAGGGACAACTTACTATCGCTTGTTGGAAGCACTTGTTGAGAACTAGTAATATCTTCCAACCACTGTGAAGCTTCATCCATGCTTGGACAAAGGAAAGTATGGTGCATACCCTTGCATATCAAGCAGGGGTACAGGACTTTACTCTTTCGACCCTTCACCAACGGGTCACTAGTCGAGGGAGTGTCATCAACATGATGGTCATAGGTTGACGATACAAGTGGTTTGGGGTTTTTAGACCACACTTCTGACACACGGGAAAGACCGGGACAATTATTGAGAAGGTGATCACCCTTGCAAAGTTTGAAAGGGAACTTTGGCTTACGAGGTGTTCTCATAGAATGAGTGCCATCAGAGGCAGATGGTTGACGCTTGGTCTCTTTTTTATCCTTCTTCTTAATCTTCCCTTTCTTCTTCTTAACACCATCCTTCTTACTAACATCAGAGTTTTCAGTAGGAGAAGAGGAAGAGATGGAAGCCGATTCAACTTTCGACAGAGAAGGAGAAGGGTCATCATGAGATTGATGCTCATGTGGTGAAGGACCTAGGTCCGACACGATTGGTGCACTTGGCATAACCGGATTGGAGAATAACCGTACTGGTAATCCTATCGTCAATCCAGGAAGACTCAATGTAGCCATAAAGGGAGGACCAATAGTTCCACAAGGGGGAATAACAAATGGCATACCTTGGAAAGGTGCCTCCTGGTTGGTAGTCCCAGAAGAGTCTCCCATATCTAGACTTCCTAAGAGTCTTTGAAGTACCACACAAGTCAAGCACTACTCAAGTCTAAAAGCAACAAGCAAACTGTGTGAATAGGAGTGGATTCAAAGTCTAGAACCTCACGGGATTATCAAGGCATCGCAAACCACTATATACTGCAGGGTCCAACAATATGACGTGACAAGGAGGATTGGGACCGTACCCTTGCCTGCATACCCGATTACCTGGACAGTACGTGCGTGCTAATCTCCTCGAGTGTTGTTCTCGGTGTATTGCTTTGCCAAGACGGCCAAATGGTTAACTCGGTTGGTTTCAGGAATCCTAATGGTGTCTCCCGATATACGCAAGGTATGTGGGAGCTCAAATCCGTAGTGGTGTTGTCTAATGCACAGCTGTTGGCACGAGACCTTCCGATATACATGTCGAGTACGTGATACACCCTTCGATATATGCCAAGTACGGATTATGGTACTTGGTGGGTATGTGAAGGAGCTCGATACACCGATGTACGTGGAAGACTACAATACCCCTGGACTATAGTGCTGGCAAATAACGACAGCTGCCACGCTTAACGATGACGGAACATGTCTCTAACTTACACACAAGTTGCTAAATGATTTTAACCTAAGCTAACGTTAATTTTATCTTGTACGGTTAGGTGGATGCATGAGGTGAGTACATAAATGTAAACATAATGCAATCCTCAACTACATGATAATGCACATTTTCCTTTCCTTTTCAATGAAAACTACTTAAGGTAGGGAGAGATTTTTCTTTCTTTCAAACCAAAAGTACTTAAGTAGTAGCGAAAAGAAGAATTCCTTCCTAGAGTGCAATAATTCCAACTTTCTGCAATAATCAGCCGAAAAGCGTAAAGAAAAATGAAAGATGCAGCTAATCTTAATAATGTATAAGACAAGATAATGAAGCACTTTCAATTTTCAAATGCATGTACCAAAAATGGAATTTGATAGCTAAACGCTTTTCATATTTATATACAGGAAGTGAGAGGATATCTACAACACTCTAATCTTTCAGAAATTCCCAAAGAAAAATGGCAAGCACCCAAACAACTCAAAGGCAGTCAAGAGAGGCTCAAAATCTACCAAATGCAATAATTATAACTCATTTCCTGTCTTTTTACACTTGAAAAGGACGCATCTAAGCTATGGAAAGAAGGATTCCACAAACGTTTCCAATCGAATGCAAGACAAAGATAAGCACTTAACAATCTTATCTAACTCAAATGCACACAAATATGAAACAAGCCTTTCTTCTTCTTATGATGATAAGACCAAGAATATCAAATGATATAATAAAGTAAGAAGAATATTTATGTTTTCCAAATTCATGAATATAGCAAAAGAGTGACAAAATCAAACTTTTCTCTGAACTAAAGTGGAGACAAAGAATCAATCTTCCCCAAAAATGATTGAATAGCTCATCATGTAAGGGAAACAAGATGCATAACCCAAGAAACAGAGGCTCAAAAAAACATGGATATCCCACACTCTTCAAGTCTTTAAAACAAACCAATCACGCTAAACCAAAAAATGATCTCAAAACCTTGAGATGGGTCAAAACGACTGATGAATGCACGATTCATGGCCATGAGGGGGATTTTTTTTTCAAAATTAGAACCCATTTCGCTTAAAAATGCAAGCAAAACACTAGTTTTTACCCAAGGGGCCAAACATGAATCCAAAACTCAAAAGACCCAAAAACCAATACAAACAAACCAAACAAAACACTGCTGGACAAAAGGGTCTCTGCCTGGAAGGTACAGTGTAAAGGGAGTTCACACATCAGACCAAGGCTCAAACTGTCAGATGAGAGGATGGATGCCTGTATGCCAACGTTTGGCAGATCGACGCACTTTGGATTCACCCACAGTGCAACGTCGCAGTCTGCCTTCACGGGAGGTGCGTCGATGTCGCAGTGTACCAATGAAAACGTTGCAATGGGTAAGCAACAAACAAGGGACAGAGACTCAGAAAAACACAGTGTCGCTCTATTTTCACTGCCGAGGTGCGACAGGCGAGTTCTGGATTAAAAAATGAATCAGATCTCTCAATAATAAACCATGACAGACTTGGAACTGAGTTGTATGGACTCAAAGGAAGAAGATCAGGATCTTCAATGTGAAGATCTGATAAGGAATCAATCCTAAAAAGGAAAAATGGCAAAAAATGACAACAAGGCTTGTGACAAGTAATCAACTGAAAATGACTCAGATTAATGATCACTAAACAAGAATACTCCCCAGTATGGTCACCATATTTGTTGATGGACAATCCACTCGACCGGAGGCGAGCTGGATCTCCCTAGCTCAATGCGAGTCTAGAACAAATAAAATAGACTACAAATGTGTTTCCTAGATCTACTTAAGGATCAAGTGCTAGATGTCTTACCTCTTTGATTCGCTATCCTTTCTCCCGCTATGTTGCTCCATGTCCCATGGTCGTCATATCCAAGCTGCAAGACCTATCAAGACACATAAAAGAGAAACAAGTAAAGAGCATCTATACAATAAGAGATCTCTATAAATAGTTAAGCAGGTAAACAACACAACATCATCATACATTAGAGACAATATTGGTGGAAAGCAATTGTATTACTGCAAATACAGGAGTACATGATAGAGATATAGAACTACAACCAATGACTTAACGTAGCAGCCCTCCTCCACACAAGCCAATTGCCAAGCCCTTCCAAGGAAGCATGAGAGTCTCCAAGAGGTGAGTGAAAGTGTCCAAGAGAGATTTCACCAGCATGTACATACCATAGTCTTCCTCCCTTTGGTATGGGAGTGAGCCTCACATATATAGGACTAAGTGGATGAGGTTATGGATAGGATAGGATGAGAGATGGTAGGAGAGAGATAGGGGATCTTCCCAATTGGTTAGGGGTCGAGTACCATCTCTCCAAGAGATCATGGATAATCCCCCAAATGGGCAAGCTTCGAGAAAGATCTCGAAATGGATATTTTTTCCCATTAACAGACCTCGTCGCACCTTGCTATGGAGCAACCTACGACGTCACATGTTGCTAGTGTGCAACCTACGACGACCTCTCAAAAGGTTGTACCAACTGAGCACAAATCCTCTCAAATGAATATTTGGTCCAGATGACTTTAGGGATGTATACACAATGGTCAAGATGACGACATTATCAGAATAGTCATGATGACAACACTTGGTCATAATGACGGTACTTGCAACGGTCATGATGATGACACTAGGTCATGACGATGGCATTTGCAACACTTGCGACACTTGCACAAGGGTGACGACATTTTGGTGTAACACTACCCTAGCTTCTTCTTGAATGCAATCCTCCCATACCACATCAAACTTCATACTTTCTTTTCTAAGACACACGGTTTGGACGAATGACTCCCAAGGTCTAGTGAGACCATTTAGAGCAGTCATGACTAGTTCATCTTCATCAAGGGTATCTCTGATAGCATCTAGTTGCTCCTTGAATTGGGAAACCCTTGAGAAATAATTTTGAATAGATTATCCTTTATTCATCTTAGTGCTCTTCAATTAAGCTCTCAAGTTCATCTTCCTATTGATGTTCTTTCCTTCATACATTCTGGAAAGGGAATCATACATTTCCTTCGGGGTCTTCTTGGATGCCACTTGGGGAATCAAGTGGTCTTTAATAGAATCAACAATGATTCTCTTTTCCCTAATCAAGTCCTTCCTATAGTTCTCTTTGGCTTCATCTTCCTTAGGTTCTGCAACCTCATCCTTGATATATTGGGCAAGATGATTTTCTTCAAGAATAAGACGAATCCTATATTTTCATGCCCAAGTATTCTCTATACCCTCTAACTTGTATTCAGGCTTAGTGCTTGGAGCCATCTTATCCAGGGGGTCACAGAGATTGAAGTTTCTCAAGAGATAGAATAACACTTACCAAGAGATGTGCTTGATTGAATTGAGAATACTGGTGTGTTCTACTTCTGGAAAATTCAACTTTTCACCTTCTGGATCTGCAACAGAATTTCTGGTTTTCTGGTCTTCACTTTTTTGGTTTACTGGTGCACAGGTTCGCAGCTTTTCTGGTTTACTGGTGCATAGGTGTGCACTTTTCTAGTTTGTTGGTTTTCTGCAATTCTGGTCCAAAACCCAAACTAGGGTTTGAATTTCCCATAGTTCTACCCACTCAAAAAGTTCGATCTAGGGCTCAAAACTTTGATTTTGAGGAGGGCTATCCAACCATGCAATCAAAATCCAAAAACTCCAACTTTTGCAGAAACCCTAATTTTCATTGGAGGAGGAGAGAGAGGTAATTTCACCTTCTGAAAGATGTCATACTCAGGCTAGCTCTGATACCATGTTAATTTTAGCCTAATTTCACAAGAAAGATCCCTGAAAGAAACACAATCACAAGATAGACAAAGATTTACCCTAGGAAACCCCAATGGGGTAGAAAAACCAGCAAAGCTTTCCTCAATATAGATGATCAACCCAATACAAGATGTAGTCCTCAACAAGAGCTCCTTCTCCTCCTATGCAGACATCTCTCTCTCCTATGCACCAATCACAAGTGAGTGAATGAATGGTATAAATGAGGAAGACACCTCCTCTATTTATACTTGTGTTCTAACGAACTTTTCACCCTAATGGGGCCGACCTCTCCTAAGAGAGTCTAATAACCCCTAAATAGCTAACTCAGGGCCGAACTCACATGGGAGATCTAATAACCCTAGTTACCACACTCTCTCAGAGGAATAAACATCTCCAGATATACAATAGGGTCTCCTTGGAGGAATGGAACATCTCCGGAATAATAAAGTACAAATATAATATTCTTAGAAGTTACAATATTTCAACAGTTTACAGTAACAAATAAAAGACTTCTATTCAAAATTGAATACCATGGTTGGCCATCCTTGGGCATAACACCGTCGGCCTTTCCTAACTATAGCTTTTCCAATAAGATACAATTTCACAAAAAGAAGATGGACAGACGAACAACCAATATGATACAATTACACATAAGAAAACCTACAAGAAACTATACTTAGATATGTTAGAATTGACCTCTTTTGATTGTAAATAATTGATAGAGACCACACTTACTCTTATGCATACTTCCTTGTGGAAAGGCCTGAAATTTTTTGTATTGAAGTCATATGTCCCATCACCTCTTTTAGTATAACAACTCATTCCAAATGTCGATTGGAAAGAGATACTTCATTGTCAATAAACTCTTTATCCTAGAAACTTAAAGTTGGTTAGTGCAATTTAATGCAAATAAAGAACAAATTAATAAAATTGAAATCCATTTGAGGTGACCACCTTTAAGAACACTTTCAAGTGTCACTAAAACATATTAGATAAAATAAAAGTCTTAAGTTATGAAATTTCAACTATTCTCTGAAATTTATAGACTCAACAAAAGTATCAAAAGAGGGTTTCCATGAAGAATTAGAAATATGGTTCTTACATGAATATTACCTGTTAGGTTTCCCAATGGGCAAATGAGCAGATTGGCTTCCGCAGAGCCAAATAACAAACGCAAAGACAAATAGAATGGCGTGAAATCGCAATACATTTCATTAAGATATGCACATATAAATACAATACTATGTGACCCTTTGGATTCATATTCCAAAGAATCTCTTGGACTCCCAAGATGACTGTTCATCTCCCAACTTGACGGAATAGACTCCAACAAATCCCCCCTTAATCCAAAGGGTGTATATGAGTCCAATAAAAATAAGAGAGTTGAATAACTGGAAGTGGACAACTACCACCAGCTAAACATTTCCATCTCGAACATCCTTTACTAAGAAGGTTAGCTAGAAGCTTGCACATGCTTCTCCTAGATAAAATGGCTCTCACAAGGGATAGTTTTTAGGCTGACCATCAACCGAAATAGGATAGCAGAAGGGTGGAATCTTCTATAATGTGTGTGGTTTAATGTTGACCACAAACTCTCAAACTTGGCTCGAAGGCTCAGAGGTTCTATCTAGAATGGTTGGGATGGGATGACACCAAATCAACTGGAGAGATGAAAACAAGAAGTGAACAGCTACAACTTGCTGAACATTTCCATCTTGACAACTTTTTTCCAAGTTAGCTATAAGCCTACACATGCTTCTGCTAAATAAGGGTGCTCTCGATACCATTGGTTTAAGGATTACCACTAGCTCTGGAGCTCTGTCAAACATATCTCTTCACAGGCTCGCTTGCACTCACTCACTTGTTACTGAGGGTCTTCATCTCCCCCTGTCAGGAACAATGTGAGGAGAGGAGAGTCTCATGTGAGTACTCTATGTCATGGTTCTCTTCTATCTGAGTGTCTCTATCACTGAATCTGACCTCTGAAACTGGATGAGGATCATGCTTGTTTGATATCACTTACTTGTAGAGGGCCATGGCTACTTATTGTTAGATGGAGGCTTCGAAACTTGATGCCTGACATCATGTTACCCCCTGGAAGGTACAAAGTGAGGAGAGGAAGATGTCTCAATTGCAAGATGTGTCAATACTTGTGAACGAACTCTCTGATATGACTTATAAATATTCTTGGTTGTTGATGACCATTGCCAAGAAGCGATCAATACATAGTGAATCTTCTCTCTTGCAGGTTTCTTCAAACTGAAGCATCTGTCTGATGCGTGTGTACGTTTTCCACAATGTTTACAAGGGTGAATATCAAAATAATGATCTCTCATGTGGCCAACTTGATCACAGTGTTGGCATGTCGAAATCTAAACTAATGTGGATGAATATGTACTCTCGTGGATGAATCCAACACTTTGAAACTGGATAGGCTTGGAGAAATCAGGAATGTGAACTTTCACTTCCTTGTCATATCCAAGACCGGTTCTATGCTTGTTATGGATGATCTCTTCCCAAGGTCTGATGATGGGCTTGGAAGGAGCAAGCAGAACCTCTTCATGCATGTCTTATTCTTCATTTTCTTTCACTTCTGATGGCGTGCCACTGATTTGCTCATATGCTTCTGAAGTGGCATCATTATGTGTAGGATGTTGAATAGAATCATGAAGGGGATTCTTCTAAACAGGAACAGGTTCAGAATATATTTCTTCTTGTTGAAGCTGCAACTCAAGTTGTAGGAAATCAAGTGTGTCTTGTGAATCTTTGAAAGAATCTCGATTGTGAGTGAGAGTGCTCCTGTCGATCATGACAGTGTTGTCGATAGAGGAAAATAGTAGAGTGTTCAGTAACTCTACAAGGCCATCTAATATCGCCATTGATAAAATGAAGCCAATGACTCACTCAAATAATGAAGGGCTTCTTGCAATTCCATCGTTTCATAACAAGACAAACTCAAAACAAACTTAGCAGCTAAAGTTCAAAATATAAAGGGTGTCGGTCTCAGCCGAAAATGCACCCAAGTACAATGAAGCTCGATTCAACTCACTTTCAACTTGAGACCTATACAAGAAACTTATAAAATAGATTGAGTTGATGTTCAAAAAGAATTATTTACCTAAGCCTTTGAAACTTGAATGCTTTAATTTCCTAGATGATGCTTACTTGTGGTGCCAAGGCTAAAAACATAATGGCTATGCCAGACAATGATACCACAAACTCTGCAAATCAATGTGCCTTTAGTTGTGATGTCAGATAGACCCAACAAACTTTGCAATACAAGCTCTGCAATGACAATAATCTCTGCAAACAATACTCTCCGCAATGCAATCCTGTATAACTCTGTTACATATATTAGCAAAAAACAGATGATATCTCATAGAAACTACGTACACTACTCTTCAACATTTGCAGCAACAATCTTCAGGCCAGGTTCACCAACGCAAATGAAGAGAGGTCTCATGCAAGAGGATACATTAATATCTGAACGCAGTCAATTTGTTTGCATCTCCATATCGTTTCAAGATTGGGTATTCTATGTTAAGTTTTAACCAAATAGACTAGCAAGATCACTGAAAGAAACACAATCACAAGATAGACACAGAATATACCCTAGGAAACCCTCATGGGGTAGAAAACCCAGCAAAGCTTTCCTCAATAAGATGATCAACCAAAATACAAGATGTGCTCCCTCCTTCTTTGTCACCTTAGCAGATCTCCCAGACAAGTGCGCACTCTTCCACAAGTGAGTGAATGATCTAATGAGGAGTTCACCTCACTTATTTATACTGACTCCCAACTGACTAAAAGACCTTATGGGGCCGACCTCTCCTGGAGAAGACTAATAACCCCAAAAATATAACCACAGGGCCGACCCCCACATGGTGGGTCTAATAACCCTAGTTAATACAAACCCTCGGAGGAATAAACATCTCCGGATACATAATAGGGTTACCTCGGAGGGATGAAACATCTCCGGAATAATAAAGTATAATTATAATATTCTTTGAAGTTACAATATTCAACACTCCCCCTTAATGAGAAGGATATTATAACAGCATCTGCAGGAGCAAGGAGTCACTATACATGACACATCTATAAATCATCGGAAGCTTTCTTCAATTTGTCTTAATCAGTAACTCAAACAGTTACTGGTATATCAATATCAACATCAACATCGACATCACGGTCATCAACATCGTCATCACACGATCAGCAACATCATCATCACATTATCAGCAACATCGTCATCACACGATCATCAGCATCGTCATCACATGATCATCAGTATCGTCATCACACGATCATCAGCATCGTCATCATCAGCATATACGATCATCAGCATCGTCATCACATGATCATCAGCATCGTCATCACACGATCATCAGCATCGTCATCACACGATCATCGGCATCATTATCACAGGATCATCAGCATCATCATCGCACGATCATCAGCATCATCATCACACGATCATCAGCATCATCATCACATGATCATCAGCATCGTCATCACACGATCATCAGCATCGTCATCATACAATCATCAGCATCGTCATCACACGATCATTAGCATCGTCATCACACGATCATCAGCATCGTCATCACACGATCATCAGCATCGTCATCACACGATCATCAGCATCGTCATCATACGATCATGTTCCTAGGATGATCAATCCTGCTCCCTTTAGGACATAGGTCCATGGATGATACAATCCAATCTTCAGTTCTCGGAGACATCAGTCTACGGATCAATTCTGGGACCTCAGTCCGGGGACAATGCAATCCCCTGCCTATTCATTCAGGACTTCATTTTCGGAGACCCAGTCTACGGCTCTATTCTGGGACCTCAGTCTGGGGACAATGCAATCCCCTGCCTGTTCATTCAGGACTTCATTATCGGAGACCCAGTCTACGGCTCTATTCTGGGACCTTAGTCCGGGGACGATGCAATCCCCTGCCTGTTCATTCAGGACTTCATTATCAGAGACCCAGTCTACGGCTCTATTTTGGGACCTCAGTCCGGGGACGATGCAATCCCTTGCCTGTTCATTCAGGACTTCATTATCAGAGACCCAGTCTATGGCTCTATTCTGGGACCCCAGTCCGGGGACGATGCAATCCCCTGCCTATTCATTCTGGACTTCATTATATGAGACCCAGTCTATGACTCTATTCTGGGACCTGAGTCCGGGGACGATGCAATCCCCTACCTATTCATTCAGGACTTCATTATCGGAGACCTCATGTCTATGGCTCTCTTTAGGACTGAAAGTCCAGGGATGATCCAATCCCCTCAACTATCCACTAAGGACTTCATTCTCGGAGACCTCACGTCTACGGCTCTCTTTAGGACTGAAAGTCCAGGGATGATCCAATCCCCTCAACTGTCCACTAAGGACTTCATTCTCGGAGACCTCACGTCTACGGCTCTCTTTAGGAACCGAAGTCCAGGGATGATACAATCCCTCTTCTTTCTCGGAGACCTCTTTCTACGGCTCATTTTAGAACAAGTGTTCAAGGATGATACAATCCCCACATGTATTCTCATCAATACAAGTACAAGTATCCTCATCCATACAAGTACATTAATCAATACATGTATCATCATCAACAGTATGTATACATCATACATCAAAAGCATGTATCCAACATCAAAAGCATGTATACATCCATCATCAAAAGCATGTATTCTCACTAATACATCTGGCATCAAAGGCATGTATACATCTATCATCAAAAGCATGTATTCTCACTAATACATCTAACATCAAAGGCATGTATACATCTATCACCAAAAGCATGTATTCTCATTAATACATCTAACATCAAAGGCATGTATACATCTATCATCAAAAGCATGTATTCTCACTAATACATCTAACATCAAAGGCATGTATACATCTATCATCAAAAGCATGTATACATCTAGCATGTATTCTCACTAATACATCTATCATCAAAAGCATGTATAAGTAAAACTAAGTATTCTAAATATAGTAGTCCTAAATATAACTATTTCTAAGTGACTAGATGAAGTCTCATTAATGATGAGACTTGCTTGTCATCAGGGATCATGCTACTCCCCCTTTCTAGGAGGGTCCTTTTGAACTACACCAAGCTTGTCTCGAAGGTATTCAAATTTCACACGAGACAGTGGTTTGGTCAGGATATCAGCAATTTGATCTTCAGTGCTCACATACTCAAGCTTGATAGCTCCTCTCTGCACCATATCTCGAATATAGAAGTATCGGATCTCTATGTGTTTTGACTTATCATGGAACACAGGATTTTCTGTCATCTTGATGCAGCTTTGATTATCACACATAATCATAGTGGGATCCATTTCTAAGTCAAACACTCCAGATAGCAGTTTCCGAAGCCATATTGCTTCACAGCTGGCAGAGCAAGCAGCTATATATTCTGCCTCAGCAGAGATGAGGGCCACACTAGATTGTTTCTTGCTGAACCAAGAGATCATGGCAGATCCAAGGCTATAACATCCACCTGAAGTACTTTTTCTATCTGAGACACTGCCTGCCCAATCAGAGTCTGAGTAACCATGCAACTTGAGTTCATGACTTCCGTGATAGAGTAGGCCAAAATCTAATGTACCTTTTAAGTACCTCATTACATGCTTTGCAGCTATTAGATGAACCTTTCTAGGTTCTACTAGATACTGACTTAGGGTATTTACAGCAAAGCATATATCTGGCCTAGTATTTGTCAAATACATTAGTGACCCAATAATTCGTCTATATAAAGTTAGGTCCACTAAATCTGATGAGTCATTGACTAAAATCTTTAGGTTGGAGTCCATGGGAGTGGCCATGGATTTGCACTCCAACATGTCAAATCTTTTCAGGATCTCCACAGCATATTTACCTTGATTTAGAAAGATTCCTCTTGGTTCTTGCCAAACCTCTAAGCCTAAGAAGTAGTGCATTAAACCGAGATCTTTCATCTCAAATTCTGAAGAAAGCTTCTTCTTGCTTTCAATAATTTGTTTCTCATTTCCAGTTAGAAATAGATCATCTACATATAACAATAGTATAACTGGTTCATCATCCTTCACTTTGAGATAAAGGTTTGGGTCAGCCTTACTTTCGGTAAAGCCCATGCTAGTTAGGAAATTGTCAATCCTTTCGTACCAAGCCCTGGGAGCTTGTTTTAACCCATATAAAGCCTTTTTCAGTTTGCATACATGAGTCCTTCTGTCATTAACCTCAAACCCTTGTGGTTGCTCTATGTATACTTCTTCTTCAATTACACCATTCAGAAAAGCTGTCTTAACATCCATTTGGTGTAATTTCCACTTCATCATGGATGCAAGAGCCATGATAGTTCTAATTGAAGTGTACCTAGCAACTGGTGCAAATGTTTCTTCATAGTCAATTCCCTCCTTCTGAGAGAATCCTCTGGCTACAAATCTTGCTTTGTTTTTTTCAATGCTTCCATCCGCAGCATGTTTTATTTTGAAGATCCATTTGGAAGAAACCACACTTTTATCTTTTGGTTTGGGAACTATATCCCAAACATCATTTTTCATTATTGACTGATATTCTTCTGTCATTGCTTCTACCCATTCTTTCTTCTGAGTTGCCTCTTCATAGCTAGTAGGTAGTTGATCCACAAGATCACACATCAAGGCCATATAGTTGGACACTAGCTTTGGTTTCTTCCTTTCTCTAGTGGAGCCTTCAGGAGCACCATATCTTTCAGCTCCTTGAATAATATCTCTAGCCCATGCTGGTCTTCTTTTCCTAGATAATTTTGCAACAGGGGGTTCTTGTGGTTCCAGCATGTCATGATCCTCTGGTGTGTCCTCTTCAGGGATGTGAACAGTCTCTGAGATTCTGGGAGATGAATCTTCTTCATAAATTTCTTCAAGTTGACACTTTCTGGATTTCTTGAGAGTTGCTTCCTCATCAAAGGTTACATCTCTACTTATTTCTATATGATGGAAACCTGGTATGTAAATTCTGAAGGCTTTAGAAGTTTCACAATAACCAACAAACATTCCCTTCTTTCCTGAGGGATCCAACTTGGATCTCTTTTTTCTTTTGGAATGTGGATGTACACAGGACACCCAAGTATTTTAAGATGACTTACCTCAGGCTTCTTTCCTGTAAAGACTTCTTCTGGAGTTTTGAAATCAAGAGCACTATGAGATAGTCTATTTTGTACATATACTGTTGTCTTGGCTGCTTCAGCCCATAGATACATGGGAAGGTCTTGATCATGTATCATAGTCTTTACAGCCTCCATGATAGTTCTATTTTTCCTCTCAGCTACCCCATTTTGTTGGGGATTGTAGGGAGTGGTTAGTTCCCTCTTAATTCCAGCTTCTTTACAAAAATCTTCAAATTCCTTTGAAGTATATTCTCCGCCATTATCTGTTCTGAGAATCTTGATTTTCTTGTCTGAGAGTTTTTCTATTAGAGCCTTAAACTCTTTGAATTTTCCAAAGACTTCATTCTTACCCTTTAGGAAGTATATCCAAGTTTTTCTTGAATAGTCATCAATGAATGAGAGATAGTATTCAAACCCACTTAGAGATGTGGTAGGCATAGGTCCACATACATCTGAGTGTATTAGTTCTAGAGAGTTCTTAGTCTTTGCTTCACTTTTCGGAAAGGGATTCTTGATATTCTTCCCTTTCTTACATCCTTTACATGAGCCATCATGATCAACCTTCAAGTCTGGCAAACCTATAACCATCTTACTTACATAGGGTAAAGCTTTATAGTTGATGTGAGCTAGTCTTCTATGCCATAGCTCACTGGGACTAGAAACTTCATGAGCAAGGGCAGATTCTGGATGACCCTTGAGTTTATAAAGTCCTCCTTCTTCTTCACCAATGACAATTGCATCTTTGATTGATTTTCCTTTGGACCACATGAGTACTTGTCCATCTATGAAGGATACTCTAAAACCTTTCTTGTTTAGTGCTAAGATAGAGAGTAGATTCTTCTTTAAACCTGGGACATATAAAATTTCTTTCATCTTTAATGGTGTTCCCGAATCAAGCTTGTAGCTTGCTTCACCAATTCCCTTGATGGGATATTGATAATCATCTCCTAAAGATACTTTTTGGGGTGAAGACTTTTCTTCAATCCTGGAGAGAGTTTCCTTATGACCTGTCATGTGCTTTGAAGCACCACTGTCAATGAGCCAAGTGCCTTCACCAGGAGACACAGATCTAGAGAGAGCAGAAAATAGTACATATTCTTCTGGATCTTCTTTCTTTACTTTAGATCTTTTCTTTTGAGGCCTTTCCTCCACTTCTTCTTCTTCTTCTTCTTCTTCTTCTTCTTCACTGTCAGCTTCTGCCATATGAGCATGATGTCTTTTGTGAACAAACCTTTTCTTCTTCTTCTCTGGTAGGGTACAGTCTCTAGCATAGTGTCATAGCTTAAGACAATTGAAACATTGGACTGTGGAGATGTCTCCTCCTTTCCTTTTGAGTCTATGAGAGGGTTGAGACCTTTTGTAGTTTACTTTCTTGAAGTGGCCTCTCTTTCCTCTTTTGGTGTGGGTGGCCAAAGCTTGGTCATCCTCTTTGAGAAGAGCTTCTCTGTTGGAAACCCTAGCCTCTTCTTGAACACAATCTTCCCATACTACATCAAACTTCATGCTTTCTTTTCTGGCACACATGGTTTGTATGAAGGATTCCCAAGATCTAGTGAGACCATTTAGGGCAGTCATCACAAGTTCATCTTCATCAAGAGTGTCACCAATAGCATCTAATTGCTCCTTGATTAGAGATACCCTTGAGAAATAGTCTTGAATAGATTCTCCTTTGTGCATCTTGGTACTCTTCAACTGAGACCTTAGGTTCATCTTTCTATTGATGTTCTTTCCTTCATACATTCTTCCTAGGGCATCATACATTTCTTTTGGAGTCTTCTTGGAGGCCACTTGGGGAATCAAGTGGTCTTTAATAGAATCAGCTATGATTCTCTTTGCCCTAATTAGATCCTTCCTGTGTTTTTCTTTGGCTTCATCTCCTTCTGGTTCTGCAACTTCTTCCTTGATATAATGAGCAAGATCATTCTCTTCAAGGATGAGACCAATTCTGTATTTCCAAGCCCGGAAATTTTCTATACCTTCTAGCTTGTCTTCAAGCTTAGTGTTTGGAGCCATCTTCTCTTGGGGGAGTCCAAGAGACAGAGCAAACTTACCTGAAAAGTTATTTTTCACTTTTCTGGAATCTGGAACAGAATTTTATCGCACTTTTGGTAGAATTAGGGTTTGACTTTCCTGGAGTTCTACTCAACCAAAAAGTTCGATATAGGGATCAAAAGAATGGTCTTGAGAAGGACTATCCAGCCATGTAATCAGAAATAAAAATGCAAACTTTTTTCTGAAACCAAAATCTGACTTATCGCACTTTTGGTAGAATTAGGGTTTGGATTTCCCGGAGTTCTACCCAACCAAAAAGTTCGATCTAGGGCTCAAAAGAAAGGTATTGAAAAGGTCTATACAGCCATGCAACGAAAATTCAATAATACCAACTTTGGGCTGAAACCCTAACTTCACCGGAGAGAGAGAGAGAGAGGTATTCTTACCTTGTGAAAGATGTCCTATTCAGTCTAGCTCTGATACCATGTTAAGTTTTAACCAAATAGACTAGCAATATCACTGAAAGAAACACAATCACAAGATAGACACAGAATATACCCTGGGAAACCCTCATGGGGTAGAAAACCCAGCAAAGCTTTCCTCAATAAGATGATCAACCAAAATACAAGATGTGCTCCCTCCTTCTTTGTCTCCTTAGCAGATCTCCCAGACAAGTGCGCACTCTTCCACAAGTGAGTGAATGATCTAATGAGGAGTTCACCTCACTTATTTATACTAACTCCCAACTGGCTAAAAGACCTTATGGGGCTGACCTCTCCTGGAGAAGACTAATAAACCCAAAAATATAACCACAGGGCCGACCCCCACATGGTGGGTCTAATAACCTTAGTTAATACAAACCCTCGGAGGAATAAACATCTCCGGATACATAATAGGGTTACGTCGGAGGGATGAAACATCTCCAGAATAATAAAGTATAATTATAATATTCTTTGAAGTTACAATATTCAACATTCTAGGCAGCTTCAAGATTCAGTATACCAAAACGGATTGAAGGAAAACGTAGCAATTGTATCCAGGAAGAAAATGCCTCAATACTCTTCAATTGTTTTCCTCGACAGCAATTCACATGCAGTAGATATGATGCTTATCCAATTGATGGATACCCACAAAATTAAAGCAACTAAGATGCGGTCCCAATCAAACGCACAGTGAGGAGAGAGAATCTCCAATACACTAGCTCCACGCAACATATTAGGCGATGGTTTCAATCTTAACAAAACATGTTGCCAAATCAAATTCTGGAGCTTGAATAATGTGAGTCAGTGATTTATTGACCAGGGCACACATGATTGGAGCGGTCACTGTGGAGAAAAGTGTAAACATATATGTCAGTTCACTGGGCTTAACTAGGTCATGGCCTATGCATCTCTTACCAAGAACTGCCACTTTAAAGAGTTGCCAAACAAACATGCAACTTCAGAAACGTTTTCTTGGTCTTGACTGGTGTCTTCACCAAACGTAGTCACAATCAACACACTCTATGTGACCCTTTGGATTTGTATTCCAAAGAATCTCTTGGAATCCCAAGATGACTGTTCGTCTCCCAACCTGACGGATTAGACTCCAACATTACCAAAAACCACTCATATAATTTCCCAGTCTAACAACTACATTGAAAGGATGTCTATTTGTTTATTCCACTCTACATAGATTCCTAATTCATTTTGGGAAACATAAGGTCTGACTTCTTGCAATGCATTCTTAAAATACTGTAATCAAAGCAACACATTTATAAGAAAGTGGATCATGAAATCTAAATCATCAAATCCCATTGCTAGTAGGCATAAAATTGATGCAAGATAGATAAAATATGTGGGGCATACAAACCCATTTCCAAATGTTCTAAAATACTTCTAAATAAAGAAAAGTATTCACAAGAGTTATAAACTTCTAAATAAAGATGAAATCAAAACTCTGTGCACAAGCATAACTCAGGAAACCGAATTTCACCACAACTACCACTACACAGCATGTAACCAGTACAACAAACATATATGCAAAAGGAAGTAATGTTAGTAAAACACTGCTATCAAAAATCTAATTCATAAAATTGGAAAGCAGCAAGCTTTCCATCATTTAAAAAGTACCTAAAAGAAATACTTTTCCAACATGACAATTACCTTGACATGTCATTGTATAATGCTCGCTTTTGTAGTAAATAAGAGGCCCAAGGTCCACTACAACAAAATAACATATAATATTCTAGATAAAATGCCAATTGTACAGATCAAATACCAATATTCTTTGTTAATAAAATATAAATAAAATGGCAGTCACTGAGATATATTTTCAAAATCATAAATCACATTCTAGACATCTTAGTCCAGTATTACATATAAAGGAAATGATGAAAAAATCCTTCCATAAAGTAGGCAGAAGCTACATATTCTATTAACTCAGGTTCTTAAGGCTCAAGAAGCTTCCAGTCAAGATTAGACTTTACAAATTCAATTAGAGTGACAACGACACCAAAATTTCCATACAATTTCACCAAATATTCCATGTCACATATACTTGTCACAAAATTTGGCTGAGCTCACAAAAGGAACTTGGGAATTGCCAAAAATATCATCTAGGGAAAATTTATAAACTACAATTGGAAAGAAAGCAACTTTACATCCTTTTGTATTAGCAGAACAATCACTTTTTTAACTAGTGAACACATTAAGTGATAATCAAAATCACTCCACAAATTCAAGACTCTTGTGGGCACGTGCAAGACTAGTAGTAACAATTCTCAGCAGAAGATTAATGGCACAAATTGCAGTCATATGCTTATGTCAATTATTACAAAAAGAATTGTATTATTATATATTATGGAATTATACAAGGATAAATGAAATTTAAATTTTACATCTCTACATCCAGGTCCAGTAAGTGTGGGGGCAGTGATAAGAAACAAGCATGGGTTAATCGTAGAATCCCTAGCCAAGTTTTAAAGACCAAAACCAACAACCAAGCTAAGATTGAAAGTTTGGTCCTTGGAGTAAAGGAAGAACCTTATGAAGGGTATAAGAAAATAGTTTTCAAAGGTGACTTGAAATTGATCATATGCCATATAAATCGGAATAGTTCACAGCCTTCAAGGGATATAAAATAAAAATTCTTGGACCCAACAAGCTTGGATGTGTTTTGATGAGTGGGAATTTGGATATGTTAAAAGATGACTAAATAAATTATAACAAATTCACATCACTCTCATGACATGGACACCCTTCCACATCAGAAGAAGGATATTGGAAGGAAAAACTATCATGTTTACTAGGCCTAGGAATGCATCCTTCCATTCCCCATTCACTTCATTGCATAATGAAAAACATAGTGGGAATTAGTGCCCTCAATATGGGAATCAAGTGATGATAATATCTCACTTAATAATGAGGATAGCAGAGGACACCCACCACCTCAAGTGGCATGATTTAGAGCAATGGAAGGAGTGTGCTTAAGTAGAGATTGAAGGATTTTAGCTCTATCAAAACTCAGTGTATGAACGCACTGTGATCCATAATCTTTTTACTCTTGGTGGAGATGTTATGGATGAGTAGCGAAAAAGTCCCAGAGGTCATCCCAAAGGATTAGGTAAGAAGTTCAAGATTTTAAAAAGCAGATGGATGCACCAAGGAATCCTATGCCAATTTCATGGCTTGACAAGCCATAGTGAATCCTATTCATGACAGGATCTCCTCAAGCTCAAAGAAACCAAAGCCTAAAAATATTACAAATAAAAAGACCTAATATGCACTTTTCAGGCTCTGGAAAGAGACGACTAGCTTCACACTAAGCAAAGTTCTAAATTTTAGAAGAAATGCATATCCAATAACTTTGTTAGATCACTGCACGCTCGAGGTTGTAGAAGGAGAAGATGGATGGCATAGACTTCAAGAAAAGGAAGGTGTACTATCTGGAAATGATCATGATTTAGTACTACACAGACAACAACTAGCCCTTTTTGTAGAAAAAAATGAAATACCAAATCCAGTAATAGTCGAGGATGGCCAATAGCCAAAATTTCCAAGTTGACTAGCTTAAACAAGCCAACATTATAATGGATATCCTTATGTTGGTTATGTTTCTAGTTTCCAAATATTGTCAAATTTTCTAGTCAAATATAGTAATTTTTTCTATATATGAATGTAATTATCTGGATATAGGAACAATAGTTATAGTCCCAATTTTGTACTAGACTGGTTGTGAAAGATGTGCATGGAGCTCTCTTACAAAGACAATCAACTAAGCATGTAACAATGCAATTTGTATAATCACTAATATATGGAAGATAAGTTTATTTTGTTATTTTTGACACTTAGTTGGAGGAAACTATGCTCCACATAGATAAGTTCTTTGGGTTAGGGTAAGGATTATTGGGTGATTTATAAATAGTCATGAAACTCAAACCCATGCTCACCTTCAAGTTGCAAAACAACAGTTGGAGTTGTACCCTTTAATGAGCAGTGCCTGGAACATACAAGAGGTCAAAGAGATGGAAATGCAAACACAGGGTTTTGAAGAGTATAAGTCCAAAAGGGCCACAATCAAGAGGTATATCCACTACTTGGTTGAAGGTGATGCACCTACCAAATTTTATTTTCAGCATATAAAATGCAAACAAAAATCTGTGAAGATCCTCGCCTTACAAGACCTTAGGGGTATACTTGAAAAAGATGAGGTGGACATTCAACAGATCTTTGAATATAATTTTAGAACATTTTAGTTCTATAGATGTTGTCCCTTTAGGAAAGGCTACCATGGAGGTTGTTCGTCAAATTGTTCACTAACAATTTGAGACCCTTGGGAGGACCTTTCTCTCTAGAGATATTACAATGTATGAATTGGAGGTCACCATGAAGAATCTCAAGAGTGAAAAATTACCTGGTCTTGATGGATTTCCGATTGAACTCTATAAGAAAATGTGACGTGCGGTGGGCCCTACATAGTTGAAGACGTGCCAGGAAGTTATCAAGGGAGGTGGTATGGGGGCGTTGTTTGATGTTGGGATCATCAAAATCATTCCTAAAGATGATAAATGGGATTCATTGGGTGGTTGGTGCTCCACTACTCTATTAATGTCTCCTATAAAATACTTGTGAAATCCCTTGACAAGCAAATTCAAATGTTATTGGACAATATTTTCCCCAAGGAATGAGTAGGTTTAATAAAGGGCATACTTATGTTAGATAATGTTATATTCTTGGGAAGGTATTGAGAAGGATCAGGAGTCTGGGAAAAATGATCTCCTTTCAAATATCAATTTTGATAAATTTGAATGGCAATCCATCCTCCACATGTTGGATTGGTTGGGATTCAGAGGCCTTTAATAATGAATTTTGGTGAATCATTGAAGCTTCACTTGTGATCTCCTCAGGTTCCCTTGTAATAGAAGTCTCTTTAATATCCAATCCTTGTCTTGCATGTGGAAAACTGTTTGAGTGTAAAGGTCCACCATACTGTAAAAAACATGACTTTTTAGATGGATATTTTGGGTCCAGGTGCTTATATGGAGATGTTGGGCCTGAGCTAAGTCCTTGAGATAAAAGGGTGCTTGATAATTGGGTTTCAAAGACTTGAGATGGTGAAACAACAGATGGATATGATCTCAAATGCTCAGTTGAATCATCCTGCTCGGTGCATCCAACACCATTCAAAGCACTGGATTGATTTGATGGAAGAACAATGCTTAAATTCACACTTGTACTGTTGCATGGAAAATTTGAGCACAACAGTATTTTTATCGAGTATAATGATATATAGAGTAACTGGAGTATTTTAAACCATCAAGAAACCTGGAATGTTAAGCATGGAAGCTCTAGGACAGCACAAAGAACAAAATAGAATAGACCTTAATGAATATATAGTACTCATTAAGCTGGAAATGTTAGAAAAATTGTTCAGTGCGGGAAAGTTGGGGGAATTGATTTCAGAAAAAATTTCTTTGCCACATCCTATTTTGGGCATCTCCTTTAATTCATCTTGCAACTTTATATTAGGAATATCCTATAAAGAAAAACCAATATCCTTGTACAACTCAAATTAAAATGCATAAAACTATAGCAAAATGAATCTCAATATGGTATATCCTATATTAAATTTTAATAGTTTCCACAAATAATGTACTATATCATCAACACATACTAACTTCCATGAAGAGGATATTATACACCATTCATAATTTCAGAAATTATGTGGATTACTTATTACTTTGTCAGTCAACTATGTAGCTACTTTCAATGAGATATACCTAGTAACAATTCCCAATCAAGTTATACTAATGAAGTATGAATTCTAACTTCTCTTATAAGGTTCTGGGATAGGCTAAATTAAAATATTCCATTTGAAATCTTGTAAGGTTTTCTTGTAAAGCTGAATCTATCTGCTTCTGTAGGAAA
Source organism: Larix kaempferi (assembly GCA_027924585.1). Classification (NCBI taxonomy): domain Eukaryota; kingdom Viridiplantae; phylum Streptophyta; class Pinopsida; order Pinales; family Pinaceae; genus Larix; species Larix kaempferi. Next base: position 5,755,355 of record BSBM01001312.1, on the reverse strand, counting down.
CACATTTTTAACCTCACTTCTAGTGAATCCTCCATGATAAGCATAGTAGGTTGAGTCCACTTTTGTACCCACCTACTTAGATCCATTAATCCCTTCCTCCATGGGCAGAGTGGTATGGAACAACACAAGAGAAATCCGGTGGGTCCAATGGTTCCCTTGAAGGAGTAAGGCATACAGAAAACAGAGCTCGCTCAACAAAATTAAAGAAAAATCAAATAATGTACCAAATTTAAATGTAATAGTTTTGAAGCATCAACTATAACATAGAAAACAAGACTTTCCATGGATTCACCCAAGTCCGAGGACAAGCATTATAAACATGTGTACTTTGTACATTCACAGACATATTCCACTTTCATGTGGAGGAGAACTACCAGGATTGATCCAAGAGCAATTATCACTTCATTCCCACTTTACGTGTTCTAGCACCTTCCCCTTCCTTCAACTACCAGTTTTGGATTAGGATTTTTGCTATAGATGACAAATCCCGTAGAGTTGAACCCTAGGACACTGGAAGCTGATAATTTCACCCCTTGTAGTTCTGGCCACAGCTGATTTGGGTTCTAATAACCTTGGATGTTACCAATCACAAAACCCTAGCTTTATCTACATTCATCCTAGTTCAATGGAATCTAAAAAACCCTAGCTTCATCTACATTCATCCCAGTTCAATGGAATCTAAATTAGGTAAATTATGCCATGATTTAGGAAATTGGTGAAAGAACCCAATATTTGTGACAAGATAATCAACACAAATCTATATTCATTGTAGCAAACAAAATGTAAGATTTCTTATGAGCAAAAAATAAGTGTAAAAGTTATACAGAAAAGAACTAAAATTTTTAGACAAAGAGGATTTATTAACTAAATTCTATGTAAAAGTATTTACATGTGTTTATATACTAATGACTAAAGCTTTCCCTTCAAAACATTAATTGCATTATGCATTTTCATGGTTCTGTAAATATTTTTCATGGTTAGATAGGTTTCATTTAGTTTCATAATGGACTGAATTTCTTGTTTTGAAAGCATTATTGCATTTATTAGCATATTATGCAGGGCACTTTCATCACACTTCCCAGCTTTCATTTAATTTTATAAGAGAATTTTTCAGAATCTTGGAATCTGGTCTACAACATTCCACATGAAGAGGGTAACGGATTCCTTGCATGGTCAGGTACATTGGAAAGCTATATGAATCCACATATTTTAGCAATTATGGCGGACTTCCTATATCCAGATTATAGGATTTTTAACATCTTATTGGAAATTGCTTCAATCTGGATTTTCCAAAAAGAAATCTAGGAATCTGTTCTATGGCATTCCAGGTGAAAAGGGTAAGGTCACAGATCTATTGTTTTTAATGATAAAATAGTAGGGATTTTATTGATCTTGGAAGGTCACATATCATCACCATTCCAATGCAGGTTTACCAATGAATGGGGAGAAACTCCCTTCATGGCTTCAAAAATAGTTCTAGGATTCATTTACCAAGAATATAAGCTTCATCAATGCTCTCTATACTATTATCTATGCATCAACGCAACAAGGTTAATGAGGGTAAGGATAGAGACTTCATAAGTTTCAACATGTTGTAATTCTGCCTTGGAAGTCAGATTCTAACTTCTTTGTTGCATCTTTATGTGAGAATATTGGCTTATAAAGGATTCTTAGTAATTAGGCCAAGGAGAACATGTAGAGGTTGTTAATTTTTTAGCATTAATTCAACATACTCTAGGATCTTTACTGAGAGAATAACATGTACAACATATCAAGTATAACAATGCATACCAATCACACCAAGCAATCACATGAGACAATAGACACACATAGTTTCACTGGGGAAAACCATAAAGGTGAAAAACCCCACAACTTCCTCAGAGATAGAAAGAGCAATGATACAACCAAATTACACAGAGATAGTCCTCCTAGCAGCTGAACCTCCTCCTCCACTAGTGTGCCTCTTTCCGAGTAGTTTAGAAGTGAATAATGAGATGATCAAATAGAGTGCCTCCCGCACTCTATTTATACATGACCTGACTTTCCTAATAACCTAGCATGGCTGACTTATCTAACTCATTCTAATAACCTAGCATGGCTGACTTATCTAACTCATTCTAATAACCCATGGTTATACTAATCAGGTCCGACCCCACACTTGGTGGTATAATAACCCATCACTGCAAGTTACGACACTTGCGACACTTGTCAATACAAATGACAACACTTCCGTATAGAGGAATAATAACATCTGTATAGGAGTACAATATACATAGGTGAAATACATTCCGAAGTTAGATATACATCAACACTCCCTCTTAACTAGGAAGGTATTTCTCGACACAGATCTGCTAGCACAAGTCTTCTTCTTTGGATCATCGTCACTGGATCATCGTCATCGAATCATCGTCATCATCATCATCACTACTACTGCTATCTCAATCAATCTCCAATCTACTCGTCATAGGAAGTTCTACAAATCCAGTCCTTTTTCATACTGGATGTAGGCCCACCATCTGCAGGTGTTCATCACTGGCCATCCTGTGGAATCCTCAAGACTTATTACGTGTGTCACAAAACCTCGCAAGAGAATCCCAGGCTGTTACGAGCACACAGCTCTACCTGTAGGATCTCCCAGGGACATATTATATGTGACCTCACAAAAAAACCTCTCAATAGCATCCCAGGATGTTACGAGCACACATCTCTACCTATAGGATCTCCCAGGGACATATTACATGTGGTCACCACAAAACCTCGCAAGAGCATCCCAAGACTTATTACGGGCACACAACCCAACCTATTGGATCTCCAAGGGCCATATTACATGTTTTCATGGAAAAACCTCGCAAGAGCATCCCAGGACTTATTACGGGCGCACAGCCCAACCTATCAGATCTCCCAGGGACATATTAAATGCCATAGGACAAAACCTCGCAAGAGCATCCCAGGACTTATTACGGGCACACAACCCAACCTATCGGATCTCCTAGGGACATATTATATGCCATAGGACAAAACCTCACAAGAGCATCCCAGGACTTATTACGGGCACATAGCCCAACCTATCGGATCTCCCAGGGCCATATTACATGTCCTCCCAAGCAAAACCTCAAAAGAGCATTTTTCCAGATATCCCTGGGCCATATTATATTCCATAGGCAAAACCTTGAAAGAGTATCTGCAAACCTCCCAGGGCCATATTATATGCTTGTCTGCATAACCTGTACACGGCCATAGAGTATCAACCTGATACTCACCACATCATCCTAATCATCGTCATAGCATCATCCTAATCATCGTCATAGCATCATCCTGATGCATATCGTCTGGAGAAACATCCCAAAGCTCATCATTCATGATCATCCTGATCATACAATGCATCCAACTGATGCGTATCTGATACATCTCATCTGAAGCAACATCCTGAAGCTCATCAACTATGATCATCCTGATCATACAATGCATCCACCTGATGCATACCTGAACATATAGTGTATGCACTTGATACAAATACAAATACATGATCCAACTAATCATCACAACCATCCAACATGATGCATATACATATACATGATCCAACTGATCATAACAAGCATCCAACATGATGCATATACTTATACATCATCCAACTGATCATAACAAGCATCCAACATGATGCATATACAGAGCAGTAACTGGAGCATTGTCCTGATGCTCATCATCCAGCGCTTACATCCATAGTCATGGAAGGATCCTCCTCTCACCATGCTCGGAATGGATCCTGCAAATGTGTCCATCACTTCTTCCTCAAAGTGTTATCAATCTGAAGAACACCAAGCCTCTCTCTGAAGTACTCGAACTTCACTATGGCATTGGCTTCGTCAGCACATCTGCAACCTGATCATCCATCGCAACATACAGGAGATTCACTGCTCCTCTCTACACCATATCCCTGATATAGTGGTATTTGATCTCTATGAGCTTCGACCTGTCTTGGAACACCGGGTTCTCAGACAACTTCACACAACTCTGGTTGTCACAGAAGATACTGGTAGCATCCAACGGGATATCAAATAACTCAAACAGTAGCTTCCTCAGCCATACTGCCTCACAACTAGCCGAACAAGCTGCAACATACTCTACTTCAGTTGTACTCAGTGCTACGTAGGACTGTTTCCTGCTAAGCCAAGAGATCACACCTGATCCCATATTGAAGCAGCACCCTAAAGTGCTCTTCCTATCTGCAGCACTGCCTGCCCAGTCTGAATCAACATAACCCTGTAGGTTAAACTTTTGATTCACATCATACTTGAGGCCATAATCAATTATACCCTTCAGGTACCTCAGAATATGCTTTACAACAACTAGTTGAACACCTTTGGGATCAGTCAGGAACTGGCTCAATGTGTTCACCGCAAAGAAAATATCTGGTCTTGTGTTCGTCAAGTACATCAAGGACCCAATCATTTGACGATACACAGTGACATAAACCGGATCAGATGAAGCATCACACAGAAGCTTCAGGTTTGATGCAATAGGTTTAGCCATGGCCTTGCAGTCCATCATCCCGAACCTCTTCAGGATCTCTATTGCATACTTACCTTGTCCAAGGAAGATTCCAGCTGCACTCTGCCACACCTCCATGCCTAGAAAATAGTGCATCATCACCAAGTCCTTCATCTTGAACTCGACAGCAAGCTTCCTATTCGTGTTGACAATCAATCTATCCTCACCTGTTACAAACAGGTCATCTACATACAAGAGTAGTATCATAGGATTGCCTTCCTCAACCTTGTAGTAAAGGTTGGAATCCGCTTTACTCTTGGTAAAGCCCAAAATGGATAGAAATCTATCTATCCTACCATACCAAGTTCTAGGATCTTGCTTCAAGCCATACAAGGCTTTCTTCAACCTGCACACATATCACTCCCTATCATGTGTCTCAAAACCAAGTGGCAGCTCCACATACACTTCCTCCTCGACTACACCATTCAAGAAAGCTATCTTGACATCCATCTGGTGTATATTCCATTTCATCACTGCAGCCAGGGCAAGTACTGATCTAATGGAAGTGTATCTGGCCACAGGAGCAAAAGTCTCTTCATAATCAATCCCTTTTTTTTGAGAGAAGCCACGAGCTACAAACCTCGCCTTGTATTTCTCTATGCTATAATCTGCAGCATGCTTGATCTTGTAGATCCACTTGGAAGTCACCACAGACTTCCCTTTAGGTCTTGGGACTACATCCCAAACATCATTCTTCATGATCGACTAGTAAGTATATTCTGTAAGCCTTCGAGCTTTCATTGTACACCACAAAGATACCCTTCTTTCTTGAAGGATCTAGCTTTGTCCTCTTTTCCTTTGGAACATGACTATATACTGGGCAACCAAATATTCTGAGATGGATGACTTCAGGTTTCTTACCAGAGAATACCTCTTCTAGTGTCTTGTTGTCCAATATCTTGTGAGGTGTTCCGTTCTGCACATATACAGCTGTCCTAGCTGCTTCTACCCATAGATGCATAGGCAGATCCTGGTCATGCAGCATTGCCCGTGTTGCTTCCATGATTGTTCTGTTTTTCCTTTCTGCAACTCCATTCTATTGTGGATTGTAGGAATCAGTCAACTCCCTCTTAATCCCTAAATCACTGCATAACTTCTTGAAATCACCTGAAGTGAATTCTCCGCCATTATCAGATCTAAATGTCTTGATATTCTTATTAGTTTGGTTTTCCATCAAGGCTTTGAATTCCTTGAACTTATCAAACACTTCATCTTTGTTCTTCAAGAAGTAAACCCAAGTCTTCCTAGAGAAATCATTAATGAAAGAGACATAGTATACATACCCACTCAGAGAAATGGATGACATCGGACCGCATACATCAGAGTGGATAATTTCCAATATTCCTTTAGCTTTGTTTTCACTGCTTGTAAATGCCTTCTTAATGTTCTTTCCTTTTGCACATCCTTTGCAAACATCTTCATGCTTTGTCTTGAATTCAGGAAGACCCTCTACAACTTTGCTTGCAATTGGTAGTGCTCTATAGTGCACATGTGCAAGCCTTCTATGCCAAAGTTCACTTGGATCCATGGATTCATGTACCATGGCATGTTCAGGTTGTCCCTTCAATTTGTACAATCCTCCCTCTTGCTCTTCAATCACTATTGCATCATCTATGGTCTTACCCTTTGGCCACATGAGTACTTGGCCATCCATAAATGCAACCCTCATGCCTTTTGCATCTAATGCAGATATGGAAAGTATATTCTTCTTGAGCCCAGATACATATAGAACCTCTTTCATCTTCAAAGAATTTCCAGAGTCTAGGTTGTAAGAAGCTTCACCACTTCCTTTGATAGCATATTGGTAGTCATCCCCAAGTTTCACCTTATGGGGTGACTCATGTTCAGATAGGTTTACAAGATTCTTTAAACCCAATCATGTGTTTGGAAGCCCCATTGTCAATAAGCCAATCATTACAACCATGAGAGATAGTACTTGTGAGAGCAGAGATTAGAACATATTCATCTTCGCTTGGTGAGTCATCACTTTATGATCTAGCTTTCTTCTTGGGAGGTTCATCATCCTCAATAGCATGAGCATGATACCTCCTTTTGTTATTCTTCTTCTTCTTGTTGAAGTTGTTGTTTTTGTTGTTCCTTTTGTTCTTGGGATAATCTATAGCAAAGTGTCCCTTCTCATTACATGTGAAGCATCTCAGATCCTTCTTATTCTTTTGATGGTTGTGTGAGGATCTCTTGTAATGAGAGTGCTCCTTCTTGGGCTTGCTTATTTTGGTGTGAGCTGCGAGAGCTTGATCTTCACTTTCCATCTTTTCTTCTCAGGCTACAATCCTAGCCTCTTCTTGTGAGCATTACTCCCATGATCTACTGAAGGAGATCAAATTTCTCCTTGCACAAATTCCTTGAATAAAGGAATCCCATGACCTAGCTATGCCATTTAGAGTGGTCATGACAATTTCACCATTCTCCACCACTTCATCCACAGCTTTAAGTTGTTCCTTGATCTGAGAGACCTTCGAGAAATAGGATTGAATGGTATCTCCATTTTGAAGCTTTACCCCTTTCAATTGATTCCGCGGAGTCATATTCCGATTTATGTTCTTCTCTTCAAATAGCTTGGTTAGGGAAAAAAACATCTCCTTGGGTGTATTTAGAGATCACACATGTGGTATGAGATGGTGTTTGATAGAATCAACAATGATCTTCTTTTCCTTGACCAAGTTCTTCTTATGCAAGGCCTTAGCCTCTTCTTCCTCTGGGATAGGGACCTCAGAACTTATGTGAGTATCCAATTCATTTTCTTCAAGGATTAACCCAATCATATACTTCCATGCTTGGAAGTTATCATCCACTTCAAGCTTATCCTCAAGCTTGGCGTGGTGAGACATCTTAAAGAGTACTTCAAATGGAAATAGAAAAGATTTATGTCTTACCACTTGATTTGCAGAAATCTAGATCTCGTGCTCGATTAGGGTTTGTCAGAAAAACCCTAAAAATTAAAATTGTGACTTTCAAACTTCTGAAAGGATAGAAAGATGCACCATAATAAGTGGATCAGCCTGGTATATTCAGAATTTGAAATCTGCAAAGTTTCACCCCTCATAAATGCTTTTCAATCTCCTGGATTCACTAGGGAGGACCCTGAATTAGGGTTTGAGTTTCCCAGATATTAACCCAACCAAAAATATCTATCCAAAGCTCTAAACTTCTATGTTTCCAAGGAGATTCCATCCATGTCCTCATATTTTAGACATTTCTATTTTTGTGGAAACCCTAATTTTTAGGGCAAACAATGAAATTGCTCAGAATTGAATTCTGATTGGACAAAAAGATGCGCCTTGCTGAGGAGAGTGAAAATACCCTACTTCCTTTCAAGATCTGTGGAGAGAAACCCAATAAACAAGAAACCCTAGTTTTTGCAACTGCACAGTGTCTTCTTCTCAGGTTAGCTCTTATACCATGTTAATTTTTTAGCATTAATTCAACATACTCTAGAATATTTACTAAGAGAATAACATGTACAACATATCAAGTATAACAATGCATATCAATCACACCAAGCAATCACATGAGACAATAGACACACAAAGTTTCACTAGGGAAAACCATAAAGGTGAAAAACCCCACAACTTCCTCAGAGATAGAAAGAGCAATGATACAACCAAAGTACAGAGAGATAGTCCTCCTAGCAACTGAACCTCCTCCTCCACTAGTGCGCCACTTTCTGAGTAGTGTAGAAGTGAATAATGAGATGATCTAATAGAGTGCCTCCCACACTCTATTTATACATGACCTGACCTACCTAATAACCTAACAGGGCCAACTTGTCTAACTAAGTCTAATAACCCATGGTTATACTAATCAGGGCCGACCCCACACTTAGTGGTCTAATAACCCATCACTGCAAGTTACGACATTTGCGACATTTGTCAATACAAATGACGACACTTCCGTATAGAGGAATAATAACATCTCTATAGGAGTACAATATACATAGGTGAAATACATTCTGAAGTTACATATACATCAATAGAGGTTACAGTGATTCCTAAGCAGTTTGAGAATCAATCGAATTGGTCTTCAAAAGAAAATGGATTAGGATTTGCTAGTTTAGAATCTATACAAATAGTTGGAAATCATGATAAGGTCAATGAAAAACGGAAATAAAACCCATTTCTGAGGTTTTTCTATCCAAAATATTGATTGAGAAAAACATTTAAATGTCTTCCACAAACATTGTCAAATGTTATGGAGACTGTTTGGAAGAGAGCCATTCAACATATAGATTGGATGACTGTTCTGTACCAAAAAAATGTTGCCATTCTGGTTGAAGAGAGTGAGGGTCTATTTGATTGTATGCAATTTAGGATTGTGTATTTAGGACATTGGAAATGGGGATGGTGTACAACAAATCAGAGGTAGATTCAGCAATTGAATTAATGAGGCTAGGAGAAGTTGCACAGAACCCACGCAAGACCTGTCAAGGCTATACTTGAATATCTAAGCAATCATTGCTTATACCACATATATTGGTGCCGCGAGAGAAAATTTAGGTATTGTCGATACTATCCTCTTTATTCGAAGGTCTGACTCATGTGATTAGGTATACAAATGAATCATTTTTCTAATATTTCTCAAGTAGAAAACAAATATGGTTGTGAAGGCTTGTGCAATCTATTAGTTTGTTTTGAGCTTCTATTGGATACATAATCATTGCTTCACTGAGTATGGTTCCTGTCACGTCCCCCTCCCATCCATTAGATGCTAGGAAGGGAATATGATGGACTTTCACGGATTAATTAGAACTCAGCCCATTCATGAATAAATAAATTGACAGTAAGTAAAAGATTATGTGTGCAGATTCATACTCAAACAATCACAACGGAATTAAACATTATCCACACATAATCGCATCTTGCATTCAACATACCAATAATAGGCATAAAAATAAACATTGCAAAACACAGAATGAACATGATTTAAACCACAAAGAATACTTATCTTTAAGATGAAACTATCCAAACAACTGGCTATGTGAGAGCAATGTTCCACCCAACCATAGGTCCCTGTCCAACCTATACTATTTCAGCTGAGAGACCACCCCCGAGCTGGGATGTGCTAAGGAGGAACTAAACAGGCTCACTCACAGCTACGGTTTCACACAAACAGTCATGCTAAGCCAGCACACAGTTGGGTTTATCAAGCATGCAAGAGACAAAGGAGGAAAATACTAAGCCAGTGAGCTCAAATACAGAGCTAAAAAAATCTCAAGCTAAAATGAAACAACCTTAGCACCCACAATACCTACCACACCCAACACAAGAAAGGTCCCCTTCTCTGCTGCATAGTCCCTCGGGCGTCCCTTCCCTCTAGTGCTCTTGAGGGTGGGCATAGAAAGTTTGAAGCTATTAAATACTTGAGATTCTATCCTTCACTAGGTTTATCAAGCCATCCCAACCTCTGTTCTATCCTCTATTCTGTCATTCACACTTGGATTCTCACAATTCGGTGACCAACTGACTCAATCCCGTAATTGGATTTTTGGGTTATCAAAACTGAGTTTTCCCATGGATTTTGTTGGGTAAAATATATGCTATCTAAGTAACCACTTAATTGTCAACCCGGGAATAGAGCTTATGAGATGCAAACACTGTATGTGCAGGATTGAAGGCTTGAACTAACCTAAGCTAACTAAATATGAAAATGCACTAACAAGCAACTACATGATTTTAAACTACATGCATGACTTTCATAATTCAAACGCAGGAATTTATTCTATTTATGAAAACAGGAAACTGATTAACGAATAAAACTATCAGAACTAAAATAACTTGAAAAATGAAATTATTAATTTTTTACTTAAAAATAAACTATCTAGGAACAAGACTCATAAATTCTGAAATGATAACTAATTAGCAAATCAGATATGAAGAACTTAACTTTGGAAGAAGGTTAAAAAGAAGATTAAGGAAGATAATATGGAAGTAGGAAATAATGACAAAACTTAATTGAAAACTCTATGTAACATGAAACAAGATTTAAATTACATCTAAATCTATTAATTAGAAGCAAGAAGCATTACATTTAAAAAGCAGAAGAACCTGGATTCCGAAAAAAAACATAAAACAATGCAAAAAGTGTAAAGGTCCGAATGACGATCCGAATGCCTGTCCGAATGATAGTCCGAATGCTAGTTCGAATGGAAGAAAATGATTTAAACTAAGGAAAAGAAGAATTTTGGATGACTTTAATTACCAGCTAGCTGATGCATATGATCCTACAACGCAAAGGAAGCATGAGATCGATTAGTTAGAGGTTAAAGCAACAAGAAACTATCTATGTTAATCATTATCTAAGAGAAATAGACTATTTCTATGATATGCTGAAGTAGAATGATGATGGAGGATAGAAGAAACCTACAGCTACAAAAAAAGAAGTTAAGGAAACTAATTCTAACTAAACAAAACTTGAAATAACATCTAACTAGTTAACTTTATCTAGTTGCAAAAAAAAGGCTGAAATCAAACTAAGAAGAGCTATGCATAACCAGTCGTTCTAGGTTATGAAAATGCAATATTACATGAAAACAAAAGAAAATTGAATTTTATAAACAACAAAATAATTACAACTACTGAACAATTCAAAATCTATTTATTCTATGATCTAAGTAAACTTAATGACTTAACATTTTTTGAAAATTAAAATACAATTATGTTATACTAATTTAAATAACAAAATAACTTGAAGTATTCCAATGAAAAAACGAGTTTCTATTTTAATCAAATTGAAACGCAATACTTTTAACAAATGGAAAGCTACAAGAATGCAACTATTTGATTGGATCCAATGTGCAACTGATATGAGAGTAAATTTAAATGCATAAGCAAAAATAGAATTCAAACCTTAACCTATACTACAAGCAATAACACTATCTGCACGAATTAAATGACTATGCTACTATGTACAGCGAATCTAATTACTCCTATGTAAAGAAAACTAACTACTGCTGCGAATTGAAATGCTAATCTATACAGTAAACCAAATGTTTATCTATGGAGTTCAAGCTATGAAAATCAATTTTAATGATACTGCATGAAACCAATTAAATCTACCTAAACTATAGAGATCTCTTCCTACCAGTACAACATGATGAGCTCATCTTACATATAACGCATGGAATGAGAAACAAGAGTATATGTTTAAACAACAACACAAAGAGGTAATGTTAAAAGCGTTTGATTCAACATACAACACATTTCTACAACAATGAGAACAAAAATTACAATACTTAGCTTGCACGATGGAGAGAAAATAAAGACACACAGCTTAATATGAAAAACGTTTTTGGAAGTAATAATAAAAAAGAATCACATGAACTTAGCTGAACATTTACAACAGAGACACAACACCATGAAGTCCACTGCCATTGAGGGGCCCTCCCAGGTATTAGTGGCTGAAGCTTCACAAATTACTCACAGGGACGCATGAACAAAATCGAAGTTGGAATAGGAACAAAGCAGAATCTTTATTAAAAATAGATTTGTATATCAATCTATTTCCAAACCTCTAGGGTCTAATTTATACATGAACAACCCAGTGGGAGAGGATAGAACTGAATCCCCAAACTCCTGAGATGTTAAAACAAATTTCTAAATTTAGAAATACGGCCATCCACGTTTTCTAGGAAAGTTGGTTTCAAGGAAGCACGATTTTCTCCCAAATGGCTGCGAATTTTGGCGAAATGCCTTGCTATGACCCTAATGGGCCTATTCTGCACAAAACCCATGTGTCGAAATTTTGAACGTTGTCTTCATTTGTCCACAGATCTAACCCAAAATTTGCTGTCAGTTGAAAACACATTTTTGACAGAATTTATGATTTTGCAAGTTGCTCACATGTGGACAGTTCTTAGTGAGATCTGATAGGTGGAGAAGCATGAAAGGACCATCACGAACAACACCTAGGTTTTATGTTTTTGCCTTTAATGCTCCAAAATGTTCTAACCAACGAATCCGCAGGTTGAATGAAGGGTTGAATGGCGGGCACGTCTGAATGGTGGTTCGTTTGATGACCACAACCTATAGAACCAAGTTGAATGCCAAGGATGCCTCGAAATGTAAAATGATAGTGAATAAATAATAAAAACAACAACAATTTCTCATAATTTGTGAAATTTGCAAATAAACACATACCTGTTCTGTTCGATGGTCTGAATGGTAAAAATAATGACTTATCATATCAAAAATAGTGAAAATAGCACCAATTAGGGCACATTTACTAATAAAAAATTGTGACAAAATGGACACCCACATATTTTTGGGAATCTAACAATCTCAAATTCACCCCAAGGTTCATGTCTATGGATCCCCCATCGGATTTCCCTGTCCACACGAAATTCTGGGCGTTTATGGCACTTCAAAATGTGCGTTAATGCAGAGTTGTGATTTATGGTTTTTCTCACTACTGGCAATGTGTAATGGATGAAAACTGAAGCTTGGGTCCCCCCCATGGAATGAGAATGAGGAATAAAGAATTACCATGAGGTAGAGTGACTGGTGGGTCAAGGAAACAGGGCCCATACACTTCCATATGAATTTTTGGGTTGCCCATGCTCCATTGAAGCCATGGAATGATTTCTTCAACTACTTCCTTACAGCATAATCAAATTTCAGCAAGAAATTCAAATGGGTTCCCAAGATGACATTTGGCAGCATATGGTTCAACCCCATAATCCCCCTCACCACTCCCTAGTGGATACACATGGCGCCCTCTTATTAGTTGCTTCCATAGCCAGTTTTTGGTATTTTATTGCAATATTAATATTTACATCATTTTACAATGTTCCATGGCTTAATAGCACATGGGTAACGAAATATCAAATACTTTCATTTTAAATAAAATCTAAGTATACAATAGCGGGGCCTTGGCCTTTAGCTCCACGCTAGGAAAATATACATTGCATGTATAAAATATTTACAGTAAAGTCCAATATTTCCTAAGGGTCAAAATAGGGGTATTACATTCCCCTCCCCCTTAGAACAACACCATCCTCAGTGTTCTCAAAACTGAACAAAAATGGGAATGATTCTCTCATGGCATACTCAAGCTCCCATGTAGCCTCATCGGGACTAAGGTGCTCCCATTGCACCTTTACTTGTCTGATGGCTCGGTTCTGGAGCAATGTGACATTCTTGTCTAGGATACTCATAGGCTCCACTTGGAACTCTCCCTAAGGTTCCACCTGTATCACATTCCAATCAATCATATGATTAGGATCATGTACATACTTCTTAGGCAAAGATACATGGAAAACATTATGATCTCTTATATTAGCAGGCAATGCAACTCTATATGAAAGTGGTCCTGTCCTATCAAGGACTTCAAATGGCCCATAATATCTTGGTGCCAACTTAGCGCAACTCCCCAACTTCATGGAACTTTTCCTTGGTTTCACCCTCAAATAAACATGATCCCCAATCTTAAATTCCTTATGCACTCTTTTCAAATACGCATTACTCTTTTTCCTATCCTAAGTTGCATTCAACTTATGTCTGGACCTAGCAATTTCCTGCTTCATTTCCTCAATCATTTATGGTCCAAGCATTACCCTGTTCACCGTATTGTCCCAACTTACTGGATTCCTGCATCCTTTTCCATACAATGCCTCAAACAAACTCATTCCCAATGATGCTTGATGCCCGTTAATGTATGCAAATTCTACCAAGTGTAGGTAATCCTCCCATTTGGATAGTTTATCCATCAAATACATTCTCAGCATATCTTCAAGAATCTGATTCACCTTCTCAGTTTGGCCATCTGTTTGGGGATGATATGATGTACTGAAATTTAATGTAGTTCCCAATTCTTGAAACAATCCTTTCCAGAAATTGGAAGTGAACTTTGTATGACGATAAGAAATTATTTCCTTGGGAAATCCATGCAATCTGAATATCTCTCTCATGAAGATGTTTGCGATTTCATTATCGTTGTGAGTGGACTTGACTAGAATGAAATGAGATACCTTTGATAGATTTTCCACCACAACCATGATTGAATCATGTTTCTTTACTATCATGGGAAAACCTGATATAAAATCCATAGAGATCACTTCCCATTTCCACTCTGGAATGGGTAAGGGCTGCAACAATCTTGCTGGATGTGGAAGCTCTGCCTTGACCTGTTGGAAATTTTGACACCTAGCAATGTATTCTTCTATGTCCTTCATACCATGCCAAAAGTATTGCTTTCTTGTTGTTGTTATAGTTTTATGATATCCTGGGTGTCCAGAATATGGCATTTGATGTATTTCATCCATCACAAGCTTCTTCAAATATGCACTATTTGGAATGTACAGTATGGTAACCTGATAAATAAGAACATCATCATCACCTAGCTGATATCTTGCATAGGTTTCATCCACATTACCCTGCTACAATTTTTTTTTAATTTGAAGGTAATTTTCATCACTAGTTTGAGCTTCTAGAATCCTTTCCTTCAAATCTTATTTACACACACTTACTACTGCAATATGGAATTTTCTACTGAGAGAATTCACAACCTTATTCTCTTTCCCTTTTACATGCTTAATTTCAAAATCAAATTCACAGAGAAATTCCATCCACCTAGCTTGTCTAGCATTCAAATTTGGTTGATAAAACAAATACTTCAAGCTCATGTGGTCTATCCTGTTAAGTTTAGCCTAATTTCACTAGCAAAATCACTGAAAGAAACACAATCACAAGATAGACAAAGATTTACCTTGGGAAACCCTCATGGGGTAGAAAACCAATCAAAGCTTTCCTCAATATAGATAATCAACCAAATACAAGATGTAGCCCAAGACTAGAGCTCATTTTCCTCCTTTGCAGACCTCTCTCTCACTTGTGCACTACTCCCAAGTGGATGAATGAATGAGATAAATGAGGAACATCCTCCTCTACTTATACTCATCTCTGAACTGAATTTTACCCTAATGGGGCCGACCTCTCCTAAAAGAGTCTAATAGCCCCTAATAAACTAACTCAGGTCCGACCCCACATGGGGGATCTAATAACCCTAGTTACCACAATCCATCGGAGGAATAAAGATCTCTGGATACATAATAAAGTCCCGTCGGAGGAATGTAACATCTCCATAATAATAGGATACAATTATAATATTCTTAGAGGTTACAATATTTCAACACTCCCCCTTAACGAGTGTTAAATTTTCAGAATTTACTTCAATCTGATCTAGGATCTTAACTGAGAGAACAACATGTACAGCAAATCTACAGCATATCAATCATGGACACAATAATGCAAGCACACAAGAGACATAGAGTTTACTTGGGGAAAACCATAAAGGTGAAAAACCCCAATAACTTCCTCAGAGATAGATAGAGCAATGATACAACCAGAATACAAGAGATAGTCTTCTCCTAGCAGCAGAGCCTCCTCCTCCACAAGTGCGCCACTCTCCCAAGTGTGAGTGAGAGAATAGAATGTCTAAAATGAGAGAGACACACTCTCTATTTATACACTAACTTGACTTGACCTTTACCTAACTAGGTCGGCCTCAACTTAACCACTTAACATAATGCTGACTGGGCCGACCCCCACTAGGGTGGTCTAATAACCCTTTGACCCACATGACTTATACATGGCCGACCCCAACAAGGTGGTCTAATAACCCATCAAGTATAAGTTACGACACTTACAATATAAATGACGACACTTTCGTATAGAGGAATAATAACATCTCTATAGGAATACAATATACATATATGTGAAATACATTCCAAAGTTGCATATACATCAACACTCCCTCTTAACTAGGAAGGTATTTCTCGACACAGGTATTCTAATACAATTATTCTTCTCTGGATCATCATCAGTGAATCATCATCCTTGAATCATCGTCATCGTCACTGATGATGCTATCTCAATCAATCTCTGAATCTACTCATCATAGGAAGTTCTACAGAGCCAGTCCTTTTTCATACTGGATGTAGGCCCACCACCTGTAGGTCTTCATCATCTGTGCGAACGGTCTAATAGAGGTGACCTCTCAGGACTAATTTTATGTGCAGATGCAATACCAGAGAGAGTATCCCAGCAACATTTATGTGCCTAAGCACGACCGACAAGATCTCCCAAGACTGATTACATGCATCTCCTACACAATACCTTTAAAGAGCATCCCAGTAACATTTATGTGCCGCAGCACGACTGGCAAGATCTCTAAAGACCATCCCAGGACTTATTACGAGCATACAGCTCAACTTCTTGGATCTCTAGGACTGATTACATGTGAATAGACAAAACCTTTAAAGAGCATCCCAGGAACATTTATGTGCCACAGCATGACCGACAAGATCTCTAAAGAGCATCCCAGGACTAATTACGAGCACACAGCTCAACCTCTCGGATCTTCAGGACTGATTACATGTCTCCGTAGTAATACCTCATCCTAGGACTGATTATGAGCACATAGCTCAACCTATCGGATATCTGAGGACTGATTACATACTACATAGCAATACCGGAAATAGTACCCCAGGAAAATTTATGTGCTACAGTACAACCAGCAAGATCTCCCAGGACTGATTACATGCTATTTGCACAACCTGCCACATATCATCTCTGACCTCCAAGTATCAACCTGATACTCATGATCCAACGGATCATCATCGCACAAGGCATCGTCCTGATGCCCATGATCATACTAATCATCATCACTTATACCATCTTGGTACATATCATCTGGAGAAACATCCTAAAGCTCATCATCACGATCAACCTGATCATACAATGCATCCACCTGATGCACACCAAGTATCTACCTGTTACATATGATCATACATGATCCACCTGATCATATAGTGTATCCACCTGATACAAATACATGATACATATCAACATACATGATCTACCTGATCATACAATGTATCCACCTGATACATATATAGATACATGGTCCAAGCATCCAACATGATACATATACAAATACATACAAATGATCCAACTGATCATATCCAGCATCCAACATGATGTGTACATACATATAAATGATCCAACTGATCATATCTAGCATCAACATGATGCGTACATACATACAAATATAAATGATCCAATTGATCATATCCAGCATCCAACATGATGCATATACAGCGCAGTAACTGGAGCATCATCCTGATGCTCATCATCCAGCACTTACATCCACAGCCATGTGAAGGATACTCCTTCCAACATGCTTGGAATGGCTTCAGCAAATGTGACCATCACTTCTTCCTCGAAGTGTTGTCAATCTGAAGAACACCAAGCCTCTCCCTGAAGTACTCAAACTTCACCCTGGCTAGTGGCTTCGTCAGTACATCTGCAATCTGCTCGTCCATAGCAACATACAGGAGCTTCATGGATCCTCTCTGCACCATATCCCTGATATAGTGATATTTGATCTCTATGTGTTTCGACCTGTCGTGAAACACTGGGTTCTCAGACAGCTTAACACAACTCTGGTTATCGTAGAATATACCAGTAGCATCCAATGGGAGATCAAATAACTCAAACAGTAGCTTCCGTAGCCATACTGCCTCACAACTAGATGAACAAGCTGCAACATACTCTGCCTCAGCTGTACTCAGTGCTACGCAGGACTACTTCCTGCTAAACCAAGAGATCACACCTGATCCCATACTGAAGCAGCATCCAGATGTGCTCATCCTATCTGCAGTACTGTCAACCCAATCTGAATCAACATAACCATGCTGGTTAAAATTTTGATTCGCTTCATACTTGAGCCCATAATCCACTGTACTCTTTAGGTACCTCAAAACATGCTTTGTAGCAATCAGATGAACACTCCTCGGATCTGTCAGGAACTGAATCAATGTGTTCACAGCAAAGCATATATCTGGTCTCGTGTTCGTCAGATACATCAAGGACCCAATCATCTGACGATACATAGAGATATCAACTGGCTCAAATGAAGCATCACATAGAAGCTTCAGGTTCGATGACATACGTGTGACCATGGCCTTACAATCCATCATCCCGAATCTCTTCAAAATATCTATTGTGTACTTCCCTTGACCAAGGAAGATCCCACCTGCACTCTGCCACACCTCCATACCTAGGAAGTAGTGCATCATACCCAAGTTCTTCATCTCTAACTCGGCAGCAAGCTTCCGTTGCGTGTCGGCAATCAATCTATCTTCACCTGTAATAAACAGGTCATCCATATACAAAAGTAGTATCACTGGATTGCCTTCCTCAACCTTGTAGTAAAGGTTGGAATCCGCTTTACTCTTGGTAAACCCAAACTAGATAGAAAGTTGTCTATCCTACCAAGTTCTGCACACATATATGACTACACCATTCAAGAAGGTTGTCTTGAAATCCATCTGTGTATCTTCTATTTCATCACTTTTATATTTTTCTATGCTGCCATCTACAGCATGCTTGATCTAATAGATCCATATGGAAGTCATAACAAACTTCCCTTCAGGTCTTGGGACTACATCCCAAACATCATTCTTCATGATCGACGGATCATGGCATTCTTCCCATATCCTGGGAACTTCAATATCTTCAATGGATAATTTTGTTGCTGAACACATGTTGTAGTTCTTCTTTTGTAGGTGATGGAATACGATCTTTCCTACACAACAAGTTAAATTGCATGATTAGAAAACATCTCATAGTTTTCAGAACAAATTCTTACACATAACGAAATATGTCATACAGTCACACAATTATCTTAGCCAATGCTTCAATACAACATTTATCCATATCCCGTAACTTTCTAGATGCCTTCCAATCTCTACAAGAACATTGTTAAGAGTGTGCACAACTCCCAACATGTCAGCAAAGAGGTTTCATTCTAGATAAGTAGAAATGGAATGTTGTACAGTGCCATAGGCCACTTACCCATGCATAATAGTAGTATATTGTTCATCAATGCAACTATTCTAATATGCATAATACACAACCTAATTCTAGGAACATCAGTATATACATTATTGAACAGTATTATTTAAGAAATGGCAATCCAAATACTTATCTTTGTATGGTTTCTAGGTGGACTCCCTCTGAATCTTTGCAACTCCATTCTGATATGGATTGTGAGAAGTGGTCAACTCCCTCTGAATATATGCATCCTTGCATAAACTACTGAAGTGTGCTCCTTTGCTTTCTTGCAGGAACAACTGGAGTGTGCTCCCTCTTGATCTTTGCTTCCTGGATTACCTGTCCTTGAACTTACATCCATCCTTAATCACTATGCATGCTTATTAGTATCATCATTGTGTTATCCTTGTAATCTCATACATTCATTAGTATATTCTCAATACTATCAAAACACAATAATCTTAAGCATGTATAGTCATGATCATTTCAAACAGAAATAATAAGCATTAGTATTCAAGGTTTTAGGGAAGTCTTCTTTTACTCATACATATTCTTATTTGATCATAGGACTCTTCTGGTTAGTTGAATCATCAATCAAGATAAGAGATATAATATGCATAAAACCTGTGATTATTCAAACCTATACCTTCATGATTCTTCTGGTTAGTCATATCATCAATTATGGTAAGAAACATAATATGCATACAACCATGACTATTCAAACCTATGACTTCATGAATAATCATTATCAACAACACAACAATATAAGATCCTAACACAAGGTAGGATTCTAGCTTGATATAGTAAAAACATACCTGGATTAGCATTCTAGCTATTTATGTCTAACATACCCGCATAATGTCTTATGGTTCTCTTCAGTGACTTGTGCTAGTAACCTGCATGTCTCATAGGTTAACCATTGTAGGACCAAGTTATACATACCTTGAAAGTAGATCTTCTATGTGATCCATGACAATGGATGAATCTTTGTCTTCATGTCACCATGATCATATGTTCTTGAAGTAGAACATGATTTGTCTTTCTTGGTGTACCTTTTATGTTAGCGAACAACATAAACCTCATACAACATCACAATGCATTAGTACATTCATAAGTGTCAAAACCTTAATCAATGAATATCTTCTATTAAGGTGATACGACAAGTCTAGTAATTAATCAAGATTGTACTGTAATGATATGAAGAAAAACCTGTGATAAAATTAACCATGAAACATACCTGTAAGCCATACCTGTCAAGATTGCTTGTAATCTTCTTATGGAGGCCTTAGCCTCATCTCCCTCTGAGACAGGAACTTCTTCACTTATGCAGGTGACCAATCCATCTTCTTCTAGGATTAACCCAATCCACTTGATTTGCAAGAACTGGACCTCGAGCTGGATTAGGGTTTGTCAAAGAAACCCCAAAAATTCAAACTTTTGTTGAGATATTGTAACTTCAAAGAATATTATATTTGTACTTTATTATTCTGGAGATGATTCATTCCTCCGTGAAGATCTTATTGTATATTCGGAGATGTTTATTCCTCCGTCAGAATGTGGTAACTTGGGTTATTAGACTTCCCTAGTGGGGGGTCGGCCCTGTATGTGTTATGCGGGTCAAAGGGTTATTAGACCACCCTAGAGGGGTCAGCCCAGTCAGTTGTAATAGGGTATTTAACCTAATGGTTAAATACGAGCCTACATGTACTTGTGTAAAAGATATGTCAGAGTAGTGTATAAATAGAGGAGGTGTATTCCTCATTTGATACACTCACTCACTTAAGAGAGGCGCACTTGTGGAGGAGAGGTTTGCTATGGTGGAGGAGGAGATCATGTCTTTGGTTTGCATATTTGTATATTGCTGGTCATCTATATTGAGGAAGCTTTACTGGGTTTTCTACCCCATGAGGGTTTCCCAGGATAAATCTGTGTCTCTTGTGTTTATCCTATGCTTGTTGTTTCTTCAGTGATCCTGTATATGCTATTATTGTGAAATGGAATGTAATGCTGCTATTTTCTGTCTTAGCATATTGAATTTTAACATGGTATCAGAGCTAACCTGAAGGAAGGCAATGTATGGCACTTACGACACTTGATTCTCTTGCGACAATTTGAAGGTTAGGGTTTTATATAGCAAAAACCAGTCATCGTGTAACTTTCGCTATAAATCCATTTATGCAAAGTTTCAGGATCTGAAAAGTTTACAGGTCGTAGATAACATCACCAGGTACCTTGTGTCCAAAGGGAACCCTCAGATTCATTGTACTTTGTGAGTTATGAGCAGTACAAGTTAGGGTTTCTGCCTCTTCCAGATCTCAGTCAAAATCAGGTGACCTAGAAAAAAAGGTCATAACTTGGGATAAGAAGCTCCAAATTAAATTTCATAAAAAGTGAAAGGTAGTACATAGACTGTACTATCTCATAAAATGTTTGCAGAGGCCAAAACTGAACCAGTGACACGTGGCACGCCATACAAGTTCGCTCTCCTATTTTATCCCATAAACAGGTCACATTGCGACACTTGGCATAACTCTCTCTCAAAGAGTCCAATTGAGGTCAGACCTGTTAGGATGGAAAGATAACAGGGCAAGATATCTTAAGAAAAGTTTTCAGAGTCCGAAGTTCAAACAGTGACACGTGGCACGCCGTACACGTTCGCTCTCCTGTTTTATCCCATAAACAGGTCACGTTGCGACACTTGGCATAACTCTCTCTCAGAGAGTCCAATTGAGGTCAGACCTGTCAGGATGGAAAGATAACAGGTCCGGCTATCTCAGGAAACGTTTTCAGACCCTGTGGATCGAAAAATTCAGAGTTACAGTAGAAACAATCAGGTACATATTTCTGTCAAAACAAAATTATTTTTTGAGCACATTCATTCATGGCTTTCGGAATTTAGGGTTTCGGAGAAAGTCAGAATTTTTGGAATCGGAGTCCACGGCTGAATGATACTTAGGAAAATTGAAATTTAGAGACCAAGATCAAATTTTTTGGTTGGGTAGAAGACCGGGCTTGATCAAACCCTAGTTCGGGATTTTGATCAGAAAGATGGAAAATTAGGGCTTCAACAAAAGTTGGAATTTTTTAAGTCTGTAACCACGGCTGTAAACTCCTCAGAAAAATAAGAGTTTAGAGCCTTGGATCCAACCTTTTGATTGGACGGAAGGGTGGGCTTCATCAAACCCTATTTCGGGTTCTTGTCTAGAAGATCGAGAAGTTTCGAAGACAATTTTGAGGAGTCAAATTTTGGAGATTTCAAAATTGAAGTATGCTAGTTTGATCAGCTCAGCAAGACACATCCTTCCATCCATTCAGAAGTGTGAAAGTCAAAGATTAAATTTTTAGGGTTTCTCTAGAAAACCCTAATCAAGTTCTAGATCAAGTTTCAGGGGGAGTTGAGGCTAAGGCCTTACATAAGAAGACTACAAGAAGTCTCGACAGGTATGACTTAAAGAGGTTCAGGTATGTCTTGAAATCTGATTCTTGATTAAGTTCATAATGTGTTTGTCTTCATATTATTTATTAGTACAATCTTGATTAATGTTAGAATTGTCTTATCACCCTAGTAACAATATGAATGCATGTGAATGATCGAAGACATTCATTAATTAGGGCTATATGATTGTACTAATGCATTATGGTGTTTTGTGAGGTTGATGTTGTCTGCTAACAAGATACAGGTACATCACAAAAGGCAAATCAAGTTCCATGACCATGACAACATGAAGACAAAGACTCATCCATAATCTTTGTTCTACTTACAAGGTATGTATGACTTTGTTATATTATGCTTAACCTATGAGACATGTAGGTTCTAGCTCAGGATCTCTAAATCAATGAAGAGATTGTTTAGGTATGTTGTACACAACTAAGCAGGTATACTAATCCAGGTATGTTTTCCTATGTCAAGTTAGAATCTTACCTTGTGTTAGGATCCCTTATATAAGTATACTTGGTATGATTGGTTATGCTTATTCATAAAGTTAGTAATCAAGGGTTTATGCATATTATGTCTCTTATCTTGGTTGATGATTTAACTAACTAGATCAAACGAGAATATTCATGAGTAAAAGAAGACTTCCCTGATACCTTGAATATTATCTATAATCATGACTATACATTTTCAAGATTATTTAGAACTATAATGTTTTGATAACATTGAGAATATACTAATGAATGTATGTTTGTGTATGATATCATGAGAATGACACTGGTGCACACTTGAGCATGCACAGTGGTACAGAATGAATAGAAGTTCAGAAGACATACAGAAGATCAAGCGGGAGGCAACCACACAAACATAAAAGATAAGTATTTGAGTTGTTATTAGAAATAGTAAATGATATTGCTTGTATGCATATTTGTATTCCTAGAATATATCATGCTACTAATATGCATATGATTGGTAAGTTGGACAAACATTCCATTGTTGCTTGTCTAGAATGAAACCTCTTTGCTGACATGCTGAGAGCTGTGCACACTCTCGATAGTATGTTCTGGTAGAGATGGAAGGCATCTAGATAGCCACTGTATGCATACAGGATATGGGAAAGTGTTGTGCCAAAGTATTGGTCAAAATAGTTGCATAACTATGTAAATGATAGTTGTATGCATAATAGGTTATCATGTCAATATGATTTAATGATTATGAAGTATTACTAATCATGTACTTAATTTTGATTTGTAGGAAAGATCATGATGAATGATGAACACTGAACAAGCGATGGATGTTCAACAAAATATTTACAAATCAAACACACTATAGAAGGCTTGTGGATAGAAGAGAATCATGATGAAATGTTTTGCTCCAAGTGGCTAGATAAGACCATTCTCTTAATGGTGTAGTTAAAGAAGAAGTGTGAATCAGGTTCTGTATGGGTACCCAGGATTGGTAGTCAATTGATGAGCTTAATGATCATCATGGGTGATGTGGATCTCAACCTTTGCTACAAGGTTGAATATGGCTTCTATACACATATGACATGGATGCAAGAAGGAACTCACCACAGAGTTCGAATTATTTTGAGGCTCATATTAGTAGACCCATCTAACGAGAGATGGCACAGATAGATATGCAGAAGATCACTCAATGCAGAGTGTGAATAATGGACAATTGACAGCTTCATGACAAAGCTTGGGCTTTACCAGAAGTAAAGTTGATCCTAAACTTTACCTTAAGGTTGTGGATGATGAACCTATCATACCATTATTGTATGATGATGATCTCTTTCTGACAAGGAATGAGAAACAGATCATGAAAATGGCTACAGAAATGAAAAATGAAAGATCTCGGATTAATGCACTACTTCTTAGGTCTAGAAGTATGGCAAGATCCAAAAGGAATCTTTTAAATCAAGGTAAGTATGCTGTGAAGTTTCTAAAAAGATTTGATACGTTGGAGTATAAAGCCATGGCCACTCCCATGGACTCCAACTTGAAGTTATTAGTTAATGACTCATCTGATTTGGTGGACCTAACCCTATATAGACAAATCATTGGGTCATTGATGTACTTAACAAATACTAGGCCAGATATATGCTTTGCTGCAAATACCCTAAGTCAGTATCTAGTAGAACCTAGAAAGGTTCACTTAATAGCTACAAAGCATGTAGTGAGGTACCTAAAAGGTACATTATATTTTGGTCTATATTATCTTGGAGGTCATGAACTCCGTTTACATGGTTACTCAGATTCTGATTGGGCAGGAAGTGCCTCAAACAGAAAGAGTACATCAAGTGGATGTTATAGTATTGAATCTGCCATGATCTCATGGTTCAGCAAGAAACAATCTAGTGTGGCTCTCAGTACTACTGAAGCAGAATATATAGCTGTATGCTCTGCCAGCTGTGAAGCAGTGTGGCTTCAGAAGCTATTATATGGAGTGTTTGACTTAGAAATGGATTCCACTGTGATTATGTGTGACATTCAAAACTGCATCAAGATAGAAAATCTTGTATTCCACAATAAGTCAAAACACATAGAGATCTGATACTTCTATATACGAGATATGGTGTAGAGAGGAGCTATCAAGCTCAAGTATATAAGCACTGAGGATCAGATTGCTGATATCTTGACTAAACCTCTGTCTCGAGTAAAGTTTGAATACTTCTGAGACAAGCTTGGTATAGTCCAGAAGGACCCTCCTCAAAAGGGGGAGTAGTATAGTATCTGATAACAAGTCTATCCCATCAAATTGCTGCACTTAGTTACTTAGAATTATTTAGATTTAGGAATCTTATATTTTTTCTTTTGATGATAGATGTATACATGCTTTTGATGATAGATGTTATGCATGTTTTGATGATGAGGATACATGTTTTGTTATACATGTTTTGATGATGAGGATACATGTTTTGTTATACATGTTTTGATGATGAGGATCCATGTTTTGATGATGAGGATACATCTTTTGACACATGTTTTGATGAAGTTCTTGGTATACATGTGAGGGGATTGGATCATCCCTGGACTTCAGTCCGAAAGAAGAGCTGTAGACGTATGTCTTCGAGAATGAAGTTCTTGGTGAACATGTGAAGGGATTGGATCATCCCTGTACTTCAGTCTGAAAGAAGAGCCGTAGACATATGTCTTCGATAATGAAGTTCTTGGTGAACATGTGAGGGGATTGGATCATCCCTGGACTTCAGTCCGAAAGAAGAGCTGTAGACGTATGTCTTCGAGAATGAAGTTCTTGGTGAACATGTGAGGGGATTGGATCATCCCTGAACTTCAGTCTGAAAGAAGAGCCGTAGACGTATGTCTTCGAGAATGAAGTTCTTGGTGAACATGTGAGGGGATTGGATCATCCCTGGACTTCAGTCCGAAAGAAGAGCCGTAGACGTATGTCTTCGAGAATGAAGTTCTTGGTGAACATGTGAGGGGATTGGATCATCCCTCGACTTCAGTCCGAAAGAAGAGTCGTAGACGTATGTCTTCGAGAATGAAGTCCTTGGTGGACGGTTGAGGATTAAGTCATCCTTGGACGTGGTCCTAAATGTACGGTGGAGGATTAAGTCATCCTTGGACGTGGTCCTAAATGTACGGTGGAGGATTAAGTCATCCTTGGACGTGGTCCTAAATGTACGGTGGAGGATTAAGTCATCCTTGGACGTGGTCCTAAATGTACGGTGGAGGATTAAGTCATCCTTGGACGTGGTCCTAAATGTACGGTGGAGGATTAAGTCATCCTTGGACGTGGTCC
The DNA here is from genome assembly GCA_027924585.1 of Larix kaempferi. Taxonomy (NCBI): domain Eukaryota; kingdom Viridiplantae; phylum Streptophyta; class Pinopsida; order Pinales; family Pinaceae; genus Larix; species Larix kaempferi. The sequence goes on along the minus strand of BSBM01001312.1, from coordinate 5,728,757 downwards.
TAAATGTACGATGGAGGATTAAGTCATCCTTGGATGTGGTCCTAAATGTATGGTGTAGGATTAAGTCATCCTTGGACGTGGTCCAAAATGTACGGTGTAGGATTAAGTCATCCTTGGACGTGGTCCTAAATGTACGATGGAGGATTAAGTCATCCTTGGACGTGGTCCTAAATGTACGGTGGAGGATTAAGTCATCCTTGGACGTGGCCCTAAATGTACGGTGGAGGATTAAGTCATCCTTGGACATGGTCCTAAATGTACGGTGGAGGATTAAGTCATCCTTGGACGTAGTCCTAAATGTACGGTTGAGGATTAAGTCATCCTTGGACGTGGTCCTAAATGTACGGTAAGGATTGGATCATCCTTGGACTTTGGTCCTGTGAATTGAGCCGTAGACATGAGGTATCCGAAAATTGATAGGACTGGATCGTCCCTGGACTTCGGTTCAAAAGGTACATGATAGGACTAGATCATCCCTGGACTTCGGTTCAAAAGGTACATGATAGGATTGGCTCATCCTCGGACTTTGGTCTTTTGAATTGAGCCGTAGACATGAGGTCTCCGAGAATTGATAGGACTGGATCATCCCTGGACTTCAGTTCAAAAGGTACATGACAGGATTGCATCATCCATGGACATAGGTCCTAAAGAGAACAGGATTGATCGTATGATGACGATGCTGATAATCGTGTAATGACGATGTTGATGATCGTATGATGACGATGCTGTTGATCGTGTGATGACGATGCTGATGATCGTGTGATGTCAATGCTGATGATTGTGTGATGACGATGCTAATGATCATGTGATGACGATGCTGATGATTGAGTACTATCAACTCTGATGATGTTGATGTTCCAGTAACTAGTCAAGTTACTCATGATGATAAATTGAAGAAAGCTTCCGATGATTTATAGATGTATCATGTATGATGTTGATGACTCCTTGATCGTGCAGATGCTGTTATAATATCCTTCTCGTTAAGGGGAAGTGTTGAGATATTGTAACTTCAAAGAATATTATATTTGTGCTTTATTATTCTGGAGATGATTCATTCCTCCGTGAAGATCTTATTGTATATTCGGAGATGTTTATTCCTCCGTCAGAATGTGGTAACTTGGGTTATTAGACTTCCCTAGTGGGGGGTCGGCCCTGTATGTGTTATGTGGGTCAAAGGGTTATTAGACCACCCTAGAGGGGTCGTCCCAGTCAGTTGTAATAGGGTATTTAACCTAATGGTTAAATATGAGCCTACATGTACTTGTGTAAAAGATATGTCAGAGTAGTGTAAAAATAGAGGAGGTGTATTCCTCATTTGATACACTCACTCACTTAAGAGAGGCGCACTTGTGGAGGAGAGGTCTGCTATGGTGGAGGAGGAGATCATGTCTTTGGTTTGCATCTTTGTATACTGTTGGTCATCTATATTGAGGAAGATTTACTAGGTTTTCTACCCCATGAGGGTTTCCTAGGATAAATCTGTGTCTCTTGTGTTTATCCTATGCTTGTTGTTTCTTCAGTGATCCTGTATATGCTATTATTGTGAAATGGAATGTAATGCTGCTATTTTCTATCTTAGCATATTGAATTTTAACAACTTTGAATTTCAATCTTCCGAAAGGATAGGAATATGCGCTTTGATGAGCTGATCAAGTTGGTATATTCAGAATTTGAAAACTGCAAAGTTTCACCCCTCGAAATTGCCTTTTAGATTTCCGGATTCACTAGGGAGGACCCTGAATTACGGTTTGAGTTTCCCGGAGCTTCACATAACCAAAAGATTTGATTCAAAACTCTAAGCTTTGATTTTTCTGAGGAGCTTCCAACCGTGGTCACAGATTTCCAAAATTCCAATTTTTGCAGAAGCCCTAATTTTCCATCTTTCCGATCAAAGTCCCGAACTAGGGTTTGATCAAGCCCGGCCTTCTACCCAACCAAAAATATGATCTTGGTCTCTAAATTTAAATTTTGATGAGTAGCATCCAGCTGTGGTCTTCGATTACAAAAATTCCAACTTTCTCTGAAGCCCTAAATTCCGGAAGCCATGAATGAAGGTACTAAAAAATAATTCTAATTTGACAGAAATATGTACCTGATTGTTTCTGGTGTAACTCTGAACGTTTCAATCCACAGGGTCTGAAAATTTTTCTTGATATAGCCCGAACTGCTATCTTTCCATTCCGACAAGTCTGACCTCAATTGGATTCTCTGAGAGAGATATATGCCAAGTGTCGCAACGTGACCTGTTTATGGAATAATACAAGAGAGCGAACTTGTATGGCATGCCACGTGTCACTGGTTCAACTTCAGCCTCTAAACATTTTTCCTGCAATAGCCTGACCTGTTATCTTTCCATCCCGATAGGTTTGACCTCAATTGGATTCTCTGAGAGAGATTTATGCCAAGTGTCGCAATGTGACCGGTTTATGGGATAATGCAGGAGAGAAAACTTGTACGGCGTGCCACGTGTCATTGGTTCAACTTCAGTCTCTGAAAACTTTTCCTGAGATAGTACAATCTGTGTACTACCTGTCACTTTTGGCAAAATTTCATTTGGATCTTCCTAGGCCATGTTATGACCTTTTTCCCAAGGTCACCTGATTTTGACTCAGATATGGAAGAGGCAGAAACCTTATATTGTACAGATCATAAATCACAAAGTACAACGAATTAGAGGTTGACCTTTGGACACAAGGTACATGTGGATCTGATATTCGACCTGTTAAAGGTTCAGATCCGAAAACTTTGCCAAAATGGATTTATAGAAAAAGTGCTACGATTCCTAGTTTTTGCTATATCAAGCCCTAACATCGTAAGTGCAACAAGTGTCATACATGCCATATCATGCCTGCTTTCAAGATAGCTCTGAAACCATTTTAAATTTTCAGAATTTACTTCAATATGATCTAGGATCTTAACTGAGAGAACAACATGTACAACAAATCTACAACATATCAATCATGGACACAATAATGCAAGCACACAAGAGACACAGAGTTTACTTGGGGAAAACCATAAAGGTGAAAAACCCCAATAACTTCCTCAGAGATAGATAGAGCAATGATACAACCAGAATACAAGAGATAGTATTCTCCTAGTAGCATAGCCTCCTCCTCCACAAGTGCGCCACTCTCCCAAGTGTGAGTGAGAGAATAGAATGTTTAAAATTAGAGAGACACACTCTCTATTTATACACTAACTTGACTTGACCTTTACTCAACTAGGTCGGCCTCAACTTAACCACTTAACATAATGCTGACTGGGCCGACCGCCACTAGGGTGGTCTAATAACCCTTTGACCCACATGACTTATATAGGGCTGACCCCAACAAGGTGGTCTAATAACCCATCAAGTATAAGTTACGACACTTACAATATAAATGACGACACTTTCGTATAGAGGAATAATAACATCTCTATAGGAATACAATATACATATATGTGAAATACATTCCGAAGTTACATATACATCAACAATGAGAAGGATATTACAACAATGTCTGCAGGAGCAAGGATTCATCACCTAAATAATACATGATACATCTATAAATCATTGGAAGCTTTCTTCAGTAACTCAATCAGTTACTGGAACATCTTCAAGATCTTCAATACTGGAACATCAACATCGTCAGTATTGAGTCTTCATCTTCTGCAGCACTCGAACCGCTACAACATCATCATCTGGATCCTCTCGATCATCACTACGATCATCAGCATCATCATCACATTATCATCAGCATCGTCATCACATAATCATCAACATCATCATCTCAATATCATCAGCATCGTGATCATACGATCATAATCATCGTCATCACACGATCATCAACATCGTCATCATATGATCATCCTCATCATCATCATCATCTCACGATCATCAGCATTGTCCTCATACGATCATCATCCTCGTCATCAACTGGATCCTCTTGATCAACAACACAATAGCAGCATACCCTACAATACACATGATCTATTTAAGACACCATAACATGTCTAGGGACGATGCAGTCCACTTGTCAACTTAGACAGAGTCTAAGGACCACTCTCAGAGACATCTGTCTGTGGATCAGTTTAGGACTGAAGTCCAGGGATGATACAATCCACTCACTCTCGGAGACATCTATCTGTGGATCAGTTTAGGACTGAAGTCTAGGGATGATACAATCCCCTCACTCTCGGAGACATCTATCTGCAGATTAGTTTAGGACTGAAGTCTAGGGATGATAAAATCCCCTCACTCTCGGAGACATCTTTCTACAAATCAGTTTAGGACTGAAGTCCAGGGATAATACAATCCCCTCACTCTCGGAGACATCTGTCTATGGATCAGTTTAGGACTGAAGTCCAGGGATCATACAATCCCCTCACTCTCAGAGACATCTGTCTATAGATCAGTTTAGGACTGAAGTCCAGGGATGATACAATTCCCTCACTCTCGGAGACATCTGTCTGTGGATCAGTTTAGGACTGAAGTCCAGGGATGATACAATCACCTCACTCTCGGAGACATCTGTCTGTGGATCAGTTTAGGACTGAAGTACAGGGATGATACAATCCCCTCAATCTCAGAGACATCTATCTTTGGATCAGTTTAGGACTGAAGTCCAGGGATGATACAATCCTCTCACGTCCACTAGGGACCATTCATCAACCTCATCGTCGGAACAGGTAACCTCACCATCGACCTTGTCGTCGAAACATGTAACCTCATTATCAATGCAAGTATCGACACCAATACAATATCCACATCAACAATACAGTATCCTCATCAATACAGTATCCACATCGATGATACAGTATCCTCATCAATATAGTATCCACATCAAAGATACAAGTATACTCATCATCGATACATGTATCCATATCAACATAGGTATCCTTATTATTGACCTTACCATCAATATAGGCAATCTCATCATCGATACATGTATCCTCACTAATACCAGTATCCAAGTATCATCATCGACCATATCACTCCCCCTTTCAAGGAGGGTCCTTCTGAACCACACCAAGCTTGTCTCGAAAATGTTCAAACTTTACTCGAGATAGAGGTTTGGTCAATACATCCACAACTTGTTCGTCAGTGCTCACATACTCGAGCTTGATAGCTCCTTTCTGCACCATATCTCATATATAAAAATATTGGATCTCTATGTGCTTTGACTTATCATCGAACATTGGATTCTCTGTCATCTTAATACAACTCTGGTTGTCACACAGGATCACAGTGGGGTCCATCTCTAAGTCAAACAGTCCTGCTAATAATTTCCAAAGCCATACCGCTTCACAACTAGCAGAGCAAGAAGCTATATATTCCGCTTCAGTTGTGCTGAGAGCCACAATGGACTGCTTCCTACTATACCACGAGATCATGGAAGATCCCAGATAATAACATCCTCCCGATGTACTCTTTCTGTCTGATATGTTTCCTGCCCAATTGACATCTGTGTAGCCATACAATCTGAAGTCATGATATCCAAAATAATGTAGACCAAAATCTATTGTACCCTTTAGGTACCTCATCACATGCTTTGCAGCTATCATGTGAACACATCTAGGTTCCACTAGATACTGACTCAAGGTATTCACAAAGCAGATATCTGGCCTAGTGTTCGTCAGATACATTAATGACCCAATAATCTGTCTGTACAGAGTTACATCCACTAACTCTGATGAGTCATCTGCTAACAGTTTCAGGTTGGAATCCATGGGAGTGGCCATGGCTTTACATTCCAACATATCAAATATTTTCAAGATTTTGACAGCATACTTTCCCTGGTTGAGAAAGATTCCTTCTGGGCCTTGCCATATTTCCAGACCTAGGAAGTAGTGCATCAATCCGAGATCTTTCATCTCAAACTCTAAGGAGAGCTTCTTTTGCATTCGACAATTTGATTCTCATTTCCAGTCAGAAATAGATCATCCACATACAACAACAAAATGACAGGTTCATCATTCATAACTTTGAGATAAAGATTAGGATCAACTTTACTCTTGGTAAAGCCCAAGCTAGTTAAGAAACTGTCAATCATTCCATACCATGCTCTGGGATCTTGTTTCAACCCATACAGAGCCTTCTTTAATTTGCAAACATGGGTTCTTCTGTCTTCCACCTCAAATCCTTGTGGTTGTTCTATGTACACTTCTTCTTCAATTACACCATTCAGGAAAGCTGTCTTTACATCCATCTGGTGTAATTTCCACTTCATCATGGATGCAAGTGCCATGATGGTTCTAATGGAAGTGTACCTTGCAACTGGTGTATCTTCATAGTCAATTCCCTCTTTCTAAGAGAATCCTTTGGCTACAAACCTTTCCTTATACTTTTTAATACTGCCATCCGCAGCATGCTTTATCTTGTATATCCATTTGGAGGATACCACACTCTTGTCCCTTGGTTTGGGAACTATGTCCCAAACATCATTCTTCATTATTGATTGGTATTCCTCTGTCATTGCTTCTACCCATTCTTTCTTATGAACTGCCTCTTCATAACTAGTAGGTTCTTGATCTACAAGATTACGCATCAAAGCCACATAGTTGGAGAATGTCTTTGGTTTCTTTCTCACTCTAGTGGATCCTTCTGGAGCTCCATACTTTTCAGCTCCCAGTATAATGTCTTTATCCCATGCTAGCTTTCTTTTTCTTGAAATGTTTGTAGTGGGGGGTTCGTGTGGTTCTAACATGTCATGGTCTTCAGGAGTTTCATCTTCAGGAGATGGTACAACTTCTACAATTCTAGGAGGTGCATCTTCTTCATATACTTCTTCATACTGGCACTTCCTAGACCTATTCAGAGCTGCTTCTTCATCAAATGTCACATCCCTACTGATTTACATATGATGGAATCCTAGGATGTAAATCATGAATGCTTTGGATGTTTCACAATACCCAACAAATATTCCCTTCTTCCTAGAAGGATCCAACTTAGTTCTCTTTTCCTTAGGTATGCGAATATACACAAGGCACCCAAATATCTTAAGGTGACTTACCTCAGGCTTCTTTCTTGTGAAGACTTCTTCTGAAGTCTTGAATTCAAGGGCACTGTGAGATAGTCTATTTTGCACATAGACTGCTATCCTGGCTGCTTCAGCCCATAAGTACATAGGTAAGTCTTGATCATGTAACATTGTCTTTACTGCTTCCATGATGATTCTATTCTTTCTTTCCGCAACACCATTTTGTTGAGGATTGTAGGGAGTGGTTAGTTCCCTCTTGATTCCAGCTTCTTTGCAAAAGGCTTCAAAATATTTTGAAGTATATTCTCCACCATTATCAGTCCTAAGTATCTTGATCTTCTTTTTCTGAAAGGTTCTCTATCAAGGCTTTGAAATCCTTGAATCTTCTAAAGACTTCATCTTTTCCCTTCAGGAAATATATCCAAGTATTTCTTGAATAGTCATCTATGAAAGTTAGGTAGTATTCATATCCACTCAAGTATGTGGTGGGCATGGGACCACATGCATCTAAATGGATCAATTCCAAAGTACTTTTAGTCTTTGTTTCACTCTTTGGAAAAGGATTCTTGATATTTTTCCCTTTTGCACAACCCTTGCAATTGTCTTCATGTTCAATCTTTAAATATGGTAGTCCTACAACCACTTTGCTCACATGAGGTAGTGCTTTGTAATTAATGTGGGAAAGCCTTCTATGCCATAACTCACTTGGACTAGTGACTTCATGAACAAGGGTAGTTTCTGAATGACCCTTGAGTTTGTATAGACCTCCTTCCTCTTCACCAATGACAATTGCATCCTTAATAGATTTACCTTTGGACCACATGAGTACTTGTCCATCAATGAATGCAACCCTATAACCTTTCTTATCCAAAGCTGAGATGGAAAGCAAGTTCTTCTTCAACCCTGGTACATACAATATTTCCTTCATCTTCATGGGGGCTCCAGAGTCAGGTTTGTAGTTTGCTTCACCAATTCCCTTGATGGGATATTGATAGTCATCTCCTAATGACACTTTCTGTGGGGAGGTATTCTCTCTCAGTTTTGAAAGAGTTTTCCTTTGTCCATTCATGTGCTTTGAAGCACCACTATCAATAAGCCATGTATCCTCTCCAAGTATTATGGATCCAGAGAGTGCAGAGAATAGAACATACTCTTCTACATCTTCTTCTTCATCTCTTCTAGATATTCTCTTGAAGAAGCGCCTTTCTTCCTCTTCTTCTTCTCTTCTAGATCTTTTCTTGTGAGGCCTTTCTTCCTCTTCTTCTTCTTCTTCACTATCATCTTCTGCAAGATGTGCTTGATGTATTTTATGGTGAAGATCTTTCTTCTTCTTTGAAGGACAATGTCTAGCAATGTGTCCTATTTTGTGACAATTGAAACATTGGAAGGAAGAGTGTTTTCTTCCCCTTCTCTTCTGAAATCTTTGTGGAGATTGAGACTCCTTGTGACTATCCTTCTTGAAATAGGATTGATTCCTTCTTCTCTTGGTGTGTGTGGCCAAGGCTTGGTCATCTTCTTTGAGCAGGGCTTCTCTGTTGGCAACCCTAGCTTCTTCTTGAATGCAATCCTCCCATACCAAATCAAACTTCATACTTTCTTTTCTAGCACACATAGTTTGGATGAATGACTCCCAAGGTCTAGTGAGACCATTTAGAGCAGTCATGACAAGTTCATCTTCATCAAGGGTATCTCCAATAGCATCTAGTTGTTCCTTGAACTGGGAGACCCTTGAGAAATAGTCTTGAACAAATTCTCCTTTATTCATCTTTGTGCTCTTCAATTGAGCTCTCAGATTCATCTTCCTATTGATGTTCTTTCCCTCATAGATTCTAGAAAGGGAATCATACATTTCCTTTGGAGTCTTCTTGGATGTCACTTGGGGAATCAAGTGGTCTTTTATAGAATCAGCAATGATTCTCTTTTCCCTAATCAAGTCCTTCCTATACTTCTCTTTGGCTTCATCTTCTTCTGGTTCTGCAATCTCATCCTTGATATATTGGAAAAGATCATTCTCTTCAAGAATGAGACCAATCCTATATTTCCATGGCCGAAAATTCTCTATACCCTCTAGCTTGTCTTCAAGCTTAGTGCTTGGAGCCATCTTATTCAGGGGGGTACAGAAATTGAAGTTTCTCAAGAGATAGAATAACACTTACCAGGAGATGTGCTTGAATGTGTTGAGATCTGGTGTGTTCTACTTCTGGAAACTTCAACTTTTCACCTTCCGGATCTGCAATAGAATTTCTAGTTTTCTGGTCTTCTCTTTTCTGGATTTCTGCTACATAGGTTTGTAGCTTTTCTGGTTCACTGGTGCATATGTGCACAGCTTTTCAGGTTCTTTGGTTTTTTGGTTTTCTGCACTTTTGGTCAAACTAGGGTTTGACTTTCCCAGAGTTCTACCCAACCAAAAATCTCAATCTAGGGCTCAAAAATTTGATTTTGAGGAGGGCTATCTAGCCATGCAATCAGAATTCATAAATTCCAACTTTTTGCAGAAACCCTAATTTTCATTGGAGGAGGAGAGAGAGTTATTTTCACCTTGTGAAAGATGTCCTATTCAGGCTAGCTCTGATACCATGTTAAGTTTAGCTTAATTTCACTAGCAAGATCACTGAAAGAAACACAATCATAAGATAGACAAAGATTTACCCTAGGAAACCCTCATGGGGTAGAAAACCCAACAAAGCTTTCCTCAATATAGATAATCAACCAAATACAAGATGTAGTCCAAGGCTAGAGCTCCTTTTCCTCCTATGCAGACCTCTCTCTCACTTGTGCGCTACTCCCAAGTCGATGAATGAATGAGATAAGTGAGGAACATCCTCCTCTGCTTATACTCATCTCATTCATCAACTTGGGAGTAGCGCAGAAGTGAGAGAGAGGTCTGCATAGGAGGAAAAAGAGCTCTAGTCTTGGACTACATCTTTTATTTGGTTGATTATCTATATTGAGGAAAGCTTTGCTGGGTTTTCTACCCCATGAGGGTTTCCCAGGGTAAATCTTTGTCTATCTTGTGATTGTGTTTCTTTCAGTGATCTTGCTAGTGAAATTAGGCTAAAATTAACCCCACATGGGGGATCTAATAAACCTAGTTACCACAATCCATCAGAGGAATAAACATCTCCGGATACATAATAAAGTCCCGTCAGAGGAATGTAACATCTCGGAATAATATGATACAAATATAATATTCTTAGATGTTACAGTATTTCAAGATATCCTAAGCTCGAATCTTCTCCCCAACAAATAATGTCTCCACATCTTGAGAGCATGTACTATGGATGCTAATTCTCAATCATGTGCGGCATAATTCTTTTCATGCTCTTTTAATTTCCTTTACTCATAGCAAATCACAAATCCTTCTTGCATGAGCACTCCACCTATCCCTCTAATGCAAGCATGTATGCATGCTACAAAATCCTTCTTTGGATTTGCTACCTTCAAAACAAGAGTGCTGGTAAGTAACTCCTTTAGCCGCTGGAAACGTTTCTCACATTTTTCAGACCATACCAACTTGATACTCTTCCTTTGCAATGAAGTGATTGGATGAGCTATCTTGGAGAATCCTTCAATGAATCTTTTGTATTATCCTGCAAGACCCATGAAATATCTTACATCTGTGACATTCCTTGGAGTATGCCAATCCATTATGGCATTGATCTTCTCTAGATCAACTGCAATACCCTCTTCTGAAATGACATGACCCAACTACTGCACCTTCTCTTGATAGAATTCACATTTGATTAACTTGGGATACAGTTGGTGTTCTCTAAGGACTTGCAACACCATCCTTAGATGATCATTATGTTCTTCTTCATTCCTTGAATAAAAAAGGATGTCATCCAAGAACAAAATCACAAACTTATCCAAATACTTGTTGAAGACATTATTCATGAGACACATGAAAGTAGCAGGTGCATTGGTAAGACCAAATGGCACCACTGTGAACTCATAATGCCCATATCCTATCCCGAAATATTTCTTGTGAATATCTTCTTCTTTTATTCTCACTTGATGATAGCCAAACCTAAAGTCAATCTTTGCAAACACTTTAGCTTCCTTCATTTGATCAAACAAATCATCAATTCTTGGCAATGGGTACTTATTCTTCATTGTCATTTTATTTAGCTGCCTGTAATCAATACACATCCTTAAAGTCCCATCCTTTTTCTTGACAAATAACACCGTTGCTCCCCAAGGAGACACACTTGGACTGATATACTTCTTGTCCATTAATTCTTGTAGCTGCATCTTTAACTCTACCAATCCTGGTGTGCTCAGTCTATAAGGAGCTTTCGAAACTGTCGCTGCCCATGGAACAAGATCAATGGTAAAATCAATATCTCTCTTTGATGGAAATCTTGGCACTTCATCCGGAAATACATTTTTGAACTCTTGCAACAACTGGACGTCTTCTATCCTTAGTCCTTTGTCTTCTGATGAATCTGATATATGAACTGCATATAATTGGAAACCCTTCTTATAAAACCTTTTCAATTGTAAGGATTAAATATTTCTTACTAAAACTTGCTTGGGAATTCATCTTACCAATCTCGGTCTTCCCTCTTCATCAATACATTCAAGTTCTTTCTCATAACAGTCCAACTTGGCTCTATGTATTTCCAACCAATCCATACCAATTAGGGCATCATAAGATCCTAATGGTAGTACATTTAATTATGCATGTGTGTGGAGTCCATTCAATTCGATGGGGCACTCCACCACTACTTCGCTTACTTTTCTCTTGGTCTCTGTGCCTAACTAAACTATCCAAGAATTATTGTGTTTCATTTCTCTAAGAGAACAACCTTCAACCACTTTTGGGGAAACATAACTATGAGTAGATCCTGGATGAATCAAAATAGAAATTGATTGCTTAGTAATCTTACCTTCAACTTCCACCACTGCTGATTGATGGTTTGTCGAATGATTATCCAATGCTGCATAAATTCAAGGCATTTCCTTTTCCATATCCTCCACTGTAGCTGCTCCCTTTAAGTTGTGCAAACTTCGGGGATTCTCCTTCCCATGTGGACAATCTTTGAGCATGTGATTGTTAGGAACCCGTGTCAACCCTTCTCTTTACTTAATTAGTATATTGTTGTTGGATGCATACACTTTTTCAGTCATCCCGTAGTATTTGTTGATCCATAGTTTGTATTATCCCATGGTATTGACCCATACACTAGTACAAAATGAGAGATAAGTGACCAAAACAATGACCAAAATTCGCATATAAATGACCACTTTTGAGTTGGTGACCATTGGTAACCAATTTGCAATCATATATCACGCGACAAAAAATGTGGTCATATTTAGTTTGGTTATTTATAGCTTATCTTGTGGTCATATATTTGGTCATATATCTGGTCATTAATTTGGTCATATATTTGGTCATTAATTGTCACAATTAATGACTACATTTTTTGTCACATGATAAATGACCACTAATTTTCTACCAGCGATCGCCAACTCAAAAGTGGTCATTTATATGCATATTTTGGTAATTTGTTTTGTCACTTATCCCTCATGTTGTACTGGTGGTCATTTTTATGCAAATTTTGGTCATTTTTTTAATCATTTATCTCTTTTTAGTGGTTTCAGAATATAAATAGGGCACATAGGAATCAAACCACCAACCTCCTTCCTATAAGGCAGGTGCTCTACCATTGAGCTAGCACCCTTAAATAGAATTCCTTATGGATTAATAGTAACTCTATCAAAAACATCAACCCTATTGGGCAAGAAATCAAATTTTGAACCATGTAATATATGTTGAATTTCATTGGCTAGACCCTTGAATTTTATTATGTAATCTTTATTATGTGATTGATGTTATTTTGCCTTGAGTTCTTTAAATTTATGGAAGTCACAATAAAATCACAATGGATTACTAAACACATGACATATTAATCAAATAAATATGTTATAGTCCATGTTGGTGAATCATGTTGGCCATAGGCTTAACCATTACGGATCAACATTGGAACTGACAGATCCACTGTTCCTAAACTGTCCACCTGAAGTATAAGTTCAAGTGATTACATGAAGGTTATTGTTCCAAATGATACATGAAGGTTACTATAGCAAGATTATACATGTTCAGAAAAGGAAGAGTGAAAATCTACAGTCTAATGCTTTGCATTGTAGCCTGAGATACCAAAATATATTATACAATCAATCTTGCAATAGAGACTCAAATCTTAATAAGCAATACATGTTATTGATCTGGACAAATCCACATCATTTTCCCATTGGTATTTTGACATGCCCAAGTTCTCCAAACTGGCCAAATACTTGTCTCAGCATGCCATCCATCAAAGTGGGGTCTAAGCCACCAACAAATATCTGCACCCAAAACACATAGAATAAGAATATAAAAAACAGATTGTTTGAAAAAATGAGAGCATGCAAAAAGGAAAATAAAAATAGAGGCACACACAATTGTATTATTTGGATCATTATCTGAGGAAACTACTGGAGGAGGAGGAACTGCCACTACTGCAAACAAAGCACTTGCTAGCAATATAGAACATAAAAATATAAAAAAATAAGAACACAATAAACACTAAATAGATGATAAATCTCAATAAATTATCACATAGCCTAAATAATAAATAATAACGAAACATTAAACATAACTAAAATTGATGACAATATGCAATATGTTGAAAGGAGCAATCACACCTGATCCGGCGAATGAGTAACCAGGATGCTACATCATAATTAATAACTATCAGTTTCATCATTGATAAAAAAACAAGACTTCAAACCAGTTGAGGAATAGAATAAACAGCCACCAATGACATGCAACTTGTGAAAATCTTCTACAGATTGCTAGATTAAATGATGCATGAAAAGAATATTAGGCATGCATAGACAATGGGGAAGCAAAGCATAAAATGGGCCAAGCAATAACAGCATATGGGTAGCCATCTTTTAGTTTCACAAAACCAAAAGTAGGTTGCGACAAAAGGCTATTTGCCACTGTTAGGAACCCATGTCAACCCTTCTATTTACTTTGTTAGTATATTGTTGTTGGACGCATATGCTTTGTAAGTCGTCCCGTAGTATTTGTTGATCCATAGTTTGTATTATTGTTGTTGGACACATATGCTTTGTAAGTCGTCCTATAGTAATTATTGATCCATATTTTGTATTGGCCCATGGTTTGTATTGACACATGGTATTGACCCATGGTATTGGTGCCTAGACATAGTATATAGGTTTGTGTTGAGACCAATCAAGGTACCGTGAAGTTATTTGTATTGAGCTTGCTCAAAGGAGGTTGCCCCCTCGAAGTGGCCTGCGATCAATATAAAAGTGATTTTGAGTTCTATTATTTCTGCTATCTCATGTTTTTTCATTAATTAATTATTGTGGGTTCTTCACATTTGGTATCAGAGCACTTTCTTGGGCTCGCTAAGTGAAATTTCTGCCAATTTTTTTTTTTCGTATCTGTTGCAGCTTCGAATCTGGGAATAATCCCTATCCGCTTAACTGTGGGAAGTACTTGGGCATAAGCCCTAAAACTCATTGTGAGGATCAGTACCACAGGAACTCCAAAGCAGCTGGCCCATTGAGAGGACCTACCAGCGAAAAGGGAAACGACCCCTACTTGATTGACTAGTTCCCACTCGTGAGGTAAACCAAGAGCTGTCGTTTGTGGCAAAGCAGTTATCAGTTTTATGTGAGCCGTGGAGTGAGGGGTACTGCCCCAATACGCAAGTTGTCAAACAACATTGGTGGCCGAGTGAAACCCCTGAACTGTTAGGAAGCCACACATACCTGGGGTCCATATCTATTTTCACCTGAACTGTTTCCGATCACTATCGCACCATTTCAGATCCATTCTGAAAGCCGTTCCACATCTATTTCAGATCCAACCATTTTCGATCTAGTCGGTGCCATTTCAGATCCCTCTGTTTTTTATCACTTCCATGCCATTGCAGATCTATCTGTTTCAGATCCCTTCTACGCCGTTGCAGATCCATTCCTAAAAAAAAAAAAGAGAGAGAAAGTATAAAATTCTTTTTTTTGGCCATATCTCCCTTGTTTTCACTCCGTTTCCATTGAAACTTCCCTAACACCCCGGTAATCCCATTCTGCATATTTCATTCTTGAGGACCCTATCCCAGATTCCACTCCCCAAAGCCTGAAATCCCACATTTGTCTATTTTTAGGGTTTGCCATAACTTCTTCGTATTTCACGCAATCGCCTTCAAATTTTACCACCGAGTTCCTTCCGTAATTCTGCTTCTTTGTCCCTTTCTGCCAAATTTTCTCATTCTTTCACCTCGCTTCTGAAATCCCCAGTTTTTTGCTTCCATGTCCATGAGAAAGTGTCCAAAACCTAGTCAAACCCCAATTACTCCTCCGAGTTTTTCCCAAATCTAGATTTCTCTTTACTAAATAAGCTTTTGTTTTTGTTTTTCTATCTATTCCCCCACCCCCCCCCAAAAAAAAAACTCTTGGTTATGGCTGTCACCCATGTAGGAACAACAACCATGGCGGAAGTACTTGCAGCCATCCAAACCAAACTCCAACATTTGGATGAAAAATTTCTCAGCCTCTATCTTCAACATTCAACCATGAACAATAACCAACAGATGGAATCTTCGGTAGCCAATGGGTTCTCTTCTTCTAGCAATTTTCTTGGTCCGAAGCTTGAATTTCCTTGCTTTAATGGTACTGATCCAACTGGATGGATCTATCGTGCAGAACAATATTGCAGTCTGAATAATACTTTTGATGTCCAAAAAGTTTCACTTGCATACTTTCATTTGGAACAGGAAGGCCTTCAATGGTACTATTGGTACATCAAGGCTCATGACGAGCCAAAATGGATAGATTTTTTCGAACTCCTTTTGCAACAATTTGGTCCTAGTTCTTTTGATGACTTCACCGGAGCACTCACTAAACTTCGTCAAAGTGGCACTGTGAGAGAGTATCAGACATAGTTTGAGAAACTAGCCAATCACACAGAAGGATTGTCTGATGAATTCTACAGGAGTTGTTTTATCATTGGTCTTAAGGATGAAATCCAGTTAGAGGTTAAAATGTTTTGTCCCAACACAATGATGGAAGTCCTAGGGTTGGCTAAGTTGGCAAAAGACAAGATTGCATCCCAACAGTGCTCCAAACTGTTAGATTTTCTGAATTTACTTCAATATGATCTAGGATCTTAACTGAGAGAACAACATGTACAGCATATCTACAGCATATCAATCATGGAGACAATAATGCAAGCACACAAGAGACACAAAGATTTACTTGGGGAAAACCATAAAGGTGAAAAACCCCAATAACTTCCTCAGAGATAGATAGAGCAATGATACAACCAACCAAGAGAGATAGCCATAACCTAGCAGTAGATCCTCCTCCTCCATAAGTGCGCCACTCCTCCTTGAGTGCATGTGTGAGAAGTGAGTGAGTAAATAGAGCGCCTCCCGCACTCTATTTATACTTGACTTGACTTTCTTTTTTACCTAACTCATGTAGGCTCGAACTTAACCACATAACATAATGCTGAGTGGGCCAACCCCCAATAGGGTGGTCTAATAACCCTTTGACCCACATGGCCGACCCCCAATAGGGTGGTCTAATAACCCTTTGACCCACATGACTTATACAGGGCCGACCCCAAACAAGGTGGTCTAATAACCCATCAAGTATAAGTTACGACACTTACAATATAAATGACGACACTTCCTTATAGAGGAATAATACCATCTCTATAGGAATATAATATACATATATGTGAAATACATTCCGAAGTTACATATACATCAACACTCCCTCTTAACTAGGAAGGTATTTCTCAGCACAGTTCTTCTAGCACAAGTCATCTTCTCTGGATCATCGTCACTAGATAATCGTCATCGAGTCATCATCATCGTCACTGCTGCTGCTATCTCAATCAATCTCTAAATCTACTCGTCATAGGAAGTTCTACAGAGCCAGTCCTTTTTCATACTGGATGTAGGCCCACCACCTGCAGGTCTTCATCATCACTGGCCATACTGTGGAATCCTCAGGACTTTTACGTGCGTCACAAAACCTCGAAAGAGCATTTGCCAGATGTCCCAGGGCACAGATTACATGCCATAGGCAAAACCTCGAAAGACCATCTGCAAATCTCCCAGGGCACAAATTATATGTGACCTCACCACAAAACCTCGCAAGAGCATCCCAGGACTGATTACGAGCACACAGCTCAACCTATCGGATCTCCCAGGGCACAAATTACATGTGGTCATGGCAAAACCTCGCAAGAGCATCCCAGGACTGATTACGAGCACACAGCTCAACCTATCGGATCTCCCAGGGCACAAATTACATGCCATAGGACAAAACCTCGAAAGAGCATCTGCCAGATATCCCAGGGCACAAATTACATGCCATAGGCAAAACCTCGAAAGACTATCTGCAGATCTCCCAGGGCACAAATTATATGTCCTCCCAAGCAAAACCTCGAAAGAGCATTTGCCAGATGTCCCAGGGCACAAATTACATGCCATAGGCAAAACCTCGAAAGACCATCTGCAAATCTCCCAGGGCACAAATTACATGCTTATCTGCACAACCTGATCCACGGCCACAGAGTATCAAACTGATACTCACCATACATCATCCTGATGTATCCATGATCATCCTGATCATCATCACTGCAACATCCTGCTGCATGTCATCTGGAGCAACATCCTGAAGCTCGTCATCTATGATCATCCTGATCATCATCACTGCAACATCCTGCTGCATGTCATCTAGAGCAACATCCTGAAGCTCGTCAACCATGATCATCCTGATCATCACTGCAACATCCTGCTACATGTCATCCGGAGCAACATCCTGAAGCTCGTCATCCATGATCATCCTGATCATCAATGCATCTACCTGATGCATACCAAGTACATATCATCATACATGATCCTCCTGATCATACAATGTATCCACCTGATACAAATACATGATACATATCATCATACATGATCCTCCTGATCATCAATGCATCTACCTGATGCATACCAAGTATCTACCTGATACATATCATCATACATGATCCTCCTGATCATCAATGTATCCACCTGATACAAATACATGATACATATCACCATACATGATCCACCTGATCACATCCAGCATCAACATGATGCGTACATACATACAGAATGATTCAACTGATTATATCCAGCATCCAACATGATGCGTACATACATACATAAAAATGATCCAACTGATCATATCCAAGCAGAAACCAGAACATCATCCTGATGCTCATCATCCAGCGCTTACATCCACAGCCATGTGTAGGATCCCCCTTCCAACATGCTTGGAATGGCTTCAACAAATGTGTCCATCACTTCTTCCTCGAAGTATCCTCGATCTGAAGCACGCCAAGCCTCTCTCTGAAGTACTCGAACTTCACACTGGCTAGTGGCTTCGTCAGCACATCTGCAATCTGCTCGTCCGTCGCAACATACAGGAGCTTCACAGCTCCTCTCTGCACCATATCCCTGATATAGTGATATTTGATCTCTATGTGTTTCGACCTGTCATGAAACACTGGGTTCTCGGACAGCTTCACACAACTCTTGTTATCACAGAAGATACCAGTAGCCTCCAATGGGAGATCAAATAACTCAGACAGTAGCTTCCGTAGCCATACTGCCTCACAACTAGCTGAACAGGCTGCAACATACTCTGCCTCAGCTGTACTCAGTGCTACACAGGACTGCTTCCTGCTAAACCAAGAGATCACACCTGATCCCATACTGAAGCAACACCCAGATGTGCTCTTCCTATCTGCAGCACTGCCAGCCCAATCTGAATCAACATAACCCTGCAGGTTAAACTTTTGATTCGCCTCATATCTGAGCCCATAATCTACTGTACCCTTCAGGTACCTCAGAACATGCTTTACAGCAACCAGGTGAACACTTCTCGGATCCGTCAGGAACTGGCTCAATGTGTTCACAGCAAAGCAAATGTCTGGTCTCGTGTTCGTCAGGTACATTAAGGACCCAATCATCTGACGATACATAGAGACATCAACTGGCTCAGATGAAGCATCACATAGAAGCTTCAGATTCGATGCCATAGGTGTGGCCATGGCCTTGCAATCCATCATCCCGAATCTCTTCAGGATCTCTACTGCATACTTCCCTTGTCCAAGGAAGATTCCTTCTGCACTCTGCCACACCTCCATGCCAAAAACAAATAGTGCATCATCCCCAAGTTCTTCATCTCGAACTCGGTAGTAAGCTTCCGCTGTGTGTCGGCAATCAATCTATCTTCACCATACCAAGTTCTGCACATATATGATTTCCTATCATGTGTCTCAGAACCAAGTGGCTGCTTCTTCTTCAACTACACCATTCAAGAAAGCTGTCTTGAATCCATCTGGTGTATCTTCTATTTCATCACTTTTATATTTCTCTATGCTGCCATGTGCAACATGCTTGATCTGAAAGATCTATTTGGAAGTCACAACAGACTTCCCTTTAGCTCTTGGGATCGCATCCCAAACATCATTCTTCATGATCGACGGATCATGGCATTACATTTCTTCATCCCAGATTCTGGGAACTTCAATATCTTCAATAGATATCTTTGTTGTTGGAACAAATGTTGTAGTCCTTTTGTAGGTGAAGATATACGGTCTTTCCTATAAAACAGGTTAAATTGCATGATTAGAAACATCTCATAATTTTCAGAACAAATTCTTACACATGAAGAAATATGTCATACAGTCATGCAATTATCTTAGCCAATGCTTCAATACAACATTTATCCATATCCCGTAACTTTCTAGATGCCTTCCAATCTCTACCAGAACATTGTTAAGAGTGTGCACAACTCCCAACATGTCAGCAAAGCGGTTTCATTCTAGATAAGTAGCAATGGAATGTTGTACAGTGCCATAGGCCACTTACCCATGTATATTAGTAGTATACTGTTCATCAATGCACCTATTCTAATATGCATAATACACAACCTAATTCTAGGAACATCAGTATATACATTATTGAACAGTATTATTTAAACAAACAAATATGCAAGAGATTAAAATACTTATCTTTCTTTGTTCGTTGGGTGGACTCCCTCTGAGTCTTCGCTTCCTTGCTGGATCTGCTGGAGTCCTAATCTGAAGTAGCTTCTTCTACACCTTTCTGTTGTGGGATGTAGAGAGATGGTCAACTCCCTCTGAATATCTGCATCCTTGCATAAACCACTGGAATGTACTCCCTCTTGATCTTTGCTTCCTGGATTACCTGTTCTTGAATCTCATATTCATCCTTGGTCCCTATGCATGCTTATTAGTATCATGAATGTGTTATCCTTGTGATCTCATATAAAATCATACATTCATTAGTATACTATTAAAACACAATAATCTCAAGCATGTATAGTCATGATCATTTCAAACAGAAATAATAAGTATTAGCATTCAAGGTTTATGTAGGATTCTTATGGTTAGTCAAATCATAAGAAACATAACATGTCTAAACCTATAATTACTCAAAGCTATGACTCTTCGGGTTAGTCATATCATCAATCAAGAGAAGAGACATATTATTTTACTTATATTCCTATTTGACCATAGGACTTTTCTGGTTAGTCATATCATTAAACAAAGTAAAAAGCATAATATGCCTAACCCATGATTACTAACTTCAATGAATAACTATAATCAATCATGCCAAGTATACTTATATAAAGGATCTTATCACAAGATGAGATTGTAACTTGATATAGGAAAAACATACCTGGATTAGCATGCTATCTAGTTATGTCTAACATACTCACATGATGTCTTCTTGTTCTTCTTCAATGACTTGTGCTAGTAACCTGTATATCTCATAGGTTAGCCATTATAAAACCAAGTTATACATACCTCGTAAATGGATCTTCTATGAGATCCATGACAATGGATGAATCTTTGTCCTCATATTATCATGATCATATGTTCTTGGACCAGAACATGATTTGTCTTTCTTGGTGTACCTCGCATGTTAGTAGACAACATAAAACTCATACAACATCACAATGTGTTAGTACAAACATAAGTTTCATACTCCTAATAAATGAATGACTTCTATCATGCATTCATAATTTTATTAAGGTGATATGATAAGTCTAAAATCAAGATTGTACTAACCGTGATAACATGAAGACAAACATACCATAAACTTAATTATGAACAAATCTCAAAGCATACCTCGATGAGTCATACCTGTCGAGATCACTTGTAATCTTCTTATGTAAGGCCTTAGCCTCATCTCCCTCTGAAACAGGAACTTCTTCACTTATGCAAGTGACCAATCCATCTTCTTCTAGGATCAACCCAATCCACTTGATTTGCAAGAACTGGACCTGGAGCTGGATATGGGTTTGTCAGAGAGACCCCAAAAAATTCAAACTTTGAATTTCAAACTTCCGAAAGGATAGGAATATGCGCCTTGATGAACTGATCAAACTGGTATATTCAGAATTTGAAAACTGCAAAGTTTCACTCCTCAATTTTGCCTTTGAAACTTCTGGATTCACTCGTCGTGACCCTGAACTGGGGTTTGATGAAGCCCACTCTTTTGCCCCATCAAAATGTTTGATCCAAATCTCTAAGCTTCTATTTTTCTGAGGAGCTTCCAGCCGTGTTCACAGATTTCAAAAATTCCCATTTTTACAGAAGCCCTAATTTTCCACTTTTCTGATCAAAGTCCCGAACTAGGGTCTAATCAAGCCCGGCCTTCTGCCCAACCAAAAATTCTGATCTTGGTCTCTAAATTTCTATTTTGATGAGTAGCATCCAGCCGTGGTCTCCGATTACAAAAATTCCAACTTTCTCCAAAGCCCTAAATTCCGGAAGCCATGAATGAAGGTACCAAAAAAAAATAATTCTGTTTTGATAGAAATATGTACCTGATTGTTTCTGGTGTAACTCCAAAAATTTTGATCCACAGGGTCTGAAAACGTTTCCTGAGATAGCCTGACCTGTTATCTTTCCATCCTGACAGGTCTGACCTCAATTGGATTCTCTGAGAGAGAGTTATGCCAAATGTCGCAACGTGACCTGTTTTGGGAAAATACAGGAGAGCGAACTTGTACGGAGTGCCACGTGTCACTGTTTGACCTTCGGCCTCTGAAAACGTTTTATGAGATAGCTCGGCCTGTGATATTTCCATCTTAACAGGTCTGACCTCAATTGGATTTTCTGAGAGAGAGTTATGCCAAGTGTCGCAACGTGACCTGTTTATGGGATAAAACCGTAGAGCAAACTTGTACGGCGTTCCACGTGTCACTGGTTCAACTTCGGCCTCTGAAAAAGTTTTCTGAGATAGTACAGACTGTGTACTACCTGTCACTTTTTACGAAATTTCATTTGGAGCTTCCTAGCCCAAGTTATGACCTTTTTCCCAAGGTCACCTGATTTTGACTCAGATCTGGAAGAGGCAGAAACCCTATATTGCACAGATCATAAATCACAAAGTACAACGAATTAGAGGTTGTCCTTTGGACACAAGGTACCTGGAGATCTTAGATTCGTCCTGTAACAATTTCAGATCCGAAAACTTCGCCAAAACAGATTTATAGCGAAAGTGCTACGATGACTGGTTTTTGCTATATCAAGCCCTAGCATCGTAAGTGCAACAAGTGTCATACATGCCATATCATGCCTTCTTTCAGGCTAGCTTTGATACCATGTTAGATTTTCTGAATTTACTTCAATATGATCTAGGATCTTAACTGAGAGAACAACATGTACAGCATATCTACAGCATATCAATCATGGAGACAATAATGCAAGCACACAAGAGACACAAAGATTTACTTGGGGAAAACCATAAAGGTGAAAAACCCCAATAACTTCCTCAGAGATAGATAGAGATACAACCAACCAAGAGAGATAGCCATAACCTAGCAGCAGATCCTCCTCCTCCATAAGTGCGCCACTCCTCCTTGAGTGCATGTGTGAGAAGTGAGTGAGTAAATAGAGCGCCTCCCGCACTCTATTTATACTTGACTTGACTTTCCTTTTTACCTAACTCATGTAGGCTCGAACTTAACCACATAACATAATGTTGAGTGGGCCAACCCCCAATAGGGTGGTCTAATAACCCTTTGACCCACATGGCCGACCCCCAAGAGGGTGGTCTAATAACCCTTTGACCCACATGACTTATACAGGGCCGACCCCAAACAAGGTGGTCTAATAACCCATCAAGTATAAGTTACGACACTTACAATATAAATGACGACACTTCCTTATAGAGGAATAATACCATCTCTATAGGAATATAATATACATATATGTGAAATACATTCCGAAGTTACATATACATCAACACAAACCCACTTTTGTTCCCTTTCAAAATATGGGTTCTCAATGACCTCGCATCCTGCCAGCTCCTCAACCAACTCCTATCAAGCATTTGTCTGAAATAGAGATGCAGGCACGCAGAGAAAAAGGGCTTTGTTATAATTGTGATGAGAAATTCACTCGGAGACATAAATGTGTTCAACAAAAGCTCTATCTCTTGGATATGGATTCTACTCTTGCCTCTACAGTTGGTTAAGAAACTCCAGATACAATGGATGATCAGGTTGACATTTAGGAGCCTCCTATTGACCCCCCATCTCAAGATAAACAACCAGAGATATCTCTCCATGCTTTATCCGGCATCACCACCCCCCAAACAATGTGGGTCAAGAGTTACTTCAAGAAGCTTCCTCTTACAATACTCATTGATTCTGGTAGCACTCATAACTTCATTGACCCTCAGATCGCCAAACATGCCGATTGTTTTGTCCATCCTTACTGCAACTTTGAAGTCATGGTTGCCAATGGGGGCACCTTACCTTGCAAGGGGAAGTGTCACAATGTGCGTATCTCTCTGGAATATTATAACCTGCGCTCTCACATGTTTTCTTTGTCCCTAGGCGGATGTGAGGTGGTTTTGGGCATTCAATGGTTATGAACACTTGGCCCCATCTTATGGGATTTTGCTGAACTTTGGATGTAGTTTTTAGTCAATGGGAAACAACACAAATTTAAGGGCTTACAACAAGGGTCTCTCTGCATCATCAGTTCACATCGCCTGGAAAAGATCCTTATGAAGAATTCACATGGTGTCATCGCTCAACTCCATTCCATTCAGATGCACCTATCAATGGTCTCCCCTACTTCCTTGGATAGATATGCAGGTGTGCTTGCTGAACCAGTGGGCTTATTGCCTTCAAGAGACCTTTCCGGTATGAATTTAAACGCATCTACATCTCAGCAGAAAATGATGGCTATTTTACATGCAGTACAGAAGTGGCAACCATACCTATTAGGGAATTATTTCTACATCAAGACTAATCTCCAGAGTTTGGAAAATTTCCTGGAACAATGGGTCTCCTCCCTAGCACACCTAAAATGGGTTATCCAACTCATGGGTTATTCCTATGCGATCACTTACAAGAAGGGTAAGGACAATATGGTGGTAGATGCCCCTTCTCACACATTTGATGACCGAGTTTCTCTTACAATTATTTCTCTGCTTCTTCCAAATTGGTTGCAATCTGTTCAACAGGGCTATCTCTTCTATGAACTCCATGCTTCTTCATTAGCAGGGCACTCTAGGTTCCTCAAAATATATGAACGGGAACAATGTAACTTCTTTTAGCAGGGATTGAAAATGACAATTCAACAGATGGTGGCTGACTGTGATACACTAGTACAAAATGAGAGATAAGTGACCAAAAAAATGACCAAAATCCACATATAAATGACCACTTTTGAGTTGGTGA
This sequence comes from Larix kaempferi, assembly GCA_027924585.1. Taxonomy (NCBI): domain Eukaryota; kingdom Viridiplantae; phylum Streptophyta; class Pinopsida; order Pinales; family Pinaceae; genus Larix; species Larix kaempferi. The sequence goes on along the minus strand of BSBM01001312.1, from coordinate 5,704,005 downwards.
CCACTGATAGCAAATTAGTGGCCATATATCACGCGACCAAAAATGTGGTCATATTTAGCTTGGTCATTTATAGCTTATCTTGTGGTCATATATTTGGTCGTATGTTTGGTCATTAATTTGGTAATATATTTGGTTATTAATGGTCACGTGATAAATGACCGCTAATTTGCTACCAGCGATCGCTAACTCAAAAGTGGTCATTTATATGCATATTTTGGTCATTTGTTTGGTCACTTATCTCTCATGTTGTAATGGTGGTCATTTATATGCAAATTTTGGTCATTTTTTTTAGCCATTTATCTCTTTTTAGTGGTTTCCGAATATAAGTAGGGCACGGTGGAATCAAACCACCAACCTCCTGCAGGTGCTCTACCGTTGAGCTAGCACCCTTAAATGAATTCCTTATGGATTGATATGAGAATAAAATGTAAGGAGTGGGATATTAGCATTGGATACACCAAGCGAGAGTCTACATGTAAATACAAAGTTATGAATAACTAAAAATTTTACAACTCATATTTTTTTAGTGAAGGAACCGTCTAAGCATTTCAGAATTTAGTCTTGTGACAAGTGGAATATTAGCAATATGTCAAAACAATGTAGTCCAATGTTTGAAAAATACTATTAAACAAGATATACCTTAGCTTCACTGAATAAGCAGTGATCAGAAAGTGTGTCGGATTCATGCTATAAAAATTGATAAGACATTGCGGATTCATGCTAACTATGGAGACTGTGGTTTCTCCGATTCCTCCCGCAATCAACCACCGCTTCAGCATGGGAAACATGAACATAACTACCGCAAGTGCATTAGGAAACAAATATATTGCAAAGGACAAGATATACAATGAAGGGAAACTCCAATGGTTGGCAAAGTTCTAGAAGGTTTTGAAAAGACCAGTAGTATTCTCCCAGGTATGGACATAACAAGCTAGAAGAATGATGACACATGCAGAAACAACTACATCCTTCAATATATATCTTAGGATATGTCTGAATTTCATATCTTTTCTTGCTTTCCAACTAAAAATTATATCAATAATTGTTGCAAAAAGGAAAATATATTAAATTAGAATAAGACTGCACACTGTGAAAGATTAACGCACAATTAAGTTAAAATTAGACTGCACATTGTGCAAGGTTAACATACAGTTAAGTCACTTTCAAGCACCACTTTCTAAGATTATTTTTATGCCAGGGTTGCATATATTCAACCAATATTTATCAAATAATGAAAGTACCAAGCAATGGATCTTAGCTCTTCAAATAACCACAACAATCTAAAGAAATGCAATCTGAAATGTGATTGCAATCCATCTTATAATGTGGTGGTTGTTGCATCATAGGCAAATGTGGTTCTCTTGAAGTCTATGATCACTAGGTTACCTTTCACTAAGGTTCAATGGATCTGTAGTGCTGCTCTCACAATATGAATAAATAGGATGAAAGGATCTGCAAGAGTTCTCTTGCATACCTTTACTATTGAGGGTCTTCAACATCATTTCTTGTATTGATAAATGGACCAACCTCTAGGTTTTATTTTCCATGGAAGGCCTAAGGATTGCGCATTCTTACATCAGCTTACAAAAGAGAAGGATACATCAAAAGAATAAGAGTGGGGAATTCAGTGCCATTGTGTCACCCTTTATTTGTTGATGATGTTATTTTATTTGGAGTTGGGAATTGAATCAACACTTAAATGTAACTACTACATCTTGCTTTCACATTTTTTCAATGAATATTTTATGTCTACTATATTTTTATTTTTATAATGCAAAAAGTTTATCTTTTGGGACAAACAAAAGCTGCGAGATCAAGCACAAGCATCTTGTAATTGATAAACACTGAAAATCTTATATTAAGAATGCTTATATGCTCATAGTCAAAACACCCCAAATTCCTTATTTAACATAAACCAAATATCCATGGCTTGTCTACGCACAGTTGCATTGTCATACAATGCTCAGAGCTCTCCTAAGTAATAAATAATTTGATAAATGCCAAATTTCAAAGTTAGTAACAGACAGACATGTCCTGCAAACAATAGGAATGAAAAAAAAAGTGTTGATACTAGGAAGCTCCAATGGATATGTTTGGAAGCCTTTTCTACTTTTACAAACAGATAGAAATCCTGAGGAGAAAGAAGGGGCTGCACTGCTACATTAAATACTTTATGCACAGAGGAATGCAACATAAAAGAAAATGAGAAAAGAAAATGAAATTTATGGGGTGAGAAAAGAAAATGAAATTTATGGGGTGACTGCACTAGGAGTGTGCACTTATTTTTTTGTTGTGGAGGAGTGTGGCCATTTGAATCTTTAGATTTGTCTTCTGAGGATGGCATGTTTTCTTAATCTAATTTTTTTACTTCCTCAATCATTTTAAATACTCTTGTCATTCTAGGCATCTGATCAGGCATTATAACAACACAAGCCATGGAAATCTGCAACATCTAGACCATCTCCTCCTCAATATTCTGATATCTCATCAATTCCACATCAAATACTTCGGCAGTCCACTCCTCACGAACCACTGACTGAACCCAGAAGTCGATACTTGTCTTGCAGTAAAATTTAAATTCTTGCTCAGTGATCTTTCACTGTTTGTGGAGATTATGTTTAATTGTAATTCAAGTTATTTTTCCATAAGAACATAAATTGTGTAAAGGATAAGCAACTTTTGAAGATAGTTTCTACTGCGAATTGTTGGCTACATGACAAAGTTGCACCAATCTTGTCGCTGAAACTCAAACATTGTGAGACAATTATACTGTGAATAGAAAAAGTAGAGTTGCAAAAGCTGCCAAATGTTTTCAATGGTATATTCTATTTTGTAAATTAATTTGCACATGTTCTGGAAAATCAGAACTCATAATCTTGGTTTCTTGTCATTTTTATGTTTGAAAATCTTTTTTCCACCATATCCTTTGATGGAGGAACACACTTGGCCCCGAGCATAGTCTCATTAATTTTCCTAATCAAACAAAAATAATAAGAATAACGAATGAAAGGATCTTCAAAAGCTCAAAAAAATATATTTGCAGATGCAAACTTAGAAAACAATTCCCTTGATTTATCACTAATTTTGTTTCCTATCCCCATATTCATGACATAAATTCGAAAGAGTCAGATTTACATAACACAATTTAATTATTTGTGTTTCCCTATGGAATCTTACTCGAAAACTGCAGGTATTCCTTCACACAGTTGTTCATAATTTATTGTTAAATTCGTCTTAATTCCTTCACCTTCTGTTAAACTGTAAAATATGTTATCCACTATGCTGGTCACAGAGTCTTGTAAGATGTTGGTTGCATCACAACATCATTATCAAAATAACAAATGTTGATCATTAGTTCTAGCATTTCAGAACATTTGTTAATCAAAATCAATAATCGGTAGATCTATTTGTTTATCTTTTTTATCATTTTTTTTTATGAGATAATCTGAAAACATCTCCTGGCATCTAGTTATTCTTCATGCAATATTAAAAAACTTCACAAAGTAACTATAAATTGTATCTTATATCTAAGATACAACAACAATACGTTTAAACATGTTTTTAAAAACCCCAAAGAAATTGGCCATGGTAGGCTTGAACTCTGATATGTTGTATCTTATCTTATCCACATATTCCTCTTGAATACAGCTTGCATAACCACATAAATGTAATTACCAAACGAATAAATGATTCTGAGCAGCTCTAAGATCTCAACAAACTAGTCAATCTTCCGTGGATAATACCAAATTTCACCTGATAAGAAAATCTAATATAAATGGTATCTCAGATTATTACATAGAAACATGTTTTCAAAACCCCTCTCTCTCCTCCCATGGCATCCTTGGCTTTCAGTCTAGTTTCTCCTTAACTCGGAATAATTGGCGAGTCCTAAAAGTTCAAGAAAGTTTGGAGAATGCCTAGCCGTTCTCTTTATTCCAAACCTTTTTTTAATCATGATAATTTCATTCGACAAGGTATAGATCCTACTATGCCTTGATAAAACCATGGTATGGGGCATCCATATCCTTTGATGGAGGAACACACTTGGCGTCGGGCAAAAGCTTCCAAAATGTTTTCAATGGTATATTCTATTTTGTAAATTAATATGCACATGTTCTAAAAAATAAGAACTCATAATCTTGGTTAATTGTCATTTTTATGTTTGTAAATCTTTTCAATGTTTTTTGTTGCAGAAGTAGCTGTTATGGAAGCTTTTCTTAGGTTACATGAGAAATGCCTCATCTATCGAGGTATTGGAATTCCTTTATGTGCAAGATAAAGATATTTATATTTGTCTTGATGAGCTTCAAGCATGAGGCAACCTGTCACAGAACTTTTCAATTTTTTTGGTAATAAGGCTAATAAAAGAAGATCTCATTTAAATACAGGAAGTAGTACAAGTTTTTCCAGCAATAATCAGTGGGAACTATTATTTTAGTTCTGGGATTCCACTTAGATTCCACACAGGAAGCATGGCTTTTAATGCCATCCATGTCTTCATTTAAAAAAAAAACTCAGTTTTTTGAGCAATTCAATTTTAGGATAAGTTTTTCTTGTAGTTCTACTATTATCAACACTACCTGCCAGATTGTAAGATGAAAACACTATTGATAATATCCTGATTTCCAAAATAACTATAAAACTAATAACACAGGTAACTAGAGATGTTCTTTACGTTATTCTAGATGCTACTTGCTGACAGAGAGAATTCAAAAGGAAGTATGCATCCTTTGGACAATTTAAGCAACCTTCTCTGATAACTTCAAACTTGTCTTCACAAGTGTAGATGATAACTTGCAATCCACAATCCCAAATTTTTGAAGAAACTCCCTTGCATACTTGCTTTATGAAATGAATATGTTGTCTTCATTCTGCTACATATTTAGGCCTAAGAAGGAAAGCATATGACACAAATCTGTCATCTAATAGGCACTTCAAAGATTTTTCTTCACTTGTTGGATTTTGTCTTTCCAAGTTCCTATAATGATCTATTCATCCACAAAAGCAATAAATATTACCACATCACTCCCTTCCATCTACAAATAAAAGTTAGAATCTAAAGGACTTCCTTTGAATCTTGCCTCTTTGATATTTTCATCAATATTTCTGTACCAAGTCCTAGCAGGTCGCTTCAGTCTGCCTTGGTCAATTTACACACGCTTTTCTTTTCCTTTTATTACATAACATTGAGATTGTTCTATCATAATCCTCCTATGGATCTCCATTATGGAAGGAACTCTTGACATCTCTTTAATGATGCACCAGCTAAAAGTTTTTCTGCCAAAACAAGTGATATCCTGATTCTGATCATCTCTGAGTCAATCCCTTTTTTATGTGCATACCCCTTTGCAAGAAGTTTAGTCTTGTACTTAATATTTCAATATCCTTATATTTATGTAGATCCATCTGAATCTAATAGGTTTTTTCACAAGGGGTAAGCTCACAAATTTCCAAGTCTTGTTTTTCTTGAAGGAAGAGTGTTCCTGATTCTTGGTTTTTTCCCATTTCTTTTGATTTGAACTTTAAATCCTCATCATAATTATTTGGTGAATGAAACATGGAATTGTTACCATCAAGTTAAAGTTTACCTTGTGCTTCATGATCCTAGTCTTCACTCCACTATAACTAGGACCTTCATCCAACTTAGAGTCTTCAAAGTCTTTTCCTTACCCAAACTGGTTTCTTCTTTGATGGACTTGAGTTTGTACCTATTTCATTCTCATTGTCATGTTTTTTTTTTTCCTTCTAATCATTGGGTATGGGGTACTTAGACTCATCCTCTTTGGGATACATGTCAAACATATCTCTCTTCACCAAAAATTTATTTGCCTCTTAGTCATATAGCCAATAGGCCTTCTCCTTATCACTGGGTCCAATAAAGCTACATCTAGTGACTTGTGATCAAGCTTCTTATTTTTTCTTCATTAGGAACCATGGTCGTTGGAAGTACATCCAGATTCCAAAGATCGTGTAGTGCCCTCTTCGTATCACTTACTTAAATTTTTTGTTCTAATATATATATATATATATTTGTTGTCCTTCTCTTGCATTTGGGTTTAATTGATTTGGTGTCTAGTGTGCTCAATCACGTTGATCTTAGTAATTGTTTCTTGTAGTGATCAAGTGTCAGTAGAATTGGAGCTCTATGCTTAAAAACCATTGCATAGTTCAAAATTACTAAATTTGGATCCTATTTCTGTAGCAGTGAGGCCCTCATTTATATGATCACAACATTTGCTAGTTGTTATGCATGTTCTTAGTAGTTTCTTCTTGCAGTGATCAAGTGGCAGTAGAATGGGATTTCTATGCTCGAAAACCACATTGCATGGATAACTATAAGTTTGGTTCCTCTTTCGCTAGCAGTGAGGAACTCATTTATATGTTCGCAACATTTTCTAGTTGGTATGCTTCCTCCATATGATTCAGATTTTGTGTTATAGTCTTGAAGCCAAAAATTTATGTCTGGAGTGCTTCTTCCACTCTAGTTTTTGTTTTAGGGTTTTCTAGTCTTTCCATCTAGGGCCAACTGTGGGTATCGGTCTCTTTTACCATGACGATACTCAACAGTATATTTTTTTTCTCTGCAGCATACTACATCTGTGTTTGGCAGTATTGTACACTGAGGTGCAGTGCTTATACACAAACTTGTGGTATGACAGTTTAAATTTGTATTCTGAGTTTTGGGGAGTAAACTCGAGTTTTACTATCACAATTACATCAACTGTAATTCCCAAATTCAATGTCTTTACAGGACTATGCATAACAAATCACAAAAGTACAGAATCAAAATAGTGACAGTCTCGGGAGCTATAATGAAAAACCTATTGAACAAACACACCAAAATTCATTATAAGCAGAATTTGTCAAATCTTAGATATCAATGAATAACATACCTGGATCTCCGATTGTGTGCATCAATGCAATGCCAAGGTCACGGAGGCGCAGTGCTTGAGGCACCACCAACTCTTACGAATTCCTCCCAAAGATACCCATCATTCTATAACGCCCGTGAGGAGGTTCCCACCTTGCAAATCCTTCTGATTACAGTCATGTAAACTCATTTTAGAGCAGAAGATCCAATCTACATATAATACTAACAAATTGTATTGTCTGGCCAAATTAAATAAGCCTACCAATGTTTCCTCCGTTGTTGCTCACACAAGTACCGATCCATAGCCATTGTAGATGGGATCTTCAGCAGCTTGCCACGTCAAGATTTCTGAATAAATGCGTTTGAATTCTCGTTGAGACAAATACTGGTTGACACACCTTATGCTGCAGCATCAACGCTATTATTATACAGGTAATAATCCAGGTATGCAAGGGGGTCATCAGTTGCAAGATTTCCCTAAAGGCATATTATAGTGTATACCTTGGATGGAGTCCGCCACATTCTTGAAATTTGTTATTATCAAATTATGAAGGTATATCTACAAGATTTCCCGAAAGGATCATCGATGGAGTCCGCCACATTCAATGGAGTTGTAAGATTGCCCTAAATGTCCTCTCCTACCCAGATGGGGTATATGCATGCGTTTACAGCCAAATTTATGGTCGCGCCCATACCAATGAGGACCAAACGGGTATCTCTGGTTATAGAGCGAGAGTCCAGAATATAGCAGAATGTCAAAGTGAATACCCTGAAACCATACTCAAAATCAATACCCTGAAACAATACTCATAAATTGAAAATGAATGGAGTTCGCTAAAGGACTGGCAAGTGAGCCTGAAATCAACAAAAAGAAAATCAATTTGAGGATGAGAATTAAGGCAATGAAGATAACCAATTAATCCTCGAATCTATCTCCAGAAGTAAGGTTTCTCTGGTCCACCGCTACCTCTTGGAATCCATCCCGAATTGGTTTCTATGGATTTGGGAATGCCATCGATATTCCTTCCCGGTTGTAAATAAATCTATCCTTTTTATAATATGGCACGCAGTAAAGGTTTTATTATAAGCTACTTGTTTCGGTTTTATTTCTCGTTATATATCTCCTGCAGTCAATAGAAACAAAAGAGAGGCACTTTAATGCTAACCCCCAGCGAGCAAGATCTCCACAGGCAGATGCGCTCTTATTTCCCCCAAGTGTTGTACCTATTGATCCCTTCTAACCCAGAGGAGAGAAATAAGGCACCGCTCTGCCGACACTGTATAAGCTAAGCACCAGCTTGGTCTAGTAGTAGAGCTTAATAAGAAGAGAATTTCTTAAATACCTAAATAAATTTTATTTCTTTCCACCTAAATAATACCTTAGTAAGAGACGTAATCTAAGTCAAGTTATAAAAATATTTTACAGTAGAATTAATTAGTCCCATCTGTAACCTATGCATGCAGAGAGTAATTTATTTTTACTGCTCACTGTCCGTACAACCTCAAAAAAATAAAAAATGGTGTGCTATATGCGAAGAGCCAGCACATTGCACCGCAGACTGCAGACTCAATGGCAGAAACCAGAATAAATGCCAGACGCAGGCCGCGGTCACATAATTAGGCAATGAAGATAAGTAAATGTGCTGATTATGATGGCTACAGGCTGCGACAGCAAAACCTAAAGCACCTGCAGAAAGTGTTCCTAAACCTCTATTGAAACCCTTTCTCAGTGTTGCACCTGTGGATATAGAATTGTAGGTTTTCATGTGTATCTATTAAAGCAGAGAAATACTTTATGGGGCTGCATTTAGCTATTTCCCGCATTGGGAAGGACGAGCGGCTGAGCCTCCCTTCCATCCATCTAAGGAATCTCTATATTTAATGGTGGTAGCCCGTATCAAATTGATCTCCTCTCAGATAAATGATCTTCTGAACCACAAACACCATAATATAATTCTGTATAAAAATAACTAAGATAAAATGAATTTGTAGTTAAGGGAGGGAAGATTAGGAACTCATTCCCATGGCTACAAATTAAATATAGCAGACTTATTGGGCATTTAAAATAGATCCAACAAGTTGAAATAAATACCCTTGAAGCAAATTAAGTCAAGTTATAAACATCTTTTACAGTAGAAGTAATTAGTCCCACCTGTCACCTATGCATGCAGAGAGTAATTTCCTTTTACTGCTCACTGTCTGTACAACCTCGAAAAGCAAAAATGGTGTGCTATATGCAAAGAGCCATCACATTGCACCGTAGACTGCAGACTCAATGGCAGAAACCAGAATAAATACCAGACGGTGTACCAGACGCAGGCCGCCGTCACATAATTAGGCAATGAAGATAAGTAAATGTGCTGATTATGATGGCTACAGGCTGCGACAGAAAGACCTAAAGCACCTGCAGAAAGTGTTCCTAAACCTCTATTGAAACCCTTTCTGAGTGTTGCACCTATAGATATAGAATTGTAGGTTTTCATGTGTAAAACTAAATTACAGTTACCATTACGATTGTGTACACTATTGTGAATAATAATTTAATAAACAAATTAGATCATACCGATAGTGAATTCAGAAACAACCACCACTGTCAAAATCGCCCAAACACAATGGGTGCTGACATCCTCGTAAACTGAGTATATTCTCAAATCTTCAAACATAACTGATTTCCGATCGTCCATATACCACCTGCGCTGCGATATCTGCCATTACTCCACATCTACCAACCATTGCAATCACTTATTTTAGTTACAAGAGAATTGTAATTAAGGACTTAAAGTTTCTGTATATTCTTCTAATGCTCCTGCTGGGAGGGCTAGTGGGCTTTTTTCTTGGTTATAATCCAATTAAACTGCGGTCATTTTCAATCTCCTACCACCAATCCAGCAAGGTGCGCTTTTTATCTTCCCTTCATTGCAACCTCCATATCCCTAATCATCTGAAATAGACTTAATAGATCTTCAACACGCTGTGGGAGAAAATCAAATCTTGGTAGGTGTCTTCGATCTGGGCATCTTGAATCAATTCAAATCTTCGCATATTTTGAAGTCTGCAACCAATATTTGATCTGGGATTCTGATCTTAGAGCTTTTCCAATCTGAGCCTTCGATCTGCGGCAAGGAGGAATCTATGGCCAATCTTTGATCCTTCTCTTCTCAACGCCAAGATTTGAGGCATCTCAGAGCATCTTTGCATTTGGGCATCCATTCACATCTTCGCATCTTGACAACTGAGGCATCTCATCCATGGCCAATCTTCCATCTGAGCTTCTAATATTACATATCCACTTGCAAGGGTTTGCATTTGATCTTACAAAATAATCTCTTTTTTCTCTTCCTACATTAAATACTAACTTCAAAATTGGTGAAAAAAGCTGGAAATTAATGGCAAGGTATGTGGATTTTGCTTTTATTTAATATTTTCGAACTTAAATCAATTTAGAAGAACAATTAAATTGGGAACACCATTTTGTTCTCTTGTTTTTATTTTTTTTATTTTACCATTATAAATTCAAATTTAATTTTATTTAATTCAAATAATAATATTATATTAATATCATATAGTATTAATATATTAACTATATTTAATAACTATTTTAACATATATATAATATATTATATACTCTATTATATAAAATTTAAATAATTTGATCTGATTCAAATAATAATATTATATTAATATCACATAGTATTAATATAATAACTATATTAACATATATACACTTATTAAATATAATTTAATAACTATAATATAGTTAATATAGTTATTTAATATAGTTAACATATTTAATACTATGTGACATTAATATAATATTATTATTTTAGTTAAATTAAATTATTTAAATTTCAAAATGTTAAAATATAAATTAAAAAAAAAAACAATTTTACCATAGAGAACAAAATGGTGTCCATGTTTTAATTTTTTTCCTAAATTATTATGAGTTATATTTTCAAAAAGTAGTATATCATAGTGTCTTGAAAATAATCTTCTCTTGATTGAGTTTAATTGAGTTTATTTAGGACCCCGGTTGAGTTTGATTGAGTTTATTTAGGACCCCGGTATGGGTATAAATGCTGGAATACATATAAAATATATGTATTATATGGAGTGTAAAATCCTCTTTGAGTTATATAGTTGGGAAAGTGCATAATCCTCAAAGTAATGCGAAGAATATTTGGTTGGAAAGAGAAGACATGAAAAAGTTTACCAAGGAATGCTCTCAATGGACAAATCCATTCCTTGCTGAGTGGATGGTCTAGGCACAATTTGAGGCACAATTATTTGAAATAAGTCTACAAATTGCTTGGAACTTAAATTCTCGTAATAGATTTGAAGAGATTTATAAATAATAATTGACTAGATAACACTTGCACTAAGAGTGGATGGTTTCGGCTAGCAAGCAATTGACTAAAAGCGAATTGGTTTTGGGTTCAGGTAGGTAAGGTCTCGGAATATAGCCCCATATTACTAGTTCAGGGGATCCTTTACTTAATCCGGTGGGAATTTTTTTCCCCATAGATTCAATTACATTTTTGTTCCATCCTTAGTTTGGGATGTTGGGTTGAAGTGGTTAATCGGGTGTGGGGAGGGTGTGTACTCATCAATCCTGACAAGATACATAATTTTATATATTGCCAACTTGAATTTGAGTGTACTGACAATGTGGAAGGTCCACTAACTCATTGAGCATCATGCCCAAGTAGCTTGAGTTGCTACATTTTTCTTCCAACCACCATGAAATGAAATTACCTCGTCTCCATCGACCTAGTATTTTTGGGTCCGGATGCTTCCTAATCATGGCCTCAAAGAAATGATCCCTTAGAAGACATGTATTGAAAAATAATCCAAACTATATATTATTAATGCTACAATTTACTAAATTTTAACACTGCAGATGGATTCGGAGACCCCCTAGAACATTGCAGATGGATTCGGAGACCCCCTTCTAGGGGGTCTCCGAATCCATTTAACACTGCAGATGGATTCGGAGACCCCCTAGAACATTGCAGATGGATTCGGAGATCTCCTTCTAGGGGGTCTCCGAATCCATCTGTAGTGTTAAAATTTAGTAAATTATTCATTATCAAAATTATCATTTTCCACTGTCGAAATGACATAGCTAAAAATGACCACATAAATGACAAATTGTTATGTGGTCATTTTTAGTTTAGTTCTTATCTCGTGACCAAATTGGTCATTTATCTTGGTCATTTTTAGTTTAGTTCTTATCCCGTGACCAAATTGGTCATTTTTAGCCAGTTCACTTAAAATTTCTCAATTTTGGTCATTTATCCCTTGAAAAAGCTATGGTGACCAAATGTTTTGGTCGCATGGTCACTTATCTCTTATTTTGTACTAGTGATACTTGCCAGGTCAACAAGGGTGAAACGACACTCCTTTCGAGACTGCTCGAACCCTTTCCCACCCCTACACAGATGTGGACAGCTATTTCTATGGATTTCCTAGCAGCGCTCCAATGGTACAATACCACATCTAAAAGGACACCATATGAAGCAGTTTATGGACAAGCACCACCAGTTCTTCTTCCATACACGCTCAACAGCTCCCCAGTTCAGGAAATTGACTCGGTTCTTCGAAACCGCGATCAGATTCTTCTCATTCTGCAGGACAATCTTCACATGGAAAGAATTTGACTGAAACAACAAACTGATCAGCACCATTCTGAGCGCACTTTTCACATAGCTGATATGGTCCTTCTTCATCTACAACCTTCCAAGCAATCCTCCCTGAAACTCAAAAGGCGTCAGTGGGCCGGAATGCAACCTAAGGATGCTACAGGGGAACCACTCCTTCAGATTCTGGATCAATTTCCACATCTAAAGCTTTGAGGACAAAGATTTTTCTAAGGGAGAGGGGATGTTAAGAACCCATGTCAACCCTTCTATTAACTTTGTTAGTATATTGTTGTTGGATGCATATGCTTTGTAATTCGTCCTGTAGTATTTGTTGATCCATAGTTTGTATTATTGTTGTTGGACGCATATGCTTTGTAAGTCATCCCGTAGTAATTGTTGATCCATATTTTGTATTGGCCCATGGTTTGTATTGACACATGGTATTGGTGCCTAGACTTAGTATATAATTTTGTGTTGAGACCAATGAAGGTACCATGAAGTTATTTGTATTGAGCTTTCTCAACGAAGGTTGACCCCTCGAAGTGGCCTGCGATCAATATAAAAGTGATTCTGAGTTCTTTTATTTCTGCTATCTCGTGTGTTTTCATTAATTAATTATTGCAGGTTCTTCACAACCACACCTCATCTTAGATTAAATTTTAATCTATAAATTTTGCAGTCATTGCTATACCCAATGGAAAATGGAAAAAGTAAACTAAGTTACTGAATACTCCATGGTAGCTCTTTTTTTGGCTTTATTTCAAAATTTTAAATACATGAATGGCATCTTGAATTTGTCTGTCTCCTGGTGTCTTTCTGTGTATATATCATGTGTGGTTCATTTTGATAAGATACACACGAACAAATTCAACAAAAATTTATCCTCATTCGAATCATGATGCAATGAAATTCAATTCAATGGAAAACGCACATGCAATGGGACCCATTTTTAACCAAGTGGAGGCATCTCATCCATTAGCAGGTTTAGTGGTGAATTCTCACACTAGTTCCCAGTTGTTTTACTCACTTATAGGGGTGAGCAAGGGGAGACGATCTCATCATACAAATATATAGGAGTGCTCTTTTTTAGACCAAAAGACAGTTTGACACTTATAGCAGAGTCATTTAAGTAAATGTTACTCAGTGCTTACTACCCTTAGAATATGTTTCCAGCTTCATTTTTAAGACATAAGTAAAGATTCATCTTCCACTCACTAGTCACGCTTACTCTTCATTATGGATGTTAGATTTGGGGACCTTACCTTCAGGCTGCTGATCGGATCTGGTTAGACAGGGTCCTTGTTTGGATGCTCTCCATGTAAAGAGATAAGATCCTCAAACCATCCATTCTTGCAAAGTTCGGCACTGACCCACTCATTGCCTCTGTGATCTTCAAGGTTGTACTGATGATTCACAGGCTTGGGTGTATAGGCATCCTCCAGAGGAGTTATCTCAAGTAACCATATCTTGGTCTCAGAGCTTTAATGCAGCAGGAAGATAATGGTATCCACTCTTGCTAGTATACCAGATCCTCCTCATTGCTCTGTCTAACCGATCTTGCTATTAATAGGTTGATTCCACACAACTTCTCGTTGGATGCACCAGACCTCTCCCAAAAATGGGGCATTCGAGATGAGATCTACAGATCTCATCTTCAGTCCACATTCTAGGTTGCACCCATAGAGAAGTTCTCACAAAATATCCATTACTACTACATTACTGATGCGAGAAGTTCACTGAAATGAAAATTTCTGAGAATTGCTGAAAAGTTTAAAATGAAACATCTATTATTGATTCGTCTTTTCCACCACTTTGTGCTTATAATGTTAATTCATTACATTGTTGCTTGAATTTACCCTGTTTGAAAAATGAAACATTTGTGATCCGCTCTTAATGATAACTCAATAATTGATCAAGCATGACTATTTACAGAGTAGACTGGAACTTTCTACAACATAATGTATCCATTGAGTGTCGTATTTTTTGTGCTCTCACAATTGTTATACATGTGCAATTAATGAAGATCAAGTAGCATAAGAAATCTCAAGCCAAAATCTTGTCAATCTGGAAATGAATTCCGAGGTATAATTCCCTAGATTAATGTGTGGGTACTCTAGTTTATTCTTGTTATCTACATGATGTCCATAATATTTGCAAGTGTTACCGTTGTAGTGCAAACCATAAGCACCATGGAGACTCCTCATAATCACCTAAAAATGGGTGGAACCAAGAATTCCTAGGTTGCCTATAGTGGTAGGTCTTTCCATTACAGAGCAAACATAGGAACCATGGAGACTCCTAATGCTGGAACTTTCCTGTTCGTGGTTCTACCTATTTCTGAGCAGGAAATCATTAAGAGAGTGCATGGTAGATAATGGTTTTCCCTGAACTGCAAGATTGGGCTATGGCAAGTCAGCAAACTCCACATGATCTTGTTACTTTACTCAAGTGATTTATCAGTCATGAAGGTCTTGAACAGTGGGCCAAACATATATTTTTGAAGAATTTCTACGTGTGAATAGTGGAGGATCCAAATATTAAATTCAGAGAAACTATATACGATGTTTGATCAGAATTTAGTTTCATATAATCAATTCAGTCTGACTTACAAACATCATTAAGCAACAAAGAATATGAATGAATGTCTACTTGGTGTCATAAAACATTGGTCTTATAAAATAGAGAAGAAATCAATGAATCTGTTGATGGTCAGGGAGCTACTTCTAGCCCAGGATTGCTTTATTCTTTGATCAAAAAGTAAAAATACCCAACAAAAAAAATAGGTCATCAACCATATAGTGTACGAGGAAGATCAAAATGATGGGTTTACCACTTAATTTAGTTTTAAGATACTAACACTAAATGAGTTGAGTTGCATCCAAAACTAACAATTGTTGTTGGAGAAGATTGTGACAAGACATTAAATGGTACTCTAACCTGGTCCTCAATTAAGAGATTGAGGGCGTCACGATACCTCAGCCTGAACTTGCACTAGTTTCTCAATGTTTGTAGCGTGCACCACTTGATAAAGATCAGGATGATATCTATAGCCAATGATGTAAGATTGAGATAGTTGTTACTTGATTTTAGCACTAGAACTAAATAGATGTAGGAAAAAGTGGATAAAAGGATATGCTGAAGACTCAACTCTTCATGTAAGTCCATTGCAAAATTACACAGCATAAAATATCAAGGAAATTTCAAACTGTAGTCTCACAAACTATACATTTACACGACAAAAACATATCGCACTAGATCTATCTTCTGATATTATGACTACAAACTAGAACTTTCAGAATATAGCATAACTCTCCTGAATCCTCCACTAGACAATTTCATATTTGAATCATATAAGTGAGCTCTGAATGAGACACAAAGTAACTCCTCCATTTAGTTTTAATTTAAGACATCTGGATTGATCAAACCTAAGGAACAATATTCAATTCCTTGAATTTGTCAATCCACTATTCCAAGGAACTTTATGTGTTTCAAAACCAAAAGAAGCCATACTATTTACTCTTATTCATGCTAAGAACAGATCCCGTGGACTTATTTAACATTAAATCTGCAAACCACCAGTTTCCAACTTCTTCAATCTTTGTTGGGTGGAGCTTATTTTCTTTGACAATTGCATCCCAGACTGGACCCTTGTCTTTCATAGACTCATCTAGGCTAAAGTCTTCACCCTCATAAATCCTTCACCCTCATATGGGAATGGCTCCAGATAAAATTTCTCCGCAATTATTCTCCAGAGGCATTTCCATTTAAACTCATCTCCATTAGCACAATTAAAGGCCTGGTTCTTGGCATAAGGGTCTATGGCAGCCCAAATTTCTTACTCTGCAATCAATTCTGCATCAGCTGCATCCATGAATTATTCCCATGTAATTCTGTTGCCGGGTTATTTGAAAGGAAACCCCTCATGTTTGCAAATGACAACATAAACACACAGTGTGCCTACAATATTCATCAAGCTACAAGGATAAAAGCCAAATATGAATGTCGGATGGTGAATTGAACAAGTTAATCCTTCCTTCTTCTTGGCAGACTTAAAAACAACATCCTCGAGAGTGTAATAAAAATTGGGTACATTTAGTCTAGGAAGCACTTCATGAAAGGGTGGATCATGTGGCTGAAAATTACGATTTCTGGCCATTTTATCAAAAGGGCCTGAGTAGTGTTTCCCACGAGTTTGAAGACAGATGTGCTATAAATTCTCAGCATTAGGCAGGAGTGCATCTAACACATTACTCAACATTCTTCCATTTTCCTCACAGTTCTACTCCTCTGTTTCTCTGTTCACCCAAACAACCCAGAAGAGATGGGTGACATCCTTTAATCGTGAGATCTTTTCTAAAGTAAGTTTGCTATCTAAAACATCACATTGAATATATTCTACTGGACTATCTAAAGACCAATCTAGCTTAGGCCTCCTAGCAACTCCATAGACTTTCCAAGGTCCAGTAGGAATGTTAGACAAAGGCAATATTTATGCCAAGTTGTTGCCTACAATTCTTGTTACACCTATAACCATTGCCACTCCCTGCTGCTTCTCAGATTTCTCTCCAGAAATTTCGCCATTCATTTTGAATTTTCTCTGCATACACAGAGATATGAGTTACTGAAAGAAACAATTGCAACAATGCAATAATATGAAGCAAAAACAATAATCCTAGAAGTAGCAAGAGGCTTATAATTTAAGTTTTTAACCCATCTAAACATAGGTTTGTTAAGTGCATCGAGGTTGCTAAACTCAAGTATGTACATTCTGAATTCTAATATTTACTACAAAATCATTTAATTTTTGAACCCATCTAAACACAGGTTTGTTAAGCACGTCGAGGTTGCTAAGCTGAAGTATGCACGTTCTGAATTCTAATATTTACCACAAAATCATTTAAGTTTTCAACCCATCTAAACACAGGTTTGTTGAGCACACTGAGGTTGCTAAGCTCAAGTATGCACATTCTGAATTATAATATTTACTACAAAATCATTTAAGCTTTTAACCCATCTAAACGCAACTTTGTTACGCACATCAAGGTTGCTAAGCTCAAGTATGCACATTTTGAATTATAATATTTACTACATGGGTCATTTGTGTGACCTCGAGATATGAATTGTTGAGCTTCGCATCCTCAAGATGCATATCAAGCTGGGATTGTATGGGTTTGTGTTACAAATAATTTCCATATGCATGCACTCTATATTCAATGCACCATAGATGCAAAAAGTGTTGATGAATCCTCCACCCTCACCCTATAGATCACTTCAATTTGTGTGAATTTGACATATGCATCCCGTACAATAGGGTTTAAGGGTTTAAATAAGTCTATGCTAATGTCCATATTCAATGCACCCACATACCTTATGTGTAAATGAATCCTCATCCCTATTTTGTAAAGCACATTGCTTCTCTTAAATAGAAAGGAGAGGGTTTGGGATTGTATGGGTTTGTGTTACAAATAATGTCCATATTCATGCACTCTATATTCAATGCACCATACATGTAAAAAGTGTTGATGAATCATCCACCCTCACCCTGTAGATCACTTCAATTTGTGTGAATTTGACATATGCATCCCGGACAACAAGGTTTAAGGGTTTAAATAAGTCTATGCTAATGTCCATATTCAATGCACCCACATACCTTATGTGTAAATGAATCCTCATCCATATTTTGTAAAGCATGTTGCTTCTATCAAATACAAAGGAGAAGCATGAATAATTACCAAAGAGAAACATATTTTAATTACTAAATTTATTGAGTGCAACGATGTATTAAACCTAAACCCTAAATCCTATACAATTACAAGACCACAGAATCATTAGTGATTTTTATTGTACTTACGTGAGAGCCATTTTACACCAAAGCATCTCTCATGAGCACTCCCTCTCACCCATCATGGAGGAGACAAGAAGAATGAGAGTGGTGTTGCAAGTGTATGAGATATCTTACCCATCATGAGGGATGAGTTTCACCCATAATGAGGGAGACAAGAAGAATGAGAGTGGTGTTGCAAGTGTATGAGAGATCACCCATCATGAGGTAGCCAAGAAGAATGAGAGTGGTGTTGCAAGAGTATGAGATCTCATATCACCCATCATGAGCGAGCCAAGAAGATTGAGAGTGGTGTTGCACATGTATGCAAACTTGCATCACCACTCTCAATCTTCTTGTCTCCCTCATGATGGGTGATCTCATAATATTGCAACAACACTCATTTTCTTTGGCTCCTCATGATGGTGAAATTTTCACCCTAGACTCGTTGGACCAAAAAGAGACTCTCACGAAGTTACAACCAAAAGATTCATTAATGATATTTTCAAACTTCCAAAGGATAAATTCAAGAAGAATATTATGTTTGGTTGTAGAACTTTACCTAACAAACAAGCATATCTACAATCTAGTTAATTTAACAATAAAAGTATGATGTAAGATTCAGGGACGCAAAACGATAAGAAAGACTACTGCAATCCTACTCTCCATTACTTTTTCCAATCTGAAACTGAAGAAAGAATACTAAAATCACTATGAACTGGTTACCCCATGTTTATCTCTCTCAGGGACCAATAAATTGACATAGAAATATCAAATCGTTTGGCAGCTAAAAACTAAACCACTCACCCAGCAACGGCCAAGAGAACCTGTCCACCAGAAATACCACCTCATTTTGATAGCTCATTTGTATGTCTCCTGGTCTCTTTCTGTGTATATATCATGTCTGTGTAGTCTGTTGGGATGTGGTCTAGAAGCAACTTTATGTAGTTGTTGTAGAAATGACCCAGGTTCAAATAAAGGCGGGCTCACAACTTCCCTTCATGAGGTCTACCAGTTGTGGCTTGTAGCTAGGGTGACTTTGAAAGGGCATGTGGCCTCTCGGATGTAGCCCAAATTTGTGCCAAGATTATTATTTCCTTATTGTAGTGTGCCAATATTGTTCTAGGCCTAGAATCAATAACCATATCATATCAATCCGCCCACCAAATCGAGTTGATGTGGCCAACAAAAGTGCTTTCCCCAACTGATAGAGTGTTGTTCCACCAAGTTTAAAGTTGAAGATGATATTTCTAAAGACTATTAAAGGAATAGAATGTAGAATTCTCTATAATGGAGAAAGATAGGAGGGAATCTTGGATCATTATAAAGATAAAAAAGGGGAAAAGATGGTCAGATCAAGGTACCAACAACAAAATTCATCTCACTAAGGACAACGTGGAATCCACAGCTTCAAGGATGGATCCACTTAAATTTAGTCTCATGGTTTCTCCAAGTCTCTTGGTGTCGTATAAATTAACATATCATGAGTCCAGAAATATACTGTATTTGTCATATCCATTTAAGAGACTATACATCAATCTCAATCTGTTTCCATACAAAATGGAAAACAAGGTATACTCAAAGTTCATTTTTGAAATCTAATAGTTATTGGAGAGGAAACCCATTATTTGCTATGAAACTTCATAAATTTATTAATTTTGTTGGGATTTGGCCCATTTCTTTCTTTGCGAGGAATCAGACCCAATTCCACTAGGGACTTATAGAGATATCAAGGTACTTTCCTATCTTCCTGAACTGACATAGCTAGAAAATAATTAGTGTATGAAATGGGCACAAGCCAGTTGAATGGGCACAAAATTCCTAATGGGTAGGCTAGAGTGATGTAATATCCCATGTTTTTGACTAACTATGTTATGATGTCATGTCGGGTCACGGCCCCAGTATATGTGATTTATTATGTTTAACGTAGCATTAGTATGTTTTGATTTATTTCCTTTATGAGTTGATGTATTGGGCATGGACCCTAATTGGTTTCATTGTTGAATATATGAGGGGCAGGAAAACCAAATGAATAAACTATGTTGTATTTCGAGAAGTGATTGCAAAATTATGATATACTGAGATTATCTCTTTTGTTACATTATACTGTGTAGAGCATGATTTACATGGTTGATTAGTTAGTGTGTTGAGCGTGGACTCAAGAACACACAAAAGACCTATATATTGGGCCTAAGCCCCAATGTATCTAGAGAATTCTATTTTGTACTAGGCCTAAGTCCCGATGTATCTAGAGAATTCTATTTTGTACTGGGCCTAAGCCCCAATGTACGTTGAGTGTTGGGCATGAGCCCTGGAGCACTCCAAGATTGAAAGAAATGATTACTGGATCCGAGGACATTTAATTATCCTAGATGTGCCTCACAACGACATTCTACCTCTAGTGTTGAGCAGAGGCTCTAGAATTGCACAAGCGTAACACCCATGTGAGAGTGTTGAGTTGAAAGGCTCTGAAGAGCACTCGGGGTTACTACTTCTCAAGTGTTGAGTCCAAGAGGACTCTGAATAGCACTTGCATGTCTTATCACAACTATTTCGACTTGATTAAAGAAATCTTATTATCATCATCTACTACGGGAACTACCATGTTAAAATGAGGGAATTTGACATGCAAAGGGAGAGACTAGAGGTGCCTTTACCAGCTTACCAAAACCGTCCAAAGAATTGGACCCTTTCCTTAAAAAGAACTAAAAGAAGCATTTTGTGAAACAAAATGCTTAAGACCACCAGTAGTATTATTATTTAGGAGCTTCAATAATAAATATATATTGGTTAAATATTATATATATATATATATATATATTCTTTTATAAATGTTTACACTTTATAGATATATATTTATGCATAAGTGGGCTGCCACTTACTAAATATTAATTATTAATATTTAGATGGTATAATAAATTGTATATTATTATTATTATGAAAATATCGAAAAGATTAAAAAACACTTTAATCAAACAGGTTGAGAAGTCCTAGTTCCAAAATTAACTAGCAGTTAAGTAAACAAATATTAATTTATAAGTTAATTGTTTTAAAGAAACTAGTAATTTCCAACAGTCCTATTTTCAAGATTTCCTACTTAAGGAGGAAAGACCCCAAAGTTTGGGGGATCTTTTTCTTTTGGTATTATTGTGCCAAGAAGAACTCTCTGCTCCGGAAGTGAACTCTGTTCATAATTTTCCCAGATCTGAACCAGTTCTCATCTAAGGCCTCTACTTCTCGGTTTGCATGTCAAAACTAGCTCGGGGGGATTCATATTGAACCAGGAACGGTTGTAGAATCATGGTTGGGAGGAACGTGGTAGTCCCAAAGTCATCCACTCCAAGCTCAATTCAGGTCAGCTAAGAGTCATTAGTTTACCTAACCAGTTGGATGAGTGTGTAGGTAAGTATCAGCAAGAACAGGTTACCAGGATCAATAGGTTATCATCAGCAGGACAAACTACAGAGAATCGACAGGTATGATTATTTATAAAACACTCATATGTTTTATATCCCTGTTAATAATGCAATGTTAAAATATAAAAGTTCTTATTATCAGTTTTTGAATCAAGTCTTTCTACATTGAATGGCATTCCCAGTAGGACTAGCCAGCTAGTCTTTGCTAGTCATTTATATTGCTTAGATGGTTAGAATAGGAAAATCATGGTTTGAACTCAAGAGAATATTCATAACATTTTAATTCACCTATGATAGTATTCTATTTCACTTATCTAAAACCCTTGTTTTAATTCCTCAACAAAATCGCCTAGCTACAGAAATCAAACCATAACATAAATCGCTGAACAACATGTCAACCATTTGAAATCCCAACAATACAAACCATAGTAAGAGAAAATGTAGACATCATTGTTTAAAATTGATTTATATATATATAGATTTCATTTCTCTGCCCGATCTAGTTTTGTTTTCTTCTTAAACCATACAAACCATAATTTAAAACAAACATATCAAGTATGACAGAGATCGTATTTAGAATGTTGCTCATTTACATTTTTTTTTATATATCCACTTCATCATAAACCCTACGCTAATCATTTTGACAGACCTGAGATCCTTTCCATTTCTTTTAAGCTACTAAACTATGATAGCCATCTACAGTAAACCCTAAGTTTCATTTCGAATCAACAAGAAGATGCAGGAATTAAGTCATTTTTTCTAAAGTCAGAGTCCCATAAAACACCAACGCAGAGACCAATCATAAATAGAAATAAGAAAAACGCATTTCGTATGACCACCGCGAAGATGCCTATGGAAAGATAGGACCAGGGTCAATTCCCATGGCCTTCACAAGGAACCAAATCGTATAAGTGTTTCCTACAGGAAACAAGTCTATATATAAAAACCAAAAACGTTGAGTATAGCCTTGAAACCCTTGCCAAGAAAGCAATCATTCTACCCACGCAACCAACAAGCAAAACAAGACATTTTCATTTACAATCCACCCACATTACAGCAACAGAGGCCTAGAAAACTTCGTTGATGTCTTATATATATCCACAGGCAATACATTGTTCACACATAAACCCTATAGCAATATTCAAAACAATTAACAAGTGCCATTGAAATCAACATACGAACCATAGCCATATTTAGAAGCAAAAAGGCGCCAACGGCCCTGTATAATATCTACATTGTCTATGTAGTAGTTTACAAACATAACCAGGAAAACCATGAAATTAGAACTCCTAAAAGTTTCATCTTGAACATTTAAATACACACAGGAAAAATAGAATGGTGCCATTCGAAATTCTTATAACTATACAGGAGTAATATCCAACGAAAGAACATTTTGTTTGTTGACAAGATTTCGCAGAACCAAGTAATAGGTGAAACCCAGCCGCTACTTATTCCTTCTATGTCACAGTCCCAGTACTCATACAACCATTTAAATTATATTGAAACCCCATTTTCTCTCCAAAAAACCAGGCCAAACCCATATATACAACACCAGAGCTGCAGGAGATAGGGCACGAAGGGGTAAGCCAGACTTACCAGTACCCTAGCCACGCCCACGAATTCATAAACTATCGCAGCTCCCATACCAAATGTGTATCACCTGTCACAAGCGATATATAGTATAAATCAGTTCCAACATATATTCTCGACTCGAAAGAAATGGAAATAGCATTGGGTGATAGGGTTTACTTGTTCTTACCTGAAAGAAGTATGGCCATCTTGCATCTTGAACGATAGCAACAGCCACTAAGTGTGCTAACCACGATCAGAGCTCGGGTCAGTACACCCCACCATCACCCAACAACGAAAACGCAGAACCAGGACTGAGAACGATTTGAAAACAAAGACTAGTGATAGAAAATCCCCAAATCGATACACAAACCCTCATGCGAGGCTGTTCTCCACCTTCATTAATTGCATTAAAGAGCGCACCAACCTCTGTCTAAGTGGAGGTCCAATAAATCGCATTCCCTATAGTGAAGTTGTGGAATTCAGTCACCCTGTATTAAAATACAAAAGAGCTCGTTCTATACATACAATGACTTTTGTAAAGTTTGCCAAACCCACTTTGGATTGCATTGCCATGAGTTAATAGCTATAAACCCCCCTTTTGGGAAACAATCAAATTGAAGACTCCCTTGTTAATGGAGTATTAATTTTAAAATACTTAACATACACCCGGTGGAATATGACCAATAGCAAGATAGGGACCATCCATTCAAGATACTACTCGCAAATTTGAGATACCTGCAAACACAAGGGTACATGATGGCATTAGCATTTACGCTAAGTAAGTCCGACAATCTCCACAACTGCCCATACCTCCTGGCAACCCTGTCGAGGTACGTAATTACCTGACCGAGAGTATTATAGAATCCCCATGTGGAAAAACATACCGTCATCAAAGGAGCTCATCACCTGGAGGTGCCATTAGACATTTATAATTAAAACCACATGATTTCTTCAAACAGTAAGTTGTGTTATATTCTACGTACTAAACCAACATTTGCAAACGCAATGAAAACATGATCTTATTTTACTTCCACACTGCTTCCGCAAATTCTAGACTTACATATAAAAGTGACTATGTAAAATAGAAAGGCTTAGACTTACATTGCAACATACAAGTATGGTTGTTGTTCAACATTATTACCTTTAATATATGCCTTTTCTATTATAAATTGATGACTATTGCAGACAGGAAAAATTTAAAATTTTTGTTATTTTTGGGATGTTACAAGTGGTATCAGAGCAAGTTACAAACACTAAGTGACCTATTGGGATCACTACCAAACACAGCTGCAGAAAGAGGAAAGTGTTTAAATTATTGTATTATGTTTTTACGAAGAGAATTAACTAACACATTGTTTTCCAACGACAGATACTTATATAAATTTCAGGTACAAACAGTAGCAGAAAAATGAGTGCAGAACAAGGCAGCAGTATACGGGGAAACCTAAATTCCCCACCACGAGAACAAGAGATTATGGTGGAGCTCAACTCATATTTTGATAAATCCATGTAGCAACTACAGGCAGAATTCCAAAGTTTCAGGGATGAAAATATGCAAGAAAGAAGGGAATAGCGGGCTATAAATGAGGCCTTACTCCAAAGCCTAACAAGGGAAAAACCCCATGGATAGCCTACTCTTTCTATGAACACTCTTAACATGGGGAAAGAAACCAACTACAAAATAGGAGAACAAGAAGATCATAAATCAGAACCATTGGAAGAGGACTGTAAGAGCTCTTCCAATGACAATGGCTTCCCACCTCCTTGCAAGAGAAGGAGGAAGAGTGATGACAACTTACAAGGAGAGTTCAGAAAGATAAGAGCCCCAACATATGATGGAGAAGTTAACTCGGGGGAAAAAACGCTGAAGAATGGTTGCTAGGGATGAACAAATACTTTAAGGTTCATAATTATTCCAGCGAAATGCAAGCCCGACTAGCCATATACAACCTAAATGGAAAAGTTGCCAAATGGTGGCGGGACCTAAAGCACATTAAGGGACAAGAGCTGCGAGACATAAGCTGGGACACTTTCAGCAGAATATTTCAGGACAAATACATGTCTGAAAGATTCTTCGACAAAAGATAAAAGAATTTCATGAGCTGAAAATGGTTTCCCTGACTATGGAGGATTTCATAAATCGGTTCTTAGACTTGCTGCACTATGTGCCTTACATTAAGGATGAGAAGGTGAAAATCCAGTAGTTCTTGGGTGGGTTGCCACCAAACTTTACAGAGAATATAGAAATCGACATGCCTAAGACCCTTGACATAACCCTACATAAAGCCAGGCTGTGCTATGAGCACAACCAGTCAAGGAACGACAACATCAACAGAAATAGGGGCAGATTCCAGACCTTCTCAGACAACCGCAGGCCAGGTTTTAGACCCCCGTCATTTCAGAAACATAACAATAGTTTCCCACCCAGCAGAGGTTTTAGCCGACCCCAAGCTCGACCAAATGCACCCCCACCACCAGCCAACAGACCAGCCTTCAACAAAGGGGCAAAGGCAGTCCCACCAACTGTTTCTTGTTGGAAGTGCCAGGGACCACATTACTATAGAGACTGCCCCAACAAAACAGATGGGACTCTACACAACATCCAAGCAGAGCCTACAGTGGGAGACATGGCAAAGACACCTAGGATTTATGCCGCCCTTGATGGCTGGTAGGAAGATCATCAGGCCACCATGGTAGAAATTGAGGGTAAGATATCTAACAATATAATTTCAGTTCTAATAGACCCCGGTGCTTGCCAGAGCTACATCTCTCCTAGAATAGTATATTCTTGCAAATTAAACTGAGAGAGTCACAAAGCACCATGGCTGGTACAATTAGCCACAGGTACCAAACGGAAAGTCTTCGAACTAGTTAAGAGTTGTGAGATAGATTTGAACGGCTTTTTAACTAGGATAGATTTGAACATCTTACCGCTAGGATCTTATGACGTAATAATAGGCATGGATTGGTTGGAAGGACATCATGCCTTGTTTGATTGCTTAAATAAGTCAATCCTATGCACATATAGTCAAGGAAACCAAATAACCATCCAAGGTATACCTAAGGAAGTATCAGTACGGCAGATATCGACATTGCAAGCAAAGAAATGCTGAAGAGAGGGTTGTAAACTATTTGCAATCCACCTTCAATCAATAGAAGCCGATAGGGAACAGAAGATCGAGGATTTCCCGATACTAGTAGAATTCAGAGACGTGTTTCCCAAGGAGATACCGGGGTTACCACCCAAGCGGGACTTAGAATTTTCCATAGAACTAACCCCCGAATCCGTACCTATCTCTAGGACTCCGTACCGTATGAGTACACCTGAACTAGTAGAACTCAGGATACAATTACAAGAATTAATAGACAAAGGTTACATTCGACCGAGTGTGTCTCCCTGGGGAGCACCAATCCTCTTTGTTAAAAAGAAGGATGACACGCTGCGTATGTTCATTGATTACCACCAACTGAAAGAGTTAACCATCAAGAACCATTATCCACTCCCTAGGATCGATGACTTGTTTGACAAAGTCGGAGGAGCAAATATCTTCTCGAATATCGACCTACGATCCGGATATCACCAGGTGAGAATCTGTGACGAGGACATCAGTAAGAATGCATTTTGCACCCGATATGGCCACTACGAGTTTGTAGTAATTCCTTTTGGTCTGACAAATGCACCCGCCAACTTCATGTGCATGATGAACAACGTTTTCAGTAAGTATCTCGACAAAATTTTTTTAGTATTCATAGACGATATCCTGATCTATTCCAAGAATGAAGAAGAATATGAAGAACATCTTTGAATAGTCCTACGGATATTGCGAGAAAATCAGCTATACGCAAAATTTAGCAAGTGTGATTTCTATAGACCTCAGATACAGTACTTAGGGCATATTATTTATGAGAAGGGAGTAGCGGTTGACCCCGAAAATATCAAGGCTATCGAAGAATGGCCCACACCTACGTGTGTTTTCGACATACGATCATTCCTAGGTTTAGCCGGTTATTATCGAAATTTCATTGAGAACTTCTCTCGGATCGCTTGCCCCATGACCACATTACAGAAGAAAACCAGTAAGTTCATCTGGACAGACAAGTGCGAAGAAAGTTTTCAAAAGTTAAACCAACTTCTGATTAGCGCACCAATACTACGAATTGTCTACCCCAATGGGGACTTCGTAGTTTACACCGAAGCAAGCAAGGAAGGACTCTGTGGAGTCCTTATGCAAGATGACTTTGCCATCTGCTACGCGTCAAGAAAACTAAAGGAACATGCGAAAAACTATCCTACTCATGACCTCAAATTGGCCGCCATTATCCATGCTCTAAAGATGTGGGGACATTACCTCATGGGTAAGAAATTCCTACTAAAGACGGACAACATGAGTCTAAATTATCTATTCGATCAACCAAACTTGAACGCTAGACAGGCTAGGTGGTTAGCCTTTCTTAGTGAGTATCACTTTGAACTAAAACACATCAAGGGGAAAGAAAACAAGATCGCCGATGCCTTAGGTTGACGAGCTCATATGTTATATGAGGTAACCGAAAGTCGGATGGACTCCGACTTACATGACAGAATTAGAACGGCATTCCAAAATGATAGGTTCTATGTCAAGATCCTTAAAAAGATCCAGGAAGATAGGATTTTTCAACAACAGAAGGAATACAAGATAGATGAATCAAGATTGTTATGGTCAAAGGAGAGACTTTATGTTCCTGAGGGGGGGGACATTAGACCTAACATACTCACCGAAATCCATCGGAGCCCCTATTCAGGACACCCCAGATATCAAAATATGATTTCAGCCGTAAAGAAACACTACTTTTGGCCTAAACTGAAAGCTGGCATCGCATTGTTCATCGCGAAGTGTCAGTTGGTCAAAGTAGAACACCAACACCCCTCCGGACTACTTCAACCATTACCCATTCCAGAATGGAAGTGGGAGGTAATAAGTATGGATTTCATTATAGGGATACCCAAGAGCAAGAAACAAAATGAATCCATCTTCGTAGTAGTAGACAAGCTGTCGAAAGACGCACATTTTATACCAGTAAAATCTACCTACAAGGCAGTTCACATTGTGGAAATCTTCCTAAAAGAGATTTTCCAGGAAGACGGGATACCCAAGGCAATTATCTCAGATCGAGACACAAAGTTCACTAGTAAATTTTGGAGAGCACTGTTCTCCGGATGAGAAACACAACTACAATTTAGTACTGCATACCACCCCCAAACCGACGGACAGACGGAATGAGTAAACCAAATCTTGGAGGATATGCTGAGAATGTATGTCATGAACAATCCCACTAAGTGGGAAGACTACTTACACCTCGTGGAGTTTGCATACAACAATGGGTATCAAACCTCTGCCAAAATGAGTCCTTTCGAGGTACTCTACGGTCGAAAGTGTCGAACCCCTATCACCTGGGATAGCCCGGTGGACAGGCTTATGCTAAGGCCAGACTTACTAAAAGACTTGGAACAACTAGTCTCCAGAGTGCAACTAAATTTAAAAGAAGCACAAGATCGCCAAAAGAGTTACGCAGACAAGAAAAGAAAGGACAAGGACTACCAAATCGGTGAACATGTCTTCCTAAGAATAAAAGCGAAACGAAGCTCGTTAAGTTTGGGATGTTGCGGTAAACTAGCCCCAAGGTTTTGTGGACCTTTTGAAATACTAGGCAAGAAGGGTCCAGTAGCATATGAGTTAGCCCTACCAGCACATATAAAAGTTCATAATGTTTTTCATGCTTCTTTATTAAAGAAATATGTATACGATACTAAACATGTCATCGATTGGTTCTTATTACCGGTGGAGCCTGAAGGGGAGTTCACGCCAGAACCACTCCACATTCTGGACAAGAGAGAGGTCCAGCTTAGGACGAGGACCATTACTTAGTTGAAAGTGCAATGGAGGCACTTTGGACCAAATAATGCCACTTCGGAGAATGAGGCTACCATGAGAGAGGCATACCCCGCCTTGTTTCATGATCTCATTTCTAGTCCCTAGGGAACACCGGGACGGTGTTGTTCTAAGCGGGGAAGGATGTAATATCCCAACTTTTTGACTAACTATGTTATGATGTCATGTCGGGTCACGGCCCCAGTATATGTGATTTATTATGTTTAACATATCATTAGTATGTTTTGATTTATTTCCTTTATGAGTTGATGTATTGGGCATGGACCCTAATTTTTTTCATTATTGAATATATGCGGGGCAGGAAAACCGAATGAATAAACTATGATGTATTTCGAGAAGTGATTGCAAAATTATGATATACTGAGATTATCTCTTTTGTTACATTATACTGTGCAGAGCATGATTTACATGGTTGATTAGTTAGTGTGTTGAGCGTGAACTCAGGAACACACAAAATACCTATATACTGGCCCTAAGCCCCTATGTATCTAGATAATTCTATTTCGTACTGGGCCTAAGCCCCGATGTACGTTGAGTGTTGGGCATGAGCCCTGGAGCACTCCAAGCTTGAAAGAAATGATTACCGTATCCTAGGACATTTAATTATCCTAGATGTGTCTCACAACCACATTCTAGCTCTAGTGTTGAGCAGAGGCTCTGGAATTGCACTAGCGTAACGCCCATGTGAGAGTGTTGAGTTGAAAGTCTCTGAAGAGCACTTGGGGTTACTACTTCTCAAGTGTTGAGTCCAAGAGGACTCTGAATAGCACTTGCGTGTCTTATCACAACTATTTCGACTTGATTAAATAAATCTTATTATCATCATCTACTACGGGAACTACCTTGTTAAAACAAGTGAATCTGACATGCAAAGGGAGAGACTAGAGGTGCCTTTACCAGCTTACCGAAACCGTCCAAAGAAGTGGACCCTTTCCTTAAAAAGAACTAAAAGAAGAATTTTGTGAAACAAAATGCTTAAGACTGCCAATAGTATTATTATTTAGGAGCTTCAATAATAAATATATATTGGTTAAATATTATATATATATATATATATATATTCTTTTATAAATGTTTACACTTTATAGATATATATTTATGCATAAGTGGGCTGCCACTTACTAAATATTAATTATTAATATTTAGATGGTATTATAAATTGTATATTATTATTATTATGAAAATATCTAAAAGATTAAAAAACACTTTAATCAAACAGGTTGAGAAGTCCTAGTTCCAAAATTAACTAGTAGTTAAGTAAACAAATATTAATTTATAAGTTAATTCTTTTAAAGAAACCAGTAATTTCCAACAGCCCTATTTTCAAAATTTCCTACTTAAGGAGGTCAAACCCCAAAGTTTGGGGGATCTTTTTCTTTTGGTATTATTGTGCCAAGAAGAACTCTCTGCTCCGGAAGTGAACTCTGTTCATAATTTTCCCAGATCTGAACCAGTTGTCATCTAAGGCCTCTACTTCTCGGTTTGCATGTCAGAACCAGCTCGGGGGGATTCGTACTGAACCAAGAATGGTTGTAGAATCATGGTTAGGAGGAACGTGGTAGTCCCAAAGTCATCCAATCCAAGATCAATTCAGGTCAGCTAAGAGTCAGTAATTTCCCTAACCAGTTGGCTGAGTGTGCAGGTCAGTATCAACAAGAACAAGTTACCAGGATCAATAGGTTATCATCAGCAGGACAAACTACAGAGAATCGACAGGTATGATTATTTATAAAACCCTCCTATGTTTTATATCCATGTTATAAATGCAATGTTAAAATATAAAAGTTCTTATTATCAGTTTCTAAAGCAAGTCTTTCAGCATCGAATGGCATTCCCAGCAGGACTAGCTAGCTAGTCTTTGCTAGTCATTTATATTGCCTAGATGGTTAGAATAGGCAAATCGTGGTTTGAACTCAGGAGAATATTCATAACATTTTAATTCACCTATGATAGTATTCTATTTCGCTTATCTAAAACCCTTGTTTTAATTCCTCAACAAAATCGCCTAGCTACAGAAATCAAACCATAACAGAAATCGTTGAACAACATGTCAACCATTTGAAATCCCAAGGATACAAACCATAGTAAGAGAAAATGCAGACATCATTGTATAAAATCGATTTATTTATATATAGATTTCATTTATCTGCCCGATCTAGTTTTGTTTTCTTCTTAAACCATACAGACCATAATTTAAAACAAACATATCAAGTATGATAGAGATAGTATTTAGAATGTTACTCATTTACATTTTTTTTATATACCCATTTCATCATAAACCCTACGCTAATCATTTCGACAGACCTGAGATCCTTTCCATTTCTTTTAACCTGCTAAACTACGATAGCCATCTACAGGAAACCCTAAGTTTCATTTCGAATCAACAAGAAGACGCAGGAATTAAGTCATTTTTTCTAGTGTCAGAGTCCCATAAAACTCCAACACAGAGACCAATCATAAATAGAAATAAGAAAAACGGATTTCGTATGACCACCACGAAGATGCCTATGGAAAGATAGGACCAGGGTCAATTCCCACGGCCTTCACAAGGAGCCAAATCATATAAGTGTTTCCTACAGGAAACAAGTCTATATATAAAAACCAAAAACGTTGAGTATAGCCTTGAAACCCTTGCCAGGCAAGCAATCATTCTACACACGCAACCAGCAAGCAAACAAGACATTTTCATTTACAATCCATCCACATTACAGCAACAGAGGCGTAGAAAACTTCGTTGATGTCTTATATATACCCACAGGCAATACATTGTTCACACATAAACCCTGTAGGAATATTCAAAACAATTAACAAGTGCCATTGAAATCAACATACGAACCATAGCCATGTTTACAAGCAAAAAGGCGCCAATGACCCTGTATAATATCTACATTGTCTGTGCAGTAGTTTACAAACATAACCAGGAAAACCATGACATTAGAACTCCTAAAAGTTTCTTCTTGAACATTTAAATACACACAGGAAAAATAGAATGGTGCCATTCGAAATTCTTGTAACTATACAGGAGTAATATCCAACGAAAGAACATTTCGTTTGTTGACAAGATTTCGCAGAACCAAGTAATAGGTGAAACCCAGCCGCTACTTAGTCCTTCTATATCACAGTCCCAGTACTCATACAACCATTTAAATCACATTGAAACCCCATTTTCTGTCTAGTTTAGCCAAGTGGGCGACTATCTCAGATCTCCCTAAAGCGAATCAGTAAGACAATGGCTTATGGGAGTCTCACTCCAAAAACACCAAGCCAAAACCATACATACAACACCAGAGCCGCAGGAGATAGGGCACGAAGGGGTGAGCCAGACTTACCAGTACCCTAGCCACGCCCACGACTTCATAAACTATCACAGCTCCCATACCAAATGTGTATCACCTGTCACAAGCGATATATAGTATAAATCAGTTCCTACATATATTCCTAACTCGAAAGAAATGGAAATAGCATTGGGTGACAGGGTTTAAGTTCTTTCCTGAAAGAAGTATGGCCACCTTGCGCCTTGAACGATAGCAACAACCACTAAGTTTGCTGACCACGAGTAGAGCTCGGGTCAGTACACCCCACCATCACCCAACAACGAAAACGCAGAACCAGGACTGAGAACGATTCGAAAACAAAGAATAGTGATAGAAAATCCCCAAATCGATACACAAACCCTCATGCTAGGTTGTTCTCCACCTTCATTAATTGCATTAAAGAGCGCACCAACCTCTGTCTAAGTGGAGGTCCAATAAATCGCATTCCCTATAGTGAAGTTGTGGAATTCTATCACCCTGTATTAAAATACAAAAGAGCTCGTTCTATACATACAATGACTTTTGTAAAGTTTTCCAAACCCACTTTGGATTGCATTGCCATGATCTAATAGCTATAAACCCCCCTTTTGGGAAACAATCAAATTGAAGACTCCCTTGTTAATGGAGTATTAATTTTAAAAGACTTAACATACACCCGGTGGAATATGACCAATAGCGAGATAGGGACCATCCATTCAGGATACTACTCGCAAATTTGAGATACCTGCAAACACAAGGGTACATGATGGCATTGGCATTTATGCTAAGTAAGTCCAACAATCTCCACAACTGCCCATACCTCCCGGCAACCCTGCCGAGGTACGTAATTACATGACCGAGAGTATTATAGAATCCCCATGTGGAAAAACATACCGTCATCAAAGGAGCTCATCACCTGGAGGTGCCATTAGACATTCATAATCAAAACCACATGATTTCTTCAAACCGTAAGTTGTGTTATATTCTACCTAATGAACCAACATTTGCAAACGCAATGAAAACATGATCTTATTTTACTTCCACACCGCTTCCGCAAATTCTAGACTTACATATAAAAGTGACTATGTAAAATAGAAAGGCTTAGGCTTACATTGCAACATACAAGTATGGTTGTTGTTCAACATTATTACCTTTAATATATGCCTTTTCTATTATAAACTGACGACTATTGCAGATAGGAAAAATTTAAAATTTTTGTTATTTTTGGGACATTACAAGTGATGTAGGGAATTCAACAACATAAGGGTATGAAGAGTGATTACTGTATGAAATGGGAGGCCTCCATCACCTTTTTATAGCAATTTTGGGTGGTGGAGGAATGGCCCATAGTTTTGGGTAACTAGTAGTATTGGTTTATGGTATTTGATTTTTTCCCTCGTTTTTATTTTATTTTGACTTTTTCCCCTTTTTCTTTTATTTTTGGGGATTTTTTACCCTTTTGTGGGTTCTTAACCTTTTTTGACGAAATGTAGTTATTTTTTGAGAGGAATAATGATTTTTTTTTCTTTTTGGTTACCAATTTAGGATTTTGGAGGCCAAAAATGTAGGAAAAGTGGACAAATGGGTAATGTGACTAGGGAGATGAGCTAGTGAACAATTTTTGGGTGTTAATAAGCATTATGGCGGGTAGAGAACATAGAAGGGAACATTTGGGCAGTTGGAGGAGAGGAATTGAATTGCTAAGGAAAAAAATTGGTTTTGGGAGGAAAACCATTGGGATTCAACTATTTTGGGGACAAAAAAAAAATTCAAAAGAAAAGGAAAATGGTTTGGCCCCCATTCACTCCAGTGAGAGAACCCTTTAGTTCTCGATGCACTAGAAGGAAAACGAATTGGCCCATCAATTTTTTTAGACATAACAAAAATAAAGGTGTTGTTGCCATCATTTTGGTAGCTGGAACAAACACAACTGGAAGAACGAATTGACTCCAATTGAATTGTTGAGAGAGGACAAAATTGCTACTAGAGAGAAAAAATCACTTTGGAGGATCCCAACGCTTTTGGCAAAGAGAACGTATTCCAAGTTGGGGAAAGAATGGTTTTCCTTACAACAAAGACTTGCTAAAGGAGTAGGGTGATTCCATGAAGATGGGTAACTCTCTTTGGCCAAATATGACGGTGAAAAACAAAATTTTTACCCATGTATTAAATTGAAGCCCTCGAAACTCGTACTTGCCACATGAATTTTGACATGCGGTTGAAAAACGAAATGTAAATAATTATGTTGGCTTTCCAATGATATTTTTTTTCGAAATATACCAATGCCATATATCGTGTCGAATTTTCATTTAATCAAACGTGTGTACTTAAAAATTTGAAGAGCAATTAACAAGTAGTTTGTGTGCGTGCACAATAAATTAATGTTAAAGTAATAATTTTAAAAAATGAAATATGTGAACATGATCTAGATAGAGTGCACTAGGGCTCACATATTTTTCTTTTCATTTTTCTCGAAAAATTATATTTATTATTATTTTTTAAAACTTACCAATGAATATTTAAGTCGCATTTTGCACACATGTGCGTGCGTGCATGAAATCTTTTGATTTTTTACATAATCTGCAAAACTAAAAATACCCTTTTAAAGAGGATGTGTTTATCTGGAGCTTGTGTATTTTTTTTAATTTTTTGGATGTGTATTTTGAATGTTGTGGATTTATCTTTGAGCTCAATTGAAGTTGTCGACATGGTTTTTTAGGGCAAGTTTTAGTAAAAAATTAAAAACAAGAGACATATGAAGATAAAAATTCATAAATTTTATATATCTGGATAGAGGATTCATTGACGAATCCAATGGTATCAAGTCCACTCATTAATGAGCATTTAATGACATAGTTGAACTCTATGGAAGGAAGACAAACATTCCATTCTGCTGAGAAAGGGGCTCTCGGCCTGTATTTTAAGGCCTCGATCGAGTTATTTGCTCGATCGAGCTTTTTTAAAAACCTTGATCGAGGGCTTAACAGAACCTCGATCGAGGGTTTAACGATACCTCGATCGAGGGTTTAACAAGACCTCAATCGAGGTATTATTAAACCCTCGATCGGGGTATTTGCTCGATCGAGTGTCTGTCAAATAGGCTCGATCGAGGTATTTGCTCGATCGACGGTCTGTCAAATAGGCTCGATCGAGGTATTTGCTCGATCAAGGGTCTGTTAAATAGGCTCGACCGAGGGTTTGTCTGTGTAAAAAATATATATAAAGCAACCGAGACGAAACCGTGAAAGGAGTTGGCAACAATTAATGTTGCCAACTACTCTTCCCTCCGAAAAGCAACAACGAACCTGTATATAACTAACAAACAAGGATTCACAAAAAACAATTTACCTCATTTCTAGTTTTTTTTTGTAATAGAGATTTAACAATTTGATATTGTTGAATTAGAGATTTGTGAATTTGATCTTGTTGAATTAGAGATTTGTCATTTTCATATTGCTGAATTAGACCTCATTAGACATGTAAGATATCTTTGTAGGCATAATTCAAGATTTTATACTAACATTTTGTTGTTTGTTATAATAATTTGAAAAAAAAAATTGTTTGTTTTCATTGTAGATTGATTCATGTAAGATTTCTTTGTAGACATATTTCAAGATTTCATACTAACATATTGTTGTTTCTTATAACATTTTGAAAAAAAAATGTTTGTTTTCATTGTAGATTGATGGGGAATAAAAAAAAAAAAAGACAAAGAAAACATGCTAGACAACAAAATGCCAATGAAGAACGTGAGTACAATAGAGAACGAATGAGACAACAAAGAGCAAGGTTGAGAGAAAAAGAAGATGCACATTTGGTGCAACAAATTCCAATGGAGGACAACCAAGGTAA
This sequence comes from Larix kaempferi, assembly GCA_027924585.1. NCBI lineage: Eukaryota > Viridiplantae > Streptophyta > Pinopsida > Pinales > Pinaceae > Larix > Larix kaempferi. Next base: position 5,667,611 of record BSBM01001312.1, on the reverse strand, counting down.
ATTATTGAATTACATGCTATCATAATTTAAATATCATGCTACATAATTTACAAAATTAGTAACAATTTTCCAATAAATCTAACTAAATTTCATAATTTAATTTGTTTTATATTTATTTGTAATTATATTCTTATTTATTTCATCAATTTGTTATTTAAATTTCAAAGTTTCAACAATTTTTATGTTAAATGAACAATTTTAAAGTGGCTTTAAACCAAAGTTAAATTAGAACAATTTTCAAATGAAACATGTAAATTTATATTCTATTTTCATGTTAAGATACGAACATATTTTTAACTATTTTCAAATTATTTCAAAGTTGCTAACAATTTTCAAATTATGCTTCAAAGTTGCTTTAAAACAATTTTCAAATTATTTCAAAGTTTGCTAACATTTTTCAATTTTATTGTCCAACAATTTTCAAATGAAATGTACACTTAGATTCTATTTTCAAGTTAAAATGTATGTACATATTAACTATTTTGAAATTTCTAAACTTTATTAACAATTTTCAATGTTATTAGAATAATTTTCAAATTAAATGTACACTTAGACACTATAATTTCAAGTTAAATTGTACATATTGAACTAATTGCAATTTTTTAAGTTACTAACAATTTCAAGTTAAATGTAATTTCAGTTCTTGTTTTGTTCGAAAATTCGATTTCAAAACAAATGAATGAATATTTTGAAATTTACAAGTTTGATAGTTATGTATTAGTTAGAATTTATTCAATTTGAAAACAAATGAATGAATATTTTCATAGTTATGGTGGTTGGTAATATTTTCATAGTAATGAATATTTGAATACAACTGAATGTTCAAAGAGCTATTTAATTATAATGTTTACTTTAAAAAAAAATTCATCTATCACATATATTCTTATTTGCATAATATGACATATTACCATGATAAGATTAATGATTAGCACCATATATTTTGTTAGGACAAATTGGAAATAATTAAATTTGCAATGTTTGCAACCTTGCATTGATATGTGAAGCATTATTGATAAAAAATCCTTAAATTGCAATTTATGATAAAATTACAATTTCCATTTAAATGTCTATTGTTGAAATCGCAAAATTATCAACTAATGAAAATGTTATTTTGCATTAAAAATTATGAATTTCCCCTCAATCATATCACTACAATGTTTTTAATTAAATATCGAATTCATCTCTAAATCAATGTTTTTTCCCCACATTTAGAGTATAATAGGTATGTTATGATAGGTAGAAAATCAATCTCAAATTTTTATTTCACGTATATACAACATGGGATGCATGATGTTGTCCTTGAAATTCTAGGGTAGAAGTGTTGTAATCATTTATTCTTTGCATGGTGATTTGCAACATGTATTTTAAATATTTATTTATTTATAAATTATACCATAAAGTTAAAATAACATTTTTCTTGTAATGTAAAAGTAAAATGGACATAAATTGCGTAAAGAAAATTTTCCCACAATTATATAATGTGATGATTGTAAATGATATTAATTTTTATGCCCACAATAATTTTTATCAAGTTATTAATAATTATCTTGACTTAAATATATATAGTTGATTTTCAAGTTACTAGCAATTTTAAAGTTAAATGTACAAGTTACTACCAATTTTGCATCTGTTGCAAGTTCGAATCTGGGAATAATCCCTGTCTGCTTAACTGTGGGAAGTACTTGGGCATAAGCCCTAAAAATCATTGTGAGGAGTACCACAGGAACCCCAAAGTAGCTGGCCCATTGAGAGGACCTGCCAGTGAAAAGGGCAACGACCCCTACCTGATTGACTAGTTTCCACCCGTGAGGTAAACCAAGAGTTGTCGTTTGTGGCCAAGTGGTTATCAATTTTACCTGAGCTGTGGAGTGAGGGGTACTGCCCCCATACGCAAGCCGTTATATAACATTGGTGGCAGAGTGAAACACCTGAACTGTTAGGAAGCCGAACATACCTGGGGTCCATATCTATTTTCAGCTGAACTGTTGTCGATCACTTCCGCGTTGTTTCAGATCCAATGTCGACATTGTAGTGTTCGTCTGGGGATCGTACGATGCAGAGGGGACACCACCATATGGGCGCACATCCAGCCCAGAGTCTGGACTGTGGAGCGTGGTGAGATGTTAAGATCCTAGTGGGCGGCCTTCACTAACACCTCGAGGTTTTGGTGTAATGGTTCGTATCACTTGAGCAATTTGAAATTTCAAGTTACTAGAAATTTCAAGTTACTTGAGAAATTTCAAATTTCAAGTTACTAGCACTTTCGTTTTTTACTTAGAACAATTCTCAAGCTAAATGTATTAGTTGCAAAATTCAATTCACATGCAATTTTCAATTTTTCAATTTTTCAATTTCCACATCAAATTTCAAGTTACTAGCTATTTTAAAGTTCAATGCACAACTATCAAGTAACCAATTTTCAGTTTGTTAATTTACATGTTAGGCAGGGAGAGATTATGGTCAGACATCACATCATGGTGATCAAGAATGACATGACCCTATGCCCTCTCATGATCCTGATCAGCCATCACATGACACCTTTTCCTCTCACATTGAAAATATGATTGGGAGTTGTAGTGGGGTTGGAAGGGGTGGAAATTTTCTAGAGGATTGTGCAGTTGTTTCAGCACAAGAAGAGATTGGGAACTCAATCCCTGGTTGGAGAGTTAGAGAGCATGTCAATAACATAATCAAGTCATATTTTGAACAACATTCAACGATGGCATAAGCTCAAATCCTACATGGGTTGATAAAACACAAAAAAATGAAATGTGCCACAAAGTTGTTGAGTTTTCAAGATGTTAAAACAAAAAAGACATGCCAGAATGCAATAGAAAATGTAAGAAGTGCATTATCTTCATTTGGAAAATCAAGAAACAATGATACCCGAGCTGCTTGTAAGGCAATTACAACGGCTGTTGTGGCACAAAGCACCTCAAGAAATCGAATGGTATCAACAATGGCATCATTGCTCAATGTTTCAAAAAGAACATTGCTCAAATATACTAAATTCAGGGTCCGGATAGATGAAAGTGATGAAGCTGCTTGTTGGGCTCTTATTTGTAGGGAACCCTATTGAGATAAGATGGCAGCAGGCATTGGAGAGAAGGTGATAGAGTTTTGGGATAGTCATTCTCGTGCTATTCTAGATCGAAAGCATGTCCTGCGACAACGTTTATCCAGAGGCATTTATCAAGAGCACTGTAAGCATGTGATGGAGATGACGGGAGTTGCACTTTACGAGGAATTCCAAGAAACCAATCCTGGTGTTCAAATATCATTTAGCATGTTCAACAAATTGAAACCGTGGTATATTAGGCCGAATACGATTCATGACACTTGTTGCTGTCGGTACCCACGTTGAATTTCAACTATACTATGACACATTACTGGATTTTTGCAAAAGGCACTGGAATGGTGTACTAGCTCTTCACACAGTGCGAGATTTTATTTGTATGATACTATGCAACAGGAATCATGAACACGTGTTTTTCAATAAGAGGTGTGTAGGTGGGAGAAAATGTCATGAATGCAGTGATTTGACATTGTTCCATAGGAGCTTTCCTATTGATCCAACACACCATGGATTGTCAGATATCACCGTTAGGTGGAAGAGGTACGAGTATGTCACCATGAATCCAACACCTTTCTCATCTATGCCATCCAAGAGGATCGACTTGCTTGATGATGAGATTCCTGTTTCATATTTCATGGAGAAGTTTCAAAGTCAGATTTATAAATACATAAAGCACTCCCATAGGTCCAGGTGGCAAGCTTCAGAATTCAAACATTCCCATGAGGTATTTGAGCCGGGCACAATCTTATCAGTGGTAGACTTTGCAGAGAACTACACCTTTGCTCCTCAGAGATAGATACAGAGTGAGTACTATCACTCCGACCAGGTGTCTATCGTCGTACATGTGTTGTACAGACATGCTCAAGAAAACATTGATGGTAGGAATAGCACTCCCCAGTCACGCGAAGTGATCAAGGAGTACCATTTTTATTTTAGTGATGATCGTGAGCATGACACATTGTTCGTTAAACACTGCTTTGGGTTGATTTATGATTCATTCAGGCAGAGAGGCGTATCATTTACTGAACACTGTATTTGGTCAGATGGGTGTGCAGGGCAATTCAAATTGGCATGCTAATTTTATTGGTTGAGTCTCCTGCACAAATAGACAGGAATCCGACACACCTGGAGCTTTTTTGAGACAGGGTATGGGAAGGGTGAACATGATGGCGCAGGTGCATGTGTGAAACGAGCACTTCGGAGGTACCAGATGAGTCATGGTGCAACTCGACTCAAATGCTCCACTAAAGTAGTTGATTGGTGCACACGTCATTTGGGACATCAGGGTCGTGAACAAGAAAGGCCGTTGTGTAGGTAATAAACTCCAAACTCAATTAATAAGCTAATAACATTCAATATCAACATTTCCAAAAGAACACATGTACTCGATAGGAATTTACATATGACAAACTGAATTCCATGCAGGTTCTTCTGGGATGTTTCCCTTGGAGATGTTAATAGATCCATTCCATGGTATTGTGACACCATCCCCAGTTCAAGGGAATTGCACTCTGTTTGAAGTAAAGATATGGGGGACATATTTTCCATTGAAACGAGGAAGTATGCTTGCTTTTGCGATTTTTTCATTGATGCAAATGGATGTGGGCTTGATCACCATGAAAATGATTTATATTCCAAACCATGGAAATATGTATCTCTTAATCCAAAGGGCCCACATCCAATTCCAAAGAGGCAATGGTCTCATTAGATCATGATCGAGTTTCCGATATGGTTAGGGAAGGTACAAGAGTCTTCATTAAGTTAATTAGTTCATTATATCTTACACATATACAAATGTTGTAGAAATTTGCACATAGGACATTTGAAGAATATTTGTAATGTATCTTGCAGGCGATGTATTCGTTGTCATTGCACCCCTCCACAACCAAGAAAATGTTGCATACTATTTCATGCGGTGCAAGCAAATAAAGAGTAGATTGGTGCGACCCTACAAAGATGGGGACTTCACATACCAGGTTGGAGACATGGTTCTAATGGGACAGTTTTTTGAAAAAGTGAAAAAACAGGGTGCTCACATTATTTACAAAGATTTTATGCCTGGATATATATCATGTCAATACAATCATTTGGTGGTTGTAGCTCGGATACCTCTAACAGAAACCAAGGTGAAGCGAGGTGATCCAAAGAGATGGAAGATGACAGAAGCTGACCATGATCGTATTATGGAGACTTGCATTGCTATAACCCATTGGCCAGATGAATGAGTTACATGTATACCACTTGCATCATTGGCATAGTTTTCATGCTGTCTTGTGTAATATTTTTTTGGATATTTTTGTGGAGGTTGTTTTATAAATGTATTTTTGTATCTATGCTTTATTGTCAAGAATACAAATACCAGATGGGAGGCTTTTGTGAAATTTGGGTCATGGTGCTCCAATGTGAATACACTTGAACATGTACATGTTCTAATTTTAGATTTTGATTTCAAATACAATTGTAATGTAATTGAGAATTTAAAATACATCTATACAATGTGGAATGGTGAAATTTAAATTTTGAATTGTACAATGTATTCTAATTTTAAATTTTGATTCCAAGCTTGCAAAATTTTATACATTATAATCCAGGTTAAACCAAAATCAATAAACTTATGTATTTTAAGTTTTAGGTCACTGAATAATTGCTTCAACTAAGTAAAATTCATTATGGCCAAAACTTAATTTCTATTTTCATATTTATAAGAATGGAAATCATGTGAAGTTGGTTTGGGTACCTTGAAAACACATAAATATCATAAGTACCTTGAAAACACAAGAAAAAAGGAATTGAGAGATAACTACCGTGGTTAGCATGCAATGCATGCCCACTTAAATCAATTTAGGAGTATGATGATTAAGGCATACATTGTTTATGCAATTGAGAGTCCCACACCTTCAGGGAAATTTATATGGCTCTAGACTTTATCCTTAAACCTCTAGACTCTTCTATGTCCCTTGTATTCATATGTGACAATGCTCTATATAATAGATACTCAATGTTGTCACCTACCTTGAACTTGAATTTGGTGATCGATTGCCATTTTGTGCAACATTCTTTAATATATAAATTTAGAAAATTTTGGGCATTATAATTAATGTTTGGACCACACATTCTTGTATTGATAACCTAGAATTTTCTCTATTTAGGACTATTGTGTTTCCCTTGATTGTTCATAGTCTATCATTGAATCTTCAACCAGAGGTCTCATACATACCCATGTGTGGTATATATGTGACTCTTCCTTAGCTATATTTTTTGTGACATGACTGCAATCAATCCATAGTTTTTAATTTTGCTTACTAAGGGAAATGAAGGGCACCAAAACACTCCTGCAATTTGGTTTCCTTCCAAAGCAATTGATTAATAATTAGATTGACCTTGCTAGTAGAATTTTTACATTCATGGGTGACATTTAGTTATGGTGATTTGGTGGTTGAAAATCCCTTTGCTTGACACTTGTTATAATTCACATAATTCTTGACTTCATTTGTTATAATCTTGTATCATGGTGAACTATGTTCTTGATGGCATCAAGTGCAAGCCATGATGATATGAGGATTACATCGTCCATATCATCAAAATGATTTGTAAGGTTTTGTCATAAGTAGTTGGGAAGCATACTCTCACAAAACATTATTTTGTTTGTTGATGTAAGCATTCATTAACTTTACATACTCGCATTCAATTTAAAAAGTTATTTTGTACATGTTGATGTGAACATTCAACATACAAGCATACTACATGGAAAGGTAATAACTTGTACATGCCTTCATATATGCAACTTACCTAGTTGGATCAAATGGTGTCATTATCTCCATTTGTCATGAAAACGTAAATCATATGAAATAGTTGTACAAGCATAGTTTCTACCATAGTTGTAGAAGCATCTGCTATTAACATATTTCCATTTCTTATATTAACTAGGTGGTTATGCCCATTGCCACGAAAACAAACCATACATTTATGACTTTAGATTAGAGCACACACTTAAAAGAAAATAACACAAAGATTACCTACATAATATATAACTTGTAATTATATAATTTTGTCTCAAGGGATATTTCACACTATCAATGGACAAAAACATTCTTATATACAACAACACATTGAATTTTCTATTGAAATTACACATTAAATTTTCCATGTAATTGAATTGGAATGTGGAAACTGTAAGTGAATTGTAATGTATAGACAACATAATGCAAAATGTCAATTTCAATTTTCAATTTCAAATGTATTCTAATTTTAAATTTTGATTTCAAATACAAAATTGAGAATTTAAAATACATCTATATACAATGTCAAATTGTAAAATTTAAATTTTAGATTGTACAATGTATCATAATTTAAAATTTTTATTTCAAATGCAATTGTAATGTAATTGAAATTGAGCTTGTACATTGGAACAACACATTGTACTCTCAATTGAAATTACACATTAAATTTGAGATTTTAATTTTAAATTGTAATTGAATTGGAATGTGTAAATTGTAATGTGTAGACAACATAATGTAATCAAAATTTCAATTATTAATTTCAAATGTATTTTAATTTTACATGTTGATTTCATTAATGCAATTGTAATGTAGTTGAAAACGAGCTTTTAAATTGCAATTGAATTGGAATTGAAATTACACATTAAATTGGAAATTTTATATTGTAATTGAATTGGAATTGTAATTTAAATTTTAAAACGTAATGTATGTATTCAATTCTAAATTTTGGAAGATGATCTCTAATGTAGTCGAAATTTGCATTTTAATTTGAACTAAATTGTAACTACACATTAAATTTGCATTTGAAACGACAAAACATAAATTTGTAACTGTAATAACTATGTCCAGATCTAATATAAAAAATAATCGATTTCAAATCATATACAAAATACACATGAAAACATCAAAATGATAAAATATACAAAATATCCAAAAGTCCATATCCAAAGTCCATATATGATAAAAGTCCATGTATAAATAATATGAATCCATATCCAAAACATGATAACGTATATATAGATCATCCAAAACATGAAAATATATAAAATATGAAAATATTCAAAACATGGAAATGTATAGATCATCAACTCATCGGCCACTACCCCCATGAGGCCTGTGATCATCCCGCTGCTGTCTCTGAGACTCTAAACCCTCAAGGAATTGCACCATATCCGTCGTGTCAATGGTGATATCCGGGATCTGGGTAGGAATACGGGTAGATGGCAGGAATACGGGTAGATGGCCCTTCATCAGGATAATGTACTCGAGTTACATCTCAACTATGTGTGAAATCCATTGCAGCATTGACACCCTCCTGTTGCGATGCCTATGTAATATGCCATTACATGTAATAAGTTAGATTTACTAAAAATTAAAACTAAATTTAACATAATTTAAAAGCTATCCGTAAAAAATTGAAACATAAAGTACAAAAATCAATTACTAAATGTGACTAAATAACATGAATTGGAACATAAATTAAAACTCACATGTGTCTCTGAACCCGGCTCGTCAGAACCTTTGCAATCCTCATGTCCATAATCAGGATCTATCACCTTTTCGTTGCCCTGTACAATTTGAAATTCGTTTGAAGTTAAGATCTACAACATAAATCTCGAAAATTAAGAAATAAAACACAAATGATTTAAACTAAGAAATAATATTCAAACACAAATTAAATTGGGACATAAATTATAACTTACCCCGATTGGAAGACCGATAGATGGCTCGCTAGCAAAGAGTTGATCCATGAATGGGGTCCCCTACATGGATCAATAGAATACAACTCCCTTAATTATTATTGACCATTCAATTTGCGACATTGATATGATGTAACATGAAGAACATATATACATAATTGTACAAAAGCATACCTGTCGTGTAGCAATGCATCTACGATATAACTGAAAGTATGCATCTCGCGTTGACTCAGCATACCGCGGTAGGGTCTCGCGATCGAAACTCCTGAGCATGTCACTAGAGACATGCTCTATCTCTGGCTCTACAGGTGGAGGGGTTTGTCTAGATGCTTCTCCATGCGCAGCAATAGCAACACTGCCCAAGGCAGTGAACAACGAGTCTACAAGGTCATCTCTAGCCTCTGCAGCAAGCTGGGATGATTGTGCCACATCCACCGACCTGATAACCGCCCTATATGGAAGCGGTATCAACCTCGGAGCGGGTGGGACGAAGGAAGCGTCTCTCTGAGCTCTAGGACGTTGGTAGGAGCGTCCCCTACTAGCCCCATAGAACTAGGACCCTGAGCTAGTGTAATCTGGGTGCATGTCCAAAACAAACTCTGTATAAACATGTTTTGCAAAGTATAATGGGACCTGGTCATGGTGGGGGAACATGCTCCATGCTCCCACGAATCTATCATATATATGTGGTGCAACGACCTCCAACTTAAACTCCCTGAGTCTAAGCGGTTGACCAGGGGCGCGGTCAGGAGGGATGTCAAATAAAGCACCCTTGATGTCATTCCCTCTTATGGCGACTTTGACATCCTCCCATTTGTGGATCCCAATGACACCATCTCTCCTCCTCTGGCATGAATGTCGCCAAATGTCATTGAGAGGTCCTACCCTCCAGTAGAGGGTCAACATCTCATCAATTGATGATAACATCATCGACAAAGATCACTGTGTGGGAGAATCCTCCCTCAAAGTGCTCACACATGAGCTCACTCACTCTCGTTGGGAAATGATGTCAGTGAGAGTGATCTGTGCAACCTCATCATCGTACGATCCCCCTGATGGGGCACTTGCGATCCAAACCAAAACAAAAATGTTACTAAAAATATATATTATAACTTGCATCTAAAATTCAATGCATTATATACTAAAAATTTACTGAAAATGTGCTAACAAAAAATACGCACCTGATGCACTCGTGTCTTGTTGCACATCCTCCTCCTGGGGATCCACATGTATATCGTCAAGATGAACTGACACACTATCTCTTCTGCTGCCGCCACAAGTGGCAGTCGATCCCTGCCTAGCATCACTCCTCAGTGAATGGGAGCATTGCGGATGGTCGCCCTGTCGGGTGACGTCAGATCCTCTCGTGCTTCGCAGAGCATGAAGCACTGAATCTCTCTCTTCAGGACTATCTGCATCACATTTCAATTTCTAATTCTAATTTTCTTTCAAATTCTATTCCAAATTTCACATTTCAAATTCTATTCCAAATTTCACATTTCAATTTCAATTTCAAATTCAATTCAATTCAAATTTCAAATTCTATTCCAATTTTCACATTTTCTCATTTCAATTTCAAATTCTATTCCAAATTTCACATTTCAATTTCAAATTTTCTCATTCAAATTTCAAATTTCACATTTCTGTTTCAAATTCAAATTCAATTCAAATTTCAAATTCTATTCCAAATTTCACATTTCAATTTCAAATTCAAATTTCAAATTCTATTCCAAATTTCACATTTCAATTTCAAATTCAAATTCTATTCCAAATTTCACATTTCAATTTCAAATTCAAATTCAAATTCAATTCAAATTTCAAATTCTATTTCAAATTTCACATTTCAAATTCAAATTCAATTCAAATTCAAATTCAAATTCAATTCAAATTCAAATTCAAATTCAAATTTCAATTTCAATTTCAAATTTAAATTTCAAATCCAATTCCAAATTCAATTTCAATTCCAATTCAAATTCAAGGCCACCATTGGACTAGAGTTTGCTCCTATTGATACTCAACTACAAATTGATCTAAAATATGAATGGATGCAACTAATAAAGTTTCACACCAATTCTTAACTCAGTCTCCAAAAATTAAAGTGAATAACCTACACATGACACCTTCATGGTAAACATCATTAGCAATACATTCTTGAATAAATTGAGAAACATGTTCACATGCACATATTTCACTTTCCCCATCAAATTTTCTTTTCGACAAGAGTTCAATTATCTCAAATGGAATGCTACAGTTAACCCATCCTGAAACACATCTCGAAAAGAGCCATTGAATAATAAAATAGTGAAAATACTTAACTCCTAAGGGTTAGCTTGTGATCTACCACGCCGTACAGTGTATGTGCAATGACGTAGAAGAATAAAATATAAAAAACTAAAATTTCAAAGCCAGAGGATAAATGATTAATAAAATAATTGAAACGTAAAATAATAAATTAGTTATTTTTACCTCAGCCCTCCTTCTACGCCCATTTTTTATGGGCAAAATTGACCGGTTGTCAACGTAAGGGAAGTTGTTTGATCAAGGTTCTTAGATCAAACCCTAAACCGTTTAGTCTATCTACTTCTCACGGGAATAAAGGCCCCATTTCCATTTCCGCTAACTAAATGTTTATCCTTGAAAAGGAGACTTTGTGGTTAAGGTGATCCTAAATTCGTAAACACAAAATCCATTCTAAAAGGAATGCAAACTACATCTAAATGCAATGTACAAATTAATCTATATTTGATTTTTGGTAGCAGCAGAAAGCCAATTTGAGTAACTACAGAAAATTTTCTAATTTAATATAACCACGAATTTAAGTAACTACATAAAATTTTCTAATTTAATATATCCCGTAGGAGCGAATTTGAAATTAACAATTAATCTAATTTAAATTAAGTAAAAATTATGTTATGATTTGATTTAATAGAAAAATCAAAATCAAAACCATAACCTGAATATTAAGTATTTATTATTGTTAATAATTTTTTATTATAAAATATAAACATAAAGTAAAAGAAATAATAATATTCACTTTTAATGTTACAAATTTTTCAAATTATTTTTCTAAAAATATTTACTTTATAAAAAAAATCCTTGTAACATATTTATTTGACAAATTTGAAAAAACATAATTACAAATACACCAAATATTCATATAAAACAAGGTTGAAAGACTTGTAATTCAAACAATCTAACTAAGTTGTTCTTTAGACAATGATTTTGTCACTCATTTGTTTCGTAGAAAACTATATTTTTTTTATTCCAAAAAATATTTATACATTTTCATTTTTTATTAGACATGCAAATTTTACTTTTAAGTGTATGGAAAGAACTTTCAAATCATCTATGTCCATATCCATAAGTAAAATAAAATACACCACCAATACTTACATTTGTAGTTTTATTAACCTCCAATCCTAAACATAAAAAATAACTAAATGAAATTTTAAATCATTTAAAAACCCTCAATATAAATGAACAAAGAGAGAGGTATTGACTAACTAGTTAAACTCGAGTAATGGAAGAGTTATAATACCATAAACTATGTGTTGATAGTTAAAATACAATCAAGATATTAATTTTTATTTTTTAAAATTAACCCCTAATTTTAAAAATCAAACAACATATTAATGAAATTTTAAATAATTTAAAAACCTTCGATATAAAATTTTAAATAATTTCAAAACCTTCAATATAAACGAACAAATAGGGGTATTGACTAACTAGTTAATCCCTAGCGATGGAAGAGTTATAATACCAAAAATAATGTGGTTGATAGTTAAAATACAATTAATATATTTATTTTTATTTTTATTTAAAAACAAAAAAATCTACATGACATATTTATTTAAAAAACAAAATTTAAAAATAAATCAAACATTTACTTAAAATTTATAAATAAATCAAACATTTATGTTTATTATATAGTTTATTACATTTCAAAATAATAACAAAGAAATTATTATTATTTAAAAATATATTAATGAGACAAATTAGCTTTGACTAGTAATAAAGTTATGTTCAAGAGACTTAAAGGATAGAAATAAAATCATATTCTTTCATTGTATTTTCCTTATAAATAATAAGGTTGACAAAGTAATGTTAGGTAATATGAGCTTGTTCTAAGAGGACCTATAGTCATCCATTTGCAATTTCCAAAGAGCATTTTGGTAAGTTTTATTTGTCTAGCCATTTTTATAATTTTTACATTTTAGAAATGTCCATATTTTTAAAAAGGTGTTTTTATTGTTGAATTGTAGTTTGTATTCCACAAAGATGGTGGAAAAATCTAATCCAAACACATGTAGTCTAGTCGAGCAAAATGCATTTGTAGTGGCTTATATCATTCAGAGACATCATCTAATGACGTTAGGCCACTTGATGTTGGGAATTTTTCCAAGCTCTCCATTATGGTTCCAGGCCAATTTATCTTCATTGATGCTCACATTGTGGACATACTTTTCATGGCCTGGGAGGAGATCCTATTTAGGACAATTTGGCAAGTTGGTTATGGTTATGGTTATGATTAATAATATATGATTATATATTATTAATATTCATTTTTTTAATTTTTTATATTATATTATTAATATTAAATATATTTTTTTTTAAAATAAATTAAGTAAAAATTAATAAATAATATATGATTATATATATTATTAATATTCATTTTTTAATTTATTATATTATAATATTAATATTAATACATGATTTTTTTTTCAATTTTCTTGGCCTTCTCGGAAGATTGAAAAAAAATTGGCAGCATTTCTACTTGCAAATTCACATACCAAATAATTTTTAAACAAATAAATGCAAAATAAATTTAAAATCCTAAAAGTATTTCAAATTTAAAATAGTTTTGGTTTTTGTTTTGAAATGGTTTTCTATTTTAGGTTCAAATGGTTTTGTTTTTCAATCCTCTTGGCATTCTCGGAGGATTGAAAAAAAATGGGCAGCATTTCTGCTTGTAAAATCACATTTTAAAATAAAACCGGTAGCATTTATGGGGTGAAATGCTACCAGTTGATATAAAAACAAAAATAAATTAAATAATTTAAACAAATAACTGACAAATATCTAAAACCCTAAATCTATTTCAAATTTGGTTTTTGTTTTGGTTTGAAATGGGGTTTTGTTTTGGTTTGAAATAGGTTTTTGTTTTAGTTAAATCAAATGGCTTTTTTTTCCAGTAAGTTTGGTTTCAATGGCGGTTTAGTTTCAATGCCTACATCCTAACCATTTCTAGAAAAGCAAATTAAACCTAGATTTGATAAAAAAACACAAATTTATACATAAAATACGAAATATATATAGTTTTTTAAATAACAAAACAAATGGTAGATTTCTACCCACCTGGTGGAAGAGATGACATGATGGCGTTGTTGTGGGGAGGTGGCATCACTGTGGTGTCACTGTGGGGAGGTGGCATTGGGCATGTGCTCGGTCGAGGTCCCCGGTCGCTGTTGCTCTGTCTCTGTCAAGCCACTGCACAAAAACAGGGCCGACCGGGCCCTGTTTTGTTTTTTTTCTCTGTCGCATCCCCTCGATCGAGGGTCTATCAACCCACTGCACAACCGCCTAGACACTGTTTTGTTTTTTTTTCTAACGGATCGAACGAACCCTCGATCGAGGGTCTAATGAAACCCTCGATCGAGGTTTGGCTCGATCGAGGGTTTTGTTAGACCCTCGATCGAGGGTTTAAAACATCCTCGATCGAGGTATGTTAAAGCCCTCGATCGAGGTATTTTTAAACCCTCGATTGAGCATATAAAACCTCGATCGAGGGCTTGAAATTATCTTGATCGAGGGTCCGAAAAATGAAGTTTTGCCTTGCTATCCGCCAAAAATGGTGAACCACATTCGTGGATTCACCCAGTAACTCAAATTTTGGATTACATCACGAAAAAAGGGTTGTCTTGCATTGTGTTGGAGACTAGAATGAAAGCACGACAAAAGGGAAACATTTTGGGATTTCCCATCACTTTTGGAAAGACTAGATCATTCATCTAGAGAGCCTCCATTCTTCTTAGCATTTTTGGGTAGCAAGAAGAGAGAAATCGCATGGAAAATATAAGTTCTTGGTATAAAATGAGGATAAATATGGGATAAGTCAAACCAATAAGAAGAGATCTATTATAAATCATTCTAGGGGGGAAAACCAATCAAAATCCCAATGATTGCATTCTAGGAGGACATAGTCCATACAAATCAAGCCATATCTCAAGCAGTGTTAATGTCACAAAAATTAAGAGGATTGGTAGTAACATTGGAAACTACACCACATTCCCATAACCTCTTGAAGAGCCCCTTTACAAATTTTTTTCTTTGCATTTTTTCAATGAAGAGAAAAGACCGAGACTGAGGAGAAGAGGAAGATATATACATAAGATAAGATAATTATATTCATGTCCAAAAATTAACCACAAATAGGTCAATGTGACTGCTAAGTACATAAGTATCAATACACCGTGGGAGTGCAAGGGGAACTCCTCAAAATCAAAAGATATAATATAAGATGTAAACTATCTAAGATAGGAAAGAAAGGAACAACAAGAAACTCCTCAAAGGAATGCCTAGAAAAAGGGAACAAGGATATCAATGCCTCCTAGACCCGTCGTTTGATCTATGGGTCACTCATATCTATATATGAACCTCTCCTAGCATTACAGGCCAAATAAACAAATAAACAAAAATATCATATTTTTTATAGCTTGCTTATATACCTGCACTATACCTGTCAAAACTAAAAGGTATTCTAAGATACTAGTTGAGCGTTTGAACAAAAAGAACGAGGGTTTGTGGGAAGTTGTGGAAAAAATGGAAAAATTAAGTTTTAATCAAGATATGAGATCAACCAACCAAATTGCAGATATTGGACAGAAAACATTTCTCTAGAAAACAAATCATATACTCAAAGCTCAGAAGTGGAAAGTTTCATTAGGGAGCAACATCCATGGAAGGAAAAACATGAGAATTTGTGGTCCTAGACTCCTAAGCCTCAACCTTAGTCCCAAGTTGGCCTTGGTTCTATTTTGGCCTATCCAGAGTAATGATGCAATGACTGACAGACCACCTACTTGTGTGGAGAGGTTTTACAAGCTCAATGAATTGGGACAATTTAATGCAGGGAACAAGAAGGATAGACCACCTTATGTAAAGGTGGTAGATATAACATTTTATTGTATCATTGTCATGCTTCTCAATCTATTGATTGTGGTCATATTGGAATCAAGCAAGTACTTAAATCCTTTTAGACCTAGGAAAACTGAAGCCAAGTCTGGTGAACGATCTGGAACATAGAGGGACCTTCCTAATCCCTTCAACACAATTTTTTGGTTGGACAATTCATGTAATAAATGGGATTTCCCAACTAGGGAGTGGAATATGGGCTAACAAAATCAAGAAGTATGGAATTTTTGCAAAGGATAGTACACTATCAAAGAACTAGTCAGGATATGTAGGGGGTATTATTTTTCCAATGTTACAAATGTCCAAGTAGAAGAGTTGTCAAGTATTTGTGCACAATTGAGCAAGTTGATAAACATAAATTCATTTCATGTTCTCTTCAAGATGTCTGAATTTTACTGAAAATTCATAAGTAACTTGAAGACAATGGTGGATGATTCCATGGAAAGGAGACTTTCAATTTGTATAGAAGAAAAGGATGGGGAGGTGGTGGCTCAAAATCATACTTCTCTAATGTGGGCCAAGCCACCATCCCCTGTAAAATTAAAACAAGTGCATGTTCTTCTCAGCTTCCATGAACATCTTACTCAACCTTTAGACAGTTTCAATCAGATCTGGATGTCCATCCTAACTTCAAAGGACAAAAACTTGAAGTAGATTTGGAAGCTTTGAAATATATGTATAAAAGGACACTGCATCTAATAGACCAATACAACATTTACTAATTTCATGACAGAGTGGGTGGACATATTGTTAGACAACATTTGGAGAGTTCCGATAAGATTTGGATCTCCATTCCAAAGACGAAAATTTGAAGGAGAATTTTGAACCTTTGAAACAGATATACAAAATGCTTATTTATAATAAATATTGCATGCTACATACAATTTTTTATTTAAATGTATAATAGTATTCTCAACAACACACACATCTTGTTTAAGGAAATAGATCCAATAGATAGAGCTTAGCATCAAATCCTTGTCCAAAATCCATAGCTTGATGAAACTCGCCATCAACCTTCCCCCTAGAAATAAGTATGGAACGCCCACGCTCACAATTTATTGATATTTCCCTAAAGGAATGCAATGGCAATGTAATATTGTAATATTCCACACATATTTTGTGTGTAAATTTTCTACCATGATAAGATTGGCACTGTCAAAATAAAATAAAGATAATTTAGAGAGTAGTCCTTAGAAGAGGCCATTGAGGGAAAGTCGTGTTCGAGTGTAATGAATTGTGTTGCATGTATCCAACAATACAGTCTGATAGTTCTTGTAGATGTTGACTTTTTAGTGAAAAAAGATGCATCATTTAGAAATTAGGTAGAAACATTGCTTTCTTTTATAAAAAAAAATTGATTAACTGACTATGCCCATCCTAGGTAAAAGTAACCTCTAAATTATTTCAAAAAAAAAAAGATAGAAAATTCAGAATGAACAAGATAGGATCCCTTCTAATTTTCTTTACTCTCCAATGGAGCAACTCATCAACCAAAATGTATATAGAATAGTAAAAATAAATATATTGCTAATTCCATTTCAGATCAAGAAGAATGGGCATTAAAACTAAGTAATTTTAGCCACTAGATAAATTGAAATGAAATGAGATGAAATCTTAGAAACAATACCTTCGATTTCGCTTACTAAGAATGTCTTAGCAACATATGACAAGAAGATTGAATATTTATGTGATCATTTCATTCGGAGATTAATTAAATAGCCACTAACCTGGAATCAAAGAAGGAAACCATGTTCATATTGATATACAAAGAAAATAAAATAAAAGTTAAAGATAGACTATGCCAATCCCATACAAAAATGGGACGAGAGACTAAACTAAGCTATTGTAAACCACAATCCAACTAATATGGAGCTCAAACAAACTAAACAGTTATGTTATGAACAAACCAACCTAAAAAAAAAATTAGAAATGGACATGACCAGTATTGATCATGTTTTCAATATTATCTAACACTAACTTTTTTACCTATCATTCAAGCTCCATTTCCACATTTTTTCTTCCATGGGAAACTCTCCCAAAAAATATATAAACATTCAAGTTGTAGTCACAACTAGTTGGTAATGTCGTTGGTCAAGAATAACTAAGAGGAAGATGTTGAATTAACTTGAATAAAAGGAAGGAAGACAACTCAAAGGGTTGAGAGAGAATACAACAAGGAGACATGGCTGCAGTCCCAAGAGGAAGGGAGGTAGACCCCAAAGCATAAGGGAAGAGCTACAATGCATAAATATTCAAGAGATAAAGATTGAAACTACTATCATTTGGAGAACTAGCAAATGTCTCACAACTATACAAATTTGTCCAAAATGCCCACTTGGAATGCCACAGTTGACCTGTTTCCATCTTACACCATCTGCAAGATCATCCATCACAAACGCTATCCATGTGTCGTCTAAATGGAAACATGTAAACATAAAAAAGTACAAACAATGTGTGTCAAGTATTGACTCGGTATTTTAAGGCTCACATAAATGGGAAGAGTTTAGAGAGAAAAAAATGATTATTGCATTAAACCCATGCTTCTTATTCTTATAAAATTTAACCAATGTTGTCTAGAGAGCATAAAAGAACATGTTACTTCACAATTCCATAATTGAAAAGATGAATACAAATTTGAGATTGGGATTCAACAAAGGTCTATACCCTTGGATGTCAAAGTTTTCTCTTTCCTTATCTTGTTTTTCATTTTGTAGAATATCCAAGTCTTGAATTAAAACAAGAATACAAATCACACAGAGAAATCCCTAACAAGGCAGAGCTTCACCTTCAAACCTCACCAAGGAGAACAAGAATCTCCAATTGAGCTCACATATGAGAAGACAAAATATATTGCCTAACAAGGAGGTGGTGGATTTAGACAATGTGAAAGGAATCTAGGATGATAAGGGAGGTTTCATGACAACTCCTTTTGAATGGCTTCGATGATACATAAGCAAGTTAAGTGTAATAGGATACAAGGAAGAGATGGTCGTTGTTGTGTTTCTCTATACAACATAATAGATGCATGTTCAAATAGGATACAAGGAAGAGTTTTTCATTTTACGAGTGGAAAATCATCCATTTGTATTTCATTTAAATAATACAATATACACCCACTCTATAGAAAACCTCACTTTATGGATAGGTATCCTTTATAACCTTCAATTTATCTACATTAAAAATATTTACCAAGAAAAACCCAAGAATAATAAATCAAACTAAGGAACATGCCCATATTGATGAAAACCCTTTTTATTAAACCATCAAGGTGGCTAACCTAATATTGCATCCATCCATATTAGCTAAAAATTTACATCATCCAACCAACCAGAAGTAGAGTAGCTAATTTTGGGTACACACAGTTTCATTAAACACAACAACACTTGCCCATAACCACCAAATATATCATTACAGAGTTTTTCCTTTAGCTTTGAGACATGTGTTCTTTCTTAATCATAGACATCAAAGCAACTTCCTATCATTTTTTAATTCTGTCAATGAGAACCATGGAAATACCAACCTCCTTTTATGTTTGGTTGACCATCATCTGAAGGTGTTGATAGAAATAATGTCATATTACACTATTACCATTAGATTGAAAAGTTATACCCCATATCCAGAATGAGAAGAGAACAAATTACATATGTAAAGAGTACTTTCTTGAGTTTTTCTTCTATAGTAGTTCAATCTCTCACTTCCATCCACCCTATAATTTTGCAGTAACATAAACAATTCCAAAGCTAGAAAAACCCCCCCCAGATCATTGGAACCTAAAATTCAGGCATGTCCACTAAAATGCAAAATTATTTGACTTGGGATTGGATAAATATAACGAGTAATTCAAAACATTCTTATAGGATACAAAAATTTGAGGGATATATAGAAGAGGTATTACAACACTGATGAAACAACAACTACTTAAAAACAACATATGGAACTAGTGAATCCCAATATATGTAGTAGGTTACATGGCAGTGCTTAATATGTTTACAAGCTAACAGTTTCAATCACAGATAATCTATATTCAGGTGACCTAATGCTAACAATGTACACGTAGCCCTAATAAGTTGTAAGTCATATGAGAATTAAAAAAACAAGTATCATAGGCCTTGAATCAAAGTCTCTATTGGACCAAACTAGCTAAATATTAGATAACATAATCAAGATAATTTATCCATGTCCAACAAAAGAGCAAAAAAATAGGTCAAAGGGACTAATAAAGTACATCCATCATCAATACAAAGTGTGAATACCAAGGCATCTTCTAGAACAATTCTAAAAGTAGAAAATTAAAAATGTCTAAGTTATAAGGACTAGTAGAAATTAACCTCAACATGTGTAGCTAATGAACAACTAAAAAATAGTCTAATATAGGTGTCAATACAATATAAGTGCTATAATTTGAAAAATTCAAGAAATATGTCAAGGACAACTAGAGCTGGAAGCCAGGGGAAAGAGAGGAGACTGGGAGGTAGGCTTATCATCGAAGTATCAAGGCCTATGTGGAGGTGGACAAATTGGAGGATCTAATCCAGGGTAGTGTCTTAGCAAGTTCTAGACCCATGAAGAGGAAAAAGAAATACGAGGGCATGGTTGATAGGCTCCAACAAGATGAAGCAAAAAGGATACAAAATGAGAACTAGGTACTTTGGGACTTATGTATGCATACTTCCAAGATATAAATTTTAAGATTATCACAGTGAAGTATGTCCCAGAAAATCAAATTGCAATACTCCTTCCAAGTATGTAAGGGGTGTTTCATGGAAATGATCCTATCTCAACAATGAGCTTTGAATCCCTTTCATCTTGTTCAAGGAAGGTTAGAGACCCAACATAGCTATTAGTCTACTCTTTGTTTTTATTGTAAAAGGGCATGTTGTTTTCTACAGCCTATGATCTTGGTATTTGTTACTTAAATAAGTTCTTTTTCGAGGGTTATTCCCATGTACTGTTTATACTTCTCCATGTACATATTAGACTCAACAATGCCAAGAAAGAATGCACATAACATATTTTTTGTGTTTACCCATGCACACGATTTTCTTCCAAACTAGTTATGGCTATCAAATCAAAAGCAAGGTTCGGATTTGGAAAAGCATCAAGTTTCAGATATGGAACTTGTACTGAGGGTGATAAACCTTCTTTCTTATGAAGATATTAATTGTGACATACATCAACAACAGTGCTTCTTGTGGAAGAAAGTTCCATATTTCATCGTGAGATCCATCGCATCAGCATCCAAATAAACAAGGAAAACTTAAAATATCAATATTTTCCAACAGGGCGCATTGGTTCATTTGTGTGGTTGACAGAGTATTAAGTGTCAACCAAGAGACTCCATTACCGCAGTGGTATGCCCCACCCTTAAAAAGGAGTTTTAAATGGATGAAGTAAGTGTATGTCCTAGGAAATTTTTCTTGAATAGCTACCCCTCAACCCTGGCACCCACTCTATGTGGTGCAGCCGATCAGGGTGTGCTTCTGGAAGTTCTTTCAACTTTATGTTTCCGTTTAGTTTAGGCCTTTGCAATGCACATTGGGTTCCAAACAATTTGACCTTTTGGCCCATGGGACCTTGGTTCATTGATGAGGTTGGTAGAATATTAGGAAATCCAACTGGGTTTCATTCTTACTGTGAAATGTTCCAACCAAATAGTATTAATTTCAAAGGAATAAGTACTAGGGTCGAGTGCAAGTTCTGTACAATTTTGTCAGAATAGTTAGTTCTTTTAATTGGGAACTAGACAGTTCTGCACAATGCAATTCCTTGAAACGTTTCCAATTATAAAAATAATCGTAAACTGGACATTTTAAGTTGATATTAATGATGAGAATCAGTGCTAAATACTAAGCTAAATGATGGAAAACTTGGCTCCCTAGGTCACCAAGTACCCAATTCCTCAAAAAATAGTTATGGTCCATTGATAGCATCAGATTTGACATTAACCAGTAAAAAATCAAATGGGTTTTGATCTAGTGACCTCTATGTGACAAATTGGAGAATGCCATTGAGTAATGGAAAAAATGATTGGTATAGAGGTTTAATGAATCCACACCTAATCAATTTTTTTAGGGTTAACTGTGAATGCCTTACCTCCATAGCCTGCAGCTCTAGAGTTGTAAACATGTCGCAAAGAATCCTTCCTATTGCTTTGGCTTGACATTTGAATTCATTGTCGCTAGCTACTTCTTCATTCCTGCTTAAGTCCAATAGGGACTTTCACATACCAAAGCCCATGTTTTGTCTGAATTTAAGTGGTCAGTATAATCAAAATCCTCTTTTCAATGACTTTCAACGTAGATCTTAAGATCTTGGTAGGATCCTCTCACAACACTAATTAGGGTAAAAAGGAATATAAATGCAAAGCACCGCAAACATCAAGCTGAACAAAAAACTAAAATTATGATTAAATTAAAACCATAAAGCACCTAATAATGCATTCTATAGTTTGAAGGTGATATCAGCAAGAATGATGGCCAAAATAAGTACACCGCTAGCCTGTATCATGAGAAAAACTCGGTATTAGGAAGCATTTCATTAAACAAACAAAAAGGTACAAGATGATATGAAAAGAATGAATTCAACGAAATCTTTTCTAGACACCATTCCATGGACTCATAAACAAAAAAATACATTTTTTTTATAAATATAATTAAAGTTGTTGTTTTTATGATAATAATAACATTTAATTCAAAGTTACCACATAACTAATTACTCTTAAAATCTCGTTAATTACACCAATAGGTGTTTATATCTTAAAATTTGGAGTGGACTACCATCTATATTTTTCCTATATTGGAGGACGATGAGACAAGTGTACTATTGAGATTGATTTTATGGACATGATCATTCAAAATTCAAAATAAACAATTTTAGAAAAAAATATATATATGAAAAATAATTGATAACAAATGCATGGATAACTCATAGCTCATGCATGGATAACAGAGAGTGACAAACAATCCATTTAAGTAAAGAAGGTAACAGGTAGATGAGGCATAGACAACATGTGATTACAATAAAACATAGAGAGCAGGTAACATATAACTTGTTCATGGCACTTGCAGACTTGTGACCTAATGGTGTTCCTCGGCCACAAGTTAAGTGGTTGTGTTGGTCCTTTTAATGTTTCGTTTCATTTTACTTGAGAAATCCAACCAAAAGACACATGCTCTCATTAGGAGACATATTATCTGTCATGTCCCCTCCCGAAGATCCAACTCTAGTAAGGGAACATGATGCCAATCTACGGGGCTTTCACAAAAACTCAGCCCATTCATTAGACTCATAGCCATAAAACTAATGCGTGTAGATGCAAATCAAACATATATGCACAACAGAATAAGAACATCACCCACACACATCTTCATATGCATTCAACATATCAATAATAAACATCAAATTAAAACATTTCAGAGGTAAAATGCACATAGAGAACACTTATCTTCATTTGTGCAATTGCACCCAAACAACTAGCTATGTTGCTGCAATGTTCCACCCAACCATAGGCCAGTTGTGTTCATAGATCTCTCAACACAACTGCCACCCCCAAGCTGGGCATGATTCTTACAAGGAGAAGGGAACATTCCAGCTCATTCACAGCCAAAGCAATAGAAACCCATCTCAACCCCAACCTTCTTTTACACACAGCAACTCCAACTGGGCATGGATACCCATTTTCAGCAATGGGATTTTACAAATAAGATGGCCATGGAATTTCCCAAATCATGGGCACACCAAAAATGAAATGAAAATTGGGGAATCAACCCTGGGAGGGAAAAATCGTTTCCAAAAAATGTTTATGGGCATTCAAGGGACAAAAACGGCCTCCATAAACCCCAAAATCGTGGCTCCCTTCCTCCCAACCATTGTGCAATACAAAAACGAGCTCCCAGGCATGGAAAATGCAGGAAAATGGTGAAAAATGTGATGGGGAAGGCCTAGCTAGATCAGACTGCGTGAGAGGGCAAAGGCCATTAGTTTTCCCCAAATCGTGGCTCGCCAAAAAAACTGTAAAAAGCGAAAATCGTCCTAAGGAGAAACCCAATTTCTTCCATAGGCTATGGGCGTTTACAATGGAAAAAATGGATCCATTGAAACCCCAAATTGAACTCCATCTTTCCCCAGCAGTTCTGCAACACAAAAACGCCCTCTTCCCAGCTAGAGAACAAAGAAAAACGAGGAATACCTGGCTAGAAAATGCCCAGGCAGCTCCAAAAACGCGACAGAGGCAAAACGTGTTGATGGGTAATGGATTGGGAGGCAAATTCATGGCTCTTTTCTTGCCAATGAAGCCAGGCACGTTTTTCCATGCAGGGTGGTGTTGATGTATATGTAACTTCGGAATGTATTTCATCTATGTATTTTATATATATTTATTGTACCCTTATTAGAGATGTGTTATTCCTCTATAAGGAAGTGTCGTCATGTGGATTGACAAGTGTCGTAAGTGTGTGTACTTGCCGATGGGTTATTAGACCACCATGTGTGGGGTCAGCCCTGGAATATATATATTATAATGTGGATGTACCTAGATAGACAAGTCGGCTCCATAAGGTCACTGGGAAAACAGATTAGTATAAATAGAGATCAGGTGATCTCTATTTAGATCACTCGGAAAAGTATCTCACTCTCACTCAGAAAGTGGCACACTAGTGAGGAGGAGGATCATATGCTACTAGGAGACTATCTCAGTGTATTTTGGTTGTACTTTGGTTGAGCCATTTCTCTCTCTATCTCTGAGGAAGTTGTGGGGTTTTTCACCTTAGAGTTTTCCCCACGGAAACTCTGTGTCTCTTGTCTCTCATGCTTTTGATTCTTGTGATGCTTGTCATGCTTATTGTGATTGTCATGCATTGATATACTATATATGTTATTCTCTCAGTAAAGATCTTAGAGTATTGTGAATTAATGCTCAAAATTTAACATGGTATCAGAGCTAACCTGAGAAGAAGACATTTTGCAGTGACGAAAACTTGAGTTTCTTGTTTATTGGGTTTCTCTCCAAAGATTTTGGAAAAGCAGTATAGTAGATTGACTCTACTCATCAAGGCGCATCTATCTGTCCAATCAGAATTCAATTCCGAGCATTTTCATATTTGGCCCTAAAAATTAGGGTTTCCACAAAAATAGGAATTTCTGAAATCTGAGGACATAGTCGCAAGCTCCTTGCAAAAATCGAAGTTTACAGCTTTGGATCGAGATTTTTGGCTCGATAGATCTCCAGGAAACTCAAACCCTAATTCAGGGCTCTCCCTAGTGAACCCGAGAGAACAAAAGGACAAATTTGAAGGGTAAAGCTTTGTTGATCTCAAATTCTGAATGCACTAGGCTAATTAGCTCATTAAGGCGCATCTTTCTATCCTTTCAGAAATTTGAAATTCACATTTTGAATTTTTAGGGTTTTTTCGACAAACCCTAATCTGGGACCAGATCCAGTTTTCAGCAGTTCAAGTGGTAAGACCTGAATCTTTTCTATTTCCATTTGAAGTACTCTTTAAGATGTCTCACCACACCAAGCTTGAGGATAAGCTTGAAGGGGCTGATAACTTCTGAGCTTGGAAGTATAGGATTGGGTTAATCCTGGAAGAGAATGAGTTGGACTCATATATAAAAGAAGACATCCCTATCCCAAAGGATGAAGAGGCCAAGGTATTGCATAAGAAGAACTTGGTCAAGGAAAAGAGAATCATTGTTGATTCCATTAAAGACCATCTCATACCCCATGTGTCTTCTCTAAAGACACCCAAGGAGATGTTTGAATCTTTGACCAAGCTATTTGAAGGGAAGAACATAAATCGGAAGATGACCGTATGGAACCAATTGAAAGGAGTAAAGTTTCAGAATGGAGAAACCATTCAATCTTATTTTTCAAGGGTCTCCCAGATCAAGGAACAACTAGAAGCAGTGGATGAAATGGTGGAGAATGGTGAAGTGGTGATGACCACTCTAAATGGCCTACCCAGATCATGGGATTCGATTATTCCAGGAATTTGTGCAAGGAAGAAGTTGATCTCCTTCAACAGATTGCAGGAAGAATGCTCTCAAGAAGAAGCTAGGCTTGTGGCCCGAGAAGAAAAAATAGGAAATGAAGATCAAGCTCTCACAGCACATGCCAGGAAAGGCAAGTCCAAGAAGGAATCATCTTATAACAGAAGATTCTCACACCACCATTATCATAAAGATAAGAAAGATCTCAGATGCTTCAATTGCAATGAGAAGGGACACTTTGCTTCAGTTTGTCCCAAGAAGAAGAAAGACAACAACAACAACTTCAATAAGAAGAAGAAGAATAACAAAAGAAGATATCATGCTCATGCTGCCGAAGATGATGAACCCCCAAAGAATAAGGCTAGGGCAGAAAGTGATAGTGATGATGACTCATCAAGTGAAGAAGAATATGTTCTAATTTCTGCTCTCACAGGTACTATCTCCCATGGTTGTAATGATTGGTTGATTGATAGTGGGGCTTCCAAACACATGACTGGGTTTAAAAAATCTTTTGTGAATCTATCTGAATATGAATCACCCCATAAGGTGAAACTTGGGGATGATTATCAATACACAATCAAACGAAGTGGTGAAGCCTCCTACAACCTAGATTCTGAAAAATCTTTGAAGATGAAAGAAGTCCTTTATGTACCTAGAATCAAGAAGAACTTACTCTCCATCTCTACATTGGATGCAAAAGGTATGAGGGTTGCATTTGTGGATGGCCAAGTCCTAATGTGGCCAAAGGGAAAGAACATAGATGATGCAGTAGTGATTGGAGAGCAAGAGGGAGGTTTGTATAAATTGAAGGGACAACCTGAACATGCCATGGTACATGAATCCATGGAGCCAAGTGAACTTTGGCATAGAAGACTTGCTCATATGCACTATAGAGCACTTCCAATTGCAAGCAAGGCTGTAGAGGGTCTTCCTGAAATCAAGACCAAACATGAAGGTGTTTGCAAAGGATGTGCAAAAGGTAAGAACATTAAGAAGGCTTTCCAAAGCAGTGAAAGCAAGGCACAAGACATCCTGGAAATCATCCACACAGATGTATGTGGTCCTATGTCATCCAGTTCTCTGAGTGAGTATGTTTACTATGTCTCATTTATTGATGACTTCTCCAGGAAGACTTGGGTATACTTCTTGAAGAAAAAAGATGAGGTGTTTGATAAATTCAAGGAATTCAAAACCTTGATGGAGAATCAAACTGACAAGAAGATCAAAACATTCAGATCCGACAATGATGGAGAATTCACCTCAGGTGACTTCAAGAAGCTCTGTAGTGATTCAGGGATTAAGAGGGAGTTGAATGCTCCTTATAATCCTCAACAGAATGGAGTTGCAGAAAGGAAGAACATAACTATCATGGAAGCAGCAAGGGCAATGCTGCATGACAAGGATCTACCTATGCATTAATGGTAGGAAGCAGCTAGAACAGTTGTATATGTGCAGAACAGAACACCCCACAAGATATTAGACAACAAGACACCAGAAGAGGTCTTTTCTGGTAAGAAACCTGAAGTCAGTCATCTCCGAATATTTGGTTGTCCAGTATACACTCATGTTCCTAAGGAAAAGAGGACTAAACTAGATCCTTTAGGAAAGAAGGGTATCTTTGTGGGTTACAGTGAAAGCTCGAAGGCTTACAGAATATACTTTCCAGGGTTCAAGAAGATTGATGTCAGCAGGGATGTAACATTTGATGAAAACTCAGCATTCATCAAATCAAGGAAGGCACCTATCGAAATTTATGAAGAACCTAAGGAAACTAGATTTCAAGACACTACCATGATTGAAGCAGTTCCAGGATTTGTTCGTGAGTTTGAAGATCCGCAAGAACCTGTAGATCCACCCCGTGAGGATAACTCTCACAAGAGGAAACCTACATGGGCTAGAGAGCTCATTCAAGATGCAGAAAGATTTGGCATTCCAAAAGAAGAACACGGAGAAAAGAAGAGAACCAGATCACATACCAACTATGTTGCTTTACTCTGTGACATTATGAACAAAGAACCTTCCAGTTATGAAGAAGCAGCGGAAAAGAAAAAATGGAAGGATGCCATGGTTGAGGAATACCAATGAATAATGAAGAAAGATGTTTGGGATGTTTGGGATGTTGTCCCAAGACCTAAAGAGAAGTCTGTTGTGACTTCCAAATGGATCTACAAAATCAAGCATGCTGCAGATGGCAGTGTAGAAAAATACAAAGCAAGATTCGTAGCTCGTGGCTTCTCTCAGAAAGAGGGAATAGATTATGAAGAAACTTTTGCACCTATAGCCAAGTATACTTCCATCAGAATAGTACTTGCCCTGGCTGCCAGATGGATGTCAAGACTGCTTTCTTGAATGGTGTAGTTGAAGAGGAAGTATATGTAGAGCAGCCACTCGGTTTTGAAATACATGACAGGGAGTCATATGTGTGCAGATTGAAGAAAGCCTTGTATGGCTTGAAACAAGCTCCCAGAACCTGGTATGGTAGGATGGACAGTTTCCTATCTAGTTTGGGCTTTACCAAGAGTAAAGCAGATTCCAACCTCTACTACAAGGTTGAGGAAGGGAATCCTGTGATTCTACTACTGTATGTGGATGACTTATTTGTAATAGGAGATGACAGACTGATTGTAGATATGAAGAGGAAGCTTGCCGCTGAATTCGATATGAAAGATTTAGGAATGATGCATTATTTCCTAGGTATGGAGGTGTGGAAGAGTGCAGGTGGGATCTTCCTTGGTCAAGGGAAGTACACAGTAGATATCCTGAAGAGATTCAGGATGATGGATTGCAAGGCCATGGCCACACCTATGGCATCGAATCTGAAGCTTCTATGTGATGCTTCATCTGAGCCGGTTGATGTCTCTATGTATCATCAGATGATTGGTTCCTTGATGTACCTGACGAACACGAGACCAGATATTTGCTTTGCAGTGAACACATTGAGTTAGTTCCTGACAGATCCGAGGAGTGTTCATCTGGTTGTTGTAAAGCATGTTCTGAGGTACCTGAAGGGTACAGTGGATTATGGGCTCAAGTATGAGGCGAATCAAAAGTTTAACCTGCAGGGTTATGTTGATTCAGATTGGGCTGGAAATGCTGCAGATAGGAAGAGCACATCTGGGTGTTGCTTCAGTATGGGATCAGGTGTGATCTCTTGGTTTAGCAGGAAGCAGTCCTACGTAGCACTGAGTACAGCTGAGGCAGAGTATGTTGCAGCCTGTTCAGCTAGTTGTGAAGCAGTATGGCTACGGAAGCTACTGTCTGAGTTATTTGATCTCCCGTTGGATGCTGCTAGTATCTTCTATGATAACCAGAGTTGTGTGAAGCTATCCGAGAACCCAGTGTTTCATGACAGATCGAAACACATAGAGATCAAATATCACTATATCATGGATATGGTGCAGAGAGGAGCTGTGAAGCGCCTGTATGTTGCGACGGACGAGCAGATTGCAGATGTGCTGACGAAGCCACTAGCCAAGGTGAAGTTCGAGTACTTCAGATAGAGGCTTGGCATTCTTCAAATCGAGGACACTTCGAGGAAGAAGTGATGGACACATTTGCTGAAGCCATTCCAAGCATGTTGGAAGGAGATCCTTCACATGGCTGTGGATGTAAGCGCTGGATGATGAGCATCAGGATGATGTTCTGGTTTTTGCTTTGTATGATTAGTTGGATCATTTTTTTATGTATGTATGTATGCATCATGTTGGATGCTGGATATGATCAGTTGGATCATTTTTATGTATGTATGTATGCATCATGTTGGATGCTGGATATGATCAGTTGGATCATTTATATGTATGTATGCATCATGTTGGATGCTTGGGCCATGTATCTGTACATGTATCAGGAGGATACATTGTATGATCAGGTGGATCATGTATGGTGATATGTATCATGTATTTGTATTTTTATCAGGTGGATACACTATATGATCAGGTGGATCATGTATGATGATATGTATCAGGTAGATACTTGGTATGCATCAGGTAGATGCATTGTATGATCAGGATGATCATGGATGACGAGCTTCAGGATGTTGCTCCAGATGACATGCAGCAGGATGTTGCAGTGATGATGATCAGGATGATCATGTGTACATCAGGATGATATATGGTGAGTATCAGGTTGATACTCTGTGGCCATGGAACAGGTTGTGCAGATAAGCATGTAATTTGTGCCCTAGGAGAGTTGCAGATGGTCTTTCGAGGTTTTGCCTATGGCATGTAATTCGTACCCTGGGACATCTGGCAAATGCTCTTTCGAGGTTTTGCTTGGGAGGACATATAATTTGTGCCCTGGGAGATCTGCAGATAGTCTTTCGAGGTTTTGCCTATGGAATGTAATTTGTGCCCAGGGATATCTGGCAGATGCTCTTTCGAGGTTTTATCCTATGGCATGTAATTTGTGCCCTGGGAGATCCGATAGGTTGAGTCGTGTGCTCGTAATCAGTCCTGGGATGCTCTTTCAAGGTTTTGCCATGACCACATGTAATTTGTGCCCTCGGAGATCCAATAGGTTGAGCCTTGTGCTCGTAATCAGTCTTGGGATGCTCTTTCGAGGTTTTGTGGTGGGGTCACATGTAATAAGTCTTGGATATCTGGACAGGATGAAAAAATCCTCAGATGCTCTTTAGGGTTCTTGCTAGTCAAGAGACTCTTTTAAGGTTTTGTGACACACGTAATAAGTCCTGAGATTTCCACAGTATGGCCAGTGATGATGAAGACCTGTAGCTGGTGGGCCTACATCTAGTATGAAAAAGGACTAGCTCTGTAGAACTTCCTATGACGAGTAGAGTTAGAGACTGGTTGAGATAGCAGCAGCAGTGACGATGATGATGACGATGCATCGATGATGATGATCCCGAGAAGAAGACTTGTCTAGCAGATCTATGTCGAGAAATACCTTCCTAATTAAGAGGGAGTGTTGATGTATATGTAACTTTGGAATGTATTTCATCTATGTATTTTATATATATTTATTGTACCCTTATTAGAGATGTGTTATTCCTCTATAAGGAAGTGTCGTCATGTGGATTGACAAGTGTCGCAAGTGTGTGTACTTGCCGATGGGTTATTAGACCACCATGTGTGGGGTCGGACCTGAAATATATATATTATAATGTGGATGTACCTAGCTAGACAAGTCAGCCCCATAAGGTCACTGGAAAAACAGATTAGTATAAATAGAGATCAGGTGATCTCTATTTTGATCACTCGAAAAAGTATCACACTCTCACTCAGAAAGTGACGCACTAGTGAGGAGGAGGATCATCTGCTACTAGCAGACTATCTCAGTGTATTTTGGTTGTACTTTGGTTGAGCCATTGCTCTCTCTATCTCTGAGGAAGTTGTGGGGTTTTTCACCTTAGGGTTTTCCCCACAGAAACTCTGTGTCTCTTGTCTCTCATGCTTTTGATTCTTGTGATGCTTGTCATGCATTGATATACTGTATATGTCATTCTCTCAGTAAAGATCTTAGAGTATTGTGAATTAATGCTCAAAATTTAACAGGTGGTTTCCCATACTCGAATTTTGGACAGCCATACCTCCCCATTCCCCAAGGCATTAACTACTTCACCCAACTCTTGGGAGAAATGAATGATTGGGTACAAAAGTCAACATGGGTAGTTGAGGGTTTGATGGGTTATCTCATTGACACTTGGCTTGACTTGATTGGCTCAATGGTTTGAATGTTTTCCCTCCCAATCCCTTGTAAGATCATGCCCCCATCTCTTGTTGCATTGCATAGCTAGTTGTGGGTATTTTATTAAAATGCATATTTACATGATATTAACAATTCCACTGTGCCTGGCTAGCACGCAAACCATATGCATCAATAAATCGATGGTGAGGCCTTGGCCTTGAGCTCCTCACCATGACTTTATAACAATATTACATCATTTACAATTTTAATGCAATGGGGTCAAGCCGAGGACTTTACATTATCCAATACATATTCTAATAATTTCAGGTTTCCTTTTTTTTCTTCAAATCATGGATCCTGTTCTAGGTCCGTTTGTGAAGACATCAACAAGGAGCCAATAGACAACTCTATACACTTTGGAAACCATAAGCCTATTACCCCCTAACATGTAGGGGTGAATTGATGTTCGATGCTTGGGGTGAATTGATGTTCGATGCTTATGTGATTTTCCATCACATTCAATGGCTCCACAGTTGATATCTATTGTTTACCCATGGTGATTTACCATAGACACTTCCACATTGTGCAAATCACCATCTTATGTGCCAAATATTGATGGGAACTTTCATTGGGTATAGGTGTTATGACAGGTTGGATGGCCTTGTGGTCGGAAAATGAAACCAACCATCTCCTTAAAGAAAGAAAAAATCAAATTATAGTTGTTAACCAGTCATATTTTTATTCTTGGACTAAATTAGTCGTTTATGTTAGTCATTTTTAATTGTGTCACTTATTATATAGTCGTATATTTTATCCCTAGACTAAATTAGTCGTTTAAGTTAGTCATTTTTAGTTGGGTCACTTAAAATTGCTCAAATTTGGTAGTATTTCACTTGAAAACACTATGGTGACTAACTTTTCTAGTCATGTAGTCACTAATATCTCATTTTGTACTACTTAACTAAAAATGACCAAATAAATGACCATTTGTTATGTGGTCATTTTTAGTTTAATTTTTATCCCATGACCAAATTGGTCATTTATGTTGGTCATTTTTAGTTTAGTTCTTATCCCATGACCAAATTGGTCATTTTTAATTAGCTCACTTAAAATTTCTCAATTTTGGTCATTTATCCCTTGAAAAAACTGTGGTGACAAAAGTTTTTGGTCACCTGGTCACTTATCTCTCATTTTGTACTAGTGATAGTATTGGATGCATATGCTTTGTAATTCGTCCCGTAGTATTATATGTCCCATGGTATTGACCCATAGTATTGGGCATAGAATTAGTATATAAGTGTGTGTTGAGGCCAATGAAGGTACCGTGAAGTTATTTGTATTGAGCTTGCTCAAACGAGGTTGCCCCCTCGAAGTGGCCTATGATCAATAAAAGTGATTCTGAGTTCTGTTATTTATGTTATCTCGTGTATTTTCATTAATTAATTGTTGCAGGTTCTTCACATCTAGTATCAGAGCACTTTCTTGGGCTCGTTGGGTGAAATTTCTGCCAATTTTTTTTTTCGCATCTGTTGCAAGTTCGGATATGGGAATAATCCCTCTCCGCTTAGCTGTGGGAAGTACTTGGGAATAATCCCTAAAACTCATTGTGAAGAGTACCAGAGGAACCCCAAAGTAGATGGCCCATTGAGAGGACTTTCCAGCGAAAAGGGCAACGACCCCTACCTGATTGACTAGTTCCCACCCGTGAGGTAAACCAAGAGCTGTCGTTTGTGGCAAAGCGGTTATCAGTTTTACCTGAGCCGTGGAGTGAGGGGTACTACCCCAATATGCAAGCCGTCAGACAACATTGGTGGCTGAGTGAATCCACTAAACTGTTAGGAAGCCGAGCATGCAGGGTCCATATCTATTTTCAACTGTTAAATCGCATATTTTCTCTGTCAAGAACTGTTGTCAATCACTTCCGCGTCGTTTCAGATCTATCTGTTACCGATCACTTCCACACCATTTCAGATCCATATGTTGCTGATACCTTCCGCGCCATTGCAGATCCATCTATTTACGATCCCTTCTGCGCTGTAGCAGTTCCATTCTGGAAAAAAATTAAAAAAAAAATCTGAGCATAAAATTTTGTTTTTTCGCCATATCTCCCTTGTTTTCACTTTGTTTTCCTTGAAACTTCCCTGACACCCTTGTCATCCCATTTTGTATATTTCGTTCCTGAGGACTATCCCAAATTCCACTTCCCAAAGCCAGAAATCCCACATTTGTCTATTTGTAGGGTTTGCCACAACTTCTTTCATTTTCACCCAATTGCCTTCAAATTTTGCCACTATGTTCAATCCCTATTTCTGCTTCTTATTCCCTCTCTGAAAAAATTTCTCATTCTTTCACCCCACTTCTGAAATCCTCATTTTCTACTTCCCTGTCCATTCGAAAGTGTCCAAAACCTAGTCAAACCCCAATTACCCATCAGAGTTTTTCCCAAATCCAAATTTCTCTTTACTAAATAAGCTTTTGTTTGTGTATTTCTACCCATTCAAAAAAAAAAAACTCCTGGTAATGGTTGTCACCCACGCAGGAGCAAAAATCATGGAGGAAGCACTTGCAGCCATCCAAACCAAACTCCAGGATATGGATGAAAAATTTCTCGGCCTCCATCTTGAGCATTCAGCCATGAACAACAAATGACGGTTCAAGTATTCAACAGACAATGGGTTCTCTTCTTCCAGCAATTTTCGTGGCCCGAAGCTTGATTTTTCATGGTTCAATGGTACTGATCCAACTGGTTGGATCTATCGTGCAGAACAGTATTTCAATCTGCATAGTACTTTTGATGTCACCAAAGTTCCACTTGCATCCTTTCATTTGGAACAGGAAGCTCTTCAATGGTACCGTTGGTACATCAAGGCTCATGAAGAGCCAAAATGGCTAGATTTTTTCCAGCTCCTTTTGCAACGATTTGGTCTTAGCACTTTAATTGATGACTTCACAAGAGCCCTCACTAAACTTCGCCAAATTGGCACTATGAGAGAGTATCAGACAAAATTTGAGAAACTAACCAATCACACAGAAGGATTTTCGGATGAATTCTACAGGAGTTGTTTTATCAGTGGCCTTAAGGATGAAATCCGCTCATAGGTTAAAATGTTCTGTCCCAACACAATGATGAAATCCCTGGGGTTGGCTAAGTTGGCAGAAGATAAGATTATAGCCCAACAACGCTCTAAACCCACTTTTGTTCCCTTCCGAAATATGGGTTCTCAACAACCTCCCACTTGCTAGCTCCTTGACCACGTCCTTGACCAACTCCTATCAAGCATTTGTCTGAAACATAGATGCAGGCACGCAGAGAGAAAGGGCTTTGTTATAATTATGATGAGAAATTCACTTGGGGACATAGATGTGTTCAAGAAAAGCTCTATCTCTTCGATGTGGATTCTCCACCTACCTCTGAATTTGGTGAAGAACCTCCAAATACAATGGATGATCGGGACGACATTCAGGAGCCACCTATTGACTCTCCGTCTTAGGAAGACCACCCAAAGATATCTCTCCATGCTGTAACCGGCGTCACCACCCCACAAACAATTCGGGTTAGGGGTTACTTCAAGAAGCTCCCTCTTACCATACTCATTGATTTTGGTAGCACTCATAACTTCATTGACCCTTGGATTGCCAAACAGGCTGACTATTTTTTCCATCCTTGCCCCAAATTTGAATTCATGGTTTCCAATGGAGGCACCTTACCTTGCAAGGGGAAGTGTCACAATGTGCGTATCTCTCTAGAAGATTATAACATGCACTTTGACATGTTTTCCTTGTCCTTAGGAGGATGTGATATGGTTTTGGGCATTCAATGGTTACACACTCTTGGCCTCATTTTATGGGATTTTGCTGAACTTTGGATGCAGTTTTCAATCAATGGGAAACGACACCAATTTACGGGCTTACAACCAGGGTATCTTCGCATCATCAATTCACATCGCCTAGAAAATCTCCTTAAGAAAAATTCACACGGTGTCATCGCTCAGCTCCATTCCAGTCAGATGCACCCATCAATGGTCTCCACTACTTCCTTGGATAGATATGCAGGTGTCTTTGCTGAACCCGTGGGATTGCCACCTTCAAGAGACCTTTCCGGTCAGAATTTAGTCGCATCTACATCTTAGAAGGAACTGATGGCTATTTTGCATGCAGTACAGAAGTGGCATCCATCCCTATTAGGGAACTATTTCTGCATCAAGACTAATCTCCAGTGTCTGGAAAATTTCCTGGAACAATGGGTCTCCTCCCCAGCACACCTGAAATGGGTTATCCAACTCATGGATTCTTCCTATGCGATCACTTACAAGAAGCGTAAGGACAATTTGGTGGCAGATGTTCCTTCTCGCACACTTGATGACCTAGTTTCCCTTACAACTATTTCTCTACTTGTTCCAAATTGGTTGCAATCTGATCAACGGGGCTATCCCTTCTATGAACTCCATGCTCCTCCATTGGCAGGGCACTCTCGGTTCCTCAAAACGTATGACTGGGAACAATGTAACTTATTTTGGCAGGGACTGAACATGAAAATTTAACAGATGGTAGCTGACTGTTATGCTATCCAGGTCCACAAGGGTGAAATGACACTCCTTTCGGGACTGCTCGACCCCTTGCTCATCCCTACACAGATTTAGACATCTATTTCTATGGATTTCCTTGACGTGCTATGGTTGTACAATACCACATCTAAAATGACACCATATGCAGCAGTCTATGAACAAGCACTGCCATTTCTTCTTCCATACACCCTCAGCAACTCCTCAGTTCATGCAATTGACTTGGTTCTTCGAAACCGTGATCAGATTCTTCTCATTCTGCAAGACAATCTTCACATGGTAAGAATTCAACTGAAACAACATGTCGATCAACACCGTTCTAAGCGCCATTTTCACATAGTTGATATGCTTCTTCTTCGTCTACAGCCTTCCAAGCAATCCTCCATGAAACTCAAAAGGTGTCATCTTCTCTCTCACTCTATCACAGAGGCATTCATTCAGTGGCACAGAATGCAACTCAAGGATGCTACAAGGGAACCACTCCTTCAAATTCCGCATCAATTTCCACATCTAAAGCTTTGAGGAAAAAGCTTTTTCTAAGGGAGAGGGCATGTTAGGAACCAGTGTCAACCCTTCTCTTTACTTTATTAATATATTGTTGTTGGACGCATATGCTTTGTAAGTCGTCCCGTAGTCTTTGTTGATCCATAGTTTGTATTAGCCCATGGTATTGACCCATAGTATTGGACGCATATGCTTTGTAAGTCGTCCCGTAGTATTATATGTCCCATGGTATGGACCCATATTATTGGGAATAGACTTAGTATATAAGTGTGTGTTGAGGCCAATGAAGGTATCATGAATTTATTTGTATTGAGCTTGCTCAAAGGAGGTTTCCCCCTCGAAGTGGCCTGCGATCAATAAAATCGATTCTAAGTTCTGTTATTTCTGTTATCTTGTGTATTTTCATTAATTAATTGTTGCAGGTTCTTAACAGTGATTTCCTCCACATCCCCGCACTGAAGTGGCCCTTTTTATTATTTTTTTGCTGCTACTGCTAGCTTGTTCCCACTTCGTGCTTGCTGGTCCTGTGGAAAGCTTCTTGGATGATCTCTGAATGGTGGATTGAATCCACTTTTCCTTTGATTAACCTCCCTCTTGGGTTTCCTTTCCATGTTGGGTGAACCTCTAATTTCCCTTTACTCTGCTCATAGCAATGCATTTCCATCCTAATGGCTTCATCAACACTTCATGGATTAACAAACTCAATCCTATCTCGAAAACATTGAGGTAGAATTCCAAGGATGCATCAGATCTTTATCCTCTCATCTTTGATATAGTCCACATACCTCAACAAATTCAAAAATTTATGGACATGCTCTTCCATCGATTTTTGTCCCAACCTAAGTTCATTGAACTCTTTCCTCTTACTGTCATAATACCTATCAGAAATATATTTTTCATTTAATTACTTCTTAAATCTCTCCTAGTTGATATTCCTTTCACTAATCCCTTTAACTTGCAAGAGGTGCTCCCACCAGATTGAAGCTTTGCCATTTAGATTGTAAATAGAAATTCTGGCCTTTTCATTTCCTGAGTAGTCATGAATGCTGAAATATTTCTTCATCCAAAGAAGCTATTCCTCTGCCTCTTGGCCAGTCTTACCTTCTCCATCAAATGTGGGAGGACTTGCCTTTCTGAATTCTCCCTATGGGATTCCCCTAAATTTGTTTCTTCCATCAAATCTGCTAGAAGTATGCCTTGGACTTCTTTGAGAACCTATGGAGTCAGATGATCTGCTGGAAAAATATCTAGAGGAAGGTGTTCTATGTTTTTTCCTTACAGAACTCTTCCTTGGGATTGGATTCCTCTTCCTTGAACGACCTCTAGAGAAACTGTCTGCATCTCTTCCTTATTTTCCTGCATTTCTTGGGTTGGACCCAAGGTTTATCCTTTTCTGCATATTAGTGAGGCTCTGCAAAATAATAGCATTGAGTTGGTTCTGTTCCTCCTGAGCCTTCATTAACTTTTGATTGAAGCTTACCATGGTTTCAACCAAATTCTGAGGAGTTATTTGCTCCCTTCTCCCATTGGATTCAGTCTAGGAATTCTCTTCTTGAACATTTAATCCTAGAACATCCTCATCATGCTCATAAGGATCTTGAGCATCATTCATGGTCACCATTTTTTTTCCTTGGGAATTCTTTCCCCTGCCTACTGCCCTCTGCTACAAGTATTCAAATCTTATGAGCTGCAAGCACTATGCATTATGAAAATATTTATTAGACATCTTAATAATGAATATAGAAACATAAAACATCATTATTTAACATAATTACACTCATGGAATAATTCTCAAAGCTATTATTCCTTCTTTCCTTTTGTCCCATTCATGCAATTCTGGAAATTGCCCAAATTGACAACAAATTTTGTCAAAACAGCACTAGCCCTTTTCCACTCTGAATATCTATGATATGTGAAAACCCCATTCAATTATGGTTATGTACCACTATTCTCTGCTAGATAATATTTCGAATTCATATCCATATGCTTCATTGTGACATCAGGTTTGTAAATTACATTACTTTAAAAATGACAATTTTTACCACAACTCTGCATTTTTACACAACTGCAAATTATCCTGAAATGCCAACTTCAGCCACCTGTAAAAACAAATCTGGGAGAAATCATGAAAAAATTTCTATCAAGTGAAGTTAGTCCATATAACAAGGAACCTTCAACAACCTTCGGATCTCTGTTCCGATGTACCATTCATCTTCTATAAAATTATAGGTTTGACTACTTTTAACTTTTAACTTTTTCCAAAATTTCAAAATTTTGGGCCAAAATGGCTATCTTCCAAACTGAGCATTTCTGGAAAATATTTGTCCAACGAAATTTTTTTTTATTAATGAGAATATGAAATGTGGAGTTCAGTATATTTATTGGATTTTAAATGTAAGGTCACTTTCATCCACTGCAAGTATTTCAAAATCCTCAAAAAGTGGCCCGGAATAGTGGTTTTTGGCCTTCAAGCTCACCCCGACTCCACATCCTTTGGATTTTGGCTCCATGATTCCAAAATTAACACTGTTCCTACTCCATGGCCACCCCATAGCGATTTCAACTCAATCCGACCTACTTCCAAACTTCAGGACACTGATTTGTATAAACCATTAATTCCAATTTTATGCCAAATTGGAGAAAATGGGCTTGGGACCCTCACTGGTTCTTTGATGGCCTTTGTTAATGGCATCAGAAAATCACAAGACTCATTCAATTCTGATTCTGCATGCTCCTACTATCCAAAAATTGAGTTTCGGGCTCTATAATTGTTTTTGAACCCGCAATCCGCACCTTCTTCAATCCGTACCTTCCGCAATCTGCACCTTCTGCAACCCACAATCCACAATTTCTGCAATGCAGGAATAAAAAATTCAGAACACCAAAGTTTCCACTCCATAAAGTCTCACTTCCGCAATCCGCAATCTGTACTACGAAACTCAGGAATGTGGAATGTCAAATTCTCAACCTCTGAAAATGTCACTTCTGCAATCTGCAATCCGCAATCCATACTGTGGAACTTGGGAATGCGGAACGTCAATTTTTTGACCTCCGAAAATGTCACTTCCGCAATCCGTACTGCGAAACTTGGAAATGCAGAACATCAAATTTTCAACCTCCGAAAATGTCACTTCCGCAATCCGCAATCTGCAACCCGTACTGCAAAACTCAGAAATGCGAAACATCAAATTTTTGACCTCCGAAAATGTCACTTCCGCAATCCGTAATCCATATTGCGGAACTCGGAATTACAGAACGTCAAAACATAATTTGAAAATTTTCCATCTCCACAATCCGCAATCTGTAATGTGGAATTGCGGAAACACCTCCTCTACTTGTGCAACTTTCAGAGCTCATATCTCCCTCATCCCTTAACCAAATAAGGAAATTATAGTACCGTTGGAAATATCTTGGAGAGCTCTATGCAACGGTGTTATCCTCTTCCCAACCTAAGAACTCTGATTCTGTCATTATCTCACTAAAAAATGCTGCCCAAATTCATCAATATATTTTTTAAACATTCTGATATCTTCCTGTAAGTCACAGTTTGGCCCAAGCAGCCCCAGTGCTGCAACATAGGCTTTGATACCACTCTGTCATGTTCCCCTCCCATCCATCCGATGCCAGGAAGGGAATGCAACTGACTTTCTGGGCTTAATTAGAACTCATCCCATTCACGAATAAATAAATTGACAATAATTAAAAACTTATGTGTGCAGATTCATACTCAAACAATCACAGGGGAATTAAACATTATCCACATAGAACTGCATCATGCATTCAACATACCAATAAAAGTCATCAAATTAAACATTGCAGAACACATAATGACCATGATTTAAACCACAGAGAATACTTATCGTTTAATATGAAACTGTCCAAACAACTGGCTATGTGAGAGCAACTTTCCACCCAACCATATGTACATGTCCAACCTATATTCTTTCAGCTGAGAGACCACCCCCGAGCTGGGTTGTGTATCCACTAAGGAGAAACTAAATAGGCTCACTCACAGCCATGGTTTCACACAAACAGTCATGCTAAGCCAACACACAGTTGGGTTTATCAAGCATGCAAGAGACAAAGGGGGAAAATGTTAAGCCAGTGAGCTCAACCACAGAGCTACAGGAATCTCAAGCTAAACTCAAACAACCTTGGCACCCATAATACCTACCACACCCAACACAAGGAAGGTCCTCTTCTATGTTGCACAGTCCCTCAGGTGTCCCTTCCCTTCAGTGCTCTTCAGGGTGGGCATAGAAAGGTCCAAGCTGCTAAATCCTTGAGATTCTAGCCTTCACTGGGTTTATCAAGCCATCCCAACCTCTGTTCTATCATCTGTTTTATCCCCTGTTCTATCCTCTGTTCTGTCATTCACACTTGGATTCTCACAATTCAGTGACCAAATGACTCAATCATGTAATTGGGTTTTTGGGCTATCAAAACTGGGTTTTCCCATAGATTTATGGGAATCTAACACTCTCAAATTCGCCCCAAGGTTCATGTCTATGGATCCCCCATCATATTTCACTGTCCACACGAAATGCTGGGTGTTTATGGCACTACAAAACGTGGGTTAATGCAGAGTTGTGATTTATGGTTTTTCTCACTGCCGGCAATGTGTAATGGATGAAAATTGAAGCTTGGGTCCTCCCCCATGGAATGGGAATGATGAAAAACAAATTCCCATGAAGTAGAGTGACTTGTAGGTCAAGTAAATAGATCCCATACTCTGCCATACAAATTTCTGGGTTTCCCATGCTCCATTGAAGCCATGGACTGATTTGTTCAACTACTTCCTTACAATAGAATTAAATGTAAGCAAGAAAGTCAAATGGGTTCCCAAGATGACATTTGGAAGCATATGGTTCAACCCCACAATCCCCCTCACCACTCTGTAGTGGATACACATGGCC
This sequence comes from Larix kaempferi, assembly GCA_027924585.1. Classification (NCBI taxonomy): domain Eukaryota; kingdom Viridiplantae; phylum Streptophyta; class Pinopsida; order Pinales; family Pinaceae; genus Larix; species Larix kaempferi. The sequence goes on along the minus strand of BSBM01001312.1, from coordinate 5,626,031 downwards.
CCCTCTTATTAGTTGCTTCCATAGCTAGTTTTTGGTATTTTATTGCAATATTAATGTTTACATCATTTTACAATGTTCCATGGCTTAATAGCACATGGGTAACGAAATATCAAATAGTTTCATTTTAAATTTAATCCGAGCATACACTAGCGGGGCCTTGGCCTTGAGCTCCACTCTAGGAAAACATACATCGTATGTATATAATATTTACAATAAAAGCCAATATTTCCTAAGGGTCAAAATGGGGGTATTACAGTGCCTCATTGACATTTTATTTAAATAGGCAACTAAAATTGTTCAAGGTTTAGCATTGGGTTATTTAGTATAAATGCTATTAGGATTATTACGGATTCTGGAAAACATCCACGCTTACCTAATTAATTGGAAACCCTAATACTATACACATTATAACTGGTACTTCAAACATGGCAAAGCAATTGGGAGATGGAATTGTTTTCACAAGAATGGACATGATGCAATGTGACTTCTATGCTATCAATTTTATGGTCCTCTTTGGATTGGCATAAATCATTGTATCTCAAATACCGAATTTCGATAAAGCTTGGTGGATTTCGATCACTACTGCTATTATTTATTTTGCATATGCAACAATAGGACTCTGTCTTGTTATTGCACAAGTTGTTGGTATGTTTGATTTGTATATTTGTATATTTATTTTAAAAGATCAGAAAGGGTTAATAAATTAAAGCATTTATCTTCATCTCTTTTTGTGACAACAATTAACATATGAGTGCATTCCATTTATCTCTTACAATTGCAGCTAATAGAGAAAGAAAGGGAAGTCCTGGTGGAGTGAGCATTGGCGCAATCAGAGAAGCTTAAAAAGTTTTGGTAGTTTTCCAAGCTTTTGGAAAAGTTCCTTAGTCTTCTTCAGTATGGTTAGTAGTCCTACTGCAAAATTTTGGTTTAAATTTTCTTGGCCATAACCCCCACTTATGGGGGATGTTGATGTATTTGTAACTTCGGAAGATATTCACTTGTATATTGTATGTATTACATTTGAACTTTATTGTATCCCCGACGGAGATGTCTTATTCCTCCGATCGGAAGTGTCGTCATTTGTATTCTATTGTTGTACCTCCGACTGAGATGTTTGTTCCTCCAAGTCAGAGAAGTCATTATTGTACTTGAGTCATGTAAAGTCATTGAGATCCATCCTCCCATGTATGACAGGGCATTAGAACCCGGAGTAGTGTCGTAACTTATATTTGATGGGTTATTAGACCACCTTGGTGGGGTCGGCCCTATATGAGTCATGTGGGTTAAAGGGTTATTAGACTCTCCTAAGGGAGGCCATCCCAGTTAGAGTAAAAGGAAAGTCAAGTCATTATATAAATAGAGAGTGTGTCTCTCTCATTCTATTCATTCACTTGGTCACTCACTTCGCATTAGTGAGAGAGAGGAGGAGTAGCTCCTGTAGTCATCTATTTCATGGGGTTTGATCTTTGTGATCATTGTATTGGTTCTCATTCTATCTCTAAGGAAGTTGCGGGGTTTTTCACCTTCTTGTTTTTCCCCGATGAAATGTTTTGTGTCTCTTGTCTCTTGTCTTTTATGCTTGATATGCTGTACATGTTGTTCTCTCAGTTAAGATCCTATATCACATTGAATTAAATATTGAAAAAATAACATGGGATCAGAGCTATCCTGAAGGAAGGCATTGTATGGCATTTATGACATTTGTTGCACTTGCAACAAATTGGAAGCTAGGGCTTGATATAGTAAAAACTAGTCATCGTGGAACTTTCGCTATAAATCCGTTTTGGAGAAGGTTCAAGATATGAAACTTTTATAGGATGAAGATGAAATGTTTGTGTACCTTGTGTCCGAATCTCAACCTAATATTCGTTTCACTTTCTAAGATATGATCCCTACAAGTTAGGGTTTCTTCCTCTTTTAGATTGAAGCCCTAAACAGGTGACCTAGGGACATAGGTCATATCTTGGGATAGGAAGCTCCAAATGGAATTCCATAAAAAGTTTCAATTAGGGAACGGACTTTAGTTTCACAGGTCTTCTTTTCAGAGACCAAAGTTGAAAAAGTGACACCTAGCACTCTGTAAAAGTTCACTATATTGTTTCATCCCATAAACTGGTCACGTTGCAACACTTGGCATATCTCTCTCTCACGGAATCCATTAAAGCTCATATTTGTGGGGTTGGAAAGATGATAGGTCATTCTACCATAGGCCAAAGTTTCTGACCCTGAGGATCCAAAATTTCAGAGATACATCAAAAATAATATGGCATATATTTCTATCCAAACAGAATTGGATTCTGTGCACTTTCATTTTTGGTTTGTCACTGCTGCGGGAAATAAGGGTTTCTGCAAAAGTTGGAATTTTTGGAATCTAATACCATGGCTGGATTCTCCTCATAAAAATCAAAATTTAGAAACCAAGATCGAATTTTTTGGTTTGGTAGAACCCCGAGCTCTATCAAACCCTAGTTCGGGATTTTGACCAAAAAACCATAAAACCAGAATTTGATAGAAGCTGCAGATCCGAAACTTTCAATGTCAATTTTGAGGGGTCAAATTTTGGAGATTTCAAAATTGAAGTAGACCAGCTTGATCAGCTCATCAAGGTGCATTTTTTCATCCAATCAGGAGTTTGAAATTCAAAGTTTGATTTTTTAGGGTTTCTCTGACAAACCCTAATGCAGCTCCAGATCCAGCTTCAACAAATCAATTTGGATTGGGTTAATCCTAGAAGAGAATGAATTGACACCTACATAAGTGAAGAAGTTCCAGTTCTAGAGGGAGTTGAGGCTAAGTCCTTACATAAAAAGACTACAAGCAATCCCGACAGGTATGACTTGAGGAGATATAGGTATGTTTTGAAATCTGTTCATGATTAAGTTTATAATATGCTTGTCTTCATATTATTGAGGTTACTAACAATCTTGATTAATTCTAGACTTGTATTTTCCGCTAACATAAAAGGTACATCAAGAAAGACAAATCAAGTACTAGATCAAGAACATATGACCATGGTTACATGATGACAGAGACTCATCCATAATCATGGATCACATAGAAGCTCTACTTACGAGGTATGTATAATTTGGTTCTACAATGGTTAACTTATGATATATGCAGCTTACTAGCACAAGTCATTGAAGATAACAAGAAGACATTATGTGGGTATGTTAGACATAACTAGCAAGCATGATAATCTAGATATGTTTTTCCTATATCAAGTTAGAATCCTACCTTGTGTTAGGATCTTATATAAATATACTTGGGATGATTGATAATTCATGAAGTTATAAGTTTGGGAAATCATGGGTTTATGCATATTATGATTCTTAGTTTGATTAATGATATGAAAAACTAGAAGAGTCCTATGGTCAAATAAAAATATGCATGAGTAAAAGAAGTCCTCCTTGAAACCTTGAATACTAACGCTTGTGTATGAAATGATCATGACCATACATGATTAAGATTATTTAGAATCATAATGTTTTGATAAGTATTGAGTTTATACTAATGCATGTATGATTATGTATGCGATATTGAGGATGAGACAATGATGACACTAGTGCACACTTAAGAATGCATAGTGGTCCAGGATGGATAGAAGTTCAAAGATCAAGAGGGAGCACACTCCAGGAAGCAAATATCAAGAGGGAGCACACTCCAGTTGTTCCTGCAAGGAAGCAAAGATCAAGAGGGATCACAATCCAGTAGTTCCTGCAAGGAAGCAAAGATTGAGAGGGAGTCCACCCAACAACCAAACAAAGATAAGTATTTGAATTGTCATTTATTATATATTTGATTACTTAAATGATGTTGTCCAGTCATGTACATGCTTATGTTCCTAGATTTAGGATGTATATTATGCATATTAGAAAAGTTGCATTAATGAACAAGATACTACTAATATGCAAGTAATGGGTAAGTGGCCTATGGTACTGTACAACATTCCATTGCTACTTATCTAGAATGAAACCTCTTTACTAACATGTTGGGAGTTGTGCACACTCTTAACAAATGTTCTGGTAGAGATGGAAGGCATCTAGAAAGTTATGGGATATGGATAAATGTTGTATTGAAGCATTGGATAAGATAATTGCATGACTGTATGACATACATTCTTATTTGTAAGAATTTGTTTTTTGAAAAACTATGAGAAGTTTCTAATCATGCAATTGAATTTGACTTGTAGGAAAGATCGTGTACAATCACCTACAAAAGAAGGACAATGACATTTGTTCCAACAATGAAGTTCAAGAAAACTACCTATTGAAGATACTGAAGAATCTAAAGTTCCTAGGATTAGGAATGCGGTAATGGAAGGATGCCATGTTCGAGGAATACCAATCGATCATGAATAATGATGTTTGGAATGTGGTCCCAAGACTAGAAGGGAAGTCTGTTGTGACTTCCAAGTAGATCTACAAGATCAAGCATGCTGCAGATAGTAGCATAAAGAAATACAAGGCAAGTTATGAAGTGGAAGATACACCAGATGGATGTCAGGACAACTTTCTTGAATGGTGTAGTCGAAGAGGAAGTGGAGTAGCCACTCAGATTTGAGACACATGACAGGAAGTCACATGTGTGCAAATTGAAGAAAGCCTCGTGTGGCTTGAAGAAAGCACCCAGGACATGGTACGACAAGATAGACAACTTCATGTCTAGTTTGGGCTTTACCAAGAGTAAAGCGGATTCCAACCTTACTAAATGGTTGAGGAAGGAAATCCGATGATACTCCTACTGTATATGGATGACCTGTTTGTGACAGGTGAGGATAGGTTGATTGCCGATACGAAGAGGAAGCTTGTTGCCAAGTTCGAGATGAAGGACTTGGGTATGATGCATTACTTTCTAGGTATGGAGGTGTGGCAGATTGCAGATGGAATCTTCCTTGGACAAGGGAGGTATGCAGTAGAGATCCTGAAGTGGTTCAGGATCATGGAATGCAAGGCCATGGCCACACCTATGGAATCAAACCTGAAGCTATTGAGTGATGCTTCATCAGAGTCGGTTGATGCCACGATGTTTCGTCAGATGATTGGGTCCTTGATGTACCTGACGAACATGAAACCATATATTTTCTTTGCTGTGAACACCTTGAGCCAGTTCCTGACATATCCTAGACATGTTGACTTGATTGTTGTAAAGCATATTCTGAGGTACCTGAAGGGTATGATTGATTATGGGCTCAAGTATGATGCGAATCAAAATTTTAACGTGGAGGGTTATGTTGATTCAGATTGGGCAGGCAGTGTTGCAGATAGGAAGAGCACTTCAGGGTGTTGCTTCAATATGGGATTGTTAGTTGAATTATTTTTCTAATAAATTAAACAACTAAAACTACTAGAACATAAATTATGAACCCGAGGAAGTATTTTATTTCAAAGTTATCGTGCAAAATCTATGCAAGCATGATTTCTACCTAACATTGTTTATCTATTGGTATGAAATCAAAACTCATTGTAAACTAGATCACACCTTTTTGAAAAGAAATAAAACCCTAATTGTATTCATAAAACCATATTGTAAATCTAAAAACACTTCAAACATTGCAATAAAAATCAACTCCTACAAAGTAAGATCTAACTACATAAATTTGAAAGAAATGCTATGTTGGCCAACGATCTATCAAAAGAAATTAACATGAAAACAACAATGATAAATCTAATGAATGAAAGCATACAACTATGATAGATCTAATGAATGAAAGCATGAATTAAATAATAATCAAATCTACATAATAACAATCAACACTATCAGCATCTGCTTAGGGAAGAGGGCCCTTCCTCCACTGAGCAGAGCTGGAACTCCACAATGAAAGTCTACAACTCTAGATTATGAAGCTGCCAGCATGTATTATCATAATGAAACTATTACAACATATTCTGGATCATATCCTACAACATAACATTTCTTTCTCTCTTCCCCCCCCAATACATCAGAATGATTACATATTTATACATAAAATGCTCTCAGGAGAATGAGAAACCAAATCCCCAAATTATGATTGTTGGTTGTGGATCCCGATATTCCAATCTCATAGATGATATTGTCTCAGCCGTGCACCTCAAAGGACTGTACACTCATTCCCCAACCTTGGGGTTCGGGCCCATGGTTTTGGGTAACCTGTGGTATTTTCCCGTTGTATTTCCCTTATACAAGAAAGACATTGTAACATGGCTAGGGTTGATGTATTAGGTATTATGCATTGTAAAGATCTCTTAGATCGTGAAGAGAGACTGCGAGACTGTGAAGAGGAAGTGCAGTGGCTGTGCTGCAGGTTGTATCCCTTCACCTTGCTGGACGATATAATAATAACGACTGGTAATTTCAGTGTGGACATAGCCCATATTGGGTGAACCACAATATATATGTGTCTCTCTTGTAATGTGTATGTGTGATTATATTTTCATTTATGTTTATTGTTATTGCTCTGCGATCCTGTTTTTCTAACAATTGGTATCAGAGCCGAAGGTCTATTTGGAAGATAAACCCGTAGGAAGCTAGGGTTTCTGGTTGGAGTGGGAGCAATGGCAGAAGAAGGAAATTTTAAGGTCGAGAAGTTTAACGGCCAAAACTTCCAGTTATGGAATATGCAAATGGAGGACTATCTGTACCAGAAGGATCTATTCCTACCATTGGGAGGAATAGCAAAGCAACTGATGACTATGAAGGATGAAGAATGGGAGGTTCTTGACGGAAATGCTCTAGGAACAATACGGTTGAGCCTGGCTTCGTCGGTGGCTTTCATTATCTCTAAAGAAAAGACAACAGAGGGTTTGATGGGCACATTGGGTAAGCTGTATGAAAAACTCTCGACCTCCAACAAGGTATTTCTAATGAAGCATTTATTTGATATGAAGATGTCTAAAGGTGGATTTGTTACTGATCATTTAAATGATTTTAATACGGTTACAAATCAACTAAGTTCTGTAAGTGTGAACTTTGATGATGAGTTTAGGGCTCTTCTAATCTTGTGTTCATTGCCAGAAAGATGGAATAGCTTTGTCATGGATGTAAGTAACTTTGTCTCTGGTTCAAACACATTGAAATTTGATGATGTTATTGGTGTTATTCTTAGTGAGGAAATGCGAAGAAAAAGCATAAATGAGACATTAGGTAATGCATTGACCATGGAGAGCAGGGGAAGAAAAAGGGAGAGAGGAAAGATCCAAGGTAATCATGGCAAGTCTAAAATGGGCAGATCCAAGTCTAGACTGGGAAAGATAGAGTGCTGGAACTGTGGAAAGAAAGGACATCCAAAGAAAGACTGTAGATCTCTAAAGAAGAAAGGAGATGCACAGCAGGAAACTACCCAGGAAGCAAATGTAGTAGGTGATGTGTTACAAGATGCTTTGATTCTTGCATTAGATAATACTAGTGATTATTGGGAAGTAGATTCAGGGGCTTCATGTCATGCTACACCCCATAGGAAATACTTTCATGATTATGTTCTAGGCGATTTTGGACATGTTTTATTGGGTGATGATGGGCCATGTAAAATTGTTGGAATGGGTAAGGTATAGATAAAAGTTAACAATGGAACTGATTGGATCTTGAAAGATGTAAGGAATATTCTTGCTATGAAAAGAAATCTGATCTCAACAGGGCAATTGAGAGATGATAGTTGTCTATCTACATTTGGAGAAAAGTGGTCGAAGATCACTAAAGGATCAATGGTGATAGCAAAAGGAGATAGGGTAGGTACATTGTATGTATGTCCTCATAATACTGACCATTCTATCCCTTTAGATTCCACAAGAACGGATACATCATTGTGACATCATAGGCTTGGCCACATGAGTGAGAAGTGTTAATTTTTTAGCATTAATTCAACATACTCTAGGATCTTTACTGAGAGAATAACATGTATATCATATCAAGTATAACAATGCATATCAATCACACCAAGCAATCACATGAGACAATAGACACACAAGGTTTCACTGGGGAAAACCATAAAGGTGAAAAACCCCACAACTTCCTCATATATAGAAAGAGCAATGATACAACCAAAGTACACAGAGAGAGTCCTCCTAGCATCTGAACTTCCTCCTCCACTAGTGCGCCACTTTTCGAGTAGTGTAGAAATTAATAATGAGATGAGAAAATAGAGTGCCTCCCACACTTTATTTATACATGTCCTGACCTGCCTAATAACCTAGCAAATCCTACTTGTCTAACTCAGTCTAATAACCCATGGTTATACTAATCAGAGCCGACCCCACACTTGGTGGTCTAATAACCCATCATTGCAAGTTATGACACTTGCGACACTTGTCAATACAAATGATGACACTTCCATATAGAGGAATAATAACATCTCTATAGGAGTACAATATACATAGGTGAAATACATTCGAAAGTTACATATACCTAAAAACTCCCTCTTAACTAGGAAGGTATTTCTCGACACAGATATGCTAGCACAAGTCTTCTTCTCTGGATCACAATCACTGGATCATCGTCATTGAATCATCATCATCGTCATCGTCACTGCTACTGCTATCTCAATAAATCTCCAATCTACTCGTCATAGGAAGTTCTACAGAGCCAATCCTTTTTCATAGTAGATGTAGGCCCACCACCTACAGGTCTTCATCACTGGCCATACTATGGAATCCTCAGGACTTATTACATGCGTCACAAAACCTCGCAAGAGCATCCTAGGCTGTTACGAGCACATAGCTCTACCTGTAGGATCTCCCAGGGACATATTATATGTGACCTCACCACAAAACCTCGCAAGAGCATCCCATGCTATTACGAGCACACAGCTCTACCTATAGGATCTCCCAAAGACATATTACATGTGGTCACCACAAAACCTTGCAAGAGCATCCCAAGACTTATTATGGGCACACAACCCAACCTATTGGATCTCCCAGGGCCATATTACATGTGGTCATGGAAAAACCTCGCAAGAGCATCCCAAGACTTATTACGGGCACACAGCCCAACCTATAGGATCTCCTAGGGACATATTATATGCCATAGGACAAAACCTTGCAAGAGAATCCCAACACTTATTACGGGCACACAGCCCAACCTATCGGATCTCCCAAGGCCATATTACATGTCCTCCCAAGCAAAACCTCGAAAGAGCATTTACCAGATATCCCAGGGCCATATTATATGCCTTAGGAAAAACCTCGAAAGAGTATCTGCAAACCTCCCAGGGCCATATTATATGCTTGTCTGCACAACCTGTCCACGGCCATAGAGTATCAACTTGTTACTCACCATACATCATCCTGATGTACATGATCATCATGATCATCATCACTGCATCGTCCTGATGCATGTCATCATCGCATGATCATCCTAATCATCGTCATAGCATCATCTTGATGCATATCGTCTAGAGCAACATCCTGAAGCTCATCATCCATGATCATCCTAATCATACAATGCATCCACCTGATGCATATCTAGTACATATCATCTAAAGCAACATCCCGAATCTCATCAACCATGATCATATTGATCATACAATGCATCCACCTGATGCATACCTGATACATATCATCATCCATGATCTATCTGATCATATAATGTATCCACCTGATACAAATACAAATACATGATCCAACTGATCATCACAAGCATCCAACATGATGCATATACATATACATGATCCAACCGATCATAACAAGCATCCAACATGATGCATATACATATACATGATCCAACTGATCATAACAAGCATCCAACATGATGCATATACAAAGCAGTAACTGGAGCATCGTCATGATGCTCATCATCCAGTGCTTACATCCACAGCCATGGAAGGATCCTCCTTTCACCATGCTCAGAATGGCTCCTGCAAATGTGTCCATCACTTCTTCCTCGAAGTGTCATCAATCTGAAGAACACCAAGCCTCTCTCTGAAGTACTCGAACTTCACTCTAGCTAGTGGCTTCGTCAGCACATCTGCAACCTGCTCATCCGTCGCAACATACAAGAGCTTCACTACTCCTCTCTGCACCATATCCCTGATATAGTGGTATTTGATCTCTATGTGCTTCGACTTGTCGTGGAACATCGGGTTCTCAGATAGCTTCACACAACTCTGGTTGTCACAAAAGATACTAGTAGCATCCAACGGGAGATCAAATAACTCAAACAGTAGCTTTCTCAACCATACTGTCTCACAACTAGCTGAACAAGCTACAGCATACTCTGCTTCGGCTGTACTCAGTGCTATGCAGGACTGCTTCCTACTAAACCAAGAGATCACACCTGATCCCATACTGAAGAAGCACCATGAAGTGCACTTCCTATCTGTAGCACTGCCTTCCCAGTCTGAATCAACATAACCCTGCAGGTTAAACTTTTGATTTGCATCATACTTGAGCCCATAATCAATTGTACCCTTCAGGTACCTCAGAATATTCTTTACAACAATTAGGTGAACACCTCTGAGATCCGTCAGGAACTGGCTCAATGTGTTCACCGCAAAGCAAATATTTGGTCTTGTGTTCGTCAGGTACATTAAGGACCCAATCATCTGGTGATACATAGTGACATCAACAAGATTAGATGAAGCATCACACAGAAGCTTCAGGTTTGATGCCATAGGTGTGGCCATGGACTTGCAGTCCATCATCCCGAACCTCTTCAAGATCTCTACTGCATACTTCCCTTGTCCAAGGAAGATTCCATCTGCACTCTGCCACACCTCCATGCCTAGAAAATAGTGCATCATCCCCAAGTCCTTCATCTCGAACTTGGTAGCAAGATTCCTCTTCGTGTCGGCAATCAATCTATCCTCACCTATTACAAATAGGTCATCCACATACAAGAGTAATATCATAGGATTGGCTTCCTCAACCTTGTAGTAAAGGTTGGAATCCACTTTACTCTTGGTAAAGCCCAAACATGATAGAAAGTTGTCTATCCTACCATACCAAGTTCTAGGAGCTTGCTTCAATCCATACAAGACTTTCTTCAACCTGCACACATATGACTCCCTGTCATGTGTCTCAAAACCAAGTGGCTGCTCCACATACACTTCCTCCTCGACTACACAATTCAAGAAAGGTGCCTTGACATTCATCTGGTGTATCTTCCATTTCATCACTGTAGCCAGGGCAAGTACTGATCTAATGGAAGTGTATCTGGCCACAGGAGAAAAAGTCTCTTCATAATCAATCCCTTCTTTCTGAGAGAAGCCACGAGCTACAAACCTCGCCTTGTATTTCTCTATGTTGCCATCTACAGCATGCTTGATCTTGTAGATCCACTTGGAAGTCACAACAGACTTCCCATCTGGTCTTGGGACCACATTTAAAAAGTCTTTCTTCATGATTGACGGATCATGGTATTCTTCCATTCCTTCATCCCGGATCCTGGGAACTTCAATATCTTCAATAGATAGCTTTGTTGCTGGAACAAATGTTGTAGTTCTTATTTTGTAGGTGATGGTATATGATCTTTCCTACAAAGCAAGTTAAATTGCATGATTAGAAGCATCTCATAGTTTTCAGAAAAATTCTTACACAAAGAAATATGTCATACAGTCATGCAATTATTCTAGCCAATGCTTCAATACAACATTTATCCATATCCCGTAACTTTCTAGATGCCTTCCAATCTCTACCAGAACATTGATAAGAGTGTGCACAACTCCAACATGTCAGCAAAGAGGTTTCATTCTAGATAAGTAGCAATGGAATTTTGTACAGTTCCATAAGCCACTTACCCATCACATGCATATTAGTAGTATATTGTTCATTAATGCAAATATTGTAATATGCATAATACACACCCTAAGTCTAGAAACATAAGTGTATACAACATTGAACAAAACAAGTATGAAAGAAATGACAATTCAGATACTTATCTTTGTTTGGTTGTAGGGTGGACTCCCTCTCAATATTTGCTTCCTTGCAAGAAATACTGGAGTGTGCTCCCTCTTGATCTTTGCTTCCTGGATTACCTGTCTTTGAACTTATATCCATCCTCGTTCATGCAACGTTTCCCATGCTGCTTCCATGATTGTTCTATTCTTCCTTTCTACAACTCCATTTTGTTGTCGATTGTAGGGAGCAGTCAACTCCCTCTTAATCCCTGAATCACTACATACCTTCTTGAAATCACCTGCAGTGAATTCTCCGCCACTGTCGGATCTGAATGTCTTGATCTTTTTATCAGTTTGATTTTCCATCAAGGCTTTGAATTCCTTGAACTTATCAAACACTTCATCTTTGTTCTTCAAGAAGTAAACCCAAGTCTTCCTATATAAATCATCAATGAAAGAGACATAGTATACATACCCACTCAGAGAACTGGATGACATCGGACTGCATACATTGGAGTGGATAATTTTCAACATTCCTTTAGCTTTGCTTTCACTTCTTGGAAATGCCTTCTTAATGTTCTTTCCTTTTGCACATCCTTTGCAAACACCTTCATGCTTTTACTTGATTTCAGGAAGACCCTCTACAGCTTTGCTTGCAATTGGTAGTGCTCTATAGTGCACATGTGCAAGCCTTCTATGCCAAAGTTCACTTGGATCCATGGATTCATGTACCATGGCATGTTCAGGTCGTCCCTTCAATTTGTACAATCCTCCCTCTTGCTGTCCAATCACTACTGCATCATCTATGGTCTTACCCTTTGGCCACATGAGTACTTGTCCATCCACAAATGCAACCCTCATGCCTTTTGCATCCAATGCAAGTATGGAGAGTAGATTCTTCTTGAGCCCAGGTACATATATAACTTCTTTCATCTTCAAAGACTTTCCAGAGTCTAGGTTGTAAGAAGCTTCACCACTTCCTTTGATAAGATATTGGTAGTCATCCTCAAGTTTCACCTTATGGGGTGACTCATGTTTAGATAGGTTAACAAAAGATTCTTTAAACCCAGTCATGTATTTGGAAGCCCCACTGTCAATATGCCAATCATTACAACCATGAGAGATAGTACCTGTGAGAGAAAATATTAGAACATATTCATCTTCGCTTGATGACTCATCAGTTTCTAATCTAGCCTTCTTCTTGGGAGGTTCATCATCCTCAGTAGCATGAGCATGATACCTCCTTTTGTTATTATTATTCTTCTTGTTGAAGTTGTTGTTTTTTTTGTCCCTTTTGTTCTTGTGACAATCTGCAGCAAAGTGTCCCTTCTCATTACATGTGAAGCATCTTAGATCCTTCTTATTCCTTTGATGGTTGTGAGAGGACTCTTGTAATGAGAGTGCTCCTTCTTGGGCTTACTTCTTTTGGTGTGAGCTGCGAGGGCTTGATCTTCACTTCCCATCTTTTATTCTCGGGCTACAAGCCTAGCCTCTTCTTGTCAACATTCCTCCCACAGTCTACTGAAGGAGATCAACTTTCTCCTTGCAAAAATTCCTTGAATAAAGGAATCCCATGACCTAGGTAGGCCATTTAAAGTGGTCATGACAATTTCACCATTCTCCACCACTTCATACACAGCTTCAAGTTGTTCCTTGATCTGAGAGACCTTAGAGAAATAGGATTGAATGGTCTCTCCATTCTGAAGCTTTACCCCTTTCAATTGATTCCGCGGATTCATCTTCCGATTTATATTCTTCCCTTCAAATAGCTTGCTTAGGGAATCAAACATCACCTTGGGTGTCTTTAGAGATGACACATGTGGTATGAGATTGTCTTTGATAGAATCAGCAATGATCCTCTTTGCCTTGACCAAGTTCTTCTTATGCAAGGCCTTAGCCTCTTCTTCCTCTGGGATAGGGACCTCATAACTTATGTAAGTATCCAATTCATTTTCTTCCAGGATTAACCCAATCCTATACTTCCATGTCAGAAGTTACCAGCCCCTTAAAGCTTATCCTCAAGCTTGGGGTGGTGAGACATCTTAAAGAGTACTTCAAATGGAAATAGAAAAGATTTAGGTCTTACCAATTGATTTGCAGAAATTTGGATTTGGTGCTGGATTAGGGTTTGTCAGAGAAACCCTAAAAATTCAAAATGTGAATTTCAAACTTCTAAAAGGATAGAAAGATGCGCATTGATGAGCTAAACATCCTGGTATATTCAGAATTTCAAATATGCAAAGTTTCACCCTTCAGAAATGCTTTTCAATCTGTCAGATTCACTTGGGAGGACCCTGAATTAGTGTTTGAGTTTCTTGGAGCTTCAACCAACCAAAAATATCGATCCAAAGCTCTAAACTTCGCTTTTTCCAAGGAGCTTCCAACTCTGTCCTCAGATTTCAGAAATTCATATTTTTGTGGAAACCCTAATGTTTAGGGCCAAAAATGAAAGTGCCCAAAATTGAATTCTAATTGGATAGAAAGATGTGCCTTGCTGAGGAGAGTCAAAATGCCCTAATGCCTTTCAAGATCTGTGGAGATAAACCAATAAACAAGAAACCCTAGTTTCCGCAACTGCACGGTGTCTTCTTCTCTGCTTAGCTCTGATACCATGCTAATTTTTTAGCATTAATTCAACATACTCTAGGATCTTTACTGAGAGAATAACATGTACAACATATCAAGTATAACAATGCATATCAATAACACCAAGCAATCACATAAGACAATAGACACACAGAGTTTCACTGGGGAAAATCATAAAGGTGGAAAACTCCACAACTTCCTCAGAGATAGAAAGAGCAATGATACAACCAAAGTACACAGAGATAGTCATCCTAGTAGCTGAACCGCCTCCTCCACTAGTGCACCACTTTTTGAGTAGTGTAGAAGTGAATAATGAGATAAGCAAATAGAGTGCCTCCCGCACTCTATTTATACATGACCTGACCTGCCTAATAACCTAGCAGAGATGACTTGTCTAACTCAGTTTAATAACCCATTGTTATACTAATCAGGGCCGGCCCCACACTTGGTGGTCTAATAACCGATCACTGCAAGTTAGGACACTTGCGGCACTTGTTAATACAAATGACGACACTTCCGTATAGAGGAATAATAACATCTCTATAGGAGTACAATATACATAGGTGAAATACATTCCAAAGTTACATATACATCAACAAGAAGGAGATGCAGATTCTCCACTCAAGGAAGTTGCTGCCAAATTTGAGGCAGGTAAGTTTGGAATTCTGTGAGAACTGTGTTTATGGAAAACAGAAGAGAGTCAGATTTATCAGGGTTGGGAAATAGAAGAAGAATGAAAAGTTAGAGCCTGTGCATACAGATGTATGGGGACCGGCTCAGGTACAATCTCTCGGTGGCTCTCATTATTATGTTATATTTATTGATGATGCAACTAGGAAAACTTGGGTTTATTGCATTAGACAGAAATCTGATGTGTTTGCTAATTTTAAGAAGTGGAAAGATTTGGTTGAGAATGAGACAGGAAAAAAGTTGAAGTGTCTCAGATCTAATAATGGAGGTGAGTACTGTGGCAAGGAGTTTGATAGTTACTGTTCATACCATGGGATTCATAGAGAGAAGACAATCCCAGGAACACCACAAGCAAATGGTGTGTCAGAAAGGATGAATAGAACAATCATGGAGCGTGCAAGCTGTATGAGATTGCATGCAGGGTTGCCTTTACAGTTTTGGGCAGATGCTGTAAATACAAATGTTTATTTAATAAACAGAGGGCCTTCAAGTTCGTTGGATGGTGGTATTCCAGAGGAGACATGGATAGGTAAAAAGGTAAACTACTCATTTCTGAGAACGTTTGGTTGTGAAGCATTTATCCATATTGATAAAAAAAATAGAACAAAGCTTGAAGCTAAACCCAAGAAATGTACCTTTATTGGATATGGGGTTAATGATTTTGGTTATCGTTTATGGGATTATGAAAATCACAAAATCATTAGAAGTAGAGATGTTATATTCAATGAAAAGGTCATGTATAAAGATCATTTGCGGGGAAAGAAACATGAAAAGGAAAATACAGAGTATACAGTACTTGATGAAATTGAAGAAAATTAAGTTCCAAAGGCACCAGAAAATCAAGAACAACAGCAAGTACCTGAAACTCCTGCAACTGCAAGAAGATCTACTAGGTTAAGTAGACTCCCTAAACGATACTTTCCTTCAATGTACTATTTATTGATGACTGATGCTAGTGAACCAGAATGTTATGAAGAAGCAATGCAGGTGGAAACTAGAAAGAAGTGCGAGAAAGGCATGAATGAGGAGATCGACTCATTGGTAGGAAAGTAGACTTGGGATTTGGTTCATTTTCCTGCTGGTAAAAGAGCATTGCAGAACAAATGGGTTTACGGGTTGAAGGAAGAAGAAGGAGGTAAGAAGTGGTACAAGGAGAGACTTGTTGTAAAATGGTTTGCACAGAAGAAAGGTATAGATTTTGATGAAATATTTTCTCTTGTTGTTAAGATGACTTCAATTAGGACTATCTTAAGTCTAGTGGCGGTAGAATATTTGCATCTTGAACAGTTAGATGTAAAACCAACCTTTCTCCATGGGGATTTGGAGGAAGATATATATATGTAGTAGCCACAAGGGTATGAGGTCAAAGGTAAGGAGAACTTGGTATGTAGGTTGAAAAAGAGTTTGTACGGCTTGAAGCAAGCTCCAAGGTAGTGGTATTTAAAATTTGACAGGTTTATGACAGAACAAGGTTATAGTAGATGGCATTCTGACCACTGTGTTTATTTCAAGAGGCTAGATAATGGAAGTTATATTATCTTGTTATTGTATGTGGATGACATGCTTGTTGCAGGGTCTAACATGCAGAATATAAATGTATTCAAAAGGAAGTTAGCTAATTCATTTGTGATGAAGGATTTGGGTGTTGCAAAGCAAATCCTTGGTATGAGAATAACAAGAGACAGGAAAAATCGCAAATTGACATTGTCTCAAGGTGAGTACATACAAAAGGTGTTGGAGAGGTTTAGAATGCAGAATGCAAAACTAGTTAGTACAACTTTAGCCAACCATTTCATTCTAAGTAAGGAAATGTATCCCATGACACATGAAGAGATAGATTACATGTCCAATATTCCTTAACAATCAACAGTTGGAAGCTCGATGTATGCCATGGTGTGCACAAGATTAGATATTGCACATGCAGTGGGAGTTGTGAGCAGATATATGAACAATCCAGGTAAAGAACATTGGAAGGCAATGCAGTGGATTCTCAGGTATTTGAGAGGTACTACCACTCAGGAATTATGTTTTGGATGTTTAGACATTGTTCTACAGATATATGTTGATGCAGATATGGCAGGTGATAAGGATAGCAGGAGGAGCACCACAGGGTATGTGTTTATTGTAGGTGGAACAACAGTAAGTTGTATTTTGAGATTGCAAAAGGTTGTTGCACTTTCAACAACGAAAGCAGAGTATGTTGCTATTATAGAGGCTAGTAAATAAATGATTTGGTTGCAGAGGTTTTTGGAGGAAGTGGGTAAGAAGCAAAAGAATATCAAGTTGTATAGTGACATCCAGAGTGCCATTCATCTTGCAAAGAACTCAACATTCCATTCCAGGACTAAACATATACAGCTCAAGTACCATTTCATACGCTCTGTTCTGGAACATGAACTGTTGAAGTTGGAAAAGATACATACTAGCCAGAATCCTATCGACATGTTCAAAAAGGTAGTGAATAGAGAGAAACTGAGTTCCTGCTCGGTTTCAGTTGGCCTTTTAGCATGAAGGTGAAGATGAGAAAGTTGAAAAGTTCAAGGTCCAACAAGTACAACAGCGGTGGAGTTGTTGTGATCAGTCTCCAAGTGGGAGATTGTTTGTTGTGGAGCTAGATCTTCTAGTCTCATAGATAATATTGTCTATGTCATGCACCTCAGAGGACTGTATACTCATTCCCCAACCTTGGGGTTCAGGGGCGATGCCCCCAAGTTACAGGGTTGCAGGAGCGGAGCCCTCGTGAATAGCGGTTCGGGGGAAGCACCACCGAGAAAACAATTTGGGGCTGTTTTTGCCAACAGTTTTCGGGCCCGCGGTTTTGGGTAACCCATGGTATTTTCTCATTGTATTTCCCTTATACAAGAAATACATTGTAAGATGTCTAGGGTTGATGTATCAGGTAATATGAATTGTAAATATCTCTGAGATCGTGAAGAGAGACTGTGAGACAGTGAAGAGGAAGTGCAGCGACTGTGCTGCATGTTGTATCCCTTCACCTTGCTGGACGATATAATAATAACGACTGACAATTTCAGTGTTGATGTAGCCCGTCTTGGATGAACCATGATATATCTGTGTCTCTCTTGTAATGTGTATGTGTGATTATATTTTCATTTATGTTTATCGTTATTGCTCTGCGATCCTGCTTTTCTATTAGTGATCTATTTCAACTAATTGCTAATTTGTAAAACCGACCGCAACAGTAAATATGGGAATTACACGTTTGGAGAACCAGCTGGATAGCTCAAACCGTAGCTTTGTTTGTCGATTTCCACAGGTTTCAGGTAATTGAGGTCGTTGCGCACAAAACCCATGTCAGAGATTTTCGAGATTCTTCTCCATCTGCCTGCAAATCGCGACGCAAATCAATGTGTTGTTATCTGGCATGCGTTTTTTGTTAAGGCCACTTGATCATGAGCTGGAGGTTTCCATGTTGGACTTGGGCACAAATGGAAATCACAAATCCACATAATTAATCATAAGATGAAACCATGTTGTGAAATATCCATGTGGACGTGTTCTAGAATGCCAACTTTGGAAGCTTGAACCATGAGTGTTGCTACTGTTAATATGAAAAATCACTCCATAAACCATCATTAGTAAAATTATGCATAATAGTATTCAATTCATCAAAAATAAAGGAAAATAATCATGATTAACCACTAAAGCCTCAATGAGATTAATATGGCATTTCTCGAGTTTGTTACAGTAAATGGATGGAAAATGGAATGATAAATGGGTGATAATAGGAAGAAGGTGGATGAAATAGGTGTCGATAAGTAATGAAAATAGGGACAAATCTGTGACCCAACATCTCCCCCAAACTAAACTTGTTGCATGTCCTCATGCAACCGAATACCTGTGTAGCATCTAGACTAGAAGGACTCATTGAATTGTTGCTTTCCTTTTACCATTGGCACAGTTGCAGTCGGAAGAGTTGCAGCTGAAAAGGGAAATTTAGCAAAAAATTTGGCGGAGTAACAACTGCAAAAGTGGGCAAATCTGGTGGAGTAACAACTATTGTATGGATAAATCTGGCGGAAAATTTTAGCGGAGTTGCAGCTGCTTAGCGGAGGATTTAACGAATAATTTAGCGGTGTTGCAGATACTTACCGGAGGATTTGGTAGAGTCCCAGCTATGAGAAATAGGGAAATGGACAAAATTGGCGGAGTAACAACTAGTGTTTCAGCAAACGTCCTGAGCTAATATCTCACAAAATACGTTCTGGGTTTGGCTAAAATTTTGCAACGAAGATTCTACAAGTCCAATGCATCTCCACACCGAAAATCAGAGATACCCACATCATGGATTTCGAGAAAAATACAAGTTGGCTATAGGTGATGATGGCCATTTTTACTCAATCCATGAAGTATTTTTACCTAAAAATTGGTGAGTATCTTCCTCTTAACATAATTCTTTGGCTCCCCAAAGCTCAAATTCATCTGATGCACGGATACCGAGATATAAGAAAAATGGTTGTAGGTGATGATGGCCATTTTCTCGAAAACCATTCATTGGATTGGGCTGAAACTTACCAGAGTTGTTCTTCATGATGTTATGCATTCCCTATCCAAATCTCATGAGAATCTGATTTTCGGTTTGCAAGATATCATCAGTTCAATTTCTGCACTTTTGCAAGCTGTGAATGAATAAAAACAAGTATGCTTGCAAGATTGATCTAAGCATTCACATTAGCAAACAATGGTTAGCAATGAATTACATAGAGAATGCCAAAAACCACTCCCCCAAACTGAATACATAGCATGTCCTCATGCAAAAGAAGAGTTGTCATCTTAGTTGTACATATCCATCTCCCCCAAACTTAACATGATGCCATTCTCAAATACATTGCAGGATACAACAATTCTCAAATTAATTTCCACAAATATCATTGCCTTTCCGTGTGCCCATTGATTCATTTTAGACTTCCCTCTTTCAAGTATGCAAGACCACATCCATGCCAACAAATATTTAGATCGATTATTGTAGACATTCCAAGCATGAACCAAAGGTATTGAATCCCACTTATGAATCAAATTGTGACTCAAATATGTTTAAAATTACCCATCCCATTTACCATATCCATTTTAAGATTAATGCCAAAAAAAATGTTGCCAAATAATGTCTGTTAATGCTGCTGCATATATGGCTCTAAATATGCTGCCTCTTGTTTCACAATCTCAATTATAATTGCAACCATATGAATGCCCTACTACTGTTGTTGTATGTTGTCATGATCCAAGAAACTAGTCCATACTACTACTGTAATATACTAGAGGTTTTGAGTTTGTTAAATATCAATAAGTGTTGGAAGTTATGTTGTCCTCATATGCCCCATGTGACAAGCTGCTATAGGAATGAAGAGATCATATTTGTCTGGGCAGTGAAATCATTTGTCAATTTTTTGCCATAGATTTCCTTCTAAGGCTGCAGTAGCATGCTAAAGTTTGAGTATACAATGGAAATCTTAAATAGAATATGGGCAATGTGTGGATGGCGATGTAGACAAATAGAAATCAACCAAGGAAGATGTTGTGCTGGAGATGGCATTTAGAGAATGTTTTCTAGTAGAGGATGCTTTGGCTTCTTGATTTTTCCTAGGATATAGCTTCACTTTCTGAGATGCAACAACAAAAAACTAGAGATAGAAGGCTGAATTTGAATTATGAAGCCATGTACTTGTTGTGATGTCTTTGAGAATATTCAGTTTCCATATGTATGAAGGAAAAACAGAGCAACTAAGAAATAAATCCCATAAGAAACATGACTTTGTTTTCACAAAATGGAGGGACTTTGTATGAGAGATTTTCCTTAGCAAAAATGATGATGTTGATGTTCCATATGCAGTTTTCTCTCGCCTCAAATATGATCACAATGTTACTTGTAAAACTTTTAAAATGACTGTACTCATATTTCTAGCAACATTTAACCATGAGGATCCATGTGGGACAACCATGCATTAATAAGAAATCAACATCATGATTGGTTTAAAAAAAATTGGAAATCCTCATACCATATGATATAGTCTCTTATCTTCAAATTGTGTGGATGGAAACCCTCTGAACATATTCTCTATTGTATGGCAGCATAGACTTCTTCCACTTTAGGTTCTCATGAAGCAACAACAATTCCTTGTGTTCCTACTGCTGGTTCTTGTGTGGCAGCAGTAGATCATTTTTTCATACTTGGATGTCGGGAAGGACATAGATGTTGGGAAGGACTTGAATTGGGTGTGCATGAATTGGAATGATGAAGTATTAGAATTGAGTGGGAAAAGATGGGAATGGATGGACAAAATATGCTATATAGAAAATGGAAATGGATAATGCTTAGTGGTTCTTCATGACATATTCCTAAATCTTTAATAAATAAAAAAATCATGCTATTTTACCTCAAGGTTTACCTCCGTGGAATCTTTAATTGGCATGTATGGACTGATGTCTCCTAGAGCTGATGTAGGAAAAACTGTTGCTGAGAGAGATGTATATGAGAGATGAAACTAAATGAGGTTGAATCTGATCCAAACTGTGTTGTACTGGCTCCATGTAAGACTTCTAACTGCTAGAAGAAAAGGAATTACAAAACTACTGAAGCAACTGATGTTGCAAGTCACTGTTGAAACCATTAGATCACATAATCTTCAACCACTACCAAACCGAGGTACAATTCTTACCATGCAAATGGATGTGCTGAAGTCAAGCATGGAAAGAAATCATTGGATTACTAGCCATTAATGTATGCCATTAACCAATGTGAAGCAACTCACCTTTGATGATAGTGAGCTCTAAAGTACCTTAGTGCATCTTGAGAGGTACGAATGAATGTGTTTGAGTAGAGTCACCTGCAAGATTTTTCAAACAAGAGGCATTGATGAATCCCCATGATTAACAACAAGGAAATATGACATTGATGTATGCAGATCCCAGGGCATTATAGAACTCTAATCTCAATCCCAGATGATGTGTTGGAGTCGATGGGACAATACCATTGGAAGGTGGACCTTAATAAATTCCACATCATCCAATACGAGTACAAAAATGATTGTGAAGAATCATAGTGAAAAATAGTACCAACATGAAACTCCGAAGTGGAAAGTATATGTGAAGCCATGATGTAGTAGTGATGGGAAATAAAAAGGTCAAGGTTGGCTACATAAGTAGTGGAAAATGGGACTTTGACATGAATGGATTTTTAGAGTTTTGAAAGGAATAGGATGAATGATTATATCATAGGACAATTGGCTTCTTGAGAGGTTTCTTTTGGAAACAATTGGTATGAAAGGATTCTTGGCATGTAGCAATGGGACTTGAATTCAGAAAATTTTGTCTCTGTATGGTTTTCACATCAATCTCTCCATTTGTTTTTTATGTGCTCAATCCATTTGAAAATTGAGAAAAAGTCTTCAAGAGTCACTCATGCATGCATTGACCTTCTTCTTCCAAGGACTTGTAAAAACGTAGCAGTTGCCTGCAATAAAACATGAGATGATGGAAGAAGAGATGTGATTGGTCTCTCTTCACCCAATTATTATGAAAAAAAACAATAAGCAATTACTTTAAAAACTTCCAAAGAAAAATGAATGAAGCAAAATCCACTTTATACCTACGGGAGAGCGATGGCCATCTAGACTCACCAACAGTATTCCGATAATAACTTCTTCATTCCTTGTCCGATTTGAGTGATTAAAAATCCAAATAAAATTAAATTCATAGGTCTATGTCCATTAGAAACAGGTTTTAAAAATTCGATGTGATGATATTCCAAATTGCTCAGTAATAGCCTACATGACAAGGTGTTTTTCAAATTCTGGACTAGACCAACAGTCACGGTTTTCAGCATAAATTTTTCATTTGATTACGGATTGATGTGATTCAAATTGGAGATGAAAGTAGATTCATATAGGTGTCTCCATTTGGAACATGTTTTAAATGCAAAAAGAATTGATGGGTCAACTATTCCAATGAACAGTCTAGGAAACCGAGTTTTAAAAATGCAGATTTGTGATAGGCAGTCGGTATTTTGGTCATAAAATTTTCATACGATATTGGAATGGAGTGGTTCAAATTGAGTTGTAAACTAGATTAATAGGGTAATATACCAATCAAATAGTTTTTCAAGATATATCCAATAAGACATCCAAAAAGTGACTGTCCCAGCTCTATTCCTAAGCAACCTACTTGACCATAAATTTTTCGTTTGATGCCCAATATAAAAAATTAAAATTGTTTTGGAAACTAGATTCAAAGGGATACTTAGAAATGAAACAGGTTTTAGAAATACTTCCATTTGGTCTCCCAAAAATGCACTATCCCGACTGTGTTTTAGTAAAACTTTCAATCCAAAATGCCCCGAAAATCCAATCAATGAAATTTGGGTCCCAAAAAGTGACCGGAATAGGTGTGAATGTTTTTAATGATATAAATTTAAATAGAACACACACCCATACCAAAAATTTCAACTATTGAGTAACTAGATTGACTTACATTGTGTTGCAGCTGCAGTTGCAACTCTTAAAAAATGATATAATGTTGAAATAAAGTATGTGTATTTTTATGGATTTGTTATATAGAAATGAAAACTAAACACATACCATGATGATCGGTCAAGTTTCAATCTTGAATGTTTTCATAATCGTTTGGATCCTTTTCCGTGGAGCTTTCATTCACCAATGCTTCCTTCCTCTTACCACCTTCCCAAATTATTATAATTTTGTTTTCATGAAGGATCTTTGTAACAGATAGAGACAAATTAAATTTTGAAAATTGAAGACGAAAATGATTTAAGCATTTTGTTCAAATAGTCAACAATTCCAAAGCATTCCTGAAAACATCTCATAGCCATTCCTTATATTTCTACTTTATGATCTTCTAGATCGCAACAAGGCGCAGGAAGAGAGCATACATATTGAAAAAAAACGAAAAAAAAAATCTATCCTACCATATTCTACTTGGAAATATAAAATTGTTTAGGTGTATGCATATTTCCAATGTAACCACATGCATAACAAGATTATAAACATATTCACACTCAAGTTTGAAAATGTAATTTAAAGCATATGAGAGTGTGAGAGACCAGCTGCGGGGAGTAATATGATTCAAATAAGGAAGGAAGAATGAAATAATGATGTGACCCGGTAGCTACTTCGAACCACCTTTCAATATAACTATGATATTCTCGATTCTCTTCTTGGTTTAGATCACACTACATCTCTTCCTTGACCTCCTCGATCTCAGGTTTGAATGATTGCTCCCCATTAGATATTTGTGACTCGTGGAATGTTGGTTCTTCTTCCACTTCTGGAGAGCTGGATAAGTTTTTGAATGCTGTCAAGATGTGCTATTCCCGAGAAGAAGAGATCCTAGTTGCCGCTAGGATTTGAGAGAGTTCTTCCAAACTTATGTTCATCCTTGAATCCATCTTGCTGGTAATCTTGTATTCATAATTAGATTAGTAGAAGGGGGGGTTCTTACAGCACCCAAAATTTCACTACAGTCTGAAAAATGAATTAAACTAGTTGCATAAATAAAATCACTCTTGTAGAAAATAAATAACACACACTTGCAAAAATGGAAATCACACCACCCTTAAAAGCAAATTCAATAAACTGAAAGGTAATCATGCAACCTACATGCTCAACTTTAACAATGCATCTACAAAACAATGTCAGATGTCCTTTTGCACCATTGATAACTTCCCCGACAACAACACCAAAATGTTGGTTGAATTAATTGTCTAATCAATTAAACAACTGAAACTACTAGAACATAAATTATCAACCCGAGGAAGTCTTTTATTTCAAAGCTATCGTGCAAAATCTATGCAAGCACAATTTCTACCTAACACTGTTTATCTATTGGTATGAAATCAAAACTCATTGTAAACTAGATCACACCTTCTTGAAAAGAAATCAAACCCTAATCCTATTCATAAAACCATATTGTAAATCTAAAAACAATTCTAACATTGCAATAAAAATCAATTCCTACAAAGCAAGATCTAACTACATAAATCTGAAAGAAATGATATGTTGGACAACGATCTATCAAAAGAAATTAACATGAAAACAACTATGATAAATCTAATGAATGAAAGCATACAACTATGATAGATCTAATGAATGAAATCATGAATTAAATAATAATCAAATCTACATAATAACAATCAACACTATCAGCATCTGCTTAGGGAAGAGGGCCCTTCCTCCGCTGAGCAGAGCTGGAACTCCACAATGAAAGCCTACAACTCTAGATTATGAAACTGCCAGCATGCATTATCATAATGAAACTACTACAACATATTCTGGATCAAATCCTACAACATAACATTGCTTTCTCTCGCCCCCCCCAATACATCAGAATGATTACATATTTATACATAAAATGCTCTCAGGAGAATGAGAAACCAAATCCCCAACTTGTGATCTGTTTCAACCAATTGCTAATTTGTTAAACCGGTTCCAACAGTAAATATGGGAATTACATATTTAGAGAACCATTTGTATAGCTCAAACCGTAGCTTTGTTTGGCAATTTCCGTCAAACTCTTGTAAATGAGGCCGTTGCGCACAAAACCCATGTCTCATATTTTCGAGATTCTTCACAATATGCCCGCAAATCACGATGCAAAACAATGTGTTGTTATCTGGCATGCGTTTTTGGTTAAGGTCGTTTGATCATGAGCTCGAGGTTGCCTTGTTGGACTTGGGAATGAATTGAAATCACAAATCCACATAATTAATCATAAGATGAAACTATGTTGTGAAATATCTATGTGGACATGTGCTAGCATGCCAACTTTGGACACTTGAACCATGAGTGCTGTTGTTGTTAATATGACAAGTCACTCCATAAACCATCATCACTAAAATTATGCATAATAATATTCAATTCATCAAAATTAAAGGAAAATAATCATGATTAACCACTAAAGTCTCAATGAGATTAATATGGCATTTCTCGAGCAGTTACAACAAATGGATGGAAAATGGAATGATAAATGGGTGATAATAGGAAGAAGGTGGATGAAATAGGTGTCGATAAGTAATGAAAATAGGGACAAATCCGTGACCCAACAGGGACCAAGTGTGATCTCTTGGTTTAGCAGGAAGCAATCCTAAGTAGCAATGAGTACAGCCGAAGCAAAGTATGTCGCAGCTTGTTCGGCTAGTTGTGAGGCAGTATGGCTAAGGAAGCTACTGTCTAATTTATTTGATCTCGAGTTGGATGCTACTTGTATCTATTGTGACAACCAAACATGTGTGAAGTTGTCAAAGAACCCAGTGTTCCATGACAAGTCGAAGCATATCGAGATCAAATATCACCGTATCAGGGATATGGTGCAGAGAGGAGCAGTGAATCTCTTGTATGTTACGGCGGACGAGCAGATTGCAGATGTGTTGACCAAACCACTAGCTAGAGTGAAGTTCGAGTACTTAAGAGAGAGGCTTGGTGTTCTTCAAATAGAAGATACTTTGAGGAGGAACTGATGGGACACATTTGCAGGAGCGATTCCAAGCATGGTGGTAGGAGGATCCTTCCCATGGTTGTGGATGTAAGCGTTGTGTGATGAGCATCAGGAAGATGCTCCAGATGATATGCATCAGGACAATGCTGTGATGATGATCAGGATGATCATGTGATGATATGAATCAGGATGATGTGATGATGATGATCAGAACGATTGTGTATGGTGAGCATCAGGTCGATGCTCCAGATGTTGTACATTAGGATGATGTATTGTATGATGATGATCAGGGCGATCATATGTGATGAGCATCATGTCAATGCTCCAAATGTTGTACATCAGGATGATGTATAGTAAGATGATGATTAGGACGATCATATGTGATGAGCATTAGGTTGATGCTCTAGATGTTCTCCATCGGGAGGATGTACTGTATGATGATGATCAGTATGATCATGAGCATCAGGATGATGCTCCATGCGAAGAAGATGATCAGTGGGATCATGAGTATCAGGATGATACTTTGTGGTCGTGGAAAGGTTGTGCAGCTGCATAGAAAAGATCCTGGAGATCCGGACAGGTTGTGCTAGGCACGGAAAAGATCCTGGGATGCTCTTTAGAGATCTTGCAGGATGCAAGATACTCTTTTAAGGTTTTGCAAGGGTCATATAGAAAAGATCTTGGAGATCTGGACAGGTTGTGCTAGGCACGGAAAATATCCTAGGATTCTCTTTAGAGATTTTGCAAGATGCAAGATACTCTTTTAAGGTTTTGCGAGTTCACATGTAAAATATCCTAGAGATCCGAACAAGTTGTGCTAGGCATGGAAAAGATCCTGGGATGCTTTTTAGAGATCTTGCAGGTTGCAAGATACTCTCTTAAGGTTTTGTGAAGGTCACATGTAAAAAATCTTGGGAGATCTGATAGGTTGAGAAGTAAGCTCGTAAAAGTCCTAGGATGCTCTTTCGATGTTTTGTTGACACACGTAATCAGCCCTAAGAATTCCATAGGATGGCACGCTCGTAGAGATGATGAAGACCTACAGGAGGCTAGGCCTACATCCAGCATGAAAAAGGGATAGCTCTATAGAACTTCCTCTGATGAAAAGAATTGAGGGATAACACCAGTGATCGAGATGACGAGTAAAATAGCAATGACGATGATGCTCTGTGATCTGGTGATGATGATCCAGCTCCAGAATTGAAGACTTGTTCCTATATGTATTGATTGTTAGAAAAACAGGATCGCAAAGCAATAACAATAAACAGAAATGCAAATATAATCACACATACACATTACAAGAGAGACACAGATATATCCTGGTTCACTCAACTTGGGCTACATCCACACTGAATTTTCCAGTCCTTATTATTATTACTGTCCAACAAGGTGAAGGGATACAACCTGCAGCACAGCCGCTGCACTTCCTCTTCACTATCTCACAGTCTCTCTCCTAATCTTAGAGATCTTTACAATGCATAAAACCTAATACATCAACCCTAGCCATATTACAATGTCTTTCTTTTATAGGGAAAATACAATGGGAAAAATACCACGGGATACCCAAAACCATGGGCCCGCAAAACAGCTAGCGAAAAAAGCCCCAAATTTTTTTCTCGGGGGCGTTTCTCCCAAACCCCTAAAAATGCAGAATGGGTGTACAGTCCTCCGGGATGCACGGCTAAGACAATATCATATATGAGACTGGAATATCTGGCTCCACAACCAACAATCTCCCACTTGGAGACTGATCACAGCAACTCCACCGCTGCTGCACTTGCTGGACTTGGACTTGAAAAAATTCTCCTCTTCACCTTCATGCTAGAAGGCCAACTGAAACTGAGCAAGAACTCAGTTTCTCTCTGGTCACTACCTTTGTGAACATGTCTACAGGATTCTGGCTAGTATGTATCTTTTCCAACTTCAACAATTCATCTTCCAAAACAGAGCGTATGAAATGGTACTTGAGTTGTATATGTTTAGTCCTGGAATGGAATGTTGAGTTCTTTGCAAGATGAATGGCACTCTGGCTGTCACTATAAAACCTGCTATCCTTCTGCTTCTTACCCACTTCCTCCATAAACCTCTGCAACCAAATCATCTCTTTATTAGCCTCTGTAATTGCAACATACTCTGCTTCCGTTGTTGAAAGTGCAACAACCTTCTGCAGTTTCGAAATCGAGCTTACTGTTGTTCCACCTACAGTAAACACATACCCTGTGGTGCTCCTCCTGCTATCCTTGTCACCTTCCATATTTACATCAACATATCCCTGTAGAACAGTGTCTAAACCTCCAAAACATAATGCCTGAGTGGTAGTACCTTCCAAATACCTGAGAATCCACTATATTACCTTCCAATGTTCTTTACCTGGATTATTCATATATCTTCTCACAACTCCCACTGCATGTGCAATATCTGGTTTTGTGCACACCATAGCATACATCAAGTTGCCAACTGTTGATTGATAGGGAATCTTGGACATGTAATCAGTCTCTTCCTATGTCTTGGGACACATTTCTTTACTTAGTCTGAAATGGTTGGCCAAAGGTGTACTAACTGGTTTTGCATTCTGCATTCTGAACCTCTCCAACACCTCTTGTATGTACTCACCCTGAGACAATGTCAATTTGCGATTTTTCCTGTCTCTTGTTATTCTCATACGAAGGATTTGCTTTGCAGCACCCAAATCCTTCATCGTAAATGAATTAGCTAGCTTACTTTTGAGTAAATTTATATCCTGCATGTTAGACCCTGCAACAAGCATGTCATCCACATACAATAACAAGATAATATATATTTCATTTTCTAGCTTCTTGAAATAAACACAGTGGTTAGAATGACATCTAGTATAACCTTGTTCTGTCATAAACCTGTCAAATTTTAAATACCATTGCCTTGGAGCTTGCTTCAAGCCATACAAACTCTTTTTCAACCTGCATACCAAGTTATCCTTACCTTTGACCTCATACCCTTGTGGCTACTGCATATATATCTCTTCCTCCAAATACCCATGGAGAAAGGCTATTTTTACATCTAACTGTTGAAGATGCAAATCTTCTACCGCCACTAGACTAAAGATAGTCCTAATTGAATTCATCTTAACAACAGGAGAAAATATTTCATCAAAATCTATACCTTTCTTCTATGCAAACCCCTTTACAACAAGTCTGGCCTTGTACCTCTTCTTTCCTCCTTCTTCTTCCTTCAACCTGTAAATCCATTTGTTCTGCAATGCTCTTTTACCAGTAGGCAACTGAACCAAATCCCAAGTTTGGTTTCCTACCAATGAGTCCATCTCCTCATTCATGCCTTGCTCCCACTTCTTTCTAGTTTCCACATGCATTGCTTCTTCATAACATTCTGGTTTACCCGCATCAATCATCAACAAATAATACATTGAAGGAGAGTATCGTTCAGGGATTCTACTTAACCTGGTATATCTTCTTGGAGTTGCAGGAGTTTCAGGCACTTGTTGCTGTTCTTGATTTTTCGGCACCTTTGGAACTTCATTTTCTGTAATTTCATCAAGTACTGTGTACTCTATGTTTTCCTTTTTCCTATTTCTTTCCCTGCAATTGATCTTTATACATGACCTTTTCATTGAATATGACATCTCTACTTCTAATGATTTTGTGATTTTCATAATCCCATAAACGATAACCAAAATCATCAACCCCATATCCAATAAAGGTACATTTCTTGGATTTAGATTCAAGCTTTGTTCTATTTTCTTTATCAATATGGACAAATGCTTCACAACCAAACGTTCTCAGAAATGAGTAGCTTACCTTTTTATCTGTCCATGCCTCCTCTAGAATACCACCATCCAAAGCACTTGAAGGTCCTCTGTTTATTAAATAAACAGCAGTATTTACAGCATCCACCCAAAACTATAAGGGAAACCCTGCATGCAGTCTCATACACCTTGCATGCTCCATGATTGTTCTGTTCATCCTTTTTGACACACCATTTTCTTGTGGTGTTCCTGGGACTGTCTTCTCTCTATGAATCCCATGGTATGAACAATAACTATCAAACTCCTTGCCGCAGTACTCACCTCCATTATCAGATCTGAGACACTTCAACCTTTTTCCTATCTCATTCTCAACCAAAGATTTCCACTTCTTAAAAGTAGCAAACACATCATATTTTTGTCTAATGCAATAAACCCAATTTTTCCTAGTTGCATCATCAATAAATGTAACATAATAATGAGAGCCACCAAGAGATTGTACCTGAGCCAGTCCCCATACATCTGTATGCACTAGCTCTAACTTTTCATTCTTCTTCTGTTTCCCAACCCTAAGAAATCTAACTCTCTTATGTTTTCCATAAAGATAGTTTTCACAGAATTCCAAACTTACCTGCTTCAAATCTGGCAGCAACTTCCTTGAGTGGAGAATCTGCATCCCCTTCTCACTCATGTGGCCAAGCCTATGATCCCACAATGTTGTATCTGTTCTTGTGGAAGCTAAAGAGATAGAATGGTCAGTATTATGAGGACACAAATATAATGTACCTACATTGTCTCCTTTTGCTATCACCATTGATCCTTTAGTGATCTTCCACCACTTTTCTCTAAATGTAGATAGATAACCGCCATCTCCCAACTACCCTATTGAGATCAGATTTCTTTTCATAGCAGGAATATGCCTAACATCTTTCAACAGCCAGTCAGTTCCATTCTTAATTTTTATCCATACCTTACCCATTCCAACAATTTTACATGGCTCATCATCACCCAATAAAACATGTCCAAAATCGCCAGGAAAATACCACGGGGGCTTCACTCAATAAACTGCTATCATAGCACGTTTGTTCGTGGCATATGAAACAATACCCCTAATTTCACTAAATATTGGAAAATACCTTCCAAAATCATTTTTTTAACCCCTTCCCAATATGCCTTCCCAATTTAAAACAACCCCTATTTTCACTAGATATTGTATGTATCAATTTTTTCATTAACATTTTTTATACCCCTTTATATTTATACCCAGTATATTGATATGATACCCCTCTTATGACCCCACATGCATTCTACAATGCACCTTGCTTCTTTCGATGTATATTGTGGATGCACATTACTTCACCCACAATTCAATTACTCAACCACATATCATTATGATTTTCAACACCTAATGGTCTAATGAAGAGATAGGAGATCACTTCTTGTATGTCACTAGAGCCAATGCACATAGTACAACATTTAGATTGCATGTTGCAGTTCCCCAATCGCTGACTAAACCTGTTGTGGGCTAGGTATCCAAGCCCCCAGGGCCTATAACAAGTTCTAGGAGGCTGACTAAACCTACCAAGGCCTATAATAGGCACGAGTGGTTGGATATTCAAGCCCCCAAGGCCTATTGGGGGCCTATAATAGGCCCTTGAGGCTTAGAGCCTCCCAAGGCTATTGGTAACAACGGGCTGAGTGCTATTGGTAACAAGTGGTTGTCAATTACCACTATCTCTCGACTATGATCGACTAGAAACCCACCTCACCATGAAACCCCTGGCCTCAAGCATGCCTCAAGATGTGATTTCCCTACATACTGGTAAGCCCGAGCCTTGCCTCAACCCGATATCTCATCCGGTCGTGATCCCACCATCTCCATTTGGTGGATATTTTTCAACCCGCCCATATAAAAAAGACCCCAAAGTATTTTTGTATTGTTACATTAAATAAAAAAACCCTTTTCCCCTTAATATATAAGCAATATAATTTTTAGGTTTTCATGAATATTTAATACCGCAATATGAATGAACGTGGTATTATATTGCCTTCTAGTGAATCCCTCGTGGAAAATACTCATGAAAGTATTTCCTATGGGGTGTTGCATGACATGAAGCTCCTGAATCTACTACCCAATAATCACTAGTATTATCTAATGCAAGAATCAAAGCATCTTGTAACACATCACCTGCTACATTTGCTTCCTAGGTAGTTTCCTTATGTGCATCTCCTTTTTCTTTAGAGATCTGCAGTCTTTCTTCAGATGTCCTTTATTTCCACAGTTCCAGCACTCTATTTTTTCCATTCTGGACTTGGATCTGCCCATTTTAGACTTGCCACGATTACCTTGGCTCTTTCCTCTCTCCTTTTGTCTTCCCCTTCTCTCCATGGTCAACGCATTACTTGATGTCTCATCTGTGTTTTTTCTTCGCATTTCCTCGCTAAGAATAACACCAATAACATCATTAAATTTCAAGGTGTTTGAACAAGAGACAGAGTTACTTATAGCAATGACCAAGCTATTCCAGCTTTCTGGCAATGAACACAAGATTAGAAGAGCCCTAACCTCATCATCAAAGTTCACACTTACAGAACTTAGCTGAGTTGTAACTGTATTAAACTCATTTAAATGATCAGTAACAGATCCACCTTCAGACATCTTCATATTAAATAAATGCTTCATTAGAAATACCTTGTTGGAGGCCGAGGGTTTTTCATACAGCTTACCTAGTGCACTCATCAAACACACCGTTGTCGTTTTTTTTGAGATATTGAAAGCCACTGACGAAGCCAGGATCAGCCGTATTGTTCCCAGATCCTTTCTATAAAGAACCTCCCATTCTTCGTCCTTCATGGCCGCTGGCTACTTTTCTCTTCCTCCCAACGGTAGGAATAGATCCTTCTGGTACAGATAGTCCTCCATTTGCATCTTCCATAACTGGAAGTTTTGGCTGTTAAACTTCTTGACCTTAAACTTTTCTTCTTCCGCCATTGCTCCCACTCGAACCAGAAACCCTAGCTTCCTGCAGGTTTGTCATCCAAATAGACCTTTGGCTCTGATAACAATTGTTAGAAAAACAGGATCGCAGAGCAATAACAATAAACAGAAATGCAAATATAATCACACATACACATTACAAGAGAGACATAGATATATCGTGGTTCACCTAACTTGGGATACGTCCACACTGAATTTTCCAGTCCTTATTATTATTACTGTCCAGCAAGGTGAAGGGATACAACCTGTAGCACAGCCGCTGCACTTCCTCTTCATTGTCTCACAGTCTTTCTCCTCCAGGGTGCACGGCTAAGACAATATCATCTATGAGACTGGAAGATCTGGATCCACAACCAACATTGATGACCTGTGTCGAGAGAATACCTTCCTAGTTAAGAGGGAGTGTTGATGTATTTGTTACTTTGGAAGGTATTCACTTGTATATTGTATGCATTACATTTGTACTTTATTGTATCCCCGACGGAGATGTCTTATTCCTCCGATCGGAATTGTCGTCATTTATATTCTATTGTTGTACCTCCGATGGAGATGTTTGTTCCTTCGGGTCAGAGAAATCATTATTGTACTTGAGTCATGTAAAATCATTGAGATCCATCCTCCCATGTATGAGAGGGAATTAGACCCCAAAGTAGTGTCGCAAGTTATATTGTAAGTGTCGTAACTTATATTTGATGGGTTATTAGACCACTTTGGTGGGGTCGGCCATGTATGAGTCATGTGGGTTAAAGGTTTATTAGACCACCCTAGTGGGGTCGGCCCAGTGACAAGTGGTAATTGGTTATTAGACTCTCCTAAGGGAGGTCGGCCCAGTTAGAGTAAAAGGCAAGTCAAGTCATTCTATAAATAGAGAGTGTGTCTCTCTCATTCTATTCATTCACTCACTCACTCACTTCGCATTAGTGAGAGAGAGGAGGAGTGCGCACAAGTGGAGGAGGAGTAGATACTGCGGTCATCTATCTCTTGGGGTTTCAACTTTGTGATCATTGTATTGGTGCTCATTCTATCTCTGAGGAAGTTGCGGGGTTTTTCACCTTCTTGGTTTTCCCTAGTGAAATGCTTTGTGACTCTTGTATCTTGTCTCTTATGCTTGATATGTTGTACATGTTGTTCTCTTAGTTAAGATCCTAAATCATATTGAATTAAATGTTGAAAAACTAACAGGAGAACCTATGACAGTTAAAAATTTGGATTGCTTCCTTTGCTTAGCATGCCATGCTTCTTACTAGACTTTAGTTCAACGATATATGTCCATCCATAGACATATGCACACACCTAGCAGTGGGTTGTCTTATTTTTCCAAGTGCAATTTTCTTTACATAGTATAATATAATATCGAATATAATTTTTTTCCATGATGATTTAATTAGTCATCTATATCTAGTTTATGTGTAGCATTGTATATCTAGTTTTTGTGCAGCATCGTATTTAATGTTGTTGTTGGTATATGAATGTTGATCTAATCCAACTATCAATTTAAAAAAAAACAATGGTATTAAAGTATTCTTTGAATGGCGTTGAAAGACTAATTAATTTTGATAAATCATCATCAGATGAACAAGATGATGAGGCTCCAAACTCAGAGGAATAGATGAAGCTGTGTTCCCAAGGATCTAATATGCTAACTGCTCTAAAAAATTAGGGGTCACTGTAGGAATCTAGGAAAGTAGAATTATGATTATCAACATCTAGGAAGTAATTTTGGGTAGTTTTCCAAGCATTTTCCTACTCAACAGAAGGAAGTGGTGGTGCATAAACAAGTGAGTGGTTTTTGTGAGGTCGATCGTGATTAGAATTTTTTTTGTCTGTGTGTATTTGCATATATAATGCAATGGAGAAGTTGTGTTTTTGAGGTGCACCAATTAACCAAATTAAGAATACTACATGCCATGATTTATTACCAATGAAAGGAAAAGGTCATGGATTATCACCTATTACTGGTAACAACTTAATCTAACAATTCTATTACTCATACATAAACCTCCATACTACCTCAAGAACCCTGATACATATACCCTCCTTAGGAAGGGAATTGAGCTTCAACAACAATATCAGAGATGAACAAATAAAATGCAGAGCACCATATTTCACAGCAGCAACAACAATAACAAGCAAAAGGGAGCATGGGCCATGCTTGCATTCCTCATAGATCCGTAACAATTGTAACAATGTTGAAATTGCACATTGAAACACAACAAATACTATAGCGGAACACTACTCAACAACTCGAATATTTATGTCTAGCACTACAACTTGGGGATAGTTTTGCCACATCAAATTGGCCTTTGTGTGAGCACCTCAGTATGTGACAATATCCATTAACACCCTCAGCTTATCCTAGCCCTAATAGGAAGGCTATGCAGATAGAAATTGAAGCCAAGTTGAGAGTGCAGTGGGAAATAAATGCACCTTTAATAACCAACATTTACATGGCTTCTTTCATATCATTTCCAAGAGAAGGGAGTTACTAGATCAGGGGGAGAGAGCTCTGGTTGGGGAGAATGGTGAAGAGCCCGTAAAAGAGATTGTAAAAAAAATAACAAGAGTCTTAAATTAATAAAATGGTCGGGCAGTCAAATCAGAATGGATTTTATATATCGAGGGTGCTGTAAATAAGAGATTTACCTAAATAAAATGTGGGTTATCAATCCCAGTGGATGATTATGCCTTAGAACCTAGATAAACAAGGGTTTACTTTATCAAAAGTTGTACTCTTGAGTTATATCTACAAAAAAAAATGGCAAATAGCATACTGCTATGTTATCTTCAATTTAAATATCGAAAAGAGAACTCTACCCTATAGACCATTTTCTAATATTTACTAAAAATACCAGACAGAAAATCCCATTCCACATAATATTGTGGTGTACTAAAATAGATCTTGTAACTGCTTTGTCGTTGGTGTTATTCAACTATAATATCCAATTAAAAATTTCAAATGCATTTTTTGTTTTGTTTATTAATTTAAACCTCGATAACATTCTTCTCCGATGAATTATCACAAAAATTTTGGTCGTCCCTGTGATAAATTCCCATAGCATGGCGGTTAAAACAAAGCAATGAAGGAGAGGTCAAGAGATCGAAACCCAACTCACCAGAATGGATTTCGCAAGCAAAATGTTGCCAAAAGACAATCAAATGCGAGCGAATTTTACAGATCTTAGCACTACTAGTACCTCTGAGCGCTGTCTTAAGTCAGGGCATATCTGAGTGCTTCCGGTGTTGGTGATTCCATTATGCTCTTGCTTTCTTCCGCACAACCCCTTGTTTCGACCCCTAGCAGAGCTAACCCACAATGAAATTCATTTTTCTAGGATTTGCACAATCGTTTTCCTTCTCTTTTTCCAATTACAAAATAAACACACACATATATATATTCCTGGGCTAATTTACCCTTTTCTTCCCCCTGATTTATCCTCTTTTTATTTTTTGTTTCCTTTTCTTTATTATATTTATTAAATTGTTAATTATATTCTTGTTTTTTTAATTTATTAATATTTATATTAATACATTACATATATTAATATATTGAATATATATAATAAATATATGATATATTAATATATTAACTATATGTAATAATAACTATATTATATATTATATAGTAAATCAATATATTAACTATATATATACTATTTCACCAAATGGCTTAATTTCAATCATTTTTTATCCTAAAAGGTTGTTGCACACCAAATGGTGTCTATATAGATTCACACTTTGAACGGTGGTGTTTGTTGAAGTCACCATACCCAAACTAGAGGCAAAATTTGGCGGTGCTGACCCAACTATCATTTGGTGCTAACAATGCTAGAGGATATTGTTGAATTGTTAACAAATGAACCTCCACTCACTACAAAAAATAGCCCTTTAGGGGCGGTTTTGGCTTGCGGGGGTCTTGTTAAACCCCCCCCTAAAAAAAAATTCAGACCTTTGGAGGCGGTCTTAAGTCATGGAAATTGGACTTTTGGGGGCAGGTTTTTTAAATCTGCCCCCAAATGTCCTGAAATTTGACTTTTGGGGGCGGTTTGTCCAAACCTGCCCTAAAATCCCAATTCTCATAACTTTTGGGGGTGGTTTGTCAACCCCACCCCTAAAAGTCATGAGAATTGAACTTTTGGAGGCGTAGTTTTTGGAACCCCCCTTAAAAGTTATGAGAATTGAACTTTTGGAGGCGGTTGTTTGAAAACCACCCCTAAAATCCCAATTCTCATCATTTTTGGGTGCGGTTTGTCAAAACCCCCCCTAAAATTGATGAGAATTGACCTTTGGGAGGCAGTTTGTTTGGAACCCCCCTTAAAAGTCATGAGAATTGAACTTTTGGAGGCGGTTGTTTTAACCTCCCCCCCCAAAAAAAAGCCCAATTCTCATAACTTGTGGGGGCGGTTTGTCAAAACCCCCACTAAAAGTCATGAGAATTGAACTTTTGGAAGCGGCTTTTTTGGAACCCCCCTTAAAACTCATGAGAATTGAATTTTTGGAGGCGGTTTTTTGGCACCCCCCTTAAAAGTCACGAGAATTGAGCTTTTGGAGGCGGTTTGTTGGAGCCACCACCCCCTCCTAAAAGTCATGAGAATTGAAATTTTGGAGGTGGTTATTTGGAACCCCCCCTTAAAAGTCATGAGAATTGAACTTGTGGAGGTAGGTTTTTGAAACCCCCCTTAAAAGTCATGAGAATTGAACTTTTGGAGGTAGTTTGTTGAACTCCCCCCCTGAAAGTCATGCAAATTAAAAATTTGGAGGCAGTTGTTTAAAACCCTCCCTTAAAAGTCATGATAATTGAATGTTTGGAGGCGGTTTTTTGAAACCACCCTTAAAAGAAATGAGAATTAAACTTTTGGAGGCGATTTATTGAAACCTCCCCTAAAAGTCATGCGAATTGAAATTTTCGAGGAATTTTTTTGAAAACCCCTAGAAGTCATTTATGTATGTGGGTTAGGTGTGTCACATGGGTTCAACAATGCAACTCATCAAAACATTGG
The DNA here is from genome assembly GCA_027924585.1 of Larix kaempferi. Classification (NCBI taxonomy): domain Eukaryota; kingdom Viridiplantae; phylum Streptophyta; class Pinopsida; order Pinales; family Pinaceae; genus Larix; species Larix kaempferi. The sequence goes on along the minus strand of BSBM01001312.1, from coordinate 5,587,758 downwards.
AGCTAAGCGCACACAAGCTATTGTAGTGTTAGGAAGGGTGTGCATCATCATTCAACACCATATCCCATTAGAGCTCTATAATTGAGGCAGTCATGCTAGGTTTTTCACATCAAATATGGTTCTCACACTCCAACTTTCCATGATCCATGGTCAAAATACAAACTTGTGAGCCATAACATTATCCTTTTGTTGAAATATTGTAACTTCAAAGAATATTATATTTGTATATTATTTATTCCGGAGATGTTCCATACCTCCGATGTGATTATACTATAAATCCGGAGATGTTTATTCCTCCGAGTTGGGTGTGGTAACTAGGGTTATTAGACCCACCATGTGGGGGTCGGCCCAGTCAGTTATAATGGGGTATTTAACCTAATGGTTAAATACGAGCCTACATGTACTTGTGTAAAATACATATCAGAGTAGTGTATAAATAGAGGAGGTGTGTTCCTCATTATACACATTCACTCACTTGAGGATATCGCACTTGTGGAGGAGAGGTCTGCTATTGTGGAGGAGGAGATCATGTCTCAGGGTTTCATCTTTGTATATTGCTGGTCATCTATATTGAGGAAGCTTTGCTGGGTTTTCTACCCCATGAGGGTTTCCCAGGATAAATCTTTGTCTCTTGTGTTTATGCTGTGCTTGTTGTTTCTTCAGTGATCCTGTATATGCTATTATTGTGAAATAGAATGTAATGCTGCTATTTTCTGTCTTAGAATATTGAATTTTAACATGGTATCAGAGCTAACCTGAAGGAAGACAAGGTATGGCACTAAAGACACTTGCTTTACTTACGACAATTTGAAGGTTAGGGTTTTACATAGCAAAAACCAGTCATCGTAGCACTTTCGCTATAAATCCGTTTTGGCGAAGTTTTCGGATCTGAAATTGTTACAGGACGAAGCTAAAATCTCCAGGTACCTTGTGTCCAAAGGAAAACCTCTAATTCGTTGTACTTTGTGATTTATGATCTATACAATATAGGGTTTCTGCCTCTTCCAGATCTGAGTCAAAATCAGGTGACCTTGGGAAAAAGGTCATAACGTGGGCTAGGAAGCTCCAAATGAAATTTCGTGAAAAGTGACAGGTAGTACACAGACTGTACTATCTCAGAAAACTTTTTCAGAGGCCGAAGTTGAACCAGTGACACGTGGCACTCCGTACAAGTTCGCTCTCCTGTATTATCCCATAAACAGGTCACGTTGCGACACTTGGCATAACTATCTCTCAGAGAATCCAATTGAGGTCAGACCTGTCAGGATGGAAAGATAACAGGCCGAGCTATCTCAGAAAACTTTTTGAGAGGCCGAAGGTCAAACAGTGACACGTGGCATGCCGTACAAGTTCGCTGTCCTGTATTTTCCCAAAACAGGTCACGTTGCGACATTTGGCATAACTCTCTCTCAGAACATCCAATTGAGGTCAGACCTGTCAGGATGGAAAGCTAACAGGTCAGGCTATCTCAGAAAACGTTTTCAGACCCTGTGGATCAAAAATTTCGGAGTTACACCAGAAACAATCAGGTACATATTTCTGTCAAAACAGAATTATTTTTTGGTACCTTCATTCATGGCTTCCGGAATTTAGGGCTTTGAAGAAAGTTGGAATTTTTGTAATCGGAGACCACGGCTGGATGCTACTCATCAAAATAGAAATTTAGAGACCAAGATCAGAATTTTTGGTTGGGCAGAAGGCCGGGCTTGATTAGACCCTAGTTCGGGACTTTGATCAGAAAAGTGGAAAATTAGGGCTTCTGTAAAAATGGGAATTTTTGAAACCTGTGACCACGGCTGGAAGCTCCTCAGAAAAATAGAAGCTTAGAGCTTTGGATCAAACCTTTTGATGGGGAAAAAGAGTGGGCTTCATCAAACCCCAGTTCAGGGTCACGTCCAGTGAATCCGAAAGTTTCAAAGGCAAAATTGAGGAGTAAAACTTTGCAGTTTTCAAATTCTGAATATACCAGTTTGATCAGCTCATCAAGGCGCATATTTCTATCCTTTCGGAAGTTTGAAATTCAAAGTTTGAATTTTTTGGGTTTCTCTGACAAACCCATATCCAGCTCCAGGTCCAGTTCTTGCAAATCAAGTGGATTGGGTTAATCCTAGAAGAAGATGGATTGGTCACCTGCATAAGTGAAGAAGTTCCTGTCTCAGAGGGAGATGAGGATAAGGCCTTACATAAGAAGAATACAAGCGATCTCAACAGGTATGACTCATCGAGGTATGTTTCGATATTTGTCAATGATTAAGTTTATGGTATGTTTGTCTTCAGGTTATTACAGTTAGTACAATTTTGATTTTAGATTTGTCGTATAACCTTAACAAAATAATGAATGCATGATAGAAGATATTCATTGGTTAGGGTGTTGACACTTATGATTGTACTAATGCATTATGATGTTGTGTGAGGTTGATGTTGTCTGCTAACAAGATACAGGTACATCACAAAAGACAAATCAGGTTCCATGACCATGAAAACATGAAGACAAAGACTCATCCATAATCTTTGTTCTACTTACGAGGTATGTATGACTTTGTTATATTATGCTTAACCTATGAGACATGCAGGTTCTAGCTCAGGATCTCTAAATCATTGAAGAGATTGTTTAGGTGTGTTGTACATAACCAAGTAGGTATACTAATCCAGGTATGTTTCCCATGAATCTTACCTTGTGTTAGGATCCCTTATATAAGTATACTTGGAATGATTGGTTATGCTTATTCATAAAGTTAGTAATCAAGGGATTATGCATATTATATCTTTTATCTTGATTGATGATATGCATGAGTAAAAGAAGACTTACTTGAAACCCTGAATACTAATGATCATGACTATACATATTCAAGATTATTTAGAATTAGAATGTTTTGAGAATATACTAATGAATGAATGTTTGTGTATGAGATCATGAGGATGACACTAGTGCACACTTGAGCATGCACAGTGGTACAGAATGAATAGAAGTTCAAAGGACATATAGAAGATCAAGTGGGAGGCAACCACACAAACATAAAAGATAAGTATTTAAGTTGCTATTTGAAATAGTAAATGATATTTCTTGTATGCATATTTGTATTCCTAGAACATATCATGCTGAGTGCAAACATTCATAGAGCATTGAACATTATACTACTAATATGCATATGATTGGTAAGTTGGACAAACATTCCATTGTTGCTTGTCTAGAATGAAACCTCTTTGCTGACATGCTGAGAGCTGTGCACACTCTCGATAGTATGTTCTGGTAGAGATGGAAGGCATCTAGATAGCCACTGTATGCATACAGGATATGGGAAAGTGTTGTGCCAAAGTATTGGTCAAGATAGTTGCATAACTATGTAAATGATATCTGTATGCATAATAGGTTATCATGATTTCATGATTATGAAGGATTACTAATCATGTACTTAATTTTGTTTTGTAGGAAAGATCATGAAGAATAATGAACACCGAACAAGTGATGGATGTTCAACAAGAAGATTTACAAATCAAACAAAATATAGAAGGCTTGTGGCTAGAAGATTCTCTTAGAAAGAGGAAGAGAATCATGATGAGATGTTTGCTCCAAGTGGCTAGATAAGACCATTCTCTTAATGGTGTAATTAAAGAAGAAGTGCGAATCAGGTTCTGTATGGGTTCCCAGGATCGATAGTATATTGATGAGAATACATGTGGGGATTGTATCATCCTTGAACACTTGTTCTAAAGTGAGCCGTAGACGTGAGGTCTCCGAGAATGAAGTCCTTAGTGGACAGTTGAGGGGATTGGATCATCCCTGGACTTTCAGTCCTAAAGAGAGCCGTAGACTTGAGGTCTCCGAGAATGAAGTCCTGAGTGGACAGTTGAGGGGATTGGATCATCCCTGGACTTCCAGTCCTAAAGAGAGCCGTAGACGTAAGGTCTCCGAGAATGAAGTCCTTAGTGGACATTTAAGGGGATTGGATCATCCCTGGACTTTCAGTCCTAAAGAGAGCCGTAGACGTGAGGTCTCCGAGAATGAAGTCCTTAGTGGACAGTTGAAGGGATTGGATCATCCCTGGACTTTCAGTCCTAAAGAGAGCCGTAGACGTGAGGTCTCCGAGAATGAAGTCCTTAGTGGACAGTTGAGGGGATTGGATCATCCCTGGACTTTCAGTCCTAAAGAGAGCCGTAGACGTAAGGTCTCCGAGAAGTGGGGATTGTATCATCCCCGGACCTTGGTCCCTGAATTGATCCGTAGACGTATGGTCTTCGAGAATAAAGTGATGGGGATTGCATCATCCCGGAACCACTAGTTCAAAATGTACGTGAGGACTGCATCGTCCATGAACTGGGTTCAAAATGTACGTGAGGACTGCATCGTCCATGAACTGGGTTCAAAATGTACGTGAGGACTGCATCGTCCATGAACTGGGTTCAAAATGTACGTGAGGACTGCATCGTCCATGAACTGGGTTCAAAATGTACGTGAGGACTGCATCGTCCATGAACTGGGTTCAAAATGTACGTGAGGACTGCATCGTCCATGAACTGGGTTCAAAATGTACGTGAGGACTGCATCGTCCATGAACTGGGTTCAAAATGTACGTGAGGACTGCATCGTCCATGAACTGGGTTCAAAATGTACGTGATGGGATTGCATCGTCCCTAGACATGAGACTTGTCTTAAATTGATAAGGACTAATCATCCTGTAAGTAGATTGGGATTGCATCGTCCCTAGACATGGTGAGGTGTCTTAAAGTGATAAGGACTAATCCTCCTGTAAGTAGATTGGGATTGCATCATCCCTAGACATGGTGAAGTGTCTTAAAGTGATAAGGACTAATCATCCTGTAAGTAGATTGGGATTGCATCGTCCCTAGACATGGTGAGGTGTCTTAAAGTGATAAGGACTAATCATCCTGTAAGTAGATTGGGATTGCATCGTCCCTAGACATGGTGAGGTGTCTTAAAGTGATAAGGACTAATCATCCTGTAAGTAGATTGGGATTGCATCGTCCCTAGACATGGTGAGGTGTCTTAAAGTGATAAGGACTAATCATCCTGTAAGTAGATTGGGATTGCATCGTCCCTAGACATGGTGAGGTGTCTTAAAGTGATAAGGACTAATCATCCTGTAAGTAGATTGGGATTGCATCGTCCCTAGACATGGTAAGGTGTCTTAAAGTGATAAGGAGTAATCATCCTGTAAGTTGATTCGGGATTGCATCATCCTTAGACATGGTAAGGTGTCTTAAAAGGATAAGGATTGATCATCCTGTAAGTTGATCTGGATTGCATCATCCATAGACATGAGAGATGTCTTAAATTGAGAGGGATTGACTATCCCGTAATTGGATCATGTGTGTTGCAGGGTATGCTGCTGTTGTGTATACTTGTATCAGTGTGGATACTTGTATTGATAGATGTATTAATGAGAATACATGCTTTTGATGATAGATGTATTAGTGAGAATACATGCTTTTGATGATAGATGTATTAGTGAGAATACATGCTTTTGATGATATATGTATTAGTAAGAATACATGTTTTGATGATAGATGTATTGGTGAGAATACATACTTTTGATGATACATGTATTGATTAATGTACTTGTATGGTTGAGGATACTTATGTTGTAGATCGAGATGATCCAGATGCTGTAGATCGTGATGATCCAGATGCTGTAGATCGAGATGATCCAGATGCTATAGATCGAGATGATCCAGATGCTGTAGATCGAGATGATCCAGATGCTGTAGATCGAGATGATCCAGATGCTGTAGATCGAGATGATCCAGATGCTGTAGATCGAGATGATCCAGATGCTGTAGATCGAGATGATCCAGATGCTGTAGATCGAGATGATCCAGATGTTGTATATCGAGATGATCTAGATGTTGTAGATCGTGATGATCCAGATGTTGTAGATCGTGATGATCCAGATGCTGTAGATCGAGATGATCCAGATGGTGTAGATCGAGATGATCCAGATGGTGTAGATCGAGATGATCCAGATGCTGTAGATGAGATGATCCAGATGCTGTAGATCGAGATGATCCAGATGTTATAGATCGAGATGATCCAGATGCTGTAGATCGAGATGATCCAGATGTTGTAGATCATGATGATCCAGATGCTGTAGATCGAGATGATCCAGATGCTGTAGATCGAGATGATATGACAATGCTGATGATCGTTAGATAACGATGCGGATGATCATAAGATGACGATGCTAATGATCGTGTGATGACGATGCTGATGATCGTGAGATGACGATGCTGATGATCGTGTGATGACGATGCTGATGATCGTGAGATGACGATGTTGATGATCGTGTGATGACGATGTTGATGATAGTGAAATGACGATGTTGTTGTTCATGTGATGACGATGCTGATGATCGTGTGATGGCGATGCTGACAATCGTGAGGATTCAGATATTGATGTTGTTGTATCTGTTTGAGTGCTGCAGAAGATAAAGACTCAGTACTGAAGATGTTGATGTTCCAGTATTGAAGATATTCCAGTAACTGCTTGAGTTACTGATGATGTTGAGAAAGCTTCCAATGATCTATAGATGTATCATGTATGATGTTGATGACTCCTTGCTCGTGCAGATACTGTTATAATATCCTTCTCGTTAAGGGGGAGTGTTGAAATATTGTAACTTCAAAGAATATTATATTTGTATATTATTTATTCCGGAGATGTTCCATACCTCCGATGTGATTATACTATAAATCCGGAGATGTTTATTCCTCCGAGTTGGGTGTGGTAACTAGGGTTATTAGACCCACCATGTGGGGGTCGGCCCAGTCAGTTATAATGGGGTATTTAACCTAATGGTTAAATACGAGCCTACATGTACTTGTGTAAAATACATATCAGAGTAGTGTATAAATAGAGGAGGTGTGTTCCTCATTATACACATTCACTCACTTGAGGATATCGCACTTGTGGAGGAGAGGTCTGCTATTGTGGAGGAGGAGATCATGTCTCAGGGTTTCATCTTTGTATATTGCTGGTCATCTATATTGAGGAAGCTTTGCTGGGTTTTCTACCCCATGAGGGTTTCCCAGGATAAATCTTTGTCTCTTGTGTTTATGCTGTGCTTGTTGTTTCTTCAGTGATCCTGTATATGCTATTATTGTGAAATAGAATGTAATGCTGCTATTTTCTGTCTTAGAATATTGAATTCTAACACCTTTATGGCTAATGGGCCATGTGTAGGGCCCTAATCACCACATGATTCCTACACAAGGAATATTTAGCTTCCAAGCGGGTATGGTGGCCATTTCAATATTTACAACATCATGGATGGTTCTTGAAGCCTAATCCATGGTGTCCATGGTGTTAGATAAAAATATAGTTTATAATGACGGGTAGTTACCTCAAGTTCTTGTGACCTATGGGCGTTTCTCTGTACCACCACATAGGCCATAGGCAAGGAATATTTAGCTTTTGAGTAACACATTGTCATTTGTTTTAGTATTTTCATGTCGTGGATGGTTCTAGGAGCCTATGTTATGGTCTAGGGCCAAAATGTAGGTTCTTGGGCAATAAAACTTTATTTTGAGACGTTCATGGGCCATGCATAGGGACTTGAGTCATCATACATACCCTAGATAAGGAATATTTTTTTATAGTCTAAGTTCTTGTGTTTATTTTTGCACTAATTTTTGTTTGATAAAATCCCATACAATGATCATTCAAACCTTGATGTCAAAGTCTTTGATCTAAAAACTTGGTTATAAATAACCCAAGGTCAAAGTTTATTGTGTTAGTGTTTTGATTTGGTGCAGTAGGAATGTTAGTGATTGGGTTAGGGGGTAGTGGGTTAGTGTTAGAGGGACACCGGCTTAAGGGGATATTTTCTACAATTTCATAATGTGGTAGGCTTTGAGGAGTTTTTGGATTAGAAGCGAGGCACCAAAGGGATCAGTGGGTTAGTGGGAAAGGGGTTCTGGTTTTGTTGGTACTAGTGGTTAAGTGGTTTATAAGTTATCATGTTATTCGGTTTGGGGCTAGATGTTAAGGTTAGGTATGAGGTGAGGGGGTTAGAGGTTGAAGCTTCCTAGGTGCATGAATTCATTGCATGGATCAAGTGTTCCAAGTGCATGAGTCATTTACATGGGTTGGTTGTGTTAGGTAGGTGTCTAATTACTAGCATTATTTATGGTGGCCATTTCAATATTTGTAACACAAAGGATGGTTCTCGTGGCCTGGACTATGGCATGTGAACTAAATTTAGGGTCTAATGCCATATTAATTTTCCATGGGGCTGATGGTCCATGCATGTTAACCTATATTACCACATAATAATCTCTAGCCTATATGTGAGATCATCATGATCATCATTGTCACCATCGTCGATGTCATTTTTGTTGTTGGTTTGTCCATGGTTATGTAAACCAATAAAGCAACCATGGTTTAATATTTATAGGTTATGTAAACCAATAGTGGTTCTCATAACCTAAATAATGGTCCATGGTTAATAAATTTACTATATGATTCATGGTCCATGTGTAGGGACCTACACATAATTACTTTACCTTACAAGCGAGATATTGTGGCCATTTGAATATTTGTAACATTGGCGATGGTTCTTATGGCCTATACCATGGCCTATAAACTGATTTTAGGGCCTAATACCATATTAATTTTCTATGGGGTTGATGGTCCATGCAGGTTAACCTAGACTACTACATATGGCATACATATGGAATATCTAGCCTATATGTAACAATTCCCTCTGTTGCTCTCAAGTGATGATTAAGGCCTTGCGACATCACATAATCTCTAAAGAGTGAATCTAATTTCAACTAAAAGTGGGATATGTTGGTAATTTTTAGATCTATAACACCAAAAATGAAAACTTTCCTGCCAATTTCAACATGCTAGTAATTTTTATTCCATCACCCTTTCTTCTCATTGTTTTCCCCTTTTTGTGAAGGGTGACTCAAGTCTCCACCTCCCATTCCACGTCTAACAAATACTCCATTCTTCCACATATACACAACTAAATGGAGAAAGTCTTCATGCACTTCTAAAACACCAGAAAACACCAGGAAAACCCTGAAGAGACCCGAAAAGCTTCTATACTAGACGCATCCTCCATCGCTCCGCTCAGTTCTGAGTGAAATGGGGTCCTATCAATCATGTATGCTTAAGGGAACATGGCCGCTTCTTACACAAAGTATATAGCATATGACACTATTGATGACAGGGATATGTATCTAAGAATAGTAACCCATAAACTGACTTAATCTAATCAATTTTAAGATCTAGATTAGATACCCACAACTATCCTTTATACTCAGTCAAATAATGTAATATAGATCTGATATGAATATTGATGCCCAACATATTTCATAGATCTGATGAATATTTCATGCATCAATATCGTGACCTGCTCCTTCCACTAATTTCATGCACTTGTAAATGATTGTTGTATCATATCTATACCATGTTCTCCCTTCCAACGCTTGCTGATATGACATTGTTTGACTTCTGAGATGCCACTAGATATTAATGCCAAATCACAGCTGAATAGACGCCCTTTCCAGCCGAAGAAGGAGGTGACATATAGGGGTAGAATTCTTTATTTGGGTTAGACTCTCTAATAGTTAAAGAGCATGGAGACCAGAGATGTAGGGGTAGATTCGAGAGTCTTACCCAAATGGGTGTGATCATGGATGGGGAAGACAAAGGATCAAACTCTAGGAACCAACTCTGAATATCTAGATCTATGTGGAATATCTATCTTGATCAATTACTATTTGGATCCTAAGAAAATTTGGATTTGGTAAGCTTTGTGTTTATAAACTAGTTCAAAGCTGTATTTCTCTCCTAATTAGGGATCACAAGTGTCCTTTTGAAGATTGGGGAGGCTTGTGAAAACTTATGAAGTCTATAACATGGGAAGAAGTTTTGAAATGGTTTGATTCATTGGAAGGCATGATTTAATATTTCCTATTGATTGGAAATTGGTTATCTTATCGAGTGGGATATAGAGAGAATGTGAGGATAGAAGTAGATCCATGGATATGGTGAAAAAATATGGTTAGGTTTTTGGAAGCAATGACTAAAATTTTGCATGAAAGGGGACTTTTCAATAGACTTAATCAAGTGGCTAATTAGGCAATAAAATATCTATGGTGTCAATGATGGGATAATGTTGAATCTCTTGGTTTAGAGAGTGACAGTGCAACTATGTGAAATTTATATGTGGATAGCCTTCAAAGAATTTTTGTTAGAATGAGGGAGGAATAAGACTCTCTAGTTTGGTCAAAAGATCAGGCTCTGGGGAGTACACAACATGCTTAGGTTAAAAATCCATGATTTCATAGGAGGAACTAGAATTAGAATGGTGATGGAAATTAGTTGGGAAGCTTAAAGCTCAAAAAATGCCATAATATTCTCGTGTCTAGAATTAAAAAACAAGACTTTGACTTGGGAAGTTTTTCAAACAAGATGTAGACAAGGGCCTAGAATCCATATGCCTACAATATGGAGGAGGAAACAATTTCCCATCTTGATATTAATTGCCCATATGCACAAGATATTTGTTCTGGGGTTGAATATTTAACATGTATAAAAAATGGATGGTGTGGAGAAACTATGGAAGGAAATTAAACCATGAAACCATGCCCCAAACAATTATGCAATTTCACTTCAAAGAAAATCCATACAACATCATGTGCTTAAGATTTCAAAAACTGATTACATATATAATAATGTATATGTGAAGATGAACATGTGTAGTTTCCACAAATAGTTTTTCAAGTGTACTAGTAATAAGAAACAATCAAATAATCAAAATCTATATGTTTTATCAAGTAGAAAATACAACCATTATCAAATCATACAACTAGTTAGAAAAATTCCAACAAGAACATTATTGATTGAATTGTTTCATACAATCTATCAACTAATCTCCATTCAATTTCTAAACATTCCTAACTATGGGTTTTCCTCTATGTGAAGCTTAAATGATCCCACTCATCATGACATGGGTCCCTCCATTTAGAATTTTATGTCACTATCATGGGTGGTGTTACAACTCATTACATGTGTGACTGTAGAAAGCATAAAAAATTTCAACATTGTACATTTCTCCAAGGCCCTACTTAACTTTGGACATGAGTGTCACAACATTGTTCCAAAGCACTACTAGACTTTCAACATGTCATATGCCTGAATCCGTCAACCACCTGCAATGAATCTCAATGGATAAATATGTATGATCTCTCATAATCACTTGCAATATTGAAGCACAATGAATAGATCTAGATGATCTCGCCTCTCACACTAGGAAGGGAAGAATCTTTCACCCCCAAAACTAGTCAGAAATGTAAGCTAGGGCACATCACCCAAGTCTGAAATCCTCAAGATCTCTCCAATTCCAAAATACAATACGAAAATCTTTTCCCCAAGGAATCCTCATCCTTCGTTTATAACTTCTCATTATCCCTTTCCCTCCTTATAGATTTTCTCTTGAAATTATTAATAAAATATTAATAAATATTATTTTTAGGAGAGAATAACCCCTTCCACATCCTTCTCGAATTTTCTCTAAAAAATAATTAAGAAATTCAATTTTAGGAGAGAATAATTCTCTATGACACTTCAACTCCCTCCATTTTCTATTTCGGACCTAGTGGGGAGTTACCATGAGATTCCTCACTCCTCGGAATGTGCACCATCCCCAAATTCGACCTCCTTGGCTAATTCCTCCTCATTTGGTGGGAGTTACACTTGTCCGTGGGATTGTCACCCACCTTGTGATTCTCATACTCCTCGTAATTATCACCTACCTTAGGATTATCAACCACAAACGCACCCCCTTGGATATTTTGTCTTCTTTTGGAGTGAGTGACATGTCATCCTGGGCCCAGCTTTTCTCTAATGCACCCTCGACCATAACTGATTTTGACCAATGCCACTTTATTCATGAATTTTTGGCCATTATATATTATAATTTTGTAACCCAACATCACCCCTTTTGAATTTCTCATGGGCTTAGAAAAGTGACTCTAGGCCATTGAGTTCCCTAGTCTAATTATTTTTTGCTCGAACCTAGGGGAACTAGGATGGGGACATTACATAATCTAAATTCATTTGTGGTCTAGCTTGAGGAGCATACTTTGACTTAAATAAAAACCTTGTCTTTAAATGAAAATTTAGTGAGAGGATAAGGTATTTGTGCATTCTACTGATGTGGAGCCCTTGAGGCATAAACTCATCCTATTCAATGTTGGAAAAAACAACAATTTCATTGTGATGTTTAACTTAAAAATATTGATCCTTGATGACATGATTCATTTATTATGTGTATGTAATGTTGATAGAGAATGGTAGGTTGAGTGTTTTCTATATGCAAATCCACCACTAAAGAGTATGCATTGGTCATGCCCCTACTATTAGCCATACAATGCTTGGAACCTTAAAGTTTGGTTACCCTCACATTGCATGAAACTAAATGGCATGGAAGCTTATCTCCTAAGAGAGTAACATACAAAGTATGGAGGCAAGAAGGAGTTTGTCCCATAATTTAATGACACGATTTCAACATATGTGGCACAAATACATACTCTAAAATGTGATTGAATTTTTTTGGTCTCAGATTGCATAATGGATGCTTAGGTTGAGAAATGGCAAGGTGAATGACCTATTATAAATACCCTATCCTCCAACAAGAAAGGTATGAGCATAAAAGTCCATTTAAGGTTCAACCAAAGGTTTCCAAATAGTATACACATGGAAGAATGGGGACATTTGTCAAAGATCTAAGTTGTCAAAGTTTATTAATATGACAATCTAAGATAAAGTTATGGTAAATAAATTTGTATCCATCAAAAGGAATTGTTAAATTTCCATTCTTTCCAGTAGACATAAGGCTCTAATCAAGGCACCTTGTCCTAATTTTGCGAATCAATCTACCTCTAATAGTATTTATGGCTTAAAAAAACACTAAAAGCTAAGAATCTTACTAACTTCTAACAATAACTTTTCCTTTATGTAATAGAGTGAGAGAATACCATAAAGAATGATAATTAAAGGATATACTAGATTTAAGAGCTTGGCCTTCCAATCTACCAACATGGGGTTTAATTACCTCTTAATCCTTCCAAATACTTAGAGCAACAAAAGTTCATTTCACCTTCAAATAGATTAGATTGACAATAATAGTTCAGAAGTTGAGATTTGTGCGAATATTTCTTGCCTAAGGGAGTTCTTCCCAATAATGCTATCAAATAATCCTCCAATCGCTAATAAGCACTATTAAATGGGTCCTAACATAGGGACTAGTACAAAGGGTGGATTCTAAGAATTTTATACATTTCGAAGATTTGGTAAGTAGAGACATCAACTTCATCAAAAAAATTTCAATCTTCCAATTCCACGAGTGAATAACCATATCCTAAAATTCAATAAGTAACTCTAGAGTAAAAGGGGCAATCATGAAACTTAAACAACTGGACAAGGTGTCTTTGGGACCATCCCTTATTAATAAATCGAGAAGGAAGGTTTTAAAGGATTTGTATGTAACATTGAGTTTTATAACATTGAATTATGGATCCCAATACATCCCACTCCTCGCCAATCAATAAAATACCAAACAAAAAGCACTCCCTCCATTCCACGTTTGAAAGCATATTGTAGTTAGAGGAAAGGAGAACCAGGGTACTCCTTCACGGAGAGCCAAAGCAACAATGACTCCTGATTTGATAGTTGGGTTGTTCATGAAATGAAAGAGCGCTAAAATAGATGTCCACATAACCCTTTTCTATATCACCATAATTATAAGTTCACCTGAGATGCTCTTATGATTTTAGCACATAAAAGTTTCCTAAGGCAGCTATGCAAGAAAATAATAATCGGGGAGAATTATTCTCAATGTTGATCCAACTAATGATTATTGAAGGGATCTCCCAAGGAAAAATTTACCTCATTGTGTGGGCCTCAACCCATTAACAACTTGAGTTATGATTATGTAAATGTGGATTCTTTGGTTTTGTTTTTCCACAATGCAAGACTTTATTAGGTTCTATGGTTATGTGTCAACTAACTATTTCAAAGTATTATGGTTTTTCTCTAACTCCAACTGACATTTTTTTAATTCATATGATCTTGGATAGTCATAGTAGTTATTGAGAACTCTCTATGAGATCAACAATATACAATTGATGATTGATAATTATGTTCAGTATCTCAATTTAAATTTTTGTTAAATTGGTGCAATGTTGATATAATATTCTACTTATCTTAGTTTGAATTGTTAAGAATATTCTCAATCAAGTAAAAGAATAAATAAATACCAATATTTGTTAAAAAATAAGAATACAATGTTATAAATACTATAATTCAAATTATTTTGTATGTGTGACTTCTATAAAATAGTTCCACTTTGATCATATTTTATAAATGGCAAAAAAAAGTAAAACATGATTTTCTAAATAAAATAGTTCCACTTTGAATTTTCCTTTTTTTTAATTAATACTTCCATTTTTTTGTGTTTTACCTCCTTTTGAGTTTTAATCCAATTATATGTGCTTTCCCTCATTGTGTTTTGAATGTTGCAATTTCTGAATATTGACTGGACCCTTGATGCTCATGGGTGAACAAATGGCCTATCTCTGATCTACCATCGATCGACTTGAGGCAGAGTGAATGGATAAATCTATGGATGCATCCCACAATGTTCTTCATGGGCGTCCATGATCTCATTTTTGAAGAATGGAATGGTGTGGATTTGTAACTCAACCCAAGGCCCAAAACTCTGCATTGGGAGTACCCGATCTCAGCACAAGGGTGGGAACAAGTGTGAGGAAAGGATATATTCAGCGTGGTTCTGATGGCAGTCTGTTATGATGCTCTATTTACCTTATAATGCAGTGGAAACTCAAGTGTGGAGGTTCCTTATAATGCACCACTAAAAAGAGGGTGTTACCATCTTAAGCAACCAATACTCATTTCCTGTGTGAAGGACGCACTCTAAGTGACTGTTGGCAAGTTTGTGCAAGAGGGACTGAACCCAAAATCCATACAAATACTCTACTTGTTTCATATGGCCAAGAGATTTCCCATTTCATGGTCTCTTACTGATTAAAGTAGATGGAGTTAACCCAACATAAGACAAAGAACAAGAGGGGTGCACTATGCTACTCCATTGCTCAACTCGTGGACTCTAGAGATAGGCTCTTATTGCTGCAAGTAAAGATTGATCAATAGAAGGAAGCTTCAGTGTAGGAAGGGTTCACCATTGGGAGTAAATCAACCAACATACAATCTTCATATCAATTGATAAACATCTACGAGTAGTGGATCATATCAAGTTTACAAACTATTGCATATATACTATCAAATCCCCAGGTCTACAAAATAATCAAGTTCAGATTTGTCTTTATTGTATTAACTATCAGTCAATAGCAATTGTGACCAGACTTGTGTTTATTAATTAAAATGAAAATTTTAGTCTTGTTTGTGCATGGTTTAAATGTGTATTGAGTGCTGCAAATGAAGCTATCCAACGTGTTTTTCTAAAGTGCTCAGCCAGTTAATCCAACAAGGGTGTTACATAGTTCATATTTAAGTAATCTTAGCACCTACACTAGTCTACCACAGTGTTCAAACAATGTTGGTGAATTATCCAAACCAAAAATATTTGCACCAGCAATTAGTAATCATCTTCAAGTGCGGAGTATTTATTCTGTAGAATGGTTAATTTGATAATATGCCCATAATTAGTCTTTCATTGTCAATTGTGTTATCAAGAAATTTAGTTTTTTCATTGTCCATTTCTTTGGAATTTATGGGAAAAAGGTATTCAGAAAACATGTGACTCTGTTCATATTTTGTGACATATTAATCCCTTGGTCGAACAATTGTTTTAGCTTTGCATTTCCATATTAACTAGATACCACATGAAGTTATAGCAACAGGCCTTTTGGATTACACAGGGTAAATAAAATCAATATATTTATGAGCTCTATCTAGACCCAATTCCAACCGATTATAAGTGGTTCATGTACAGTTTTCTCTCTTTTGGCATGAAGTGAAGTGATGAAAACATGGTTCCACGTACAAGACAACGTATTTCTACCCTGACTTGAATCTATCCACTATGGAATCTTCCCATGCTCTGGTACTAACATCATTGGTGGTTTTGGTATCATGCCTTTTGAGTAGTCTTTGTCTTGTGGTTCCTATCTATGTGATGTTGCAAGCAATATCACTACAGTGGCATATCCCTATGTAGGGATTTTGTTCTATGTTAATACTCTTCTCTCATTAATTGGATTATGTCCTTGAATAAGATAGCATTCACTGCATCCTTTCTCTTAGTGGCGTTCAGTGCTTCAAGCTAATATACTTAACTTTAGTGCTTCTTCAATGCTACCTACATCTCTATTTTCTCAGCTGCCTATATTTTTTGGTAGTTTTCCTTTGTATGTTGTTCTATTGTTGTGCCACCTCTTCATAGTTCATTGATCTGGTTCATGGTTGACTCTTCTAGGAGCATAACCTTTGCAACCCATGGTCACAACACTTAGCAATTTCTTCTGGTAGGTCTAAACATTATTTAGTTCCTTTCTCTTTGGGGGTGGCTCATTGCATTATTTTTGCTTACAGCCTTGGACTTCATTTCCTCATCAAACAATCAACTTCACACTTTGTATCTATATACATGATCAAATCCACTGAGTTAAAACTTGTGTGTGACCTCATAGGGTCAATTTATCAGTGGTCGACTGTTTGGTGATGATTTTTTAATGGTTCCACTGTGCTAGCTAGAAGTTCCTATCTATGGTGAAAACCTTGGACCCTTTCTCTTCGAGTTGTTGCTTTGAAAATGGGATGATGGTAATCTATCTACATGTAATCATGAATTTGGAGTTTCTAAAGGAAATAAAGTTGGGGTTTGGCCATGTTGTATGGGATTAAAATTTTAATGTTGTTTTTGGCCCTTTGATCATCTATTGTTCAACTCAGAAATGGAATTCAAACAACAATGTGAAATACATTGCCACAACAAGTTCATCATTGTAAACAATGATATGGAAATGTGATTTAGGAAGTGGTAATGACAAAAGTGCATAGAGAATGCACTAGCACTCAAATGTTGCCTAGACATTTAATACATAGTAGCATACCAAAAAAACAATTTCTGATGTTTAAAAATATATTAACTAGTTTTAAAACATTTTTAAACAATAAAAATAAGAATCGCAAGTATGGACTGGATTAGCACCAAAGCAATTTTTCCAAGTCACAAATGAGTCAAACTAAAGTTGACCAAGTTTGAGTCAATTTGATTAACTGTAAAACCCCCCAAACCTTACTACAAATCTCATAAATGTGCCTTTCTTTATATGTTTGTACTTTGTACTTGTTGAGTTTTTATTGAATTTTTTATGAGCCAAGTCAAAGTTTGAACTCCTCTGCCTCCGCAAGTTTCTCACCAACCTAAGTTTGATAACATTGTTTTTAAGTTCGATACCTTAAGAATGTCCTTCCCTTGATTCTTTTTTGGTCTCTATGTAACTGTTCCCATTGAGAGGAACTTGTAGCTAGCATAGGTGCTAGAATATTTTAATCTATTTGGTTGTCAAAAAACGTGTTTATTTTATTCTAGCTATTTAAAGGTTGCCATTGACCAGTAAAGTGTCTTATGAGACAAGTAAATTAGGGTTGTTAATATTTTTGTGTTTCTTTTTGTTTATTTTCTCAAAATATTAAGACCACATAATCACCATGGAAAGACTTTCTCCGGCTGGTTAGAGAATTTATGGGCCTTTTTTAATGATCAAAAGCAAGTGTCTTCCATGGAGTTGTAAATTAGTCCCGTAACATTATGAACAAAGTGAAAAAAACAGTTAGTTATGGGATTGGGTAGTGTGCTCATAAGCATGTGGATAATTCAAATGTAGAGTTTTATGTCTTCTGACATGCAAATGTTCCTGTGTGTTTTTTTCTGGATATACATCAGCATAGAAGGATATTTAATTGCTTCCTTTCAGTGGGGTTCTTAAACCCGGATACGAAAAATTGCAAGAAAGAAATGGCCATTGTCCATATGTAATTGAACAATGGAAGGAATACATAGAAAGACGTGATTAATAAAAGAGCATATGATCATCAAATGCACTGGTGAATACAATACTAGATTAATATCATGAGTATCACTCGTGAGTATCACTCGTGTTGACCTTCTGCTTGACATTTTGTTGTAATTTTACACTCCTGTAGAAATTACACATTGATCTTGAAAATATGTGTTGCTAGTTGTATTGAGGACAGTAATTATTTGAGGTGATCCTATCAAAACTTATCATCAAAACATGTTTGAGCCTTGAGGAAATCCTGCCAAAAAAAACTTTTCATCAATAATAGTTTGAACTTTGAGGTAATCCATTTAAAAAATCAACGAAAACATTTGTGTACATTCAACCAAGTTGAAGTGGCAACGTGTGGACAATAGCCTTCTTCAAAACTCAAGTACCATGTTGGCTTCTTAGAAAATTTATGATATTGAAGAATAAATTTGTGTACAATCACCCAAGTTTAAGTGGCTGAAGTGGCAGTGTGTGGACATAGTAAGCTTCAAAACTCAAGCACCATCTTGGCCTATTGGAGAAGTTGTTAATATTGTTATTCAAACACTATGGAGAAGTTTATATATGTTTCTTGCAACTTACAAGCACATACCTGGATAATTTATGGTGTTGTTGCGAATGATTGTTAGAGATATCAACACATAAATCAATGCTCAATCCAGATGTTCGGTTGGGTCCTCATCCACATGTAATTATGAGGTGAAATGAATTAGTTATCCTCACAAATTGAATGTGAGAAAAATAAACCCCAAGCATCTTGAACAATGTTATCATAACTAAAAGAAGAAGCAGCCAAGGGTCAGACTAGGACTTAACCATAACCAAAACCAACCAGAAAATTGGGTTGAAGAACCACTAAAAACTGACCGGAAGAGGGGAAATCTAGATTGGAAATTGCCCATCCTGTCCAAACTAGATGGTTTTGTAACCAAGCACCAGTTCAGGGCTTAACCACCCAACTAGTCCATTTCAAAAACTGGTTCATACCTGCAGCGGGTAAAACTGGCCCAGACCAACCAGTTCCGATAATACTAGTTAAGAAATATATGTCATGGAAAATGTGTCATATATAGCATCATGAGAAGAGGAGTCACATGTCTGTGGTTATCACCGTAATAACAAGGTTGTACATGTAACACATGTGAGAAGGCAAGTTCCATGAGAAACTATGCCTATTATGAACTACAGTGGAGTAGATATAGATATGTGAGCACATTAAGAGTCAAGATTGAGAGTGTAAGGGTTTCCAAATTATGGTGGTACCTGCTTAATCTAATACAATTGTTACTCTCCAGTCTCTTTTTGTGTTCGTGTTTGATTACTTTACTTATCACACACTTAATCCACGCGTACACTTGTCTATTGCCTCTTCTCAAAATCATATGAATACATACATAGGTTTTTCATATCTTATAAGGTGATTTTTTTCCATGTCCTTTATTTTTGTTTGTATATCTGTTTTGTCTCAGACGAATTTTTTTCTGTGTTGAATTGACTCACACCAGGATTCATTTTGATAGGGTGAATGAGATAGTTTTATTTGGATTGTCTCCTTTATGCATAAGACTTAGATAGGCACTCAAATCTATGAGTTTCAAGATTTGTAGTGCAAATCAAAGGCAATTATGTTCCGAAGGTAGTTGTTTGTGGTGATAGGGACTATATATCCATAGTTTTTGTTATCATATCCATGGGTGTTTTTCAGATCAAGAGGAACAATGCTATTTGGGAAGCACTTCAAATTGTGAGAGCACCCATACAACATTGAGATATGCCAGGGCAAAGAGGACAACTCCATCTTATCTCTTCGATGGTATGTAGGAATATTAATGGGTTGCTACTCTGAGTTTTCATTTGTACAATATTGTTTGGATCCTGCCTTTCATAGATACTTTGGACTCTTAGATTCATGGGCTTATGAGTACATAGTTATGTGTGTACAGAGCCACAAATATCTGTAACATATTTTTTTGTGAGGAGGGTTGTGTTCTTAGCCATTGTTTGCAGGCTCACCCTCAGTTGTCCACATTTGTACAATCACAAAGTTGCCATTGTTGCATGGAAGGCACAATTTCCAGTTTGAGTCACAATAACATCAGCAATCCAGGACAACATGTTTCCTTTCAGCAACTACCCACATGATCCCATCTTCTAGAAAACCTTTCTGGGGTGTTGACCAATGGGCCTTCCACCTTTCCCTTTATTATGATACAACTTACTTCAGTATCTGATTCCCTATATAATTATGTTGCGTCTCATCCCAACCAAGTCTTAATGTAGATCACATACACATGGATTAGGACATTTACATTGATATAATACATCCTATCACTTCAGTTGCAGATGCAGATATCCTTGGGGGAATCTATAGCTGAAGTAGTAGTACTCGTAGAAGCACAAGCTTTTAGGATTTAGGGTGATAGAATCTAGGTTTTAGGTTTAATATTTTTTTTCCAAATTTCTTTTATCCTCAAATTGTTAACTGCGGCCTTTAGGGTGCTAAAATGCAATTAATGGTATTAATATTCCATAATAGATTATGATTTTATTTATTAATGTTACACTATATAGAACAATGTCTGATATATTAAAAATTAATCCTAATACTAAAATCATGATAAAATGGAATTAGTAGTATAAGCATTATACTGCATCAAGTTTTAACATATCTCTGACATTCTAAAATTGTTGTACAAATTAATTCCCATATCTACATGATCTGTATATTGTATAACTTAAACAATAAATAGTCTTAAATGGTTCTCACGTCACTATTGATTCTCAAGATCATCTGTATTGTATCTGTATCTTCACTAGTGAGTAGCCTAGATTGAATACTCATTCTTTAGAACGCTGATTAGGTGTTGTTCATGGGGCCCATAACTGCCTCTCATCCATGACGCAGATTTCCTTTGATTACTAAATTGTTGTCTTGAGAAGGATGATCTCATGTAGACGAGATTCTATCCTTGCTGATAATGATAGTTTCCATGCTATATAATAGGTCCACATTTATTTGTTGCATTGAGAAAACTAATATTGAACATCATCAGAAATTAAGTCCCTTTATATGCCCAAAATTGTTGCCCTTAGTTGGTAGAATATTCCCAAAGTTGGAAACATAATAGAACTACCTTGTTAGAACTGAATTTACAGTGGTTTCACTGTTGCTTTATGACTGAGGCTACTCCAAGGAATCTCCATAACTGCCCAGGACTGTCTAGACAATGCCCAGACTCAGAATGTAAGCTTTTCTTGATGTCACAAATATCTGAGAATGCCTCCTTTATGCCCAGGTTCAATCCATAATTCAAAGTCATGCCCATTTATATCTTTTAAGAGACTAAGAAATGCCCAGAATTGTCCTCAGAACTACCTAGATGCTGCTATTATGGTAATAAGGTCTGGAATGTTAATTATTACTGACCTTTGGTGAAATAAGGCCTGTTGTTCTTTCCCAAATCTGAGGTATTAAGGTGTCTTACTGCTTCTTGGATCCTAATATATGATTCTTTGTAGAAAGTATATGATGGTTGGAAATTACTAGCACATATCTCTTGGAATAATCTTTGTAGATGGACATTTTTGCTCCAATAAGAGGATGTTAGGGTTGAGGTGAAACCCCCCCTTCGTCTGTAGGATATTTGTTGCTGTAATGTCTTAGTTAGGGCCATTCACTCTACTTTGAGGGCTTCCCTAGCTAGGATTTGAAGGTTAAGTATGGCACATTTAAGACCCTCTTGATATTTGGGTGAAATCACACTTGAAGGATGATTTCATTAATGGTTTCATATGTGACTGTTCTTTATTCATTCATGGTTGCATATAATTCTTGGGTTATTTTGTACTTGTTGTGAATCTTGTGATGAGCATCTTTGGAAGAGACCTCCTAAAATTTTCTTCTTATTGAGTTAGATCCACGTGGTTGCTAGAACATGCTTATAACAGTCTAGGTAGGCCTTCTTTTATACATTTTTGAACCTCCTTGATTGTTGATCTCAAGTCTGGGACCAATTGGATAGGCACAGGTTTGGGAAATCCACCATCCCTAAATTTAGGAATATCATAAACATCCTTTTTTAGGGGTTCTCCTCTTGTGTTGGATGAGAGCCGACCTAAAGTAAGAGGAAGAGTTGTTGTGGTGACAGTAGACAACCCTCTTAAGTGCCCCTAGGGTTGCACTTTGTTCAGGGATTTTAATATCTTTGAGTGCAGGTCTGGATGGTAAAAGGAGCCTTAATACCCCACATTGTTTTCCCATCACTGTCTTGAATCTGGATTGACTTGCATGTCCTGAGAAAACAAAGAAGCATAACCCAATTTTACAGTTTAGGTTCCATCCAAAGGGTTTTTAGACCAGACTAGCTTGTCCCTACCTAGCCTCAGTTTAGTAGTGCTTAGTGCCAATTCCTTGGTATACACCTTCCATTCTTCTGCCAAATATTCTCTAATACCAAGTTCTTCAGGCATCCTTAAATCCTCCCTGCATACATGTCTCTAAATAGTAGTTGCACATTCATTTAGCAAACATAGGTTTAGGTCACGCATATGATCCTTTAGGGCCTTAGACAACTTGAAAATACCTATGCAACATAGCCAATGTTCAACCCCAAGTCTAAGATGAGCCATCTACCACATGCTATGCCAACCAAGACCCAATGAAAGGGAAAGAAAGAACTAGTGTCTTCCAAGAATTTGAGGAATTTTTATAAGTTTTCTGCTGACTTCTTATCCAATCCTCCACTGGCAGTGGCTCCATATATTTATGTCTCAACACTCTATGCCAAAGTCCATTTCTAGTACATATTCTCCATAGTATTTTGGCTACAAGTTCTTGTTGAAATATTTTGGTATTTTTGGGCCCACGGCCCCCAAAAGATTGGGGTTTTGAAATGTGCTCCATGTTTACCAATGGGGGAGCATTATAGATAAGATAAGATAATTTTATTAATGTCCAGCAAATGACCACAAAGGTAGGTCAATGTGATTAAAAGATACTGCCGGTGTGAATAGAATATGGGAGTGTGAAGGCATCTCCAGAGGAATTTAAAATAAGGTTTTCAAATCTTCTTTTGAATGCCAATGGAAATATAAGTAAGAGAGTGCCAGAAAACTGGTGTAGCCTCTAAAACATCTTTTACTAAAGTCACTCTAGACCATGTAAGGATAGCTGGCTATTACTCCACGAGTTCACACAACAAGCCCGTTCTCTATATTTGTGTACAGCCAAAGCTAATCATGGAAACCGTAACCATTTGGATTCAAGGAGAATCCCATGTACTTGATTCCTTGGTTGACATCTACCTCTGAGAAAGGAAGAATCCCCTTTATAATTGTTTTTTGAGGCCTTAAGATACCATTGAAAGAGAAGGGGGATTTCAAGGTATTTACTTCCATTCCAATTGCATGCATGTACAAATCCAAAATTTCTCTATATCTTAACGTGTCTCTACAAGACCCATTCCAAACAAAAGAACATCGTCACAAAGGTTGTGCAAGGAAGCATTTACTATCATTTTGTATACCTTTAATCTTCCATTTCCTATCATTTTGTTACTGCTATTTGTTGGAGGAAAGGGATCCATTCTCAGTAGTTCTTCCACTCGTTGCATACATGCTGCTACATTATTTTTATGAACTAAGTTTTGGTTTCCCAAGGAGCTATTCTGCTACCATCATTTCCAGAAGTCATGGGTACCATCCTCTTAGTGGCTTGACTGTCATATTGTGTTATTGTATTGTGGTGAATTCTTTTTCATTGTTGTGTGGGAATGTTGGGTATTGAGACTGTGCATTGAGAAGATATATTTCCCACATGGACCAAGAAGGAGTTCTTCACTACATAACTCATCCATCTATGTGACCAACACAATCATCTTTTACCTCTATTCTCAGCTCATTAAATAAGTCTGCTATGCTACAAGAAATGACTAGGTTTGAGATTCAATAGAAGTCTGAATATATTCTCATTACTCTTGATAAAATTCATTGTATTCTCACTTTATAATGGTGGCATTTTGGTAATGAATCCTCGCTAAAGAGTTGTTTACTACTGTTGTTATTTACGTGAATGTTTAAGATCTGTTTGTATAATTTTATGTGCACAACTCCATAATGAGAATATGAAATATCAAACCCACTAGTGAGCAACAAAGTATTTGACCAAATTTTTAAACCATTCCACTCATACAGTAAATCCAATACTTAGTCTTTGATAAGAAGGACACTTCCAGCAGTCTAAAATTAGTATTAAAGGAGTGTTCTATGAGAGTACAAGACCTAGGAAAAACACTAAGGACTGCCAATTAACCAATATAACATTGTACAAGGAGTGCTCTAATTCATTTAACTTTGATTTTCTTATGTGGATGATATAGTGGCGTTTGGAGGCCTCTCTTTGTGGAGCATTCTTGTTCACATTGTATTTTTTATGCTCATGTATGTTTTATAGTGCATACTCCTTAGAGTGCTCTGCTACTTGCATGATTGATGACATATGGAACTAGTGTTTCTGTATAATGACATGGATGTATTATGATGCTTTTCATGGAAGTAACCCCCCACCCCCACAATTCTACCATGTGTATTATAGTATGACTCACATTTGAGGTGAAGTTTCCAAACTTATAAGGTGTCCACATGGTGATTAAATGTAACCTTCTCTGAGAAATTTGGAGGGAAGAAGAATGAAATAATTCCTTAAATGTTTGTTGTGTCTTTGTTGTATAAAAAATCTGAAATTATGGTCACTATTTGGTTATTATACAACCATACTAGGCTATTGCCATTGCATTTTGACGGAAAAAAATAAAATAGTGATGGAGGCATTTATGGGTCAACCTAAGAAGCTGTCATACTTAGAAAAATTTAAATGGATTTTGGAATGAAATAATTTCTCGTGTAGCAAGGAATTTAAACAATAAATGACAAGAAGAGTGAATGCTCAACCTCATAACAATAATAGAATTTGGATGTTATGATTCAAACAAAAAACCAAAAGGAAAGAAATCAGAGTCCTGTAGCATCATGACAGAAGGCTCAGGGTGCACAATTAGTTGCTCC
Source organism: Larix kaempferi (assembly GCA_027924585.1). Lineage (NCBI taxonomy): Eukaryota > Viridiplantae > Streptophyta > Pinopsida > Pinales > Pinaceae > Larix > Larix kaempferi. Next base: position 5,562,609 of record BSBM01001312.1, on the reverse strand, counting down.
AACATTTTTTTTGGAAAGCCTCTTAACATATTTATAACAGTGTAATCACTTAAAACAGTAAGGAAGGTGTATTTCCAGACCTAGGAAGGTGATTTTTTCTACAATTTTGTGGGGTTTTTTTCCTAAAACGCCGAGTCCATCAATGCAAATTCTTAGGGTTACTGTGCAACAAGTATTTTCCATAGTCATTGTAGCAAAAAATATGGACACTTCACATACAAATATCTCTTATGTGTGTTCTTTTCCAACCCCCCCTAAAAGTCAAATTTGTTGTAGTGTACATAATGCAGAAGCACAACTTTACCAAGTTGTAAGTAGACTCATGAATTAGCTATTTTTTCTTTATTTTATGAACTTGAAAAGATATAACTTATCATATAAATAATTAAAATAATGTCCTTTCTATTCTTTTTTCCATATAAATAGTTTGTTCTTACATATTGAGAGTAAAATTGATAATTCTCATCAGAAGCAAAATTCATATTTTTCATGTTGTGTTCAATGAAATTTGTTATCCTTTGTGTTAATAATTTTGTTTGTTTAAAGTATGATAATTATCTCTAATACTTGTCTTTCCATCATAGGATTCTAAGGGTGAATCTAACTTTAGCAAAATGCAATTAATGCGCTTTTTACTTATATAGTTGTTACTTGAGATTCCCCTTAGGCATGGGGAAATTTGTGAAACAATTGTTGAACTTATGATAGGATGCAATAAGGCCTTTGGGAATGTTATTGATCTTGTTGCAAGCAATGATGATGATGAGAGTGAAGTGTGTGCATTAATGGATGTACTAGTAGAAGCATTGCTTTCTTTTTTACCTCACTCCCCAGCACCTATACATGCAGCCATTGATCAGGTAGCTAACATAATGAATGTTCAGTATGGAATTGGAACTTCTAATTTGTCTTATTTTTTAGGTTATTTTGATGAGATGAATTTTTATTCTTTGTTTTAATGTAGGTTTTAGATGTTTTTGTGACAGTAAAACAAATCTAGGACTAATGAATATGTTGTGAATTGTAAACAAGGATCTGAAACCATCTTGACACAAACCTGCAATTATTGAGGATAGTGACAAGGAATACCCTACAGACATGGTTATAAATAGTTCATTACATGCATAATATTTTTCTTTTATATCCCAAGTCTCAATAGTTCATGGGCTTGCAATGGGAGGAGGTGCAAGTCTTGATGTTCCAACAAATATGTGACCATGACTATCTTATCACCAAACCATTCCAGGTTCAGCTAGTTGAAGTAGAAGTTCCTCTTCCAAAGAGCAACAATTCCAATGTCTGTAGAAGACTTCTAGAATCTAAGAGTATTTACTACTGTCATGTCATCATTTGCAAGGGAATATAGGAATGAAGGCCAAGAGCTATTACCCAACTCCCTCTCTTCCTTAGTGACGCCATGGCTAGGATTTCCCTCGTACTAGAGGTGGCAAACGGAGTAGAGATCAATACTCTTTGGTTGCTAACAAAGAAACTAATCCTCCTAGGCTAACCAGACCTACCCTTGTTGTCTAATTTGGATTTTTCTAAATCGCATAAGAGATTTGGGGCTCCACAACCATTACAGATATGATCTAAATGTATTTATTTAATATACGTCCATTTCCTTGTTGTCTTCCTTGCATACACAAAAATTATTAATACTTTCCCATAGTATAACTTTGAAATTTTGCAGCCTCGGCCTGGACTTTCACCACAGTCAAGGCAGAAATCTATGCCACTGGCAAGCCAACATATTCACCTAGAATTGTTTTCCAATAGGAAAGGTACACTGCAGAAAATCATGGGTGTGTCTCCATCAGTTCAACCACAACTTGCATAGTATACTCCACAAGTTCATCAGTTTCCTCTTCTTGAAGGGAAACAACCACAAAATCCTTCTTCACAAGTGATTTATGTGCCCTTACCTCAGCAACCTCCACTAGCTTCTTTATCAAAAGTGTTTTTTACACCTTATCCTTAGCAGCCTCTATCAGCACCTTCATCATAGTTTCCTTCTGCATCTTATTCTTAGTAGCCTCAACCACCACCTTCATCACATGTGCTTTATTTAACATATTCTTAATAGCCAAGACCTGTGATTAATGAGAATCTACCTTCCCAAACTGTCAATGTGCCTACTATTGCTGGTGTATGGGGTTTGAGAATGCCTCCATTGTCATCCTTTATGGTACAATTTATCTTTACTTTATGCAAACCAAAGTAGTTATTATGGGGTGAGTTCTCTTTGTTTTTTGTTGCAGCATGGTAGCTTTTAGAACTTATATTACATTCTTGAATAACTAGGAATTCCCCAATTCTAAAAGGGTTCTAGATCAATGGAAGTGCACCTGCATTACAAGTAGGAGGTTGGTGGTTCGATTCCTCCATGCGCTATTGATATTGCAATATTGGTATTTTTAATAAAATATATTTTATTATGATTGATTATGGCTATAGAGGGGGTTTCAAACTATCTTTTTATGTTTCTATGAGGGGGGTTCTAAACCGCCTTCATATGTCACTACAAGGGGGGTTCTAATCCACCTTCATATGTCACTTTGAAATTGCCCTTGTATGTTACAACTGGGGTGTTTTAGAACCACCCTTGTAGGTACCTACGAAGTGGATTTGTAACTGCCCCCAAAGGTTTGTAAAAATTAATTTTAGGGGGGGTTTTGAACCGGCCCCATAGGTTTGTAATAAGTACTTTTAGGGGGGTTTTGGAACCTCCCCCATAGGTTCCTACGAGGGGGGTTTACAAATTCCCCTATAGGCCTCTACAAGGAGGGTTTCAAACTGCTTCTATAGGCCTCTACGAGGGGGGTTCAAAGCCTCCCCTATAAGCCTCTATGAGAGGGGTTCTAAACTACCCCTATAGGCCTCTACAAGGGGTTTCCAAATCGCCCCTATAGGACTATACAAGGGGGGTTCCCAAGCGCCCCTCTAGGCCTCTACGAGGGGGATTTGAAACTGTCCCTATAGTCCTCTACGAGGGGGGTTCCAAACCACCCCTCTAGGTTTGTATGAGGGGGATTATGAGGGGGGTTCACAACTTCCCTCATAGGTCTCTATGAAGGGGGTTCAAACCCCCCCCCACGGGTCTCTATGAAGGGGTCTATGAGGGTGGTTTAAAACCGCCCCCATAGACCTCTACGAGGGGGGGTCAAAAACCGGCCCCAAAAGTCACTTTTGGGGGTGGTTCCAATCCCGTCAAAAACCACCGTTAAAGGGAAAAACTTTTAACATGAGTGCCTTTAGGGACGGTTTTTCCAAAACCGCCCCTAAAGCGAAACCTCCCCCCCCATAGGTCACTTTTGGGAGCGGAAGACAACCCCCCTAAAGGCCAAAAATGTAGTAGTGACTTGGTGGAGGAAGAAAAACCATATTCACTAGGTTAAGCATTACCATTGATTCATAATAATATTTTCCATAGTTGTTTTCCCTTAACTGATCCTATGGTGTCCATAGTCGTACGGTCAAATATGTAACCCATTTAGGAAAAAATATCAGGGCAGTTGTGGGGACATTGGAAAAACAGTATGTTGAAGTTTTTCCTACACTTAAAGACAATATTATATCAAATAAATTTGGACTACAATTAGGATTCTTCATGAACACTATTAAGAGGATACTTGATGTACTATGCCCTAAATTTGAGGTGTATTTGAATTCATGGGTTTCATGCATGATGAAAGGTGCATGTGGAAATCTAATATTTGGTGAGTGTATGGGTGAGATCATTGTTTTTTTTAGGGATAAGTTCAAGAATACCATGCAATCCATTATTGAGAAACTTGTTGATAATACTTGAGTGCAATGGGAAACGAAAAGAAAAAAACTTATTCAAGATACAAAGGAAGCATGTGGAGAGTTTGAGATATGATAAAGAATGCAACCATTGAATACACAACTCATTGATACAATTTGTCATATGCATGTTGTTTTTAGTAGCCATGTTTTTGTGGTTGTTTTTTGTGGATATTGGGATCAATTGGGATAAGGTGTCCTTGATTTCTTGGAAAACTGAAAATAAAATAGATCCTAGTACAAGGTTTCTCGTATCATTGTAGGAATTCTACATTAAAATTTTGCATCTCAGATGCAAAGACTACATGTTCATGCTCTCCAATAAAAATACCTTGATCCACCATGCTCTATTCTATAGGTGCGTTCTATGCTTGGTAAAGATGATCCAAATGACACATTTTTCTCAAACTATTACTACTACTAGAAAATGTATAAAATTGAGGCCATAAATTACTAGATTGATCATGTAAAAGATCATTTAATATCCACTTCTTCTTCTATGTAGTTTTGAAATAACATAAAGGACCCTAACCACCATTTAACCTAGAATTTCTCATTTGATGGATTTTGGGATGCATGTGGTATACTCTGTGAGGGGAAGTGAGTTCCATTGCCATGAACTAGAGGCATTTATTTTGTCAAATTCATCGAGGAATTATATCTAACCTAATTCATTGAGATCTATTTCCTTTGTGGATGTCAAGGTCACTGTTACTTTCACCTGTTCTTGGATGCAATAGTTAACTCAGTTGGCCACGTTAGCACAACAAATTTCCTTCGAGGGGGTTTTGATCCAGGATTTAAGCACTGAAATTGCTTTGATTTAACCAATGTAATGTCACAAGCCAATTGACTATGCTAACCCAAGATAATATATCATCAATTAATGTAACTTACGGGAGCTTGAATCTTAACAAGGGCCTTGCATGACCCAATGGTAGGATCTTTGAAGAATATTTTGCTATTCGTATAAAAAAAACACTACAACAAAGAAAAAAAGGGCGGAGACCTCTACCTCAAAAATTATCTAATCCACATAACTCTTCAGTTTGCTAACCCTGAGGGACTCTGTGAAGAACTAGAATTGCTCCTGTAGTGTCCCATCCAAAGATAGGCTAGAATACCAACTCCAACTTCGAAAGTGATTGGGATTTTAACTTGCAATTTTTAAACAATTTGTTTATGGTGAGCAGGGTGTAAGTGAGGAGTATTGGTTTCACTGATCAAGGATGGAAGGGATGAATTTTGGTTCTGGAATTGATATGGGAAATGTGCAGCAGCAATATAATTCAGGGACAAACACTGAGTCCTACGCACAAGATACTGGAGCCTTTCACTTTTCAACAACAGACAAGTCGGCTCCCTACTTCGAGCCTTCCTGGGCTTCCACCATATGCATACTAGACTGGGAGTTTATTCTGGATGGAAGTAAGGTTTATATCAGTCATTATACTCAGTAAAACATATTGGTGCAGTTTTCATATGTGTTTGGGAGGTTACAGATAAATTTGGAGGAAAACTAGTTAAGGGTGCTACTGCAGATTACTCAACTAGGATATTTACAGATTCCTCCAAACACTGTTAAATGCTTTCAAAAACTCAGGGAATGGACTGGAGTGGCTTGTATACTGTATTATAAGAGTCATACAACTTACAAAACTGAAAATTGATGCTCAGATAAAGATATGCAATAAATATGGCAAAACTAGTTATTAAAAATGGCTCATTGAGCTAGTCTTGCATTCTTTAATGCCAAACTTCCTCAAGGGATTACTAAACTCTATTATGAGACATTAAATGGTTCTGATATATATTTATTGATAGAAATAGGTTGAAATATTAACTCCAGAATACATATTTGATATTTCATTACATTCAGAATTACAAGAGCTTCACAGGCTAGGAAAATCTTACACACTAAGACAAAATGAATGTAAGAAGTGGAGAAGTGACTGTAACTCTGATCTGAATCTGGTATCTGACTATAAATAGGTCTAATAACTGATATGAAGGCTAGACTGATATTCCTATAGTTCCCTGGGTGCATTCACTAAGCTATCTTCTTTCTATTGGGTGATCTCCTCCAAAACTAGCTCCAATGGTACTAAATGAGTGTAAGTATAGAACTGAATTTATCTATGATATGAAACTAATATCTAATTGTAAACAGATCATCCTAGAGTTTCCTGGGTGCATTCACTGAACTAGAACTTCACACGTGCGCTCCTTAACACATGAAACCTTGGCTCCGATGAGAATGAATGTATCTTGGTCATCCGGACACCTTTTTTGATGAGAAAAAAAGTGTTTCCTACCATAAACGACCCTCTAAATGCAATGGAATAGGTATCACAACCCAGAAATGATCAAAAGTGCTGAACCTAAAACCTCCATTTCGTCCCTTCAGTGTTGTTTCCGCCGAATGTACCATGTATGATGATAACTCCTTATAAGATTGGGTTCTTCTTATTATTGTAGTATATGGACCTGAAAATCAGCTTTCCATGGCTGCAAATGCTGGAGAATATTAGATAAGAGAATTAGAATAGAAGAATGGGGCACATCACCAAACCTTGAGAATCTAAAATGCTTCACTCATAAACTCACAATGACCAAAGTTGTGAAATGGAGTTGGAATCCTTCTTTTATAGAATTGAGGGTGATCTGCTGAGCAAGTTGAAGAGCTTGGTGACCTATGAGAATAGGTCACCCATGAGTGGACATACTTTCCTTGCAATATTTTCTCCTTTAGAAATTGCGCCCCCCTTTGTCTCCATATGTTTCCTTCTTTGTAAAAGTTGCTTGATTTGTAAACTGGCCTCCTTTTTGGAAACTGCGCCCTCTTTTTGCTTTTTCTGGTTGTTTCCATTTTCTGACTTTTAGCAACTCTTACACCTTTCTTTCTTTTTTTCTTTTTCTAAATCCACAAATTGCTTTAGCCATATTTCTATTTTCTTGTCTCTAGATCCCATTTGGAAACCTTATCTCCAAGAGGGCGCCCTCTTGGCCCACTTGCCCAATTCTTTTAGGAATATTAAGTAAAGGAATTAATTTAAATTAATAAAATTAATTCCTCCCTTGGACTTAGGCTAATAATTACCAAAATTAATTTAAATTAAATTAATTAATTCCACCAACAAAACTTAGGCTAAAATTTATTATATAGTTACAGGATTTTAAATTATCATTTATCTGCCTAGGGAAATAATGTCCCCTTTTACCCATGGTCACTGAATTATCCCAAGATTTGGGATATGAAAATTCTCCTTTACCAAAATTGCTTTTCCTCAAGAAAAATATCCCAAGAGTCCATCATGTTGTTGCTACACAACTCTGATCATAATCATCTCTCCAAAGACAAACAATGGCAGGATCCCATTGCTTGTATGACACACCCATGGATCTGAATACCATCCAACAAAATCCACCAAGAAAAAGAAGGCCTAGATTCCACTGCTTGTGGTACTTTTTCGAAAGCTCAAATGTCATCAAGAACAAACTTTCAACCCAAGGAATGCCAGCATCCCATGGATTGTGCAACATTCTTCCAAACAGTGTGGCATTTTGAAGGATGTCAGGATCCCAATACTAAGTTGGAATCTCTCCATTTCTCCTACTCATGAAATTTTTTATTATGCATTTGTACACTCGAGCCTTATGTGAATGTGTGCTGGAGGTATCTAATGGATTCAAAATATGTCTCTTCTGCTTCTTGCAAATCATACAAAAATAAGCTAAATTAAAAACAATTTCCTTGCAGAAAGACAAGAAAATTTTACCTTCCAGATTCTTCTTTTCCGTGATGCCTCTATCCATCCCTTCAGTGAATGAATAAGAAATATTGCTTGCTGATTTATATGAGTTATAATCAGTCATATATTATACAATAGAATCTATCTCCCATAGGAATGCAACATGATCCTCTTGTTGTACATGTGGCATCAACTAGAAAAAATTATTCACCCAATGTTCATTCCTCATTGATGTGGCTGAATCTAGGTAATGTGGGAAAGAACTGTGAACCTTCTTTGTATGTCTGCAACTTTCAGTAACCAAACTTATGGCTGCAACTTATTCATTATTGGCTGGTCCAAATGGGGTCATCTCATCCCTCTTCTCCATGTAAGAGTGACTCTCTTCAAGGAACAGCCCATGTTCCCTCAGGAAATTATCAAGTGCTTGGTTCTCATCAAATTGTTCTACACACTCCTCCATGTCTCTCACGGAATACTGCTCCACAAGAGAGTAAGTTGTATCAAAATCATCCATGTTCATGTTTCCCTCAAATAAAGAGGTATCATGGTCTGTATGGAACTCAATAGGTGCTCCCCTCTTCATCCAATGGCTCAACTCTCTGCCATTGATCCAAGGGTGCAAAACTCCATCAATTGACCCACACATTGAAGGTAAGTGTATATATGATACCTTCTTGTCAAAAGTGGCTGAACAGATATGCATGGGCTGCCTCAACTACTACGGGTTAAGGAACATGCCATCGGCCTCAATTTTAGGATCCTCCTACTCATCATGTGACACAAAGAGGAAGAATCCTTTTACCCAATTTTTATTCCCAAAATTTGTGGCTGAATGTGAAGTGGGGAAAGAAGGATGGAAAGCCATGCTTCTAAACATTTCATCCACTGAAGTTTTGGATGTATCCTATCCATTGATGGACGACCCATCTATGGTGAACTCATCTTCCTCTTCCTTGTAAGAGGGACTTTCTTCAATGAACCTCTCAGGTTCATTCTGGAAAAAATCATGTGCTTGTTTTCCATCTGCTTTTTCTGCACATACCGAATAGACTACTCCTCATGGTCCACCCACTCATGAGGTTCCTCCATGGAATTTTTTATGTCATTTACCCAAAAGGGATGACTCTCAGAAAAAATTGAGGATTCAGTCAATTCTTGCCACTCTTGTTGGAATTTTTCTATCTTCATTTGTGATTCTAAGAGGGCACTTTGAGTGTATCTCAAATAATCTTGGGTGGCTAACAACTCAACTTTGAGCTTGTAGTTATCTTCTTCATAGATGCAAATACTTTCTTCATCATGTAGTGATGCTTCCCACAACAACTCAACAAGCTCAAACATGTATTTTTATCTGAAAGCAACTGTGAGAAATTACCTTTGATTGTGGGCATTGCTTTCTGGATATTCTCCATGGCTTAAAAGGAATATTGGTCTTCCATTAGAGCATATTCCCAACACAACTTTGACACTAAAGCATGAGTCTCATGAATAATTTGCAGGGCCTCTTGGATCTTATGTTCATCCATATTCAATGACCCTGCAAGAAGATGAGGTTCTTTCAGATGTTCCTCCTCTTCTTTTTCCATCACCGGATCAATTTCATGTAGTGCACTCGAGGTTTTGAAATCTGATCCATATGTTGCTGCTTCGATATATTCATATTTCAGGTCCTCAAAAACATAATTTGGGCTACAACTTAAGTGCTCATTCATCCTTGGTGCACCAGAAATATCTTCTCTCAAAATTTCAGCCTTCACACTACATTCATTTTTTACACCAGAATTATGAACCTCATAACTAGGGGGCTCAACCATTCTGATATTTTCACTGGAAGTGGCTTCCATATCCAATCGACATAATGACATAAAAATCAGAAATTAATAACTCACCATGTGTCATGTTCTCCTCCTTATGTGGTGGAATTATGATGGCTTGTTCATCCACCTATTTCTCTGCTTCACACCCTAATGAGATGTTCTCAATTTCTACTTCCTTGTGAGGCTCAAGGGGTGACTGCAAATATGAATTGTGTTCCTCTTTTGGATCAGATACAAAAGATGTCTCGCCATCATTAAGAGTACCACTCTCCCCTGAGGTTATCTTGAAATCCTCAACATAGAAGGTTGCAGTAGATTCTTCTCCCATCCTTTCAACAACCTCATGATTGGTTTTTGGGTCTTGCTTTTCCAAGCAAAATGATGAAGCTTCTTCCTTGGTTGTCTTAGGATAAAGATTCTTGGAGGCTCTTCTTGAAGAGGATCCAAAAATCCTCATGTAGTGTAAAACACATGCATCCAATGAAGCTTTTACATTTTTTATGCACTCTTCAGAAGTAGGTTGATCTTTGATTGTGGAACATGCAACGTTTCCATCCATATGGCTATACGAATAACCATAGTCTCTCCTTACAACTATGATCTCATGGGAGATACTTGTAGAAGGTACTTCTTGGAAATTTTCTTCCTCATACTGTCTGCAGTACTCTTCATATTGTTCATCATAATCTTTATCATACTCATAAAAATAATCATCAAGGTAAGAATCTTCTTCACCACTCATGGACATGGATACAATTTCAACAAATTGAGAGTCTTCTTTCCACGGGAGTATATGAAAGAGATCTGATACCACTGTAGTATCCCAGCCAAATATAGGCTAGAATACTAACTCCAACTTCCAAATTGATCAGGATTTTAACTTGCAATTTTTAAACGATTTCTTTATGGCGAGCAAGGTGTAAGTGAGGAGTATTGGTTCACTGATCAAGGATGGTAGAGATGAATTTTGGTTCTATAATTTATATGAGAAATGTGCAACAGCAATCTAATTCATGGAAAAACACTGAGTCCTATGCACAAGGTACTGGAGCCTTTAACTTTTCAACAATAGACAAGTTTGTTGCCTACTTCGAGGCTTCCTGGGATTCCAGCATATGCATACTAGACTAGGAGTTGTTTCTAGATGGAAGTAAGGTTTATATCATTCATTATACTCATTAAAACATATTTTTGTAGGTTTCATATGAGTTTCGTAGGTTACAGATAAATTTGGAGCCAAACTAGTAAAGGGTGGTACTGGGGATTGCTCTACCAGGAGATTTACAGATTCCTCCAAACACTGTTAAATTCTTTCAAAAACTCAGAGGATACACTAGAGTTGATTGTATACTGTATCAGAAGACTCATACAACTTACAGAACTGAAAACTGATGCTCAGATAAATATTTGCAGTAAATATGGAAAAACTAGTTATTAAAAATGGCTCATTGAGCTAGTCTTGCATTCTTTAATCCCAAACTTCCTAAAGGTATTACTAAACTCTATTCTAAGACATTAAATGGTTCTGATATATATTTATTGATAGCAACAGGTCGAAATATTTACTCCAAATATATATTTTCTATTTCATTACATTCAGAATTACAAGAGCCTCACAGGCTAGGAAAATCCTACACACTGAGAGAGAATGAATGTAAGAAGTGGAGAAGTGACTGTAACTCTGATCTGAAGCTGGTATATGACTGTCAACAGGTCTAATAACTGATATGAAGCCTGGATGGATCTTCCTGGAGTGCTTTGTCCACATTCACTGAGCTATCTTCTTTCTATTGGGTGATCTCCTCCAAAACTAGCTCCAATGGTATTGAATGAGTGTAAGAAGTAGAAAAGTGAATGTATCTATGATATGAAACTAATATATGACTGTAAACATATATAATGACAGATATGAATGATTCACTGATATTCCTAGAGTGTCCTGGGTGCATTCACTGAACTGGAACTTCACATGTGCACTCCTTAACACATGAAACCTTGGCTCCAGTGATAATGAATGTATCTTGGTCATCCAGACACATTTTTCGATGAGAAAAAAAGTGTTTCCTACTAGAAATGGCCCTCCAGATGCAATGGAATAGATCTCACAACCCAGAAATGATCATAAGTCCTGAACCCGGAACCTCCATTTTGGCCCTTAAACATTGTTTCAGCCGAATGTACCCTGTATGATGATAAATCCTTGTAAGATTGGGTTCTTCTTAGTATTGTAGTATATGGACCTTAAAATCAGCTCTCCATGTCTGAAAATTATGAGAGAATATTAGAGGAGAGAGGTAGAATAGAAGAATGGGGCACATCACCCAATGATTGTATTGGGCACATCGCCAAACCTTGAGAAGCTTAAATGATTCACTCATAAACTCACAATGACCAAAGTTGTGAAATGGAGTTGGAATCCTTCTTTTATAGAATTGAGGGTGACCTTCTGAGCAAGTTGAAGAGATTGGTCACCTGTGAGAATAGGTCACCCATGAGTGGACATACTTTCCTTGATTTTACCTTACAATATTTTCTCCTTTAGAAACTGTGCCCCCCTTTGTCTCCATATGTTTCCTACTTTGTAAAAGTTGCTTGATTTGTAAACTAGCCTCCTTTTTGGAAACTGCACCCTACTTCTACTTTTTCTAGTTGTTTCCATTTTCTGGCTTTTAGCAACTCTTACACTTTTCATTCTTGTGTTCTTTTTCTAAATCCACAAATTGCTTTAGCCATATTTATATTTTCTTGTCTCTAGATCCCATTTGGAAACCTTATCTCCATGAGGGCGCCCGCTTGGCCCACTTGCCCAATTATTTTAGTAATATTATGTAAAGGAATTAATTTAAATTAATAAAATTAATTCCTCCCTTGGACTTAGGCTAATAATTACTAGAATTAATTTAAATTAAATTAATTAATTCCTCCAAGAGAATTAGGCTAAAATTTATTATATAGTTACAGCATTAAATTATCATTTATCTTCTTAGGGAAATAATGTCCCCTTTTATCATTTATCTTCCAATATTTGTGATCTGCAGTCGAAAAGTTCATTGTTATCTTCTTCTGTTAGTTCCTGGAGTATAATCTTCTAATTCCCTTTCCCCTGTGTTGTGTTCTTTATGTTCTGTCGTGATCTGAATATCTTGTCGGCTACTCGAAATTTTTTTTATTTCATTAGGGAATATTCTGAGAGTGGAGTATCAAACTGAGTACTATCATCCAACTGGTCATATGCATTCAATGGCTCTTGACGAGGAATCATCGCAATCCCTAGAGGATTGATGTCGACAATCTGCTCAAGATTCATTGTAAATGTGTTGAGGTAGAGTTGGAATTCATAGTACTCTTATTTCTCGGCATCTGTCAAAGGTTCAACTATTAATTGGTTGACCGGTTTTGCTTGTGGTGGTATTTTAACAGTATTATTGGAATTTCTGCATAGTTCTTCAAATATTCTTTTGACCATAGGATAAAATTCGAGTTCGTCTAATGCTCCAGTTTCTCCCTCTAGATACCATAGAGACATGTGGTCAAGTGCTAGATGGATGTGTGCGGTCGGAGGAAGACTTCGACGAACATTTTGTGGGACTCTCCATTTAATTACTTGTACTTTTAATTCCTGAAACCAATTTTCAAGCCAAATTTTGGCTATCATCGCACCAAGTCGACATCCGCCTTGTGAGAATGAATGGAGGTTCCACATTATTGGTCCTTTGGATGCAATGAACTCTTTGTCTCCTGTGGGTCGAAGGTGAGTCATTGCAATCCAGATGATTAGTGAGGGATATCATATGTTGGATCCCTCCTCTCGAAATTTATGGTAGATATGTCGGACAATTTCCTCCAAATGATCGGCCCATCAGTAGATTTTTGCTTTTGTTTCCACATTCTGCACGGCTTCAAGCATGTCGATTTTGAGGTTGGATCCTCAACTAGTACTTGTTAATACAGTTGACACGATTCTCACCACTATTTTATGTGTTCCATAGATTATTTGGTTGACAACTAACCCTCTAGATTTTTTTCCTGCGGGGGTACCTGTGAAATCTTTAATCAAAGTAGGATTTAGTCGAATAGGTACTCTATCACCTTTATTTGCTAATCTGGTGATCTCATAGATTAGGTTGCCATTGATCTTGACTGGTTTGTGGAAGTAGAATTTTCCATTGTGGTATCTTCTCACAATGAACTGCGCTATAACCTCCTTGAGTCCTGCAAATATATCGACCAAGGGTGCGTAGATATATTACAGTCTGGTGCTTGTTTGGATTTTTTGAGCTTCCTCTCACCATCATCCATCGGAATCCTTTCCCCATTCCAAAATTTCATTCCATATTCTCTTCCATTGTTGTTCCATAATTTTTTCATTGCGAATGTTCTGGAGTTGGACTTTCAATATTGTATCTGCATCTTCCAGTTGTTGAACTTTAGAAGTTGCGGATCTTGTGGTTTCTTGAGGTTCCTTGGGAGCCAATTTATTTGTAGGGTTTTCTGGTTCAGTGGTCAATTCCGTATTTTCGGGAGTATTGGTGCTCTCTTGCTCAAGTTCTTGGAAGAATAACATCCAAGTCTCTTCTAGTTCAGTATTTATAGAAAAATTGTGAGTTACAGGTGAGCACGTAGTAGTTGGTTGTATTAATTGTGAATTTAATGGAGGCAATAAATTCGATTGATTTTTGGTCGGGGATTCGTCTGCCACATACATAATTTTTTTTCCTTATGTCGAGTTTGATGACTTAACTTTTCCCATTCGTTGGTGCTTTGTTAGTCGGATGCATTTCGGGTTGGTCGAGTATTTTGTTCGATAGCTTCTTGTCGACTTGTTCCACTTTGATTATAATTTTCGTGTCGAGGTTAATGCTTCGGGTGTTGTCGTCTGGTTTTAGATGATCTTCTACTTGTGTGGATTTTTGAGCTTCCCTTGGCGGGGTTTTCTCTCCTCTTTCTTTGTGTATCTCACCATCTTGCAACTTGACCTGTGAACGTTTCAGCCAAACTCTATAGTCGACCTTGTTCTTCTATATTCTTTGATACTTTCTCGACATGGAATGAGGGTGATTGTCATTCTTTGTATCTCATTGGTGAAATACCTGACGACTCATTTTTCATTGGTGTGAGTGTTGGATACTCTCTGATTTTTTTTTCGAGGGTCTTTGGAATGATGGAGAAAGAAAAACAGTGTTGAGTTATCTTCTTGGGAATAACTTCAATTGTTCGACATTCTCGTTCATGTAATTCATAATTATCTATTTGGCAGTTGTAGAGTTTAGCATATGAGTTATATCTGACTGATGTAGGGTTCCCGACATGGATCTCTCCTTGTGCATTAGGTTCAGTATCATTAGGGTATTTTTGAGGTCTAAAATGGGCCTCCTAAGGGAAATAATAAAATAAGAGTTCTAAATTTTAGAGAGGAAAAAGAAAACCTACTTTTTCTTATCATATTTTTGACATATATCCTTAATGGTTTACCCAAATTTCAAAGTTTGGGAACTCGTTGGATGTGGATTTTAATTCTGTATCCAACCCATACACACACTGCATACTTCTGAGGCACCCATGACATGAAAAAATGAAAATTTCAATAAAAAAACGTATTTTAATATTAAAATATATTTTTTTTATTGAAATTTGCAGTGTGCATATGGGTTGGACGCGGAATTAAAATGCACATCCAATGAGTGCACAAACTTGAAATTTCGGTTAACTGTTAAGGAGATATGTCAAAAATACGATAAGAAAAAGTAGTTTTTTCTTTTTTCCCTCCAATTTCTTTTACAAATTTTACCCTTATGGTTGACATCATCATATTGAATCCTATTGGTTCTTATAAAGTGATTTTTTATGGTACATTATTTGTTTTGAGGCCCATTTTTTACCTCAAAAATCCCCTAATGAATCTTCATTGTTCGTTACTTGGTATAACTGTCGAATTTTGACGCCGTCATCGATAGGCTCTATCCAAGGTTGTCCTTGTTATGGGTGAATGGGAACAATCACTTTCTTCCCATTTCATTTAATTTTTATTCTATCTTTGTCAAGTGATATTGAATATTTCATCTTTCTTCCCCATGGTCGGCCAATTAGGGCAGGGAAAGAAATGGAACCTTCCTTTGGATTGATAATTTCAAATTAGACTCATGTTGGTATACCTTTGATGGATGTGGCGAAATTTTTACATACCCCAATTGGTTCAATCAATTCTTGGTCAGTTAATATTAAATAGATTCTGGACTCGTGTAGTTGTATTCGATTGAGTTGTTACCAAGTATCTCGAGTCATGATATTTGCTTGTGATATGAAGTTGAGAACAACTTGTCAAACAGAGTATCCTTCAATTTATAATTCGACAAGTGGGTTTGCATCAGTTTTTTCTCTCTCACTTAGTCGACAAAGATTTTTAGTCTTTTTTTCTTCGACATAATTACTTCTAATATTATGCATTAGATCTATAAAATTTGCAACATCCTCATCTTTATTTATTATGTTGACGAGTTCATTAATATTTCTTTGTCGAGGTTCATCATTGTCTTCTTGAGATGCTAATTCTTGAAATACTTTTGTTGCATTATTATATAAGTGTTTCTTCTCAATTGGATTAGGATAGTCATCTTCACTTTTTATTTTACTAATTTGTGGATTATCAGCATCAATTTTAGTTCCTTGACGAGTTACAATCTGAATATTCTTAGTTCTAACAACATCAAACTTTGGAACACTAGACAAGATGTTTACATTCTTTTTGTTAGTAATTTTTTCAAGTATGGTGGGGAAATCATCCAAGAAGTGATCACCCACCCCACACTTTGTAAAGAATTTGAGATTTGTATGATCCTGGAAAGGATAGTCTGCAAAAAGATGATCTTCACTTAGGCATGTAAAGCACTGCAGTCGTCGATGTGGTCGAGGGTCTCGATTTGCAGTGTTTTGTCCACGGCCTTGAAATCCTCCTCGTGGATTGAATTTTTTGTTTCATCACCCGTCGTTTATTTCATATCTTTCGTTCCCTTCGTTTCTATCATTTATTTGGTCGACAGTATTGGTTTTCTAAACTGTGTGATGATTATGTTTATTCTTTAAATTTAAGATACAGTCTGTCATGGAATGAGTTCTTATGTCACATATGGCGCACCAACGAGCTTTATCATTATTCATGTTGTAGGGACAATATTTTGTCGAATGTGTGTCATGCTCTTGGCAGATGTCACAAAAACATTTTGTTTGTATGAAATGGACATCCTGTTGACGATCATGTTGTTGACAATAATCTTTCGTATGGCCTATTGTGGAACATTTTGTACACCATAAATAGGCTCCTCGCGGACTGATTTCACGAATAGATTTTTGCATATTCTTCAGTTGCTCTTCAATTCGTCAGTCGATAGGGACTGTAGGATAGTCATCATCCATTTCTATATGTAACGCTTTTGTCAATGCATCTTCATATGTATTGAATTCATGTAAATGGGTGTGCATACTAACCTTCTGTAGTAGACCAACTATGAACCATTGTATCAGCAGAGGTTCTTCAATATCATACTCAATCTGGCTCAGCAAGTCTTTAAATATTTTGTCATAGTCCCTGACATTCTCGATTGGCTTTTGAGATGTAGTTTTCAGTTTCTTTGCAGCTAGAAATTTTGTATCTATAGTCTTGAATAAAGACATAAAGTGTTTCTTTATCTGAGCATTTGATGTAGTAGGTTTTTTTTCTTTATACATGATGTACCATGTGAGTGCTCTTATCCAGAGATATCCAACAAATTGTGCCATTTGTAGATATTCACTGACAATGGCATTGGCTTCCCATATTGACTCACAAACAAACCAATGTCTTCTTGGGTATTCGTCACCTTCATAGAAGGGAAGGTGTGTCGTAGTGTGTGCCATATCTGCTGAAATTTCAACTTCCAAGTTAATAGGTGGTGATGGTGGATCACTTCTAGCAACAAAAATGTTCTTGCAGTTGTTTTCGATGGGTACTATCTCTTGTGGTGTAGGTATTACTGCACGTTCTTCTCTTCTGACAACAATATCACTGGTTTCGGTCGGTTCTTTGTTGGTTGTCGGGTCTCAAATTTCTTCTACAACTTCTGTCGATACCCAGGTAAGGTTCTGTTCTATCTGGGTTGTATTTATTTTCGGAGATCCTAATTTACCCGACGAATCACTTAATGTTGGAAGTGGCTCGGGGGGCACTTTCTGACAATTTGAATAGAGTAGATGAAAAATTCGGTTGGATAACTTGGGTTGAAAAGTAACCCAATTCCCTTTTTATAGTCGATGGATCAATAATATATCGACCTCATTACCTTCATCATTCTGTCAACTCCAAATGCCAATTTGTCCAGGGTGAATTCCTAAATATTCTTCAACAATTTATTCTACTTGGGCACTCTAAGTTAGATGTAATGGGGAATGTGGAGGGATAAATTCAGGTTTACTCACCTGGAGAGCGGTTCCATGCTCCATCCATAGATATTCATCCATCAGTGACAGGTCTTCATCAATGCCCTCAATTTTTCGATCTCCACTCGACTCTAGCAGATTTCCTTCTGCACTTGTCATTATACCCAACTTTCATTTTTTCTGGAGCGCACTAGCTTGCTCCCTTAACTCCTCGTGCCTCTTCCTCCTCTTTTCTCGTTCAATCTTCTGGATATCTGGAGTGCTTTTGTGGATCACTGATTTATATTTGTCAATTTTTTTGGATTTTTCACTGTTGGGCATATCGTGTTTTATTATGTCGACCATTATTCATCTATTCCATCACACCATGGTCGGCTACCCACCCATTGTCGGCACGAAGTTCTTTAGAGAACTCAGGTGATGCAAAAATTCATTTGCTGAGGAAGTGTTCCAGCTCTCACTCTTTCACTATTTTTTCCCACTGTCTTCGCTTTTCTTCCCAGTTCATGTTTCGAAGAGGTGGTAACAATAGTGGTCAAGGTTTGAAAATGTATTTGGCTCCCTTGCCGATCAAGAATTTAAACAGAAGCCTTGGTAAGGAATAGAGGAATTGCTCAGTGATGTCTTTATAGAATCTTTCTCTTATGTTATCGATTGAAACTCGTTCCGCAATTGCACACTCTTTGCAGAATTCATTGGCGATTCTTTCACAGAACTCAGATAGATTTGTACGACCTCCATTGGTTAATTTGTCGAGCAGTTGTTGATCTTTGTCATCAACTGTCCTTTTCATCTATGAGCTTCTTCAATGCGAACGGAAAGGACTCAATGAAATTTTCATGTGTTTTAGAAAATAATTTCTCTCTTGCTCGAGTGATAGTCAACTTGTTTCTTTTGGCATAGTTTTGCAGATAATTTGCTATCTTTATCTCCCATCATTCCTTTATCTCATGTTTTGTTATCATTTAATCATGCTCATTGTCGTTTTATGCATGTATCACCGGAAACGGAACCAATATTGTAGTTAAGTGGATTGCATACTTACCAGCAATACTTGATATGGAATAAGAAATTATATAGATAGAACAAAGATAACTAATGGAGGTAGAGAAAACAAGTATTTATTACTCAGAACAAGTACAGAGATGTGTTACAATGCCTCAGTGCCTCTATGTATCCATGTATCCAGCTTATATATATGGTTTACAAACAGTTACATAACGACATGTCATTTCAATAACCGAATCGACATGTAGTGACCAGCACAATGATTCGACATGTTCTACGAAGTGGTCGAACGGAGGACCTAGTTAGGCGGCCGACCTAGGCTCCTCCAACACCATCTTAGAGAAGCAACCCACGACTACAAACACAGAGTCATTACCATGATTGGTTGAAGGTAGTCCTGACATGTAATCCATGGAGATGGATTCCCATGGCCCATTGGGAGTAGGTGGAGGACTGTTCAACCCTTTCTTCTTGATGGTAGGTTTCACAATGGTGCGGGTAGTGTAGGATTTGATATATCATCTAACATCTTGTCAAATATTGGGCCAATAAAAATACTTCTTCAAAACCACCACTATCTTTTTCATGCCAAATTTCCCTTCCACCTGACTATAATGTGCTTCCCAAATCATCTTCACATGCTTTCTTGAAGGAACACAGAGATGGCCTAGGTGGCATGACAATCCTTCCTAGAGATGAAATTTTTGTCACTAGCATGCCTGCACATAGTTCTTGATAGATGGAGGAAAATTTGAGATCATTTTCCTATATTTGAGGCCACCCGGAGGTCCTGTGGCCACAAGAGTGGAGCACCATGGTTAGTGCTTCTGCTGGAGGTTGAATTAGGAAATCGACAGCTCGACTGGTACTCCCATTATTATATTTAATGTTTAGGTGGAACTGCTACAAGTAGGTGTATCACTTTTGGTGGAGGTCATTCTGTAATTTTCGTTGGGTTTGAATGAACTGCAGGGGCTTGCGATTAGTGTGGATAATTGTCTCATTTCCTAGGATGTAATGCTTCCATTGGCGGCAGGATTGGATAATGGAATACATTTACTTGTCATAGGTAGGGTTTCTACAAACTGTATCTTAAAACATCTCACTGTGATATTCCATTGAATTTCCATGCTGAGTGAGGACTACACCAACAACATATTTTGAGGCATCTATCTCAATCTGAAAGGGTTGTTGCAGATATGGTAAGGTGAGGATGGGCCCCGACCATAAGCATTGCTTCAACTTTTCAAATTCTTGTTGTTGTGGCTTGGATCAAACAAGAATGGCCTTAGATCCCCCTTTGGTCACCTTGGTAAGGGACCAAGCAATATTACAGAATCCCAACAGAAATCTGTGATAGAAGTTGGTAAGGCCTAGGAAGCTTCGTAGCTCCGTGAGAATTGTCGAGGTTGGCCAAACATTAATGGCTTGAATCTTGGATGGATACACATGTACACCATGTTCATCCACGATGTATCGTAGATACCGAACCCTCTCCATTCCAAATGATAACTTCTCTATATTGGTGTATAGCTTGTGATGTCGCAGGGTGTTGAGGACCCATTGGATGTGCTGCAAATTTTTTTCCCATGTTCTTCTAGATATAAGGATATCATCTATATATACAACCAAAACATAATTGGTGAATGGTTGGATAATTTCATCCATAATACTCATGAAGGTTTTTGGAGTATTATTCAAGCTGGAAGGCATGACCAACCACTCAAAAAAGCCTTCCCAGGATTTGAAGGTAGTCTTCCAAACATCAGCCTACTTAATTGGCACTTGATGATACCTAGACTTCACATCATTCTTACTAAAATATTTGGCACCCTTGATATGGTCCAGAAGGTCATCGATTCTAGGAATGGGATATTGATTCTGGACTACGATATTTTTTAGAGATATCTAATCGATTAGAGTCCCCATGTCCCATCTTTCTTCTGCACCAACACAATTGGACTCCCACAAGGTGAGGAGTTGGGTCGAATATGCCCTCTCTCGATTAATTCTTGAATCTAATGTTTGATTTCCTCATTTTCCATGAGCGGACACTTGTATACTATCATGTTAGGTAAAGGCGCCTAGGTACCAAATAAGTGGAATGTTTGACTTGGAAATGTACTTACACCCCAGTAGGTGTGGTGAATATGTCTTCATATGCTTCCACAACCTTGTCTAGCTGCTTCTGCTGTGTAGAGGGACTCCGTGTGGAAGTGGTGGATGTTGTTGTGATCTTTCATTCACCTTTAGAATGAATCTTGAACAGGATGAATTTCATTGTATGAGATATTACCGTCCTATACTGCTTAGCTATGATGAGGGACACTACAGTAGTGGGAATTGTCTCTATTACCCTGTAGAGTTTATGTCCCAAAGTAACAATGACACTATAAGTTCTAGAATCATACACATAATGACGTTTCCACTTATATGTTTGTCGTAAAAGAAAATCACAAAATTCAAGCAGGGAAACATCACAAATTACCTCATCTTTGAAAGGCTTGATGTCATAGGATAGGAGACATTGTTGACTGACACGGATGTATTGTCCGTGGCTCAACCAATTGATGGTGTACGATTGGGGGTGTGGAACCATCATCAATTTCAATATTTTAATGACCTCGGTGGAGATGAGGTTATTTTGGCTACCATTTTCAACAATGAAAGGTAGTGGATTCCCCTACACCCACAATTGTGAATGGAAGAGGTGCTCCCCTTCCTCTAGCTCCTCTAATTCTTCTGGTTGGGTCTTTGCAGTTACGATGGTGGCACTAGGTTCCGCATTAATGATCCTATTTCCCAATTATTTCTCTTAATCAGACTCCAATCCAAGGTCCGATTTTGGGGACTTCATCTCAACCAACAACGATTGTTTTCAACAACATTTATCAGTGTTGTGCCAGGGGATTTTGTGGAACTCACACCACTTTCCAGTGCCCTTCTTTGATTTCTTGTTACCTTTATTTTCCTTCGGCTTGGGCTGGTTGTCAAGATTTTGGGTATCAGGATTTTAAGGAAAGTATGGTTTTTTGGTTCAAGAAGAAAGTCAAATTAAAGGAGTTCCCCTTATTTGCTATTTGGGAAATTTGGAAGGCTCATAATAGATGTATATTACAAGATTTATATCCTTCAATTTGTCATATCTATTTTAAGATATTGGTAATGCAATACATGATTTCTATGTGATTGAAAAAATGAAGAAACCCAAGGTCCTTTTCAGACCTACTTTAAATGACAATATTTCAATTGGATACTTTGATGGAGTTGAGAGAAAATGATTTTTTGCAACGGGTATGGTTCTGAAAATAAAAAGGAAACATATCATCAGAATGAGGATGAGAGTGGGTAGAGGTACAAATACCCAAACATAATTAATTTCTCTTTGGGGACTACTATGGTTTGCAAAGAAACATGGAATATTGGAGATATAGATAGTGGGGGATTCCAAATTTATAATAGACTAGAAAAATGGTTTCTCTACCATGCATAGTTTGTGTTTGAATCATTGGATGAACATAGTCAAGTTTCTCGCTCAAGATTTTGCTTGCATCACTTTCAGCCATGTTTATCGCATCTTTAGTATGGAAGTTGAGGGTCATTCAAATTGTTCTATTGGGTATATGGATGGACAACTTATTTTTGAGGAATTATATGAGGATTTCCTCCTGGATTCTAGAAGTTGTCATGTTTTTTGATAGTCATATGGAATGTAGATTCAATCTATTTAGTTTTCTATATGGTCTAGAATATTCTGAACTTTAGTTTTGTGGGTATGGGTTAAAAAAAAAATCGATAATATGATCTTTGGGTATATAAATAGTATTGAAGTTTCTTAGTTAGTCTGGATCAAATATTTCTGACAAAATGACAAACTCTCATTTTTGTCAAACATGTAATGTTTCTATGTAACTTTGATTCTATGGAATAACAAATTACAGTTTTTTGTGTGTGTTTTTTGTTTGAAAAAATATAAATTAAAATTATAGAAAATTTTGAATATGCACAAATTTTACTTAAAGTTTGGGATGTCAAGGAATGAAGTGAACTTTTTTATTAGCTAATTTCCATGCATTAATGTTAAAAAAATTTAACATTGTTCATTGGTTGGATGTTTCTCTTAAACATTTTCTAAATACAATTAATGGCATTTTCAATTATAGAATATAAAAAAATAAAATGGAAATCTACATAGTATGCATTTTTTTTATTTTCTAGATTTTTATATAAATTAAATTGTAAGAATTTCACATTTAAATGTGTATATAGTAATTAAGTAATAATATATTAAATGAAAGTTTTATATATATATATATATATAAGTAATAATATATGTATAATAAAGTTATATATATAACGTAAAAGTTATATATTTCAATAATTTATGATCTGATTATATTATTTATATTTATATATATATGAAAAGTAAAAATTATATATTTTAAGAATGTACTATATATTTTAATTTCTCCTTGCTCTAATCCTTAAAATTATTATTTTTGTCTTATAAATTGTTTTTCTTACTTTTTTTTTTTTATTCCCCAAATGACTATTTCTCCCTCTAACTTTATTTAAATACATTATTCTTATTTTTTATTACAAAAGCTTCAATCGCATCGTGAAGATGGGTGGAGTGTCCACTCAAAATGCTATGATTGTGGTTAAATCTTGACTTAGTGAAAATCCATAAGATCCACCACAATGCTGATACATTGTGAAAATATACATACTCGGAATAATTTATGATTTGACACATAGCTCAATCTCTTAACTCAATAAATTTGATAAATTTAACTAGATGTAAATTCAATTTTGGATGCATTCATTTTAGAAAACTTTGATTTCATCATTGATTACAATTGAATCTAGAGATAAATTTGCATTGATTTTAATAGTGGTTGTAATTATCTTTTCTTTGTTTGATGTAGGAATATAACATTTAAATCGCTAAAAATTAAGCATCATCATGTCTATCATTAATAAGGAAATTAATAATGATATATATAGAGAGAGAGAGAATATGCTTTATTCCAAAAACTCAATGGGATAGAAGACTTTCTAGGAATCGAATTCATCAATTCATTGAAATTGAAAATGAAGAAAAGATGATACAGAAAAATGAATGATAAAGATTGCACCAACAAGAAATGATTGAGGACCAAAAGGAAGAACAACGAAGAAGGGACCATGAACGAAAAATATTGAAATTAGAAAGAAAGAAAAAACCAAAGTACGAATGGTTTCATATGAAGATGAAGTTATTGCCCATAAAATATATCATGAATGAATTGATAAATTGGGTCATGTTCCTATGTGCCATGTGTGTGAGAAGTCATATCCTGGTATTCAAATGGTGACTACTAATACAAGTCCAATGTGTACGAGATGTAAAATATATGGTGACATTCATATATTTTCATCTCAAAACCATATGAATCCAAGTTTGCAACCATTGATCCTTGCAAATATTGCATAATTTGAAGAGATGTTGATAGCATGATCCAGTCAAATTTTGCATGTTATACACCCAATAGGTGGAAAATATTAGTATAGACTATTGACTCAAACCCATTCGACAAGAGTTCCCATCACTGTCGACACCAACCCACCACGATCTCCCTGAGCACCGGCCTAGACAGGTTTGACCCTGTCCAACAACACCTACGGAGCAGATGAGGTCTCACCCGAGATGTTCAAGGGAGATTCGACGGAACCATGTTTTCGTCGAATGAAGGAGGATGTTTGTCGAAACAATCACATAAACTTATTGCGACATTTAGAAATATATCTATGCATTCAACTTCAACATCATTGTATTCATTGCATCATTCAACAGAAACATTCATTGCAACAAGTATAACAATAAAGCATTAATTGCAGTAAGGAAACATAGCATCATTCATATATCGCAACATGCATTACCACAAGTGAACAGAAGATACGCAGGGATTTCATTAAACAGCTCTGTCATGTCATATTAGCTCAGCAAAACCCAATTACAATATCTTCGCAAACCACATATCTCATAGATAACTTAGACGCATACCAAGATCAGATCTCCATTGACATTAAGATTCAGTTATGCTCTCATTCTCTGATTGGTTATCAAACACATATGACTCTATGACTATAAATAGGTTTCCACCTTTACATTGCTTGTCCACTTACTAACAATTTCCTAACCGACACTTCAAGCAATTGACCCAATATCTAACTGAATTGGTCTAATTGACCCAAAACTAACTAACATGGTCCAAAATGACCCAAAACACGCATGTTGTGGTCCAACTGACTCAAAATTACATAACATATGGTCCAAATGACCCAAAACATGCATAGTGCGGTACAATTAACTCAAAAATACATAAAATATACTCCTTTGCGCCCAGCTTTCCGCCTTTCGTGATATCTTCTGACTTGTCACAGCATCCGTGATGCTACGATGCTACCTTACCAAACCGCCTACCAACATAGAGGAAACACGATCATTTTTTTTCAAGAGGTTAAATATGTTCCAAATAAACTACCTCGACATATTAAAGATTCAGACTTAATGATTGTTATGCAGAAGAAATGTCATCAAGGAACAAGCTATGATTTCACTATTAGAAAGTAGAATTGTAATGGAAAATCCTCATATTGTAGCAAGTTAGATACATTTGAGACACAAAATGTTTTGAGAAGAGATTTTCTCAAAATTTCATAAGACTACAGATTATTGGTGTCTATGTGAATGGAAATATCATGGTTTTCCACATGTACATAGATCTCAATGACTACATATCATTATTACATTGGTTTCTCTAAGCCTCCTCATTATTACATTGGTTTTGTGCAATAATTTTAGGGAAAGCCTCATCATTATTGCATTGGCTTCGTGCATGAATTTTAGTGAGGTCATTGTTACATTGGTTTCATTCATTAATTCCAGTGATTATATATCATTAATACATTGGTTTCGTGCATTAATTTCATTGGTCTAACCCTAGTGTCACTTCCTCTTGTCCACATATAAAGTGATTTAGCACTAAAAATACATATTAACTTTAAATTATGACAGTTGAATAGTAGCATAAAATCAAGGATCAATCAAGCCTCATCAGTCATTCAATATGACTTTGTTATGAAAGATGTTTAACATGTCAACCATGTCAAAGGCATTACAAATTACTAGACCTCTATGTGTTACCTTTATGCGTTTAATACAATTGTTTCAGTGCATTAGTTTTATTGACTATAGGTCATTATTACAATGGTTTCAGTAACCCTCCTCGTGATTACATTAGTTTCATGCACTAACTTCAGTGACTAGTCCTCACCATTATCAGATTTCGTTCATGCATTGGTTTCAGTGAGTAAGCCTTGTCATTATTACATTGGTTTCTTGCATTCATTTCACTGACTATAAATGATTATTACATTGGTTTTGTGCATTAATTTCAATGATCTAACACTAATGTCACTTCCTTCATCCACATATAAAGTTATTTATCACTAAAAATAAAGATTAACTTCAAATTACAGTAGCTAAAAGATGGTATAAATTCATGGATCAATCTAGCCTCACCAATTAGTCATAAAAAATTCATTATGAACGATGTATGACATATTGAACATAAGGGGATAAAAAATACACAACTCCCAGGGATTGACATTAGAAAAACAACTATTAATATTGGAAAGAGAGAGCCACAAGTTTCGCTTTTACTGCAATATCTTGAGTTACATCTTTGGATTGCTTTCAATTTAAACCTCCATTCTCATATGATCAATATGCCAAAATGGGCAAGTGTCCAGGTCTATATAGGAGAAAAGTTGAAGAAGACATATTGAGATCAATTATTATGTAATTTATAGCTTATTCAATATCTTCATCATATCACATTGTTATTATTCACCTGAACATTGTTACTTTGCACTTATTTACCTTTCTAATCATTCAAATTTCATGACATTCTATTTTTTTATTATCGAAATACAAATTATAGATGATCTATAGTAAATTTCAAATGATCACATTCATCTAAAAAACAAACATATACATATTCAAGATCATTTAAATTTTTGATGCATCTTCCCTCAACTAGAATAAATATTCAAGATCAATCTAAACTTCAGATCTACCATGCACCGAGAGGGATCAAATTCCTCTAGGTGCAAACTTCTTCTCAAGTTTTGCACTCTAAAATATGTTTTTACCTTGAGGAATATGATTCCTCTCTACGCTTAGTAGATTGAGAGTTAAGATGGATCTATACTAGTTTAATACGTAAATATCTAGTATGTGCCCAAAACCCTCATATGTAAATCATGGATTTAATGATGCCCAATTTAATCCTATATTGCATAGAAAGAAGTATCTAAGTTTCATTAATTATTATTTTTTAAGTAATTGGAATACATATCTCTCTGGTTTTGAAGCTTAGGTTATAGCAAACATTGTAAATTTTTTATTATTTTATTTAATTGCCATGTGTAAGCTTCACTTTTACATTTTAGACTATGGTCAACATTGTAAAAAATTTATTTACTTAAAATTTTATTATTTTATTAAAGTGCTTTTATTAAGTTTCCATTTTTAAGCTTCACTTCTAGGTTTTAGGTTATGAGCAAGATTGTAAAAATTTTATTTATGTAATATTTTACTACTTTATATTAAAGTGCCACATATAAACTCCACATTGAGAACGAAATCACAGTTCTCCCTCATACAGGACTGTAGAAAACCCCTCTCAATGCAACCACCTATCTCCCTCCCAAGTTATGGTTTTTTTTATTTTCTTTAAAAATATAATCAACTTTTCTAATTCATAGAGTCATTTTCAAAAAATATGGAAATTCTAATCCTCTTGTGAATAGCATGGCCGCTTCTCAAAATTGTTGTATTCCATGAATTTTTGTGGGTCCTTTCATGATACATTTCCCAAGTCCAAGTATCTACAAATTTCTATAATATATATATATATATATATATATATATATATATATTCTCCATATTTGTAATTTGCTCTATTTCATTATGATATATTACCTTTTATCGATCTTATAAAATTGAACTTCCAACTTATCTAATAGCATATCTAATGTAATGGAGTTTCTCCATAATTATTATAAACAATTACAAATCCAATATTGAATATTAAATATATGTAATTACTCTAGTTTATAGTTTAAATGAAAACACATATAAATATGTTATAATAATTAATCACTACATAGTAGAAATAGTTTGAGTAAAGCGATTCAATTGAAAACAAGCTAAAATATTATAGCGAGAAATTAACATTATTTAAATAGGTTGGAAATATCTTATGCCACCATCAAATTCACAGAATCATCCACATAACCATCCACAATGCACAAATCAAATCAAAAGAGAGGTAAAGACTCTTTGTTCATTCACCAAATTTATATTTATGAATGTTATCGTAGATTTTTAGCCTAGAGTACCTTAACTAATAATATTCCAAATCCAACAATTCATATTCATATTCATATGGTTGACACATAACCATCCACAATGCACAAACCAAATCAAAAGAGAAGTAAAAACTCTTTGTTCATTCACCAAATTTATATTTATGAATGTTATCATAGATTTTTAGCCTAGAGTACCTTAACTAATAATATTCCAAATCCAACAATTCATATTCATATGGTTAAATCAAATCAAAAGAGAGGTAAAGACTCTTTGTTCATTCACCAAATTTATATTTATGAATGTTATCGTAGATTTTTAGCCTAGAGTACCTTAACTAATAATATTCCAAATCCAACAATTCATATTCATATTCATATGGTTGACACATAACCATCCACAATGCACAAACCAAATCAAAAGAGAAGTAAAGACTCTTTGTTCATTCACCAAATTTGTATTTATGAATGTTATCATAGATTTTTAGCCTAGAGTACCTTAACTAATAATATTATTCCAAATCCAACAATTCATATTCATATTCATATTCATATGGTTGACAAAATTCACTTTGGATAGGAAATATTTCATTACATTACATTGTTTTTTAATCTCAAAATAGAGAACTAAGAAAACTTATAGGATAGTTGTAATTGAGGAATGTGACTAAGGAAACATAAGTAAAATTTAGGTAAGACACTTATAGTGCCATGGATGCTCCAACTTAAGGTTCACATGATTGATAAAATTCGAGCATCCTACCTAGAATGTTGTTGGTGAAACAACCTATAAGAATATTTTTCACTTCCCTCTTTCCTTTTTTCTTTTCTTTACTTTCCCTCACTCATCATTTTATACACTCTATTTATTGTCCTTATTCCTCCTTTTTTTAAATTTCTCTTTTGCACTTTGCAATTGTAGGAAGCTCATATCCATACTCAAATTTGTTATCTTCCTCACTTGATTCGTCTTAATCATACCTAATATCATCTATTCTACAACTTGTTATCATTCTTTTATTTCTATTTGATTGCTGCATTTTTTTTCCAAAAGAGCTTACCCATTGTTCACTAAATGATGCTTATTGATCTCCTATCTTCTTGTTCTTTCTCCATTATTTCTATCTCAATGCACACAAGCAATTTTTTCTCCCCACATATCTCATCATTCCTACATTCTCTTTTGCGACTACCACTCATTTGTTGCAATCATAGTCATGTTATTGTTGCTCAGTTACATATTTACTCACTTGCATCAAATTTTTCTATTGAAATTATTGCATTATTCTTCTCTTGCATTTTCTTTTCCTTTTCCACACATTTGAATTTGCATGGAACAAAGTCACCACGCAAAACATTATTTAAATTAGGTAGACCCATTTGTGTCTCTTCCAATGTCACATATATGGTAACATCATCTCTTTGAAACTCCACCATTGCAAGACCACTCTCTTATGTAACATCATCTTCTTCTACAACACCCCTCTCTACGAAAAAATATCTTTGGTATACACATACACACTCTTGATCATATTACTATTCTCTATTGTTTTTTTAGTTTGGGAAAAAATATCCTTCACTTCATTCTTTCCAATATAATATTATCCTGCAAAGCCTTATTTTGCACTCTCGTTCGGCATGTTTACAACACCATGTTCTTCATAAAAAAAATCCACACTAGTTTCTGCAACAACATTCACACCACTTTCATAATCAACACTATTTGCAGTGAAATTTAGGGGGTTTGTCTTTCTTTCTTCTGTTGCTTCTGAATCTAATGCTTTCTCTTCATTTTTACCTCTTATTTCTAAATGCCAAATGATAATCCTCTTCTAATACTCATATATTCTCTATAATTATCTTCCTTTTATTGGAAAACTTCAATGCATCTAGAAACGATATGAACTTTTCCAAATGCTCACATCTTCTTTGCAATTATCTTCCTTATATTGGACAATTTCAATGCAACCACAAATTCTATCAACATTTCTATATACAAAACCATCTCTTATGACCATGCTACACAATTATCTAATCTTATCATTATTTTCACAGTATAATTATAATTTAGAAACTTACCTCTCAATTTACACTACAACAAATCACCCTTTTCGTAGTGGTTTTAGATTGTGGTGGTGTTTCTAAAACTATCTCTAAAAGTTTTTTTAGGTCTTTGGAGGCAATATTTAAACCCCCTCCCAAAAAACGCCATGAGAATTGGACTTTTGGAGGTGCGTTTTTAAAAAATTTCCCCAAAATTCCAATTCTCATGACGTTTTTTTTTCTTTTGGGTGGGGGGGGGGGTTATAAAGAGACACCCTAAAGATATTTTTCAAGGTGGCTTTTGAAACCCCCCTACCTCCCCAAAAAATTCATGTGAATCGATAAATTTTGGAGGATTAAAAAAATGCCTCCAAATATTAAATTCTCATGAATATATATATATATATATATATATATATATATATATATATATATATCGGGGGGGGGTTAGAAATCTTGCCCCTAAATATTTTTTTCAAGGAAATTTTTGGAAAACCATCCCCAAAACACCTTAGAATTGAAGTTTTGGAGGTTGTTTGTAAAGAACCTCCTTTAAATGTTAAATTCTCATGACTTTTGGGAAAGGTTTTATAAATACCACCCCTAAATATATTTCTCAAAGGTGCTTTTATGAAACCCCCTGTAGGGCCCTCCCTGGGACCTTGGCTAGACTTTAAACGAATATATAGTTCAACATAACTAAAAGGTAAATTGCATCATCATATCAATCACTACAATAAATCTTCCTTATAAATTTATACAAAACTTATAACAAAAATTTGAAAAGAACTTCTTCTGTGATGGTCGATACCGCGTTTTTCGAAGTCCTCGAAGTAGTTTTTGCACAATCCAATCAACTCTCGACGGTATTATTGACTGAATCCTCGATTGACCTCTCTACCTTACTGGGAAATCTCCTTCCTCCGGATCACCCAAGCAAATAGGGTTCATAAGAACATACAAGACTTGAATCTTTGATGGGATCTCGCAATCCCCAAAGCAGTTATCAGCCAAACACCTATGAACCACACTCAAATGCAAAATTCCATTACTAAGTCCATCCATCATTAGGGATCCAGAGAGAGATTCTTTTCTCTTCATTCTCCCTCTCTTAAATAGAAAAAGTCTTGCATGACATGTGTCATTTCATGCACAATTTAATTTAATTTATTAATTCTAATATTCATTCTCATGCAACAAGTGTCACTCTCACATACTAGTGCACATAAGTTCCTTAATTCTCTCTTAGTTGTCTCCTTATTCTAAAGTCCCAATCCCTATATTAGTGGGTGCATGTGGAGATAAACTCTAGATATTTTCTAGTCTAGATTTGCTCCAAAATTAATTATCTCTAATTTATTTATTTTTTATTTTAAGCTAATGCATATCTTTCCTAAATCAATGGGTGTGCATAACTTCTACCCAAAATAGCCATTTTTCTATAATCTCTTAATTTAAAATTCTCTTTCATTCAATTATTCTCAATTTAATATTTCCATTTGCAACATTTAATATATATATGCCTAAATGTTTTAATGAAAGAATGTAAACCTTCCCTTTCCTATCGTTGTGTAGGTACCACTTCTATGGGTCCTTCCGACAACTTCTTTTTCCTTATGTGGGGAGTACTATGTAGCGATCAAGAATCGTTATCGTGATATTCCGATTACACTTCCATGGAGACTAATGGTGATTGAGGAAAAATATATTCATTATTGTGCGCCCCTCAACATATAGTACATGACCAAATAGTTGTGTCCTCTCCCATATGACACACGCTTCCCCAGGTGATATGACACGACTTGTGACCCATGCATGGAATTCTATTTCAGGTTTGATGGTCTGTCGTCGTACCCCTATGTAGATTTCTCATTCTTACGACCCCTTTTTATTCCACCTAGAGTTAGTCGATAATTTGTTTTACCTGCCACTGTTGACACTCATAGCATAGATTAGTAGTGCTACACCATATAAATCATATCATTGTGCATTTTTATCTTTATTCAATTCTATTTAATTCAATATCATTCATTCACACCTATGGAATCAAAGGCATCATTCATTGCATTCATTCATAACATCATCATATTTCTCAATCAGTCGAGCATATTCATCATTTGCTAGTCAATCAACAATTTTCATTCAATAATAATTAAAGCATAACATATTGTTCATGTTTATTTAACTGGAACACTTCAATATCAGTTCCCTCAATAGTCTAGTCATTCAACTATATTAAGGAAGATGTTACATACACCCCCTCTTATTAAAACTTCGTCCCGAATTTAAGTTTTGTTTTCGTACTTTCGATGCTAGGCTTTACTTTCATTTACTATTCTCATCTTCTTGTCGTTCTCTTCTATTTTTATCAAACAACCATGGCCATAAGAACTAGCTTTTCTATCATCAATGATTTTATGTTTCATCCAACAAAGTTCAAAAAGATTCTCAATAATCCAACGGTAATTCATGTAACTTAAATCCAGTAATACTTTTCAATATTTGTCAATGCTAACTCATATTTCCAATACCTCCTAATCATACACGATATTCAATTAAGTTAGATTTCATCAATAGTCACACGATAGGTATCCAATCAACATCCAAGTAAGAATTCAAATCTATTTGGCTATCCACTTCCATGAGGTGAGAAGATAAACATCATACAATATTTGGTAAGATACATATTGGTAGTTAATTGTGAATTACTGGTTCAAGGGCAATTATCCCATTATCACAAATCTATGCATAAGTCATTCAATATTCTCAGAAGAATACTACCAATTCCATAATTTTTAATAAAATTTATTTTCAACTTGATACAAAAGTGTCACAACTTAGCGACTTGGATGAACATATTAAATTTAACTACCTTGTCATTTCATCAATGCCATATTGTCCACGTCAAGGTGGTCATATTTTCCTTACCTCATTTCATCATTCTTGTTATCATATGATTCCCCCCTCGTAGTCTTTCACATCCTATGTGTTGATATAGTTTCATCAAGTCTTGTCTTATGGACTAGTTGTCTTTTCATTTAGACTTCACCATGTCAGGTGGTTAGTATCATTATGTTCATCTCATCATGATGATCGTCTCCATACTTCGCCTTACAAAAATAGTCTTTATTTGACCCTTTCGATGTGTTTTCTAAGTTATAATTTCTCCATTTACCATATCATGGTCAAGTCAAGTTTGTAGTTTTTCGTTTTCGTTAATGGTGTCATCAAGATGCAAAGTTAGTGTCTTGGTGTTTATCTCATTACATTGTTCACCTGATATCTAGTTTTCCAATTTCCTTGTTCGTTTAACCCTCTAAATAAGCTGTTGAATTCTCGACAAGTATATGTATTTTGCATTATGACGGCTAAAAATCACCAAGTTTGCTTCCTTCGCTAACTATCACTACTGTCACTTCTTCTCCATTATTTTTTTCAATCGACTTAATCTTATTTCTATAAGCACTCAAATATTATTTACCTTCATGTCACACCAACCATTCACATTTACTGTTGGAATAATCCCCCCTGCAAACTAACCATCGTAAGTTGGTCTTAATTAATGACTTGCTTGCATTTTAGCTAAGGCAACAATCTTTCTTAGTTAGTTTCTTCCTTCATGATTGATCTAAAATCAAGTTTGTAGAAACCTCAATCATCTTCCTTCAAGGATTTTAACCACCATGTTTAACGAACATTCCATAATTTTATTGTCTTGAATATCCTTTCTAATTAACAATACTATCCTATTCTCACGTACTCACCCATCCTTGGCCTATTTCACATTGCTAGTTATCATGCAACTTTACCATGCTTTTCTTATGATTGTAATAAATTCTCTTATCACACTAAGCACTGGCAA
Source organism: Larix kaempferi (assembly GCA_027924585.1). Classification (NCBI taxonomy): domain Eukaryota; kingdom Viridiplantae; phylum Streptophyta; class Pinopsida; order Pinales; family Pinaceae; genus Larix; species Larix kaempferi. The sequence continues at coordinate 5,528,491 of BSBM01001312.1, read as the reverse complement.
GCATTAAGGCATTTCACTTCTATACAAACACGAGATTTAGTTATGTTTAATCCCTTCAACTTTAAACAACGTATATACTCACTTATGCATATTAAGTACAAAACCATTTATATCCACCTTCTAACTCTTTAAGCACATCATATAAATTTATTTATAAATCCTAATGGATACAACACCCATCATAACACATGCAACACAATTGATCATTTCAATCAACATATAAAATACATTGTATCTATATATATAGAATGTGCCACATCCAACCTAACCCTTCGATTTCTGATCAACCTTTAAGGTACATAAAATACCTCATATTCAACATGACCCATTGAATTTTGATCAATATTTTAAAATACATAATATATAACACGTTCTACATTACCCTCTTACTTATATTATTTCCCATCCATTTAATGTCACATATTTGGCTCAATAAGGCTTTAGATTAAGTGTTGATCTTGCACAACATTTTTTTTATATTATCTAAATTAATTTAACAATTCAAAACCCTTTTTCCTTACTACTCAATTCTAATACATGAGTCTAAATAATTATTATTATTAAACCAACCTAGATCCAAATCCTAGGTTCTATCAAGCGTCAAGAGGGATCAAATCTCCGGAGCTGCAAACCTCTCCTTGAATAGCTCCTTGAGTGAAATACCTAAGCCACCTAATCCTAAGCTCGAAAGTCTCTAGTTTAAGTCTCATATTTACTTTTTACTTTGTATTATTCTTTTTTGTTTGTGGCTGACATAATATTTATTATTTTTTACTTTGTATTATTATTTTTTGTTTACTTTGTATTATTTTGTTATTGGACAAACACTCAACAAACACTCTAAAGTCTCATATTTACTTTTTACTTTGTATTAAAAGTAAAAAGTAACGTCTCTAGTTTAAGTCTCATATTTACTTTTTACTTTGTATTATTCTTTTTTGTTTATGGCTGACATAATATTTACCACCTAATCTTAAGCTCGAAAGTCTCTAGTTTAAGTCTCATATGTACTTTTTACTTTGAATTATTCTTTTTTGTTTATGGCTGACATAATATTTATTACTTTTTACTTTGTATTATTCTTTTTTTGTTTACTTTGTATTATTTTGTTACTCGACAAACTCTCGACTCACAAGATCTCCCCCATACTGGACTGTAGAGCACCTCTCGGCGCAAATACACTAAAATCAATCAAAATTAAATCATTTGCTATACAGAAACCATAATTAATTAAAATTGATACTTTATTTTCTTAAAGCAAAGATAAAATCTAATTAATAACTATTTTAAAATAATAACTTTAAATTAATACTAAACAACTTTTCCTTTCGAATAAAGATAAAATTCAATTAATAACTATTTCAAAATAGTGAAATAGTCACTTTTAAATTAATACGAGAACAACTTTTCTTATTAACATCAAACACTCCAACATCTCACCATTTCAAGTTTAACATGGATACACTCCAAGTAATCCAAATACATGATAACAATTATAAAAATATAATTCACTTACAACAAAGAATTTGGACGCTCGTAAGAGTGTCAGGTTCCATCATAGAAGAAAGAATTTGGATTTTAAAAATTGAATTTGATTATTCCGTGAAAATAGAACAAATTCGTATGAGAGCGATCTTTGAAAGAGTGAATACACCGGATTTTAAGCTATTCGATATTGGCATTTGATGCCTTTGGGAATTCATCATTTTTTTTTTAATTTGAAGATTTCAATTGGAATTTCCTTAGAGATAAAGAGTCCAAACAGATATATTTTATATACTTTGTGGTGCAGGCGAAAATAACTTCTGCAACGTTTGTTTGTTTTTTAAACTTCATTCAATAAAACAAACAAAAAGAAGTTTAGGCCATGAAAACTCTTATGTATAGCCTCCTTTTGAATACTCAGCCTATTCGTATACATTAGAATACACATGTTAAAACTATAAATGGAAAAGTATCTCTACACGTCACCTAATATATATAATAAAAATCAGGCATGCTGCAATTTTGCTACATATGTTAAATACTTCGTTGCACAATCCAACTAAAAGTGTGACTCATATGAAATGTGTTTCCAAATTCCCCTCTTTATTCACCCATTTATCCTCCCTTTATAAATATAAGCATATACCCCCACAAACCGAATGTGACATATCTAAGCATTCAAATCAGATAGCATATATATTTATGCAATGAACATGTATTCCACCCAACTACTCATTCATCATATTACGCATACAATGTAATGGTCGAGGTTTGATATGGATATTATAACTGGGAGGAAGTCATGTTGTCATAAAACCGACAAGACATAGGGTGAGGAATGAACTTGGCGCCCGTCAATGAGCATTTTCAATGCATTATTTCACCGCTTTCTGCCATGTGGAGAAAAAAAAATTGTATCCAACCAAGTCAATGCCATAAGATAATTGGTATTAAATATGAATCCTGGGCTGTCTGGTGCGAGATTGTAATTATATGTAGGAACTATCTTCCTATAGAAAGAGAAATCCAGCTCACCCTAAGAGAGACCATATTGTTAATGTAATTGTAACTTCAGAAGATATTCACTTGTATTTTATATTGTTATGATTATTGCATTTTATTTGTACCTATGACGGAGATGTTTATTCCTCCGGTTGGGGATGTCATTATTACATTTGGTCATGTAAAGTCATTGAGGTAAATCCTCCTTTGTAAGTCGGGGCAATAGTTCCCTCTAGAGTCAGTTAGATTAGGGTTATTGAGTCCCCTAGAGAAGTCGGCCCAATCAGGTATAGTTGGGGCCGACCAAGCAAGTGAAAAGGTCAAGTAAAATATAAAGTATAAATATAGAGTGGATCTCTCTCATTTGAACACACACTCACTCACACAAGTTCGCATAAGTGACAGAGAGAGGACAAGTTTGCATAGGAGAAAGAGAGAGGAGCTGCAGAAGACCATATTTGTTTTGGGGTTTTACTTTTGTGATATTGTATTGGTGACGATTCTATCTCTAAGAAAGTTGCGGGGTTTTCTCCTTTATGGTTTCCCCAAGGAAAATATTTGTGCCTATTGTGTTATGTTCATTCTTTCAGTTAAGATCCTAGATAATATTGATTAAAAGTAGAAAATCTAACATGGAATCAGAGCTAACCTGAAAAAGACACTGTGCAGCTACGGAAGCTAGGGATTCTAAATTTTGGGTCTTCTCTCCACAAATCATCAACGAAAAGAGGCTAGACTAAATTGCCCTAGGATGGCACATCTTTCTGTCGAAGCAGAACTTGATTTCGAGAATTTTCATTTTTTGGCTCGTCACTACTACTGGAGAAAAACTAGGGCATCAAATATTTTGGGTTTTTTATCACTGATTTGGAGAAGTGAGTACATTGGGAAACTCGCCTTGAGGAGGCTCATCTATCTTTCCAATCAGAAGTTCCAAATTCCAACTTTGAAAAATTAGGGTTTCTTTGACAAACCCTAGGGCCACCTAGCTCCAGAACCAGTTTGGGCATCTAAAAGTGGTAAGACCTAAAATATTTGCTATTTCCATTTGAAGTTCTCATTAAAGATGTCTCACCACACCAAGATTGAGGATAAGCTTGAAGGGGTTGATAACTTCTGAGCATGGAAGTATAGGATTGCACTTGTCCTTGAAGAGAATGAATTGGACATGTATGTAAATGAAGAGGTTCTAGCACCAGAGGGAGATGAGTGATACACATCACAGCTGGAAAGTCATCGACGTTGATGCAACTTCGACAAGTTTCAACTTTGACATGACTTCGACTCGACAAGTTTCTAGTCTGGCAGGCTATCTTCGACAGGTTTCGAATTCGACACAACTCTGACGAGTCTCGACTTTGACACACCTCGACAAATTCGCACCTTCGACATGTTTAGAAACCTCATAGTTCGCGACATTGACAAGCAGCATCGGCATGCGACCAACGACTGTTGAACTTCGACATATTGTCTCTATGTCTCCCAATCGACTGTAACGGTTGAACTATTGAACCGTTCTAACTTATTTGTAACTACTCAGAATTCTATTTAAGCATGTATAATATTGTAACATACATAAAGCTATCTGATGATTTCAGTAATAGAAGTTAAGTTCGCATTCCTGCATATTGCCTGTGCGTAATTGTGTTTATCTGTGTAGTGTAATACTGCTTTGCTCATTCTGCTATTATTATTATTGCTTCTGCCATAATAGAGCCGACTCATCCATTCGAACTATTGTCCCCCTCATGCTTCCTGGACACGACCCGGATCATTGGTATCAGAGCATACTCAAATCAGAGCACTCAGTTTCTTGCTTAAGTTTTGCGTATACACTTCTCTCGAAGTTACCTGACTTATGTCGGTTCAAACTCGATCGCAATCTCAGCAATCCAAGCAAGCGCTACCTCGAAGATGGCAGAAGAAACAGACGATAGACATGTAGTCAACGAGACAGCACAGCTTATTGAGAAAACTCTGGCTCGACAATGGACTGAAATGTTCAAGCAGTTCAACGAGATTCTCATGCGATTCACTTCGACATCTGGAGGATCTTTGACGAGAAATCACTCAGATAAAATCAGCCCCTTCGAAGTGCAAATGAATCTAGACATACCAAATCTTGAAGGTAAGATTGATGCGGAATCCGTCGACAATTGGGTACGACAATTGGAATCCTATTACGCTGTGAATCAACTCTCAAAAGCTGAAAAGATCACCATTGCATCCTTAAAGATGTCAACCTCCGTGCACTGCTGGTGGGAGAACCTCTCGACCAAGATGGAGAAAAGCATAAACCCCATCGACACATGGGATAAATTCGCCGAACACATCCGAAAGGAATTTTACCCGCCTAAATATGTCGAGCAGCAGTATAAGAAGTGCCAGCAACTAAGGCAATGGAAAGACCAATCAGTACAAAGTTACACTGACGAGTTGTATCGACTCATGGCTAGACTTGGCATCCAAGAAGAAGAAAAATTGCTTGTTCTGAAGTACGTTAGTGGATTGTCCCAGTACATTTAGCAGGAGATGGAATTTATGACCGTCAATACGCTTGCAGATGCTTTTCACTACGTTGGAAAAATGGAAACCAAACAGAAAGGAAAAGTGCGTTTCACGACAAAGCCGACATCAGGAGGAGCACCTGACAAGAAGGAACCAGACGACTTCGACAAGTCAAAATATTCTCAGCCAACACCGCCAAAGCCATACCATGGTAAGAATCTTTTTCACAAGAGGGAATGTAGCAATCAACTGCTAACCGGAAAATGGTGCGATTACCACCACTCATCTTGGCATGATACGTCCAAATGAAAAGATAGGAAGAATTTTTTTCAAAAGTGTCGACCTCCGATGCGTTCGACAAGACAGTGGAAGAATATGATCCAGACACAATGACCCTTTTGACCTCAAAAACTCCAGCAGCCTTGACTATCATCGACAAGGAGGAATGAGAGCGCATGTTCCATACACAGATATGGGTCCAGAGAAACCCATTGAATCTGATTGTGGACAATAGCAGCCAGAAAAACTTCGTTTTTGAATATCTCATGAAGAAACTAGGTCGTGTTACCACTATGCATCCTCATCCTTACAACATCAGTTGGATGAAGGATGGACAAGAACTTTGGATCACTCGACAATGCAAACTCACCTACTTCATAAAACCTTTTGGAGATGAAGTACTCTACGATGTGGCACCACTCTCTGTAGATGACGCCTTGTTTAAGAAACCTTACCTTTGGGATAGACATGGAATTGATCAGTCACGGCCTCAAAAGGTGATTGTCAAAATCCAAAATCGATGGTTCACCATACCAGAGCATCAACCTACACCAACGGTTGCACTAATATCTTCCAAACAGACAAAGAAGCTCATCAATCATGCTCAGAAGTTCGCATTAATCATGATCAAGCTGCAACATTCTAAGAATATTGTAGCAACGAGTTGAGTCACTGACCAATGCAGTTCTCGACAGAAGCAACAAGTCGATCATATTCTTGATGAGTACTAGAACCTCTTTCAAGCTCCAAACGAAGTACCTAAACATTGTGAGGTAAAACACTCTATTGAACCTGTTCCTGGTTCTTCTTTTCCTAACGCATCTGTTTACAGAAGATCCATTCTCGAAAATGAAGAGATTTGCAGACAAATCCAAGAAATAATTGACAAAGGTCATATCCGACCCAACTCCTCTCCTTGTTGAAGTCCAGTCGTCCTAGTTCCGAAGAAAGACAGGACTTGGTGCATGTGCATCGACTACAGATCTCTCAACAAAATTTCAGTAAGAATCACTACCCTCTACCATGGATAGACGAACTCACCAACTATTTGAAAGGTGCTAAATTCTTTACTAATTTTGACCTCAAGTCGGGATACCATCAAATTCCAATCAAGCCCTCAGATGTGTGAAAAATTGCTTTCAGGACCAAGGAAGGATTATTTGAATGGTTAGTCATGCCTTTCGGCTTAACCAACGCACCTGTGACCTTCATGCGACATATGGATAACCTTCTTCGACATTTCATTGGAAAATGGGTTATTGTCTATCTCGATGATATATTGATTTTCAGTCGATCCTGGGAAGAACATGTCGAACATTTTTGACAAGTCCTCGACACTCTCCAGCAACATTGGCTTTATCTGAACATGGACAGGTGCTATTTTGTGATGACCAACATCAAATATTTGGGATATGTAATTGACTCTGCAAGCATTCACGTCGACCCAGAAAAACTACAGATTTTCAAATATTGGACCATTTCTAGAAGCATTCAAGAACTAAGAAGTTTTCTTGGTTTGGTGAATTTCTATCGACGATTCATACTCGGATTCAGTCACATAGCCTGGCCCTTGAATCAGTTGATGAAGGGAAGTGGGAAAATTTTCTTCTAGTGGACAACAACACAACAAGTAGCTTTTGAATAGCTCAAACACAAGCTCTGCACTACACCAGTACTCGTGTTACTTGATTTGCATCATCCCTTTGAGATTGAGATGGACGCATCGGACTATGCCTTGGGCGCAGTGATCACTCAATCGGGTCACCTAGTCGCTTTTCATTTCGAGACTTTTAAAGACACAGTTAGAAGATAATCAATGTACGAAAAAGAACTGTATGCCATTGTGCAAGCTCTCAAGCAATGGAGGAATTACATCCTTGGAAAGGAAACGGTCATTCTCACTGATCATAAGCCTCTACAGTTCACTTCGACACAATCAAAGTTGCAGACAAACCGACAACTCAAGTGGATTAATTACATATAGCAATTCCAGTTGGTGATTAAGTATTTGAAAGGTAAATCTAACGCCGCCTCTGATTACCTTAGTCGACCACCCATTACTCTCCGTTTGATAGTGATTAGTACGCAGGGATATGACACAACCATTTGGCCACAGCTGTATGAGGACGACAGCAACTTCTCAGCAGTCTACCGACAGTTACAGACTAACAAGTTGTCAACCTCAAACTCTGACTATTTCCTGAAAGACACCTTTCTATACAAGCTTGGGAAGCTTTGTGTATCGACCGGTGAGCATCGACAATAGCTCATTTGGGACGTGCACTATAGCAATACTGCAAACACTTTAGAGTGGAAAAAACACTTTCTATTCTGCAGAAGTATTTCTTTTGGCCTACACTTAAATCCGATGTCAACAAGTACAATCGATCATGCATGGTTTGTGCCATTGCTAAACCTCCTAATAAACGAAAGGGATTGTATACACCTATGTCAGTTCCTAGTCGACCATGGGAATCTATTTCGATGGACTAGTTGATGGGTTATCCTACTACCAGACATCAGCATGGCGCAATATTAGTAGTAGTCAACCGATTTTCCAAGATGGCCATTCTCATACCATGTAAGAATACCACGATAGCGAAGCAGACTGCTCAGCTCTTCTTTACACATGTTTGGAAACATTTTGGTTTACCCACAACCATTCTTTCTGACTGTGAGGCACCTGCAACAATTAATTAACAAGAATGCGCGAAATAGCAGAAATGACAGAACTCAGAATCACTTTTGTATTGATCACGGGCCACTTCGAGGGGGCAACCTCCTTTGAGAAAGCTCAATACAAATAACTTCATGGTGCCTTCATAGGTCTCAACACACACTTATATACTAATTCTAGGTGCCAATACTATGGGTCGAAACCATGGGCCGTTACAAACTATGGATGAACAATACTACGGGCGACTTACAAAGCATATGCGCCAACAACAATAACACAAACTATTGATCACAAATACTACGGGACGACTTACAAAGCATATGCGTCCAACAACAACATACTAACAAAGTAAAGATATGGGTTCCTAACATCCCCTCCCCCTTAAAAAAAGCTTTGTCCTCAAAGCTTCAGATGTGGAAATTGTTGTTGAATCTGAAGGAGTGGTTCCCATGTAGCATCCTCTGGTTGCATGCCGTGCCACTGAATTAAGACCTCTGTGATAGAGCGAGAGCGAAGCTGATGTGTGCGCCGATTGAGGATGGCCTCTGGCTCCAAAAGGATGGATCCTTCATTATCCAGTTCGGGTAAAATCGTTTGGCCGCTGATGTTGGTGCCAAGAACTTTCTTCAAACAAGAGACATGAAAGACTGGATGAATGCGGGAAGAAGGAGGAAGTTCCAATTTATAAGCAACGGACCCAATCTTCTGAAGAATCTGATATGGCCCATAGAACTTTGGAGCAAGCTTATGACGCCCTTTGAGTTTCAAGGAGGATTGTTTGTACGGCTGGAGATGAAGAAAAACCATATCGCCGACTTGAAAAGTGCGCTCTGAACGGTGCTGATCCGCTTGTTGCTTCATGCGATTTCTTGCCATGTGAAGATTGTCCCGCAAAATGCGAAGAATCTGATCGCGGTTGCGAAGGACCGTGTCAACTTCCTGGACTGGTGAACTGGTGGGGGTGTATGGAAGAAGAGCTGGAGGTGCTTGACCATAGACTGCTTCATATGGGGTCATTTTAGAGGCAGTGTGGTAAGAGGTATTGTACCACCATTCAGCAAGAGGGAGCCACTTTGCCCACTGATGTTGTTGTTCTGAGGTGAAGCAACGAAGATAAGTTTCCAAGCATTTATTGACAATTTCAGTCTGACCATCTGTTTGTGGGTGATACCCTGAACTCATCTTCAGTTTGGTGCCAGTGTGGTGAAATAGTTCTGTCCAAAAATGACTAGTGAAAGTCGCATCACGATCCGAGACAATGGAAGAAGGGATGCCATGAAGACGAAAGATCTGGTCCATAAAAATTTGAGCAACTGAGGAGGCTGTATAGGGATGACTGAGAGCACAAAAGTGACTATATTTGGAGAGGCGATCAACCACAACGAGAATCACTGTCTTTCCGCCAGATTTAGGGAGCCCTTCAATGAAATCCATAGAAATATCTGTCCAAATCCGTGTAGGTATGGGTAGGGGTTCAAGCAATCCTGGAACGAGTGTTGTTTCCCCCTTATTGCGCTGGCAGGTATCACATTCGGCCACCATCTGTTGAATTGTCCTTTTCATGCCCTGCCAAAAGAAGTTACGTCGTGCTCGTTCATTTTTTTTGAGGAACCCAGAGTGCCCGGCCGATGGAGAAGCATGGAGTTCATAGAAGACAGCCTGTTGAAGATCTGTGCTCTGGGGAAGCACCAGACGACCCTTGTATCGCAGAGAAGCACCATCCCAAGAGTAATGTGGTACAGCAGAAGGGTTGTTGGTCAAGCGTTGGATAATCTGAGATAAGGAAGGGTCATTGACATAACCCTGTTGAACAGATTGCAACCAATTTGGAACAGGCATAGAAATAGCTGAAAGAGAACCTTGGGCACCAAATGTGCGAGAAAGAGCATCTGCCACGATATTGTCTTTACCCTTCTTGTAAGTGATCTCATAGTCATAACCCATGAGTTTGATAACCCATTTCTGTTGTGCTGGGGAGGAGACACGCTGGTCCAAGAAATATTTCAGACTCTGGTGATCAGTCTTGATGCAGAAATGATTCCCTAATAGGTATGGACGCCACTTCTGTACTGCATGCAAAATAGCCATCATTTCCTTCTCATAGGTAGAGGCCGCTAAATTCTTACCTGAAAGGGCTTTGCTGGTGAACGCAATGGGGTGTTCATCTTGAAGGAGAACAGCACCAAGTCCATTGCCGCAAGCATCACTCTCAATAGTGAAGGGCTTGGAAAAATCGGGCATCGCTAGCACAGGTGTAGTGCACATAGCTTGTTTGAGTTTTTCAAATGCACACTGAGCAGCAGGTGTCCATGTAAAAGCATCCTTTTTCAACAGAGCGGTTAATGGAGCTGCAATCTTTCCATAATCCTTGACAAACTTGCGGTAGTAGCCAGTCAACCCCAAAAAACCACAAAGGCTCTTGAGTGTCTGAGGACATGGCCAATTGTTCATGGCGTCGATTTTGGCAGGATCCACGCGAACCCCTTGTGCTGAGATAATGTGCCCGAGATACTCAACTTCCTTTTGTCCAAAAACACATTTAGACTGCTTGGCATGGAGATGATGGTCAGAGAAAAGTTGCATGACAAGATCCAGATGTTGGAGATGTTCATCCCATGTTTTACTATAGATGAGGATATCATCAAAGAATACCAGAATGAATTTCCGCAAGTAGGGTCGAAATATTTTATTCATTAAGGCCTGGAATGTGGAAGGAGCATTAGTGAGGCCAAAGGGCATGACCAAAAACTCATAATGGCCATCATGTGTGCGGAAAGCTGTTTTAGGAATATCATCCTCATGAACCCGAATTTGATGATACCCAGAACGAAGATCCAACTTGGAGAAAAAGTGAGCCCCATGAAGCTCGTCAAGAAGTTCATCAACAACAGGAATTGGAAACTTATCCTTGATGGTGAGGTGATTAAGTGCTCGGAAGTCAATACAGAGGCGCCATGACCCATCTTTGTTGCGGACGAGAATAACTGGAGAAGAAAAGGAACTAGTGCTTGGGCGAATAATACCTTGCTTCAATAAGTCCCGAACAAGCATTTCAATCTCCGTTTTTTGGTGGAATGGGTAGCGATAGGGCCGGATGTTGGGAGGAGCGCTGCCAGGAAGGAGCTGAATACGATGGTCTTCTGGTCTGGAAGGTGGTAATCCCACTGGTTCAGCAAAGACAGCTGTATATCGATCCAGAATTTGTTGTAGATCCCAAGGAGTAGTGGAGACTGCTGATGGTTGCATCTGGATGGAATGGATCTGAGCGATGACACCATGTGAATTCTTCTTGAGAAGTTTTTCCATGCGATGTGAACTGATGATGCTGAGAGAACCTGGTTGTAATCCTGTCAATGTGTGTTTGTGTCCATTGAGGGAAAACTGCATCCAAAGTTCGGCAAAATCCCATAAGATAGGGCCGAGTGTGCGTAGCCATTGAGTGCCCAAAACCACATCACATCCGCCTAAGGGCAAGGCAAACATGTCAGAGCGCAAGGTATAATCTCCCATAGAGATACGCACATTTTGACACTTCCCTTTGCAAGTTAAGGTACCCCCATTGGCAACCATGACTTCAAAGTTGGAGCAAGGATGGATAAAACAATCAGCTTGTTTGGCAATCCGAGGGTCAATGAAATTATGAGTGCTACTAGAATCAATGAGGATTGTAAGAGGAAGCTTCTTGAAGTAACCCCTGACCCGCATTGTTTGGGGGGTGGTGACTCCAGCTAAAGCATGGAGAGATATCTCTGGCTGGTCATCCTGAGACGGAGGGTCAATAGGCGGTTCCTGAATGTCGACCGGAGCATCCAGTGTTTCTGGATCTTCGTCACCCATTTCAGAGGCAGGTGGAGACTCCACATCCAGGAGATAGAGCTTTTGCTGAACACATTTATGCCCCCGAGAGAATTTCTCATCACAATTATAGGAAAGACCCTTTTCTCTGCCTGCTTGCATCTCTGTTTCCAACAAACGCTTGATAGGAGTCGGTCGAGGAGCCTGCGGTATAGGAGGTCGCTGAGACCCCATATTTCTGAAGGGAACAAAACTGGGCTTGGAGCGTTGTTGGGCTGCAATCTTGTCTTCTGCCAATTTAGCCAACCCGAGTGCTTCCATCATTGTGTTGGGGCAGAACATTTTGACCTCGGAGCGGATGGCATCCTTTAGACCACTGATAAAACAACTCCGGTAAAATTCATCAGACAATCCTTCGGTGTGGTTGGCTAGATTCTCAAATTCGGTTTGATAGTCTCTCACAGTGCCAGTTTGGCGAAGTTTAGTGAGGGATCCTGTGAAGTCATCAAAACCACTAGGACCAAATCATTGCAGAAGGAGCTGGCAAAAGTTTGGCCAGTTGGGCTCTGGATGAGCCTTGATGTACCAACGGTGCCATTGAAGAGATTCCTGTTCCAAATGAAAGGATGCCAACGGAACTTTGTTGACATCAAACGTATTATGCAGACTGAAATATTGTTCTGCACGATAGATCCATCCAGTTGGATCGGTACCATTGAAGCGAGGAAAATCAAGCTTCGGACCACGGAAATTGCTGGAAGAAGAGAACCCATTGTCTACCGAAGACTCGGACTACCGTTTGTTGTTCATAGCTGAATGTTCAAGATGGAGACCAAGAAATTTTTCATCCAGATCCTGGAGTTTGGCTTGGATGGCTGCAAGGGCTTCCTCCATGGTTTTTGCTCCTGCACGGGTGACAACCATAACCAGGGATTTTTTTTTTTTTTTTTTTTTTTTTTGACTGGGTAGGAAAACAAAAACAGGAACTACTTCAGTAAAGGAAAATTTGGATTTGGGAAAAAATCAGAAGGGTAATTGGGGTTTGACTCGTTTTTTGGACACTGTTGGATAGACAGGGAAGCAAAAATGAGGATTTCAGCAGCGGGGTGAAAGGATGGGAAAATTTGGTAGAAGGGAACAAAGAAGCAGAATTCAGAAAGGAACTCTGTGGTAAAAATTGAAGGTGATTGGGTGAAATCTGAGGAAGTTATGGCAAACCCTAAAAATAGACAAATGTGGGATTTCGGGCTGTAGAAAAGGGAATTGAGGATAGGGTCCTCAGGGATGAAATATGCAGAATGGAATGATAGGGGTTCCCTAAAATTTTCAAGGAAAACAGAGGTAAAACAAGGGAGATATGGAGAAATAACGGGATTTTTTTTTTATTTTTTTTTTCCAGACTGGAGTGCTACGGCTAGGTGTGTTTTTTTTTTTTCTTTTTTTTTACAGACTGGAGCGGCTACGGCTCTACTTGCAGAATGGGATTTCCGGTTCGAAGGATTCTGGAACAACGCCGAACGGCTGGATCTGGAACGGTTCGCAAAATGAATCTGAAACGGCGCAGCAGTGATCGACAATAGTTCAGCTGAAAGTAGATATGGACCCCAGGTATGTACGACTTCCTAACAGTTCAGGGTTTTCACTCGGCCACCAATGCTGTCTGACGGCTTGCGTATTGGGGCAGTACCCCTCACTCCACGGCTCAGGTAAAACTGATAACCGCTTTGCCACAAACGACAGCTCTTGGTTTACCTCACGGGTGGGAACTAGTCAATCAGGTAGGGGTCGTTGCCCTTTTCGCCGGCAGGTCGTCTCAATGGGCCAGCTACTTCGGGGTTCCTGTGGTACTCCTCACAATGAGTTTTAGGGTTTATGCCCAAGTACTTCCCACAGTTAAGTGGATAGGGATTATTCCCAAATCCGAACCTGCAACAGATGTGAAAAAAAAAAAATTTGGCAGAAATTTCACCCAGCGAGCCCAAGAAAGTGCTCTGATACCAGATGTGAGGCACCTGCAACAATTAATTAACAAGAATGCGCGAAATAGCAGAAATGACAGAACTCAGAATCACTTTTGTATTGATCACGGGCCACTTCGAGGGGGCAACCTCCTTTGAGCAAGCTCAATACAAATAACTTCACGGTGCCTTCATAGGTCTCAACACACACTTATATACTAATTCTAGGCGCCAATACTATGGGTCGAAACCATGGGCCGTTACAAACTATGAATGAACAATACTACGGGCGAATTACAAAGCATATGCGCCAACAACAATAACACAAAATATTGATCACAAATACTACGGGACGACTTACAAAGCATATGCGTCCAACAACAACATACTAACAAAGTAAAGATATGGGTTCCTAACACTGACCGAGATTCCAGATTCGTCAGCATATTTTGGAAGACCCTCTGGTGATTTCTAGACACACGAATCTCATTGTTGACAGCTTTCCATCCTCGGACCAACAGATAAACGGAAGTTGTGAATCGCTTGGTAGTACAACTGCTTCGCATGTATGATCACCAACATCGACGCACATGGAATGAAATTCTTCCATACATCCAGCACAACTACAGTCGAGCTCAGCACATATCCATAGGAAAGAGTCCATTTGAATTCTATTATGGATTTCAGCCCTCAACGCCTATCGACTTGATCAGCTCCTCGACACAACAGAGCGACACCGACTATAGCCAGTGAAAAGTTGATAAAGCAGTCAAGTTCAGATATCAGATATGCAACATCCAGAAGCAAGCACAGGAAATGTTGCACAGATCAAGCGAGAAAGATAAGGCCCAACATGACAAGCATTGTATTCCTCATTCATTCCAAATTGAGGATAAGGTCTGGTTACATCTCAAGAAGGAGTGCTTCACAGGTCCATTCAAGAAGTTGACACATTTGCGATATGGTCCGTATAGTATTCTTCGATAGATTGGCAAAAATTCTTTCCAGCTCGACATTCATGCATGCCTGGGTCTGCATCCAGTATTTAATGTGGATATTATTTGACCATACCATGCACCCTTGTTGGAACAGAACAACTTGTAGGAAGCAAAACCCGAAGACATCCATCTAGATTTTTAGGAGCCTCTTCCTTGTGAAACCATTATGGGACAACGAGTATGTCGTACAAGGATGAACACAATTCCCTTGTTTTAGGTTACCAAGGCTGGCCAGATCCCATTTCAAGGAAAGTGGTACTTGGTTATTGAATTGATCGACAAGTTTCCTCACCTTCATTAGCAAATAATGGGGTCCATTGTTTCTTAAGGAAGGAGTTCAGATCCACATCGTAGTTGGAAAGTCATCGGTGTTGATGCAACTTCGACAAGTTTCAACTTCGACTCGACAAGTTTCCAGTCCAACAAGTTATCTCCGGCAGGTTTTGAATTCAACACAACTCTAACAAGTCTCGACTTCGACACGCCATGACACATTCACACCTTCAACATGTTCAGTAACCTCATAGTTCGTGACATTGACAAGTAGCGTCGACATGTGACCAACGACGGTCGAACTTCAACAAATTGTATCTATGTCTTTCGGTTGACTGTAATGGTTGAACTGTTGAACCGTTCTAACTTCTTTGTAACTGAACGTAATGGGAAGGCACCCAAGTGTCTCAAAATTCTATATAAGAATATATAATGATGTAATATACATCAATCTATTTGATGATTTCAGTAATAGAAGTTCAGTTCGCATTCCTACATATTTTATGTGTGTAATTGTGTTTATCTGTGTAGTGTAATCCTGCTTTGCTCATTCTGCTATTATTATTATTGCTTCCCGCCATAATAGAGCTGACTCATCCAGTCGATTTGTTGTCCCCCTCGTGCTTCCTAGACACAACCCAGGTCAATGAGGCTAAATCCTTACACAAGAAGAACTTGGTTAAGGACAAGAGAATCATTGCATATTCCAATAAGGATCATCTCATCCCACATGTGTCATCCTTGAAATCACCTAAGGAGATGTTTGATGCTTCGACAAATCTATTTTAAGGGAAGAATATAAATCGGAGGATGACCTTGAGGAACCAATTGAAGAATGTGAAGATTTAAAATGCAGAGACCATGCAATCCTACTTTACAAGGGTCTCTCAGATTAAGGAGCAACTTGAAGCTTTTGGAGAAAAGGTAGAAGAAGGAGAGATTGTGATGACCACCTTGAATGGTCTCCCAATATCATAGGACTCATTCATTCAAGGGATATGTGTCAGAAATAATTTAATCAAATTCAGTAAGCTATGGGAATAATGCTCACAAAAAGAAGCTCGACTCGTGGCTCAAGAAGAGAATACGGGAGAAAACGATGATCAAGCTCTCACAAAACACACCAGAAGGAATAATAACAAGAGGGAGCACCATCATCAAAATAAGAGGGATACACACCACCACCAAAGTCAAAGGGAGAACTTTAGAAGATCTAGGAGAGATCTATCTAAAGTTAGATGTTAAACATGTGATGAGAAGGGACACTACTCCAGAGATTGTCCCAGAAATAGAAGTGTTTCCCACAATAAGAAGACCAACAAGAAAAGACTCCATGCTCACACCACAGAATATTATGAACACGCAAGGAAAAGAACCATAGAAGAAGAAAGAGATGATTCTTCAAGTGATGAACAATATGTATTCTTACAAGGGTTCATTCAGAAGGTTCCACCTCATAAGGTGAAGCTAGAGATGACTCTCCATATTACATGAAAGGAATAGGAGAGGCTACTTCAGAGTTGGACTCTAGAGACAAATAAGAATCCATACTCTATGGAAGAACCTCTCATCCATTTCGACATTGGTTAAGATGTAGAAGAAGGAAAACACAGAGTCTGCTCCAGTACAAAGAATAAGTGATCTACAATGTAGAATACTTGCTCAACATTTTCTATCATAAGAAAGAAAGGCATTGTTAGAAAAACAAGATCGCAGAGCAATAACAATAAATAGAAATGCAAATATAATCACACACACATTACAAGAGAGACGCAGATATATCGTGGTTCACCCCAACTTGAGCTACGTCCACATTGAATTTGCTAGTCCTTATTATTATTACCATCCAGCAAGGTGAAGGGATACAACCTGCAGCACAGCCGCTACACTTCATCTTCACTGTCTCACAGTCTCTCTCCCAATCTTAGATATCTTTACAATGCATAAAACCTAATACATCATGCCCTAGCTGTATTACAATGTCTTTCTCTTATAAGGGAAATACAATGGGAAAATACCACGGTATACCCAAAACCATGGGCCTGCAAAATAGCTGGCGAAAATAGCCCCAAAACATTTTATCGGGGGCATTGCCCCTGAACCCTTGAAAATGCAGAATGAGTGTACAGTCCTCCAGGTGCACAGCTAAGACAATATCATCTATGAGACTGGAAGATATGGCTCCACAACAAACAATCTCCCACTTGGAGACTGATCGCAGCATCTCCACCGCTGTTGCACTTGCTGGACTTGGACTTGGCAACTTTCTCCTCTTCACCTTCATGCTACAAGGCCAACTGAAACTGAGCAAGGAATCAGTTTCTCTCTAGTCACTACCTTTGTGAACATGTCTGCAGGATTCATCTTCCAGAACATAATGTATCAAATGGTACTTGAGCTGTATATGTTTAGTCCTAGAATGGAATGCTGAGTTCTTTGCAAGATGAATGGCACTCTGGCTGTCACTATACAACCTGTTGTCCTTTTGATTCTTACCACTTCCTCCATAAACCTATGCAACCAAATCATCTCTTTACTAGCCTCTATAATAGCAACATACTCTGCTTCCGTTGTTGAAAGTGCAACAACCTTCTGCAGTTTTCAAAAATCCAGCTTACTGATGTTCCACCTACAGTAAACACATACCCTTTGGTGCTCCTCCTACTATCCTTATCACCTACCATATCTGCATCAACATATCCTTGTAGAACAGTGTCTGAACCTCCAAAACATAATGCCTAAGTGGTGGTACCTTCTCAAATACCTGAGAATCCACTATACTGCCCTCCAATGTTCTTTACCTGGATTGTTTCATATATTTGCTCACAACTCCCACTGCATGTGCAATATATGATCTTGTGCACACCATGGCATACATGAAGCTACCAACTGTTTATTGATAGGGGAATCTTGGACATGTAATCTGTCTCTTCCTGTGTCTTGGGACACATTTCCTTACTTAGACTGAAATGGATGGCCAAAGGTGTACTAACTAGTTTTGCATTCTGCATTCTGAACCTCTCCAACACCTTTTATATGTACTCACCCCGAGACAATCTCAATTTGTGATTTTTCCTGTCTCTGGTTATTCTCATACCAAGATTTGCTTTGCAGCAACCCAAATCCTTCATCGCAAATGAATTAGCTAGCTTCCTTTTGAGCACATTTATATCCTGCATGTTATACCCTGCAACAAACATTGTCATCCACATACAATAACAAGATAATATATCTTTCATTGTATAGCTTCTTGAAATAAACACAATGGTCAGAATGACATCTACTATAACCTTGTTCTATCATAAACCTGTCAAATTTTAAATACCACTTCCTTGGAGCTTGCTTCAAACCATACAAACTCTTTTTCAACCTGCATACCAAATCCTCCTTACCTTTTGACCTCATACCCTTGTGGCTTGCTGCATATATATCTCTTTCCTCCAAATCCCCATGGAGAAAAGCTATTTTTACATCTAACTGTTCAAGATGCAAATATTCTACCGTCACTAGACCTAAGATAGTCCTAATTGAAGTCATCTTAACAATAGGAGAAAAATATTTCATCAAAATCTATACCTTTCTTCTGTGCAAACCCCTTTACAACAAGTCTCGCCTTGTACCACTTTCTTACTTCCTTCTTATTCCTTCAACCTGTAAATCCATTTATTCTGCAATGCTATTTTACCAGTAGGCAACTGAACCAGATCCCCAAGTCTGGTTTCCTACCAATGAGTCCATCTCCTCATTCATGCCTTGCTCCCACTCCTTTCTAGTTTCCACCTGCATTGCTTCTTCATAACAATCTGGTTCACCAACATCAGTCATCAACAAATAATACATTGAAGGAGAGTATCGTTCAGGGAGTCTACTTAACCTGGTAGATCTTCTTACAGTTGCAAGAGATTCATGTACTTGTTGTTGTTCTGATTTTGTGGCACCTTTGGAACTTCATTTTCTTGAATTTCATCAAGTACTGTGTACTCTGTGTTTTCCTTTTCTTGTTTCTTTCCCTACAACTGATCTTTATACATGACCTTTTCATTGAATATGGCATCTCTAATTCTAATGATTTTGTGATTTTCATAATCCCATAAACGATAACCAAAAATCATCAACCCCATATCCAATAAAGGTACATTTCTTGGATTTAGCTTCAAGCTTTGTTCTATTTTCTTTATCAATATGGACAAATGCTTCACAACCAAATGTTCTCAGAAATCAGTAGTTTACCTTTTTATCTATCCATACATCCTCTGGAATACCACCATCCAAAGCACTTGAAGGTCCTCTGTTTATTAAATAAACAACAGTATTTACAACATCCGCCCAAAACTGTAAGGGAAACCCTGCATGCAGTCTCATACACCTCGCACGCTCCATAATCATTCTGTTCATCCTTTCTGACACACTCATTTTCTTGTGGTGATCCTGGGACTGTCTTCTCTCTATGAATCCCATGGTATGAACAATAACTATCAAACTCCTTGCCGCAGTACTCACCTCCATTATCAGATCTGAGGACACTTCAACCTTTTCCCTCTCTCATTCTCAACCAAATCTTTTCACTTCTTAAAAGTAGCAAACACCTCAGATTTTTGTCTAATGCAATAAACCCAAGTTTTCCTATTTGCCATCATCAATAAATGTAACATAATATTGACAGCCACCAAGAGATTGTACCTGAGCCTGTCCCCATACATTTGTATGCACTAGCTCTAACTTTTCATTCTTCTTCTGTTTCCCAACCCTAAGGAAATCTGACTCTCTTCTGTTTTCCATAAACATAGTTTTTCACAGAATTCCAAACTTACCTGCTTCAAATCCGGTAGCAACTTCCTTGAGTGGAGAATCTGCATCCCCCTTCTCCCTCATGTGGCCAAGCCTATGATGCCACAATGTTGTATATGTTCCTATGGAAGCTAAAGAGATAGAATGGTCAGTATTATGAGGACATAAATACAACGTACCTATCCTATCTCCTTTTTCTATCACCATTGATCCTTCAGTGATCTTCCACCACTTTTCTCCAAATGTAGATAGACAGTTGCCATCTCCCCAACTTCCCTATTGAGATCAGATTTCTTTTCATAGTAGGGAATATGCCTAACATCTTTCAACAGCCAGTTAGTTCCATCTTAACTTTTATCTATACCTTACCCATTCCAACAATTTTACATGGCTCATCATCACCCAATAAAACATGTCCAAAACCGTCAGAAACATACTCATGAAAGTATTTCCTATGGGGTGTAGCATGACATGAAGCTCCTGAATCTACTACCCTATAATCGCTAGTATTATCTAATGCAAGAATCTAAATCATCTTGTAACACATCACTTGCTACATTTGCTTCCTGGGTAGTTTCCTTCTGTGCATCTCCTTTCTTCTTTAGAGTTCTGCAGTACTTCTTCAGATGTCTTTTCTTTCCACAGTTCCATCACTCTATTTTTCCTAGTTTTGGACTTGGATCTTCCCATTTTAGAAATTTCATGATTACCTTGGTTCTTTCCCTCTCTCCTTTTGTCTTCCCCTGCTCTCCATGGTCAATGCATTACCTAATGTCTCATCTGTTCTTTTTCTTCGCATTTCCTCGCTAAGAATAACACCAATAACATCATCAAATTTCAAGGTGTTTGAAACAGAGACATAGTTACTTACCGCCATGACCAAGCTATTCCTTCTTTCTGGAAATGAACACGAGATTAGAAGAGCCCTACCTCATCATCAAGTTCACACTTACAGAACTTAGCTGATTTGTAACCGTATTAAACTCATTTAAATGATCAATAACAGATCCACCTTCAGACATCTTCATGTAAATAAACGCTTCATTAGAATTACATTGTTGGAGTCCGAGGGTTTTTCATACAGCTTACCCAGTACGCTCATCAAACCCTCTATTTTCATTTCTTTCGAGATATTGAAATCCACCGATGAAGCCAGGCTCAACCATATTGTTCCCAGAGCCTTTCTATCAAGAACCTCCCATTCTTCGTCCTTCATGGCCTCCAGCTGCTTTGCTCTTCCTCCCAACGGTAGGAATAGATCCTTCTGGTACAGATATTCCTCCATTTGCATCTTCCATAACTGGAAGTTTTGGCCGTGAAACTTCTCGACCTTAAACTTTCCTTCTTTCACGATTTCTTCCCACTCGAACTAGAAACCCTAGCTTCCTGTGGGTTTATCTGCCAAATAGACCTTTGGCTCCGATACAAATTTTTAGGAAAAAACAGGATCGCAGAGCAATACCAATAAATAGAAATGAAAATATAATCACACACACATTACAAGAGAGACACAGATATATCGTGGTTCACCCCAACTTGGGCTACGTCCACACTAAATTTGCTGGTCCTTATTATTATACCGTCCAGCAAGGTGAAGGGATACAACCTGCAGCACAACTGTTGCACTTCCTCTTCACTGTCTCATAGTATCTCTCCCGATCTTAGAGATCTTTACAATGCATAAAACCTAATACATCATGCCCTAGCTGTATTACAATGTCTTTCTTTATAAGGGAAATACAATGGAAAAATACCACGGTATACCCAAAACCATGGGCTCGCAAAACAACTGGCGAAAACAGCCCCGAACCCCTAAAAATGCAAAATGGGTGTATAGTCCCTCCGGGGTGCACGGCTAAGACAATATCATCTATGAGACTGGAAGATCTGGCTCCACAACCAACAAGCATAGGACATAAGAATTAGACAATGAAGAAGAACACTCTATCTCTAGTAGCTCCTACAAGGAAGCAAATATCAAGAGGGAGTCCACCCAACAAACAAGCAAAGATAAGTATTTAAATTGTCATTTCTGTGTATATCTAATTAATTAAATGATATTGTTCAGTCATGTACATATTATCTTCCTAGAATTAGGATGTGTATTATGCATGTTAGAAAAGTCTCATTAATGAACATAAATACTACTAATATGCATGTGATGGGTAAGTGGCCTATGGTACTGTACAACATTCCATTGCTACTTATCTAGAATGAAACCTCTTTGTTGACATGTTGGGAGTAGTGCACACTCTTTACAATGTTCTGGTACAGATGGAAGGCATCTAGAAATTTACCGTATGAATACGGGATATGGATGAATGTTGTGTTGAAACCTTGGCTAAGATAATTGCATAGTTGTATGACCTATGTGTTTATGCGTAAGAATTTGTTCTAAAAACTATGAGAAGTTTCTAATCATACAATTGGATTTGACTTGTAGGAAAGATCGTGTACCATCACCTACAAGAGAGACTTGTTTCGAATAAAAAGCAACGAAGACTCGACACACAATAGATCCAGAAAACTACCTATTAAAGATATTGAAGAACCTGAAGTTCCCAGGATTCGAGATTCAGTGGTGGAATAAGCAGTTCCATAAGATCATGAAGAGAGAGAAATGGAAGAACCACAAGAACCTATAGATCCACCTCCTTATAAGAACTCCCACAAGAGGAAACAAGCATGGGTACGAGAAGAAATACAAGATGTAGAGAGGTATGGCACTCTAGAGGGGATGCATAGAGAAATTAAGAGACCTAGGACATACTCCAGCTATGTATCCCTGTTGTGCGACATCATTGACAAAGAACATTCCAACTATGAGGAAGCTACTGAGAAGAAAGAATGGAAGGATGCAATGATCAAGGAGTATTAGCCGATCATGAAGAATGATGTCTGGTAGGTAGTTCCAAGGCCAGAAGGGAAGTTTGTTGTGACTTCGAAGTGGATCTACAAGATCAAGCATGTTGCAGATGGCAGCATCTAGAAACACAAGACGAGGTTTGTGGCACATGGATTTTCCCGTAAGGAAGGCATGGACTATGAGGAGCAGGGTATTTTTTAAGGATTATAAAAGTATATGTAGGTATAGTATTCTAGGCGATTATTTTGGATTGAAAAAAACATATATATAGATTGGTAGGAGAATATTAAATATGAAACATATGATTTACTACTGAAACTTGTAAATTTTGGCGAATATTATGCTAAAAAAACATATTTTATATAGATATAGGTGATAATAGAGGCTAAAAATGACCAAATAACGAATTTATTTTTTGAAAAAATGTCCAAAAAATAGCCAATTGGCTAAATTTTGCCCCTAAAAATTTTCCCGATGAGGAGACATTTGCACCTATATCCAGATACACTTCCATCAAATCAGTACTTGCATTGGCTACAATGATGAAATGGAAGGTACACCAGAAGGATGTCAAGACAACATTCTTGAATGGTGTAGTAGAGGAGGAAGTATACGTGGAGTAGCCACTCGGATTTGAGACACATGATAGGAAGACTCATGTGTGAAAATTAAAGAAGGCCTTGTACGGATTGAAACAGGTACCCAGGACATGGTACGGAAGGATGGATAGTTTCATGATGAGATTCGGCTTTACCAAGAATAAAGCAGATTCCAACTTTTACTACAAGGTTGAAGTGGGAAATCCAGTGATACTTCTACTCTATGTAGATGACATGTTTGTAACAGGGGAGGATGGGCTCATTGTAGATACGAAGAGGAAACTTGCCGCAGAGATCGAGATGAAGGACCTAGATATGATGCATTATTTCCTAGGAATGGAGGTGTGGTAGAGTGCAGATGGAATATTCCTTGGACAAGGGAAGTATGTAGTAGAGATTCTGAAGAGATTCAGAATGATGGACTACAAGGCTATAGCCACACCCATGGAATCGCACTTGAAGCTACTATGTGATGATTCATCAGATTCAGTTGAGGCCATGATGTATCGCAAGATGATTGGGTCATTGATGTACTTGATGAATACGAGACCTGACATATTCTTTGTTGTGAACACATTGAGCCAGTTCCTGACGGATCCGAGACATGTTCACCTAATTGCTACAAAGCATATATTGAGGTACCTGAAGGGTACAATTGACTATGGGCTCAAGTATGACATGAATTAGAAGATTAACATGCAGGGTTATGTTGATTCAGATTGGGAAGGAAGTGTCACTGATAGGAAGAGCACTTCGGGATGTTTCTTTAGTATGGGATCTGGTATGATCTCCTAGTTTAGCAAGAATCAGTCATGCGTGGCACTGAGTATAACCAAAGCAGAGTATGTTGCAGCTTGTTCGGCTAGTTGTGAGGCAATATGTCTTAGGAAGATACTGTCTGATTTGTGTGATCTCCAGTTAGAGGAGACTTGTATATTTTGTGACAACAAGAGTTGTGTGAAGTTTTTCAAGAACTCGTTGTTCCATGACAAGCGGAAGCACATCGGTATCCATGGCATAGCAGCACGGGGGATTCACTAGAAGGAAATATAATATCACGTTCATTCATATGGCGGTATTAAATATTCATGAAAACCTAAAAATTATATTACTTATATATTAAGGGGCAAAAGGTTTTTTTATTTAATGTAACAATACAAAAATACTTTGGGGTATTTTTTATATGGGCCGGCTGACAAATATCCGCCAAATGGAGATGGCGAAATCACGGCCAGATGAGAAATCGGGTTGAGGGAAGGCTCGGGCTTACCAGTACGTAGGGAGAATGTGTCTTGAAGCATGCTTGAGGACAGGGGTTTAGTGGTGAAGTGGGTTTCCAGTCGATCATAGTCGAAAGACAGTGGTCATTGACAACCAATTGTTACCAATATCACTCAGCTAGTTGTTACCAATATCCTTGGGAGGCTCTATGCCTCCAGGGCCTCTTATAGGCCCTTTATAGGCCTTGGGGGATTGAATACCCAACGACTCATGCCTATTACAGGGCTTGGATACCTAGCCCACAACAGGCTTAGTCAACGATTGGGGAACTGCAACATGCAATCTAAAGGATGTACTATGTGCATTGGCTCTAGTAACATACAAGATGTGATCTTCTATCTCTTCATTAGACCATTAGATGTTGCAAATCATAATGATATGTGGTTGAGTAATTGCATTGTGGGTGAAGTAATGTGCATCAAAAGAAGCAAGGTGCATTATAGAATGCATGTGGGGTCATAAGAGGGGTATCATATGAATATACTAGGTAGAAATATAAAGGGGTATAAAAAATGTTAATGAAAAAATTGATACATACAATATCTAGTGAAAATAGGGGTTTTTTTAAATTGGGAAGGCATATTGAGAGGGGGTTAAAAAAAAATTTTGGAAGGTATTTTCCAATAATTAGTGAAATTAGGGGTATTGTTTCATATGCCACGAACGAACGTGCTATGATAGCGGTTTATTGAGTGAATCCCCCATGCATAACAGTGGGTTTCTCAATATGCAAAGAGGTATCAGGAGGAGGAGGAGGCTCATTCCCCATATTCGGTTGTGGTGCATCATAATCACATTGGTGAGTAGCAACACTAACCTCTGATTTAACCATATTCATGCATCCAAAGCCACTGGGATGGGAAGCAGACATGGAAGTTTCGTGGGTCCCATAACCAGTAGCGGGAGCATTAGAAGCCATATTCTGATGATGTGGAAGGGGATCATTCAACACAGCTGGGCTCTATGCAATATGCTTCGATGCTTCATCAATCCAAGAACACAAGTGAGTAAGATGATCTTCCCCACAAAGCTTGCAAGGAAATTTAACTTTACACCTATGTTTATGGTCCCCACCACCATTTCTGCCTTCCAGAGCAGGGTTGGTGTTCTCTTTCCGAGGAGTATTACGGTTACTACCATTTTTCCCATTATTTCCACCCTTAGGGTTGTTTCTCCCCTTCTTCTTACCACCAGTATGTTGGTTACCTGATGAGTTCGTCGATTGCATAGCATGTACATCGAACGATGGGGTGGAAGTGGACAAGGTGTGAACCTGTCCGGGAGTAGATTGGTTAAGTGACAAATTTTGCATTTGATTAGCAACCAAATATACAGTTCGAGTACTTGCGGATCCAACAATGACATCGACATGTGGTACAGGAACTGGCTTGGGCTCATGTCGTGTTCGTGGTGCATCAGGAATAATGTCATATAGAATGC
The DNA here is from genome assembly GCA_027924585.1 of Larix kaempferi. Lineage (NCBI taxonomy): Eukaryota > Viridiplantae > Streptophyta > Pinopsida > Pinales > Pinaceae > Larix > Larix kaempferi. The sequence goes on along the minus strand of BSBM01001312.1, from coordinate 5,502,542 downwards.
CAAATTGAGCATAAAGCAAATCTAACTGTTGGACTTTTAGTATAGCTTGTTCCTCAGTCGTTATGTCGGACATCGAAACATCCTTAGAAATGTATGGAAGCAAAGACTTGAGGAACCATTCCAACATAAATTATGGAGAAATTTTGGCTTTCACTAACCTCTTTCATCGTTGCAACTCTTGAACGTGGTCAGATATATGTGTGGCCTTATTCTGGTGGAAGGTAGACAAAATTTCAGTGCCAGTATCGTAGCGAACCGGAAGCTGGAAATGATCGAGGAAAAACAAGGCTATCTCATTGAAACCCCTGTACATGCCCCCAGGAAAATCAACATACCACTTCGCAGCTGCCCCTGTGAGGGTGCGTTGAAGTAGTCTCAAAAGAACAGAATCATGATTTAACGAGTTTGATGAGCACCAAAAGTGAAAAGTCGTGACGTGATTACCCGGATCCTCACCACCCTTTCCTTCAAACTTGGTAATGTCCGAAGGGAGCTTGCTAGGGACTGGAGGCCAATTAGGATCGTGACACACTGAATCATTTGTGAGCTTCGAAAGATCTGAGAGGTTCAATCGAGCAAGGAACAGAAGCTATGGCTGAAAAGATTGATTATAAGCTCCCATAAAAGGTTTATTATACGGACCTGAAGGATAAGAAGGACCATAACCATGAACCTGTCCATAAGGTTGATAACCTCCCCCATCCTGACCCGTGTGAGGGTAGCATGTATATATGTATTATGAGCACCATAATGAGGTGGGTTGTAATGAGGGCCAGCACCGACTGTATCGTAGTAAGGGTTACCACCATAATTATGGGGCATATATGTATTACTCATCGTGGGAACCATGTTGTAATGACCATAGTTTTGAGGTATGTTCCCACCACCTACATAAGTACTATGGGTAGAAGGAGTGGTTGTATAATTATAAGGTATATTCCTGCCCCCTGCATAAGTGTTACTTGTAGTAGGAGTAGTCATGTAGTGACCATGAGTATAAGGGATATTCCCACCCCCTACATTAGCATTACTAGCATCAGGAGTAGTTGTGTTGTGACCATAATTATACAGTATATTCCCACCCCCTAAATTAGCATTACTAGTAGCAGGAGCAACCATAAAAGTATACGGTATGTGTCCACTCCCGGTATTAGGAGGATTGTTAACATTAGCGAACGTGGTCCTGGGTTGACGTGTAGAGGCATGTGTATTATATTGTGGAATGTGAGCCTTATTGTGAACAGTGTTCGCACTAGGAGGGGTAGTCCTAGGAGGCGGCCTTCCTCCAATATTTGGAATGTTTGGAGGAATTAGCCCATGCCATATTGACATGTGTGAGTAGAAGGTGCAGTGCTCCAAGTGAGGGTATTTCCCCCGGTGAGTGCAGTGTCACCAACACCATGACTAGTGCTAACATGACTACCAATTATAGTGAATGGATCAACTATGTTGTAATTAGGCATCCCATGAGAGAATGGGGTAGTGTTGGTCGTAGGACCTGTGTTAACATGTCACTATGGCATCGCATATAGGAAATTATGTGGATTCAACAGATCGAATGGGTCGTCCTCAAGTGGATCCGACCAAAACAAAATAGGTTGGGTCTCGGGTTGTGGATCGCCCCCCCATTCCTCTCTAGGAGTAGGAGGAGCATAGGCATCTTCAACTCTACCCGACGGAGTCGTAGGGATTTCTCCCATGCCAAAACTAGCGGCAATTTCAGCATGAAGCATTTCAAAAGAATTAGAGAGGGCCTTCTGGCATCCCCTCTGAACACGACGTGTAACGTCGACAGCCGATAAACCAACCAACCAACGAGACCGGCGGAGAGTAGGACCTCGCACCACAATACCTCTGAAAGGTCAATAAATCAAAGCATTTCCTAACAGCCAAACTAACGATCAAAGAACAAATAGCACACACCTAAGAAACTACAGCCAAATGCACACAAACAGGACTGGCTCAAGGGACCTCCCGACACTACAGTCGATATGTCTCTCCTAGGAGAGGCTTGAGACTCCCAAACTATAACCGGAGGTAACAGAATCAGTTATAAGGGTTCCTAGACTTCATTACATGCATACGGTCAAATCCCTATACAACAGGCAACTGTGCTGTCCAACCCCTATCTAACTTAGGATATGTACAGTATAACCACTGGAAGCACCCTATGCGATACCTAGGTAAGGAAACTAAGGTCACCACAATATAACCAATGCTCAAGCAGACAGTTGCAGGTGGGATCCCTCAAGAGCCCCCGTACATGAACAAATCCTGGAAATATCTCCCACATTTGGCCAGTATTGGAGAGCTATATCCGCAACCAACCTCTCATGACCTCATGCTTAACTCTGGTTTGAGTAGAGCTTCCTGAGAACACTAATGTATATTATGGAATTCACCACTCCCTAGTCAGACACATAATGTTTCGTCTAGTAGTCTTGGATTTTTAAATCACAATGATATTTTCGAAGACTCTAAACCTCACCCTATAAAATAAAAATCATTCTAATCAATTTTAAGATTAAGCGTTGATTTTAAATGGTTGTAATTACTCAAAGGATATGGTCATGAAACTAATGATGTATAGGACTCAATAGTATGCACAATCGACAAACTCTAGACTCATCTACCCATAAAAACAATGCCACTAAAATGATAATCAATCCAACGGTTTGAAATAAAATGGAATTCTTTTAAATTTCCAATGCACAAGCAGATCCTAGATGAAAGCACAAGCACTCAGATGCAAAATGCAGTACGGAAAGCAAAAAAAAAATTGTATTTTCTCTTATAATGGAAAGGAAAATGCAAAACTATGTCTTTGTATTTTTTCAATATGGTGAAATGAAAAAATGAAATCGAAATCTACCTATTTGGTCAAAGAAATGCAGAGAAGATCACTAAGACAACCCAACAAATCCCAAACAGTGACACTCAGCCAATGCAATGAACTAGAAAATAAAAAATGGTGATAAACTAACAAGGCTCAAAAGAAAGAGAAATAAGAGTTTCTGGTCACAAATAAGGCATGGAACAGTCAGGAATCAGGCCAATTAAGACTCGGGAACACTCAAAACCAACCCAGCTATAATCCAAGGGCATAAATCAATCAAACCCAGAGTTGTACGCTACTGTCGAAGGAAAAACTGCGGGTAGACGTGAGCCACAATGCAGACAGAGGCGAGTAGATGCGGGCAAAACTAAGCTGACCCACGTATAGGGAAAGAAAAATGAGCAAACAGAGAGTCCAATCACCCAGAAAAAGCTTGTTTTCTATAGTATATCCCAACGGCCAATCAATGACACAGAAGGTGGACACATGGAAACTCTAAATAAGGACAAATGCCTAAAAATCCCCAAAAATGGATGTTCTCCCTAGTGGAGTCGCCATTTATGTTACGGAGAAAAATTCCTATGGCTTGGGCCAGACCATAATAGACCACTGAGTACCAGAAAAATGATTCAATTCCCAATGCAATGCTATATAAATGACAATGCTAAGATAATGGAGAAAAGACAAACCTTCAACTGGATGTTCAATGTAGATCGCCGTTGAGCTTTCAACTTCTACACTTGAACCTACAGATTAATCTCGACAACAAGTACAAGCAGGTGCATATAATATGTGAAAGAAATTAGCATAATCAGTAGCATGATCCATGATATTATAAGCAAATATAACCCAACGTAATTTAATAATATTCACAACATCAATTGGACGAGAAAATGAGTATTTCCATTAATGAATAACAAGAAGTACATTATACGACCTCTTGTTGGCAACCAATCTGAACCAAGAATTGGGTCTCTCCACTTGTGCCTCCACCACTTCAATCCTCCATATAATGGAAAACTCAAACTATGAAAGGAGTTTGGAAGGTGAATATAAGGAATTCACAACAATTAGCATCAATGAGTGTAGACTCAAGTCACAGCAAAAATCCAATAGAGTTATCTTGCTATCTCTTTCTCCTCCCTTCCATATGCCATAAGAGCTCAATATATAACCTTCCAAAGGTAAGTGAAAGGACACATCGACGCGTTACGGGGAAAATGGAGGGCCAAAGGTCACCCTAAGACCGCTTTTTGGGAGTAAAAAGTAATTTTCTAATGATTTTTACCATTTTAATTGGTACCCATTGGCTATAGTGGAATAGCTCACGTGTACGCTGGCTATAATGGGATAGCAAGCGTACAGGAAGAAAAATAGGGAAAAAGTGTATCTAGAGGACATAAAGTGAATCTGAGTCAGTGAACTGGATCCTGAAGGCCAAAGAATGTTGATGCTCACAAGGTGGAAAATTACGTTGTAACATTATCCAAGCCACACATTGAGGATAATTCAAATGACTTTAGTGGAATTTGAATCCATTTGATTGTATTCAGCTATTATTCACTATTCAAAGTACCATCTCACAGCTGATGTATGATACAGTAGTTTTTTTCATTTCTTGTGTATGAGTGATTATTGAATCTCCATGTCTTCTTCTTCTTTCTACACTTCTTGAGTGAGATTTAGTGAGGTCTGCTACATCTGAGTGATCTTACTTCTAAAATATCACATGGTATCAGAGCTGGCAGTAGCTATTCGAATTATAGCAGCAACAGTTGCAACAATTCCTTGACCATTTGTCTTTCATTGAGCACCCGAAGCCTCTAGGTTTCCATAACAAATCCTGGTGCTATTTTCTTGAATTCATTGGAGCAGTCCATTGAGGTCTATCCAGGTGTGAAGGACCTAGTCACATGTGCTAAGTTTCCTAAGGCAGTTTTCAATTCGAATTGCAGCAGATCTCCATTTCATAATTCTCGTTTGTTTTGCAGGACTATCCCCTCTTCAACTTCAAATTCTTCAGTATCATGGATCTCAAGTTAAATTCATTCAACTACTTTGAATGGAAGGAAAAAATAGATGGAAATATTCTTGAAGTCGAAGATCCTTTCTAGAGTGGTGAATGGCTCTGTAGTTGAGCCCGCTGGTGTAGTAGATAAATCCAAGTACTTATACAATCTTGATGAAGCAATAGTATTGCTACTACTTATCATTTCTGAAGACCTACACTTCTATGTTATCGATCTGAAGACTCCAAAGGAGGTTTGGGACAAGATCCAATGTCTCCTTGATCAAAAGGATGACCTGAAGGGTCATAAACTAGAAAATGAGCTCATCTCCTTGATCCCAAGTAGTTTCGAAACTATCACTAAGTTTCTCAATAAATTCAAGAACTTGATTTCACAATTGAAGACGTATGGGATTGAGAAGGAATAAAAACAACTCATCCTTGCCATTTCGTCGAAGCTAGGCCCTGATTATTCAGTGTTTGTTTATACCTTCCAATCAAAAAAGTTTTCCATTCCAAGATGGAAATTCCCTTCGCTTGAAGACATCATCCAACCTCTCACACCTGAGGAGGAGAAGCTAGTGCACATGGGAGTAATAAAAAACAAATTGGATTCAACTCTTGCACACACTAAGATGAGAAGAGCGAATGGTAAAGGGAAACAAAAAATTTCTGATAGGAAGTCAAATGACCAGAAGTAGAAGGAGGTTCCAAACCAGTCAGATGGAGTTTCGAATCCTAAGAAGGACAATACATCTCAAAAGGGAAAATCCAAGTGCACATACTGGAACTGAGGATATCACCTTGAGAGGTCATGTATGAAGAAGACCATAGATCTCATGGCTTCACTTCTTGAAAAAAATAATATTCCAGTACCTGCATGTGCTAGAAACAAAGAGAGTGAACCATCTGGATCTGAAAACAAAGAGAGATGCCATGCCCCCATGGCAAGTGTATCAACTCAATCCTCCTTCATCATAGATTCTAGAGAATCAATAAACATGTCTTCCTCCAAGGATCTCTTCACTAGATTTGAAGCTACTTTTGGACCATCCATTATGTTGGGGAATGATTCTGAGGTCTCCTCTGAGGGGAATGGAAGAATCAAAATTGATCATGGGTACTTATCAGATGTGCTCTATGTACCCACACTCACTCCAAATCTACTTTGAGTATATCAAATGAACCATACTGGAGAGCCCAAGAGGGTGATCTACTCTCCAAATGAGGTCAAAAATTCAAGACATGGTATCAGGATCTACCATTGCAAAAGGAGCTGCAAATCATAAGTCGAAACTCTATGAGTTCTCACACTTGATACCTTTCTCAAAGAAGTCTGCTCTTTACACTCATGCAAATGAAGAGAGTAGGCTATGTCATGGAATATTTGGGCATCTTGACTACAAACATTTGCATAGCATGCAAACTCAAAAGTTGGTTAAAGATCTACCCAATCTCATATTTTCCCAAGGCACCTGCAAAGGTTGCTTGAATGGAAAAAATCCAATAAGGAAGGTTGAGGAAATGAAGAATTAGAGAGTAGAGTGAAATCTAGAACCATATCCACAAGAACCTGGAGTTCTAACATCTATTTATTCAACTCCTATTGCAAAGTGGGCCACCACCACTGTTGGATACACCAGTGATCTTGTTGAAGATCCACCATCATCATATAGTTCATTTGGTAAAAATCTCACCCATGTTGGTTCAAAGGAGATATCAAAGAACTACATGCACATTCATGGAGCTGATCCTACCTCAGTTGGTGTGGATCACATGTTTTAGAATGATATTCACATTTTTGGATTTGTTCCCGCCATGTTTGGTCAAAAGAGAAAGTTTAGGAAGTCTCCAGATTCACTTGTTTCCACTGAAGGAGAAGTCAAGCACATGTTCTTGGAACATGATCCACCATCAGATTCAAAGTTTGGAAGTGATGATGAGCAAGAGAGAAAATCTTCATCACATGAGAGTTCAAATTCAGAGTTTGGAAGTGATGATGAACTCCAAGAGAGCGAATATTCATCACATGACAGTTCAGATTTAGAGGATGAGAGTGAAAATGATGAAGAGCGAATGCTAGATCCAGATCCACAGGAACCTGAAGATCTAACACCTATTAGTGAAGATGAACAAATGGAATATCTAGATCCACAAGAACCTGATGATCTTGCACTTGATGATCCTCCTCTTCCTAGATGGGAAGCCACTACTCTTCAATATGCAAGATATCTTGTGGGAGATCCACTTGATCAAAGGAGGACCAGATCTAATTATCAGAATGGAAGGTTTCATAATTCTCACATTACTGATCCATTTCTTGCTGATAGATTCTTCTTCGGTGGAGAATTTCACATACCATTTGGGGCGAGTGATGTACATGATTGATGATCCTACCATAGTCTATTTTGGGGGAGTCTTTCTTCCCACTGGGTTTTCCCTCTTTCCTCATTTATTTATTTAGAATGTTGTATGGGCTGAACTTTGGCCTCAGTCACTAGGGCCCTACCATTAGTTCTTTCAGTTATTCCTCATAGTATAGCTTGCGGGGGCGTGTTGGAATTTTCTCACCATCATTTTTTATATTTGCATGCATCCAGTCATCATGCATGCATCTGCATGCGGTTGCATGCATCCAGTCATCAGTATGGTAGTCTCCGAGGACCTATTTCTTACTTTGCAGCCCCCAGGAGCTTGTTTCTGCTCAGTTTTATCCCTCCTAGCCATTGATGCGCCCTTGTTTTCATCACTGGAGTAAAACTGCACCCTCTTCCACCTATTTAGGATATTCTTCAGTTAGTTCCATGATTAGTGTATCTATTGCTTGATTTGAGGACTAATTGCTAATTTAACTGACTGAACGACTTAGATAAACCTCCAGAGAGACTATATCAGCTATACTTACTACTGATAGCTCCTCATGCGCCCTCATTGGAGTCTCCTTCCCTAGATTAGTGCCCATGCAATCCCTTAGAAACCACTTATACTATGAAACGAGAACTCAACATAGTTCTCGTTTTTCTCTCTCCTAATTTTAATAGCTATTTTTACCTCCGTTTCAAAAAGCATTGATGCCAGTATCACACATTTTCATTTTGAGGCATTTTTTTGGGCCTTTGAATTATCTTTGTTGTAAAATATATTTAATTTCTATTTTCAAGTGTGTTTTTAGAAATTTAACAAAATAACATACATTTATAAGTAATTTATAATAAAAAACATATACATTTTGCAATTGTTTCTGGAAAATAAGACATTTCTATGGACAAAATAAGACATTTTTATTGACAAAATTGTAAAAAATTTCAGAAAATAAAGACATTTAAAACCATTTTCAATGAATTTTTAGAGTTTTTTTTCTATAAAAACGATACTATTTCATATTATTTTCCAAAAAGTGACGATTCACATAAATTCAAGAAAAAATATACCATATATTTGTAAAAAACATATTAAAAATATTATATATAGAAATTTTATTTATAAAATAAAGTCTAAAAGTCAAAACATTACTAATATATCTTATCAAAAAATTGCCAAATTTAAAATTTTCTTCAAGACATGAAACTAATCAAAACTTTAAGTTATTAGGCACTTTTAGTCTCTTGTAATATTTATTGGAATGAGCATAGCTGACACATACATCTATCTTCACAGATTTCTGTATTACTTTGTGGTTTACAGTCTTTTACTATTTCATCCATTAATAGAATTTGGGTTTTTTTTATATTACTATGTTCTTTGCAATATCTTCTTTTGTATATTTCCATTTTATCTTTCTTCCTTCATTCTATGAAAAAAATAGATCAAACATATCTTCCCTATTCCATTGATTTTTATGAACATGATACATTATAAATAGGGAAAATATAGTTAATCAATTGGAACACAGATGTCTAAGTGTTAAGACTCCATAGGAGCCCAAATATTTGTATTTTATCAATATTAAAAAGAAAATATATGATTATAGCAAGTGACTATAATCTCAATCACATTAGAGAAAACAAATAATTGATAGAAACACACAAAGCCTAGTTCGTGGCTTAAAAATTTAGACATGGAATATATCTATATATCTATGTAGAAAGGTTGAACACCACAAACTTCACAAGGAGAGTTATCTTAATTAGCAACATAAAATATGCCTTTGCACCATTCTTAAAAATATATCTAGAAAGATAGAACACTTCAAACTTCACATTGAGGGTTATCTTAATTGCCACTATATGCCTGCCCACCACTCTTGTCAATTGTTTCTTTGAACATAATTTTATTGATTTTATTATAAGATATATAACAAAATTCTTAAACTATTGAAAACCTATATACAAGACTGTGGAAATGAGGTATATATGTTTGTGAAAATATCATAACATTGAGCTAAAGAGATACCTATGTACAATAAATATTATTTTTACTAATATTTATATCTAAATTAAAACCTTTTACACTTTTTATAAAAAATCAAAATCATTATTAAACATTAATAACCTAAATATTTCTATCTTTGGAATGATGGAAATAATCTAAATCTTTAAAATGAAGATAGTTGTTGCCAATGAAGATAGTTGTTGTCAATATATACATATATTTGATAATTTTATTAAATCTAGTTATAAGTTCAAGTTCCTCTATTATAATTTATTTTTCTAAATCTTTACAAGTTCTATTTCGGGTATTAAAATGCATTTAGATCATTACAGTATTAAATATGAAACCTTATTAATAAATATGAAATATTCAATTGTCAACGATCAAGAATCTCCAATCTTCAATAGATCACCCCTACGCCACACACGATCAAGAAATAATATTTTTCAATAGATCAACCCTACGCCACTTCACCACACACCATGCACATTTCTCAACGGATGATAGTTTCCATTCAAACCTCTCTTTTAGAGTAGACTTGATTTCAATTGCATCGAGTCATCATGAAAGTCACCAACCGTACGTCGTTTTGCAGAAATTAAAAACTAGTTTTCATCGAAACCTACACCAAAGCACGCCTCGTAAAATTCGAGTTAGTTACGTGTTTGTTACTTTGTCTCTATTGAAATGATCCTCTCCCCATTCAAAGTCTGCATTTCAGAAGAAGAAATCTGATTTCAGTGGAATCCGATAGTTTTGAAAGTTATTGAGATATATGCATACCACTGGGGGCCCAAATATTTGTTAATCGCTGGACCGATGGTAGAACTTTATCATTTTCCACTTCTGGATATTATGGTGACAGTCGTGATTGCAGTTGGTCTTACAATTGACAATCAAACCGTGGGCAGAGGGTGTAGCCCCCACAAGTATGTGAGTGCAACATCGTTTATTAACAATCTGGATGTCGTTTTGCAATCCCTTCTTTCAAATCTATCCTCAGATGGCTTCACTAATTCAATGCAAAACAAATCTGGAAAAACGGATCCTGGAAGTGCTCTCTAGAACAATTTGTGGTATGAAAATGCATTTAGATCATTACAGTATTAAAATGATTTTTAAATTTGTAATCGCATCGAACTTCTTAGCCGTGAGTGAGTAGCTCCCGCTCACTTGGGCTCCCAAGGGCCGCCCTCACAGCCTTCTCGATGTCGGGCATCAAGCAGGCCGTGAAGGCGGCCCTTGGGCACCCACGTGAGCGGGAGCCACTCACTTGGGTGCCCAAGGGCCACCCTCACATCCTGCTCGATGTCGAGCATCAAGCAGTCTGTGAAGGCGGCCCTTGGGAGCCCAAGTGAACGGGAGCTGCTCACTCATGGCTAAGAAGCTTGATGTGATTACAAATTTAAAAAGCATTTTTGTTTTGGAATTAAAACTCATATTAACATTCACTCGCATGGAGTTTGTATCCAAAAACTATGTTCTGCCGCAAGGGCTTCAATAGTTACATGCATACTTCCTAGAGCAACTTTCTCTTTACATCAAAGATTTACATGAATTAGTACATTATCAAAAAGTGTTCCTCTAGCTGGTCGTTTTACCATCCTTCTACCTCAATGATGCCAGGAGGTACAACAAGTGCCATTTTAGAAAGTAAATATGCTTTCATGTTTAATTCTCTATAAACATGAGCAAAAGAAACTTGTTCAAAGGAGGTGATGAACTCTTTAATTGACAGAAGCAGATGTTGGAGGTGGGGAGCGTTGATCCGAATTTTACCATTTGCCCAAACTATTACTATCTTTGAGTCCCCAAATAGCTGAATAGGATGCATAATATGAAAGATATATATGAGAATTTTGTTAACTAATATTTTTAAAAAAGTCAATTTAGGATGCATCAAATATTTTTACAATGAATAAATCAATGTTGTTTTAAGTTAAATATTTTTTTAAATATAAGGTTTACATGCTGCAATAAAAGTAATTTTATGACCTAATTATATATATATATATTTGTTTAAATCAAATCTATTCTACATCTATAAGTGGAAATGATTTGCTCCATGGTAGTCATATATAAGGCGGTGAACTCTTATGTAATAATTGCATCAGTGATTCATAATGCCATATTGTGTTATTGTGTATATATTTTTCATGTGTCTATTTATCTTTTTTGATATGGTATTAGAGAGAGTGTGATTGTAGGACTAGTTGTGTAGGCAATAGATTTTTTTTTAATTTTTTCTTGAAAAGATAAGCATGTTCTTCTCTTGCATTGAACAATGATCTAGATAATCAAAAGGGCTTGATAGAAAGAGTAGATTATCACAAAATGTTGTCAAGGAGTTACCATGTGGTATTGAAGGGAAGGAGTTGTGTAGTCAAGATAGTGGCCATTGAATGTTAACGAGTGTTTTGAAAGGATCACAAGGGGCTGAAAAATTATTACAACTAAGATATTGTTATGGTAGTCTCTATTCCTATACTTGAATATTTTTCAATGATTTTCTACTAGTTAACTTTATGTTCAACAATTTTTTTTGTAGTTTTTATTAGTATTTTTCAATAGGAAGATATAGGGTTTCATCATTTAGTAATCAAGCTTATTTTGTATTACGGTGTTGACAAGTTGCAAGAAGATGGACCACAACCCATGCTCTCGGGTTTATCAAAGGAGATGTAGTCATTGCTAAAATCCATCTAATATTGACATCGATAATGACCTTACTAAAGAAGAGTACTTTTTTGCATTTTAAGAAGCCATGCATAGAAGACATGAACGCTTATAATGTAGATAAAGCTCAAGCATGGATGACTACTCAAATAGTTTGGAAGTTTGTGAATATTGGGAAATATACTTTTACAAGGGTCATGAGATCACTTGATGGAGCACCCCAGCATCGAGCAGGACATGAGGGCGGCCCTTGGGCACCCAAGTGAGTGGATCCTGCTCACTTGGGCACCTAAGGGCCTCCCTCACGGCCTGCTCGATGCCAGGCATCGAGCAGGCCGTGAGGGTGGCCCTTGGGTGCCCAAGTGAGCGGGAGATGCTCACTCACAGCTAAGAAGTTTGATGCGATTACAAATTTAAAAAGCATTTTAATACTGTAATGATCTAAATGCATTTTAATACTGCAAACTGTTCTAGAGAGCACTTTCATCTCTTAACTACAGGTTTTCACTCTTTAACTTTTAATTCCAAAACAAAAATTTCATCTCTTAACTAGAGGTTTCCCATATATTAACGATGTGAATTTTCAGCCTTAGGGATGTTATGAAATATAAAAAAAATAAAATAGAAAAAATAAACAATATTTCAATCCTTGACAACCCCAATCCACTAGGCAATTTAAGAGATAAGATATCAATGTGTTCCAATAAGTATCAACCTTTAAATAGGGAAATCTTGTCACACATATCACATATCCAAGAACACTTATAACACTTGGGCGCCCAAATCAAAATCAAAATATTTACATTCATATATAATATGTAAAACATAAGTTGGGCACAAAACAAATGTTGGAATTAATATATGTTTCATTTTTAAACTTGTAATGTCGGAAACAATACTTTTGATTAACTATAAAATTTAGTATTTTAACTTTTTTTAATTGATAATTTTCTTGTCATTTCAAATCTTATATTTAAAATTTGTAAAAATATAAAATGAGTTTTAACCTCTAAAGAAGTTTTAAACTCTAAATACGTTTTTTGAATATTTATATGAATTATTTGTTCTTGTATGGTCTAATATATTATTTCATTATGAATCGCATCATAATTTCTTTGGTTTTTATTTGTTAGAGTGGTGAAATTATTTATGATTTTTGTTTGTTTGTTTGTTTAATATGCAAGTTTCAAAAAAGTTGTAATTTATCTCTTGAAGAAAAACAAAATTCCAATTTAGGGGTTGATTTTAAAGTTTTTGTAAACAAGAGTATGGGATGTTTAGGCCATGGCTCTATTTTTTAACATCAACAAAAAATTCGTGTATACTGGTATCAACACTTTTCTATTTGGGGGGTGTTTTTTGTGTTTTTTTTGCAAAAATCAACGTTTTTATGTCTAGAGTTCTCGTTCATAGTATAAAGTTATCGTTTCATAGTATAAGTGGTTTAGACTCAGTTAGACTCATTTGGATGACTATTTGACTATTGTCACTACTGCCATTGGTTTGGATGATGTCTCCAATGCTATCCAAGCCACACATTGAGGAGAATTCGAATGACCTTAATGGAATTCGAATCCATTTGATTGTATTCAGTTATTATTCACTATTCAGAGTGCCAGCTCACAGCTAATGTATGATACAACAATTTTTGTCATTTCTTGTGTATGAGTGATTATTGACTCTCCATTTCTTCTTCTTCTTTCTGCACTTCTTGAGTGAGTTTTAGTGAGGTCTTCTACAACTGAGTGATCCTACTTCTAAAATATCACACGTTCCTCCTGTATTGGAGATGTCCACTGGTCATGAGATTCTGTGTGTGTTCCTAGGCAAGGTATCGCATGGTGGTAGGTTTGTGCCTCCCGTGCTGGTAGACGTGGGCTGATCGTTGTGGGACATGTGATGTCAATCTTGATTGTGATCCGTGTGATGATGAGATGATATGAAGACGATGAGACGACAGTAGGAGACACAGTTGTTTACAGTGGCAATGTAATGACTGGACCTGGGTTGTACCTACTTGATTGCTTGCTCGCAAAGATGATGAAGACCTACATGAGGGCCAGGCTTACATCCAACATGAAACAATGTTGTCTTTGTAGAACTTCCTATGACGAGTAGATTAGAGAGATGTCACTGTTATAGAGAAAAATTCCTATGGATTGGGGCAGACCACAATAGACAGCTGACTACCAAAAAATGACTCAATTCCCAATGCAATGCTATATAAATGACAATGCTAAGATAATGGACAAAAGACCAACCTTTAATCGGATGTTCGATGTAGATCCTCGTTGAGCTTTCAAATTCGACACTTGAACCTACAAATTAGTCTCAACAACATGTACAAGCAAGTGCATATAATATGTGAAAGACATTACCATAATCAATAGCATGATCCATGATATCATAAGCAAATATAACCCAATGTAATTTAACAATATTCACAACATCAATTGGATGAGAAAATGAGTATTTCCATTAATGAATAACAAGAAGTACAATATACGACCTCTTGTCGGCAACCAATATGAACTAAGAACTGGGTCTCTCCACTTGTGCCTCCACCACTTCAATCCTCTATGTAATGGAAAACTCAAACTAGGCTAGGAGTTTGGTAGGTGAACATAAGGAGTTCATAACAATAAGGATCAATGAGTGTAGACTCAAGTCATGTCAAAAATCCACTAGAGTTATCTTGCTCTCTCTTTCTCCTCCCTTCCATATGCCATAAAAGCTCAATATATAGCCTTCCAAAGGTAAGTGAAAGGACACATCGAGGCGTTTCAGGGCAAATGGAGGGCCAAAGGTCACCGCAAGACCACTTTTTGGGAGTAAAAAGTAATTTTCTAATGATTTTTACCATTTTGCTTGGTACCCGCAGGCTATAGTGGAACAGCTCGCATGTACGTTGGCTAAAGTGGAACAACTAGCATACATGAAGAAAAATAGGGAAAAAGTGTTTATGAAGGACATAAAGTGAATCTGAGTCAGTGAAATGGATCCTGAAAGGCCAAAGATGTTGGTTGTGGAGCGTGATCTTCCAGTCTCATAGATTATTATTCAGCTGTGTTTGATCCCCAGGTTTGGTTATGATCCTGGCACGATCCCCAGGGGGTTCAGGGGGGTGTTGACACCCCCCTGGCTACAGGGCACGGGGGCCAGCGGGCCCCCATCAGGGGTTCAGTGGCAGCGCCCCTGTGAAAGGTGGTTTGGGGGAAACACCCCCAAGTTACAGGGGTTCGAGAGTAGAGCCCCCGAGAAGGGGGTTCGCCAACAATTTTTGGGCCCATGGTTTTGGGTATCCCGTGGTATTTTCCCATTGCATTTCCCTTATAAAAGAAAGACATTGTAACACAGCTAGGGTTTATGTATTAGGTATTATGCATTGTAAAAATATCTGAGATTAAGAAGAGAGATTGTGAGATAGTGAAGAGGAAGTGCAGCGGATGTGCTACAAGTTGTATCCCTTCAATTTGTTGGACGATATAATAATAAGGACTGGCAACTTCAGTGTGGACGTAGCCCATCTTGGGTCAACCACTATATATCTGTGTCTCTCTTGTAATGTGTATGTGTGATTATATTTTCATTTATGTTTATTGTTATTGCTCTGCGATCCTATTTTTCTAACAATTGGTATCAGAGCCAAAGATCTATTTGGGAGATAAACCTGCAGGAAGCTAGGGTTTTTGGTTCGAGTGGGAGCAATGGCGGAAGAAGGAAAGTTTAAGGTCGATAAGTCTAATGGCCAAAATTTCCAGTTATGGAAAATGCGAATGGAGGACTTTCTGTACCAGAAGGATCAATTCCTACCGTTGGGAGGAAGAGCAAAGCAGCTGGCGGCCATGAAGGACGAAGAATGGGAGGTTCTTGACAGAAAGGCTCTGGGAAGAATATGACTAAGCCTGGTTTCTTCGGTGGTTTTCAATATCTCAAAAGAAACGACAACGGAGGGTTTGATGAGCGCACTGGTAAGCTGTATGAAAAAACCTAGGCCTCTAACAAGGTATTTCTAATGAAGCATTTATTTAATATGAAGATGTCTGAAGGTGGATCTGTTACTGATCATTTAAATGAGTTTACTACGGTTACAAATCAACTAAGTTATGTAAGTGTGAAATTTGATGATGAGGTTAGGGATCTTCTAATGTTGTGTTCACTACAGAAAGATGGAATAGCTTGGTCATGGCTGTAAGTATCTCTGTCTCTGGTTCAAACACCTTGAAATTTGATGATGTTATTGGTGTTATTCTTAGCGAGGAAATGCGAAGAAAAAGCATAGGTGAGACATCAGGTAATGCGTTGAACATGGAGAGCAGGGGAAGACAAAAGGACAGAGGAAAGATCCAAGGTAATCGTGGCAAGTCTAAAACGAGAAGATCCAAGTCCAGACTGAGAAAAATTGAGTGCTGGAACTGTGGAAAGAAAGGACATCTGAAGAAAGACTGCAGATCTCTACAGAAGAAAGGAGATGCACAGCAGGAAACTACCCAGGAATCAAATGTAGCAGGTGATGTGTTACAAGATGCTTTGATTCTTGCATTAGATAATACTAGTAATTATTGGGAAGTAGATTCAGGAGATTCATTTCATGCTACACCCCATAGGAAATATTTTCATGATTATGTTCTAGGCAATTTTGGACATGTTTTATTATGTGATGATGATCCATGTAAAATCGTTGGAATGGGTAAGGTATGGATAAAATTTAAGAATGGTACTGATTGGTTGCTGAAAGATGTAAGGCATATTCCTGCTATGAAAAGAAATATGATCTCAACAGACCAATAGGGAGATGGTGGTTGTCTATCTACGTTTGGAGAAACGTGGTGGAAGATCACTAAAGGATCAATGGTGATAGCAAAAGGAGACAAAGTAGGTACATTGTATTTATGTCCTCATAATACTCACCATTCTATCTCTTTAGCTTCCACAGGAACAGATACAGTATTGTGGCATCATAGGCTTGGCCACATGAGTGAGAAGGGGATGCAGATTCTCTAGTCAAGGAAGTTGCTGCCAGATTTGAAGTAGGTAAGTTTGGAATTATGCGATAAATGTGTTTATGGAAAACAAAAGAGAGTCAGATTTCTCAGGGTTGGGAAACAGAATAAAAATGAAAAGTTAGAGATTGTGCATACTGATGTATGGGGACTGGCTCGAGTACAATATCTTGGTGGATCTCATTATTATGTAACATTTATTGATGATGCAACTAGGAAAACTTGGGTTTATTACATTAGACAGAAATATGATGTGTTTGCTACTTTCAAGAAGTGGAAAGCTTTGGTTGAGAATGAGACAGGGAAAAGCTTGAAGTGTCTTAGATCTGATAATGGAGGTGAGTACTACGGCAAGGATTTTGTTAGTTATTGTTCATACCATGGGATTCGTAGAGAGAAGACAGTCCCAAGAACACCACAAGAAAATGGTGTGTCAGAAAGGATGAACAGAATGATCATGGAACGTGCAAGGTGAATGAGATTGCATGCAGGGTTTCCCTTACAGTTTTGGGCAGATGCTGTAAATACTATTGTTTATTTAATAAATAGAGGACCTTCAAGTGATTTGGATGATGGTATTCCAGAGGAGGCATGGACAGATAAAAAGGTAGACTACTCATTTATGAGAATGTTTGGTTGGGAAGCATTTGTCCATATTGATAAAAAAATAGAACAAAGCTTGAAGCTAAATCCAAGAAATGTACCGTTATTGGGATTGGGGTTGATGAATTTGGTTATTGATTATGGGATTATGAAAATAACAAAATCATCAGGAGTAGAGATGTGATATTCAATGAAAAGGTCATTTATAAAGATCAGTTGCAGGGAAAGAAATAGGAAAAGAAAACCACAAAGTACACAGTACTTGATGAAATTGAAGAAAATGAAGTTCCAAAGGTGCCAGAAATCAAGAATAGCAACAAGTACCTGAAACTCCTGCAACTGCAAGAAGATCTGCCAGCTTATGTAGACTCCCTAAACGATACTCTCCTTCAATGTATTATTTATTGATGATTGATTCTGGTGAACCAGAGTGTTATGAAGAAGCAATGCAGGTGGAAACTAGAAAGAAGTGGGAGCAAGGCATGATTGAGGAGATGGACTCGTTGATAGGAAACCAGACTTGGGATTTGGTTCAGTTTTCTGCTGGTAAAAGAGCTTTGCAAAACAAATGGATTTACAGGTTGAAGGAAGAAGAAAGAGGTAAGAAGCGGTACAAGGCTAGACTTGTTGTAAAGGGGTTTGCAGAGAAGAAAGCTATAGATTTTGATGAAATATTTTCTCTTGTTTTTAAGATGATTTCAATTAGGACTATCTTAATTCTAGTGGCAGTAGAATATTTGCATCTTGAACAGTTAGATGTAAAATAACCTTTCTCCATGGGGATTTGGGGGAAGAGATATATATGCAATAGCCACAAGGGTATGATGTCAAGGGGAAGGAGGATTTGGTATGCAGGTTGAAGAAGAGTGTGTATGGCTTGAAGCAAGCTCCAAGGCAGTGGTATTTAAAATTTGACAAGTTTGTGACAGAACAGGGTTATAATAGATGTCATTGTGGCCACTATGTTTATTTGAAGAAGCTAGACAATGAAAGACATATTATCTTGTTATTGTATGTTAATGGCATGCTTGTTGCAGGTTCTAACATGCAGGATATAAATGTACTCAAAAGGAAGCTAGATAATTCATTTGTGATGAAGGATTTGGGTGCTGCAAAGCAAATCCTTGGTATAAGAATAACGGGAGACCGAAAAATTCACAAATTGACATTGTTTCAGAGTGAGTACATACAAAAGGTGTTGGAGAGGTTCAGAATGCAGAATGCAAAACCAGTTAATACACCTTTGGCCAGCCATTTCAATCTAAGGAAGGAAATGTGTCCCAAGACACAAGAAGAGAAAGATTACATGTCCAAGATTCCCTATCAATCAGCAGTTGGAAGCTTGATGTATGCCATGGTGTGCACAAGACCAGATATTGCACAAGCAGTGGTAGTTGTGAGCAGAAACATGAACAATCCAGGTAAAGAACATTGGAATGTTGTACAGTGGATTCTCAGGTATTTGAGAGGTACTACCACTCAGGCATTATGTTTTGGAGGTTCAGACATTGTTCTAGAAGGATATGTTGATGCATATATGGCAGGTGATAAGGATAGCAAGAGGAGCACCACATGGTATGTGTTTACTGTAGGTGGAACAACAGTAAGTTGGATTTTGAGATTGCAAAAGGTTGTTGCACTTTCAACAATGGAAGCATAGTATGTTGCTGTTACAGAGGCTAGTAAAGAGATGATTTGGCTGCAGAGGTTTATGGAGGAATTGGGTAAGAAGCAGAAGGATAGCATGTTGTATAGTGATAGCCAGAGTGCCATTCATCTTGCAAAGAACTCAACATTCCATTCCAGGACTAAACATATACATCTCAAGTACCATTCCATATGCTCTATTCTGGAAGATGAACTTTTGAAGCTGGAAAAGATACACACTAGCCAAAATCTTGCAGCTTTGTTCACAAAGGTAGTGACCAGAGAGAAACTGAGTTCTTGCTCAGTTTCAGTTGGCCTTCTAGCATGAAGGTGAGCAGGAGAAATTTTCCAAGTCCAAGTCCAGCAAGTGCAGCAGTGGTGGAGTTGTTGTGATCAGTCTCTAAGTGGGAGATTGTTGGTTGTGGAGCCTGATCTTCTAGTGTCATAGATGATGATTCAGCCGTGTTTGATCCCAAGGTTTGGTTATGACACCCCCCGGATGGGGGGCACGGGGGCCAGCGGGCCCTCGTCGGGGGTTCTTGGGCAGTGCCCCCAAGAAAGGGGGTTTGGGGGAAATTCCTCCAAGTTAAGGGGGTTCGGGGGCAGAGCCCTTGAGAAGGGGGTTCACCAACACTTTTCGAGCCCATGGTTTTGGGTATCCCGTGGTATTTTCCCATTGTATTTCCCTTATAAAAGAAAGACATTGTAACATGACTAGGGTTGATGTATTAGGTATTATGCATTGTAAATATCTCTGAGATCAAGAAGAGAGACTGTGAGACAGTGAAGAGGAAGTGCAGCGGTTGTGCTGCAGGTTGTATCCCTTCAATTTGTTGGACGGTATAATAATAAGGACTGGAAACTTCAGCGTGGACATATCCCATCTTCGGTGAACCATGATATATTTGTGTCTCTCTTGTAATGTGTATGTGTGATTATATTTTCATTTTCGTTTATTGTTATTCCTCTGCGATCCTGTTTTTCTAACAAAAGAGTGTTGATGCTCACAGGGTGGAAAATTACGTTGTAACAGATGCCCCCTAATGTGTGAGGTCAGAAAATGGTGATATGATGGCCAAAATATATTATAAATATCAGAAGTGGAGTGATGGAGACACAACTAGAGAGAGTATCTCACTCGTCATAATACAATAGTATCCCTGAGTACATGTCAGTATAGTACAACAATATGATACAATGGCCATGAATAGGCAGTACATCATGTGTATATATCATAAGTGGTCATAGCCATAACCATCTGCAGTAAGATATGGTCTCCTGCTGAAAAGGAAACAATCAGTACAATACTGGAGGTACAAACTACTGATGTCTGAGAGATGATATCTCAGATGTAACGTCACGATAATAAGTAGCATACTGAATGCCATTATCGCCTGGGTTCTTCTACACAAATCATCTATGGTGCAAGTCCCATCAAGTGAATAAAGGTGTTGAGGTCGAA
The DNA here is from genome assembly GCA_027924585.1 of Larix kaempferi. NCBI lineage: Eukaryota > Viridiplantae > Streptophyta > Pinopsida > Pinales > Pinaceae > Larix > Larix kaempferi. Next base: position 5,481,936 of record BSBM01001312.1, on the reverse strand, counting down.
CCTAATGTGACATCGTTTGATTACTGGTCAATGATGTATACCGTTAACAAATGCAAGATAACCCACCAATAATGAAAATGGGCATCAAGGCACAGAGTACAATCATCAGAGTGTGAATAGATGTGTTGAAGTCGAACACTAAGATGAATCCATCGATCAGGGGACATTGATGTATTCCCAAAACTGTCGATGGCGAGAGAACTTACCACTAATGACTGCAAGCGTGAAGGTACTCAACCGAACTCTAAGTCTCAAATTCTAGAATAAATGGGTTGATGTTGATGGAATGAAACTCGCTAGAAGGAGGGAATTAAGGAATCCCCCATCAACCAGCATGAGGTAATAGCTACGCTGAAATATTTGGAAGAACTCAGGTGAAACAGACGACTCAATAAGGATGGCCGACATGCAATAGTCAAGATATCTGAGGAGTGGCCAACTCTGGTTTCAAGACTTTATTTGAACAAGAGCATGAGCAGATGGATAGACTCAAGAAGCATAGACTCAATATCGATTGTGCAATGCAGGAGGCATCAACAAAAGGGATCCATAGTGACTGGAAGCTTAACTAATCGATGGAGTAAAACTGAGAAACGAGTACAGCTCCTAAGGTCCGACTATAGTCCCGACTCATAATGTATGGAGTGGAATGAATGCTCTGTTCAAAGGAGACACAATGGCTGCCAACAAAAATAAGTAAATATTCTCCCGTCCAGCTTTTTGGAATATTTGTTTTTTTTGTCTTTTTCATATTTGGAAAGCTTAAAAAGAACAAAATTGCTTATAGTACAACAATTGAGGGAACGAGTGTCAAATAGCAAGAAGACTAGACCCAAGTAGTGGAACATACCTATAATCAATGCAAGGAAGCATGTGTGAGATGTAGACACTCTGGGGGGTGTTCCCTTAAGGTCAAAAGGTCATCAAAATGTGAATGGAAAATGGAAGCTCTGCAGGGCTCGATAGGGAAAGTGCTCAGGCACCAGGCTAACAATTGATTAAATTGGAGAAGGCACTAGGCTCAAGTGGCAAGCAAGATGATATAATGCAATCACAACTTGATATAAATGGGGGGAGTCCTTATGGGAGATGGCCGACATAAGACAAAGTAGAGTATGAGTCTTTATCTCAAAGTCATGGTGTAACTACAAAGGACTCTCGATCTTAAGGACAAACAATGACATGGGAACCATAATGAAAAGGGGGTTCTAACTAGGTTACCCATGTTCGGAAAGGTCCTACCACCAAATAACGACACTTCTATAATAGTGTGAAAGCTCAGTGTCGGTTAAGAAGCAGGGTCGCACCTAGGGTTCATGAAAAGGGTCAAAGGTCAAATGCATAATGCATGTGAAAATGACATCTGACCTATATGCCAAGTGTGAAATATACCTATTGTAGGTGCAAAACGATAAAAAACAACTCTCGTCGAAGAAACCTAGTAAAAAATGATACTCCAAGACATTACATTAGTCCAAAACAGCTTAAAACGATGAAAACTATAGACAAGTGGGTTTCCAAAACTATAAATAGTAATAAAAAATTACAATTTACAATTCATTTTCACTTTTTACCCAATTTGGAGTTTTTGGTTAGTTTTCACCTTGGATTTCAGTTGTTGATTCTGGGAGCTACGTGCATCCGTTCGTCAAGACGTCTAGAATAGGTAAGCTATCTCATCCTCCTCTTTCATTTAATACTTTTTATTTCAATTTTTAGTGGTTAAATTTTTTTAATGGAGAAGCCCTATTTGGTTACAGTGTTACCCATGGGCTACAAGCATACGGGTCGTGGGAAGGACCTAGTACCCGCAGTCAATGCACATGTTGACCGTGGGTACCCACCTCTGTGCGCTAATTAACCCGCGGGTATGACCGTAAGCTTGGTTTTTTAGATGAAAATCACTAAACTCTTGGTTTCTCTTCCTCCAAGATGGTTCTAGAATGGAGAGAAAGGGAGCATGACCTTGTGGATGAGGCCGTCCGCAATGATTTTCCTGCACAACAAGTATTACAAACATGTGGGATTTTCAAATTTTGCAACATAGGGGGTTTGAGGTCCCAAAACCTATTGCTCCATCGCTTGATAGACTACTGGGACGTAGATGCAAAAAACTTCAACCTGGATGGTCAAATACTCTCCTTGGAGGTAGATGATATTTACTTTATTATTGGATTATCCCATCGAGGTGAAGTGGAAAGTCTTCGATCTCGTACTGTGGGTGGTGGAATCACCATTCCCTACTACAGAGAGCGGTAATGTCTTCCCAACACTCGGAAGGTGGGGATTTAGGTACCCATTGGATCCATAGTCAATCTAAGCATGAAGATTATACTAGCTACCCTTGTTAGGATTACAGGTTTGGCAACTCTACACCAAGCTTCAAGGCCGGTGATGTTCTACGCCTCACAGTGCATGCGGCCCATGGTATATGACTGGTGCAAAACATTACTGAGGTCCATGAGGACCCAGTTAACGGATTGCAAGCGTGGAGATGCAAAAAAATTTGGATACGGCAGTATACTATGCAACTTCTTCTTTGAGAGGGTTCTGGGGCTCAGTCCGAGGGTTGAAGTCCCTCCTCATAGTCTCTGTGACCCAACCCTAACCCAGTGGGCAGAGGTCTTGACACGACAGGGTGGTGGCTGACAGGCCTCACCGTACTTAGTTGAGTTCTTCCACTAGTGGGACCGACAGGTCATAGCCATTGGCGACTACCCCTATGTAGGGATAGAATTTTGTGATGATCGCAACATGTCGCTTCCACCAGATGCAGCATTTGGAGACACCAGTAAGTGACTCTTTTTATGCCTTTTTGTGTATTAAATTTTTTGGGATTTTTTATTATATATGAAAATGAAAAAATCTTTTTGGGGTAGTATCACCTATTAACATTCTACTGTTTTCTCGCAAATATGGGTCCACGAAGACCGGATGGTTTCCCGAGACATCGTTGACGGGGCAGGGGTGGAGATGTAGTTGGAGCTGCAATAGAGTGCACATTAGAGACCGTGTGACTCAACCTGTCCCACATGACCACCAAGGTACCTATGATCAATGTGGCGCAACTTCCAGAGGACATGTAGCACCATGTTGTAGGAGTACCGAGGCCCTGGGTGCGACTACTACAGTGGATAGCCAACGCAGTACACTATTACTATCAAACACATCCTACCGAGGCAGCTAGGCCTCCTCATGGGACTTAGACATCTCAGAGTGCCATATTTTTTGTATCAATATGTATATTTTTTAGCGCTATGGGCTCCAATTTTGTATTATGACACTACCATTTTGGACATGTTATTTATAAAAATTATGGTTCTCTGATTATACTATATGTGTATGTACAAATGTATGAATGTATGTTTATTTGTGTGCTTCATTATGAATGTGACAAATGCCAATCTAGGACATAGTTAGCATATGCATCAGATACATTATTAAAACTTCTCGGAACATGAATGTATGTAATGGAAATAAAATGTCGTTCCAAGAGTCTTATCCATAAGAATCTTCATAATAAAGTAGGATCCCTCACACGGTATTGACCATTAAACTGAGACACAACCAGTTGTGAATCCAGGTGGACTTCTAAAAACTGGATACCATGTGAAATAGAATCCCGAAGTAGCTCAACTACAGCACTGTACTGAGCCACATTGTTAGATGTAGGACCGAGACAAGCACCTCCTGAAGACACAACTAGGTGGTCAGGTGAATAAATAATCCAAGCAGCAGAAGCGAGCTGCTATGTATGAAGACTAGCACCATCCACGAACCCTAAGAACGTAGGAGATTCCGCTGACATCTGTCAACCAAATGGAAGCGAATCAACAGACCCGAAAAACCAAAAGAAATCTAAACTATGTACAGAAGCATCTAGACAATAGTATACAAAAATATTAGCTCGAACTAGAAGTTCAAACATAATACCGCTTGAGGTAGAGCCTATTTCTAGGCTCCTTCAAGACGTTCCCTTCATAATCTTCCAATTCATAGGCTCCTTTTTCCAGGACACGCCTCACGATGTAAGGATTGTGCCACATGGGGTTAAACTTGCCTGCCCCCGGGGGTTCTTTAGCTTGGTCATATAAAAGGACCAAGTCACCTTCAGGATATTGCTGGGGATGGATAGACTTGTCGTACTGAACCTTGATATGAATTTTATTGGCATCTATAGCCACAGCGGCATCTCGACGATGCTTGTCAAGCTGCTCAAGGTGGATTAAATGTTGCTCAATACCCAACGTATCGGGGAGGAGCTCTATGGCTAGTTTTAACAAAGGTATTTCTCATTCAATCACTAAAATAGACTCCACACCATGTACTAGCTAAAATGGTGAGAACCCGGTGTCAGTCTTGACTGCAGTTCGATATGCCCACAAAGAAGGATATAACATAATATGTCAGTTGTTCTTGCTCTGTTGGATGGTATGTGGGAGAATGCTCTTTAAAGACTTATTGACTGGTTCAACCTGACCATTTGCTTGGGGGTAATAAGAAGATGAGTGTTCTTGACGAAACCCAAGCTTGAGTGACAAATAATCCATCATTTTGTTCTTAAAGTTACTGCCATGGTCAGTGACAATCTCTTTCAGAATACCAAACCGAGTGATAATCTGATTGAATATGAAATGGGATGTTGTAGCACCATCGGCTTTTACGATAGGCATGGCCTCTGCCCATTTGGAAAAGTAGTCCATGACCACTATGATATGGTGATGCCCCCCATGTTAACACCTAAAAAGTGCTCACTAGCTCATTCCCTTACTCACATGACCCATTTGTCCACTTTTCCACCATCTGAGCCTCTGAAACCAACAAAAGGTCACCAAAAGACCTTAGTACACCCCTTTTTCCATTAAAAAAGATTATTTTTCCAAGAAAATCATAAAAAACCCTCAAAAAGGGTCCAAATTTCCAAAAATATTAAAAAGGGAATTAAAATATTATTTTTATTCAAAAAAGGAAAAAGGAGGGAAAATTACCTAAACTATGTTGGTCAATACCATTGGTTTCCACAAAACCACAAATGGTATTCCTCACCACCAAAACCTATAAAAAGGTGGTAGAGGCTCCTCATTTCACATCCTTCCATTATCTCATCCTTATGCTGCTGAAATCTCCCCTGAGCACTTTTAGCCATTGAAGCAACCTTGGAGAAAGAGACCTATTGGAGTTTGGAGCTACTCATCTTGGGAGTTGCTCAACATCAACCTTCACCATTGAAGGTAATATCGCAAGCACTTGCTTGCCCCCCCACTTTTCAATACAAAAAATTATTTCTTATGTTTCTTGTTCTTGATTTTTGAAAGATTTAAATTATTTGTTTAGATTCTTGCTTAGATCCATGAAAAGTATTGTTTATTTAGTTTATTGTTTTTATTTCTATTGAAACTGCTACTACTAGTTAGTAGGTGCCCATAGCACTAAGCTTGGTTGCAAAACTGAGCCAACAGTTTTGGCGACTCCGCTTTGGTTTGAACTTTAGATCTCTAGCTTTGCCATTAAATCTTAGTTTTTATGAGTTTTTAACCATTAGATCCATAGATCTGCCATCTTAGACAGCAGATCCATTGCTGTTCTGAGATTTGGCCCCAAAAAATAGCCCTAATTTTTAAATTTTCGCGTTCGTTTCTCGGTTTCCGTGCACGGCTTCCGCCTCGCGGCTTTTTGCCAGACAGTCGCGCGGTCCATCGCGACTTTTCTGCATTTTTCCGCGCGGTCCATCGCGGCCTTTTTCCAGACAGTCGCGCGGTCCATCGCGACTTTTCTGTGTTTTTCCGCGCTGCACACCGCGGCTTCGCGGCCTTTTTCCGCGCTGTCCATCGCGACTGTGCGCCCAAAACCTGCGCGGTCCATCGCGACTGTGCGCCCAAAACCTGCGCGGTCCATCGCGACTGTGCGTCCAAAACCCGCGCGGTCCATCGCGACTGTTCGGCCAAAACCCGCGCGGCCCATCGCGGCTGTTCGTCCAAAACCCGCGCGGCTGAATTTTTTCATTCGGCCATCCCGATTTTGAAAAATATTTTTTACTGTACTTTCTGCCCATAGCACATTTTTTACAGTACTAAATTCTGCATAGTTTACAGATTTAAAATTTTTTTTACTATTTAAAAGTGCATACCTAGAAATCTTTTTAAAAATTTTCAAGAAAGTGAAAGAAAGACTCGTTTTGCATTCTTTATCTAGATTCAAATTTTTTCTTGTTTACTTCTTTAGAATCTTGCCCTTAGCAATTTTTTATTGGAACGAAGAAATCCATTTATTTCTTTTAAAAAAGGAGTTTATTATTTGCTTTCATAAATCCAAGAAATCCTTTATTTTTTGAGTTATTTTTTGAAAAGCACATTAATTCCTTTTAGTGAAAAAAGTCTTAAATATTTGCTTTGTATTTTCGAAAAGTCCTTTATTTTTTGAAAATTTCCCTTAAAGCATTTAATTTTTTCAAGTTCAGTTTACAACACCTCACGTGCACTCACACGATCACTTAATTGAACTAAGACTTAAAACTTACCCTAATTTGAACACACTCTTAACCCCACTTGGGGAACACGAGAAGAATTCTTGTAGCTAGGTAGTATTGGGGGGATAGGTGTTCCAATAACACCCCTCAGTTCATACATCTGAGACATAGAAGTTGTCCAATTAGGGAGCTAAAATCTCTTAGTACTTTTTGGCGCGGTCACAACCGGTTTGTGGGAAGGCCTCTCCCCTAGGAGGGTTGAAGTCGCGAGGATGGTTCCGGAAGCCTGAGTGGGATACCGAAACCCATTCAGTAACCGAAGGGCTACCATTCGCAGTTCTCGGGATATCCCTGTATTGGGATATTGCGATCAAAGGACCAAACGGCAGATTTACCTTTTCTCGACGCGTCATGAACGGAGTATCCTAGTAGCCTGTCTTTTTAGGATTGATTACCCGGTGTCCCTCCCGGTAGGGGGATATCTAGCCATTGTCTCTACATTCATATTGTCTGACTTGGATTTCATCACCTTGCAGGGGATATCGTCTGTTTGAGTCACAATACTTTTAGATTAGGTGTTTGCATGATCTTTACCACCTTTTGAGTCTAGTTACACCTATTTTTTCTAGGAGCCGCTTGCATGTTGGTATTCTGACCGGTTGTTGCATTCCTCCACTTATTGTAGCACAGCTGCTAGAATAAGTGCATTTTTTGAGGATTGATTTTTTGGCCTGTGAGCCTTCTTTTTTCACTCCCCTTTTTGCACCCTTGGTTGCATTAGGGTTTTGAGTCTTTTACATATATATCACCACCTGATACTTAAACAAATTTTTACATAAAAAACATTTTCTCACCATTGAGAATTCTAGACGTTCTCGTCGTCTACAGGGAAAACTCCCAGAGTTTAGTCCACTTGGCTCTCCACGTCACGGACGAAGAGCATTATCCCTTGATTCGACACATCGTCGATCATCTAGACGGTCATCCGATTCTGACATACCCCACTTCACCTTTGATTTGGAGGTAGAATCCGAAAACCCCACAGAGTTACCACCAACCACAATTATGTCTGGAACACCAGATGATCCACAATTTACATTAACAATAGGTCAGACATCAGCAGACCTTTCTGCGGGAATACCATCCATGACAACATCCACCCCCTTGGGTATGCCCAATATGGGTACCACTCCACATTCAGGAATGCCTAACACAGGACCACCACCTGTCATGGGCATGCCCAACATGGGGGTCATACCCCCTTCGGTTTCCACAAACCCTATCCTAGGAATCCCTAGTACGATTCCTAACCCAAGTGTAACTCCTGTTGCACTTGGGAATGCTATCCCAGGAATCCCTAGTGCGATTCCTAACCCAAGTGTAACCCAGATTGCACTCGGTAGTGCTATACCAGGAATCCCTAGTGCGATTCCTAACCCAAGTGTAACCCAAGTTCCACTTGGGAGTGCTAACCCATATCAGGCCACACCTTTTGGAGGGCACATACCCTCCATACCTAGCATACCTATAGGCGCTACTGGACCCCTACACCATACCACAATGGCTAGGCAGGTCCCGGTTCCGGTCACCACATCCGCTAGTCTACCATACATGGCAAGTCTCAACCTGCCAGATTTAGCTAGGCTCACAAATGACCCCATCAGGCATGACCCTGCTTGGCCCCATATGCCAACTAAGCTTCCCTCTGACATCCCTAAGTTTGAGGGAAAGGCCGGAGAAGACCCCCAGAACCACATCATGTCTTTCCACTTATGGTGTTCCTCCAACTCCATAGTGGACGACTCTGTCCGCCTCCGTTTATTACAGCGCACCTTCACTGGCTCTGCAGCCAAATGGTATATCGAGCAACCCCATGGGACGCATTCCACATTTACCTCCCTTGCCTCGACCTTCCTGCAGTTCTTTCAGCTACCGGTCTGCTATGATGCGGGCGTCGAAATCCTACTGTCTTGCAGACAGAACACGGCCACGCACATCACTGACCATATCCATGATTGGCGTCGGCGCCGAAGCCTATGCAAAATCAAATTAGACGACCGAATCTTTTTAGACTGGTTCCTTAAATCCCTCCTTCCTCTCATTGCGAAGGATGTAGCATCCGAAAGACCCCAGTCTGAAGAGGAGGCCATCCTTAAGGCCCAACAGTTTGACCTTATCTATGCCCAGTCAGGTTACCTATACACCATCATACCTGACGCCCCACGAGGTGACTCTGCATGCGGTGACACACCGGGGGCATCCCATGCCGCTGAAGGCATTATTGGCCAAATTACACCGCAAGCAAAACCTTTCAGTATGGTGAGCACCATACCCGCCCCAGACCTTTCTAGGGCTACATCCAATTCCGGAGCGACAACTTCTTATGCTCAAACAAACCAGACCCATCACGTTCATGGACCCTCTTGTCCACAACATTGTTATGGCCAAGCGCCATCAGCATATGTACCTCCTACATACTATGCTCAACCTACGGTTCAGACCCCCATGCAGTTCCCACAACAGCCCATGCATTACCCACAACCGGTTGCACCAGCTAACCTCACACCTCCACCAGCTCAGGGATACCAACAACCCCAACAGGCAACTGGACCACCTCCAGCTCCACCTGCATACTATCCACCGCAACCTGCTCCTGCACTTGCGGCTCCCCAGAATCCCCCCAATGCTCAAGGGCATGTGTACGCACAACAACATCAGCTCCAATACCAAAATAACCAATGCAACCAAGGTGCGCAACAGAACCGTGGTAGAGGTCATAACCGCGGTAATAACCAACAACATCAGCAAGGTCCTCCACCTCCCAATCCTCCGCAGAATAACAATGCTGCTCCTCCCAACCGCAATCCGGATCGGAATCCTAAGCAGCCTAGAAATAATAACCTCAGAACAAACCACCCTTGTTCTATCTGCGGGGTCTATGGTCATTACACGCATTCTTGCCCACATTTGGAGCGAGCTCGACAACTCTGGACTGACGATGCACATCGTCAAGGGCAAGCAGCTCCTCAGCCACCGCCCAACCCTCCACCACCTCAACATCAACCCTTAGTGCTGCAAAACCCCTTTCCAAACCAGGGTGTAGTTAACACTCAGCCGTTAGCCCCCCCTCAGGGCAACGTGCCACCCCAGCAGATCACTTATGCAGCCCCTGATCAACCCATGTTCGATTCAGGTACTCACCATTTGTTGATGATGTCGACTGCCGCTGCCAACCTCCAAACCCGTCGGAACCAATATGGCTCCACCTCTGAAGCCCCTCCCACCGACAAAAACACTAACGTTAATCCCACAGATCAAACGTTACGTATACCTCCGGCTTCACTTGATGGCGCTTCCAAAGCACCTCGCTTCCCACTTTGTCGCATCAACAGTAATCCCAATGCTCGCGCTGCGTCGAATTACAACATCCTAGACGACTTAGCCCAGTCTCCTGCAGCCATGTCTGCTTTAGAAGTTTTGCAAAACTGTCCTTCGCAGCGCAAAACTTTGCTCTCTGCCATTGGCGCCATTGACCCCAATGATTCACAGTTGATCACATTCGATTCAGACCAGTCTGAACCCCGCCTGCCTTCCTCTTTAGCATTCCAAGTTTCCGTTTCTGTTCGGAATCTTGTCATCCATCGGTGCATTATCGATGAAGGGGCCTCCACATGCGTCATGTCCACATTTGTTTGGCAGAAGTTGGGATCCCCTACTCTCCAGCAGTCCACCACTGCATTACGAGCTTATGACGGCCGTTCGGCTCAACCCCTAGGTCTGTTAGCCAATGTCCCTGTCCAGCTGGCGGGTAAAACCGTGCTCATTGACATTGAGGTCATCAATGCCCCACTAGACTATAACCTTTTACTTGGTCACAACTACATGTACGCCATGAAAGCGGTTGCCTCATCCGTTTTTCGTACCATGATGTTCCCCCATGAGGGACGCATGGTCAAGGTCGACCATCTCACCTATTACGATCCCAAGGCCCCTACCACACCTGAAAATGGTCTCACCATGGTTGAACAACCTGTTTGTGGTGCAACTACCTCATTCATTTCCTCAGTAGGACCCAGACTTTACTCCGAGGCGTCGATAACCTCTACATTCCAGGCCATTCCACCACCGTCACCGGAGACCCAGGTCGCTAACCTCTGCACTCTTTCACAAACACCCGGTAATCAACCCTCCTTGTTACCCAAACCACCATTGGTCCCTAGTCACATCGGTGTTACACCTATCCACACAATCCCCTTTCTATTTCCTCCTTCGGGTGTAGTAAGCGCCCCGTTTATGGCTACCCTTAGTCTCCCCGGGTTAACATTAGGATTACCCGTGTGGTATATTACGCCTCCCGTTCCTCCACCGACACCAAACGTCATCCTACAACCGGTGCAACCCATTGTTACTTCTACCCAACCACCTCCCGGTATCACGACTCCTTCGTCGTCGACGAATCCCCCTCCATTCGTCAGGCCCACTGGGGGCAGAGGCCCACAACCATACACTGCGGTTCCCCCACCCAAGGCAGTTAAACCTCCCCCCATATTTCGTGCTCCTCCAAAATGCTCGCTGTGTGATGAGTTAGGCCATCCAACCCATCAGTGCCCACAGTTACCTGCATTGCAGGAACACATGCAAATGTTGGACGACGACCCCAACATCCCGGTGGTCAAACTAGATCCAAACCCTATGCCTCGTGATAAATCACTGCGTACCAACCACCCATGTGCGATATGCGGTATTTATGGCCACTACTCGCATAACTGTCCTGACATCCCAGACTACAGAGCAGCTCTCTACGAGATGAACAATTTGGACCTAGAGACGGCACCCTCTACTATCGAGGAGATCTACCCTCCCGCATCATCCTCATCCGGAGAGATTAACACCATCTATATGATCTCTTCGACTACCACTACCTCATCACTCGATTTGACCACTCAAAGGTCCCGCAATGATGAAGAGGTTCTCGAGACTCCTACTACCTTTGATTATCCCGGGGAAGACATGCACCATCGTCCATACTTCCTCCTGGAAGAGACTTCATCCACCACCGCTACCCAATCCGCGGTTGAGTCCAAGGATTTCCTTCCTACTAAAATCGACTGGTTAACGGATCCCATGGCCGATATTTCTCCCGTCATCCACATTGACATCTCTGACCCACTTGGTGCCCTTCATACCATCACATTAGGAACCTCCCACAGTGAGCATGAGATCGGAGAATACCAACAACTGTTCCAAGAATTCACTGATGTCTTTACTTGGTCAGATACCGAAATGCCTGGCCTTGACCCCGCCATTTATATGATCTCCACTGGATACCCCTCTGTCCGGTCGGCCCCTTCCATTGATCCCTTTGACACACAGGTTGAACCCTTTCAAATCAACCAGGAAACCACATGTCCACAACATGGGGGCATGCCCAAAACCTTGCCTACTCATCATCACCGTGATCCTCGTCGGAGATACTGGGGGCATCCACCCCACAAAGGGAATCCCCCATCATCATATCATCACTTCAGTATGCCACCACGACCCACAGCCTCATGGTATAACACCCCGCCAGCAGTTGCTCAATGCCCTATTGATCTCTCTATGAGACAACATCTGCACCACATTGACACCTCTGAGTTAGGGGGCATAATAGATTACCTCGACCCCGGGATAGGGGGCATGATCAATCATTTTGAACCTTCCCCATCATCTCTATCTCAACACCTCAATGAGCCCATCGTTCAAACCAACACATATGTGATCCACAATCACAAACCCCATGCACATAGCATGGGGGCAGGTCATTAACCCTGCTCACTTTTTCATATTCGTGATCTCAACCATTTTTGAGGTCATGTGTCACTTGTATATTTCAGTTGATTTGATACACCTAGTATTTTTCCCCCACGGGTCATCATTTCTCCCCACCACTGCATCCTTCGCTTGGTGGGATCACCTTTATTTGTAGCCATTTTTTAACCTAGTTCTTTCCTTTAACCATTCCGGAGTCCTTATGACCTCCGTTTTTCGCACCATTTGCACTACCGGATTCATATTTCCGTGCCCGTGATGATGCTTGAGATCATTTCTCGCTCTCACCAGGACCAATATCAACATTGTGTCCCGACACCTTGTCGCCCCAGTTTGCGTACCACTTCGGCTGCTCTCCATTTTTGATATATTTGATATCATCGGATTCATTTTTCCGCGCTCGTGACGACGCTAGAGATCATTTCTCGCTCTCACGCCTAGATTTTTTGGGCATTTTTTCCATGCCCCCTCGTCGCCTCGGTTTGCGTGCCACATCGGCCGTTCTCTGTTTTCGATGTGTCTTATATCACCGGATTCAGTTTTCCGCGCTCGTGATGATGCTTGAGATCATTTCTCGCTCTCACCTTTAGATTTTCCGGGCGTTTGTTCCACGCCCCCTCGTCACCTCGGTTTGCGTGCCACATCGGCCAGTCTCCGTTTTCGACAATCCTTAGGTCACCCGATCCAGCCGCCGGATTCAGTTTTCCGCGCTCGTGATGATGCTTGAGATCATTTCTCGCTCTCACCTTTAGATTTTCTGGGCGTTTGTTCCACGCCCCCTCGTCACCTCGGTTTGCGTGCCACATCGGCCAGTCTCCGTTTTCGACGTACCTTATATCGCCGGATTCAGTTTTCCGCGCTCGTGATGATGCTAGAGATCATTTCTCGCTCTCACCTTTATATTTTTCGGGCATCTTTTCCACGCCCCCCTCGTCACCTTGGTTAGCGTGCCACATCGGCCGTTCTCCTTTTTCGACAATCCTTATGTCACCGGATCCAGTTTTCCGCACTGATGACGATGCTTGAGACCTTTTCTCGCCCTCATCAATCCATTTTTTGTTCGGTATAATTTTATCCCTTTTTCGGGCCGAGCAACCCCTTTTTACGAAAAAGGCACTTAGGGAGTTTCTGTTAAGCTCTTTTCTGACTCCTAAAACAATGAAAAGATCGCCGAGCAATCTTGCTTCCTTTCATGCTCGATAAACGTATCTGAAAGGGCGTCTACCTGGTATAAGTTTACCCCTTTTCCGGACCTCGTAGACTAATTACGAAAAAGGTATACTCTAGTCACATCGGCTAGAAGAGTTCTCCATCCGCATCATTTTATCCTTTTTCGGGCCTTGGAGACTAAACTTACGAAAAAGAAACACCAACAGAGTCCACTTACCGTTTTCAGACTCTCTAAACATGAAAGCAACCATGAGCATGCGCTGTCCTGGGCTCACAAAATCCACAGGACCGTACCATTTCAGAGCACACTTTTATCCCTTCTTGGAGCTCATTAAAACTACGAAGAAGGAAGAATGGTGCCTCTTGGCGCCACGACAGATCAAGTCTACTCACATAGCAGCTTCCCCATTCTGGTCGCCTTTGTTCAGAGTATTCTGCAGTATGTCACCCGGAAACTCCCTCGACAGCTACCATCAGCTTCACCCCCCCAGAGTCAGTACATACCCTTCAGTCCCTAAAAGATGATCCCCACACCTACAAGTCAGTTCCCTACGCTGCCAGGTCAACCACGTCATCATGCTCTGAACAAAGGAAGTTTGAGTCTACCCATTTTTGACCCAGTTATTTCCCATCCCCATAAGTATGTCAGTCCTACCAGCAGTACTACACCACTTCAGTTCTACACCTCGTGCTCCTGTCAAGGAAACATCATTGCCTTGTTAGTTGCTGGTCTCCCTCTGTCGACGACAACCACATTGATTCCAGAGGATAGACCTAGAGGTCCCTGTGTCTTGGACTCATTACCATTTATAATGGGTGCCTACGGATCATTTCGAGAGGAATCCTCAGTGCCTCTCCAAATGGTTGTTTCTCACATGCTCGACTTCAACACCTTGATCGCATCGTTGAGACTCGCACAGGGTATTGGTCCGTTCAGTTATTAGTCGAAGACCCCGGATACCTCCTGACTCCTCCACATTTGAGAGTCTTCCTATGGATCACACCAGCTACACTTTTTTCTATAGATATCCGGGCTGCGCATGGCGACAGTATTCAGATTTACCCAGGTTCCATACTCCCTTGAGTATACAGTTACAATACTGCCTAGAGATGTCTCACAGTCATTGAGTCCCTACAGATGTTGGACACCTTCAGTTTCAGCAGTTCCACAGTTATTCCAGTGTATCAGTTATTGAGATCAGCCATGATCATGAGTATATCCCACAATCATGTCCCCTCTGGACCATTATGATGTACCAGTATATTTCTTTACGTATTAGATCCCCCTTCTTGGGACTAATTGTTTTGTATATGTCTTGATACGAGCATGGGAATGCCCGCCTCGTCCTTTATCAGAGATTATACCTCATTCATATTGAGGTAATGTAATATTTTTTGTTTTTGCAGCTTCCAAGGGCCGTGGCTCCAGTCTCCAACCGGTCTCTTCTCTCCCCTAAAACCCAGAAAAAGGACAAAAGAACTATGATGTCTATCGGCCATACGATGAGCTCCTGCCCTCACACATCAGGGGGCAATCTGTTAACACCTAAAAAGTGCTCACTAGCTCATTCCCTTACTCACATGACCCATTTGTCCACTTTTCCACCATCTGAGCCTCTGAAACCAACAAAAGGTCACCAAAAGACCTTAGTACACCCCTTTTTCCATTAAAAAAGATTATTTTTCCAAGAAAATCATAAAAAACCCTCAAAAAGGGTCCAAATTCCCAAAAATATTAAAAAGGGAATTAAAATATTATTTTTATTCAAAAAAGGAAAAAGGAGGGAAAATTACCTAAACTATGTTGGTCAATACCATTGGTTTCCACAAAACCACAAATGGTATTCCTCACCACCAAAACCTATAAAAAGGTGGTAGAGGCTCCTCATTTCACATCCTTCTATTATCTCATCCTTATGCTGCTGAAATCTCCCCTGAGCACTTTTAGCCATTGAAGCAACCTTGGAGAAAGAGACCTATTGGAGTTTGGAGCTACTCATCTTGGGAGTTGCTCAACATCAACCTTCACCATTGAAGGTAATATCGCAAGCACTTGCTTGCCCCCCCACTTTTCAATACAAAAAATTATTTCTTATGTTTCTTGTTCTTGATTTTTGAAAGATTTAAATTATTTGTTTAGATTCTTGCTTAGATCCATGAAAAGTATTGTTTATTTAGTTTATTGTTTTTATTTCTATTGAAACTGCTACTACTAGTTAGTAGGTGCCCATAGCACTAAGCTTGGTTGCAAAACCGAGCCAACACCCCAGCAAAAGTTGGTTTGCAATCCATGAAAGCCACCCCCCACTTGGTGAAGGGACCGATGGTGACGATTGGATGAAGGGGCACTGGATGCAAGTGTATATTCTGAGAAAACACCTGACAAGAGTGACATCTCTTCACAGTGTTCATACAATCTTTAAAGATCGAAGGCCAAAAGTAACCAGCTCGCATAATATGTGGGGTTGTTGCAAGCGTGGATAAGTGACCGCCACATGCCCCAGCATGGCAATCATTAAGCACACGCTTCGCTTCTTCATGAGTCAAACAACGATGGAGGATAGAATCCTTTACTCAACGATACAAAGTGTCATCGACTATGGTATAATATTTAGCATGGTGTTTCACACACCATTGTTCATCCCACGAATAATGCGAAGGAAACTTAAAAGTTTGAAGATATATAATAATATCCCCATACCAAGGGTCCTCAGACAAGATAATAAATAAATCCTCATCCACAAAGGAATCTTCATGGACAATATCCTCATCAAGTTGCGGAAGGTCCAACATGAGCTCAGCAAAAACTAAGGATTTCACCGACTTCGCTGAAGAAAAATTGAGATCAAAATCCATTTATTGTACATCCCCCCTATAAGATGTGATAGCACAAACTGAAATGGATTGATATGCACTATAACTGTGGTTTTCCTGAGCATGATATAGTGCCATAACTGTTGGACTGCACGAACAGTCGCAAGTGCCAACTTTTCCACGTAAGTATATCTTAGCTCAGTGTCTACTAGATTTCAACTAAGGTAATATATCACATGCTCCATGAGCACATCATCAAGCTGAACTAAGACCATGCCAATCATCTCTTGAGATGCAGCCACATAAAGTATAAATCTCTTGCAAAGTTGGGTGGACTAAGTAAAGGGGTTGATACCAAAGCTTTCTTAAGAGCATCGAAATACTGTTGGGCTCTCTCATCCAAGATAAACGGTGTGTCTTTCTTGAACAAGCACGCGAAACCTTTGGTAAGACTAGCATAATTCACCACAAAGCGACATAGAAAACTATCTCTCCCTTGGAGGCTCTGAAGTTGAAACAAGTTGTGTGGAGGAGGCAACCGAATTATTGCCTCAACTTTAAGAGCATAGACTCTGATACCCTCTTTCAAAACTATGAAACCTAGAAGGCGACATGTCCTCACAGCAAAGATGCATTTATTTGGATTCAACCGAATCTTGTAGCGTATAAATCGTTCGAGAATCAAACAGAGGTGCTTGGGGTGGTCCACTCTCTTGCGAGAATGGCCAGCAAGATCATCCAAGAAAACCTCCATTATACATTTAAGGTCGTGAAAGGCATAGGTCATAGCATGCAGAATCGTAGCTCTGACGTTTTTAAGGCCGAAGGGAATTTTCCGGTACGCAAATGTACCCCAACAACAAATGAAAGCAATCATATGTTGGTCCTCGGGTTTGATTTGAATCTGGTTATATCCTGAAAAGTGCTCCATAAATGAAAAAACTATGCTTCCCACAAAAGCATCCAAGATATGATCTATGAATGGAGTGGGGAAATTGTCTTTCGGACATGCACGGTTCAGGTCTCTAAAATTAGTGCATACACGGATAGTTCCCTGCTTCTTATCCACAGGAACCGGGTTTGACACCCATTCGGTAAGGGGAATGGGGTAGATAAAACTAGCCTTAAGAATTTTCTCCACCTCTTCCTTGATCGCGGCTGCCTTTCCAAGGTTCACAGCACGAAGGCATTGTCGAACCGGTTTAGCATTATGATATGTTCTAATCTCGTGTTCAACAATGTTGGGGTCTATTCCTAGCATCTCCTCATATGACCAGGCGAAAGCTTCATGGAGTTCCTTAAACAATTCGGTGTAAGTGCGAACCTCTTCAAGAGAGCAATCAACACCGATATAAATGTTCTCGACCTTTTCGAGTGTACGAGAAATGTCGATCGGTATGGTAGGGGAAATATTAGCCATGTTCCCCTCTGCAAAAATCCCATGCAAACCCCAAGGAGCCATAGGGTGACCAACAGTCTCAACAAGAGTCATCCTAAACTTGTCTCGTTCCATAAGATCAGGGTTGGGAAGAAAATGAGAGCGATGATGCATGTCTTCCCTAGGTCTCTCACTACCAAACATGGCCTCAACAATAGCTTCATCCAAAGCTAAATTACTGTCAAGAAAATTGTGTGAACAAGATGATTCAACTGCCAATTCCGGAACCATAACGGGATCTTCCTCCTCTGTCCATGAAGAGGGGAGATTCGGCTCTACAGTCGCTTGTTGAATATCGTGATATGCAAGCTCAATAGCAGATAGTGGCATAGCCATTCCAACATGTGCAATGTCTCCAGATTTGGAACTCGTGGACGGTAAGGTCCATGGATCATCAAAATACGAAGTCCAGAACGGTACATTATTCAATGGAGGAGATGCATTGTCGGAAATGGTTCCAATAAAATTAATGGGTGAAGGGAAATCAAAAGATCCCAACAATGAGGGGTACAATTTGACACCCATGTTCCCAGTTGCTAGCTGAGAATCTGTAACTTGGGGGACCACTGATCCTATGGATGCTGTGGAATAAGGACTAACGAAATCCATCTAGTTGACTATCACAATCTTGCCTTTTTGTGGAAAGCAAATAACTCTGAACATGGTGGACGCGACCGCTTTCATAGCATGCATCCAAGTCCTACTCAGTAGAAGGTTGTAGTCGATGGGAGCATCAACCACCTCGAATTCAATAGGCACGGGTTTCCCACCCAAGTGAACAACAAGGGAAGGGATAATCCCATGCGGCTTAAAGGACCGACCGTCAAATGCAATGAGCATGGTGATAGACTTGGATAAGGGAGGAGAGCCAAGGGCTTTCCAAAAAGATAAATACATCACTGACATAGAAGCACCTTTGTCAACCACCATTCTCTTGACGAAATTCTAAAGGCAATCCACATGGATTTGAAAACCCACGTGGTAAGGTAAGCGAGGTTGAACGTCAGTAGTATCAAACTTGATAACGTTAGGACTTCCCCCATCTTGAACTCCTAAAGCACTCAAAAGGGCATGCCTTTGAGAAGGACATGCTTGTAAAAATTCAAGAGCCGACATGGCACACGAAGTTTGACCCAAATATTCTACAATAGAGTAGTTTTGGGTAGCTCAAGCATTGGGATTATGCGTAGAGCGCTTGAGAACAACTTTCGGTATCCACGGCATAGTAGAGGGATTCTCGATATGCAAGGAGGTATCGGGAGGAGGAGGAGGCTCATTCCCCATATACAGTTGTGGTGCACCATAATGGCGTTGACGAGTAGCAACACTAACCTCTGATTGGACCATATTCACGCATCCAAAGCCACTAGTATGGGAGGAAGATGTTGTAGTCTCATTAGGCCCATAACCAGTAGCGAGAGGATGCGAAGACATGTTCTAATGATGTGGAAGGGGATCCTTCAACACAGTTGGGCTCTATGCAAGATGTTTCGATGCTTCTTCGATTTGAGGACACAAGTGAGTAAGATGATCTTCCCCACAAAGCTTGCAAGGGAATTTCACTTTACGCGTAGGTTTATGGTCCCCACCAACATTTTCTCCTTTCTGAGGAGGGTTGGCGTTCTCTTTCCGAGGAGTATTACAATTACTACCATTGTTCCCATTGTTTCCACCCTTACAGTTGTTTCTCCCCTTCTTCTTACCACCAGGATGCCGGTTACCCGATGGGTTCGTCCATTTAACAGCATGTACATCGGACGATGGGGTGGAAGTGGACAAGGTGTGAACCTGTCTGGGAGTAGACTGGTTAGGCGTCAAATTTTGCATTTGATTAGCAACCAAATCTATAGGTCAAGTACTTGCGGATTCAACAATGCCATTGGCATGTGGTCCAGGAACTGACTTGGACTCATGTCGTGTTCGTGGTGCGCCAGGAATAATGTCATACAAGATGCCATACTGAGAATATAGTAGATCTAGCTACTAGACTTTTAAGATAGCTTGTTCCTCAATCACAATGTCGTACATCGAAACATCCTTAGCAATATATGGAAGCAAAGACTTGGAAAACCATTCCAACAGAAACTCTAAGGAAATGTTGGCTTTCACTAACCTCTTCCGTCGATGCCACTCTTGAACGTGGTCAAATATGTGTGTGGCCTTATTCTGGCGGAAGATAAACAAGAGTTCAATGCCAGTATCGTACCAAACCGGTAGCTGGAAATGATCCAAGAAAACCAAGGCTATCTCATCGAAACCCCTATATGTTCCCCCAAGCAACTCAACATACCACTTCGCGGTTGCCCCCGTGAGGGTGCGTTGAAATAGTCTCAAATGAACGGAATCATGATTTAATGAGTTTGATGAGAACCAAAGGTGAAAAGTTGTGACTTGAGCACCCAGATCCTCACCACCCTTCCCCTCAAACTTGGGAATGTCTGGAGGGATCTTGGTAGGGACTGGAGGCCAATTAGGATCGTGACACACCGGATCATTCGTGAGATTTGAAAGAGCTAGAAGATTCAATCGAGCAAGGAGCGAGAGCTGTGGCTGGAAAGCTAGATTATAAGCTCCCATAAAAGGTTGATTATACGAACCTGAACGATAAGATGGACCATAACTGGTTCCCTAGCCATAAGGCTGATAACCTCCTCCAACCTGACTCGTGTGAGGGTAAGCAGGTATATATGGATTATGAGCACCGTATTGAGGTGGGTCTTAATGAGGGCCAGTACTGACTATATTATAGTAAGGGTTACCACCATAATTATGGGGCATATAAGTATTACTCATAACGGGAACCATGTTGTAATGAATATGGTTATAAGGTATGTTCCCACCCCCTACATAAGCATTATTAGTAGTGTGAGCAGTCATTTGGTGACCATGAGTATGAGGTATATTCCCAACCCCAACATTGGCATTACTAGTAGCAAGAGCAATGGTGTTGTGACCATGAGTATAAGGTATTTTCCCACCTCCTACATTAGCATTACTAGTAGCAGGAGCAGTCGTAAAAGTATACGGTATGTGTCCACCCCCATTATTAGGAGGATTGTTAACATTAGCAAACATGGTCCTAGGTTGATGGGTAGAGGCATGTGTATTGTACTGTGGATGGCAAGTCGTATTGCGAACGGTGTTCCTATTAGTATGGGTAGTCCTAGGAGGCAACCTTCCTCCAACATTTGTATTGTTAAAAGGGATATGACCGGTCCCCGTATCATGTGTGTGAGTAGTAAATGTGGTGCCACCGACGAGGTTATTGCCCCCAGTGGGTGCATTGTTGCCAACACCATGACCAGTGCTAGCATGACTACCAAACATAGTGGATGGATCAATTATGTTGTACTCAAGCATACTAAAAGAGAACAGGGTAGCGTTCATAGTGGTCGTAGGGCTTGTGTTAACATGTAAATTCGGCATCCTGTGTAGGAAATTATGTGGATTCAAAGGATCGAACAGGTCATCCTTGGGTGGAGTGGATCTAAACAGAATACGTCAAGTCTCTGGTATCAATGAATTTCATTCCCATTCCTCTCTAGGAGTAGGAAGATGAGAGGCATCTTCGACTCTACCCGATAGAGTCATAGGGAATTCTCCCATGCCAAAACTAACATAAATATCGGCACGAATCGTGTCAAAGGAATTTGAAGATTCAGAGGGAGCCTTCCGGCGTCCTTGCTCAACACAACATGTAACTTCGTCTGCTAGTAAACCAACCAACCGACGAGATCGGTGAATAGTAGGACCTCGCGCCACAATATCTCTGAAAGATCAATAAATCAAAGCGTCCCCTGTCGGCCAAACTAATGATCAAAGAATCAAATAGCACACACTTAAGAAACTACATTTAAATGCACAAAAATAGACTGGCTCAAGGAGCTCCCGACACATCAGCCGGTATGTCTCGCCTAGGAGAGGCTTGAGACTCCAAAACTATAGCTGGAGGTAACATAATCAGTTATAAAGGTTCCCATGCTTCACTACATGCACAGGGTCAATTCCCTATACAACAACAACTGTGTTGTCCAACCCCTATCTGACTCAGGATACATACAATATAGCCACTGCAAGCACCTTATGTGATACCTAGGTAAGGCAACTAAGGTCACCGCAGTATAACCAATACTCACAGGGACAGTCGCAGGTGGGATCTATTGTATGGGTAGGGTAGCTAAGCCCGAAACTCAAGAGGTACAGATCCCTCAAGAGTCCCCAAATACGAACAAATCCTGGAAATATCTCCCACGTTCATACAGTATTGGAAGGTTATCTCCGCAACCAACCTCCCCTGACCTCGTGCTTAACTCTGGTCTGAGTAGAGCTTCTTGAGAACACTGATGTATACCATGGATTTCACCACTCCCTGGTCAGACATATAATGTTTCGTCTAGTAGTCTTAGATTGTTAACTCATAATGATCTATTCCAAGACTCTAAACCTATACTAGTTGGTGCACCCTATAAAATAAAAATCGTTTTAATCAATTTTAAGGTTAAGCGTTAATTTTAGGTGGCTATGATTACTCAAAGGATGTGATTGTGAAACTAATGATGTATATGACTCAATAATATGCACAATTGTCAAACTCTAGACTCATCTATCCAATAAAAACAATACCACTAGAATGAAAATCAATCCAACGATTCGAAATAAAATGCAATTCTTTTAAATTTCCAATGCACAAGTAGATCCTAAATGAAAGCACAAGCACTCAGATGCAAAATGCAGTACGGAAAGTAATTTTTTGTTGTTGTATTTTCTCTTATAATGAAAAGGAAAATGCAAAACTATGTTTTTGTATTTTTCAATATAATGGAATGAAAAATGCAAGCGAAATCTACCTATTCAATTAAAGAAATGCAGAGCAGATCACTAAGACAACCCAAGAATTCCCAAACAGTGAGATTCAGCCAATGTAATGAGCTAGAAAATAAAAAATGGGGATAAAGTAACAAGGCTCAAAATAGAGAGAGAGAAGAGTTTCTGGTCACTAACAGGGCATGGAACAATCAGGAATAAGGCCAACTAAGACTTAGGAACACTCAATACCAACCCAGCAACAATCCAAGACCATAAACCAATCAATCTCGGAGTTGTACGCTACTGTCGAAGGAATAACTATTACTAGACGCGAACCACAGTGCAGACAGAGGCGGGTAGACGCGGGCTAAACTAACTTGACCCGTGTATAGGGAAAGGAAAATGAGCAAATAAAGAGTCCAATGACCCAGAAAAAGATGGTTTTCTATAGTTTATCCCAACTTCCAACCAAAGACACAAAAGCTCAACACACAACAACTCTAAATAAGGACTAAAGCCTAAAAATCCCCAAAAATGGATGTTATCCCCAGTGGACTTGCCATTTCTGTTACGGAGAAAACTTCCTATGGCTTGGGGAAGACCACAACACACAACTAACTACCAGAAAATGACTCAATTCCCAATGCAATTCTATATAAATGACAATGCTAAGATAATGGAGAAAATACCAACCTTTAACCGGATGTTCGATGTAATCCCCATTGAGCTTTCAACTTCTACACTTGAACCTACAAATTAGTCTCAACAACATGTACAAGCAAGTGCATATAATATGTGAAAGACCCTTTATTTGGCACTTTCAATATTCAACAGTTATTTACAATTTTAGTTGTACTCACAGATTTGCATAAACAGGTTCACATTCAAGCTTCAATTCGAGACCAATACATTGATTGATAATATAAATATCCAACAGTTTTGCCTTCAAGACTTAATCATCACATTTTCGAACAGTAATACAGAGGTATAATCTATTCTATATACGAAAACTTTAGTTCCCTCCAACTATTTGACTACCAATCTATCATAAGCGTTGTTCAAACATTTTACACAGTTCATTACAGTATGGAGGAAACTATTTCAACAGATCATGATATACACTCATGATCCGCTCATGAAACTTCAATTAAATTCGTGAAGCCTTACACTTAAAGGATCTGAACTAAATATCTATCTATGGAAGGACCCGTCTTTTTTTTGCTTTCTTTTTTATTAAATCCCAATTCCCCCGAATAGCAGAAACAACTGAAACTCATATCTACCTATTCATTCTTATAATAGTATTAAGAGCCCTAGAGTCCAAGTGTTCGAACCATGGCTCAGAAACCAAAATGTAGGGCCTCCACGGGACCCTAGATAGAATTTAAACGCATACATAGTTTAACATAACTAAAACGTAAATTGCATCATCATATCAATCACTACAATAAATCTTCTTTAAACATTTATACAAAACTTATAACAAAAATTTAAAAAAAAAATCTTCTATTATGGTCGATCCCGCGTTTGTAGAACTCCAGGAAGTAGTTTCCGCAGAATCCAATCAACTCTCTACACTATTATCGGATAACCCCTCGGTTGACCTCCCTACCTTATGAGGAGTACTCTCCTTCCTCCCCATCCCCGAGAAAATAGGGGTCGTGACAACATACAAGCCTTGACTCTCCGATGGGATCTCCCAATCCCCAGAGCAGTTATCAACCAAACTCTTATGAACCACACTCAAATGAAAAATTCCATTACTACTTCCATCCAGCATTAGGGAGCCATAGAGACATTCTTTTCTCTTCATTCTCCCTTTCTTAAATAGAAAAATTCTTGCACTACATGTGTCCTTTCATGCACAATTTAATTTAATTTATTAATTCTCTAATATTCATTATATTGCAACAAGTGTCACTCACATACTAGTGCACATAAGTTCATAAATTCTCTCTTAGTTGGATCCCTAGTCTAAAATCCCAATCCCTATATCAGTGGGTGCATGTGGATGTAAACTCTAGATATTTTCTAGTCTAGATTTGATCCAAAATTATCCTATCTCTAATTTGTTTATTTTTTATTTTAAGCTAATGCATATCTTTCCTAAATCAATGGGTGTGCATAACTTCTACCCAAAATATCCCTTTTTCTATAATCTCTTAATTTAAAATTCTTTTTCATTCATTTATTCTCAATTTAATATTTCCATATGCAACATTTAATATATATACGCCTAAATGTTTTAATGCAAGAATCTAAATCTTCCCTTTCTCCTTTCATTGTCTAGGTACCACTTCTATGGGTCCTTCCGGAAACGTCATTTTCCTTGGGTGGGGAGTAATATTTAGCGATCAAGAATCGTTATCATGATCTTCCGAATATACTTCCATTTAGACTAATGGCGATTGAGGAATAATATCTTCCTTATTGCTCACTCTCAACACATCGTACACGACCAAATCATTGTGGCCTCGCCCATATAGCACATGATTCCCCAAGTGAGATGAGACGACTTCCAAACCATGCATGGAATGTTATTTCAGGTTCGACAGTCTATCTCTGTACCCATATGTATATTTCTCATTCTTACGACCCCTTTTTATTCCTTTGAGAGTCAGTCGATAAATCGTTTTACCTGCTACTGTATACACTCAAAGCGCACATTAGTAGTGTTGCACCATGTAAATCATATTATTATCATGCATTTTTATCTTTATTCAATTCTATTTAAGTCAATATCATTCATTCACATCTATGGAATCAAAGGCATAATTCATTACATTCATTCATAAAATCATCATATTTCTCAATCACTCGCGCATATTCATCATTTGTTATTCAATCAACAATTTTCATTCAATAATAATTAGAGCATAACATATTGTTCGTGTTTATTTAACTTGGCCACTTCAATATCAGTGCCCTCAATATTCCAGTCAATCAACTATATTAAGGAAAACGTCACACCCCCTTAAAAGTCAAAAGAATTTTACTTTTGGAGGCGTTGTTTTAAAGAGTTCCCCCAAAGTTCATTTCTCGTGACTTTTTTTGGGGGGAAAGGGGTTAGAAAGACCTTCTGTAAATATATATTTTCAAGGATGTTTTCTGAAAACGCCCCCTAAAATTATTGAAAATTTAACTTTTGGAGGTGGTGTTTTAACAATGATCTCTATAATTTAGTTTCTCATTACTAATGGAGAGGGGGGGGTTTAGAAATGCAACCCCTAAATATATTTTTCAAGGTGTTTTTTCATAAACCTTGATGGATTTCCATTTCAATTCACATGCATATAGATGAATTCATAGGCTAGAACTACCTAGTATTTGGAGTAATTGGCTTGGAGAGTTGATAGTTGGAGTTAGACAATTGGTTTAGTTGAAAATTGCATAGGAGTTGGACATGAACTTTTCTTGAAAAACATGTTTCTCAATAGAAAAGTTCACAATAAATCATTTTCACACGATGATGTTCAATATTTCACTCCTGGTTCTTCAAATTAATTTGGTTCAGTTCTCATGTGGGATGATGTGGGATACCTCAAGGCCCTCCTTCCAACAAATCTTGTCCCATTGACTCCAACACACATTATCTGGGAATAAGATTAAAGAATTTGTATAGTACCTTAGAACTTGCATACATTAATGGCGGGTTTCCTTGCTATTGAAAATGGGAATACATTAATGTCCCCTGATTGATAGAGTCTACAAGTGAATCGACTACAAGAAATCTAACTTTATGGTATGTTTAATTTGTGGATGTGACACCATAGCTACCATTAAGAGGTGGATTGGGAGTTTGTCATCAAACTATTTGTAAGAGTGCCTCAATGGGAATCCCTTACATTGTTTTCCAACAAATCCTTGTAACTTACTATTTTTGACATTCCCTAGATTCCAAAGCTATAAGAGAATCATCCAAAAAATAATCTAAGTTAATATTCTTTGATATGGAATTATGAGCCCACTTAGATCATGTAAGATATTCATATAAAAACAACGTTTAAGTAGAGTCTCTCATCAAGATTTAGTAAATTCAACTCCATCCTTGACTGCATACAACTACTGTAAACAATATATGCTTGGGAACACCTTTCTAATGAATTCCTTGGTTTGGTTAAGAAATCCTTGTAGACACTACTGAGTTGTATGTTATTTGCATGGCATCCAAGAATGCATGCAAATCCAGAAACCCAAGTGATCATTGTTATAGGAGCTTTTGTAACTATAGTCACAATAGTCATTATGGTCATATAATGGTCACAATAGTCATAGGAGCTTGGGTAATACACATAATCATTATGGTCATATAATGGTCACAATAGTCACTATGGTGTCATTATGTCACTATAGTCACTATAGTTGGGAAATATAAATAATCACTATGGCCACTATTGATCTGGATTTATGTGAGAATGAAATGAAATCGCATAAATATATTCACATACACATCTATATTGCAAGAAACCCAGAGATACAACAAAGTCATATTCTATTAAAATGAATTAAATTAAACAAACTATAAAATAAAAGTAGTTATAATGGTGGTAGCTTGTAATACTCACATTTTGACCCTTCAGATATATTGGCTTTTAATGTAAACATTGTATAGATGTGATGTATGATTCCTAGCGTCGAGCTCAAGGCCAAGGCCCCTCTACTGAATTCTTAGCCTGGTATTTCAAATTGTTCTATCCATGTGCTAGTAAGCCATGGAAATTGTAAAAACATGTAAATGATTATAATGCAAATAAAAATACCAAGAGGATGGCTATGGATGCAACTAAATGAGGGGAACTGTGTATACACTAGGGAGAGGTGAGAGGGTTGTGGGATTGAACCCTAGGCTTCCATATGTCATCTTGAGAACTCATTTGACTTTTCTTGCTAACATTTAATTCTTTTGTAAGGAATTGGTTGAAGAAATCAGCTCATGAGAGTGATGGAGGATGGGAATCCCTGAAATTTGTAAGGTAGGGTATGGGCCCTGTTTTTCTTGTCCCATAAGTCACTCTACCTCATGGGAATTCTCTATCCCTAATCCCCATTCCATGGTGGAAGAGCTAGGAGGGACTTTTCAGTTTGGATAGAGGATGCAGCCCTGCGGTAGGAAGGAAAACCAAAAATCATGACTGGGGAAGAAGCCATGTTTTGAAATGCCAAAATCGGCTAGAAATTCGGATGGATAGAGGAATCCGATGGAGAATCCATAGACCCTAACCTTGCGTCAAAACTGAGAGGTTTGGATGCCCAAAAATTCATAAGGAAACCCAATTTTGGAATCCCAAAAGGGTAGCGGAGGGACAGAGCCTTTTGGCCGCAACGCTAAGGAGGTCCCAGAGTAGATCCCAGTGAGAAAGAGACCAAGGGGTTAGAAATCGGGACCATCCATACCTTCGCAGGTCAGTGCTGAGGGAAGGGGCGCCCGAGGGACTATGTAGCAGTGAAGGGGACCTTACTGAGGCTGAGAGCGGAGGTGATGGGGGTGCCTGGACTATCTGAAGCCAATTGGATATGCCTGTAGATCTGTTTTGAGCTCATTGAACTAGAAACCTCCTTCCCTATATCCCCACTTTCTTGATAGAGCCAGTTGGGTGCTGGTTGATCCTGAATGATTGTGAAACCATGGTTGTGAGTAAACCTGGCAATTTCTCCTTAGTGAATACATAGCCCTAGCTTGGGGGTGGTCTCTGAGTGCTGAAAGAATATAGGCTAGGCAGAGAGCTATGGTTGGGTTGGAACGTTGCAGCCCATATCCAGTTGCTTGGTGATTTCATCTTAAATATAAGTGTGCTCGATGTTTCAAATTATGCCCATTTTACATATATGCATGTTTGTTGTTTATGTCAGAATGCATAGATTTATCCAGTTGAGTAATAGGATTGAATGCCTATGCATTATGTGGTATATTCTTATGATGAAATGCTGGTAGATGCATTGTAGGTGTGTGTTAATATGATTTAATTATGTTGTGTGTGTTATCTTACCATGATTCTGCACATATGCATTCTTATTTTGTAATTCCATGAATTGTTCATTGATGAATAGGGATAAGTCTTGTGAAGGCCTAGAAATCCCAGACTACTAGTCATGGATTTGGGGGAGAAATAGCCACCCCCTGTTGTGTTCAAGTTCCCTCTATGGGTCAAATGAAGGTAGGAGACATGGAAGAGTGGATCAGATCTCTTTACAAAGAGGTAAAGGAATCTTGATGAGGTTCGGGGAAACACTTTGATTGGAAGAATGGAAAATTTAGAGTCCTCATGTGTCGCAGAGGATCATACAGTTACATAGGGATCACCGAGATATTTCCAACGGTACCAAGTTTTCCAAAAATGGACTTAGGATGAGGAAGTTATCAGCCTGAGAAGTTCGCAGTAACAGGGGTATGGCCGACTTCCAAATTTCTAAACCCGCGGTGCGGATTGCGGATTGGGGAAGTCTAAGGCATGATTTCTTCGAAGTTGCACGCTGTGGTTCCGAATTTCTGACTCACGCAAGGATGATTGCGGAATGTGGAAGTCAAAGGTGTAATTTTCCCATAGCTGTGAATTTGGAGTTCTGACTTCCAAATCCTGCATCACGGATTGTGGATTGCAGAATTCAGAGGCATGATTCGATGAAGCAAAGAATTTTGGGTGTTCCGACTTTTCGACTCCCGCATTACGAATTGTAGAATGCATAATTTGGAGGCATATTTCTTTGACATCCTGTATTTGGCGTTATGACTTTTTGAATCCCGCACTGTGGAATGCAGAAGTCAGAGGCGTACTTCTTCTTGATGCTGTGTATTTGGCATTCCAACTTTTTGACTCCTACACTGCGCATTGCAGAATGCAGAAGTCGGAGGCATATTTGTTCGGTGACATGTATTTGGTGTTTCGACTTTCCAAATTCTGCACTACGGATTGCAGAATGTGGAAGTCGGAGGTATATTTCTTCGACGTCATGTATTTGGTGTTCTGACTTTCTAACTCTCGCACTATGGATTGTGGAATTCGGAAGTCGAGGGCATATTTCTTCGACGCTGTGTATTTAGAGTTCCAAATTTCTGACTCTCACACTGCGGATTGCATAATGCAGAAGTCGAAGGCGTATTTCTTCGACATCATGTATTTGGCGTTCCGACTTTCTGACTTCCGCACTACAGATTGTGGAATGCGGAAGTCGGAGGAGGTTTTCTTTGATGCTGTGTATTTTGGAGTTATGAATTTTGACTTCCGACTTGCGGCTTGCAGATTGCAGATTGGGGACTGAATTTGTTACGGCTGTGTAAAATTGCATAGTTGCAGATAGTTCAAAAAAAAATTAGTAGGTTGTATTCTAAGGAGCTCCCCCATCACCTCTAAAGGACACCAAGGGGGTCGAGTACATTATAGATGGTATTAGAGCCCAAGGTTGCAGCATTAGGGCTACTTGGGCCAAAGTATGAGTTTATAGGAAGATAACCAGAATTTGAATGAAGTGCGAGGGCATACAATGTGCCTTGAAAGACTCCAAATGGAGTTGGAATTGAACATATTGTAGTGCTCATAAATGAAGGAAAGTCCAATAAATTCCAAGTTGGACTTGACCATAACTTATTGAAGCAATGTGAGAAGCAAGGCATGTGAACCTACTGAAATGAGAGCTATTGCATTGATCAAGGAAAGCTACATAGGGCTGACAAGATGGTTACAGCTGAAAATTGGAAAATAATATCCAAAGAGCAATGTTGATAAAGAGGGAAATTTCTCACCTTAAACTATTTTGTTTCTAGCGTAAGAATTGCATGCTAGGAAAGTAGCAAGTGTAAATGTCGGGCATTTGTATATGTCTTGAACTGCTACTTGGTGAGAAAATAATAGCTAATGATCGCTTGTGTGCTTGATAGAGATGCCATGAATTGGACCAACGATGATGTAGAATAGGAATTCCATGCTATGATAAGGATTTGGAGAGAGATAATTCCTCAACTCTTCTCTTGTTGTTATGTTTATAAATTTAGAGCTTATATATAGAAAATTATGGTATAAGAATGTTGAAAATGCAAGAGATTAGATAGATGCGATGTGTATGCATAGTAGGCATATTAAGAGATAATGCATATTGCATGTAAACTTATGTGTGCTTGCATATGGTATTGTATATTGATAAAAGTTGTGATGTTTTACATATGCAATGAGTCAGTTATGATAATTATTGTGGTCGATAATAATTATTGTCATGGTAATGGTTGTAAGACAAAGATAATAGAAGCATGGTTGAAGATGTTGATGATGATATTGCATTTGACTAGCAGCACTGTGAAGAAAGGTTGGAGCAAAAATCTATGATCAAAAGATCGTTGGAATGACTATGTAGCCCTTGGTAAGAAGCCAACTGATCAGGTAACATCAGATATGTTGATGGAAGCCATGCAGGTAATGTTTTATTTATACTAACTGTATACATGTTGAGAAAGGATATTGGGTAGGAATCCTTTTAACCATGTTTTAATCATCATAAAATGGTATGCAGGTAAGATCAAATGCATTTGTGTGAATGACATCCCACAAGGTATGGTGAGGTATGCGGTATTAAAGGAAATGAGCATTATACCATGTGACTATTTAAAATTTTGAATGCATCCATAAGAAATAAGAGCATGCCATGTGTGAAACCATGAGGATGTTGGGTTGTGAAGCCTGTAGTGCTAAACAAGTCTCCCACGAACTCCCTATTAGTGTTAATTTGGGAATGAAATGTCCTTGCCAACAAGCAAGGAGTGAGAAAACTCCTGATGTGTTGCTCGAGTGGAGAAGGAAGACACCAAATAGATAACCCAGTGATTGGGGAGATGGTTGGGTATGGTGTTGAAGCATTGGCTAGGATGTCCAACTTACCATGGTAAGAAACTTGTGTAGGAACAAGAATGTTTTAGATCAATGTTGTAGTGCATTGGGTGCATTAAGTAAATGTACATTAAAATATTTTGTAAATCGTTTGGTTATACATTGTGTGAATGCATGGTTATGGTATACATTTCATTGCAAGTAGATAAATTATATATGAAATGAAGAATTATTGGCAATTATGAGATCATTTCATGAGCTGCTATGGATGAAGGAAAATGATTGCATGAAGAAGGTAGGCATGTTTCATGGGCTATCGGTATGCTCTATTGGGAGGACAAAGTTGTTAGTTTTTCATCATTTAATTCAAAATATCTAGGATCTTAACTGGAAGAAAAACATGTACAACATATCAAGCATAAGAGACAAGAGACAAGAGACACAAAACATTTCACCAGGGAAAACCAAGAAGGTGAAAAACCCCGCAACTTCCTCAGAGATAGAATAAGCACCAATACAAAGATCAAAAAGATGAAACCCAAGAGATAGATGAGTGCAACAGCTACTCCTCCTCCACTAGTGTGCACTCCTCCTCTCTCTCACTAATGAGAAGTGAGTGAATGAGAGAATGTGTCAAATGAGAGAGTCACACTCTCTATTTATACTTTTACTTTCACTTGACCTTTACTCAACTAGGTCAGCCCCAACTTAACCACTTAACATAATGTTGACTGTGCCGACCCCACTAGGGTGGTCTAATAACCCTTTAACCCACATGACTCATACAGGGCTGACCCCATGAAGGTGGTCTAATAACCCATCAAGTATAAGTTACGACACTTACAATATAACTTGCGACACTTGCAAGTACAACTGACGACACTTCCAATCGGAGGAATAATACATCTCCGTTGGGGATACAATAAAGTACAAATACAATATACAAGTGAATATCTTTCAAAGTTACAAATACATAAACACTCCCTCTTAACTAGGAAGGTATTCTCTTGACAGAAGTCATCAATACATATAGGCACAGGTATTCAATTCTGGAGCTAGATCATCATCACTGGATCATGGAGCATCATCGTCACTGCTAATGTACTCGTCATCTCGATTACTGGGCTATCTCTCAATTCTTCTCGTCATAGGAAGTTCTACAGAGCCAGCCCTTTTTCATATTGGTTGTAGGCCTAGCCTCCTGTAGGTCTTCATCATCTTTGGACATACTATGGAATCCTCAGGACTGATTACGTGTGTCAACAAAACCTTGAAAGAGAATTCGAGCATAGACTTTCGGATCTCCAAGGATCTTTTACATGTGATCGTCACAAAACCTCGAAAGAGCATTGTAGCACAGACTATAGGATCTCCTAGGATATTTTCTATGTGACCACAACCACAAGACCTCGAAAGAGCATCCTAGCACAGAAGATAGGATCTCCCAGGATCTTTTCTATGTGGTTAGGAAAAACCCTAAAAGAGTGTCTTGCAACCTACAAGAACTCTAAAGAGCATCCCAAGACTTTTACAAGCACATAGCTCAACCTGTCGGATCTCCAAGACTGATTACATGCCTCTAGTAGCAAAACCTCGAAAGAGCATCTGAGCACAAACTATCGGATCTGCCAGGATCTTTTCTATGCTACCTGTAGCAAAAATCAAAAGAGCATCCGAGCACAGACTATCGGATCTCCCAGGATATTTTCTATGCTACCTGTACAACCTGTCCACGACCAACCTATAGAAAAACCTCGAAACAAAATCTGAGCACATACTATCGGATCTCCCAAGATCTTTTCTATGCTACCTGTAGAAAAACCTCGAAAGAGCATCCGAGCATAGACTATCGGATCTCTCTGGATATTTTACATGCTACCTGTAGCAAAACCTCAAAATAGCATCTGAGCACAGACTATGGGATCTCCAAGGATATTTTACATGCTACCTATACAATCTGTCCACGGAGTATCATCTTGATACTCACGATCATACTGATCATCATCATATAGTACATCATCCTGATGCACATCATCATCACATGATCACCTTGATCTTATACACAGCATCATCTTGAGCATTGTCCTATTCAGATCATCTCATCATCCATGGAGCACATCCCAGATGCACATCATACAATACTTATACCACCGCCTTGGGAGAGTACATCTACCACCATTCGGGAAAGGCTCCAGCCCTTACAATTTCACCATGGGAGAACACATCTACGACCATGTGAAAAATGGCTCAGCAATTACATCACGATCATGTTGCACACATCTAGAACCATGTCGAAAAAGATCTACAATTACATCACAACCATGGGAGAACACATCTGCAACCATGTCATAAAATCCCATGTGCATCTGTGTCTTCTGGACTCATCACTTCCCCTTAGAAGGAACCTCAATCTGAAGTAAACCAAGCCTCTCTCTTAAGTACTCGAACTTCACTCTAGCTAGTGGGTTGGTCAACACATCTGCAATCTACTCATCTATCACAACATACTGGAGCTTTACTGCTCCTCTTTGCGCCATATCCCTGATATGGTGATATTTGATCTCGATGTGCTTCGACTTGTCATGGAACACTGGGTTCTCTGACAACTTCACATAACTCTTGTTGTCACAATACCGGTACAATTAGCATCCAACTGGAGATCAAATAAATTAGACAGTAGCATCCTTAGCCATACTGCCTCACAACTAGCCGACCAAGCTGCGACATACTCTGCATCAGCTGTACTCAGTGCTACGTAGGATTGCTTCCTGCTAAACCAAGAGATCACACTTGATCCCCTACTAAAGCAACACCTCGAAGTGCTATTCCTATCTGCAACACGTCCTACCCAATCTGAATCAACATAACCTTCTAGGTTAAAATTTTGATTCACATCATACTTGAGCCCATAATCAACCGTACCCTTCAGGTACCTCAATAATCAGGTGAACATGTCTAGGATATGTCAGGAACTCGCTCATGGTGTTCACCACAAAGCAAATATCTAGTCTCATGATCATCAAGTACATCAAGGACCCAATCATCTGACGATACATCATGGCATCAATTGACTCTAATGAAGCATTACTCAATAGCTTCAAGTTCGATGCCATAGGTGTGGCCATGGCCTTGCATTCCATCATCCCAAACCGCTTCACGATCTCTACAACATAATTCCCTTGTCCAAGGAAGATTCCATCTGCACTCTGCTACACCTTGTTATCGGACAATCCACTCGAGCAGACGCGAGCCAGATCTCCCTAGCTGAAAGTGAGTCTAGAACAAATAGAACAGACTACTAATGCATTTCCTAGATCTACTTAAGGATCAAGTACTAGATGTCTTACCTTTTCACTACGCGATCCTTTCTCCTGAATGTTGCTCCATGTCCCATGGTTGCCAGATCCAAGCTGTAAGACCTTTCAAGACAAGAAACAAGAGAAACCAGTAAAAGAAATCTATACAATAAGCGATCTAAGTAAATAGTTAAGCAGGTAAACTACTCAATATCATCGCACACATGAACAACATTGGTGGAAAGCATTTGTATTACTGCAAATAGAGGAGTACATGATAGAGATATAGAACCACAACCAAGGCTTAATGTTGTAGCCATTCTCCAACAAAGCCAATTGCCATATCCTTCCAAGGAAGTATGAGTTCTCCAATAGGTGAGTGGAGGTGTTCTAAGAGTAATTTCACCAGCATGTAGATACCATAGTCTTCCTCCCTTTGGGATGGGAATGAGATTCATATATATAGGACTGAATGGATAGGGTATGGATAGGACAGGTTGAGAGATGGTAGGAGAGTCTTAAGGGATCTCTCCAAAGGTCTAGGAACTGAGTGCCAGCTCTTCCACGAGGTCAGGATAGGGTCCCAAGTCAGCAAGCTTCGATATGGGCCTCAAAGAAGCTATTTTTCCCACTTAATTGACTTTGTCACACCCTATAATGGAGCAAGGTGCGACGTCGCATGTTGCTAGTGTGCAACTTGCGATGACCCTTCAAAACTGAGCACAATTGGGTATAAATCCTCCCAAGATGATTACTTAGCCCAAGTATCTTCAGGGGTGTATACAATTGTTAGAAAAACAAGATCGCAAAGCAATAACAATAAACAGAAATGCAAATATAATCACACATACACATTACAAGAGAGACATAGATATATCGTGGTTCACCCAACTTGGGCTACGTCCACACTGAATTTGCCGGTCATTATTATTATTACCGTCCTGCAAGGTGAAGGGATACAACCTACAGCACAACCGCTGCACTTCCTCTTCTCTGTTTCACAATCTCTCTCCTGATCTCAGACATCTTTACAATGCATAAAACCTAATACATCATTATCCTTAGCCGTATTACAATGTCTTTATTTATAAGGGAAATACAATGGGAAAATACCATGGGATACCCAAAACCATGGGCCCGCAAAACAGCTGGCGAAAACAGCCCCAAAAATTTTCTTCGGGGGCGCTGCCCCCGAACCCCCATTTCTCAAGGGCACTGCCCTCTGACCCCCCATCCAAGGGGGATGGTCCCCCCTAGAACCCCGTGGGGGGGTCATGCCCCCCCACACCCCCTCGCTGGGGTGACTATACAGTCCACCTACATATCATATAAAAATGGGGTACAAACACGATTGATACAATATCATCTATGAGACTAGAAGATCTGGCTCTACAACCAACAATATCCCACTTTGATACTGATCACAGCAACTCCATCGCTGCTGCACTTGCTGGACTTGGACTTGGCAAATTTCTCCTCTTCACCTTCATGCTAGAAGGCCAACTGAAACCAAGCAAGAACTCAGTTTCTCTCTGGTCACTACCTTTGTGAACATGTCTACAAGATTCTGGCTAGTATGTATCTTTTCCAGCTTTAACAGTTCATCTTCTAGAACAGAGCGTATGAAATGGTACTTGAGCTGTATATGTTTAGTCATAGAATGAAATGCTGAGTTCTTTGCAAGGTGAATGGCACTCTGACTGTCACTATACAATCTGCTATCTTTTTGCTTCTTACCCACTTCCTCCATAAACCTATGCAACCAAATCATCTCTTTACTAGCCTCTGTAATGGCAACATAGTCTTCTTCTGTTGTTGAAAGTGCAACAACCTTCTGTAGTTTCAAAATCCAGCTTACTATTTTTCCACCTACAGTAAACACATACCCTATGGTGCTCCTCCTTCTATCCTTGTCACCTGCCATATCTACATCAACATATCCCTGTAGAACAATGTCTGAACCTACAAAACATAATGCCTTAGTGGTAGTACCTCTCAAATACATGAGAATCCACTGTACTGCCCTCCAATGTTCTTTACCTGTATTGTTCATATATCTGCTCACAACTCCCACTGCATGTGTAATATCTGGTCTTGTGCACACCATGGCATACATCAAGTTGCCAACTGCTGATTGATAGGGAATATTGGACATGTAATTTGTCTCTTCTTGTGTCTTGGCACACATTTCCTTACTTAGACTGAAATGGCTAGCTAAAGGTGTACTTACAGGTTTTGCATTCTGCATTCTGAACCTCTCCAACACCTTTTGTATGTACTCACTTTGAGACAATGTCAATTTGCGATTTTTCCTGTCTCTCGTTATTCTCATACCAAGGATTTGCTTTGCAGCACCCAAATCCTTCATCGCAAATGAATTAGCTAGCTTTCTTTTGAGTACATTTATATCCTGCATGTTAGACCCTACAACAAGCATGTCATCCACATACAATAACAAGATAATATATCTTCCATTGTCTAGCTTCTTGAAATAAACACGGCGGTCATAATGACATCTACTATAACCTTGTTCTGTCATAAACCTATCAAATTTTAGATACCACTACCTTGGAGCTTGTTTCAAGCCATACAAGCTCTTTTTCAACCTGCATACCAGATCCTCCTTAGCTTTGACCTCATACCCTTGTGGATGCTGCATATATATTTTTTCCTCCAAATCCCCATGGAGGAAGGCTTTTTTTACATCTAACTGTTCAAGATGCAAATCTTCTACCGCCACTAGACTTAAGATAGTCTTAATTGAAGTCATCTTAACAACAAGAGAAAATATTTCATCAAAATCTATACCTTTCTTCTGTGCAAACCCCTTTACAACAAGTCTGGCCTTGTACCGCTTCTTACCTCCTTCTTCTTCCTTCAACTTGTAAATCCATTTGTTTTGCAATGCTCTTTTACCAACAGGAAACTGAACCAAATCCCAAGTCTGGTTTCCTACCAATGAGTCCATCTCCTCATTCATGCCTTGCTCCCACTTCTTTCTAGTTTCCACCTACATTGCTTCTTCATAACATTCTGGTTCACTAGAATCAGTCATCAATAAATAATACATTGAAGGAGAGTATCGTTCAGGGAGTCTACTTAACTTGGTAGATCTTCTTACAGTTGTAGGAGTTTCAGGTACTTGTTGCTGCTCTTGATTTTTTGGCACCTTCGAAACTTCATTTTCTTTAATTTCATCAATCACTATGTACTCTGTGTTTTTCTTTTCTTGTTTCTTTCCCTACAACTGATCTTTGTACATGACCTTTTCATTGAATATCACATCTCTATTCTTGATGATTTTGTTATTTTCATAATCCCATAAACGATAATCAAATTCATCAACCCCATATCCAATAAAGGTACATTTCTTGGATTTAGCTTCAAGGTTTGTTTTATTTTCTTTATTAATATGGACAAATGCTTCACAACCAAACGTTCCCAGAAATGAGTAGTTTACCTTTTTATCTGTCCATCCTTCCTCTGGAATACCACCATCCAAAGCACTTGATGGTCCTCTGTTTATTAAATAAACAACAGTATTTACAGCATCCGCCCAAAACTGTAAGGGAAACCCTGCATGCAGTCTCATACACCTTGCACACTCCATGATCGCTCTATTCATCCTTTCTGACACACAATTTTCCTGTCGTGTTCCTGGGACTGTCTTCTCTCTATGAATCCCATGGTATGAATAGTAACTATCAAACTCATTGCTGTAGTACTCACCTCCATTATCAGATTTGAGACACTTCAATATTTTTTCTGTCTCATTCTCAACCAAAGCTTTCCACTTCTTAAAAGTAGCAAACACATCAGATTTCTATCTAATGCAATAAACCCAAGTTTTTCTAGTTGCATCATCAATAAATGTAACATAATAATGAGAGCCACCAAGAGATTGTACCTGAGCCGGTCCCCATACATCTGTATGCACAAGCTCTAATTTTTCATTATTCTTCTGTTTCCCAACCCTGAGAAATCTGACTCTCTTCTATTTTCCATAAACACAGTTTCACATAATTTCAAACTTACCTGCTTCAAATCCAGCAGCAACTTCCTTGAGTGGAGAATCTGCATCCCCTTCTCACTCATGTGGCCAAGCCTATGATGCCACAATGCTATATCTGTTCCTGTGGAAGCTAAAGAGATAGAATGGTAAGTATTATGAGGACATAAATACAATGTACCTACTCTATCTCCGTTTTCTATCACCATTGATCATTTAGTGATCTTCCACCACTTTTCTCCGAACGTAGATAGACAGCCGCCATCTCCCAACTGCCCTGTTGAGATCAGATTTCTTTTCATAGCAGGAATATGCCTAACTTCTTTCAACAACCAATCAGTTCCATTCTTAACTTTTATCCATACCTTACCCATTCCAACAATTTTACATGGCTCATCATCACCCAATAAAACATGTCCAAAGTCGCTAGGAACATACTCATGAAAGTATTTCCTATGGGGTTTAGCATGACATGAAGCTCCTGAATCTACTACCCAATAATCACTAGTATTATCTAATGCAAGAATCAAAGCATGTTGTAACACATCACCTGCTACATTTGCTTCCTAGGTAGTTTCCTTCTGTGCATCTCCTTTCTTCTTTAGAGATTTGCAGTCTTTCTTCAGATGTCCTTTCTTTCCACAGTTCCAACACTCTATCTTTCCCAGTATGAACTTGGATCTGCCCGTTTTAGACTTTCCACGATTACCTTGACTCTTTCCTCTCTCCTTTTGTCTTCCCCTGCTCTCCATGGTCAACGCATTACCTGAGGTTTCACCTGTGCTTTTTCTTCGCATTTCCTCGCTAAGAATAACACCAATAACATCATCAAATTTCAAGGTGTTTGAACCAGAGACAGAGTTACTTACATCCATGACCAAGCTATTCCATCTTTCTGGCAACGAACACAAGATTAGAAGAGCCCTAACCTCATCATCAAAGTTAACACTTACAGAACTTAGCTGATTTGTAACCGTATTAAACTCATTTAAATGATCAGTAACAGATCCACCTTCAGACATCTTCATATTAAATAAATGCTTCATTAGAAATACCTTGTTGGAGGCTGAGGGTTTTCATACAGCTTACCCAATGTGCTCATCAAACCCTCTGTTGCCATTTCTTTTGAGATATTGAAAGCCACCGTCGAAACTAGGCTCAACCGTATTATTCCCAAGGCCTTTCTGTTAAGAACCTCCCATTCTTCATCCTTCATAGCCGTCGGTTGCTTTGCTTTTGCTCCTAACGGTAGGAATAGATCCTTTTGGTACAGATAGTCCTCCATTTGCATCTTCCATAACCCAAAGTTTTAGTCGTTAAACTTCTCGACCTTAAACTTTCCTTCTTCTACCATTGCTCCCACTCGAACCAGAAACCCTAGCTTCCTGCGGGTTTAACTGCCAAATAGACCTTTGGCTCTGATACCAATTGTTAGAAAAACAGGATCGCAGAGCAATAACAATAAACATAAATGCAAATATAATCATACATACACATTACAAGAGAGACACAGATATATCGTGGTTCACCCAACTTGGGCTATGTCCACACTGAATTTTCTAGTCCTTATTATTATTACCGTCCAACAAGGTGAAGGGATACAACCTGCAGCAGAACCGCTGCACTTCCTCTTCTCTGTTTCACAGTCTCTCTCCTGATCTCAGAGATCTTTACAATGCATAAAACCTAATATATCATCATCCCTAGCCGTATTACAATGTATTTATTTATAAGGGAAATACAATGGGAAAATACCACGGGATACCCAAAACCATGGGCCCGCAAAACAGCTGGCAAAAACAGCCCCAAAAATTTTCTTCGAGGGCACTGCCCTCGGACCCCCCAGCCAGGGGGGATGGTCCCCCCTTGGAACCCCATGGGGGGGTGATGCCCCCCCACACCCTCCCGCTGGGGTGACTGTACAGTCCACCTACATATCATATAAAACTGGGGTACAAACACGGTTGATACAATATCATCTATGAGACTAGAAGATCTGGCTCCACAACCAACAACACTGAATCTTATTGTTAGGATATTTATACACTTAGGAGTTAGTTAAGATCAAATTATGTAATATATCCTTTAAGGATAGTGTGTTTCTTTAGTATGCATTTGTAAATATTTAATCCAACGGTCACGATATGTTCCCGACATAGAGTGATCCGACGGCTCAACTTCTCTTAGATCAAAACTAACCTTGATTCGTGGCTTAACACCCGATTGGTCCATGATCTCTATTTAAAGAGCATGGAGGGTCATTGTTTAGTTGATCGATTATGAGAAGCTCATTTGTAACTTTCTTTCTTTGCATAATAAATTGTCCCGTAGAAGCTATTTGGCCGGGGCCATGGAGTGTTTCCCTCAAGAGGGTTTAAACCACGTCAAAACATCGGTGTGTTAATCTGTGATCTATTTGTGTGAAGTGGTTGCTCTTAATGTTCGGTCCTTTGGTAGTACCATGTGTACACGAAAATGGTATCAGAGCTTTTATGAAGTGCTGCTTCCGGTTATGATCTAGATCTTGAACTGGTGTTATCAAAACTCAAAAGGGTTTCTAGTTCCGGTATTTATGTGTATTTATGGGCCATGGGAGGTGTTCCATTGCATCCAGAGCGTCGTTTCCATTGGGAAATAGTTTTCGTTTGATCGAAAACGGTTCCTGGTTGCTCCAGAAACGCGTATTTCATCAGATCTAAAGGTATAATGTTACAGTGACGCATTTTTTTTATTTCGTTTTTTAAAAAGAAAAAATCTCATATTTCATCTTTTTTTACTGTTAGATTTTTTTTGGCTTTGGATTGTTTCTTTCTCGTTTGCGTATGCTCTTTGCTGTGCACTTTGAGCGATCTCGGCAAATCAGAAACAGAAAGGGAAAGAGTTTTTCTCAACTGCGTATGCTCTTTGCCGTGCACCTTGCGCGATCTCGGCAAATCAGAAACAGAGAGAAAACTTAGACTTTCAGGGAAAGCTAACAAGATCTAACTCCAAAAGTGTGGAAATTTTTTTTTGTTTCGATTTGTGGTGTGTTTTGCAGGAAAAAGGGCAAGCACGCAAACCGAGCAAGAAGAGTAAAAAACAAAAAACCCCTTCCTCATTCCCATATTTTACATACCTTTTAATCTAGCTCACTTGGTTCAAAGTTGCTTTATTCCTTAATAGGTCTTGAGTTCAAGTCTTAGGAAGTTACTTTTAAAAGAAAAAGTGCATGCAATTTCTATTTTTCAAGTTATTTTATTGTAAAAGTGCATCTCACTTAAATAATAAAAAATAAAAATACAAGTGAGTCACTTAAGTTTTTTTTATTGTTGCACTATTTAAAAGTAATATCATTGTAAAAGTGAAATCACTTATTTTACAAAAGTGGTTCACTTAAAGCAACTTTCTTGTAAAGTGATTGTCAAAAGGTTCATCTTGAGAAGAGGGGGGTTCTTTTTTTTGCTGGACAGTCTATAGCTGCCACATCACTATTGGAGACATCTTTAACAGTTTCTTTGTTCAAGCATAACTTCATCATATAGAGTCAGTTTTCAGTGCCGTTTTTTTTTTAAACGGCCTATTTTTTCGAGCTCTTCACATCCAGACTATTGGTTTCTACTTTTACAGCCATTAATTTACAAATATGGCCGCCCCTTGTGATTTTCTACTTAACAGTTCCAACTATTTCTCATGGAAATCTCGTATGGAGGATGTTCTATGAAGTAGGGGATTTTTCAGAATTACCTCAGGGAAAGAAATTGAACCCAATGATGATGATAAGAAAATAAAATGGGAAAATAGATGTGATGAAGCTCGTGGATTGATTGGGATGTCAATCTCTACTGATTTGTGATTCCACATATCTGGAATTGATGAACCTAATGTTGCTTGGGACAATTTGGAATCTGTGTTTGGTAAACACAATGAAATTCGAGGTCACCAACTTGAAAATGAGTTGATTTCTTTAAATCCAAGTGACTTTTCATGCATTCAAGATTATTTATCTAAGTACAAAACTCTTAAACTCTTATGTGCAGAATGTAAGATTGAGAGGGAAGACAAACAATGCATTTATCATATTCGTTACAAACTTGGACCTGCATATTCTGTTTTTGTATCTACATTTTACTCCATGAAAGCATCCTTTAATGCAGCTAGCTATCAAGAGCCTAGTCTTGAATCCTTTTGTGATTCCTTGATTAGGGAACAAGATAAACTCATTCATCTTGGAATAATCAACAATGCAGATACATCTGGGAAAGCCTTATTGTCCCAGCAGAAAGAAAAGTCCAAGCCTCCCAAGAAATAAAATTTTTGCAATAATAAGTCAAACAAGGGTCCAAAACCCTCTCAATGAGCTCCTTCTTTAAAAAATGACAAAGGATCCAAGACAAAAGGCAAGAAGACTGAGCGTCATTGTAACTATTGCGGGAAAGATAATCATGATGAATCTAAGTGTTTCAAGAAGATGGCAACCTTGGAAGCAGCAATGAAGAAGCACCACATCAGCCTAGATTCGTCTTCAGAATCTGCCTCTCATGGACATGCACTTTGTGCTTCTGGTTATTCTTATAATGCATCTTCTTCTTTTATTTCAAATGAATGGCTCATTGATTCTGGAGCATCTTATCATATGGCTAAGGATTAAGCCATATTTTCTACTATGCATGAATGTAACACCAAACAAATATTTGTTGATGATGATAGATCTCTAAATGTTGTAGGAGCTGGAACAATTCCAGTAGATAATGGTCATTTTAGTGATGTACTATGTGTTCCAAGAATTTCCTGCAATTTGTTATCAGTCTATCAGATCACTCATTCCGGTGAAGGTAAAACTGTGACCTTTACACCTCACCAAGTTGTAATTAAGGATTTTAAAGATCCTCAACAGGTCCTAGCTACCGGAATTGTTGATGATATTAACAAGTTGTACAAGTTTAACAACTTTGAGTCATCACCTTTCCCTTCAGTTTTTGCTGCTCATGGTGATAACTTGAGCAAACTTTGGCATGACTGATTTGGTCACTTAAATTATCGCTCATTGCAACAACTATGTAAAGAAAATATGGTGACAGGTCTTCTGATGGTATCTTGCAGGGATGGTGTTTGCTCCGGTTGTGTACTCGGAAAACATCATTGGGACAATTTTGACAAACATGCCTGTTGGCATGCCTCGGTTCCCTTGGAGCTTGTGCATAGTGACTTGTGTGGTCCTCTTCCATCTGCTTCCTTTTCTGGTTTCAAATATTTCTTAACTTTCATTGATGATTACACCAGACGCACTTGGTTTTTTTTCCTAAAACTTAAGAGCGAAGTATTTAACATGTTCTTGTCCTATAAGGCCCTTGTGGAAAAACAATCTGGTCATCAAATTATTAAGTTAAGATCTGACAATGGAGGAGAATATGTTAACAATAAGTTCACTACTTTCTGCACTAAACAAGGCATCCAACAATAGCACACTGTTCCATATACACCACAACAAAATGGTGTATCTGAGCGGAAGAACCGCACTTTAAAAGAAATAGCTAATTGTATGATCCAATCTAAGGGACTAAGTCTTCAATTTTGGGCTGAAGCCATTAATTGTGCAAATTACATAATTAATCGCACCCCCACTAAAGCATTACAAGGTATAACATCGGAAGAAGCGTGGAGTAAAACTAA
Source organism: Larix kaempferi (assembly GCA_027924585.1). Taxonomy (NCBI): domain Eukaryota; kingdom Viridiplantae; phylum Streptophyta; class Pinopsida; order Pinales; family Pinaceae; genus Larix; species Larix kaempferi. The sequence continues at coordinate 5,437,664 of BSBM01001312.1, read as the reverse complement.
ACCTGATGTAAGTCACTTATGTGTGTTTGGTAGTGAAGCATGGGCTCACATTCCGAATGAAAAATGGAAAGTGTTGCAGCCTAAAAGTGAAAAGTGCATATTTGTTGGATATTCTGAAGATGTAAAAGGTTATAGATTTGTTCAACCACATTCTCATGATATAATCATTAGAAGAGATATTAAATTTGATGAAAATCTCTTGGCCTGCGAGCCTAACTTGGCGATTGTGCCATCTTTGGCCTGCAAGCCTAATTCGGCATTTGTGCCTTCTTCTTCTTCTTCCAACTTCCTTGACAGGTTTTCAACTCCAGTTTCTGATGATGACAGTGAGGATGAAAATCCACCTCTGCTTGCTCATGTTCCTCCAGTTGCACCAGCACAAGTGCTTCCTCGATGGGTCCACTCAACATGTGAAGCAGTTGGTGATCTTGCCGGTGATCCTAAATATCAACGTCGAACACGTTCTCAGTTTCAACGAACCTCTTCTCTTTTGGCTCAAGTTTCCGAGAATCATGATCCAGAAACTTTTACAGAAGCTTCAGGGAATCCAGATTGGGATGCAGCCATGGATGAAGAATATCGTTCCTTAATGGCAAACGATACTTGGGATCTTGTACCTCTTCCAAAAGGAAGAAAACTTGTCAGATGTAAATGGGTCTACAGAACTAAGTATGCATCAGATAGAAGTGTTGAAAGACTTAAGGCAAGGTTAGTTGCCAAAGGTTTTTCCCAAGTTGAAGGGATTGACTACAATGAAACCTTTGCTCCCGTCGCAAAAATGAACTCCATCTGCCTTGTTGTTTCCCTTGCAGCCTTACACAACTGGGAAGTCCATCAAATGGATGTCAAGTCTGCCTTCTTACATGGTGATTTATAGGAAAAAATTTACATGGAACAACCTCCTGGCTATGTTCAGAATAACTCTAGCCTTGTCTGCCGCCTTAAGAAATCCTTGTATGGCCTTAAGCAAGCTCCTAGAGCTTGGTATGCCAAAATGGATAACTTTCTCCTTGACATTGGTTTTTCTAGATGCCATTCTGACCCCAATGTCTATACCAAGAAAGTAGGAAACCATCTCATCATACTTGTTCTATATGTTGATGACCTTATTCTTACTGGTAGTGACCCTCATCTTATAACCCATGTGAAATCCAGTCTTAAACAAAACTTTGAAATGTCAGACTTTGGACATTTGCATTATTTTCTTGGTCTCCAAGTCCTGCAAACCAAAGAAGGAATCTTGCTTTCTCAGTCTAAGTATGCTTGTGACCTTCTTCATCGCTTTCACATGGAAGATTGTACACCAGCGCCTTCTCCCTTCCAGTCTGGAGTCAAACTTTATGCCACTTGTACTTCACCTGAAGTCAATGACACCTTATATCGTCAACTTGTTGGTAGTCTCTTAGACTTGACTCATTCCCGTCCTGACCTTTCCTTTGTCGTTGGTCGTGTTGCCCATTATATGCAGACACCTCATGAAAGTCACTGGAAAGAAGCTAAAAGAATACTTCCATATATTCGAGGTACATTTCAGTTTGGGATTCATTACAGTACAGAGGGGAAACCTTTGTTGGTTGGTTTCATTGATTCAGATTGGGCTGGCGATCCTGATGATCGAAAGTCTACTGTAGGTTATGTTTTCAGTCTGGGATCTGGACCTCTTACTTGGACTTGTAAGAAACAAAAAGTTCTTGCTCTTTCCTCAGCAGAGGCAGAAGATCGAGCAGCAGTTAATGCCAGTCAGGAAACTTTATGGCTTCGACAGATCCTTTCAAAGTTTGGATTTGAGCAGTAGCAGCCTACTCCACTTTGGTGCGACAATCAAAGCGCCATCAAGCTTGCCAAAGATCCAGTTCTACATCAATGCAGCAAACACATTGAGCTACATATGTACTTCATCAGAAATCTTGTTCATGATCGTGTTCTTGAAGTGCTCTTCTGCCCTACAGATTATCAAGTTGCATACATCTTCACCAAGTCTCTTACAGAAGCGAAGTTTTCTAAACTTCGATCTATGTTAGGAGTTCAGGAGCTTGTCATTAAGGGGGGATAGGCTCTAATGCCTCCTTCCTTCTCCTAATAGTGTCACTTTTGTAAATCCTTCCATCCTATCCCAAGTTGTTCTTAAGGGGGGATGCTAGGATATTTAGACACTTAATAGTTAGTTAAGATCAACTTGTGTAATATATCCATTAAGGATAGTGTAACAGAATGCTCCACAAAGCATGAAGTTGTTGAAGATAGACAGGTGAAGTGCTTTGATAGAAGTAATCGTAATAGACTCGTCGGACGAAGGACACTATTGTAGTACAACTGACTCTGAACTAACAATCTCATTTGAAGTACAACATGGCTGCTGATCAATACATTGCAGATCCATGGTAGTAATGACCGACTGAACACAATCATGGCTACTAGACACAAGCGTAGATCCATGATGAGATGATAACACAGCCACGACCAATACAAAAGTGGATCCATGTGATATAACTCAATAAAAACTCCATCACAACCTGGGTAAAACATGACTCTCCAGGGTCTTCAAGCTGAACCCACAATGATACAAATATATCCATGTGATTACAAATGTCTTGACGTTGAACATGGTAGAAACTGCTTGATTACCGGCCATTGATGTAAACCGTTAACAAGTGTGAGGGAGATCACCATTGATGTCAATGATTCCCAAGGTATCACAGTACATATCATCAAGCATGAATAAATGAACTGAATTCGAACGTGAGATGAAATATTTCAATCAAGAGTCAATGATGTAAACTCATGATGAAAGCGAGGTAACCTGCCATTGAGGCATGAAGGGCCAAGGTACTTGATTGGTTTCTAGATTCGATCCTCGGATGATGAGTTGAGGTTGACAAGGACGAATCTCTTGAAGGAGGGCCATGATGAATCCCCCATCGATCGACACGAAACACGAAAAAAGATGTGTAGAGTGGATCGGATAGTATAGCAACATGTGAGACTGACACAAAGTAAACCGATATGGTGACAGGTACACTTGACTACAAATAAGAAATGATAGACGTGTTCTTGAACATGGGCATGGCATGACTTGGCAGTATTGACACAATGCGTACGATGCAAAATTCTAATGCAACCGATGATGGGAGATTTCTTTGAATGACTCAAAGGAGTAACAGGACTCAGAAAGTAAGCAGGGACTCATAGACAACGGATGACCCAAGTGTTGTATGCAAATACAGATGAGTGCCATGTTCAAGAACGATTACATACTGCCACTAATGAGGTATGTAACACAAACACTTTCCTTTTTCCCCATCATGAATGATGAGTGCCTCATGTGTTTTCTACGAGCTTGATGAGGTTAACCAAATGCTTGGTATAGCTCATCTCATAGATGAGTCCAATCCCAAATGTTTTCCAAACCTGAAACAGGAGGGGTTCATCCCATGACAAGCCCTTCAATGCAAAAATTTTAACGAGTCCATAGAAGGTAAACTCGGTCATCATTTCATGTTTAGAGAGTCTGAAAAGAACTAAAGGAGACTCCAACAGTCCTTTTTTGTAAAGCTAGCCTCATTGCCCGAAAAAGGGTAAAACAACACGGGAGAGGACTCTTCCAGCCATGATTGGCTGGAGAATACCTTTTTCGTAATTAGTGCCTCCTGGTCCAAAAAAGGGGTAAACTATCACTAGGAGAATGATCATTCAAATACTTTAACAAGCGTGAACGCGACAAGTTCGCTTGGTAATATTTTCATTTTTCAAGAGCCTGAAAAGAGCTTAATGGTAGACTCCAGGGGGTGTCCTTTTCCATGGAAGTTTAACGAGCCCGGAAAAGTGATAAATCATAACTCGGTACTTGTTCTCATAGTTCTGTGAGTACAATAACAAACGAAGAGTAAACTCATTGTCACGCAATAATTACAGACTAACCGTTGCAAAAATAACGACAAAACATTCAAGGGAGTGTTCATACCTGTGATGACCGTTGTGATATGAGAAATGGCACAAAAGACCACTTACAACTCCTGCACACTAGAGAATGTGTCAAATAGCCTCAAATATGACAAAAATGGTCAAAAACTATGATAAATGGCCCAAGAGCATCAAAATATTTGAAAAGGAATATTTCATTCTATTTATAAATAGAAAAATGGGCCAAAATGGATTTCATTGTTTCAATTGCCAATTCGGGAGGAGAAGTACCAATTTGGAGCCAAAAATTCCTTTGTCGATTTCGGCAGCTACGATCCGCCATTTCACCAACCGTCTAGATTAGGTAGGCCTAAACTTCGTCTATCAACTTTCGAGTGGATTCGATTTTGTTTTTAAGTTCATTTTTTGGGTTTTTTATGAGTTCATGGAGGGCTACCACGCTCTCAGCTTGTCGCAGTTGGCCCTTTCAGGACCTGTGACAAGACCGATTCATCACAAGCCTTGAATGGGTGAAGTGCGATGACATTGCACTGTACACAAATGTACAGTGTGATGGCGGAGTTACAAATTCCAAACATAAAAAAGAATCCAAAAAAAGGACTTGTGAAGGTTGAAGCGGGATCTAACAGTGTTTAAATGCCCTTTTTGGTAGGTTACTTGCTAGCCAACATGGTTTTAGAGTGGCGAGAATGAGAACATGAGATAGAAGATGAAAAATCTTCCAATGATCAACAACGCGTGGATTCCTTGAGGAACTGTGGTTTTCTCAAGTTCTTTTAGATTCAGGGGATGAGATCCCAAATCCCATTGCTATCACACATGCTCTAGAGTTGGGATGTGGCCCAATAGTATTTCATGATTGGTGAGCACATCCTCACAATAGATGTTGAGGAAATCTATTTTCTCATAGGTCTGTCCCAGAGAGGGGAACCTGTGCATCTTACTGGAACACGGGCCAGTGACTGCACAGTTGACGACATGGTGTCACAACATTGTATCGCTACTTCTCAACCTTCCAGTGGGAAGATTCTTATCAGGGATGTGGTGATTCACCCACTGCGTACCATATTTCTTACTATTACTAGAGTGGCGGGTAGCCAAACCCCACATGGCTACTCGGACCCAGATGCTTTATGCGGAGGACTGCATGTCCTCCATGGTTTTCAACTGGTGCGAGGGTCTCCTCACAAACCTCCGAGCTCAGCGAACCAAGTGTCGGCCGGGAGAGCTCAAGCAGTTTGGTTATGGGTCGATCGTGGTATCGTTCCTCCTGGAACGGATTCCTCTCCTGCGCCCACAGGTGGTATTAGATGATAGTGAGCCTTGAGATCCCCACATACTCAGATGGACTAAGGTCATGACTCATCATGGTGGAGGACCTATCATCAGTTTTCGTCCCAAGTTCTTTAGCTGGCTGGAAGGCCAGTTACTCATGGTTGAGAACTTCCCATACAGTAGTAGGGATTTTAGAGAGGATCTTGACTTGGTGCTGCCTGAGGGTGTAGCATGGGGTGACATAGGTGAGAACAAAACCCTTGTACTTTTAATTTTGTATATTTATCATTTTTTTGATGCAATGCTGACAAGTATATAATATGTGTGTGCAGATGTGGGGCCCATACGGCTAGTAGGAATTTCTCTCTTGGCGAGGAGAGACAGAGGTGGGGAAGCAGTTGTGCCCCCAAGCGCTCATGCTGCCATCGAGGAGATGGAGGAGGTATACAGGAACTTGTACCTGCTAATAGCGGAGGTTCCTGAGCCAGTGATAGATGACCTGCCGAGACCTATGCAGAGGTTTGGGGTTGGAGCATCCGTACGCTTCAATGCCCCACTCCACAAGGTGGCAAGGACCATGGATTGATTCCTTACTCAGCGACAACGTGTCATCCGTGCTAAGGGTGGTGTATGGGTCAGGCGTCAGGCCTAATGACACTATTATACTTTTACTGAGAGCTTAGAGGCCTCAGATTTTGTACTACTGAAATCTATGATGCTTCATATTTTTGTAGATACTCACTGAAAGCCATTGTGCTTCAGATTTTGTACCAGCACTATTTTTGAGCGATATATATATATACAGACATTATCGACGATTTATACATTATGTGTTTTAAAATGATGAGTGATGTGATCTTGTTTACATGTTTGCTTTTATACATTACATTATTTACATGTTGTGAATGCTTTTACATATTATGAATATTATGTGTGTGTGACGTACCAATCCAAAATTAAGTTGGCCATCGAGTCAGCAACTATGTTTAACTATCGAGGAATGTGAAGGTATTGAATGGATTCAAATGACCTTTCCAGGAGACATACTCATCTGAAGAGACGGAGTAAGGTGGGATCACGGATGGCGTAAACCCGGTTAAAATGGGAAACCACTAATTGAGAATCCATGTGGATGACAATGTGGTTCATACCCAAGGAAATGGCATTAGCTAGGGTTCCGATTACTGCCTGATACTCTGCGGCATTGTTGGTCGCAAACCCTAGGAAACTTCCTCATGAGCTGATGAGCTCACCTATTATGGAATATAGTACCCAGGCTGCCGAAGCAAGGTTACGGGTATGCCGGCTAGCGTTGTCCGTGAATCCATAGCACATTTCCATATGCACGCATAGATAGAACATGGTATAAGGAGTGGAAACAAGATCTAAAGACACTAAAAAACAAAAGCGTCACAACACACAAAAACAAAAAAAACATGCCATGTACAGTATATACAAGAAAGTCTAAGCGTGATGAATTTAAGCGTAGTGTCTCTTCAGGTAAAGCCCATTGTGGGGTTCACCTAAAGAGATTCCATCATAGTCTTCAAGCTCATAAGCTCCCTTCTCCAAAACACGTTTGAGAATATAAGGTCCATGCCACATGGATTCGAACTTTCCTGCTCCTATTTTATCGTGCTTCTGGTCATAAGTGAGGACCAGGTCACCCTCGTTAAAGATACGAGGTTCAACTGACTTGTCGTATTGGGTTTTGATGCATTTCTTGTGTGCTTCATTAGTAAGAGCGACATCTCGGCGGGACATGTCAAGTTTTTCTAAGTGTAAGAGACGTTCTTCCTTAGCAGTAGTGTTAGGAAGAAGTTTGACAGCGAGTTGTAGAGACGGAATTCTGCACTCTATAGGTAGGACAGCCTCCAATCCATATACTAATTGGAAGGGAGTGAAGCCTGTGGCGGTTTTGATGGAAGTTCGATGGGATCATAACGTTGAGAAGAGCATGTTGTGCCAATTGGACTTATGTGTCCCTACCATCCTTTGGACCATAGTTTTCAAGACCTTGTTAATGGCCTCGACCTGTCCATTGGAATATGGGTAGTAGGATGTTGAATTTTCATGGTGAAAACCCAACCTGTCGCTCAGTTCATCAACCATATTGTTCTAAAAATGGGAACCATGATCGGTAACAATTTCCTGAGGAACTCTGAACCGCGCTATTACATGATTGAACATGAATAGTGCGGTGTTTTTTCCGTCGTTCTGGTATGTAGGCATATCTACGGCCCACTTTGTAAAGTAATCTACAGCTACAATGATGTAACTATGCCACTCGGCCGAGGTAGGATTACAATGCATAAATTCGATAACCCATTTTGCGAAGGGGCCCATGGTAATAATCGGATGTAACGGGGCAGGATGGGTGGCTTCTTCGTATGGAAGTGTTGGCAAGGAGGACATTTTGTTACGGCCTGGATACAATATTTTAAGATAGTAGGCCAAAAATATCCTGTGCGCAAAATATTCTAGGCTATAGCCATCCCAGAGAAGTGACCGCCACATGCCCTAGTGTGACAGTCATTGAGAACGCGTTTAGCCTCATCATGAGTGAGACAATGTCGAAGAATTGAATCAATGCCACGGCGATACAAAGTATCATTGAGGATTGAATAATACTTCGCATGGTGACGTATCTTGTGACAGTTGTCGCAAGAGAGTTGAGGGTTGAAGTGTTGGGTTTGAAGATACAATAAGATATCTCCATACCATGGGTCAGTCATACTAATGAGAAAGAATGATTTGTCTGGAAAGGAGTCATTGTGCTCAATTTATGCATCAGGATGGGGAAGGTCGCAAATGAGCTCGGCAAACACCAAAGACTTCTTAGACTTAGCTTTCTTGAAATGAAGATAAAATTCTTGTAGTATCACGATCTAGCGTGAATACTTGACCCCAAGCACCTAACGTGTTAGTACGTGGTACATGGGGTTTGGGTCGGCGATGATAGTGGTGGTGCGGAGCAAGATATAGTGCCGGAACTTCTGGACGGCGATGACCGCCGCGAATGCGAGTTTTTCGACATGTGAATATCTAGTTTCATTGTCAGCTAGACCCTTACTTGCATAGTATATTATATGTTCCTAGGTTTTTTGATCCTGCTGTAGCAAAACCATGGAAATAGTGGTAGCAGAAGAGGTGAGATATAATATGTAATCTCGATAATAATTGGGCGGTTGGAGCATGGGGGCATGCGTGATGGCCTGTTTGATACTATCGAAGGATTTTTGAGCTTGGTCGTCCCAAATGAACGGGACGTCCTTCTTGAGCAGCCTCATATACCCCTGAGTCTTCTCTGCGAAATTGCAAACAAAACATCTTAAATAAGTCGCATTCCCTTGGAGAATTTGAAGTTCCGTCACATCAGTCGGGGGTGGTAGGTTGATGATGGCCTCCACCTTTAAGGGATCAATGCGGATCCCATCCTTCGAAACAATAAATCCTAAGAGGCGTCCAGACTCAATGCAAAAGATACACTTATGAGGATTCAGACAGATATTGTACCATCTACATCTGAGGAAAATGGCCATCAGATGATCAATGTGGAACTCACGCTGCTTTGAATGAGCAAGGAGATCGTCCAGGCAAGGTTCCACAAAGTCCTTAATGTCATGGAAGGCATACAACATAGCCTGCTGAAACGTGGAGCCAGCATTTTTAAGGCCAAACGGGAGTTTTTGGTATGCAAACGTTCCCCACGTGTAGATGAAAGTCATCTTATGTTGGTCGGATGGGTTTATCTCAATTTGGTTGTAACCAGAAAATCCATCCATAAATGAGAAGATGACGCTTCCGACACAATTGTCGATAATTTGGTCGATGAAGGGGGTCAGGTAGTTGTCTTTTGGACAAGCCCAGTTAAGCCCCCGATAATAGACACAGACACAAATGGTACCCTACTTTTTGTTCACAGGGACGACGTTTGAGACCCAATCCGTCAATGGGAGAAGATAAATAAAACCGTCCTTAAGAGCTTTTCAATTTCTGCCTTAATTGCTGCAGTCTTCCGGGGGTGTACCGGTCACAATTTTTGGCGTACAAGTTTGATGTTGGGATAGGTTTTTATTTCATGAGAAACAATTGCAGGGTCTATCCCAGGCATCTCCTCATAGGACCAAGCAAATATGTCTCGAAATTGCTTGAATAAGGCTGTGCCAGCAGCTATTTCTTTAGGGGAACACTTCTGGCCTATGCGAATGTGTTCCACTATACCAGATTTCACCGAGATGTCTACCGAGATGGTTGGATCAATATTGGCCAAGTTGCCCTCCGTGTCCGTAAGACATGTCAGGATGGGGGAATGAGGGAACGAGTATATATCTGGTGAAAAGAGGGTATGGATGTCGTCCTCTATGTACTCAAAAGGAGGAAGAAAAGATGACCTATGGTGGATATCATCCCACGGACCATCGTCAACATTCATAACTTCCATGATGGACTCGTCTGAATGAAAAGTCCGAAGTAAGAGATCAGTTAGAGATGACATCCATCGTAGAGAACAGGATGGAGAGGCCACAGTTAAATGGTCCTCCGGTGCTAATTGGATAGCCTCGTAAATACGTTCAGCGGGTGAAAGAGGAATTATACCTCCAAGCAAGTGTGGTGTGGCTTCATCTGGTACAAGCCAAGCATCAATAGAGTGGGATAAAATCTCTGTGGAGATCATGTTCACTGTAGCAACATGATTAGGGGGGTCCGCGGCTGGAAAAACACCCATGAGAGATGAATATTTCAAAAGGAAAACCCGTATACTCTCGTACTGTTTTGACATCTGTCCAATGAAAGGAACATGGTCACCAGGATGAGTAGTAGCATTTGGTGTACGAAAATCTAATTGGTCGATAGTAACAATTTGTCCTTGCTGGAGGAATTGTACTATGTGGAAGACTAAAGAGGCTACCACCTGCATGGTGTAAAACCAATTGTGACCAAGCAAGAGATTATAATCTAACAAGGCCGACACCACTTCCACGTTAATGGTTATGGTATTTCCACCCAACTCAACTGCAAGAGATTGTAAGATCCCATGAGGTTGAAATCCACGCCCGTTGAACACTTTCAATGTGGTAGGAGAACAATTCAATTTGAGGGAGCCAATGGCTCGCCAATTGGCGATCGACATGAAAGAAGTGGAGGTGCCTTCATCTAAAAGGGTACGATGGATAATCTTCCCAGCAATGTTCGCAGAAACTTGGAATGTGAGCTGGTGTGAGAGCCTCGACTTAAAGTTGTCAAGTCAGAACATGATGGTATTCGAGGAATCCAGGTCGACTGCACCGATGGCCACAAGGAGGGTTTTGCGTTAATTGGGACAATTTTGCAAAACTTCGAGGGTAGACATGGCGCAAGGATCTTGTGCCAAGTCCTCTACGATATTGTAATTTTGTCTTTCCCAAGCGTTGGGATTGAAAACAACTTTTTGAATTGTACTCTTGGGCGGTCTCAATATCGAGTCTAAGGAGGGCTTCTCAATGGTGAGAGAAGTTGATGGTACAGTGACATCAGTTAAGGTGTTGGAAGCTTTTTCAGCATTACTTCCAGTGGATTACTTCGAAGGGACTGGTTCGTAAGATCGCGAGCGAGTGTTCAAATTGATCGTCTTGTTACGCAGCATGAGAACATACACGATATTGGATGGTTCCCCCTGGGCTAGGGGGGGTTGAGCAATCATCTGCTGGTTTTGAGTAGGAAATGGATCATTGAGGACTGTGGGAGTTGGTTTGCCCCTAAGAAACTTTTGTACTTTGTCTCTATGGGGACATTCTTTGGAGAAGTGGTCATCTCCACACAGTAAACAAGGATACTTTAGTTTCCATTTCTGCTTGGTATCATCAGGAGTGCTCTTTTGTTCCTGCTGGGCGGAAGACTTTTTGGGTTTCCCCTTGTTCTTATTTTTACCGCCAAGCTTCTGAGATGAAGTTGATTGGACAGAATTCACGTCTTCAGTTACAGTAAGAGTGATTGACTTGGTGGTGTTGTGACCATCCGGAGTCGGATTGGATGATCCAACAGTGCTAGCAGTAGGCCGAGTGTTAAGGGAACCAATGATTCCATTAGTTTGGAGTCCCTTATGTGGTTTCGCAGGGTCATTAACGTCATGGGATGCGTCAGGAAGAATATCAAACAAAGTGTCTGATTGAGTGTAGACTAGGTCTAGCACATGGGCACTCGCGATGGCTTATTCTTCGGTGACAGCACCTTGCATAGCAACGTCTCTTGTTGTGGTAGGGGTGAGGGATTTTGTGAACCAGTCTGCTAGGAGTTGATCTGGAATGGGAGCTTTAATGAGACGTCGTCTCCTTTGCCACTCGTGGATATGATCTGAAATGTGAGTGGCGATATTCTGACGGAGCGAGGTTAAAATCTCAGTACCAGTCTCATACCGTATGGGCAACTGGAAATGTGTCAAAAAGTTCTTGGCAAGAGAACCAAAATCAGGAAAAGAGTGTTGTGGCAACTGAATGTACCACTTGGCAACCGAACTGGTGAGAGTCCTTTGAAACAATCTAAGATGAATTGAATCGTCCATTAAGTAATTAGATGAGCACCATAAGTGGTATGTCATCATGTGGTTTTTATGGTCTTCACCCAGCTTGCCATCAAACTTGGGGATATCAAACGGAATTTTCACCGGAATCAGTGGCCAGTTAGATCCGTGGTAAATAGGATTGTTGGTTAAATGGGATAGGTCAGGCAGGTCCAAAGTAGCGAGGAAGGGCAGCTATGGATTAGGCTGTGCGTATTGATAATACCGATAAGGCATATAAGGACCAAACTGACCGTAAGGTGTACCAAGAGGATACTGGCAGTAGGGGGGTGTGTCGCCCGAACCGTAAGGAGGTCCGCCACCATAAGGTGGTCCATTCCAATAAGGTGGGGGTCCACCTCCATCACTGGGAGGGGGTGGAGATCCACCGCCACCACTGGAGGGAGGTGGGGGTCCGCCGCCACCACCGAGAGGAGGTGGGGGTCCATAACTGTAATGAGATGGACCACCATCGCCTCTGCTTGGAGGGGGCGGTGGACCATTTCCACCGCCAGAAGGATTGGGGCCCCCACCACCTCCGCCGCCGGAAGGATGAGGGTCTCCACCACCACCACCAACACCATAGTAATTAGGTCCTCTGCCGCCTCCTCTTAGAGGGGGTGGTGGACCACCTCTTCCACCCGAAGGGAAATGTCCTCCTCCACCATGATAGGGTGGTCCCCCGCCGCCTCCGTCGGGAGGGGGTGGTGGACCATTCCCGGCACCGCCGGAAGGGTGAGGGATATTATAGGTGAAATGAGGTGGGCCTCCACCAAGGTTAGGTGGGGGCTTGCCTCTTCCAGCAGGAGGTGGGGCAGGGCCAATCTGGGGTGGTGGTACTTGAGGGATAATCAGTTGGGGTCTGTGTTGCAACACATGTTGTTTCCCCCATAGAGTGTATGGATTCCTAAGATAAGGTATCCTGTATGGCGCGTTTCTAGGATTAGGTTGGCCTAGCATAGGGTTAACAGAACCTGGATACACTTGACTCCATGAGGATTGAGATACATTTGACGGCCACCCAAGATGAGATAATCCCATGGTGGATGGTTTAGCGGGTTGGGAAGGTCCAACGGAAGGTCCGTTGGGGATTCCACTGCCTATGTTTGGGTTAGGAAACGGGGGTTTCCCCCCAGCCATAGTAGGTTGACCACTATTCATAGGTTGAACCAACGTAGGTTGATGGCTAGCTACCATAGTAATAACATTACCAATAAGATAATCCATGGGAATGGAATACCCTCCCTTCGAATTTTGAGGTGGGGGAGGAACTGGTAAAGTAATTGTGGTAGTGATGGGTGTGTTGGACTATTGTCCTTCCATAGGTTGTTTCACTTGAGGTGAAGGACTGGAGTCTTGTGAGGGTTGACCAGTCTTATTAGTGGTCTCGTGGTGGGGTTCTTCAGGTGATCCAAAATATATCGAATGAACTAGGATGTCTCGATCGTCGAATCTTATTTGAAAGTTCCGATTTCAAAACTCTTCAAAGCATCGCTCGAGACTCTGTCTTCGAAGATCATCACCCCTAAAACGCAACTATTCCAAACATTCATGGATGGGGCCAAAAATCTCGGCGGGGTCAAGCCTATAGTAAGGCTTAGAGAACTCTAGAGTAGTCTGGTTAGGTGGGGACAAGATGGAAAAATGTGCCACTGGGTGGTATGTAGAAGATGTCCAATAAGTTGTTGAAGGACCAACAGCTGCAGTAGGGTCGTCCTGGGGTCGGTTTATCCATTCCAACGATCCAGGTTCTCCCAGGATGACAGGAGAAAGGTCTTGTAAAGCGGGGGTTTGTGCTCCTTCATCCTGCAGGGGATGAGAAGCAGGTGAATCTGGAGGAGCTTGTGGAAACAAAAGTCCTCCAACATTCAAAGTGGGTTTTTCCACTTCAGTAACTACAACCGCATTACGCTGATCCATTCTTACCCTCTAAATAACCTCCAAATTAAGGGGATATTCGAGTGATAAGTTTAAGATCCTATAGGACCTTCTCTAGGGAAAATCCACCAGAGCATCAGGATAATCAACCAGGATGGCTGAAAAACTGTTTCTCCTAAGGGTATGCTAAAAGAAAAGCAGTCCAGATTAACCTACTCAAACTAAGGCAACAACCAAACTTATTTGACAGAGTGGATTCAAAAGTCTAGAAACTCACAGGATTATCAAGGCATCGCAAACCGCGATACACTGCAAGGTCCAACAATATGACACAACAAGGAGGATTGGGACCGTACCCTTTCTTGCATACCTGATTACCTGGACAATACGTGCGTGCTAATCTCCCCGAGTGTTGTTCTTGGTGTATTGATTTGCCAAGATGGCCAAATGGTTAACTCAGTTGGTTTCAGGAATCCTAGTGGTGTCTCCCGATATACGCAAGGTATGTGGGAGCTCAAATTCGTAGTGGTGTTGTCTAATGCACAACCATTCGGCAGCAGACCTTCCGATATACTACCAAGTACGTGATACACCCTTCAATATTCGCCAAGTACGGATTATGGTACTTGGTGGGTATGTCAAGGAGCTCGATATACCAATAAGTATGTGGAAGACTGCAATACCCCCGGGATACAGTTCTGGAAAATAAGGACAGTTGCCACTCTTAATGACGTCGGAACATGTCTCTAACTCACACACAAGTTTCTAAAACAATTTCCTAGTTCTACCATTAATTTTATCTTGGACGGTTAGGTGAATGCATGAGGTGAGTACATAATCGGAAGCATAATGCAAGCCCTGGCGACATGCATGAAATATTCTTTTCTTTCAATGAATTCTAGCTATGGGAAGGAGAAATCTTTTTCCAATAGTGTTTCTAAAACAAACTCAATGCAACACAATTCCCAATTCAAACAAATTTGACAATGAAAGTATTCTTTTCCTTTTCGACGAAACACAAAAACACAACACTACTATCCACATCAAAGCATTTTTCTTTTACTTTTTCTTTTCAAATCAAAACGACACTGTGTGATGAAAAGAAAGGATTCTGAAATGGGATATGCAAGTTTTTCAATTTCACTTTCAATGGTCTAAAAGCCACAAAAATTAAAAATGCATCTATCTTTCCTTAGCATGGAATCAATTTTGCAAAAATTGAAGTGTTCTTTGAGCCTTTCAAGAAAACGAGCGATTCATATTCGAGAAAAACACAATAGATCATACATTCATTCAACTTTTCCAAAACACAAATGAGAATTTTCCAATGCACAACAATATTCTCCAATAATATTCAAGAAATCATGGGAAAGAAGCACTTTTTAATTTTTCAATGGATGCATCAAAGAGTAAACTTGATAACAACTGAGCTTTCAGATCTAAATGACTAAAAAGAAAACACTACTTGCAGCACTAGTACACTCAGAAAACTCGAGAAAAGACAAGCACTCAACCAAGTTGAAAGATACACTTAACTCAAAATCAAGCAGCAGTAAGCAAGCTAAGCAAGCAAAGCTAAAAAAAAATGTAAACGAGGTATGGAAACTGATCTAATGTAATAATCAGATTAGGGATGGAAGGAAGGAAATGCAAGGGTGAGCGGATGAAGGTGGAGGAGACAAGAGTATCCACCACTACTAGTCTTCAAGCTTGTCCAAAACGGAA
This sequence comes from Larix kaempferi, assembly GCA_027924585.1. NCBI lineage: Eukaryota > Viridiplantae > Streptophyta > Pinopsida > Pinales > Pinaceae > Larix > Larix kaempferi. The sequence continues at coordinate 5,422,327 of BSBM01001312.1, read as the reverse complement.
CCCAAAATCAATCCAAGCAGAACCAAACACTCAAAACACAACTCACAGGTGGGATCCCTGGCTAGATCTTGCAGCATATAGAGAGTTCATACAGCAAACCAAAGCCCAAAATGTCAAATAGAGAAGTGATGCCTGCATGCCAAAATTTGACAAATCGGCACACTCTGTTCTTGTACACAGTGCAACATCGCAGTTTTCTTACATGGGAAGTGTGACGATGTCATAGTCTGCTAATGCAAGGGATGTGACGAGTAGTTAACAGGTAAAGAACAGAGACCCAGAATGACACACTGTTGCTCTGTTCCCACTACCCAGGTGTGATAGGCGAAGTCTAGATTAAAAAATGAATTGGATCTCTCAGTAATGAAACATGGAATGGTTTGGGAATGAATTATATAAACTCAAACGAAGTAGATCAAAGTCTTCAATATGAAGATCTGATAGTGAAATCAACTCTAAGAAGTAAATGGCAAAAATAAAAAGGCTTGTGTTAAGCAATCAACTGAAAATGACTCTCAAATTGACAACTACTAACCAATTTCTATACTCCCTAGCATGGTCGCCAGATTTGTTATCGGACAATACACTCGAGCAGATGCGAGCCGGATCTCCCTAGCTCAAAGTGAGTCTAGAACAAATAGAACAGACTACTAATGCATTTCCTATATCTACTTAAGGATCAAGTACTAGATGTCTTACCTTTTCACTACGCGATCCTTTCTCCTGAATGTTGCTCCATGTCCCACAGTCGTCAGATCCAATCTCTAAGACTTGTTAAGACAAGAAACAAGAGAAACCAGTAAAAGACATCTATACAATAAGCGATCTAAGTAAACAGTTAAGCAAGTAAAGTACTCAATATCATTGCACACATGAACAACATTGGTGAAAAGCATTTGTATTACTGCAAATAGAGGAGTACATGATAGAGATATAGAACCACAACCAAGTCTTAACGATGTAGACCTTCTCCAACAAATCTAATTGCCATATCCTTCCAAGGAAGTATGAGTTCTCCAATAGGTGAGTGGAGGTGTTCTAAGAGTAATTTCACTAGCATGTAGATACCATAGTCTTCCTCCCTTTGGGATGGGAGTGAGCTTCATTTATATAGGACTAAATGGATAGGGTATGGATAGGATAGGTTGAGATATGGTAGGAGAGGCTTAAGGTATCTCTCCAAAGGTCTAGGAACTGAGTGCCAGCTCTTCCAAGAGGTCAAGGATAGGGTCTCAAGTCAGCAAGCTTCGAGATGGACATCGAAGAAGCTATTTTTGCCACTAAACTGACTTTGTCGCACCTTGTAATGGAGAAAGGTACAACGTCGCATGTTGCTAGTGTGCAACCTGCGACGACCCTTCAAAAATGAGCACAATTGGGTATAAATCCTCCTAAGATGATTACTTAGTCCAGGTATCTTCAGGGGTGTATACACTGAATCTTATGATGAGTAGATTTTGGGTGTAACACACCTCCATACCTAGAAAGTAATGCATCATACCGAAGTCCTTCATCTCAAATTCGGCAGCAAGCTTCCTCTTCATGTCATCAGTTAATCTATCCTCACCTGTCACACATACAATAGGAGTATCACTGGATTGCCTTCCTCAACATTGTAGTAAAGGTTGGAATTCGCTTTACTCTTGGTAAAAGCCCAAACTAGATAGTAAGTTGTCTATCCTGCCGTACCATGTCCTGGGTGCTTGCTTCAATCCATACAAGGATTTCTTCAATTTGCACACATGTGACTCCCTGTCATGTGTCTCAAATCCAAGTGGCTGCTCCACTTCCTCTTCGACTACATCATTTAAGAAAGTGGTCTTGACATCCATCTGGTGTATCTTCCACTTCATCACTTACCTTGTATTTCTCTATGCTACTATCTACAGCATGCTTGATCTTGTAGATCTACTTGGAAGTCACAACAGACTTCCCTTCTGGTCTTAGGACCACATCCCAAACATCATTCTTCATAATCGATTGGTATTCCTCGATCATGGCATCCTTCCATTTCTGCATCCCAGATCCTGGGAACTTCAAATTCTTCAATATTGTCAATAGATAGTGAACTTCGTTGTTGGAACAAATGTTGTTGTCCTTCTTTTGTAGGTGATTGTACACGATCTTTCCTACGAGTAAAATGCAATTGCATGATTAGAAACTTCTCATAGTTTTTCAAAACAAATTCTTATGCATAAAGACATATTTCATACAGTCATGCAATTATCTTAGCCAATGCTTCAATACAACATTTATCCATATTCCGTATTCAAACAGTAACTTTCTAGATGCCTTCCATCTCTACCAGAACATTTGTTAAGAGTGTGCACAACTCCCAACATGTTAGCAAAGATGTTTCATTCTAGATAAGTAGCAATGGAATGTTGTAAAGTACCATAGGCCACTTACCCATTACTTGCACATTAGTAGTATCTTGTTCATTAATGCAACTTTTCTAATATGCATAATATACATCCTAAATCTAGGAACATAAGTATGTACATGACTGGACAACATTATTTAAGTAATCATATGACAATTCAAATACTTATCTTTGTTTAGTTGTGGGTGGACTCCCTCTCAATATTTGCTTCCTTGAAGGAACTACTGGAGTGTGCTCCCTCTTGATCTTTGCTTACTGGATTATCTATTCTTGAACTTATATCCATCTTGGACCACTATGCATGCTTAAGTGTGCACTAGTGTCATCATTGTGTCATCCTCAAGATCTCATACATAGTCATACATCCATTAGTATAATCTCAATACTATCAAAACATTATTATTCTAAATAATATTAAACATATATGGTCTTGATCATTTCATACACAATTAATGTATCACAAGCGTTAGTATTCAAGGTTTCAGAGAGTACTTATTTTACTCATGTGTATTCTTATTTGACCATAGGACTCTTCTGGTTTCCCATATCATCAATCAAATTAAGAAGTAATATCATATGTATAAACCCATGATTACTCAAACTTATAACTTCATGAATAATCATTATCAATCATACAAATGTATACTTATCTAAGATTATAACACAAAGTAGGATTCTAACTCGATATAGGAAAACATACCTGGATTATCATGTTTGTCTAACATACCTAAACAATGTCTTATTTGTTCTCTTAGAGACCTTGTGCTAGCAACCTACATATCTCATAAGTTAATAATTGTAGAACCAAGTTATACATACCTCGTAAGTAGATATTCTATGTGATCCATGACAATGGATGAGTCTTTGTCTTCATGTCATGGTCATATATTCTTGATCTAGAACTTGATTTGTCTTTTTTGATGTACCCTTCATGTTAGTGGACAACATCATCCTCATACAACAATATAGTGTATTAGTATAATCATAAGTGTCATACCCCTAATCAATGAATGTATTCACATGCACTCATAATTTTACTAGGGTGATAAGACAAGCCTAAAATCAATCAAGATTGTACTAACCTCAAATGAAGACAAACATATCATAAACTTAATCATGAATAGATTTCAAAACATACATGTATCTCTTTAATTCATACCTGTCGGGATTGCTTGTAATCTTCTTATGTAAGGCCGTATCCTCATCTCCCTTTGAAACTGGAACTTCTTCACTTATGTAGGTGTCCAATTCAATCTCTTATAGGATTAACCCAATCTACTTTGATTTGTTGAAACTGGATATGGAGCTGGATTAGGGTTTGTTGGAGAAACCCTAAAAATTCAAACTTTGAATTTGAAGCTTCTGATTGGATGAAAAGATGCGCTTTGCTGAGCTGATCAAGCTGGTATACTTAAATTTTGAAATCTCCAAAATTTGACCCTTCAAAATTGCCTTTGAAACTTTCATATCTTCTAGTCAAAATCCAGAACTAGGGTTTGATAATGCTTGGGGTTCTTCCCAGCCAAATGGTTTGAGCTTGTGCTCTAAACTTCTATTTTTCTGAGGAGCATCTAGCCATGGTCACAAAATTTCAACTTTTGCAGAAACCCTAATTTTCCACCTTTCTCATCAAGATCCCGAACTATGGTTTGATAATGCCTAGGGTTCTACCCAGCCAAAAGGTTTGAACTTGGTCTCTAAATTTTGACTTTGATGAGGAGAGTAATCCTATGCTAATATCACTCCAAAATTCCACTTCTGTCAAAATCACTAATTTAGTGCAGTAGTGACAAGCCAAAAATGAGAATGCTCAGAATCCAATTCTATTTTACAGAAATATGTGCCTTAATGTTTCTAGTGAATCTCTGAAATTTTGGATCCACAAGGTCTAAAACTTCAGCCTTTGGTATCCTGCCCTGTAATCTTTCCAACCCCATAGGTTTGACCTCAAATGGATTCTCGGAGAGAGAGATACGCCAAATTTCGCAACGTGACCTTTTTCTTGGATTAAACTATATAGCGAACTTGTACGGAGTTCCACGTGTCACTGTTTCAACTTCAGCCTCCAAAACCTGGCCATGTGAAATGACATTCCATTCTCTTACTGTCACATTTTATAGAATTCAATTTGGATCTTCCTAGCCCGAGATATGACCTTTTTTCCTAGGTCACATGTTTAGGACTGCATTCTAGAAGAGGCAAAAACCCTAACTTGTACAGATCATATCTCAAAAAGTACAACGAATCTGAGGCTCTCCTTCGGACCTAAGGTACATAGACATTTCATATTCTACCTGTAGAATTTTCAGATGCCGAACCTTCGCCAAAACTGAGTTATAGCAAAAGTTCCATGATGACTGGTTTTTATTATACCAAGCCCTAGCCTCCAATTTGTCGCAAGTGCAACAAGTGTCATAAATTCCATACAATGCCATCCTTTAGGCTAGCTCTGATACCATGTTAGTTTTTTATCATTTAATTCAATAGATATAGGATCTTAACTGAAAGAACAACATGTACAACATACCAATCATAAGAAACAAGAGACAAGAGACACAAAACGTTTCACCGAGGAATACCAAGAAGGTGAAAAACCCCGCAACTTCCTCAGAGATAGAATAAGAACCAATACAAAGATCACAAAGATAAAACCCGAGAGATAGATGAGTGCAACAGAGACTCCTCCTCCACTAGTCTGCACTCATCCTCTCTCTCACTAATGCGAAGTGAGTGAATGAGAGAATGTGTCAAATGAGAGAGTCACACTCTATATTTATACTTTTACATTCACTTGATCTTTACTCAACTAGGTCAGCCCCAACTTAACCTGCTTAACATAATGTTGACTAGGTCGACCCCACTAGGGTGGTCTAATAACCCTTTAACCCACATGACTCATACAGGGCCAACCCCATCAAGGTGGTCTAATAACCCATCAAGTATAAGTTACGACACTTACAATATAACTTGCGACATTTGCAAGTGCAACTGACGACACTTCCAATCGGAGGAATAATACATCTATGTTGGGGATACAATAAAGTACAAATACAATATATAAGTGAATATCTTCTGAAGTTACAGATACATTAACAAGTATCCCATGAACTCCCTATTAGTGTTAATTTGGGAATGAAATGTCCTTGCCAACAACCAAGGAGTGAGAAAAATCCTGATGTGTTGCTCAAGTGGAGAAGGAAGACACCAAATAGATAACCAGGTGATTGGGGAGATGGCTGGGTATGGTGTTGAAGCATTGGCTAGGATGTCCAACTTACCATGGTAAGAAACTTGTGTAGGCACAAGAATGTTTTAGGTTAATGTTGTAGTGCATTGGGTGCATTAAGTAAATGTACATTAAAATATTTTGTAAATCTTGTGGTTATGCATTGTGTGAATGCATGGTTATGGTATACATTTCATTGCAAGTAGATAAATTATAGATGAAATGAAGAATTATTGGCAATTATGAGATCATTTCATGAGTTGATATGGATGCAGGAAAAGAATTGCATGAAGAAGGTAGGCATGTTTGTCGATGGGCTATCGGGATGCTCTATTGGGAGGACAAAGTTGCATGCAAGGAGAATGATCGTGTAATCATGATTATTTAAAGTTATATTTAATTGCCTAGATAATGTGAATGTATATTTCAATTTTAACGAGATAACGATGTCTATAAAGAAAACGTATTTCATGCATTTGAAATATTGACAAAGGATCAATGTTTGAATATGGAGTGTTATAATTCCAAGATCACTTTAGTGATTGTTGTAAATGTTGCAATTCAAAGAATATATGTGTGGGTACTCACAACTTGTTTGGCTGATTGAAAATTTAGATTGTAGGTAGAATTGCCTTGCATATGGAAATGCATGTAAGTCCATAATAAAGGATGGGATCTACCGTGTGCAAGTCAAAAATTGTGAGAAGGATCTCATGGATGTGAAATATGATTTCTGTATGAACCATATTTGATATTTTGAATTAAAATTATGAGAAGGGTCTCATGGTTGCAAAATCTAATTTCTGCACGGAATGGATTTGTAAATTTCAGATTTGAAATTTTGCTAATAATTGTTAATGATTGTTTGGCTAATCCAGAATTGTTTCAAGAGGACATGTTGTAGGTGGATGTGCAGGATATGGCCGCAAGTGTAATACCATAAGGAAAAGATTGCTTCCACTTGCAATATCCAAGAAATATGAGCATGGACTCATGGTTAAATGAATCAAATTTCTCTAGGAGACAGAATTTTAAATTGACATGTGAATTTGATTATTAATGCCATTGGCTGGTTATGGAAGTCAGATTTGAATTTGATTGCTAATGTTTTCGTTGCAAGATTTTTGTGGGAATTATCTTCAAGTGCATGTTTCAGAGGATCCACAGTAACCAGAGTTGTCATTGACATTTCGAATTTGTTTGTGTCAGAAATTGTTACTAAGGCTAGGGTAACAAGCCAACACAATCTCAAAAATAAAATCAATCCAAACTAGGTTTTTAGGGTTTTGTTTTGTAGGTTTTGGTTAGAAACTTCAAGAGCATAAGGGAATACATTCAACATATAAGTAAAAACTAATTCATATACATATATCCATGAAGATGCATATATATCTCAGGAATCCAACAAAAGATTGCAATGAAGTTCATACAATAAAAGACAAGCACCACTGGAAATTATACCTAAAACCAGAAATGAATTTGTCAATCAAGAAACTGTATAAGTTTAAAATGAAGCCAACACATATCAGAAGTGGAATAAGGAGTCATATATTCATAGTTTCATCAAAAATGCAATATGAGAGTTTGCAATACTTAGCAGTGAACAAGTCTGGATGAAAGCACAGTTTGCAGACCTCCTCTAGCTCTCCAAAAATTCGAACCCTTACAATGTCTTTTCTTCCTCTCTAAATAGTTTTTCATCTCCCAAAAACAGTTAGGGTATTTCCTACTAATCCTCCATCGAATGACTAGACTAGGTAAAATAGCATTTATATTTTTACAAATTACAATTTTGCTAAAAATAGAAAATCTTTAACAAAAAGCCTTAAATGAACCTAACTGCCCTAGATCTGTTTCGATGCCTCCACAAGCAAAGAGATGCCATCTGGACTTGAGGATCTTTTCTTCACTCTTTTGTGCTTTTGCTCCAGCTCAGCTATCCTTTTGTGTAGGTGTTCATTTTCATGCTGCAAGGTTTGAACTGTCTTTTCTAATTCTGAGCAATTCCTGTCAGCAACCCTTTTTCTTCTGAGTGCCTCCTTTGCATCAATCACTAACTCCTGAAAATTGTCATGAGTATCTTGAAGATCTTCTCTCAGTCTTCTATTTGCCATCATTAGACCATCATTAACTTCCTGCATGTAGCTCATTTGATGCTTGTACTGTTTGACAGTCTTCTTCAAATTCTCCTTGTCAGAATTAACCCGTTTTTCTATTGCAGCATCCTGATCTTCACTTGGTTTCCAAAACATGTCAAACTTCTTAAACATTAATTCCTCTGTCAATGGATTTACAGCAGTATCTTCAATGATAGGGTTTGAAACACCTGTTACCTGTGCTGATTTAATATCTTCTGTTAACAATTTTCCAGAATTGTTTTCAACAATGGATTTAGAGCTTTCTTCACCTGTTACATTTACAGACCCAAAATCCTCTCTTTTAACTGAATGCAATTCATTTTTCTTTGATTGCTCCTCCATGGATTCTTCATCAGAGATGGTCACCTTATCAGTCTTCAATTTTGGATTTAACAGCTTTTTCATGCTTAATCTTAATTTGTTTTTAGACCTAGTTTTAGGTCTCCATAAAGAAGCTGCCTCTCCCATCATTTTAAGTTCCTTCCCTTGATATTGGATAGATGCTAACTCTATCACTTCCATCTTTTTTATCTTGCTCTTAAGCTTTGTGGTCTTATCCTTTATAGCATGATTTTCTTTAATCTCAGTTTTAACCTCTATCTCAGGCATAAACTGCTCTTCTTCTAACATATAGCCCTCATCATCTGAGAGGACTGTGATGGGGCTTCTTGGCTGGTTATGAACTTCTACTTTTGCTACAGGAATCACTTTGATATCAATTTTCTTTTCTTCTTGAAAATCTGCTATAGGAGATGACTTCTTTTCAAGAAATTCCTCTTCCTTTTTGTCATCAAACAATGAGAACTCGACCTTATTGTGCTCTGAAAATTTCTGAGGCTGACTGTCATTCTGTCCTTCATCTGCTGTCTGCTTTGTTCCCTTCTTAACTTTAATGTCATGTTTCTTTACAGGTTTAACTGAATGCCCTAATTTTTGTATCATTACTTTTCCCTTATCAGTTTGTCTTTTGGGTTGATGGTCTTCTCCTTTAGAATGAATCCCTGACCAAAACAAAAAGAAGTCCCAAGTTTTTTCCTCATGCTGCAACACTGTAGAGATGATTAACTTAATGAGACCATGATGAAACAATGATTGAGAAGTATGATCATCCTGCTGTTTTATTTTGCTTGACATTTTCTGCAGGCTTTTGAAGAAAAAGAATGGCAAACTCATTTTAGACACCCCTGCCATGTGCTGTAGGAACCTGAGATGGTATTTGAACACTAATGAATACCTCCCTTCACAAGTTACATAACTCTGAAGAATCCTTATAGGTTCAATCCATTTCCTCCTGAAATTATGTATGAGAATACCTTTGTTCCAATCAGGAATAACATTGGGCAATAAGTATCTTTGAGGATCAAACTCAAAAGGAGACTTCTTAAACCAGAGCTCGCCTTCATTACTAATTTCAGTGGCTTCTAAAATTAAATCTACAGTCAATTTGAATCTCAAAGGATCCATTATGATCATCTCATTCTTAAGTCCTTTGGCAAAATTGCAGGACACTTGAGCCTTAAAACCATCTATCTTCTTGAAGAATTTCAACCAGCCTGCCTGTTGGAATAGCTCTGCACAATCTGGAAGTTTTTGAATCCATGTCAAGTCTGTGGGTTCAGCCCTATTAACCTTACCACTTTTACTGCTTTTTCCCATATCTTTCTTTTCAAGGAGCAGGAACAGTCTAGTTTTAGGTTTCAGAAATGTCTTATAAGTTGTTTTCTGAGCAAATAATTCTCCAGGTTATAACAATTTCAAGGATATTTAAATCACCTGCACAAATTACAGACCTTCCTGTGTAGGACCTTTACCAACTAGCAGACTCCCTGCTGTGTAAAAACTGAGTTCTACCAATAATTCTGTAATTCTTTTCGATGCCCTATTCTGTATATTCTAATGTTTTAAAACATTAGGTCATGAGAGAAACCATCATGCAAAATCCTCCTAACGGGCTTCAGGTAACTATTTCAGTGGTGAATTCTTCATCTTTACGCTCTATTGCATCTTCCTCAACAACCAACTTTTTCAGAAAAAACACGCAGCAGCAGAAACCCAAATTCTCCAGCTATAAGGGTTATACGTAATACCTGTCAATTACTCCTCTATCGTGGATTAATGTCTTCAATTTGGGGTGTCAATGATGTTCTTCTTCGAGCACAGGTGTCCTCCTAACGATTCTTTGGCTGCAGGTGAACGAATTCAAAAGCCCTAAATTTTTGTTGGCGCCAGAAAACAGCTGTCTCCTTCCACAGTAACGTAATCCAACGTTCAACAGTGGAGTCTCCTCCTCAAACACTAACTCCTCAGTGATGATGCGTGTGACAAGGGAAAATTGACAGCTAAACCCGGAATTGGCTGGTCTCTGTGCAACTGAACCCGCATAACCTGTAATGATGCCCTTGTTTTCTCTTCGTGATTAGCAACCAATTAACATCATGTTCAAAATGCTGCATACACGTGTTAAACACTTCACACAATGCGATTAGATACTTTCACTCTGCATGATGATTGAAATCAAATCGAGAATTTACAAAAAACTCATGCCACGATATTCCTGTAGCGCGCTCTTTGTTAAAATTTTGCCTAGCGCTACAGGAATAGCTGCTATGCCAAAATTTAGCAGTTTTTTCACTTTCTGCTAATTTGTCGGAGGTTTTAAAAGCTACTTGATTTAAGGAATGATTATGACTGCTCTCTCAACACATTAATGAGTCAATCTTTGAAAATATGACTTTCTTTAACCCCTTTAAAGCATAAAAGATCACCAAAATCAAATAAAATCAATAAGGGATGTGTTCAAAACTTATTCAATCACCCATATAGTTTCTAAGGAGACTAAAACTAAAACTCAAAACCAAAAATTTAACTGAGGTGGATTCAAAAACAAACCAAAATTGGAGAAAATAACTCAAAAATGAAGGAAAATTTACTGACTTAACAGAATTCAAAACAGGATTCATCATCATAACAGTTCGTCAAGTTTGAAGAGCTGCTTGATCCAAAGATATTAATATTGTTGGAATGCAAAGAATGAGAATTGTCGGTTTTGGAAAATTAGGTTTAGGTTTTTTTCTTTATTAATATGTTAATGTATTTATTAAGTCAAATAGTTTGTTAGTAGAAGTATTAAAATAATTTCAACAAATATTAATAGCTAATAGTTATTTAAATTTTATATTTTCTATTGGAAAATTATTTTCTATTAAAAATTAGATAGGGTTAATTGTAGTTTATAAAAATTCTACTTGATTATTAAGTTTAGTTGTTATAATATTGTAATTAAAGTATTCCATTCATAATGTTATAATTGTAGTTTATTAAGTTTTTAGTTTTATTTTGATTCTTAATATTAATTGGTATATAGTTTTGTAATTAGGTTTTAGGTTTTCTTATTTACATGTTAATGTATTACTATAAATTCATTAATTCAAATAGTCTTTGTATTTTAATTAAAATTTAGATAGGTTAGTTTATTTTAAAAAGAAAATTGATTATTAAGTTAATTTTTATATAATATTATAATTATAGTATCCAATTAAGAATGTTGTAAATGTAATTAACTACATTTTTTATTTGATTATTAACATTAAATTGGTATATAATATTGTAATTATAGTAAATTCAAATATATATTGTTGGTTTTCCTTTTATTAAATAGTAAAATAATTAAGGGTTGAACCTATTATTTAGTTTAAAATTTAAATTTCATTAGGGGTCAAACTAGATTCCTACTAAGGTCATATTACTAATGTTAGTGGCGAATTTCCCTAGAGTAGTAACTAAGGACTAAAGGTTTATTATTAAAATATCTTAGCTACTCCTTCTTTGGTTTTTGGAGCAAGGGGTTCCAACTAGTACTTACCTCGAGGCCCCCATCCCTATTTAGATTGTTAGGAATTTTTTATTATCTCCAAGGCTTCCCTAAACTTCCTTTTGAGGTAATGGTCTTCTTTAGCTAGGATTTGGGTGTCTTCTAAATGCAATTGGTGTTGGTTTTGAAGGAGTGTTCCGCAAGGGCAAAGGTTCGAATTATTTATTTCCTTATGTCGGCACGGTGTTATTTTATTCTAGTGTGAAAGCAGCATCATGTTTCACCTATGTAGTAGTCATTACATGAACAACGGTATTTTGTAGACTCCTCTAAATTGTTTGTGGTCCACGGGGTCCTTAATGGGTCTCATTTTTTGGCTAATGGTTTCTAAGGGTTTGAAATAGGTTGCGATATATTTTCTCCTAAGGATTATAGAAATCTTATCTGTGACCCCTTGAATGTAGGTTAAGTAGGCTCTTGTGTTGTAAGTATGGGCACTTTGGGTGTTAGTTTGTTCATTGGTTGTTGCAGTGTTGATCCTTTTGTTAGCCCTATCCAAATCTTTTTTAATGTCCTTAGTCTTGTATCCTATGTTTTTGAAGACTCTGCTTAGGTGGTCATTTTCTTCTTTCAAGTGTTCATCATCTGAGATTCTAGATGCCCTAATGGATAAGGTATTGAGGATTCCAATCTTTTGGGATGCGTGGTGATGGGAATCTGCATGAAGGTAGCTTTCCGTATGTGTCTTTTTTCTAAAGGCTTTGTGACCTAAAGTTCCGTCTTCTTTTCTAATTACCATGAGATCTAGGAAGGGGATGCTCCCATTTACCTCTTGCTCCATGGTGAACTTTATGTCACTACAACGGTTGTTAAGATGCTCAAAGAACTTTTTTAGTTCGATTTCACCATGTGGCCATACCACATTGGTTTCATCCATGTATCTTTTCCATCTTAATCGTTGTAATGGGTAGGAGCTAATAGATTCCCTCTTAAATTTTTCCATGAAAATTTTGGCCACTATGGGTGAGAGGGGGGATCCCATTGCTACTCCAGTGGTTTTTTCATAAAAATCTCCTTTGAATCTAAAGAAGGTAGATCTTAGGCAAACTTCTGCTAGTTTTTTCATCTCGGGGTCTGTGACCTCTTTGATGGCTATTTGGATATTTGAGAAGTGTGTCAAGAAGATACATTGCAAGAAGACCATGTGCCATGGCCTGCAGAATCCAAAATCCATGGGAAGGATCCCATGCTTTGGAAATGGGTTTAAGGTGAAACGCCATTGTAAATTTTGATAATGTCTCATTTGAACTACTTGTTGGTAAACAACGCGGGTGAGATGGTGAATTTATTCCAATAGGGCATATTTTGTTTATGAAACGAGAAAGGGATTGGGTTAAAAATATCGAGGGATTGTTAAATCAAAGAAGCGATCCCCATTCCTCGCGAAAGGAAGAGAAAATACATCTACAAACCGATAAGTATTTTCTAACCCTTGCTGAGAATATGCATGTCTAATTATTAGAATTAATATACAGAGCATGTTTTTTTATTTTAGACTACTTGAGTGCGATTAGGGCCTACATGGCTCACATCGGAAAGGGGTGCATGCCTTTCAAGTGTTGTGTTGTTTTATGGTTGTCAACATTGACTACACCCTAAGGGAATGGACGTATTCCTCGTGTTTCAATATTAGAGAGTGAATTTTTATGAAATATGTTACAACTTTATATCATGCCATTTGGTGCTACATACTAAGAAGCAAAGTGAAGAAAGGGTACCATCCCTATGTGTGTGGATGGTTGTTGTATGCTTGATAAACCCAATGAGAGAACTTGCTTAGCATATTGGTTAATGGAATGCCTGATAAACCCAGTCGGCATATTGTCTTGGCATTAGAATGTTGTGGATAATCCTGCGTGTTGGCCAAACATTCATTGAATGCTTGGTAAATCCAATCGGTGCACTGGTTGAGCATTGAATGTTGTGGAGCAGCCTACGTGCTGGCCAAACATTCGCTAAATTTCTGATCAACCCAGTCATCATACTAGCTTGGCATTGGTTATTTGAATGTCATGGAGCAACCTACGTGCTGACCAAACATTCGTTATTGTATCCACGGTTGATCTAAGGCTTATAAATCAAAGAAGGAACCTATGGAATAACGTGAAGACATCCAATAGAGATAAGTATTTGGTTTATCTTGCATCTTCTTGCTTATTTAATATGAATATACATGTGTATATGATTTGGCTATGATTTTTAAACTCTTGTTTAGAGATAAATCCTATGAAAATGAACTTGGCATGTGAATTGACTCAATGTTTGAGTGTAGGTATTGTTGGATGCAAGGACCATGAGGGCATACTAAGGGTGCATGTGGACATGTGACTGTCCTAGAAAGCTCAATATGAGTAGCAATGGAAAATGGTGCTAGTGGACTTGTGTGGGTCCTAGCAACCAAAGGTTCTGTAGGAAACCATGGGGAGGGGTTTCCTGGTTCAGAGTCTTTGGACAGACCTTAGACACCAAGTTTCATCGCCAAAACAATAAAAAGGAGAGTTAAGAATTCACATTTGAAGCAAAAGAGGCCAAGGAGCATGGAACCACAGTTATGGTGGGGCTTCGGATTGGAACAATATTAAGAGGGGGAAACTCTTACTCTTCTCTTCCCTTTTTGATTGATGCATTTTAGAAACATAAAATTGTTGAATGCATGTTATGGCTGAAAGTTGACTGTGTTTATTTTCATTGGAATAAAGTGTGAATGCTGAATTAGTTAATTTCCTATGAAAGGATGAACATGAACTAGTTCATTTTATGTTGGACAAGCATGAAATGTGTGGAAGTCTTAGGGATAAAGCATGAACTTCCATGTCAATTGGACAAGTAATTTACTAATCTTAATGCTTATGTTATGCTTGGCCTAACAAGATTTGCAATGATGAATCTCACAAGTGAAAATTAAACCAATTGGTTTCACCTATTACAAGACAAGTGTTGCTGGAAAGCAAAGTGTGGGATGTTGTGCACATTGACCATGGAAGCATACCAAAACTATTTGATTTGGCTGACCCAAGAAAATATTGAGGAAATGCTCAAGCTACAAAAGCAGCAGAATTAGATGAACCACGAGGTTTTTCGGGACTCTATTTGTCTACAAAATGGGGTAAAGGGAATTCTGGAAGATATCAGCAGTGGAAAGGACAGTGGTTTAATGAAGAGGAATTCATCTAATCATCCCATTAAGAAACACTCAAGGATTGAAGACTCAAAGGAAATTGAGAAGGTAAAGAAAAAGAAGGGACTATTGTGGAGAAATGGCACATGTGGAGCTGGAACGTCAAAGCCAGCAGGAGTAGCTTGTAGAAGCCAAAGGACTTGGTCCTGAAAAATTAAAGTAAAGGATGAAATGCAGGACAGACCTGCCACATTTTGTGAATTTTGATGTGTAAACAATGTCTATGTATTCCTAAGTATTGGAACATCGAGGACGGTGTTATTCTAGGGGGTGGGGGATTGTATTACCCCCATTTTGACCCTTCAGATATATTGGATTTTAATGTAAACATTGTATATATGTGATGTATGATTCCTAGCATGGAGCTCAAGGCCAAGGCCCCGCTAGTGAATGCTTAGCTTGGTATTTCAAATTGTGTTATCCATGTGCTTGTAAGCCATGGAAATTGTAAAAACATGTAAATGATTATAATGGAAATAAAAATACCAAGGGGTTAGCTATGGATGAAACTAAATGAGGGAGATTGTGTATCCACTAGGGAGAGGTGAGGGGATTGTGGGATTGAAACTTAGGCTTCCATATGTCATCTTGAGAACCCATTTGACTTTCCTTGCTAACATTTAATTCTTTTGTAAGGAAGTGGTTGAAGAAATCATCTCATGAGAGTGATGGAGGATGGGCAGCCCTAAAATTAATAAGGTAGGGTATGGGCTCTATTTTTCTTGTCCCATAAGTCACCCTACCTCATGGTAATTCTCTCTCCCTCATTACCATTCCATGGTGGAAGAGATAGGAGGGAGTTTTCAGTTTGAATGGAGGACGCAGCCCAGTAGTAGGAAAAAAAAAACAGAAATCGCGACTGGGGAAGAAGCCACGTTTTGAAATGAAAAAATCGCCTAGAAATTTAGATGGACAAAGGAATCCAATGGGGAATCCATATACCCGAACCTTGGGGAGAAATTGAGAGGGTAAGATGCCCAGAACTTCATAGAGAAATCCGGTTTTGGAAGCCCAAAAGGGCAGCAATAGGACAGAGCCTTTCGACCGTAATGTTGAGGAGATCCTAGAGTGGATCACAGTGAGAAAGAGACCAGGGGGTTAGAATTCATGACAGATCCAGTGAAGGCTCATTCATCCTTGGTTTAGAATTCAGGACCATTCATAACTTCCCAGGTCAGTGTTGTGGCAAGGGGCATCGAGGGACTGTGTAGCAGTGAAGGGGACCTTACTTAGGCTGAGAGTGGAGGTGATTGAGGTGCCTCTACTGTCTAAAGATAATTGGATATTATTGTAGATCTGTGTTGAGCTCATTGACCTAGAAACCTCCTTCCCTATCTGCCCACTTGCTTGACAGAGCCAACTAGGTTTTGGTTGAGCCTGAACAATTTTGAAACCATGGTTGTGAGTAAACCTGGTAGTTTCTCCTTAGTGGATACACAGCCCCATATCAGGGCTGGTATCTGAGTGTTGAAAGAATACAAGATGGGAAGAGACCTATGGTTGGGTTGGAATGTTCTAGTCCATACCCAGTTTCTTGGTGATTTCATCTTAAGGATAAGTTTGCTATGTGGTTCAAATTATTCCCATTTTACATATATGCATGTTTGTTGTTTATGTCAGAATGCATAGATTGATCTAGCTGAGTAATAGAATTGAATGCATGTACATTATGTGGTACATGACTATGATGAAATGTTGGCAGACACATTCTGGGTGTGTGTTAAGATGGTTTAATTTTGTTGTGTGTGTAACCTTACCATGTTTCTGCACATATGCATTCTTATTTTGTAATGCCATGATTTATTCATTGATGAATAAGGCTAAGTCTTGTTAAGGCCTAGAAATCCCAGACTGGTAGTCATGGATTTGGGGGGGGGGGGAATAGACATGCCCCTGTTCTATTCATGTTCCTCTGTAGGTCATATGAAGGGAGGAGACATGGCATAGTGGACTAGAGCTGTTTACAGAGAGGTAAAGGAATCTTGATGAGGTTTGGGGCAACACTTTGATTGGAAGAATGGAAAAATCAGAGTCCTCAAGTGTGGAAGAGGATCATGCAACTGCATAGGGATCGTCGAGAACTTTCCAACAATACCAAGTTTTCCAAAAATGGACTTAGGATGAGGAAGTTATCATCCTGATAAGTTGGCAGTAATGGGGGTATGGCCGACTTCTAACTTTCTGAACCCGTAGTGCAGATTGCGGATTGCGGAAGTCAGAGGTGTGATTTCCTTAGAGTTGCACGATGTGGTTCTAAATTTCTGTCTCCTACAAGGAGGATTGCGAAATGCAGAATTCGTAGGTGTAATTTTCCCAGAGCTGTGAATTTGGAGTTCTGACTTCTAACTCTTGCATCGTGGATTGCATATTGTAAAAGTTGGAGGCGTGATTCAGTGAAGCATAGAATTTTGGTTGTTTCGACTTTCTGAATCCCACACTGTGGGTTATGGAATGCAGAAGTTAGAGGCATATTTCTTTGATGTCGTGTATTTGGCATTCCAGCTTTCCAACTCCCACACTGTGGATTGCGGAATGTAGAAGTCGGAGGCGTATTTCTTCGACGCCATGTATTTGGCATTTCGACTTTCCAAATATCACACTGTGGATTTTGGAATGCAGAAGTCAGAGGCATATTTCTTCGACATCGTGTATTTGGTGTTCCGACTTTCCGACACTCACACTGCATATTGCAGAATGTAGAATTCAAAAGCATATTTCTTCGATGCCGTGTATTTGGCGTTCTGACTTTCTGACTCCCGCACTGTGGATTGCAGAATGCAGAATTCGGAGGCGTATTTATTTGACGTCGTGTATTTGGCATTCCAACTTTCCGACTCCCACACTGCGGATTGCAGAATGCAGTAGTCAGAGGCATATTTCTTCGACGTCAAGTATTTGGCATTTTGAATTTTTGACTCTCGCACTGGGGGTTGCGGAATGTGGAAGTCATAGGTGTATTTCTTCAACGCCGTATATTTGTATCTTTGACTTTCCGTCTCCCACACTACGGATTGGAGAATGCAAAATTTAGAGGTGTATTTCTTCGACGCTGTGTGTTTTGGAGTTCTGAATTCTGACTTCTGACTTCCGACTTGTTGCTTGCAGATTGCGGATTGTGGACTGAAGTTTTTATAGCTGTGTTTAGTGTAGAGATGCGGATAGTTTTGAAAAAAATTAGTAGGTTGTATTATAAGGAGCTCCCCCATCACCTTTAAAGGGAACTGAGGGGACCAGGGATGTTACAGCTATACCCCTGAGAAGAGATGTGGTGGCTACACTCATTCATTACAAATTGAATACAAAAAGATGCCAAAGGGGCCTATTTATCATAAGCATGAGGGAAAGAACCCTAAACGTCTAAAAACCTAACCCTAGAAGATGAACCGTCATAAATTGTGTGGCCCCAAGATGGTTAGTTGAACAATCAACTTCACAGGGTCATAAATTTTGCATACGATGTACGTTTGTGGTGCTTGATAGCCCATTGGAAAGGTATATCCGATCTATAAAAATTTCTATTAGGGGACAATGTATGTCATCAACAACCATTGGACCCCCTATGAAATTCTATAACACAACAAATCATTGATCCTGATAAAATATCGCAGTGAAATAATTAGCAATGAAGAAGATTGTAGTGAAAACTATCAAGAACTAAGCAGTAAAATCAAACATGCAAAGAAAATCATATGTGCATAATAACTGGTGTCATATTCCATAATTTTGTATTGTCAAATAATATAGTACAATCGAGAGAATTCGATTACCTAAGAGGAATTTGAATCCATGTTAGTCTAGCATACGAAATATCACCACTGTAGTGCTCTAGAGGTTCCAAACTCAACGCATTGTTAGTGAACTAAATCTACTACATTTTACTGATAATGAAGGGCACATCAGTGAGTTTGTCATGCAAAATTGTCTAGAGAGGGCGCATTTGATCATAGTGGGTTGCAATCGGAGCTCAAACCCACCACTAGAGTCATGTAATCAGGTGGACTAAACCAGGTCACTGAGTTAGCTCCTAAAATGTAGAGAACTGACTCTTCATGGCCTAAATTCATGCATGCATGGTGCATCAAGTGGATAATGTGTCCTAGATGACATCTGCACACACTAGGGGTTTAACAACATCATCCAATACTAGGAAAAGGGAAATAATACTAAGGTGGACAAAGGTTGGAGTATTAATTATCCTAACACCCGTCATTAATCCAAACTTAGACAACTTGAGCCCTGGTAACTGATACCAAAGGTCACCCAAACAATAAAAAATAATTGTTCGTGAAAGTAAGGAAATGGGGAAAACCTCATGGGAAAAAAAACCCCCCAAAAAATGAACACCAGGGAACTCAAGAATCCTTCACACTAAGCAGAGATCTGAGATAGGAAAATATCTTCTGAGTGAAATACTTTGTAAAAATGTCTGCAATCTACTCCACTATAGGGCAGTAATGCATTGTGATGGTCCTATTGTGCACTAGTTCCTTGAAGTAGTGCATGTGAACCTCAATATGTTTGGTTCTTTGCTTCTGAACTAAATCACTCGATATTTTTATGGAACCTTGATTATCATAGAAAATATCTACTGAAGGAGAAGCGCGAATGCCAAAATCTGTCAAGATGCCATGTAACCAAATTGCATGAATAGTTGCATTCAGAGCCCCTCAGTACCTTGATTATGTTGAAGAGAGTGCGAGTTTTTCTCGCTTATTGCTTAACCAACAAATTGGTCGTGATCCCAACATGAACACATAGCCTAAAGTAGATTTCCTATCAATGTTGTCTCCTTCCCAATCTGAGTCAGTAAAACCAACCAGATCTAACTGAGCACCAGCAGAATAATGAATTCCAAACTCTTTTGTACCCTGCACATAGTCCAAGATTCTCTTTGATGCCTTCCAATGCAGCTCATGTGGCTCCTGCATGTACCTTGCCACAACACTAATAGCATAAGATAGATATGGTATTGAATGTGTCAAGTATAATTCACTACTACATATGGGTGGATTGTTCCACGAAAATTTTCCACGTTTTCAACATTCGTGGGTTAAAAAATGATTTTTAATTTTTTTTTGTCAGGGCGGAAAAATCGTGGCAATATCCATGTTTTTGAAAGTTCCACGAACATTCGTTGAGATAGGGACGAAAAATATAGGTTTCAGTTTTCGTGGAAACAGGGACAAATGTCGAGCTATATAAACTACACACTCTCACCATGATTTTCACATTTTATTTTCTTGCGGCACATTGAGCACGAATTTTGGACTTGCGGGGTGATTGTATGAGCTTGGATAATCTGCATAGCTCTGATTTTGAACTTGCAAGGTTAGTAATGTGTAATTTTTTGTCTATATTTTTATAAGGGTTAGATTTTAATATTGTTTAGTAATGAGCTAGCTTAGGTCATGTTAACTTGCTTTTTTGCCTTTCTAATATTTTTTTCAAGAACTCGCTGTCATTTTCATTTAACTTGCTATATTTTTTTCAAGAACTTTTTTTTGGCTTAGGTCATGTTAACTTGCTTTTTGAAAATGGCATCTTTGAAAATGTTTTCTCTTGCAATTCGTACTATCTCTAGTGTGTTTGCGGTCCTATATAACATTTGACATACATAATGCTTGGGATCTATTACAATCCTTTCTTCTTTTTGCTTTGCATATTCAATGTCTATATGGATCCAATTTTTTTATGGCTTGACCTCATCAAGATTTTCTACTTACCTAATTACTAGTCTTCAACTATTGCAATGGATCGACTAAATAGAGGATTTTCAATAGTTGACCTTTAACCAATTCATTTCTTAGCTCTTGTGTGCACTTCTCAACATCATTTATTTTCTCTATCGTACCTCGAACCTATAAAGTATGATTATGGACTCACACCCTTCACTACCTAATGGATACTTCACAATATTTGTCAATAAACTAGTTAATGTTTCCAACCAAATTTGAGCTTCCCAAGGTGATATCCCATGTCATGTGGGTGAAATACAGCTACAATATTGGTTAAGAGCCTACCCTCTTTGGTGGTCAAACTATATGATCAGGTCTTCAAACTATAAAAGTAGTTATCAATTTTTCAATATTTTTGGTTCCTTAACATTTGACATTTACCATTTTTTTTAGTAACCAACCAGAACCACTTCTAATTTTAGTGCTCTTGATAAAATGCATTCCGAAAAATATGGAAAGAATATTTATTTAAAATTCCAACCACTGCATGGGTACAATCTCCCTACAAGTGTTCACATTAAACATTAGATTATATTAACTTACTATCTTTCCATTCTCAATTCACTTTCTCATGACCAACTTATAACCATCTTTCCATTCATATTAACTTTAGTCTTCATGTTTTTCTTTTTAAATATAGAAAATATTGGATTATAATATACTATATTCAAAAATCTACTTATAATATCTAATGTAATTGACAAGTTATTGTTTTGTATGGTGTAGGTAAGACAATTACTTGTACCACTACAAGGATTTGTCACTATGAATGAAAATGCAAGGAAGCTTGCTAAATTTAGAGCTGCATTAGAGGCGAGAGGAGATGGAAAATGTTATTGTCCTTACTTTGATTTCATGGGCTTTCAAAAAAAAAGACTTTTAATAGAAACAACTGAAAGACATTGTAGCGAGAAGGGGCATGCCAAAGGGGGTTATGAATATCGTCCCCTGGTAAGACTATTTTTGGGGTTCAATTTTTAATATATTCACTGTAATATTCATCATGTCTACATGAATTTTAGTAAAATGTCTTTTTTTTTACTATATGTTGTATACAAACTAATTTTTCTATGTTGTTTGTAAATTTATAGACAATGCCCCCAAAATGTCGTGTTCTAGAGAGTTATTTGCCAAGTACTAGCAGAAATACTCATTCACGGCCCAACGAACTTCTACATCAGAATATTGAAGATGATCAAGTAGTTATTTATGATGATATAATGGATGTAGATAACATTAGTGACACAAATCAGGAAGATGAGATACATATACTGATCCAAGACACATTTGCTCCAATGGATGAGAACAACAAGGATGATAGTGATGATGTTGATCCTCTACTTGAGAAGTCACGTCAACCTCTTTATGAAGGCTCAAAAACAAATCTTTTATCTGCTATATTGTTGTTATTGAACGTGAAGGTTTTGAATGGATTATCAAACACCCGTATGACACAGATACTAAGGTATGTAATTTGTTTTTTTATTTTTTTCTGCATGTTCACAATATCTATATATAGAAAGGGTTGAATTTTTTCCTATATTGTTGCTATTGTTATCTAATGTGTAAAGTTTGGATGCGATATTGATGATTAATATTGTTTTCATTGATTTATTCTTTTGAATTTTGTATATTGTTAGGTGAATTTCTATTTCAACTTCAAATATTTTACCATGCACATATCGAGGGATATATGTCATTATGAAAGCATTTGGTATGGAGTATCAAGCTATTGATGCATGTCCTAATGATCATATCATATACTATGGACAATATGCATTAGAAAATGACTGCCCACAATGTCAAACAAGTAGGTATCGAACCAATAAAGTGACAAAAAAGGTGCCTCAAAAATTTCTTCGTTATATTCTGATAATCCCACGTTTCCAGTGGTTGTTCAGGTGTCAAAGTATAGCACAGTTTATGGATTTCCATGCAAAGAACAGAATTCATGACGATGTTCTTCGAATGCTTGCAGATGGTTATGCATTGAGGTACATCGAAGAAAAGTGTCCAATTTTTAAAGAAGATCCTCGTAATGTTAAGATTTCTTTGGCAGCTGATGGTGTCAATCCATTTGGAGAGCTTCGTTCTACCTACTCAGTGTGGCCTATTTTTGTTATAAACAATAACCTTCCTCCTTGGATGTCGATCAAGAGAGAGCACACAATGTTGGCAATGACTGTTCCAGATATTTAATTAATATGTAATTTTCTACTTGAATTTCTTATCACTAAATATTTCATTGATTTTTTTCGTGCATGATAATTATGTATTTTATATATAACGACATATGGGCACTAAATATAATTAATCTTGTATGTTGGACCAATTAGGAAAGTACCAGGTTAAAGATATGAACTTATATCTTGAGCCTCTTATCGATGAGTTGTTGAAGTTATGGGCTGGTGTCACTATGTATGATATTTTTAGACCAACAGGGCAAAGACGATTTCAATTCCATGGAATACTTGCATTTACAATTCATGATGCTCTCAGGTTAACACATTTTTTTGGTATGTTGTTACTTTCTTTTGTTCCTTAATATTATATATATATGTTGATAATATCATGCATTATTTTAAATTGTATTTCTAATTTGCTACACCAATTCATATATCTTGTAGGTCTTCAAACAAAGGGTATATTTGCATGTCCAGTTTACGGTCCCAGGATAAAATCTCGTCGTTCAAGGATTTCAGCAAAGGAAGTGTTCGATGAGTATAGGCACTTTTTGCCTAAGAACCATAGTCATCGAAGTACAAACAGAGAAAAATTTAATGGTAAAGAAGAGAATGGAAAAAGACCATGAAGAATGACACCCCACCTATGGAAGGTGGAATTTAATAGAAACCATCAAGGTATGCCATTTTTTTTGCATTGAATTATGTTCAGCGCGATATGTTATACCTATATTGATTAAATATTTTTAATTTGATTTTGTTGATGTTTCATGAATGTCCTTAAGGCACGAATGGGCTTCTAGGAGGAATCAAAATTTACCCGATTCAATTCAGTAGGTTGCCATACTATGAGCACCTACAAATAGTTCATTTGTTTGACACAATGCATATCGAGAAGAACATAACAGAAATGTTATGGCGAATATTAGATGGAAGGACTGACAAAGAAAAAATTTGAAAGATTTGTAGTGACATCCAAGAAGCTAATCACACATTGCAAACCGTGATCGTTAATTCTAATGGCGGTGGCCATCAACAGAATATTAGTCTTCCTTGGTGCTTGATGGAGCAACAGAGCAATATTGTAAAAGAGGTCATAAAAAAAATCAGGTTTTCGATGGGTTTTTCATCAAACATAAAGAATATATTGACGAAAAAAGGTGATTTTGTTGGGGTTAAAACACATGATTGGCATACATTCACTAAGGTAATCATGAGTACTCTATAATATATTTCATTTTTGTTATGCACTATTTTATTAATTTTATTCTCTTATTAATTTTGTTCTTGGAAAATACATGAGGTAAGTAATGTTTTACTTGGAAAATGTACGTGGTCTGTTGTTTGTAGCGAAACTTATTGACATATTATATTTTCCAAGCAAATATTATATATTCCTTTATATATTGTTTTATTGCATCATTTGTAGGTGATTTTCATCAAAAGAAATCCATAAAGAAGATATAAGGCATTGGAAGAGAGAAATTCCCCAACTAATGTATGAAATGCAACAATATCTATCTCCAGCTTTTTTCAATGCACAAGAACACTACCTCATACACCAAGTTGAGGAGATTGAATTATGTGGACCAGTACACACAAGGTTGATGTGGATGGTGGAGAGACAGTTGAAGTCATTGAAGGATTTTGTTAGACAAAGAGCGCATCCCGAGGGTTCTATGGTTGAAGGATATATGGTATATCAATGCGTGGTGTACATTAGTGAGTATCTACCTAAATTAGCATAAAATATGAATGTCCCTCGCATTTGGCATCTCGACTCCATCAACCAATTTCAACGGGAGGTCCTATTAGGGAGAGGTACATTGAGGACTATGAAAGGTAATTATTACAATACGTTGTTGAATTAATATGTTATACTTTTTTTTTTCAATTTTATATTATCATACTGTTTTTTAACTCTTTTTAATAATTGTGCATTTTCAACTATATTACACTATGTTCCTTTAATGATATCTAAATATTAATTATAATGAATTGTTTTTTTATCCTATAGTTGGTCGAGTGTGGGATGCTTTACATTTATACATTGCAAACAACCTTGATTGGATGGAGCAATGGATAAAAGATTGTGAAGAATTCTTCAGTATGTTTTCATGGGAAGGGGTCAGTAACATGATTAAAATAGCTCATTGTCTTCGACATCAAATTCCTGACCTTACGTTGCAAATGGAAGTTGATTTAGTCTACGGTTTAAAAGATAAAAAGGCAAGTAAAATTTCTACCCACATTTTTTCTAGTTACTTCGATCCATTTTTTCAATTACATTTCGTTTGTTTAAGTTTTCAATTATATTTACTAACTCCTATATGACGTTTATTAATTCACAATGTATTTGTAACATGTTGTCAATGTTGCAGTTGAAACATCACAAGGCTATGTGGTGTAATGGTCGTAAATTTCATATCAAAAAGTTGGATGATAACAGGAAAACCTTGGATTGTGGGATAATTACAGTGTTTAAGGTCACCAATGTTTCCTCTAGAAGTGATAGACATCCAGAAGAAACTGAGAATAGGTACTATGGCTATTTGGAGGACATTCTTGAGTGTGATTTTAATTCCTTTAAAATAGTTTTGTTTGAGGTGAAGTGGTACAGGCTACGGATGCATGAACGTGATCCTGAAAGAACTGTTATTGAGCATGCTAATGGATTTACCATGGTTAATACAAGGACATTTGAATCAGGTACAAAGCCTTATGTTCTTCCAAGTCAATGTGAGCAAGTCTACTACTCCAAGGTACCAGGTAAAGTAGGTTGGTCATACATTGTTCATTACAATCCAAGAGGAATACCAGTAAAGTATAATCATGTACTAGATGATGAAGATAATCAGGGAGAAGAAGATGATGATGATGATTCAGATCAAGCTGCAGTCGATGTGTTAGATGAAGAAGTTCAAGAGGTTGATCATGCAAATGTAGTAGACGATGATCTCATTGACGATATGGATGACTATATTAGCGAAGATGACTTTGATGTTGATGACGATGTGAATGATCCTTTCATCAATATCTATTCAGAACCAGATCCTGATACAGATGTTGAGTTGGATGAAGAGGAAGATGAATGATATTTAATTGTTGAAAAGTTGAGATATGCAATGTTTATAGGTTAAAGTAAATGCACTCACGTACCATATGTTCATTGTGTTGATTAACTTAGTTATATTTGAAAATTAGTTTTATAATCTTATGTTCTACATGTGTAGAAGCGTGGGTGTTCCTCGAGGTTGTAGTGGTAATGGTTTGAATCGAACATGTGTCGATTAACCAAGACACAAAATCAAGTCATAAGACTTATGTATTTTTTTTGGGATATTTCGATTACTAATTAGTGGATTTGTATAATGTAAAGAAAAGTATATTTTTTTCTTAATTTTGAATAATGTATAGAATAATTAATGTACCAAATGGGGCCAACTTTGAATTTTTTCAATGGGTGGTTGTACAGACTGGAGTTTTGCATGGTTATACTAGACACATGTAGTGACAGTATGGGAGGGTTTCTAGACTCAATCATGTCTCACACTAACAATTCGACAATAAAGCAATCAACCTATAGAATAATTAATGTACCGAATGGGTCCAACGTTGAATTTTTTTCAATGGGTGGTTGTACGGATTGGAGTTTTGCATGGTTATATTAGACACATGTAGTGATGGTATGGGAGGGTTTCTAGACTCAATCATGTCTCACACTAACAATTCGACAATAAAGCAATCAACCTATAGAATAATTAACGTACTGAATGGGGCTAACATTGAATTTTTTTCAATGGGTGGTTGTACTGACTAGAGTTTTGCATGGTTATACTAGACACATGTAGTGATGGTATGGGAGGGTTTATAGACTCAAACATGTCTCACACTAACAATTCAACAATAAATCAATCAACCTATAGAATAATTAATGTACCGAATGGGGCCAACGTTGAATTTTTTTCAATGGGTGGTTGTACGGATTGGAGTTTTGCATGGTTATACTAGACACATGTAGTGACGATATGGGAGGGTTTCTAGACTCAATCATGTCTCACACTAACAAGTCGACAATAAATCAATCAACCTATAGAATAATTAATATACCGAATGGGGCCAACGTTGAATTTTTGGATTTTTGAATAATTAATGTACTAAAATTTGTTTTGGATTTTTTTTCTTCTAATTTTCAAGTTTAGAATAACAATTTTTTTAATCTCTAAAATTTTATTTAAGAAAAGAAGGGTAAATATTTTAGGAATTTGAAGTGTCCATTTTTCCATTACCAAAATTAGGCCATGTGGCGGGGAGGAGGATCCATCTCACGATGACGCAGGGTAGCAGCTAGGAAAACCCTAGTGACAGACACACCATGTGGAGAACTACTTCCCTTTCCATTTATTAAGACATCCCACATGAACACTATACCTATCTATGATGGACCTCAGATATTGAAATATTTGCATGCCAAATGGGTACCTGTAGATCCATCTTAAATGAAACAAAAAATTACACCTCAAAATATTTGATTCCTCTTGATGCTTGATAGATTTGGAATTAAGATGGATATACAATCATAATAACTAAAACTAACCATTTTAACATTGGTAAGGTCGACGTGTTCTTTTAACTTTTAAGTTTTCATAGCTAACCAATATTAAAATGTATGAGTTTTTCATTTCTTAGTCGAAGCATATTTTTTGTTTTGATGTTGTACTTTATTAGTAGAGTTCCAAATGCTAATTTAAATAGAAACAATGTAATTACAACCTAGAAATCCTATAATTTCTTCTTTTTGTTTGATGCAATGGCTCGAAACTAATATAATCCTTAGTTTTTATATTACATAAATGATTGAATGAAGGCATTATGAACTCAACCTGACACCTACAAGAATAGAATGGAACCTCGATGGGGAAGGCATTATGAACTCAACATGTCACCTACAAGAATAGAATGGAACCTTGATGGGCGGGATAATATTCTATCTTACAACCAATCTAATTAGACTGAATTGAAAATCCTATAATTACTTATGAAAAATATTTAATCTTTAATCTTAAACAATTTCAAAACTTAAATCTTAATTTATTAAATTAAAAAGTATAATATGATTTTAAATTATACTTAAATTAATTAAACAATTATAAATTAAATGTGAGATTTAAATTAAAATCTAAACCATATCATTTTACACTTACCACATACAAAATGAAAATGAAACCACATACCTACATGTCCTGTCATCGAACTTGGAAAAAATGCCATGGTGCTTCTGTTCGACAGCACCCCTGCATCCAAACGCCTTCACTTTTGCACTTTCAACGCTCTATTGGTGGCACCAGTCCGATAGTGTACTCATTGAACTCGGGATATCACTTCCATCTGGTTTTTGGTTGCACCTACTCCCTCATTCTGCTCATTTCGATTTGTAAGAGGGATATTGAAGTTGGTTTCATTGGGCTATTGAAGTTCGCTCCGGCCGTTCCCCACAGAACCTCAATGGCACCGATAAGTTGAAACACTCCAGATTCTGAATTCGTTGATGCTGGTGGTACTTCTATCAGATGTTTAGTTTAATTATATGTGACCTGGGCATTGATTTGCTCTCGGGGTTTGATATCCCAACCTATGGCTATTTAAAATAATTTGTGTGGGGGTTTGTATGAAATCGTAGCCCTTGTACACAAATTGCGTTTTCGTGTGGTAGATACTAGTTGATGGCATGGTTAAAAACAATGGGTAGTAGTCCTATTTGAAATGGCTTTTTGAGGAAAGTCCCGTTATCCCTAATTGTGAATTCCTAATACCTAATCCCTAATATCATTCCTTATCTGGTAAGATTAAGGGTGTAAGCCTTGTTAACTGCATTGGCGACCTCTATCTAATTACCAAAAATTTGACATCAAACTGCCCAAGTGAGTGTTGGTGGAAGTTTTTAAGTGTTGTTTTCCTTTAGGAAGAGAATACATAGAGGAATTGTGCCACGCTGTAAATTAGAATTATATTTGTCAAAGTATTTAGTAGAGTAAGGCATAATATATGGTTTCTTCTTTGTTATCATTGGGATACACAAAATTGTAATTACATTGATATTTCATCAACTCAAAGGCACACAACCAGCCAAAAGGCTACCATCCCAACGTGTAAATGTCGATAACCTGGGAAAGCAGTGATAGAGGTTGTGAATGGGGTTAACAACAGGTTGCAAATAAGGGCCGATAATAGCCTCAAAATCATCCATTTTGAGAGTACCTTGTCCCAAATCAAGGGCTGATAATAGCCTCTCTTGCTAACCAATGGAAATTTCCTTTTCCAGGAAGAGAGACTTTCGTAAATTTATGTTATCATCTTTGATCTGGGCATAGACACCAAATATTTTGACTATGATTGTGCTGAGGTGGCATCCTTTGGTCGTTTTCTTGCTTGGGAGACTAGTTTGCTCCCCTTATTTTGCATTTTTTTTAGTTATTTGGAGGCATAGAAACCTTTTTAGCAATCTATTAAAAAATTCATTGATACCATTAGGATAAATAGTTAAATAACAACATTTGGCAAAAAATCAACCTTGGTAAGCTCACTCATGCAGTCACTCATGTAATACACTCACTGCTTAGGTTCGTGTTTTAATGTGTCAATGAATATGGCTTTGACATTAGAGAACCACTGCAAGGCCCAAAACAAGGCCAACTAGAACCACAAACCAATAAGAGGTTGATTTGTGCATTGGCATAGACAGGTGGCACTAGGCACACAATATGGAGAAACAATGAGTTAGGAAAAACAATAGCACCAAAGTACCACAATGGTTACTAATGAAAGAATATTTGACACGGGAGAATGCTATTAATGGCTAACAAGCGAGCCTGAATGAAGCTAAAATACTAAGAAAAAATTGAAAATACAACTAAAATGTTAATCTACCTACAATTCACTTTTAAAGCTTAAATATGCCTTTCCCTCAATAATCCAATTTTAGCCACATCTATTTAATTATAAAGCGCACTAATCTATAGATTGGGGGGGGACTAATTCAACTTAATGATAAAATTGAAATTTATTGTAATAATTCTCAAATTTGCAAACTGAATTAGGTTTTGAAAGATTAATTATTTGTATACTTTAGAGCTAGAAACACTCTCATTAGGAGATATTTGAGAGGTAATGAGCTCAGGACTTGTTAACCCCCAGTTGTACTTGCACTACTGGACACTAGATGGTTAAGATCCCTAATTATTTTTACCTTCCATATATATGTTGTTCTACATATCTTCTTTAAAAATGAATGTGGCCTTTCATCCTCCCTAAAGTCTCTTTATTGTGCATTGTTGTCAATTCAACCTTTTGTTAAACTCTAGGCCTATGTATTTGTAGTTTTATATGATTTATAATGGTTTATTTTTTAACCTGATTTGAGCCTGTGATGATTTAATCTCAAGTGAGAATATGACCACCTTTGTTTTATCAATGTCTACTTCCATGTTCACTTCTATTTAGAATGCTCTAATTTCAATAGGTGTTCTTGTAGACTATATAAGGTTCTCAAAACTAGAATGATGTCATCTGCATACAGGAGGATTTTTATCATTATGCCTTCTATATGCACCCTCCTCCCTCCTCAAGAATCCACTTATTTATTTTTTCAATATAAAAGCAAAATAATTTGGGAGAGAGTGGAAAGCCCTATTTTACCCCAATGTCATTGTTGAAACATTTTGACATGCCTTTCTAAGTTTTACTTTGGTACTAAATTCCTCATTTAATTGTTGATAATATGGGTAATGTTTACTTAACGCCATGTGTCGAAAAACTAATTGGTGTATTGAGAGATTTAATGAGCCTACATATGGATAAGCTACCAACTCTATCATTTATGACTAGGTCATCCTAGTCATTGTAGTCATGGTTTGGTTGTTTCCAAGACTTATATTTCTTATTGATTTAACTTGCGTTAAGGCTTAAATTGTCAAGGATTTGAATGTTTGCATCAAGCACATGGGGTGTATAATAGTTGTTTGCGGATCATACATAACATTCCCCACACATTTAATTGCAACTAACACATTGGTCCCGAATGTTGTTATTTAATTATTTAGCCTAGTGGTGTAAATGACCTCTATGATTTCAACTATCAGGTGCTGAGGTGGCATCCTTTGGTTGTTTGATTGCCTGGGAGACTAGAGTGCTCCCTTTATTTGGCATATTTTGTGGTTATTTGGAGGCATAAAAACCTTAATAACAGTCAATTAAAAAGCTCATTGATACCACTAGGAAAAATAATTAAATAACAACATTTGGGAGTAAATCATCCTTGGTACACTCAATTCAAAGTCCTCAATCACTGATGTTATCCATCTCTATAGCATGAAATAGTTCCAAACCCCCAAATTCATCCCACTAGCCATCTAGCAACAGATGATGCCCACTTAGCTTACTTGTGATTATGAGGGTCACTTGTGCTAAAAGTTTGTATTGGAAGGCATGATGCCCAATTACTGCATATTGCAGGAGTTTGTTGTAGCCAGAGCAAATCCAATGAAAAGGTTCATACTTATTCATATCTGTAAATTTTTTGTTATCCATTTTATATAAATGGTGTCAGATCAGGGGTAACCACAAGCACATTGCAACATTCACTGAATTTGGGGTTCAAATTTTCTATTGTTAGTAGGTTTTAACTTTGTTAGAGACTTCTCTAACACCCACTCTAAATCACAAATGGTCCTGTGATGAACATGTTAGTTTTATAAACCAAAGCAACCAGAGGCCTCAAAGTATCTGACACTAGTGAAGGATTTTCTTATTGATCCAAGAGGCCTCCCATGGTGCACAAATCCCCCCCAAAGATGCCAAAAAGGTGTTGTTGCTCCCCATATCAACCCATCATTGTAGGTTTACTGTTGCTATGAGGTCCAAACTCCACTCAACACACCCACGATTTCTTCACTTAGCCTTTCCTTACCTCGAATTTTGAAAGCGTCTGTTGTAAGAAGACATGGATAGTCTTAATTTGCGCCCAAAACTACCTCACATCCACAAAACTGGCCTGGAACTAAATGATGAGGCTCCTGCATGGTGCATTGTTGTAGCTTGTCATTATAGGGCCCAAAACTGCCCAGATGTGAGGTATAGGGCATGTTCATTGCCTTCCATTGTCCATAGGTGGCATGGGATGCCAAAGAAATCATTTTAGAACTAATAAAAAGGAAAAATCACATTTTAGACTCATGAATTAGTGATAGCTTACACAATATTATTGCTAATTGTTGGTTTTTTAATATTTTAGCAAACCCTACTTCTTTCCATTGTAGGATTGGTGAAAAAGCATTTTAGGAGTTGAATAGGTAAGGGACAGTAGAGAGAAGTGTGGTTGAATCTGAAAGTACATTCTACTAGCTATTACAAGAGCCTATTTTTCATTAGAAAACCCATCCACATCTTGTTTTACAGCTTTAGGAGCAAGTGAATTTACCATAAATAGTTAAGAGAGAAATTTGTGGAAATTAAACCATGGGAGCATATATGAATAGGTATCTTCACCTCAACGTTCATCTCTCTTGCTTCACAGCTTGTGCATTTCCAGCTATCGTGAGTTATGCCTAAGTCACTAAGTGTTGTGTCTGATATGCAAATTAGGCTGAGATTTGTATGACAAATCAAATCAAGATAATGTGTTTTGATTCTAACTTCTATTGAATATTTGTAAATGTTCTAGTTTCTAAATTTTATTGGATCTATATGTCTATATTTTTAAATTTAAATATATTTTAAATATATATATATATATATATATATATATATATATATATATATATATATATGTATGTATGTATGTATGTATGTATGTATGTATGTATATAAAACATGTACTTAGATAAAAACATAATGTCTCAAAATAGTCTTTGAAAATAAAATTTCTCATGGCCATTTGAGTGCCAATTTGTGTGAATTTTAAATTTGCAACATGCCTAAGGTGTAATATTTCACCTAAGTTAGCTGATGTATTTTGTGTTCTCTGTTATAGTATTTTACTGATTATTTGGTTAAGATGTATTGACATGAAACAGTTACGAACACTGTTGCAATGTACTCCAGAGTGGACCCTCTCATTGTAGTTATGGTTTGTTGGGATGATATAGTCAATTAATGTTTCTTAGTTGAGTGATTTTGCCAATGAGTTCACTAACAAATAGTTTTCATATGCGTTAGCATAAAATACAAGCATGTAAATTTTAAAAATGAAGGGTAGGATGCCAAAAATATGCAAATACCAAAAAAAAATTCCTCCCAATACCAAACAATTCAGCTGAGATTTGTAACACTACATCCACTAGGGTTCGGCATGTCCCTCCTAAGCCTCAGATTTGAGGGAAGTAAATGTGTTTAACCAAGTAAATGTGTACTTTCAAAGAAGAGATAAGGCATTGTCTTGTTTATTCTTGTTTTATCGAGTGTAGGTACCACCAAATAGGTATCTGTCAGATCTATCTTCCTCAAGTGATGATGAAGATATATTCGGAGAGGTTGAAAGTGAGACAAGTTGTACTAGATCTACTGGTTTTATATCAACTAGATCAGAAAAGATAAGGAAAAGATTTCATATATGCATGAAATATTTTATTGCCAACAGTGGGTCATGTAATTATGATGTTGAGAGCATAGGAGACATTGATTTGCCATTGAGGTATAAACATCTAGTATAACAATGGGTACCTAATATGCTACCTCAAGTGGACACAGATTTCTTCATCAATGGGAGGATGTATCGCATCGCTCCTTAGTCCTTATATGGATTGGGGATATTTTCCATGGATGGAATAAAGGTACGCTATGGCACTGTAACTGAATTGATGGAGTATGTAGGATTACTATATAGATACAATAATTGGTTGATCTTGGTCCAATATACTCGAAGTATGCGGAGATACGGAGTTGCCGCGAATTATATTCAAATAGGAGAAAACAATAAAAACAAAGGGGTGACTATGTATATTGATGGGAGACCAAAAGCGTCCGGAAACGTTGCTGGCTTTATAAATAGTACACAACCAATGACAACAAATAAGCTACCAAATTGTGAATTCAAGGCACGCGAACATCATCGTATATTTGTATGTGCAATAAAAACAATACTTGAAGGTGAAGAGTTGTTGATCAATTACAACTTAAATATAATAGATGTGGCTTTCGCGGTCCAGGGGAACTGTGGACCGTCAGAAACTATGCCTCATCAGGTAAATGCTAAATTTAGGATCTAAACATGACTACAATAACTGAATGTTTCATTTTTTTTCTGTTAACATTCGATTTCCACTGTTGTCATTCGCTTTATTCATGCTTATTATGAATATTTTCGTGTGATTACATGGTGATTACATTGCTATGAATATCTCATTTTTGTTTATGATGCATTTATTGACTATTGACATTTGTTTAGGGTGACGGCAGTGGAAAGGCACATGCTTCTTCCATGGTCCATGGTGACCGTGGAAGGTCAGAAACTATGCCTCATCAGGTAAATGTTAAATATCGTAAATAAATATGATTACAACAACAAGATGTTACGATTTTCGTTGTTAGCATTCATTTTTTCAGTGCTTATTGTTAATATTTCCATATGAAAGCATGCTTATTAAACTATGGCAAGAGTCTGCTCATGGCCATGGATCAGAACATGTATCTTCCACTTCTGAGGTAAAAATTAATATTAATGCAATATCTCATTTTTCTTTATGTTACAATTATTTAGTATGAGGTAAACGTTTATTTATTGATTGATTGTGTCAGTGTGGTGCCATTGGAAAGGCACCTACTGCTTCCATGGTCAAGGGTGAGCGTGGAAGGTCACATTCTGTGGCCCGTCAGGTAATTGTTTAGTAAAATAACTAAATTTTTCAATTTAGTATGTTAACATTCAATGTCCACTATTGACAATCACATTTTTCTAAGCTTATGATGGACTACTGGTTCATTTTTATGACATTATGATGGGTTGCTAGTTCATTCAGGACTGTGGAAAGGTACCTGCTGCTTCCACGACAACGGTTCATCGTGGACACTCACTGGCCATAAAACCGCGCTAGGTAAGTGTTAGTGCATAATAGTGACTTAATATTAATCACAATATCAATATTTGAATGATGTTAAAATTATATTGCTTAATTTAATTTATTGTTTGATGAATTTAGTCACGTGCACACGATCTGGGTGATGAGGGTTTTGAGGAAGAAATTTTCTATTCCACTGACCCACTGCATACTTTTAGAACATCCTTGAAAAAGGAAAACATAGAAATGCTTTCCTTGGCTAGCAAAAGGCCCTTGACATAGGAGGATAGGGAAAGGATTCTAGAGTTGCAAGATCAAATACAATCTTATGGGGTAAGTGTCATCTTCACAAATTTTTTAAGCTATGTTGTGATTTCATATCTGATATTATGTTTTTTATTTTTCCAATGATCTGATAAAGTAAAGTTTATTGTTTTTAGGAGTTTTTAAAACCTGTGACTATAGAACCTTCCCCGACAGGTATAGGTAGTAGTGATGGTCCAATGAAGCAAAAAAGAAGCAATGTACCAATGAGGCTTTTTGGCACTCCTGCGGTTGGCCTCGAATCCATTGATGATGACATTGATGAGAGAGAGCATGATTCCATGCCGAAGCCTGATGCTATTCCTCAGCATGATGAGATGGATCCTATCATTCCACATGACTCTTGAGATGAACGTACTGTAGACAACTTCGATACTTTTCCTGGAGCAGCACGAGTTAAAAGCACCAGATCACTCGATCTCACCTTTCTGGTGGATGACTCTTGTGTTCCTATCAAGATCCAAAAGATTACTGGTATTTATTAATTAAATTATTCATCTTAATCATGAAATTGAAATAGTCATATGTTGAAATTATTTTAAATTAATGGATTACATATTTAATTTGCAGGAAACAATGTATTCTACGGGCATTTGAATGACAAAGACTTGGAGTTGTTTGGCCCCACCATTTGCACACGGTGGAATAGCCAAGATAGAAATAAGAGAGATGAATTGATGGTCCACATGGTCAACTTGTTCGGCAATACTTTCAACAAGAAGGTTGTTGCAAGGTTAGCTGATGAGAATTTGAAATATACCAGGGCCCAATATAGGGAAAGATTGCAATCTGACCTCAAGCATGAGCGCCCTCCCATGGTTCCAAAGAAAGAGTGGAAGGAACTCATAGATGATGCAAAGGAGAACCTGCTTAAAAGACAAGGAAAACAACCATGACGTGGTAAAGCAAGGTACAACATATATCATCTTTTTACTGAAATAAGCTCAACTATTTTTTTATTTTTTGTTTTAAGTGAGATTTTTGATATCTAAGGTTTTCAAAATTTTCATATATAGGATACCTGACACCTCCAAAGCAAACAAGGCTAGAATGGAAAAGCATGGGCAACATAGACTAGGCCAGGGTGGCTATAGAAAACTAAGAGCAAGAATCGTAAGTATTAAATGATTAATTGTTGGGAATATTTATTTAACAATACCAAACAAATATCGGATTTTGATACAGGAAATTTCAAAATGTGTTATCATGCATTGCAGGGAAATACGTTCCAAGCTGTTGCCACTGAGGAAGACCTAAAGCTTGGTTTTAAAAGTGTGGTTGAATATCGGAAAATATTGGGGAAGACTCCAATCTCCCCAATGACGCAAATGCAGGTATATCACCAATGGTAGTATACTATTATAGTCTATTCAGTACTTCTAATTATATCACCCATAACTAAAAATTAATGTTTGTTTTTAAGCAACAATGCAACTGCATCAGTGAATCTAGCGGCACACAGCAAGTACCAGTTGATCTTAGGGTGCACATGTCCCATGATAGTGTGGAGCATAGTGTCCATTCTGGTATGTATGCTTTGGAAATAGAAATATCTACTGTGATTAGATATATATATTTATTGACGTATACTTATAAATTTTCTTCTTTCAATGAAAGACCATGCAGCTCAGGAGCATGAACTACAAGAGGAAGCAACTATACCTCCAATTAACACCCCAGTTGTCACATCTACAGCGACTAGTAAAGATAAATATTGTAATTTAAATAAAAAAATGAAATATTTATTTCAATAATAGTTCTACGTCATATATATATATGCTCATTTCCGTTGTTGCAGTTCACACCCCTACAGAACTGCCTCCTCGCCTTGCTCAGCGACGTGCAAGAAGTGGCATAAATGAGGGCATGGAAACACAAACAATAATAGGAGATATCGCAGTAAATACTGTGCCATTGGATGATTGTGATACCCCACTTGCAAGTTTTTTACATGCAAAGAAACATAAAACAACCCCATCATGTAGTTATCATCATCATCATCATCATCATCATCATCTTCATCATCATCATCATCATCATCATCATCATCATCTTCATCATCATCACCATCGTCATCATCACCATCTACATCATCGTCGTCATCATCGTTTTCATCGTCATCACCACCACCATCATCATCATCATCTTCGTCATCATCATCATCATCATCATCATCATCATCATATTCATCATCATCATTGTCATCGTCATCACCATAATATTCATGTTATTCATCATCATTATCTTCATCTCCATCATCATCATCATCGTCATCACCATCATCATCCTCATCATCCTCATCATCATCATCGTCCTCATATTCATCATCACCATCATCTTCATCATCTTCATTTACATCATCATCATCATCATCATCATCATCATCATCATCGTTTTCATCATCACCATCATCATCATCATTGTCTTCATCATCACCATCATCATCGTCATCATCGTCATCACCCTCTTCCTCCTCCTCCTCCTCCTCCTCCTCATCATCATCATCATAATCAACAAAAACATCTTCATTATGATCATCATCATCATCATCATCTTTCATCATCGTTGTCATCGCCATCACCACCACCACCATCTTCATCATAATCATCTTAATCATCATTAGCATCATCATCATCATCATCATCATCATCTTTATCATCATCATTGTTGTCATCATAACCATCATCTTCATCGTTTCATCATCACCTTCATCCTCATCACCATCATCCTCATCGTCATCCTCCTCCTCCTCATCATCATCATCATTGTCATCATCAACTTTGTCATCATCATCATCATCATCATCATCGTCGTCGTCATCGTGGTCTTCTTAATCATCATCATCATCTTCATCATCTTCATCACCATCATTTTCATCACCATCATCTTTATCTTCGTGATGATGAAGATGGTGATGAGGAAGAAGGTGATGACAACGGCGATGATGATGATGAAGACGGTGATGATGATGATGATGATGATGATGATGAAGATGAAGATGATGATGATGATGATGATGATGATGATGATAATGATGATGATAATGATGATGATGATGGCGATGATGAGGATGATGATGATGAAGATGATGATGATGAAACGATGAAGATGATGGTGATGATGATGACAATGATGATGATGAATATGATGAAGATGATTATGATGATGATGATGATAATGCTGATGATGAAGAAGATGACGATGATGAAGATGTTGATGAGAAAGAGGTCGATGACAACGACGACAATGATGATGATGAAGATGGTGATGAGGATGATGGTGATGATGAAGATGATGATGAAGATGACGATGATGATGATGAAGATGATGATGAAGATGATGACGATGATGATGATGATGATGATGAAGACAGCGATGATGATGGTGATGATGATGATGATGATGATGATGATGATGATGGTGAAGATGATGATGATGATGATGGTGGTAGTTGTGGTGATGACGACGACAACGATGATGATGATGGCGATGAAGATGGTGATGGCGATGAAGATGATGATGATGATGATGAAGAAGAAGATGATGATGATGATGATGATGAGGAAGAGGGTGATGACGATGATGATGATGACGATGTTGATGGTGATGATGAAGATGACGACGACGATCACAACGATGATGATGATAATGAAGATGATGATGATGATGATGATGATGATGATGAAGATGAAGATGATGACAATGATGAAGATGAGGACGATGATGATGATGAGGATGATGATGATGATGATGATGATGATGACGAATATGATGATGATGATGATGATGATGGAGATAAAGATTATGATGATGGAGATAAATATGATGATGATGAAGACCATGAAGATGATGGTGATGACGACGACAACGATGATGATGAAGATGATGAAGATGATGGTCACGAAGATGATGATGACGAAGATGATGATGATGATGATGATGATGATGGTGGTGGTGGTGGTGGGGATGATGACCAAAACGATGATGATGATGATGAAGATTGGAGCAATTTATTATTTGCTTCACACAATTAACTTCACCAATGAACCTGGTATATTCGATAAGCCATCAATCTGGGTAAAATAGATAATATATTTGATAAAGGATGAATAGATTACAATAATTGTCCCCTTTAAATAAGGCTTGGACATTTTACATGAAGAGTCATGCCTTTTCATTTGACATGAAAAGTCATGTCTTTAGTTAATTTTATTTATCTAATTATACTTTAATTATATTTGTTACATTGCCTTCCCCTTAAGGGAAGCTTTGTCCTCAAAGCTTATTTGACGATAATGATTACGTCTGATTTTTTGCTTGTAATGTTATTTCTTGATCTTCAATCTTTGCACTTTTGATGAAACGAGGTGATACGAATTATGAATTCCAAGGGATAATTGTCGCATCGACTCTGATGTGGTCCATCCGAGATCTATTTATCGAAGCTATTTTATCGCTTTGTGGGACGTAACTTTTTCTTTCATGCTTAGTGTATTGATTCGATGTTCTTGCTTGTTTGACATCGTAATTCCTCTGTGTGTGTTCATTTTGACCCTGTTGTTGGTCAAAATGACGTTTATAATTTGGGTGATGATAACGAGATCTTATTGTCTGTTCTTTTGTTTTGATGCTCTGAACTAGAAGTTGTATTTTTGTTTCTTGAGGCTTTAAGGTTTTGTTCTGTATCTTTTCCAACTTGCTTTCCAAGTGCATGTTATCATTTTGAAATTTCTTAATCACTTCTACTTGTGATTTTCTATCATCTTCAGACTTCTTAAGTTTTTCCTTAAGATCTTCGTTATGACTTCTGATGCAGCTATTTTCTTTCTGTGTGTCTAGAAGTTTTCCTTCAATGTCTTCCATAGATTGATCTACCTTTCGACTATTTTTCAACTTCTTGATTTTTGTGAGTAGTGTCTTGTTATGATTTCTTAATCTGAAAATTTCTTCAGCATTGTTGGATAATGCTTTATTATTCTTTGCGATCTCTGATTTATGTGCCTTTTTAGAGTCGTCGATTTGTGTTTGAAGATCTTGTATCTGTTGTCAACATTGGTCGACCTCTGATTCTTGACTTTCTAATTTATGTCGTATCTGCATTAGTTCTTCATCTTTGTTGCTAACGACTTTGTTCAAGCGTTCTATTTCTGCTTCGTAATTATTTATTTCATTCTTTATATCTTGATCTTCTAGCCTCTAATTGAGTTTATTTTTGGCTTTTAGTTCATCAATTTGCACATACAATTTTTCTATACGACTTTTCTGGTCGGAGATTTTTTATTCATCGAACTTTTCTCGTAGCTTACACATTGCAATTTCTGCTTCCAATTGTGTATTCCTGTCATGTAAATCTTCATTGTCCTTTTGATAGCGCTTTATATTATCTTCTAATCTATCTATATGTAATCAAAAAACAGCTTCCATGGTTTTTTTTTACTCTTTTTCAAGTTTGTCTTCCTTTGACTACTTTTGTATCGATAATCAGTCTTCCTTTGATTTTGATTTTTCTGACGACAATTTGTCTTCTTCAAATTTTCATCTTGCTTTTGATAATAGGTGGACACCAAAAAGGTATAATAACCCTTAATGTGGCCCCTTTGTAAAAGATATATCTTTTATTTCTTTCTTTTGATCTTCCCCTTTTTTCCTTTTTTTTTTTTTTAACATCAAAATTTCTTTCAATATTCTTTTCTTTGGGACTTTTTTTTTTTGGATTTTCAACTATTAAAAGTAATAATTATTATTATTATTATAAAAATAATAATTATTATTATTATAAAAATAATAATAATAATATTATATGTATTTTAATAGTACTAAAAATAATTTATAATTACTATTACTAAATAGTAATAAGAGTTTTGTTGATTAAAATATTATAATTAATAATATTGTTTATAATATTATTATTATAACATTTTTTTTTGTTTTGTGTAGGGTTCTCATGCAGAGCAAAAGGTAGCGGGAGTGATCGAGGTGGTGGATGAGTTGGTGGCCAAGAGTGGAAGCCGCAGCTTGAAGTTGGAGGTGTGAGATGGCCAGGGAGGCACAGATGTTTTTGTGTAGGTTTCACATGGAGAGCAGAAGGCGGCAGGAGTGATCGAGTTGGTTGCCGAGAGTGGTAGCCACAACTTGAAGGTGGAGGTGTGATATGGCGAGGGAGGCGCGGATGTTGGGAGGAGGGGCGCAGTGGTGGATGGGAGAAGGGGCAATGATGGGTGGAGCGTGGAAGATGCAGTAGGAGCGTGCTTTGGGGGTTAAGGAGGAGTGCACAGAGAGAGAGAGGGGCGAGTGAAGGAAGTGCAGGGATGGATTGGGTAGGCATAGAGTGTGGAGGTATGCAGAGTGCGCAGGGTGTAGGTGGAGCGAAGGGTGGTGGTGCAGGTGACGGGGGAGGGAGTGGAAGGCAGAGGGAGAAGGGAGTGAGCGAAGGAGAAGGGAGTTGGGGGACGTGAAGGAGCTGGCTACGGGGGGGGGGGGCGATGGCATGAGCAGGAAGGAAGGGAGAAAAGGTGGGGGTGAGTGGAAGGACATGGGATGCGGAGGAGTGGTGGCGCGGGAGCCTTGGGGAAGAATGACGAAGTTTGCAGGAGATGTGTGGTGGTGGAAAGAAGAGGAGATGAATGGTTTTTTTATTTCAGAATAAATCTGATTTTTTATTTTTGGATGGCTAACAGCCTGTGTTAGATCAAAGATCTAATTCGAGGAAACCTTGAAAGTTTGGCTACAAGCCAAAAATATGGCCAAGGGCCAGAATCAACAAGTGTCCAAGAATCGGAGTGCTCTAATACCAAATGGAGCGATTTATTATTCGCTTCACACAATTAACTTCACCAATGAACCTGGTATATTTGATAAGCCATCAATCTGGGTAAAATAGATAATATATTTGATAAAGGATGAATAGATTACAATAATGGTCTCCTTTAAATAAGGCTTGGACATTTTACATGAAGAGTCATGCCATTTCATTTTCATGTCTTTACTCATGAAAAGATTATGATGATGGAGATAAAGATGATGATGATGAAGACCATGAAGATGATGGTGATGACGATGACAAGGATGATGATGAAGATGATGAAGATGATGATGATGAAGATGATGATGACGAAGATGATGATGATGGTGATGATGATGATGATGATGGTGGTGGTGGTGGGGATGACGACCAAAACAATGATGATGATGATGATGATGATGAAGATGGTGATGACGATGATGATGATGATGATGATTATGATTATGAAGATGATGATGATGATGATGATGATGATGATGATGATAACCACATGATGGGCATTGGTTGAGAAAACCTTCTTAGGATTTGATGGCTAGAATACTTCTTCCCTGGAAAACAATTTCCAATGCCCTAAGACATATAGATACTAAGTTCAAAACCATATAATGGCACTTCCATCCTCAATCACAATACAATGATACCTCAAGAGGCCATGTATAGTTGGTGGAGGTAACCTTCTTAGCCCTAGATGGATATAATATTCCTTTAAGGCTCGATTCTTAGGTATCCTCCCTTGACCATGTCCAATTCCCTAAGTCCCCAAGACTTGGATACATCTAGCGCAATGGATACCCTTGTGGAGTAGAGGGGGGGGGGATTGGGTGGATAGGAAGGGGAGAGGGGTGGGTTATAGATAGTTGTGGGGGGGGCTTGTTAGGGATAGATAGATAAAAAATAAACATGTAAAACAATAATGCATGCATGCATAGAAGTGCACGCATGTGTGTCTGAATTCAAGTTGTTTTTGGCGCCCTTGCAGTCTTGGAATTAGCTTTAGACTGCACCTTTAGGATCGGTCTGATTTATCTATGATTTATGGCAGAACACATCAAACGCTGCAACTTCCTATTTTTCACAGCTAGTTCTGCATAAGCTCCATGAGTGCACTGCAGATGAAATTGCACACACTTGTCGAGCTCTATGTGCAGATTCCAAATATATAATTTTTTAAAAGATCTGTTGTTGTTCTCTATTTTTAATTCATTTTAAACTGCACTCATGTCAAATTCGTAAAACACATAGGTCGTTTATTTGGACTATAACTTTTGATTGGATTACCTATTTTGAAAACGGAAAAGAACCCACCTAAGAGCACAAAAATACCTACAACCTACAAAAAAAATGCATTTTGATTATTTTTAGACCATGATATGGTGGATTAAAACTTGACCATGTCCTTTTAGGGCTTCACTAACTTCGGTAATTTAAAAAATATATAAAATTGACTTTTAAAATTTTGGAAAAATAGCCCCGCACAAGATTTTTTTGTTGCCTACGCCTCTACATATTTTTTTTCTTGTAAATTGAAAATTTACATAGCAAACAAGCAGGTCAAAAAAAACATGTGCATTATGTTTTAGAAAATAAATAACATACCAATCTTCAAATAATGACATTTTGGGGTGGTTATACAACTTTTCCATAAGTAAAATTTATATATTCTCGAAGGTCATCCATTTTTCTACGTTTCATATTTTTACACCTAATCGGAAAAAGTTTTGTAGGTACCTCTAATAATTGATTTTAATGATAATATTTATGTTTTTCTAGAATGTCATTGCAACTAATGTGTCATAATTGGGTATCATTACCTTGCACCAACCCTAAAATGAAATGATATGTATATTATTGTTATAGTATGTTCTACCTCTCTCTATCCCGGACAACTTCGACAACAATGTCAAGCAAATAATATATAGTCTCGGGAAATACATGAGGTAAGTGGTGATTTTTTCCATGCGCTTAGTGTTTGTTTAATTCAACATAGAACTTATATTTGATTTTCGTTCTGTAATTCATGATGTTATGTAATATATTGTTTTTTTTCTTTAATCTCTTGATTTGGTTGTCATGTGATCACTTGTAGATGGTTGTCATCTCAAGAATTCCATAAAGAAGACATAAAGTATGGGAGGAGAGAAATTCCTCATCTCATGTGTGAAATGCAGAAGCATCTACCTTCGGCATTTTTCAATGCACAAGAACACTACCTCATACACCAAATTGAGGAGATTGAACTGTGTGGACCTGCGCACTCAAGGTCCATGTGGATGGTTGAGAGGCACTTGAAATTTATGAAGGGTTTGGTTAGACAATGAGCATATGCTGAGGGCTCTATGATGGAGGGATATATGGTATACCAAAACATGTTGTATATTAGTGAATATCTTCCTAAATTAGTAAAAAAGCTCAATTTACGTCGCATTTGTGATTCGGAATCCAATAAGAGTTTCGAAGGGGATTCCCTGAAGGGGAAAGGTAGATCGAGGAAGGTGAAAGGTAATATAACACATTTGATTG
Source organism: Larix kaempferi (assembly GCA_027924585.1). NCBI lineage: Eukaryota > Viridiplantae > Streptophyta > Pinopsida > Pinales > Pinaceae > Larix > Larix kaempferi. The sequence goes on along the minus strand of BSBM01001312.1, from coordinate 5,377,917 downwards.
GTGATTTTTATGTATATATAATATCATACATATTCTATTTTTATATTCAGTATTTTGCATAAATTTAGAGTGTAATATACTTTGTTAAGTTACTATTACATTTGTATTGAATTTTAATTTTATTGTCATGAAACAATTGGTCGAGAGTGGGATGCAATTCATTTATACATCGCAAACAATGTTGACTGGATGAAGGTATGGATCGAACAATGTGAACAATCTGGTCATGGAATATCATGGGAAGGTGTGGCTTCATTGGTTAAAGTTGCACATGGCAATGGAGACACCAATCTAACACAAAGGGAGATTGATTTGGCAAGAGGTTTAAAAGATAAGAAGGTAAGCATAATAATCATCCACACTATTTTTTTTTTTGTAAAAAATAATGTCGTTGTACGTCACGCTGTTTTTTTCATTGTATGGCATTATAAACATGCACTAGTTAATCATAAATATTGGATCATTATGTAATCTTTTCCTGTATGGCTTGTTTTAGGTAAAACACCATAAGGCTATGTGGTGCAATGGATGTAGATATCGAATCAAAAAGTTGGATGAAACAAAGAAAACATCTGATTGTGGGATATCTGCAGTCCTTGAGGTGACCAATGTTTCTTCTAGAAGTGGAAAACATCAAGAACTCTCTGAAATCGATACTATGGGTATCTAGAAGACATTCTTCAATGTGTCTTTAACTCCTTCAAGGTATTTATGTTCGTTATCAAATGGTACAGGTGTCGATTGAACCAACGTGATCCCGATAAAACACTAATTGAACATGATAATGGATTTACCATGGTAAATACAAGGTTGTTTGAGCCAAGAACAGATCCCTATGTTCTCCCAACCAAATGTGAACAAGTATTTTACTCTGAGGTTCCAGGTAGAGCGGGGTGGTCATTTGCTGTGAGACACGATCCAAGGGGAAGTCTGGTAAAGTATAACATATATGAAGGTAATGAAGACATTCTCGAAGAAGAAGACACCGTAGAAGATGATCATGATCAACATGAGTTAGATGATCATGGTCCAAAAGAAGATGTCGAAGAACTTATTGAATCAAATGATGTATCAGAAAATGTCCATGAACATGATATCGACGATGACATGATGATCGTAACTAACATCGACGATGAGGATGATATGGCCAATCCTTACAATGTTGAATCTGGATCATTAGATGATAGTACAAACGATGACCTAGATGAAGAAGATGATGAAGACCATTGAAGTTTACGAGGTATGCAATAATAATAAATTAATTGTTTCTTAGTGAGTTTCCATTTTCCTGTATGATATAATTAGAAACATTGCTTGTTTTAGAGTATGTCAAAAAACACATTTAAATTTTCTGTACATAGATATTTTTGTCGAGTTAAGGGGAATTGAGAGTGATGTGAGGGGGGGGAGGGGCCATAAGAGCTTCCACCTTCACATGGTTGGCCCTGTTTAGTAGAGAATATTAAATTATTCTCAAAACAAAGAGAATCTTAGTAAGAAAATGCACAATTATCAAGACTCAAACATCACCATCATAATCATCATCATCATCGTAATCATCTTAATCATGATAATCATCATCATCATAATCACAATTATCATCATCATCATCTTAATCATCATCATCAACATCATCAATATCATCGTCATTGTCATCATCATCTTCATCGTCATCGTCATTGTCATCGTCATCGTCATCGTCATCGTCATCATCGTCATCGTCATCATCATCCTCATCATCTTCATCATGATCATCATCTTCATCATCATCATCACCATCATCATCATCATCACCATGATCATAATCATCATCATCATCATCATCATCATCAACATCATCCTCATCCTCATCATTGTCATCATCAACATCGTCAATATCATCATCATCGTCATCATTAAAATACAATTCTCGGAAGTGCCAAAATTCCACTATTTCCTGAACAAGCCAACTGTCAATCCACGTAATTTCAAAGGTTAGGCCCCTTCATGAAAATTGATCTTATCACGCGGATGTTGTCTAAGTGTTCAATAATTTCTAAATATCCACTATCCATTAGAATATCCCTTTCACTAAAGAAGCAAGTTGTGCAACAATTTTTGAATCATCAATGAAAGAGAAAGCAAGTTGATTAAATGTTATTTATTGTGAAGATGACATAATCTGAGTCTCTGTAGATTTTTTTCATCCTAAACGTCAATCCATTGATCTATTCTCGCACTAGTTAGAAAGTTAAAATTTTGGATCCTTAAGGTTACAAAATTCTTAAAATATATTTATTTAAAGGGAAATAAAATTTAAGAAAACAACACCATAATAAAAACAAATAAAATATTATTCAAACTTCCCCTTTTTTGTGTTTAAAATGACTAGACAACTTTTGGGATCTTTTCGAATTAGGCACAACTTACCCATGCTTTAAAATAATAAATTAAGTTTTCCACATATTCAATAAATGTATATATTCATTGGAAAGGATGCTTGGAAATATGGTCATTTTGAAGAAGTCATTGCATGTTTTCCTAGAAGAGTAAATGCACAAGTGAAGCTCATGCAAATCCAAATATCACTTGCAAAGAAACTAATTTGCCACCGATGATGGGTGATAACTCTAAGTTCATCGGTTTTCGATAATGCTTAACTCTCCAAAGTGCGACAAAGATGACATAGTGAAATGTAATTTCTATAATTTAGCCATATCTATTGACTTGGGGCTCTATGTCAAACATTTTTATACCATTGGAAAGGTATCAATGAGAGATATGACCTATCGGTTATAATTTTCATAGATTATATACCAAATAGTATAGAAATTTCAATACAAAATAAGACCATAGCATTAACAACTAGGGGGATTGATTTGACTAAGGATCTTATATGGTGCAAATTATTATGAAATAAGTATGGTTTAGGATTATATGGTAATGTGGGGAAACAATTCACATGCACATACAAATTAAGGGATCATCTTACCATTACGTATTAAATGTGAAATTTACGTTTAATATACTTCATGAAAAGTCTAAAAGGGGAATTTGAAACAACTAAGAAAGACAAAAAGTGGAACACAAGTGTCATATTAATTTTCTATTTTAAGGTTTCTAAAGTTCACCAAATGGGTACATTAAATGTATTTCTTATCATTTATTAAGTAATACAATATCAAAATCCACTAGGGAATATATAAGAAGGTCAAGGATAATCCCATTTGAGTCTATAAATTGTAAATAATTCCATGAGTTAGGGGTTGTTGGCACTCAACATTTTCATGTACTATTTATGCATGTTAAGGGTTGTAATCGTGGGTTTTTCGGGCGCTCCTCGAGATCGTTGAAGCATAATATGAGGTTTAACATAGAGATAATTCACTATGCATAACTTGGGATCAATAGAGGAATTTACTATGAGTGAAGGAATCGCTCAAAGGTAGGCGAGGATGAGGTAACACAAAAAGTGTCGTCGTATGGAAAATTTGGCTAGACCAAAGAAGAAATCAATACAAAGACCAGACCGACACTAGCATATCCAATATTTCATTCTTTGAGAAAGATATAGACCGCATTAATGTGACCAGCTACAGGACCAATACGGCCAAGACTGAGATTGAGTAGACCGGAATTTCTCGTTTATTCCAACAGTGAGACCGCGTTAATGTTTGTAGCTACAAGACCAATACCAAGACTGAGATTGAGTATCGCATTTTTTATTTGGGCGTGAGTAGAGAGCGAGTAGGGAATTTTTCATTCAGCTGCGAGCAGGGGAGGATCACAATGACCAAGGTTAGTTGCTTCTAAACTAACAAACCCTTGTTATTCATTCACCTGCATTTGAAGTTTTAATAAATGCAATTAGCTATGGATTGAGTAGCACATTTTTCATTTGGGCGTGAAACAATGTATTGCGGAGCAAAAACATGCCCTGCAGGGCCAAACCCCTTTCCTTTTATCCAATGTGTGGGCCTATTAGAAAAACTATAGGGATGCACACTACCCATGACCTATGAAGCTCTCACCAAGTAGGGAATTTCTCATTTAGGTGCTAGCAGGGTAGTACGATTTATGGCCTTACAACCCAATTTGGGGAAAGAAATTTTGAATGGCGATGCTCAGTCTATTATTACCAACGTTTACAGAGAATTACAGTGTATCATGGCTCATGTCAGGTTAAGAAATATTGTGTTTGAACTTCGTAGCTCTCATTTCAGGTGAAGCAACCATGGGGCAAGCCCCGCGTGAACCCAATATCCACTTAGCAGGAGACAGAAGGCTACTCCACCCATTGAACCCTTCTTTATTCACTACTCGTGTCCCTCACTGGGATGCAATGGAACTACTGATGGTGCCCCTTTCTCCTCACAGGGATGAAATGGAACCACTGATCCTACTCCTTCCCCTCACAGGGATGCTTTCAACTTTTATTACCTTGGAATGATAGACCCCAAACAGCAGCAATGTTTCATTCTCCTTAGAAAATGAAGGTTGTTTTGATAATAAAGAGAGAGAGGTACCCCTTCTTGGTTCTTTGGGCGACCATAGCAAATTGCCATTACAATGGAGCATTCTGAATCACTTCTATTCAGTAACAGAAATTTGGACATATGTTGCCAACTTCCCTTCTGAAGTTATTTCAATGATTCTAGAATTTGAAGGGTAGAAATGGTAAACAAACCCAAACAATAGTGGAAGATAGGATGGTTCATCCTTGGATTGAAACCAGTGGCCAAATATTTCATGAATAATCATGCCCTGTTCATGAAGTTTGAACCATGGACCTTTGTCAAAACCTCTCTCCTTCTCTGCATTCTGAAACAAAAATCACCAAAAAGTAACCTCTTCATAGAAGGGATCAATCAAAGCCTCCTTAAGGTTTCCACTTTTCTGTGATTCATTTTTTTTGAGTTTTTTCTTCAAAAAAACTCCCAAATCTTATAGAATGTAGTGTTTTAGATGTACTAATCTTATAGATCATTAAGTACATCTAACACTGGGGATTGATGAGGACTCTTGATAACATTCACAAGAACACATCGATTGAGTCATGAAAATGGGAAAAGGGCAGAGAATGAGGAAATGACCATGGAAAAACACACTAACATTACTATATGAAAAGATAATATGAGATAATTTTATTAATGTCCAATGAATTCCCACAATAAGTAGGTCAGAGGGACTAAAAGGGTGCATCCATTGTAAGTACAAATTGGGACTAATATGAGATAATTTTATTAATGTCCAATGAATTCCCACAATAAGTAGGTCACAGGGACTAAAAGGGTGCATCCAATGTAAATACAAATTGGGAGTGCAAAATCACCTCCTATACCATATTACCAACGTTATCGAAAGGTGATAAAGATTAGGATCTATGAAGAAATGGAAATATTATCTATAGGCACTGGAAATATTTTTTTCTTCTTTAAAAAGCTGCATTTATTAAATATTCAGAATCAAGTTAAGGGAAAAGAGTGGTTATACAAGAGCTCTCTGCCTATATAAGCAAGGAGGAATTTCTAATAATGTTTCCACATAGTGTGTATGTATTTTGCAAGGGTCAACTAAATAACTATCTCTAATAAATTCTCTAGCAATAGTTAACTTCCATGGAATAGATACAGGCTTCCATCCTTTGTAAACCCTAAACTAGGGTTTAGTATTTTTATTGTTCAAAGAGTAGAAAAAATATTTTAAATGCATGAAATCATCCACTTACCTAGGGTATACCGCCCTAGGCACCTTTCCAAGATTTTAGGGCTCTTTTGACTCTTGTGCACCTCCTCATTGATGTTCAGGGTCTCCAACTCCAACACTCCTCTCCTCCATGAAATTATGTCTTGTTTCATCCCTTATATCTTTTTATGTTGGGACCCTTTTCCCTTTTGAAAGGTATCATACATCTGTCTCAGAGACAAAAATTGGTGCTATTTTAGGTAGGCCATGGTTTTCGCTTTCAGTTTGATTCCTAGTTTCAGATTAGGTATAAACCATAAAAAAAACTAAAAATCTGAGAGGGATTTTCATAATTATCTTGTGCCTCCTATTTTACTTCTAGGTCTCCCATACCTCCAACAACTCTTTGAGATTGAATGTCATGCCTCCAATAATTCCATTGGAGCTGTACTTAAATAGGTAGGCCATCCAGTGGCCCATTATTCATAAAGATGATCAGATGCCAAACTCAACTACAACACCTATGACAAGGAATTTTTTGCATCAGTGCAGAGTTTGGAACATTGTTGGTACTGTCTATTGGGAAAATAAATGGTCCTTCACACATACCATCATCCTTTGATCTTTATCAACTCCTAATCCAATATCCAAGATGAGTAGCAACTTAAATGGGTGACTTACATACAACAATCTCATTGGGTGATTAAATACAAGAAGGGTTGTACCAATCAGGTTTCTGATATCCTTAATCACCCACTTGCCTGGAAATTGCATATCCTAGACATGTGGGTTCCTTCCTATGATGATTGGTAACACCAATATACCTCTGATACTTACTTTGGACCCATATTATAAACTCTCCAACAACCTACTGCAATCAACCAAGCTCCATTTTTGTATTATATGGTCGGGGAGGGATGGCTGTATAAGCTTTAGCAGTTTTGTGTGCCCAATTCAGATGCCAGGCTTATGTTGACATGTGGAGCACATTCTTCCCTATACAAGGGGCATTTTGGCAGTAATAAAACACTTCAACATTTGCAAAAACATTTCTTTTGTCCCTCCATGAAACAACAAGTCAATGAATTTGCTCATCGCTGCAACTTGTGTATTTGGAACAAATTTGCACACCATTCTTGATGTATTTGTAACTTCGGAATGTATTTCATATATGTATATTGTATTCCTATAGAGATGTTATTATTCCTCTATACGGAAGTGTTTGTATTCATATAGAGATGTTATTATTCCTCTATACAGAAGTGTCGTCATTTATATTGTAAATGTCATAACTTATACTTGATGGGTTATTAGACCACCTTGTTGGGGTCAGCCCTGTATAAGTCATGTGGGTTAAAGGGTTATTAAACCACCCTATAGGGGGTCGGCCCTATCAGCATTATGTTATGTGGTTAAGTTAAGGCCGACCTAGTAAAGGTTATTAGGCAAGTCAAGTCAAGTATAAATAGAGTGCGGGAGGCACTCTATTTGATCATTCACTTTCTCACTCATACTGTCATTGGAGAGTGGCGCACTTATGGAGGAGGAGAAGTTGCTGCTAGGAGAAGACTATCTCTTATTCTTGAGTTGTGTCATTTCTCTATCTATCTTTGAGGATGTTGTGGGGTTTTTAACCTTTATGGTTTTCCCCAGTGAAACTCTATGTGTCTGTTGTCTCTTGTGTGCTTGCATTATTATGTCCATGATTGATATGTTGTAGATATGTTGTACATGTTGTTCTCTTAGTTAAGATCCTAGATCAGATTGAAGTAAATTGTGAAAAACTAACATGGTATCAGAGCTATCCTGAAAGAAGGCATGGTATGGAATTTATGACACTTGTTGCACTTGCGAAGCTAGGGCTTGATATAGAAAAAACTAGTCATTGTAGCACTTTCGCTATAAATAAATTTTGGAAACGTTTCAGGATCTAAAAATTTTACAGGTCGAAGATAAGATCGCAATGTACCTTGTATCTAAAGCACAACTTCTAATTTGTTGTACTTTGTGTTTTATGATCTGTACAATCTAGGGTTTATGCCTCTTCTAGATCTCATTCATAAATAGGTGACCTAGGAAAAAAGGTCACAACATGGGATAGGAAGCTCCAAATAAAATTTCGTAAAATGTCACAAGTAGGGAACAGACTTTAATTTAACAGGCCAAAGGTTCAGAGGCCGAAAGTGAACCAGTGACACGTGGCACTCCGTACAAGTTCTCTCTCCTATTTTATCCCATAAACCGGTCACATTGTGACACTTGGCATAACTCTCTCTCAGAGAATCCAATTGAGGTCAGACCTGTGGGGTTGGAAAGATGACAAGACAGGCTACCACAGGTTATAGTTTCAGACTTGGTGTATTCGTAATTTCAGAGTTACACTAGAAACAATCAAGCACATATTTCTGTCAAAACAGAATTGGATTTTGAGCACCTTCATTCACGGCTCTGGGAATTTAGGGTTTCAAAGAATGTTGCAATTTTTTGTATCGGAGACCACAACTAGATACTCCTCATAAAAATCTAAATTTAGATACCAAGATCAAATTTTTTGGTTGGGTAGAAGGTCGGGCTTGATCAAACTCTAGTTCGGGACTTTGATCGAAAAAGTGAAAAATTAGGGCTTCTGCAAAATTAGGGCTTCTGCAAAATTGGAAATTTTTGAAATCTATGACCATAGCTGGAAGCTCCTTGGAAAAATCAAAGTTTAGAGCTTTGGATCAAACTATTTGGTGGGGTGAAGCTCCGAGAAACTCAAACCCTAATTCAGAGTCCTCCCGAGTGAATCCAGAAATCTAAAAGGCAATTTTGAGGGGTGAAACTTTGTAGTTTTCAAATTCTGTGTATACCAGCTTGACCAACTCAGAAAGGTGCATCTTTCTATCCTTTCAGAAGTTTGAAATTCAAATTTTGAATTTTTAGGGTTTCTCTGACAAACCCTAATCTAGCTCCAGATCTAGTTTCTGCAAATCAAAATATTGATTGAGAAAGCAGCAGCATTGACGATGTCGATGATCCAGTGATGATGATCCAGAGAAGAAGACTTGTGCTAGCTGAAGACCTGTGTCGAGAAATACCTTCCTAGTTAAGAGGGAGTGTTGATGTATTTGTAACTTCGAAATGTATTTCATATATGTATATTGTATTCCTATAGAGATGTTATTATTCCTCTATATGGAAGTGTTTGCATTCCTATAGAGATGTTATTATTCCTCTATACGGAAGTGTCGTCATTTATATTGTAAATGTTGTAAATTATACTTGATGGGTTATTAGACCACCTTGTTGAGGTCGGCCCTGTATAAGTCATGTGGGTTAAAGGGTTATTATACCACCCTATTGGGGGTCAGCCCTGTCAGCATTATGTTATGTTGTTGAGTTAAGGCCGACCTAGTAAAGGTTATTAGGCAAGTCAAGTCAAGTATAAATAGAGTGCGGGAGGCACTCTATTTGATCATTCACTTTCTCACTCATACTCTTATTGGAGAGTGGCACTCATGTGGAGGAGCAGAAGCTGCTGCTAGGAGAAGACTATCTCTTATGCTTGGGTTGTATCATTTCTCTATCTATCTCTGAGGAAGTTGTGGGGTTTTTCACCTTTATGGTTTTCTTCAGTGAAACTCTGTGTGTCTATTGTCTCTTGTGTGCTTGCATTATTATGTCCATGATTGATATGTTGTAGATATGCTGTACATGTTGTTCTCTTAGTTAAGATCCTATATCATATTGAAGTAAATTCTAAAAAACTAACAACCATATGCTTGGGTTGTATCAATCATTTTGATTCCTTCTCGGACATGGGAGGCCATCTATAGGGATTTCATTTTTGGTATTCTTATGACATTCCAAAAACATGACTATGTTTTTGTAGTTGTCTGCCACTTATCCAAAATGGTGTTGTTTCTTCCTTGCACCAAGACGATTACAACACAACAAACCATAGGTATTTTCTTTAGACACATTTGGGCATCATTTGGATTTCTGCACACTATCATTCTTGATAGGGATGCTCATTTCCTCGGCCAATGGAGGAAATATCTTTGGAAATTTTTGGAATGCAAGCTTTAGTACTCCACCGCGTTTGATCCCCAAACATATGGCTAAATAGAGGTAGTGAATCACACCTTGTTTCAATTTATTTGCATAGCATACTCCAAAAATTGACAAAGGGATAATGCCATTCACAATCACAACATTGTTACAATAGGGTCGTTCACTCAGTCATATGACACTCCCCTTTTGAAGTTTGTTATGGGTATTCTATTGCCTCATGGTTCTCCATAATAGCTCAATACCCAACAACAAGCCAGTTCTTTTGTCTGACAAATTTCTTAGATTCATCTTCAAGTATGTGCAGTGCTCCAACAAAATCAAGAGCATGTGAAGGAACTTAGAGATCACCATCAAGTTTCCTCTCCATTACAAATTAGAGATTGCATCTAGTTGTAACTTGTACCTTTAGAAGCAACATTTTCAGGGGGGAAGCATCACAAACTCCACTCACTTTGCTATATTACCTATACAATTTTGCAAATGCTAGGAGACAATGCCTTCAAACTAGATTTTCCACCATAGCTTTGTATTCATCCTATGGTCAATGTATCACAATTGAAGCTATATGAACCCTCCCAACAGGAAGAAGAGATCCCTATCTCCTATCCAGTGGATAATGCACACAGACCACTTGACTCAACATCATAACCACTTAGTTGGCAGCAAGGGTAAGCTACATGCAGGCTAAGTGGATTTTAGAGGATGAGTTTGCTACATGCTTTCCACATCTGACTTTGCAAGTAGCAACACTTGTGCATTCAAATAGGGAGGAATTGGTATAGGGACCAAGGCAAGAAGACATGGAACACTTGACTGAGTAATACAACCATAATTAGAATATGACCTTCTACTTCTATAAGAATAATACAAGTTCTAAGAGGATTTCAAAACTGTAAACCTAACCCTATTTTTAGCTATCAAAAACCTAGCAGAAGGGAAAAAGAATTCACTTATTTATCAGGTGTTGATTGTTCCATAGTTCCGTAGATCCGCTTACAATAACTTGTTGCAAGGGATAACTGAGGTTTGTGGCCTAAAATTCATAATTATGACTGACAGTACTTATTCAACGGCTGAAATATGTCCAACATTTGAAAAGATGACCCCCTGAAATATGCCCAATGTTGTTTTAGGGTTTCGTATGCAGCTGCAAGGTGCCCAGAACTCACCAAAACCCTATAAATTTTGATTTCCATTTGAAATTGGTGCAAAATTATCTAAAACCATCTAATAGTTAATTTGGATATCAAATAAAGTTGGCCTACAGTTGTGTTTCCAACAGTCTTGAGTTTCAGCTTGGCAATGGTGACCCATGCTGGTCGTCACCATTTCCATGCTAAAACTCAAGACTACTAGCAACACTCCTCGGATCGAGTCACATTGTAATTAGTACTAGTAAGTGACTGTTATTTAAGTTCACAATTTTGTCCTGCACAATGAATGATGTAATTATATGTATTCCTGGAGGAAGAGGAGTTGTAGTTCACTATCACTGTGTTTTTGTGAAGAATGATTGAAGAATGTTATAAGGGTGCCTAAAAAATTATGAACATGGATATATACAATTCCTTATATTTATTATCACTTTGTTTTATGTGATGAATTCATTTGCATGACTTGATTATATCTAAAGCTCTCCTTGAGGTTCCATGAATGAACTTGAACACTTGTTGAATTCATTTAATTTGAAAGAGTAGTTATAGTTTGAAAGAACTCTCTCCTTACCTTAGCTAGCATTCATTGAAAGGAAAGGCTTATTTTATTCATATGCATTTGCATGGTTTGAGTCAGTCAGCACACCATGAGTTGCACTTCCATTACCCGACTGAGTAAGACAACCATTAAAATTTAACTCATTAACTCAACACACTTTAACCTCGCTTGAGGATAAAAAGAATTTGTTAGTTAGGTAGGACACCAGGGATAGGCATCCAAATAATTCCCCCTTGTCATTATCATCCGAGGCATAGTTATTGTCCTCTAGGGTGCTAAAATCCACTTGTACTTGTTGACATGATCATCGACCATTTTGTGGAGGGGCCTCCTGTTGTTTCAGGGGTTAAACCGCTGCGAGATCGAGAACCAGACGGACTCTGTGGAATGCCGCACTCCACTTTGCCCTAAGGAAATATCGATCATTGTCTTCCTTGTATTCTCTGACCACCATACTAGTGATATAAGGGTGATAAGGCAGAAGTGCCGAAAACCTTTTCCAACCTGTCATGAATGAGGTAGTTTAGTGACTTTCCCACTAGGGATCTTTTACCCAGGCTCCCTTTCGGTAGAGGGATATCTTTCCATTATTGGTCTCTCATTTTGTATTGTTCGACTTGGATTTCATCACCTTGTGAAGGATACAACTTGTTGAGGTCTCCAGCTCTTAGTTAGAAGGTTTTGCTTGTTATTTCACCTTTTTAGAGGGTCTTTCTCTTTTTAGTGTTGCTTGTTGGAATTCTAGCCACTTGTTTTCAGCTCGCTTATTGTGACACCGGTCCCAGTACAGTTTTTTGAGCTTGCTTTTTTGGCCTGCGAGCCTTGTCTTTTCCTAGATCCCCTTCTGCACGCTCGATTGCTTTAGGGTTTTTGAGTTCTTACACGGTCAGTTACCAATTATCTGATGATGTGTGATGTCCTCTTCTCCTAGGTCTTCGAGATGGTTGAGTTAGATGCTCTTCTCAAGGGACTGAACACCCCTTGATGGAGCCACTAATGCTTGACCTTAGAAGTAGTCTAGAGGACCACATGATCACATCATCCGTGTGGAATTTTTCGTTTACTGTGATGATGGTATTTTAGGTTATATGGAACAATGGTACATTTGAGAGAATAATGGTACACTTAAGGCTTGTCCTGTAAGACAAAATTGTTGGTAATCAAATTATTTTTTTGGTAAAGAATTTAAAGAGTGGTGGAACTCGACCTCGATTGAACTTGTGAGGAAAACTGTCTTGGAGAATAAGTGTCCTAACAGAAAACTGAGTAGAACTATGACTTTATTTGTTGAACCATGACCTTACCATAACTAGAACAGATTGCTCCAGACTTCCATTTGTGCTAAACAACACAATAAAATTTGAAACAACAAAAAGAAAGTTTGCAAGATGGTAAGCATTATTTTGATGTTATAACTGTATTGTTCATGAGCACATTTCTAGGAAAGCAAAAAGCATTCCCGACTTTTTAACAAGAGAATATTTGACATAGAAGTGTGCTGTTAATTTTTAAGAAGAGGGCCTGAAGCAAGTGAGCCTGGTGCAATTGAGCACGAGGAAAGCGAGCGTAGAAGTTCAAAGAAGAATCCAGTGGGCCCATAACCCACAAGTAAATATGAAAATCTTTGCTTGGACCGGAGGAAAAAATCATATCTATACTATCAATGATAATATGATTTGGTTGGATTATATGCAAGACTGGAAACCTAGGTGGGAGTTGAGACATGCTGAAGTATTAGATGCTAACTTACAGGGATCTGATGCTTTTATTAGACTAGTGCCAGAACTCAGAAGAATGCCTATGGGATCCAGTATTGTACCAGATATGATTTACAACAACTCCTTGAGAAAAGCAGCTGATGCAAACAATTGGTTAACTAACCTATACCATTATCTTAACTTAATCTCGACGGAGGGCTCTACACCTCACCCCGGACTACGACTAGAACAACAATACTACTGTATTAACCAGATATGTTCTTTGGAAGCATGGCCACATCAAGATGCTAGTCTCTAGTTTCCCAGTACTACACACACTCATGAAAAATATAAAAAATTATGGTGGAAATTCTTGAGAAAAGAAAATACCGATAGAACATATTATACCATGCTAAAGTTTGGACCTCAAATGACATATCCATGACTATCTTGCATGGTTCGTCCCTGATTGGACTAGAGACTGGTGGCGGTCATTCAGCATCAACCTGATAGCATTAGATCCATGTGCTATTTATAATCTAAAATGGGAAGTTGGATAATCTCTCGAACAAGTCAAAGATATTTTGCAGACAAAGCTTACGTAGGCTCAAATCCTTGGGTACTACATTAAAAATGAACGACAGTGGCTTGTCAAAACCCACATAGACTTCCACACACATCAGAATAGACGTGTGGTCCTAAGGTCTGTTTATTCAAAGGCATGGGTTGTTGAATCCAATGTCTTTCGAGAATTATATGGTCCCCCATACTCCGATGAGTTGTAAATATCTCAAAAGTATTTGGCTATGAGTGGGGCCTGTCCATTCAATTTGTCATAAAGATTGAAAAGAAAGTATTTGTAACTATGTCATGATAATATAAAGAAAGCCCTACTTTTCTCTATGTCAATATGATTGAAAATCTATGTTATGAATTAAATAATCTAATCCAATATTGCAAGTAATTTTCCAAAGGCAACATTAGTTGGGGGTATGACTGAAAGCTCCCATTTTTCAAAACAAATTACATGTTTACGGTTCCGTTTTTGCTTAATTCAATTACTTTCAGTCATCTAAGAAGACCATGCTTGAATAAGATTATACAAGTTCCACACATTATACAAAATATTGTTTTTGAATATTTTTTAACACTTATTAACCACCTAAAATATCTTACTTTTGAAAGTCATAGAAACTTTTAGATGTTTTCCATAATGGTTAGTGATTTTTATTTTATATTATTATTGCTGAATATAAATATCTTACTAAATGTGACTAGAATTCAACTACCGAGTTGATGAACCCAAACTGATAAGATGAGAGAGACTTTAGGGCTATGACGACAAATCTAATAGTTGGATGGTTTGATATGGGAGTCAAGACAGAAAGGAGCAATAAAAGAAAGCTCAGAATTGCATGAATTTGTACTCATAAGAAAGATAAAGTGATCGTCTTCCTCATCGCTTAAATGCCTACAGGTTGAGAAAGGGAATTAGGATCAAGTAACATTATAAAAGGTGCTATAGTATGTCACTTTTTAAGAGGCGCTATGCCTTGTGGTCATATCTAAAATTTGTATCCATGGTGCAGGTAGAACCAAACAGGTATTTGTCAGATCTGTCTTCCTCGAGCAAGGAGAGTTTAGGAAGGCCAGAGGAAAGTGAGACATCCAGTAGGTCTAGAAGATTTGTATCAACTAGATGTCAAATGACTAGAAGAAAATTCGATAAATGCAATGAATTTTTTCACGGTCGAGGGGGGTCATGTTCCTATGGTGATCAGACAAAAGACGACCTCGAGGTACCCTTGAGGTACAGACATTTAGTGAAACAATGGGTAGCCAAGGATCTTCCTCAACCGAACACAGATTTTTGTGTGAACGAGAGGATATATCGAATAGCACCGTCATCAATACATGGTTTCGGGTTGTTCAGCATGGATGGCATAAGGGTCCCTTACAACACATGTACAGAATTGATGGAGTATGTTGGACCCTGTTATAGCTACACAGATTGGATGCGCCTGGTCCAATTTACAAAAAGTATGCGTAGCTATGGATTGTCAACAAACTATTTACTGTTGAAAGACAAAAATCAAAATAAAGGAGCAACGTTGTACATGGACAGAAGGCCGAAGGCCACAGGGAATATTGCGGGGTTTATAAACAGTACACAACCAGTGTCTACAATTAAGCAACCAAACTGTGAATTTGAGGGGCGTGAAGGAAACCATGTTTTTGCAGTTTCCATTAAATCAATATCTGTAGGGTAAGAGTTGATTATTAATTACAATTTGAACCGAGTAGATACAAAAAAGGTTACTATGGGAGTGATACATATAACAATTTACCCAACCTTTTATTAATGAATTTAACATATTAAGGATTTTTTTGTTAGTTTATTTCGTTTAAATTTTCCATATTTACTTCGCAGGCTAGTGATCAAGATAAAAGCCCACCAGTAGATGGTCAGATGAGTACATCTTCCTCAAGGGATCAGGTATACATCTTTGTAATAGTACAAATATAATAAGAAAAAATAGTTTTTTTTCCTTTGTTTTTTCATTATTAGTATATTGGTTTCGTTCCTATAATGTTATCTAATTAATTCATTTACGTACTAATTTTCTCTATTTTTTTTATGCAGTCTGGTTCTGCAAGGGTCACAGTACCCTTGATGTAACAGGTATACATATTCTTTGTAATAGTAAAAATATAATACTTAATAATAGTTTTTAATCGATGTGTTTTCTCATGATTAGTTTTGGATTCGTTTAGGTGATCACTTTCACTATTTTTTTATTTAGGTATCTGTAAGGAGCGGCTCCCAGATATTAGAAGATAGGGGCAAGTCACCTATGAGCGTCGATCCGAGGAGTGGATCACGATCCTCTACATTGTAGGTATAATCCATTGGAATTGTACCAATATAATACGTAGCATAATGTTTATTTTTTAATGTATTTTTCGTGTGTATATTGGTTTCGTTGTGATAATGTTTTCTAATTCTTTTTTGCAAGGGCCCGATGATTGAGGCAAGTCGACAGATGTGGATCAGACGACACCATCGTCCAGGTACCAAGTAAACCTAGTTGTAATTTTAGGAATCTTTCATGATCATAGATATGTTTTGTTAATATAATAATTTTAGGAGTCTATCATGATATAACTCAATAGTGTTTCATATTTTTTGTTGCAGCCCAGTGAATCGTTGTATGAAACAACATCAGAAGATGTTTAGTAGATCCTGAAGTGATTGAGATCGTTAAAGATTCCCACGTAATTGGTGAAGCCACAAACACGATTAAGATGATAGACAAATTGTTAAAAAAAATATAGTGCGGAACTCATTTCTCTACAAATCAAGATTCCACAGACAAGCCAGAACCTGGCAAGGATTTAATTGTTGGAACGAAAATCTAAATCCTTGGAAGTAAGTTGAGGAATCTTGAATCATAAAATAATTCATTTATGACTTTATAATTTTCTCTTTTGTATGATAGTACTGAATGTGTAAGATGTGGTTTGTATTTAAAGACTTATCGGAAAACACACAATAGTGGTGGAGGCGATGTTGGCCCCAGCGAGGCTCGTGGAGAGACGTGGCATCATGAGAAAATGAATCCACGTGCATCGACTACTCCTTCGCCATTGTTGTCGACCGAATAGTCAGTAACACGTTCTGACACACCACGGACCCCAACTATGAGCGCACCGGCTGCTGGTGACCGATGTACACTAGATCCTCCAAAAGAAGGGGTCGACATCGATCAGAATCCTGGTAATATTGATATCAACCTAGCTACATTTCCAGGATCTACCTGTGTCACTAGCACGAGAACAATGGAGGTAATATTTTTGGTCGACGTAGATCTCATCCCAATAAAGATCGATAAGGTCCCAGGTAATTAATATACGTTGATCAAGTTAGTGTTTATAACTTCATTGTAATATACTGATAAAACGTTTTCTTTCAACTAATTATGATCATGGCATGATCGTTTTGTAGGAAATGATGTTTTCTATAAAAAAATGAATGACGCGTGCTTGGAGATGTTCGAGCCCACCATCCGAGAAAGGTGGTATAAACAACCAAAATGTTTACAAGATGAACTCACTAATTGATTGGTTGGCCTGTTCGGTGACAAGACCTTCAATAAATTTGAGGTCATGAAAATGGTTGGACTACATGTGAAGGTTGTCCAAGACCAATATAGGGCCCACCTAGAAAAAAACCCTAGGTATGAGTGCCCTCCAATGATTCCACCAATGGAGTGGATAGATCTAGTGGAGGATGGAATGGAGAGGGCTCAGAGAAGAGAAGGAAAGATAACACCAGGCACAGGGAGGTATGCAATACTTTCCGCAATGTAATTCAAAACCTTATTATTATCGAATATTTCTATATCGAACTTGGAACATCTAACATATTTCAACACTTGCAAAGGCTTCCAAACACATCAAAGGCCACAAAAGCAAGAGTTGAAAAAATAGATCAACACAAGCTTGGGCCTGATGGTTATTCCAATTTCGCGGCACGATTTGTAAGTTTCGAAAAACCAATAATGCATACAAATAATAAATTGCAAATTATTTTTCATTTTATTGCACCGGAAAATGTTAATTAACAATGGTATGCAAATATGCAGGCCGAATGATTCAATGAACAAGCCACTGAGGAAGACATGAAGCTTGGCTTCAAGGAAGGCTTTGGAGTTGTTGTTGAACGCCGAAAAAGCTTGTCTGGCCAAACACAGTCTTCTGGTACCAATCCATCCAGTGCACAGGTAAATAGAATCTATATACTTTATTGAAGATTAACCGCTTGTGCAATCTATTCGTTATAAATACTTGACAAAAATATTGACTCTGTTTTGAGTAGGAAAGAAATGATCCCCCTAATGTCGAGGAGGGAGGACAACAAATCAGAGATCATGCTTCGAATCCTGGTAATGAATTTATTCATATGCTACAATTTTATGTATAGCATTGCAAATGGTGAACATTAATTGCAGTTGACCATATTTCAACTGCAGAGGATGTAGAGGGTGAAACTGTACAGGTTGAGCATGGAAAAGAACATGAACTACATGATGTGGTCACACCAGGTAAAAAAACACCTTTGTAATGTTTTTTTTTAAATGAAATAATTGTCATTACAATATCAAAATACAACGATGTAACATTTTCACATTGTTGCAGCAAATCTAAACCCCTTGCCGCAAAATCCACATCTAGGTCAACACTCTAGGATGCATACATCACCACAAGTGCCTGATGAAGAACCAAGAACTGGAAGCGAAAGTCTAGATGTAGATGCTCCTCTTAGAGATTATTTACCAATTATAAAGAGAAGAAAAACTAGTAAAAAGAAGTGACTCGAAAAATGTCGTCTAATTATTTTTTATAACAATATATCATCCATGATTTTTGGCCTAATGAATGAATGGCTTAATGGTTTAATGATTCAGTGTAGTAAATTTTTACCTTTATTGAATGTCAGTTTTTATTGAATGAATGTGTTGACTAAATGAATGAATGAATGAATCGCTTAATGGTTTAATGATTCAGTGTAGTAAATTGTTACCTTTATTGAATGTCAGTTTTTATTGAATGAATGTGTTGACTGAATGAATTAATGGTTTACTAAATTTTATCTTTTATTGTATGTATGTGTTGACTGAATGAAACAATGGTTTAATGAATGTTAGAATTTATTGAATGAATGGTAGATGAAAGTTCATGATGAAATATGGATGAATTTGCACGTATTTGTTTTTTTCAAGTACATGCATTGGGTATGGGGAATTGAGAGTGATTTGAGGGGCGTGAGGGGCCATAAGAGCTTCCACCTTCACGTGGTTGGACCTGTTCAATAGAGAATATTAAATTATTCTTGAAATAGAGAGGATCTCAATGAATGGCTACGATGCTGGATTTCTACAACCCACTCGCGTGTCAGCTAAATTTTGACAATTTCTTGGAGCTTGTTGTGATGTCTGGTTTCTCATCATAACCAATTTTGAGTTTCCACAACTTCAAAGGATGAGTAAATGATGCACTGGAATCAATATCCTTAACCTTTTCTTTAATTTTCTTGGAATCAATATCCTTAACCTCACATTAAACCCTTCCAAAATGGTCTATTTACCATTGAATCCTGGCTTCTGAAGCATGATATTTGCAACTAATATAGCATACACCAACAACAATTAGAAACATGCTACTTGTTGTCAATGTTCATCATTTTTTAGGGCTGCAACTTAATTGAGGAGATTTGAACCTGCGACCTATGTCTAGTCCCAAGGCTAACACCTTCAAGCTTGAAGTGCAACTGACAACGGGAGACCACCTTCAAGTAGCTTGATTCATTCTGCATGAATTTCATAGTGGGAGACGACAGGATACCACCTTGCTTGATTCACTATGCATGCATTTCACTATGCAACAATCTCAAATTCCCTCTGCGCTTTCCCTCAATTAGTTTCTCGATTCAGCATTACCCACGCCTGTCGTCCAAGGAGTGTTGCCAGCGGTCTAGAGTTTCATCCTGGAAATGGTGACGATTTATGGTATTATGTTTCCCTTCGGCTGCAATATGACAAACTCAAATCTCTCATACGAAATTTTGTCTAAAAAATGTGATGGTTTCGGTTTCTCGATTCAGCATGACCCAAACAATCACATTTGTCAGACAAACCTTCGCAGTGGACTATGATTTTTCCATATTGCAGCTGAAGGGAAACATAATACCATGAATCGTCACCATTGCCAGGCTGAAACTCAAGACCGTTGGAAACACTCCTTGGATGATAGGCATGGGTCATATTGAATTGAGACACTAATTTAGGAAAAACACAGTGAATCTAAGACCGTTCCATAGTGAAATGCATGCAGAATGATTGAAGAGTACTGGGTATCGAGAGAAATGGTTGTGGGACTTCGTATGAGAGGAAATGGTGATGGGAATTGATTCATAAGGTCAGGCTTGAAGGTGGTATCCTTGGGACTAGACATAGGTCGTAGGTTCGAATCTCCTCAGTTTAGTTCGTACCTAGTTATTCTTTCGATGCAAATTATAGATTTTATTTATTTTCCTTTGTCAACTTTACGTATCCCTTTATGTGTTTTCTTTATTTTCCTTTTTTAACATTATGTATCCCCTTGTGATAATTGGAATTGTTAATATCGAGTCACTTGAGAGTAAACGTAAAGAGGATTTCCATGGAAATTTGTTCCGTCCAAACCAATGAAGTGTACTTTTAGGTCAAAAATATTCCTGTAACAAAGCGATGAAATATCTTAGAAGAAAATGTAACAAAGCCCTGAAAGAAGTTCGTGTAACATAGTGGTTTGTGTTTGCAGGAATCCTTCAATTTACAGGGTGAAAATCATGGCCATAGAGCTGCCACAGTTCGGAGATGTCAAAATTGCTAACCTGAAAGTGCACTTGATAGGTTTGGAATATGGAATATATTACCATTGAAATCATCTTTATGTTCATTCTAGAGTTTTGAGAAAACCAGAGATATATGTAAAGATGCATTATGATAGTCCAACTTCATAGTCTCCTCTTGAATTCAAGGTAAGACTAGTTGGATACGGCGGGACAAGTTCATATGATACAGGGAGTAGTTGGAGCAAATGAAGTAAAAGTTCATTTGCTTCGATTACTCCGCCTATTGATTGATATTGATATTGTGTCTTGTAAATTATCCTTGTACCTTTCCATCTTCATCAACATTTTGGTTTTTGGTTTTTTCATGCTAAAATGCTCCCCCTTATGCTACTTCAAACTTCAACAAGGTTCTGTCAAGTAAATTCATAAAAGCTAAGCATGCATCATCATTCCATACTTCGTCAAATCTCTCTCTCTCTCTCATTTTTTTTTTAATCATGCTTACTGCCTCTCCCTCCTCCCTCTTCTACAACATTACCATTTTCAAGCAACAAACTCCACAAATGCTAGGACTTCTCAATCATCTCCTCATTTTGATTTTTTTTTAACTCAAGAACTCCTTTATTGCAATCATATTCAACACAATTTTGCTCTGCTTCATCTCCACTCTTTTCCATAAACTCTTATGATACAACTTCTCTGTTATGATACAACTGCTATATTTTTACTTTGGTTTTATTCACTCTATTTTCTTTTGTTGCACTTTCAAATTCATCTGCAATGATATCAACACACTACACATTATGGGAATAAGACATTCACATTTGCATCTTCCACTACTACATCTAATTAAATATCATGTCCTTGCAACTCCACCATTGTAACACCACTCTCTTCTATAGTGTCATCTTCTACAACAACACCACTCTCTTCTATAGTGTCATCTTCTACAACAACACCACTCTCTTCTATAGTGTCATCTTCTACAACAACACCACTCTCTTCTATAGTGTCATCTTCTACAACAACACCACTCACTACTGCAAGATATATCCATTACAACTTTTCCATTGTTTCTTGAGTTTCTTGTACAAGCTCGACCTTTACCCCCAATATTTTCCTTATTGTATTTTTCTACAATTAATTATTCTAAACCTTTATTTGGAATTATAACAACATACACTTCCAAACAATAATGTTTTTTTTTAATTTCCCAATGGTGTCGGATAACCAACGACCAAAACAAAGACAACCGATGACTTTTCCATAGATATGACGGCAAACGACGTCGGTGCTCAGCCATTTTCAAGTGGGATTGCCATCAGTTTTCTGACCTCCATAGTTCACAAAACCGACTACTTTGCCATAGATCCAACGGCAAAAGACGTCGGTGCTCATCCATTTTCAAGTGGGATGGGCGTCGGTTTTTTGACCTCCTTAGTGCACAAAACCGACGACCTTGCCATAGATCCGATGCCAAAAGACATCGATGCTTAGCCATTTTCATATTTGAGTGGCGTTGGTTATCCGATAGCAGTAGTGAAAAATATTGATGAGTATGCCATAGATCCGACACCAAAAAGACGTCGGATCCAAGAAATTTTCAGTTGTGACGGGCGTCAGTTATCTGACGTCCAATGGTGTCGAAGAACCGACGACATCCGAGATGTCGGTTTTAATCCGAATTTGAACCGACATTAAAAAAATACTGATATTGTCAAATAGTCGACCACAAGATGTAGAAAATCCGACTTTGTGGCTGTCGAATTTTGGGTCCAAAAAACCTAGTGACAACAAAGAGGATGGAGAAATCAATTGAGAATAAAGAAAGGTTGGTCCAGGTCAAAATTAGCTCTAATGACCATAAATATGGAATACTCAACAAAACCTCTCATCTAAAAGGATCAAGAATATTCATTAATGAAGATCTCATTCTGGAATACCAGGTCGACTTAAGAAAGAAGGTTCAAAAGGTAAGGGAAGCTAGGAAAGAAGGAAAATGGACATTAATTAGAAATAGAAAGGCTGTTATTCGGGACATAAACAAAAAACATAATAATAAATAGAAATAGACATGTTTTGAATCCTCTCTTGGAATTTTTGAAGCTTCCCAAGGAACAAACACCCCAAGTTAAGTTGAATCCCAAGTGAAATTGATATTATTCTTCTTGTTCAAACCTAGGATCATGAGGAATCTAAGGTCCCTAACATAGAAGGATTTGACCTTTGGTAAATCTGGAATAAGTGATCCTATTGTAGAGGAATTGGAGATATATCTTGCTACATTAGAGATAACATCTCCCCCCATGCTAAGCTATATAAGAGAGATCCTCACAACCAGTATATTTAAATAGAGATTTCTTTCTTTTCTTCTTCTTCTTAGCCTCGTGGTTACTAGGATTAAGGTTTTCACCAAGTGAGGAAGAAGAAAGGGAAGAAGACACAATGGGTGAAAAAGGTGAAGGTTCAATAGGAGGTTGATGTGCTTGAGGTGGAGGGATTGTATTCGAGGCACCAGGAGCATTGGGGACCATAGAAATGGAAAACAACCATATCGGTAACCCTATGGTGAATCCAAAAAGATTCAATGTAGCAATGTAAGGAGGACCAATATTTACAAAACAAGGGAAAAGACGAGGATCCCCAAAAGGGGTTCCTTGATTGGAAAGCTCAAGAACTGTTTCCATGGACGTGGCCTCAACCTAGGTTCTGCTCAATCAAATAGAACACACTACCAAAATCCATATAAGATAAAAGCAACCAAACAACTCTCTTATAATAGAAAGAAAGGAAGTATGGATCTTCCGGAGACGAGAGATGAAGCCATCAATGAAGAAATGAGCGATAGTTACCCACAACTACCCTGTAATGGAATTCCAAAGGTGCAAGTACTAGACACAACCAAGTACCCTCCTAAGGATCCAAATTGTGTGTTGTATGTCTGTCTCAGGTACTGACAGTACCACCACTATAGTCACCTGGGAAGGTAACCTAGGAAAATCAACTAAGGCTACCACTTCACGCTTGGTGGTTGGGCGGAACGATCATGAAAGAGGGATTTTGTGAATGGGAAGGGAACGTAAGACAACTATCTTAGAACCAAACTAACTAAGATAGCGGTGTCACCCTGAGGAATTTCCACTACTAATATTACTCCCTAACTCGCATAACCCCATTAAGAGATAATGTCGAGGACCAGTCTGATCACTCTTCTCGACTTCTCCTACTGCTTGAATCCTGTGTTAGAGGAGCTTTCCCAACAAGCACTTCACGTTAATAATGGATTTTTCGCTCTTTATTGTTCCTAGTTTTGTTTCAATGGCCTTGGATAATTCACTCTACACCCTACAACGAAGGCCCTAAAATCCCATACTTGCTGGTTTTCTATAAAAGAAAAAGGTCTAATTGGTTTTAGATTACGTTCCTTGTTATTTTTATGGTTGTTTGTTACTTGATATGGTAAGCAGAAGTGGACTACATGGTGTTTTGACTCGACTCTAAACCATGCACCAAAAAATGAAATGCAAAGTCTTCATTATTGATGAATGCTAACTATGGTAGAGAAGAGATCATTTTTCTTTCCCAAATGCAAGAAACATGAATCACCCTTTGAATGCAAAATATGATTTGATATATGATTCAAAGGTATTGGAGAATACACGATTCATGCCCCCCCCAATAGGGGGAATTTATTTTCTAAAATACAATTCATTTTGCTCAAAAATACAAGCTAAAAATGCTCCACCCACTAGCTAGAAGGTAATCACTTTTTACTTTTCAATGCTTTCAATCACACCAAAAACTGAACTCAAAAAGTAGAATGCACACCTTTTCTGTTTTCTACTTTTTCAAGAACTTTGAATTGCACAAAAGATTCTAATATATTCTTTGATTTGCTTTCAATTTAATTGAAAGAACTAATTGACACTTACAGGAGGTCAAAAAGAAAAGAAGACAAAGAAAACAAGCACTCAAGCAATCAAAGCAACTAATCCTAATCAAATTTAATGAAAGAAACGTATAATGAAAAAAACAAAACTCCAATCATTAAATGATTCAAAGCCAAAACTTTCACAGCAATCAAGACAATTTAGCGAAAACAAGTGGAATCAATAGTCAAAAGTAGTTCCAGAGTGAAAAATCACCATAAACAGTAGCAATAAATCCAAGAAACAAACCAGCCATATCTCTGAGCAAAAAACCCTAGCAAAATATTCCAAATTTCACATAGTGTCGCAGTTTGCAAGCCAAAACAGTGCGACAATCTCTAGTGTCGCAGGCATACCGAACCCCAAGTACGACAATGTCACTCTATACTTTAAAAGAAAGTGTGACAAGTGAAATCATAGTTCTAAAAAGGAATGGATTTCGACACAAATCAGAAAAATCAGAAGACTTATGGTCTAATAGTCGATCTGGATCACCCAGTGACTCTAATGGTCCAATTCAAAGAGAAACAAGGAAAAAGTAACAAGGTATAAGAGGAAAAATTTTTAAAAAACAAACAAATCTTAAGTTGTCCCAGCGGAGTCACCAATTTTGTTGATGGATAAGTCTGTAAGTGCGGACACAAACTAACCTCCCTAGTTTAGACAGTTTAAACTAGAACAAAACAGACAGAAACACACTTCTTTCTCTAAGTTCTCAAATTGTAAGTGCAATTGGATAACAGACTACCCTATGTGATCTGAAGGTTGTCCTCACTTCTATCTTCTATCTTCCACTATGTTTTGATCTTAGTAAACCAATTGCACAAGTGAAAAGGGATAAAACATACACGTTCAATTACAAAGAACTTATGCATATAGCCAAGGAAGAGTGCAATAAAAAACCATGACCAAGTTATTGTAGGAAAGAAAATGTATTTACTGTATTAATGAATGATAGAGAGAGAGAGAGAGAGAGAGAGAGAGAAACAGACAGAGAGAGAGAGAGAGAGATACAACTAATAGCTTTGGTGTTGCAGTATTCCTCTCAATGGTACCTTTACCTTAATTAGCTTTCCTTGCTCCGAAAGAATGACTATCAAGGAATGGCCACAACACTATGGAACTATCATAATTTCTCCAGCATTTTGCTATCAAATCAAAGATTCCACCCCCTCTCCATGGGTTTGGGATTGTATTGACAAGCTCAAATGGATAATAGGGAGATGAGAGGACGAGGGGAGAAGGATAGGAAAGGATCCCAAAGAATCAGGAATTCGGTTCAGATCCATCGAAATATGAAGGGATGATCATCCACGATGGATTTGTTCTAGAAAATCCTCGAACTTTCTCTTTTTTCCTTCGTAAGGATAGTGTTGCACCCTATATAAAGGAAACATGAGATAGTTTCTCAATCTATAATGATGTGACATGAAACGACAACATGGATTGTCGTAAGTTTTAAGAGAGTAAGCTGCATCAACCTCTCAAACTGGGATTTTTTAAGGGAATTTTCCTCTGGAATTTCATCTTCCAAAAAAGTTTCTTCATTTTCTTCAGGTATTATGGAAAGGGTAAAGGTACATTATCCACCATCATGATGATGACAAAAATTACATGTAACAGAAGACCGCGATCTTGAATATCGATACAAAAGAAGTTTTGTAGACCTAGGTGAAAATATGTTTACCTCCGAGCTAATCAAACTCTACAGTGTTCAAGATCTTATAATTTGCAATGGTCTAATGAAGTGGCCAAATTCTAGTCAAATGAGTTGTATTCATGGGCTTGGCAGTAGTTGAGTAGATTATGTTATATCTAATATCCCTTTATACTATAGAATGATAAACTGAGACATTTTAAATGACCACAAGCTTGACTCAAATCATAAACCTCTTATTGTAACCATCAATTTTGTCATGAATAGAGCTCCCAAATAAGAAAATTATCATAGTCAAAAGTACTTGATCTTCGATAGAAACAAGGGTGATATTTTCATAAATGAGTTAAAAATGATGTGTTTCCTCTATCAAGTATGGACAATATATAAGACCTCTATCATAATTTTACTATGGTTCTCCCATCTTCCACTAATAAGTTCTCCATCGAAGTTTTGAGTAAAAAGAAAAATCGAAGAATCAACTCCTGGTATGATCAAGAATGTAAAAATACTAGAAGATCCATCAAAGAAGCTATCAAAGATTCTAAAAAATGACAAGATAAACATATACAAAGCCCTAATTAAAAGAAAAAAACATAATATATAAATTAAAAACAAGAAAATCTTTTACACCTCTCTAAGGTAGCTCCTAACAAAGTTTGGAGGCATACTCTAACTAGTAAAACTAAAGATAATAACAGGAATTCCTTGGAATATTGGAATGCCTATCTTAAAAAAGATTATGAATCCTTGGATGGCATTGATCATATTCAAACCCTCCTCACAATGGAAGAATTTTTTTCATTAGATGTCATTGATTTCAGGGTTAAGGTTACCAAGCAAAAATATTAAAAATTGGAGAGCCAACCCTCATACCTCGCATCCACAAGCTCTTCAACCTAGCGGTCAAGCAATGTTTCCATATTCCTTGGACTCAAAGCATCATTATTCCTATCTTTAAAATCAATGATAAAAATAACCCCTCTAATTATCGAACCTTTATGATTAGCCCTCTCTTAGACAAACTTTATGATATCATTTTAGAAATGAAAATCAACGTATGGCTAGAAAGTGAAGGCAAGCGGGCTAATGATCAGGAAGGATTTAGAAGACATCACTCTACCATGGACCACCTTGTTACATTTAGAATCATTGCAGAGGAATGTCGTCATAGTAAATTCCTTCTCTTTTGCTGCTTTGTGGACTTTAGGAAAGCTTTTGATATGGTTCCTAAAAATAATTTGTGGAATCGCTTGGAGAGCTAAAGGTTCCTTTCAAGTTGAGAGCTATTGTGATAATGTTGTACGAGACTACCATTGCAAAATTTAAGAGTATTGAGGGTTGGTTGGAAGATATTAATTTTAATATTGGAGTTAAGAAAGGTTCCCCCCACTCCCATATGTTTTTCGGCATTTGCATCGATAATCTAGAAGCTTGTTTAGAAGAGGTAGGGTGTGCTAGCATGAACTTAGCTGGTATATAGTTGTCATCCTCCTTCTCTATGCTAATGATATTGTTCTTATAGAAAGGTGCCTCTTTGATTTGGATAAGAAATTAATAATCCTCAAGAATTTCTACTCTAATATGGGTATGACTGTTAACACCGACAAAACAAAAGTTATGATTATCAAGTCCAAGAAGGTCACTTACACTAATTTGTATATGACAATAACAACTTGGAGGAGGTGTCTTCCTACAAGTATCTCAGAATTGATATTTATCACAATATTAACTAGAACTGTAGCATTGAGAAAATTATCAATGGAGGGTGGAAATCTTATTTTGGTCTTGAAAACAATTGCAAACCAACGAACCTTGTGATGTGGGATAAAAAAAAATCTTTTTGAAACTCTCGTCACTCCCACTATCTTGTATTGTTGTGAAGTTTGGAGTTGCATCATCTCTAGAGAATCCTAGAGAAGGATCAAACAAATCCATAAGTGTTTCATAACATATAACATGAAGATTAAAAGCAATACACCCTTCCCTATTTTCCTTCTAGAAGTGGGTCTTCTCTGCATCGAGAGCGATTCTATGGCTCGATACTTGATGTATAAGCACAAGATAAATAACATGGGAGACCAGAGACTGCCTAAAGCTACCTTAAAATCGATTCGGGACCAACGTTGGCTTAAGAGAAGCTAGTATACAGATTCCATGGCATGGTTAAACCATTGGGGGATCGACAAAAATGCCACTTTGCAAGAAATCAATAACATTAAAAATATTATCACATCTAAGTTTAAAGAGAAAATGTGGGGCGAGAAAGAATTAGAGTTTAAAAGGAAATGAGATAGTATAAGGAGGTCATCAACCCTAATCTGGAAGATCAAAATTACCTCTCTATGTAAACTAGTTAAAAGAAGAAATTAATATAGGAAAGGTAAGAGTGAACTCTCATGAGCTTCATAGTGAAACATGACACTGGAAAATTACTAAACAACTATGGGTGGAAGGATTTTCCATATCTGTGAAGCTAAGAGAGTTGAGGATGAAATTCATTTTCTCTTGGAATGCCCTGCGTACGCCCACATTAAATCGTAGTTTCATAATCTTTGCTACAATAGAAACTTCAATAACCTTCTTACTTATTAAAACGATGACAACCTAGAAAAAATTATTTCCAATCTATTTGAGCATAGAAATAAAATTTTACACCAATCAAAATAATCTTCTTAAGACAGGAGACTAACAGTCTTCTTCTTCATCATCTTTATAATGTGTGAAGATACATAGTGAATATAAATTAAAACATTCAACATAACAAAACCCGTTAACTATTCTTTATTTTCATAAACCAACTATTTTCACCATATGATATCCTGACTAGTTAGAATTCTAAATTTTGTTAACAAATATTCCAATTGGTTTTAACATCAGTCAATCTTATTGAAAGTGGGTAAATGTGAGCAAAATTCGGAACCATGCAATGAACTTTTCAACATAGATGTTTATTAAATATTTAAAATATTTAAGTTAAAACAATTATTTTTTATATTTAATAATATATAAATTAATTTATTTTTCATATTTAATAATATATAAATTAATTTATTTTTTATATTTAATAATATTATATAAATTAATTTAATTTTTATATTTAATTATATTTATAAATATAGTGTTTTTTATTATTAGAAAATATCTTGAATTAAGAAAATGCATAAATGAATCTTGGGTCTCGAATAAATTTAGGGCACTCTTCTATGAACCTTAGTATTAATTATGCCTCAGATGTTAATCCAAATCTTTCTGTTGATATTATTGAAAAGGTTCCTAGGGATGATATAGTCTCTAAAATAAGTAGTAATCTCAATACCCTAGATACTGTGGTCATTTTGAATCCTCCCTCTGATGATCTAACTAAGCCTCGGAGGAAAACTCTACCCTCTGAAGATACATTTTTAATTACTACATTGGTGGATGATCACCTTCTAGGAACTCCAAGTGTTTCTAATTCCGAAGATAGAAACCATACTCGGGTGACTTTCTCTCATAATCTACAAGATTCAAACAACAATTATGTAGACAACATATATAGGTCTTCGTTGATGGTTTTTTCAAAGAAACCCTCTACTAACCCTGAAGTATGTTATGTTCCATCCATACGATGCGAAATGTCACTATACAAAATAAAAATAAAAAGGGGAAAGTAAAAATCCCTACCCCTCTAGCTGTTGATTTTTCTGGATCCTCTTATAATCCTCTGTCTGAGAGACGTTTGGAAGAAGAAATTTTATCTTCCTCAGACCCAATCCACCTTTCCTATCGGGCCCTTAGACAAGTACATCCCACTTCAAGTTTTTTTTAATGTCTATCCTCTCTTTCAACATCCATGGGGTTTGGGGGGATGGTAAGGTTAGGGCCCTTTCAATATTCCTAAAAACTACTGTTATTTCTAGATTTATCCCATAAAATTTCAAATCCTAGCAACATTTTCACAGTACTGACAGCATTGTGTTGTTAAATAATTCTGCAAATTTCTTTTAATGTATGAATCATCTTTGGACAAAGCCCATTATTGCCCAACACATCGACTTGAAGCAGGAAAAACATGTAACTGTTTTGAATGTGAAGTTTGTTCTGTCATTTTCAAGAATGCATTTTCTCTGATAGTTCACAAAAGCCCTTTGACAACATCATATTCAACAAGCCCTTTTGTGAAATGGTGGCATTTTATGTCATTTTTTTATTATGGAATGCGAGGAAGTAGAGCTTTAGAGAAAACTAAATTACCAAACGTTGACTCTGCAAGTTTTGGGGGTAGTGATTTAAAGGAAAATATGGCTAATGTCAAAAATTATTTTACTAAGGGGTGGCATTTCAAAGTCCAACAGTGAAGGTTCTAACAAGAGTCCCAACAATGGTGAATGCCAGACTAATACAGAAGAGAAGGCTGAAAATGATGCTAATCATGGAATTATGGAACAATATCTAGAACAACCATGTGATTGTCAGGATAAGATTATGATTATCTATCACGGCCCAATTCAAAGCAACAATGCCCCTGAAATGGTCCCTGTAGTGATTCTTGCTACCCTACCAACATCTGAGTTAATTCAGAGTAGTGTCGAATCTGCAATGAAGTTGGTTACATAAATTTTATCCATAGCTATGCCAAAAATTTGAAAATCCTCAACTCGATGCAAGGAGATGTACTTATGTCATTATAAGATTTTCACGAAGGGTGAAGCTACAAAAGTTTTCTTCTGATGTCACAAAATCTTTTTCAATCCAATCACCTTTAGCTCAATGCCTTTTTGATAAGCTACACTAGTCAAGTTATATGAGAATCAAGTTTAAATACACAAGCATCAAACAACTAACACTCTGTCCAAGCATTATTGAAGTGATAGAGCCAGCGTGAATGTGTTGAGGAGAGTTCCAACCGAGAGGGCTGAGGTAGGGGTCAGTATAGTTTGATACAAATATTTGCAAGCCTGTATGTGGTCTTTATTTTCATATTGATCAGAGATGACTGGTTTTTGCAATGGATTATGATCTTTGAGTCTTTTCTATTTTAATTAATGAAGTGTATGCTGTCAATATTTTGTCTATGCATGGTCTTAACATTTCATGATATGATTATTTTGATTAGTATATAACTATTCCCTTATTCTAAGATAGAACCTGAGCTTTTACATTCAAAAAGTCATTCTCACAGTCATTTTCTGTCCATGTTTAAATACTGAAACCAATGTACTCCCTGCTACCTGATTATTGAGTTGCTTGATCTCTGTTATATAATCGTCTGTCACCAAAACTGATAGAATCACTGAGTAGATGTCTGATATCTACATTCAAGATTTCCTTAATCTTTGACCCAAGTAGTCATGGTGCAAACTTTAGGGATAACAACTACTAACCCTAGTATTCTTTTGTTTCAAGAGACAATTTGCAATTCATCTCAGGCTATTAAGACTCTTTCTAGAATTCTGCCCAGTTGCGAATTTTGTGCACTTTGATTCCTATGGATTATCAGGTGGGATACTTTTGGGTTGAAATCCTCTAATCTTGGATTTCAAACCTTTCAAAAATTTGGGGGGTATTTTGATGGAAGGTAGATTCAAAGAGTTTGACAAGACATTAGCCATTTGAAATTGCTATGGGTCGTACAAGGACAGAGAAACCTTTTGGGACACGCTGGACTATAGTGGCATCTTAATACTACCAAATTTAATTGTTGAAGGTGACCTAAATTTAACCTTATCGGATTCTGAAACTTGGGGGTCCTCGTCCCGTATTGAGGCCTTCTCAAACTATTTTATTAACCTTTGTCAAAGATCGAAGCTTGTAGATGTTCTACCTGTTAAAGTTGTGCCTACATAAAGAAATGGTAGATGCGGCGAGGATGGTATCAATAAAAGACTAGATAGGTTTTTTATGGCGGAAGAGTTGGTAAAATCTCTACAGAGGTACAGAACTTAGGTAGAATGTTCTAATATATCGGATCATCGTCCTATTATTTTACAGATTGATGGGATGAAATCAAAGAAGAATTATCCATTCAAATTTAATAATGTGTGGTTACATGACTCTGAGTTCTAGGTGAAATGAAAATGGAATTCTTTTACTATTCCTAATGAAACAAGCCCGATGGATTCTTTGGTTCATAAACTTAAATGCTTGAAAAGGGAAGTAGTTAAGTGGGAGAAAATTAAAAAATACAAAGCTAGTAAAGATCTCAGGAAGGTAGAAATCCTAATGAAATGGTTCTTTGAGATTAACTCAAGTGGTATTCTAATTGAGGAGAAAGATGAAATTCAGGATCTGGAAGATCAAAAGGAAAATTTGCTTAGATAGGACGAGGCTTCCTAGAGATTGAAAAGTAGATCTATATGGGTATCCTTTGGGGATGATAACACGAAATTTTTCCATAATTTTTCTATCTTTTGCAGAAACATAAACTCCATATGGGACTTGAAAGATGAGGACAGAAACATTGTAAAATCACAGAAGGATTTGGATTCTAGTGCTAGAGGCCATTTCAATAAGCATTCCAAGGATCATGGGACAAATCAAATTGAGGCTTAGTTAAAGGTTATTAGTTATTATCCTTCTTTTTTCTCTCAAGAGGAGGGAATGGAAATCAGGAAGCCTATGTCCCTTAATGAAATTGAAAAGGTACTAAAATAGTTTGCTAAGGATAAGATTCATAAGCCTAATGGTTGGCCAGTGGAACTCTTGTTGTCCTTTTTTGATATTATGGGCCAATATATTCTTTGGATGGTTGAACAATCTCGTTTGGAAGGTTATGTTGTAGTTGGACTCAACTCTAAATATAGTGTTTTTTATTATTAGAAAGTATCTTGAATTAAGAAAATGAATTCAAGTCTCGAATAAATTTAGGGCACTCTTCTATGAACCTTACTATTAATTATGTCTCAGATGTTAATCCAAATCTTTATGTTGGTATTATTAAGAAGGTTCCTAGGGCTGATACAATCTGTGAATTAAGTAGTAATATCAATACCCTAGATATTGTGGTCATTTTGAATCCTCCCTATGATGATCTGACTGAATCTAGGAGGAAAACTCTACCCTTTGAGGATACATGTTTTATTACTACTCGGGTGGATGATCACATTATAGGAACTCCAAGTATTTCTAATTTTGCAGATAGAAACCATACTCAAGTGACTTTCTCTCATAATATACAAGATTCAAACAACAATTATGTAGATAACATATATAGGTTCCATTGATGGTTTTTTCAAACAAACCCTCTACTAGCCGTGAAGTATGCCTTGTTCCATCCATATGATGTCAAAATGTCACTATACAAAATAAACATAAAAATGCAAAAGTAAAACTCCCTACACCTCCAGCAAATTATTTTTTTGGATCCTCTTATAAGCCTCTATCTAAGAGACTTTCGGAGGAAGAACTTTTAGCTTCCTCATACCCAATCCACCTTTCCTATCGGGCCCTTAAAGAAGTATAGCTCGCTTCCGAGGGTATTTAATGTCTATCCTCTCTTTCAACATCTGTAGGGTTGGGGGGGATGGTAAGGTTAGGTTCCTTTCAAGACTCCTAAAAACTACTAACCCTAATATTCATTTGTTGCAAGAGACAATGTGCATTTCATCTCAAGCTATTAAGACTCTTTCTAAAATTCTACCCAATTGGGAAGTTTGTGTGCTTGATTCCTGTTGATTATCGGGTGGGATACTTTTGGGTTGGAATCCTCTAATTTCATATTTCAAGCCTTTCAAAACTTTGGGGGGTATTTTTATGGAAGGTATATTTGAAGCGTTTGACCAAACATTAGCCATTTTAAATTGCTATGGTCCGTACAAGGACTGAGAAACCTTTTGGGACACTCTGGACTCTAGTGGCATCTTAAGACTGTCAAATTTAATTGTTGCGGGTGTATGCCCTCAATTTTACCTTATCACCTTCTAAAATTTGGGGGTCCTTGACCCGTATTGATTCCTTCTCAGACTATTTTATTAACCTTTTTCAAAGATCGAAGCTCATATATGTTCTACCTATTAAATTTGTGCCTACATGGAGAAACGGTAGATGTGGTGGGGAGGGTATCAATAAAAGACTAGATAGGTTCCTTATGGAAGAAGAGTTGGTAAACTCTATATACAAAAATTGGATAGAATGTTCTAATATATTGGATCGTCATCCTATTATTTTACAGATTGATGGGATGAAATCAAAGAATGATTATCCCTTCAAATTTAATAATGTGTGTTTACAGGATTCTGAGTTCTATTCTTTGGTGAAAAGAAAATGGAATTCTTTTGCTATTCTTGATGAGGCAAGCCCGATGGATTCTTTGGTTCACCAACTTAAATGATTGAAAAGAGAAGTAGTTAAGTGGGAGAAACTAAAAAAGACAAAGTTAGTGAAGTTCTTAGGAAGGTAGAAATCCTAATGAAAAGGTTCTTTGAGATTAAATCAGATGGTATTCTAACTGAGGAGAAAGATGAAATTCAGGATCTGGAAGATCATAAGGGAAATTTTCTCAGATGGGAGGAGGATTCCTGGAGATTAAAAAGTAGAGCTATATGGTGTTGATGTATTTGTAACTTCGGACGATATTCACTTGTATATTACATTTGTACTTTATTGTATCCCCAATGGAGATGTATTATTCCTCCGGTTGTAAGTGTCATCATTTGTATTTGCAAGTGTCACAAGTTATATTGTAAGTGTCATAACTTATATTTGATGGGTTATTAGACCACCTTAGAGGGGTCGGCCCAGTGTGGGTCAAAGGGTTATTAGACCACCTTAGAGGGGTCGGCCCGGTGTAGGTCAAAGGATTATTAGACCACCCTAGTGGGTTCTGCCCAGTGACAAGTGGTAATGGGTTATTAGACTCTCCTAAGGGAGGTCGGCCCAATTAGAGTAAAAGGAAAGTCAAGTCATTGTATAAATAGAGAGTGTGTCTCTCTCATTCTACTCACTCACTCACTTCACATTAGTGAGAGAGAGAAGGAGTGCGCACAAGTGGAGGAAGAGCAGTTGCTAGGAGACTATGTCTTGTTGTGGGGTTTTATCTTTGTGATCTTTGAATTGGTGCTCATTCTATCTCTAAGTAAGTTGCAGGGTTTTTCACCTTCTTGGTTTTCCCCAGTGAAATGCTTTGTGTCTCTTGTCTCTTGTGTTTGATATGTTGTACATGTTATTCTCTAAGTTAAGATCCTAGATCATATTGAATTAAATGATAAAAAACTAACATGGTATCAAAGCTAGCCTGAACAAAGGCATTGTATGGAATTTACAACACTTGTTGCACTTGTGACAAATTGGAAGCTAGGGCTTGGTATAGTAAAAACTATTCATCGTGGAACTTTCTCTATAAATCATTTTTTACAAAGGTTCGGGATCTAAAACTTTTACAAGCCGAGGAGAAATGTTCATGCACCTTGTGTCCAAAGATCAGCCTTAGATTCATTGTAATTTGTGAGATATGATTCATACACATTAGGGTTTATGCCTCTTCCAGAATGCAGTCCTAAACAAGTGACCTAGGGACAAAGGTCATATCTCGAGCTAGAAAGCTCCAAATGGAATTCCGTAAAAAGTGGAAGTTAGGGAATGGACTTCAGTTTCACAGGTCCGGGTTTCAGAGGCCGAAGTTGAAACAATGACACATGGAACTCCATACAATTTTGCTATGTTGTTTCATCCCATAAATAGGTCATGTTGCGACACTTGGCATATATCTCTCTCAGAGAATCCATTAAAGCTCATATCTATGGGGTTGGAAAGATGATATGTCAGTCTACCACAGGCTAAAGTTTCAGACCCTGAGGATCTGAAATTTCAGAGATAAATCATAAACAATATGGCATATATTTATGTCCAAACAGAATTGGATTCTGAGCACTTTCATTTTTGGTTTGTCACTGCTGCGGGAAATTAGGGTTTCTGCAAAAGTTGGAATTTTTGGAATCTAAGACTATGGCTGCATGCTCCTCATCAAAATCAAAATTTAGAGACCAAGATCAAATTTTTTGGTTGGGTAGAACCCCGATCTCTATCAAACCATAGTTCAGGATTTTGACCAGTGAACCAGAAAACCAGAATTTGACAAAAGCTGCAGATCCGAAACTCACAGGTCAATTTTGAGGAGTAAATTCTTGAAGTTTTCAAAATATGAGCACACCAACTTGATCGTCTCAGTCATCTTCATCTCCCTATCCATACAGAATTTTGAAATTCGAAGTTTGTATTTTTAGGGTTTCTCTGTCAAACCTTAGCCAACTTCAGATCCAGATTTAACAATTCAAAGTGGATTGTGTTAATCCTAGAAGAGAATGAATTGGACACTTACATAAGTGAATAGGTTCTAGTTCCAGAGGGAGATGAGACTAAGGCCTTACATAAGAAGGACTTGGTCAAGGCCAAGAGAATCATTGCAGATTCTATCAAAGACCATCTCATACCTCATGTGTCTTCTCTAAAGACACCCAAGGAGATGTTTGATTCATTGACCAAGTTGTTTGAAGGAAAGAACAAAAATCATGTATGACTTGAGGAGATACATGTATGTGTCGAAATTTATTTCATTTATCTAATGATTAAGTTCATGATATGTTTGTCTTCGTATTATTGAGGTTAGTACAATCTTGATTAATTTTAGACTTGTCCTATCACCTTAGTAAAACTATGAATGCATGTGAATGATAGAAGACATTCATTGATTAGGGTTATTACACTTATGATTGTACTAATGCACTATGGTGTTGTATGAGGATGATATTGTTTGCTAGCATGAAAGGTACATCAAGAAAGACAAATCAAGTTCCAGATCGAGAACATATGACCATGGTGATATGAAGACAAAGACTCATCCATAGCCATTGATGACATAGAAGTTCTACTTACAAGGTATGTATAATTTGGTTCTACAATGCTTAACTTGTGAGATATGCAGGTTACTAGCACAAAGTCTCTAAAGCATTGAAGAGAACAAAGAAGACATTGTTTGGGTATGTTAGACATAACTCACAAACATGATAATCCAGGTATTTTTTCCAATATCGAGTTAGAATCCTACCTTGTGTATACTTTCATATGATTGATAATGATTATTCATGAAATTATAGGTTTGAATAATCATGGGTTTATGCATATGATGCTTCTTACCTTGATTAATGATAAGACAAACTAGAAGAATCCTATAGTCAAATAAGAATATGCATGAGTAAAATAAGTACTCCCTGAAACCTTAAATACTAACGCTTGTGATAAATTACCTGTGTATGAAATGATCGTGACCATACATATTTAGAATCATAATGTTTTGATAGTATTGATATTATACTAATACATGTATGATTATGTATGAGATATTGAGGATGACACAATGATTACACTAGTGCACACTTAAGCATGCATAGTGGTCCAGGATGGATATAAGTTCAAAGACAGATAATCTAGGAAGCAAAGATCAAGAGGGAGCACACTCCAATAGTTCCTACAGGGAAGCAA
This sequence comes from Larix kaempferi, assembly GCA_027924585.1. Classification (NCBI taxonomy): domain Eukaryota; kingdom Viridiplantae; phylum Streptophyta; class Pinopsida; order Pinales; family Pinaceae; genus Larix; species Larix kaempferi. The sequence continues at coordinate 5,340,351 of BSBM01001312.1, read as the reverse complement.
AGATCAAGAGGGAGCACACTCCAGTAATTCCTGTAAGGAAGAAAAGATTGAGGGGGAGTCCACCCAAAAAGCAAACAAAGATAAGTATTCGAATTGTCATTTGTTATTACTTAAATGATGTTGTTTAGTCATGTACATACTTATGTTTCTAGATTTAGGATGTATATTATGCATATTAGAAAAGTTGCATTAATGAACAAGATACTACTAATATACAAATAATGGGTAAGTTTCCTATGGTACTGTACAACATTCCATTGCTACTTATCTAGAATGAAACCTCTTTGTTGACATGTTGGGAGTTGTGCACACTCTTAACAATGTTCTAGTAGAGATGGAAGGCATCTAGAAAGTTACGGGATATGGATAAATGTTGTATTGAAGCATTGGCTAAGATAATTGCATGATTGTATGACATATTTCCTTATGTGTAAGATTTTGTTCTGAAAACTATGAGATGTTTCTAATCATGCAATTGAATTTGACTTGTAGGAAAGATCATATACAATCACCTACAAAAGAAGGAAAACAACATTTGTTCCAACAACGAAGTTCAAGAAAACTATCTATTGAAGATATTGAAGAATCTAAAGTTCCCAAGATCCGGGATGCAGTAATGGAAGGATGCCATGATCGAAGAGTCCCGGTCGATCATGAAGAATAATGTCTGGGATATGGTCCCAAGACCAGAAGAGAAGTCTGTTGTGACTTCCAAGTGGATCTACAAGATCAAGCATGCTGTAGATGGTAGCATAGAGAAATACAAGGCAAGGTTTGTGGCTCGTGGCTTCTCCCAGAAAGAAGGGATAGATTATGAAGAAACTTTTGCACCTGTAGCCATATACACTATACACTTCCATCAGAACAATACTTGCTCTGGTCGCTATGATGAAGTGGAAGATACACCAGATGGATGTCAAGACAGCTTTCTTGAATGGTGTAGTCGAAAAGGAAGTGTATGTGGAGCATCCACTTGGGTTTGAGACACATGACAGGGAGTCATATGTGTGCAAGTTAAAGAAATCCTTGTATGGATTGAAACAAGCACCTAGGACATGGTATGGAATGATAGACATCTTCCTATCCAGTTGTTGGCTATGGAGCCAGATCTTCCATTCTCATAGATGATTATTCGGCCGTGTTTGAACCCTAGGTTTGGTTATGAGCCAGGCACGATCCCTAGGGGGGCGAGGGATTTTTCGCCAATAGTTTACGGGGCCATGGTTTTGGGTAACTCATGGTATTTTCCCATTGTATTTCCCTTATAAAAGAAAGACATTGTAATACAGCTATGGTTGATGTATTAGGTATTATGCATTGTAAAGATCTCTGATATCGGAAGAGAGACTATGAGACAATGAAGAGGAAGTGCAGTTGTTGTGCTACAGGTTGTATCACTTTACTTTGCTGGACGGTATAATAATAAGGACTGGCAATTTTAGTGTGGATGTAGCCCATCTTGGGTGAACCAAGATATATTGGTGTCTCTCTTGTAATGTGTTTGTCTTATTATATTTGCATTTTGGTTTATTGTTATTGCTCTACAATCCTGTTTTTCTAACAATTGTTATAAGAGCCAAACATCTATTTGGCAGATAAACCCACAGGAAGCCAGGGTTTCTAGTTCGAGTGGGAGTAATGGAGGAAGAAGGAAAGTTTAAGGTTGAGAAGTTTAATGGCCAAAACTTCCAGTTATGGAAAATGCAAATGGAGGACTATCTGTACCAGAAGGATCTATTCCTATCGTTGGGAGGAAGAAAAAAGAAACCGACGGCTATGACGAACGAAGAATGGGAGGTTCTTGACAGAAAGGCACTGGGAACTGTTGATGTATATGTAACTTCGGAATATATTTCATATATATGTATATTGTATTCCTATAGAGATGGTATTATTCCTCTATACGGAAGTGTCGTCATTTATATTGTAAGTGTCGTAACTTATACTTGATGGGTTATTAGACCACCTTGTTGGGGTCGGCCCTGTATAGGTCATGTGGGTCGAAGGGTTATTAGAACACCCTATTGGGGGTTGGCCATGTGGGTCAAAAGGTTATTAGACCACCCTATTGGGGGTTGGCCCACTCAGCATTATGTTACGTGGTTAAGTTCGAGCCTACATGAGTTAGGTAAAAAGGCAAGTCAAGTCAAGTATAAATAGAGTGCGGGAGGCACTCTATTTTCTCACTCACTTCTCACACATGCACTCAAGGAGGAGTGGCGCACTTATGGAGGAGGAGGATCTGCTTCTAGGTTGTGTCTATCTCTTATGGTTGGTTGTATCATTGCTCTATCTATCTCTGAGGAAGTTATTGGGGTTTTTCACCTTTATGGTTTTCCCCAAGTAAATCTTTGTGTCTCTTGTGTGCTTGCATTATTGTCTCCATGATTGATATGCTGTAGATATGCTGTACATGTTGTTCTCTTAGTTAAGATCCTAGATCATATTGAAGTAAATTCTGAAAATTTAACATGGTATCAGAGCTATCCTGAAAGAAGGCATGATATGGCATGTATGACACTTGTTGCACTTACGATGTTAGGGCTTGATATAGCAAAAACCAGTCATCGTAGCACTTTCGCCATAAATCCGTTTTGGCAAAGTTTTCGGATCTGAAATTGTTACAGGACGAAGATTAAATCTCCAGGTACCTTGTATCCAAAGGACAACCTCTAATGCGTTGTACTTTGTGATTTATGATCTGTACAATATAGGGTTTCTGTCTCTTCCAGATCTGAGTCAAAATCAGGTGATCTTGGGAAAAAGGTCATATCTTGGGCTAGGAAGCTCCAAATGCAATTTCGTAAAAAATGACAGGTAGTACACAGTCTGTACTATCTCAGAAAACGTTTTCAGAGGCCGAAGTTGAACCAGTGACACGTGGAACTCTGTACAAGTTCGCTCTCCTGTATTATCCCATAAACAGGTCATGTTGCGACACTTGGCATAACTCTCTCTCAGAGAGTCCAATTGAGGTCAGACATATCAGGATGGAAAGATAACAGGCCGAGCTATCTCAGGAAATTTTTTCAGAGGCCGAAGTTCAAACAGTGACACGTGGAACGCTGTACAATTTCGCTCTTCCGTTTTATCCCAAAACAGGTCACGTTGCGACATTTGGCATAACTCTCTCTCAGAGAATCCAATTGAGGTCAGACCTATCAGGATGGAAAGATAACAGGTCAGGCTATCTCAGAGAACGTTTTCAGACCCTGTGGATCAAAAAGTTCATAGTTACACTAGAAACAATCAGGTACATATTTCTGTCAAAACATAATTAATTTTGAGTACCTTCATTCATGGCTTCCGGAATTTAGGGCTTTGAAGAAAGTTGGAATTTTTGTAATCGGAGACCACGGCTGGATGCTACTCATCAAAATAGAAATTTAGATACCAAGATCAAAAATTTTGGTTGGGAAGAAGGCCGGGCTTGATCAAACCCTAGTTCGGGACTTTGATCAGAAAAGTGGAAAATTAAAGCTTCTGTAAAAATGGGAATTTTTTAAATCTGTGACCACGGCTGGAAGCTCCTCAGAAAAATAGAAGCTTAGAGCTTTGGATCAAACCTTTTGATTGGGAAGAAGAGTGGGCTTCATCAAACCCCATTTCAGGGTCACGTCCAGTGAATCCATAAGTCTGAAAGGAAAAATTGAGGAGTGAAACTTTGCAGTTTTCAAATTCTTAATATACTAGCTTGATCAGCTCATCAAGGCGCATATTTCTATCCTTTCAGAAGTTTGAAATTCAAAGTTTGAATCTTTGGGGTTTCTCTAACAAACCCATATCCAGCTCCAGGTCCAGTTCTTGCAAATCAAGTGGATTGGGTTAATCCTAGAAGAAGATGGATTGGTCACCTGCATAAGTGAAGAAGTTCCTGTTTCAGAGGGAGATGAGGCTAAGGCCTTACATAAGAAGAATACAAGCGATCTCGACAGGTATGACTCATCGAGGTATGTTTTGAGATTTGTTCATGATTAAGTTTATGGTATGTTTGTCTTCATGTTATTACGGTTAGTACAATCTTGATTTTAGACTTGTCATATCACCTTAATAAAACTATGAATGCACAATAGAAAATATTCATTGATTAGGGTGTTGACACTTATGATTGTACTAATGCATGATGGTGTTGTATGAGGTTTATATTGTCTACTAACATGAAAGGTACACCAAGAAAGACAAATCATGTTCTGGTCCAAGAACATATGGTCATGATAACATAAGGACAAAGATTCATCCATTGTCATGGATCTCATAGAAGATCCATTTACGAGGTATGTATAACTTGGTTTTGTAATGGTTAACATATGAGACATGCAGGTTACTAGCACAAGTCACTGAAGAGAACCAAAAGACATTATCCGGGTATGTTAGACATAAACTAGCTAGCATACTAATCCAGGTATGTTTTTCCTATATCAAGCTAGAATCCTACCTTGGTTTAGGATCTTATATTGTTGTGTTGTTGATAATGATTATTCATGAAGTCATAGGTTTGAATAATCATGGTTGTATGCATATTATGTTTCTTACCATAATTAATGATATGACTAACCAGAAGAATCATGAAGGTATAGGTTTGAATAATCACAGGTTTTATGCATATTATATCTCTTATCTTGATTGATGATTCAACTAACCTGAAGAGTCATAGGTTTGAGTAATTACAGGTTTAGACATGTTATGCTTCTTATGATTTGACTAACCATAAGAATCCCACATAAACCTTGAATGCTAATGCTTATTATTCTGTTTGAGATGATCATGACTATACTTGAGATTATTGTGTTTTAATAGTATACTAATGAATGTATGACTTTATATTAGACCTAGAGGATAACACAATGATGATACTAACAAGCATGCATAGGGATAGAGAATGTATATAAGTTCAAGAACAAGTAATCCAGGGAGCAAAGATCAAGAGGGAGTACACTCTAGTGGTTTATGAAAGGATGCAGATATTCAAAGGGAGTTGACCATCTCTTTACATCCCACAACAGAAAGGTGTAGAAGAAGCTACTTCAGATTAGGACTCCAACAGCTCCTGCAAGGAAGCGAAGACTCAGAGGGAGTCCACCCAACGAACAAACAAAGATAAGTATTTGAATTGTCATTTCTTAAATAATACTGTTCAATAATGTATATACTGATGTTCCTAGAATTAGGTTGTGTATTATGCATATTAGAATAATTGCATTGATGAACAGTATACTCCTAATATGCATGGGTAAGTGGCCTATGGAACTGTACAACATTCCATTGCTACTTATCTAGAATGAAACCTCTTTGCTGACGTGTTGGGAGCTGTGCACACTCTTAACAATGTTCTGGTAGAGATTGGAAGGCATCTAGAAAGTTACGGAATATGGATAAATGTTGTATTGAAGCATTGGCTAAGATAATTGCATGACTGTATGGCATATTTCTTTATGTGTAAGAATTTGTTCTGAAAACTATGAGATGTTTTCTAATCATGCAATTTAACTTGTTGTGTAGGAAAGATCGTATGCCATCTCCTACAAAAGAAGAACTACAACATTTTGTTCCAGCAACAAAGATATCTATTGAAGATATTGAAGATATTGAAGTTCCCAGGATCTGGGATGAAGAAATGAAATGCCATGATCCGTCGATCATGAAGAATGATGTTTGGGATGTAATCCCAAGACATGAAGGGAAGTTTGCTATGACTTCCAATTGGAACTATCAGATCAAGCATGTTGCAGATGGCAGCATTGAGAAATATAAAAGTGATGAAATAGAAGATACACCAGATGGATTCAAGACAGCTTCCTTGAAAGGTGTAGTTGAAGAAGAAGTGTATGTAGAGTAGCCACTTGGTTCTGAGACACATGATAGGAAATCATATATGTGCAGAACTTGGTGTGGTGAAGATAGATTGATTGCCGACACGCAGCGGAAGCTTACTACCGAGTTCGAGATGAAGAACTTGGGGATGATGCACTATTTGTTTTTGGCATGGAGGTGTGGCAGAGTGTAGATAGAATATTCCTTAGACAAGGGAAGTATGCAGTAGAGATCCCAAAGAGATTCGGGATGATGGATTGCAAGGCCATGGCCACACCTATGGCATCAAATCTGAAGCTTCTATGTGATGCTTCATCTGAGCCGATTGATGTCTCTATGTATCGCCAGATGATTGGGTCCTTGATGTACCTGACGAACATAAGACCAGACATTTGTTTTACTGTGAACACATTGAGCCAGTTCCTGACGGATCCGAGGAGTGTTCACCTGGTTGCTATAAAGCATATTCTGAGGTACCTGAAGGGTACAGTGGATTATGGGCTCAGGTATGAGGCGAATCAAAAGTTTAACCTGCAGGGTTATGTTGATTTAGATTGGGTTGGCAGTGCTGCAGATAGGAAGAGCACATCTGGGTGTTGCTTCAGTATGGGATCAGGTGTGATCTCTTGGTTTAGCAGGAAGCAGTCCTGTGTAGCACTGAGTACAGTTGAGGCAGAGTATGTTGCAGCCTGCTCAACTAGTTGTGAGGCAGTATGGCTACGGAAGCTACTGTCTGAGTTATTTGAGGCTACTGGTATCTTCTGTGATAACCAGAGTTGTGTGAAGCTGTCCCAGAACCCAGTGTTTCATGACAGGTCGAAACACATAGAGATCAAATATCACTATATCAGGGATATGGTGCAGAGAGGAGCTGTGAAGCTCCTGTATGTTGCGACGGACGAGCAGATTGCAGATGTGCTGACGAAGCCACTAGCCAGAGTGAAGTTCGAGTACTTCAGAGAGAGGCTTGGCATTCTTCAGATCGAGGACACTTCGAGGGAGAAGTGATGGACACATTTGCTGAAGCCATTCCAAGCATGTTGGAAGGAGGATCCTTCACATGGCTGTGGATGTAAGCGCTGGATGATGAGCATCAGGATGATGTTCTGGTTTCTGCTTGATATGATCAGTTGGATCATTTTTATGTATGTATGTACGCATCATGTTGGATGCTGGATATGATCAGTTGGATCATTTATGTATGTATGCATCATGTTAGATGCTGGATATGATCAGTTAGATCATGTGTATGTATTTCGTATATGCATCCTGTTGGATGCTTGGACCATGTATCTGTATATGTATTAGGTGGATACATTGTATGATCAGGTGGATGATGTATGGTGATATGTATCATGTATTTGTATTTGTATCAGGAGGATCATGTATGATGATATGTATCAGGTAGATACTTGGTATGCATCAGGTAGATGCATTGATGATCAGGAGGATCATGTATGATGATATGTATCAGGTAGATACTTGGTATGCATCAGGTAGATGCATTGATGATCAGGTGGATCAGGTATGATGACATGCAGCAGGATGTTGCAATGATGATCGGGATCATCATAGATGACGAGCTTCAGGATGTTGCTCCAGATGACATGCAGCAGGACGTTGCAGTGATGATGATCAGAATGATCATGAGTACATCAGGATGATGTATGGTGAGTATCAGGTTGATACTCTGTGGCCGTGGATCAGGTTGTGCAGATGAGCATGTAATCCAGTGCCCTGGGAGATTTGCAGATGGTCTTTCGAGGTTTTGCCTATGGCATGTAATATCGGTGCCCTGGGACATCTGGCAAATGTTCTTTTGAGGTTTTGCTCTGGGAGGACATGTAATTCGGTGCCCTGGGAGATCTGCAGATAGTCTTTCGAGGTTTTTCCTATGGCATGTAATAGCGCCCTGGGATATCTAGCAGATGCTCTTGCGAGGTTTTGTACTATGGCATGTAATAGCGCCCTGGGAGATCCGATAGGTTGGGTTGTGTGCCCGTAATCAGTCCTAGGATGCTCTTGAGAGGTTTTGCCATGACCACATATAATAGCGCCCTGGGAGATCCTATAGGTCAGAGTTGTGTACCCGTAACATCCTAGGATGCTCTTTCAAGGTTTTGTGGTGGGGTCACATGTAATAGTGCCCTGGGAGATCCTATAGGTAGAGCTGTGTGCTCGTAACAGCCTGGGATGATCTTTCGAGGTTTTGTGACGCACGTAATAAGTCCTGAGGATTCCACAGTATGGCCAGTGATGACGAAGGCCTACATCCAGTATGAAAAAGGACTGGCTCTGTAGAACTTCCTATGATGAGTAGATTGAGAGATTGATTGAGATAGCAGCAGCAGTGTCGATGATGATGACTCGATGACGATCATCCAGTGACGATGATCCAGAGAAGATGACTTGTGCTAGAAGAACTGTGCTGAGAAATACCTTCCTAGTTAAGAGGGAGTGTTGATGTATATGTAACTTCAGAATATATTTCATATATATGTATATTGTATTCCTATAGAGATGGTATTATTCCTCTATACGGAAGTGTCGTCATTTATATTGTAAGTGTCCTAACTTATACTTGATGGGTTATTAGACCACCTTGTTGGGGTCGGCCCTGTATAGGTCATGTGGGTCGAAGGGTTATTAGACCGCCCTATTGGGGGTCGGCCATGTGGGTCAAAGGGTTATTAGACCACCCTATTGGGGGTCGGCCCACTCAGCATTATGTTACGTGGTTAAGTTCGAGCCTACATGAGTTAGGTAAAAAGGCAAGTCAAGTCAAGTATAAATAGAGTGCGGGAGGCACTCTATTTGCTCACTCACTTCTCACACATGCACTCAAGGAGGAGTGGCGCACTTATGGAGGAGGAGGATCTGCTGCTAGGTTGTGTCTATCTCTTATGGTTGGTTGTATCATTGCTCTATCTATCTCTGAGGAAGTTATTGGGGTTTTTCACCTTTATGGTTTTCCCCAAGTAAATCTTTGTGTCTCTTGTGTGCTTGCATTATTGTCTCCATGATTGATATGTTGTAGATATGTTGTACATGTTGTTCTCTCAGTTAAAATCCTATATCAGATTGAAGTAAATTCTGAAAATTTAATAGGAACAATACGATTGTCCCTAGCTTCGTCGATGGATTTCAATATCTCAAAAGAAACGACAATGGAGGGTTTAATGAGCACACTGGGTAAGCTATATGAAAAACCCTCGGCCTCCAACAAGTTATTTCTAATGAAGTGTTTATTTAATATGAAGATGTCTGAAGGTGGATCTGTTACTGATCATTTAAATGAATTTAATACGGTTACAAATCAACTAAATTATGTAAGTGTGAACTTCGATGATGAGGTTAGGGCTCTTCTAATCTTGTGCTCATTTCCATAAAGCTGGAATAGCTTGGTCATGGTTGTAAGTAACTCTGTCTTTGGTTCAAACACCTTGAAATTTGATGATGTTATTGGTGTTATTCTTAGCGAGGAAATGCGAAGAAAAATCACAGGTGAGACATCAGGTAATGCATTGACCATGGAGAGCAGGGGAAGACAAAAGGAGTTGAAAGATCCAAGGTAATCATGGAAAGTCTAAAACGGGCAGATCCAATTCCAGACTAGGAAAGATAGAGTGCTAGAACTGTGGAAAGAAAGGACATATGAAGAAAGATTGCAGATCCCTAAAGAAGAAAGGAGATGGATAGCAGGAAACTACTCAGAAAGCAAATGTAGCAGGTGATGTGTTACAAGATGCTTTGATTCTTGCATTAGGTAATACAAGTGATTATTGGGTAGTAGATTCAAGGGCTTCATGTCATGCTACACCCCATAGGAAATATTTTCATGATTATGTTCCAGAAAATTTTGGACATGTTTTATTGGGTGATGATGAGCCATGTAAAATTGTTGGAATGGGTAAGGTATGGATAAAATTTAAGAATGGAACTTATTGGCCACTAAAAGATGCTAGGCATATTCCTTCTATGTAAAGAAATGTAATCTCAATAGGGAATTTGGGAGATGGCGGTTTTCTATCTACATTTGGAGAAACGTGGTGGAAGATCACTAAAGGATCAATGGTGATAGAAAAAGGAGACAGGGTAGGTACGTTGTATTTATGTCCTCATAATACTGACCATTCTATCTTTTTAGCTTCCATAGGAACATATATAGAATTGTGGCATCATAGGCTTGGCCACATGAGTGAGAAGGGGATGCAGATTCTCCACTCAAGGAAGTTGTTGCTATATTTGAAGCAGGTAAGTTTGGAATTCTATGAGAACTGTGTTTATGGAAAACACAAGAGAGTAAGGTTTCTCGGGGTTGGGAAACAAAAGAAGAATGAAAAGTTAGAGCTTGTGAATATATATGTATGGGGACCGGTTCAGGTACAATCTCTTCATGGCTCTCATTATTATGTTACATTTATTGATGACGCAACTAGGAAAACTTGGGTTTATTGTATTAGACATAAATCTGATGTGTTTGCTACTTTTAAGAAGTGAAAATATTTGGTTGAGAATGAGACAGGAAAAAGGTTGAAGTGTCTCAGATCTGATAATGTAGGTGAGTACTGCAGCAAGGAGTTTGATAGTTACTGTTCATACCATGGGATTCGTAGAGAGAACACAGTCCCAGGAACACCACAATAAAATGTTGTGTCTAAAAGGATGAACAGAATGATCATGGAGCGTGCAAGGTGTATGAGATTGCATGTAGGGTTTCCCTTACAGTTTTGGGCAGATGTTGTAAATACTGTTGTTTATTTAATAAATAGATGGCCTTCAAGTGCTTTGGATGGTGGTATTCTAGAGGAGGCATGGACAGGTAAAAAGGTAAACTACTCATTTCTGAGGACGTTTGGTTGTGAAGCATTTGTCCATATTGATAAAGATAATAGAACAAAGCATGAAGCTAAATCCAATCAATGTACCTTTATTGGATATGGGGTTGGTGATTTTGGTTATTACTTGTGGGATTATGAAAATAACAAAATCATTAGGAGTAGAGATGTGACATTCAATGAAAAGGTCATGTATAAAGATCAGTTACAAGGAAAGAAACAGGAAAAAGAAAACACGGAGTACACAATACTTGATGAAATTAAAGAAAATGAAGTTCCAAAGGTGCCAGAAAATCAAGAACAACAGCAAGTACCTGAAACTCTTGTAACTGCAAGAAGATCTACCATGTTAAGTAGACTCCATGAACGATACTCTCCTTCAATGTATTATTTATTGATAACTGATGCTGGTGAACCAAAATGTTATGAAGAAACAATGCAGGTGGAAACTAGAAAGAAGTGGGAGCAAGGCATGAATGAGGATATGGACTCATTGGTAGGAAACCAAACTTGGGATTTGGTTCAGTTTCCTGCTGGTAAAAGAGCATTGAAAAACAAATGAATTTACAGGTTGAAGGAAGAAGAAGGAGGTAAGAAGCGGTACAAGGTCAGATTTATTGCAAAGGGATTTGCACAGAAGAAAGGTATATATTTTGATGAAATATTTTCTCCTGTTGTTAAGATGACTTCAATTAGGACTATCTTAATTCTAGTGGCCATGGAAGATTTACATCTTGAACAATTAGATGTAAAAACAGCCTTTCTCCATGGGGATTTGGAGGAAGAGATATATATGCAGCAGCCAAAAGGATATGAGGTCAAAGGGAAGGAGGATTTGGTATGTAGGTTGAAGAAGAGCTTGTATGGCTTGGAGCAAGCTCCAAGGTAGTGGCATTTAAAATTTGAGAGGTTTATGATAGAACAAGGTTATAGTAGATGTCATTATGACCACTATGTTTATTTCAAGAAGCTAGACAATGAAATATATATTATCTTGTTATTATATGTGGATGACATGCTTGTTGCAGGGTCTAACATGCAGGATATAAGTGTACTCAAAAGGAAGCTAGCTAATTCATTTACGATGAAGGATTTGGGTGTTGCGAAGCAAATCCTTGGTATGAGAATAACGAGAGACAGGAAAAATTGCAAATTGACATTGTCTCGGAGTGAGTACATACAAAAGGTGTTGGAGAGGTTCAGAATGCAGAATGCAAAACCAGTTAATACACCTTTGGCCAACCATTTAAGTCTAAGTAAGGAAATGTGTCCCAAGACACAGGAAGAGACAGATTACATGTCCAAGATTTCCAATCAATCAGCAGTTGGCAGCTTGATGTATGCCATGGTGTGCAAAAGACTAGATATTGCACAAGCACTGGGAGTTGTGAGCAGATATATGAACAATCCAGGTAAAGAACATTGGAAGGCAGTACAATGGATTCTCAGGTATTTGAGAGGTACTACCACTCAGGAATTATGTTTTGGAGGTTCAGACACTATTCTACAGGGATATGTTGATGCAGATATGGAAGGTGATAAGGATAGTAGGAGGAGCACCACAGGGTATGTGTTTACTATAGGTGGAACAACAGTAAGTTGGATTTCGAAACTGTAGAAGTTTGTTGCACTTTCAACAATGAAATCAAAGTATGTTGTTGTTACAGAGGCTAGTAAAGAGATGATTTGGTTGCAAAGGTTTATGGAGGAATTGGGTAAGAAGTAGAAGGATAGCAGGTTGTATAGTGATATCCAGAGTGCCATTCATCTTGCAAAGAACTCAGCATTCCATTCTAGGACTAAACATATACAGCTCAAGTACGATTTCATATGCTATGTTCTAGAAGATGAACTGTTGAAGCTGGAAAAGATACATACTAGCCAGAATCCTGCAGACATGTTCACGAAGATAGTGACCAGAGAGAAACTGAGTTCTTGCTCGATTTCAGTTGGCCTTCTAGCATGAAGGTGAAGATAAGAAATTTTCCAAGTCCAAGTTCCAGCAAGTACAGTAGCAGTGGAGTTGTTGTGATCAGCTTCCAAGTGGGAGATTGTTGGTTGTGAAGCCAAATATTCCAGTCTCATAGATGATGATTCAGTCATGTTTGAACCCCAGGTTTGGTTATGATCCCGGCACGATCCCCAGGGGGTCCGAGGGGGTTTTCTCCAACAGTTTACGGGCCCATGGTTTTGGGTAACCCATGGTATTTTCCCATTGTATTTCCCTTATAAAAGAAATACATTGTAATACGGATAGGGTTGATGTATTAGGTATTATGCATTGTAAAGATCTTTGAGATCGGAAGAGAGACTATAAGATAGTGAAGAGGAAGTGCAGCGGTTGTATCCCTTTACTTTGCTAGACGTTATAATAATAAGGACTGGCAATTTCGGTGTGGACATAGCCCATCTTGGGTGAACCACGATATATTGGTGTCTCTCTTGTAATGTGTTTGTGTGATTATATTTGCATTTCTGTTTATTGTTATTGCTCTGCGATCCTGTTTTTCTAACACGAGTTTGGGCTTTACCAAGAGTAAAATGGATTCCAACCTTTACTACAAGGTTGAGGAAGGCAATCCAGTGATATTCCTACTGTATGTGGATGACCTATTTGTGATAGGTGAGGATAGATTGATTTCCAACACGAAGAGGAATCTTGTTGTCGAGTTCGAGTTGAAGGACTTGGGTATGATGCATTAATTTCTAGGTATGGAGGTGTCGTAGAGAGCAGATGGAATCTTCCTTGGACAAGGGAAGTATGCAGTAGAGATCCTGAAGCGGTTCGGGATGATGGACCGCAAGGCCATGGCCACACCTATGGCATCGAACCTAAAGCTATTGAGTTATGCTTCATTAGAGTCGGTTGATGCCACAATGTATCGTCAGATGATTGGGTCCTTGATGTACCTGACAAACACGAGACCAGATATTTGCTTTGCTGTGAACACCTTGAGCCAGTTCCTAACGGATCCTAGACATGTTCACCTAATTGTTGTAAATCATATTCTGAGGTAGTAAGCTGAACGGTACGGTTGATTATGGGCTCAAGTATGATGCGAATCAAAAGTTTAACCTGGAGGGTTATGTTGATTCAGATTGGGCAGGCAATGCTACAGATAGGAAGAGCACTTCAGGGTGCTGCTTCAGTATGGGATCTGGTGTGATCTCTTGGTTTAGCAGGAAGCAATTCTGCGTAGCATTGAGTACAGCCAAAGCAAAGTATGTCGCATCTTTTTTGGCCAGTTGTGAGGCAGTATGGCTAAGGAAGCTACTGTATGACTTATTTGATCTCCAGTTGGATGCTACTTGTATCTATTGTGACAACTAGAGTTGTGTGAAGTTGTCAAAGAACCCGGTGTTCCATGACAAGTCGAAGCACATCGAGATCAAATATCACTATATCAGGGATATGGTGTAGAGAGAAGTAGTGAACCTCTAGTATGTTGCGATGGATGAGCAAATTGCAGATGTGTTGACCAAATCACTAGCCAGAGTGAAGCTCGAGTACTTCAAAGAGAGGCTTGGTGTTCTTCAGATAGAAGATACTTCGAGGAGGAAGTGATGGGACACATTTGCAGGATCCATTCCAAGCATGGTGGTAGGAGGATCCTTCCCATGGCTGTGGATGTAAGAGCTGTGTGATGAGCACTAGGACGATGCTTCGGATATTGCTATGATGATCAGATGATCATGTGTGATGAGCGTTAGGATGATGCTCCAGATGATATGCATTACGACGATGTTATGATGATGATCAGGTTGATCATGTGAGATGAGCATCAGGATGATGCTCCAGATGATATGCATCAGGACGATGCTATGATGATGATCAGGAAGATCATGTGATGATGATGTACTGTATGATGATGATCAGTATGATCATGAGCATCAGGATGATGCTCTGTGCGAGGATGATCAGGTTGATCATGAGTATCAGGATGATACTCCGTGGCTGTGGAAAGGTTGTGTAGGTGCATGTAATCAGTCTTGGAGATCCAGACAAGTTGTGCTAGGCACGTAAAGGATCCTAGGATGCTCTTTAGAGATCTTGCAGGTTGCAAGACACTCATATAAGGTTTTGCAAGAATTGCATGTAATCAGTCCTGGAGATCTGGACAGGTTGTGCTAAGCACGTAAAAGATCTTGGGATGCTCTTTAGAGATCTTGTAGGTTGCAAGACACTATTTTAAGGTTTTGCGAGTTCACATGTAATCAGCCATGGATATCCTAACAGGTTGTGCTAGGCACGTAAAAGATCATGGGATGCTATTTAGAGATCTTGCAGGTCGCAAGACACTCTTTTAAGGTTTTATAAAGGTCACATGTAAAATATCCTAGGAGATATGATAGGTTGAGCAGTAAGCTCGTAAAATTCCTAGGATGCTCTTTCGAGGTTTTGTTGATGCATGTAATCATCCCTGAGGATTCCACAGGATGGCTAGATATGATGAATACCTACAAGAGGCTAGGCCTATAACCAATATGAAAAAGGGATGGCTCTGTAGAACTTCCTATGACGAGAAGAATTGAGAGATAGCACCAGTGATTGAGATGACGAGTACAGCAGTAGTGACGATGATGCTCCATGATCCAGTGACGATGATCCAACTCCAGAATTAAAAACTTGTTCCTATATGTATTGATGACCAATTTCAAGAGAATACCTTCCTAGTTAAGAGGGAGTGTTGATGTATTTGTAACTTCAGAAGATATTCACTTGTATATTACATTTGTACTTTATTGTATCCCTAATGGAGATATATTATTCCTCCGGTTGGAAGTGTCATCATTTGTATTTGCAAGTGTCACAAGTTATATTGTAAGTGTCGTAACTTATATTTGATGGGTTATTAGACCACCTTAGAGGGGTCGACCCAATGTGGTTCAAAGGGTTATTAGACCACCTTAGAGGGGTCGGCCCAGTGTGGGTCAAAGGATTATTAGACCACCCTAGTGGGGTGGGCCCAGTGACAAGTGGTAATGGGTTATTAGACTCTGCTAAGGGAGGTCGGCCCAGTTAGAGTAAAAGGAAAGTCAAGTCATTGTATAAATAGAGAGCGTGTCTCTGTCATTCTACTCACTCACTCACTTCGCATTAGTGAGAGAGAGGTGGAGTGCGCACAAGTGGAGGATGAGAAACTACTAGGAGACTATCTCTTGTTGTGGGGTTTGATCTTTGTGATCTGTGTATTGGTGCCCATTCTATCTCTGAGGAAGTTGCGGGGTGTTTCACCTTCTTGGTTTTCCTCGGTGAAATGCTTTGTGTCTCTTGTCTCTTATGTTTGATATGTCGTACATGTTGTTCTCTCAGTTAATATCCTAGATCATATTGAATTAAATGATGAAAACTAACATATGGGTATCCCTTGGGGGCGATAACATGAAATTTTTCCATAATTTTTCTACCTTTCACAGAAACATAAACTCCATAGGATGGAAACATTTCAAATCACAGAAGGATTTGGAAGCTGGTGCTAGAGGCCATTTCAATAATCATTTCAAGGATCTTGGGACAAATCAAATTAAGGCTTAGTTAAAGGTTATCATTTATTATCCTTCTTTTTTCTCTCAAGAGGAGGGAATGGAAATCAGGAATCATGTGTCCCTTGATGAAATTGAAAAGGTACTAAAATAGTTTGTTAAGAATAAGAGTCCCGGGCCTAATGGTTGGTTGGTGGAACTCTTCTTGTCTTATTTCTATCATATGGGCCAATATATTCTTCGTATGGTTGAACAATATCGTTTGGAAGGTTATGTTTTAGGTGGGTTCAACTCTACCTTCATTGTGCTCATCCCTAAATGCAACAATCCTTCTACTTTTAATGAATATAGGCCTATTGCTCTATGTAATCTTGCATATAAGATTATCACAAAAATCATATCTAGCGGGATCAAACCAAAACTTGTAGAATTGATGTCAAAGAAACAGTTTGGGTTCTCGAAAATGGGTAGATATTAGATGTGGTGGGGGTTACTCAAGAGTGCCTACACTCTATACAAACAAAAGACACGGATCCCTTAATACTAAAAATTGACTTGGTGAAATATTATGATAGAGTCAATTGGGTTTACCTAAGGTTACTTCTCTTACAAATCGGCATTCCCTTCCAGGTTACCAATTGGATTATGGCTTGTGTCACTTATGCCCAATTTTTGGTCCTCGTCAATGGGTTCCCTACCAATTTTTTCAATAGCACTAGATGCTTGAGACAAGGCTGCCCCTGATCTCCTTTACTTTTTTGCTTGGTTATAGAGGGCTTGAGCAGAAAGATCAATGCTACAAAAAATGAAGGAAAATTGAAAGGAATAAATATTTCAACCTCTATCATTATCACACACCTATTCTTTGTTGATGATGTGGTCTTAGTTGGAAAGGGATCTATGGATGAATGTAACACTTTTGTTGAGATCATAACTCTTTTTTGTTGCTTCTGGGATGGAAGTGAGCTTATCCAAATATTCTTTTATCAAACATATAGTGGATAGGAACATCCTCTCTCATATTTCTAAGGTTCTTCCATATCAAGTATCTGACATAGCTAATAGCTTCAAATATCTTATATTTTTCTTAAATCCCAATTGTTATAGAATCAATGATTGGATTTGGCTGGTGAAAAAATGTGAAAAAAGAATAGGTATTTGGACGTAGATGTTTCTTTCTCTAGGGGGTAGACTTACTCTCCTGAAGGTTGTTCTTATTGGTATTCTTGTTTTACTGGTTCTCTATGTCTCAGATTCCTTAAACTATTCTAAAAGTGATTAAAAGATTGATGTTCAATCTCCTTTAGTTAGGAAATGTTGATGGATGTAAAATACACCCTGTTAACTGGGAAAGGATATCAAAACCTAAGGATATGGGAGGCTGGGATATTAAAACTATTTTATGGTTTGGTTCATCTCTATGCATGAAGAGCATGTGGACAGGCTTATTTGGTTATGGATTATGGACTAAGGTTATTCATGGTAGATAGATAAAGGGGCCCTTATTATAGTGGATTATAAATCCCAACAAAAAGTTTAGGAATGCATCAAACTTCTAGAACGACTTCTTAAAAATCTATCCTTGGATCAATAAAGGCTATCTTGGAGAGTTGTTAAAGGCTACAATGTTTTGATTGGGATTGATCATATCATTGGAAATGAGGATAATTTTCTTTTGCTCCCATATATTCTGGATTATCTCTCAGAGATGGGATTTGTCACCCTTTCCCACATCTAATGTCCTTGTTGGCTTCAAGGCTTAGGATCTTATGGGATCAACTGCTCAAAACTTGGGGTTGGGTAGCATATGGGCCGAGGAATGGACAAAATACATCACAGTTCTCAATTCTGTAGGGATCAGACTGAATAATTGTGAAGATGAAATGGTTTGGTCACACAATCAGGAAACATGTCAAATTATTGCTAAGTCTGCATACTCACCTATTTCTCTTAATGACTCACATATATGTTATGAAATGGTGGTTTTCTAAAATTTTGAAGTGGCATATCCCCATGAAATTTAAATGTTTCATTTGGATTTCTTTTGAAAATTGTTTGATGACATGGAGCAATTTAGTTCATAGAGGATGGTGTGTACCAAACATTTGTATCTTGCGTAGGATGGAAGAAGAATCAATAGATCATATTTTTCCGTAATGTCAATACTTTGTACAGGTGTGGAAACAAGTTTGTATCTCATTGATTATATCACAAATGTGGGGTATCAGGCTTTTTGAATCTATTTTTCAGAATTGGAACAACACTTGTTAGGAATTTAGGACTCTCTCGATATTCATATGCTATGATATATGGAAGTCTCGTAACTCTGCAATATTTGACCAGAAAAAACTAAATCTTTATGCTAGTGTTTTAAGAATTATAAATATTTACAAGGATTACAATAATGTGAAGAAAAAATTCTTAAGACCTCGATAAATTGTGGATATTCCTGCTACTTGTATTGCTTCAGGTTATTTTGATGGGGCTGCTAAGGATTGTAGATGTGCAACTGGTATTTATCTAATTATAAACAATGAACATTCCTACATGATGAGTATGAACTGTGGTTTGAGAACCAATACCAAGGCAAAATTATTAGCTCTATGGTGCTTAGCAAAAATTGCATCTTCTTTTGGTATTGATTTCATAAATATTTATGGATATTCTCTGGTTATGGTTAATTGGGCTAAGAAGCTTTATAATTTGCAGTTTTTAGCTCTTCAACATTGGTGTCAAAGAATAGAGGCTCTATATAATGTCCCCATTTATGATAGCACCATGGTCTACCACTACCCATTCAACCTGCATGGGTCCTAGTGGAAAATAATTAAATAAATTGCTAAGGGAGTTAATTTCGACTAAAAATTTACATTTTGTAAACATATAAATTATTGTGGGTTTAAATTTTTTTTATTTGATATTACTAATCGTTATTTATGAGTTTTCCATGGCTTAAGTGACCCAAGAAGGGAACATAGGATGAGGATAAGGGAGATGAGTTGTCTCCTTAGAAAAAGTTGGACAGAAAGCATCCAAAAGCAGAAAAAGCGGGAAAAGCAACATAAAAGCAGTGAAACCAGGAGTTTCCTGATTTTGAGAGATAAGGATCAAGGAAGATTAGCAAAAGCATGAAAGAAAGATAAAATACTTAGGAAATATCTAGAGGTTGATTTTATCCAAGGAGGGCGAATTCATGAAGGAAAGTAGGTCAAACTCAAAAGAAACTCGCCAAAGAAACATCCATTGCACCTATGGTTTGAATTTCCTCAATGGCAAGTCCAAAAAAGGGTGGCAGAAAAGCTAACAGAGGTTAATAAAAGAATGATGAACACACTCGTTCACATATTTTGGTTATTTTTCATTTGTATTGGAGAGATTCATGCTTCTCACAACCTGGGAGATGTGCCCCTAGTTTGCATTGGGTGACGTGCCCCTTTGCATACAGTAACTAGTTGGAGTGTTTGTTGGCATTCCAATTTGTGATTGAGGAGGACATCCAGTCCTTTTCATAGAGCTTCAAAGTAGTTGTTTATCGTCCATTTGTAGATGAGAGGGTTTTATTTTGTAGCTGCAAATTCATATTCACAACTCTCTTCTTCAGATCCAGGTGTTTGGGCTTTTGTTGTGTGGTCAAATCAATTTAATCAGTGGAACCAATGTGGGAAGGTCGAAATGGATATTTTGTTTTCAAAAATCCTGAGTGTTTGTGGACCTTGACGCCTGTTACGTTGCGTCTGGAGCTTCATTTCCATTTGGAAACACCTTTTTACTGTAATGTACCCAATCCCCTATCAAGCACAGTAACTCATAATTTGCAGAAAACTAGGATTCATCTGAGATGGATTTGACACAAGATTGACAATTTGGGCTTAGTAGAATGGATTAGATGCACTAACAACTACAAATATGGTGGAATCAAGGTCAATACTTCGGCAGTGCACTTTCAGGAGTCCATCACGCCTGGGTAGACTCCTTTGGATGAACCCAAGGCTTTAAGGGAATTTCCCATGAGACTTCTGTGGAAACTCCACTGCTTCTGGTGCATTCTGGAAGTAATATAACCTTATTTAATCCTAACTAA
Source organism: Larix kaempferi (assembly GCA_027924585.1). Lineage (NCBI taxonomy): Eukaryota > Viridiplantae > Streptophyta > Pinopsida > Pinales > Pinaceae > Larix > Larix kaempferi. The sequence goes on along the minus strand of BSBM01001312.1, from coordinate 5,320,137 downwards.
CAATACCCAACCTGATCTAGACTCACTCTGACTTGGAAACCAAGATATAGCAATAAAAAAATATAACTAGGTGCAAAAGACTAGACTTGGACTAGTCGAAGTGAGGATTTACAAATGGATTTGAATGGCTTGGAGAGATTCCTAATTTATTTTATTGAGACATGGATGGGATGTAATACATCTGATCTAACTGATAGAACCTTCAAATCAAATATTGGTAGAACATTTGACAATTAAAATCTTCAAAACAAGAAACTAGTCAAATTTCTCTACCATTGTGCAAGCATAGGAAACATAGAGTTTCAAATGGCATTTAATGCTCACAAATTCTACAATAAATATCATATATGAATCTAAATACATTCCATTGAACATCAACAAGGTATAATCAGACTTTCAAAGATGCAATCAATAGTCTATTGGAGCCAAACTAACAAAATGTCCATTATAATTGAATTTTTTCAACATAGAAGTAGAATTAGAGAATCTGAGAATAAGAAAAGGATCTTTTACTACTGGAACATAACCATGAGTAGGATAACATCATAATATATCTCACTAGAGGTGCATGGACAGTATGGGTCTCTTACACAACTCGAAAATCAAGAAATACAAAGATAAATATGAACATGTGTGTTCTTCAACACTTAAACCCTCATATCTAGTGAAATAACTATATCTCGGTCATACAAACGTCTTTTTCGATGATACAAAAGGTGTTTCCCACTGGAAACGAAGCTCCATGTGCAATGGAATAGGCCTCAAGGTACATAAATGCTCAGAAGTTTTGAAAATAGAATCTCCATTTTGGCCTTCCCACACTAGTTCCACTGATTAAATTGATCTAACCCACGGGGGCTTCACTCAATAAATGGCTACATAGCACATTCGTTCATGGCATATGAAACAATACCCCTAATTTCACTAAATATTGGAAAATAGCTTCCAAAATCGTTTTTTTAACCCCCTGCCAATATTTCTTCTCAATTTAAAAAAAACCCTATTTTCACTAGATATTGTATGTGTCAATTTTTTCATTAACATTTTTTATACCCCTTTATATTTATACCTAGTATATTGATATAATACCCCTCTTATGACCCAACATGCATTCCATAATGCACCTTGCTTCTTTCGATGTATATTGTGGATGCACATTACTTCACCCACAATGCAATTACTCAACCACATACCATTATGATTTACAACATCTAATCTTCTAATGAAGAGATAGGATATCACTTCTTGTATGTCACTAGAGCCAATGCACATAGAACAACATTTAGATTGCATGTTGCAGTTCTCCAATCGCTGACTAAGCCCGTTGTGGGCTAGGTATCCAAGCCCCCAGGGCCTGTAACAAGCTGTAGGAGGCTGACTAAACCTCCCAAGTCCTGTGATAAACACGAGTGGTTGGGTATTCAAGCCCCCAAGGCCTATCGAGGGCCTATAATAGGCCCTGGAGGCTTAGAGCCTCCCAAGGCTATTGGTAACAACTGGCTGAGTGTTATTAGTAACAATTGGCTTTCAATGACCACTGTCTCTCGACTATGATCGACTGGAAACCCACTTCACCACGAAACCCATGGCCTCAAGCATGCCTTAAGACGCGATTTCCCTACGTACTGGTATGCCCGAGCCTTTCCTCAACCCAATTTCTCATTCGGCCGTGATCCCGCCATCTCCATTTTGTGTATATTTGTTAGCTCGCCCATATAAAAAAGACCCCAAAGTATTTTTGCATTGTTACATTAAATAAAAAACCCTTTTCCCATTAATATATAAGCAATATAATTTTTAGGTTTTCATGAATATTTAATACCGCAATATGAATGAATGTGATATTATATTACCTTCTAGTGAATCCCCCGTGATCTAACCACACAACAAAAGCCCAAACACCTATATATGAAGAAGAGAGTTGTGAATATGAATTTTCGACTCCAAAATAAAACCCTCTCATCTTCAAATGGAAAAGAGAAAAACAATTTCTTTGAAGCTCTATGAAAAGGACTGGATGTCCTTCTCCTCAATCACCAATTGGAATGCTAACAAACGCTCCAACTAGTTATTGTATGCAAAGGGTCACATCACCCAATGAAAACTAGGGGCACATCTCCCAAGTTGTGAGAAGCATGAATCTCTCCAATACAAATGAAAAAATAACCAAAAGATGTGAATGGGTGTGTTCATCATTCTTTTATTAACCTCTGTTAGCTTTTCTGCCACCCTTTTTTAGACTTTCCATTGAGGAAATTCAAACGATAGGTGCAATGGATGTTTCTTTGGCAAGTTGCTTTTTCCTTGGACCTACTTGCTTTCATGAATTCACCCTCCTTGGCTAAAATTAACCCATGGAGATTTATTAAGGCTTTTAGCTTGCTTTCCTCTTTTGCTAATCTTCCTTGAGCCTTATCTCTCAAAATCAGGAAACTCCTATCTTCATAGCTTTACTGTTGCTTTTGGATGCTTTTTGTCCATCTTTTTCAGAGGAGACAAATAATCTCCCTTATCCTCATCCTATGCGTCCTTCTTGGGCCTCCTAAGCTATGAACAACTCATAAATAATGATTAGTAATATTAAGTAAACAAAATTTAAACCCACAATAATTTATATATTTACATAAGGTAAATTTTTAGTCAAAATTAACCCCTCACAATTTATTTAATTATTTTCCACTAGGACCCATGGAGGTTGAATGAGTAGTGGTGGACCATGTTGCTATCAAAATGGGGACAACACACTCTCTTGGAATCCTTCCATGACTAGACTATGGATCATATCTATTGCGAGTTGAACTCCGCAAATTCTTTATCCAAAGAGGCTCTTAATGCTTATGAAGACTTCCTCATATGGGAGGAATGGATAGATGGTGATCTCTGACTATCAAAGAATTGTAATACTTTTTATCTAATTAGTTGGGTTCTTATATCAATTTAGAAAAGCTCTCTGTTTATTTTGTACTGTTTAGAACCTATTAAATTTCTGCCACATATGGCTTTCTCAATCTTTTGTTACTCTCGAGTGGGATCTCAAGAAAGCTTTTGTAGCTTTAGTTTGGATAAGCCCCCTCTCTCTCCCTCCCTCTCCATCGGTGGTCAAAGACTTTTCAAACATAAAATGTTTCACTTGGAATCTTTAAATTTATTAAAAAATCTGTTCAAAGTTGGCGACATGTTTAAAAAGCTGCCCCGCTTAATTATTAATTCCATGAAAGGAATACGAGAACATGCCTCGGCGCGTCATCGATCATTGTTTATTATTTTTGGATTTCCTAACAGGCTAACCTTCTGGGATCTTCGCGACACGGCACCGTCCATTTCAGGCTTACGTGGAGTTGCCCAGGGTGGCATTCGAGAAGGAGAAAGCGACGGCCTCACATGATCGGAGTGGGAACCGCGTACGGCTACCAGAAGTTGTTTTGAACGGGCCCTGCCTGCTCTCCTCGATGCATGAACCCACATGTCTCCTTTCTCTTTAAAGCCCAGGAGAAGCTGCCCACATTGTGGCAGCACATTCCTGCGTATCGATTCTCTCCTATTGCGCAGGAACGACAGAATTGCCAGAAAGTTTTGTTGAGTGGCCGAGCTTTTACAATTTTCGGAGCTTCCATGGAACGGCGTTCTGGGGGTTGCCAGGCGGAGGCGGCGGCAGCATGGAGGGCCGGTTTTCAACAGAAATATCTAAGACAGTTGGTCGCTGTGCTGCGAGAGAAGAGAATCGATCCAGCGACCAGCGTGTTAGCTCGAAGTCGAGCCGTGAAACTGGCTGCGGATCTTTCACTGGCCATAACGGCAAGGGGTCGAAACGTGTGGAGTCGGGCCATTCTCCGGAAATACCTTTTCAGGCTCAACAAATCCCGCTGCCAACGGCGATCAGTACTTAAATCAAGAATGAATTCCCCGAGATCAGCGTCTGCCAAGAATAACAGGCGATGCATAACGATCTCTTCCAGCAAGAAGTTCGTCAGGAGGGCGTTCGGAGTCGCCTCCAGGCCGGGGACTAGCATCCGGTCACATGGCAATGAAGAAGCAGAAGACACCGTTGCTTCTCGTATGCAAACCCTCAGGGAGCTCGTGCCTGGAAACCGTGGATTAGACCCGCCCGTTTTCCTGAAAGAGACGGCGGACTATATCGTGGCGCTTAAGATGCAGGTCCAGGCAATGCAGGCACTCGCAGACTGGTACACAAATCAGAGTGCTTAGGGTTCCAGCCAGGTCCAGATATAAGGTCGCGAGGTCGAATCTCGGGATGGACAAGCAAGGGTGACAGGTATTTTGCACACGGTATACTGTAATGTGTATATGTTACGGTAAGAACAGAAAATATACCCCGTGTCGATAGTGGAGCGTTGATAAAGATATTGTCCACATGTTCTGGATTATGCAGATTAGTGAACTCGGATTTAGAAATTTGGTTTTATTTCGCTGGCAAAGTTAGCAGTCCTCTGCATATCTTATATGTAAATGATTCTATTCTTTCCAATATTAATTCCATTTATAATTGTATGTATTTTCTGTCTTCCAACAAGCTGAGAAATTCTCAATACAAAGTTAGCATTGATTTCATTTATCTAGATTTTAGGGTATAAGGTATAGTAACGCTGTTTTTTCCAAAACCCATATGTGAATGATTTTACCATAAATTCTGTGTCATGATATTTTATTATGCAATGATTTCTGTGCCAGGATGTTTCTAGCTTCTCCATATCTACTTATCGAAATTTGCAGCCATATGTGAAAGATTTTACTGTAAATTCTGTGTCATGATATTTTATTACGATTTCTGTGCCAGGATGTTTCCAGTTTTCCATATCCACTTATCAAAATTTGCAGCCATATGTGAATGTTTTTACTATAAATTATGTGCCAGGATGTTTCCAGCGTCTCCATATGTACTTATCATATCAAAAATTGCAGCACAATTAACAGTTCCATGGCGCGTAGTGTATCCATGGAGACCCAATTATTATTCTTTATAATCACATTATAATTTAGGGCACTAGCTGCCCTAGCATTTACCTAGAATTTGAGATTGTCGGTTTTCTTTTTCACTCTTTGAAGTTTATACGGCTTTGATAATTGTCAATCAAATTGGTCATATGATTGCATTTTTAAATTGGTGATAGATGAAAGTAGTTTGATTGAATTTCGATCAAGGAAGTTGCATTTTTAAATTGGTGATAGATGAAAGTAGTTTGATTGAATTTCGATCAAGGAAGTTTCGCACCTCTCAAGCTGTTTCCAGGTAAGAATTCATCTTTAGGTCAGAAGGTAGGCAAACTAAATTGTGTTTGGATTGATTTTATTTTATTTTTAAATATTAATTTATTGCTTTTTAAAATTTGTATTTTGGAAATTCATTTGAAAATTAAAATTTAATTTTATTGAATTTTTATTAAAATATAATTTTATAAAATTAATTAACTTAATTTTTTTTAAATCAGATTTGGTATATTAAATAAGCTGTGTAATATGACAAAATTTAGCCTTCACATACAAATCTATTGTATACTTGCATCTTTTACAATACACTTAAAATTATAAATATTTATAAACTACTTTTGATATGTGAAAAACATGGAAATAGAAAGCTAAGAGAAGGCATGGCTGCTGTGTCCTTCCTCCATTTACTATTCCTCCTTAAGTTGTCCATGTGTCCTTCCTCCATTTACTATTCCTCCTTAAGTTGTCCATGTGTACTTACATTTTCAAAGTATGTTTCCATAGTGTCCTTTTCAATCTTCTTTGAATCTATAGAGTAAATAATCTAAGATTGAGTTCCTTGAGCTAAACCGAGGAGAATGTTGAAGTGCATCCTACTCCACAATGTGAGAGGTTATATATTCGGTTGACTCCTTCATTCCCTCCATTTGAGAGTTCAATCACCTAAATTTCTCCATTCTTTTCATCACTATATAAAAGCATTTCTCGAACCTTTTATTTCTGTCTAGATGGCAAGATAAAAGAAAATGAATGCAAGCAGAATTCTTACATCCCAATACTTCCCAAAATCTACACTATTTCACACCCTCCTAGAATAGATTTGCATTGCTTCCCAAATTCATCCCTCCACCATTGCTTCACAAAGTGCCATAAAGAAACCAACTAATGAAATAAGGTAAAAAAGAATAAAGAAACCAACAACATAAGAGTGAAGTTTTATGGCTCCTCACTTGCCATTAGTAATACCATCCCAATTACTTACTTAATTATTAGCTCAACCCTCTAATTCTATTAAGCCAACTAACTAATCATAAATATGCCCATTCAAAATACAACTAGGTAACTTTCTTTCTTGCTATTGTTATCACTCTCGCCAAGAGAAAATGGATATGTATTTATAATTACAAACTCATACGAAGAAGGTTGTAAATAATTACAACATACATGTTGAGGGTGATTGGTTGTTTGCTAATTGCATTTGGCCTTAGTATTTAAGGGAATGTACATGAACATATTGCAACACAATTTGGTTTATGTGCCTTAAAGATATATATTGGCTTTATAGGCTTGAGATGTGTAAAGGACCATTGGAGGTACCCACTACTCAATGTTGTTCACATGGTTTAATGCAAACCACCACAAATTTTTGGCTACTTAACATGTGGTAAAACAAAACACAATTAATTATCCTACACCAGCGTACACATAAGGGAATTCAGGCTAAATGTACTTTTATTGCATTGTGTAAGGAGTGAATAAGAAAAATTGGGCATGCGTATATGATTTATACACAACAAGCAAACAATAAAATAAACCCGACGAATGAAGAAAATAGGAAATGGTGTTGTAGAGATAAGACCATGGATCCATTCAAAGGTAAATTGAGTTGTAGGATGTGGTTTTCACAATGAGCCATTGATACATTAATTCCTAACTAGTAATAACAATGTTTTTTAGTGTTGTGGGAAACCATTGGGTCTTAGTTCGTGGTGTTGTGGGAATTTGTTACAACCAGAACTAAGCATATATGTATACAAAATCAAAAAATTAAATAACTAATGAAAACCACACAAGCAATTAACACCATGAACAATAGTTTTTACCTAAAACCAAAAGGAAAATAACCAACATCCATAGATCCCCAACTCGTACATATATAATTATCCCCATTACATAATAATATATTTAACCCTATATATGCCCCTCTTGGAGTCATATTATATACATTTAACCCTATATATGCCCCCCCTTGGGTCATATCAAATGTACTCCATATGTTCACAATAATCAACCCAACAAATAATCAATAGAAATATACCCATTTAAAATATAACCAAGTAATAATCAATTGTAATTGCATCCTTCTTGTTATTTATATCACTGTAACCAAGATGAATTGAATATGTATGTATAATTACAAACACATACATGGTGGGCTACGAGGAATTACTCAAACACACATCTTGAGGGTGATTGGTTGTTTTCTAATAGCAATTGACTTGAGTGTTAAAGAGAATCTATGAATGAATTAGAGAATGATTTGGTGTACGCATCGCTTGAGACATGAAAGGAATTCTATAGGTACCCACTATGTAGCACTATTACATATAGTTCAAATCAAGACATCACAAATTGTTGTCTTATAGCACATGAAAAAACTAAACACAAACAACTATCCTACACCAACGCTACACTCAAAGGGATTTGAGTTGAAGGTAGTCTAGTGATCGCATTGTGCAAGCATTGAATTAGAAAATTCAAGGCTATAGATATGATTTAAACATCATCAAGCATTTAAATAAACCTAATGAACATAGAAAATAGGAAATAGAATTATAGATCCAAGACCAATAATCCAATTAGAGGTAAGTTGAGCTGTAAAATGTGGTTTTTATAGTGAACCACCAATAAATTAAACCCAAGTAGTAAACATAATTAATTTTGGTGTTTTGGGGAATCAATAGGTATTAAGTTATGGTTCTACGGGAATTATATAACACTAGATCTAAGCATACATATAGAGAATTAAAAAAACTAAATCAAATTAACTAGTGAAATCAATCACACAAGCAATTAATCACATTATGAACAATAAAGTTTACCCTAGAGAAAACTTGAAGAAAAAATCCAGCATCGAATTGATTGCTTTGTCTTTATTTCTTAGAAATTGCATAATATAATGGTGTTTTGGCTCTTTGGAGCCCTACAGATTACAAACTCGTAAATTTTCTTAGTAATCCCTTTGTTCTTTTCCAAATAAACTTTTCACCAATCTAGTGCAAATTTTTTTGGGTAGAAATAAATCACTGGGATAGACTAGAAGGCCAGGAATCCCCAACTCTTTAGCTTCCTAAATTCAACATGTTGCCTCTCCTTTGTCCTTTTGTTGGTAACTTTATGTTTCATGGTTCCCTTGTAATTTCCCTTTCTTTCTTTTAATCCTTTATTTCTTTAATAATTTTGTGCTTTCATTAGAAATTCATCACTTTGGAAACAAGTGGTAGCAGATTGGACGAGCAAGGGGGCCTTCACACAAGTGAACCACATCCCTTGACATCATCATCAAATTCATAGCCTCGAGATTTCCTTCCACGGCTAATATTCTAACTTTGTGGAGTGTTTTTCATTTGTGTTAAACCATTAAATCCATTACATATTGTAACATCCCAAAAATCGCAAAATAAAAAAAAATTGATATAGCCTATTTTATAAGATAAATGCTATCTACGAAATGATAAATAATGAACTAATAGATGATAACTACTTCATGCAATTGTTGTATTTATTTTAAACATGAAAATGTTCTTGGTTGTAAGTAAGATGCGACAGAACAAGGTATATTTTGTTATGTGTAAAGATCTGATAACAATACTAATGAATTTGTTTGCATAATTTCTGAAGCGGTTCCTACCAAGTGCCCTTGGGTTTACTTAGCTTTGAAAGCTAAAGCATTGGATTCTTTCTTTCGCAGATCTGCAGGTAAGGTTATAGAGTAATTCCAGCTTTTACAAGACAAGTTGTAAGCTTCAGCTTGTTGTCTCTATGTTTAAGATAATTCTATAATCTACCATGCATGAAGATGTCGATGGTATGTAACTTCGGTTTAACTTCGTCAACTTGTATCATATTTATGGTCATATTTGTATGTGTCGCTGGTAATATTATACACTATACTCGTTGTATCTGTTGGTAGGATCAGTGGTATTACAACTTAGTTTAACAGTTTGAAAATGCGACCAGTTTGATCTTATGAATGATAGTGTCATCATTAGAATTAAGTGAATCTTCTGGAAGTGATGGCTGCAATATAATAAGTCTTAAAATGTTATAGTAATGATGTTTGTGTTGTGTCAACTTGTGAATCAAGATGCTATTTACACATAATAGCATACGACATATAGGGTTGGTGTCAAACGCTAGCTTTCAATATAGTGTGAGGGTTATGTTTTCATCACACTAACCTTATGCAACTGGCCTAACTATTATGAACGTAATGTGGACTAGCTATTATAATGTAATGTGGCCTAGCTATAATCGTAATGCATGTTTATTTAAATGCACAAGTTTAAACTTTGTGGTAGTACCTTCAATACTATAGCAATGTATTGATTTTCTAATACATGCTTGATATATATAAAAGTATATCGATATATTTGATTTGATAACATGTGCAAACTATACTAATAACATTGTTGAAATGTTATATGTAAACCTTATGGCTCGAATGTGCAATGTATATGTGATAAGTGAACTTAGAACAAGACTTATACTTATGGTGTGAATGAAATGTCGTGATACTACCTTATGAATAGAACCATGCATCGTTGTTTTATGGTATTGATATACATACTATGGTTTGTTAACTTATAACGGGGTTGTAATATAGTTGTAGGGCATTGTTACTATCTCGAGGATTGCGCCGTCACCATAACTCGGTTCTAGCTTGAATTAAATGTTGTTACATTCGAGACTCTGGCAGAATTCTATGTGAGATCTCGGCATTGAATTCAATCCTGTGTGATGTTAGTGGATTACTACGCTGGCACCTACGTGTTTTGGCTCCATGTGATAACAGTGGTAGAATTTGTGATGCATCATCGAGCTATAAGCTCAGCCTTGGTGATATGGCATCCGATTGTTCCGGGTATTAAAAGAAGTCATTGATTTGGTTTGGTCGTAATCACTACCTTGGTACCATCGTAGTTATGCTGGCTCAATCTTGATCATTGATCTCATTGTATCGATAGTTGAGATGTGTAAAACCCTAGTCAATCTTGCCATAGCGTTATGTGTTTCCTTCGTGCATTCATTTTGTAATTTTCGTTTGGGAGAAGAGGCCAACAGGCCACTAGTTTACAGGGCTCGACCCTGGGCAATTGTGGATGGCACTGTGCCTCCATTCTCTGAAATTTTATTGTGAAAATAATGTATAAGTGCTTAATTTTTGCTGAATGAGTAGCGTTGAAGTCCTGTGGCTTTCGACCGGTGACAAATTAGGTTAGTGGTGAGGTTTGACTCCGAGCTTGGTTGTGTTTTAGTTGCATGTCAACTTCGCTGCATTGGATGAAGGATTTGGAATCCAGAAGCATTCCAATCGACTGTTGAATGCAAGGTAAGTCATCTCATTTCTTAGTTATGTAATATGTTTCTTTGTTTTGTCAACATTCAGTTGATATTGTTGTTGACTCCATGCAGTTCTTGTGGCAGGTACTACCATCGTTCTGTATTCACAATGTTGGGTTGATGGAAATTGAGAGCACGTGTATTAAATTGGTAAGCCCCAGTGGAAAACCCTCGTAGGTTCTCCTGGCAGATTCGTGGAAAATGTTGTAACAACTATTATGGAAATCGTGGTTGAAAATCCGGGTTGTTTCTTATTATGCCTGTGTTAGGTTACTTCTGAGTTTTGCAGAGTCGATGTATTAGTTGATAAGTTGATGTACAGGGTTTTGGGTTTTTGAACTTGGCAATGTTCCTTCGTTTAAGTAGGGTTTCTGACTCTAATGAGTTGATAATATAAGAGATCTTTTTGCAAACTATGTAGCCGTGACTGTTTTGTGTTTGTAGTTTTGGGGCTTGGCACATGATCGAAACCTGTAACTCGTTAGTTTATGAAATGGAAATAGTTCGTGTTTAAATAGCCTCTGTGTTCAAATTTTAAAGTAATCGGAAAATGGTTATGTGACTAAGTTTTAATCATACCTGTTGCTTTCGTTTCTGTATGGACTTGTAAACTCATGGAAATTTTAAACGTTTGGGAAAAGAATCGTATGCTAAGTGTATAAGGAAAAACACTGCTACTATTATTAAATCAATGGTTATGAAAAAAAAGTGATGGCTTCGGCCTAAAAGCCTCCTCGTTGATTTGTATGAAACGTTTGTGCTTTTGATTTGAAAACTTATTAGAGGTTAGGGTTTGGATATGCCTAGATGTTGATGTGCGTGTTGATATGTTTCGGCATCGAGTAGTGTTGTGATTTTGTTGACTCTGCTCCTACAGACATTGTAATGTCTTAAACTTACGAGATGATATTTGAAATAAATATATTCGATCTACTGTAATGATTTTGATCAAATATGTTTGGTTTATCTATTGTTAATAAAATGATGAAATGATAGGGAGCTTGTTTAACTAGCTCGATTCTGTAGACAGAATTGCATTTGTGTTTTTTTAATTTATGGCTATATGGACATGTGAAATATGAAACCCTAGGTCTGTGATAAGAGACTTTTGTTGGCTTATCTGTTCTGTGTGTGCAATAATGGAAAATTATAAACCCTAACTTGAAACTTAGAAAAGATATATCAGTTCTGTTATGATGAGATTAAACAATCATTACAAATTCTGTGTTCGACAATGATCTCAATAATAAATATAAAGAACAGTGATAATCTTTTTAAGACAATAAATTTCTATTTGATGAAGTAAAAATATGGAAATAAAAACAATAATGTTAAGGAAATGCAAAATAATACTAACTGTTATCAGTAGTTAGATTAACTGAATATGCAAAAATGGTACTTCTATCTTCTTGGCAATTTTGCCTATCTTATCAATCTATCTTAATCTGTTTCTGTACTAGAGTACGATGTTGTTCCTTTTTGCATGGGGAAAAATACAGAGACTATTTTATTCAATCAAATCAAATTTATACAGAATTATTAATTTACACAAGAACTGAAATAAACTTATAAAATAAACAGTGAAGGTTAAATAAACAACAGAACTGTAAATATACAAAAATAGATAACATAACTTAAAATAAAATAGATAAGACAATAGAACCTGTAACTGACGATAGGGCCAACAAACACCCAAGGAGGCTTGTTCCTCCCAACCTGCTTCAGAAGAAGCAGCTCAATTGCTGACTTCTAGTGAACCCCCGAGCCTGATTACTGATCCAAAAAGTGGGTGAGATCTATGTAGAAGCAAGGAACTCAAAATACCTTCTCCACTTGGTATCAACCTCCTGAAATAAAATGCCTTCTCCACTCAACATCAACCTCCTGAACTCAATAAGCGCTTGGTAGACTCACAACATGATCAACAACATAGAATATCCCCTCACCAAATCTCTTGGGTGCAAACACAGCAAAATCCCAAGGTAAATTTCCTCGTCAAGAAAAGTGATGAACCTCAGTTCAATATTTGATGGCTATATATAGACTGCCTGGGTCTTTTAGTGGTCAGTTTGGAATAAATGAGCCTCAATCTCCAATCCCATCTTTCAAGGCACTATGACCACATTTCAAGGGAGTTGTCCCATACCAACAACTAGTTAGTTGCATCATGATGCTGCCACTTGTCCATTGCCTTCTACCCCATACTCCATTCCACCTAGTGGATCAGTAACCACTATTTCAACAGTCCTCTTAGGTGTTTGTCTCCTATTTTATTTATTTAATAATAATATATTGTGCAAATTACAGTCATCCTTGGACACCTGTCCAACATAAACTTTACAATAAAAGTTATCATAATGTTTCTTAACACAAAATGTTTTCCAGCAAATAGGGTATGTTACAAACACCCCCTCTTAAGCTCAACATCGTCCTCAATGTTGCTTATTCATCATCAAGTTCCTCATGGAATAGAACTGGATATGCTACCCGCATATTACTTTCTAGTTCCCAAGTAGCTTCATCAGGGCTAAGGTGCTTCCATTACACCTTTACCTGCCATATGGTGTGATTCCGAAGCATAATTTCCCTCCGGTCGAGAATACAGTCCAGTTCCACCTGAAAATCTCCTTTGGGTTCCACCTGTATGTCATTCCAATTCAGCACATGAGTATCATCATGCACATACTTCTTTAAAATAGAAACGTGAAAAACATTTTGGATTTTTAAATTGTATGGCAATGCCAATTGATATGCAACAGCTCCTATCCTTGATAGGATTTTGAATGGTCCACAATACCTCGGTGCTAATTTAGCATATCTCCCAAGATTCAAAGAACTTTTCTTGGGCTTTACCTTTATAAAAACATGGTATCCTACCTGAAATTCTCTTTCTGTGTGTTTCAAATCAACATAGTTTTTCTGCCGATCTTGGGCAACTTTTAAGTTACCTTGAACCTGTTTCATGGTTAGCTCCATTTCTTTTAATAAATCTGGTCCTAACATCAATATGTCTACAGGATTATCCCAAGAAATTGGAGTACAACATTTTCTTCCATACAAAATTTCAAATGGACTTAACTTAGCAGTGTTGATGTATATGTAACTTCGGAATGTATTTCATCTGTGTATTTTATATATATTTATTGTACCCTTATAAGAGATGTGTTATTCCTCTATAAGGAAGTGTCGTCATGTGGATTTACAAGTGTCGCAAGTGTGTGTACTTGCCGATGGGTTATTAGACCACCATGTGGGGTCGGCCCTAAATTATATATAATATAATGTGGATGTATCTAGATAGACAAGTCAGCCCCATAAGGTCACTGGGAAAAAATGTTAGTATAAATAGAGATCGGACATCTCTATTTTACTCACTCGGAAAAGTAACTCACTCTCACTTGAAAAGTGGCGCACTAGTGAGGAGGAGGATCATCTGCTATCAGGAGACTATCTCAGTGTTATTTTTTTGTACTTTGGTTGAGCCATTTCTCTCTCTATCTCTGAGGAAGTTGTGGGGTTTTTCACCTTAGGGTTTTCCCCACGGAAACTCTGTGTCTCTTGTCTCTTATGCTTTTGATTCTTGTGATGCTTGTCATATTGTGATTGTCATGCATTGATATACTGTAGATGTTATTCTCTCAGCAAAGATCCTAGAGTATTGTGAATTAATGCTCAAAATTTAACATGGTATCAGAGCTAACCTGAGAAGAAGACATTTTGCAGTGACAGAAGGTTGAGTTCCTTCTTTATTGGGTTTCTCTCCACAGATTTTTGAAAATCCGTATAGTATATTGACTCTACTCATCAAGGCGCATCTGTCTGTCCAATCATAATTCAATTCCGAGCATTTTCAGATTTGGCCCTAAAAATTAGGGTTTCCACAAAAATAGGAATTTCTGGAATCTGAAGACACAGCTGGAATATCCTTGTAAAAATCGAAGTTTAGAGCTTTGGATCGATATTTTTGGCTGGGTAGATCTCCGGGAAACTCAAACCCTAATTCAGGGCTCTCCCTAGTGAACCTGAGAGGACAAAAAGGCAATTCTGAAGGGCAAGACTTTGCTGATCTCAAATTCTGAATGTACCAGGCTGATCAGCTCATCAAGGCGCATCTTTCTATCCTTTGAAAAATTTGAAATTCACATTTTAAATTTTTAGGGTTTCTCTAACAAACCCTAATCCGGGACGAGATCCAGTTTTCAGCACTTCAAGTGGTAAGATCTAAATCTTTTCTATTTCCATATGAAGTACTCTTTAAGATGTCTCTCCACACCAAGCTTGAGGATAAGCTTGAAGGGGATGATAAATTCTGAGCCTGGAAGTATAGAATTGGGTTAATCTTGGAAGAGAATGAGTTGGACTCATATGTGAAAGAAGACATCCCTATCCCAGAGGATGAAGAGGCCAAGGTATTGCATAAGAAGAACTTGGTCAAGGCAAAGAGAATCATTGTTGATTCTATCAAAGACCATCTCATACCCCATGTGTCTTCTCTTAAGACACCCAAGGAGATGTTTGACTCTTTGACCAAGTTGTTTGAAGGGAAGAACATAAATCGGAAGATGACCCTGCAGAACCAATTGAAAGGAGTAAAGTTTCACAATGGAGAAACCATTCAATCTTATTTTTCAAGGGTCTCCCAGATCAAGGAACAACTAGAAGCAGTAGATGAAATGGTGGAGAATGGTGAAGTAGTAATGACCACTCTAAATGGCCTATCCAGGTCATGGGATTCCTTTATCCAAGAAATTTGTGCAAGGAAGAAGTTGATCTCCTTCAACAGACTACGGGAAGAATGTTCACAAGAAGAAGCAAGGCTTGTGGCACGAGAATAAAAGATGGGGAATGAAGATCAAGCTCTCACAGCTCACACCAAGAAAGGGAAGTCCAAGAGAGAGCCATCTCACTCCAAGAAATCTTCACATCACTTCAAAGAAAGAAGAATATGATTCACCTGTAATGAGAAAGGACATATTGCCATAAATTGTCCCAAGAACAAGAAGGACAACAACAACTCCAACAAGAAGAAGAGGGCAGCAAAAGAAGGTTTCATGCTCATGCTGCCGAGGATGATGAACCACCCAAGAAGAAGGCTAGGGCAGAAAGTGATGATGACTTTTCAAGTGAAGAAGAGTATGTTCTAATCTCTGCTCTCACAGGTACCACCTCCCATGGTTGTAATCAATTGGTTGATTGATAGTGGGGCATCCAAACACATGACTGGGTTTAAGGAATCTTTTGTGAATCTATCTGAACATGAATCACCCCATAAGGTGAAACTTGGGGATGATTATCAATACCCAATCAAAGGAAGTGGTGAAGCCTCCTACAACCTAGATTCTAGAAAATATTTGAAGATGAAAGAAGTTCTTTATGTACCTGGGCTCAAGAAGAACTTACTCTCAATCTCTGCATTGGATGCAAAAGGTATGAGGGTTGCATTTGTGGATGGCCAAGTCCTAATGTGGCCAAAGGAAAAGACCATAGATGATGCAGTAGTGATTGAAGAGCAAGAGGGAGGCTTGTATAAATTGAAGGGACAACCTGAACATGCCATGGTGCATGAATCCATGGAGCCAAGTGAACTTTGGCATAGAAGACTTGCTCATATGCACTATAGAGCACTTCCAATTGCAAGCAAGGCTGTAGAGGGTCTTCCTGAAATCAAGACCAAACATGAAGGTGTTTGGAAAGGATGTGCAAAAGGTAAGAACATTAAGAAGGCTTTCCCAAGCAGTGAAAGCAAGGCCAAAGATATCCTGGAAATCATCCACTCAGATGTATGTGGTCCTATGTCATCTAGTTCTCTCAGTGGGTATGTTTATTATGTCTCATTTATTGATGACTTCTCCAGGAAGACTTGGGTATACTTCTTGAAGAACAAAGATGAGGTATTTGATAAGTTTAAGGAATTCAAAACCTTGATGGAGAATCAAACTGACAAGAAGATCAAAACAATCAGATCCGACAATGGTGGAGAATTCACCTCAGGTGACTTCAAGAAGCTTTGTAGTAATTCAAGGATTAAGAGGGAGTTGACTGCTCCTTATAATCCTCAACAAAATGGAGTTGTAGAAAGGAAGAACAGAACTATCATGGAAGCAGCAAGGGCAATGCTGCATGACCAGGATCTACCTATGCATATATGGACAGAAGCAGCTAGAACAGTTGTATATGTGCAGAACAGAACACCCCACAAGATGTTGGACAACAAGACACCAGAAGAGGTCTTTTCTGGGTTCAAGAAGATTGATGTCAGCAAGGATGCATACAAGTTCAAGGACAAGTCCTATCAGGAAGCAAAGACTCAGAGGGAGTCCACCCATTATGAGATGTTTCTAATCATGCAATTTAACTTGTTTTGTAGGAAAGACCGTATATCTTCACCTACAAAAGGACTACAACATTTGTTCCAGCAACAAATATATCTATTGAAGATATTGAAGATATTGAAGTTCCTGGGATCTGGGATGAAGAAATGGAATGCCATGATCCGTCGATCATGAAGAAGATATTTGGGATGCAGTCCCAAGAATTGACAGGGAGTCACATGTGTATGCAGATTGAAGAAAGTCTTGTATGGCTTGAAGCAAGCTCCCAGAACTTGGTATGGTAGGATGGACAGTTTCCTATCTAGTTTGGGCTTTACCAAGAGTAAAGCGGATTCCAACCTTTACTACAAGGTTGAGGAAGGGAATCCTGTGATTCTACTTCTGTATGTGGATGACTTATTTGTTACAGGAGATGACAAACTAATTGCAGATACTAAGAGGAAGCTTGCTACTGAATTCGATATGAAAGATTTGGGAATGATGCATTATTTCCTAGGTATGGAGGTGTGGCAGAGTGCAGGTGGGATCTTCCTTGGTCAAGGGAAGTACATAGTAGATATCCTGAAGAGATTCGGGATGGTGGATTGCAAGGCCATGGCCACACCTATGGCATCAAATCTGAAGCTTCTATGTGATACTTCATCTGAGCCAGTTGATGTCTCTATGTATCGTCAGATGATTGGGTCCTTGATGTACCTAACGAACACTAGACTAGACATTTGCTTTACTGTGAACACATTGAGCTAGTTCCTGACGGATCTGAGGAGTGTTCACCTGATTGCTGTAAAGCATGTTCTGAGGTATCTGAAAGGTACAGTGGATTATGGGCTCAAGTATGAGGTGAATCAAAAGTTTAACCTACAGGGTTATGTTGATTCAGATTGGGCTGGCAGTGCTGTAGATAGGAAGAGCACATCTGAGTGCTGCTTCAATATGGGATCAGGTGTGATCTCTTGGTTTAGCAGGAAGTAGTCCTGCATAGCACTGAGTACAGTTGAGGCAGAGTATGTTGCAGCCTGTTCAGCAAGTTGTGGGGCAGTATGGATACGGAAGCTACTGTCTGAGTTATTTGATCTCCCGTTGGATGCTACTGGTATCTTCTGTGATAACTAGAGTTGTGTGAAGCTATCCGAGAATCCAGTGTTTCATGACAGGTCGAAACACATAGAGATCAAATATCACTATATCAGGGATATGGTGCAGAGAGGAGTCGTGAAGCTCCTGTATGTTGCGACGGATGAGCAGATTGCAGATGTGCTGACGAAGCCACTAGCCAGGGTGAAGTTCGAGTACTTCAGAGAGAGGCTTGGCGTTCTTTAGATCGAGGACACTTCGAGGAAGAATTGATGGACACATTTGCTGAAGCCATTCCAAGCATGTTGGAAGGAGGATCCTTTACATGGCTGTGGATGTAAGCGCTGGATGTTGATGAGCATTAGGATGATGTTCTAGTTTCTGCTTTGTATGATCAGTTGGATCATTTATATGTATGTATGCATCATGTTGGATGCTAGACATGATCAGTTGGATCATTCATATGTATGTATGCATCATGTTGGATGCTGGATATGATCAGTTGGATCATTCATATGTATGTATGCATCATGTTGGATGCTGGATATGATCGGTTGGATCATTTGTATGTATTTTGTATGCATCATGTTGGATGCTTGGACCATGTATCTGTATATGTATCAGGTGGATACATTGTATGATCAGGTAGATCATGTATGTTGATGGATACATTGTGTGGATCATGTATCTATGTATCAGGTGGATACACTATGTGTGATGATATATATCAGGTAGATACTTGGTGTGCATCAGATGGATGCATTGTATGATCAGGATGATCGTGGATGACGAGCTTATCCAGATGACATGCAGTAGGATGTTGCAGTGATGATGATCAGGATGATCATATGTACATCAGGATGATGCATGGTGAGTATCAGATGATACTTTGTGTCCGTGGATCAAGTTGTGCAGGTAAGCATGTAATTTGTGCCCTGGGAGATTTGCAGATGGTCTTTCGAGGTTTTTCCTATGGCATGTAATTCGGTGCCCTGGTACATCTGGCAAATGCTCTTTCGAGGTTTTGCTTGGGAGGACATATAATTTGTGCCCTGGGAGATCTGCAGATAATCTTTCAAGGTTTTGCCTATGGCATGTAATTTGGTGCCCTGGGATATTTGGCAGATGCTCTTGCGAGGTTTTGTCCTATGGCATGTAATTTTCTCCTGGGAGATCTGGACAGGATGAAAAGGCCTCAGATGCTTCAGCCAGGTTTTGCCATGACCACATGTAATTTTCTCCTGCGAGATCTGGACAGTATGAAAAAGGCCTCAGATGCTTCAGCTAGGTTTTGTGGTGAGATCACATGTAATGTGCTCCTGGGACATCCGACAGGTAGAGCCGTGTGCTCGTAACAGCCTGGTATGCTTCAGCCAGGTTTTGTGATGGGTCACATGTAATGTGCTCCTGGGAGATCCTACAGGTAGAGCTGTGTGCTCGTAATAGCCTGGGATGCTGTAGCCAGGTTTTGTGATGCACGTAATGAGTCCTGAGAATTCCACAGTATGGCCAGTGATGATGAAGACCTGCATATGGTGGGCCTACATCCAGTATGAAAAAGGACTGGCTCTGTAGAACTTCCTATGACGAGTAGAGTCAGAGATTGGTTGAGATAGCAGCAGCAGTGATGATGATGATGACGATGATCCTGAGAAGAAGACTTGTCTAGAAGATCTGTGTCGAGAAATACCTTCCTAGTTAAGAGGGAGTGTTGATGTATATGTAACTTCGGAATGTATTTCATCTATGTATTTTATATATATTTACTGTACCCTTATAAGAGATGTGTTATTCCTCTATAAGGAAGTGTCGTCATGTGGATTGACAAGTGTCGCAAGTGTGTGTACTTGTCGATGGGTTATTAGACCACCATGTGGGGTCGTCCCTGAATTATATAAAATATAATGTGGATGTATCTATATAGACAAGTCGGCCCCATAAGGTCACTAGGAAAAAATGTTAGTATAAATAGAGATTGGACATCTCTATTTTACTCACTCGAAAAAGCAACTCACTCTCACTTGAAAAGTGGCGCACTAGTGAGGAGGAGGATCATCTGCTATTAGGAGACTATCTCAGTGTTATTTGGTTGTACTTTGGTTGAGCCATTGCTCTCTCTATCTCTGAGGAAGTTGTGGGGTTTTTCACCTTAGGGTTTTCCCCGCGGAAACTCTGTGTCTCTTGTCTCTTATGCTTTTGATTCTTGTGATGCTTGTCATATTGTGATTGTCATGCATTGATATACTGTAGACGTTATTCTCTCAGCAAAGATCCTAGAGTATTGTGAATTAATGCTCAAAATTTAACAAGCAGATGCTTGATAACTATTATTGTAGGCAAATTCTACTAAGTGCAAGTAATCTTCCCACTTAGATGGTTGATCTTTAACATACAATCTTTACATATTTTCCAAAATCTGATTTACTCTTTATGTTTAACCATCAGTTTGTGGGTGGAAAGAAGTGCTCAAATTTAACTTAGTTTTTAATCCTTTAAATAGTGTTGTCCAAAAGTTATAGGTGAACTTAGAGTCTCAGTTTGAAATAATTACCTTTGGAATTCCATGCAAGTGAAAAATTTGCTTCATGAAAATATCTACAATGTTAGAAGCCTTGAAAGTAGTTTTAATAGGAATAAAATGAACAACTTTACTAAGTTTATCAACAACAACCATAATTGAGTCATTTTGCTTTTGATTTTTAGGAAAACCTGTAATAAAGTCAATGCTTATAATTTCCCATTTCCATTCTGGAATTGGTAAGGGCTACAATAGCCCAGCTGGATGTTGATGTTCAGCTTTAATAGTCTGACAGTCAAAGCATCTAGCTATATATTCATCAACTTCACTCTTCATGTTGGGCCAAAAATACTCCTTTCTTAACATAGTTACCATTTTCTTATAACCAGGATGCCCTGAATAAGGAATCTTGTGAACTTCATCTAAAATCAGCAACTTAACTTTCAAAAAATTAGGCACATAAATTCTGTTTTTGTAAGTTAAGAAGCCTTTTTCATTAATACTGTAATCTGTTATAACATTTTCAGATGAATTTTTAGCCACTTTATCATGTAATTTTTGGTAATTTTCATCTTGCTTAATTCCTTCTTCGATCTGATTTTCCAGATCAATTTTAAAAGTACTGATTGCTGCCACAAAACTCAATCTAGCATTTCTAATCAATGCATCAACAACCTTATTTTCCTTTCCATTAATGTGATGGATCTCAAAATCGTACTCGCTAAGGAAAGCTAACCACCTAGCTTGCCTTGCGTTAAGATTTGTTTGATCCAATAAATACTTTAAACCCTTATTATCAGTCATTAAAATAAATTTTCTTCCGATCAAGTGATGGCACCACATTTTTAAAGCATGTATCACGACGACCAACTCAAGATCATACGTTGCATAATTATTTTCATGTATTTTTAACTTCCTTGACTCAAAAGCAATTGCATGACCTTCTTGACTTAAGACACCTCCAAGTCCTTCGTTGCATGCATCTGTGCATACGACGAAATACTTATTAGGATTTGCAATTTTTAAGATGGGTGTAGTAGTTAACAATTTTTTTTAATTATGAAAGCTGTCTTGACACTTTTGATCCCATGTGAATTTCTTCCCTTTCTTCTACAAAGAAGTGATGGGATTAGCAATTCTAGAGAACCCTTCAATAAACTTTCTATAATACCCCGTTATTCCCATGAATGATCGTACATCAGTTACATCTTTAGGGACAGGCCATTCATTTATTGCTTATCTTATCAGGATCAACAAAAATACCATCTTTTGAGATTATATGACCCAAATACTGAATTTTATCTTTATAGAAATCACACTTACTGAGCTGAGCATAAAGTTGATGATCTCTAAGTACTTGTAAAATGATTTTTAGATGTTCGTCATGCTCTTCTTTAGTTTTTGAGTAAACCAGGATATCATCAATGAATACCACTACAAACTTATTCAAATATTTTTGCAGAACGTTGTTCATTAAACACATGAACAGTGCCTGTGCGTTGGTTAGCCCAAAAGGCATAAATACGAACTCGTAGTGTCCATAACGCGTTCTGAATGCCATTTTGAATATGTCCTCATCTTTTATTTGGACTTGATGATAACCCGACCTTAAGTCAATTTTAGTGAATATCTCTGCTCTGCGTACTTGATCAAATAGATCATCTATGCGGGGTAAGGGATACCGGTTCTTAATTGTCATTTTATTAAGCTGACGGTAGTCAATGCACACACACATGGTACCATCCTTTTTAACAAATATTACTGGTGCTCCCCAAGGGAACACACTGGGCCTTATGTAGTTTTTATCTATTAATTCTTTCAGCTGAGATTTTAACTCATTTAACTCCAGAATATTCATCCTATAGGGGGCCTTTGAGTTTGGTACCGCACTGGGTACTAACTCAATGGTGAAATCAAGTTCTCTTTTTGGAGGTAATCCTGGAATTTCTTCCGAAAATACATCAGAAAAGTCCCTAAGGATGGGAATATCCTCTAGTTTTAACTTGTCTTCTTTAGATGCATGCTCATCATTAACAACATTAAAAATAAACAATTTACAACCTTTTCTGGCAGCTTTCTTTACTTGTAAGGCAGAAATATGCCTTACTGAAATCTGCCTATGAATTCCTTTTTCTATTTTTGAATTACCTTCATTATTTATACATGTAAAAGATTTATCATAACAATTCAGTATAAATCTATGCTGTTCAAGCCAATCCATGCCTATCAACAAATCATATGACCCTAAGGGTAAAACATTCAGATTAACTTGCGTTTTCAACTGATTTAAAAATACTTCACAATTCTTGACATAATTTGTAACCTTTCTTTTAGTTCTTGTTGCAAGCTGAACTAACCATGCATTATCAAATTTCTCTATTTTTAGCTTGCAACGGTTTACTAAAGTAGGTGAAATATAACTTAGATTTGCACCTGGATCTATTAAAGTAGAAATAGACCGTTTTGTATCATACCTTCAATTTCAACCATGGATGTTTGATGGTCCGCTTGACGGTTCTCCAATGCTGCATTTATCTTGGGCATTTCTCTTGTGATATCTCCAACTGTAGGTTCTGCTTGCATAGTATGTATGTTGTTGGTTGTCCTCTTGTTGCATGGGCAATCTACTCTCTTGTGTGGTCCGCCACATTCATAGCACTTTATGGGTCCTTTCTGTTCAGCATACCTATTGTTGTTGTTATTGTTATTGCTATGATTATTATTATTAGGTACATTTCTTGCAGCAATAGAGTTCTAAGATGTATTATTCCGATAATTATTAGGAAAATTTCTGTTATTAACATTTTTCTTAAAACCTCCAGCATTCTGATTAAAATTCTTCTTTTTATAATCATACTGATTAGTCTTACTATTCTTCCAGCCAGTTGTTCCTTCTATTTTTCTGTTTTGGTCAAAACAATAATTTGCCTTCCTCATGGCCTCTTCCAAAGTGGAAGGATTATCATACTCAATATGATCTTTTATATTAAAAAGTAAACAACTGAGAAACCTTTGTACTTTAGGATTTTCCTCAACCATGTAGAGCACGTACCTCAGCAAGCTAAGGAACTTGCTGCACAGTTCTTTCATGTTCATTGTACCCAAATTTAAATCGTAAAACTATTTTGACTTATCTTCAACGTATTGTTCTGACAAAAACTTCTTTTTAAACAAACTTTTAAACATAGTCCAAGCTACTTCTTTTTCTTTTATGCTCTTGATTCTTTTAAGATCATGCCACCAAATATCTATCTTTCCGGTTAGATTGTAAATAGCCATCTTGGCTTTTAGTTGGGAAGAGTAATCGTAAATATTAAAGTACTTTTTCATCCCAGACAACCAAGCTTCTGCTGTCTCACCCTTCTCACTTTCGCCATTAAAAGTAGGTGGCTTAATCTTTTTAAATTCCCCCGTAATCTATTCATGATGCTTGTGTTTTCTCTTTTTAGAGCAGTATTCACTGTTACTACTGTCATAATTTATGTCTTCATTACTTGAATCAGATTTAGAGGATGAGTAACTGTTCCTTTTATCATTTCTTGTTTTCTTATGCTTATGTTGGTGGGACATTATTTCAAAATCAGCCTTAAATTCTAATTTTTTGCCTCTTTCATCACTATGACAGTTTCCTTTTAAATTCTATTGTAACTCTTCCTGTACCTTAAGGATCCGTTCATTTTCTTCTTTAACAACTTTTAACTTAGCTTTTAAATCCTGTACAGTGCGTAAAATTTCAAAAGACTGGTTGTTTAACTCAACATAAATTCCTTCAGTGTTATTATGATTAATACATTCATTACGAGGAGATCTGTCCTCTGCTGATTCCTCTGGTATTTCCATACCTGCAATTAAAATTCAATCTGTTATATGCAAACAATAAATTAAATTACAAAAGTTAGTAACATAAACTTTCTAATTTATTTTTCTGTTTGCGTGCATGAGCCTCAATCAGGCCTAGAGTTTGAACTTGCGCTCTGATACCACATGTAACATCCCAAAAATCGCAAAATAATTTTTTTTTATATAACCTATTTTATAAGATAAATGCTATCTGCGGAATGATAAATAATGAACTAATAGATGATAACTACTTCATAAAATTGTTGTATTTATTTTAGACATGAAAATGTTCTTGGTTGTAAGTAAGATGCGACAAAACAAGGTATATTTCGTTATGTGTAAAGATCTGATAACAATATTGATGAATTTGTTTGCATAATTTCTAAAGGGGTTCCTGTGAGGTGCCCTTGGGCTTAATTAGCTTTGAAAGCTAGAGCATTGGATTCTTTCTTTCGCAGATCTGCAGGTAAGGTTATAGAGTAATTCCAGTTTTTACAAGACAAGTTGTAAGCTGTAGCTTGCCACCTCTATGTTTAAGATAATTGTATAATCTGTCGTGCATGAAGATGTTGATGGTATGTAACTTTGGTTTAACTTCGTCAACTTGTATCGTCTTTATGGTAATATTTGTATGTGTCGCTAGTAATATTATACACTATACTCATTGTATCTGTTGGTAGGATCAGTGGTATTACAACTTAGTTTAACAGTCTGAAAATGCGACCAGTTTGATCTTATGAATGATAGTGTCATCATTAGAATTAAGTGAATCTCCTGGATGTGACGGCTGCAATGTAATAAGTCTTAAAATGTTATAGTAATGATGTTTGTGTTGTGTCAACTTGTGAATCAAGATGCTATTTAGACATAATAGCATACGAAATATAGGGTTGGTGTCAAACCCTAGCTTTCAATACAGTGTGAGGGTTATGTTTTCATCACACTAACCTTATGCAACTGGCCTAACTATTATGAACGTAATGTGGACTAGCTATTATAATGTAATGTGACCTAGCTATAATTGTAATGCATGTTTATTTAAATGCACAAGTTTAAACTTTGTGGTATTACCTTCAATACTATAGCAATGTATTGATTTTCTAATACATGCTTGATATATATAAAAGTATATCGATTTATTTGATTTGATAACATATGCAAACTATACTAATAACATTGTTGAAATGTTATATGTAAACCTTATAGCTCGAATGTGCAATGTATATGTGATAAGTGAACTTAGAACAAGACTTATACTTGTGGTGTGAATGAAATGTCGTGATACTACCTTATGAATAGAACCATGCATCGTTGTTTTATGGTATTGATATACATACTATGGTTTGTTAACTTATAACGTGGTTGTAATATAGTTGTAGGGAATTGTTACTATCTCGAGGATTGCGCTGTCACCATAACTCGGTTCTGATTTGAATTAAATGTCGTTGCAGTCGAGACTCTGGTAGAATTCTATGTGAGATCTCAGCATTGAATTCGATCCTGTGTGATGTTAGTGGATTGCTATGATGGCACCTACGTGTTCTTGCTCCATGTGATAACAGTGGTAGAATTTCTGATGCATCACCGAGCTGTAAGCTCAGCCTTGGTGAAATGGCATCCGACTGTTCTGGGTATTAAATGAAGTCATTGATTTGGTTTGGTCGTAATCACTACCTTGGTACCATTGTAGTTATGCTAGCTCAATCTCGATCGTTGATCTCATTGTCTCGATAGTTGAGATGTGTAAAACCCTAGTCAATCTTTCCATAGTGTTATTTTTTCCTTCGTGCATTCATTTTGTGATTTTCGTTTGGGAGAAGAGGCCGACATGCCACTGGTTTGTAGGGCTTGACCCAAGGTGGTTGTGGATGGCATTGTGCCTCCATTCTCTGAAATTTTATTGTGAAAATAATGTATAAGTGCTTAAGTTTTGCTAAATGAGTAGCATTGAAGCCCTGTGGCTTTTGTCCAGTGACAAATTAGGTTAGTGGTGAGGTTTGAATCCAAGCTTGGTTGTGGTTTAGTTGCATGTCAACTTCACTGCATTGGATGAAGGATTTGGAAGCCAGAAGCATTCCAATAGACTGTTGAATGCAAGGTAAGTCATCTCGTTTCTTAGTTATGTAATATGTTTCCTTGTTTTGTCAACATTCAGTTGATATCGTTGCTGACTCGATGCAGTTCTTGTGGGAGGCACTTACTGCCATCGTTCTATATTCACAATGTTGGGTTGATGGCAATGGAGAGCATGCGTATTGAATTGGTAAGCCCCTGTGGCAAACCCTTGTAGGTTCTCCTGGCAGATTCATGGCAAACGTTGTAACAATTGTTCTGGAAATCATGGTTGAAAATCCGGATTGTTTCTTGTTACGCCTATGTTAGGTTACTTCTTAGTTTTGTAGAGTCGATGTATTAGTTGATAAGTTGATGTACAGGGTTTTGGGTTTTTGAACTTGGCAACGTTCCTTCGTTTAAGTAGGGTTTCTGACTCTAATGAGTTGATAATATAAGAGATCTGTTTGAAAACTATGCGGCCATGACTGTTTTGTGTTTGTAGTTTTGGGGCTTGGCCTGTGATCGAAACTTGTAACTCGTTGGTTTATGAAATGGAAATAGTTCGTGTTTAAACAGCCTCTGTGTTCAAATTTTAAAGTAATAGGAAAATGGTTATGTGACTAAGTTTGAATCATACCTGTTGCTTTCATTTCTGTATGGACTTGTAAACTCATGGAAATGTTAAACATTTGGGAAAAGAATCATATGCTAAGTGTATAAGGAAAAACACTG
Organism: Larix kaempferi; assembly: GCA_027924585.1. Classification (NCBI taxonomy): domain Eukaryota; kingdom Viridiplantae; phylum Streptophyta; class Pinopsida; order Pinales; family Pinaceae; genus Larix; species Larix kaempferi. The sequence goes on along the minus strand of BSBM01001312.1, from coordinate 5,293,017 downwards.
CTACTGTTATTAAATCAATGGTTATGAAAAAATAGTGATGGCTTCGGCCTAAAAGCCTCCTCATCGATTTGTATGAAACGTTTGTGATTTTGATTTGGAAACTTATCAGAGGTTAGGGTTTGGCTATGCCTAGATGTTGATGTGCTCATTGATATGTTTCGGCATCGACTAGTGTTGTGATTTTGTTGACTCTGCTCCTATAGACATTGTAATGTCTTAAACTTACGAGATGATATTTGAAATAAATATATTCGATCTACAGTAATGATTTTGATAAAATATGTTTGGTTTTTCTATTGTTAATAAAATGATGAAATGACATGGAGCTTGTTTAACCAGCTCGATTCTGTAGACAGAATTGCATTTGTGTGTTTTTAATTTATGGCTATATGAACATGTGAAATATGAAACCCTAGGTCTATGATAAGAGACTTTTGTTGGCTTATCTGTTTTGTGTGTGCAATAATGGAAAATTATAAACCCTAACTTGAAACTTAGAAAAGATATATCATTTCTGTTATGATGAGATTAAACAATCATTACAAATTCTGTGTTCGACAATGATCTCAATAATAAATATAAAGAACAGTGATAATCTTTTTAAGACAATAAATTTCTATTTGATGAAGTAAAAATATGGAAATAAAAACAATAATGTTAAGGAAATGCAAAATAATACTAACTGTTATCAGTAGTTAAATTAACTGAATATGCAAAAATGGTACTTCTATCATCTTAGCAATTTTTCCTATCTTATCAATCTATCTTAATCTGTTTCTGTACTGGAGTACGATTTTGTTGTTTTTTTATGGGGAAAAATATAGAGACTATTTTATTCAATCAAATCAAATTTATATAGAATTATTAATTTACATAGGAACTGAAATAAACTTATAAAATAAACAGTGAAGGTTAAATAAACAACAGAACTATAAGTATACAAAAATAGATAACATAATTGATAATAAAATAGATAAGACAATAGAACCTGTAACTGACTATAGGGCTGACAAACACCCAAGGAGGCTTGTTCCTCCCAAACTGCTTCAGAAGAAGGAGCTCAACTACTGACTTCTAGTGAACCCCCGAGCCTGATTACTGATCCAAAAAGTGGGTGAAATCTGTGTAGAAGCAAGGCACTCAAAATACCTTCTCCACTCTGTATCAACCTCCTGAAATAAAACACCTTCTCCACTCAGCATCAACCTCGTGAACTCAATAAGAGTTTGGAAGACTCACAACATGATCAACAACATAGCATATCCCCTCATCAAATCTATTGGGTGCAAACACAGCAAAACCCCAAGATAAATTTCCTCGTCAGGAAAAGTGATGAACCTCAGTTCAATATTTGATGGCTATTGTATAGACTGCCTAGGTCTTTTCGTTGTCAGTTTGGAATAAATGAGCCTCAAGCTCCAGTCCCATCTTTCAGGGCACTATGACCACATTTCAAGGGAGTTGTCCCATACCAACAACTAGTTAGTTGCATCATGATGCTACCACTTGTCCATTGCCTTCTACCCCAGATTCCATTCCACCTAGTGGATCACTAACCACTCTTTCAATAGTCCTCTTAGGTGTTTGTCTCCTATTTTATTTATTTAATAATAATATATTGTACAAATTACAGTCATCGTTGGACACCTATCCAACATAAACTTTACAATAAAAGTTATCATAATGTTTCTTAACACAAAATGTTTTCCAGCAAATAGGGTATGTTATAGATATTTTTGTGAATCCATTTCAAAACACACACCAAGATCCAGGATCACCCAATGACCTTAGGCTTGATTGCAAGGTTTACACAATAGCATCACCTAATGATTTTAAGCTTGGTTACATATCATGAGTGAACTAGCATATAGTAACAATATAGTAACAATTTGGTGCACAATTAGGATTGTGATGATTTATAATAATGAATGTATTAATTTTCATTAACAATGCTAATTTAACAATTAAATACCGTGGAACCTAGGATTTTCAATTAAACAAAATATTAAAACAATAAAAAAAATCAGTTTCATTGAATAAGAGAGTTTCAAGTTAAAAAAATGGTTTTTTAAGAGAAGGTGGATACCCAACTTAGGCTCAAGGACCTTGAAGAGTAGTATAAGATTAAGGATATTTTAGAGAAGTATAGTGTTAGTGAGCCCGGGTGATAATAGTGATGGTATAAGGTGTATTGGTGATTTTTTTTTAAATCAATATTTTATAAAAACATTTAACTCTATACCAATGCACCGTATATCATAATGCACTAGTGCATACACAATTAATGGACATACTTATTATACGTGTTTTTTAATTATTTTAAATTCATATTTTATTGCAAATTAGTGCAACTTAATGTCGATGCATGCTTTTTTGGTGTGCACCAATGCTATTGTTACATCAATACACTTGGGCTATATCAATTGTGAATGTATATGGGCATTAGTAATATATTTTTTTTTAAAATCAATATTATTTCAAAACATTTAAATCTATTTTGGTGCACCAAGTATCACGACACTAACTTACCTTTAGATGTAAATGACACACCAATGATAGTTTGTTTTTTATTATCTTAAACCAATATTTTCTTACAAATTAGTGCAACCTAACATTGGTGCATGTGTTGATTGTTAACACCTATATGATTGTTAAGTTAGTGAACTAGTGCTCCAATATGATTTAAGTGCACTAAATAAAAATAATCCACTAAAACCTTAGACTACTTGCTTTCGTTAGAAAGCTTCACTATAAAGGAAAAAAAAAGAAAATTGATTTTGCAGAACCTCTACTAAGTACTTTTTTTTCCTTGTAGTGACTACACACATGGTGAAAAATAAATTTTGAAACTTTGAATTCCATCCATATAATCTAAGACTTCACAAACCAATATTTTAGATGGTTTGATACATGTAATATATATGGAAGGAGTTGAATATAATTTGGATAACAATGCAGTTGAAGTTTCCTTGAACACATCAACTTTCTCTAGGGTTTCAAGAGTTTCCTTGTCTCAACTCTTTGTGGTGGCCATGGCACCGAATCAAGAGAACAAAGCTCCATCCTACCAAGAGATCGTCTCTCCCACTCATCAGTAGGCTAAACATTCAATCAACTGCAATCCATCCACATCTGTTTCAAAAAGTAAAGATAAACTTATCCTCCATGAGGTTGCAACCCCTTCTTCCATGCCCTCAACTCCATGGATTAAAACCCAAAATTACTCACCCCACTCTACAATGCAATCACGGGGCTACTTTCCCAATGCCTTGTCCATCCCTTGATTTGAAGTGACTTATAAAATATTAGGTGACTACAAGAAGCACATGCAAGATCATGCCTTGATCTACAAATTTATGGGTTTATGGCCTAATGAAAAAACCCTCATAGGTTGGATCTCTAACAAATGGAAACCAAAGGGTGAGTTCAACCTGAAGCTGGGATCTAAAGATTTCTTTACAACCACTTTTACAAATTTGGAGGAGTGCAATGAGTCCTTCCCATCATCCCCATGCTACTCCAAGCCAAAAGGCTTAATGCTCTTAGTGAGTAAATTCCAATTATGGAAGAACATGACCATCCTCAACATTCCGATCCCACCCACCCCAAGAAAGACGCTATCTAGGATCTATCCAAGAGGAGAAATATCAAAGTAAATGGCAGTAGCCCCATGGATGTTGATGACCAAATCAAATCAGACGAAGAATGTGACCTAAATATTCAAGATCTCGATTCACAAGGTAGTTTGGATGCTTATAACCTAGGAGATCAGTAGGCTATTCCAAAACCTCAACTCCAAATCCTTCAAAATGCGCTTTGGGAAATTGAATCTATCTCTTGGTATTCATCCCATCTTGGTGCAAGTGCACCCAATGGGCCTTGGAAAAGACTCTAAATGTAGGCACAAAACCAACCAGCAAAAACTCGTTGAGCTAGGCAAAAGACTCATTTCATTAGGTAAGTATAGATCTTATTGAGAGAAATAGAGGGACAATTTTATCCTTCTGGGAGTTGGCTTATATCATTGGCTCATTAGCCTTGAAGTGGACATGTTTGAACGCCGAAGGAAGAGACCCTTCAAATTTGAAAAATTATGGATGGATCATCATACATTTATAGATTCCCTATCCCAATGGTGGCGAGAATCCACTCTTCCCTATGGCTCTAATATGTACCAGCTTCAACAATGCCTAAAATATGTCAAGGGTAAGTTAAAGATTTGGAATAAACAAGTGTTTGGAAACATTTTTTAGGAGAAAAGAAATGTTGAAAGCAAATTGAACCAACTCCAACTAATAGCAATTGAGGAAGGCTACTCAAAGGAGCTCTTAAGGGAGGAAAAATAGTTGCAAGACGACATCAACCAAAGGTTGAAGCAAGAAGAGAACCCGCGGAGGAAAAAATATAGAATCAAATGGATAAAATAAGGTAAAAAATACAAAATTATTACACATGACCTCTATGATCCAACATTGCTAGCAAAACAAAATTTATCACCTTCTTAATGAGCAAGGGCATAAAATAACCGTCCACAAGGACAGAGAAGGGGAATTAGTCTCCTTTTATAAGGATCCCCTCTCAGAAATTCCTACCAACATGGAATATTCCATAGACAATATTGTTTCCAACATCCCCTCCTTGGTCACTTTTGAACAAAATGGCAATCTAATTTGACAAATCTCTCTAGATGAAGTGGAAGTTGTTGTATTAATGGATATGCTGGCAGGGAAATATCCAAGAATTGATGATTTAACTATAGACTTTTATCATCACTACTTGAAAATCGTTCCACACGATGTGTGGGAAGGAGTGGAAGAGTCCAGATCTCACCTAAACGTGTTGGATGCTTTCAACTCAACCTTTCTGATGCTTATTCCCAAAGTGGAGAATTCCTTGATCCCTAGTAAGTTTCATCCCATTTTCTTATGTAATGTTATCTTCAAAATCATTACCAAGGTTATTTCCAATCCCTTCAAATATATTCTCCCTCATCTGATCTCTAAGGAGCAATCATGTTATGAAGGGTGTCAAATATTGGATGGAATCATCTTGACGCATGAAACTATCCATACCTTAAACATCTCAAAATCAATTGGAATGCACATAAAGCTGGATCTTTCCAAGGATTTTGACAAAATATCTTAGCACTTCTTCTATTGCTACCTATCTGCATTTGGAATCTGGTCTCAATGGATTAGTTGGATCATGGCCCTAACCTCCTCTACCTCCTTTTCAATTTTGGTCAATGGTTCCCCCTCCTCCACCTTCTCTCCTTCTCGCGGAATCCGTTAGGGAGAGCCCCTCTCTCCCTTCATTTTTATCCTTATGGTGGAAGGTCTTGGTTGGGCATTGAAAACTGTTGTTCTTCATAAGCATATTTAAGGTTTACACCCATCCAATGATGATCTTGTGGCTTCCCATTTGCAATTTGTGCATGATACCATGCTTTTTGAAACCCTACTCTTAAAGAGGAAAGAACCCTCCTCACAATTATTTAGGTAATTCCGACCACTTAGAGACTATCTCTCAATTATGATAAATATGATATCTTAATTTTCAATACCCCCTAGCCTTACAACAACACATTTATCATCTATTAAATTTCAAGTGTATCTCCCTCCCTTGAAATATCTGGGAGCTCCTCTCATTACTAGTACTAATCGTCACTCCTCTTGGACCTCCTTACTGGCCAAAAAGGAAAACTTCCTTTCCAACTAGATTGTCTTTGAATCTTGTTGGTCATTTAACTCTCCTAAAGTATGTTTTGTGCATTCCCACCTACCTCTTTTATGTCCTAACTTCTCCCAAGAACATCCTCAATCATCTTAGAAATATAATGTGCTCCTTTATCTAGGGAGGATCTCAAGCTAAACAAAAGTGGGCTTTAGTATCATAGAATAAAGTATCTATGCCCAAATCGCGAGGAGGACTTGGGGTCTGAGATCCTGAAATAGAAAATAAACCTTTATGTGCAAAAATTTGGTGGCATTGGCTTAAAAATACCTCTCCCCTTTGGGCACAAAATTGGAAACAAAAGTATGCCTCAAACCTTAATCATAGGAACCTCATTCACATTCAAGGACTCAACCCGCATCCTGGAAAAATAATTTATTGATCCAACAACATTCTTTCTGGAAAATTGGAAATGGGAAATCGAAACTTTTCAAGGAAGATGCTTGGAAACAAAGCCCAAAATTGAGTGGCTACCCTCATAGTGACCATCTCAGTAGAGCTCTCTAAGCCACCAATTGTGGCCTAGTGTCTTAAGTTATAGGATGAGTCAACTGACCAAAGCAATTGGAGGAATTGATGGAGAAGCAACATTGTCAGATCGCCCATCTAGACTTAACCTGGGATAAATTTTGGGCTCATATTAGTCTAGGTGTATCCATTTCCACAATGGACCTGGAATTCTTCAATGGGGCCATAAAAGTTAATGGAATTTACAACATTAAAGAATCTTGCTCAATTCTGGAAAATAAAGTTCTAATTTGGGTGACAAAATTTGGAAGCAAATATGGGATCAAAACCTATGGCCAAAGGTATATACCTTTTCATGGTTGGTAGCTTAAAGGAAAAATATCACATGGGAACTACTATGCAAGAGAGGATTTGAAGGGCCTTCAAGATGTGTTCTCTTTAACAATCATTATGAGGATCTTGAACACCTCTTTAATCACTAGCACTTCAATGCCACCCTTTGGGACCATGGAACCCTCATTTTCATAAAGTAGGATCACAACCATGACAACATCACTAATACTATAGTGTAATACCCTGGTTGTTAAGCCCCGACATATGTTACTATTTATTTTATTATTATGGTACTAGGTGTTGAGACTATGGACTTTGATAATATTATTGTTTAATTAAACAACTAGCTCAAGATGGACAACTAACGAGAATGGGGGGGCATGGATTCCACATGTGAGGGGGTTGGGGAGTAGGAGTTGTTTCTATCCCTAACATTACTTGGAAAATACATGCTTTCGAGTAGGAGATGCATTGTATTGCAAGAAGATTGAAGGTATTTTAATGGGGTTTGAAGACCCTGTAATGGGGATTGAAGATTGATCTATGATTACACAACATGAGTCCTTCTCCTATTTCTTGCATTTGTCCAATCTAACTTGTAAATATGGGTTGAGGGGGGTGATATACTAAGGGATTTTGTAGTGAAAGGTTTCACAACTCACAAGGTAGTGTAGATGGAAGGGGAAGTTGAATGGTGAAGGTGTAGTTGTGGTATTCTCACGGTGTTGAGAAGGGTGCAACCATATGTTTTGGTTAAGATATTTATGAGAATTTATGCATTGTGAGGCCTATTTCATTGTGTCTGAAATGTCGTTTCTAGTAATGAATACTTTTTGTTTCACTGAAAAAGGTTTTTGTATGACCGAGATACAATTGTTTTTGTGTGGCAGTTTCCCGATGTTAAGATGAGCGCACCATATCTTTTGTTTTGTGAGTACCTCTCCTGTGGATCTATGGCCTCAGCTTGGGGATGACTGTCATGTTGAAATATGCATGAGCATGGCATGTATATGGTTGGGGGGATCGTTGTCCCATTGAAACTAGTTGTTTTTCATTCAGATGAGTATTTTGTTATATGTTTATCTACTACGATTTCTGATATATATGTTGTCGTGGATCTAATTCGTTGTCAGTTACATGGTTGTAGGTGGAATCCATGGGAGATTATATATATATCATTTATATGGATGTAGATGGCATCCTTTATATCTAGTTTATTTAAATGATAATATGTTTGTAGGTGGAAGTCAGTAGATCTAATTTTTAACACTATTAATATGCTTGATTGTGGCAATCTGTAGACCTATTTATTTACATTGTTTATGGTGGCTTATAGATCTGATTATTTTAAAATTTAAGTGGATATAAGACCGTTGCTACTGTATCATAGGAAGCAAAAGAGAAAATATAGAAGCTTTTGGTAAGATCTAGACTAATTGAAGTAGGTGCTTCCATGATATCCTGCTTGATGGCTTCAAAAGAGTTTCTTGCATTGTCTGCCATTCAATTTCAGATTCCTTCCTCAACATGGAAGTTATGTGTTTCACTAACTCAGAAAAGTTTGGAATAAATCTCCTAAAAAAGTTAATCTTGCCAAGGAATGATTGGATGTCTTTCTTTGACCTTGGTATGGACAGTTTCTGAATTGCTTCAACCCAAACTGGATCAATCTTTACACCCTCTGCTGAAACGATGTGGCCTAGGAGTTTTCCCTCCCTGAGAGTAAATTGAGACTTCTTAGAGTTTAGAGATATTCCAAACTATCTACATTTCAGAAAAACCTTTTTAAGTGCTGCAAATGTTCTTCATAACTGTTTGAGTATACAGTGATATCATCAATATATATGAGGACAAAATTGTCTTTTAATCCCACGAAAGCTATGTACATGGCCCTCTGAAAAGTGGCCCCGACATTCATCATCCCAAATGGCATCTTGGCGTACATGAAGGTACCCCAAGGAGTGGTAAAAGTTGTCTTCTCCTGATCATCAGGGTGTACAGAAACCTAGTTATAGCCAGAATAGTCATCTAGAAATGACATAACACTAGCTCCTGAAACTCTTTGCAATAGATGCTCCATCTTGGGCAGGGGGTAGTTGTCTTTCTTGGAGCATTTATTCAGGTTTCTAAAATCAACACATAACCTGATCTCACCATTTTTCTTCCTCACTATTACTAAATTTGCAATCCATTTAGAATATCTCAGGGGAATTATGATTTTAGCATCAAGGAGTTTTTTTATTTCTTTCTCAATCACAGGTAACAAGAGAGGACTAATAGGTCTTAACTTCTATTTGAAAAGGATGGTGTCATTTTCTAGAGGAATTCTATGTTGAATGATATCTTCATCATAGGTTTTCAGATCATTGTATTCCCAAGCGAATACATCAGCAAATTCTTTCATAAGAATACAATATTCTGACCTTTGATCAGCAGTCAACTCAGTAGACAAATTTATGAATTTAGGATGATTTTGGCTGCCGATATTATGCTCATGGATAGCATGATCTTTCTCCTTTTTTAAAGGTTTGAAGGGGACATCATTATGGTCAAAAATCTTCTCAAGAGGTACTAGACCTCAAGGTATATGATTGCTTGGCAATTGAACAATATCATGTTGACCCATTTTCCCTTTCAATTTAGGCTTCTGGGACTCCTCTACATTTAGATTTTCTTGGTCAATATGTATATCAGAAAATTCATCAACGACCTGGAGAAATCTACTGAGTTCATCATCATCCTCAAATACTTTCCAATATTTGACATTATCAAGTAGGGATGGCCTGTATTTGACTTGGATTTCATAGTTCAATTTAGGAGGCATAGGAGGAATGAACATACTGGTGGAGAGAACAAGGGAATCGGCTAGGTGGTTCATAGCTCTAGGTATATAAGAAATGTCAAAAATCATGAAAGAGTCCCTAAGTTTCCATACCTCATCTTTGTATGCTTTTAGCCTGATATTCTTTGCTTGGAAAGTGTTGATCGCTTGTTGTATGATGAGATATGCATCTCCAAATATCTTCAGACACATAATTCACATTTCTTTAGCAGCCTTTACTCCCAACAGCAAAGCCTCATACTCTGTTATATTGTTGGTAGTCTTGAAATCTAGTTTATAAGACAAATGCATAGTATCCTTTGAAGGAGAGATCAAAACTACACCTGCACCTGCTGAGGCTTGAGTACTGGCACCATCAAAGAACATGCTCCAGACAGCAGTGGTCACTTCTTCAAATTGCTGACAAGTAGGTTTTGTGAGCTACAACGGTGTTGGTTGAGATTCATCTATTTTCAAAATACATGCTCCAAATTCTGTGTCCAAGGCAAAGAAGGGATGATTTATAGAATTCTTTTCATTGCTGATGATGTAGGCAAGCGGATTTTCTCTATAGAGTCTTTTAGTTTCACGTCCAAACATTTGGATTGTAGCATAAGCAAGATCCATCTGTATGGTACCTCCTAGCCTTTTACTCCATGAACAGGACAAGAGAAGGCCAAACCTGGGTGGGATATTAGAAACTACTACATCCATCACTATGCTATTTGAAGCTAGCTGGGAGAGGTTTATGGCAAGGTATTTGATGAGGCCTAGGCATTTGACTTTCCTAGATTCAAAAGAGAAAAGATCATGGTAGGGTTTTGTGATATTAAGCCCAAGCTCATCCATCACTGCTTTTGGCATAAGATTGTGGGATGCTCCCGAGTATAGCAAACAATTGTGAAGTATCTTGTCATGTATGTTTAGGGATATATATAAAGGTGGACAATAATCATCCAGTTCTTCAACCATAGGACCTAGGGTTATTGAGGGCTTATCATCTTGCAAATTTACAAAGTCAACATCTACGAGTGTCTTTGTTTGAAGGGATTTCCATATAGATGACTTGAAGAAATCATTATTCATAAGCTCTATCAATGGAAAATGGATTTTCAGTTTCTGAATTTCTGATTCAAGATTGAAAGAGTAAGACAATTTGTCACAAGTTCTTACCTCTTGTGATGGAGCTTTAATCTGAATTTGATCATGGACTAAAGGTTGCAATGGCCTTTTCTATTGTTTTGAAGGAGCAACAATCTTTTTTGCAGGAGGAGCAGACTGCTATGTAGGGACAGGATTCTTCTTTCTAGGAGAAACAAGCAAAGGCTTTTTAGCAGCAGGCTTGGACCTCAAATTATAACCTCCTTGATCATCTTCCTGATACAAGGATTCTTCAGTGATATGCTCAATCATGAGGGATTCCTCATAATATAATTGTGTCAGGAAAGAGGGGTCAAATTCATCTTCCATGCAATTGATATTGTATTCTTCTTCTCCTTCTCCCTGAGTAAGCTCTTGTTCCTCTTCCAATACAACGTTCTGGAAAGGAGCTCTGATTCTTTGTTCTTCAGTTGGGTTCCTATCCCTTTGGAGGATCTGAGCCTGTGGGTTATTTCTTCTGAAAGGTAAAGTATTAGGGTTTCTGGGAACAAATTCATTTCGTCCTTTACCTCTTGCAGGTTGTTGACCTTGAACTTTCAGTTTGGACATTTCAGATGCTAAGCTGTCCAACGTATTGGCCATTTTTTCCATTTTTGTTTCTAATGAAGAAGGAGGATCTGGAGTTTGCTTCTTCCTATCCATTTTTCCCTTAAGTTTCTGGGATGCAACAATATTAGAATCAACTTCAAGAGCAGCATCTTGCATGAGTGATAAAGAAGCAGATCTTCTTTCTCTGGGAAGAAGACAAAAATTGGGATCAAAAGCATTTGCATAAGTGATTTTGGCTGAAGTGTCTGTAGGTTTGATCTCAGAAGGGATCTTGCTGAACATTTTATTAGATCTCTTTGTGAAATTTGAAATAGACTCTCCATTTTCTCTCTTCAAATTACCAAATTCTATGACATAATAGAGGTGGTCTCTTCTTTCTCCCCAATGCTTCAAAAATATGTCATCTAGAACTTCAATGTCAGATACTAATCCAGCAGGTAATTCTTTGAACCATTTCCTAGCCTGACCATCTAAACTCTACACAAAAACCCTAGTCCACACATCATCTTGTTGAATATTTATGTTCTCAGCATAACTGTAGAATGCCTCTAAATGTTCTTCAACTGTAAAGTCTCCCTCTCCAGTAAACTTAGGCATATATTTTTGGTAATCTCCAATAGGCATAGCAAAAAGGGGGTTAGGAAAATTTAGAGGGGCATATCTGGTAGCGAGGATCTTTTCCATCTTAGTCAGAGGGACAACCATAGTGGATGTGGGTATGGAAGGGGAAGAAGAAGATGTTGTTTGTGTGGATGGTAGCTGAGGAGGTATAGGTGGTGGTAAAGGTGGTGGGTTTACCCCAGTGGAGTCGCCAAGAATTGAGGTGAAAAGATTTGTTGGCTGATTGGGAAAATAGGAATCCTTGTAGAACTGTCCAAGTAACAAGGCCAACTTTTCTTCACATTTATCTAAGAGATCTTGCAAGATATTTTCGATGGTAGGAAAATTGGTATGAACATGAGAATAGTTTTCTTCAAGCTCATTTTGTAAGGGATTTAGGAAAGAGGAATATTCCTCTTCTTTGATAGGCTCAAGAACTTCTTTTCCTAAGTCAGATTGGATAATATGTTCAGAAATTGGATCTACAATAGTAGAAGTGGTTGAAGATTCCTCAACTTTCAAATTTTCTGATTCACTTATATTTTTCTGAGAACTAGATGCTTCAGTAGAAGAATATTTAAAGGGAGGTTTATTTGATAAAACAAAAGAAGTACCTCTGGAAGTACCTGATGTGGTTCCCCTTGTAGATCTGGAAATTTGTCTTTGTGAAGCTCTTCCTCTCCTTATAATCTATTCAGGATTGAAACAGGTGTCACTGGTAGCCTTTGAGGATTTGTTCTGGTACTTGGTCTTCTTGAAGCCACTTTGTTCCAATGGAGTCACCAGATAGATGATTACAACCAGGTTAATGTCCACACTTTGTCTATCATCAAAGTTGGATCTATGTTGTTTCCCAAGGAAGCTGAGCTTCAATCTCTTCTCCCCGGTAACGGCGCCAAAATGTTATCTCTCCAGGAAACTCTTCTAGGTTGCAGCTCGAAGATGCCTGGTAACTTAATGATTTTCTCAATTGGATCAAATCGGATGACTAACACAAGTTTTTACTAAGTCAAAGAATGCATAGATATATCAATGGGCAAGGCTTTTAACCAACGATGTTAAGGAGTTTTAGATAAATAAATGGATGGACAGATCTTATATCATCAGCTGAAACTCACATAAGCAATATATATGAATGGTCAATATTATAAGCAAATGATACTTGCACAACTTAGTCAATCAGTGTAATGAAAAGATGACAATTCTCAGACACTAGATTGGCTTAAAGAAATGAAACACTCATTCAAATACAAGCATAGAATAGATAATAAGTGAAACTGAACACCATAGGCAAAAGAAGCTTGGATTATGATATATAATGAGAAGTCTGAAAACAGTACAGTATGTGTGCCAATCTCCAAAATCGAACCTTTACTTCTTCTGAAGTTTTAGGCTTTATAGCCTTTACAAGACAATTCCAGATCCTAAGAAAATAGATCTGATTTACTAAGAATAGACAGTCAAAAATAAATTACAATAAGCTAGGAAAAGATCCTATTCTGATGGTCAAAACCTTATCTTCAACTGATCTTCAGGTTCTTCGACAGCTGCAATGAACTTAAGATGCTGATGGAGGGGGGTCGAAAATGCCACCTGGCATACAGTTCATCTCTTTGCTAAAAATAGGCAAGAAGCCTTACTACTTCCACTTCCCTAGCATCTTTAAAACCGAAACAAAACCTTTAATAATTATACCTCTGCTCTTTACCTTACATTAGAAATCATATTCAAGGTATCTGGACTAAAGAATCTTGGATCTGTGCAAAAATGACATCTTTCTGCATTATTTTGTATTTTCGGTGGCTAGAAAGGATAGGATTTAATTATGTTAGGATTGGATCTGTGCTTCAGAGGATACTATTGCTGCTGTCCTACTTCAGAATAATAATGAGGGATTGGAGCAACCAATTACCTTTTTCAGTAAAACACTTAGAGATTCAGAGCTTAAATACAGTATCTTGGAGAAACAAGCCTATGCTCTGGTGAAGGCTTTAAAGTTCTTCAGAATTTATATCTTACATTCCAAGGTTATTTCATTTGTTCCAAATGCTGCAGTGAAAGACATTTTGACACAACCTGATAGTGAAGGAAAGAGGGGAAAGTGGATTGCCAAAATTATGGAATATGAAGTGGAAATCAGACCTACTAAGCTGGTCAAAGGACAAGGATTGGCCAAACTGCTGGCTGACTCAAATTGTCAAGCATTAGGATTACATCTTATGGTAGAAGAATCAGCACCTGAAGAAAAGCAAACATTCCTGGAGAAAGAAAAAATTATGGACTCTTATTCATCTTCAGATTGGTATGCTGATATTGTTCATTTTTTGTTATTCTTGCAATGTCCAGAACACTTAGATAGGAAGGCTGCCAGATCTTTGAAATTGAAAGCTACTAAATACTGTTTGATAGAAGATCAATTGTTCTGGAAAGACCCAGGAGGAATCTTGTTAAGGTGTTTAGATCGGGCTGAAATAGAAGAAGTAATGTCAGAATCTCATGAAGGAGCTTGTGGAGGACATAAATACTGGAAAACAACAGCCTATAAAATTTTGAGAGCTGGTTACTATTGGCCTTCCCTCTTCTCAGATGTTTACCAGCAGGTAAGAGCTTGCATACCCTGTCAGAAATTTGCAGGTAAACAGAAATTATTATCTATGCCTTTGAAGCCTATTGTAGTCAATGCCCCTTTTCAGCAATGGGGTCTGGATTTTATTGGAGAAATAAACCCGGCATCTTCAGGCCAGCATCATTGGATTTTGACTGCTACAGATTTCTTTACAAAATGGGTGGAAGCTATCTCAACAAGAAATGCTACAGATAAAGTGATTATGGAGTTCATTGAACATAATATTCTGAGTAGATTTGGCTGTCCACAAAGATTGATTACTGATAATGCCAAAGCATTCAAATCTAAGGCAATGGTCACCTTTTGTGAGAAAAATGGCATTATTCTGAAACACTCAACTCCCTATTACCCTCAAGGAAATGGTCAGGCTGAATCATCTAACAAGAATATCATTCAAAGCATCAAGAAGCTGCTGAAACATAATAAAAGGTCTTGGGATTCAATGCTGAAATATGCATTGTGGGCAGATAGGATCACTGTGAAGCAAGCCATTGGTACTTCTCCTTTTCAACTGGTGTATGGAACATAAGCAGTATTCCCAGTGCAGTTGGGGATTCCAGTAATGAAGTTCCTTCAGAACTCTCAAGAGGAACCTGATGATATGCAAAGGAGAATCTTCGAAATGATTGAGTTATAGCAAAATAGAGAGAAGGTAGACAAAGAAGCACAGCTGTACAGAGCTAAAATGAAAAACAGGTTTGACAGAAATATTAAAGAGCATATTTTTTCAGAAGGTGAGTTGGTTTTAAGATGGGATGCGAGAAAGGAACAGAAGGGTAAGCATGGCAAATTTGATAATCTATGGTTTGGCCCTTTTCTGATATCTAAAGTTTTGGAAAATAATACATTCATCTTGCAGTCCTTGGAAGGTGAGGAATTGCTCAGCCCTGTCAATGGGCGATTCCTCAAGCATTTCTATAGTTAATGAGGAATGTTGTCATTGATCATTGTACATACCGGTGAGTGCATTGCAATAAGACTCCATAGCCCAATGGATAAGGCACTGGTCTTCAGGTTCTTGAAGCCTCGCAGGGAGGTCTTCATCCCGCAGCTGGAGCCAGATGTTAAGTTAGTATTGTGTTTTTTTCATTTTTGGTTTGTTTTGTCCTTTTTGGTTTTATTGCACTTTATTTTAAGTCATTTAATTTTCTTTAAATTTTGATTTCTTCCTCTTTAGTAAGTTTCCCTTAGGATTTTATAATATTTCTTACTTGTTTTTGATGTTTTTAGATTTTAAATGCTTATATTTGTTGTTGAGGAGGAGTTTTAAAAGACATTATATCAATTAAAAAACTCATAAAGTCCTAATCTAAGTGAGAACAGGTACAATCATAACCCTGATAGCTTCAAAATCCCATACAAATTGATAAAAAGTGGTTTAAAAGCCACAAAACAGTGTTGAGACTTTCTTGTAGCGCTGAAGCCAAAATTCTACAAAGAGGCGCTACAAGAATTTCGTGATCACAGATTCTTCCGATTTTACAGCAGATTTTGGCACGCTTGAGCTAATGACTCATGGATTATGCGTTTTAGAGGGTTCACGACGTGTTGATGCAAGAGGCATCATGAGTTCAAATGATTGTACGTAGTGAAGAGGTCGTGTTCATCATCAACACAAGTGTAGTTCAGCTTGATAGACAGCCACACGGATTCAGATAATTTGCATGAGGTTGTTATCCACAAGCCTATTCTAACATAGGGCACTTAATGAGATAACCATAGTCATTTAAAAACTTAGCATTGTTGTCAATTGGACAAATAAGAGGCGTGGAGGGATTCACGAAAATTAGGGCTTCCTTATTCCAGCGGTAACAGCTAAATTGAAGATTGTGGGACATCTGTACAATGGGACTGACTCATCTGGCACTTTGAGTCATGATTTCCAACAATCATAAAAGAGCGATTTACAGGTATTCTCAAAAAGCCTGTATAGTAGCAAATTTGGGGTTTTTTCGTTCGAGCCAACTCTATTCAAATTAGTTAAAAGTTAGGTAAGATTGTGCTTTAAAACGCAATTTTAACCGGATAAATAGCAGTTGGTTGATGAGCCGCGACACCAATTTGAAGGAGGGTTAAAAAAATCTCAGTTCGTTTTATTGAAAGTTACCCTGTCAGTGCTACTAATAGCCTATAGATTCAGCAGTGTTTTTGGTTTCCAAAATTCAGCTCCTGTTCATAAATATTACCAGAATATACATTTAAATTGCAGCAGTTGAAACATAATGGGAAAAAGTGGTAAGGTTAACAGGGCTGAGCCCACAGACCTAACTTGGATTCAGAAGCTTCCTGACTGTGCAGAACTGTTTCAGCAGGCAGGTTGGTTGAATTTTTTCAAAAAAAATAGATGGTTTCGATGCTCAAGTGTCCTGCAATTTTGCTAAGGGATTTAAAGATGATATGATCATGATGGATGCGTTGAAATTCAAATTAACTGTGGAGTTAATAGCAGAAGCTACTGAAATCAGCAATGAGGGGAAGCACTGGTTTAAAAAATTGCCTTTTGAGTTTGAACCCCAAAAGTACCTGTTGCCTAATGTGACTCCTGACTGGAACAAGGGTATCCTCATTCACAATTTCAAGAAAAAGTGGATTGATCCCATAAAGATACTTCAAAGTTATGTGACCTGTGAAGGAAGATATTCACTTGTATTTAAATATCATTTTAGGTTTCTTCAACACTTAGCAGGAGTTTCTAAAATAAATTTGCCCTTCTTTTGCTTAAAAAGCCTGCAGAAGATGTCAAGCAAAATAAAGCAACATGATGATCATACTTCCCAGTCACTTTTTCACCATGGTCTCATTAAACTGATCATCACTACAGTGTTGCAACACGAGGGAAGAACTTGGGATTTCTTTTTGTTTTGGTCAAATGTTCATCCTAAAAAAGAAGACCAGCGACCAAAGAGACAGGCTGACAAGGGGAAAGTGATGATGAAAAAGCTGGGTCACTCAGTCAAATTTACAAATAAAAATAATGTTAAAGTCAAGAAGGTGACTGAGCAGGTAGAAGATGTTAAAGCCAAGAAGGTAACTGAACAGGTAGCAGGACAGAAACAGGATGACAGTCAGCTCAAAGTGGTTTCATATTACCCAAAAAGCAGGTTCACATTGTTTGAAGACAAAAAGGAGGAATTGCCTAAAGAGAATTCAACACCTATAGCAGATCCTCAGCAGGAGAACAAGGTTGACATTAAAATGGTTCCTGTAACTAAAGAAGAGATCTATATTCACCCAAGAAGTCCCATCACAGTTCTTTCAGATGATGAAGGTTATCTGTTAGAAGAAGAACAGCCCATTGCTAAGATTAAAGTCAAAACTGAACATGAAGAAGTTCAAGTTTCTGATGGCAAAATCACAAAGCCTAACAAGAAAATCAAAAAGCTGGAAGTGGTGGAATTAGCTGCTATTCAACACCAAGGGAAAGAACTGAAGATGATGGGGGAGGCATCTACATTTTGGAGACCTAAAACAAGGTCGAAAAATAAATTGAGATTAAACATGAAAAAGTTATTAAATCCTAAATTAAAAACAGATGAGGTGACTATCTTAGATGAAGGATCCATGGAGGATGATAAATCAGAGATAGATAAAGTGCAGCCATGTTTAAAAGAGGAGATTAATCCAGTAGCAAAAGCAGGTGAAGAAGATCCAAAGCCCAGCATTGAAGACACTTCTAAGAAGATGTTGATGGAGGAGACAGAACTCTTCAAGAAATTCGACATCCCTTGGAAACCTGATGAAGATCAAGATTCTGCAGCAGATAAATTAGCCCATGCTGATAAAGAAAATTTGCAGAGGTCTGTCAAGGAGTATAAACACCAGATGAGATATATGCAGGAAGTCAATGATGGTTTGATGATGGCCAACAGAAGGTTAAGGGAGGATCTCCAGGATGTACATGACAATTTTCAAGAACTAGTGGTGGATACAAAAGAGATACTTAAAAGGAAAAGGGCTACTGACAGCCATTGCACTCAGCTGGAGAAGACAGTTCGATATTTGCAGCAGAAAAACCAAGAACTCACAAAAAGGATTAATGACTTGGAAAAGGAACAAAAGAAGGCCAAGAATAAAGACCAAACTCCAGATGGCATCGCCCTCTTAGCTGAGGTGGCAAAGGACTTATGAAACAGTTTTGTTTTCAGTTAGTTGTCATCAATTAGTAAACTGATAGATTAAAGAGATGCTATTTTTAGCATATTTTTGTAACTTGTAAATATTCTGTCTTTACTCTACCTCATCGAGATCTTGGAAACAGTTAGGGTTAGAGACCTAATCAATGTTGAAGAGCATAGTATTTAGAGATGGGAGGAAGTCATTTAGAGGGTTCTGATTTTTGGGGACAGCAGGAGGTCTGCAGATTGTAATGTAACTTCAAGACTTGTTCGAAAGATAAGTACTGTGACTCTTATGAGCTTTAGCTGATGATATAATGAAACATATGACTTTTTCTCCTTCATTTTTGTTGTGACTGGCTTTGTTGTTAAGCTTGTTTAGCTTCTTAAATGGTAATTTCATTGCTAGTTGATGTATATTTTCTGGTGATGCTTATCTTTTATGTATGAACCTCAGCACATTCTTTTTGTTGGATCTTTGTGATATGTTATGCATCTTTATCAGTTTATGCTTATGATTTAGTTATTACTCTTCTATTGGATGTATTCCCTGACTGTGCCCAGAGTTTATAACCATTCAAATCATATTCAAAAACCCTAAAAACTTTGTCTCATTTACTGAGTTTATTCTTGAGATTGTGTTGGCTTGTTACCCTAGCCTTAGTAACAATTTTTGACCCAAACATCTTTGGCGCCGCTGCCGGGGACGAAGCTGAAGCATATCTTCCCTGGGATACTTATCATTTTTCTGGTTTAAGAGGTGGACTTGAATCAGCATTTTTTCAAAGGCTATTTTCACCAGAAAGAAGTCACACTGGCTTCTAAAGGGATTGGGACCAGGAATAGGCTTGTTTCTCCATTGAAACTGGGTGTGACATACCCTGAGCAGATTTTGAAAACAGCAAATAAACTCAGAAAATCTCAATCTTTGCCAGCTTCCTATGACCCTGACCAGTTGGGCATATCATTAAGTTCAGCTGAAACTTTACCTTGGATAAAACCTACCATCCCTGAAAGTACTTTCCAGGTCTTTACTAATCCCCAAAGTTTTTTGAAAGCTAAGATTTCCTCTCCTGATAAAATACCTATCTTTCAGCTGAAAGTAGGAAAGAACCCTTTTCAGAAAATCTCTAGTCAAGTTTCCACATCTTCACAATCAACCAGTACAAAAATGGCAGGTCAAAACCCACCCATGGATATGATGGACCGCATGGTTGCATCTAGGTATGCACCATTAGTTTTACCTCAGCCTCTACATGCATTACCTGGAGGTGATTACCAGAAATATATGCATAGATTCAATGGACAGGGGGAAATCACTGCTGAGGAACATTGGGAGGCTTTTCTAAGTTATGCTGATAATCAAAACATTGAGATAAAAGATGTGTGGATGAGGGTATTTGTTCAGAGTCTTGATGGGGATGTAAGAAAATGGTTTAGAGACCTGCCTGCCAACTCAATTACCATCATTGAAGAACTCCATGATCTTTTCGTGAGACAATGGGGAGACACAAAGGATCACACATACTATATAACTGAGTTTGGAGCTCTCAGAAGAAAGAAAGATGAGACTATTGCAGATTTTTCCAAAAGGTTTAATAAGATGTACAGTAGAATTCCAGCAGAAATTAAACCTACAGAAACATCAGCTAAGCTAACTTATGCAAATGCTTTTGATCATGAATTTTCTTTGTTGCTGAGAGAAAGAAGACCCATCACCCTGCTGAACATGCAAGATGCAGCTTTAGAGGTAGAGTCTAATTTGCTAGCTTCAAACAGACTTAAGAATGAAATAGCTCAACAGCTGTATGAAAGAAAAGGAAAGAAAGAAGCTGTCACAGCAGGTTCTGCTTCTCAGTCTGCTGAGACCAAGATAGATGAGATGGCTAAAATGGTTAAGATCCTTACTGCAAAGTTGAATAAACTAGAGCTTGAAAAGAATTCTGCTAAACCTGCTCCAGAAGCTCAGAGGAACCCAAATAACCAAAATCAGTTTAGAAGACAGTTTGCTCCTAGATTCATGCCAAGGGAGCGAAGAAATAATGACATCCAGCAAGAAAGGAGGGAAAATGAGGATCAAAAAGTGCCCCCACCCTTTCAAAACAATTTGGTTGATGAAGAAGAAATCGATCAACAGCTGCTCTTTGAAGAAACGGAGACTGATCAGGACATGAATCATATTGGAGATAGATTGTTTACAGGTTTTGTAACAGAAGAAGATTTTCTAAATGCTGAGTACTATGATGCAGATTTGTATGAAGTTGAAGATGAATTAGAGTTTGAAAAAACTGTTGTAAATGCTGCTGCTAATCAAAATGGAATTAAGAAGACTCTTAATCTCAGATCTGGCCCGAAACAGGTAGTCCAAGCTCCTAAGAAGAAAGCTGCTGTTCCTGCTCTAGTTATTCCTGATAAACCAATTGTTGATCCTGTAACAGAAAAGAAGCAACCTGCAGAAAAGTCCAAGAAGAATGCAGAAATTGAGGAGGTAAACAAGTCAGTTCAAAACTTTAGTTTGGAAAATGAGTTAAGTAAACTAAAAATTCCTGTGCCATTTTCTGAACTTATCAAGAATCCATCATATAAGAATACAGTTTTGAAAGTGATGAATATATCCAATAATCAGCCAGTTTCAGATACAGTGAATTTGCACGAAGAAAACCCTAGAATATTCATTGGATCAGCTTTGGCTGAAAAGACTGAAAACGAAGCTGGTGCTTCTCCTCCTTTCTATATAACTTTGACTGTACACGAGCAGATGATTCATAATTGCCTGCTAGATTCAGGAGCATCCCATAAATTGATGCCAAAAGCTGTGATGGAAGACCTGGGCCTTAATGTCACCAAGCCTTACCATGATTTATATGCCTTTGACTCCCGAGCTGTGAAGTGTCTAGGAGTGATAAAAGACATGGTTGTCAACCTTACTCAATTGCCCATGAAAAGTGTAATAATGGATGTTGTGGCAGCTGACATCACACCAAAATTTGGCTTGCTTCTGTCAAGGTCATGGGCTAAGAAAGTTGGGGGAACATTGCAGATGGACCTCTCTTATGCCACCATTCCTGTTTTTGGTGGAGAAAATAGGAGACTTTACAGAGAGCTACAGCTTGCTTACATAGTCACAGATAATAAAAATCCAACAAATCACCCAATGTATTCTGTGGATAAAGACCTTGGTTCATGCATACTACAGTTTAGTGAAGAGGAGAATTCTACTGGTCTGTTACAAGTACAAAAAGAACAGCCCATAAAACACAGCAAAGAGGACCAGGATGCATTGTGGCAGTTGTATTTTGATGGATCCTCATGTAAAGAAGGTGCTGGAGCTGGAGTTTTACTTATTTCTCCTGGGGGTGAAACAGTGAAACTCATGTATAAATTGGAATTTGTTACCACCAACAACACTGCTGAGTATGAAGCTCTGCTATTGGGACTAAAGGCTGCTAAAGATTTGGGAATTCAGCAGATTTCTGCATTTGGCGACTCTGAATTAGTTGTTCAACAAGTGAAGAATAAATATCAAGTAAAGCAGGGTTTGCTGAAAGTATATCGAAATGAGGTGTGGGATATGCTTGAGAATTATTTTATAGCATTTAATATCACTTATATTCCCAGGAATCATAACGAAACTGTAGATTCTTTAGCTCTGGCTGCTACACATTTCAGAATCCCTAAAACCACTCAGCTAAAGTATCCTATTGAAGTGAGATATAGACCATGTGTCCCAGATAATGTGAAGCACTGGAGGGTTTTTGAAGATGACATTGAAATAAAAAAATTTCTTGAGCTTATAGATGAATTTTCAAATAATCAAATTGATCAAGAAATGGATGAAAGGGATGAATAGTTAGATGAGTTTGCTGTAGAAGAGATAGCAGGACATAAGATCATTGAATTGAAGAGAAATTTCATTCCAAAAGGTCTAGTACCTTTAGAAAGAATATTCACCAACGATGATACGCCTTCAAAGCCAGTAATTCAATCTTCAGAAGACAATGTAGAGGACTATAATATTGGTTCAGCAGAACATCCCAGAATGGTAAAACTATCTAAAAACCTAACAGTGGAGCAAAGAAGTAGATATATTAAGCTGTTGAAAAAATATGTAGATGCATTTGCCTGGTCTTATAAGGAATTAAAAACTTATGATACAACAATTATTCAGCACAAGGTCCCTTTGAAACCAAATGTCAAGCCTTTCAGACAGAAATTAAGAAGAATCAATCCAGCCTTGTTCCCTGTAATTGAAAAAGAACTAAAGAAGTTGTTGGATGCAAAGATAATAGTGCCTCTCAAGTATTCTTCTTGGGTGGCTAATCTGGTTCCTGTTAGAAAGAAGAATGGGGAAATTCGATTATGTGTTGACTTTAGAAATTTGAATCGATCATCATTAAAGGACAATTATCCTCTGCCAAAGATTGAACAGGTTTTGCAGCAGGTAGTTGGAGCTCAGAGGATTTCTATGCTAGATGGTTTCTCAGGGTACAATCAGATCGCCATTCATCCTGATGACAAGGAAAAGACAGCTTTTACAACCCCCTGGGGGACATTTATGTATGATAAGATGCCTTTTGGTTTAATGAATGCTGGTGCAACCTTTCAGAGAGCCATGGATATTGCATTTGTGGGTGAGAAAGATAAGTTTGTGGTTATCTACTTGGATGATATTACTATCTTCTCAAAATCTGATGATGAACACTTGAAGCATTTGGAGCAAACCTTCATAAAATGCAGAAAATTTGGTCTGTCCCTAAACCCTAAAAAATCACATTTTGCTGTGCAAGAAGGTAAATTACTTGGTCATTTGGTGTCTGCTGATGGCATTAGAATAGATCCTGAAAGAGTGAAAGCAATACTGAAAATTAGTTTACCTCGGAGTAAAAAGGATGTTCAATCATTCATTGGCAAGATAAACTTTCTTAGGTGGTTTATTCCCAATTTCGCTGAAACCATTAAGCAAATTACAGCCATGTTGAAAAAAGACCAAGAAGTAAAGTGGACTGCTGAGGCAAAGATAGCATTTGAGAAAATCAAAGTAGCTCTAACTGAAGCACCTGTTCTGGTGAGTCTTGATTTTGCCAAAGAATTCCTTACTTTTTCTTTTGCTTCAGAGGATACTATTGCTGCTGTCCTACTTCAGAATAATAATGAGGGATTGGAGCAACCAATTGCCTTTTTCAGTAAAACACTTAGAGATTCAGAGCTTAAATACAGTATCTTGGAGAAACAAGCCTATGCTCTGGTGAAGGCTTTAAAGTTCTTCAGAATTTATATCTTACATTCCAAGGTTATTTCATTTGTTCCAAATGCTGCAGTGAAAGACATTTTGACACAACCTGATAGTGAAGGAAAGAGGGGAAAGTGGATTGCCAAAATTATGGAATATGAAGTGGAAATCAGACCTACTACGCTGGTCAAAGGACAAGGATTGGCCAAACTGCTGGCTGACTCAAATTGTCAATCATTAGGATTACATCTTATGGTAGAAGAATCAGCACCTGAAGAAAAGCAAACATTCCTGGAGAAAGAAAAAATTATGGACTCTTATTCATCTTCAGATTGGTATGCTGATATTGTTCATTTTTTGTTATTCTTGCAATGTCCAGAACACTTAGATAGGAAGGCTGCCAGATATTTGAAATTGAAAGCTACTAAATACTGTTTGATAGAAGATCAATTGTTCTGGAAAGACCCAGGAGGAATCTTGTTAAGGTGTTTAGATCGGGTTGAAATAGAAGAAGTAATGTCAGAATCTCATGAAGGAGCTTGTGGAGGACATAAATACTGGAAAACAACAGCCTATAAAATTTTGAGAGCTGGTTACTATTGGCCTTCCCTCTTCTCAGATGTTTACCAGCAGGTAAGAGCTTGCATACCCTGTCAGAAATTTGCAGGTAAACAGAAATTATTATCTATGCCTTTGAAGCCTATTGCAGTCAATGCCCCTTTTCAACAATGGGGTCTGGATTTTATTGGAGAAATAAACCCGGCATCTTCAGGCCAGCATCATTGGATTTTGACTGCTACAGATTTCTTTACAAAATGGGTGGAAGCTATCCCAACAAGAAATGCTACAGATAAAGTGATTATGGAGTTCATTGAACATAATATTCTGAGTAGATTTGGCTGTCCACAAAGATTGATTACTGATAATGCCAAAGCATTCAAATCTAAGGCAATGGTCGCCTTTTGTGAGAAAAATGGCATTATTCTGAAACACTCAACTCCCTATTACCCTCAAGGAAATGGTCAGGCTGAATCATCTAACAAGAATATCATTCAAAGCATCAAGAAGCTGCTGAAACATAATAAAAGGTCTTGGGATTCAATGCTGAAATATGCATTGTGGGCAGATAGGATCACTGTGAAGCAAGCCATTGGTACTTCTCCTTTTCAACTGGTGTATGGAACATAAGCAGTATTCCCAGTGCAGTTGGGGATTCCAGTAATGAAGTTCCTTCAGAACTCTCAAGAGGAACCTGATGATATGCAAAGGAGAATCTTCGAAATGATTGAGTTACAGCAAAATAGAGAGAAGGTAGACAAAGAAGCACAGCTGTACAGAGCTAAAATGAAAAACAGGTTTGACAGAAATATTAAAGAGCATATTTTTTCAGAAGGTGAGTTGGGTTTAAGATGGGATGCGAGAAAGGAACAGAAGGGTAAGCATGGCAAATTTGATAATCTATGGTTTGGCCCTTTTCTGATATCTAAAGTTTTGGAAAATAATACATTCATCTTGCAGTCCTTGGAAGGTGAGGAATTGCTCAGCCCTGTCAATGGGCGATTCCTCAAGCATTTCTACAGTTAATGAGGAATGTTGTCATTGATCATTGTACATACCGGTGAGTGCATTGCAATAAGACTCCATAGCCCAATGGATAAGGCACTGGTCTTCAGGTTCTTGAAGCCTCGCAGCGAGGTCTTCATCCCGCAGCTGGAGCCAGATGTTAAGTTAGTATTGTGTTTTTTTCATTTTTGGTTTGTTTTGTCCTTTTTGGTTTTATTGCACTTTATTTTAAGTCATTTATTTTCTTTAAATTTTGATTTCTTCCTCTTTAGTAAGTTTCCCTTAGGATTTTATAATATTTCTTACTTGTTTTTGATGTTTTTAGATTTTAAATGCTTATATTTGTTGTTGAGGAGGAGTTTTAAAAGTCATTATATCAATTACAAAACTCATAAAGTCCTAATCTAAGTGAGAACAGGTACAATCATAACCCTGATAGCTTCAAAATCCCATACAAATTGATAAAAAGTGGTTTAAAAGCCACAAAACAGTGTTGAGACTTTCTTGTAGCGCTGAAGCCAAAATTCTACAAAGAGGCGCTACAAGAATTTCGTGATCACAGATTCTTCCGATTTTACAGCAGATTTTGGCACGCTTGAGCTAATGACTCATGGATTATGCGTTTTAGAGGGTTCACGACGTGTTGATGCAAGAGGCATCATGAGTTCAAATGATTGCACGTAGTGAAGAGTTCATGTTCATCATCAACACAAGTGTAGTTCAGCTTGACAGACAGCCACACGGATTCAGATAATTTGCATGAGGTTGTTATCCACAAGCCTATTCTAACATAGGGCACTTAATGAGATAACCATAGTCATTTAAAAACCGAGCATTGTTGTCAACTGGACAAATAAGAGGCGTGGAGGGATTCACGAAAATTAGGGCTTCCTTATTCCAGCGGTAACAGCTAAATTGAAGATCGTGGGACATCTGTACAATGGGACTGACTCATCTGGCACTTTGAATCATGATTTCCAACAATCATAAAAGAGCGATTTACAGGTATTCTCAAAAAGCCTGTATAGTAGCAAATTTGGGGTTTTTTCGTTCGAGCCAACTCTATTCAAATTAGTTAAAAGTTAGGTAAGATTGTGCTTTAAAACGCAATTTTAACCGGATAAATAGCAGTTGGTTGATGAGCCGCGACACCAATTTGAAGGAGGGTTAAAAAAATCTCAGTTCGTTTTATTGAAAGTTACCCTGTCAGTGCTACTAATAGCCTGTAGATTCAACAGTGTTTTTGGTTTCCAAAATTCAGCTCCTGTTCATAAATATTACCAGAATATACATTTAAATTGCAGCAGTTGAAACATAATGGGAAAAAGTGGTAAGGTTAACAGGGATGAGCCTACAGACCTAACTTGGATTCAGAAGCTTCCTGACTGTGCAGAACTGTTTCAGCAGGCGGGTTGGTTGAAGTTTTTCAAAAACAATAGATGGTTTCGATGCTCAGGTGTCCTGCAATTTTGCTAAGGGATTTAAAGATGATATGATCATGATGGATGCGTTGAAATTCAAATTAACTGTGGAGTTAATAGCAGAAGCTACTGAAATCAGCAATGAGGGGAAGCACTGGTTTAAAAAATTGCCTTTTGAGTTTGAACCCCAAAAGTACCTGTTGCCTAATGTGACTCCTGACTGGAACAAGGGTATCCTCATTCACAATTTCAGGAAAGAGTGGATTGAGCCCATAAGGATACTTCAAAGTTATGTGACCTGTGAAGGAAGATATTCACTTGTATTTAAATATCATTTCAGGTTTCTTCAACACTTAGCAGGAGTTTCTAAAATAAATTTGCCCTTCTTTTGCTTAAAAAGCCTGCAGAAGATGTCAAGCAAAATAAAGCAACATGATGATCATACTTCCCAGTCACTTTTTCACCATGGTCTCATTAAACTGATCATCACTACAGTGTTGCAACACGAGGGAAGAACTTGGGATTTCTTTTTGTTTTGGTCAAATGTTCATCCTAAAAAAGAAGACCAGCGACCAAAGAGATAGGCTGACAAGGGGAAAGTGATGATGAAAAAGCTGGGTCACTCAGTCAAATTTACAAATAAAAATAATGTTAAAGTCAAGAAGGTGACTGAGCAGGTAGCAGATGTTAAAGCCAAGAAGGTAACTGAACAGGTAGCAGGACAGAAACAGGATGACAGTCAGCTCAAAGTGGTTTCAGATTACCCAAAAAGCAGGTTCACATTGTTTGAAGACAAAAAGGAGGAATTGCCTAAAGAGAATTCAACACCTATAGCAGATCCTCAGCAGGAGAACAAGGTTGACATTAAAATGGTTCCTGTAACTAAAGAAGAGATCTATATTCACCCAAGAAGTCCCATCACAGTTCTTTCAGACGATGAAGGTTATCTGTTAGAAGAAGAACAGCCCATTGCTGAGATTAAAGTCAAAACTGAACATGAAGAAGTTCAAGTTTCTGATGGCAAAATCACAAAGCCTAACAAGAAAATCAAAAAGCTGGAAGTGGTGGAATTAGCTGCTATTCAACACCAAGGGAAAGAACTGAAGATGATGGGGGAGGCATCTACATTTTGGAGACCTAAAACTAGGTCGAAAAATAAATTGAGATTAAACATGAAAAAGTTATTAAATCCTAAATTAAAAACAGATGAGGTGACTATCTTAGATGAAGGATCCATGGAGGATGATAAATCAGAGATAGATAAAGTGCAACCATGTTTAAAAGAGGATATTAATCCAGTAGCAAAAGCAGGTGAAGAAGATCCAAAGCCCAGCATTGAAGACACTTCTAAGAAGATGTTGATGGAGGAGACAGAACTCTTCAAGAAATTTGACATCCCTTGGAAACCTGATGAAGATCAAGATTCTGCAGTAGATAAATTAGCCCATGCTGATAAAGAAAATTTGCAGAGGTCTGTCAAGGAGTATAAACACCAGATGATATATATGCAGGAAGTCAATGATGGTTTGATGATGGCCAACAGAAGGTTAAGGGAGGATCTCTAGGATGTACATGACAATTTTCAAGAACTAGTGGTGGATACAAAAGAGGTACTTAAAAGGAAAAGGGCTACTGACATCCATTGCACTCAGCTGGAGAAGACAGTTCGATATTTGCAGCAGAAAAACCAAGAACTCACAAAAAGGATTAATGACTTGGAAAAGGAACAAAAGAAGGCCAAGAATAAAGACCAAACTCCAGATGGCATCGCCCTCTTAGCTGAGGTGGCAAAGGACTTATGAAACAGTTTTGTTTTCAGTTAGTTGTCATCAATTAGTAAACTGATAGATTAAAGAGATGCTATTTTTAGCATATTTTTGTAACTTGTAAATATTCTGTCTTTACTCTACCTCATCGAGATCTTGGAAACAGTTAGGGTTAGAGACCTAATCAATGTTGAAGAGCATAGTATTTAGAGATGGGAGGAAGTCATTTAGAGGGTTCTGATTTTTGGGGACAGCAGGAGGTCTGCAGATTGTAATGTAACTTCAAGACTTGTTCAAAAGATAAGTACTGTGACTCTTATGAGCTTTAGCTGATGATATAATGAAACATATGACTTTTTCTCCTTCATTTTTGTTGTGACTGGCTTTGTTGTTAAGCTTGTTTAGCTTCTTAAATGGTAATTTCATTGCTAGTTGATGTATATTTTCTGGTGATGCTTATCTTTTATGTATGAACCTCAGCACATTCTTTTTGTTGGATCTTTGTGATATGTTATGCATCTTTATCAGTTTATGCTTATGATTTAGTTATTACTTTTCTATTGGATGTATTCCCTGACTGTGCCCAGAGTTTATAACCATTCAAATCATATTCAAAAACCCTAAAAACTTTGTCTCATTTACTGAGTTTATTCTTGAGATTGTGTTGGCTTGTTACCCTAGCCTTAGTAACAATTTCTGACACAAACAGGAGCCATTATGAGGTTTTCCACACTACATGATCCTTGAGACACAACTCATGGTCCAAGGGTAAGACACAACTCATGAACCATAAAATATGATTTTATGGTTCATGGACCATGCATATGGTCCAAAACCACCACATACCCTCTAAATAAAATATTTATCCCACAAGTATAATGTGGACACCATTACAAGGTTTTTCATGCTAGAGATTGGTATTATGTCCCTAACCATGATCCAAGGAAAACCACTATAATCCTAGGTACAACCACGTAACATTTTCTAAATAGATAATATAATATAATGATTAAAGGAATAAACCATGTTGAGATAGGAGGATTTTATAGTAAGAAATTAAAGAAGCAATCCCTTAATATATCTATGTGGTATGTAAGGACAAGGTGAATATTCTTGAAAATAACCCATTCTTAGTTCTGAGTGTCTTTCTGACAATAGTGTCATCACTTGGAATGATATGTTAAATCTAGATGTGGGACACATGACCATGAACCCTAAAAATATCTTTTAGGACCCGGTGGTTGTCCTTAGACCATGGCTAAGGTCCTTATACCAATCTATAGTGTGCCAAAATTCTCAATGGAATCCATATTATAATTTTGGAGAATTAATTCCATTTACAGGGCTTGTATGGTGGATTTGAACCTATACATGATCCATGGAACATAAAAGCATATTCTAGTACCTAAGAATATATTTGTTTTTATCCTTGGACCATCGGTTGTGTCTCGATAACCATCTAGTGTGGAAAACATTATAATGGTTCCCATATGACCATGGTTAATTCCTTGAGACCTATCCTTGGTGAATAAAATATCTTGATGGTGTATGTATCCCACTTGGTGGATAGATAAACTCCCCTTTAAATGGAATGTGTAGTGCTTCAAGACCTCCTTTTGTCCCATGAGTATTGGAATATTCATTTAGTTCATATGACCTTTTTTTCTCTCTCAATAATAAGCATGATCCCAAGGCCTATCCCTAGTACTCAGAGGTCAAACATCCATATGTGATGCCTTAAGGACACATTCATGGACAAATCCTTAAAATATTTATATAGGAATTAATTTCATTTATTTTCTCATGTTCCAATGGTTAATACCTCAATACCCATCCATGGTGCACAAAACCTCCTAATGGCACTTATATCCTAATAAAAGGCCAAACATCCCCTCTAAAGGGAATCTATAGTGGTTCAAGGACTTGATTATGGATCATGATCCTTAAAATATTCATTTAGGTTTGAAGACCCTTCTTTTTATCCCATGACCATGCTCAAGGTCTTGAGACCCATCCATTATTCTATAACTTTCTAATTGTGCCCATATCTCATTTGGAGGTTACATATTTCATGAAAGGGTTTCTATGGTGGTTTAAGGTGTCATCAATGGATTATGATCCCTAAAAAATTAATTTAAATCCTACAACCCTTATTTTCCCTCATTGGCCATGGTCAAGGCCCTAAAATGCATGCCAATATGAAAAAAGTCGTAATGGCATCCATATCCCACCAAGAGGCTAATGATCTAGGTCTATTTGGTGGTTTGAGGCTTGTTTTAAAGACCAGGTCCATAGAAGCTTCATTTTGGTTGAAAATACTAAGAGTCATCTCTTTTTTTTCCAAACCTCACAATGGTATCCATATCAAGGACAAAGGTTCCCTCGAAAAAGTTTTCTATTGGTTTGAGAAGTCTTCTATGTCCCATAATTCTTATAAGATTGAGCTATCTATTTAAGGACATTATTTTTCTCCCCCAATCATGGTCGAGGACTTTTCAAACCCATCCCTAATGCAAAAAATATCCTAATGGTGCCCCTATCTCACTCATATGAAAACTATCCCTTTTAAAGGGTGTGTGTTGTAGTTCAAGGCCTTGATCATTACCCGCTAGCCCAAGAATATTCATGTAGTGTATAATCACTAATATTTCTACCCTAAACCTAGTTAATTCCTTAAGGCCCATCCACGATGCACAAAACGTCGTAATGGTATCCATATCTTACTTCAAGGACAATGATCCCTTATAAATGACATGGTATGCACATTATAGGATTATTTAGGTCCCTTTGTCTCGAAAGGATTCATCTAGTGCCTAAGAGCCTTATTTTCCTCCTTTGGTGATTGCCAATGACTTCAAACCCATAGCTACCATGCAAGGCCTCATAAAGGTATCTATAGTCCACCTAAAGGCCAAGGTTCACTTATAAAGGGATCATGTCATGATTTCAAGTCATGTCGATGGCCAATGAGCCATGGAGATACATTTATTGACTATGGTCAAGACCTTGATATCCATACCTATTGAAAAAAAACTTCTAACAGATCCATATCCCACTTGTATTACAAATATTCACTTTAAATGGTCTATTTGTGGTTTAAGGTCTTGATCATGGCCTACTATCTCAATAATCTTAATTCAAGGCCTAATTCCATCAATCTCCCCCCCTTTACCATGGGTTGAGGCTCATTTCTAGTGCACAAAACCTCATATTGGCACCCATATCCCACTCCAACAATATTCCCCTACACAATATATGCTTTATGGTTTTTGGCCTTATTCATGGCCCTTGGTCCATAGAATATTCATATAGGTCATAAGGGAATTATTTTCCTCCCAAACCTACTGGTAAGGCCTTAAGACCTATCAATTATATCTAGGGAATTATAGGAGAAACCATTATCCACTTGGAGGTTTAGTATCCACTTTAGATGGCCTATGTGATGGTTTGAAGCCTTCTTCATGGCCCGTGAACCTTAGAAGCTTCATTTAAATCCTCATTCTCATATTTTATTCCACTTACAATAGTCAAATCCTAAAATGAATTGCTCATGTGAAAAACATCTTAAGAGAACCCATTTTACCACTAGAGGTTGAATATCCCAATTAGAGGGACTAAGCGGTGATTTGACGTATCCATCAAGGTCCAATCATTCATTTTATATTATTTTGAAAATAATTAATTATCTATGTAGAAAAATAAAAGGATCATAACATAATCATGTATATCTCTTCAAACATTTCCAACAAGATAAAGAAATCCAAACACTGATGCTGGGGTACAAAGTTACACATATATGTATTTTCCAAAAGGAAAAAAACTCTTTATTCTTATCGAATAAACATGAACTACCCATTAAGAGCTTACATTATAGAGTATTTCCATCAATGCTACAGATACAAAACTGCGCATTTGAGAGCATACATCATGGTTTCTATCATTGCAAACTGCATATCTTTACAAAATATTATATATTCAAAATTACGCTAACAAAAAATGCTCTTATAGCTGATCATTTCTCTGCCTTTCCACCTCGGTTAGACTCGGAGGAAGAGAGAGAGCTAATTTGGATAATTTGTCATCTTTCATGTTCAGTTCTCTATAAATGTGAGAAAAGGTAATCTTCTCAAAGGTATCTATCTGAGCTTTGATTGAAATCAATAAATGATGTAGATGAGGAGCCTTTATCTGAATAGTACCATTATCCCAATCTATTGCCATCTTGGAGTCACCAAATATTTGAATAACTTTCACTTGTTTGAGAATGGCCAATCTAAGGACTATCCATAGAGCTGAAATTTATGCTTTGTTATTGGAGGCTCGACCTGGAGCATACTTTATGAAAAAAAATTGTCTTCTGATATATATATATATATATATATATATATATATATATAATGCACACACGTTTTTAAAAAGAACACATGTTTTATAATGCATGTGCATTATTTGATTTTTTTTTCGTTTAGTCAAAGAGTTTTCACTCACCAACATATTTGTTGACATCCTTTCTTCATATTTAAGTTTAGTATGATGATCCTAATGATTCAGATTGCAGAACCAATAAAACCTCCATTTTTCCAAATGCCTCTAAATATTTCCATTTTTCATAGTATTTTTAAATGGGCTTCACAAAATCCATTTCCAAAGAAATTGCACACTCATATAGATCTGATTATTTAAATGCCAGAGATATAAATTTTATAAGAAAAAGGTATTGCATACTATATTTAATTTGTTTTTATCTTGACATATATTGAAATCTTAAAATACAAATGTATTTTGTTTCTATTGGCTCTCCCATTTTGGAAAAAAGTGACATGCGCCGCTAGATTAGACTGATATCTATGATCTAAAAATAAATAAATATTTGTTTGATACCATATTAAGGACCTAAAACTCTACACAACACATGAATTCGAATTTTACAGATATAATGAATTTTAGAATTTTGAAAAAGTATAACATTAACATTAAAAAAAAATAAAAGTAGTTGTGAACAAGAACAATCTGTTTTATATAACTGCTCAAAATGTTTCAAGGAAATTTCAACATTTAGGTGCTCAAAACCTGCACTAATGGGAACCTATGCATTATATTTTTCAAGAAATATAACATACCACTATTAAAAAACTCGAACATCACATGGTCACACAAGACATTATAAATAAACTAGCATAGATCCAAATCCTAGGATCTATCAAGCGCCAAGAGGGATCAAATCTCCTGAGGTGCAAACCTCTCCTTGAATAGCTCCTTGAGTGCAATAGCCGAGCCACCTAATCCTAAGCTCTAAAGTCTCTAATTTAAGTCTCATATTTACTTTTTACTTTGTATTAGTCTTTTTTGTTTACTTTGTATTATTTTGTTACTCGACAAACACTCTAAAATCTCATATTTACATTTTACTTTGTATTAAAAGTAAAAAGTAAAGTCTCTAGTTTAAGTCTCATATTTACTTTTTACTTTGAATTATTCTTTTTTGTTTATGACCAACATAATATTTATCACCTAATCCTGAGCTCTAAAGTCTCTAGTTTAAGTCTCATATTTACTTTTTACTTTGTATTATTATTTTTTGTTTATGGCCAACATAATATTTATTACTTTTTACTTTGTATTATTCTTTTTTGTTTAGTTTGTATTATTTTGTTACTCGAAAAACACTCACATGTTACAAGATCTCCCTCATACTGGGTTGTATAGTGCCTCTCGGTGCAAAAATATATATTCTAGAAGTTAATTCAATTTCCCAAATTCCAACTTCTTACACCATATTCAAATTCTTTGTGAAAGTACCTTGAATAGTCGCTCCAAGTTCATGCATTATTGGTTTTTCATGTTTGCATTGACACTAATGCATCACGAGAGACCATCATTAGCTTGCACTCATCCTATTGTATGTGATATTTCATGTCTCTGAAAGACATCTCGTTGCCCCAAACAAGCATTGGCCATGAAAACTTTTCTCTTATCCACAATCATTTGGGTCGACTTTGTTCCATACACTTGACAATAAGGGTTTGAGTAGGGAAGGAATAAAGCAAGTACTTATGATGTTGATCTTTCGCATGATAAATAGAAATTGCACTAGGGATGGGTGTCTTAAGTCATTGGTCATGGTCAAGAGAGGAAAATAAGTATATTGTTAGAAAAATTATAAAAAAAAAAGTGAACAATAACAATAGAACACAAGATTACATGGAAACCTTGTTATGCATAAGTAATACCACGAGATATTGGAAGCTTCGATATTTTATTATTATTAGGTAAAAAATTACAATGTTTTCTTTTGTTGATGATAAAATGTTGGATTTCACTTTACTATTATAAAATACATACGAGGATTCTAGAAGCAACCAAAATAACACTATAAGGGTTTAGAAATTTTCTCATCAGGGGATTTTCCCCTGCATCCCCCACTATGACAGCCTCGCTTAACTGGCACATACAAACATCTAGTGACTAGTCATGAACTATACATGAAGAATATTAGAGATCTAGATATTTACTTCATCTCCTAATAGATGATGGGTCCTTGATAAATATTTTAAGGTTAAAGGACCATGAATAAATCCATAAATGACATAATGTGCCCTTTGTAGGGAATCATTGTCCTTCAAATGACATATGGGTACCATTATGTTTTTTTGTGCATTGGGGATGGGTCTTGAGGCCTTAACCATGGTTAGGGGATAAATCCATGGAATTAGATCCTAAAAAAATATTCATGGGCTAATAGGTAAGGATCAAGCCTTCAATCTACAACATGGGCCCTCTAAAAGGGATCTTTTGCATAAGAGTGGGATAGGGTGTCATTAGGATTTTTTGTGTAGTAGGGATGGGTCTTAGGCCTTGAATCTATAAAGTACCTTTTTCCTTAAGTAGGACATGGGTACCAATAGGAGGTTTTGTACATAAGAAATGGCTTTTGTGACTTTTCCCCAAAATGAAGCTTCTAGGGTGCTATTCCTTGAACTAGGCCTCAAACCGCCACATATACCTATATCATTGACCTTTTGGTGGGATATGTGCATCATTAAAATATTTGATGTACTCAGCATGGGTCTCAAGGGCTTAACCATGGTTAATGAAGGAAAACTAGGGCCATATGATCAAAAGTAGTCTTCTAGGGATCATAAAATGTGGCCTTCGAATGAGATTTAGGCACCATTAGAATATTTTTAGACATAATGGATGCGAGAAAATAAAGGGTCTTAGGAATTAAATGAACATGGCCTCAAACCACCGTATATACCTCTAAAAAGGATCTTTGATCTCATCATGGGATATGGGAACATATAGGATGTTTTTCATACTAGGGAAGGATTCTAGGGTCTTGACCATGGTCAAAGAGGGAAACAAGAGCTAGATGACCTAAATGAATATTTTAAGGCTTATGGGACAAAGAGAAGTCTTGAACCATACACACACCCTTTAGAAAGGAAATTTAGTGACCGAGTGGGATACATACACCATCAGGAGAATTTTTTCGCTAGGGATGGGTCTCGAGGCCTTATCCATGGTTATATGGGAGCCATTATGAGGTTTTCCACACTAGATGATCCTTGAGACACAACTCATGGTCTAAGGGTAAGAATAATTGTCTTAGGTACTAAAATATGCTTTATGGTTGATGGACCATGCATAGGGTCTAATACCACCACACACCCTCTAAATGAAATATTTATACCATTACAAGGTTTTTCATGTTAGGGATTGGTATTAAGTCACTAAATATGGTCCAAGGAAAACCACTATAATCTTAGGGACAACCACATTACGTTGTCTAAATAGATGAATATAATGTAATGATTAAAGGATTAAACTATGTTGGTATAAGAGGATTTTATAGTCATAAATTAAAGTATCAATCCTCTAATTTATCTATGTGGTATGTAAGGACAAGGTGAATATTCTTGAACATAATCCATTCATAATTTTGAGTGTCTTTATGAAAATAGTGTGTTGGGTTGGGCCCAAGTGGGTTGGAAAAACATACAAGTATGGAAAAACGCACGTAGCACGCTACATCAGGAAGAAAAGACAATTTTGATAATTGTGCATTGCACACTGCGGCAGGGAGAGAAAGTAGTTTTGGTAAAAGCACATTGTGCGCGACGGTAGGCGACATAAAATTTTGGGGTTTTGCGCATGTTGTGCGATAGCAATATCTAATGCACGGTCGCGCAGTAGGACGATGCGCATGGTAGCGCATGAGCTATTTTTGGTTCATAAAATGGGTAAAGGTCAGACAGGGACATGACCTATTTTGGGTAAGGAACAGGTGGACGGTAGATGAAAGCGACCTGTTTGAACATGTGGTGGCAAGCAGTGGAGAAGCTAGGCCATGACGCCGATGGCAACAGGCAAGCGGAAGGAGTAGACGGGGACAGGCCATGATGCAGTTGTAACTATTTTGAGGACTGCGGCTATCAAAAGAGCATGTGAGCCACGAGTGGCACAGCTGGAACAGATGGAGCAGGAGGTCAACAGTGATAGCCAGGGTGGCGGTTAGCCATGCCAGTTTTTGGAACCTTAGGATTTCGGCCTAATGATTGTAAAGACATGACCTATGGGCATGATCTATAAATAAGGCACAAATTTGTAAGGGAAGGGTTACTCTTCATTTTGTAAGAACTAATTATTGTAGAATCTTAAGCTTAGAAAATCCATTGTAAAGGCTCCGTAGCTGAGTGCGCAGAGACCTATCTGAGAGAGAAGAGAGTCTGCAGCTGAGTGCGCAGACTAAGAATGGTTGTACCCTTCCCATTAAGAGCAATATTAACAACCGTTCTTATGGATGTAGCCTCCATCCGGGGGGTGAACCACGTTAAATTCTGTGTTATGTGACCAATTTGTGTTTATGATTGTTAATTGCTTGGTATGAATGTTTAATGCTGGAAACTTCTGTTATGTGATTGCTTTTATATGTATTCTCTGCAGAGAATGGGAATAATATGATAAGTAGTGCATGCGCAGAGGAATGTTAAGTATTCAACATGTATGAATCTGTCGATTGGAATGTATGAATCAAGCCATTGGTCAAGTAGTGAACATTGATTTTAAGCACAGCGTTGGAGCATGCAGTAACATATATTTAGTAAACCATCTACAATTTACTGATAAGAACTTGGACGGAATAAAGGGATAAAGAATGATAAGTAGAGTGGTTAGAATTGAACACCCTAGAAAGGATGCGCAGTCCCATGGATGCGCCGAGTAAATGAAGGTTGCTACAAGGTAGGATGTTGATATCTTATCGTCGTAACGCAGAGGTACCATGTATCGAACAGTCAGTAGAGGCACAAGTTCCCAAGCACAGTTGCGCGCCGAAGTACCCCACGTGGAACAAAAGGTTCACACAATTACCTATCCGCGCAACCCACAAGGAGTTGCGTTGTTTACTAATCTTCCCCCCATCGCATCACCCAGTTGTGGAAACTTGATTTTGCACCCACCCCCTGCAGCTTCACCTCGGGTGAGACCTCAGACTATGTGCAGCCTGTTGTCGAAAGGGCTGGTGAATAGGGGTTTTGTTGGTTCCCTGAACTACGAAGTACTTGGGTCTACATTGGAAACCTCTAACTCAGTCTAGATAGCCAACAAATGGTTTCGTTGCTCGGCTAAGACCAGTGATGTGACATTGTGTTGGAAAGTAATGTGTGAAGAAGAATACCAATTCCCATTGGGTTCAGACAATTGGAATCCTAAAAAGAAAGAGATCTAGGATTGGTGCGAAAAGATTGAAAGAGACTTTGCAAGAAAAGAGAACAAACACCCGTGCCTATCTGACGTAGAGTAGTTGAACAGATATTTGTGGAGAGATATTCACGAGATATTTTGGGCTACGTTTCCAAATGAGCTACAAGCGTGGATATCGCGACTCGCAGAGAAGAAGACTTGTTTTCAAGGGGGAGTACCTATAGAGTGGACCCGAGAGCTCACAGCGCAGCTCAAAGGAATAGACAACCCATTGTCACAAGCAGTCGAATTTTGGGTCGATAGTATACTTGAAGGATTTGTGACCGAGTTTGCTCTAGACACACTGAAGTCCCACAGTCAAGCTGAAGCATAATTTTTTGAAGGATTCAGAGGTAATTTTTTGAAAAATCTAAGTCTATATGTTAAAATGCTTCTAGCTGAGAAAGGAGTTTTAAGAATGCAGTAATATTTATATATTTGTCATGGTCAATAGCATCTATAGTGATTCTGACGAAGAGACTAATAATATAAGAAGTGGAAAGAGATATAAGTTTAATAAGGAAAAGAGTCCTGGACAACCTGGACTCTGTGTTGATACTGAAATCCCATGTGACCTTAATATTCAGACCGTGCCATTATTAGCCACTATTCATCCCACTACACCTCAGAATCCGCCGGTTGCAGAAACCGTGCCACATTTTGTTCAGAACTGTATTGGAGAAAAATCACTATGGCTTGGGATTACCACAACAGACAGATGACTACCAGAAATCTACTCAATTCTCAAAGCAATGATATTATAAATGACAATGTTAAGATAATGGAGAAATGTAACCAACCTCGATCCAAACGTTTGATGTAGATCCCCATTGGAGCTTTCAATCCGTGCACTTGTAATCTGCAAATTAGTTTTGATAGCCAATATCCAGCAAGTACATATAATATATAGTTGACATTAACATTATCAATAACAATGGTCCATAGAATCATAAGCAAATGTAACCCAATGTATAATAAACAACATTCACACCATGAATGGATGAGAATATGAGCATTTCTATTAATGAACAAGAAGAAGTACAAAGTGATACGACCTCTCGTCGGAAACCAATCTGAACCAAGATCTAGATCAATCCACTTGTGCCTTCACAACTTCAATCCTCCACGAATGGAAAACTCAAACTAGAAAGGAGTTTGGAAGGTGAACATAAATGGTCCACAACTACAAGGATCAATGAGTGCAAACTCAAGATAGGGAAAAAATCCACTAGAGTTCCTTTACTATTCTCTTCTTCCTCCCGTCCATAAGCCATATGTGCTCAATATATAGTCCTCTCAAAGGTAGGTTAAAGGACTCATCGAGATGTTACTTGGGAAAATGGAGAGCCAAAGGTCACCCAATGACTGCTTTTAGGGAGTAAAAAGTAATTAATAGTGGTTTTTACCATTTTACTTGATACCCGTGGGCTATAGTGATGCAACTCGCGGGTACGCATGCTATAGTGATGCAACATGCAGGTAGGAATAAAAATAGGGCAAACTAGTATCATTGAAGGATAAAAATGGATCTGAGTCACTGAAAAGGATCCTACAGGCCAAACAATGCTGATGCTCATAGGGTGGAATATTTCTGTGTAATAAATGCCCCCTAATGTGTGAGGTCAGAGACTGAAAGTGCTACGATGGCCGAAATACATTATAAAACTCAGAAGTGGAGTGATGGAGACCCAAGTGGAAAGAACGGCTCACTCATCATAATACAATAGTATCCTTGAATACATGTCGGTATAGTACAACAATCTGATACAATGGCCATGAATAGGCAGTACACAATAGATACATGTCATAAGTGATCATAGCCATGATCCCTCTACTGTAAGATATGGTCTCCTGCTGAAAAGGAAACAACTGGTGTAAACTGGAGGTACAAACTGCTGAAATTTGAGAGGTGATATCTCAGATGTAAAGTCAAAGTCATATGTAGCATATTGAATGCCACAATCGCCTGGGGTCTTCTACACAAGTCTTCGACGGTGCAAGTCCGATCAAGTGAATAAAGGAGTTGGGGTCAAACATGATGAGACATTGTCTGATTACTGGTCAATGATGTATACCGTTAATAGATGCGAGATGACCCACCGATAATGAAAATGGGCATCAAGGCATAGAGCACAATCATCCTAGTGTGAATAAATGGGTTGAAGTCGAACACTCGGTTGAATCCATCGATCAGGGGACATTGATGTATTCCCAAAACTATCGATGGCAAGAGAACCTGCCACTAATGACTGCAAGCCTCAAGGTACTCAACCGAACTCTAAGCCTCAAGTCCCGGAATAAATGAGTTGAAGTCGACGGAATGAGACTCGTTGGAAGGAAATCATTAAGGCATCCCCCATCAACCAGCATGAGGTACCAGCAATGTTGAAAGATTTGGAAGATCTCAGGTGAAACGAACTGACTCAATAAGGATGGCTGAAATGCAATAGTCAAGAGATCTGAGGAGTGGCCGACACTGGTTTAGGACTTCCTTTGAACAAGAGCATGAGCAGATGGATAGACTCAGGAAGCATAGACTTGACATAAACTGTGCAATGCAGGAGGCATTACAGAGGGCTCCATAATGACTAAAAGCTTAACCAATCGGTGGAGAAAACTAAGAAACAAGTACAGCTCCTAAGGCCCAACTATAGTCCCGACTCATAATGTACAGAGTGGAATGAATACTCTGTTCAAGGTAACACAACAGCTGCCAACAAGAAATAGTGACCATAATCCCGTCCAGCTTTTTAGAATATTTGATTTTTTTGGTCTTTTTCATATTTGGGAAAAGCTTGAAAAAGAATAAAATTGCTTATAGTACAATGGGTGAGGGAACGAGTGTCAATTAGCTAGCAGACTAGTCCCAAGCATTGGAACATACCTATGCTCAATGCAAGGAGATGCATGCAGGATGTGGACACTCAGGGGCATGTTCCCTCAGGGTCAAAAGGTCATCAAATTGTGAAGGGAAAATATATAAGCTCTGCAGGGCTCGACAGGGGAAAAGTGCTCAGGAACCAGGCTAACAATTGAGTAAGCGGGAGACGACACAAGGCTCAAGCAGCAAGCAGGATGATGCAATGCAATCACAACATGATATAACTGGGGGGAGTCCTTAAGGGAGATGGCCATCATAAGACAAAGTAGAGTATGAGTCTTTATCGCAAAGTCATGGCGTGACTACAAAGGACTCCCAATCCTAAGGACAAATAACAACATGGGCACCATAATGCATAAGGGGTTCTAACTAGGGTGCCCATGTTTGGGAAATCCCTACCACAACATGACGACACTTCTATAGCAGTGTGAAGGTTCTGTGTCAATCACGAAGCGGGGTCGCACCTAGGGTTTATGTAAATGGTCAACAGGTCAAATGCATAATGCATGCAAAAGTGGCATCTAACCTATATGCCAGGTGTGAAACGTACCTATTGTAGGTGTGAAATGGTTTAGAACAATTCTCGTTGAGGAAATATGATTAAAAAACACTACTCCATGACATGATATTAGTTCATAACGGATCAAAATGGCAAAAACTATAGAAAAGTGGGTTCAGAAAATTATAAATAGTAATAAAATTTTCCAAATTACAATTCATTTGCACTATTCACAAATTTGGAGTTTAGTGATAAGTTTTCACCTGAAACTTTGACTGCCAATCGTGGGAGCTACAAGCGACCGTTCAGCGAACCGTCTGGAGCAGGTTAGTGGTTACTGCCATACCTTTCATTTGAATGTTTTTATTTGAGTTTTGGTCGGTGGAAATTTTTGTTTGGCCAAGCCCTAGATGGCTTCGGCGCTACCCGCGGGCTATAACTATGTGGGTTGCGGGTATGGAACACAACGCGCAGTCAACAATTACACTGTTCACGGACTGTGTACAAATTAGCCCGTGGGTAAGGCCGTGAAGAAATTTTTAATCATTAAACTGACCAAAATTTACTTGCTTTGCACTCCAGGATGGTTCTAGAGTGGAGGGAACGAGAGCATGACTAGGTTGATGAAGCTGTGCAGAATGATTTGCAAGCCCAACAAGCATTGCAAGCATGTGGCTTATATAAATACTAGAGTGTAGGGGGTTAAGGGCCCAAAACCTACTACTCCGTCATCTAATAAACTACTAGGATGTGGATTCTCAACACTTCATCCTCAATGGGCAAACACTAGTACTGGATGTAGAGGATATCTATTTCATTACCGGTTTGTCCCGTAGAGGGGAGGTGGCTAGTCTTCGGTCACAGACCGTCGGTGGTGGGATCACTGTGTAAGACTACATAGCACGGTATTGTCCTGCCAACACACAAGCGGTGGGAATTCAAGTGCCGGTGAATGCCATAGTAGATCTGAATACAAAGATCATTGTGGCTGCTCTAGTGCAGATCATGGGATCCAAAGCACTACATCAGGCATCTAGACTGGTGATGTTCTATGCATCACAATGCTTGCAGCCTACTATATTCAACTGGTGTACTACTCTGCTGGTGTCTATGAAGATACAACTGATGGAATGCAAAGAGGGGAAGGCCAAAAACTTTGGGTATGGTAGCATCCTCTGCAGTTTCTTCTTTGAGAGGGTTCTGGGACTTAGTCCGAGGGTGGATGTCCCTCCTCACAGTCTCCGTGATCCAGCCTTGACCCGGTGGGCTGAGATCCTGACACGACAGGGTGGTGGCCATATGGCGTCACCATATACTAAGGAATTCTTCTGCTGGTGGAACCGGCAGGTGATTTCTATTGAGGACTACCCCTATGCGGGGATAGACTTCAGACAGGACCGTGACATGTTGCTCCCACCAGGCGTAGCTTTCGGAGACATCGGTGAGTAGTCTTTTGGTTTTGTGGTTATTAAATTCTTATAGATGTTTTGAAAATGCAAAAAATATTTTGGGTGGTAGTATCATGTGCTAATGGGTGACTGTTTGCTCGCAGACAAAGGCCTAGTAAGACCCGAGGGCTTCTTGAGACATGGTCGTCGGGGTAGGGATGAGGTGGCAATAGATGCTGCAGCAGGGCACACACTCCAGACATTGCGGCGCAACATATCACGGATGGTTGCCCGAGTACCACTAATAGAGGTATCCCGATTACATGAGGCTATGCAACGCCAAGTAATGGGTGTTCCTGGTGAGTGGGCGCGGCTACTGCAGCGGATGGCCAATGCGGTATAGTACTACTATGAGACACATCCTGTCGAGGCGGCAGCTAGACCTCCTCAGAGGGAGTAGATATCCTAGGGTCTCATCATTTTGTATCGATATGTATATTTTTGAGGGCTACGGGCTCTAGTTTTGTATGACACTACCATTTTGGACATATTTATATATATACAACTTTGGTTCTCGGTTCTACTACATGGTGTATGTTACAAATGTATGAATGTCTTTGTATTTATGTGCTTCATGATGAATGTGACAAATGCTAATCTAATACATAGTTAGCGTATGCATCAGATATATAATTGTGACTTCTCGAAATATGAATATATGTAATTGAAACAAAATGTCTTTCCAAGAGTCGTACCTTAAGGAATATCCGTAGTAATGTAGGGTCTTGTACACGGTACTGTCCATTCAGCTGAAACACAACTAGTTGTGAATCTAGGTGGACTTCTAAATATTAGATGTCATGTGAAATGACATCCCGAAGTAGCTCAACAACGGCACTATACTCAGCCACATTATTAGACGTAGGACTGAGACAAGCACCCCTTGAAGACACAACTAGGTGGTCAGGTGAAAAGATAACCCAGGCAACAGAAGCAAGCTGCTGCGTATGTCGGCTAGCACCATCCGCGAAACCTAAGAACGTAGGACATCCTGTTGACATCTGTCAATCAAACAGAGGCTAATCAGCAGACCCGACAACCAAAAAGGCAATCTAAACTATGTACAGAAAAACTATACAATAGTGTACAAAAGTATCAGCTCAAACCAAAGGTTCAAGCGTAATACCGCTTGAGGTAGAGCCCATTTCTAGGCTCCTTCAAGACAACTCCCTCATAGTCTTCTAACTCATAAGCTCCTTTTTCCAAGACACACCTCACAATGTAAGGGCTGTGCCACATGGGATTGAACTTGCCTGCCCCCAGGGGTTCTTTAGCTTGGTCATACAAGAGTACCAAGTCACCTTCAGCATATTTCCGGGGACGGACAAACCTATCATATTGAACCTTGACACGATGCTTGTTAACATCAATGGCTACATCGGCATCTCGACGTTGCTCATCAAGTTGCTCGAGGTGTAATAAACGTTGCTCAATCTCCGTCGTATCAGGGAGGTGCTCTATGGCTAGCT
Source organism: Larix kaempferi (assembly GCA_027924585.1). Taxonomy (NCBI): domain Eukaryota; kingdom Viridiplantae; phylum Streptophyta; class Pinopsida; order Pinales; family Pinaceae; genus Larix; species Larix kaempferi. Next base: position 5,248,590 of record BSBM01001312.1, on the reverse strand, counting down.
TGAGTGAAGGGATTTCGCATTCAATCGGTAAAAGTGACTCCACACCATGAACTAACTGGAATGGTGAGAACCCAGTGGTAGAACTATGGTTCGATATGCCCACAAAGTAGGATATAACATAATATGCCAATTGGTCTTGCTTTGTTGGATGGTACGTTGGAGAATGGTCTTCAAAGACTTATTTACTGCTTCAACTTGACCATTCGCTTGAGGATAGTAGGAAGACGAGTGGTCTTGACGAAAGCCAAGCTTGAGAGACAAATCCTCCATCATCTTATTTTGAAAGTGACTGCCATGGTTAGTGACAATCTCTTTCGGGATACCGAACCAAGTGATAATCTGGTTGAACACGAAATGAGCTGCAGTAGCACCATCGGCTTTAACTGTAGGCATGGCCTTAGCCCACTTGGAAAAATAATCCATGGCCACGATAATATGGTGATTCCCCCCAGCCGAAGCTGGTTTGAAATCCATGAAATCTACCCCCCACTTAGTGAAGGGATCGACAATGACAACCGGATGGAGGGGCGTTGGATGCGAGTGTATGTTCCGAGAAAACACCTGGCAAGGGTGACATCTCTTCACAACGTTAATAAAATCTTTAAAGATGGTAGGCCAAAAATAACCAGCTCGCATGATACACTGGGCTGTAGAAATCCCGGATAAATGACTGCCACACGCCCCCGCATGGCAATCATTAAGTACCCATTCCGCTTCTTCGTGAGTCAAGCAATGACGAAGAATGGAATCCTTTCCTTGGTGATACAAAGTGTCACCGACGATAGTATAATCTTTAGCATGATGTATCACACGCCGTCGCTCATCTCGTGAATAATGTGGAGGAAACTTCAAAGTTTGGAGATATCTAATGAAATCCCCATACCAAGGGTCCTCGGATGAGATAAGGAATAAGTGTTCATCCATAAAGGAATCCTCATGAATGTTGTCCTCATCAAGCCGTGGAAGGTCTGACATAAGATCAGGGAACACCAGTGATTTCACCGATTTTTTCAAAGCAAAATCGAGATCAAATTCCTGAAGGATTACAATCCATTTATTATACTTACCCCCGATAAGGCGTCATGATAGCACAAACTGAAATGGATTGATATGAGCTACAACGGTGGTTGTTTGAAGAAAAATGTAATGTCGTAACCGTTGGACTGCGTGAACAGTCGCAAGTGCCAGCTTTTCTACGTGGGTGTACCTTAGTTCAGCATCTACTAAATTTCAACTAAGATAATAGATAACATACTAGATGAGCGCATCATCTACCTGAACCAAGACCATGCCAATAGTCTCTTGAGACACGGCCACATAAAGAATGAAATCTTGTGTAAATTTTGGTGGACTAAGCACAGGGGCCAATACCAAAGCTTTATTAAGGGCATCGAAAGACTGCTGGGCTCACTCATGCCAGATAAAAGGTGTGTCTTTCTTTAATAGGCATGCGAAACCTTTAGTAATACTAGCATAGTTAGCTATAAACCGACGCAAAAAAGTAGCTCTCCCTTGGAGGCTCTAAATTTGTAACAAATTACGTGGAGGAGGCAACTGAAGTATTGCCTCAACTTTGAGAGGATCAACTCTAATACCCTCCTTCGAAACTATGAATCCTAGAAGGCAACTAGTCCTAACAGCGAAGATGCATTTGTTTGGATTCAATCGAATTTTGTAGTGGATACATCGTTCAAGAATCATATGGAGGTCCTTGGGGTGGTCCATTCTCTTGCGAGAATGGCCAGTAAGATCATCCAAGAAAACTTCCATAATCATCTTAAGATCATGAAAGGCATAGGTCATAGCTCGCTGAAAAGTAGCTCTAGCGTTTTTTAGGCCGAAGGGCATTTTTCGGTATGCAAATGTTCCCCATGGAAAAATAAATGTCATCTTATGTTGGTCCATGGGTTTGATTTGAATCTGATTATAACTTGAGAAGCCATCCATGAATGAAAAAATCTCACTCCCCGCACAAGCATCCAATATTTGATCAATGAATGGTGTGGGGAAGTTTTCTTTCAGACATGCATGGTTCAAATCTCTAAAATCAGTGCACACACGGATCGTTCCCTACTTCTTATCCACAGGAACGGGGTTTGACACCCATTCGGTAAGGGGAATGGGGTAGATGAAACCAACTTTGAGCAGTTTCTCCACCTCTACCTTAATAGCAGCTGCCTTCCTAGGGTTCACAGCATGTAAGTGTTGTCGAACCGGTTTAGCATCAGGATACGTCCTAATCTCATGTTCAACAATGCGGGGGTCTATTCCTGGCATCTCCTCATATGACCAGGAGAAAGCTTCCCAAAGTTCAGTAAACAAGTCAGTGTAAATAGCAATCTCCTCAGGAGTGCAATCGGCACTGACGTAAACGTTCTCTACCTTTCCGGGAAAGCGAGAGATGTTGATCTAAATGGTTGGAGAAATATTGGCCATATTCCCCTGCATAAAAACATCATACGACTCCAAAAGAGCCACAGGGTGACCAACCATCTCAGCTAGAGTCATCCTAAACTCCTCCTGCTCAAGGAGCTCGAGGTTGGGAAGGAAATAAGAGCGATGGTGCATATCTTCCCAAGGCCTCTCACTACTACACATGGCCTCAAGGATAGATTCATCAGATGGAAAAGTACCATCAAGGCAATCGTGGGAGCAAGACAAGTTGGCTTCCCAAACTGGCAGCATAACGAGATCTTCTTCAACTGTCTGGGAAGAAGAGAGATCCTGATCTATAGTGGTTTGTTGGATATGATCGTAAGCAAGCTCCGCTACAAATAAAGGCATACACATCCCAACATGCGCAATGTCTCTAGATGTCGAACTCGTGGATGGTAAAATCCATGGATCATTTGAATAGGAGGTCCGAAATAACATATTATTCGAAGGAGGAGATGCATTGTCGATAATGATTCCAATAAAATTCACAGGCGCAGAATGGTTAAAAGTTCCCATCAATGAGGGGTACATTCCAACACCTATGTTCCCAGTTGCCGGCTGAGAATTAGAAACTTGCAGGACTACAGATCCCGTGGATGTTGTGGAAGGAGTGCCAACATAATCCAGCTGATCGATCGTCACAAGCTTGCCTTCATGGGGAAAGCAGATAACTCTAAACACAGTAGACGCGATAGCGTTCATAGCGTACATCCAGTTCTGACCCAGTAAAAGGTTGTAGTCGATGGGTGCATCAACCACTTCGACTTCAACAGGAATGGACTTACCTCCCAAGGAGACAACAAGGGAAGGGATAATTCCATGGAGTTTAAAAGACCTACCGTCGAATGCAGTGAGTGTAGTTCTAGACGCGAGTAGAGGAGGAGAGCCAAGAGCTTTCCAACAAGCTAATGACATTATTGATGAGGAGGCACCTTAATCAACCATAGTACATTTGACGAAGCTCTTAATGTGAACCACTTGGATTTGAAAATCCACGTGGTAAGGCAAGCGAGATTGGACATCAGTAGTATTGAACTTGATAAAATTGGGATATCCCCCATCCTGAACTCCTAACGCACTCAAAAGGGCATGCTTTTGAGAAGGACAGGCTTGCAAAACTTCAAGAGCCGACATGGCACACGGAGTTTGGCCCAAATCTTCTACGATGGAGTAGTTCTAGGCGGCTCGAGCATTAGGATTATGCATGGATCACTTGAGAACACCTTTCGGTATCCGCGGCATAATGGAAAGATTCTCGATATGCAAGGAATTGTCAGGAGGAGGGGGAGGCTCATTCCCCAAATTTGGTTGTGGTGTACCATAATCGCGTTGACGAGTAGCAACACAAACCTTCGACTGAACCATATTCACACATCCATAACCACTAGTATTAGAAGAAGACGTGGTCATTTCATTAGTACCATAACCAATGGTGGGAGCATGCGAAGCCATGTTTTGATGATGAGGAAGGGGATATTTCAACACACCTAGGCTTTGTGCCAAATGCTTCGATGCTTCTTCAATTTGAGGACATAAGTGAGTAAGATGATCCTCCCCACAAAGCTTACAAGGGAATTTCACCTTATGCCTAGGTTTACAATCCTCACCAGCATTACCACCTTCTGTAATGACCCTTTTTCAAATTTCTATTAAAATGCCAATTTTTCTACTTTTTCCCCAATTTCGACCTTTGACTAGTTTAACTGTTTTGACCTCCAAATCAACCCAAATGCTCCCAAATCTTCTGTAGTAGTGTATTAATGGTATTTAGACTTGAATATCAGGTTCATGGATGTTTTATATCTCTCCAAATACTACTTCAAACTTGATTTGTATTCTGATCAATATAGGTAATTTTGACTAGTAATTTGTGCATCAAATCCCCCCCGGGTAACACTGAAAATGGCCTTCCAAATGCCTCCAAACTCCCACAAATTTATGAACAGAGTTATATAATGTGTTACGTATGTGATTAAGGTCTCATATTCACCATTAATTTATTTTTAATACTGTTCTAACTCTTTCACATTCAACAACAAAAACCCCCAATTCGACCCTTGGGGGAATGGCACTATTTCACCTCCCAATACAACTAAACTGAGTAAAAATGATTCAAATGCTCAAGTATAGTACATGAAACTTGTCTAAGACATCCATGGCATTATATTGATCACAAATATATCATAGAATCATCCATCCATTCGAAATAATCAACATTATAGTGTCATACATCAATGCATTGGGGAAATGGACATTGTTCGCTCATTAATCAATAGTTTTGCATACAACCAGTGGGTATTTTGACCTGAGAATTTCTGAATATTAATAACAGAGGATATGAAGCTATTACAATCAGAAATATATAATGAGAATCTCTCTCAAGAAGCACAAGTGCTCACCAAAAACGCCCTCCCTCAAGGAGCATGAATATGCCTTCAAAACTGGAAACGGTGGAGAGAAAGTGCTGCACTAAACCAAACCATGAAACTCCCTGTAGATTCTACCTACAAATACAAACTCCATTAAAGCACCATGAAATACCTGAGTGGCCTCTCCAAACACCAACTTGGATGGGAATCTTTCACCCTCAAAATTGGCTAAGGCAAGAAACTAGTCATCCACTAGCTCTTTCTTCACAAATGCAATTTTTCTCAAATCATCAAAAGCCATTCTCATTCTTCATTTCTACATTTTATAACCAACATTATCCTTATAAGGGTCGAAATCCTCTCAATAGATTCAATATATTTCCATTTAGGAAATATTCCACATTTGCCACTTGTCTCCTAATTCCAACCTTCCATCTTCTCCCAAATTCGATTTTGAGTCTCTTTGGCTTCTCCAACTCCCAAATTCACCTTCCTTGAGCCTATTTTTGGTGCTGACATGTCATAATGGTCAGATGTCAGAGGTCAGGTCTGCAATTTGTCATAGTTGTCATAGATGCTCCATCATTGGTGTCATAGGGGCTACGGAATCTAGCCCAAGTGTCCACAAACTTCTACTTTGACTCTTTATCTTCCATGGAGGTTACCAATCCTTCCCAATTCGACCTAAGATGCTCAATGACATGTGTTATGACTTACCAACTCACCCAAGAGTGTTCACATTCCCATTAATTCGAATTTGCAAAAGAGAGGTACCATGTATTATGAAAAATCAAGCTAGTGTGGGTCCCACCACCTCCATATGTCTCCAAAACCACTTGCCACTTAGAATTTATCTTGAATTTATTTATTCTCCATATTTATTAAATGCTTGAACCCCTCTAATGTCTAAATATCATTTATTAGCTTCCTTATTACCATCCCACATGTGCCCATCCAACCTAGGAAACTAGTAGGATTGATGGGATTGTCTTACTATGCACTTATTTGAATGGGGACATTACAGTCCTCCCCACCCAAGATTGCTTGTCCTCAAGCAATTTCATATTTGGATGCTGCAAAATATTCTCCTCTTCCCATGTGGCATCTTCATTTGGTAAGTCCTTCCATTGCACTAAATATTCTTTGATGACTCTACTCCTCAACCTTCTTTCCCGTGTCTTCAAAATCTTTTCTAGAACAAGTGTGAGCTGACCTTCATCATCCAAAGGAGGAAGTATTTTTGAAGTGATGATTTGCTGACCAAAATCTTTCTTGAGACAAGAAACATGAAATACATTGTGGATTTTACTCCCTTCCGGAAGTTCTAGTTCATATGCTACTTCTCCAACCTTCCGCACTACCTTGTATGGCCCATAGTACCTTGGTTTTAATTTTTCTGCTCCATTCTTTTTTAGAGATGTTTGTTTATAAGGCCGCAACCTTAAATATACTAAATCATTTACTTGAAAGGTTCTTTCTTCTCTATGCCTATCAGCATATTGTTTTTGCTGATTTTGAGCAACCTGCAAATTGTCTTTCAAGAGCTTTAAAATTTCTTGGCTCTCTTCCAGCCAATCTTTAGCCTTTGGGGCTCTACTATCACCAAATATAATGTCAGCAAATGTAAGTGCATCATAAGCATATAATGCTTTGAAAGTAGACATTCCTATTGACATATGATAAGTGGTGTTGTAGCAAAACTCACCCAAGTGTAGCCATTTTGCCCATGCTTTTTGCTGTCCTCCCACATAGTTTCTTAGGTATCCTTCCAACCATTGGTTTACCCTCTTTGTTTGTCCATCAGTTTGTGGATGATAGCTGGTACTTGGATTCAATTGAGTGCCTACCAATCTAAAAAGTTCTTGCCAAAAAGCACCCATGAATCTACTATCTCTATCACTGACAATGCTCTTGGGGAGCCCATGCAATCTGAAGATTTCTTTGAAAAAAATATCAGTCACTTGTGCAACACTAAAAAATGATGTAACAGCAAAGAAATGAGCAAATTTTGTCAACCTATCAATTACCACATAGATGCAATCCTTACCCAAGGATTTAGGCAATCCGGTGATGAAATCCATGGAAATACTGTCCCATTTTTGCTCCGGAATGGGCAATGGTTGTAATAGGCCGGCTGGACATGTAAGTTTTGATTTGTTTTGTTGACATGCTTTACATTCATTCACATACTTCTGAACATCTTCCTTCAGCCCCTTCCAAAAAAATCTTTGCCTCAACTGTCTATAAGTTTTGAAGATCCCCGGATGGCCCGCTAGTGGGGAATCATGTGCTTCTTGCAAAATTCGGTACTTGAGCTTGGAGTTATGAACTAAATAAATTCTTCCCTTATAATATATCAGCCCATTCAAAATCCTATAATTATCATCCCCTTTGATTCCATCCAACACATCACAAGCAAATTTGTCTTTGGCATATTCAACTAGTAGCATGTTTTTCCAATCCTTGGCAATATCCATGAGAGAAAAAGAAGGCCTTCTTGACAAAGCATCTGCTACTATATTATTCTTTCCTTTGACATATTCAATATCAAAATCATAAGCTTGAATCTTGCTTACCCACTTTTGTTGCCTTTCATTTAGATCTTTTTGGGTGAGAAAGTGTCTTAGACTATTGTGGTCAGTTTTCACCACAAACTTGCTGCCCACCAAGTATTGTCTGAATTTGGCCAATGCATGCATAATGGCCAACATTTATTTATCATAGATGGAGTAAATTTTTTCATCAGGCTGCAACTTTCTGGTCTCAAAGGCTATGGGGTGTTGGCCTTGCTTTAGGACAGCCCCTATTCCTCCACCTGAAGCATCACATTCCACAACAAAAGATTTAGTAAAATCAGGAAGTGCAAGTATGGGACAACTACTCATTACCTCTTTCATTTTTTGGAAGGCCTTTTCAGCCTCTTCATCCCACTTGAAAGCATCCTTCTTAGTCAAATCAGTGAGTGGAGAAGTCAACTTGGAGAACCCTTTCACAAATTTTCTGTAGTAGGTGCATATGCCAATAAAGCCTCTCAATTCGATAATATTTTTTGGTGATGGTCATTCCAAGATAGCCCTTATTTTTTCCATGTGTACCTTCACTCCTTCTTTCCCAATAATGTGCCCAAGATACAGTAGTTCTTTCATCCCAAACTCACATTTTGATAATTTAGCAAATAAGGACTCTTCTTGCAAGATTTTCAACACAATCTCTAACTGTTGCAAATGCTCTTCCCATGTTTTACTGTAAATGAGAATATCATCAAAGAAAACCAAAAAAAACCTTCTTAGTTGCTTGCAAAATATCCTACTCATACATGCTTGAAAGGTGGCTGGAGCATTAGTTAACCCAAAAGGCATGACAAGAAATTCAAAGTGGCCAAAATGACATCGAAAAGCAGTCTTTTGCACATCTTCATCTTTCATTCAAATTTGGTGATACCCTGATCTAAGGTCAATTTTTTAGAAGTATTTGGCCCTAAGTAGCTCATCCATGAGATCATCAATCCTAGGAATAGGATACCTATTCTTGATAGTCTTTTTGTTCAAGGCTCTAAAATCTATGCACATTCTCAATGTTCCATCTTTTTTCTTCACTAGCACTACTGAAGAAGCATAAGGGCTAGAGCTTGGTCTAATGAGTCCCAACTCTAGGAGTTCTTGGATAGCTTTTTCAATCTCATATCTGAACTTTTTAGGATGTCTATAAGGTGGTATCTGAATGGGTGAAGTTCCCTCCTCCAAAATAATACTGTGCTCAACCCCCCTATCCGGTGGCCTACCATGTGGAAGGTCTCTAAAAACCTTTTCATATTTTTGTAAAAGCCTCTCTATCTCCTTTGGGTGTTTGACAATATTTATAGTTGGCTTGGGAGATGTAATATGACATTCAGCAGCCCATTCTATATCCCCATGCCTCAATATAGATCTCATACTATTGCAAGTTACTACTTGATTTGGATAAGTGTGTTGCCCTCTCACAATTCTTTGTACTCCTTTTGAATCTTGGAATTTCATTTCGGGAATTTGATAATTTACTGTATGCTCTCCTATTGAATATAGCCATTGCACTTCCAAAACCACATTAGTATCAGCAACATCAACCACATAAAAACTATCAACAAAAGTATAGTTACCTACGGTGACTTGCAGCTTTGGAACCCATGTTTTGCATTGCATTGTGTTGTGACCGGGAATGACAACTGTGAAGCCATCAAATGGTTCAATAGGTATCTTTCTTTTCTATACCATCTCTGCATCAATGAAGTTATGAGTGGCTCCTCCATCTACCAAAACTGAAGTTCTTTGTCCTTGTACTACACCTTTCCATCGGTTAGTATGATAGCGAGGTACTGCTGAAAGCACTGCCATTCTTGCTTTGTCCGGTGAAGGATGATTTTCTTCTTGTCTTTCCTCTTCTACTGCTGTCTCATATGCCTCTTCTTGATCTGAATTATGTCCATCTTCATACATGCCCCCATCATACCCCTCATTGTCAGAAAATACTTCTATGTATTGAGCCTTTCCTTTGGTACATTTGTGCCCCGATGTCCATGGTTGGAAGCATGTGAAGCACAATTTATTTTTTCTAAGTTCATCCCTGTTTAGTCCCTCTTTTTTATTCCTCTCAAATGACTCTATTTTCCAAGGTTTCTTATCATATCCATCCCTTTGCCAAGGTTTCTTTTCAAATTTGTAGCTAGGCTTAGGAGGAAATCTCGTTCTAGGAAGCACATTTTGGAGATCCCTAGTCAAGCTCATCGCATCTTTTAATGTAGTTGGCTTGTGAGATTTGACCAAACCTCTTAAGGGTTCAGCCAAACCTTCAGTGAACAGCAATAATAATCTTCCCATAGATACATCAGCCACCTTGAATGATAATTTTTGAAAGTCCAACATATATTCGGTAGGGGACCCAGTTTGCTTCAATTGAGCTAGTTCTTTGAAAGGCAATTCTGGATCTTTTTGTTCAAATCTTTCTAGTACCCTATCAACAAATTATGCATATGTTTTAACCTGACTATGACCCAAGGTTTTCATCCCATGAAACCACCATTCATTGGCATCTCCTTCCAAATGAAAAATGGCCATTTTTAATGCATCCTCTTCCAACATAGGATTCAGTTGAAAATATACATCCAATTTTTGCACCCAAGTGTTAGCAGAATTTTGAGAAGAACCATCAAAAGTAGGAAGTGACATTTTTCCAATAGCACTATTCAATTCTTTGTTTTGGAATGGACTCCTATTGTCTCCCTTCATTTTAATCTCTTGCATAGCATCAATGTAGTCACTAAGTGGTACACCTCGTTTACACTCTTCATTCAAATCGTTCCAATCATTTACTAGTTTCTTGTAATCCAATTCAAGATTGGGCTCTTCTTTGGGTGTGAGAAATTTAGGTACAGTATGCCTTTGTGTGCTTTGAAATTCATCAGGTCTATTATGAGGTCCTGTACTTGATAAAATATGCTCATTCCCTTTCATCTTTTCCCCTGAGTGTGAACCACTATTATCTCCTATCATCCCTTTGCCTAAAATTTGGCTACCCAACAATTCGAAACCTTTCATCATTTGTTTATTCATATATAGCATAACCATGGTAATTCCTTCAAAACATGGTTTTAAGGCTTCAATAAATTCCTCCTTATGTCTTAATTTTTCCTCCTCCTCTCTACCCATTGTTTTAGAAAAAAAACTATTTTTCTACTACTATCTCTTCTTCAACCAAAACTTCTTCAACTATTGATTCAAAGGGTGGTGTTTTATTTGTTTGGCTTCTTTTTAATACCATCAAGTTCCAAGACCATGCTCTGATACCACTTGTAAAGACCCTTTTTCAAATTTCTATTAAATGCCAATTTTTCTACTTTTTCCCCAATTTTGACCTTTGACTAGTTTAACTGTTTTGACCTCCAAATCAACCCAAATGCTCCCAAATCTTCTGTAGGATTGTATTAATGGTATTTAGACTTCAATATCAGGTTCAGGTATGTTTTATGGCCCTCCAAATACTTCTGCAAACTTTATTTCTATTATGATCAATATAGGTAATTTTGACTAGTAATTTGTGCATCAAATCCCCCCCGGGTAACACTGAAAATGGCCTTCCAAATGCCTCCAAACTCCCACAAATTTATGAAAAGAGGTATATAATGTGTTAATTATGTGATTAAGGTCTCATATGCACCATTAATTGATTTTTACTACTGTTCTAACTCTCTCACATTCAACAGCAAAAACCCCCAATTCGACCCTTGGGGAAATGGCACTATTTCACCTCCCAATACAACTAAACTGAGTAAAAATGCTTCAAATGCTCAAGTAAAGTACATGAAACTTGTAGAAGACATCCATGGCATTATATTTATCACAAATATATCAGAGAATCATCCATCCATTCGAAATAATCAACATTATAGTGTCATACATCAATGCATTAGGGAAATGGACATTGTTTGCTCATTAATCAATAGTTTTGCATACAAACAGTGGGTATTTCGACCTGATACTTTCTGAATATTAATAAAAGATGATATGAATATATTACAATCAGAAATATATAATGATAATCTCTCTCAAGAAGCACAAGTGCTCACCAAAAACGCCCTCCCTCAAGGAGCATGAATATGCCTTCAAAACTGGAAACGGTGGAGAGAAAGTGCTGCACTAAACCAAACCATGAAACTTCCTGTAGATTCTACCTACAAATACAAACTCCATTAAAGCACCATGAAATATTTGAGTGGCCTCTCCAAACACCAACTTGGATGGGAATCTTTCACCCTCGAAATTGGCTAAGGCAAGAAACTAGTCATCCACTAGCTCTCTCTTCACAAATGCAATTTTTCTCAAATCATCAAAAGCCATTTTCATTCTTCATTTCTACATTTTATAACCAACATTATCCTTCTAAGGGTCAAAATCCTCTCAATATATTCAATAGATTTCCATTTAGGAAATATTCCACATTTGCCACTTGTCTCCTAGTTCCAACCTTCCATCTTCTCCCAAATTCGATTTTGAGTCTCTTTGGCTTCTCCAACTCCCAAATTCGCCTTCCTTGAGCCTATTTTTGGTGCTGACATGTCATAGTGGTCAGATGTCAGAGGTCAAGTCTGCAATTTGTCATAGTTGGCATAGATGCTCTATCATTGGTGTCATAGGGGCTAGGGAATCTAGCCCAAGTGTCCACAAACTTCTACTTTGACTCTTTATCTTCCATGGAGGTTACCAATCCTTCCCAATTTGACCTAAGATTCTCAATGAAATGTGTTATGACTTACCAACTCACCCAAGAGTGTTCACATTCCCATTAATTCGAATTTGCAAAAGAGAGATACCATGTATTATGAAAAATCAAGCTAGTGTGGGTCCCACCACCTCCATATGTCTCCAAAACCACTTGCCACTTAGAATTTATCTTGAATTTATTTATTCACCATATTTATTAAATGCTTGAACCCCTCTAATGTCTAAATATCATTTATTAGCTTCCTTATTACCATCCCACATGTGCCCATCCAACCTAGGAAACTAGTAGGATTGATGGGATTGTCTTACTATGCACTTATTTGAATGGGGACATTACACCTTCCTGAGGAGGGTTGGAATTCTCTTTATGAGGAGTATTACGATTGCTATTGTTATTACTTCCATTGTTTCCACCCCTATGATTATTTCTCCCCTTTTTCTTACCACCAGGTTGCTGGTTACCCGACGGTTTCGTTGATTGCACATTGTGTGCATCAGACGACGGAGTGGAAGTGGACAAGTTGTGAACCTGTTCGAGAGTAGATTGGTTTAGCGACAAATTTTGCATTTGATTAGCTATCAAGTCTATAGGGAAAGTGAATGCGGACCCCACGATGCCATCGGCATGTGGTCCAGGAATTGACGTGGGCTCATGCCTTGTTCTCGGTGCGTTAGGAATAATGTCAGACAAAATGACAGACTGAGAATAAAGTAGATCTAACTGCTGGACTTTCAAGATAGCTTGTTCCTCAGTCATAATGCCGGACATCGAAACATCCTTATCAATGTATGGGAGTAAATACTTAAGGAACCATTCCAACAGGAACTCTGGAGGAATGTTGGCTTTCACTAATCTCTTCCATCGACACCACTCTTGAACATGGTTAGAAATATGTGTGGCCTTATTCTGACGGAAGGTGGACAATAACTCAGTACCAGTATCATAACGAACCAGAAGCTGGAAATGGTCTAAGAAAACCAAAGCAATCTCATTGAATCCCCTATAGGTGTTTCCAGGCAACTCCACATACCACTTCGCGGCTGCCCCCATGAGGGTGCATTGAAATAGTCGTAATCTAATGGAATCATGATTCAAAGAGTTGGAGGAGCACCAAAGGTGAAATGTCGTGACATGATCTCCCCGGTCCTCACCACCTTTCCCTTAAAACTTTGGAATGTCCGAAGGAATCTTGGTAGGGACCGGGGGCCAAGTAGGGTCGTGACACATCGGATCATTCGTGAGCTTCGAAAGATCTGAGAGATTCAAGCGTGCAAGGAATCAGAGTAGAGGCTGGAAAGCTTGATTATAAGCCCCCATAAAAGGTTGGTTAAACGAAACTGTGTTATAAGATGGACCAAAAGCTTGACCATGAGGATTAAATTGCTGATACTGAGGACCTGACGTCCCATAAGATTTCCCATGGCCATAGGATTGATAACCTCCTCCTGGCTGACCCATTTGAGTGTAAGCAGGTATATGTGTGTTTGGGCACCATATTGGAATGGTGGGTTATACTGGTGGCCAGCACCGACTGTGTTGTAGTAAGGGTTTCCACCATGAGTATGGGGCATATATTTCCTATTCATAGCGGGAACCGTGTTTTAATGACCATAATGGTATGGTATGTTTCCACCCCCAACATTAGGATTAGCTTGAGCAGTCGTGTGGTGACCAAAAGCATGAGAAGTATTCCCATCCCCAACATTAGTGTGATTAGTAGCAGGGTTGGTGGTGTGATGTCCATGTGGATAGGAAATATCCCCACCCCCTACATTATCATCTCTAGTGGCGGAAGTGGATGCAAAAGCATGTGGTATATGTCCACCCTCATGGTTGGGAGGAATGGTATCATGTGCAAAAGTAGTCTTAGGTTGACGAGTAACGACACATGTATTAGGAGGTGGATGGTGAGTCGTATTCCGAACAACATTCCGGTTAGGTTGAGTAATCCTAGGAGGTGGTCGTCTTCCAACATTAGCATGGTTAGGAATCCGGCCAGTCCCCATACTCTGTGAATGGATGGACAACGTAGTGCCCCTAGTGGGTATAGTATGGCTAAGACTTTGACTAGTGCCAACATGAGTACCAACCGTAGTGGAAGGTTTGACAGTACTATGACTAGGCATACCAAAAGAGAGTGTGGTGTGGTTGATCGTAGGGCCAGTGTCATCATGAGTCTCAGTCCTCCCGTATCTATAATCACGTGGAAACGAAGGAACGAAGGCTCATCCTGTTCTTCCTCCTCGGGTAAGTCGGGCATCCCGTAAAGATAATTATCCCGATTTGAAGGATCAAATGGATCCCATTCAAGTGGATTAGGCCTAATAGAACCGGGTTGAGTGTCAGGTGGATCACCTCCCCAATCCTCACGAGGAGTATGGGGGTCAGAAATATGTTCAACTCTACCTGAAGGAGTAGAATGATCTTGCCCAATATTGGGATGTGCAGCCATGTAATCTTCAACGTAAGTCTCATATGAATCTGAAGACTCAGAGGGAGCCCTCTGACATCCTCTAGCAATACGGCATGTAACTTCGAGTGGCTTCAAACCAACCAAATGACGGGACTGGTAGAGAGTAGGGCTCTGTGCCATGTTATCTCCGGAGAGAGACACAACATCCCATAAAGGCCAACTATCAATCAAAAACGGTAAATCAAAAGCACACACCTAGAGAAACTACAACCAAGAGCAGACAAACAAAGTGGCTAAATGAGATCCCGACACTAGAGCCGGTATGTCTCGCCTAGGAGAGGCTTGAGACTCCCAAACTATATCCAGAGGTAACAAAATCAGTTATAGAGACACCCAGGCTTCACTGTGTCGACAGGTTCAAGTCCATTGCACGAACACAACTGTGCTATCCAATCCCTATCTGACTCAGGACACAAACAACATAACCACTCAAAGTACCATGTGCGGTACCTAGGTAAGGCAACTATGTTCACCGCAATATAACCAATGCTCAGGGGGACAGTCGCAGGTGGGACCCATCGTATCGGCAGGGTAGCTAAGCCCGAAGCACAAGAGGATGAACCTCTGGTACCCCTAGATATGAAAAAACCTGAGATATATCTCCCACGTTCAGCCGGTATCAGAGGGATATGTCCTCAACCAACCTCTCGTGACCTTGTGCTTAACTTTGGATTGAGTAGAGCTTCCTGAGAACACTGATATATACCATGGATTCCTCCACTCCCTGGTCAGACACCTAATGTTTCATCTAGTAGTCTTGGATTGTTAACTCACAATGATCTATTCCAAGACTCTAAACCTATGCTAGTTGGTGCACCCTATAAATAAAATCAGTCTAATCAATTTTATGATTAAGCGTTAATTTTAGTGGCTGTGATTACTCAAGGGATACGATCATGAAACTAGTGATGTGTAGACTCAATAGTATGCAACATCATCCAATCCTAGACTCATCTATCCAATAAAACAATGTCACTAATATGCAAAATCAACCAACAATTCTGAAATAAAGATGCAATCTTTTATCTTTTGATGCACAGGCATAACCTAAAATGAAGGCAACGAGCACTCAATGCAAGATGTAGTACATGAAAATAAAATATTTTTGTATTTTCGCTTATAAACAAGAGGGAAAATGCAAAAAAAATAAATGAATATTTTTGTATTTTTTCAATATAAATGGAATGAAAAAATGCAAGCAAAATCCTACTATTCAGTCACTGAAGTGTCGAGAAGATCACTAAGACAACCCAACAGATCCTAAACAGCAAGACTCAGCCAAAGGAATGAGCTCAAAAGGAAGAAACCAAGAGGCTAAAACCAAAGATTGGTAAAAAACCAAGAAGGCTCAACCAAGAGAAACGAAGAGATCTGGTCACAACCAAGGCATGAAACAGTCAAGAAAGAGGCCAACAAAGACTCAGGAACCAGCCAAACTCACCCAGCAACAACCAATAGCCATAAACCAACAAAATCCATAGTTACACGCTACTGTCGAAGGAATACCTGCGGGTACACGCGATCAGTAGAGTAAACAGAGGCGGGTAGACGTGGGAAGAACTAAACTAGCCCGCAGGTGAGGAAAGGAAAATGGGAAAACAGAGAGTCCAGAGGCTAAAAAAAAGCAAGTTTTCTATAGTGTATCTTAACGGCCAATCAGTGACATAGAGCTTCGATAAACAATAACTCTAATTATGGACTAATGCTCAAACAATTTCCCAAACATGGATGTTTTCCCCAGCGGAGTCGCTATTTTTGTATTGGAGAAAACTCACTATGGCTTGGGAATACCACAACAGACAGATGACTACCAGAAATATACTCAATTCTCAAAGCAATGCTATTATAAATGACAATGTTAAGATAATGAAGAAATGTAATCAACCTCGATCCAAACGTTTGATGTAGATCCCCATTTGAGCTTTCAATCCGTGCACTTGTAATCTGCAAATTAGTCGTGACAACCAATATCCAACAAGTACATATAATATATAATTGAAATTAACATTATCAATAACAATGGTCCATAGAATCATAAGCAAATGTAACCCAATGTATAATAAACAACATTCACACCATGAATGGACAAGAATATGAGCATTTCTATTAATGAACAAGAAGAAGTACAAAGTGATACGACCTCTTGTCGGCAACCAATCTGAACCAAGATCTAGATCAATCCACTTGTGCCTCCACCACTTCAATCCTCCATGAATGGCAAACTCAAACTAGAAAGGAGTTTGGAAAGTGAACATAAATGGTCCACAACTACAAGGATCAATGAGTGCAGACTCAAGATAGGGAAAAAATCCACTAGAGTTCCTTTACTATTCCCTTCTTCCTCCCGTCCATAAGCCATATGTGCTCAATATATAGTCCTCTCAAAGGTAGGTGAAACAACTCATCGAGACGTTACTTGGGCAGATGGAGAGCCAAAGGTCACCCAATGACCGCTTTTTGGGAGTAAAAAGTAATTAATAGTGGTTTTTACCATTTTACTTGATACCCATGGGCTATAGTGATGCAACTCACAGGTATGCATGATATAGTGATGCAACATGCGGGTAGGAATAAAAATAGGGCAAACTGCTATCACTGAAGGATAAAAATGGATTTGAGTCACTGAAATGGATCCTACAGGCCAAACAATGCTGATGCTCACAGGGTGGAAGATTTCTGTGTAACAAGAACCCACCCACTACAAGTGTCGCGTAGCCTAGTCCACAGAATCCCAGTAGTCCGAATATTCCTTTTTTTTCTCTGCCCAGATAGTCAGCACTACTCAGAGCAGTGCACAACCAGGGAGGAGAATGACAGATAATGATATAAAATTGTCGATATTCAAAGTCACAGGTCTAGAAGACCCTGAGTAGCACTAGTTTCTATGTGAAGCCGTATAGAGTTTAAAGCAAATCCAGGATGATGCTATGAAGAGAGCACAGCTCATCACTACTTTCAGAGGTTGTGCATTGCATTGGTTTATGAAATATTCTCAGGCACAACCGAGAACCCTAACAGAAATTCAGGCTGCACTAGTCACAGAGTTCAAGAAGCCAAAGTCAGAATCGCAGTGCATAACGGAATTAAAGGAAATCAAACAGAATCCTACCGAATTGGTCTGGGAATTTGACCAAAAGTTTAAGACACTATTAGACCAAGTAAGCTTTGTTATATCTCCAGAATGGCATAAGGAATGGTTTATTGTTGCGCTGCTTCCCCATATTAGACAACCATTGATGCAGCAGAAGATTGCATCGCAGGCAGAGGCCCTAGAGATCGCAATGCAGTTGGAGGCTTCACTGATTGGTGAGAGTAGCGCTAGGATGTCACAGATTCAAAACCAGCTGACTACACTGACGTTAGAATTACAGGGTATGAAGAACAGGAAAGAACAAAGGTACAAACACAGACGTGAATTTTGGTGCACCAGATGCAAAGGAGAAGGGCATACCAGAAAACATTACCCTCTATTTCAAGATTATCTTGACAGTGGCGCACCAAACCCAATCAATATGAATCATAATCAGGCGCCATGGTGTGAAATATGCAGAACCAGAGGACATAGGCCTGAAGATTGTTACCTAATACAGAAATATGTAAGAACACCTAAGAGCTTGTATTGTAATTTCTGTAAATCAGTGGGACATGATGAATCCAACTTTCGCACGTATGAGATCATGAATGAAAGAAAGCGCGACATGGAAGCAATGTGAGGTGTTGGGATGTATCGTATTCAAGAGGAAAATCAACCAAAGCAAGAAAACACCCACTATGACCAAGGAGGTTATAGAGGTCGCAGTGGTGGATACCGCGGGAGAGGTAGAAATGTCATCCCGACGCAAGGAAGAGGTCGCGGCCAGGTGATCTGTTATAATTGTGGGAAGCCAGGTCACGTTTCTAGAGACTGTACAAACCCATGCACTATGTGTAATTACTGTAAATCATTTGAGAATTTTATTGAAGACTGTCCTGTACTTGAGGTAGAAATGCAGAAAAGAAGACGGACAGAACCACCAACTCCCAATATGATCACGGCAGAGAGCAGAATTGCAGATCCAAGTGTCAATGTTGTCACGTGCAGTGGTGCTGATATAGAACGGGATGGAGACGTAGAAGCTTCGACTTCTGGAACGCATGATCCTAGGCAGAATCCTGGAGAGCCGATATGGACTAGAAAAGATCCTGGGAAAGCACCAGGTATGGACTTACAGAAAAATAAGGGAGCATTCGAGGAAGCGCGGGATATGTTCAAAGAAACCCCACCTAGCCCCTCAAGAACACAGTTGCACAGTGAAATACAAACAAAGAGAGAACATGCCAATGACACAAGATCAGATAATTGCCGCAACAGACATAGGGACCTCTGTTGCACAGTTATTACACAGCTGCATGAAATTACTAAAGAGCGCAGATGCTTACACGGAATTTGAAAAGCTGCTAAGGCAGTATGAGCCAAACAGTGATAAGGGGGCTGCCAGTGGCGCAGTCCACAATATTAGGAGTCCTAAAAGAACAGGAAGGGAAATGAGACTCACTGCACAGATTGGGGACTATGAGATGGATGAGATCATTCTTGATCTTGGATCTGAAGTAAATGTCTTGACCAAGAAGACATGGCATTAGATGGGTAAACCTAACTTGCAATGGTCACCTTTACAGTTGAGAATGGCTAATCAAGGGATAGTTATACCTTTGGGGAGATTACCCAACACCATTGTTGATATTGATGGAGTGCGTAGCTATGCCGATTTTGAATTATTTGAAATAGTGGATGACAGTGACAGCCATCCTTATCCAGCACTGCTGGGTATCGATTGGGCAATGACTAACTCTGCCATTATTGATTTAAAGACCATGAAAATGATATTTGAAGCCAATGATATCAGGTTCATTGCACCATTGGACCCTTCGCAGGGCGAGCGATATGTTGAACCGATTCAAGAGGAATCCGGAGTTCAAGACCTGGACTGTATTTATAAGATGACCACTAATGATGCTGACTATGTCAATCCCATGGTGGATGGCACACTCAGCTGGCACTGTGATAGCTCTTGCATTTTGGACTCTGATGCAGGACTATAAAATTGGCAAAGAAGACTGCATGAAGTATCTGCCAGAAAATGTGCATGGATCACGAAGTCACTCCGCTGGATTGGGAAAGATGTAACTCCAATCCCTACCTTTGATGGTTTATCTAATGTTTATTATTTTATCAAAGAATATACTGCAATAGTTCCGGATGAACATCATGTCTTAGCTCTAGACATGGCATTGCGTGGCATACCTGCCAGATGGTGGGTTGCGCATAAGAAGATACTGACAACATGGGATCAATGTAGAATTAAGATGCAAATCAGGTTTGCTGATAAGGTTACCCTATACTTTGAGAAATATAATGGACACACAGATCCAAGAGAGCATATTTTGGTCTATTCCGCAGCATGGAAGGAAAGACCATAGACAGAATGGGTGCATCTGTTCGTGAACATGTTAGAATAACCAATTCAGAAGAAGTGGTACCTAGACCTGGAGTTGCGCAGAGGCACAGTGAACTAGTCGAGCCTAACTGCAACCTTCCAATAGGATTTCAGCTTCGAAGACGAGCATCCAAGTATCAATGACTCACTGCAGGTCATTAAGAAAAAAATATTTAGCCCAGATTGTACACAAGGAAACATGACACTAGAAGAATTCTTTGGCACAGACAGAGCAACTAGAGCATGCTCTTGACTGCTATCACATTGATGGAGAAACCAAGGATACAGCAGATAGCGATGAGGAGGACTCACGCAACATACGGATACCTGAGTTAGAGGGATCGCGCGAGGTAGAAGGACCTCCACTGGAAATTTCAGATATGAGTGGACCTGTGAAAACAAGGAAAGTGAACATTGGCACCAGTGAAGAGCCAAAGTTTGCAGCTATTGCAGATTATTGGGACGAAGATATAGTTGAGAAGGTCGCAGGTATATTACAGGAATATCAAGAACTATTCCCGACCAAGTTCATAGAAATGAAAGGTATTTTGGGAGACTTAGGAGTGATGAAAATTCCTCTTAAGCCTGGAACGAAGCTGGTGAAACAAAGACCATATAGACTAAACCCACGCTATAAAGAACGAGTTAAGGCAGAACTCGATAAGATGCTTGATGCAGGCATCATTGAGCTAGTCGAAGAATCTGAATGGATAAGCCCGATGGTTATCCAGGACAAGAAAACAAAGGGCGAGATCAGAATTTGTGTGGATCTTAGAAAACTGAACAATGCTTCAATGCATGACCCATTCCCTACACCTTTTATAGATGAAGTGCTAGATAATGTTGGAGGGAATGAGGCCTATTCTTTTACTGATGGATTCTCAGGTTACCATTAGATTAGGATTGATCGTGCAGATAGGCACAAGACAACTTTTGCTACAGAGTGGGGGTCATTCCAATACACAGTGATGCCTTTTGGTATGAATAATGCACCCGCCATATTCTCTAGATTGGTCGTCACAGCATTTAAGTATTTTGTACATAAGTTTCTAGAACTTTACTTTGATGATTGGACCATTTTCGGTTTATTGAAGAGCCATGCCGCGAATCTTAGGGTGATGTTGGAAAGTGCAGACAGTACCAAATATCATTAAACTTGAAGAAGTGTATCTTCTGTGTTCCCTATGGAGTCTTGTTGGGACACATTGTGTGCAAATAGGGCTTGATGGTAGACCCTGCTAAAATCGCAGTCATTGTAAACTTGCCTACACCCAATTCAGTGAAGCAATTGTGCACTACACCGGGCCATACCGGTTACTATAGGAAGTTCATAAAAGGGTATGCGCAGATAACCGCAGCAATGGAAAAACTGCTAAAGAAAGATGTACCATTCATTTGGAATGAGGATTGTGAGAAAGGCTTTGACACATTGAAGGATAAAATGGTCACTGCGCCGATCCTAGTTTTCACAAACTGGGAGAAGCCTTTTCACGTCCATGTGGATGCATCATGCATAGCATTGGTCATTGTTCTTGCACAACCAGGAGAGGGAGGCATTGTTCTTTCCATTTCCTTTTCCATTAGAAATTTATCATCCACTAAGAAGAACTATACTACTACTGAAAGATAAGGACTCGTAATGGTATATGCACTACAAAAGTTCAGGCACTACTTGCTTGGTGCGCACTTCTTCATGTTCACTGACCATTCTTCCTTGAAATACCTTGTTAATAAGCCAGTGTTAGGGGGCGCATATGCAGATGGTTACTACTCTTTCAGGAGTACGATTTTGAGATTGTTGCTAAGCCAGGTAGATTGAATTTGGGACCTGATCATATGTCAAGAATCGAGTCAGGAGAAGAGCCTACGAATTCGGAGGACAATATGCCTGATGCGTTGTTGTTCACCATACAGGTTGCAGATCAGTACTACCAGGACATCATCGATTTTTTAACCATTAGATTTGCACCCGCGAAGTTCACTACGCAGCAGAAGAAGCAGTTGGTAGTGCACGTAGCAGACTTCACTATAATTGTAGGTCAGCTATATAAACTGGGACCGGATGAAGTACTGCGCAGCTGTGTGCTAGAGCATGAGAAACTGTTTATACTAGCTGATGCTCACTCAAGAGTCACAGGAGGCCATTATGTAGGAAGAGCTACTGCACAGAAAATATTGCGCGCAGGGCTATGGTGGCCTACAATTCATAAAGATTCAAAGGAACATTGCCAGAATTGCGATGTCTGTTAGAGGATAGGGAAGCCGTCATGCAGAGACGAAATGCCATTAAATTTACAACTGACATTGCAGGCCTTTGAGAAGTGGGCCATTGATTTTGTGGGTCCTATTAACCCACCAGAAAAAAGAACTGGTGTGAGGTATATCATTACTGCTACCGATTACCTCACCAGATGGGCAGAAGCAAAGCTAGTCAAAGACTGTAGCACAGCTACAGCTACGGAGTTTATATATGAGAATATCCTTACAAGGTTTGGATGCCCAAAGATATTGATGAGTGATCAAGGAACTCATTTTCTGAATAAAACCATTGAGGCTTTGACCGAAGAGTTCCACGTTCATCATCAATGCAGCACACCTTATCATCCACAGGCGAATGGAACCGTTGAAGCATTTAATAAAGTGCTGGAGAATGTGCTAACTAAAATATGCAATTTCAATTGAGATGATTGGGACCTACGCATTCCATATGTACTATGGGCATATAGAACTACCTGCAAGAAATTGACTGGCTATACACCTTTCAGGTTGGCCTATGGGAAAGAATCAATAATGCCGATGGAGTACATTGTTCCCAGCTTGAGAATAGCAGTGTTTACAGGCATGGCCGATCACGCAGCACTCGAAGAAAGACTCCTACTCTTGGTTGGGCTAGAAGAAGACCGCTTCATCGCAGGATTCCACCAATAAGTCCAGAAAGAGAGCGAAAAAGCTTGGCATGATCGCCACATCAAGAACAAGAACTTTCGGGTAGGTGATCTAGTCCTCCTGTATGATAGAAAATTCATGAAATTTCTTGGAAAATTTAAGATGCATTGGCTTGGCCCATATATTGTAATGCATGTTACTAACGGTGGTGCAGTCCAGTTAGCTACATTAGCCGGAGATACCTTACAAAGTTTGATAAATGGCAGCAGACTAAAGATTTACCATGATAGCTTGGCTACGGAGAGTCCTACATGATCAGGGGAAGTGTACCGCGCAACACTGCTGAAGTTGCCCACGAAAAAAAAAAGAAAAAAGAGAAGAGTGGACACGTAGAGAAATTCCAGATACTCATCGCGTAGAAAATATGGAACGACAGTCACGTCGAAGACGCCACCTAGTGCGCGTCCCATAGCAAACATCGTGTTAGACCGCCAGCACATCATAACAGGAACCATTACCATGACATATGTCAGTCAATTAGAGGGTCGTTAACCAAATTGGCGGCAATAGGGAAACTCACAAGTTAAACGCAGATGTGACATTTTGGAACTAATTAAAGATCGAAGTGACCAATTCATACCAAAATCTAGCTGCCAGGCTATGCCATTAACGTGGATTCAACGGATTTGATAAGCAGGCTTGACAGGAAACCGTTTGGCACTTAAGGAAACAACGTTCGCGTTACGAGAAGGATCGGCTGACAAGCCCAAGATAATATGCACGAATTGGAAATCAAGATGGTTTTAAGGGCCTCGAGCACTACAGAAGGACACATAGCAAGAACACAGCAGCTATAAATAGGACTCGCTCGACCACTTAACCATTTCTACGAAGTGTTTGAACCAGTCAAGAACCGAGCGACTGGAGCATTGTATGAGCGACCAGGTTGAGTTAGCAGATATTTCTTGGTTATTTGAGCAAGCAGGGATTCCAGCAGCAATGATGGTGATGAAACCAGGTCCATCTAGAAGTTCAGCACGATAGGTAGCAGGAAGCAGCAAGGGAAAAGAAACAGCAGGGGGGCTCCCAAGTGTCATTACAGCAAACAACCTCAACCCAAAATTTTATGTTCTATCTTGTACCCGACTACATTCCCCCAAGGAAGCTTGATGCCCCACCAGTCAACATAGCAAAGAACTTCAAATATGAAATCCCGTTACCCGCTATCTCTACCAGGGTAAAGATTGAAGAGAATTTGATGGGTGGTGTACCACGCTGCAAGCTGGATGACCAAGACTTACTGGAGAGCATGCTGGTAATGCCAAAAAATTACCCATAGTTTAGACTGGATGCCTATATCAATTGGGTCAAGGACACACAGACCGGTACTGGCAAGATGGAAGTTCAAGAATGGCTATGGGCCATCCAGCCATCAGGCTTGTTAAACTTACTGCAAATGCCACACTTTACTAAGAGTCCTGAGTTCTCCGCAGTAGCGCGGAAACTGCTCACTTGCGTGCATGAAGGATTCCTATGGTTATACATGCGCATCGATATCAATATCGACCTAGTCCATCAGATCACTGGACTAAACAAGCGAGGAGAGGACCCTGCTAACCTCATCATGAAGAAGGTGCACGATAAATACCTTAGCGCCAAAATAGAAAAAGAGTTCGGCATAGTGCACAAGGGATGGGGGTTCCCAACAGTTGACATCAATGACCGTGCTACACAGTTTATGACCCAGTTGCTTGCGGGAAAGTTGTTGTGCAAGTACATACTACCTAAAGTACCTGCGGTCGCAATTAGGGAAGCCACTAATGTATTGCGCGGAAAAGCTTACAATTGGTGCCAGTTCCTATTGAACGAGTTTCTGGCAAATGTTCAGGATACCCAAGATGATGGAACGCCATTCCATTTTAGTTGGCTGCTAGTGTTGATAGCCCTTGTAGGCTGGAAGGAGCCAGAAAGTTACCAAGGAGTTGCCACTTTACCCGGACAAGGCCGAGGAGCGCACTTTTCCAATCTATGGGTGAGCCCAAAGGCGTCTAGGCAATGGCAAACGGCTGAAGTATTTTATATTTACTATCACCAGTTGCATGAAGCAATTATGGCAACACCACACATTTCCAAACCGCTAGCTGATGAATACACCTGCATCATGAGGTTTCAAGCGAAAAGACACCAAAAATTTATCCAGCTAAGAGGCAACATAACAGAGCAATATTTATGGTATCCAGGATTTTACTGACTGGATAAGGAGGCCATTGAGGGAATGATGGAGCGATGGGAGCCCGAATGGAAAGTCCCCACTTCACGCGATGATGCTTCTGAATACGAGCATAACGTAGAAGCTCTTTGGGAGAAGATCAATGTAAAATACACTGATGAGGAAGACACAAATACCGATCAAGAAGACAAGGAAGAAACACAACCCAGAAATGGAAAGAAGGGGGGGCTACCAACTGGCATGCCCATTGATGAAGAAAAGGATGATGCGCAGAGCGTGCATACAGAGATGATGGCAGGAAAAAGAAAAGCCACTAAAGGCCATGCGCAAGCACAGAGCCACATGCACAAAAAGGAAGGCTGAAAAAAATGAGTTCGGGCCACAACTACATCCTGATGATTGTGAGACCATTGCAACCAAAGTGCAGGAAGCATGGGAAGAGACTCGTGCTAAGAAAGAAGCCAAACAAGAACAACTGTAGTTGACTATAATCCAAGCTATGGAGGAGGTCAAGAAAATTGTAGCCCAGATGGGATTGGGGCAACCAAGTTCAACTTCTAACGGGTAGTCAGGGGGACCGAGCGCGTAGAAAAGACCACCTGTCTCTCAAAGTAAGTATCCGCACATCTTGAACCTCGAACTGGGCTACCTCATTTGTCCAAATGAAGCAGTTAAGGAAGCAGTGAAGACTGGACGAATTGACCTCAATATTGGGGCTTTACCCCTAGAAGACTTAAATGAATTTCATATCAAGCTTGCAGAAGAAATTCATGAGCAAGGCCTATCCTCCTACGATAGGTATGCATAGTTAACCAAATATATCAATCACTTAAGGCAGGAATCAGATAGCACCAAGCAAGAGTTGAGCATAGCCATGGAAAAAGGCCGGAAACTGAGGGAGACTGTTTCAAAGGTCTGTGCCAAGATAGAAGAATGTGAAGAAGAAGATGATGTGGAGGACACAATAAAGAAAATTGGGGCTAAGGTAGAGTCCATTACTTCCAAGAAGATATAAATGGAAGCCTCTTACAAAGGGAAAATCGTAGAACTAGAGGCTCGGCACCCTATCATTCCGTCAGATCAGTGCCTAGCTACAATTGAGGACGTCAAAGCAACCATGGATGGCATTTCGTCGAAAGTGATGAAATGCCAAGAATTACTTGAGAAGATAACTACAACAGTAACCGGGTTGAGTGAGGATCATCTACAGCAGGTAAGGGCAGAAGTAGAACAGAAGCAGTAGTAGGTAGATGTTGCAAGTATGCAGATGAAGAATGCGCCGGCTAGAGAGAAAGTGCAGATATTTAATGCGGTTAAGGACCCACAAAAAGAGTTGGCAACACTAAGGGAGAAAGAGGCTGCCACATCGGACAGGTTGTAGCCTATTGAGCAAGAAGGCCTTGAATTAATGCAGCAATTCGACTCAAAGTTCATATAACTTCAGACGGCAGAAGGCATTATGCAAGAACAAGTGGCTCGAGAGAAGGTCTCACAGGCTACTCTGGAGATGCTTCAAGGGTTCAAACAGAAAGCCAAGAACATAGTTGCGGAGTTAGAAGGAACTCTACAAAGCTTCATAGTAAAGCTTGGAATGAAGGAAGACGCAACTCCAAAGCCGCAAGTAGAAGTGGCTTGGGACGAGCCATAGGTGAGTGTTAGGGGCCTGTTGGGCTAGGCCCAAGTGGGTTGGAAAAACATAAAAGTATGGAAAAACACATGTAGCGTGCGATAGCAGGAAGAAAAGCCAATTTTGATAATTGTGCATTGCACGCTACAGCAGGGAGAGAAAGCAGTTTTGGTAAAAGCACATTGCGCGCCGCGGTAGGCGACAGACAATTTTGGGGTTTTGCGCGTGTCACCCGATAGCAATAGCTAAGGCACGGTCGCGCAGTAGGATGATGCGCATGGTAGTGCATGAACTATTTTTGGTTCAGAAAATGGGTAAAGGTCAGATAGGGACATGACTTATTTTGGGTAAGGAACAGGTGGACGGCAAATGAAAGTGACCTGTTCGAATGTGTGGCGACAAGCAGTGGAGAAGCTAGGCCACGATGCTGATGGCGACAAGCAGGCGGAAGGAGTGGACAGGGACAGGCCATGATGCAGTTGTAACCATTTTGAGGACTGTGGCTGTCAGAAGAGCGTGTGAGCCACGAGTGGCACAGCTGAAACAGATGGAGGAGATTGTCGATGGTGACAGCCAAGGTGGCGATTAGCCACACCAGTTTTAGGAACCTTAGGGTTTTGGCCTAATGATTGTAAAGACATGACCTACGAGCATGATCTATAAATAAGGCACAATTTTGTAAGGGAAGGGTTACTCTTCATTTTGTAAGTACTGATTATTGTAGAATCTCAAGCTTAGAAAAGCCATTGTAAAGGCTCTGCAGCTGAGTGCGTAGAGACCTATCTGAGAGAGAAGAGAGTCTGTAGCTGAGTGTGTAGACTAAGAACGGTTGTACCCTTCTCATTAAGAGCAATATTAACAACCGTTCTTGTGGACGTAGCCTCCATCCGGGGGGTGAACCATGTTAAATTATGTGTTGTGTGACCAATGTGTGTTTATGATTGTTTAATTGCTTGGTATGAATGTTTAATGCTGGAAAATTTAGTTATGTGATTGCTTTTATATGTATTCGCCGCAGAGAATGGGAATAATATGTTAAGTAGTGCATGCGCAGAGGAATGTTAAGTATTCAACATGTATGAATCTGTCGATTGGAATGCATGAATCAAGCCATTGGTCAAGTAGTGAACATTGAGTTTAAGTGCAGCGTTGGAGCACGCGGTAACGTATATTTAGTAAACCATCTACAATTTATTGATAAGAACTTGGATGGAATAAAGGGATAAAGAATGTTAAGTAGAGTGGTTAGAATTGAACACCTTGGCAAGGACGCGTAGTCCCATGGATGCACCGAGTCAATGAAGGTTGCTGCGAGGTAGGTTGTTGATAGCTTACAGTTGTAACGCAGAGTTACCCTGTATCACACAGTCAGTAGAGGCACAAGTGCGCAAGCGCAGTTGCGTGTTGAAGTACCCCACGCAGAACAGAAGGTTCGCATAGTTTCCTATATGCGCAACCCACAAGGAGTTGCATTGTTTACTAATATTCCCCTTATCGCATCACCCGATTATGGAAACTTGATTCCACACCTACCCCCTACATCTTCGCCTTGGGTGAGACCTCAGGTTGCACGCAGTCTGTTGTCGAAAGGGCCGGTGAATAGGGTTTTTGTTGGTTCCCTAAACCATGAAGTACCTAGGTCTACATTGGAAACCTCTAACTCAGTGTAGACAGCCAACATAGTGTCATCACATTGAATGATAATGTGAAACCTAGAGGTGGGACATTACCCTAGTGGTTGTACTTGGACCGTGTCCAAGGCCCTAATACCATTATGTAGTTTGCCAAACGTTTTAATGGGATCCATATTATACTTTTTGAGTAACAATTTTATTTACATGGCTCTTGTGTCTTTAAACCTATATAAGATCAATTGACCATAAAATAATATTCTAGTACCTAAGATATTGGTTTTTATCCTTAGACCATGGGTTGTGTCTCGAGAACCATCTAGTGTGGAAAACATTGTAATGATTCCCATATGGCCATGGTTAATTCCATGAGACCTATCCTTGGTGAGTAAAATATATGAATGGTTTATGTATCCCACGTCATGGATAAATTAGATACCCTTTAAATGGCATGTGTAGTGCTTCAAGACCTCCTTTTGTCCCATGAGTACTAGAAGATTCATTTAGGTCATAAGGACCTTCTTTTCTGCCTCAATCATAGTAACAATACCAAGGTATATCACTAGTACTCAGAGGTCAAAGATCCATTTGAGAGGGACTATGTGGTGCCTTAAGGCCACATTCATGGACACATACTTAAAATATATATATAGGAATTAAGGTCATTTATTTCCTCATGTTACCATGGTTAAGACCTCAATACCCATCCATGGTGCACAAAACCTCCTAATGGAACGCATATCCTAATCAAAGGAAAAATATCCCCTCTAAAGGCCCTCTATAGTGGTCAAGGACTTGTTTATGGATCATGACCCTTAAAAGCTTCATTTAGGTATGAAGACCCTTTATTTTATCCCATGACTTTGCTCAAGGTCTCAATACCCATCGATTATGTTTACAACTTTCTAATTGTTCCCATATCTCATTTGGAGGTCAAATATTCCATATAAAGGGTTTCTGTGGTGGTTTAAGGTATCATCAATTGATTATGAGACCTAGAAAATTAATTTAGATCCTAAAACCCTCGTTTCCCTCGTTGGCCATGGTCAAGGCCCAAAAATGCATGTCAATATGAAAAATGTCTTGGTGGCACTCATATTCCACCAAGAGGCTAATGATCTAGGTATATTTCTTGTTTTGAGTCCTATTTAGGGACTAGGTCAATAGAAGCTTCATTTTGGTCCAACATCCTAAGAGTCATCTCTTGTGTGCAAAGCCTGCCAATGGTATTCATATCCCACTCAAGGACAAAGGCACCCTCCAAAAGGTTTTGTGTTGGTTTGATAAGTGTTTTATGTCCCATAATACCTATACAACTTAGATAGGTATTTAAGGACCTTATTCTCCTCCACCAATAATGGTCAAGGCCTTGTCAGACCCATCCCTAATGCACAAAATCTCCTAAGGGTGCCCCTATCTCATTCATATGAAAATAATCCCTTTTAGACAATGTGTGTTGTATTTAAAGCCCTTGATCATTACCCATTATCCCAAGAATCTTCATTTAGTGTCTAATTGCTAGGATTTCTCCCCCAACCATGGTTAAGGCCTTGAGGCCCATTGATGATGCACAAAACATCGTAATGGTATCCTTATCTTACTTCAAGGACAATCATCCCCTATAAATGACATGGTATGTTAATTATAGGATTATTTATGCACCTTTCTCTATAAAGGCTTTATATAATGCCTAAGAGCATTATTTTCCTCCCTCGGTGGTGCTTAATGCCTTAAGACCCATCCTACCATGCAAGGCCTCGTAATGGTACCTATAGTCCACCTAAAGGCCAAGGATCACCTCTAAAGGGATTGTGTCATGTTTTCAAGTCATGTTGATGGCCAATGAGCCATGGAGATACATCTCTTGACTATGGTCAAGACCTTGAGATCCATACCTATTGCAAAAAAATTCCTAATCATATCCTTATCCCACTTGTATGTCGAATATTCACTTTAAATGGTCTATTTTTTGTTTAAGGACTTGATCATGGCCTATTATCTCAAGAATATTAATTTAGGGGCTGATTCCATCAATTACCCCTACCATGATTTGAGGCTCATTTATAGTGCATAAAACCTCATATTGGCATTGATATCCAACTCCAATGATAATATCCTATATAGGACATGATTTATGGTTTGTGGCCTTATTCATGGCCCTTGGTCCATAAAAGCTTCATGTATGTCATAAGGGCATTATTTTCCTCCAAAACCTATCGGTAATGCCTTAAGACCTTTCACTACTATCCAAAGAATTATAGCAAAAGCCATTATTCACTTCAAGGTTTAGTATCCACTTTAGATGGTCTATGTGGTGGTTTGAAGTCTTTTTCATGTCCCATGAGCCTTAGAAGCTTCATTTAAAGTCTCATTCTCATGTTTTCTTCCCCTTACAATAGTCAAGTACCTAAAACCATTTTCTCATGTGGAAAACATATTAAGAGCACCCATTTTACGACTAGAGGTTGAATATCCCAGTTAGAGGGACTATGAGGTGAATTGATGTATTGATCAATGTCCAACCATTCATTTTATATTCTTTTTAAATAATCAATTATCTATGTAAAAACAAATCAGGTAGATCTCGTCAAGACATTTCCAACAAGATAAATAACTCCAAACACTAATGCTAGGGTACAAAGTTATATATATATATATATATAATATTTGCTTTTTTTTTATTCGGTCGAAGAGTTTTCACTCACAATATTTGTTTACATCCTTGCTTCATATTTAAGTTTGATATGACGATCCTGATGATTCAAATTGCAAAACCAACAAAGCCTTCATTTTTCCAAATGCCTCTAAATAGTTCCATTTTTCACATTATTTTTAAACAGGCTTCACAAAATCCATTGCCGATGAAATTGCACACACATATAGATCTGATTATTTAAATGAAATATATATATATATATTATAAGAAAATAATAGTGTTTACTATTTTTATTTATTTTTATCTTGACATATATTGGAATCCTAAAATACTTTTTTTTGTTGTTTCTATTGGCTCTCCCATTTTGGAAAAAAGTGATATGCTCCACTAGCTTACACTGATATCTATAATATAAAAATAAATCAAAATTTGTTTGATCATATCAAGGCCTTCAAACCCTACACGACACATGACTTTGTATTTTTACGGATATAATGAATTTCAAAATTTTGAAAAAATATAACATTAACATTAAAAAAAATCAAAAAATAGTTGTGCACAAGAACAATTTGTTTTATATAACTGCTCAAAATGTTTTAAGGAAATTTTATGATTTAGGTACTCAAAACCTACACTAATGGGAACCTATGCATTATATTTTGCAAGAAATATAACATACCGCTATTAGAAAAATTCGAACATCACATGATCACACAAAACATTATAAATAAAAAATATATATTCTAGAAGCTAATTCAATTTCCTAGATTTGAACTTCTTACACCATATTCAAATTCATTGTGAAAGTACCTCAAATAGTCCTTCCAAGTGCATGGATTCTTGTTTTCAGATTTTGGCATTGACACAAATGCATAATAGGAGACCATCATTAGCTTGTACTCATCCTATTGTATATTTTATTCCATGTCTCTGAAAGACATCATGTTTGCCCAAACAAGCTTAGGCTATGGAAACTTTTCTCTTATCTAAGATTGTTTGAGTTGACTTTGTTCCATACACTTGAGAATAAGGGTTCGAGCAGGGAAGCAACAAAGCAAGTACTTATAATGTTGATCTTTCCTATGATAAATGGAAATTTCTTCTCATTAATTTGGCCTTTGAAGAAGGTCTTGAATATCCCCTATCTTTGTAATGAATACTTCACCATGGTCCTTTTTGGGTAAGTAAGTGTGTGCCCCTTCCCTAACTACCTATATAGGTAAAAATATTTTTTCCTTTACAATTAGAGAATGTAACACCAATATAACGATATTCTCTCTTTAGAGGTCATGTTTTTGTGTTTCAACTTCAAGTTCAATATCCACTATCATAGTCCTTTTAGTCCATAATGATACCATATTCTTTTAACTTCAAATATCTTCTTCTGGTCACTCAACCTCGACAGTGTTTTATATGACTATTGCATATTATCTTAGTCTTTTAGCTTAGCGAGTTCAAGTTACTCTACTTCCTTGCATATAAGAAAACGCCCTCTTAATGAAGCAAGTCCTTAAGACAACCCTTTAGTTTATTACACAAGAGTTATCCCTTTGATGCAGGGAAAAGGTAAAAAACAGTGAAAAAGTGAAGCTTCATTTGGAAGAGTAAGAGAGCTATCAAACACCACGCCTATTGTTCTTAACTAGCCCAAATTGTGAATAGAACCCACTTTTTCCATTGATTCATTGGCTCAAGTTTAGTGCACAATGTGTTGTACATATACATGCCAAAGCATTGCAAACACATAATCCTTAACACGTTCCAAGGTAAATAATGCAACTCTCTACAACAATAAAGGTATAGATACCTTAGAGATCTCAACTTGTGAAGGCTAGACAATAATTCCATTATGCTATCTACACATTAAGATGAATAATTTGAAGGTTTACTAGATATGGAGGTAGAGACGATGAGTTGAACTATCCCACCCATGACCTAGAACTTGTAGTGTACATGCCTTGCACGAAAGTGGAAGGAAATTCAGATTAAGAATGCATCACCAAATCTTGAAGTATATCTTCGCTTAACTTGATTTGAATGCACACCATATATGATGTAGAGAGTTCTACTAGTACTTTATTCAACAGGAAAACATACACGTAGATAAATTAAGCATCATTGGGAGTAAGGAGTGACTTTCACATTTTTCCATGGAGTCCATATGAATGTACAATTAAATAGGTAAAGGAAACATTAATAAGGGCATATAAAGTGTTTGATCTTGAACTAGAGGCATATAAAGCAACAAATGCATGGGTAGGAGGCATATACAGCAACAAATGCATGGGTAGGAGTTAGAGTAGATCCCAATCAACAAGCATATGGCCAAACCTCAACATGCCCTTAGGAATTTGTTAAAAACTTAGGATTTCCTTTTCAAATGGTTGATGTGACCAATGTAAAACTAAATTTCATTTTGAAAAAATTACTTCTACTTAACTAAATCATTATATCTATTTAGAAAA
The DNA here is from genome assembly GCA_027924585.1 of Larix kaempferi. Lineage (NCBI taxonomy): Eukaryota > Viridiplantae > Streptophyta > Pinopsida > Pinales > Pinaceae > Larix > Larix kaempferi. The sequence goes on along the minus strand of BSBM01001312.1, from coordinate 5,215,086 downwards.
AATAAAACAAGGAGTATCCACCTCATAGCTCCCTCTTATTGATTTGATGAATCATTTTCATATAGTATTATTGGTAAAGAATTAAGTCTTATATCTTTAGATGAATCAAAATTTTATACTTGTCATACTCACATATGGAAAATGATCTCTTTAATCTACTCTTTCCAGATGTTAAATTTTTATCCTATATTAAATTTGGTTAATATGGATAGTGAGTGTGGGTGAAGTAGATCCATTATGCTTGATGGTATGATGTATATTGGAATTCTTTCTTTCACAATTATGCAAAATAATTTAAGAAAGACAAGACCTCATGGTCATTGTTAGTGTTAGTTTATGATCACAAGGTGTATCCATTAGTGTAAGTGTGTAATGAACCCAAACTTGGCTAAGGACCACAAAGGCCTAAGTCATTTAGTCATGGTCATGAAAGTTGTCAAATATAAGCTAAATGACCAAGGTAAGAGTTTGAAGGAGATGGTGGGCTATGTTGATTCATCATTTAAGCTAAGTCTCCTAAGGGTGGTGAGGCCTTCAAATGGGAAATCCAAGTAAACAATATAAAATCCTAACCAATGGGAAAGAGAAAATTCCCAATCCAATGTTCAAATGGATAATTAAATTTATTTGGGAATTTGGATTTATCCTAAGTCTGCCTTTGTATTAAAATGGGGTGAAATTTCCTAAGGAAAATGATTTAAATCAAGGTGAAAGATGGTCGAAGGTGTGAATGGAGCCAACTGATGATTAAGGAAGGTGCATTAATGTTTGACCAAGTCTAAGGGACATTTTGGAGGAAAATGAAAGTGTTATCCCATGTAAAAGGGTGTTTCCTTAAAAGAGGGGAAGCTAGTGGAGATCAATAACAAAGGTTGGACCAAATTCAAATTTGAAGGGAGAGAAGTGGTCAAAAGTGGTTAGGAGGGAAGGTTGGTTTGTGGAAGTGGTCAAAGAGGTTATGGGCGCATTCATGGAGAGATAAGGTCAAATTGGTAAACCAACTCATGCATGGTTGATGGTTTTGGATGTTCCATGGTATTGGTCAAGTAGACAAGCTTGGTCCAAGGTGGTTAGGGAACATGGTTTTTGTTGGGAATGTTATATCTCTTCACATGGTGGCTGTGTGTACAACTTATTGTACTCTATCTAATATCGGTAAAAGGGATTAGGGTTGTAACCTAATTTCGGGTAAACGAATTAGGGTTTTAGATGCTGCGGAATACCATATATTGTATTGTAAATGGTTGAATAAACATATAATGAAAAGGAGCAGTGTGGCTCTAAGTTTTGCTGGTTTTTTCCCGGTTAAGGGTTTCCAGGTGAAAATATCTGTGTTATGTGTGTGCCATTGTGTATTTTCTGTTAATGCTTAAGAATCAATATAAGTTTGTACTTCATTGTTAAGGTTTAAAACTTACAGTTTTCACTCATCTGTGGTATTGATCCATGGTATTGGATATCTCTCAAGTTTAAAAGGAGCATCAAGGATCACTAGAGGAGGTTAGGTTGTTGATGTATTGTTATTGTTATTGAGTTGCATTGATTGCTTGGGCGATGTGCCCCTTGCATACCATTAGGGATATGGGACCCTATGTTACTATTGTCACCATTTGAAGTGTATTTTCCATTTTAGATGGTATATGAGGGATGTAAATACTATTCATTCACAAGAGCTTAATTTTGTAGCAAGTCGATTCCAGTAGTTGTTCCAATTTGTTGGATTTCCAGTGGTTCCGAGTGTTGTTTGTAGTTGGTGTTGTTGGTGTAATCTCATAGAAGAGTTTGTTTTGAGGGTTGATATTCATGAGCCATGGTTGTTTCTCAGGACAACCTTTGGATGTAAATTCATGCCTTCCATAATAATAAAATACCATATATGTCCTTTGTCTACAATTTATTTTGTCTTCATGTGTTTGAATTCACCTATGCTCATTGTATTGGATTTTTCACTAACTTTTACTGTTTGAGCCATATCTTCACTTATGTAAGTCCAAATAATATTATGTCAATTTATGTAGGTCCTTGTGAAAGAGTAGGGTCAAGATCACGTCCTGGTTCAGATATTTGGGACCTCTAGAGGTCGCTTGGGCCGTTTGGAAAACTACTTAGTTGGTTGACCTAGGGAAATCAACTAGTCTTCTCTGAAACAACCATATCTCGAGATCTGGAGTACCAAATGAGATTTTGTAAGTTGTTACAGGTAGGTGGGATAGTACAGATCCCATCACCAACATAAGACATAAATTCATGAAGGTATGGTATGATTTGGGATTCCTCCAAAGTCTCCTACCTAAGTTGTCCCAATGAAACAATCGCTCCCAAATTTCTTCAAAAAGCTATCAAACCTTCTGATATATAATCCTATCCATTTCTACAATAGGGTGGGGGTTCTAGTCTATGTCAAGATACATCTAGAGTGCACCAGAATCCATTGGGTTTCCACGTAAATCTTGGGTTTTGTGCCTCAAGCCTTGTTGGATGTTCCCAGGAGTGATGCACCCAAAAAATGTGCCTCTGTCGAAGTAAAGCTCCTTGTCCATATATCATACACCTTTCTAGTATTTCATAAGTCTATAGTAGGCCCAGTACTCAGTTTGGAAAATTGTTGGGTGAGTTGGGAACCGGTAGAAGAAAACTAGCCTCATTCTCCAAGTTTTGAGTTGGTGTGCCAAAATCTTGGTTTGGGTACACTACAGTGGTATCAGAGCATGGTCCTCTGCACCTATGGACTATAATCCTTGAAGGAATGATACAAAGAGACAATGAAACATCCAACATGGATTACAAGGATTTTGAGCATCCTTTTTAGCAAATGATAGAGACCCTATCATGCATAGAAAGAATCTTCCTTGGTTCGTCTACCAAGAAAGTCTCAAAGAAATTTGGTGAAGAAGGCGATGGAAATTCCACCTCTCAAATCATTGAAGAAGAAGAAAAAGAAGAAGAGGAAGAAGAAGAATATGATGATCATGATGATGATGAAGAGGATTATGTGGCTGAAATGCTAGACTCTTCTCATCCACATGAGGGTTTGGAAGATAATGAATGATATAAATCAGATTTCGGTCTTTCGGTGGAACTCAAGGAAGAAGAGTATGCTTTTCCAAGTCATCTTCATGGGAAGGATGAAGAGGATATCCCAAGGTTTCAACCCTTGGAAGAAAACCATATTGTGAAGGATCCTCTTTGTGAGCAACACCATTTGGGTGGATCACTAAAGGAAGGTGAAGAGAATCTCATAGCAGCCAAGGAACTTTTTGTTGATGCCAATGCCTTGGTGTCAAGATGTTGTTGGAGAGATTCAAAAGAAGGATTGGAAGGATAATATTTCTTGGGAGATTTAGAAAATCTAAAAGAAGCAATTCCCAATATGAAGGAAAGGCTAAATGAACTTGCTATCAGATAGGAATCATCTTCTTGAGGTGACCAAAATATACCATCATGCACTCAAAAGAGAGTAAGATGAAGCATAAAAGATTGGTAGAGAATTGGTGTATGCATATGTTTCTTTGGAGAGCACCCAAAAGGCTCTTCAAGATTAAAAGTTGCAGATCTATTAACTTCAAAAGGAGTTGAATGCACCACACCTTTCATCTTGCATGGAAGGAAACGCATTGGGTATGATGGGGGAACCTCATGTGGAGGATGAACATGAGGAAAGTTTTGATTTGCAAGTGTTGGTGAAGGGAGATGCCATAGAAGATCTTGGCCAAACACTTTTCTTGTTGTAGAAGTACATTCAAGAGGACATACCATTTAGATATGCAAGCAAAGATACTCATTTGTCCATGGATTAGATAGGTGAGTACATAGTGGAGATGGAAATCCAAGGATGCACTAGTCTTGCTTGCCTTGGAAGAAGACTAACTAGCACATCATTCCATGAGACATCATGTGAAAAAGGAGATCAATCTGAATGGCATGTACATGAAGAAAATATTGTCATGGAGAATTTTGGTGAAGTGCTAGCTTGGCACCAAGAGGATTATGGGTTTCCTACATTGAAGGGGAACATGACTTTGGAGGAGGTAGCTGCATTTGCTCTACTTGGATCATCCAACAAAGGTGTTGATTCATCTATGTATTGGATGGATGGATGCATGAAAAAGATGAGATCTAGAGAAGGAAAGCATTTTGCTTGCTATGATAGGAGGTTTATTGATGCATTATTTTCCTTCCAATTTGAGGAGAAGCAACAGATATGTCCATGGATGACATTTGATGCATTCAGTATTCATGATGGGACTTGGAGGTTCCATTCGATTCAAGAGTATAGAACCCACGACATGGATGCACAAAGGGAGTTCCTTTTCTTATTGGAAAGACTCTTAGAGGGTTCAACAAGCATTTGGAATGATGCACTTCCAATTCGGACTTGGGGTCTCGGCATCCCATGGAAAGATAAATGATTCTTGATGGTGTCATTCATCCTGCAGTTTTTTGAGGTGCAACAAAGATTCCTCTGGCTGCCATATGAACTTTCAATACACATAGAATCACATGGGAGGAATGCTTGACTCATTTGGATGGGTCAAAAGATGTGGAGAGTGTTTTCCAAATGCTCATTTTACTCAAAGAAGATTATGAGTTTCCCCTATGGGTGACTATAACGAAGTTGGAGGAGCATGGGAGTGGAGATGTTCCTTGTCACTATATTAGATTCGTTTGCTTGATATGTGAGCAATAGTAAAGATATTCATGGAAGCAATTTGGTACTTCCATTGCACATGCATCCATAGATTGGATGAAGAAGCTTGTGGCTGAATCTAACATGATGTTGGGGGTTACTAAATGCCTCATCACTAACCATGGCACTTCTATGGGAATACTACCCATCAAGATCCATCACCTATGTGAGCACAAGAATTCATTTGAAGGATTCACACATGGAAGGCTACTGGACAAAGGTGATGAGCATGATTTTGAGATGAAGGTGGGAAAGCCACCTAACAAGATCCACCCCTACAAGCTTATGAATAAATGCAAGTATGAGATGGAGCAAGCCATCAAGGAGCAACTTGACTTGGGTTTCATCAACTCAAGATCATATGGAGTGACTGAGATTCTCTATCTTAGTCTTGTGGATGGGAAAGAGAAGTCTCAAGTACGTAAGAAGGAATATGTGTCTTCTCTTCCATTAGATCTTAATTGTTTGATCATTCCCTTGGGAGTGGTTGATGCATTTTTTGTTTAGAATCCTATGAGTAGTGGAGGCACCCATGGGTGTCATTTGATGCTTCCATATTCCTTCGTGCATGACCAAACATGGGAGATAAACTTGAGGCACTTAGGTGGAACAAGTGTTTGTGATACAAACCATGGGATTGGAGGATAGTTGGGGCAAGAGGAGCTTCATGTCTTATTGGAGAGGCTCACAAAGTCTCAATTTGGCATTGGGAGTTATGATCTTCCAATATGGTGTTGGGATCTTGTTATAACATGGAGAAGTATATTGTTCTTAATGGCATTAGAGTTTGGGAGGATGCAACTTGTTTAGTGGCATCCAAGAGGACTAGCTATCCTTCATTTCCATGAGTTTGTCGCTGTGGAGAAGTTGGAGAGTTTCCTACATGGGAAACATTATGATGGATGGACACACCATTATTCTATTTGGTGGTTTGGGAGTCCTCACGAGGCTCTCTATGATGACATGGGGGAGTGTAGATGGGGAAGAAGAAGACCCTTCCCAATCCTTAGATTCATTTGGGACCCATGAATCATTCTTGGTCTCAACTGTTTCAATTGGGAGATGCATGTAGCAGTCAGTGTATGGGATAGAGACATCTCTTGAAAGAGATATGGTGCATAATACTAATCTCTCCTTCGACCATAATCATGAAATTTTCTTGGGAGAAGAGGTGATGCAAGAAAAAACTGCTTGTTGGGAAGAGGATTGCAAAAGAGTTCTCAATGGGATGAAGAAGGTGGTTCATAATTTTCCAATGTTTGCCACACTATATTTGCAAAAGGGTGATGCTTCCAAAGGAAGCATAAGAATTATTTTGAGGCCGAATAGACACTCCATGAAGTTGCAGCCCCATCATAGAAATTATTCAATCAGAGACATGGAGGTGTTAATAATCATGCATGCATTGGCTAAGTGCATAATGCACTTAAGGGGAAACAAGTTTGAGATTGAAATTGGCCATAATGGTTCAAGACCAATCTTAACACATGTAGAGCTCAATGTAAGGAAGCAAAGGGAGCTCATATATGATGAAGGTGAGTTTCAAATGGCTCATGTAGCAACTTTCCGAAGTTGGTGGAAAAGTGCCCAAGTATTCCATCATATAAATTTTCATTTGCTTGAGGGGAGAGGCCATTGGGTGGATTCAATTCTTTGTGTAGTTGGTTCATATTGCTCGAGGACAAGCAATCTTAGGAGGGGAAGACTTGTAATGACCCCAAAATTGACTAAGGACCACAAAGGCCTAAGGCATTTAGTTATGTTCATTAAAGTTGTCAAATCTAAGCTAAATGGCCAAGGTAGGAGTTTGAAGGAGATAGTGGGCTATGTTGATTCATCAGTTAAGCTAAGTATCCTAAGGTTGGTGAGGATTTCAAATGGAAAATACAAGTAAACAATATAAAATCCTAACCAATGTGAAAGAGGAAATTCCCAATCCAAAGATCAAAAGGATAATTAAATTTATTTGGAAATTTGGATTTATCCTAAGTTTTCCTTTGTATTAAAATGGGGTAAAATTTCCTAAGGAAAATTATTTAAATCAAAGTAAAAGATGGTCCAAGGTGTGAATGGGGCCAAATGATGATTAAGGAAGGTGCATTAATGTTTGGCCAAGTCTAAGGGACGTTTTGGAGGCAAATAGAAGTGTTCTCCCATGTAAAAGGGTGTTTCCTTAAAATAGGGGAAGCTAGTGGAGATCAATAATGAAGGTTGGACCAAATTCAAATTTGAAGGGAGAGAAGTGGTAAAAAAGGGTTAGGAGGGAGCTTTGGTTTGTGGAAGTGGTCAAATAGGTTATGGGTGCATTCATGGAGAGATAAGGTGAAAGTGGTAAACCACCTCATGCATGGTTTATGGTTTTGGATGTTCCATGGTATTTGTCCATGGTATTGGTTAAGTAAACAAGCTTGGTCCAAGGTGGTTAGGGATCATGGTTTTCACTCATCCATGGTATTGGAGATCTCTCAAGTTTAAAAGGATCAACAAGGCACACTAGCGGAGGTTAGGTTGTTGATCTATTGTTATTATTATTGAGTTGCATTGCTTCTCAATTGCTTGGGTGATGTGCCCCTTGCATACCATTAGGGTGATGGGACCCTATTTTGCTAGTGTCACAATTTGAAGTGTATTTTCCATTTCAGCTGCTGTATGAGGGATGGACATACTATTAATTCACATATATTAATGTTTCAATAATTTGATTCCAGTATTTGTTCCAATTTGTTGAAGTTTCAGTGGTTATGAGTGTTGTTTGTTGTTGGTGTGATCTCATAGAAGAGTTTGTTTTGGGGTTTGAGCTTAATGATCCATGGTTGTTGTTCATGAAATTATTCTGATGTAAATGCAGAGCTTCGATAATAAAAAAATACCAGATCTTTCCATTTTCTACAATTTCTCTTTTGTCTCCATGTGTTTGAATTCACCTATGCTCATTGTATTGGATTTTTTACTAGCATTTACTGTTTGAGCCATATCTTCACTTCTGTAAGTCCAAATCAGATTTAGTCAGTTGATGCAGGTCCTTGATATAGAGTAGGGTCTAAATTAGGTCTTGGTTTATAGATTCAAGATCCCCATAGGTTGCTTGGGCTGTTTGGAAAACCGCTTAGCTCGTTGGTGTAGGGAAATAAACTAGTCTTCACTGAAATGACCATATCTCTAGATCTAGAGCACCAAACGAAATTATGTAAGTTTTTGCGGGTAGGTGGGACAGTACAGAGCCCAAGCCCAACATAAAAAGAAATCATGAAGTTGTGGTATGATTTGGGATGCCTCCAAAGTCTCCTACCTGAGTTGTCCTAGTGAAACAATCTCTCCCAAATTTTCCAAAAAGATATCAAACCTTCTGATATATGCTCCAAACCATTTCTATAGTAGGATGGGGTTTTGTTATGTGTGAAGCTACATCTAGAGTGCACTAAAAGCCGTTGGGTTTCCATGTAAAGCCTGGGTTTTGTGCCTCAAGCCTTGTTGGTTGTTCCCAGGAGTGATGCACCCAGAAAATGTTCCTTTATCGAAGTAAAGTTCCTTGTCCATATCTCATACACCTTGTTGGTCTGTCATATTTTTGCAGTAGGTCTAGTACTCGGTTTGGGAAAGTTTTGGGTGAGTCAGGAACCAACAGAAGAAAACTAGCCTTGTTCTCCAAGTTTTGTTTTGGTGTCCCAAAATCTTGGTTTGGGTACACTACAAAGTGGATAAGTCTTTCCATTTCCTCTCTCTTTAGGCTAAGATTGACAATATGAGGCATACAGATTAAACATATCTACAACAATTCACTATTGTGATTTAGGTATTGTAAGGAAATTGTGAAATTTTAGGTATTGTAAGGGAATGACAAACATGTGATTTAGGTATTGTAAGGGAATGGGAAACATGAGTGTAGAATTTTACTGAGATTATTAATTTTCAAATTGATAATATTTGATATTTTTAGTAATTTGGATATAAGCATTTTAAGGAACTTAATCTCGTAGTCTAACGTCGACATTCCAAGTAACTATTTATTGAAGGCCAAAATTTTGTATAGATTTAACATGCCTTCTATTCCTCAAGGATATTGCAAAATCTAGTTATATTGCATAAAACACACCATTCCTAAGGTGCATGCAACTTTGAAATGTGGATTCAAATGATTATTGTGAGGGAGATCTTGTAACATGTGTCTTTGTTGAGTAACAAAATAATACAAAGTAAACATAAAAGAATAATACAAAGTAAAAAGTAATAAATATTATGTCGGCCATAAACAAAAAAAAAATAATGCAAAGTAAAAAGTAAATATGAGACTTAAACTAGAGACTTTAGAGCTTAGGATAAGGTGATAAATATTATGTTGGTCATAAACAAAAAACAATAATACAAAGTAAAAAATAAATATGAGACTTCAACTAGAGACTTTACTTTTTACTTTTAATACAAAACAAAAAGTAAATATGAGATTTTAGAGTGTTTGTCGAGTAACAAAATAATACAAAGTAAACAAAAAGTAATAATACAGAGTAAAAAGTAATAAATATTATGTTGGCCATAAACCAAAAAGAATAATACAAAGTCAAAAGTAAATACTAGACTTAAACTAGAGACTTTAGAGCTTAGGATTAGGTGATAAATATTAAGTCAGTCATAAACAAAAAAGAATAATACAAAGTAAAAAGTAAATATGAGACTTAAACTAGAGACTTTACTTTTTACTTTTAATACAAAGTAAAAAGTAAATATGAGATTTTAGAGTGTTAACGCCCCGCATAAGTGTGTGTGTGTGTTGATAATGATGTACATGTTCATGAAATTTGTTTGTAGTAAAACAAATTTATATTTTAGAGTGTTAACGCCGCGCATGAGTGTGTGTGTGTGTTGATAATGATGCAAATGTTCATGAAATATTATTGCTCATCTCGAACAAACTATGGGAGTTAATATTGACTAACTTTTTCATAGAACTAGTGACAATAAACCAACTAAAATACATTTTAACTTTCAATTTATTGTGCACTTAGAAGGATAAAAAAATTAATTAATACTTAGTATCATGTAGATGATCTAAGATAAATTTTAACTTTGAATCTATTATGCACTTAGAGGGATAAAAAAGTTAATTAATACTTAGTATCATGTATTGATTTTGTGAAATAATAGAAAACAAACGAGAATGGTGTCTAACGAATTCTCTAGTGAATGATGTCTTTTAGCAAAAAATGTTTGAGAATCATCTTCCTTGAGTTGTGGATAATAGATATGATTTGATTTCCACAAGGGTTATTTTTATATACACAAAAAATTGTAAATGACATTATTTGAAATTAACATTAAATTTATTTTACTTTATCTTTAATTTTATACCATATAAACAACATACATTACAACATCTTCTCTTATGATACAACTCACAATGAGAATCAATCATCTTAAAGAAAATGGTCAAAATGATGCTTGTAATTCATTAATCGAGGTGGAAGCATTTTAATCTAAAGAGTCACGAGTCTTCTCATGGATTCATAAGTTATTAGTGGAAAGCATGAAACCTTAGGACCACTTTGAAATACATGCTCCTTTATAAAGGCAAACATGTGCATAACTAAACTAACATGTGCAATTATTAGTTTGAAATTCCCTTACTATGAATCTGAGTGGCTTCTTGTTTTGCCAACGGAACTTTTGGCGGACCAAAATAACAAATAAAAGAACTAATGACGTGGTCATGTTCCCTGCCCTGCATTTCGATTTTTGTTTCTTTCCTAACCTTAACTAAATAACTAAGCTTGTGATGGAGGTGCGGGCGGGCTGCTACCACGGCGTGGCTTCCTCGCCGGCCGGTGCGGAGACCACGGCAGCCGTCAGCGGGGACCGCGGCCCCATGAGGAAACGACAAGTTACAAGTACTAAGACGACGGCAATTACAGTGTCGGTCGGTAAGAGTGATGTGACTGGTGGGCACCGCCAAGGCCCGTATGAATCGGGAGAAGTAGATGCTCACACCACTAAGCGTGATTTTGTTTCGATATGGGGTGGGCCACCCCCATCGCATGCGGTACTTGGAGAGGAAACGGGTGATGTCTGTCCATTCTCCACTAATTTAATAATATTCCCCTTTCCAGTTGCTTGCCTGCGATAGTGTCGGCATGTGCCCCACGACAAATAGCACAAGAGAGATACGGAGCAGCGTCCGTGCGTTAGGTTATTCGTCCAACATAAACATTTTCTTCTTCTAATGGATTGCAAAGATATTTTTATGGACATGTTTAGAATTCGTCCTGGTTGAGATTTTTGTTAATATGTTGTAAAATGTTATAAATGGGATTTAAACCTCACGGTTAAAAAAAATTGTTATAAATGGGATTTGGATCTAGATATGGACATGGATATGAAGAATGAGTACTTCTTTTCTTAATAATTAGTTAAATTTAGTTGATAAACAAAATATTGTGAATGTTTGTCTTTATCTTTGATCATTTAAGTATGAGTAAGAATTTGGATATCTTGTTAACTTCAAATAAATTGACATAAAGGTGGAGTATGACCATTTATGTGTGACAAGTGAGAAGATCAATTATATTGATGATTTATGAGTCCATAGTTTTGGTAATCCATGGTATAAGCCCATGGTATTGCATGTGAGGAGCTTACTTAAAAGCTTGAGTAACTCTATTATCATGTAATATTGTGAATGTTTGTCTTTATCTTTTATCATTTAAGTATGAGTAAGAATTTGGATATCTTGTTAACTTCAAATAAATTGACATAAAGGTGGAGTATGACCATTTATGTGTGACAAGTGAGAAGATCAATTATATTGATGATTTATGAGTCCATAGTTTTGGTAATCCATGGTATAAGCCCATGGTATTGCATGTGAGGAGCTTACTTAAAAGCTTGAGTAACTCTATTATCATGTAACATGTCACAAGTAAAATTTAGATTTAAGTAGCGAAAAGTCAATCTTCACCCACATTGTACACAATTAACCCACACAAAAATTGTAAAAATATTCCATCACACACTTCATCTACATGGAAATTCTTTTTATAAAATAGTATAACAAGGTACTTAACAACCCTACAACCCTTCTTTTTCATTAAATGATTTGTCTAGATTTGAACCTATTACTTCTTAGGAGGAAACAACGCTTTACGATTAAACCTACCTTGAAATGATATATACTCCACTATATTAATTACCCATACATAATATTTATTAATTTAAAAATACTTTACTTTAAAATGATATATATCCCTCTTTACACTTGCATAATATTTTTATGCTTGCATAATATTTATTGATAACTCTTTTATAAATTAATTTAACATAACATAACACATGTAATTGATACTATTTTCACTATTAATAATATGCTATTTTACTTTTTTTCGTTTGAAAATAAAAATAAAAATTTAACATAGAATATGTGATTAACTTTTGTTAAATTAAGTTATATCTATATAGTTTTATATTTATTATTATTTTGTTACAAGGCTAGATGTTATATTCAATGAAATAAATATTTTTTATATATTTTGTTAATATTGAAATAATTTTTAATAAAATTTAAATCATATTTTGAATGGTGAAAATGTAAGTTTTGTATTATTTTTTTTAATCTAGATTTTAAAATTTCTAAAACTTTGCTAAATCACAAATTTAATGTTTGTTATACATTGACTTATAAATTGTTGACACTTATTTAACCATTAACTTACAATTTGTTGACACTTGGTAATTACAGTGATAGCCTCTTAATCTTAACATAAACCTCTATGTACTAGGAAAACATTATGTAACGTTATTGGAAATATTTTTCTCATTACACAATAATAAGAACATTCTAAAGGCAATCTTTATGTAGTGGATTTAATGAAACATCACTTTTGTTATTATATGTTTTTGATGACTAGTTTTGACTAAGAACATTCTAAAGGCAATCTTTATGTAGTGGATTTAATGAAATACCAATTTTGTTATTATATGTTTTTGATAATTAGGTATATGTTTTTGGATTATGTATATGATATAGTTATATGTATATGTTTGAATTTATGATGGAACTGTGGGATATTTGTATCCAATTTTGTACTAAAAATGATATAAAAATGTCTATGTAAAAAATAATTTATTTTATGAAATAAATTGAATTTTTTTTGGAAAAAAAATATAAGATAACAAAAATTTAAAATTAGCAAATAATATACTAAAAAAGTTCATAATTTTAATAGTGTTTTAGGAATGTAAAGCATGAAACCAATTAAATATAAAAACATATGAAACTAGAAAGAGCCAATACACAAACCCTTGATAGCAAATAGTATAAGAGTAAAAACACAAAAAAATGATCTTAAGAGAATTGCAACCACGATGGTCATTCTATCCACAAAGATGAATTAAAAATGAGGATGATAGCAAATAGTATAAGAGTAAAAACACTAAAAACTGATCTTAAGAGAATTGCAACCACAGAGAGTGATAGGATGGTCGTTCTATCAACAAAGATGAATTAAAAATGAGGAAGAATAGATAGAACAATTCAAAAAATGTTTTGAAAAAAATATTAGAAATTCAAAAATGTCTTATGGGATTAATGGAAAGTGGATAGCTAATATAGATTCCAACATGGATCAAGTCCTAAGGCCAATCCCTTGACTCTATTGGTTATCCTGCCATGTTAAATCTAGGAGGACATGTTATTGGTTATCCTGCCATGTTAAATCTAGGAGGACATGTTATTGGTTATCCTGCCATGTTAAATCTAGGAGGACATGTTAAATCTAGGAGGATAAAGGCTAATCCTTGGTGACTTTGGTCGGAAAAATAATTGTTTCTCTACCCCACGTATATTTCTTAATTTATTATTTAATTCTCATATGTGCTGTAACATTTATTACGAGATTCTTTCACTACATTAAAAAATATACTCAAAAGTTTGCCACCCTTACAACAGATACAGATGTTGCGTATAGAGTTGGGTCTCCTTAATTCTTAATTCCGAGAAAAGATTACCAACAACATACATAGCCTCCGTGCAATTTATGGATTTCCTTGATCTCCGATGATCTTCGCTGCACGCGACCGTCCATCTAAGGCTTACGCCGCGTTGCCCACGGTCCCATTAAATGCTAATGGGAGGGGATTCGGAATATAACGAAAACGAAATAACGACGACGGCGACGGTCTCGCATGTGAACCGCGTATGCTCCATATGCATGAACCCACGGGTCTTCTCTCTGTATTTAAAGTCCAGGAGAAGCCGAGAAACCGCGTATGCTCCATATGCATGAACCCACGGGTCTTCTCTCTGTATTTAAGGTCCAGGAGAAGCCGAGCAAGAACGTCAGATTTTGCGGAAGCTTTAAAGTTTTGTGTAGTGGCTGAGCTTTTAGGATTTTCTGAGCTGCAATGGAACAGCCTTCTGGAGCTGAGCAGGAGACGGCATGGAGGGCCGGTTTTCAACGGAAATATATAGGACAGTTGGCTGCTATACTGCGCCGGGGAAGAATCGAACGCGCGGCTAGCGGCTTAGCTCGAAGTCGAGCCGTGAAATTGGCTGCGGATCTGTCACTGGCGATGACGGCGAGGGGTCGAACCGTGTGGAGGCGGGCTATTCTCCGGAAATGCCTTTTCAGGCTCAACAAATCCCGCTGCCAACGGCAATCAGTAGTTAAATCCAGAATGAATTCCCAGAGATCGGCGTCTGGCAAGAATACCAAGCCCTACAAAATGACCTTTTCCGGCAGGAAATCCCTCGGGCGGCTGTTAAAAACGGCGTCCGTGTCGGGGACTGGCATCCGGTCACATGGCAACGAAGAAGCAGGATGCAATGTGGCTTCTCGTATGGAAACCCTCAAGGCACTCGTGCCCGGAAGCGACGGATTAGACCCTCCCGTTTTCCTGAAAGAGGCGGCGAACTACATCGAGGCGCTTAAGATGCAGGTCCAGGCGATGCAGGCACTCACAGACTGGTGCTCAAATTATTGTGCTCATACGTGCCACGTCTAGGGATATGGTCGGGAGGTCGAATCTCGGGCTCGACAAGCAATGGGGACAGGAATTTTGCACGCAGCGGCTGTTAGGATATACTTTAATGTGTATATGTTGCGGAAAGAATAAAAAATATTACCCTGTACTGTCGAGTTTCTGAAGATATTCTCCACATGATCTGGAATGTGCAGATCAGGGAACTCGGATTTAGAATTTTGATTTTATTTCGTTCGCCAAGCGAGCAGTGATAAATCCTATTGTATGCCGATCATATTCCTTCCAATATTATTTCTATTTAAATTGTATGTATCCTCTGTCTATTTTGGGCTTCTGTCAATACAATTTCGCATTCTATTTTGGGCTTCTGTCAATACAATTTCGCATTTCTGTTTTGGGTTTCTGTGTATTTTGGATTTCTGTTTTTAGTTTCGTCTGCTTTTTAGATTTTGAAGGCCGGGAAGGATCGAATATGAACGTATACTCTGGTTTTTTTCGCGTACGCATATATGAAAATTGTACTGTGAATTCTGTGCCTGTGTATGTGCCTTGATTTTTACATGTCTGCCTCTGGTTTTTTTCGCGTACGCATATATGAAAATTGTACTGTGAATTGCGTGCATGTGCCTTGATTTTTACACAGTGTCTGCCTCTCCATAGGGATATCTAATAGTTTTTAGTACGATTCGACAGTTCCATGTGCGAGTATGGTATATACGGAGATGGCCTTTACTTTACCTTTCTTTAGGATTAGAAGAATATATATATATGCACTTTATCGAACTCGATGACTGGGCATTCACCCACCATATGCCCACGTTTACCAGTTAAGTTTCTCGCTCATTAAGTTTTATAATTTCACATGAACGAGCGTTTAGGGTTCAATGATATACACTATTGTTTCTTTTAAAGTTTCATATATATTTTGTTTTTAATATTGTTTTATTTATGTTTTTAGAATTATTGTAAATTAATAAAATTTTAAATTTTAAAATTGTTGTTTTTTTTTCTCAATTATAAAAAATTATAAAAAATAATATGTCAACAATTTAAAACATTTATACGGGTATATACATAAAACTATATCAATTAGATAAATTGAAACTCATGCTCAATATTTATATTCTAAAAAGGGATTTATACTTCCAAATATTTGATTCTCTCTTTTTAGACACTTGGTAGATCCCTTTTAAAATAGATCTATACTAATATAACTAATTATAATAAAAATATAATTTTTTTTAAATTCATTCATTTATATAAACAACAATTTCATAAATTCAAAATACAATTTTTTACTAAAATTGATTAAATTTACATAATAATAAATTAAAATTTTAACAATATGGTTTCTCTTTTTCTTTAATTAAAAAACTAAAACTATAATAATAATATACAAAATGTTATTTCATTTTTCTCTTTTAGACCAGATGATCTTATAATGCCTTTCTAAAAATACTTTTTATAATAATTAAAAGATCATGAATTGCATCCTCCAATAAATACATCCTCCCAACAATATATCTTCTTTCTTGCCATATTGGTTATGAAGTGAATTACTAATAATGAAGGTATTAACTTGTTATGAAGTGAATAACTAATAATGTAGGTATTTAGAGATATTTTCGCCTAGTCATATGTAGAGATGCCAAGTTTTCATCTCGTCATTGTCAAAAATTACATTGAAACATGGCTTGACATAAATAACCACCAATTTATTCTTCAAAAACACCTTCTATGAAGGAACATATCGAAGAGGTTCATTAGGTGGGATTCATTTATCACATCGCTTACACGTTCTGAGTATCAAATCTCGTCCCTATAAATAAAAAATATAAATAAAAAACATGGAACCATTCATGTATACATAGATTTTAGAGACCTTAACCAAGCTTGTCGCAAGGACAAATTCCCTATATCGTTTATTGACTAGATAGTCAATGCATATGTTAAACTCTAAATTGTGGCACATTCCCCCCTAAATTGGTTACTCTATATTAGTATTGTTATATTATTGATATTGGTTTGAGTCCATTAGCAGTAATTGTACCTCTTTGTCTCCTATATATATCAATGAGACCTTTTCATTTGAATTATCTTGCCTTGCCTTGTGTATTTAGTATATTGTATAAGAAGATTGCCCCCTCAAAGAGGTTTGATATTCATCAATTTTCTTCATTATTAAGGCATAGATTACTCTTCCTTGTATATTTATGCTCTTTTGGGGAATTTGTTGCTTAACATTTGGTATAAGAGCTTGGACGCTTCCAAAACTAGCCAGCTTAGTATTTTCCCTATAATATTTTTTTTACGAAGTTTCAGATAGTTAAAATAAGAGGTGATGTAGAGGACAGATCGAAGTACTTGTGGTAAAAATTTCATCTTATGGTTCACTATACTTTTTAATATATACTCTATAGAATTTAGTGTTTTTGACTAGTCCAAAATCTAGTCTGAAAGTGTTATGGGAAAAACTATTATATGTGGAGCATGCAAGATCCAAATTGAGTTAGACCTATTACATTAGAAATATGACGGACCACAGTATATGTGTTAGCAATTTCAGAATCAAAAACAAAAAAATTGGATACGTGGCAGGCCGTACACTTTCACTCTTCTGAGAGGGCAAAAAATAACAAGTGTTGGGAAAATTGTCATAAATTTTTATTGACACATTAGAATTAGGTCATACCCGTCGCATTGAAGACAAGACCTATCATGATACTATAGAAAAGAGTTTTAGACTTAGAGGGGGTGGAATTTCATAGTTATCTCTGTTGGAAAGCCGACTAACAAATCAGTCTTCAAATTAGGGTTTGAAAAAGATACACCATTTTAAATTTGAATAAATTTTAGTAGAATGATCTATTTTGGGTGATCTCAAAGGTGTGATAAAGATTGTACATATCTTTTTTTTATTTTTCCACGTGGAACCGAAAGGTGGTGGAAAAATTCACACTCCAATCAAACCACTAGAGGATTCATCCTTGACCTACAATGAAAGTGAAGACCTAGCTTTTTGGGTGTATAAGTTGGAATATCTCTTTAAAGGGACTGTGAGAATAGTTGATTTAGTTAATTTAGAGAAAAATATGGAGTAAAGTATGAGACATATGGTGACTAATATGGTGGGACATATGGATAATAAGATGGAGGAAAGGATGAGACATATGGAGACTAAGATGATGTGACATATGGATAATAACATGGAGGAAAATCTGGAAAGGATTGATAAGCTCATACAAGTTCTGAAGAAAATCTCCCTAAAGGTGATTATGTTTCCCAGGGTACTCAAGAAGATAAAGATGGTGTCCATTATGAGCAACCTTCTATTAATAAGCATACTCCAATATTATTTGATTCTAATAATGGAAATAATAAGGGATGGTCCCCAAGCAGTATCCAACCCTCTAAGATTGACATGAGAAAGTTTGATGGAAAGGACCCCATAACATGGATATTTTAGATAGAGTAATTCTTTGATATACACCAGGTTCCAACTATTTCACTTTTATATTTAGAACCCGAGCAGTTTGTGTGGTACCAATAGATTTGTGAATGCAAAAATACCTAACTCATATTTTCACTGAATATTTTTCTTCAGATCCTAACTTATTACAAGTTCAGAGTTATACCCTCAAGAATTTGGGGTTTTTGACTATCCCAAAAGCTAGTTTTAAACACGTATTCTAGGAAAAATTGTTATATATGGATCATGCAAGATCCAAATTGAGTGAGACCAATTGCATCGGAAAGAAGATGAACCATAGTATTTGTGGTATCATTTTGACAATCAGATTGAAAAAATTGAACACTTGGAAGGATGTACACTATCTCCCTTTTGATAAGACCAAAATTAAAAAGTGTTGGGAAAATTATCACAACTTTTTTTTTGGAACATCCAAATTCAACAAGATCCGCAACATTGGAAAGAAGACATATCAGGATACCAGAAGCTAATATTTCAGACTCAGAGGGGCCAATAATTCAAGGTTACCTCAGTTGAAAGGTCATCTAGCAAATCAGTCTTCAAATCAAGGTTGGAAAAATGTAGATCATTTTAAATTTGAATAAATTTTAGTAGAAGGATCTATTTAAGGTGAACCAAAGGTGTGATACCTATTTATACTGTTTAAAATGCCACCAAAAGGTAGTGGAAAAAATCACACTCCACTCAAACCAAAAGGGGATTCATCCCTGACCTACGATGAAAGTGAAAACATATCTTTTAGGGTGTCCAAGTTGGAAGATATTATGAAAGGGACTATGAAAATGGTTGATTTAGTTAACTTGGAGAATAAGATGGCTAAAAAAGAGGATCTAGAATATTTGATTATACTACTAAATGATATAAGATTTAGCCTTCCTACACAATCATCTACTCAAGAAGAGGATAAGGAGGAAAAAGGGGAAATATTCGAGTCGTGTATTGAGAAAATTGAAAAACAGTTAGAGAATAATAGGTTTGAGTCCCCAAAATCTAATGATGTAATCCATCATGTAACATACCCATTACTTGAAACATTTTATGTTTGAGAGAAACATTATTTTAACTTTTATTGTAAAGTTTTATATTTGTCCAAGTGGCGAAGGATGACTGCAATTGCACAATATTATTATTTAATAAAATAAAATAGGAGACACTCACCCAAAGATACTGTTGAAAGAGTGTTTACTGACCCACTAGGTGGAATGGAATCTGGGATAGAAGGCAATGGACAAGTGGCATCATCAGGAACTCAGTAACTAGCCATTGTTATGGGACAACTCCTTTGAATTGTGGTCAAAGTTCGCTGAAAGATGGGACTGGATCTTGAGGCTCATTTATTTTGGAAACTGACCACTAAAAGACCTAGGCATCTTTATAAGCCATCCAATTTGAGCAGAGGCTCACACTTTTTCTGAAGAGAAAATTTACCGTGTGGTTCTGTTGTATGCACACAAGAGATTCGATGAGGGGAAGCTATGCTTTGAGTTGTAGTAAGTCTGTTTCACTTCTGCTGAGTGCAAAGGTTATTTTTGAGGTGTATTGCAAGTCTCCATTGATTGCTGGAAGTACAACCTGAGTGCCTTGCTCCTACACAGAGTCTTCTACCTAGTGGTTCAGTAAACAGGCTCGGGGGTCCAAAGGAGCAAGTGATATTGGCTGCTTCTTTTGAAGAAGGTTGGGAGGAAGATGCCTCTTTGGGTGTTTGTCCACCCTATCTACATTTGTAGTTTCTACTTGTTATTTCATTTCCTAAGTAGTTGTAATTTATTTTCCATAAATGTTGATTTAGGATTTATTACCTGGATATTGATAGAAGTAAATGTTTGATTTTCTGAACTGAATATGATTTAGTAAATAGTTGAAGAAGTTATATGAAATGATAAATAAATTACTTCCCTGTATTTTTCCACTCACTGTTCTTATGCCATACTCTAGTGCAAGAGAAGGGTATTTAAAAATAGATAAATAATATGCAATAGATAGAATGAATGAATAGAAAAAATCTGTTATGTTTCCTTATTTGTTTACAATTGCAAATAAAATCCCTTATGTTTGAGTCTTAGAAAAAAATAGCAACATTTGATTCTGTTTATACATGGTAATTACATTCACAGTATTAGAAGTAAAAGTACATAATCATTTCCATATTTCTGCATAAACTTAAGGTTTAGTATAGTTTAACTATTCTTTGCAGAAGACAAATAATATATATAGCCTCTTACTATTCTCTTTTCATTCAAATTTTCTATTAAGACATATTAGCATTCTACATTTTAGACACTAGCAATATCGAAACATTTATTGTCTATTTTCATCAACTATTATGACTTGAATCTACTACAAACTAGATTGAAAACATAAATCATTTAAACACAGAACAACTTTTATTCGGACGAATGTCCTAAGTCTCAAACCCTAGTTATTTTTCAAATAACAAGTTAACTTTTCTTCATTTATCAAAATCGAAATAGAAACTCCAAGACAAAGCTCAATTTCAGTCTGCCCCTTACAGGTTACACATTTTATTTAAGGACTTGAAACCCCTATCGTTTATACAACTATGCTAACCAGAAAAGTAACTAGTGTTGAGTAGGGTTTTCACAACCAGCCTTATGTCCGTAATCCCTAAACTATTCTAAACATAGAAAGCATGTCAATAGGTTTTCAAATAAGGCATTGTGCCCTAGATAACATACAATATTAATACAGTTACAATATTAATATGTTAAACATATAGATTACTTTGCAAAACCCTTAATGCTGAAGAATCCGAAAAGAATTACGACAGGATGAAGTCACGGGTTCGACCCACATAGTTTACCAAAATGTACAAACAAAACCAAACACTTTTTACCACAAAGTCCTTCAACCATTGCTTTCAGAATTATCAAAATGATGATAGCAAACAAATCTCTTTTAACCTTTCAAAAACACAACGAAAAGCTTTGTTTCAGTTTACAGATAGTTATCAGCTATTACTGCCGAGAGCTCTCTTTTCAACTTAAAGACTTTAACCATTCATTATACAAAAACCTAGCATCATCTGGATTTTATAGTACTTCGAAAAACAACAAAACAAGGTTTACAGAATTCAAAACCCCAATACTATTCCTCTAAACAAAAATTCAAGTTCTTATACCATAACAGTTACCATTTCAATTCTTCGAAATGTCGAGGAATAAACCCTTCAACAAACACAGTAAACATTTATAAATCAAAGTGTTACACAGTAAAAACGTTGCAGTGCCAACGCAACAGTGTTAGTTTTTCAGAATTTACTTCATTCTGATCTAGGATCTTAACTGAGAGAACAACATGTACAGCATATCTACAACATATCAATCATGAACACAATAATGCAAGCACACAAGAGACACAGAGTTTACTTGGGGAAAACCATAAAGGTGAAAAACCCCAATAACTTCCTCAGAGATAGATAGAGCAATGATACAACCCAAGCATAAGAGATAGACATCTCCTAGCAGTAGCTTCTCCTCCTCCACAAGTGCGCCACTCTCCCGAGAGTGTGAGAGAGAATAGAATGATGAAATATAGTGCCTCCCGCACTCTATTTATACTTGACTTGAATTGCCTAATAACCTTTACTAGGTCGGACTTAACTTAACCACATAACATAATGCTGATTGGGCCGACACCCAATAGGGTGGTCTAATAACCCTTTGACCCACATGGCCGACCCCCAATAGGGTGGTCTAATAACCCTTCGACCCACATGATTTATACAGGGCCGACCCCAACAAGGTGGTCTAATAACCCATCAAGTATAAGTTACGACACTTACAATATAAATGACGACACTTCTGTATAGAGGAATAATAACATCTCTATAGGAATACAAACACTTCCGTATAGAGGAATAATACCATCTCTATAGGAGTACAATATACATATATGAAATACATTCCGAAGTTACATATACATCAACACTCCCTCTTAACTAGGAAGGTATTTCTCGACACAGGTCTTCTAGCACAAGTCATCTCCTCTAGATCATCGTCACTAGATAATCGTCAACGAGTCATCGTCATCGTCACTGCTACTGCTATCTCAATCAATCTCTGAATCTACTCATCATAGGAAGTTCTACAGAGCCAATCCTTTTTCATATTGGATGTAGGACCACCACCTGCAGGTCTTCATCATCAATGGCCATACTGTGGATCCCAAGATTGATTACGTGCGTCAACAAAACCTAGCGAAGACTATAGGTTCTTTTACATGTTGATCTTCACAAAACCTACTCAGAGCATCCCAGTATGTTCTGAGCACACTGCTCTACCTGTCTAGATCTCGATAGAGCATCCCAGGATGTTATGAGCACACTGCTATACCTGTCCGGATTTTAAAGGATCTTTTCTATGTGAACTTTCGCAAAACCTACTTAGAGCATCCTAGCGCAGACTATAGGATCTTGATAGAGCAACCCAGGATGTTACGAGCACACTGCTCTATCTGTCCGGTTTTTAAAGGATCTTTTCTATGCGAAACTGTAGCAAAACCTACTAAGAGCATCCTAACACAGACTATAGGATCTCGATAGAGCAACCCAAGATGTTATGAGCACACTGCTCTACCTGTCCGGTTTTTAAATGATCTTTTCTATGCTACCTATAGCAAAACCTCGAAAGAGCATCCTAGCACAGACTATAGGATCTCCCAGGATCTTTTCTATGCTACATGCACAACCTATCCACGGCCACAGAGTATCAAACTGATACTCACCATACATCATCCTAATGTATATCATCACATGATCAACCTGATCATCATCATAGCATCAACCTGATGTGTATCATCTGGAGCAACATACTGAAGCTCGTCATCTGTGATCATCCTGATCATCATAGCATCAACCTAATGCATATCATTTGGAGCAACATCTTGAAGCTCATCATTTGTGATCACCCTGATCAAACAATATATCCATCTGATGCATACACAGTATCTACCTGATACATATCATACATGATCTACCTGATCATACAATGCATCCATCTGATATACATAATGCATCCACCTAATACATACATAAGTACATGATCACACTAATCATACAAGTATCCACCTGATACATACATAAGTACATGATCACACTGATCATACAAGTATCCACCTGATACATATACAAATACATGATCTACCTGATCATATCCAGCATCAACATGATGCGTACATACATACATATAAATGATCCAACTGATCATATCCAGCATCCAACATGATGCATACAGAGCAGTAACTGGAGCATCATCCTGATGCTCATCATCCAACACTTACATCCACAGCCATGTGAAGGATCCTCCTTCCAACATGCTTGAAATGGCTTCAGCAAATGTCTCCATCACTTCTTCCTCGAAGTGTCGTCGATCTGAAGAACACCAAGCCTCTCCGTGAAGTATTCGAACTTCACTCTGGCTAATGGCTTCGTCAGTACATCTACAATCTGCTCATTCGTCGCAACATATAGAAGCTTCACTGCTCCTCTTTGCACCATATCCCTAATATAGAGATATTTGATCTCAATGTGCTTCGACCTGTCGTGGAACACCAGGTTCTCAGACAGCTTCACACAACTCTGGTTGTCACAAAAGATACTAGTAGCCTCCAGCAGTAGATCAAATAACTCAGACAGTAGCTTCTGTATCCATACTACCTCACAAATAGCCGAACATGCTACAACATACTCTGCTTCGGCTATACTCAGTGCTACGCAGGACTGCTTCCTACTAAACCAAGAGATCACACCTGATCTCATACTGAAGCAGTACCCAGAAGTGCTCTTCCTATCTGCAGCACTACCTGCCCAATCTCAGAATATGCTTTATAGCAACCAGGTGAACACTCTCGGATCCGTCAGGAACTGGCCGAATGTGTTCACCGCAAAGCAAATATCTGGTCTTGTGTTCGTCAGGTACATCAAGGACCCAATCATCTGACGATACATAGTTATATCAACCGGCTCAGATGAAGCATCACACAGAAGCTTCAGGTTTTATGCCACAGGTGTGGCCATGACCTTGCAGTCCATCATCCCGAACCTCTTCAGGATCTCTACTGCATACTTCCCTTGTCCAAGGAAGATTCCATCTGCACTCTGCCACACCTCCATATCTAGAAAATAGCGCATTGTCCACAAGTTCTTCATCTCGAACTCGCCAGCAAGCTTCTGCTACGTGTCGGCAATCAATCTATCTTCACCTGTAATAAACAAGTCATCCATATACAAAATTAGTATCACTGGATTGCCTTCCTCAACCTTGTAGTAAAGGTTGGAATCCTCTTTACTCTTGGTAAAGCCCAAACTGGATAGAAAGTTGTCTATCCTACCATACCAATTTTTGCACGTATATGACTCCCTGTCATGTGTCTCAGAACCAAGTGTCTGCTCCACATACACTTCTTCATCAACTACACCTTTGAAGAAAGTTGTCTTGAAATCCATCTAGTGTATCTTCCATTTCATCACTGCAGCTAAAGCAAGTACGGATCTAATGGAAGTGTATCTGGCTACAAGAGCAAAAGTCTCTATGCTACCATCTATAGCATGCTTGATCTTGTAGATCCTCTTGGAAGTCACTACAGACTCCCCTTCAGGTCTTGGGACTATATCCCAAACATCTTCATGATCGACTAGTACCCCTCGATCATGGCATTCTTCCTAGATCTTGGGAACTTCAATAACTTTGTTGCTGAACAAATGTTGTAGTCCTTCTTTTGTAAGTGATGGTATACGATCTTTCCTACACAACAAGTTAAGTTGCATGATTAGAAAACATCTCATAGTTTTTAGAACAAATTCTTACACATAAAGAAATATGTCATACAGTCATGCAATTATCTTAGCCAATGCTTCAATACAACATTTATCCATATCCCGTAACTTTCTAGATGCCTTCCAATCTCTACCAGAACATTGTTAAGAGTGTGCACAACTCCCAACATGTCATCAAAGAGGTTTCATTCTAGATAAGTAGCAATGGAATGTTGTACAGTTCCATAGACCACTTACCCATGTATATTAGTAGTATACTGTTCATCAATGCAATTATTCTAATATGCATAATACACAACCTAATTTTAGGAACATGAGTATATACATTATTGAACAGTATTATTTAAACAATAAAATATGCAAGGAATGATAATTCAAATACTTATCTTTGTTTGTTTGTTGGGTTGACTCCCTCTCAGTCTTTGCTTCTTTTTTGCAACTCCATTCTGATGTAGATTGTGAGAAGTGGTAAACTCCCTCTGAATATCTGCATCCTTGCAGAAACTACTGAAGTGTGCTCCTTCTTGATCTTTGCAGGAACAACTGGAGTGTGCTCCCTCTTGATCTTTGCTTCCTTGCAAGAACAACTGGAGTGTGCTCCCTCTTGATATTTGCTTCCTAGATTACCTATCCTTGAACTTATATCCATCACTATGCATGCTTATTAGTATCATCATTGTGTTATCCTCGAGGTCTCATACATAATCACACATTCA
The DNA here is from genome assembly GCA_027924585.1 of Larix kaempferi. Lineage (NCBI taxonomy): Eukaryota > Viridiplantae > Streptophyta > Pinopsida > Pinales > Pinaceae > Larix > Larix kaempferi. The sequence goes on along the minus strand of BSBM01001312.1, from coordinate 5,189,434 downwards.
TTAGTATAATCTTAATACTATCAAAACACAATAATCTTAAACATGTATAGTCATGATCATTTCAAACACAGATAATAAACATTAGTATTCAAGGTTTCAGGGAAGTCTTCTTTTACTCATGCATATTCTTATTTGATCATAGGACTCTTCTGGTTAGTTAAATAATCAATCAAGATAAGAGACATAAAATGCATAAACCCTTGATTACTTACATTTCTCACTTGATGAATAAACATAACCAATCATACCAAGTATACTTATATAAGGGATCCTAACACAAGGTAGGATTCTAACTTGATATAGGAAAAACATACCTGGATTGGTATGTTGGCTAGTTATGTCTAACATACCCACATGATGTCTTCTTGTTCTCTTCAATGACTTGTGCTAGTAACCTGCATATCTCATAGGTTAACCATTATAGAATCAAGTTATAAACACCTCGCAAATAGATCTTCTAAGTGATTCATGACAATGGATGAATCTTTGTCCTCATGTCATCATGATCATATGTTCTTGAACTGGAACATGATTTGTCTTTATTGGTGTACCTTTCATGTTAGTGGACAACATAAACCTCATACAACACCATAATGCATTAGTACAATCATAAGTGTCAAAACCCTAATCAATGAATATCTTCTATCATGCATTCATAATTTTATTGAGGTGATACGACAAGTCTAAATTTAATCAAGATTGTACTAACCGTAATAACATGAAGACAAACATACCATAAACTTAATCATGAACAAATCTCGAAACATACCTGGACGAGTCATACCTGTTGAGATTGCTTGTAATCTTCTTATGTAAGGCCTTAGCCTCATCTCCCTCTGAAACATGAACTTCTTCACTTATGCAGGTGACCAATCCATTCTCTTCTAGGATTAACCCAATCCAATTGATTTGCAGGAACTGGATCTTGATGAGCTAACCAAGCTGGTATACTAAGAATTTGAAAACTGCAAAGTTTCACCCCTCAAATTTGCCTTTGAAACTTCTGGATTCACTGGACATGACCCCGAACTAGGGTTTGATAAAGCCCACCCTTCTACCCAATCAAAAGGTTTGATCCAAAGCTCTAAGCTTCTAGTTTTCTGAGGAGCTTCCAGCTATGGTCACAGATTTCAAAAATTCCCATTTTTGTAGAAGCCCTAATTTTCCACTTTTTCGATCAAAGTCCCGAACTAGGGTTTGATCAAGCCCGGCCTTCTGCCAAACCAAAAAATTCTGATATTGGTCTCTAAATTTTGATTTTGATGAGTAGCATTCAACCGTAGTCTCCGATTACAAAAATTCCAACTTTCTCCGAAACCCTAAATCTTGGAAGCCGTGAATGAAGGTGCTAAAAAATAATTCTGTTTTGACAGAAATATGTACCTGATTGTTTCTGGTGTAACTACGAACTTTTAGATCCATAGGGTCTAAAACATTTTCGTGTGATAGTCCAACCTGTCATCTTTCCACTTCCATAGGTTTGAACTCAAATGGATTCTCTGAGCGAGAGTTATGCCAAGTGTCGCAATGTGACTTATTTATGGGATAAAACAGGAGAGCATACTTGTACGAAATGCCACATGTCACTGGTTCAGTTTCAGCCTCTGAAAACGTTACCTGAGAAAGCACAGTCCATGCACTACCTGTCAATTTTTACGAAATTTCATTTGGAGCTTCCTAGCCCATGTTATGACCTATTTTCTAAGGTCACCTATTTATGACTGAGATCTGGAAGAGGCATAAACCCTATATTGTACAGATCATAAATCACAAAGTACAATGAATTAGAGGTTTTCCTTTGGACACAAGGTACATGGGGATCTTAGCTTCACCCCGTATGATTTTCAGACCCTGAAACCTCGCCAAAATTTATTTATAGCGAAAGTTATATGATGACTGGGTTTTTCTATATCAAGCCCTAGCTTCGCAATTGCAACAAGTGTCATACATGCCATACCATGCCTTCTTTCAGGATAGCTCTGATACCATGTTAGTTTTTCAGAATTTACTTCAATCTAATCTAGGATCTTAATTGAGAGAACAACATGTATAGCATATCTACAACATATCAATCATGAACACAATAATGCAAGCACACAAGAGACACAGAGTTTACTTGGGAAAAACCATAAAGGTGAAAAACCCCAATAACTTCCTCAAAGATAGATAGAGCAATGATACAACCCAAGCATAAGAGATAGACATCTCCTAGCAGTAGCTTCTCCTCCTCCACAAGTGCGCCACTCTCCTGAGAGTGTGAGAGAGAATTGAATGATGAAATAGAGTGCCTCCCGCACTCTATTTATTCTTGACTTGACTTGCTTAATAACCTTTATTAGGTCGGCCTTAACTTAACCACATAAAATAATGCTGACTGGGCCGACATCCAATAGGGTGGTCTAATAACCCTTTGAACCACATGGAAGACCCCCAATAGGGTGGTCTAATAACCCTTCGACCCACATGACTTATACAGGGCCGACCCCAACAAGGTGGTCTAATAACCCATCAAGTATAAGTCACGACACTTACAATATAAATGACGACACTTCCGTATAGAGGAATAATAACATCTCTATAGGAATACAAACACTTCCGTATAGAGGAATAATACCATCTCTATAGGAGTACAATATACATATATGAAATACATTCTGAAGTTACATATACATCAACAAACAGTAGGTTGAGGATTCAATCCTGCCTACGCTAAAATATTTGCCATACGGCTTACAACATTACAATGGCGGTGTAATCCACAGCTAAACCATGAAGACCAAAGTTTTGGCTAAAACAAAATAAGGACCAGCATTTTTGACAAGTCACACCTCATGGGAGAATCACCTAGGCTTACCAATTTAAGCTCTATTCCCTGTTGTTTAGCACATATAAAGCCAAAGCCGAGGAGTAACCTGTCGGTTCAAACATACATTGTGGTCAAATCTTTGAAAACGAAACTAAAAACTTAAAAACACATGCTAATGTACATTATCAATATCATGGAAACCAGAGAAGTTTTAATAAGTTACCTTTCGAAAGAAGAACCTTGCTTCTTGTCTGGACACTCCCGTAACCGTGAACATTGGAACTACATCAACTTCTAATATTACGTAGCAAGCCTTAACACATGAATGGTTCGGCCTTTCAAACTCTGAGAAACAGCTTTCATAGCCACAGGTCGAGGTATCGAAACCTGGGAGGTGCTTCCAAACCTTGCTAACAAACCCTAGGTACTTGTAGGCCTGTTGGCCTCTCCAAAACCCCACTCTCTGCCAAATGAATGCCAAGATTATGCTCTCGTCGAGGTAAGTCCAAAGCTGTTAGGGTTAGCATCACTACTAAGGAAACCACGTGATGACTTACCACGGGGGACGACACTAGACATTCCACCCACAACACTTTAATGCACTTTTATTACCATATCTACCATATACATCACACCTGCCATCGCATCGTAATCAAGTTTTGGTTTCGGTCTTGCATGGATTACAACCATACTATAGTGTGTGTATATTTTATCAAAGGTCAAACTACTATCCCTTATGTTATCCAAGTGTTACGTAATGGTTGCTAGTATAACATAACCAAGGTTAAGGTTCAACCACCAACATGGCAAGACTTACAAACGTAATGTATTATGGGTATTTGCCATCCTAAAGTTAGTTAAACATTGCATGTTTCCAACCTTGCAAATAAAGTATTATGTAGGACACCTTTTAAATCAAACTCTTGCGTATAGTATAAAGACCATAAAGCACATATAAAGACTATTGCTTAGATAATGTTATAATGATCTAATAATATCCATTGTATAAATTAATAGAGAGAAGTATATATAGTGTATAGTTACAACTATAGACTATTGTCAAATCACCATAATAACATTATTACATAGGTTATGCATATAGTGCATAAGATCAAAAGGGTAGGTTTAGTATTATAGTGTTAGCACAAAAGCTTAGGCTATGATTCTTTTCATACAGAGTTGCATGATATAATTCTTAATCAAAGAAGTTTAATGCCTTTAGCCTTGAAGGACAAGGTAAATACTTTCTTTTACGACTTAGTAAAACACAAGTGTAATAGCAATAAACACAATTTCTGAGATTCGAAAACATTTACAACTATATAAGCAGAATAAGAATGTAGATTATAACTGGAGGATAAACTAGATTAGATCTCACCCTATAATACTTCGAGTCACTCTAATTTATTTTTATAACCTTGAAGGATAATTGAAGTTAAATAGGACCTCTTACACACTTCAAAAACAATATTGCTCTTACCTGCGATCTACGACAGAAGTTCAAATGCTTTAGCTAAAAATAACTAAGTAAGCCTTGGGGTGCCCATAGGACTCCTTCATCATCAACAAGAAAAGAAAACAGTTCGCACGTTTAACAATTTCAGTATCGAGTCTACAAAGTATCGGCAGCTACATAAGAAACCATAACTGATCTAGGATGCATGAAGGAGGCAAGAAAACATCCAACAACATCATAATATAGATATAGATACATTTCATGCACTTTGTAATACAATTTACATACTTGATCAATATAACATGTTATTACAGTATGTCGTCTAAATAAATAAATAAACATTTATTATACTTCTGCATAGTAAATATAGCACTTAATGCTACTCTGAAAATTTTTAATTTTTTGTGATTTTCGGGATGTTACATGTGGTATCAGAGCGCAGGTTCAAACTCTAGGCCTGAAATAGGCTCACGTGCACAAAACATAAAATGAAACAAAAAAATTCATTACTAACTTTTATTTCTAATTTGTTTCTGTACATAACAACTTGACATTTAATTTACAGGTATGGACATACCGGAAGAATCAGCAGAGGACATATCTCCTCATAATGAATGAAATAATAATGAACATGAAAATATTAACGAAGAAATCTACGTAGAACTTAATGATCAATCATTTGAATTATTATGTATTGTTAAGGACTTAAAAACTGAAATACGAAATGTTAAAGAAGAAAACAAACGGATTTTAAGGGCACAAGAAGAATTAAACCAGATTTTACTGGACAAGTACCATCAAAATGAAAAAGATAAGAGAACAGAAGTAAAGTCTAAATCTGGAACAATGTCCTGCAAACACAGAGATAAGAAAATGAAGTATTATAAAACTGAAAGTAACTCTTCTTTTCCCGAATTTGATGATAAAACTTATCGCAAAAAATATAATTCTGATCAGGACATCAATGACAGTGACTGTAGTCCTAAGAAAAGATGTAAAAATTATGAACAAATTTCAGGAGACTTTAAAAAGTTAAAACCTCCAACTTTTAATGGCGAAAATGAAAAGGGAGAGGCAACTGAAGCATGGTTGTCTGGTGTGAAGAAGTATTTTCATATTTATGATTACTCATCTCAATTAAAAGCTAAGATGGCCGTATACAATCTGATCGGAAGGGAAGACATTTGGTGGCAAGATATCAAGAGAGTTAAAAGCCTTAAAGACAAGAATATAAAATGGAGTACATTTAAGAAAATGTTTTTATCTGAACAATATTACAAAGATAAGTCAAAAGAATTTTATGATTTAAAATTGGGTTCTATGATGATGAAGGAGTTATGTAGCAAATTTCTCAGCTTGTTAAGGTATGTACCCTACCTAGCTGAAGAAAAACCTAAGATACAAAGGTTTCTAAGCTGCTTACCTTTCAACATAAAAGACATAATTGAATACGATAATCCTTTAACTCTTGAAGAAGCCATGAGGAAGGCTAATTTCTATTTTGAACAGAATAGGAAAAGAGAAGGTGTATTGAGTTGGAGGAATAATAAACCAAGTAATTATGAGCATAAAAATAAAACTTTTAAATTCAAGAATTCTAGAAATAATAAAAATTTCAATAACAGAAATTTTCAGAATAGTAATAATTACAGAGGTAATGCACCACAGAACTTCACAATTGCAAGGAATGTACCTAATAATAATAACAATAATAATAATAATAATATTAGGAATGTGGAGCAAAGACCACCTTTAAAGTGTTATGATTGCAATGGACCACATACCAGAGTAAACTGCCCACTCAGAAGAAAGACAGTCAACAACATTTACACTATGCAAGTGGAGCCAACAGTTGGTGATGTAGCAAGAGAAATGCCTAGGATTAATGCAGCGCTGGAAAATAGACAAGCAGACCACCAAACTTCTATGGTCGACATTGAAGGTATGATACAAAAGAAATCTATTTCCATTTTAATAGATTCAGGTGCAAGTTTGAGTTACATATCACTTGAATTAGTGAAAAGTTGCGAGTTAAAGATAGAAAGATTTGATAAATCGTGGTTAGTTTAGTTAGCAACAGGCACTAAAAGAAAAGTTACAGAGTTTGTAAAAAGTTGTGAATTACTTCTGAGCTAGTTGAAAACGCAAGTTAAATTGAATGTTTTTCCATTAGGGTCAGATGATGTATTAATTGGCATGGACTGGCTTGAACAACATAGAGTAATACTTAACTGTTATGAAAAGTCTTTTACTTGTTTGAATAATGAAGGAAATACTGAAACAGTAAAAGGAATTCCTAGGAAAACATTTGTGAGACAAATTTATGCTTTACTAGTAAAGAAAACTGTAAGAAAGGGTTGTAAAATGTTTGATGTGAATGTGATTAATGATGAATGTTTATCTAAGGAAGATAAGATAAAACTGGAAGACATACCTATTCTTAAGGACTTTTCTCATATATTCCCGGAAGAAATTCCAGGATTACCTCCGAAAAGGGAACTTGATTTCACCATTGAGTTAATACCGGGTGCGGTACCAAACTCAAAGGCTCCTTACAGAATGAATATTCTGGAATTAAATGAACTAAAATATTAGCTAAAAGAATTAATTGATAAGAATTACATAAGGCCAAGTGTGTTTCCTTGGGGAGCACCGGTTATCTTTGTTAAAAATAAGGGCGGTACTTTGCGATTGTGCATAGATTACCGTCAACTTAATAAAATGACTGTTAAAAATCGATATCCCTTTCCCCTTATTGACGATCTATTCGATCAGGTACACGGAGCATAGATATTCACTAAAATTGAATTAAGGTCTAGATATCATCAACTTAGAATAAAGGATGAAGACATTTTCAAAACTGCTTTCAGAACCCGTTATGGGCACTACGAGTTCGTAGTTTTTCCTTTTGGGCTAACTAACACACCAGTAGTCTTCATGTGTTTAATGAATAATGTTCTAGATAAGTACCTAGATAATTTTGTAATTGTGATCATTGATGATATTCTAATTTTTAAAAAACTAAAGAAGAACATGACGAACATTTAAGCGTAATTATGCAAGTTTTAATAGAACATCAGCTTTATGCTAAGTTCAGTAAATGTGACTTTTATAAAGATAAAATACAGTACTTAGGTCACATAATATCTAAAGATGGAATTCTGTCAACCTAGATAAAACAAGAGCAATTAATGAGTGGCCTGTCCCTAAAGACGTAATTGACGTACGGTCATTCATGGGGATAACAGGTTACTAGAAAAAGTTTATTGAAGGATTCTCCAGAATTGCCAATCCCATAACTTATTTGCAGAAGAAGGGAAATAAATTCGTCTGGGATAAAAAATGAGAAGAAAGTTTTAAGAAGTTAAAAGAGTTATTAACAATAGCACCTATATTAAAAATTGTTGATCCTAATAAAGACTGTTGTATGCACTGATGCATGCAACGATGGACTTGGTGGGGTCTTGACTCAAGAAGGTCATGTTATTTCTTATGAGTCTAGGAAGTTAAAAATCCATGAAAAGAACTATGCAACTTATGATCTAGAGTTGGCAGCCGTGATACATGCATTGAAAATGTGGCGCCATCACTTGATTGGAAGAAAGTTCTCACTAATGATAGATAATTAAGGTTTGAAATACTTATTGGATCAAACAAATATTAACACAAGGAAAGCTAGGTGGCTAGCTTTCCTTAGAGAATATGATTTCGAGATTCAACACATTAAGGGTAAAGAAAACAAAGTTGCTGATGCCTTGAGTAGAAATGACAAATTAAGTTTTGTGGCAGCAATCAACACATTTAAAACAGATATGGAAAATCAGATCGAAGAAGGAATTAAGCAAGATGAAAATTATCAAAAAATGCATGATAAAGTTGCTGAAAAATTTAATAACAAATTACAGCATTAATGAAAAGGGTTTAATGACTTATAAAAACAGAGTTTATGTACCTAATGTGTCAAAAGTTAAATTGCTTATTTTGGATGAAGTTCATAAAAGTCCTTATTCGGGACACCCTGGTTATCAGAAAATGATAACTATGCTAAGAAATGATTACTTTGGCCCAACATGAAGAATGAAGTGGCTGAATACATAGATAGGTGTTTTGAATGTCAGACAATTAAGGCTAAAAATAACCACCCAACTGGTCTATTGCAGCCATTGCCAATTCCAGAATGGAAATGGGAAATTATAAGTATTGATTTTATAACAGGTTTACCTAAGAACCAGAAACATAATGACTCCATAATGGTGGTTGTGGATAAAGTTAGTAAATCTACTCGTTTTATTCCAGTTAAGACTACTTTTAAAGATGCTAACATTGCATATGTATTTATGAAGCAAATCTTCCGCTTACACGGTATTCCAAAGGTAATTATTTCTGATCGAGATTCTAAGTTTAATGGAAATTTTTGGACAACATTGTTTAAAGGTCTAAATACCAAATTGAATTTCAGTACTTCTTTCCATCCACAAACTGACGGGTAGACTGAAAGGGTAAATAAGATTTTAGAAGACATGTTAAGAATGTATGTCAAAGATCAGCCAACTAAATGGGAAGAGTATTTGCATCTAGCTGAATTTGCTTACAATAATCATTATCAAGCATTTGCTAGACTTAGTCCATTTCAAATTTTATATGGAAGGAAATGTAGTACTCCTATTTCTTGGGATAATCCTGTTGACATATTAATGTTAGGACCAAATTTGTTAAGAGAAATGGAACTAACCGTGAAACAGATACAAGCAAATTTAAAAATTGCACAAGATAGACAAAAAAGTTATGCAGATCTGAAATGAACTGAAAGAGAATTTTAGGTTGGAGATCATGTCTTTGTAAAGATAAAACCCAGGAAAAGTTCTTTTAAGCTTGGGAGTTGTGTTAAAATAGCACCAAGGTACTATGGGCCATTCGAAGTCCTATCAAGGATTGGACCAGTTGCATATCAGTTGGCTCTACCATCTAATTTAAGAATCCATAATGTTTTTCACATTTATGATTTAAAGAAGTATTGCACGATGCTACTAATGTGCTGAATTGGAATGACATACAGGTGGAGCTCGAAGGATATTTTTAGGTGGAACCAGACTATATCCTCGACAGGAGGGAAATGATGCTCCAGAATCGTACCATAGGGCAGGTAAAGGTGCAATGGAGGCACCTTAGCCCTGATGAAGCTGCCTGAGAATTGGAAAGTAATATGCGGGCAACATATCCAATTTTGTTCCAGGGAGGCTCCGAGGAAGAATAAGTAACATCGAGGACGATGTTGAGCTTAAGTGGGGGTGTTTGTAACATACCCATTACTTGAAACATTTTATGTTTGAGAAAAAAATTATCTTAACTTTTATTGTGAAGTTTTATATTTGTCCAAGTGGCCATGGATGACTGTAATTGCACAATATTATTATTTAATAAAATAAAATAGGAGGCACTCACCCAAAGAGATTGTTGAAAGAGTGTTTACTAACCCACTAGGTGGAATGGAATCTGGGGTAGAAGGCAATGGACAAGTGGTAGCATCAGGAACTCAGTAAATAGATGTTGTTATGGGACAACTCCCTTGAATTGTGGTCAAATTTCCCTGAAAGAGATTCTCCACATGATCTGGAATGTGCAGATCAGGGAACTCGGATTTAGAATTTTGGTTTTATTTCTTTCACCAAGCAAGCGGTGATAAATCCTATTTTATGCAGATCATATTCCTTCCAACATTATTTCTATTTAAATTGTATGTATCCTCTATCTATTTTGGGTTTCTGTCAATACAATTTCGCTTTTCTGCTTTGGGTTTCTATGTATTTTGGATTTCTGCTTTTAGTTTCATCTGCTTTTTAGATTTTGAAGGCCAGGAAGAATCGAATATGAACGTATACGCCGGTTTTTTTCACGTACGCATATATGAAAATTGTACTGTGAATTTTGTGCCTATGCATGTGCCTTGATTTTTACATGTCTACCTCTGGTTTTTTTGCGCATGCATATATGAAAATTGTATTGTGAATTCTGTGCATGTGCCTTGATTTTTATAGTGTCTGCCTCTCCATAGGGATATCTAATAATTTTCAGTACATGATTTGACAGTTCCATTTGCGAGTATTGTATATACAGAGATGGCCTTTACTTTACCTTTCTTTAGAATCACATAGAACTTAGAAGAATATATATATGCACTTTATCGAACTTGATGACTGGGCATTCACCTACCATATGCCCACATTTACCAATTAATTTGATGGATCATTAAGTTTTATAATTTCACATGAACGAGCGTTTAGGGTTTTATTAATTATTGTAAATTAATAAAATTTTAAATTTCATATCTTTTTAAAAAATAATAAAACATTATAAAAAATAATATGTCAACAATTTAAAACAAGGCATGTATATAAAACTATTCCAATTAGATAAATTGAAACGCATGCTCAACATTTAGACTTTAAAAAGGGATTTGTACCTCCAAATATTTGATCCCTGTCCTTCTCAACACTTGGTAGATCCCTTTTTAAAATAGATCTATACTAATATAACTAATTATAATAAAAATATGAAATTCTTTGAATTCATTCATTTATATAAACAACAATTTCATAAATTCAAAACATAAATTTGATTAAAATCGATTAAATTTAAATAATAATAAATTAAAATTTTAACAATATGATTTCTCTTTTTCTTTAATTAAAAAACTAAAACTATAATGATAATGTACAAAATGTTACTTCATTTTTCTCTTTTAGACCAAATGATCTTCTAATGCCTTTCTATACATACTTTTTATAATAATTAAAAGATCATGAATTACATCCTCCCAACAATATATCTTCTTTCATTGCCATCATACCATCAATAAAGAATTATTCTTTCCCTTCTTATTTCAAATACCATTTTATGTTGTGCAGGGTGTTTATGTGTAAATAAAAGGCTATCGAGTTTCACCTTCAAGATTTTGTCCTTCATGGTGATGTCATCGCTTGTTATGAAGTGAATAACTAATAATGAAGATATTTACTTGTTATGAAGTGAATAACTAATAATGTAGGTATTTAGAGATATTTTTTCCTAGTCATATGTACAGATGCCAAGTCTTGATCCTGTCATTGTTAAAAATTACATCGAAACATAGCTTGATGCATTGTCGGTTTGACAGAAACAACAACTAGTTTATCCGTCAAAAGCACCTTCTATCAAGGCACAGATCGAAAAGATTCATCAGGCGGGATACATTTATCCCATCGCTTACACGTGCCGGGTATCAAATCCTACCCCTGTAAATAAAAAACATGGAACCATCCATGTATGCATAGATTTTAGAGACCTAACCAAGCTTGTCCCAAGGGCAACTGCCCTATATCGTTCATTAACTAGATAATCAATGCATATGTTAAACCCTAAATTGTGGCCCATTCCCCCGTAAATTGGTTAATTTATATTAGTATTGTTATATTATTGATGTTAGTTTGAGTCCATTAGCGGTAATTGTACCTCTTTGTCTCCTATATATATCAATGAGACCTTTTCATTTGAATAATCTTGTCTTGTCTTGTGTATTTAGTACATTGTATAAGGAGATTTCCCCCTCGAAGAGGTTTGATATTCTCATCTATATTCTTCATTATTAAGGCATGTATTACTCTTCCTTGTCTATTTATGCTCTTTTGGGGAATTTGTTGCTTAACATTTGGTATAGAAGAGATTGGACGCTTCCAAAACTAGTCATCTTAGTATTTTCCCTATAACTTTTTTTCTATGAAGTTTCAGATAGTTAAAATAAGAGGTGATGCAAAGGACAGACCAAAGTACTTGTGGTAAAAATTTCAGCTTATGGTTCACTATACTTTTTAATATATACTCTATAGAATTGAGGGTTTTTGACTAGTCCAAAAACTAGTCTCAAAGTGTTATGGGAAAAACTATTATATCTAGAGCATGCAAGATACAAATTGAGTTAGACCTATTACATTAGAAATATGACGGACAACAGTATCTGTGGTAGCAATTTCAGAATCAGAACAAAAAATTGGACACGTGGTAGGCTGTACACTTTCACTCTTCTAAGAGGGAAAAAAATAACAAGTGTTGGAAAAAATGTCACAAATTTTTATTGACACATCATAATTAGGTCATACTTGTCGCATTGAAGAGAAGATATACCATGATACTACAAAAAAGAGTTTTAGACTTAGGGTGGGTGGAATTTCATAGTTATCTATGTTGGAAAGCCGACTAGTAAATCAGTCTCCAAATCAGGGTTTGAAAAAGATACACCATTTTAAATTTGAATATTTTTTAGTAGAATTATCTATTTTGGGTGATTTCAAAGGTGTGATAAAGATTGTAGATATCTATTTTTTTTTCCACATGGCACTGAAAGGTCGTGGGAAAATTCACACTCCAATCAAATCACTAGAGGATTCATCCCTGACCTATGATGAAAGTGAATACCTAGCTTTTTGGGTCTCCAACTTGGAAGATCTGATTAAAGGGACTGTGAGAACAGTTGATTTAGTTAATTTAGAGAAAATTATGGGACATATGGTGATTAAGATGATGGGATATATGGATAATAATATGGAGGAAAGGATGGGACATATGGAGACTAAGATGATGTGACATACGAATAATAATATGGAGGAAAATATGGAAAGGATTGATAAGCTCGTACAAGTTTCAAAGGAAAATCTTCCTAAAGGTGATTATGTGTCCCAGGGTACTCAGGAAGATAAAGATAGTGTCCATTATGAACAATATTCTATTAATAAGCATACTCCAAGAGTATTTGATTCTAATAATGGAAATAATTAGGGATAGTCCTGGGGTAATATTTAGGGTCGAAATTTAGCCAATTGGCTATTGTTTGTTTTTTTTTTTCAAAAAACAAATTCGCTATTTGGTGATTTTTAATCTCTAATATCGCCAATATTTACATAAAATAAGTTTTTTTTTTCATAATATCCGCCAAAATTCACATGTTTTAGTAGTAAATTATATGTTTTATATTTAATATTCACCTACCTATCTATATACATGTTTTCTTCAATCCAAAATAATCGCCTAGGATACTATAATTAAGTATAATATTAGAATCCTTAAAAAATACCCTGGATGGTTCCCAAGGGGTATCCAACTCTCCAAGATTGACATGAGGAAGTTTGATGAAAAGGACCCCATAACATGGATATTTCAGATAGAGTAATTCTTTGATATACACCAGGCTCCAAATCTACAAAAGCAACTATTGCATATTTATATTTAGAACCTGAGCAGTTTGTGTGGTACCAATGACTTTGTGAACCCAAAAAGACTGCCATTATCTATTGGTCCATTTTTAAAGAAGAATTAATATCATATCATGATGATGATAAGAACAATTAATTTTGCACCGAATTGATAAATCTAAGGCAAAATGGTTTAGTAATTTAGCACATTCAACAATTTTAAAAGTTGAGCCTCAGAGTGGAGGGAATACCGGATGACAAATTGTTGGATCTCTTTTTTGGAACCTTGAAGGATACCATTCAACATGAGTTGCGCTTCTTCGAACCAACATCCTTAGAGAAAAATTTCATGTTGGCAAGGAAGATTGAAAGTAAAAACATGGTAATGGATACTAAAATGGCCAACTCTAATACCTATAGAGAGAATAATGTTCCTTTTTCTAACCCACCTCAACCTATAATGTTAAAAGCTCAACAAATTGATGAAGAAGAGAAAAAATGTCTATGCTTTAATTGTGACAACAAGTATTGTAATGGACATAAGTGTGGTGGGAAGAAATTAGTCTACATAGATTGTGAAGAGGAATAAACAAAAGAACATGAACCATCTCAAGCTAAAGAAACAAAAGAGATTACTCCCGAAGAGGTTACTCCCACCATACCTTGTAATGCATTGGCTAGATTTAGCACTCCTCAAACTCTCAATATCAAAGGATACATCAAAAAGAAAAAAAGGTAATAGTGTTGTTTGATTCTAGTAGTACTCATAATTTCATTCACTGTAAGTTAGCCAAAGTTCTCAATTGCTTTATATATCCAGCACTAGAGTTTCAAGTAATGATTGAAAATGGAGAAACTATCAATTGCTTAGGGAAATTCCATAATATCAATTTTACAATGGGGTGATATGTATTGAATACTCCAATGAGTGCTATTGCAATGGGTGGTGTTGATGTTGTCTTAGGGGTTCAATGGTTACAATAATTGGGAATAGTGGCTTTTAATTTTCAAGAAAGTTTTATGAAATTTTTCTGGGAAGGAAAATATTTGAGTTAAGGGATATCATAGGGAAACCAAGCAAGATGATAAGCTCTAGGAATGAAAAAATTGTTGAAAACAGAACATCATGGTGTAATTGCATAATTATGCTCACTAGAGGTTGAAAAATCGAAGCCTTGTATTGCCCTAGATCTCCAAAGGTTCATTGATAAGCATTCTAAGGTATTTGAAGCTATTCCAAAAGGTCTTCCACTTACTCGAGATTGTGATTATGCTATTCATTTGATTCCAGGAAGTATTCCTCCTAACATCATACTTTACATATACCCGTATGGCCAAAAGAGAGAACTTGAGTGTATGGTTGAAGAAATGTGGATGACATTATTAGGCCTAGAAAAATTTCTTACTCTACTCCAGAGGTAATGATACAAAAGAAGGATGGCTCATGGCATATGTGTCTAGATTATAGAGAGCTCATCAAACTCACCAATAAAGATAAGTTTCCCATTCTTGTCAATGATGAATTGTTAGATGAAATACATGGAGTAGTTTACTTCATAAATTTGGATCTTCGTTCAGGGTATCATCAGATTAGAATGAAGGAAGAAGACATCCCAAAAATAACATTTAGAACTCATGAAGGTCATTATGAATTTATGGTAATTCCTTTTGGACTTACAAATGCACCTTCCACATTTCAAGATTTGATGAATTCCATTTTCAATCCCTTCCATATAATTTTTTTATTATTATTTTCTGATGATATACTAATCTATAGTAAGCATTGGAAAGAACAAGTTCAACATGTTGACAGCTTGCTACAACTACTAAAGGAGAAACAGTTATATGCAGAGCCTTCCAAATGTTTCTTTGGGGTAAAGGAGGTAGAGTGTTTGGGTCATATTGTATCTCATGAAGGTGTCAAGGTAGACCCTAACAAAATTAAATCCATGATGTTCTGGATGATTCCCAAAACCTTGAAGAATATTAGACGATTATTAGGTTTGACAAGGTACTACCGAAAGCTTGTTCAGAACTATGCAATAATAACAACACCTATGACATCATTATTAAAGAAGGATTCATTCTCTTGGAATCCAGAGGTTACTCAAGATTTTGAACAACTTAAAGAGGCAATGTGAAAAGCCCCTATCTTGACCAAACTAGACTTCACAAAAAACTTTATTATGAAATGTGATGCCTTAGGAAATGACATAAGTGTTGTTCTAATGCAAGAAGGAAGGTCCTTGGATTTTGAAAGTCATCCAATAAAGGGAAATAAATTACATAAATTGTTTCAAGACACTTTGTCTTTGCGAACAAGGACAAAGCTCTCTAGTCCAAATGGTATGGATCTAGAACAAAACAGAACAAAAATGTAGGGCCTTTCCCTAGATTTATCAAATCACTTGAATGTGAAGAGTCTGTACCTCTTTTCAAAGGTTGTCCTCACTAACATGAAGCTTTCACAATCCTACTTATTTACAAAGAGATACTCTGCAAAAGATTCAAAGAAAACAAGAAACGAGTAAAAAAATACAAGATAATCTGATAGATCTACGCAAATGACCAAGGAGAAATGCTACAAATGAGATTAAACATAATTTATTGGAAAGGAAGACATTAATGTATTAATATCAAAGAGGAAATAATTACAACTGTATAGGGCCTTGGTGTTGAAGATCCCTTCCAACATGGCCTTCCTCAATATGTAAACTATCAAACATCAGATCTCTAGACTAATTCCTCCAACATTTGGCTGCTATCATTCTAACCCCCTATCCCATGAGGGTAAGTTTGCATTTATAGGCCAAAAGATATGAGGAGGAGAGGAAATGATTAAGGGAGAAGGATGAGGTAGGATCCTACTAAGCTGGGAGGTGAGTGAGATCCACCCTAAATGGAAGGGATAATCATCCATGAGGGTATCCTTCAAGAGACTTCTCAAAGCTTCTCTTTTTTCCCTTCGAAGAGGTAGTGACACACCTTATATAGAAGCAAAATGCATAAGAGACTCACTCTATAGTGATGAAAAGTGCGTCAATTGGGAGTGTCACACCCTTCTAGAAGGAAACATGTGTCACTCAGTCAAAAAGGGGTTTTTAAAGGGAAAAGACCTCAGGGTTCATCTTCCAAAGAGATTCTGGCCAAGACTTGAAGGATTGAGGCAAAGAAAAGGTGTACATGGTTCATGATCATGGTGAGGAAAAAAATTCTATGTAACATATTTCCCACCAAAGTATGAATCTAGAGTAAAGGGATAGGTGAAATAATTTGATAGATAAAGGATAAAGGATCGAGGCAAGGAACCATCGGTTGGAAACTTGCCAACAACAAACAGGGACTTTGTTGCAGTACAATAATTTATCGTCCTAATGAAGCAATACATTGCAGATCGATGAAAGTATTTGTTGGTTGTGGAGCCTGATCTCCAGATTCAGAGATATTATTATTCATCCGTGTCCGTACCCCAGGTTTGGTTATGATCCTGGCACGATCCCCAGGGGGTCCGGGGGAGTGCTCTGCTTTCCCTTGGCTGGGGGTTGCAGGGGCCAGTGCCCCTGAGAAAAAATTTTGGGGCTGTTTTCGCCAGCTGTTTTCGGGCCCATGGTTTTGGTTAACCCGTGGTATTTTCCCATTGTATTTCCCTTGTAAAAGAAAGGGAATGTAATATGGCTAGTGTGGATGTATTAGGTTTTATGCATTGTAAATATATCTGAGATCAGAAGAGAGACTATGAGACAGTGAAGAGGAAGTGCAGCGGTGTAGCTAGGGTTTTACCCCTAGCTTGTGCAAATGAGCACCTACTAAGGAGAAAGGACTCCTTAGTAGCAGTTCAGTAAATGTAAATTAAAATTGCTAAAACAGAAATGTAAATTACTCTAAACATGTGCATGAAACAGAAAAACAAGATGTAAAGAATGGCTTTTGTATTAATGTTACCTCCAATGTGAAGGTTGGTGAATCCCTTTGCAATGGTCCAAGAGGGTTGCTCCAAGCTCCAACTTGCTCCTTCTCTTTCTCCAATGGTGGAAATGGGCCCAAAGGGGCTCTCAAGGTGAAAGTAGCTCAAGGGTGAGCTAGGGATTCAAGAGAGATTTTGGCAGAGTAAGGGTATACTTGATTGTGGATATGAAATGAGGGGTCTCCATCACCTATTTATAGGTTTTTTTGGTGGTGGAGTGCTGGCCCATGGTTTTGGGAACCATATGGTTTAGGTCAGCTGTATAGGGTTTTTTCCTCCTTTTTACTCATTATTTTATGCTTTTTATTCCCTCTTTAGAGGGTTTTTGCTATTTTGGAGGAATTTTGGATATTTTTGGAGGAAAAAGGAGTTTTTTAGCCTTTTTGAGGCTTTTTTGATGGTTTTGTGGCCTTTTGGAGGCATTTTAGGCCTTTTGGAGGCTTTTTAGTGGGATTTTCAGGGTTTTTAAGGGAAATATGGTTGGGAAATGGACAAATGAGCCATGTAATGGGGTAGATGAGGCAG
Organism: Larix kaempferi; assembly: GCA_027924585.1. Lineage (NCBI taxonomy): Eukaryota > Viridiplantae > Streptophyta > Pinopsida > Pinales > Pinaceae > Larix > Larix kaempferi. The sequence continues at coordinate 5,171,462 of BSBM01001312.1, read as the reverse complement.
TGAACACTTTTTGGGTGTTAACAAGCGGTTGTGCTGCAGGTTGTATCCCTTTACTTTGCTGGACGGAATAATAATAAGGACTGGCAACTTCAGTGTGGATGTAGCCCAAGTTGGGTGAACCACGATATATCTGTGTCTCTCTTGTAATGTGTGTGTGATTATATTTGTATTTCTGTTTATTGTTATTGCTCTGCGATCCTATTTTTCTAACAATATTGAATCAAGATACGACCACTGACAGATAATTTGGATCCATACCAAAAATAACTGTGCAAAATCATGGCTACAGAAATACATAGTATATCCATGATGAGAGAATAACACAACCATGACCAATACAAAGTAGATATGTGTGATTGTACATAAAAAAATATCCATCGCAACCTAGGTAAAGTACATACAATATCCCTAGGGTCTTCAACCTGAACCCATAATGATACGATTCTTTCCATGCGAATAAAGGATCTGAAGTCGAACATGGTAGAAACCACTTGATTACCGGTTAATAATGTAAACTGTTAACAATTGCAAGGGAAATCACCAATGATAATAATGATCCCCAAGGTATCCTAGTACATTCCTATGAATGTGAATAGACGAGATGGAGTCAAACATCCATGGAATCATTCGATCAGAAGTCAATGATGTAAACCTACTATCGAAAGTGAGGAAATCTGTCGTTGAAGCATGCAAGTTCCAAGGTACTGACTAGTTTCTAAGTCTAATCCCTGGATGATGTACTGATGTTGACATGAATAGAATTTTCGAAGGAGGGCCATAATGTATCCCACATCATTGACACGAAACCAACATAGGAAAGTGATTCAAGATGGTAGATTGGACTGAGGAGTGGCTTTGGAACTGAATCAGGGGTAACCGACACAAAGGAAGGTAAGATGACTACAAAAGTTCACTCAAGTGAAAAACCTCCCTTGAACATTTAATGTCATGAAAAACAAATTGGCAGCATTGACTCAATGAGGTGGAAACCAAGACATAACACAACAAATGATTGATGTGTTCTTCGTATAACCCAAAGGAGCATAACAACTCACGAAATTGGTATGGCTCGAAGACAAGCTGATTACCCAACTATTTAAATAGGATACAAATAGGTGTTATGTTCAAGGGTGAATGTAAGTTTCCATTAATACAGATTAAATATATCTTCCCATTCCCTTAATTTCCCCATCATGATGGATGAGTGCCTCTTTGATTTTTAATGAGATGGAAGAGGGTAACAAACGCTCGATGTAGCTCATCATAGATGAGTCCAATCTCACATGTTTTACGAACCAGAGAAAGGAGGGGTTCGATCCCAAAAAGGGCTTTTCAATGTGTAATTTTATGAGTCCATAGAAAGAAAACTCAATGGTTTTTCATGTTTAAGGAGTATGAAAAAACTAAAGAAGACTCCAGGATGAAATTTTTCATAAATTTAGTCCCCAAGCCCTCAAAAAGTATAAAATAATACCTAGGAGAACTCTTCTAGTTATGATGAACTAGAATATACCTTTTTCAGAATTAGTCTAAACGATCTGGAAAAGGGGTAAACTATCACTGGATAGATGACCTTTCAAATAATTTTACAAACGTGAAAGAAACACGTTTGCTTGGAAATATTTACCTATTTAGAGAGTTTGAAAAGAGCTTAAAGCCAACTCTAAGGGGGTCCTTTTTCATAATGAGTTTTACAAGGCTGAAAAAGTGATAACAGTATGCTCGACACCTTTTTACTTGGTTTTTAAAGAGCACAATAATGGTATCAAAAGCACTTGGAACCTTTTTCATGTTAAAATACAAAACATGAAAAAAAAAAAGTAAGCTCAAACCACTTTTCATGTTTTAACCAACCAAAGCACAAAAAATGAAAATTGAGCTTAAAAGATCTGCTTCATTTTTTAACAAGCTTGAAACATAAAATGAACTATGCTCAAAGATGAGTTTCATTTTTTAAAGAGATTAAAATTGAGACAAACTATGCTCTATATGATTCCTATTGGTGGGCCTCTTCCCAACATGATGTCCAGAGGTCGGTACTTAGGGTGATACCCATTAACAGGTTTCTGCCAAACATGATGTCCATAGATTGGGATCTTGACCCCAACATAAAGGTCAGACGATAACGACTTAAAATCAGTCTGAAAAGCTAGATATATGCCCCCCAAGCTTTGTTTCGTTCGCCTACTCTTTTTGTTCACAGAATTAACCTCCCGGTTACTAATGGGAAAACATTCACCAGAAGCGGAGGAAAAAGAAAAATCAAATGGCACAGGAGGATGAAAAGAAGGCTTAAGTGATAAGTCTAGTGGCAATTGATTGGGCTCAAAATGTAATGGGTTGGGTACGATCCAAGGAGACTTGGATACCACAGATGAAAGCATATTTACCGAATTTGTGAGGCAGGGAGGATATGAGGAAGGTAAAGGAAAGACTCCTATGAGGGGAGAATCCTTAATCAATCCTACTCCTACATATTCATATTAAGGGTTGGACTGTCCCAAGAGAGAAATGGTGGTATCTGCATTTGTAGGGACGTTTGGATTTCAAAAATAGAGTTGATCGATAGTAATGATCTTTCCTTGATGAGAAAATTGTACCAATCAAAAGACCGAGGATGCAATTGCAACGACGGTCATTTCATAAAACCAATTCCGACCAAGCAAAATATTATAGTACAAAGGTGCATCAACGACCTCTACATGGATGGAGACAGTATTTCCTCCCAAACTAAAGGCTAAGGTAGGTAAGAGTCCATAAGTTTGAAATCCACGGCCATCAAAAGCCTTCAACAAAGTTGGAGATGGAATAACGACAAGAGAACCAATAGCTCGTCAACAAGACAATGACATGATAGAAGTTGAGGCTCCTTTTTCTAAAACAGTACAATGGATATTCTTTCCAACAATAGTTGTATGAATCTGGAAATCCAATTGATGGGATAATTTTAGCTTAAAATACTCTAATTGGAACATAATAGTGTTAGAAGTTTCTGGGTCCACAGCTCCAAGAGATGACAACATAGTTCTACATTGACTAGGATAGTTCTGTAGAACTTCCAGTGTGGAAATTTCACAAGGTGCTTGGGCCAAATCTTCTACAATATTGTAATTTTGGGCATCATGAGCATTCTAATTGAAAACTAATTGCTGAACAGTTGGCTTGGGAGGTTGCAAGACTGAATTAGGAACATGCTTCTTTATGGACAAAGAGCCGTTCGATGGAGGGGTGGAAGAAGGCGCTTCAAATGAAGCTTTGTCCTTCGAACTTCCATTATGAGTTGGACTAGAGTCATATGTCTTGGTTCTGGTAGTCAGGTTAACCATTCCATTCATCATAAGAACATGAGCAGTAGAGGAATATTCTGCATGATGAGAATCGTTTCCATGGCCCCCATGCCAGGGTGTTTGATTTTGCGATATCAATTGATGTTGTTGTGGGGGGAAGGTGGTATTTTTCAAAAAATGATTAATCTCCTCACGAATAGGACATTATTTGGTGTAATGGTCATCCTCACAAATAAGGAAAGGATACTTAGCTTTTCATGGTGGTTTGGTTTCGTTGGTTTGGTCTTGGATGGATGGATTCTCCTGCTTGTTCGAAGATTTTTCCTTTCTTCTTGCCACCTGAAGATGAAGAGGATTGGACCTGATTTACTTTATATGTGGGTGCAGGAGATGAAGTTGATTGGGTGTTATTTCCAGTCTGATTTGATATGCTATGAAGGATCATTTGTAGGTCGGGGATCATTCAGAATTAAATCATATAGCATGACATATTGAGAATAGAATAAATCCAAATATTGAGCACAATTGATATCTTGCTCCTCGGTAACAAAAAATCCCATGGAAACATATATGGCTATAGGTGGAAGTAACGACTTATTCAACCAATCAGTCAGCAATTGGTCTGAGATAGGGTCTTTGATTAACCTGCATTACCTGTTCCACTCATAAATGTGATCCGAAATGTTGGTGGCAGTGGATTGTTGGAGCGAGGTCAATAATTTAGTACCCATTTCATAACAAATTGGTAACTGAAAATGCGTTAAAAAGGCCATATCCAGAGTGACAAAATATGTAAAGAAGTTCGGGGGTAATTCGATATACCACTTTGCGGCGGTACTGGTGAGTGTCCTATGGAATAACCTCAAATGAATGGAGTCATCCATTAATGAGTTCAAGGAGCACCATAAATGAAAGGACATAACATGATTGTTAGGGTCCCCACTAGGTTTCCCATCAAACTTCGGAATATCAGATGGGATTTTTGTTGGAATGCGGTGCCAAAATAATGAATGTTGGATAGGATCGTTTGTCAAACATGACAAATCTGGTAAATCGAGAGTTTCCAGAAAAGGTATCTGTCAGTTTGGTTGAGGATATTGGTAATAATTATGAGGAATTGTGATACCAGTAGGACCATAAACAAGTCCTCCCATATATGGATGTTGTTTATTCATACCCTTGTATTGAGGTTGAGACTATACATGCACAACAAGATGTTGAGGAAACATACCTACATACTGGGATTGAGAATACTGCGGGGTCGTATCTATATGTTGGAGTTGAGGGGATTGAAAGGTCAAAGGATTGATTTGTTTACGGGATGCACCCACCAAATTAGGATGAGTCCAAGAAAAATTTGCAGTCCTTGGATTAGGAAATCCAGTATGTATGGGTGTAGTACCAGTCGTGAAAGGGTTGGGTAGATAACCAGATGGACCCCATGCCAGATAAACTGTCCAATTGGGTAATTTCCCAGTAGCCGAGGGTTGCCACCTAGTCTCAATTTTTCCTATAGTAAAGGGTATATAAAAACTTGGCATGGAAGATATGTTCACACTACTCATGGGCGTATAACTCATAACAACTAAAGCACTCGACATAACACCCAAGGAAGCCGAATTATAAACTTGAGTGGGAACGTTCAAGGGTGACTGTAATTGGGGTGGTGGCATTGTAGCCATGTTATTCAAAGGAAAAGTAAAATCCATGAATGAAGGATCAATAATAGTGGAAGTCATAGGAAAAGGAATACTTGGAAATTCAGGCATACCTAAAGTTCTTCAATGAGATGATTCAGGTTGATGTCGATGAGTAAGGATAGAATCGAAAAAAATCATCAACAGTAATTGTGCAATGATGTTGGGAAATATTTTTGGAAAGGGGTAGCTTTTGTTAGGAAGTTTTTCTGGTATTCTATGGTTTTGACGATACCATCAAATTCTGGAGAAACAAGTCCTTCTTCTGAAGCAATATCCATGTTAACACTTGCATGGTTCGAATGATTTGGTAAATCTAGTGGTGGTACAAGTTCATAATTTTCAGGGTCTAAACCTTGCATTATACAAAATATACTAAAACCATAGTCAAACAGGATGTCAAGATACAAATATCACTCTAAGGCCACAAGCATACAATGTGAATAGGTGGGGATAAAAGCCGGATCATCACAGTAGTTTCAGGTCGTCACAACTTGCTATATACCATAGGGTCCAACAGTAATACTCATCCTAATGTTCTAGAGCACTAACCAGGGAGGATTAGGACTGCACCCCTGACCATATTACTCGAATACCTAACAGTACATGCATAGTAATATCCTCGAGTGTTATTCTCTATGTATTGCAACAACTAGATGGTCAAATGGTTAACTCAGTTGGTCTCGGGATTCTATGGGGGTCTCTCGATATACACAAGGTATGTGGGAACTCCAGTCCATAGTAGTGTTGTCTAATGCACAACCATTCGAAAGGGGCCTTCATATATACCATCAAGTACGTGAAAGAACTTTTCGATATAACATCAAGTACGTGAAAATCCTTTCTATATACCAATGAGTATGTGGAAGAATCACACAGTCCTCGGGATGCAGTGCAGGAAAATAACGACAGCTCCTAGGCTTTAAGACGCCGGAACACGTCTCCAACCCAACACAATCTTACTAATAATTTTAAATTAAGTGCTTAATTCAAGTTTTAATGGTTAAGTGGACTAATAGAGTGTAGACTTGACCGATAAACCATGCAAAAATGGATGAAAATGCAAGTTATTCCTTTTGATGAATCTCTAATCTAGAAGAGGGAAAGAAATTTCATGCAAATGCAAAGAATCGTCTAACAAAAAATAAATATTTTATTTTCCTTTAGTGAACAAAGATGCCAAAAACAACTTTCAGAATATTCACTACTTTTGGATTCAAATATGATAAAAAATCCTTTAAAAACCTACTCAATACAAGAAAATATGAAAGGAAATGGATCACCCAAATCTTTCAGATCTTCTATTTGCAAACCAATTAAACTCATATTTAATGATAGAAATATCTAATGAACAAGACAATTCAATCACTAAATGATTTAAAAATACAATTTCCACAACAAACAAAGCAATTAATAATAAAAATAGCTGAAGAAACAGATCCAAAAAGAATAAATTACTGTAACAGATCAATAACAAACCAAGCAACAGAGCACTAACAGGTCTGGGAAGAAATCAAAATCAAATTCAACAAGGTTCCGCGGGTTGCAGGTATACACCAGAGCGACAATAAATATTGACGTAGTTTGCTGAAGGGAAAAGTGTGGCAGTGACGCACTCTGTCAAAGGGGAAAGAGCGCCAGGCTAACAATAACACACTATATCTAAAAGGAAAGTGCGGTAGGTGACCACAAAGTTGGAAAAAAGAAGGATTTCTAAGCCAATCAACAGACTTAGGGTTTGAAAACTAAATCATATTACAGAGTGAAATCTAAACAATTAGGTCTACCAATTGGATGTGATCTACCAATTGAAAATTAACTAGATTTAATCAGAAACAAGGAAAACAAGCAGATTTTTAAATTCAATTCGATCCCCAATAGAGTTTCCAATTTTGTTTCAAGACACTCTGTCTATGCGGACAAGGATAAATCTCTCTAGTCCAAATGGTATGGATCTAGAACAAAACAGAATAGAAATGTAATCCTTTCCCCAAATTCATCAAAACACTTGAATGTGAAGAATCCGTACCTCTTTTTGAAGGTTGTCCTCGCTAACCTGAAGCTTTCACAATCCTACTTATTAACAAAGATATATTCTGCAAAATATTAAAAGAAAACAAGAAATAAGTAGAGACTACAAGATAATCTGATAGATCTATGCAAATGACCAAGGAGAAATACTACAAATGAGATTAAACATCATTTATGGGAAAGGAAGACATTAATGCATTAATATAAAAGAGGAAATAAGTACAACCATATAGAGCCTTGGTGTTGAATATCCATTCCAACATGGCCTTGCCTCAATATGTAAACTATCAAAGATCAGATCTTTGGATTGATTACTCCAGCATTTGGCTGCTCTCATTATAATACCCTATCCCATGAGGGTAAGCTTGCATTTATAGGCCAAAAGAGATGAGGAGGAGGGGAGAGGGTTAAGGGAGAAGGATGGGGTGGGATCCTACTAAGCTGGGAGGCGAGTGAGATCCACCGTAAATGGAAGGGATAAACCTCCATGAGGGTCTCCTTTGAGAGACTTCTCGAAGATTCTCTTTTTTCCCTTCGTATAGGCATTGATGCACCCTATACACAAGAAAATTGCATCAGTGACTCACTCTATAGTGATGAAAAGTGCGTCAATTGGGGAGTGCTGCATCCTACTAGAAGGAAACATGTGTCACTTAGTTAAAAAGGGATTTTTAAAGGGAAAAACCTCAGGGCTCATATTCCAAAGAGCTTTTGTCCAAGCACTTCAGGGATTGAGGCAAGGAAAAGGTGTACATGTTTGTGATCATGGCGAGGATGAAAATTCCATGTAAATAAACCCATTTATGAGAAGGAAATGCTGCCAATACTACTTGCACTTAAGAAATGGCATCCTTACATTATAATTAGGCACTTTAAGGTAAAAAAATATCATGATAGTCTTAAATACTTCTTGGAACAGAGACTCTATTTAGAAGAGAAACAAAAATGGGTACCCAAGATGTTGGGATATGTTAAGATTTAATATGCTAAGATATAAAATAGCAGCATTACATTCCATTTCACAATAATAGCATACACAGGATCACTGAAGAAATAATAAGCACAGCATAAACACAAGAGACAGAGATTTATCCTGGGAAACCCTCATGGGGTAGAAAATCCAGCAAAGCTTCCTCAATATAGATGACCAGTAATATACAAAGATGAAACCCTGAGACATGATCTCCTCCTCCACTATAGCAGACCTCTCCTCCACAAGTGCACTATCCTCAAGTGAGTGAGTGTGTATAATGAGGAACACACCTCCTCTATTTATACACTACTCTGATATGTATTTTACACAAGTACATGTAGGCTCGTATTTAACCATTAGGTTAAATTCCCCATTATAACTGACTGGGCCGACCCCCACATGGTGGGTCTAATAACCCTTTGACCCATATAACACATACAGGGCCGACCCCCACTAGGGAAGTCTAATAACCCAAGTTACCACATTCCGACAGAGGAATAAACATCTCTGGATATACAATAAGATCTTCACGGAGGAATGAAACATCTCCGGAATAATAAAGTACAAATATAATATTCTTTGAAGTTACAATATCTCAACACTCCCCCTTAATGAGAAGGATATTATAACAGCATTTGCACGAGCAAGGAGTCATCAACATCATACATGATATATCTATAAATCATTGGAAGCTTTCTCAACATCATCAGTAACTCAAGCAGTTACTGGAACATCTTCAATACTGGAACATCAACATCTTCAGTACTGAGTCTTTATCTTCTGCAGCACTCGAACAACTACAGCAACATCAACATCTGGATCCTCACGATCATCAGCATCATCATCTCACGATCATCAGCATCGTCATCACGCGATCATTAGCATCGTCATTAGCATCATGATCATCAGCATCGTCATCACACGATCATCAGCATCATCATCACACGATCATCAGCATCGTCATCACATGATCATCAGCATCGTCATCACACGATCATCAGCATCGTCATCACACGATCATCAGCATCATCATCACACGATCAGCAGCATCATCATCTAGATCATCACGATCAACAGCATCGTCATCTAGATCATCACGATCAGCAGCATCGTCATCTAGATCATCACGATCAACATCATCGTCATCTAGATCATCACGATCAACAACATCGTCATCTAGATCATCACGATCAACAACATCATCAATACAAGTATAAATATCATTAATACAAGTAACCTCATCAATACAAGTATACACATCATCAATACAAGTATCCTCATCAATACAAGTATACACATCATCAATACAAGTATCCTCATCAATACAAGTATACACATCAGCAATACAAGTATCCTCATCAATACAAGTATACCTATCATCAATACAAGTATCCTCATCAATACAAGTATACATATCATCAATACAAGTATCCTCATCAATACAAGTATACACAATAGCAGCATACCCTGCAACACACAAGATCCAATTACGGGATGATCAATCCCTCTCACTTTAGGACATAGGTCCAAGGATGATACAATCCTGATCCGCTTACGGGACGATCAGTCCCTCTCGGTTTAAGACAAATCTCATGTCTATGGATGATGCAATCCAGATCAACTTACAGGATGATCAATCCTTATCACTTTAAGACACCTCACCATGTCTAGGGACGAGGCAATCCCAATCTATTTACAGGATGATTAGTCCTTATCACTTTCAGACATCTCACCATGTCTAGGGACGAGGCAATCCCAATCTATTTACAACATGATTATTCCTTATCACTTTAAGACATCTCACCATGTCTAGGGACGAGGAAATCCCAATCTATTTACAGGATGATCAGTCCTTATCACTTTAAGACATCTCACCATGTCTAGGGACGAGGAAATCCCAATCTATTTACAGGATGATCAGTCCTTATCACTTTAAGACATCTCACCATGTCTAGGGACGAGGCAATCCCAATCTATTTACAAGATGATTAGTCCTTATCACTTTAAGACATCTCACCATGTCTAGGGACGAGGCAATCCCAATCTATTTACAGGATGATTAGTCCACTTAATCTCATTTAGGACTATCCTTCCTTTTGAATTACTGGATTTACTGTCCAAGGATGATTTAATCCATTCAATTCATTTAGGACTATCCTTCCTTTCGGAATTACTGGATTTACTGTCCAAGGATGATTTAATCCACTCAATTCATTTAGGACTATCCTTCCTTTTGGAATTATTGGATTTACTGTCCAAGGATGATTTAATCCACTCAATTCATTTAGGACTATCCTTCCTTTCAGAATTACTGGATTTACTGTCCAAGGATGATTTAATCCACTCAATTCATTTAGGACTATCCTTCCTTTCGGAATTACTGGATTTACTGTCCAAGGATGATTTAATCCACTCAATTCATTTAGGTCTATCCTTCCTTTCAGAATTACTGGATTTACTGTCCAACGATGATTTAATCCACTTAATTCATTTAGGACTATCCTTCCTTTCGGAATTATTGGATTTACTGTCCAAGGATGATTTAATCCACTCAATTCATTTAGGACTATGCTTCCTTTCGGAATTACTGGATTTACTGTCCAAGGATGATTTAATCCACTCAATTCATTTAGGACTATCCTTCCTTTCGGAATTACTGGATTTACTGTCCAAGGATGATTTAATCCACTCAATTCATTTAGGGCTATCCTTCCTTTTGGAATTACTGGATTTACTGTCCAAGGATGATTTAATCCACTCAATTCATTTAGGACTATCCTTCCTTTCGGAATTACTGGATTTACTGTCCAAGGATGACTCAATCCTCAACCGTAAATTTAGGACCATGTCCAAGGATGACTTAATCCTACACCGTACATTTAGGACCACGTCCAAGGATGACTTAATCCTCAACCATACATTTAGGACCACGTCCAAGGATGACTTAATCCTCCACCGTACATTTAGGACCACGTCCAAGGATGACTTAATCCTCAACCGTACATTTAGGACCATGTCCAAGGATGAATTAATCCTCAACCGTACATTTAGGACCACGTCCAAGGATGACTTAATCCTCCACCGTACATTTAGGACCACATCCAAGGATGACTTAATCCTCAACCGTCCACCAAGGACTTCATTCTCGAAGACATACGTCTACGGATCTTCTTTCGGATTGAAGTCCAGGGATGATCCAATCCCCTCACATGTTCACCAAGAACTTCATTCACGAAGACATACGTCTACAGCTCTTCTTTCGGACTGAAGTCTAGGGATGATCCAATCCCCTCACATGTTCACCAAGAACTTCATTCTCGAAGACATACGTCTACGACTCTTCTTTTGGACTGAAGTCCAGGGATGATCCAATCCCCTCACATGTTCACCAAGAACTTCATTCTCAAAGACATACGTCTACGGCTCTTCTTTCGGACTGAAGTCCAGGGATGATTTAATCCCCTCACATGTTCACCAAGAACTTCATTCTCGAAGAAATACATCTACGGCTCTTCTTTCGGACTGAAGTCCAGGGATGATCCAATCCCCTCACATGTTCACCAAGAACTTCATTCTTGAAGACATACGTCTACGGCTCTTCTTTCGAACTGAAGTCCAGGGATGATCTAATCCCCTCACATGTTCACCAAGAACTTCATTCTCGAAGACATACGTCTACGGCTCTTCTGAAGTCCAGGGATGATCCAATCCTCTCATGTCCACCAAGGACTTCATTTTCGAAGACATACATCTACGGCTCTCTTTAGAACAAGTGTTCAAGGATGATACAATCCCTCTTATTTCTTGGAGACACTTGTCTACGGCTCACTTTAGAACTTGTGTTCAAGGATGATGCAATCCTCACATGTATTCTCATCAATTACTATCGATCCTGGGAACCCATATAGAACCTGATTCACACTTCTTCTTTAATTACACCATTAAGAGAATGGTCTTATCTAGCCACTTGGAGCAAACATTTCATCATGATTCTCTTCTTCTTTCTAGGAGAATCTTCTAGCGACAAGCCTTCTATAGTGTGTTTGATTTGAATTTTTTTTTTTTTGTTTAACATCCATCGCTTGTTCAGTGTTCATCATTCATCATGATCTTTCCTACAAATCAAAATTAAGTACATGATTAGTAATACTTCATAATCATCAAATCATATTGACATGATAACCTATTATGCATACAGATATCATTTACATAGTTATGCAACTATTTTGACCAATACTTTGGCACAACACTTTCCCATATCCTGTATGCATACAGTGTCTATCTAGATGCCTTCCATCTCTACTAGAACATACTATTGAGAGTGTGCACAGCTCTCGGCATGTCAGCAAAGAGGTTTCATTCTACACAAGCAACAACGGAATGTTTGTCCAACTTACAAATCATATGCATATTAGTAGTATACTGTTCAATGCTCTATGAATGTTTACACTCAGCATGATATATTCTAGGAATACAAATATGCATACAAGCAATATCATTTACTATTTCAAATAACAACTCAAACACTTATCTTTTATGTTTGTGTGGTTGCCTCCTGCTTGATCTTCTATATGTCTTTTGAACTTGTATTCATTTTGTACCACTGTGCATGCTCAAGTGTGCACTAGTGTCATCCTCATGATCTCATACACAAACATACATTCATTAGTATATTATAAACATTATCAAAACATCTAAATAGTCTTGAATATGTATAGTCACGATCATAAATAATAAAAATTAGTATTCAAGATTTCAGGGAAGACTTCTTGTACTCATGCATATCATCAATCAAGATAAAAGACATAATATGCATAATCCCTTGATTACTAACTTTATGAATAAGAATATCTAATCATGCCAAGTATACTTATATAAGGGATCCCAATATAAGGTAAGATTCTAACATGACATAGGAGAACGTACCTGGATTAGTATACCTGCTTAGTTATGTACAACATACCTAAACAATCTCTTCAATGATTTAGAGATCCTGAGCTAGAACCTGCATGTCTCATAGGTTAAGCATAATATAACAAAGTCATACATACCTCGTAAGTAGAAGAAAGATTATGGATGAGTCTTTGTCTTCATGATGTCATGGTCATGGAACTTGATTTGTCTTTTGTGATGTACCTGTATCTTGTTAGCAGACAACATCAACCTCACACAACACCATAATGCATTAGTACAATCATATAGCCCTAATCAATGAATGTCTTCGATCATTCACATGCATTCATACTGTTACTAGGGTGATAAGACAATTCTAACATTAATCAAGATTGTACTAATAAATAACATGAAGACAAAACACATTATGAACTTAATCAAGAATCAGATTTCAAGACATACCTGAACCTCCTTAAGTCATACCTGTCGAGACTTCTTCTTAGCCTCAACTCCCCCTGAAACTTGATCTGGAGCTTGATTAGAGTTTGCTGGAGAAATCCTAAAAATTCAATCTTTGACTTTCACACTTCTGAATGAATAGAAGGATGTGTCTTGCTGGGCTGATCAAACTAGCATACTTCAATTTTGAAATCTCCAAAATTTGACCCCTCAAAATTGCCTTTGAAACTTCTGGATCTTTTGGACAGGATCCCGAACTAGGGTTTGATGAAGCCCACCCTTCTGCTCATTAAAAAGGTTTGATCCAAGGCTCTAAACTCTTATTTTTCTGAGGAGCTTCTAACCGTGGTTACAGACTTCAAAAATTCCAACTTTTGTTGAAGCCCTAATTTTCCATCTTTCTGATCAAAATCCCAAGCTAGGGTTTAATCAAGCCCAGTCTTCTACCCAACCAAAAAATTCGATCTTGGTCTCTAAATTTCAATTTTTTTGAGTAGCATTCAGCTGTGGATTCCGATTCCAAGAATTCTAACTTTCTCTGAAACTCTAAATTCTGGAATCCATGAATAAAGGTGCTCCAAAAATAATTCTGTTTTGACAGAAATATGTACCTGATTGTTTCTGCTATAACTCCGAAATTTTCACTCGACAGGGTCTGAAATTTTTTTCTGTAGTATCCTAACCTGTCATCTTTCCATCCTGACAGGTCTGACCTCAATTGGATTTTCTGAGAGAGAGTTATGCCAAATGTCGCAACGTGACCTGTTTTGGGATAATACAGGAGAGCAAACTTGTACGGCATGCCACGTGTCACTGTTTGAACTTCGGCCTCTGAAAACTTTTTTTTGAGATAGCTAGCTCTGTTATATTTCCATCCTGATAGGTCTTACCTCAATTGGACTCTCTGAGAGAGATTTATGCCAAGTGTCGTAACATGACCTGTTTATGGGATAAAACAGGAGAGTGAACTTGTACGGAGTGCCACGTGTCACTGGTTCAGTTTCGGCCTTTGAAAACGTTTCTTGAGATAGTACAGTCTGTGTACTACCTGTCACTTTTTACGAAATTTCATTTGGAGCTTCCTAGCCCAAGTTATGACCTTTTTTCCGGGGTCACCTGATTTTGACTGAGATCTAGAAGAGGCAGAAACCCTAACTTGTACTGATCATAACTTACAAAGTACAACGAATATGAGGGTACCCTTTGGACACAAAGTACCTGGGGATGTTATCTTAGACCTGTAAACTTTTCAGACCCTGAAACTTCGCAGAAATGGATTTATAGCGAAAGTTCCACGATGACTGGTTTTTGCTATGTAAAACCCTAATCTTCAAATTGTCGTAAGTAAAGCAAGTGTCGTAAGTGCCATACCTTGCCTTCCTTCAGTTTAGCTATGATACCATGTTAAGATTTAATATGCTAAGATATAAAATATCAGCATTACATTCCATTTCACAATAATAACATATACAGGATCACTGAAGAAATAACAAGCACAGCATAAACACAAGAGACAGAGATTTATCCTGGGAAACCCTCATGGGGTAGAAAACCCAGCAAAGCTTCCTCAATATAGATGACCAGTAATATACAAAGATGAAACCCTGAGACATGATCTCCTCCTCCACTATAGCAGACCTCTCCTCCACAAGTGCGCTATCCTCAAGTGAGTGAGTGTGTATAATGAGGAACACACCTCCTCTATTTATACACTACTCTGATATGTATTTTACACAAGTACATGTAGGCTCGTATTTAACCATTAGGTTAAATACCCCATTATAACTGACTGGGCCGACCCCCACATGGTGGGTCTAATAACCCTTTGACCCATATAACACATACAGGGCCAACCCCCACTAGGGAAGTCTAATAACCCAAGTTACCACATTCCGACGGAGGAATAAACATCTCTGGATATACAATAAGATCTTCACGGAGGAATGAAACATCTACGGAATAATAAAGTACAAATATAATATTCTTTGAAGTTACAATATCTCAATAGGATATGACTTTGAAATCATCTATAAAAAGGGGAAACAAAATATGGTGGCATATGCACTCTCAAGAAAAGATGAGGATGTTGAGGCATTACTTTGTTCTATTTTTATTATATAACCTGATTGTATAGTAGAATCAAGGGAAGAATGGAATAATGACCTATTGGTGTGGACACTCATTCAAAAGCTACAAAAGGATCCTAATGTATCAAATATAGTTTTTGTGTCTAGAAATGATTCACTATGGTGTAAGGATCACTTATATATATGTAATAATTCCTAACTCAAACAAAAGGTCCTTTTGAAATTACACACCTCTCCTATAGGAGGGAACTCAAGATTCCTAAAAACCTACCATAGGGTCAAGAAGGATTATTTTGGGAAGGTCTTATATTTGATGTTCAAAGGTTCGCGATATAATGTTTGGTTCGTCAACACAACAAGTTTGAAATAGTTAAGACCCCAAGTCTTTTATAACTGTTAGACATAACTTGTTAATGCTAAGAGGAAGTCTCAATGGATTTTATCACAGGTCTACCCAATTTAGAAGGGAGAATTTTATTATGGTGGTTGTTTATAGAATCACCAAATGTGCACACTTTTGTGCACTCTCTCACCTTTTTAACACAAGTACAATAGTTTCAAAATTCATGGAAATAATTCAAAAGCTACATGGAAACTCTAAGACGATTGTAAATGATAGAGATCCAATTTTCATTGGAAAATTTTGGACTGAATTACTTTCTTGTTTGGGTACCTAGTTGGCTCATAGTTCATCTTATCATCCTCAATCTGGTGGGAAAACTGAGATAGTAAATAAATGTTTGGAAGGATATCTTTGTTCTTTTTAATATGATAAACAAACACAATGGGTGAAATGGTTATATTTGGAAGAATGTTAGAAGCATACTTCTTTCCAGACATCATAAAAAATGTCCCCATTTATGGCACTTATGGGTACAACCTCCATCTATCACATCTCCCTTGAAATAAAAATCTAAAGTTCAAGCTATGGAATATCACCTTGAGCACCATCGAGAAGTTCTCTAGATATTGAAGGACAACTTGGTTATATCAAAAGACATGATGAAACAACAAATAGATAAACATCGTAGTGAAAGGATTTTTGAAGAATGGGATTGGCTACTTTTGAGGATACAACCTTACAAACATATGTCCCTAAAGAAACTAAATATGGACAATAAATTAGCACCCAGTTACTATGGTCCTTATAAAATTTTGCAGAAGATTGGTAGTATGGCTTAGAAATTGGATCTCCCTTCATCTTCAAGGGTACAACCTTTTTTCCATGTTTCTTTCTTAAAGACATATATAGGGGACAAGATTCCAATTCAAACTATCTTGTCGGAACTTGATGAAGAAGGAAAATTCATATTGGACCCTAAACAAGTCACTGAAACAAGGACTGGACAACTACGGAATTGGGATATTACTGAGTACTTCATCAAGTGAAACAACTTACTAGTAAAATATTTGACATGGGAAGATAATTCCTTCATACAGAAGCATCCATAACTAACCAAGAATTGAGGAAAACAATTGTCTGAAGGGGAGGGGCATGTTAAGCCCTAAATTGTGTTCCATTCCCCCCTAAATTGGTCAGTTTATATTAGTATTGTTATATTATTGATGTCGACTTGAGTCCATTAGTGGTAATTATACCTATTTGTCTCCTATATATATATATCTTTGGGAGTAATCTCTTTTGTTTCTTTAACTTGAGATGGTTCATCTTCTTTTGTTTCTTCCTCTTCACAATCTATGTATAATAATTTCTTTTCACCACACTTATGTCCATTACGATACTTGCTGTCACAATTAAAGCATAGACATTTTTTCTCTTGTTTATCCATTTGTGGAGGTGTCAACCTTATAGGTTGAGGTGGGTTAGAAGAAGGAAAATTATTATCTCTAGAGCTGTTAGAGGTGGCCATTTTAGTAGCCATTACCATGTTTTTACTTTCAACCTTCCTTTCCAACATGAAATTCTTCTCTAAGGATGTTGGTTCGAAGAGATTCACCCCATGTTGAATGTTATCCTTCAAGGTTCCAAAAAAGAGATCCAACAATTTATCATTTGGTATTCCCTCCACTCTGAGACTCAACTTTTGAAATTTTTGAATGTGCTCGATTACTAGACCCTCTTTCCTTAGACTTATCAATCTGGTAAAGAAGGAATTGATCTTATCATCATCATGATATGATATTAATTCTTCTGTAAAAATGGACCAATAGATAATCGCGGTCTTCTGTAATCACTGGTCACCATCTAAACATCCTTCATATTCTGAGTCATCTTAGAACTACAATGTATTACCAATATAGTAGTTTCAACCATTGATGTTAGTGACATTGTTGATATCAAATTTTTGGTGTCATGATATTATCATACTCTTAACCCAATCCTTGTCTTTGGTAGCTTATCACGAATTTAGGGATTCAATTACTATTATTAAATTGAATGTCATTGAATTAGAAGCATTAGAAGTTTCATTGTTGTCACGCTAATACCTCTATAATTTTTTACACAAGGATATACATCATCGATTTAATTAGCATCTTTAGTTTCCATATAATGAATCCATTAATATAATCGCAATCATAACATCGTCAAATCCCATGTCAAATCATTTGTGCTAATTCTATTGAAACATCATCGTTGTACACCATTATTAATGACCATAGTGACCATAGTGACTATGTATGTTGTGCAATGCATGCATATGAAATAACGTGACAATAATTTCCCTAACCAATAAAACCCTTAACAGTTAATCCCTTGACCCCTTAAACGTAAACCTCTTTATTCACCTAACTCCTAAACCCCCCAACCCCCTAATCCCCTAAACCAGCATGAATCCCCTAAAACCTCACCCTATTAAACCATAACCCTAACTCCTTATAAACCCCCTAACCTTGTTAAACCCTAACCCTAACTCCTTATAAACCCCCTAACCCCAAATCGTCTAACCACATAACCCCTTAAACCCTAACCCCTAAGGCCCCTAATCGCTAAATGTCACCATACTGACCATAAGCTCATTAAACCCTAATCCTAACTCCTCATAAACCCCCTAACCCATTAAACCATTAAATAATAACCCCTAATTCCCCTAACCCATAAGGCCCCTAACCACTAAATGTGACCATAGCGATCATAATGTGACCATATTGACTATGTATATTGTGCAATGCATGCATATGAAAATGTGTGACCATAAGTGTAACATACCCTTTTTGCTGAAATTTTTTTTATGTTGGAAACATTATGTTAACTTTTATTGTAAAGTTTTATATTGGACAAGTGTCCAAGGATGACTGTAATTGCACAATATTTTATTATTTAATAAATTAAATAGGAGACAAACACCTAAGGGGACTGTTGAAAGAGTGTTTACTGACCCACTAGGTGGAATGGAATCTGGGGTAGAAGGCAATGGACAAGTGGCAACATCATGATGCAACTAACTAGCTGTTGGTATGGGACAACTCCCTTGAAATGTGGTCATAGTGCCCTGGAAGGTGGGACTAGAGCTTGAGGCTCATTTATTAAAAATTGACCACTAAAGACCTAGACAGTCTATATAAGAGCCATCGAATTATGAACTGAGGTTCATCACTTTTCCTGACGAGGGAATTTACCTTGGGGTTTTGCTGTGCTTACACCCAAGAGATTCGATGAGGGGATATGCTGAGTTTTTGATCATGGTGTAAGTCTGCCTATTATACTACTCAGTGCAGAAGTTATATTGCTGAGTGCAGAAGGCATATTTGAGTGCAGAAGTTACACTGCTAAGTGCAGAAGTTATATTACTGAGTACCTTGCTTTAACACAGATTCCATCTACTTAGTGGTTTATTAAGCAAGCTCAAGGGTCCAAAGGAAGCAAGTAGTTTTGGCTGCTTCTTCTGGAAAAGGTTGGGAGGAACAGGCCTCCTTGGGTGTTTGTCAGCCCTATCTTCATTTACAGGTTCTACTTATCTTTTCTAATTCTAAATAGTTAAAGTTTCTATTTGCAATTATTGATTTACTGTTTTCAAGGATATTATTAAACAAATGCATTTATTTTAGTTTTTGACCTAATTAGGATCATGTATAGTAATAATTATGTAAGATGAATTGAATAAAATATTTCTCTGCATTTTTCCCCATGCTAATGGATCTGCATCGTACTCTAGTACAGAGAAGAGATTAAGGTAGATAAATTGATAGGCAGATTGCCAGATGAATGAGAAGATTAATACTGTTGTATTTCATTAGTTTATCCTACCATTAATATTCTGTATTAAATAATATAATTCTATGTCTTTCTCTTATCATTCTTTTCATCAGTTAAATGTTTTAGGTTCACTATATTGTTATTTCACAAATTTTATTGAAATAACAACTGCAAAATAATTACTTCCTAAGTACCTATTACTGTTATTCAATACTACTAGCAAGTAAATATAATCGCATAAACAAATAGAACTCTTTCTATTTCAAACAAATGCATAATTATTTAGTACTAATCTTTATGCACAATATTCATCTCTGTTATATTATTTATTTACTTAAACTACAGTTAATTCCATTTACATTCAGCATAGGATTAGAAACCCTAGCTTGTGGCTTCATCATTTTCCATAGTTATCACAACTATTAAAACAAAGAATCATTATGTTATCCAAACAGAGTTTTCATTGACCAAACCCTAGAAGTATCAACACCTAACTCTCAGATTTACAGTTTAGTTAAGGTTCAAACACCATCAGTTAACAACAGGCTATGAATCTAGATACAATCTCATTACATAGTTGCAAACAGAAAAACATTGGCTCTCGGCGAACACTTAAAATCGACAGACATGAGTGACGAGTAACACTTTCAACTCGATAAGCATAGTCTCGAAAATGATTATCAATTACATTCCTTAAGACCTAAAATAAGAGTATCTCGGTATCAACACTAGAATATATTATCACATTTCACTTTAAAACTATTAAACAATAAACCATACGATTTGCTCGATCTAGATATCTATTTTTAGAAGCTAAAACATTTGTTATCATAACATAGAAAACACAGTTCTTTATTATCAAAGACACAATATTTTTCAAATAAATAAGCTTCACTTCCTTTACACAAAATAGAGCAACGCTCACAGTATCATCCACACAAACAGAGGTCGAATGAAAACATAAATCCTTTCATTACCGAGAACAGTGGAAAAATAAAACCTTCTCCTGAGTATTTTCTTTTATGGATTATACAATGGAAAATAAATACTACTAAAAACAATGAATGAAAGGGTCGAGGGTTTCATCCTCCCCAAAACTGTCAAAACAGTTCACAAATACTTAGACGAAGGTCACCCCTTAGAACCCAACAAAACACGAAGTCTCGGTAAAGAACATAATGAAGGTCCACTAGTCATCTAACCGGAGTAACGAGTAACCACCGAAGCTTACCGGTGTATTTGCAGTTTCCAACTACCAAAACCTCAGCTGAGAAGCCATCGACGAAGGTACCTGCCATTTTAACATGAGTGTGGTTAAAAAAAGTGTTTGACAGAAGTCATTACAGGTGAAATAATAACAACTGAAACTCTAAAAAATAGAATGGAAGACACAGGGTTCGAACCAAGAACCATTACCTTTTTAAGTTATCACCGGAGCAGAACGCCAAGACAGTGCAAACTGTAACCATTACTCCACCACCGAATGCAAAGAAGGATGAAAAAAAACTCTGGAAAACTACCACTCGATAGGCATGGAAAGCCAAGTATCGAATCAACTACCACGAAGCATTGGTCACTTACCCTGGAACTTTTAATACAGCCTGCTACTGTAAAACACCATTAGTGTATCAACCCTTAAGCTAATAGCAAGTCATGGTTTCTAACCGTAGGTGCTCCACAAAAACATGCTAATGAAACCCTGAAGTCTCTCGGCCTGTCGGCCTCTCCTCAAAGCCACTACACCGAATTCCAAGGAAACATTAACTCCGTAGAACATAGGGGAGGTTAGGGTTAGATCCCAAAACCAAATCCCTTGCTAGATTAACGATGGAGATCATCAAAGGGTTTTCACGTAAACCCAAGCAACAACCATATTAAATGACACCATCATTACCATGGTCACCGAGGAAGACAACTCAGTTAACACTTGAACCAAAACACTTACAGCTCGTCACAATGTTGGAACCCTCACCACACCATCACATGCCTAGCACCACGACGATGTCCATGGAGACATTCCACTGTCTTGGGAGTTGGGAATATTAAATGCAAAGGGAAGCCCTAGTTCCTACCAGTACGATACCTTCATAGTGTTAATGTCAACCATTCATACAATGTATTGAGTGGATGATCAAATGCACCATTTTGTTATGTAATAACACCTTGTGGTAAGTCAAGGTGGTGTCGGATTCATTTGCTAGGAAACCATAATGTCATATAGGGTCACATAGATGCACACACACAATACCATATAATTATTGTTCATAGCATTTTGTATAAGATTTGACATATATATATTTCAATATAGTATAAAAATTAAATAGAATCTTGTATATAGTTCATAGGTTAGCAATTGACTATGATATGAATTGCAATAATTACTAGGCTAGAATTTAATCAAATCTTGCATGTAGCTCCTAGGTTCTAGAATATATATAAAGAATTTCATATCGATATTGCATTTTATTTACACTTAGCCATCACTTATGGACATTGGTTATTCTCATAATTTGCATCAATAGAAACTCACGATAGCAGTACATAGAATTAAACTATGATATCTAGATCCTATTCATTGTTTGAACAAATTTAATAAAAGGTTAGTAAAGGGATTATGAATAGTACAACTGATATACTCCTGTTTGAAAAACTAAGCTAACTGAAGTTCTCACCAATGGCATTTTAGACATTATGTCTCTTAAATCATTAAGACTTTGGAGACACGGAAACTGGTTAGAAACTTTTTGTTCACATGTCGTAAACATTAAAGCTCTCACCTGTAATCTGTGAAAAAGGATGATTCAAATGCTTTAGCACGAATGCTAAGTAAGCCTCGGGGCATCCGTAGGACCCCTTCATCATCAAACAGAAGAACAATAGTTAAACACATATAAACTTATACCATTGGATCAACAACAAAACAATTGTGAAAGTACAGTTGATTGAGTTTAATGTCGAAAGAAGATATTAGTTATCTTGTCATAAACATTATGCTCTTGACAAACACATCATTTAGTATAGCAAGAAGATGTTTAAAAATTTATTATATTTTCCGCACAGTTAGTTTACGCATTAAAAGCTATATCAAAAAATTTTAAATTTTTGTAAATTTTGGGATGTTACATGTGGTATCAGAGCGCGAGTTCAAACTCTAGGCCCGAAATAGGCTCACGTGCACAAACATAAAATAAAAGTCAAAAAGTTTATGTTACTAACTTTCATTTTTAATTTTATTTTTGTACAGAACGATTTGATATTAATTTGCAGGTATGGAAATACCCGAGGAATCAGTAGAGGACAGATCTCCTCGTAATGAGGATAATAACAATAATAATAATGAAGGAATATATGCTGAATTAAATAACCAGTTTTAAGAACTTCTTCGTACTGTAAAAGATTTAAAATATGAGATAAGAATTGTTAAAGAAGAAAATGAATGCATTATGAAAGCACAGGAAGAGTTAAATCAAATTCTAATGGATAAATACCGCTAGGAAGAAAGAGGAAGGAAATCAGAAGTAAATTCTGGTTCTGGTACAATGTGCCACAAACATAAACAAAAGAAAACAAATAATGGTAAAAGTATTAGTTACTCTTCATCTGAATCTGAACGAAGTAATGATAAATCTGATCATGATAGCAGCGACAGTGATTGCTGTTCCAAGAAGAGGAAGTATAAGCATCATGAACAAATTACTGGAGAGTTTAAAAAGATTAAGCCACCAACTTTTAACGACAAAACTGAAAAGGGAGAGACAGCTGAAGCATGGCTGTCTGGAATGAAGAAGTACTTTAATATTTACGATTACTCTTCTCAGTTAAAAGCCAAGATGGCTATTTACAATCTGATAGGAAAGGCAGATATCTGGTGGCACGATCTTAAAATAATTAAGAGCATAAAGGAAAGGGACGTAACCTGGATTATGTTTAAAAAGTTATTTAAGAAAAGGTTATTGTCAGAACAATACTATGAAGATAAATCAAAAGAGTTTTATGATCTAAAATTGGGTACTATGAACATGAAGGAGTTGTACAGCAAGTTCCTTAGCTTGATGAGGTATGTACCTTACATGATCGAAGAAAAGCCTAAGGTTCAAAGGTTTCTAAGTTGTCTACCTTTCAACATAAAAGATAGGATTGAGTATGATAACCCTTTCACTCTAGAAGAGGCTATGAGGAAAGAAAATTTATGTTTTGACCAAAAAAAAAAAAGAGAAGGAACAACTGGCTGGAAAAGTAATAAGTCTAATCATTTTGAGCATAAAAAGAAGAGCTTTAATCATAATTCTGGAAGTTTTAAGAAAAATTTTAATAACAGAAAATTTCCAAGTAATAATAATTACAGAAGTAATACACCACAAAATTTTATTGCTGCAAGAAATGTACCTAATAAAAATAACAACACCAGGTATGCTAAACATAAAGTACCTTTGAAGTGTTTTGATTGTGGTGGACCACATAAGAAAGCAGATTGCCCACGCAACAAAAGGACAGTCAACAACATTCATAGCATACAAGCGGAGCCAACAGTTGGTGATGTGGCAAGAGAAATGCCAAGGATAAATGCAGTGCTGGAAAATCGGCAAGCAGACCATCAAACATCCATGGTCGAAATCGAAGGTATGCTACAAAACCGATCTATTTCTATTTTGATAGATCCAGGTGCAAGTCTGAGTTATATTTCACCTGAATTAGTGAAAAATTGCAAGTTAAGAATAGAAAAGTTTGATAATTCTTGGTTAGTTCAGCTAGCAACAGGCACTAAAAGAAAGGTTACCGACTTTGTTAAAAATTGTGATGTATTGTTGAATCAGCTGAAAACCCAAGTTAATCTGAATGTTTTACCCTTAGGGTCATATGACTTGTTGATTGGCATGGATTGGCTTAAACAACATAGAGTAGTGCTTAATTGTTATGAGAAATCTTTTACTTGTCTAAATAATGGAGGTAAAACTGAAAAAGTAAAAGGAATTCATAGGAACATTTCAGTAAGACAAATTTCTGTGTTACAAGTTAAGAGAGCTATCAGAAAGGGTTGTAAAATGTTTTCTCTTAATGTTATTAATGATGAGTGTTCATCTAAAGAAGACAAGTTAAAACTAGAGGATATTCCCATCCTTAGGGACTTTTCTGACGTATTCCTGAAAGAAATTCCAGGATTACCTCCAAAAAGGGAACTTGATTTCACCATTGAGTTAGTACCAGGTGCAGTACCAAACTAAAAGGCTCCCTACAGGATGAATATTCTGGAGTTAAATGAGTTAAAATCTCAGCTGAAGGAATTAATAGATAAAAATTACATAAGGCCAAGTGTGTCTCCTTGGGGAGCAGCAGTAATTTTCGTTAAAAAGAAGGACGGTACCATGTGATTGTGCATCGATTATCGTCACCTTAATAAAATGACTATTAAGAATCGATATCCCTTGCCCCGCATAGATGATCTATTTGATCAAGTATGCGGAGCAGAGATATTCACTAAAATTGATTTAAGGTCCGGATATCATCAAGTTAGAATAAAAGATGAATACATATTCAAAACTGCATTCAGAACACGATATGGACACTACGAGTTCAAAGTTATGCCTTTTGGGCTAACCAACGCACAAGCAGTGTTCATGTGTTTAATGAACAACATTCTGCATAAATATTTGGATAAGTTTGTAGTTGTGTTCATTGATGATATTCTGATTTACTCAAAAACTAAAGAAGAGCATGACGAACATTTAAGAATAATTCTGCAAGTTTTAAGAGAACATCAGCTTTACACTAAGTTCAGTAAATGTGATTTTTATAAAGATAAAATACAGTACTTAGGTCACATAATTTCTAAAGATGGAATTTCTGTTGACCCTGATAAGATAAAAGCAATTAACGAGTGGCATGTCCCTAAAGATGTAACTGATGTTCGGTCATTATGGGGACAACAGGTTACTACAGAAAGTTTATTGAAGGGTTTTCAAGAATTGTGAATCCCATTACTTCATTGCAGAAGAAAGGGAAGAAATTTGTATGGGATCAAAAGTGTCAAGAAAGCTTTAATAAGTTAAAAGAATTATTAACCACTGCACCAATTTTAAAAATTGTTCATCTTAACAAAGACTTCGTTGTATGCACTGAGGCCTGCAACGATGGACTTGGTGGGGTCTTAACTCAAGAAGGTCATGCTATTGCTTTTGAGTCTAGAAAGTTAAAAATCCATGAAAAGAATTATGCAACTTACGATCTTGAGTTGGCAGCCATGATACATGCATTAAAAATGTGGTGCCATCACTTGATTGGAAGAAAATTCATATTAATGATAGATAATAAGGGTTTAAAGTATTTGTTGGATCAAACAAATCTTAACGCAAGGCAAGCTAGATGGCTAGCTTTCCTTAGCGAGTATGATTTTAAGATTCAACACATTAAGGGAAAAGAAAACAAAGTTGTTGATGCATTAAGCAAGAATCCCAGATTAAACTTTATGGCAGCAATCAACACATTTAAGACAGATTTGGAAAATCAAATTGAAGAAGGAATTAAACAAGATGAAAATGATAAAAAATTGCTTGGTAAAGTTGCTGAAAATGTATCTAAAAATTTAATGACAGATTTTAGCATTAATAAAAAGGGCTTAATGACTTATAAAAACAGAATTTATGTACCAAATGTGTCAAAGGTTAAGCTATTAATTTTGGATGAAGTTCATAAGAGTGCTTATTCAGGACATACAGGTTATCAGAAAATGATAACTATGTTAAGGAAGGATTATTTTTGGCCCAACATGAAGAATGAAGTGGAGGAATACATAGCTAGAGGTTTTGAATGTCAGACCATTAAGGCTGAACATCAACATCCAGCTGGACTATTGCAGCCATTGCCAATTCCAGAATGGAAATGGGAGATTACAAGTATTGATTTTATTATAGGTTTGACTAAAAACAAGAAACATAATGACTCCATAATGGTGGTTGTGGACAAGTTAAGTAAGGCTGCTCATTTTATTCTTGTTAAAACCACTTTTAAAGATTCTAAAATTGCAGATGTATTTATGAAGCAAATCTTTCGCTTGCATGAAATTCCAAAGGTAATTATTTTTTACCGGAACTCTAAGTTCACTGGAAATTTTTGGACAGCATTGTTTAAAGGTTTAAATACTAAACTAAATTTCAGCACTTCTTTCCACCCACAAACTGATGGTCAAACAGAAAGGGTAAACTAGATTTTAGAAGACATGCTAAGAATGTATGTCAAAGATCAGCCATCTAAGTGGGAAGATTATCTACATTTAGCAGAATTTGCATACAATAATCATTATCACGCATCTACTATGTTAAGTCCATTTGAGATTTTGTATGGAAGAAAATGTTGTACTCCTATTTCTTGGGATAACCTTGTAGACACATTAATGCTAGGACCATATTTATTGAAAGAAATGGAGCTTACCGTGAAACAAGTTCAAGGTAACTTAAAGGTTTCCCAAGATCAACAAAAAAGTTATGCAGATTTGAAACGCACTGAAAGAGAATTTTAGGTTGGAGACCATGTTTTTATAAAGGTAAAACCCGAGAAAAGTTCTTTGAAGCTTGGGAGTTGTGCTAAACTAGTACCAAGGTACTGTGGACCATTCAAAATCCTATCAAAGATTGGAGCTGTTGCATATCAATTGGCTTTGCCATCTAATTTAAAAATACACAATGTTTTTCACATTTCTGTTGTAAAGAAGTATGCGCATGATGCTACTCATGTACTAAATTAGAATGACATATAGGTGGAGCCCGAAGGAGATTTTTCAGGTTGAACCGGACTGTATTCTCGAGAGGAGGGAAATTATGCTTCCGAATCGTACCATAGGGCAGGTAAAGGTGCAATGGAAGCACCTTAGCCCCAATGAAGCTACCTGGGAACTGGAAAGTAAAATGCGGGCAGCATATCCAGTTCTGTTCCAGGAAGGATCGGATGATGAACAAGCAACATCGAGGACGATGTTGAGCTTAAGTGGGGGTGTTTGTGGCATACCCTTTTTGTGGAAAAACATTTTATGTTGGAAACATTATGTTAATTTTTATTGTAAAGTTTTATATTGGACAAGTGTCCAAGGATGACTATAATTGCACAATATTTTATTATTTAATAAATTAAATATGAGACAAACACCTAATGGGACTGTTGAAAGAGTGTTTACTGACCCACTAGGTGGAATGGAATCTGGGGTAGAAGGAAATGGACAAGTGGCAACATCATGATGCAACTAACTAGCTGTTGGTATGGGACAAATCCCTTGAAATGTGGTCATAGTGCCCTGGAAGGTAGGACTAGAGCTTGAGGATCATTTATTCAAAACTGACCACTAAAGACCTAGGCAATCTATATAAGAGCCATCGAATTATGAACTGAGGTTCATCACTTTTCCTGATGAGGAAATTTACCTTGGGGTTTTGCTCTGCTTGCACCCAAGAGATTCAATGAGGGGATATGCTGAGTTTTTTATCATGGTGTAAGTCTTCCTATTATACTAATGAGTACAGAAGTTATATTGTTGAGTGCAGAAGGAATATTTGAGTGCAGAAGTTACACTACTAAGTGCAGAAGTTATATTACTGAGTGCCTTGCTTCTACACAGATTCTATCTACTTAGTGGTTCAGTAAGCAAGCTCGGGGGTCCAAAGGAAGCAAGTAGTTTTGGCTGCTTCTTCTGGGAAAGGTTGGGAGGAACAAGCCTCCTTGGGTGTTTGTTAGTCCTATCTTCATTTACAGGTTCTACTTGTCTTTTCTAATTCTAAATAGTTAAAGTTTCTATCTGCAATTATCGATTTACTATTTTCAAGGATATTATTAAACAAATGCATTTATTTTAGTTTCTGACCTAATTAGGATTATGTATAGTAATAATTATGTAAGATGAATTGATGAAAATATTTCTCTACATTTTTCCCCATGCTAATGGATCTGCATCGTACTCTAGTACAGAGAAGAGATTAAGGTAGATAAATTGATATGCAGATTGCCAGATGAATGAGAAGATCAATACTGTTGTATTTCATTAGTTTATCCTACCATTAATATTCTGTATTAAATAATATAATTCTATGTCTTTCTCTTATCATTTTTTTCATCAGTTAAATGTTTCAGGTTAACTGTATTTTTATTTCACAAATTTTATTGAAATAACAGCTACAAAATAATTACTTCCTAAGTACCTATGACTGTTATTCAATACTGCTAGCAAGTAAATATAATCGCATAAACAAATAGAACTCTTTCTATTTCAAACAAACACATAATTATTTAGTACTAATCTTTATGCACAATATTCATTTCTGTTATATTATTTATTTACTTAAACTACAGTTAATTCCATTTACATTCAGCATAGGATTAGAAACCCTAGCTTGTGGCTTCATCATTTTCCATAGTTATCACAACTATTAAAACAAAGAATCATTATGTTATCCAAACAGAGTTTTCGTTGACCAAACCCTAGAAGTATCAACACCTAACTCTCAGATTTATAGTTTAGTTAAGGTTCAAACACCATCAGTTAACAACAGAGTATGAATCTAGATACAATCTCATTACATAGTTGCAAACAGAAAAACATTGGCTATCGGCCAACACTTAAAATCGACAGACATGAGCGACGAGTAACACTTTCAACTCCATAAGCATAGTCTTGAAAATGATTATCAATTACATTCCTTAAGACTTAAAATAAGAGTATCTCGGCATCAACACGAGACTATATTATCACATTTCACTTTAAAACTATTAAATAGTAAACCATACGATTTGCTCGATTTAGATATCTATTTTCATAAGCTAAAACATTTGTTATCATAACATAGAAAACACAGTTCTTTATTATCAAATACACAGTAGTTTTCAAATAAATAAGCTTTGCTTCCTTTACAAAAAATAGAGCAATGCTCACAGTATCATCCATACAAACACAGGTCGAATGAAAACATAAATCCTTTCATTACCAAGAATAGTGGAAGGGTAAAACCCTCTCCTGAGTATTTTCTTTTACAGATTATACAATGGAAAATAAATACTACTAAAAACAATGAACGAAAGCGTCGAGGGTTTCATCTTCCCCAAAACTGTCAAAACAGTTCACAAATACTTCGACGAAGGTCACCCCTCAGAACCCAACAAAACACGAAGTCTCAGCAAAGAACATAATGAAGGTCCACTAGTCATCTAACCGGAGTAACGAGTAACCACCGAAGCTTACCGGTCTATTTGCAGTTGCCAACTACCAAAACCTCAGCTGAGAAGCCATCGACGAAGGTACCTGCCATTTTAACACGAGTGTGGTTAAAACAAGTGTTTGACAGAACTCATTATAGGTGAAATAATAACAACTGAAACTCTAGAAAATAGAATGGAAGACACAGGGTTCGAACCAAGAACCAATACCTTTTTAAGTTATCACCGGAGCAGAACGCCAAGACAGTGCAAACTGTAACCATTACTCCACCATCGAATTCAAAGAAGGATGAAAAACAACTCTCAAAAACTACCACTGGACAGGCATGGAAAGCCGAGTATCGAATCAACTACCACGAAACATTGGTCACTCACCCTGGATCTTTTAATATAAACTACTACTGTAAAACACCATGAGTGTATCGGCCCTTAAGCTAACAGCAGATCACGGTTTCGAACCGTAGGTGCTCCACAAAAACCTGCTAACGAAACCCTGAAGGTTGTCGGCCTCTCCTCAGAGACACTACACTGAATGCTAAGGAAACATTAACTCTATAGAACATAGTGGAGGTTAGGGTTAGATCCCAAAACCAAAACCCTTGCTAGATCAATGGTGGAGATCACCGAAGGGTTTTCACATAAACCCAAGCAACAACCATATTAAATGACACCATCATTACCATAGTCACCGACAAACACAGCTCAGTTAACATTCGAACCAAAACACTTATAGCTCGTCAAAATGCTGTAACCCTCACCACACCATCATGTGCCTAGCACCACGATGATGTCCATGGAGACATTCCACTGTCTCGACAGTTGGGAATATTAAATGCAAAGGGAAGCCCTAGTGCCTGCTAGCACGATACCTTCATAGTGTTAATGTCAACCATTCATACAATGTATCGAGTGGTTGATCAAACGCACCATTTGGTTATGTAATAACACCTTGTGCTAAGTCAAGGTGGTGTCGGATTCATTTGCTAGGAAACCATAATGTCATATAGGGTCACGTAGATGCACACACACAATACCATATAGTTATTGTTCATAGCATTTTGTATAATATTTGACATATATATATTTCAATATAGTATAAAAATTAAATAGAAACGTGTATATAGTTCATAGGTTATCAATTTACTATGATATGAATTGCAATAATTCCTAGGTTAGAATTTAATCAAATCTTGCATGTAGTTCCTAGGTTCTAGAATATATATAAAGAATTTCATATCGATATTGCATTTTATTTACACTTAGCCATCACTTATATAAATTGGTTATTCTCTAAATTTGCATCAATAGAAACTCACGATAACAGTACATAGAGTTAAACTATGATATCTGGATCCTATTCATTGTTTGAACAAATTTAATAAAAGGTTAGTACAAGGATTATGAATAGTACAATTGATATACTCCTGTTTGAAAAACTAAGCTAACTGAAGTTCTCACCAATAGCATTTTCGACATTATGTCTCTTAAATCAGTAAGACTTTGGAGACACGAAAACTGGTTAGAAACTCTTTGGTCACATGTCGTAAACACTAAAGTTCTTGCCTATAATCTGCGAAAAAGGATGATTCAAATGCTTTAGCACGAATCCTAAGTAAGCCTCGGGGCATTCGTAGGACCCCTTCATCATTAAACAGAAGAACAATAGTTAAACACATATAAACTTATATCATTGGATCAACAACAAAAGAATTGTGAAAGTATAGTTGAGTGAGTTTAACATCGAAAGAAGATATTAGTTATCTTGTCGTAAATGTTAATATTCAATATGCTAAGACAAAAAATAGTAGCATTACATTCCATTTCACAATAATAGCATATACAGGATCACTGAAGAAACAACAAGCACAACATAAACACAAGAGACACAGATTTGTCCTAGGAAACCCTAATGGGGTAGAAAACCCGGCAAAGCTTCCTCAATATAGATGACCAGCAATATACAAAGATGCAAACCAAAGACATGATCTCCTCCTGTTCCATAGCAGACCTCTCTCTTACAAGTGCACTACATTTCGAGTGAGGGAATTTTGTGTGTAATGAGGAACAAATCTCCTCTATTTATACACATCTCCAACTTGTAATTTATATTAACTACGTCGGCCCCAACTTTACCACTGGGTTAAACACCCCACTACAATTGACTGGGCCAACCCCACTAGGGTGGTCTAACAACCCTTTGACCCACATAACAAATACAGGGCCGACCCCCACTAAGGAAGTCTAATAACCCAAGTTACCACATTCCGATGGAGGAATAGACATCTCCAGATATACAATAAGATCTTCATGGAGGAATGAAACATCTTCGGAATAATAAAGTACAAATATAATATTTTTAGAAGTTACAATATCTCAACACTCCCCCTTAATGAGAAGGATATTATATCAACATCTGCAGGAGTAAGGAGTTATCAACATCATACATGATACATCTATAAATAATTGGGAGCTTTCTCAACATCATCAATAACTCAACCAGTTACTGGAATATCTTCAAGATCTTCAATACTGGAACATCAATATCTTCAGTGCCAAATCTTCTGCAACACTTGAATAGCTACAACAATATCATCATATGGATCCTCACGATCATCCGCATCGTCATCATCATCGTCATCACACGATCATCAGCATCATCATCACATGATCATCAACATCCTCATCACACGATCATCAACATTGTCATCACACGATCATCGGCATCGTCATCACACGATCAGCAACATCGTCATCACACAATTAGTAGCTTCATCATCTAGATCATCAGTATTAGTATCCACACCAATACAAGTATATACATAATCAATACAAGTATCATCATCAATACAAGTATACATACAAGTATCCTCATCAATACATATCATCAATACAAGTATCCTCATCAATACAAGTATCCTCATCAGTCAAGTATACACAATAGCAACATACTCTACAACACACACGATCATATTACAGGATGATCAATCCCGCTCTCTTTATGACATAGGTCCATGGATGATACAATCCAGATCACGTATCTTTTGAACTGAGGTCCGGGGACGATACAGTCCTATCAACTCTAGTGATCCTTCCTTTCGGAATTACGGGATTTACAGTCTAAGGATGATTAATCCTACTCAATCTCTTTTAAGACAATCCTTCCTTTCAGAATTAGGGGATTTACGGTCTAAAGATGATTAGTCCCACTCAATCTCTTTTAAGACAATCCTTCCTTTCGGAATTACGGGATTTACGGTCTAAGGATGATCAATCCCACTCAATCTCTTTTAAGACAATCCTTCCTTTCGGAATTACGGGATTTATGGTCTAAGGATGATTAGTCCCACTCAATCTCTTTTAAGACAATCCTTCCTTTCAGAATTACGGGATTTATGGTCTAAGGATGATTAGTCCCACTCAATCTCTTTTAAGACAATCCTTCCTTTCAGAATTACGGGATTTACAGTCTTGGGATGATTAGTCCCACTCCATCTCTTTTAAGACAATCCTTCCTTTCGAAATTACGAGATTTACGGTCTAAGGATGATTAGTCCCATTCAATCTCTTTTAAGACAATCCTTCCTTTCATAATTATAGGATTTATGGTCTAAGGATGATTAGTCCCATTCAATCTCTTTTAAGACAATCCTTCCTTTCGGAATTATGAGATTTACAGTCTAAGGATGATTAGTCCCCACATGTCTACTAAGGACTTCATTCTCGGAGACCATACGTCTACGGATCAATTCAAGGGACCGAAGTCCGGGGACAATACAATCCCCACCTATCCACTAAGGACTTCATTCTCGGAGACCATATGCCTATGGATCAATTCAAGGGATCGAAGTCTGGGGACGATACAATCCCCACCTATCCATTCAGGACTTCATTCTCAGAGACATATGTCTATGGCTCACTTTAGGACTGAATTTTAGGGATGATCCAATCCCCACCTGTCCACTAAGGACTTCATTCTCGGAGACATATGTCTACGGCTCACTTTAGGACTGAAGTCCAGGGATGATCCAATCCCCACATGTCCACTAAGGACTTCATTCTCAGAGACATATGTCTATGGCTCACTTTAGGACTGAAGTCCAGGGATGATCCAATACCCACATGTCCACTAAGGACTTCATTCTCAGAGACATATGTCTACAGATCAATTCAAGGGACCGAAGTCCGGGGACGATACAATCCCCACCTGTCCACTACGGACTTCATTCTCGAAGACATAGGTCTACGGATCCTTTTAGAACATGTGTTCAAGGATGATGCAATCCCTCTTCTTTCTCGGAGATATATATCTACAGATTCTTTTAGAACATGTGTTCAAGGATGATGCAATCCCCTTGTCAACTTAGACCCTGTCTAAGGACTATCCACCAACCTCTCTATTGGCATCACCAATATAGGTATCCACATCATCGACTTTACTGTCGATGCAGGCAATCTCATCATAAGTGACAACATCACTCCCTCTTTCGAGGAGGGTCTTTCTGAACTATACCAAGCTTGTCTTTGAGGTACTCAAACTTTACTTGAGGTAGAGGTTTGGTTAGTACATCGGTAACTTGTTTACTTGAGGTAGAGGTTTGGTTAGTACGTCGGTAACTTGTTACAAATTCGAACTTTATAGTTCCTTTCTGCACCATATCTTGTCATATCTCTATGTGCTTTGACTTATCATGGAACACTGGATTCTCTCCCATATTGATACAACTCTGTTTGTCACATAGGATCACAGTTGGGTCTATCTCTAAGTCAAACAATCCTGAAGCCATACTTCTTCACAACTAGTAGAGCAAGCAGCCATATATTTCGCTTTTGTTGAGAGCCACACTAGACTGCTTCCTGCTAAACCACAAAATCATGGTTGACCCCAGATAATAACATCCTCTCGATGTGCTATTCCTATCTGATACACTTTTTGCTCAATCAACATCTATATAGCGATCTAAAGTCATGATCTCCAAGATAGCATAGATCAAAGTCTATTGTATCCTTTAGGTACCTCATCACATGCTTTGAAACTATCAGGTGTTCACAGCAAAGGATATATCTGACTTAGTATTCTTTAGATACATCAATGACCCAATAATTTGTCTGTATAGATTTATATCCACTAACTCTGATGAGTCATCCACTAACAACTTCAAGTTGGAATCCATGAGAGTGGTCATTCCAACATATCAAGTCCTTTTAATATTTCTCTACATAATTTCCCTAGTTGAGAAAGATTCCTTCTGAGCCTTTCCATACTTCCAGAACTAGGGAGTAATGCATCAATTTGAGATCTTTCATTTTCATTTCTGTAGCCATCTATCTGTGCCATCTCTCGTCAGATGGGTCTACTGATATGAGCCTCAATATTAGTCGAACTCTATGGTGAGTTCCTTCTTGCATCCATGTCATCTGTGTATAGAAACCATATTCAACCTTGTAGCAAAGGTTGAGATCCACATCACCCATGGCGATCATTAAGCTCATCAATTGACTATCGATCCTGGGTACCCATACAGAACCTGATTCACACTTCTTCTTTAATTACACCATTAAGAGAATGGTCTTATCTAGCCACTTGGAGCAATCATCCCGTCATGATTTTCTTCCTCTTTATAAGAGAATCTTCTAGCCACGAGCCTTCTATATTTTGTTTGATTTGTAAATATTCTTGTTGAACATCCATCACTTGTTCGGTGTTCATCATTCTTCATGATCTTTCCTACAAATCAAAATTAAGTACATGATTAGTAATACTTCATAATCATGAAATCATGTTGACATGATAACCTATTATGCATACAAATATCATTTACATAGTCATGCAACTATCTTGACCAATACTTTGGCACAACACTTTTCCATATCCTGTATGCATACAGTGGCTATCTAGATGCCTTCCATCTCTACCAGAACATACTATCAAGAGTGTGCACAGCTCTTAGCATGTCAGCAAAGAGGTTTCATTCTAGACAAGCAACAATGGAATGTTTTGTCCAATTTACCAATCATATGCATATTAGTAGTATACTGTTCAATGCTATATGAATGTTTACACTCAGCATGATATAT
The DNA here is from genome assembly GCA_027924585.1 of Larix kaempferi. NCBI lineage: Eukaryota > Viridiplantae > Streptophyta > Pinopsida > Pinales > Pinaceae > Larix > Larix kaempferi. The sequence continues at coordinate 5,135,613 of BSBM01001312.1, read as the reverse complement.
TCTAGGAATACAAATATGTATACAGCTATTACAAGCAATATCATTTACTATTTCAAATAACAACTCAAATACTTATCTTTTATGTTTGTGTGGTTGTCTCTCACTTGATCTTCTATATGTCTTTTGAACTTCTATTCATTTTGTACCACTGTGCATGCTCAAGTGTGCACTAGTGTCATCCTCATGATCTCATACCAAACATACAGTCATTAGTATATTCTCAATATTGTCAAAACATTATAATTCTAAATAATCTTGAATATGTATAGATAATAAACATTAGTATTCAAGGTTTCAGGAAAGTCTTCTTTTACTCATGCATATTCTTGTTTGATCATAGGAATCTTTTGGTTAGTTAAATCATCAATCAAGATAAGAGACATAATATGCATAAACCCTTGATTACTAGCTTTATGAATAAGCATAACCAATCATACCAAGTATACTTATATAAGGGATCCTAACACAAGGTAAGATTCTAACTTGACATAGGAAAACATACCTGGATTAGTATACTTGCTTAGTTATGTCTAACATACCTAAAAAATATCTTCTTTGTTCTCTTCAATGATTTAGAGATCCTGTGCTAGAACCTGCATATCTCATAGGTTAAGCATAATATAACAAAGTCATACATACCTCGTAAGTAGAACAAAGATTATGGATGAGTCTTTTTCTTCATGTTGTCATGGTCATGGAACTTGATTTGTCTTTCGTGATGTACCTGTATCTTGTTAGCAGACAACATCAACCTCATACAACACCACAGTGCATTAGTACAATCATATAGCCCTAATCAATGGATGTCTTCTATCATTCACATGCATTCATACTGTTACTAAGGTGATAAGACAATTCTAACATTAATCAATATTGTACTAATAAATAATATGAAGACAAACATATTATGAACTTAATCAGGAATCAGATTTCAAGACATACCTGAACCTCCTTAAGTCATACCTGTCGAGACTTCTTGTAGTCTTCTTATGTAAGGCCTTAGCCTCAACTCCCCCTAAAACTTGATCTGGAGCTTGATTAGGGTTTGCTAGAGAAACCCTAAAAATTCAATCTTTGACTTTAACATTTCTAAATGGATGGAAGGATGTGTCTTGCTAAGCTGAACAAACTAGCATACTTCAATTTTGAAATCTCCAAAATTTGACCCCTCAAAATTGCCTTTGAAACTTCTGGATCTTCTGGACAGGATCCCGAACTAGGGTTTGATGAAGCCCACCCTTACGCCCAATCAAAAGGTTCAATCCAAGGCTCTAAACTCTTATTTTTCTGAGGAGCTTCCAGCCGTGGTCACAGACTTAAAAAATTCCAACTTTTGCTGAAGCCCTAATTTTCCATCTTTCTGATCAAAATCCCGAATTGAGGTTTGATCAAGCCCGGTCTTCTACCCAACCAAAAAATTTGATATTAGTCTCTAAATTTTGATTTTCTTGAGTAACATTCAGCCGTGGAATCCTATTCCAAAAATTGTAACTTTCTCCGAAACCCTAAATTCCGGAAGCCATGAATGAAGATGCTCCAAAAATAATTATGTTTTGACATAAATATGTACCTGATTGTTTTTGCTGTAACTTCAAACTTTTCGATCCACGGGGTCTGAAAATGTTTTTTGTGGTATCCTGACCTATCATATTTCCATCCCGACAGGTTTGAACTCAATTCGATTTTCTGAGAGAAAGTTATGCCAAGTGTCGCAGCGTGACCTGTTTATGGGATAAAACAGGAGAGCGAACTTGTATAGCGTGCCACGTGTCACTGGCTCAATTCCAGCCTTTAAATATGTTTTTTGAGATGGTACAGTCTATGTACTACCTATCACTTTTTACAAAATTTCATTTGTATCTTCCTAGCCCAAGTTATGACCTTTTTTCCTAGGTCACCTGATTTTGACTGAGATCTGGAAGAGGCAGAAACCCTAACTTGTACTAATCATTACTTACAAAGTACAGTGAATATGAGGGTTTCCTTTGGACACAAGATACCTGGGGATGTTATATACGACCTGTAAAGGTTTTAGATCGTAAAACTTTTCAAAAATGTATTTATAGCGAAAGTTCCACTATGACTGGTTTTTGCTATATAAAACCCAAACCTTCAAATTGTCGCAAGTGAAGCAAGTGTCGTAAGTGCCATACATTGCCTTCCTTCAGGTTAGCTCTGATACCATGTTAAGATTCAATATTCTAAGACAGAAAATAGCAGCATTACATTCCATTTCACAATAATAGCATATACAGGATCATTGAAGAAACAACAAGCACAACATAAACACAAGGGACACAGATTTATCCTGGGAAACCCTCATGGGGTAGAAAACCCAACAAAGCTTCGTCAATATAGATGACCAGCAATATACAAAGATGCAAACCAAAGACATGATCTCCTCCTCCTCCATAGCATACCTCTTTCTCACAAGTGCGCTACATTTCAAGTGAGGGAAGTGTGTGTGTAATGAGGAACACATCTCCTCTATTTATATGTATCTCCGACTTGTACTTTATATTAACTAGGTCAGCCCCAACTTTACCACTGGGTTAAACACCCCACTACAACTGACTGGGCCGACCCCACTAGGGTGGTCTAACAACCCTTTGACCCACATCACACATACAGGGCCGACCCCCACTAGGGAAGTCTAATAACCCAAGTTACCACATTTCGACGGAGGAATAAACATCTCAGGATATACAATAAGATCTTCACGGAGGAATGAAACACCTCCAGAATAATAAAGTACAAATATAATATTCTTATAAGTTACAATATCTCAACAGTAAACATTACACTCTGGACAAACACAACATTTAGTATAGGGAAAAGACGTTTAAACATTTATTATATTTTCCGCACAGTTAGTTTACGCATTAAAAGCTATATCGAAAATTTTTAAATTTTTGTAAATTTTGGGATGTTACAATAAGGCCCCTAACCACTAAAACCCCTAACAAATAATCCCTTGATGCATTAAACCCAAACCTCCTTATACACCTAACTCCTAAACCCCCTAACCCCATTATGTGACCATAATAACCATAGTGACCATAACCCCATTAAACCCCAACCCTAACTTCTTATAAACACCCTAACGCAAAATCCCCTAACCACTTAACCAATTAAACTCTAACCCTTAAGTCTTCTAACCCCCAAGGCCTCTAACCACTAAATGTGACCATAGTGACCATAGTGACCATAGTGACTATGTATATTGTGTAACACATGCATATGACATAATGTGACCATAAAGCGCCTAACCACTAAAACCCCCAACATAAGATATCATGGCCATTTTGAGGTCTAGTATACCATGGTCATGGCCAAAATTCTAGGTCTTAGATCATAACATTAGTTTGTGAGGTTGAAGGGCCATGCATAAGGCCCAAATCTACAACTAATCCTTGCATACCAAATATTTTTTAAGGTATATCAATCTTCATATAGTTCTAAATTCCCAGGCCATGGTATAAGGAAAATAGCTCATGTCTTAGGCCATATGGGTTCTCTATGCAATTGATGGGGACATATGGAACCCAAGGGAAATCCACAATCCCTACATAAGGAATTTTCCATGTGAGTAATGTGTAACTTTCAAATGAAAAAATGGATTTTAAAGATTAAAGAACATTTCACCCTTTAACTATAGGTTTCTCAAATCTTCACCCTATGAATTTTCATCCTTAGGGATTCTATGAAATATAATACAAAACAACATCAAAAGTGGATTATATTTCAATCCTTAAAAACTCCAAACTTCTAGGAAATCCATGAGAAATGATACCAAAGTTTTTAGATAAGTTTCATCCCTCCAAGAAATCTTATCTTGCATAAACCATATTTTAAAACTCTTTATTTACAAAAATAAATACAAAATTTAAAAAATCCTTATCTTCTTTAATTATAATGTTAAATCACTCAATATAGTAACGAGACAAATCTTGAATATGTTACATATATTGAACTCCAATATAATAAAAACTATGTCTAAGCGGAATGGAGGTCTAAATGAGGATTTAACTTTAGAATATTGGCCAACAAAACAAAACTTATTGTTTCCCAGATATTGCAAATCATGGACACTGGTTTTCATGAGGGAAAACAATATAATACTCTCAATGCAACATTTAAAGAGAGTATATGTTAGGATATATATTATTTGACTCATCACACCTTGATGATGTATGTTATGACATATATACACTCTTAAATACAACACTACAAGGTGCTTATGGTGTGCCACCCACAACATCGACCCAAGTGATGAACTCCAACCAAAAATTTGTCAAAATATATGAGTCTCATATTAATGCATGTTAATATTTGTATTCTCTTTAGGAACATCTCAATGATAGGGACTAATGGCCATTGTAGATATGCCAAATCTAAACATTTGGATCTTCAAAACATTGAGAGGTTACAAATGCTTCTAGATATTTTCATGCTTTACACTTTCATGACATCTTTATTGACAATTGGAATTCCTATTCAGACACAATAGAAGTCACCTACATTAACATAAAATGGTGGTTGTGGATTTTGAGGGAACACTACCATTAAAGAATGTTCAAAATCAAAATTGGTAGTCATAAAATACTCCTAAATTCCTTTAAGTATGGCCATACCATATGGAGGAGTATGTTAATCAAATAGAAAATGAAATTAGTTGTCATCACATAAGTGAAAATTGTCCATACACCATTCTTCACAATATTCTTCTAAATTATACCCTGCCGATATTTCTCTTGCATATACCATGTTAATGTTGAGTCTAACACTCACCTCTTGAATATATTACCATGGATCATGGTCACCATCATTCAAACCCCTTGCTCAATTTTTTGTAACAATGTCATTATTTGGTTCTATTAGGGATTTGAGGCAATGATTTAAAATGGTTGTGACATCTTCAATATGGTTAAGGCATATATCATATAATATGCCAAATTGTATCCATTGGAATGCTTTTATATTGGCTTTGTTCTGGCTTCAATCTAGGTATCATTTCAAAAGTTATATGCTCTACAGTACCTAGAATAAAATTGTCGCCATAATATAACAACCCTAAAGCAACTGATTTTCGATTAACGTCATCTTCACTCTTTAGACTTCAATTTTTTGACATCAATGTAATTATTGAGAGGAACCCAATTCTAATATTTGTTTCTTTATATAATGCATAAAAAAATAAAAATAAAAATAATATAAATTTCATAGCCCTATTTTTCATCATGAAAATCCACATGAAAGAAAAAAGGAAAAAAAATAACGGAAAATTCTTCCCCCTTTTTCCCCAATGAAGTCCTCTCATCCCGCTTATTGTGTTCTTTAATTATGAAGATAAACAACAAACAATACAAACAAAGAATATGATAGAAATTCCCCTTTATAGCTTCATTAAATCCAAAACCCTTCAAGTAGGGAAACACCATACAAAGATCCTTTTATGGGTGCTAGATAAACTCTTATTCTAATGCCAAAAGTGAGCTTTGGAAGGTTAAATTCTATTTGAGAACTTACAAACAGATAATTGGATTTTGGATGCATGTTATCGATTATGTAAAGAATTTTTTATGTTCCCATAATGGAGAATAAGTGATACCCTATACTGCTAGGACTAACAACCCAGCGTGGGTACTTGTCAATTTTCATTCTTCTAAGCTAATGTTTTACAATATGTTTGTTTAATTGTGAACTCCACACATATTTGATAGTGACTATATTTGGTCCCATTAATTTTTATCTTGTTTGACTAAGATGTGGCTTCTTTTTGAGTTTGACAAGTGGACTTTTATTTTCTTACCAGTAAGAGGTTATGTTCTTTCACTTACCTAGAACCACCAAGTGCCTTGTTTTAAGAATTATCCACACTATATGCTATGTGATGGTCTATGGAATCGTAATGGTGAGAACCATATGTGTTGTTCAAAACCTTTAAATATGAACTAAAGCCTTGTATTTTACCTTTAGGATGTCATGGGTCTCACAAACCATCCCTAATGTGCCCCTCCTTAAAATGGTTGGCATATCCCATGTGTAGGCTAAATATTACATACGTAGGTATTATGTGGTAGTAAATTAATATGACATTAGACCCTAAATTTAGTTCATAGGCCATGGTCTAGACTATGAGAACCATCCTCAATGTTACAAATATTGAAATGGCCACCATATCGCGCTTGTAAGGTAAAGTAATTATGTGTGGCGCCCTACACATGGACCATGAGTCATACAGTAAAGTGAATCATAGACCATTATTTGGGTTATGAGAACCATTATTGGTTTACATAACCTATAAATATAAAACCATGGTTAGTTTATTAGTTTAAAGAACCATGGACAAACTAGCAACAACAATGATGACGACGACGATGATAATAATGATCACGATGACAACAAGGACGATGACGTGATTATATGATGATGAGGATGAGTATGTTGATAATGACAATGATGATGATGCTGACAATGACAATCACATGAATGATAATTATGATGGCGACGAGGATGATGATGACAATTATGTTGATGATGATGATGACAATGATGATGATGTTGGTGGTGATGATGATGATGATGATGAAGATGATGAAAATGCAGTTGATATGATAACGATGATGATGATGATGATGAAAACAATGATGATGATGATAACGATGGTGAAAATGATGAATACGATGATGATGATGATGGCTATGACAATGAAAACCCCTATCTCCTTATAAACCCCATAGCCACAAATCCACAAACCAATTAACCCCTTAAACCCTAACCCCTAATTCCATTAACCATTAAATGTGACCATAGTGATCATAATGCTAAATCATTATAAACACCCTAAATCCTCTAACCCCTTAACGCACTAAGCCCTAACCCCTAAGTCCCCTAACCCTTATTAGCCTTGGATGGATAAAATATTTCTTTAAGGGTCGAGGTTTAGGTATCTGCCATTGACCATGTCAAAGTTCTCAAGGACCCAAGACCTAGATACAAATCTCCATGGATACCCTTGCAGAACGATGCATGGTTGTTTGAGGCATTGTTCATGGATCTAGATGCCTCAATGATTTATTTAGGTACAAAGGCATGGTATTATTCTCTAGAGAATCATTCCAAATGCCTTAAGACACCTACATACTTTAATGGTGTTAATATCCTCAATCATATGCCAATGTTACCATGAAGAGGCCATGTATGGTTTGTTGCGGTGATTTTCTTAGCCTTTGATGGCTAGAAGATTCTTTAGGGACAAAGGTTCAATTCTACTCCCTTGACCATATCCAAGGCATTAAGGCCCCAAGACATGGATACATAGTGGCACAAATATCCATGCCATGTCATGCATGGTTCTTCAGGAATTGTTCATTTATCCAAATGCCTCAATGGTTTCTTTAGGACCAAAGGCATGGTTGTTTTCACTGAAACATCATTCATAAGGCCCCGAGACATGTAGATAATACTCAAAACCACCTAATGGAAATGAAATAATCAATCATAGACCAATGATACCGTTAAGAGGCCATGCATGGTTGTTGGAGGCAATATTCTAATCGATAGATGGATAGAATATTCCTTTGGAGATTGAGATTCAAGTCACCTCCATTGATCATGTCCAAGGCCTCAAGGCCACAAGACCTATATATGTAGTTCCATAGATACCCCTCCAAAGTCATGCATGGTATTTTTAGGTAGTTTTCATAGCTCTGTATTCCTCGATGATTGCTTGAGGGCCTAGAACATCATTCCCAAGTCCCTGATACATGTACTTATTACTCAAAACCTCTAAATGGTAATAAGATCCTCAATCATAGGCTTATTATAGCATTAGGAGGTTGTGTGTAGTTGGTGGAAACAAAATTCTTATCCTTGGATGGCTAGAAGATTCCTTTAGGGGTGAAGGTTCAAGTCTCCTCTAGTAACCATTTCGAAGGCCCCAAGGCCATAGTACAATGAATACCCCTAAGAAGTCATGCATGGTGCTTTGAAGAATTATTCATGGCTTTGCATGCCTCAATGATTTTTTAGGGCTAAATACATGGTGTTATTCCCTAGAACATCACTCATAAGGCCTCAAGACATGTACATACCACTCAAAACAACCTAGTGATACCAAAACCCTAAATAATAGGTTAATGATACTCTCAACATGGCATGTTTGGTTGGTGGAGGAACCTTCTTGGATATGGATATCTAGAAGATTCATTTAGGGATTATTATTTAAGTCTCCTCCATTGACCATGTCCAAGTCCATAAACCTAGATACTTAACTTGCCTCAATGGATTTGGATTCATTAATGGTTTATTTAGGGCTAAATTCATGGTCTTATTCCATGGAATATCATTAACAACACCTTGAAACACCTACATAAGGCTCTTGCTTTCCTCCTATGAATCTTGCCAAGGCCTTGAGATCTATCCTACTATGCAAAAAATCTTGATCGTGCCCATATCCAAATTTTATTTCAAATATCAACTTTAAAGGGTGTATGTTACGGTTCATGGCCTTTATCATTTCCCGTTACCTCAATAATATTATGTTAGGGTAGACTTCTTTCAGTTTCTTCCCCAACCATTTTCTAAGACCCATCCCTAGTGCACAAAGCCACATATTTACACCCATATCCCACTTTAACATTAATGATATCCTATAACATTAATGATATCATATTGAATAATAAATAAGAATAATATATTAGTTGATGATTAGAAAATTACAATAAGATTGCCTTTATAGGGCTTGAGGAAGCATAGTGAAGGGTTACGCCCTTTCACTAGCAACCTAATAATCTATTAATTTATAAATAATAATATTAATTAAATATTCACAGCATTGCCTTCCCCTTAGGAAAGCTTTGTCCTCAAAGCTTGAGTATTTTCCTAATGTTGTCCTTCATTCAGATTTGGCGTCGGTATTAGAATCGGATGAGATTTCTTGTGTAGAGATTTGGACTTTCTTCCCATTGATGATTTTGCACTATATTGTCTCACCGTTCCTGCATTTATGGCCTGGGGTCCAGTCATCACCGCATCGAAGACATATGTTTTTCTTCTTTTTTCTATTATCAGAGTAACTGTCAGATGACTTTGATCTATTTTCCATTTCATAGGCATATGATTGAGGTTTGTGGCATTGATGGCCGGGTGACCAAGTATTTGCACAGTACCTACATTGTGTCTCTTTTTCTTGTCGATAATGGTTATCGCCTCTTGGTTTTATTCCTTACGATTTGCATTCTACGGCTTTTGCTTTATGTCTTGCTACTTCTACGTTAGGTATTTCATGTAACTTTAACTCTTTTTGGAGGTATGATTTAAGACCTCCTAAATAGGTTTCGAGTCTTTGCTTGTCAGACAACCCAAATACTCGTGTCGATAAGGATTCCCACTGATGTGTGAATTCCTCCACGCTTCCAACCTTTTGTAATCTAGTAAGTTTACTAAAAAATTCATCTTCTTTGATTCCTTGAAACCTATTAAAAAAATCATTTTTGAACAAGTTCCAGGTGTAGGAAAAATTGTCTCTCTTCCACCATAAGTACCAATTATAGGTGTACCCTTCCATATGCATTGACACATATTTAACCTTCTCCTCGCTAGATTGAATATTGTAAATGTCGAAGTATTCTTCTGCTTTGTTTAGCCAAGCAATGCATTGCTCTTCACTTCCATTGTATTTCGACAACTCTATTTTTTCCTTAGGTGGGTACACTATGTAAGGGTGATATTGATTGCCTTTTGCTTTATGGTTTGATGATGGATCAGAACTACTTGACGATGTAAGTGACATATTTGAACTGTTTCGTTGTTGGCGGTGATTTTTAGCTTTTTTATTCTCTACTATCTTACTAATAGCTTCTATTTTGCTGTTTAATTGTGCCTCCATATCTGGCAGTACTTTTGTTTATATCTCTTGCTTAAGAGTCGCATTGTTAATATTAATTTCTATTTGCAATTCTTCTTGATTCTTGGCAAGTGATTCCTGTGTGAAAATATGAAATGAAGCATCTAGCATGTCTGGACTGCTGACTTGGTCTGTCTTAGGCATTAGTCTTCGTAACACCTCCATTAATGTATTATGGTTTTGCGTCATGGTGCTCAAGTTCTGGGTTATGGTGTTTATGTTTTGAGTCATACTAGTCATTTTGTTATCCAAGTCTTTTTGTTTTTCATTCAGGATGTCAAATTTTTCATCTAGCCTTCTTTTTAGTACCAGAACAACTTCATCTTTGATTTCCTTTTTAAGCACTGTATTGTTATTTTTCATCTCTTCTCTCAAACTTTCTTGGTTCTTGGTGATGTGGTCATTAAAGTCTTTCTCCAATTTCTCGATTTGGTCCTTCAACTCCTTCATCATGTTTCTTAGATGTGGAGGTGAATAATTAGACCCAATTTTTATAGGGTTGAATAATGATAATAGTATTATTATTATCAAAAGGAGGTATGGGTTAATGGTGCAAATAAAACTAAAATATATATAATAATATTATTTAAAATAATTATAATTATAATTATATTTTAATTTTATTATAAAGTTTGGAATTTATTTTTAATAAAAATAATACTATATAATACTATTAATTATTATAATAATATATATTTATATTAAAATTTGGAAGTAGAGGGATTGAAGGAGAGGGCGACAGAGTGTGTTGTGGATTGAAGCACACAAGTATGAGGAAGGATGGTGTAGGAAAAGGATGGCAGAGGCGAGGGATGGTGTAGTGGATGCGATGGAAGGAAGGAGGGTGGCAGAGCTGGGAGGAGGGCATGCAAAGGAGCATGGAGCAAGCAACAAGGAGGAGAGAGGATCTGGCGTGAGGGAGAGGTTGCAGTGGGGATGGAGGGAGCAATGCTAGCGCGGGGATTGCGGAGAGAATGGTAGCTGGAGATGCATGGGGAGAGAAGGAGTGAGGATAGGGTTTAATGTGGGGGCGCAGTCTGAGGTATTTGTGAGTAAAGTGGAGAGGCATAAGCGTGACACGAGAGCAAGGGGGATTGGGAGAGCGTGTGCAGGTGGGTCGATTGAGGTGTGATTGCACACAGGTGAGAGAATGGTGGCTTGGGAGGAGAGGGGAGAATGGTGATTTACTTCTTCTGTGTAGTGGGGGGAGATATGAATGGAGTAGAGAGGATGGAACATGTGTAATAGTGGAGGTCTAGTGAGTGAATGACAACGTGAGTGGTGAGGGGTGTAAGTGTGGAAAGGCCGCGGTAGTTGGAAGGATGGGTGATGGAGGAAGAGATGCAATGGATTGGAATGTAGTGCGATGGAGTGCGTGGAAATGTGGTGTGGAGGGATGTCGTGGAGGGTACTGACGAGATGTGTAGGTAATGCAGCCAATGGAAGTGGGGAGTAGCGGGAATGGAAGTGATGTAAAGGTGTGAGGGATATTGGGAGAAGACGGAGGATTTGGAATGATGAGTGGGGTGGATGGTGAGAGGGAGATATGGAGGTGGGATGAGAAGCGGAAGGGATGTGTGAATGAATGAGAGTAGTGTGAATGGGAGAGATGGGAGATGAGAAGAATGGTGGAAGAAGAGCCGAATCTGAGCTCTGAGGGGAGGAGCGAAAGCTCTAATACCAAATGCAGTAGCCATATTTGGTTGGACTATTAATAGTAGAATCCGACTCTCATATTGAATAATAAATAAGAATAATATATTATTTGATGATTATAAAATTACAATAATATTGCCTTTATAGGGCTTGAGGAAGCATAGTGAAGGGTTACGCCCTTTCACTAGTAACCTAATAATCTATTAATTTATAAATAATAATATTAATTAAATATTCACAGCAGCATGATCTCCTATGTGGTAATTTGATTCATCACTTTTAGCCTGAGATGCCTAAAAAATTCCTTTAGGGCCTAATTAATGTGATTCCTCCAGTGATTATGTCCAAATTTCTCATGCCTAGAATCAGTTATATGAACACTCAAATGCCAAGGATAGTGTTGGGAGTTCATAGGTGTGTTTTAAAGCTTCCCTTAGGGGATAAGATTCTTTTAGGGCCCAAGGAAAAGGTTTCGTCGCTTGAACATTTCCAAGGACTTGAGACCAATCCCTTGTGCTCAAATCCTAATAATAATACTAATATTTACCAAGAAATTTAATAAGATCAATAAATATACCCTATCAAATAATCAAATTTCAATTCAAATTATTTTTATTAATATTTTATAATAGTAATAAATTAAAAACGATTGGCTTTAATTATTTTCCAATATTAAGAATCATAGGTACACACTTATTTGCTTGAATAATATTAAAAATGAATAACCAAATGGAGTTATTTACAAAAAATTATTTCTAAAGTTGTTGTGTTTGTGGTGCAAAACCTCATAAATAAATCATGTGAGTTATTTGTTTAAGTAGTATAAAAATAAATAATTGAATTTGTTGTGATTGTGGTGTAAAACCTCATAAGTTAATCATGATCATTTATTTGAATGAAAAAATTGAATTTAGTTATTTTAAAAATAATTATTTGTCAAGTTGTCATGATTATGGTGCAATCATCATAATTAAATCGAATTTGTACATTTCCATGTGACAAATATGCACCTAGCACCACTATATGGTACTTGCCAACATGGCATTTCTATATGCATAGGATTCCTTTAACCTAAGTCCTAGGATTATTCTCTCAACCATATTGATGACCACTAGACCTGTCCCTAGTAATTAAAGTCTTGCAATAGTGCCAATACCCATGCATAGGGGTAATAATCCTCTTAGAAAGATGCGTGGTCATGACCTTTAGGTGTGTTTCTTGGCGGTAGATTTTTAAAAGCTTCTTTTAGGACCATAGGTATTGATCATGACCATGGATATGAGATCCATTTCTTTTGCTAAAAACCTAATAATGACACTATATTCCCTTAAGAAATTTAATAAGATAAAATTATTTTCAAATGAATAATCAAATTTCAATTCAAATCATTTTTATTACTATTTTATAATAGTAATAAATTAAAAATGGTTGTTTTTTGTTATTTGTCAATTGTATTTACTTGTTTAAATAGTAATAAAAATGAAAAATTGAATTGAGTTATTTACACAATAATTATTTGTGAACTTGTTGTGTTTGTGGTGCAAAGATTCATAAATGAATCATGTGAATTTAGTTGTTTGCATATTAGAAAAGTAAATAATTGAACTTCTTGTGATTGTGGTGCAAGAAATTAATCTTTATTGTAATTTATTCCAATTAATAAAATAAAAAATTTGGAATTAAGTTATTTATAATATTTGTGGCATTTTATGTTTATGGTGCAAATCCTTCTATTTAAATCCTACTTGTACATGTCCATGTGACAAGTAATAAGGTAGCACCACTTTATGGTACTTGCCAAGGTGGCATTTCTCTTAACATGGGCAAGGAAAAACACAATTTTGAATAATATTAACAAATATAACACCATATTAACACCACAAAATATAAGTGGTGTTGAGAGAATCACCTTAACACCACAAAGCCTAAATTGTGCTAATCACACCACCTTAACACCACAAAAATATAAGTGGACTTTTGGGGGTGGCTTTAAAACAACCACCCCCAAAATTCCAATTCTCATGACTTTTAAGGGTTTTTTTTTAAACCGCCTTGAAAAGGACCATTAGGGGGGGTCTATCAAACCCCCCAAAAGAGTCATGAAAATTGGACTTTTGAAGGAGGCTTTATAACAACTGCCCCTAAAAGTCCAAATTCTCATGGCTTTCAGGGGGGGATTTAAAAACCGTCTTGAAAAGGACATTTAGGGGGGTCTTTCACCTCCCCACAAAAAACAAAAGTCATGACAATTGGACTTGTGGGGGCGGATTTAAAACAACCACCCCCAAAATTCCAATTATCCTGACTTTTGGGGGTGTTTTTAAAACAACTTCCCCCAAAAGACATGATAATTGGACTTTTCGTGGTGGTTGTTTTAAAGCCACCTCCAAAATTAATCATAATTGGGATTTTGTGGGAATTTGTTTAAAAAATACCCCCAAAAGTCATGATAATTGGACTTGTGGGGGGGATTTAAAAAAACCACCTCTAAAAGTCCAATTATCATGACTTTTTGGGTGGCTTTAAAACAACCACTCCCAAAAGCCCAATTATGATGAATTTTGGGAGCGGCTTCAAAATAACCGCCCCCAAAAGTCCATTTATAATGACTTTTAGGGGCAGCTTTAAAACAACCGCTCCCAAAAGTCCAATTATCATGAATTTTTTAGGGGGGTTTTAAAAATCGCCTTGGAAAGGACCTTTAGGGGGGGTCTTTCCAACCCCCCCACCCCCCAAGTTCTGAGAATTGGAATTTTTTGGGGGGGAGTTAAAAAACCGCCCCTAAAAGTCCAATTCTCAAGAATTGTTTTGGGGGGGTTTAAAAAACTGCCCCCAAAAGTCCAATTCTCAGGACTTTTGGGGGGGTGTTTAAGAACCTCCCCCAAAGACCTAATTTTTTTTTTGTGGGGTGATTTAGAAAAACCGTTGCAAGACAAAATCGCCCCTAAAAGGGTGATTTGTTGTAGTGAAGGAAGACTGATTCTGGAAGTGAGACAAATGATCATGCGATATGCCAGCCACTGAAGGAAAGATTCTCACAATCACAAGCCTTCCTCATTGATTTTGGAGCCTCCAACCACATGGTTGCCTCCAGAGAATCATTTTTTTCTCTATATCTCACTGATGGCCTTAGTATTCACATGGGAGATAATTCACAGATCTCTGTTGAAGGGAAGGGCACAATACAACTAGAGCATGGCAAGTTAAAAAATGTTCTATATGTTCCTTCCTTAGCAGCAAACTTGTTATCTGTTTATCATATGCCACACACAGGTTCACCGAAAAAAGTTTTCTTTGGACCTAACATAATTGAGATTGCAGAGATTGTGTTTATGATTCTAATAGCGAAAGGTGTTGTAAACCATGCCTCCAAGGCATATGAATTCTCTCACTTTTTTCCATACTCTCTTCCTACTCAATTTGCACCTGATGAAGAAAAGAATGATGTCTCTTCTGATGATCCATATTCAGATTTCGAAGATGAGGACCAAGTTGAATCAGATCTTGATATTGAAGATCAAGTAGATCCAAATCCAGATTTGACACCTGCTCCCAATCTAAGGCAAAAATGGGCTCAACATTTTCTTGAAGATGTTGGGAACATAGCTGGAGATCCATATAAACATAGAAGAACCATATATCAACACCAAGATGAAAGTCTTGCACTATTGCATACAGATCCACTTCTCCTAGAGAGGTGTTACATGATGGTGGGGTCCGATCCACATCCTTCAAAGAGGCTTGGAATAATCCAAGATGGAAGGGTACCATGGATGAAGAATATGAGTAATTGGAGAACAATGAGACATGGGATCTTGTCTCTCTTCCCCCAGGGAGAAATCTATTCCAATGCAAGTGGATCTACAAAACAAAACTTGCTTCTGATGGATCTACAACCAAGTACAAAGCTCGTTTTGTTTCCGAGGGGTATTCTCAATTTCATGGCTTGGAATACAATGAAACATTCGCTCCAGTAGAAAGAATGGACTCTACCAAATATTTTTTGGCAATTGCAGCTTTGAAATAGTGGGAGGTACATCACATGGATGCAAAGAGTGCCTTCCTACATGGTGACTTAGAAGAAGATATCTATATGAAAAAACTTGAGTGGTACACAGATTATCCATCCTTGGTATGCAGACTAAGGAAATCCTTGTATGGGATCAAGAAATCCCCCAGGGTATGGTATGCCAAAATGGATTCTTTCTCACCATCACAGAAGTTCGAGAGATGCAAATCTGACTGCAATTTCTACATGCAGCAGAAGGGAGGTTTCCTATTATTGATTGTTTTGTATGTGGATGACTTGCTCATCACTAGTGGTTCATCTAATGGATTGAAGAACATCAAGTCCGCTTTGAGCAAAGCCTTCTCCATGACATATCTAGGGCTGCTGAAATAGTTTACTGGCCTCAAAGTAATTAAAAAAGATTCAGGGCTCATGGTTTCACAGTCTAGGTATGCATCTAACTTGCTCAAAATGTTCCACATGGCTAGTTGTAGAGCAACAAATTTTCCTTTACTATCAAGCATCAGATTGGAAGAAGGTGGTTCTACTCCTTTGGTTGACATCACCTTGTATAGGAAGCTGATTGGTAGCTTATTACACTATTACATATGGCCAAAATTGCCACGTTTTTTCGTTGTAATAGCCACGATTTTTCATCCCTATTGCAACGATCTAGGGTTCATTTTTCCATGGAACCAACTTCGTGGATATAGGGATGAAGAATCCCTGTCGTGGAAATAGCAATGTTTCTCAGTGGCCACGTGTCACCTTCTCAACAGTCCTCAGATCTTTGGAAAATTAATTCTTCCACAAAGTTTTGTCGATATATAAATGCCCCTCATGTATATGTTTCCATGCAAATGCTTTACCTGCCACGAACTTTCGTGTCTATAGAGACGAACTTAAATTGGAGGTTCGTCTCTATAGCAACAAATGTTCGTGGCAGGTTCAGCATCTGCATGGTAATATCTTATACAGCTCCACGAATGTTCATCGCAATAGAGACAATTAGATTCACTAACTTTCCTTGCAGGTTCAACATCTACGTGGAAACATTTCTATAGTTCCTCGAAACTTCATCTCTGTATCCACGAAACTTCGTCTCTATATCCACGAAAATTCGTGGCAGGTTCATCGTGTGCGGTTACAAATTTTCTTTGGTTCCATGACAGTTCGTCTAAATATCATTAACTTTCGTGGTAGGAATCCATCTATATTAGGACGATACCTGCAAGTGTTAAAAAAAACAAAAATCCTAAATGGCAATCGTTGAATCATAGCAGAGCACCATTTCAAAGCATAAATATATATGCCTCAACGTTTTGATGATCATCACATAAATGCTCCCCCTAACTGATATGCTGAAGTTCAGTAAATTCATTAAAAGGTAAGCATGCATCATCATCATTCTTCAAACCTTTAAATTTTCATCGTAATGTTCATTTAAGTCTGCTCATCTTCAAGTTTTTAATAAACACACCCCCCTTATCAAATATGCTACTTCAAGCTTCTTGTCAAATCAGGCTGAAATGAATTTTTTTCAACAATTCTTTTGCTAAAAGTAACAAATCTGAACTTGTCCAATTCAACCTTACCAAAACTAATCTGTCAAGTATAATTATGGTATGTCAATCTGATCTACTCACTTGGTCAATCAGTGTTTGTCATTAGACTGCTTCAGCTGCTCACCATCTTCAAAACTTTGTGGATGTTTGAACATGTTCCAATTTTACTTCCAACTGGTGTAAAAAATCTTTTGGATCAACACAAGAGCTACACCTATGCATTGATGTCCAAGGAGTCATCTTCCATCTATGACCCTAAGGCTTCCTCAATAATCTTCAACATTCTGGGACTGTTTGCTTGCTTGGGAAGAGTTAACTTCAGAACTATGTATATGAAATATGTCATCATCACTTCTGTATCATATCATGGCATAATATCTCACACTTGGGCTGTGTATGTGTGCTGTAGAAGATATGTGAATCTATAAATCATGAAGAAGTTAGCATTCCCAACATCACAAGTTTAGTGGTTGTGTTTGAAGCAGTGCAGAGTGAGCCCTCTGCTAGATCTGGGTTACTCTCAAGTGTAGGGAATACACCTATGCAGAACAATGCAGACCTTGTAAATCATTGGTTTGTTGGATCCAATGGGGCTCAACTAAGCAACAATGAAGCAGGGTCTGTTGAAGATCAAGTCAATGCTATTAGGGCATTCAAAATACAAGTGTCATAGTGATTGCCTAAAGAAACACAGGAGTAGAGACAATAGCTGATGATGAAGAGAATATTAGCCTAATGATGGATCCCATGGACCCTGAGGAAGCAGCTCATGGAGAGGAGGATGAGAGCACTAGTTTCCTTTTTTATGATATTGTTGAACATACAGAACAGTGGAAGTACTTGGAGCAAGGAAGAGTCATATTATATTTCCTTTGAATAATGTTGGATGAAGAAGCCTTTAGTCAATTATGCATTATGAATTGATAGATTAAAGGGATCTCATTGAACTCATCCAAGGGGATTGGTTCTTGATAACTTTGCTTTCCTTTTAATTTTGAGATGGTTTTCAGGTATGATTTGTAGTTTGGTACATGAACAATAGCTAGGCCATTGCCCTATATCCAGGCTTGGAGACATGACTTCAATCCAAACTTCAAAGAACATTAATCAAGCACAATATTCCCTCTAGATTGAGTATGCCAGCTTCAACTAACATGAGGAACTTTGTTGATATGTTTGCAAGGTACTAATTAGTGATGACAACCGTGTTCAAACCGTGTTCAATGGTTACGCACACTTTGCCCCATCTTATGGCATTTTGCAAAACTTTGGATGCAATTTTCAGTCAATGGGGCACAACACAAATTAATGGGCTTACAACCAAGGTCTCTCTGCATCATCAGTTCACATCGCCTGGAAAAAATACTTAAGAAGAATTCACATGCTATCATCACTCAGCTCCATTCCATTTAGATGCACCCATCAATGGTCTCCACTACTTCCTTGGATAGATATGCAGGAGTCTTTGCTGAACCAATGAGCTTGCCGCCTTCAAGAGACCTTTCCGGTAAGAATTTAGTCGCATCTACCTCTCTGTAGGAAATGATGGCTATTTTGCATGCAGTGCAGAAGTGGCAGCCATGCCTATTAGGGAATTATTTCTGCATCAAGACTCATCTCCAGAGTCTGGAAATTTTTTTGGAACAATGGGTCTCCTCCCCAACACACCTGAAATGGGTTATCCAACTCATGGGTTATCCCTATGCGATCACTTACAAGAAGGGTAAGGACAATATGGTGGCAGATGCTCCTTCTCGCACAATTGATGACCCAATTTCTCTTACAACTCTTTCTCTGCTTGTTCCAAATTGGTTGCAATATGTTCAACGGGGCTATCTCTTCTATGAACTCCATGGTTCTTCATCAGCAGGGCACTCTGGGTTCTTCAAAATGTATGACTAGGAACAATGTAACTTCTTTTGGCAGGGACTGAAAATGACAATTCAACAGATGGTGGCTGACTGTGATACTTTCCAGATCAACAAGGGTGAAACGACACTCCTTTTGGGATTGCTCAAACCCTTTCCCACCCTTACACAGCTTTAGCCAACTATTTCTATGGATTTCCTAGAAGCACTCTGGTGGTACAATACCACATCTCAAAGGACACCATATGAAGCAGTCTATGGACAGACATCGCCAGTTCTTCTTCCATACACCCTTAACAACTCCCCAGTTCAGGAAATTGACTCGGTTCTTCGAAACCGCGATCAGATTCTTCTCATTCTGCAGGACAATCTTCACATGGCCAGAATTCGACTGAAACAACAAACCGATCAACACCATTCTAAGCGCACTTTCCACGCAGCTAATATGGTTCTTCTTCGTCTACATCCTTCCAAGCAATCCTCCCTGACACTCCAAAGGTGTCAGTGGCCCGAAATGCAACCCGAGGATGTTACCAGGGAACCACTCCTTCATATTCTACAGCAATTTCCCCAACCAAAGCTTTGAGGACAAAGCTTTTTCTAGGGGAGAGGGGATGTTAGGAACCTGTGTCAACCCTTCTCTTTACTATGTTAGTATATTGTTGTTGGACGCATATGCTTTGTAAGTTGTCTCATAGTATTTGTTGATCCATAGTTTATATTAGCCCATAGTATTGGACGCATATGCTTTGTAAGTCATCCTGTAGTATTATATGTCCCATGGTTTTGACTCATAGTATTGGGCATAGACTTAGTATATAAGTGTGTGTTGAGGTCATTGAAGGCATCGTGAAGTTATTTGTATTGAGCTTGCTCAAAGGAGGTTGCCCCCTCGAAGTGGCCTCTGATCATTAAAAGTGATTCTGAGTTCTGTTATTCCTGCTATTTCGCATATTCTCATTAATTAATTGTTGCAGGTTCTTCACAGTTGTGTTTAATAATTTAAGGAATTATTGATCTTTTTAATCTTATTTATTTATTTACATTACCAAAAATAAAAAAGTAATTAGAATTTGTATGTCTACTCATAGAATAAACAATTATGAATTGAAATTTTAGGTAAAGAAAATTGTTAGGGCGAGAGATATAGGAAAAAAACAACATTGGAATTAAGGACTGGGAAAAAAATAGTGTAAATAGAATATAAATTAAAAAATTCAATGGCATTTTTAATTATTTTCTCTTTTATTTAATTTAATTTAATTTTGATATTCAAATGTTTATTAAAGGCTAAAGTTCGTTTATAAAATTGTTAGGAACACAATATGTAAAGAGGATAAGGGGAAGGGGAGGTGAAAATATATTTAAATGTGAAGAAAATAAAAAAGGGAAGGGAAAACAAATGAGATGAGAACCATGAAGAAGTTTAAAAATGAAGAGATTTCTTAGTCAAGACATATTGCTACAGAGAAGTACTTCTAACATTTAAGGTTGTAAACAAATTTGTGATGGGTGTGAGGTTATAGCAATCATTAGGTTTATGATGCCTTGTAGGACTACCATGTGAGCTTGGAAGTTGGCCAGGGGCCTCTTCCTACTAGTGTTAGAGGATTGGAAGTAAGAGGCAATCAAGCTAGTGCATGTTGGTTTCATGAATTGGCCTTAGTTGTGGGAAAAGGTTGAACATATGTCAAAGGAATATGACTAAGCATCTCTGGTCCTCATAAGCCATGAGTATCTAGAGAGAATCAAAATGAATGTTTAAAGAACAAACAATTTGTCTTCTAATCTTGTAGTGGGAGAGCATCAAAATTTAAAGTGGTCCTCACTCTCAAGCTCAAAGAAGAAGATATGAAAAATATGGTGCTCTTGAGGAATATGATGAACTATCTTAATGCAAAGTGGTGGGAAAAAACTCTAAGTTGGGTAAGAGAGACCCTCAAGGAAATTAATTGGAGTTTAGTGTACCTCGAGTGTTGGATGAGCACATAACTATACTAGAGATACAAGTTCAAGTAACTTGCTAAAGTTTGGAGGAATGTGACTCTCTAAGATCAAAGAATATGCATCGAATGTAGGCTTTGCAAATCTCAATACAAATTGTTTTGTTGTTTATCTCTCCCTTAGAGAGATTATGAGCATCCATTGAAAAACCATGCAGGAGTAGTTTGTCAATGTCAAGGTCAATGATGTAAAACAATGAAGAGCCTCTTACATACCAACATGAAGCTGTCTCATGTTTTTCCCACTTCATAGAGGATTTCAGTGCAAGAGATGGATATCTTAGAAGACCATTCCATGAGTTTCCCATATGTTTGAACCTATGTATCATTTTCACCATGTGAAATATCATTGAAGTAATGAGTGTGGATGTGCAAAATTCTACAAGAATGATATCATGATGCATTGACCTCTTAGCATAAAGATGTTTGGATAACATTGTGATAAACACTCTCTCTACTTTGTTTTAGTATACTCCTTTAAGGTATGGTCCTCAAACCCGGTATGGTACTCAACCACATAGCTATGAAATATGGTAGATATGATCAATGAGTGAAATAAAGAGAGCTTGGATCAAATGGCTTCAACTTAATGCTAAAAACATGAAAGTTTCAAAAATGGTGAAAACCACATTTCCCTTCTAGATTTTGTTATTGAAATTAAGCTAGAGTATGGTGTGGAGAAAAGAAAACAAATATACATCTAAAAAGACTATTTCAACCCTGTGAAGTATACAAATAAGAATCACATTGCTCGTCACATTTTTAAAGATATCACATGTCCACGAATTTTGTTTTCCAATATTAGCTTGAAATTTATGAAGAAAACTAGAATGTTAAAGTTGTCTATGGAGTTTAAAACATGACGATGATATAATGGAAGACTTAAAAAAAAAAAAAACAACCATCTAAGATACCAATTAAATATGACGTAATTTTCATTATCGTTATAAAATAAAAAATAGAAGACGGTGGACGAAATGTAGTAAATCTCGCAATTAATTAGAATGATGTTTTAATGCAATTGAGTTCATCGAATAACTTTTCATTGGTTTTAAATATTTATAAATCAAATACATCAACTTAAAGTTGAGGAGGAAGTGAAAATTAAGTCGGATGGAGTGGCGTAACGATATTTATGGCCGTGGGGTTTATAGGTCTCGGGGTCTATTTCTTTGGGTTACCCTTAATTCTTAGGAAGAATAACATAATTATATTAAAAAATTATAGGAAAAAAATGAAATGGACGGTGGAAGGGAGTAAAGAGATTGTCTTTTTTTTAAACGGAAACTGAAAAAGCTTGATATTATAAAAATGATGTGCATAGCCATTCAGTATAGAGCATAAACATAAGCCTGAAATCTGATGTAGTTTGAAAAGAAGTGAACAAAAATTGCACTAGCCTCAATCTACAGTGGTTTCTAATCTACTTCCCGAATTTAACCATTACAGAGGAGGGATAAACCCTTACAAACTGGAAGTTAAGCAAAATGCAAAAAAAATTCAACTAGCCAAAAAGGACCAGCCTTGCTATTCCTGCTTGCCTTGGAGACCAAACATAGGTTTCAAAACTGAATTTTCATCCATTGGGCACACATACTCTGTTGGAGATTCTTGGCAATGGCTACATTGGGTCATCTTGGCCATCTATAGAACTTCCTCTTTGATGATGTCCACCTAGCCCATCAGTTCTCTTAGGTTTCTGTCCAAATTGTCAATATGAGAATCCCAGCATGTGAGCGCTACGAGATGTATCTCATATCATTAGGGTTTCACGATTTTCCTTTAACCCAACACAGACTACTTCATAAACCTTGCGCAAATGTTGCTTGAAATCCTCAACACTGACTTTTAGAAAAGCCATACCTTCTTCCAATCCCACCATTACTTCAGGGGAAGGATTCCAAAACTGGACAGGGTCTTCAAATTGCTAAGGCGAGAGAGAAAGGGGTTCCAAATTCTCCCAGGACCACTGCAATAGGCCTTCTTTAGGGCCGTAGATCTCCTCCCTCACTTGAACAGATAGAATGCTCGAAATACGTTGCATCTCGATCGGACTTGACTTCCCATGTAAAAAAACAAGATCCACAAGACTTGCATTAATGGTGACTTCAGTGCGCTTTCCGTCAAAAGGATAGTTGGGAGGCATGCCAAGTGAATTCCAACATGTCCCCCCATGATGAAGGGGATTAGGCCACTCCATTTCCATAAGAAACCTATGCATGTTGAAAACGCTGATAAGATAAGCGTGGCCGAGGGGCTTAGGGGATAGGCTTAGTTTTTTTATCTCCATTTTCATATTGAACCACTCCAAGAGGTAACCTTACTTTTTTATTTGCAAGATCATCAACACTACAGTTATTCTCCCTCATAGTGTGTAGGAAGGAAACCTTAGAGGGATTGTTAAGAAGAGAAAGTCTGCGATATAACATTTTACCTCGAGGATCTCCTTTTTCATATCTTGTTCTCATCTTTTGGATGTCATGTCTGGAATCTCCAAAAACCATAAGGTTGACAATGTTTAAGCTCGATACGAGTTCCATGCCATGAAGGATGGCCATCCATTCTGCCTCATTATTTGATTTTTTCCCCAAACCCCAAGCAAAGGAGCTAACTATTTTTGCTTCGGGATCGAAAATGATCCCACCTGCACCTGCCTCCCTTGGGTTCCCTTTGGAATCTCGATCGAATAATAAAGAGTGACAATGCTGCAAATCCCACCAAAGTTTGATGTCTTTGCTGTCTTTTCTGATTTCCCATTTAGAGGGGACCTATTTTTTTTGGACTAAAGAGAGCTCAACTGCACGAAATATTGGCTCCAAATGATTTTCTTTCTAGATAAAGACTCGGATCTGGAAAGAATCACACCTTTGGAACTCAGAATTTCAGTTGTCCAATTTATAGCTCTGTAGGCAACTATATTTTAATCCGCCTTTTATCCTCAAAGATGTTTTTGTTTCTTTCAAGCCATACTTGCCAACAAATATTCTTAGGTATCGCTTTCCATATTCTTAGCAGAGTTGGCTTCATGTGGAGGGATCCATGAAAGTAGCTTCTCCATTTGTCGATCATCTCTATAGCCTTCCCAGGGATTGTGAAGTTCTCACAAATTTTTTCAATAACTTTTCCCCAAACTTGTCCAGAAAATTCACATTCTAAGAAGAGATGTTGAGCATTTTCTGAGGAGGCTAGGCATAGAACACAATGTGAGGGGCCTTCTATCCCTCTCTTGAGGAGATTATCTGCTGTGAGGAGTTTGTTATGAGCTAATAACCAAAAGAAAAAAATGATCTTTGGGATACAATTTGAATTCCATACCTTTGACCAGATTTTGGAGAGGGTCCTACAGTTGTTGTTTTCCAAAGTGTTGTAACCTTCCTTGACTGTATAGTCTCCTGCATGACCCCATCCTCTGCAGTATTTGACACGGAGATGAATCAGTAAGGAAGAGTAATCTTGTTGAAGCTAAGCAAGAGGATCTGAGAGGGAGCCATCCCTTCCAAGCCCCAAATCTCTTCCAAACAAAAATATCCTTTAAACTATGGAGTCCGGAGCTTTTCATCCATTTACAAATTCCTGCCAGATGTGGGACAATCTCTAAAGGAGGGGAACCAAGGATTTTTTCAGTCCAAATATTTATTCTTTTCCCA
Source organism: Larix kaempferi (assembly GCA_027924585.1). Taxonomy (NCBI): domain Eukaryota; kingdom Viridiplantae; phylum Streptophyta; class Pinopsida; order Pinales; family Pinaceae; genus Larix; species Larix kaempferi. The sequence continues at coordinate 5,110,955 of BSBM01001312.1, read as the reverse complement.
TTTCCAGGTATCCAATAGAGATTGTCTCTAATTAGACCTTCCAAAGCTTTGCATATTATTCCCAAATATTGGTTCCTTTTCCAACCAATGGATGATCCAAACTTCTTAATCGAGGTCTTTTCACATATTTTTTCCTTAACACTTCTTTCCACCATTCCTTCTTCCACGAAATCATCCTCCAAGTTATTTTGGCTCCCATTGATTTGTTCATTTGACTGGGGTCTCTGATGCCAATCCCTCCTTTCCCTTTAGTTTCCTTGACTGTGTTCCAATTCACTAAATGGATTTTTTTGTTTTGAGTTCTTTGTCCTTGCCAAAGATATTTTCTTATCTCAATGTTGATATTGTTCATAACATTCTTTGGAGCAAGGATCATTGCACTTGTAAAGACTAGATAGGAGGAGAGGATGGATTTGATTAAAGTGACCTTACCTTCCATGTTTAACCACCGCATTCCCCGGGACAAGATCTTATTTTTTATTTTCTGAATGGCAGAGGTACAAGATGAGGAGTTGGATTTTTTTTCCAAAATAGGAATTCCCAGATATTTGAAGGAAGCCCAGACCATATTAACCTTGAAATCTAGAGAAACTGCCAGATCTCTCAGCAAATTTGGTTTACAGTTCCATCCATATAAGCTACTTTTTTTCAGTGTTAGATTTACCTCTCGAGGCTTGAAGAAAAAGGTCTAGAGTACTTTTGAACCTTATAGAAATTTGCATTGAGGCGCAACCCAAAAGGATCATATCATCCGCAAAATGAGCATGATTTATCGGATGAACTCCTCTCACAATAGATAGTCCTGGAATGTTCTATTCCATCATTACTCTCTTGAGTCTCTTTCTAAGAGAGTCTGCCATGAATATGTAAGGAAAAGGAGACACATGACGTCCTTAGCGTAGACCCCGAGAGATGCTGAAGAAAGTAGTTGGCCGCCTGTTCACAAGGGGATCAATCTAGGGGGCTCCGATGCAAGACTTGAGCCATCTTATGAAATTGTCGGAGAAGCCAAAATTTTCAAGGACCATATATATGAAGTCATGTCTAAATGTGTCAAAGGCGTTGGCTAAATCGAGTTTGATTGCCATGCCTGCCTCTTTTCTCTTTTGACTAGAATGGATCGCTTCTTGGACCTGCAGGATATTATCATAAATTTTCCTGCCCGAGATGAAACCACCTTGATTTGCTGATTTTAACTGACCCTACCACTCCGATGGACCTCCAGTGAGACTTGACTGCCCATTCTGACTTCAGTTAGCTCCTCATGTGCCCTCCACTGAGCCTCCTTCATTCAGTTAGTTCCAGTTACAGCTACCACACTCAGTTAGACTCAGTTTGACTGATGGTTGACAGTTGCTTGAGCATTGATGACTCCACTGATGATGAGATAGACTACTAGTTCTGCTCCAATGACACTCTAGTGATCTTTTGATCACTCCATGCCAATTCGAATTGCCACCTTGGCATTTGAATTCCTCATGCATTGTATTATTTATTTGTCCATTTGTGATTAATGAATTAGTGTGTGTGAAGTATTTTTGCTTCTATCCGAGTTCTACTGTATTATTATTCTGTTGCTCATCTTACTGCATTGACCACTCTTAATATTATTCCTAAATTCTTTCATTGTGAGGTATACATCATCTCTTAGATCTACTGTGAGGATTTTGGTTAATATATTATAAGAGGAGTTGCAGAGCGAGATACGTTGAAATATTCTTATTGAAGAAGGGTTCTTTTCCTTGAGCACAAGAACAATGAAGGAGGAGTTGGTGGCTCCTCCTATTCGATCTCTGCTTCTTGTCCAATTTAGCAAATTAAGGAGATTGTCCTATAGTTAACTTGAATCATCTTATGTAAAATTTTATATATTATTACACGAAAAAACATTAAATATATTAAAATAAATAAATAATATATATTTATATTTTTTATTTCTCTCAAAACTTCACACATCCCGATCTAAAATATTTTTATTTTATATAAATCATCCTAAGGACTATGGAATTCATATATAGGACAGCCATGCTTCTTGCATGCCATCATTATTTCATCACTATAAAAGTGTGGTGTATAACATATATATGTAAATTCATGAATTTTTCTAAATTCAAGTTGGTGTATTAATGTCTACTGTAAGTTTTAAACCTGTGTAGAGAAGCAAAGCATAAATATTATTTCAAGCAAAACATAGATTACACCACAACATTCACACATAATACACAGAGATTTACCCTAGAAACCCTTAACCGAGAAAACCAGCAAAACTTAGAACCGCACCTCTTAATTTCTCATTATCATTATGAATCACTCACAATACAATATAGGTATTCCACAACATCCAATACCCTAATCCATTAAACTGTATTAGAAAATAGACCCCAATCCCTTAAACAGGATTAGATTACATATTTTTAGAAAATTCTCCAAAAATAACCGAGGGATCGCCAGGCGCACCCCTAACACGCGCAGCTTCCCCATACATATGCAAAGAATATAACACAAACCCAACATTCTCCCACTTGTTATTTTCTCTGCATAATAATGAGTCATGTACTCATAAATTCGTAGGTTCAGGGAATCAATGCCCATAGATTCTCTATACCAAGAGAACTTCTTTGTACTAATAGACTTTTTTAATGAGTCTGCAACATTCTTCAAGGTGTCAACCTTCTCCAACAACACCTTCTTGTCTTCAACCATATCTCCCAAAAAGTGATATTGCACATCAATATGCTTTGTCTTCGCATGATAAGTAGGGTTCTTTGCTAGTAAGATTACACTTTGGATGTGACAATCTAACCTTACAACTCTCTATACAAACCCAAAACTTGAACATAGTATCTGCAACCTTACAACTTATTTACTTGCATGAGTGGTGTTAGCACCATAGTTTTCACAATGTAAATAATGGAGTATGGTAGGAGAATGTTTGAAAAATTTGCTAATTTGATGAAAAAATCCCAAAAAGTTCTCTAGTTCTATGATTTTGGGGTTAAATGGAATAAATAAGAGCAAAAGGATGCCAAAAGAACTATAGTCCAAAATCAAAATAATGCAAGCGCTAAATGTCGTGCAAGATGCACCATTGATCAGGCACGAGAAAGAAATCAACGGTCCTCGTTTGTTGTCGCATTGCCAAAATGAACGGGATAGAAAGGTTATAAGTGGTCGTGAAGGGTAATACCATTGGACAGGTGGTAGGTATAGGACACTCCGCAAGAAAGGAAAGTGCTAAAGAAAACCATTTTGATAGGACGTGAAACCACTATGGTGGAGGATATATCGTTGAAATCAATGGCTGAGATTCATGGTGAAAGATCCGATGGTTCGGGATGCACCCTTAAATCATAGTGCAAATCTCAAAGCGATCAACGGCTCAGATTACAGGTGAATTAAATCAACGGTGATGACTTTTAGAGCTACGTGAAGGATAGTAACATGGAGCCCACCAGCTGGAAAGGATGAAAGGTTAAATACGCTGCAAATTTACACTGTAGATGTATGGCAGGAAAGGATCGACGATCCTAGATGATTCACGCACCATGAATATGCACGACGGATAGGATAGGTAGTGGATGTGAAAAGGAAAACCACTAGACACGTGGAAGCATCGGATTAATCCGCTTTTGATCGAGCTGGTTCCAAAAAACACCTTCCGAGGTCGCGAAGTTGTATTTTGTGGGATTACCACTAAGATCCAACGGTCGAGATTTCAAAGATGAAAATGATCGGATGGTTGGAACAAAGAAATTATCAAGTGGCAAAAAGACATGAAATCCAACGGTCTAGATTACGGCATGTGAGATCAACGGTTGGGAAATATAAGCGCCCAAAAAGATGCCCGGATGATAAACGAAGTGGGTTATATATAGCAAAGAAACACGTGAAATTGGACATTTGTCTTTGCACGGTCAGCGCTAGAAGGTTCCAGACAAGTGGGCACATCAAAAAGCGATAGAGCAGGATGAAGCACATGATTGTCAGCGATAGGTAGGCCCCTATAACTTCAAACTAATAATATTTTAAGTTTGTTTATAAGGGAAAAAATTGAAACATTCCATGATGTAGATGAACCTAAGGTTAAAGATGCTTTGGAGGATAGACATAAGGATATTTTTTATACCTCCCTTATGTTATCAATGGCGGGAATTAAGATGAGATTGAAGAATTTGCAGGAAGGAGGTCTAGACGTGCACAGAGTTAATCCGTCATCCCTATTTTCATTTTGCCCTGACCAAATTGTCTTATTCCTAGAGTTTGTGTCATGGTGTGCGTCAAAATACTCCGAAGCCGAGTGAACTGTTATGAATGCCCCAAAAAATAGAATTGTATGTCGGATAGAACCCCTGCTCACGAGAGACGCCTTAGAAATCCCTGCATCTGAAATGCTTGAACCATAGAGTTTTTCTGAGAAGTCAATTATTGACTTATATCACCAGTCGTCCCCTAAGACTAAGCATATTTTCATGGTCTCTTGCCTTAAACCATATTTGGAAGTCACTGAAACTCCTTATCCTTTAGATGTAAGTCTTTTCAATGAAAATACTCAACTCGTCCTTTCCCTGTTGGCTTTGTCTTTAGGTCTTGATAGAGATGCATGGGTGACTGAGCTTCAATTAAGTTTGCTATTTAGAATGAACATCAATTCACCTGAAGTGGAAGGTAGTCAGATACCCCGTCTTAATTTTGAAGAATTTTTGGTTGCAAGGATTCATTTGCAGATGGCAAATTTTCATACTCTAAGGTAGTTTAGATTTCAATCCCATCTCATGAAGATGGTTATGTTCGCCAATCAAGAAGAATACTTTTTCCGAAGATAATTTTTACAAATCCAGTGGAGGATAATATGTTCAATTATATGAATTACATGTTATCAGAGATATATAGCATGCTTTTCGGAGAAAGGCTACCCAGAGTGTTACCTGAAATGAAAACATTGATGCAGTTGAGTACCGATTTGGCTGTGGGAGATTGGTTTTTTGTCAAAAGACAATACCATTCTTAGATTGTATGGTTTCAAACATCATCTTTACATATTGCCAACATTTTTGACATTAAGGGTCTTTTCCCTTGAGTTTGTTAGACAAAAATTGATCGTGGAAGATAATCATTTTTTATTTTTTAAGAAAGCCACCGATATCAAGTATCCTTTTACAATAGGTCCATTTACTGTAAAAAATAAATATGCTATTCTGTACATAGATAAATTGTTAGAAGAAATTAATTTTAAAAAGGAAGTGCTATCAATTATGATCCTTTTCATGTCATATCAAAAAGGCGGCAGTCTAATCATACTAAAGCTTTCATTCATCAAGAAGTGGAAGGAATGCCGGAAAAGGAAAACTGGCTACAATATGAAAGCAAAGAAAATATAAGTCTACAAGGAGGAGAGTTGGTGTTGATAGATTGTACAGGAGAAGCCGAGACTTCAACGAGCACTGCAATTATTGAAGGAAAAATAAGTTTTCAAGATGCAGTTGATTCAGAAAGTAGAGAACAAGAAAAAGCAAAAAAATCTAAGTTGGATGAACAACAAGATTTGTTATTACTTACAGATGAGGAAGTACCAGAAGTTTGAATACAAGAGTATACATTTCAAGAAGCTATAGAAGCAGGAGATGTTAATAAATTTCAAAATAGAGTGGATATGTTTAGCAAGTACAGCCAAGACAAGCAGGCTTCGTCTCAGCAGACATTCCAATTATTTCCTAAAGTTAGAAGCTTGGCTAAGTCAGATATTAATTTGGTTACTAGTCGTGATGTAAAATAAAATACATTGAATTTGGCAATATCATCAAGTGATAAACTTACAGGAATGAAATGCAATTTGAAGAAGATCACTGTGCCTGATAAAATTATTTTACACAGGTAGACAGGGGAGGTGATATATGCAGATTTTTTGGAAGCAACTTTGGAGGTTGAAAAATTAAGGATTATTGACGATAAGTTGAATAATCAATTAAAACAAGAAAAGATGGAAAATAAATCCCACCAACAACAAATCAATAAGTTGCAAAATGATTTGGTTGGAAGTGGTAAGGAAATGCAGGGAAAAATTTGTTAAAAGAGAAAGAAAAATTAATCCAAGAGTTGAGAAAGAGGTTGAAAATCCCGGAGACTCAGCTTATCCAAGGACCTGAATTGACCAAATTGGAACATGAAAAAGAAGACTTATCTAAAGAAGTGAATGATGTCATAGCTAAATTATTAAAAATGGTCGAAAAAGAAGTTAGTTGGGAGAAAGAAAAAACAAGTTTAAAAAGTCAAGTTGAAGATTTGAAAAATAAATTGTCAAATCTAGCCTAGCAACAAACAGGTACCAATCAGATTGAAGATGTAAATAGTGTAGATAGTCTTCTACAAGCCATGTCTCAAGTAAGTTTGAAAGATGTCGAGATTAAAGAATTAAAAGAAGAAACTCAGAGATTAAAAGAAGAACACGAGAAGAAAGATGAAGAAAGAAATTTTTCACAAGAGAAGTACAAAGAATTGATTGAAACGAATAAAAAATTGGCACACCAAGTGACAGGGCAAGCAACTATGCAAGGATGTAAGCACATGGTGTGGGATTTGACCATTAAAGAAGCTAAAAATTTCATACCATATTTGGATTTCATAAGAGTGAAGGAAAAAGTGATTAGAGATGCTTTAACAAGTTGTATTGCAACCAGAGAGAATCTGAATAGGAAGCCGAAGAAGACAACACAAAATGCAATTACCTTTTTGAATAGTTTAACGGAAGGAGATATGAGGGTCATGGGTATTAAAAAAAGGATTGCATTCATTACATGGGAAAGGAGAATCTTAGGAAAGCATTCACACATCGAGAATGTTGAAGCCAAAGCTGGAACTATGAAGAAACAAGTAGCAGGATTCAAAAAACAGTTTGAGAAATTGATTGAAAAAGGTTTACTTGCATTCTGGGATGAAAATCAGGAGTTGATTCCCCAATATGAGTATAAGAAATTATTGTTCGATATAAGAATGGATCATGGGAAATTTCAGCATTTAAATCACTTACTTACACGGAAGATTTTAATGGAAAAGATTGCAAAAGATTTTGAAATTCTAAATAAGCTGGTTTTGATTGGTGAAAGACTTCCATAGATTTCCCTTGCAAATCATGTTGAAATAAGAGTTATGGTAAAAGAGATGACAAGCTACGATCTTCCAACTACTGATCAGTGGAAAAACGTAGAGAAATATGGGAAAATGAAGTACACACTTCGTGCTTGAAAGTATCCGTTGGATTTTACATCAAATGAAGACTTAAAAATATTCTTATTCAAAAGAAATTTGTAATATTTTTATGAATTTAAATCAAATGACATTTGGCAAGTTTAGTTAAACTTATTTCAGTTTTTAGTTAAAAGAAGCAGTTAGGTTTTGCTTCAAAGAAGTTTTGTATAAAAGAGAATGAAAGTTATTTTTGAAAGGGTTGGAAACTTTTTGACAGACAAGATTTTTGTATCGAATTGATAAATTTTTGATATAAAAGAGTCATACAGAGAATAACATATTTTTACAGAATCAGAGATTCATGTGTTGATCAGAGTTGCAGTCTGTATTTTTCTCTTCTTACATGTGCATGTTTACTTTCCTTCATTATATCTTCCATTATGTTTTATCTTCTATGCCTAGATGAAAGTTTATAATAAGTTGAGATTCATATATGTATGCCTTGACTTATCGAGTCTAAGTATCCATTTAATTCTCTAAAATTGATAGTGGATTCATCTAAAACGGTGCCCATTATTGATGGGCTATCTATGTTTCTTTCTAAATTGTTAGGATATTCCTATACTCCATCCTAGTCCTACCAGCATTTTCAGTCTTGCATCCATTCCTGCATGCAGCATGCATTCTGCATGCAGCATGCATTCTGCATGCAATGCATGCATCTGCATGCTGCCCAGTCATCAGGTTGATAGCTCTAGCACCTAGTCCCTAGTCTTCCAGCACTCAGGAGCTTATTTCCACTCAGATTGAGCCCTCCTAGCCAATGATGCGCCCACATCTCACCATCCAGTTGACAAAGGTGCCCTTCTTCACCTACCAGTCTAGTTGTCTTCAGTTAACTGAGTTCTCTCCTTGATTTTAGGCTTGACTCGCTCTTAACTGACCTTACCACTCCGATGGACCTCCAGTGTGACTAGACTACTCATTCTGACTTCAGTTATCTCCTCATGCGCCCTCCACTTATCCTCCTTCATTCAGCTAGTTCCAGTTACACTCAGTTACACCTACCACACTCAATTAGACTTAGTTTGACTGATGGTTGACAGTTACTTGAGCATTGATGACTCCACTGATGATGAGATAGACTACTAGTTGTGCTCCGATGACACTCCAATGATCTTTTGATCACTCCATGAAGGCCAATTCAAATTGCCACCTTGGCATTCGAATTCCTCATGCATTGTATTATTTATTTGTCCATTTGTGATTAATGAATTAGTGTGTGTGAATTATTTTTGCTTCTATCCGAGTTGTACTGTATTATTATTTTGTTGCTCATCTTACTGCATTGACCGCTCTTAATCTTATTCCTAAATTCTTTCATTGTGAGGTATACATCATCTCTTAGATCTACTGTGAGGATTTTCACATGGTATCTCTTTGATTATTGTTTTGAAAGAGAGTTTGAATCCTCTGAAGAAGAGTATAACTAGTTAAATGAAGGTGACAGAGCCTCTGGAACCATGATGCTTGCTATGTCTCGTTGTATGGTAATCGATTCCCTTAATTTTGTTGAAACTCCAAAAGAGCTATATGGGCCCATCTGGATAAAATATTTTGGGAAATAGAATGAAGGGATTGGTCCAAACCCTTTTGAGAGCAAGCAAAGTGATGCATTTTCCCTCCTTGATGATCTCATTGATCATGAATCAGTATCAAACATATCTCATATTTAAGTTAGCCACAAAGAAGAAGAACTTGCAAATTCTACACTCATGCCCCAAATTTCTTCTATTTTGAATTCTGTGCCAGCTCACACTCTAGAAATTGTAGAAGGTCCTAAATCCTCTCTTGCACTAGAGTCTGTTGGTTTGCATCATGATCTATTGAATTTTTTAGAGGTAAAATCAGCCATTGGAGGTAATGCATTCTCTCTCCTTGATCACTCACCTCTTATGTACTACAATATGATCATTATTTCATGCTTTTAGAAGGTTAATGAAGATGATGGCCATTGCCATTCGCTTGGGATAATTTCTCATGCATTTACTAGTTTTGATATCACCTCTAATGGTTCAAAGGAGATCTCAAGAAACCATGATTAAATTCTTGGATTTAATTTGGATTCCAAGAAAACACTGATATTTGATGGCCATTGCCATTCACTTGGGATAATTTCTCATGCATTCAATGGTTTAGATCTCACCTCAAATGGTTCAAAGGAGGTCTTAAGAAACCATTCTTTAAGTCTTGGATCTGATTTGGATTCAAAACACTTACTATTATTTGATGGTTCTTTTAGGCATAATCTCTCCCATGATGGTTCGAAGGAGAAGACAAAAGACTATCTGCACATTCATAGATTTGATCCTACCTCAGCTAATTCGAATCATAGGTTCAAGGATCATCCTCATACTTTTGGATTTGTTCTCATAACATTCGATCTGAAGAGAAAGTACAAGCACATGCTTTTTGAGCATGATCCACTTCTTCCCAAGAAGAATATAACTCCAGACATATGACCAAGCATCACACTTGCTTGAGTTTGGAGCATTTATTTTTGTGTGTGCCTTACATTCTATTTTGAGGGGGGGCATTTTTCTCATGAGCTTTTCCCCATTTCCTCGGTTTATTGACTGTTATTATTATTCATTATATTGGGTGACCTTTGGTCTCAGTTACCAGGGCCTGTTGGCTCGGTTTTGCAACCAAGCTTAGTGCTATGGGCACCTACTAACTAGTAGTAGCAGTTTCAATAGAAATAAAAACAATAAACTAAATAAACAATACTTTTCATGGATCTAAACAAGAATCTAAGCAAATAATTTAAATATTTCCAAAATCAAGAACAAGAAACATAAGAAATAATTTTTGTATTGAAAAGTGGGGGGCAAGCAAGTGCTTGCGATATTACCTTCAATGGTGAAGGTTGATGTTGAGCAACTCCCAAGATGAGTAGCTCCAAACTCCAATAGGTCTCTTTCTCCAAGGTTGCTTCAATGGCTAAAAGTGCTCAAGGGAGATTTCAGCAGCATAAGGATGAGATAATGGAAGGATCTGAAATGAGGAGCCCCTACCACCTTTTTATAGGTTTTGGTGGTGGGAGATACCATTTGTGGTTTTGTGGAAACCAAATGGTATTGACCAACATGGTTTAGGTACTTTTCCCTCCTTTTTCCTTTTTTGAATAAAAATAATATTTTAATTCCCTTTTTAATATTTTTGGGAATTTGGACCCTTTTTTAGGGTTTTTTATGATTTTCTTGGAAAAATAATCTTTTTTAATGGAAAAAGGGGTGTACTAAGGTCTTTTGGTGACCTTTTGTTGGTTTCAGAGGCTCAGATGGTGGAAAAGTGGACAAATGGGTCATGTGAATAGGAAAATGAGCTAGTGAGCACTTTTTGGGTGTTAACAGATTGCCCCCTGATGTGTGAGGGCAGGAGCTCATCGTATGGCCGATAGACATCATAGTTCATTTGTCTTTTTCTGGGGTTTTTAGGGGAGAGAAGAGACCGTTTGGAGACTGGAGCCACGGCCCTTGGAAGCTGCAAAAACAAAAAATATTACATGACCTCAATATGGATGAGGTATAATCTCTGATAAAGGACGAGGCGGGCATTCCCATGCTCGTATCAAGACATATACAAAACAATTAGTCCCAAGAAGGGGGATCTAATACGTAAAGAAATATACTGGTACATCATAATGGTCCAGAGGGGACATTATTGTGGGATATACTCATGATCATGACTGATCTCAATAACTGATACACTGGAATAACTGTTGAACTGCTGAAACTGAAGGTGTCCAACATCTGTATGGACTCAATGACTATGAGTCATCTCTGAGAAAAACTGGGGTAAATCTGAATACTGTCGCCGTGCGCAACCCGGATCTCTATAGAAAAAGTGTAACTGGTGTTATCCATAGGAAGACTCTCAAATGTGGTGGAGTCAGGAGGTATCCGGGGTCTTGGACTAATAACTGAACGGTTCAATACCCTGTGCGAGTCTCAACGATGCGATCAAGGTGTTGAAGTCGAGCATGTGAGAAACAACCATTCGGAGAGGCACTGAGGGTTCCTCTCGAAATGATTCGTAGGCACTCATCATAAGTGGTAATGAGTCCAAGACACAGGGACCTCTAGGTCTATCCTCTGGAATCGATGTTGTTGTCGTTGACAGAGGGAGACCAGCAACTAACAAGGCAATGATGTTTCCTTGATAGGAGCAAGAGGTGTGTAGCTGAAGTGATGTAGTACTGATGGTAGGACTGACATACTTGTGGGGGAGGAAAATAACTGGGTCAAAAAATGGGTAGACTCAAACTTCCTTTGTTCAGAGCATGATGACATGGTTGACCTGGCAGCGTAGGGAACTGACCTGTAGGTGTGGGGATCATCTTTTCGGGACTGAAGGGTATGTACTGACTCTGGGGGGGTGCAGCTGATGGTAGCTGTCGAGGGAGTTTCAGGGTGACATACTGCAGAATACTCTGAACAAAGGCGACCAAAATGGGGAAGCTGCTATGTGAGTAGACGTGATGTGTTGTAGCGCCAAGAGGCACCATTGATTCCTTCTTCGTGGTTTTAATGAGCTCCAACAAGGGATAAAAGTATGCTCTAAAATGGTACGGTCCTGTGGATTTTGTGAGCCCAGGACGGCGCATGCTCATGATTGCTTTCATGTTTAGAGAGTCTGAAAACGGTAAGTGGACTCTATTGGTGTTTCTTTTTCGTAAGTTTAGTCTCCAAGGCCCGAAAAAGCATAAAATGATGCGGATGGAGAACTCTTCTAGCCGATGTGACTAGAGTATACCTTTTTCGTAATTAGTCTACAAGGTCCGGAAAAGGGGTAAACTTATACCAGGTAGACGCCCTTTCAGATACGTTTATCGAGCATGAAAGGAAGCAAGATTGCTCGGCGATCTTTTCATTGTTTTAGGAGTCAGAAAAGAGCTTAACAGAAACTCCCTAAGTGCCTTTTTCGTAAAAGGGGTTGCTCGACCCGAAAAAGGGATAAAATTATACCGAACAAAAAATGGATTGATGAGGGCAAGAAAAGTTTTCAAGCACCGTCATCTGTGCGGAAAACTGGATCCGGTGACATAAGGATTGTCGAAAACGGAGAACGGCCGATGTGGCACGCTAACCGAGGTGACGAGGGGGGCGTGGAAAAGATGCCCGAAAAATATAAAGGTGAGAGCGAGAAATGATCTCTAGCATCATCACGAGCGCGGAAAACTGAATCCAGCGATATAAGGCAAGTCGAAAACGGAGAACGGCCGATGTGGCACGCTAACCGAGGTGACGAGGGGGGCGTGGAAAAGATGCCCGAAAAATATAAAGGTGAGAGCGAGAAATGATCTCTAGCATCATCACGAGCACGGAAAATTGAATCCAGCGATATAAGGCACATCGAAAACGGAGAACGGCCGATGTGGCACGCAAACCGAGGTGACGAGGGGGCGTGGAAAAGATGCCCGGAAAATCTAAAGGTGAGAGCGATAAATGATCTCAAGCATCATCACGGGCACGGAAATATGAATCCGGCAGTGCAAATGGTGCAAAAAACGGAGGTCATAAGGACTCCGGAATGGTTAAAGGAAAGAACTAGGTTAAAAAATGGCTACAAATAAAGGTGATCCCACCAAGCGAAGGATGCAGTGGTGGGGAGAAATGATGACCCGTGGGGGAAAAATACTAGGTGTATCAAATCAACTGAAATATACAAGTGACACATGACCTCAAAAATGGTTGAGATCACGAATATGAAAAAGTGAGCAGGGTTAATGACCTGCCCCCATTCTATGTGCATGGGGTTTGTGATTGTGGATCACATATGTGTTGGTTTGAACGATGGGCTCATTGAGGTGTTGAGATAGAGATGATGGGGAAGGTTCAAAATGATTGATCATGCCCCCTATCCCGGGGTCGAGGTAATCTATTATGCCCCCTAACTCAGAGGTGTCAATGTGGTGCAGATGTTGTCTCATAGAGAGATCAATAGGGCATTGAGCAACTACTGGCGGGGTGTTATACCATGAGGCTGTGGGTCGTGGTGGCATACTGAAGTGATGATATGATGATGGGGGATTCCCTTTGTGGGGTGGATGCCCCCAGTATCTCCGACGAGGATCACGGTGATGATGAGTAGGCAAGGTTTTGGGCATGCCCCCATGTTGTGGACATGTGGTTTCCTGGTTGATTTGAAAGGGTTCAACCTGTGTGTCAAAGGGATCAATGGAAGGGGCCGACCGGACAGAGGGGTATCCAGTGGAGATCATATAAATGGCGGGGTCAAGGCCAGGCATTTCGGTATCTGACCAAGTAAAGACATCAGTGAATTCTTGGAACAGTTGTTGGTATTCTCCGATCTCATGCTCACTGTGGGAGGTTCCTAATGTGATGGTATGAAGGGCACCAAGTGGGTCAGAGATGTCAATGTGGATGATGGGAGAAATATCGGCCATGGGATCCGTTAACCAGTCGATTTTAGTAGGAAGGAAATCCTTGGACTCAACCGCGGATTGGGTAGCGGTGGTGGATGAAGTCTCTTCCAGGAGGAAGTATGGACGATGGTGCATGTCTTCCCCGGGATAATCAAAGGTAGTAGGAGTCTCGAGAACCTCTTCATCATTGCGGGACCTTTGAGTGGTCAAATCGAGTGATGAGGTAGTGGTAGTCGAAGAGATCATATAGATGGTGTTAATCTCTTCGGATGAGGATGATGCGGGAGGGTAGATCTCCTCGATAGTAGAGGGTGCCGTCTCTAGGTCCAAATTGTTCATCTCGTAGAGAGCTGCTCTGTAGTCTGGGATGTCAGGACAGTTATGCGAGTAGTGGCCATAAATACCGCATATCGCACATGGGTGGTTGGTACGCAGTGATTTATCACGAGGCATAGGGTTTGGATCTAGTTTGACCACCGGGATGTTGGGGTCGTCGTCCAACATTTGCATGTGTTCCTGCAATGCAGGTAACTGTGGGCACTGATGGGTTGGATGGCCTAACTCATCACACAGCGAGCATTTTGGAGGAGCACGAAATATGGGGGGAGGTTTAACTGCCTTGGGTGGGGGAACCGTAGTGTATGGTTGTGGGCCTCTGCCCCCAGTGGGCCTGACGAATGGAGGGGGATTCGTCGACGACGTAGGAGTCGTGATACCGGGAGGTGGTTGGGTAGAAGTAACAATGGGTTGCACCGGTTGTAGGATGACATTTGGTGTCGGTGGAGGAACGGGAGGCGTAATATACCACACGGGTAATCCTAATGTTAACCCGGGGAGACTAAGGGTAGCCATAAACGGGGCGCTTACTACACCCGAAGGAGGAAATAGAAAGGGGATTGTGTGGATAGGTGTAACACCGATGTGACTAGGGACCAATGGTGGTTTGGGTAACAAGGAGGGTTGATTACCGGGTGTTTGTGAAAGAGTGCAGAGGTTAGCGACCTGGGTCTCCGGTGACGGTGGTGGAATGGCCTGGAATGTAGAGGTTATCGACGCCTCGGAGTAAAGTCTGGGTCCTACTGAGGAAATTAATGAGGTAGTTGCACCACAAACAGGTTGTTCAACCATGGTGAGACCATTTTCAGGTGTGGTAGGGGCCTTGGGATCGTAATAGGTGAGCTGGTCGACCTTGACCACGCGTCCCTCATGGGGGAACATCATGGTACGAAAAATGGATGAGGCAACCGCTTTCATGGCGTACATGTAGTTGCGACCAAGTAAAAGGTTATAGTCTAGTGGGGCATTGATGACCTCAATGTCAATGAGCACGGTTTTACCCGCCAGCTGGACAGGGACATTGGCTAACAGACCTAGGGGTTGAGCCGAACGGCCGTCATAAGCTCGTAATGCAGTGGTGGACTGCTGGAGAGTAGGGGATCCCAACTTCTGCCAAACAAATGTGGACATGACGCATGTGGAGGCCCCTTCATCGATAATGCACCGATGGATGACAAGATTCCGAACAGAAACGGAAACTTGGAATGCTAAAGAGGAAGGCAGGCGGGGTTCAGACTGGTCTGAATCGAATGCGATCAACTGTGAATCATTGGGGTCAATGGCGCCAATGGCAGAGAGCAAAGTTTTGCGCTGCGAAGGACAGTTTTGCAAAACTTCTAAAGCAGACATGGCTGCAGGAGACTGGGCTAAGTCGTCTAGGATGTTGTAATTCGACGCAGCGCGAGCATTGGGATTACTGTTGATGCGACAAAGTGGGAAGCGAGGTGCTTTGGAAGCGCCATCAAGTGAAGCCGGAGGTATACGTAACGTTTGATCTGTGGGATTAACGTTAGTGTTCTTGTCGGCGGGAGGGGCTTCAGAGGTGGAGCCATATTGGTTCCAACGAGTTTGGAGGTTAGCATCGGCAGTCGACATCATCAACAAATGGTGAGTACCTGAATCGAACATGGGTTGATCAGGGGCTGCATAAGTGATCTGCTGTGGTGGCACGTTTCCCTGAGGGGGGGCTAACGGTTGAGTGTTCACTACACCCTGGTTTTGAAAGGGGTTTTGCAGCACCAAAGGTTGATGTTGAGGTGGTGGAGGGTTGGGTGGTGGCTGAGGAACCGCTTGCCCTTGACGATGGGCATCGTTGGTCCAGAGTTGCCGAGCTCGCTCCAAATGTGGGCAAGAATGCGTGTAATGACCATAGACCCCGCAAATAGAACAAGGGTGGTTTGTTCTGAGGTTATTATTTCTAGGCTGCTTAGGATTCCGATCCAGATTGCGATTGGGAGGAGCAGCATTGTTATTTTGCGGAGGATTGGGAGGTGGAGGACCTTGCTGATGTTGTTGGTTATTACCATGGTTATGACCTCTACCACGGTTCTGTTGCGCACCTTGGTTGCGCTGGTTGTTTTGGTATTGGGGCTGATGTTGTTGTGTGTACACGTGCCCTTGAGCATTGGGGGGATTTTGGGGAGCCGCAGGTGCGGGAGCAGGTTGCGGTAGATAGTATGCAGGTGGAGGTGGAGGTGGTCCAGTTGCCTGTTGGGGTTGTTGGTACCCCTGAGCTGGTGGAGGTGTGAGGTTAGCTGGTGCAACCGGTTGTGGGTAATGCATGGGCTGTTGTGGGAACTGCATGGGGGTCTGTACCGTAGGTTGAGCATAGTATGTAGGAGGTACATATGCTGATGGCGCTTGGCCATAACAATGTTGTGGACAAGAGGGTCCATGAACGTGATGGGTCTGGTTTGTTGGAGCATAGGAAGTCGTCGCTCCGGAACTAGATGTAGCCCTAGAAAGGTTTGGGGCGGGCATGGTGCTCACCATACTGAAAGGTTTTGCTTGCGGTGTAATTTGGCCAATAATGCCATCAGCGGCATGTGATGCCCCCGGTGTGTCACCGCGTGCAGAGTCACCTCGTGGGGCGTCCGGTATGATCGTGTATAAGTAACCCGATTGGGCGTAGATGAGATCAAACTGTTGGGCCTTGAGGATGGCCTCTTCCTCAGACTGGGGTCTTTCAGATGCTACATCCTTCGCAATGAGAGGAAGGAGGGATTTAAGGAACCAGTCTAAAAAGATTCGGTCGTCTAATTTGATCTTGCATAGGCTTCGGCGCCGACGCCAATCATGGATATGGTTAGTGATATGCGTGGCCGTGTTCTGTTTGCAAGACAGTAGGATCTCGACGCCCGCATCGTAACGGACAGGTAACTGGAAGAATTGTAGGAAAGTCGAGGCAAGGGAGGTAAATGTGGCATGCGTCCCATGGGGCTGCTCGATATACCATTTGGTTGCGGAGCCAGTGAAGGTGCGTTGTAAAAGCCGTAGGCGGATTGAGTCATCCACTATGGAGTTGGAGGAACACCATAAATGGAAGGACATGATGTGATTTTGGGGGTCTTCTCCAGCCTTTCCCTCAAACTTAGGGATGTCAGAGGGAAGCTTAGTGGGCATATGGGGCCAAGCAGGATCATGTCTGATGGGGTCATTTGTGAGCCTAGCTAAATCTGGCAGGTTCAGACTTGCCATGTATGGTAGACTAGCAGATGTGGTGACCGGAACCGGGACCTGCCTAGCCATTGTGGTATGGTGTAGGGGTCCAGTAGCGCCTATAGGTATGCTAGGTATGGAGGGTATGTGCCCTCCAATAGGTGTGGCCTGATATGGGTTAGCGCTCCCAAGTGCAACATGGGTTATACTTGGGTTAGGAATCGCACTAGGGATTCCTGGTATAGCACTCCCAAGTGCAACATGGGTTACACTTGGGTTAGGAATCGCACTAGGGATTCCTGGGATAGGGTTTGTGGAAACCAAAGGGGGTATGACCCCGATGTTGGGAATGCCCATGACAGGTGGTGGCCCTGTGCTAGGCATTCCTGAATGTGGAGTGTTACCCATATTGGGCATACCCAAGGGGGTGGTTGTTGCCGTGGATGGTACTACCGCAGAAGGGTCTGCGGATGTCTGACCTATGGTAGATGTAAATAGTGGATCAAATGGTGTTCCAGACATAATTGTGGTTGGTGGTAACTCGGTGGGGTTTTCGGATTCTACCTCCAAATCAAAGGTGAAGTGGGGTATGTCAGAATCGGATGACCGTCTAATTGATTGACGATGTGTCGAATCAAGGGATGATGCTCTGCGTCCGTGACGTGGAGAGCCAAGTGGACTAAACTCTGGGAGTTCACCCTGTAGACGACGAGAACGTCTAGAATTCTCAATGGTGAAAATAAATGTAATATATATATATATATATAAAATTTGTTTAAGTATCAGGTGGTGATATATGTAAAAAGACTCAAAAACCCTAATGCAACCAAGGGTGCAAGTAGGGGAGTGAAAAAAGGAGGCTCATAGGCCAAAAAATCAATCCTCAAAAAGGGCACTTATTCTAGCAGCTGTGCTACAATAAGTGGAGGAATGCAACAACTGGTCAGAATACCAACATGCAAGCGGCTCCTAGAAAAAATAGGTGTAACTAGACTCAAAAGGTGGTAAAGATCATGCAAACACCTAATCTAAAAGTATTGTGACTCAAACAGACGATATCCTCTGCAAGGTGATGAAATCCAAGTCAGACAATATGAATGTTGAGACAACGGCTAGATATCCCCCTACCGGGAGGGACACCGGGTAATCAATCCTAAAAGACAGGCTACTAGGATACTCCGTTCATGACGCGTCGAGAAAAGGTAAATCTGCCGTTTGGTCCTTTGATCGCAATATCCCAATACAGGGATATCCCGAGAACTGCGAATGGTAGCCCTTCGGTTACTGAATGGGTTTCGGTATCCCACTCAGGCTTCCGGAACCATCCTCGCGACTTCAACCCTCCTAAGGGAGAGGCCTTCCCACAAACCGGTTGTGACCGCGCCAAAAAGTACTAAGAGATTTTAGCTCCCTAATTGGACAACTTCTATGTCTCAGATGTAAGAACTGAGGGGTGTTATTGGAACACTTATCCCCCCAATACTACCTAGCTACAAGAATTCTTTTAGTGTTCCCCAAGTGGGGTTAAAAGTGTGTTCAAATTAAGGTACGTTTTAAGGCTTAGTTCAATTAAGTGATCGTGTGAGTGCACGTGAGGTGTTGTAAACTGAACTTGAAAAAATTAAATGCTTTTACAAGAAATTTTCAAAAAATAAAGGATTTTTCGAAAATAAAAAGCAAATATTTATGACTTTTTCACTAAAAAGGAATTTAAATGCTTTTCAAAAAATAAAGGATTTCTTGGATTTATGAAAGCAAATAATAGACTTCTTTTTAAAAGAAATAATGGATTTCTTTGTTTTGAGCAAAATTGCTAAGGGCAAGATTTTAAAGAAGTAAACAGGAAAAAATTTGAATCTAGATGAAAATGCAATAATGAGTCTTTCTTTCACTTTCTTGAAAATTTTTAAAAAGATTTCTAGATATGCACTTTAAATAGTAAAATTTTTTTTCTATGGCTGTAAAATATGAAGAATCAATACTGTAAAAAATGAGCCAAAATGGGTGAACTGAAGTGATAAATAACACTAAAATACAATATTAGATAATATTCTATGGAAAATTTCTTAAATCTAATAGCATATTTGTATTCCTTGATCGAAAACACCCAATTTGAAAAAAAAAATCGTTTCAAACGGAGTTCGGGAGAGGGAGATATGGTCGTTTGAAAATTGAGCTGCGCGGCCAAAAAATGACATGGACCGCGCGGGTTTTGGACCAAAAGTCGCGATGGACCGCGCGGGTTTCTGGCAAAAAGCCGCGATGGGCCGCGCGGAAAAACGCAGAAAAGTCGCGATGGACCGCGCGACTGTTTGGAAAAAGGCCGCGATGGACCGCGCGGGAAAACGCAGAAAAGTCGCGATGGACCGCGCGACTGTCTGTCAAAAAACCGCGAGGCGGAAGCCGTGCACGGAAACCGAGAAACTAACCCGAAAATTGAAAATTTCGGGCTGTTTATGGGGCCAAATCTCAGAACAGCAATGGATCTGCTGTCTAAGATGGTAGATCTATGGATCTAAAGGTTAAAAACTCATAAAAACTAAGATTTAAAGGTAAAACTAGAGATCTAAAGTTCAAACCAAAGCGGAGTCGCCAAAACTGTTGGCCCGGTTTTGCAACCAGGCTTAGTGCTATGGGCACCTGCTAACTAGTAGCAGCAGTTTCAATGGAAATAAATAACAAGAAACTAATTAAACAAGACTATTCATGGATCTAAGCAAAGATATTAAGCAAATAACAAAAATAATTTAAAATCAAGAACAAGACAATGTAGAATAATGAATTTGTATTGAAAGAATGGGGCAAGCAAGTGCTTGCGGAATCAATACCTCTAATGGTGAGGTTGAATGGCTCCAAGGATGAGCAACTCCAATCTCCAATGGTCTCTTCTCCAATGTGGTTTGCAATGGCTAAAATGCTCAGGGGAGATTTCAGCAGCATAAGGATGAGATAATGGATGGATCTGAAATGAGGAGCCCCTACCACCTTTTTATAGGTTTTGGTGGTGGGAGATACCATTTGTGGTTTTGTGGAAACCAAATGGTATTGACCAACATGGTTTAGGTACTTTTCCCTCCTTTTTCCTTTTTTGAATAAAAATAATATTTTAATTCCCTTTTTAATATTTTTGGGAATTTGGACCCTTTTTTAGGGTTTTTTATGATTTTCTTGGAAAAATAATCTTTTTTAATGGAAAAAGGGGTGTACTAAGGTCTTTTGGTGACCTTTTGTTGGTTTCAGAGGCTCAGATGGTGGAAAAGTGGACAAATGGGTCATGTGAATAGGAAAATGAGCTAGTGAGCACTTTTTGGGTGTTAACAGGGCCCAGGATGGATTAAGGGGGGGTGTTAGGATATTCCTATACTCCATCCTAGTCCTACCAGCATTTTCATCTTTTGCATTTTCAGTCTTGCATGCATTTGCATGCTACCCAGTCATCAAGTTGATACCTCCAGAACCTAGTCCCTAGTCTTCCAGCACTCGGGAGCTTATTTCCACTCAGATTGAGCCCTCCTAGCGAGTGATGCGCCCACATCTCTCCATCCACTTGAAAAAGGCGCCCTTCTTCACCTACCAGTCCAGTTGTCTTCAATTAACTGAGTTCTCTCCTTGATTTTAGGCTTGACTCACTCTTAACTGAACCTACCACTCCAATGGACCTCCAGTGAGACTTAACTTCCCATTCTGACTTCAGTTAGCTCCTCATGGGCCCTCCACTGAGCCTCCTTCATTTAGTTAGTTCCAATTACACCTACCACACTCAATTAGACTCAGTTTGATTGATGGTTGACAGTTACTTGAGCATTGATGACTCCACTGATGATGAGATAGACTACTAGTTGTGCTCCGATGACACTCTAGTGATCTTTTGATCACTCCATGAAGGCCAATTCGAATTTCCACCTTGGCATTTGAATTCCTCATGCATTGTATTATTTATTTGTCCATTTGTGATTAATGAATTAGTGTGTGTGAAGTATTTTGCTTCTATCCGAGTTCTACTGTATTATTATTCTATTGCTCATCTTACTACATTGACCACTCTTAATCTTATTCCTAAATTCTTTCATTGTGAGGTATACATCATCTCTTAGATCTGCTGTGAGTATTTTCACATAAATCACTTGCAAAAATCTTTGACTGTAATGTGACAACTACCTTGCCTCTGTGAAAATATTTATTGTTGTTTATCTACTGGTATAAGGACTTATTCACTTTTGACTCCATGCCTAGTGATTCTTGTTTGAATTTCAACCACATACTTATTTTGAAAAAATCCCATTTATTATCTTTAGGCATTTACATATTCCTGAGAGAGACCTCTCTGGTAGGGAAAAGGCTAATTTCCCTCCTAAAGGTTGGTTTGAAAAAGTTACCTTAGGTTTATCCTTCCACAACCAAAGGGTAAAATCTGAGTGATAACATTTTGGCGCCATTGCTAGGGAATGAAGGTTTTATTTTCCCTGGGAAGAACGACATTGTAGTCAAATTTCAGTGGTCAAAAGGAATTTGATATTTATAGTTGGTTGTATCTTTCCTTGGCGACTTCACGTTCAAATTTTTCAGTTTTAAGCAGGCGACTCCAAGAAAAGACATTGTGGATTCCAGAAGAATCCCTACGAGGGGAAATCTAGGTTCACAACTGTTCTCCGGTGTAGAAAGTCCAGAAAGACTCTTGAAAAGGATCAAAGGAAAAGATAAAGCAGGTACTTCTCAAACATTAAATTCTTTTCCTACTTTTCAAGAAAAGTTATTAGATGATGAAAATGTTGATATAAGTGAAAGACCTTTGTTTAGAACTAAATCAGAATCAGATTTGAAATAAACTGAGGTTGATCAAGATAGTTTTTGGAAGTATTCTTTACAGTAAGTTTGGGAGGGTTTACAAAGGTATGAAAGGGTAAAATTTGAGTGATAATAAGTGGCTGCCATATATTCAGCTTCTGTAGTTGAGAGTGAAACTACATCCTGTCTCTTACTCATCCAACTGATATCTCCTCCAAATATGTTAAACACATACCCACCTGTATATCTTATGTGATCAAGATCTCCAACTCAGTTTGCATCAACAAATGCATGTACATTTATTACTCTATTTGGTTTAGGTCTTCCTTGGTAGCAGATTGCATAATATGTAGTGCCACACAAATATATGAGGACCCTCTTTATAGTTTTCCAATGCTCCTTCCCTGGTTTTGACATATATATTCTCAATACTCCCACTACATGAGCAATGCCCGGTATCGTACAAACCATTGCATACATCAAACTACCAACTGCACTAGCATATGGAACTCGTGCCATATCTTTTCCTCTTCCTGTGTCTTGGGACACTGATCTATAGATAACTTTACACCTACATGTATAGGGACCTTGGCCGAATTACTTTCGTGCATGTTGAATCTTTGTAGTATTATCTCAACATATTTTCTTTGATTTAACTAGATCTTATGTTTGCATGATCTCTTTTAATCTCCATTCCTAGTATGAAGTTTGCAGCATTGATATCCTTCATGTCAAATTTGGAGGATAGCTAATACGTCACCTCCTTTATGACATCTTTGTTGTTTCCAATCAACAACATGTCACCAACATACAATACTATGTTAATGAAGTGATCACCAACTTGTTTGGAGTATACATAGTGATCAGCCTTTCTTCTCACAAACCCCAATCCAAGTATGTATGTGTCAAACTTTTGGTACCACATCCTTGGAGATTGTTTTAAACCATAAAGGGGCTTCTTTAGTTTACATACCATATATTTCTTTCCCTTTACTCTGAACCCTTCTGGTTGTTTCATGTAGATTTATTCTTCTAGATCCCCATGTAAGAACATTGTCTTCACATCCATCTACTCTACTTCAAGATCAAAAGCAACAACAATAGAAAGAAGATATCTAATGGAACTTAATTTTGCAACTGGAGAAAATATTTCACAAAAGACAATTCCCTCTACTTGTGAATATCCCTTTGCTACCAAGCGGGATTTGTACTTATCCACTTTACCTTCTGATTTAACTTCCTTTTAAATAGCCATTTGTTGCCAACGGATTTTCTTCCAGTAGGTAACTGAACTAGATTCCACGCTTCATTTTTTTTCCAAGGATTCCATTTCTTCAATCATGGCCTTCTTCCATAGATCACTATGCTCTGAATCAACAACTTCCTTCACATTTCTAGAATCATCATCAGTAATAGATAAAGCAAAATTAGACCGAAAAGCAAGAGGGGAATACCTTTCTAGTTTCCTTCTTTCTTGAGATTATATCCTAAAAAATGGGGTATGAGGTTCTTCTTCTTCTTATTCAGCTTCTTACTTCGAGTCAAATTATTCATCTTCTAACTCAAACTCTATATTCTCTGGTTCCTTTTCCATTGAAGTCACTTCCTATCTAGGAAGTTCTTTGACCTCTCCAAACACAACATCTTGACTGTAAACAATCTTCTTAGTTACATGATTCAAAATCTTATAACCTTTCATACCATCTTTATAACCAATAAAGATACATTTTTCAACTTTATTGTCCAGCTTACTCTTTTTCTCCTTTGGAACATGTACATAAGCATCATAGCCAAAAACTTTCAGATGTTTAATAAAGGGTTTCTTACTAGTCCATACCTCTTGTGGAGTTTTCTCAACCAATGTTGATGTGGGTGATCGATTTACCAAGTAACATGTTGTCTCCATTGCCTCTGCCTAGAATTCTTGTCCTATCCTGGCACTACTTAGCATGCTCCTTGCCTTTTCCATCAGCGTCCTATTCATCCTTTCAACAAATCCATTATGTTTAGGTGTGTATGGAGTAGTCTTCTTCCTTGATATACCACACTTCTTACAGAATTCATCAAATTCATTCCCATAGAACTCTCCACCATTATATATCCTCGACACCTTTATTTTCTTTTTTGTTTGATTCTCTACAAGAGCCTTAAATTCTTTAAACTTAGCAAATACTTCAAATTTATTGCGAAGGAAATAAATCCATGTTTTCCTTGAGAAATCATCAATAAATGAAACATGATACACAGATCTACCTAGTGATGGAACATGCACAGATCCAAACACATCACTATGTATTAACTCTAAATTTATCTTTTCTCTTGTAGCACCAGATGCAAATCTTACTCGATTATTTTTTCCATATATGCAATGTTCACAGAAATCAAAATCTAAAGTGCAATCAGTCATACCTTCAACCATACTTTTACCTTGTAATGCTTGAAGGCCCTTTTCTCTGATATGCCCCAATATTTGATTGTGAAAATCCTCATAGCAGATCTAAGAGATGATGTATACCTCACAAGAGTGATTATGATTAAGTAGGAAAATAGAAGAAGAGTGGTCAATGCAGTATAATGAGCAACATAATAATAATATAGTAGAACTCGGATAGAAGCAAAAATACTTCACATACACTAATTAATTAATCACAATATGGACAAATAAATAGTACAATGCATGAGGATTTGAATGCCTAAGGTGTAAATTCGAATTAGCCTTCATGGAGTGATCAAAAGATCACTGGAGTGCCATCGGAGCACAACTAGTAGTCTATCTCATCATCAGTGGAGTCATCAATGCTCAAGTAATTGTCAACCATCAGTCAAACTGAGTCTAACTGAGTGTAACTGGAACTAACTGAATGAAGGAGGCTCAGTGGAGGGCACATGAGGAGCTAACTGAAGTCATAATGGGAATTCAAGTCTCACTGGAGGTCCATCGGGGTGATACAGTCAGTTGAGAGTCAGTCTAGCCTTGAATCAAGGAAAGAAATGAAGATAACTGAATGGTAGGTAAGGAAGGGTGCCTTTCTCATGCAGTAGGTGAGAGGAGGGTGCACTAAGCTCTAAGAGGGCTGAAACTGAGTGGAAGGAAGCTCCGGGGGCTAGCTAACTGAGGGCTAGGTGCTGGGACTGATGAATGGGATGCATGCAAATGCATGCAAATGCATGCAAACCCTAAATAATGCATGCAAACCCTAAAAGTGCATGCATGACTGAAAATGCAAAGGATGGAAATGCTAGTAGGACTAGGATGGAGTATAGGAATATCCTAGCACTCCCGCTTAATCCATCCTGGGCCCTGGTAACTAATACCAAAGGTCACCCAATACAATGAATAATAGCAGTCAATAAACCGAGGAAATGGGGAAAACCTCATGGGAAAAATACCCCCCCTCAAAATGGACTATAAGGAACACACAAAAATAAATGCTCCAAACTCAAGCAGGTGTGATGCTTGGTCATATGCCTGGAGGTATCTTCTTCTTGGGAAGAAGTGGATCATGCTCAGAAAGCATGCTCTTGTAGTTTCTCTTCAGATCGAATGTAATGAGAACAAATCCAAAAGTATGAGGATGATCCTTGAACCTGTGATTCGAATCAGCTGAGGTAGGATCAAAAACATGAATGTGCAGATAGTCTTTTGTCTTCTCCTTCAAACCACCATGGGTGAGATTATGCCAAAAGGAACCATCAAATAATAGCTTGAAATCCAAATCAGATTTAAGACTTGAATAATAGTTTCTTGAGATCTCCTTTGAACCAACAAGGGTGGGATCAAAGCTATCATATGCATGAGAAATTATCCCAAGTAGTGATTGCTTAGAATCCAAATTAGATCCAAGACTTGAATCATGGTTTCTTGAGATCTCCTTTGAACCATAAGAGGTGAGATCAAAACTAGTATATGCATGAGAAATTATCCCAAGCAAATGGCAATGGCCATATTCTTCAATAACCTTCTGAAAGCATGGAATAATGGTCATATAGTAGAAAATAAGAGGTGATTGCTTGAGGAGAGCGAATGCATTAGCTCCAATAGCTGATTTGACCTCCAAAACATTCAATAGATCATGATGCAGGCCAACAGACTTTGGTGCAAGAGAGGATTTATGACCTTCTGCAATATCTAGAGTGTGAGCTGGCACATAATTTGAAATAGAAGAAATTTGGAGAATGAATGTAGAATCGACAAGTTCTTCTTCTTTTTGGACAACTTCAATATGAGATATGTTTGATATTGGTTCATGATCAATGAGATCATCAAGGAGGGCGAATGCATCACTTTGCTTGCTCTCGAAAGGGTTTGGACCAATTCCTTTATTCTGTTTACCAAATATTACATCCAGTTGGGCCCATAGCTCTTTTGCAATTTCAATATCAACTAATTGGTGTATCATGCATAGAGGCATAGCAAACAACATGGCTGCACAAGCTTTGTCACCTTCAATTAACCAATCATACTCTTCTTTAGAGGATTCAAACTCTCTTTCAAAATAGTAATCAAAGAGACCATTTCTCTTCAAATGTGCTATCATATTCGGTTTCCATTCATCATAGTTGAATGGAGAAAGAAGATCATAGTTGAATGGAGAAAGAGGAGGGGTTTCTTATGAATACATTGAATCTGTAGAAGACCTGCAAAAACAATAGAGAATATATGCAACTGCTACTGCTTCAAAAATGCAGAAACTGCTGCAACTGCTACACTCGAAATCTTGATAATAACCTGCAAAAAAATCTCAGGAATGGAGATAAACAATACTCTCAACATGCTCTGATACCATGTGAAAATCCTCACAGCAGATCTAAGAGATGATGTATACCTCACAAGAGTAATTATGATTAAGCGGGAAAATAGAAGAAGAGTGGTAAATGCGGTATAATGAGCAACAAAATAATAATACAGTAGAACTCGGATAGAAGCAAAAATACTTCACACACACTAATTAATTAATCACAATATGGACAAATAAATAGTACAATGCATGAGGATTTGAATTCCTAAGGTGGCAATTTGAATTAGCCTTCCTAGAGTGATAAAAAGATCACTGGAGTGTCATCGGAGCACAACTAGTAGTCTATCTCATCATCAGTGGAGTCATCAATGCTCAAGTAACTGCCAACCATTAGTCAAACTGAGTCTAACTGAGTGTGGTAGGTGTAACTGAGTGTAACTAGAACTAACTGAATGAAGGAGGATCAGTGGAGGGTGCATGAGGGCTAATTGAAGTCAGAATGGGCAGTCAAGTCTCACTGGAGGTCCATCGGAGTGATACAGTTAGTTGAGAGTAGTCTAGCCTTAAATCAAAGAAATAACTGAAGATAACTGAAGATAACTGAATGGTAGGTAAGGAAGGGCGTCTTTCTCATGCAGTAAGTGAAAGGAGGGCGCACTAAGCTCTAGGAAGGATGAAACTGAGTGGAAGCAAGCTCCGGGGGCTAGCTAACTGAGGGCTAGGTGCTGGGATTGATGACCTGGATGCATGCAAACCCTAAATAATGTATGAAAATGCTAAAAGTGCATGAATGACTGAAAATGCAAAGGATGGACATGCTAGTAGGACTAGGATGGAGTATAGGAATATCGTAACATTGATGTCATAGCATTGTCTTTCCTCTTGATGTAGTCAGGGTTCTTTCTTTTGTATCTCCCCCTTCGGGAACATCAGAACTATTACATTCATAAATGATGGTTCTTCCCAATAGTTTGTACATATTTCCATATTGAAATCCCCTCATCAATATCATTGATCCTCGAACCATTTTTCAAACACCATCTCTACACATAGTCTTTACACCTACAATATCCATCTTTCTGACAGATCTCAAGTTTCTCGCTATATTTGGAATGTGTAGTACTTTAGGGAGAGTTATAATCCTTCCATCATTGAGTTTCAACTTGAATCTACCACGCCCAATGATACTGGCTGGTGAATCATCTCCTAAGAACACATCACCTCCATTGTACTTTTCATATTCACATAACCACTCCCTATGAGGGGTCATATGACATGATGCACCTGAGTCAATCAACCATATATGATGTTCTGAATGATTACCAGTGGAAGATAGGTACACATCCCCTCCTTCTTCTAAGGAATTGTTTGCCTCTATGGTAGAGGTATCCTATGATCCCTTTCCTTTCTCAACATTCTTAGATCTACAATCCTTTTTATAGTGCCCAACTTTACCACATTTCCAACACTTCCTTATAAATTTTCCTGGGAATTTAGATCTACTGTATATTTGCATCTCCCCCAGATCCCTTATGTTTGTTTCTATCCTGGGAGCAACCTCTCACAGACAAGGAATCCATTCCATGAGTATCCATGGTTTTCCGCCTCATCTATTCTGATAGTAGGGATGATACTATTTCATCAAATTTTAATGTCACATGATTAACACTCCCTATTGATACAATTAGGTTGTCCTAGGAATCTGGCAAAGAACACAATAATGTAATACATTTATCTTCTTTAGCAATTTTAATGCTAATAGAGGTTATTTGACTTACCGGAGTATTGTATAAATTTAGATGCTCTGTCACTGTGCCATTATCATCCATTTTGAGGTGAAAAAATATTCTTTTGCAAAAACAACTTGTTTACAAGGGATTTTGATTGATACAAACTCCCTAGTTTTTCCCAAAGCTTTACCGTAGTCTCTTCTCCAGATACGTTCAACAACAGAGAGTCCAATAAGAACAATCATATTGTACTCCTTGCTCTTCTGTATAAATTCTCCCAATATTCTTTCAATGTTCCAGTGGGTGGTGTACCCGGATCCATAGCAATCCATTGTTCCCGATATACAAGAATATCCTCCATTTTGAGCTTCCATAGCTCAATGTTCTAGCAGTTAAATTTCTCGATTTCAATTTTTGAACTGCTCCCCATTCTCTTTCAATGCACAAATCAAAGTTGCAAATCTCCCACCGAGCCGAGGTTTATCACAGACCCAAGGTCTATCAACCGTATCGAACCCTCAGTAACAAAGGCGTCCCCTTGAAACCATATAATTGATCTTTGATACCACCTGTAAGTTGTAAATCTGTGTAGAGAAGTAAAGCATACAAGTTCTTTTAATAAAAATTGATATTACACCACAACATTCACACATAATACACATAGATTTACCCTAGAAACCCTTTACCGGGAAAACCAACAAAACTTAGAGTCCCACCTCTTATTTTCTCATTATCGTTATGAATCACTCCCAATACAATATAGGTATTGCACAACATCCAATACCCTAATCCGTTAAACTGGATTATAAAATAGACCCCAATCCCTTAACCGAGATTAAATTACATATTTTTAGAAAATTCCACAAAAATAGCCAAAAACAACCCAAAACAACCCAACAGGTCGTCAGGCATGCCACTGAAAAGCGGATCCCCCCCCATACATATGCAAAAAAATATAACACATATCCAACATCTACATAATTTAAAAAAATAGTTAGGTGTGTTGGTTTCAATATTTAAAAAATATTGTGAAAATCCTCACAGCAGATCTAAGAGATGATGTATCTCACAAGAGAATAATTATGATTAAGCAAGAAAATAGAAGAAGAGTGATACATGCAGTATAATGAGCAACAGAATAATATGGTACAGTAGAACTCAGATAGAAGCAATAATACTTCGGTCATACTATGTTATTAATCACAAATGGACATATAAATAATACAATGCATGAGGAATTCGAATGCCTAAGGTGGCAATTCGAATTAGCCTTCATGGAGTGATCAAAGGATCACTGGAGTGTCATCGGAGCACAACTAGGTGTCCTCATGATCATCGGAGTGCAACTGGAAGTCTTCATCATCATCAGTGGAGTCATCAATGCTCAAGTAACTGTCAACCATCAGTCAAACTAACTCTGGTAGGTGTAACTGAGTGTAACTCAATGTAACTGAGTGTAACTCAATGTAACTGAGTGTAACTGAGTGTAACTGAATGTAACTGAATGTAACTGAGTGTAACTGAGTGTAACTGAGTGTAACTGAGTGTAACTGACTGTAACTGAGTGTAAATGACTGTAACTGAGTGTAACTGAGTGACAACTGGACTGGTAGGTGAAGGAGGGTGAGTTGCTCCCTAAAATCAAGGAAGAAGGGCGCATTAAGCAACTGGAGGGCTAAAACTGAATAGTGAGAAGCTCCTGGGGGCTGGCTAACTGAGGGCTAGGTGTTGGACTGATGACTGGGATGCATGCAAAATGCATGCAAACCCTAGAATGCATGCAAACCCTAAAAGGTGCATGCATGACTAAAAATGTAAATGATCAAAATATTGGTGGGGACTAGGATGGAGTATAGGAATATCCTAACACCCCCCCTTAATCCATCCTGGGCCCTGGTAACTAAGACCAAAGGTCACCCAATACAATGAATAAAAACAATCAATAAACCAAGGAAGTGGGAAAATTTCATGGGAAACATACCCCCTCCTCAAAAAATAGACTGTAAGGCACACATAAAAAAATAAAAGCTCCAAACTCAAGCATGTGTGATGCTTGGTCATATGTCTGGAGGTATTCTTCTTGGGAAGAAGTGGATCATGCTCAAAAAGCATGTGCTTGTACTTGCTCTTCAGATCGAATGTGATGAGAACAAATCCAACAGTATTAGAATGATCCTTGAACCTGTGATTCGAATCAGCTGAGGTAGGATCAAATTTTTGAATGTGCATATAGTCCTTTGTCTTCTCCTTCGAACCACAATGGGTGAGATTATGCCAAAAAGAACTATTACATGTTTGCTTGAAATCAAAATCAGATTTAAGACTTTCAAAACAGTTTCTTGAGATCTCCTTTGAACCAACAGGGGTGAGATCAAAACTATCAAATGCATGAGAAATTTTCCCAAGCGAATGGCAATGGCCATATTCTTCAATGACCTTCTGAAAGCATGAATTTATGATCATATAGTAGTATAAAAGAGATGTTTGCTGAAGAGGAGCGAATGCATTACCTCCATTAGCTGATTTGACCTCTGAAATAATCATGTGATCATGATGCAAACCAACAGACTCTGGTGCAAGAGAGGATTTAGGACCTTCTGCAATATCTAGAGTGTGAGCTGGCACAGAAAGAGAAGAAAGTTTGAGCATGAGCGGAGAATCTGCAAGTTCTTTGTCAACAACTTCAATATGAGATGATACTGGTTCATGATCTGAGAGATCATCAAGGGGAGCGAATGTAACATGATCTGAGAGACCATCAAGTGGAGCGAATGCATCATGATCTGAGAGACCATCAGGTGGAGCGAATGCATCACCTTGCTTGCTTTTGAAGGGATTTGGACCAATTCCATCATTCTTTTTGCCGAATCTTTCATCCAGATGAGCCCATAACTCTTTTGGAGTTTCAATATCAAAGATGGTCGGGTACAATATGTAATCAGTCATAGTAAGCTTCATTCTTCCAATGTTCATGTCACCTTTATTCAACCATTTAATCTTCTTTGTAGAGGATTCGAACTCTCTTTCAAAATAGCAATCAAAGAGATCATGGCTCTTTAAATATGCTATTATTTTTGGTTTCCATTCATCATAGTTGAATAGAGAAAGAGGAGTGATTTCTTCTAATTCAGGATACATTGAAGCTGTAGAAGACCTGCAAAAACAATATAGAATAACTGCAACTTCTACTGCTGCAAAAATGCAGAAACTGATGCAACTGCTGCACTCGAAATCTTGGTAATAACCTGCAAAAAAATCTCAAGAATGGAGATAAACAATACTCTCAACATGCTCTGATACCATGTGAAAATCCTCACAGCAGATCTAAGAGATGATGTATCTCACAAGAGAATAATTATGATTAAGCAAGAAAATAGAAGAAGAGTGATACATGCAGTATAATGAGCAACAGAATAATATGGTACAGTAGAACTCAGATAGAAGCAATAATACTTCGGTCATACTATGTTATTAATCACAAATGGACATATAAATAATACAATGCATGAGGAATTCGAATGCCTAAGGTGGCAATTCGAATTAGCCTTCATGGAGTGATCAAAGGATCACTGGAGTGTCATCGGAGCACAACTAGGTGTCCTCATGATCATCGGAGCGCAACTGGAAGTCTTCATCATCATCAGTGGAGTCATCAATGCTCAAGTAACTGTCAACCATCAGTCAAACTAACTCTGGTAGGTGTAACTGAGTGTAACTCAATGTAACTGAGTGTAACTCAATGTAACTGAGTGTAACTGAGTGTAACTGAATGTAACTGAATGTAACTGAGTGTAACTGAGTGTAACTGAGTGTAACTGACTGTAACTGACTGTAACTGAGTGTAACTGACTGTAACTGAGTGTAACTGAGTGACAACTGGACTGGTAGGTGAAGGAGGGTGAGTTGCTCCCTAAAATCAAGGAAGAAGGGCGCATTAAGCAACTGGAGGGCTAAAACTGAATAGTGAGAAGCTCCTGGGGGCTGGCTAACTGAGGGCTAGGTGCTGGACTGATGACTGGGATGCATGCAAAATGCATGCAAACCCTAGAATGCATGCAAACCCTAAAAGGTGCATGCATGACTAAAAATGTAAATGATCAAAATATTGGTGGGACTAGGATGGAGTATAGGAATATCCTAACAAATATGTATGCCTCAAAAAGAGACTAAGCAAGAGGTTCAATTTACTAATTGGTAGAAAAGAATTTTGTGCAATATGATTTGTCACAACCCCAAAATCACTCAATTTTTAAAAATTTTTATAGGAATATGTTGGCGACAATAATTCTTATGTCGCAGGTATGCAATACGAAGATGATGTTGTGTGACTCAGCATCATCCATCTGTAAGGTCTAACTTTCATTTTTGTAAATCATGCATGCATCGTAAATTTACTGATATTGATTTGCGAAATAAAATTCAGCCTTAGTTTGACGACTACATGTGATTATTAAAGCTGCCGCAATCCATTATGATTATTGTTTATATTCTTATACATCTTAACTTATCATCCTGAAACCATTATCATCGTTCTAGCTTAATGGCCAAGCCCCGACTCATTTTAAACTATTTTTCTACCATTACTTTCATTATGGTATTATTAAGTTATAATGATAAACTTGTTATGCTATAACCTATGTGAGGCTCAAGCTATAATTACTTATGCCCCTCGATCCTTATATCAACATAACTATTGTATCTATAAGAAAAAAATCATATGAAATAATTACATGGTCCAAATGCTATGCTCTTAGAGCTCGTATTAATATATCCATGCAATAGAACTATGCATCACCCTAATGCATACTAATCTGATTCCTATGTGACTATGTGAAATCACAATGCTTGATATAAACTCTATGCAATTAATATATTGTAACTATGTGCATCCTACGCATAATCCTATGCTTATAGATTGAAAACTATGTTGGCTTTTGTAATACCAACTTTATGCAATTGTATTTCATGCTATGAAATCTAAGCTAGGATCATAGTATTAACTATGATCCTATGCAATCTCTGCATTATCAATTTTCATTATACTTTGTATTAAAAACATATCTACAAAATATACGATTTGATTTCATATATTAATCTTTGGGATTTGTAATTTTTAATGCAGGGCCACCGTGGGTGCCAACAGAGTCTGGGTTGGTGAAAACCATGTGATGGCTTTAACATAGGTAGGCTGGTACAGCCTAGCCTTTCGCGTGGCATCAACAGGATCGTTGATCCATACTATTTCGAGATCTTAACCAACTCTTCCAAGGTTTTGTTAAGCATTGAAGGGTTCACTCTCCATTGTTACTTCACGGAATGCATTATGTTGCCGCGATGGAGCT
This sequence comes from Larix kaempferi, assembly GCA_027924585.1. Taxonomy (NCBI): domain Eukaryota; kingdom Viridiplantae; phylum Streptophyta; class Pinopsida; order Pinales; family Pinaceae; genus Larix; species Larix kaempferi. Next base: position 5,077,231 of record BSBM01001312.1, on the reverse strand, counting down.
CGGCTCTGTGCAGAACTCTTCCATGCTTGACTTCCAGTTTGTAAATGGTTGCTCAGTGCTAAAATTACTGCTTAAGGTGGTTATTAGCAGGGACATATTCTACGACCTCCTTATGGAGTTCTTGTAGACCTTCTAAGAGGGTTTTCCCTCCAGTTATTAGTTATTGCTTACAGTTTTGGCTCTGTAATTAATTCATTAGCTTATAAATATTCTTAGCTTGATCTCTATGTAAATTCAAAGTTATGATAACTGTATTTAAGATTTTGGAGCATCGTGGGTTTTACCCAATGCTTCTCTCAGGAACCCTATGCTTGTGCACTAGTTCTGGTAAGCGCTATGTTGTTAACTGAGAGGTTCCGAAGCACTTGACCACCAGGGTTTGCTTATTTTTCCAAGATGCTTCAAATGTTTCTCCTTAGTACAATGGTAAGGGTTTACCTCGGGTATTTCTGTTACAAGTTTGAAAATGTCTTATGTTAGTTTTCCAGTTTATATATTTTATATGCACATTGGTTTATAACCGAGCTTTTAACTAATGTGCAAGTGAAAATTCGAACCTTGTAGGTTGTCATGAAGCTCGAAGCGAATGCTAACTAGAGCATGTAAAAGAACATGCTCTATTCTCAACATTTCTAGTCGTCCATCAAATTCGAGGGTAAGCTCTAATATCATTTACATAAAGCTTCACTGTTTATAATAATGATGTATATACCGATTTTTTCTATGGTAATCTGTCTCTGTATTAGAAATACATTTTTGTATATGTTATATATATTTAACTTGTGCTTAATGCGCGTTTGTAGGTTAAACACAGGGTTATGCCAATGCTTAAGAAGCACGATGACCTTCCATAACCCTGGTAAGGAATTCTTATGATTTCATTTAAGATTCAGTTATTACATTTGGTAATAAAACCCTAACTGACAATTCATTTTGTTAATGACTTGCAGGTGGTCACAAGGACTCACGACATTGTTTGTGGGAAAAGAAAAGGATGTAGGCCACTAGTTCTTTCAAGGCATTTAAGCTGATAGCATTTCTTGAACTCTATAATGAGTACATTGCCTTCATTTGCGTCTTCTGAGGTTAACATAGGTTGAGACAGCCATGTGACTTCATTATGAACTCCTTTTAAAGATTAAGTTATATATGATGCCTTTTGGCTATCACACTATGTTTCGTTATGAATTCATGAAGCATGTCTGCCCTTTCCATAGTTCGATTTTATGAAATTGTTTCTCAATGAATCCGTTCATTTTGTTCCTTATGTGAAACAAAGATGTTATTTGTTTTATTACTTCACTGGTTTATTTATGGCCTCACGACTCTATTTATATGCTTGGAAAGAAAACGTTAAAATCCTTATGGCTTTGTGTTAACATTCGAATTCTATTTATTTAACCTAGCAATGTTATACATACGAGCCTCACGGATCTGTATGATATTAGGTTTTAATATACTCGCTTGTACATGAAAAATTGTGTTTGAAAAGAAATGCGTTTAACCTTTGAATAACTGCTTATGTGAGTTATTGTGTGGCGTCTCGGCTCTGTAACCTTGTTTGACTCCATGCTTGTGAATCAGTACATAATTTTTATTTGGTATTTATGTGTATAAATGTTTATAATAGAAAACATTTTGGCTCCTGCATAATAATATCTAGGTATAAGGTGTTATAATTGTTTATATAATAACTCTTTTATTATGTGTTTATTATACAGTCCATTGATACTATGTAAAAATACTAACTCTGTTAAAAGAATATAGTGTTATACTATGTATTTCACATTATGTTTATCTAACTTGTTTATATAATATGTTCTGTAATATTTATTCTTATTCAAACCCTAGGTTTACATAACAAACTATAAACTGAATATGATCAAAGAAAATAGATAGATTATTATAAACATTAACTCTATCTATAGCAATATAAAATATAACCCTAGGCTTATAGGTATAAGAATTTCTATGATAAAACATAAATAGAATTATGCAGATTACATAAATATAGAAAACATAAATAGTGTATTTCTCAGAAATAAAATCATTTACATAACATATAATCAGTATAAAACACAGTTCATCATTTTATAATCATTCTACACAGCAAATATTAAACAGATAAAAATAAATATTGAGTACTAATAAAAAACAATAGAAACCTGACTGAAAGAACAAACTGAATCCAATTTGAAGTTCGTCGTTCCTCCCAGCCAATCTTCCAGAACAACCAAGCTTACTTGTTCTGAAACCCCCAAGCTTGTTTGCTGGACCAAAAGGATAAAGACTGCTGAAACAACCCAGAACTATCACTCAGTTCCACTTCTCAACTCAACAAAAATATTTCCCTCTTCCATCCAAGTCTCCTACTTGTCTAATGGGAATGCTTATTAAAGATTTTCCTAGGACTTAGGTCTATCATGAGCCTCCTTCTTTAGAACCGCCATCTAGAGTTCTGAACTTAAAAATAGGGACGATGCCTCCTGCACCTGTTGAGGTATTAAATAACAGTTTTCACCACTATGGGAATTCTTCCCAACACTTGTCATTTCTCCTCATGGGCCAGCAAACACTCTTTCAACAACTACTTCATATTGGATTCTCCTGTTTTATTTTATTAAATAATAATAATAATACAATATCCTCAAACAAGTGTCTTTGACAACACTTGATCAAATAATTGTTCAACAACAATTAAAAACATTATTACAAAGTATTTAAACTTTAATTAAGGTTCTATGGGTATTACATACACCCCCCCTTAAAGATACCACCGTCCTTGGTGTTATTCAATCTTCCATTGTTTCATCTTGAAACATAATTGGATATGCCTCCTGCATTTTACTTTACAATTCCCAAGTAGCCTCTTCTAGGTTAAGGTGCATCCACTACACTTTTACATTCCCAATAATGCGGTTCCGAAGGATGGATGCATTCTGGTTCCACTTGGAATTCTCCTTCCGGTTCCGCTGAATAACATTCCAATCCACAACATGAGTAGCATCATGAATGTATTTCTTTAACAAAGAAACGTGAAAAACATTATGTACTTTTACCGTAGGCAGTAATGCCAGCCGATAAGCTACCGATCCAATCCGGTCTAATATTTCAAAAGGACCACAATACCTGGGTGTTGGTTTAGCACACTTTCCCAATATTAAAGAACTCTTTCTTGGATTTACCTTTACATAAACATGGTCCTCTACCTGGAACTCTCTTTGATTTCTTTTTAAATCAGCATAGCTCTTTTGTCTATCTTGAGCTACCTTCAAATTTTGTTGCACCTATTTCACGGTTAGTTCCATATCCTTTAACAATTCAGCACCTAACATTAATCTATCAACTGGACTACTCTAAGAAACTGGAGTGTTAAACTTCCGTCCATAAAATATTTCAAATGGACTCATCTTAGCAGAAGCTTGAAAATGGTTATTATAAGCAAACTCAACCAAATGTAAATAGTATTCTCATTTTCCTGGTTTATCCATATCATACATTCTAAGCATGTCTTCTAAGATCTGATTTACTCTTTCCATCTATCCATCATTCTGACAGTGAAAAGATGTTCTAAAATTCAGTTTAGTATCTAACCCTTTAAACAAAGACTTCCAGAAATTTCCTCTAAACTTTGTATCTCTGCCAGAAACAATTATTTTAGGCACACCATGCAATATGAAAATTTCTTTCATAAATATATCATCAATATGAATAGCTTTATAAGTAGATTTAACAAGAATAAAATGTGTTGCCTTACTTAAATTGACATCCACAACCATTATAGAATCATTATGTTTATAATTTCTAGGAAAACATGTTATGAAGTCCATAGTAATGACTTCCCATTTTCATTCTGGAATGGGTAAAGGCTGCAATACACCTGCTAGATGCTAATGTTCAGTTTTAACTTGCTAACATTTCATGCACTTAGCTATATATTCAACAACTTCATTTTTCATATTAGGCCAATAAAATTATTTCTTTAACATAGTAATCATTTTCTGGTATCCAAGGTGTCATGAATAATGTGTCTTATGCATTTCATTCATAATTAACAGCTTTACTTCTGCAGAATTAGGTACATACAACCTGTCCTTATACATCAATAATGCATTTCTACTAACTTTAAAATCTATTTTTACTTGCCTTGCTTCATTTTCTGCTGTTTTAACTTTTATTTTCTGATATTAATCATCATTTCTTACTGCTATTTGTATTTTTACCTCTAAATCTGTTTCGTAACTGCTACTTGCAACCACAAACAACATGTTAGCATGACGAATCAAAACGTTTGCTACTTTATTTTCTTTCCCTTTAATGTGTTTTAGTTCGAAATCATATTCACTTAGAAATGAAAGCCATCTTGCTTGTCTTGCATTCACATTCTGCTGATCAAAAAGATACTTTAGACTAACACTATCAGTTTTTAGTAGAAAATGCCTACCAATCAAATAATGTCGCCACGTTTTTAGTGCATGAATTATAGCAGCCAACTCCCAATCATGAGTTGCATAATTTATTTCATGTTCTTTTAATTTTCTTGACTTATAATCCACAACATAATTATCCTTCATTAGTACTCCTCCTAATCCTTCCTTGCATGCATCCGTGCAAATGGTAAATTCTTTATAAGGATTTGCAATCTTTAGAATAGGAGCTATTGTTAAAAAATGTTTTAGTTTATTAAAACTTTCTTCACATTTATTATTCCATTCAAACTTCTTTCCCTTCTTCTATAAAGAAGTTATAAAATAAGCAATTTTTGAAAAACCTTCAATAAATTTTCTGTAGTAAATTGTTATACCCATAAATGATCGTATATCAGATATGTCTTTAGGAACTGGCCATTCCATTATGGATTTTACTTTATCACGATAAACTGATATACCTTCTTTAGTTATTACATGTCCTAAGTATTGAATTATATCCTTAAAGAAATCACACTTACTGAACTTTGCATAAAGTTCTTGTTCCCTTAATACTTGTAGTACAATTCTTAAGTGTTCTTCATGTTCTTGTTCATTCTTAGAGTAAATTAATATATCGTTGATAAACACGACTACAAATTTATCTAGGTATTTACTCAATACACTATTCATTAAACACATAAACATTGTTGGTGCGTTTGTCAACCCAAAAGGCATCACAACAAATTCATAATGACCACACCTAGTCCTAAAAGCAGTTTTGTAAATGTCTTCATCTTTTAATATTACTTGGTGATATACCGATTGCAAATCTATCTTAAAGAAATAGTTTCTCCTCTGAATTGATCACATAAATCATCAATTTTGGGTAACGGGTATCTATTTTTAATTTTCATCTTGTTTAATTGTTTATAGTCGATCGATGCACAATCTCAAAGTACCATCTTTCTTTTTAACAAAAATTACTGGTGCTCCCCAAGGGGACACACTTGGTTGTATATACTTTTGTTCAAGTTTTCACAGGAAGATGTTTGAGATGAGTTCATATGGAGAACCTGTGTGTGGTTTTTGTACTCTACGTATGTTTCGGACTGCTCAGTTGAGCCCATCATCAGGAAAATGTTTGGCTCATTATTAAATATGTGCTTAATGTCCTTTATTAATATTAGTTTTTAATTTATGCTATTAATTTTTAATTTATTATTGAGACTAATGTTGGCCGACTTGTTGTTGTTGTTTTTAATTTTTGATATAAATTTTTAATTTATTTGTTGAGGCTTAATGTTGGCTGGCTTGTTGTTGTTATTTTTTTAGAAGGTTTAGAATTGGTTTCCAAGATTCGCCGAGAATTAATCCATCATCCCTGTTAAAAAATTTTGGGCGTTTTTCGATTTCTAGAGCCTCACGGATTCGTCTCTTATTGTAATGTTCTTCCACAGCTATGACCTTAGCCTTCTCTATGCAAATGTGGTGATTAGTTTTTTTGGAGTGTTCAGCTACTGCTGAATTTTTTATTCTTTCATGTTTTATGTCTGCGCAATGTTCTTTTAACCTTGTTTTTATTGATCTTCCCGTCTCTCTGATGTACTCTTCATCACATGAACAAGGAAATGAATATACTCCTTTTGTGAGCATGGGATCAAATGGATCTTTTTCTTTGTCCAACATGTTTCTTAAACAATTGGGAGGGGAGAAAGCAATTTCGATGTGTTTCTTTCTTAATAGTTTGGCTATTTTGTCTGTGGTACCCTGGATATATGGGAGGACCACCTTTTTTATGTTCTTAGTTTGTTTCTTTTTGTTACCATCTCTTTTTAAGAGGTTTTTTTCCTTTTTGAATGCTTTGTTGATATCCTGTGATTTGTAACCATTTTCTTGAAGGACTTTAGCAAGATGTTTCAATTCTTCATCAAGATGTTCTTTGTCAGAAATTCTTATGGCCCTAATGGAAAGGGTGTTCAGGATTCCTAATTTCTGTGAGGGATGGCGATGGGATGTTGCATGTAAATATCTGTCAGTATGCGTCTTTTTTCTGTATACTTGATGTGCCAATGATCCATCCTTATTTTTTGTAATAAGAATGTCGAGGAAAGGAAGGAAATTGTTTTCTTGGACCTCCATTGTGAATTTTATGTGTTCGGACTAGTTATTGAGATGTGTAAGGAATTTGTTTAGGTTCTCTCTCCCATGTGTCCAAATGAGGTTGTATCATCTACAAATCTTTTCCATTCATGGGGTTTTAGGGGAAATGACTCAATGGATCTTTTTTCAAAATGTTCCATGTAGATGTTTTCCACTATTGGAGATAGTGGGGATCCCATCGCCACCCCATTGATTTGCTCATAGATTTCACCACGGAAGGTGAAATATGTGGATTTTAAGCAAATTCGGACCAGATTAGCAATCTCATCATTGGTGATTTCTTGTATTACTTTGATTGAATCATCTACCAGGACTTTAGTGTACAGAGAGACTACATCGAAGCTTACGAGTAGATCATCTTCTTCTATGTGCAAATATTTTATTCCTTTGACAAAGTGGGTGGAATCTTTAACGTAGGATGATGTGTTTCCTACTGATGATTTTAGGGTTTTTGACAGGAATTTTTCCAATTGATAAGTGGGTGAGCCGATTGTGTTAACTATCGGTCGTAAGGGTGCTCCTTCCTTATGAATTTTTGGTGCACCATAAATTCTTGGGATAATCGTGCTTCTGTGGATTAGTTTCTTTTTGGTTACTTCATCCAGGCTAGATTCAGAGATGGCCTTCTTAACTTCTTTAATTACTTTATTTCTCGGGTCTCTTGATAGCTTTCTGCAGGCTCCACTTGTTGTTAGGTGCTCTTGCATTTTGGAGATGTAAGTTTCTGTATCTAAGATGACCGTGGCGTTGCCCTTGTCTGCTTTTAACACTATTATGTCCTTGTTTTCTTTAAGTTCACGTATTGCGGTGGCTTCATTCCTGCTGATGTTTCTTTTCGGTGGTGTTGCCTTCCTAAGGATTATAGTGCAGTCTTATCTCAGTTCTTCCGTTGTTTCTTGTGGTAGAGACATCACAGCTTCTTCAACGGCGCATATAATCTCTTCGGTTGGGACTCTCTTCGGTGCTATCAAAAAATTAAGACCTTTTCCTAAAACCTTTAACGCTTCTTCATTCAATGTTTGTTTGGACAGATTCACAACACTTCGATTGTTATTGTTTAGGGTTTCCTTTTCTCTGCGCACGTGTTTTTCTTCCAAGGCTGTGAACATCTTCACATGATAGCATTTTTTTTTTCTGTCAATCTCTCAACCCTAAATGATAAACTTGCACAGAGACGGTTCCATATATCTTGCTATATGGTTATTGCGAGTTTTAGATGGAGGGCCAGGCAGTCTCTGGACAGGAAATTGAGACGCGTCCTTACACGTTTAATATCACATTTTAATAGCTCTAGACTTGCGCAAGTGAACAGATCTTCGTTGCCTTTTATTAGATGGTGGTCGATTCTAGCGAATTTTGGAACTAGTTCTTTTATTCTGCATCTTTTCAGGAATGTTAGTTTGGATGTTTCACGGACAATGCACAATCTTTTGCATTCAAAGAGCCTCACTATATCCATTATTTCCCTTCCATGGAGGGATTTAATGTTGTTGTTTAAGTTTTCACAGGAAGATGTTTGAGATGAGTTCATATGGAGAACCTATGTGTGGTTTTTGTACTCTACGTATGTTTCAGACTGCTCATTTGAGTCCATCATCAGGAGAATGTTTGGCTCATTATTAAATATGTGCTTAATGTCCTTTATTAATATTAGTTTTTAATTTTTGCTATTAATTTTTAATTTATATACTTATTGTTAATTAATTCTTGAATCTGAGCTTTTAATTCATTTAATTCCAATATGTTCATTCTATAATGAGTTTTCGATGCTGGTACTGCCCCTAGTATGAGATCGATTGTAAAATCTATTTCTCTTTTAGGAGGCGGTCCTAGAACTTATTCCGGAAATACATCTTCGAATTCTTTTAATATTGGAATATCATTTATATCAAGTTTATCACTTTTATCTCCGTCGTCAAGTATATGAACATCAAAAACTTTACAACCTTTCCTAACAAATATTTTCATTTGCAAAGTAGAGATTTCACTAATCATAACTTTTCTAGGAATTCCTTTCACTAAAATAGAATTGTTTTCTTCATATTTGCATGTAAAATATTTTTCATAACAGTTCAAAATCACTCTATGTTTCTCTAACAGTCCATTCCTATTATCATGTCATATGATCCCAAAGGTAAAACATTCAAATATGCATGTGTTTTTAAGTCATTCATGTAAAACTAACAATTTTTAACAAAGCTAGTTACTTTCCTTTTTGTGCCTATAGCAAGTTGAACTAACCTTGACTTTTCAAATTTGTCTTGTGGACGTTTACATGGTTATACCAATCTAGGAGATACATAACTTAAAGTTGCACTTGGATCTATCAACATATAAATAGATTTGTCTTTTAACATACCTTTTATTTCAACCATTGTTGATTGAAGATCTGCCTGTCGATTTTCCAATACTGCGTTGATCCTTGGTATGCTTCTGGCCACATCACCTATAGTATCATCTTCTTATATATAATGTAAATTATTAACAATCTTTCTTTTCTTTGGACAATATTTAAAGTAGTGTGGCTCTCCACACTCCCAACATTGTAAAGGTCCTCTTGGATTATTAACTTTGTTATAAGTAGCAGGTATATATCTTCTTTGAATATTCACTTCATTTTGAGGTTCGTTTCAGAAATTATTAGCTTGATAACTTTTATGGTTATTTCCAGCACTTCTGAAAAATTTATTTACTCTTTTATTTTGATCAAATATTTTTCCTTTCCAAGCTAGTAAGTTATCTTTTTTGTTTTTATTTTGTTCAAAACAGAAATTTTCTTTTCTCATTGCTTCTTCTAAAGTTTTAGGATTTTCATACTCAATCCTTTCTTTATAAATAATAGGAAAACAACTTAGAAAACATTGTACTTTTGGTTTCTCTTCAATAGTGTAAGGTACATATTGAAGTAAACTTAGAAACTTGCTGCACAATTCTTTCATAGTTAGTGTCCCAAGTTTCAGATCATAAAATTCTTTGGCTTTCTCTTCATAATATTGTTCAGATAGATATTTTCTTTTAAACAGTTTCTTGAATGAGCTCTAAGTTATATGATGTTCTTTATATTCTTTACCTTTTTAATATCTTGCCACCATATATTTGCCTTTCTGGAAAGATTATAAATAGCCATTTTTGCTTTAAGTTCTGTGGAGTAATTATAAATCTAAAATTATTTATGCATTCCAGACAACCATGCTTTAACTTCTTCTTTGGTTTCTACTTCACCATTAAATCAAGGTGGTTTTATTTTCTTAAACTCTCCAATAATTTCCTCGTAGTGTTTACTCTTTTTATTAATATGTTCATCATCACTACAATCGCTGGTATTATATTTCTGTTTATGTTCTCTTACTGAAATACCACTAGATGAATCACTTTCATTATCTGCAAAAGTTAACTTTATTCCTCTATGCTTATATGATGCAGTTCTCTCAATTTCTTCATCTAAAGGTTTGTTCTTTATTGTTTTTTTCTCAAGTAGCTTAGTGAGTAGAATGTTCTTTAACTCTTCTTGTGCTTTTAAGATACTTTCATTATCTTCTTTCACACTTAGAATTTCTACCTTTAATTCTTTTACAATTTGTAAAATTCCAGATTAATTATCATTTCTGTTATCATTTAGATCAACCCATAAATGATCATTATTAGTATTTTCTTGTTCACTGTGATGTGATCATTCTTCGGAAGATGTCTCTACTCCTTCCATTTTCTTGCAAAATAGATATTATATTTTTGTTCTTGAAATATCATAAAGAAAACATAAGTCAGTTTTTGCTTTTCGTTTTGTGATGATCATGCATGTTGAGCCAATTTCCAAGCCTAGTGTTTGTAACCATGCTCTGATACCAATTTGTCACAACCCCAAAATCACTCAATTTTTAATTTTTTTTATATGAGTATGTTGACGACATTAATTCTTATGTTGCAGGTATACAATATGAAGAGGATGATGTGTGACTTAGCATCATCCGTCTGTAAGGTATAACTTGCATTTTTGTAAATCATGCATGCGTCGTAAATTTATTGAAAGTGATCTGTGGAATAAAAGTCAGCCTTAGTTTGACAACTACATGTGATTATTACTGTTGTTGCAATCCATTATGATTACTTTTTATATTCTTATACATCTTAACTTATTATCCTAAAACCATTATCATTGTTCTAGCTTAATGGCCAAGCCCCGACTCATTTTAAGCTATTTTGCTACCATTACTTTCATTATGGTATTATTAAGTTATAATGATAAACTTGTTATGCTATAACCTATGTGAGGCTCAAGATATAATTGCTTATGCTCGTCGAGCCTTATATCAACATAACTATTGTATCTATAAGACACAAATATTATGAACTAATTACATGCTCCAAATGTGATGCTCTTAGAGCTCGTATTAATATATCCATGCAATAGAACTATGCATCACCCTAATGCATACTAATTCGATTCCTATGTGACTATGTGAAATCATAATACTTGATATAAACTCTATGCAATGAATATATTGTAACTATGTGCATCCTACGCATAATCCGATGCTTATAGTTTGAAAACTATGTTGAATGTCATAATACCAACTTTATGCAATCGTATTTCATGCTATGAAATCTAAGCTAGGATCATAGTATTAACTATGATCATATGCCATCTTTGTGTTATCAATTTTCATTATAATTTGTATTAAAAATAGATATACGAAATATACGATTTGATTTCATATATTGATCTTTGGGATTTGTAATGTTTAATGTAGGGCCACCGTGGGTGCCAACGTAGACTGGGTTGGTGAAAGCCATGTGATGGATTTAACGTAGGTAGGCTGGTACAACCTAGCCTTTCACGTGGCATCACAAGTATCGTTGATCCATACTGTTTCGAGATCTTAACCAACTCTTCCAAGGTTTTGTTAAGCATTGAAGGGTACACTCTCCATTGTTACTTTGCGGAATGCATTATGCTATTGCAATGGAGCTTAACTCTATGCAGAGCTCTTCCATGCTTGTCTTCTAGTTTGTAAATGGTTTCTCAATGCTAAACTTACTGCTTAAGGTGGTTATTATCAGGGACAACTTCTACGGCCTCCTTATGGAGTGCTCGCAGAGCTTCCACGAGGGTTTTCCCTCCAGTTATTAGTTATTGCTTACAGTTTGGGCTCTATATTTAATTCATTAGATTATAAATATTTTTAGCTTGATCTCTGTGTAATTTTGAAGTTATGATAACTGTATTTAAGAGTTTGGAGTGTCGTGGATTTTTCCCAATGCTGCTCTCAGGAACCCTGTGCTTGCGCACTGGATCTGGTCATCGCTATGTTGTTAAATGAGAGGTTCTAAAGCACTTGACCACTAGGGTTTGCTTCTTTTTCCAAGATGCTTCAAATGTGTTTCCTTAGTACAATGGTAAGGGTTTACCTCAACTCTTTCTATTACAAGTTTGAAAATGTCTTATGTTAGTTTTCCAATTTATATATATTATATCCACATTTGTTTATAACCGAGCTTTTAACTAATGTGTAGGTGAAACTTCGAACCCTATAGGTTGTCACAAAGCTAGAAGCGAACGCTAAATGAAGCATGTAAAAGAACATGCTCTATTCTTGGCATTTCCAGCCGCCCATCAAATTCGAGGGTAAGCTCTAATATCATTTACTTAAAGCTTCACTGTTTATAATAATTATGTATATACAGAGTTCTTCTTGTTGATGTATATGTAACTTCGGAATGTATTTAATCTGTGTATTTTATATATATTTATTGTACCCTTATAAGAGATGTGTTATTCTTCTATAAGGAAGTGTCGTCATGTGGATTGACAAGTGTCGCAAGTGTGTGTACTTGCCGATGGGTTATTAGACCACCATGTGGGGTCGGCCCTGAATTATATATATTATAATGTGGATGTACCTAGCTAGACAAGTTGGCCCCATAAGGTCACTGGGCAAACAGATCAGTATAAATAGAGATTAGGTGATCTCTATTTAGATCACTCAGAAAAGTAACTCACTCTCACTCAGAAAGTGGTGCACTAGTGAGGAGGAGGATCATCTACTACTAGGAGACTATCTCAGTGTATTTTGGTTGTACTTTGGTTGAGCCATTTCTCTCTCTATCTCTGAGGAAGTTGTGGGGTTTTTCACCTTAGGGTTTTCCCCACGGAAACTCTGTGTCTCTTGTCTCTTATGCTTTTGATTCTTGTGATGCTTGTCATATTGTGATTGTCATGCATTGATATACTGTATATTTTATTCTCTCAGCAAAGATCCTAGAGTATTGTGAATTAATGCTCAAAATTTAACACTTCTATGGTAATCCGTCTCTGTATTAGAAATACATTTTTGTATATATTATATATATTTAACGTGTGCTTAATGTGTGTTTGTAGGTTAAACACGGGGTTATGCCAATGCTTAAGAAACACGACGGCCTTCCATAACCCTGATAAGCAATTCTTATGATTTCATTTATGATTCAGTTATTACGTTTGGTAATAAAACCCTAATTGACAATTCGTTTTGTTAATGAATTGCAAGTGGTTGCAAGGACTCACGACATTGTTTGTGGGAAAAGAAAAGGATGCATGCCCCTGGTTCTTTCAAGGAGTTTACGCCAGTAGCATTCCTTGAACTCTGTAATGAGTACATTTCCTTCGTTTACGTATTCTGAGGTTAACATAAGCTGAGAAAACCGTGCAACTTCATTATGAAATCCTTTTAAATATTAAGGTATATATGATGCCTTTCAGCTATCACACTCTGTTTCGTTATGAATTCATGAAGCCCGCCGGCCCTTTCCATAGTTCGATTTTATGAAATTGTTTCTCAGTGAATGCGTTCATTTTGTTCCTTATGTGAAACATAGACATTATTTGTTTTATTACTTCACTGGTTTATTTATGGCCTCATGACTCTATTTATATGCTTGGAAAGAAAACGTTAAAATCCTTACGGCTCTATATTAACATTTGAATTCTATTTATTTAACCTAGCAATGTTATACATATGAGCCTCACGACTCTGTATGATATTAGGTTTTAATATATTCACTTGTATGAAAAATCGTGTTTGAAAATCAATGTGTTTAACATTTGAATAAGTGCTTATGCGAGTTATTGTGTGGCCTCTCGACTTTGTAACCTTGTTTGACTCAATAATTGTGAATTAGTATAGAATTCGTATTTGGTATTTTTTTGTATAAATGTTTATAATAGAAAATGTTTTGGCCCATGCATAATAATATCTAGGTATAAGGTGTTATAATTGTTTATATAATTTACCTCTGTTATTATGTGTTTATTATACAGTCCATTGATACTATGTAAAAATACTAACTCTATTAAAAGAATACAGTGTTATACTATGTATTTCACATTATGTTTATCTAACTTGTTTATATAATATGTAGTGTAATATTTATTCTTATTCAAACCCTAGTTTTACATAACAAACTATAACCTGAATATGATCAAAGAACAGAGATAGATTATTATAAACATTAACTCTATCTGTAGAAATATAAAATACAACCCTAGGCTTACAGGTATAAGAAATTCTATGATAAAGCAGAAATAGAATTATGTAGATTACACAAGCATAGAAAACATAAATAATGTATTTCTCAGAAATAAAATCATTTATAGAACATATAATCAGTATAAAACATAGTTCATCATTTTCTAATAATTCTACATAGTAAATATTAAAGAGATAAAAAGAAATACTGAATACTAATAAAATAATAATAGAAACCTGAGTGAAAGAACAAACCGAATCCAATCTGAAGTTTGTCGTTCCTCCCAACCAATTTTCCAGAACAACAAAGCTTACTTGTTCTGAAACCCGTGAGCCTGTTTGATGGACCACAAGGACAAATATTGTTGAAACAGCCCAAAACTATCACTCAGTTCCACTTCTCAACTCAACAAAAATATCTCCCTCTTCCATCCAAGCCACCTTCTTATTTGATGGGAATGCTTATTAAAGCTTTGCCTAGGACTTAGGTCTATCATGAGCCTCCTGCTCTAGAACCTCCATCTGGAGTTCTGACCTTAAAAATAGGGATGATGTCTCCTGCACCTGTTGAGGTATTAAATAGAAGTATTCACCACTATGGGCAGTCTTCCCAACACTTGTCATTTCTCCTTGTGGGCCAGCAAACACGTTTTCAACAGCTACTTCAGATTAGATTCTACTGTTTTATTTTATTAAATAATAATAATAATACAATATCCTCAAACAAGTGTCTTTGACCACACTTGGTTAAATAATTGTTCAACAACAATTAAAAACATTATTACAAAGTATTTAAACTTTAATTAAGGTTCTAGGGGTATTACATGATTGGTTGAGAGAAACGGTGCAAATTAAAAACTTAGGATTAATGTCTTGGGTTTTGTGTCATCTTAATGGAAAAAACAACAAGACAATTACAATAGTATTTTCCATCCTGAAGGCAAGGACTAATAAATCTCAGGTGTACTTTTGAACTTTGATTTTCATTTTAGTCTAAAAAACAAAATCATAAAGGTTATTGTTTGGTTATTTTAATTTTAGGTTCACACAATCGTATAAATACAAACAATCTTATAAATCTAAAATTTAAGATGAATGTTTACGTAAATTAATGATATCAATTTGTGGTTAGCCAAATTTTATCTGCGGTGGAATTGAATCTCGATCTGCAGTGGATTTGAAGCAACTCGCTCTGCGGTGGAATATCAAGCATCTCACTCTGTGGTGGAATTCAAGCATCTCACTCTGCGGTGTAATTGAAGCTCGATATGCCGTGAATTGAAGCTCGCTCTGCTATGAATTCAAACATCTCTGCGGTGAATTTGTGGCTAGGGCATCTATGGCATTTTGAATATTCAAAATTGGAGCAAACTCTGTGGAAATTTGAAGCAAACTCTGCGGTGTATTTTGCAGATTCAAAATTAGAGCAAACTATGTGGCAATTTGAAGCAAACTCTACTGGGTACTTACCTTTGAATCCCTGCAGTGAGAGAGCTACGTGGAAGAAAAATCTGTGGTGAGTAGCCAAACTTTGCGGTGAGCGAGATTCTCTTTGGCTAGGGTCCATGCGGAGGTGCCTTTGCAGATCTACGCCACTATCATAAGGCTTGTCTTGATCTGTGGTTAGGGGTTAAACATAGGACTTGTTCCTTTGCGGACCTGGGCACTGAAGCAAACTCTGCTACAAGTGAGCTACAGTGAATTGAAGCATATCCTACGGTATGCAAGAAAACTCCATGGTGAGCGAGTCAAGGTGAAGATCTGTGCAAAGTCAACTTCGATTCCATTTGAACTAGGGAAACTTATGAGGCTTGTACCAGTTACACACTCTCCTTGTTTTCCTCTTGAGTATTTCTTTCTTTCTTTCTTTCTTCATTAATATTTGGCGAATATGAGCCATTCACCGCATTTACAAAAGTCTGTAAAAGGAAGACCTAGCAATATTACCCTCCAAAGCCTATATGATCGCCTAGATTCTGTAGAGAAAAATAGACAAGAGAGAGATGCTAGACTTCAAACACACATAGAAGCATTGCTCGACAATAAGTTTGCATCCCTTGAAGACAAACTTCAACAACAAATAGACAATAAGATAAAAACTATGCTTGATATTAAATTCACATCGTTTGAAGACATGATTCAAATCCAAATTGATAAGCAGCTAAAATTGTTGGAGAATAAAGTAGAGAAAATAGATATTAGATTACAGGAAACTAACAAAGAAAACCATGAAACCAAAAAGCAAAGCCAACTAGGAGTGGACCCTTTAGAAAATCTTAAGCTAAAGGACATGATTAAAGAGCTAGAAGACAAAGTAAATAATTTTTTTACCCTAAATAGTTTAGAAGGTAAGGTGGATATCAAACCAATTAAAGAGAAAACGAATAAGCTTTTATAATTAGACCATGAGCGTAACAAACGTGCCTTGAACCTTGTAATTTCTGGGTTGAAAGAGGAGGCAGAAGAGGATACACTAGCTGTCGTTAAGACATAACTACAAAATAGACTACAAACTGAAACAAGCTGCCTCATAGAAGAAAATAGGTTAGGGAAACAAATTGGTAATAAAGAAAGGGTAACTTGGGTCAAGGTTAGCTCTATTGACCATAAATATGTCATACTCAGTAAAACCTCGAGTCTAAAAGGTTCAGGGATATTTATAAACAAAGATCTCATTTTAGAAGACCAATTCGAATTAAGAAAGGAGGTTCAAAAGGTCAAAGAAGTTAGGAAGGAAGGAAAATGGGCACTAATTAGGAACATGAAGGTTGTTATTAGGGATAGAAACAAAAAATATAATAATAATAAATAGAAACTAGACGCGCTTCGAATCCTTTCCTGAAACTGTTGAGGGTTTGCATGGAATAAATGCCCCAAGTTAAATTGGATCCTTAGTCAGATTGATATTATATTTCTCGTTGAAACATGGGAGCACAAAGAGGCTAAGGTCCCTAACATAGATGGGTTTGTTCTTTGGTCAATTTGGAACAAAAGATATTCTCGTAGAGGAATTGGTGGTATCACTTGCTACATTAAGAAGACCATCTCCCCACATGTTAGACTTCATAAGAAAGACCCCTACAACCAATATATATGGATAGAGATTACAAACATTAATGCTATTAAAGCCTACATGGCAATATGTTATTTTTCTCCTATTAACTCTAAGTTTTCTAATAAAAGCAACTTAGGTAAAAACCGCCCTTACAATGGCTTGGAAGATGATATTTCTAGTCTAAGGAATCAAGGAAATGTCCTCTTAATGGGAGATTTTAATGCTCTAACTTTGAGTAACCAAGCTACTCTCCTAAGAAAATAATCCAACTCTAATCCTCTTTGGTTAGATGAAGACCCTGATATAGCTAGCAGATACAAGAGAAGCTCTATAGATCTAGGTGACAATTTATTTGGCTTTGAGATAGTCAATCTTTGTAGTACTCATGATCTTATAAATTGCAATGGTCTAATAAAGTGGCCAAATTCTATCCAGATGACTTGTATTCATGGGCTTGGAAGTAGTGTTGTAGACTATGCCATCTTTGATATCCCTCTTTACAGCAAGATGTTAAATCCATACATTTTAAATGAGCATGAGCCAGACTCAAATCATAGACCTTTAACTGTGACCCTTAACTTGGAAATGAATAGTGATCCCAGAGATGATAATTCGCATAGACATAAGTATATAATCTTCGATAGAAATAAAAGTGATCTTTTTCTAAATGATTTAAAAAATGCCTTTTGCTCCCTTTTTCAAGATTGGACAATATTAAAGAACTTTACCACAATTTCACTACGTTCCTCTCGTCTTCCATTAAAAAATTCTCATTTGAAGTCTCAAGTAAAAGGAAAAATAGAAAGACTAACCCATGGTTTGATAAAGAGTGTAAAAACGAAAGAAGAAAAATAAAGGAAGCTATGGAAGGGCCCCAAAAAATTGATAAAACAAAGAAATACAAGGCCCTAATTAAAATGAAAAAGAGAGACTACACAAAGAAAGTACAAGATAACCTTTTCCACCTTAAGTTTCTAGGGTTGCTCCTAAGAAGTTTTGGAGGTAGATTCTAACTAGAAAAACCAAAGAGAATAATAATATCACCTTAAAGGATTGGGACTCCTACCTTAAAAATATTTACGAACCTCCAGATGTCAAAGATAACATACCCACCCTCCTTACAACAGAAGAATTTTGTTCAATAGATGATATAGATCTTGGTGTTAGAGGTCTTGCAAATGGAAAAGATAAGGACATTGAAGGTTATCAAGAAGAAATCTTAAAAAATTGGAGGGCCTGTCCTCATCCCTCATATCCACAATCTTTTCAATTTGGCAGTCAAGCAAGGTTTCCCTCACCCTTGGACTCAAAGCCTCACCATTCCTATTTTTAAAAGTGGTGATAAAAATAACCCTTCTAATTATCAAACCATTATTATTAGCCCTCTCTTAGCAAAGCTCTATGGTATTATTTTGGAAAAGAAGAATAGCATATGGATGGAAAGTGAGGGAAAGCAAGCTATAGGTTAGGTGGGATTTAGAAGACACCACTCAACCACAGACCATCTTGTTACTCTTATGATCATCGCAGACGAGTGTCGTGATAATAAATCCAATCTCTTATGTTGCTTTGTGGACTTTAGGAAATATTTCGATACGGTCCCCAGGAGAAACCTTTGGAAGAGGCTAGAAGAGCTAAAGGTTCCTCTTGGGTTCAAATCCGCCGTGATAAGACTTTATGAGACCATAATAGCTAAATTCAAGAACAATGAGGGGTGGTAAAAAGACATTAATTGTAATATTGGAGTTAAGCAAGGTTCCCCCCTCTCTCATACCCTTTTTGGCATTTACATCGATAAGCTAGAAGGCTTTTTAGAGGAAATGGGTTGCGTCGGAATGACCTTAGCTAGAATTGTCATCATCCTTCTTATTTATGCCAATGATATTGTTCTTATGGCAAGATTCCCCTCTAACCTTGATAAACAACTAAGAACTCTCAAAGATTTCTGCTCTAACATGGGCATGACTGTTAACACTAACACAATGGAAGTAATGATTATCAAGTCCAAGAAGGTCACCTATGATAATTTTGTATATGACAATAACAACTTGGAGGAAGTTTCCTCCTATAAATATCTTGGAAATGATATTCATCACAAGCTCAACTGGAACTATAATGGCATTGAGAAAAGGATTAATGAAGGATGTGAAGCTTATTTTGGTCTTGAAAACAATTGTAAATCAATGAATCTTTTGATGTGGGACAAAAAGAATTTCCTCTTTGAAACTCTCGTGACTCTTGTTATCTTATATGGTTGTGAAGTTTGGGGTTGCAACATATCTAAATAATCTTGGAGAAAGATTGAGCAAATCCAAAAGCGTTTTATTACTGATAACCTCCAAATTGAAAGAAATACTCCTTATCCTCTTCTTCTTATAGAACCAAGTCTTCCACCCATTGAGAGCATTGATGTGACAAGCTACTTGATGTACAAGTACAAGATGGATGGCATGGGAGACCAGAGACTCCCTAAAATTTATTTAAAATATAGCCAATACCACTTGCTGCTCAAGAGAGTTTGGCATAAAGATAGCATAGCTTGGTTAAACTATTGGGGGATAGACGAAACTGCAACTTTGCAAGACATTGATAGCATCAAAAGTACTATTACAATCAATTTTAAGGAGAAAATGTGGAGTGCAAAGGATTTAGAGGTCAAAAGGAATTTAAGATACTATAGGGAGCTCATTAACCCTCATCTTGAAGACCAAAATTATCTCTCTATTTTAAATAGATTGAAGAAGAAAACTAACTAGCCAAAATCAGAACAAACTGTCACAAGCTTCATAGTGAAACAGGGCACTGGAAAATTCCTAAAACACCGTGGGAGGAAAGGATTTATCATCTCTGTGAGTCTAAGAGCATTGAGGATGAAACTCACTTTCTCTTAGTGTGCCTTGACTACAACCACATTAGATCAGAGTTTCACAATATCTATTAAAGTAATAACCTTGCTAATATATTAACCTATCAAAACTATGGTGACTTACCAGGTCCCCAAATATTTCATTAGGTCACAATGGCCTAAGCCCCTTGGCCACACTCATGATAGTTTGTCAAATTGATGCTAAGGGTCAAATAATTACCAAGAATGATGTCCAAGTAAGTAATAATGTAAAATTATATCCAAATGGACAAGGTGGGTCACACTAAGAGAAATTCCCAATTCAAAGTTTGTAATATACCCATCCAAATGAACTATCATGGAGGAAAATTACTAGTTCCCTAGGTTGGGGGTGGAAGCATCTAAAGTTGGAATAAGGGAGCTAAAAGAACCAAAATGACCTTAGACTTACAAATTCAAATTAAATGGTTCAAAAAAATAATAATAAAAAGAAAATAAGGTGGCATTGAATCATGAGGGCACATAAGAGGTTGTGGGACCTGATGGGTCCATTCAGGTATTTTGATAACCTTTTTCCACAGTCCAGCTCAAGCAATGGCAAAGAAACACACTCAATTGTGGGAAAAGTGTTTTATTTTAATTATTTAATAAAATTATTTTTATGATTATTCTTGTATGTTAGAATGCGTATCAAATAAACTGATTATATGGAAACCAAGCGTGATTGAGCAGGTTCAGGGTCATTAAAGGATGGACATGTAGAAGACTAAAGGATCACCAAGCTCAGCGCCCTGTTTCCTGATTTATAGAGGACGCACTCCCACTTTCAAGAAGAATCAGCATTTTGACAATCAGTTAGGATCAACATTAAATCGTATAAATATGGACCTCTCGGGTAGCGAGAGGCCCCTGCTGTTATTTTTGGGAAAGACATTATTTTTAACATTTTCTGCACTATTTAGATACTGAGAAGTACAGACTTCTATTTTGACATGGATTTTATATCTTAATGAAAGATTGATGATTAATTCTAGCCAGCGTTTCTAATTTTTTATTCTCTCCTAAGTACGGGTTGGGGAGGGCCCCTCCAACACGTAGGTCAGGAGATTCCTATTTGCAGGTATTTTTCCAAATATGCATTTTATATTGATGAACAGTTCTATGACATATGGGAACGTTTGAATGATTCATTATTTCCGTAGTAGTTTATAATACATTCTGTAGTACAACATAACAGTTTCAGTAGTCCTGTAGGTTCTTTCTTTCAATGCATATTTTTATCAACGATTACATGTGTAATAGCTTTGCTTTCAATATCATGGTTTAGATCAGGAGTTCACTGCAGCTTCTCATCGTGATTAGTTTCTTTTGACTTCTTAGTAATAGATGGGTAAGCATAGAATGATCGTACTTCAATTCTAGATTGGTAAAACAAGTTACATCAAGACTCCAATTTTGTGCACAGATAGTAGTTACAAACTTTGTTTCACCAATAGTAGAATAGCTCTGTTATGATATTTTCATTCTCAACATTTAATTATTTCAACATTTTAATTATTTCAAATAGATTCACTATTATATTTCTTAGAACATATTTACTGCTTTTGGTACCTTTATTTCTTAGAACAGATTTACTGCTTTCAGCACTTTAATTCTTTTAATTAGATTTATTGCTTTCCAGTATTTAATTCCATAGCATAATCAGTTTTCATATTTAGTAGACAATCTTTAGAACATCGATACCGACCTCCAACAGTGACAAGAGATTATCCTATAAGAGCATAGATAGTGCATGCATCTCTAAAGTTTGTACGTTCCCCGAGTTGACATTTAAAGTAGGCTCTTGGTATAGCTTCCCTCATTAGGCATCCACATTAGGAGCTCACTACTTTTCGGCACCGTTTCCGGGGAGGTGCTAAATCTTTTAGGAGACATCACCTAAAAACCACAAAAAGAAAACAAAACTTACATAAAACAAAAACATAAATATCTTCTACCAATGAATGCCTCGTCGGCAAAGGGATAGGTTTGGCCACTTTCTGCCCAAGAATTCCATGAGCAACAATGGTAATAACAGTTCTAACCATTCTCAGTTTGAATTTCTACACTCTAAAAATGAAACTAACTCCACATACGATCCAAATAGAAGCAACTTCACTACCAGTTCCAGCTCAAAACACCTCAATGGAAAATGAAGAGGAAGAACCTAGGGAGCTTTTCACTTTTCCCATTAGCGTGCCTCTCGGAGATGCCAGAATGAAGAACATCAATCCTAATAATCTGCCAAAATTTCATGGGTTGACTTCAGAAGATCCTGACACATTCCTATTGAATTTGAGGTAGTTTGCAGATCATTTGATTATGCTACTGATGCACAAAAGCTTAGGCTTTTTCCTTCCACACTGACAGACCTATCACTTCGGTGGTTCATGAGCCTTGAAGGAAATAGTATCTTTAGTTGGGATCAAATGAAACAGTCATTCTTAGAAAAATATAGGGACTACTACAAGGCCAGAGATACTAGGGATGAAATCTTTAGGATGCAACAAGGAGATAGAGAATCATTAGAAGATTATGCCCAAAGATTTCAACTCAGCTACAAACTAGCCAGCCATTGCACATTGGATCCGGAATCACTAAAACTTGTCCTTCTTAGAGGTGTGAAAGAGGAGAATTTTGAAGTCTTAAATCTCATTGGAGATGGAGACATATTCCAAAAATCTTTTGATTAGATCCTGCAAATCTTCAAAAACTACTCAAGATCTAGGAAAACTAAGAATGGGACGAGGGATACACATACAACCACCAGTGGATCATCATCCTCAACACCAACACTTACAGAATCTGATTTAGGAAACCTGCTGGATGACATGAAAACTGACATACTACAATCCCTAGCCATGCAACTTGATTCTCTTCAAATAAAAAAGAAACAGGATGAAATTAACCAAGCCTTGGTAGTATTTTTTCCTCGTTGTAGGAAGAAGCATGAGAAGGGGCAGTGCACCTTGAACACAATAGAAGTATGTGGTCTCTGCACCGATGACCATTCCACTGATAAATGTCCCCTCTTACCCTCATGTAAGGCATCTATTCAAGACCCAGCAGCTGAAGGAACTGTAGAACAACTCTGTTTTATAAATCAGAGGAGGAATAATTTTGTTAGGCCATATCAGCAGAGCAATCAAACTTACTATAATCAAGGATAGCCAAATTGGAACTCTGCACTGACTCCATGGCAAGCACAGCCAAATCAAAACCAATGGCAACAAAACTAGCAAGCATATCAACCATCCTATCAACAGCCATATTATCCACCATCTTATCCTCAATACCCCCCATTGTTTCCACCCACCACAAATTATGCAAACCAGTACCCCCATCCATCAAATTGGAGGGCACCATTACAACAGCCACTCATTATGCCACCCCCACAACCTCAACCACCCCCCAGACCTCCACCTATTCCATCCCAACCAATTCCAAATCCTAATAATAACAGACCCCCACAACAGCAACAGTCTTATAACACTGATATCACACAATTCCCAACTTATTTCGTAGACACCATAGAAATAAATGAAATAAACCTACGATCTGGAAAAACGTTGCAGAATACATCCCCACACAACATCCAACAACCTGTACTTGAAGCTCAAGACCAAACATCAAAACCCTATGTTCAGCATCCTGATGAACCAGAACCTCCTGAGGAAGAAATTATACCACTCACACGAACTAGAAACCCTCCATTTCCAGAAAAACTTGTCTGGAATACAAAAGAAGAGGAAGAGAATATAATCTTAAACAAATTCAAACACTTAAACATCCAAATCCCAATCTTACAAGCCATAAGGGATGTACCCATCTGCAACAAATTCATTAGAGAAAATTTCCTAAAGAAGCCAGGAAGGAGGAAGCGTGACCCACCAACTATTAATGTAGTGGGACAATTGGCGGATTTGATGCTAGGTGTCATAATAAATCCTAAACATCTTGATCCTGGTAGTCCTGTAGTAAGCGTCACCATAAATAACAAGCAAATAAATAAAAGCTTAATCGATCTAGGAGCTGCGATCAATGTCATGACTAAAGAAACCATGTTATACCTAGGACTCCAATCAATGGTAAGACCAACCACAACAGTACTCCAACTAGTAGATGTAATGTCCCTAATTTGGCCCCATGGCATTAACATTATAAATGATGTAATATTGTTAGGAAATCATGGTGAGGAGCTCAAGGCCAAGGCCCCGCCATCGATTTCATGATGCATATGGTTTGCGTGCTAGCAATGCACAGTGGAAATTCAAATAGCATGTAATATGCATTTTAATAAAAAAAATACCCACAACTAGCTATGCAATGCAACAAAGAGATGGGGGCATGATTTCACAAGGAATTGGGAGGGAAAACATTCAAACCCTTGATCCAATAGAGTCAAGCCAAGTGTCAATGAGAAAACCCATCAAACCCTCAGCTACCCATGTTGACTTTTGTACCCAACCATTGATTTCTCCCAAGAGTTGGTTGGGGAAATTAATGCCTTGGGAATGGGGAGGTATGGCTGTCCAAATCGGGTATGGGCAAGCCACCCTCCATGGAAAAACGTGTTGGCCTCTTGGGGCAAGAGGAGAGCCACGAAATGGCTGCCTAAGGGATTAGGAGGATGGCCTTGCTCTCTCACGCAGCTCTAGCTGCCTGGGCATTTTCCTCCCTCGTTTTTCTGTGTTTCCCTTCATCTTTTAGCTGGGAAGGGGCGTTTTTGTGTTGGTCACTAGTGGGGGAAGAGAGCAGAACGTTTTGGGTCTTCCTAGAGGTCCTTTAGGCCATAGGAAAGGGTCCTAACCAGTGGAGAGAAATCGTTTTGCTCCCTGGGGTTGAAATCGAAATTCCACAGTTCGCTCGGGTGAATCCATGAGTTTGGAGAGCCAATGTAGACCCTGTTTTGTGAACACCGTTGTTGTAAATGTGTAACCCTGTCAATGTTTCTTCTTGGCCGAGATGGAATGGTAAATGGGATGTGTCTGAACTGGAATGTTCCCTTTCCTTGTGAGAATCATGCCCAGCTCGGGGGTGGCCTTCGGACGGACTCAATATAAGCTGTCGAAGAGCCTACGGTTGGGTGGAACGTTGCAGCGACATAGCTAGTTGCTTGGGGATGATTGCAATAAAGATGAGTATTTCTACCTATGTATTTACTTCTGCTGTATTTGCTTAGATGTGTACATCTGCATGCCTGTCTTTCTATATATGTGGTTGTTTTTATTTAGTAGGTATCGGGGCCAATTGCCCAATTTTAGCATCACGATCCTCTCCATTGCACTGGCATGATGGGTGGGGACATTACAGTAGACACGTCCACTGTGAATCCCAAAGGAATGCTAGAAGACATTATGATCAATATCGAGTCCTGGGAATACCCAACTGATTTTATAATAATCAAAATCAAAAGCAAACTTAATGGCTATCCAATTATCCTGGGTAGACCTTGGTTAGCAACTCTGGACGCTTACATAGGTTGCCGATCAGGAAATATGACAATCACCAGTGGACATGCCAAGAAGAAAATAACAATCTACCCACCAGCAATGAAATCCTCAGAGTTAGAATATCAAAATTGGACTGATGATTACCAGAACACACCAAATCACAACCTCTGACCTATCCTAACAATTGATGTTGCAATATCTTTAAAGGCAGTAGATGAAGATGGCCATATAGATAGATTTATACAAAATATATCTCCTAACAATCATGTTATTCAAGAATTTTTTTCTACATAAAAAGGTGAAAATTCAAAACAGAACATGGATGACTTATGTATAGAAGTGCTGCCATAACAGATTGAGAAGATAAAAGTCATGGAAATTAACCCTGGCAAAATAGTCAACATAAATTCCAATTTAGAACTGGAGCAAGAAGAGAAATTGATGAAGATACTAACACAACAAAGTAAATCATTTACATGGAAATATACAGATATGAAAGGAATACATCCTGATATCTGCAAACACTACATTTACATCAAAGAAGGTTCTACTCCCATCAGGAAACCACAAAGAAGGCTGAACCCTGCACTAAAAGACATAGTCAAAGTGGAATTACAAAAGTTATTAGACGCAGGGTTCATCTATCCAATATCTGATAGTGAGTGGGTCTCACCACTAGTCATAGTGCCCAAAAAAGGAGGCAAATGGAGAATTTGTGTGGACTACAGGGAGATGAATAAAGCAACAAAGAAAGATCATTTTGCACTTCCATTTATAGACCAGGTGCTGGATACATTATCTGGAAACAAGTACTTTTCATTCCTAGATGGTTTCAGTGGTTACAACCAAATTTTAATACACCCAGCTGATCAAGATAAGACGACCTTCACATGCCCATGGGGAACTTACGCCTATAGGGTCCTACCCTTTGGTCTATGTAACGCCCCAGCAACATTTCAAAGAGCCATACTGAGTATTTTCTCCGATTTTCCGAATAACAAAATGGAAGTATTCATGGATGATTTCACACCTTATGGACAGAGCTTTGAGCAGGCATTGAAAAATCTTGAATTAATATTAAAAAAATGTATTGAGATGAGCTTGTGCCTAAGCAATGACAAATGCAGGATGTTAATGGAAGAAGGAATTGTTCTAGGACATCATATATCACAGAGAGGTATAGAGGTGGATCAAGCCAAAGTATTAGTAATCAAGACACTACCCCCACCTGTCAAACAGAGAGATGTGAGAAGATTCCTTGGACAGACAGGGTACTACAGAAGGTTTATTGAGAATTATAGCAGAATTGCTGCCCCCATGTTTGCACTTCTCACAAAAGACAATGAGTTCATATGGACAAGCAATTGCATGTCAGCCTTTGAAAGTCTTAAACAAAAAACCATCACAGCACCAATACTTCAAGGACCAAACTGGGAAATTCCATTTCACATTCACATCGATGCATCAGATAAAGCAATTGGATCTGTGCTTAGGCAAGAACAAGACAAGAAACCCTATACCATATACTATATAAGCAAAAATTTGGCTGGGGCAGAACTCAACTACACAGTCACAGAGAAGGAATTTCTGGCAGTCATACATGCAATCAACAAATTCAGGCATTACATTACAGGATACCAAAGTTTTATCCATACTGAGCACTCAGCGATCAGATATCTTATGAACAAGCCTAATACTAGTGCAAGAATTATTCGATGAATGCTACTTCTACAGGAATTCAACATCACTATAATAGATAAACCAGGCAAGCATAATGTCGTAGCGGACTTTTTGTCAAGAGTAACACATGGGAAAGATAATGAATTGGTCCAGGACAACTTCCTTGATGAGCACCTTTTTGCCATATCAATAAAAAGCCCATGGTTTGCTGACATAGCAAACTATTTTTTATCTGGGAAGTTTCCAGAACATTACAATTATAAAGAAAGGACAAAAGTAATAAGACAAAGTGCCACATATACATGGATAGAGGGCATGCTTTTTAAACAGGGACTAGATCAAGTACTTAGAAGGTGCATTAGGGAAGATGAGGTACATGACATAATGCATGCCACCCACAATGAACCCTGTGGAGGACACTACGTTGCAAAAAGGACAACCTACAAGATCTTGCAAATAGGGTATTATTGGCCAACACTCCACAGAGATGCTTATGAGTATGTGTCCCATTGTGACGATTGCCAGAGAATGGGAAAGCCAACACAAAAATAAGAAATGCCACTACATCCACAAATCTCTTTAGAGGCATTCGATAAGTGGGGATTCGATTTTGTTGGCCCATTCAACCCACAGTCCAATCAGAAGAGATACATCCTTGTATGCACTGATTACCTTACAAAATGGAAAGAGGTAGCAGCACTAGCTGCTGCAAATGAAACCAGTGTGGCCAAATTCTTTACTGAGCATATATTTCATAGATTTGGGGTGCCAAGAGAAGTAGTTTCTGATCAAGGACCACAATTCACATCAAATTTAATTGAAGACTTGATGAAAAGAAACAATGTAACACACAGATAGTCATCCTCCTACCACCCTCAAGGAAATGGTCAAGCTGAGGTAACCAACAGGGAATTAGAGAGAATCTTGACAAAAACTGTCCAACTTCACAAAAGGGATTGGGCTAACAGACTTAGTGAAGCAGTCTGGGCTTACAACACTACATGGAAAACAACAACAGGATTCACACCTTATGAATTGGTCTATGGGAAAAAGGTCATGCTACCAATCGAATTTGAAGTAAAAACATTAAGAATTGCAGCCGATCTAAATATGAACCTATCAGACATTCAAAAAGAACACATACTACAGCTAAATCAACTGGATGAACACTGCCAACAAGCACTTACACATACTGAAATCATCCAACAACAAAGGAAGAAATGGCATGACCAACATTTGAAGGATAAGAAATTCAACGAAGGTGATTGGGCACTACTCTACAACTCCAAATTTCACACATTCAAAGGAAAGCTAACCACTAGATGGCTTGGACCTTACAGTATAGAGAAAATTTATGACAATGCGGCTGTGAGAATTATTACAATTGGTGATGATGAGTTCCCCATGATAGTGAATGGGCATCGCCTAAAACTCTACAAAAAACCAAAGTCCAAAGAATAATTTACACAAGTACTCTACTAGCAACAATTGATGCTGATAGAGCATGCTACAAATCAGTAAACTTCAACACATATCATGAAAAAAAAAACAACAAAAAAATAGAAAAAATATATATAAAAAAAGAAGAAGAAAACAAAACAAAACAAAAAAAGGGGTAACAGGAAGTTTACAGGGCATCAACCTATTCAAGCGAGCCTGCACAATGATTCAAGCGAGGCTGCCATCAATTCAAGCGAGCCTACAAAATGTATCAAGCGAGGCTGCCATTTATTCAAGTGAGCCTGAAATCAATTCAAGTGAGCCCGCCACATCTACATGGACAAATCAGTCTTCATCTACTACAAAATTCTTCAAGACACACCATGCCAACCTTTTTCAAACATATTCAAGCGAGTCTGCAAGTTATTCAAGGGAGCCAATAACATCCAACCATGCAATCATCCAAATATAAAGCACAATCACCTGAGTCGTATCAACAACTAGCACAATTTTCAAAAGCACAGATTCAACAAATTCAAAACGTGCAAAATGAAAAAAGCAGCCTACGCACATAACTACTGACATGCAGAAATCAACTACAGACACCGCCAAAATATACTACAGAATCTACCACGCATGAAAAACGCACTAGATCATCAATGCAAGTACGCATACATACCAAGGTAATCTCTAAAACGATTTTATTTTATTTTTAAGGTAAAGCACTTTCCCACAATACATTCGTTTCTAGTCAGTTGAGGACAGCTTCCATTTCAAATTGGCAGCATGGTGGAATGACCTTCATAACTCATAATTGCTACCAAAGCCCCGTCACCCTCAGCAAATCATGATCACAACCTTCACCACATGAAGTACAGAGGTCGATCATGAGAAGGCAGAGATTGATCATGAAAAATAGGGGATTAAAAGTGGCAAGTACAGGTATGATGGAAATAATAGGTGCAGAAAGGCAGTGAATTAGGGTGCAAAATATTCCATGATTTTGCATATAAGTAACCACCCGGAATTTCCGAGAAGTAGCCACCATTGTATTCCTTGAGCCTATAGGCGGAGCTCGACCAAGTTAAAAGTATAAAACTGCATTGCAAAAGCCCTAGTTTGTCTAGTTATAAAGAAGATTCGAAAAATGACAAAGGGTTTTAAAAAGAGTGAACCGAAAGATCACAATGCCATTTATCAAAGCCCGAGAGTCATGCAGATCATTCGCAACTCCGGCTAGATGCCATTTATCCTTGGACTGAGAGGATACCATACAGGGGTAGCCCAAGAGTTCGCAAGAAACTTCAAGCATATTAAGGATGAACAGTACGTCACTCGGGTGAAGGGGTTACGCATAAAAGTGGATGAGGACATGATAGCCAAACACACTGGTCTTCCAATGGGCCTGCATTGGAGCAGCAACGATCGGGAGGCAAACCACATAGCAAAAGCAGCATTCTTTGAGCGTGGAGAGGTTTATGATGAAGACAAAAATGGAGTCAAAAGACCCTCCATGCCAGCACCATGGGATGAAATGGCTGCAAGTGTCCTGAGGTATATTACATGCACTGGAAGATTAAGCTATGTTCCCATTTTCCATTTTCATATTTTAGAGCTTCTCAGGCACAGAAGTCACATTTCATCAAACAAAAATATTAGCATTCCTTTTTACCTGCTCCAATCCCTAGCATAGATGAGCAGGAAGTTGGCTAAGGGAAAAGAGGATGCTTTGGCCCATCATGGGTTGATCAAACTAATAGTTGGTGAGGAGCTAAAAGCTCAGATTCCAAAGCTCTCCTGGGAGGAGTTTATCGTGGTGTCTGCTGAGGACGTTCAGAGAATGAGGACTATGCCCTTGCCACCTGAATAAAAAAGTAAGACCACCTATGTATCAGGGGAAAAAAGAAAAATTTACTTGGATAGTGTGGCTGACACCTTGGTCAAAATAAAACACTCCAAAGAGGACTCCCCCAAATCAGACCCAGATATTCCTACCAGTAGTCAGGGGTCGAAGAGGCGCAGTAAGAGATTCACGCAAGTATCTAAAATCTGAGTCTCCAAGGAGAAAGAAAGGGAACCCAGCCCCCTGATTACCAATGTGTTTGATGATGACATTGATCCTTTTATAGATCAGAAGGATCCCACTACAGATGAAGAAGAGGACGAAGAAGAAAAAGAAGAAGAGGATGAAGAAGAGGAAAGGAATGAAGAGGAAAAACAGGATAGAGAAGAAGAAATGGATAAAGAAGAAGAGCAGAGCTTACAGGAGCAAGGCAACTTTTAGGAAAACCCTCCAGAACATAATGAAGACCCCGAGGTCATTTCCCAGCTCGCTGAAGCACGAGCAGAATTGGAAAGGCTCGGAAATGAGTTGGCAACATTAAGAATTCAGCCAGGAAGCCAGGCCACACCTCCCCCATTCTCAGCCGAGAAGACACAAATCCTAAAGATGCATCATGCAGAAGAGCTCCGGTTGGCCGAGCAAAAAAATTTAGCGCTACAAGAAAAGTTGGTTGAAGCATAGAGCGAATTAGCAAGGAAGGACTAGGAGATTATCATAATTAAGGATTTTTTTGCCACAACTATCGCCATATATGAGAGACTGTGTGACCTCAGACCACCATCGACGGTATATGCAGTTTATTTACAAGAGAAATGGGGCGAATTCCAGCTCCAGAGGTTGAAGAAAGGTCTCCCTATAGAGGTAAGCACTCCCAAAGACTTTATTGATGCATCTTTGAACTCCACAGAGCTGGAGAAAGACCAATTGAGTGAGTTCTTCTTGCACAATTTCATAGTTTCTGGCTCACCCAACTGGTCTCCAAACCCATATGTGGGAGATTTCCAGTTAAGGGAATTGTGTTTGTGGATGAACCACGAAATTGAGCGAGCCCAGGACTATCATCTCTATGTTGCATCCAAATGGAAAACCCCATTAATGATCAGACCAGAGCCAACTCACCCTGAGGGAATAATCTATAACCACAGGATCCTCACTCAGGATGAGGAACTGATACCCATTCTCCTCGCAAAACAATAGGAAGTGGTGATTCATTTTGACATTACAGTCTGTAGCACACAAAAGGAAGTTAATGAGTCCATCAGGGAAAGGTGGAGTAGGGTGGCAAATGATCTAAAATGAAGAGAACTCCACTCTCCCCTCGAGCTTAAGGATGCTCTCTTCAAAACCACACTCTACAAAGAATCCCTGTAAAGAAACCAACTCAGGTGGATTGGGATGAGACTGAATCCCCCATTCTTTCTTTCCCCAGTCCTCAAAGAACAGATTAATGAAGAGGAGGAGAGGAAGGCATGGGCCAGGAAGGATCAGAATTTTGGATATCTTAGGAAAGCAGGGACACCTGAGGTGGTAGCATGGGATATCAGGGAGGTCATTGACGAATTGAATAAGTCACCCAAGGATGGGTGAATCCTTCAAGTAGGAGAGAGAATGATGGGTCCAATTTTCAGGTATTTTGATAACCTTTTTTCCACAGTCCAGCTCAAGCAATGGCAAAGAAACACACTCAATTGTGGGAAAAGTGTTTTACTTTAATTATTTAATAAAATTATTTTTATGATTATTCTTGTATGTTATAATGTGTATCAAATAAACTGATTATATGGAAACCAAGCGTGATTGAGCAGGTTCAGGGTCATTAAAGGATGGACATGTAGAAGACTAAAGGATCACCAATCTCGGCGCCCTGTTTCCTGATTTATAGAGGACGCACTCCCACTTTCAAGAAGAATCGGCATTTTGACAATCAGTTAGGATCAGCATTAAATCGTATAAATATGGACCTCTCGGGTAGCGAGAGGCCCCTGCTATTTTTTTTGGGAAAGACATTATTTTTAACGTTTTCTGCACTATTGAGATACTGAGAAGTACAGACTTCTATTTTGACATGGATTTTATATCTTAATGAAAGATTGATGATTAATTCCAGTCAGCGTTTCTAAGTTTTTATTCTCTCCTAAGTACGGGTTGGGGAGGGCCCCTCCAACACGTAGGTCAGGAGATTCCTATTTGCAGGTATTTTTCCAAAAATGCGTTTTACATTGATGAACAGTTCTATGACATATGGGAGCGTTTGAATGATTCATTATTTATGTAGTAGTTTATAATACATTCTGTAGTACAGCAGAACAGTTTCAGTAGTCCTGTAGGTTCTTTCTTTCAACGCATATTTTTATCAACAATTACATGTGTAATAGCTTTGCTTTCAATATCATGGTTTAGAGCTGGAGTTCACTGCAGTTTCTCATCGTGATTAGTTTCTTTTGAATTCTTAGTAATAGATGGGTAAGCATAGAATGATCGTACTTCAATTCTAGATTGGTAAAACAAGTTAGATCAAAACTCCAATTTTGTGCACAGATAGTAGTTACAGACTTTGTTTCACCAATAGTAGAATAGCTCTGTTATGATATTTTCATTCTCAACATTTAATTATTTCAGCATTTTAATTATTTCAAATAGATTCACTGTTTTATTTCTTAGAACATATTTACTACTTTTGGTACCTTTATTTCTTAGAACAGATTTACTGGTTTCAACACTTTAATTCTTTTAAATAGATTTATTGCTTTCCAGTATTTAATTCCATAGCATAATCAGTTTTCATATTTAGTAGACAATCTTTAGAACATCAATACCGACCTCCAACTATGACAAGAGATTATCCTATAAGAGCACAGATAGTGCATGCATCTCTAAAGTTTGTACGTTCCCTGGGTTGACATTTAAAGTAGGCTCTCGGTATAGCTGCCCTCATTAGGCATCCACATTAGGAGCTCACCAGGACTCCCATGTGGCAAGATTCCCTACTACACTTGGCATTATTCTCTCACCAATTCGAGTTCAAGATGAAGGGCAACATACTTGGGGGATTTTAAGAGGTATTATTCATGGCATGAATCACGTAAGGTCGAATTGGAGTGGAAGATAAACTCCCATGGAAGAGGAAGAGGCATCTTAGAAGAATGGTGACACTTGGAGCTAGATTCCCTAACTCCTATGACAACAATGATGAAGATTATATGACACTTATGACAAATTTCAGACCTGATTGCTGACATATGACATATATGATATGTTAGGGATAAAAATAGCCTCCAAGAGGGAGCACAAGGGTTTTATGGCAGCCAATAAGCTTCCACATTCAAATTGAGGGAAGTGGAGACTAAGAATTATTGGACAAGTGGCACACATTGGAATCTCTTCCCAACTTGAGTTGGAATGAGGCTTTTGGAAGGAATTCAAACCATGGAGGAATTGAGAAGTTTATAAAAGAAAATAAAAAACAAGGAAAGGATCCTTTTATCATTTCTCATTTTTCAAATTGGAGAGCATAGCTTGTCCATACTAGTTGAGTGTTTACTTTACTTGCCTTAGTACCAATTTCGAGGGTGAAAGATTCCCATCCTAATTGGAAATTGGAGAGGCCCTTTAGACGTTTCATTTGGAGCTAAAATGGATTCATTTGTTGTAGGTTGAATCTACAGGGCTTCTCGTGATCTTCTCCTATTCAACTTGCTCCCACATCTCTCTCACATTTCTCTTCATATTTTGGCTCTTGGAGGAAGGGCGCACTTGGTGAGATGTTGATCTCTTTGGGGGAGATCTTGGGGCCCCATTTATTTGTAATATTATGTCTAAACTCTTTATTTGATGCTCATATGAACCTCAGGTCGAATATCCAAATAAAACCATGTAAAAATGCCAAACTATGTATGAATGGTGCCATTTTCCCCCATAGCTTTTGCATAGCACACTTGTTGTTGCACATAGTTAGTGAAGGACTGATATTTCGACTTCATGGAAATTTTTTCTGC
The DNA here is from genome assembly GCA_027924585.1 of Larix kaempferi. Classification (NCBI taxonomy): domain Eukaryota; kingdom Viridiplantae; phylum Streptophyta; class Pinopsida; order Pinales; family Pinaceae; genus Larix; species Larix kaempferi. The sequence goes on along the minus strand of BSBM01001312.1, from coordinate 5,042,810 downwards.
TATATATCTCTGTGATAATCATATAATGAGATCCAAATCTCGAAACATTATGTATTTCAAATGATATTTACATTTAAGGAAGAGATTCGAGCCATTTTCCCATATATCTTGTTGAGAGAGCTTGAAGTTGTTTGGTTTCGATTTGTATCAGTCAATATATGTGATTTTATTAATGTATGGAGAACCATTAATATACATAACAAGTTTCATGAACATTATACAAGTCATTCGAACAATTATCTCAAAATTCATAGCAAGTTGTAGAGTTTTTCTATCATTCCCCCCTATGTGAAAGCATGTATACAAACCTTTGATTTATGGGAGTTGCATAAGCCTTTAGGAACTAATTATTGATGTATTTGGGTTCTCATTGAAGTCAGATAACTATTCCATGTCTCTGTTTGGAGGTTCGTACTGCAGTTGGGAAGCCATTTATGTCATCTACTCTTGGGGGTTTGAACCTCGAAATTACTAGTAAATTTCCCTATTTTCTCTTGAACTTAAATGAATGCTGCAGAATTATTTTGAGAGTGTCCAAGAATCCATAAGCTTCATTTTTATGTATAAATACCTTTCAAATACTCTCAGTCCCAATTCGAAATCCTTAGGATTCTTTTGGAGCCATCTACCCCTGGAGGTTTCAACAACAATTTTCCTAGTAGTTTTTCCTTTCATTCTCTAATTGTAAATGCAAGTTGCTGAAGTATTTAGAAAGTGTCCAAGAATATAATACCTGATTTAGTGTGCCCAAATACACCTCAATATACTCCCTACATCATTCGAAAATATTTGGGATCATTTGGGACAGTTTGGGGCTTCACTAGTCCAAGGTTAAAAAATTGACTAAATTGAGAAAAATTTCAAATTGGAGACATTATAGTGGTATCAGAGCATGGTCCTTGCACCTGCGAATTAATATCATACATTGAAGAATAGTGTTCATCCATTTCTTACTATTATGATGAATCCTATGAGTACAATGCTTATGAGCAATATGAAGAAGAATGTGAATGGTATGAGGAAGAGGTGCCATCATGCAACACTTCTTACAATTCCATAAGGAATAAGGGTTATTATTATGAATTTGAATATGATGAAGATGAGTGTGTCACACTACCAATGGATAATTCTATGAATGAATTACAAAGATTGAGAGCAACATGTAAAACCTTGCCCCAACAATATCAAGCATATCTAGCTTCGAAGGGAGATAAACAAAAGTCCCTTCCTTTTGAAGACTATGCTGGTTGGGTGTTCGAAAATATGCCCAAAAATGAAGATGTGGATTTAGTGAAGAAAAGTCTATGCCCTTCTTGCAAAAGATCTTGGAGAGAAAATCATATATGTGTGAGTGAAAAGGAGGATACCCATGAGCCACCTAGTTCTGAAATAGGTGAAGTAGAAGAAGCAATACATGAAGAGGATCGAAAGTCACTCCAAAGTGACTCTGAAAAATATGAAGAGACATCACATGAGCATGAAGAATACTCTATTGAAAATATTGAATATCATTTCGAGACACATTCTACCTTGGACATGAATCAAAGAGCATCTACTCATGGATGCTTGAACTATGAAGGAGTACCTACTGATGGGTGCTCACACCTCTATGTTGGTGACATAGAGATCAATTTTGAAAGTGTTGCTGCAATCCAAACTTTCGTTAATCATGAAAATCAAGACCTTGTTGCAGTTGAATAAGAGCCAAGATCAACTTCCCCATCACCACTTCAGCTTCAAGAAGTTGGTCCAAACAAGAAGGAAGAAGATGAGGAAGTTCATGTGCAAACGCCTCATTTTCTTGAAGGGTCCTTGAATATGGATGAAAAGAACATTCAAGAGGCCTTGAAAACTCTCCACGACACACATACATTGGTTTCTAAATTTTGTTGGTGCATGGAGGATAAATTTTCCCTTGAAGACATGGAGAAAATCCATAAGGCAATGCTGGACACCAAAGGTAATTTTTTAAATTTTCTTTCTAATAGAGATTATTTAATTGAGCTTGTTGGTTGGTATCATGGAATAAACTTGAAGGATGAAGAAGAGAAATAAAATCTCTCAAATGAGTTGGATTCCACCCAAAATACGCTCCAAAAATCTATGGTGCATATTGAGCAACTTCAAGTGAAGTTGCAAATGTCCTTTACACCCTCCTAGATATCAAACAATCATTCAATGGATGAAAGAATTGATGTTACAAAGGAGGAACCTCATGTAATGGTGGAACATGAGGTACATGTTGATATGCAGGTGCTTGAAGATGCTACACTCAAACAAGAAGGAAGACAAGCACTTGTCCTTGTTTAGAGGGATTATGAGTTTCCTCATGGAGAGAGTTGGAAAGCCTTGGAGAAGGCATATGATCTCACAATAGTTGTACCAGCCAATTATGAAGAAGATGAATTAAATATTTCGATGGGTAAGAGTTGTAAAGAGTTAAGGTTGGTTCATAATTATTCACCCCTTAATTCTTTTTCAGCCACATCAATTGGGGATGAAAATTGGGTGAAAGTTTTTTTTCTAATGGTGCCACATGAGGAGTACGAAACTCCTATCTCTCCTTTTGATGATGACATGACTAGAGCACCTTATTATTTACATTTGCAGCCGCATATTTTTTTACCTTATGATGATACATATATACATGGATGCACCTATGATGTTCACTTGAGTCACTTGAAGACTCATGATTTTCCTTGCTCCTTGCTTAATTCAATTGATGTTGGAGGAACTTCATCCAATACTTGGGTGAAGAGATATATGATTGGAGCACATTTTCACTGGCAGCAACATCCTTTGTTATTTCTTGGTGAAACACATATTCATGGATGCACAAATGGTACTTCTATGAGCCCCTTGAAGGCTCATTGTTTTCATTGCTCCCTACTTGGTTTAGATTTGAGTGGAGGTTCTTCATTCACTTCTTAGATGAAAGAACACATGGCTGATTATTTTGATGCATCATGCATCCTTTTGGAGCAACATTATAGGGAATGGGATCATCACCTATGTCGTTGGAGGATATTTGATTGGTCACTTGATGCTTGTATGTACTTGGCAAATGGTGGTCTACTTACTTAAAGGTACAAGCACTTTCATAATTCTTTGACGAGGCACCTCCTTGATGTACATTTTTATTATGTTGTTATGTACTTTGATGATCTATATTTTGTAGTTATGATTTTTGGAAGAATGCATACAAGGAAATGGGATCCAGGAATTATCTTTCCTGATGGTATGGGTTGGAGAGCATCCTAATTGTTGGAGTGCAATACAAGCAATGGAACCCTCGAATAATTTTTAGTCTTGTGAGATTGAGTTCCCACTTAATAAGGTGATTTTAATCAGAGAAGTGCAGTAGCAAGCATGGTGGTTCCTCTCTAAAATTTTCATGGGATCTTGAAGACTCAAAGTTGGTCAACTCAATGGCAACTTCCAAGAATTACACAGTGGTATCAGAAAGGGTTTCCAAAATATGAAATAGGTAAAGAGTAATTGTGAAAACTTGTTTTGATGGATTTAAATAATATTTTGGGTGTTTAGAGGTGATGTTACAGGGTATATAAAAATGAAAAAGAAAACCCACATCTCCTTGCTTTTGGAAACACACAATTGTATTGCATGAGTTGCACTACTCAAAGTTTTAGAAGAGAAGTTTTGGGAAGCAAAGTTTTGGAAAGAAAGCAGGTTCTTCAACATCCATGTGTTGAAATTTCCAGAGGAAAAGAAATATTGGGCGGGGAGGATTTGTCATGTCCCCAAATTTTTCATTGGGTCACAATGGCCTAAGCCCCTTGGCTATACTCATGATAGTTTGTCAAATTGATGCTAAGGGTCAAATAATTGCCAAGAATGATGTCTGAGTTAGTAATAATGTAAAATTATATCCAAATGGACAAGGTGGGTCACATTAAGAGAGATTCCCAATTCAAAGTTTGTAATATACCCATCCAAATGAACTATCATGGAGGAAACTTACTAGTTCTCTAGGTTGGAGGTGGAAGCATCAAAAGTTGGAATAAGGGAGCTACAAGACCCAAAATGACCTTATAATTACAAATTCACATTAAATGGGTCAAAAAAATAATAATAAAAATAAAATAAGGAGGCATTGGATCATGAAGGAACATAAGAGGTTGTGGGACCCACATGTGGCAAGATTCCCCACTACACTTGGCATTATTCTCTCACCAATTCGAGTTCAAGATGAAGGGTAACATACTTGGGGGAGTTGAAGAGGTATTATCCATGGCATGAAACATGTAAGGTCGAATTGGAGTGGAAGAGAAACTCCCATGGAAGAGGAATCGACATCTTAGAAGAATGGTGACACTTGGAGCTAGATTCCCTAACTCCTATGACATCAATGATGAATATTTTATGACACTTATGACAAATTTCAGACTTGATTGCTGAAATATGACATATATGACATGTAAGGGATAAAACTAGCCTCCAAGAGGGCACACAAGGGAGTTATGGCAGCCAAGAAGCTTCCCCATTTGAATTGAGGGAAGATGGAGACTAGGAATTGTTAGACAAGTGGCACACATTAGAATCTCTTCCCAACTTGAGTTGGCATGAGGCTTTTGGAAGGAATTCAAACCATGGAGGACTTGAGAAGTTTATAAAAGACAAGAAAAAAGAAGGAAAGGAGCTTTTGATAATTTCTCATTTTGCAAATTGGAGAGCATAGCTTGTCCATGCTAGATGAGTGTTTACTCTACTTTCCTTAGTACCAATTTCAAGGGTGAAAGATTCCCATCCTAATTGGAAATTAGAGAGGCCCTTAAGACCTTTAATTTGGAGATACAATAGATTCATTTGTTGCAGGTTGAAGCTACACTGATTCTCGTGATATTCTCTTATTCAACTTGCTCCCACATCTCTCTCACATTTCTCTTCATATTTTGGCTCTTGGAGGAAGGGCACACTTGGTGAGATGCTGATCTATTTGAGGAAGCTCTTGGGGCCCCATTTATTTGTAATATGATGTATGAAATATGTATTTGATGCTCATATGAAACTTAGGTCGAATATCCAAATAAAACCATTTAAAAATTCCAAACTATGTATGAATGGTGCCATTTTCCCCCATAGCTTTTCCATAATGCACTTGTTGTTGCACATAGTTAGTAAATGAATGCTATTTAGACTTCATGGACATGTTGGATGCTATATATGTCTATAATAATCATATAATGAGAGCCACAACTCGAAACATTATGTATTTCAAGTGATAATTACATTTAAGGAAGAGATTCGAGTCATTTTCCCATATATCTTATTGAGAGAGAGTGAAGTTGTTTGGTTTCGATTTGTATCAGTCAATATCTGTGATTTTATTATTGTATGGAAATCCATTAATGTACTAAATAAGTTTCATGAAAATTATACAAGTCATTGGAACAATTATCCCAAAATTCATAGCAAGTTATGGAGTTTTTCTATCATTTCCCCCTATGTGAAAGCATGTCTACAAACCTCTAATTTATGGGAGTTGCAGCAGCCTTTAGGAAATGATTAATGATGCATTTGGGTTCCCATTGAAGTTCTCAAGCTATTCGATGTTTCATTTTTGAAATTTGGGAGGGTCGTACTGCATTTGGGAATCCATTTATGGCATCTACCCTTGGGGGTTTGAACCTTGAAATTACTAGTAAATTTTCGTATTTTCTCCTGAACTTAAATGAATGTTGTAGAAGTCTTTTGAGAGTGTCCAAGCATCCATAAGCTTCGTTTTTATGTCTCAATACCTTTCAAACACTCTCAGTCCCAATTCGAAATCCTTAGGAGTCTTTTGGAGCCATCTACCCTTGGGGTTTTCAACATTGATTTTCCTAGTAATTCTTCCTTTCATTCTCTAATTGTAAATGCAAGTTACTGAAGTATTTATAAAGTGTCCAAGCATATAATAGATGCTTTAGTTTTCCCAAATACACCTCTATCCACTCCCTACATTCGAAATGATTTGGGATCATTTGGGACAATTTGGGGCTTCACTAGTCCAAGGTTCAAAAATTGACTAAATTGGGAAAATTTTCAAATTAGGGACATTACACAACCTCAGTTCGCTTCTTTATAAGTTGTTTGAGCATAGGAATAATTTGTCACATCAAATCAAGTAATTTATTAGGGTCCTATAGACCAAAGTTGGTCTCAAAGGACGTTAACCATCATCATCATCATCATTATAATAAATATAAAATGCTATTAAATTTGAGTTTATATTGTTAAATTGCTTTTAAAAATTTAAATTTAAATTTATTACATTGATAGGTGTTTATTACACTGATAAGTGTTTATATCTTAGCATTTGGGGTGGACTACCATCTATGCTTTTCCTAGATTGAAGGAGGATGTGACACATGTACTGTTTAGATTGATTTTATGACCGTCGTTCAAAATTTGAAATAAGCAATTATGAAAAAAGAAAAAAGAAAAATAACCGGTAGCTGATGCATGGATAACTCGTAGCTCATGCATAGATAAGAGGTAGTGACAAACAACCCATTTAAGTAATAAAAAACTTGTTCATAACACTTAACTTGTAACCTATCGATGTTCATTGACCACAAATTAAGTGACTGTACTAATATATTATCTAAACCTTAAAAAATTATATAAAATTTTAATATTATTTTCAATCATAAATTGAATTTGTTAACAAAATTCAAACTTAATATTATTTAAAGGTTAGTTATTTAACATTTTTAATAATAAACAATCTTATTAGAAAATATATTTATAAAAGATGTTAATTTCTCCAAACTAACGATTTTTTTCTAAAACTAAATAAATTCATAAAAAAAAACGTGAAAGTTTTTTTTCTTCTATTTGGACTTGAACTTTGCATTAAACTACACCCTTGAAAGTTTACATATATGAAACTTCATATATATGTCATAGATAATTTATAAAGTATTATTATTAAAAAAGATTTTTAATGTGTAAGTATTTATATTTTACTTCTTATTAACAATTTCTTTTTTCCCAATTACATCTTTAAACATTTAAAATAAATAAAAAAGATTCAAATTAAACATAAAATTTCTACACATTTATGATATCTACCAAAATGAATTAACAACTATATCCTACAATATTTAAAATAAATAAGGACATTCAAATTAAACATAAAAAATTATATGCACTTATGATATCTACCAAAATGAATTAACAATTTTAAACTGATATCTATCAAAATGGATTAACAATTTTAAACTAGTATCATGGGAATAGCGAAGAGGCGACATGTTAATGATCGTATTGAGAGGGCATGTTGTGCCAACACCTCATAATATGAACACACACCTTAGTTAGGCGAGAGGGTTTTCCCTACTTGGGCTACCTGCTCGCTAATTTTTGGAGCTCCTCTTGGAGTAATAGATGACAGGGAGGCAGGTACAAGTGGAGTAATCTTTGATCCAGGTGGAAATATTATTAGAATTTATACATGGGGTTTAGGTAAGCGAACAAACAACTATGCTGAATGGGTGGCTTTGTCTCAAGGAATGGAGTGCATGTTCGATCTAGAGGTTAAAAATTTCATGGTTTTTGGTGACTCTCGAATTGTTATTCAGTCTATGAACAATTTTTTATCCAGAAGAATATCGCCCAAAATAGAAATTTTCATTTCTTTCCAAATCTATCCTATATCCAATTCTATCATATTAAAAGGAGCCTAAATTTGATAGCAGATCGAATGGAAAATGTTGGTGCTAGATTAAAGGAGGGGGAGTTATCCCTTGACGAACATCACTCTAAAGTTAAATGGTGTTGCAACTTCCGAAATCACCCTTAACGACTACACTTCCCAAGAGAAAGGGATTTGATGACGGAGATCGCCGCCAGCTATGCGGCTCGACATATGGAATATCAATATTTAGATTTGGTATGGAAGGGTCCTGTCTCTTCATTCCTTCATTAACTTCGCACATTGCCCGTCGTGCTGTGCATTTGGGTAAAGGGTACGAATGTTGTTGAAGAATAATGGCGTTTCCATCGTCATTAATGGTGCGAAAGGATTTATGAGAGACACTTGCTTTTTCCTCATATGCATTGCTCTAAGAAATCTATAAGCAATGCAAATTTACTGGTTTCTAAGGATATTGATATTGATATGGCAGAAAAAGGTTCTATGAAGAGAAAGGATTTATAAAGGATTCGAACTGGCACCACCCACCCATAGGAAGACCTTGGTTTGAAATATGTTATGGCACCACCCACCCATAGGAAGACCTTGGTTTGAAATATGTTATGTAGGAGATTTTGGCAATTAAAGAAGCAATGACGGGTGAGTTAAATACTTAACTTGTAAATTTGATAGGTGAGTTAAATACTAAACTTGTAAATGAATTTTGTGTAAAATTATTACTAAATATATTGGCTTGTGTCTAAATATCACATGCAAAAAATAGCCTTAGGTATCATTTAATATCTCTTTTCTCCTCTGATACATATTCCAAAGTAGACGTTCTTGGTGGAACATCCTTACACGTGCTACCATGGAACCCCATATATATATAATAAACATGTCCAAACAAAAACCATATAAAAAAGAGCATGCACCCTAATAGAGGAAATGTTTAGGTTGGACGAATAAGCTTCCGCATATACCGATAAAGGAGACTGCTCCCGTGTCCCTCTCTGCTCTGTTTATCTCGGGCACATGCCGACACTATGACAAACAAGGAATCAGGATATATTTATCTTACTTCACATGATTCTGGAAGGTAAGTACCATATCCCATGCCCCCACACCCACATTAATCCGTAGATTTAAAATTGTGAAAAAAATCGTGATTAGGTGTTTGGGGATCTCCGTCATCACCATCACACTTCATACGGCCAGTGGTCCCCGGTCACATGGCTCCCACAGAAAAATTAAAAATGCTAAATTTCCTGTCAAGCCCAGCCCTGTTCTCGTGCTTGTCATTTCGCTGCAGTCTCCGACGTGGGGCCGGGAACCTCCGCCGTTCCCGCTGACAGATTCATAGATGACCGCAGTGGCCGTGGAGGAAGCCACGTCGCCGCGGTTCTGCCTGGGCTATCGAGTTTCTCTACGACTCGGCGGTGAGGTGGCAGAGCTACCAACCTTTAATCAACGCGAAAAGCAGACATGACGTGTGTCTGCACCCCGTCACAACCTTTTGCCGACTATTTATATCCGTGCGCAATAAAGCATGAGTGTGATGTCAAGAGCCACGCATACATAAATTTCCATAGACTTGTGAAATTAAACGATCCACGTGGCTTTTCATTTGCCGTCGACAGGCCTATCACGTCCTCCCGCAGCCTAGCGGAGTCTAATATAGGAGACTAGGAGTGCCTTAATAAGTTTAATTTTAGGCATGAGTTAATAGTTAATTTTTTTGTGCTAAGTAGATTTTTCTTGGTTTAAAAAAATTAATTTTATTTTTTTAAATAAAAATATTTAAAAGTTTATAATCAAAATTGCATCAGTTAAAAACAATATCATTTTTTATTAAATCTAAAAAAATATTTTAAAAAATATTCTATACTTATTAACTTGCCCCAAACAATATATAAAAAAATATTTTAAAAAATATTCTATACTTATTAACTTGCCCCAGACAATATAATTCAGCTCAACTAATTACCTAATTTGCTCCAAACAATATAATTCAACTCAACGAATTGCCGAACAATATAACGCAACTAGTTACCAAGTTAGAATTGTATGGGAAATAACCATATCTATATATATCATATACCTACAAGATATACCTTCCAATTATAATATTAATAACATTATTAAATTTAAAACGGTGTAGTAAAAGCTAACGGGGAAGCGACAAGAGTGTCCTATCATTTTTTTAATACATAGTCTACTTTGAAAATAGAAACCTACATGAATAATTTTGGCATGCTATAGGGTCGTATTTCACTTTGAAGGGTGACGACATGATATATTAAAATTCGTAAGCCTTCAATGTTGACATTTAAAAATAAATCATTTTTTTCATTTGAAAATGTAATAGTATATTTAATTGCAATGACATGGAATTTCACTATGAAATGATTAACAAATTTTGTGTTATGTTTGTTTAGATTTATTAAAGATTGAACTTACAAGTATCTTGACTTATTTTTCATTTGTTGTTGTTACTAAATATGACATATTTGTTCATGGTTTATTCTCATTTCTAACCCATGTTAAGATGAATTGTACAACTTAAGATATTTATCCTACAAGTCTCTATTTTGATGTCACTTAGGTGTGTGGAGTTGAATGTGGTCTACACTTCATGTTTAGAAGACAAATTCATGATTTCTAACTTTTTGGTATAGTCGCGATGCAAATAAAAGTGTGGCCATCTAAGTTGTTTTTCTTATACGAGACTACTCCACCCAAAACTAGCCATCTAAGTTGTTTTTCTTCTCTGAGACAGCTCCTCCCAAACTCGTGTCTTTGAAAAGTAGAAAAAGGTTTAGTTTTCCTCGAGTAATAACAAAGTTCAGAAAGTATTTAAGTTAACGTTTGAAAGAAAAATTCATATTTTTAAGTTTTAAATCCATTGTAATTGTACAATTAAATAATTAAAAATTAGTAACTTCACTATTCTCAATGTGCCACTTGTTTTCTTGTTTATTGAAAATGACTCTTTATAACATGGTCTTCATTATGAATTCTAGAAAAATACATAGTTTTACGTTTTAAATCTGTAATAAAAAATTAGTAACCTCATTATACTCAATGTGCCACTCATTTTCTTGTTTATTGAAATGATTGTTTTAAACGTTGTCTTCATTCCGAATTCTTCACAATTGATGTTTATATTCCATATATTACATAATTAACAAACAATGTTCAATGTTGAATAGAAAACTTTGATATTTGTACAAAATCGAATATAGAAATATATTTTTTAGTTTCTGCAATTTCTTTAGAATAATCTATACAAAATTCAAAATCAATTATAGTATAACATTTATCTTTAAAATTTACCTTAAAGAGTCAAAACAGAAAATCACTTGTATATGTAATGAGTCCCACCACTTGAGATGAACTGCTCGTGCTTAAGAACTTTATCACCAACCAAAGGCAAGCTAAATGTGATGCAGAAAACATATTTATGCCCGCATCCAACATGCATAGTGTGGCCAAAGAAGAAATAGCTCCTCCCAAGGAGTAACCAATGAACAACATGATCTTCCCCTTTTTCATATTCTAGGTTGGCCTACAACAATAATCAAAATTACAAAAATGATAAATTCCAAAGTGTGCGATTATTTTAAAAAATGAGTATGGAAGACATGCATGGGCGTGAGTAAGGAAGACATACAATTACCACGAAATAAGATAGGTTCATAGTATCCCTGAATAAATAAGTAACTTTTATGCTTTAATAATAGTAAGATAGGCATATGCATGCACTTACACAATTATAGTAACATCATACGAATACCATTCTATATAAAAAAGTTATAGTAACATTATATGAATACCATTTAAAAAAAAAAATAGAAACATTCTTTCTTTTTGTTTTTCTTTAAATAGGAACATTCTAGTAACTTTTATGCTTCAATAATAGTAAGATAGGCATAGGCATGCACTTACACAGTTATAGTAACATCATACGAATACCATTCTATATAAAATATAAATATTCTTTCTTCTTTTTTTTCTTTAAATATAAACATTCTACTTTTTATTGCAATGGTGTAGATAAAAAAATCTTATAAAAAAATGAAATCTCATAAAAAGAATGAAAAGTATTATATATTATAGTAAATATCTTTATCCTTCAAATGAAAAAAATAAAAAATAATTTTTATTTCGAATTTAGTAAGTAATTTTTTAATTTAAAGTTCATTTGCATAGTAAAAAAATATTTACCCTTCTATAGAAGGCTCTTTATGGGTAATGACACTTCAAATTTTATCCCTGGCCGGGACCATGAAGTCTATTGATTTATAATACTTGCTATGCTTTTTGGATTTTTAATTTCAACCTATTTATCATGATGGTATGAAAGGAGAGCACTTATTTATGATAAGTGATAGTGTAAGTGTAGTAAGAATTTATTTATTTTTTCCATGAAAAAAAATCGTAATATTACTTTCGAAGAAAAAAGCTATTACATTCTTCGTATGTTGTAAGGCATATCCACTTGTAATTTTCTTTACAAATCATTTTCATGCTTAAAGCCTTTACATTCAGTAGAAATTCCAGTAGGCTCTCTTTCAAGCCTTCATTTTTCCAAAAAAGAAGACTTAAATCCTTTACATTCAGTAGAACCAGCAAGCTTGCTTTCAAACCTTCATTTTCCCAAAAAAATACAGCTACTTAACATTTGTCTTTGGGCATCCTGTACAATCCATTCACGTTTCTGCAGCAATATTCCCTCTTTCAAAATATCATTTGCTTTTTTATTTTGTTCTCTGTAAACATGATTGTAGCTTACTTCCTCAAAATATTCATTAATTCTGCTAATTTCCTCCAACATTACACCAAGAGTCGCATTATGACATACACTAGTCTTTTTCATCCAACTTATCACAACTTGAGAGTCTCCATATGCTTTTATTTTTTTATTCTTTTGTCAATCTAAGCACTAGCTACAAAGCTGATAGCTCAACATAATTATTTGATCCTTTTTCCCAGCCCTGCCTTGAATGCCACTAATTCATTTTCAGATATCATCAAGCCTCCTGCTCCACAAACCTCCTGCACTACTCCATCAAAAAACACTATTGGGAATTCTTTAAACTCTACTGGGGTCACCTTTCTGATTTTCAAGGTATTCTTCACCTACAAGAAGAAAGAAAAGTTTCTTAGACTTTGTATAACAAAAAAGAAGGATGGTTCTTCTTTATCTTCGAAGATGTCGTTATTTCTTTCCAGCCATATACTCCAGTTTACAATGGCTGGAAGGGATCTGTAATCTTCCATTTCTTTGTTACTACACCACTTTTGAAAGCATTCTATGATTGAGGATCCATTCCAGCAGTCTTTCAAGCCTATTTTTCCTTCCACCTCTCTCCATACTTGTTTGGTAAATTTACATTTTACTGCTAAATGTAAATTACTTTCCTCCTCCTTGCATAAGCTGCACCTGTTTGGTCTTGACCATGACCTATTCTGCATATGATTCCAAGTAGGTATTTTGTTTGAAATTAAAAACCACAATAAGATTTTTTCCTTCAATTGGAAATCAAGTAACCATACAACTTTTCACCACCATAGCTTCTTAATTCATTGTAACTCTTTCTCCATAATCAGTTTATAACTGTATTTTGGCTTGTAACAAGCATTATCAAATCCTATCCATATCAAACTGTCGTTGTTTTCTGTTAGTCTAATGAGTTTTTATTTTAAAGAGTCAATTAAGACTTTCCATATTTTTCTCTCTTCTCCTACAAAGCCCTGTTTTGCTGCTTTTTTCCAGCCTTGCATCCTGAATTCTCTTCCTGTTATTGTGCTTAAATGTCTTAACTTAAAGATACCCTTCTCGCGTAGATGCAATATCATACTTTGTGGAATATTATGGGCTCCATTACTACCTACCCATGGGTCTCTTCCCAGCCTTAAGCTATTTCCATTACCTACTTTCCATGCCAGGTTATCTCCTATGAGATTAAAAGCAATTATGGCTTCCTTCCAAAGAATTGACACATTCCTTACCAATTTTGCAGGCTTTCTTATCAAATCTGTTAGAGTCAAGGGATGTATATATTTATGCATGATTGCATCCACCCATAACCTGCTTCCTGCTATCACTTTCCAGATTGATTTAGCCGCTAAATATAAATAGAAGGAGTATAGTGATTTTACTCCCCATGCCCCCACTCCTTCAATCTTGCTATATATTTCCAATTTATCCACTCAGAATTTAATTATTATTCAATGCTCAATATTGAATATTGTAATCATTAAGTGTTCATATTTGTGAAGCATTTTCAACATATAAGAGATTAATTTCACTTAAAGTTTTAACTAAGGTGTTTATCATCTTATTGTTGATGAACGATGTTTAAATACAAATTAAAAATGGAAGTTTGGAAGAAAATATTTTGATATGGAAAAAATTGCAAAAATGTGGCATATCCGACCCCAAAATATGCTCTTTGTGCAGTCAAAATGCATAATCCATTGTCCATCTTTTTATTACCTGCTCCTTTTCTGCTAAAGTTTGGTCTTTCATCGGTACTTCATTCGCAAACAATCAGGCTTGGTAGGGGAACTCGATTGAGGATTGTTTTAAAAACTAGTTCACAATTAACAACAATTTGGGCGAACTTGCTTGTACTTTTGTTTCCTGGGATATTTGGAAGTCCTAGAACCGTCAAAATTTTGAAAATATTACTTCAGAGCCTAGTTGGATTGCTAGCTCGGTTTTAACACTTTTTCAGGAATATGCAGGGTCTCATATTATGAAAACAATATCATCAGATCGGACAGGTTGGCCGCGACAACTTCTAAGGTCTGGGAATAGAACCTGGTTTGATGGTGGAGAGAATATTTCCTCGGGTAGGTGCGGAGTTGGATCCTTTTTAGAACTGGATGATGGTGATCATATCAAACTATGGATGTCCTGTGGCCTGGGAACAAATACAAAGGGGGAATTGTTGGCACTATGGTTGGTTTTATTTTTTGCAACTCGAGCCAACATCGTCTTGGAACAAGTTGCTGGGGATGCTTTGACCAATATTGTAAACTGGGTGAATGATGCAGGTTCCATCAATGCACTAGCTCTTTCCTCTTCGATGGATTAGAGCAAGCTCCTCCAGATAAATTTCCTGCAGACTTCATTCTTTCACATTTTCAGAGAACACAATATGTTGCAGATGAACTCTCTCATCGGGGACTAGATGCTCAGGACAATCGTATATATTATGAGATCCAAGAGGGCCATGATATCCATTCGATCGATTTCTGGGATTTATTCTCTACTTAGCTTTCCCTTTTTATTTTTTTTTGTGCGATTACTATTTTTTTTCCTGGCGTCTCGTGATGCTACGGATGTATTTTTGTCACCTTTGTATTCTAGTTTATGTATGTTTCTTGGTTGGTCAGTTTTCTATGTTCCCGGGACTGCAGGTATTTAGGATTGTATTTCTCAGGACTGGTATGTCCTATTAGTCGTTTTCTTTGGTAATACTGCTAAGGGTGGAACTGGATCTTTGGTTTATGGTGCATAAGGAGGTTCTGTAACTTACATATACTTTCAATTTAAGTATAGCATTTTAACTGTGTGAAAAAAAAACAAAGTAAACTCCACATGTTAGGCAATACGTGTTTAGATAGTCATGAAGACTATGGCACACATGTAAGAAAAAGCGTCATCTCTGTAATTAGAGTTCTTCCAAAAGTTAGTAATGCAGTTCATGACTTTTTCCTCTTGTGGAGGATCTCATGGGGTAGTGGCACACATGCATAGCATTGAGTATGAGGAAGCATCAAGGTAGACATGTGTCATGAGAAAAATGGTTCAATGATGAGCAACCCTTCTTTATTTTTTAGGTTGTAATCAAGGAAACATATTAAACGTGGTTTAGTGTGATTGATACTAACATGCTATGTGGTTTAGTGTGATTGATACTAACATGTTGAAGCAAAAGAAATGACTAAAAGTAAGATATTATCAATGTTATATGCCATGAAAATAAAGAGAAAAAATAAGCTTCCACCAAATAGTATATATGTCTAATGTAAAAGATGCAATGGTGTCACTTAGGAGAATGTTGCTTGCAAATGGTATCCAGCACTCACTTTGGGAGGGTCCTTTAAAATCTCTCTCAAATTTCTTTCTAACGAATTTGGAATGATCAAGGAGAAGACTTGCTTCTTGAGGAGAATTCAAGTGAGTTTGAGATGCTAACGAATGGGGAGAATGAGGATGAAAGAGATGTCTGTAAAACTAGTTTTGGTAGCATAACTTTGCTTTTTAATTTCTCTTTATGAAATGCATGCTCATGGAATCCTTTTATAACCAATTGGAGGTGTTCAAAGAATTGGTTAATCATGTGAATGCTTCCTCTCATGAAATGATCTCTGTTGGGCCCTAGAAATGCCCTTTTACACCATTTTGCCCAGTTACACTCTACCTTCATAAACCATATACATGCCTTTTTCCATATTAATTAGCAATACTGACAAGGTCTACATCATTATTGTTTCATTTAATTAAATGCCTAAGATTGTTATGGTTATGAATTCTGGCCTTTCATTTATGTTGACTTGTGTGATTTCATTAAGTTAAGATCAAAGCACAGGTGTATCAGTCGCCATGCATTGGGAAAGAATCATACGTGGGCCAACTATTACTCTTCTAACTCCATTCCTCATATTTTTAAGGGACGACGCATCTCTCCACGTGAAGCTGTAACAGGTTGCTGAAACAAAGCATAGCTACAACAAACAAGATGCCTCCAGATTGGTTGAACCGTTGATCCATTGAATTCCAGCGTAACAACATCCTTCATGACTAACAACCTCATTCATTATGGTTGTAACAGTTAGCTGTAACTCTGCATCATGAAGATCATAGATCTTCATTGCTGCATGAAATTAGTGGATCACGAACTGTATTCCTCATGTATAAATTCGGGATGGCTTTCCAAGTCTGGGGTTGGATAATTATTATTTTGTACGGGTTGTAATAGAGAATTGAGACTGTGAATTACCATCTTTAATGAAGAGCAGAGTTACTTCTGTTTCTGTGTCTTAATTCGTGGTAGTTCACGACGTCTCTATTAGAAGGCTAGGGCTCGCCTTCTCACAAGGATTTCTGAGTTAAGGAGGTAGTTAGATTTATTCATTTCCTATTGTGTGTTGTGGAATTGCATTCGGTGTATTTCTGATAGCTGCAACAAAGAGTTTATGATTGCATTCTTTATTGGTATTTTATTTCCTGCATATGATTAGCTACAATTGCGTGGTGTGACAGTCGACTGTGTAGGTTAGTTTGATTAATGCATGTGTGTTCAATAGCCAAGCTCTATTCCTTTCAGTCATTTATGGTTTCTAGGATTTCTAATGGTTATCAATTTATAGTTCAAGTTTATTTCATAATTTTGGATGTTGTTGTATCTTTCATTGAGTTCATAGATTAGGTAGATCATGGTTGAGTTACAGTAGTTACTGGATGGATCATTTTGGTAAATATTGAATACTGTAGTTTGATAATTATAGGATTTAACTTCTTGCAAAACTAATCTAGTTCAATTTCATTCTTAGATCAATATCTGCTAGGTTGATTTCTGTAGGAAGGTAGTTGCACTTTGAATTCCTAGATGTATGAGTTAGATTAGTTTTCTTTATGGAATGAGTTTGGCTGAGCAGATAGGTAGGATTATCATGTTTATTTATTCAATCAACTTCTAGAGATGTTTATGCATAGATTGTGCTTATTGCCATTGAAATAAAAGACCTCCTTGGGTTTGACAATTTATATTGAGCATCCTGTGTGTTAGTTGTAATTAATTGACATATAGGGCGACCAACATTTTGGCGCTGTTGCCGGGGATGGTAATAAGTAGACATAGTTAGTAGTTGGTTTTATTTTATTTGTTTTAGTTTAATCATTTACAGCATGCACGAATACAAGAAAAACAAATCGGGAACCCCCTTT
This sequence comes from Larix kaempferi, assembly GCA_027924585.1. Lineage (NCBI taxonomy): Eukaryota > Viridiplantae > Streptophyta > Pinopsida > Pinales > Pinaceae > Larix > Larix kaempferi. The sequence goes on along the minus strand of BSBM01001312.1, from coordinate 5,025,207 downwards.
GAATACTAGCATTGAAGGTGGAAGAGGTCGAGGTTGTAATGCAGGTCTGGGAAGACACACATACATTGACGAAATAATTTCTATAGATGATTCTTCCACTGGACCACCGCGGACATCTACAGGAAGAGGAAATTTTGTTCCTCCCCATCTTGAGAATTCAGCATCAACAGTGGAGAATACAATGGGACCTTCAACTCCTGTTGTAGAAAATAAACCTCCTGAAGATAAGGGAAGCATTGTGGGTGTACCGGATAGAGAGGAGATTTATCATATCAACGGAGCCAAAGTTACTAAAGAAGTGTGGTTGGAGACTCGTCGAATAGCAGAGGAAGAGAGGAGGCGAGAAGAAGAGAGGAGAAGAGAAGAAGAAGCAAAAGCAAAAGAAGAATACATAAAGGAAGCCATTGAATTTTGGACTAAAGCCATGGCTGATAGAGAATAGGAAGGCGAGAATGAACATAGGGAGAACCGGGAAGAAGAAGTGGAAGATAATCAGCCTAGTAATACTGTGGCTACATTAGAATTCCCTATCCCCCAGACACCTGGAGCAGCTCCCATGAAAAACATCTCACCATCAGTTCTCCCGAATTTCCATGGTAAATCTTCTGAGGATCCTGATGAATTTCTTTTTGAGTTTGATATCCTCTATCGCAGCTATGACTATACCTTTAGTGCTCAGAAGCTGAAACTATTCCCAACCACCTTGAATGGAAATGCTCTGCACTGGTTCATGAGTCTAGGTCGTGAGACTATCACTACTTGGGACCAAATGAAAAACACCTTTCTCTCTAAGTATAAAAAATATTGTAGAACCAGAGATAGAAAAAAAGAGTTGTTTAAAATGGTTCAGAAGGAAGAAGAGAGCTTCGAAGACTTTGTGTAAAGATTGCTGTGCAATTTACAAAGGTCTGGACACACTGAGATTGGAAAAGATGTACTTAAGATTATTTTGCTACAAGGAATTAGGGAAGATTGCCTTGATATGTTGAATTTGTTGGGGAAAGGGGACATCTCAAAAGAACCCTTCGAGAAGATCGTTGAATTCTGTCGAAGGTACTCAAGGGGATCCTCTAGAACTAACAAACGAGAAAAGGATAGAGATCAGGATGTCTTCACCAGGACACAGAAGTCAGCTAGTGGAGGAGCCACTCGAGCAGAGATATGCAACTTGCTAGAGAATTTTAAAACCGATATGATGAGCTCCATTTCCTCAGAGTTAGATGTCTTGAGAGCAAAATAGAGGCAAGTGGTAGAAGATCTTACACTTGGTGTATTCTGTCCCAAATTTAAGAAAAAGCACCCACTGAAAGAATGCCCGCTGGACAAGGCAGAAATGTGTAGAATATGTGAGTTGGAGCATGAAACCAAGGAATGTCCCTCACTACCTAAGGTCAATGAATTTCTATAGGAATCCACTTCAGATGTGGAACAGGCTTACTTCATTGCATAGAAGAAACCATGGTAGCCTCGCAATCAAGGTATGAATCAAGACCCATCATTTTTTCTGAATAATATGAATGGTATGAAAAATATGAATAACATGAATAAACAATTCCCTTCACATTATTCTGGTAACGAGTGGCATCCATCTCAGAATCCAATGCAAAATCCTAATTCTTGGACACCATGGTTACAGTAGTTAAACAATCAGGCCCCTTGGAATTCCAACTGGAGAAATTCTTACCAAGGAAATAACTTCCCCCATCACTAGACTCAGTATCAACAGTATCCTCACCAGCAATAACAACAACCACAGCTGCAATTCCAAAACAATGCCGCACCTACGAATGCACCACTTCGACCACAACTACCTGCACAACCTAACCCAAACCCGAACAATAAAGCAGTCCATCAGTTTGAGACTGCCAACATGCTTGCGTATTCCATTTCCCAAGTTCCTTGCAATGATATATGATTACGATCAAGGAGGGTAGTGGAACCTATCATCACTGAGGATGTTCCATCCCTAGTGACTGAAACTGGAGTGAGTCAACACTATGAGAATATTGTTCATTCAACAATCCCCATTATTGAGGATGCGGATATTCCTACTGAAACAGTGGCTGAAACTCAGGAAGTAACACACGATGAATCACAACCTACACAATTGATGAGAGAACCGCCATACCCTGAACGATTGGCCCTGCAGAAAACAGTGGAACAACCTCGATTCAATCTCTTAGGAGAATCAAAAAATTTGTATGTCAAAATTCCACTGTTACAAGCCCTCCATGACATGCCCATTTATGCTAAGACTGATAGGGATTTGTGTATCAAGAAACCAGGAAGAAAGCCTAGGGATCCTCCCACTGTCCATGTATTGGGAAAAATTTCCGAATTGATAATGGGGAAGACTCTTGTAGCAAAATACGATGACCCTGGAAATCCTACTGTGATAGTTCACATAGGAAACGCACAAATCCCCAACGTCTTGGTAGAATTAGGTGTGTCTATTAACATTATGACCACATAAATTGTGAAGAAACTTGGACTCACTAACCTTTGCCGACTCCTACTATTTTGGAACTTGCCAACAGATCAACAATCAAGCCTGAGGGGATCCTAGATGACCTCATAATCTCAGTTGACTCGTGGGAATACCCTGCGGATTTCTTGGTGTTATAGACGAAATATTGATTGGGCGGACACCCACTGATCTTGGGAAGACCGTGGTTGGCCACTACAGATGCTTGTATCAGCTGTCGGTTAGGATCTATGACCATTTCAAATGGGACTGAGATCAAGAGCCTAACCTTGTACCCTCCAGCTTGACCAAGCACAGAAGCAGAAACTACACTTTGGGCAGATTTGGAGGAGGAAGAAGGTGTTCATCCATTATTACCAATAGGGAGAGCCTTAATGTTTAAAGATTAAATAGAGGACAATGCCATTAACAGTTTCATCAGTGAGCCCATGTCTGTCAACAAGCATGTTTACTAGATTCTTAACAGTACGTTAGATGAAGCAGAACAAGAAAATATTACAGAAGAAACTTTAGTCAATGATGCCAGTATAATTCCAGTACTCCAGAATTTGAAAAGTGTACCAGGGAAAACATTGAACATCAATTCAAACCTTGCGCCTAGTGAGCTAGAACAGCTACTCACTTTGCTAAAACAATGTAGAGGAGCTTTTGCTTGGGAGTATACAGACATGAAAGGGATTCCTTCTAATCTATGTACCCATCACATTTACATTAAGAGCGACTCCAGGCCTGTGTGTCAACCACAACGAAGGATGAACCCGAACCTAAGAGACATTGTGAAAGAAGAGATCCAAAAACTTTTGGAAGCAGGATTTATATACCCGATTTCAGACAGTGAGTGGGTTTCTTCACTCGTGATTGTGCCAAAAAAGAATGGGAAATGGAGGGTCTGCGTGGATTACAGAGAATTAAATAAGGAAACACAGAAGGACCACTTCCCCTTACCTTTTATTGATCAGGTACTTGATACCTTGTCTAGGAAGAAGTATTTTTCCTTTTTGGATGGTTTTAGTGGCTACAACCAAATCCAGATTGCTTTAGAAGATCAAGACAAAACCACTTTCACCTGTCCCTAGGGGACTTTTGCATACCGGGTACTTCCTTTTGGGTTGTGTAACGCACCAGCCACATTTCAGAGAGCAGTGATTGGAATCTTTTCAGAGATGGTAAATGATTGCATGGAGATTTTATGGATGACTTTACTCCATATGGTGATAGTTATGAAGAAGCACTGAAAAATTTAGAAAAGGTCTTGAAATGCCGTGAACAAAGACAACTCTCTTTAAGCACTGAAAAGTGCCATATGATGATGAGCGAGGGCATAGTGCTGGGGCACTTAATCTCTTCTGATGGTATCCAGTAGATCCATCCAAAATCAAGGTAATTGAAAACATACCAATTCCTGGAACACAAAAGGATGTACATAGCTTCTTGGGGCATGCTAGCTATTACAGAAGGTTCATAGAAAATTTTTCCAAACTAGCTTCTCCTTTGTTCACTCTGTTGATGAAGGATGCACAGTTTGTCTGGAATGATGCATGCCAAACAACGTTTACTGAGATAAAGAAAAGGATATCTACAACACCCATCTTATGAGGGCCCAACTAGGCTTTGCCTTTTCATATTTCTTCAGATGCTTCAGACACTGCCATTGGAGTAGTTTTGGGACAGCAGGAAGGTAATGCTCCTTATGCAATTTATTACATTAGCAAGAACTTATCTCCTACTGAACTAAACTATACTATCACAGAAAAGGAAATCCTTGCCATTGTTTATGCCATCAACAAATTTAGACATTATATTACTGGATATTCCACGTTTGTGCACATTGATCATTCTGCTATCAAATATTTAATGAATAAACCAATCACGAATGCTAGAGTTACTAGATGGCTATTACTGTTACAGGAATTTGATATCACAATTATTGATAGACTAGGGAAGGAAAATGTTATTGCAGAATTTTTATCTCGACTTACTAATAGTGATGACAAATTACCAATCGAAGATTCCTTCCTTGATGAACAATTGTTTACAGTATCAGCTCATTCCCCATGGTATGTAGATATTGCTAACTTTTTGGCTGCAGGTAAGCTTCCAGCACATCTGTTGAAGAGAGAAAAAAGAAAGAGCATACAACATAGTGCTAGGTACTGCTGGATTGATGGCCATCTTTTCTACGCGGGGCTTGATTTAGAAATTAGAAGATGTGTTAGAGAGGATGAGATCTTTAGCATTCTTAAAGATTACCATGATGAGCGCTGTGGGGGACATTTTACTGACAAAAGGACAGGTCATAAGGTTTCGAGGATGGGTTATTTCTGGCCCACATTGTTTAGGGATGCAAAGATGTATGTTCAGGCATGTGATAGCTTCCAAAGGATGGGACAAGCCAACAGATTAGATGAAATGCCTTTGCAGCCATAGCTCGTGGTTGAACCATTTGACAAATGGGCTCTAGAATTTTTAGGGCCTATCAAACCTCCCTCAAAATAGAAAGTTCATATCTTGGTTTGCACAGATTACATGACCAAATGGGTGGAAGCTATAGCCTTGGTTAAGGCTAATGATCAGGTTGTGATTGATTTCCTGTATGAAGAAATTTCTACTCGATTTGGAGTACCCAAGGAAATAATCACAGATGGTGGGCCACATTTTGTGTCTCACAAACTGGAAGCACTGTTACAAAAATTTCATATTCAACATAGAATAACCTCGCCATATCATCCACAGGCCAATGGCCAAGTGGAGAGTTCAAACAAGGTCATTGAGGCTATTTTGACAAAGACAGTGAAAAGTCATCATAAAGATTGGGCTTAGAGACTTCTAGAGGAACTATGGGCCTATCGCACTACATGGCGTAACACCACTGGTTTTTCTCCATATGCGTTAGCATATGGTAAGAATGTTGTTTTCCCAATTGAATTTGAAATCAAGACTTTGAAAACAACTGTAGAAGCGAATCTAGATTTATCAGAAGCACAGAGGAACTGACTGAATCAGCTTAATGAATTGGATGAAAAGTGCATAGCAGTAGTAAATCATACAACTTTAATCCAACAGCAGCACTCTAAGTGGCATGACATATTCATAAAGAAGAAAGTCTTCCAGGAAGGAGACTGGGCTCTATTATATGATTCACAGTTTAAGAGGGATTTCAAAGGAAATCTACGCACTCGTTGGTTGGGACCTTATCAAATAGATCATGTATTTGACAATGGGATAGTCCAATTGATCACCATTGATGAAAACAAGAAACCATTATTCGTTAATGGTCATCGGCTGGGATTGTATCAAAAACTGATCTCAAGGGATGCTTTCGTTTCATAGGGTGCAGCAGATCCAGATTATTAGTTAATGCCAGGGTAGGGAGTTTTCTCAACCCTTGTGAATTTTTAAGAACTGCAATATCTACATAATTTGTACACAAATAATTTATTTTTCATTCTGTATTTTATCTATTTTTCATTTTGCACTTGATCGGTTTGTTTTGAAGATTTTTGTGCAGGAATTAATTGGAGGAACAACAGTTGTGACCGGGCCAAATGATTGCAGGCACCTTACATTGTTTCTTGATTTAATAAAGCTCTTTGAAGAAGATGGATGATTCATTAGTTTTTCAGCAGCCAGCTGAAAGTCTACCTGTTACTCATTTTGCATAGTTGCGACTCCTTACCTTGCTCATTCTTCCTATTTTCGCAGCCGTAACTCCTCCATTTTTCCATTCACTTCATTTTTTCCAGCAGTTGCAACTCCGCTATTCTTACCTATTCCGCTAAGTCTTGTAATGTCCCCATTTTGACCCCCTTTGCATTAAATCGTAAATGATGTAAATATCATTATTTAATCATGGTGAGGAGCTCAAGGCCAAGGCCGCACCATTGATTTAGTGTTTTATGTATCGGCAATTAAAAAAATAGATGCCTATGGTTCTTGTGCTAGATAGGCACAATGTAAATTAAGACATCATGTAAATACAAATTTTAATGAAAAACCCACAACTAGCTATGCAATGCAACAAAGAGATGGGGGCATGATTCTACAAGGAATAGGGGGGAAATTATTCAAACCCTTGAGCCAATGGTGTTAATCCATGTGTCAATGAGAAAACCCATAAACCACCAACTACCCATTTTGGGTTATGCACCCAATCATTTAATTCTTCCAGAAATTGGTTGAGGCAGTTAATGCCTTAGGAATGAAGAGGCATGGCAGCCAATTTCATGCATGGGCAAGCCATCAACCTGAAAAAATGTATTTTTTCTTCTGGGGGCAAGAAAACACCCACGAAATGGTTCCCAAAGCCATTCTGAACCCATAGTTTTTCCTCTCTCACGCATTTTGAACTACTGGGTCTTTCCTTCATCACGTTTTTCACCAATTTCCTGCATTTTCCATAGCTAGGAGCTCGTTTTTGTGTTGCACAGTAGCTGGGAGAAATGGAGTCACGTTTTGGGGGTTTATAGAGGTCGTTTCAGCCCCTGGAATGCATATAAACGTTTTATGAAAACAAATGGCTCTCCCAGGGTTTATTTCCCATCTACCAGTTCGTTTTGGGTTGCCCACGTCTTTCAGCACTTGTGTTTTGTTGTAGGGTGCATCCCTGTGTTGGTTGGAAATTATGAGCAAGAATTAGGAGTGGAAGTGGACCAGAATTGGATTAATAAACCTAGTGAGGAGTTAACCTCTCAAGAGTATCAAAAGGGCTGGTTGCTCTTCTATGCACACCTTGAGGAACACTAGAATGGAAGGTATGGCCTGAGGGACTGTGTATTAGTGAAGGGAATAATTCCTTGTGCCAGGTGTGTAGGTATTGTGGGGATCAAGATAGACAGATCTTGCAGAGGGTGCCCATATCTCTATGGATGATCCCACTAGCTTAGAAATTCTTCCTTCCATTGCCTAACAACCTGATAAACCCAACTGTAGCTTGGCTTGGCTGATTTGGTGTATCTTTGGGCTATGTGTGAGTCTGTTGTTCCCTGATTCCTTGTATAGATCATGCCCAGCTCGGGGGTGGCAGTGTGTTGAGATATTGATGATCACAACTGGCCTATGGTTGGGTGGAACGTTGCAGTTGCATAGCCAGTTGCTCGGGACTACTTTGTTATAAGATAAGTATTCTCTTGTGTTAACTTTGCAATTATTTATTTGATGAATATCTTGAATGTATGATGGATGTGTAATTGAAATTACTTCCGTTGTGTTTCTTATAATTATACATTTCCATATGTCTTTTTATATTACGTGAATGCTTATTTAAAAGTTCATGGAGCTAGATGCCCTGGCTTCATTCTAACGTTCTCTCCATTGCACTGGTATGATGGGTGGGGACATTACAAGTCCAGCAGCTACGACTCCGCTATTCTTGCCTATTCCGCTAAGTCTAGTAGCTACGACTCCGCCATTCTTTCCTATTCTGCTAAGTCTAGTAGTTGCGACTCTGCTATTTCCATTTCATTTTCTCCTTTTTCCAAGCAGCTGCGAATCCGCTACTTTGTCCTATTCCGCCAAGTCTAGCAGCTGCTATTCCGCTATCTTTGCCTTTTCTCCAAATTTTTTCAACTGGAACTCTGCCATGTTTCACCGAAATTTGCTCAAATCACTTTATTCATTGTCTGTAACTCTGCTAGATTGTCTTCCTTTTGGAATGGTCTCACCGTCAATGACTTGACCTGGCTTGAATTTAAATGATGAATCCACAGTTTCAATCTTAGTCTGCCAAGAATGAAGGAAGTTATTGGGCCGTCTTGTTTTCTCATCAGCGTGAATGTACTTATCAGCTTGGTTGGCGGTGTCCAACTCATCTTGGCACACGCGTATTCTACTAGAGATGCGACTGTGAAACATCTTGCCTCATCATAATGGCGGTTTGAGCATTCAATATTGAAGGTACAGGTTCTAATTGTAATAATGATTAAGCATCAAATTAATTGTGGCAATTAGGAGCATGTCTTGTCTTTTGTCACCATCAGCATTTTTGTATGCACTTAATCACCAAAGAATGTGTCGGAGTAACAACCTGACCATCATTTTACTTGATTCGTAACAAAATTTCCCACTTTCACCATTTTTCCTTAACTGTATCATCTATCGTAAAGTCGAAAACTGCACCATCTTTCCTGAGAATACCAAGTTTCAAATCTCAATTATTCCATGAATGTTCGAAGGCTGCAACTTCCACGTCTAAACTGATAAGGGCTGTATTTTCTATTTCAATTAAAATGAGGTTGATATGGGTAAACCGGTTAGGAATGAACCTGAAAATACAGAAGCTCTGTGTGCCAATGCAGAAGTGTTTGCCATCTTTGCAGTAGTTGGGTGGACCGAATATTTCCAACGTCTAAACAGTTTCCATACCGAAACTGCATTACAGTTCATTTTTAACTTGACTGATACTCATTCTGAAGTCAAGGGGGTACGCATTGAGGTTACATAAGCCATTATATTTGAGGTTACTGGATTACCCCAGGTTGGGAAGAAACTGTTTGGAAAAAAGGTGCTGAATTCGAATGCAATAAGGGAATTTCTCGCAGTTGGGGATAATGTTCACCCAAAAGGCCATGGATTTGCATTGAAGTCGTTACCTTGTCCATGGGATCAAGTGGTAGTTTTTCTGAAAAAGTATATCTCTTGTGAAGGTAGGTACCGGACTGTCTATCTTTCTGAATTCCCTCTGTTATCTCATCTACGCCATGGAAACCTAGTTAATATGCCGTTTTATCTCTTTAAGACCCTACAAAATATGGTTGGTTATGCAAGAACAGCCCAACACCCAGCTTCCTCCCTCACCAATAATGCTCTAATTAAATTACTTATCTTGAGGGCCATTGCACGTCAGAATTTGACCTGGGCTCAATTTCTTGCTGGAGCTGGGGTAATTAGAGAACCTACACTGGAATCAGGGGATATTGCAGAACAAGAAGAGGACCCGAGTCCCTCAAATCTAGTTAAGGGGAAGGATGAAAATCTAAATGCAAGGGAAGAAGAAGTAGACATAGGGGAAGCTGCAATAGTAGCGAACCCTGTCATCAAGGAGATAGTGATGGAAGCCTTAGCAGAAGAGGATGGAACTGGGATAGTTGTTGAAGCTGCGACAGTAGAAGCTGCAACTATGGAAGGACAGAAGAAAAGAAAAAGAGCAAGGAACAAGGGCCAGAAAACTACTTCAACAAGGAAGAGAAGATCTAGAACTGCTTCAATGGCAACAAGCATTTTTGATCAGCCATTAGAAGGGGCGAAAAGAAGAAGGACTAGATCTATGGCAGCAGCTAAGACAACAGGTGAAATTAGGGAAAATATGGAATTACCCTCAGTTGAGACAGCAGGATAAATCGGGGCAAATAGTGAAGCACCTTTAGTAGAAGCAGAGTGTGTAACAGGGACAGGCATAGAAATCCCTACCTTAAATCCCAAAACACCTACTGACATACAAGAACCTATTCTGAACGAACCCCAGATTGAAAATATCCTGTATGAAAATGAATTATTAAAAGAAGTGCAAGCACTTCGAAATGATTTGGATAAGTGGAAGGAAATAAGCAGGAAACAAGCAAAGAGGAGTCTAGATATATTAGTGGAGGCTGTAGATCAAGTGGAAAATTCATCCCCTGATTTCAGTTATGAAGAGCAGGGAAAAGTGATATGCCGAGAATGTGGAGGCTTATATAAAATGGCAGGGCATAAAGTCATACTGGTGGACCTTGTTGCACAATCACCTGGACGAGCAACGCAACAAGGAGAAGTGCAAGCAGTTGAGTTGATGAGGGAAGATGAACCAGGAATGGACTTAATCCCGGATTTGGAACCAGAAGAAGAAGGAGATATGCAAACTCATCCGTCCAGAGATACAAAACTACTCATGGAACAGTCTCATTGCTCAGCAGACATTGATATAGTCTAGGAACCTTTCCAGCAACTTAGAGAAATTAGGGAAAAGGTGTTAACACCCAAAAAGTGCTCACTACCTCATCTACCCCATTACATGACTCATTTGTCCATATTTCCTACCATATTTACCTTCAAAACCTTAAAATCCCATTAAAAAGCCTCCAAAAGGCCAAAAAAGCCTCCAAAAGGCCACAAAACCATCAAAAAGCCTCCAAAAGGCTAAAAAACCCCCATTTCCCCCCCAAAATTATCCAAAATTCCTCCAAAATAGAAAAAACCCTCTAAAAAGGGAATAAAAAGTATAAAAAAAAAGGAAAAAGAGGAAAAAAGGAGGAAAAAACCCTATACAGCTGACTTAAACCATATGGTTCCCAAAACCATGGGCCAACACTCCACCACTAAAAACCTATAAATAGGTGATGGAGACCCCTCATTTCATATCCACAATCAAATATACCCTTACTCTGCCAAAATCACTCTTGAAACCCTAGCTCATCCTTGAGCTACTTTCACCATTGAGTGCCCCTTTTGGCCCATTTCCAACCTTTTGGAGAAAGAGAAGGAGCAAAGCTGGAGTTTGGAGCAACCCTCTTGGACCATTGCAAGAACTTCACCAACCTCTACACCTGAGGTAAAATTTTAATACAACAAAGAAAGATCTTCACCATATTTCATGTTTTTGTTATGTTTATTAATGCTCATGCTAGTTTAAACTTTGTATTGTTTTATTACTTTCATTTACTGTTTATTGAACTACTACTAAGGAGTCCATTCTCCTTAGTAGGTGCTCATTTGCACAAGCTAGGGTGAAAATCCTAGCTACAGTTTTGGCGACTCCCCTTGTGTTCCTTTGAATTTCTGGTTATAGTTTTTAAAGTTTCGAACGTTTTTAATTTTCTGCAACATTTTTTTGTTCGGCTGTCCCTTTCGGCTGCCGTAAACCACATCTTTTACCCCCTATAGTTGCGTTCCGACCACGTCTTTTAGGCCTTTACCTGCGATCCGACCACGGCTCTCAGATTGTTTCCGGCGGTCTGCCGACCATTTTCAGTCTGTTACCTGCCATCCGACCGCGGCTATTAGCTTGTTCGGGGCGATCCAACTGCAGCTGTTCACCCTTTTCACGCGTCCTAACTGCGGCTTTCAGCCATTTTCCTGCAACCCACCTGCACCTGTGGGCCCTTTTCCCACGTCCCGACTGCGGCTTTCAGCCATTTTCCTGCAACCTGCTTGCGCCTGTCGGCCTTTTTCCCCCGTCCTGCCTGCGGCTTTCAGCCATTTTCCTGCAACCCGCCTGTGGCTTTCGACCTAATTCCCACGGTTCGATTGCATCTTTCACCCAAAATCCCGCAACTTGTCCATGACTGTTGAGCTGTTTCCCGTGGTCCGACCACCCAAATTTTCCACAGACCCGCGGTCTGTTCTCTACACTTTTTTTTACTGTTTTGAACCCAGCACTTTGCTGCATTATTTTCTACACCTGCACAACCATCTGTCCTACCTGCAGCCATACTTCCCTACAACCTTTTCTGCAGTTTTATTTCTGTTCCATTTACAGAATCGTTTTTTAAAAAATTTCAGCATTTTACTTGAAAAAGAGAAAATTTTGCATTTCAAAGTTTACATTCTGTCTTGTTATTTTTAGTTAGAAAGTTGCCCCCCTTGTGGCACTTTTACTTGGGTCCATCGTCATCTCACATGCACACACTCTGTCACCTAATTCAAGTGAGCCTTAAAAAACTGCTTAACACAACCAACATTCTAACCCCACTTGGGGAACACATAAGAATTTTTGTAGTTAGGTAGGATCGGGGGGATCGGCATCCAAATCACACCCCTCGGTTGCTTACACTTGAGACATAGCTGTTGTCCATTAGGGAACCAAAATCCCCTAGTATTTTTTGGCATGGTCACAACCAGTTTATCAGAGGGCCTCTCCCCTAGGAGGGTTGAAGTCGCCAAACTGGTTTCGGAGGCCTAAGTGGAATACCACAATCCATTCAGTAACCGAAGGCTACCTTTCGCAGTTCTCGGGGTATCCCTGTATGGGGATACTGTGGTGATAGAACCAAATGGTAGATTCACCTTTTTTGGAAGTGTCATGAACAGGGTATCTTAGTTTCCTTTCTTCTAGGATTGACTACCCGGTGTCCCTCCCGGTAGGGGGATATCTTTAGCCACTAGGCTCTCCTACCCATATTGTCTGACTTCGATTTCATCACCTTGCAGAGGATATGTCTAGTTGAGCCAAAATACTATTTAGTTAGGTGTTTGCATGCTCCCTTACCTCCTTTTGGTCTAGTGAGTCCACTATTTTTATTTTTTAGGAAACCTACTGCTTGTTGGTATTCTGACCATTTCTGTTGATACTCCACTTATTGTAGCACAGCTGTTACAATAAGTGTTTCGAGTTGGTTGTTGGCCCGAGTGCCATATTTTTTGAGCTCTCCCTCTACACACTCGGTTTCATTAGGGTTTTTGAGCTATTTTCACTCAACACAACCCCCAGATATTTGACACCATTTGTCACCATTGAGTCCCCAAGACATTCTCGGCGCCTCTGGGGTGAGCCCCCGCAGCATGGTTCACTTGACACCACCCGTCATAGACATAGATCTTCATCACTTGATACCACTCATCATAGATCTCGAGCTTTGTCACTTGAATCCACTCGTCAACGGCATAGAACTCCGTCACCTGATCTAGATGCCCCCTATTTTACCTCTGATTCTGAGGCAGAGTCTGAGAACCCCATTTACACTGCACCAACCAACCCCATGGCTGGCGTGACTTCCACCCCTTTCTTTGTAGGGACCATTGGTGGAGCATCCACCACCACACCAGCTACCACAGCTGCTTTGGGTATGCCCTTGATGGGGCCCACATCTACCATTCTGATCATTGCACCCATTCCAGTAGCTGGAATACCTGTTCCCACTCCATCAGTGACTCACACTACCCTTGGTGGTGCAGGACCGTCCCATAAAACGTTCGTCCCTACACTTGGGGGCAACCTCCCAAACCCTGCCCCTACACTTGGGGGCATTGGCCCCAACATGGTCCAACCCACTAGTATGTCACATCCTTCTACTAGTTTGCCATTCATGGCTAGCCTCAACCTTCCTGACCTAGCTAGACTGACTAACGATCCCATCAGACACGACCCTGCGTGGCCTCACATGCCCACCAAGCTCCCCTCTGACATCCCTAAGTTTGAGGGCAAGGCAGGTGAGGACCCCCAGAACCACATTATGTCCTTCCATCTATGGTGTTCCTCCAACTCCATAGTGGATGACTCTATCCGTCTCCGTCTGTTACAGCATACCCTCACTGGCTCTGCAGCTAAGTGGTACATTGAGCAGCCCCATGGGACCCATGCCACCTTTACTTCCCTTGCCTTGACTTTCCTGCAGTTCTTTCAGTTACCTGTCCGCTATGACGCGGGAGTTGAGATCCTACTGTCTTGCAGATAGAACACGTCTACCCACATCACTTACCACATTCATGAGTGGCGTCAACACCGCAGCCTCTGCAAAATTAAGTTAGACGATCGTATCTTCTTAGATTGGTTTCTAAAATCCCTCCTTCCTGTCATTGCCAAGGATGTGACATCCAAACGACCCCAGTCCGAAGAAGAGGCCATCCTCCAAGCCCAGCAATTTGACCTCATATATGCCTAGTCGGTTTATCTCTATACCATTATACCTGACGCCCCTCGCGGTGATTCCTCCCTACACGATGCACCGGGGGCATCCCATGCCGCAGACGACATCATTGGCCGTGTTGCCTTGCATCCCCAACCCTTTTCCATAGCACGTTCTAGCCCTGGCCCCGACCTATTGCGAGCTACATCTCAATTGAGAGCAACCAATTCGTATGCTCCTATGACACATCACCATCATTCTCACGGACCCTCATGTTCACCTCAGTGCTTTGGACATGTGTCCCCCGCTTATTCTCCCCCGGTCGCACCTCAGCCTTATTACCATCCACAGGCTGCACCAGCTCCTGTGACCTCTCAAGCCCAACCTACTTATTACCCACCACAGGAAGCCCTTGCGACAAACCCACAACCCATTCCGCAGACATATCTGCAACTTCCACAAGGTTCAGCACCTACGCTGCCTCCACCTACTTATTATCCACCACCGCCTGCTCCCGCACCTGCACAACCCCAGAACCCACCTGCTGCCCAAGGGCAAGTTTACACCCAACAGAATCCGCAGCAAAACCAAAAAAACCAGCGCCAACAGGGCCAGCAAAACCGTGGCAAAGGCCGTAACCATGGGAACAATGCTCCTCCAGGCCAAGGTGGTCAACCTCCCAATCCCCAAGACAACAATAACGCGGCACCTTCCAACCAAAACCCTGATCGGTCGCCCAAGCAGGCCAAAAATCCTAATTTGTGAACAAACCATCCTTGTTCTATTTGCGGCGTCTATGGCCACTACACACATGCTTGCCCACATTTGGAGCGAGCTCGGCAACTCTGGGCTGATGATGCCTATTGCCAAGGGCACGTGGCTCCTCAGGTGCCGCCCAACCCCCCACCCCCTCCGTAGCAACCTTTGGTGCTGCAAAACCCCTTACCAACCCAAGGCGTAGTGAACACTCAACCGTTGGCTCCCCCTCAAGGCAACACGCCACCACAACAATAGATCACTTATGTTGCTCCTGATCAACCCATGTTCAACTCAGGTACTCACCACTTGTTGATGACGTTGTCCGCAGATGTCAACCTCCAAACCCGTCGGAACCAATATGGATCCACCCTTGAAGCCCCTCCCACCGACAAAAACACTAATGCTCATCCCACTGATCAGACGTTACGTATACCTCCGGTTCCACTTGATGGCGCCTCTAAAGCACCTCGTTTCCCACTTTGTCATATCAACAATAACCCCAATGCTCGCGCTGCGTCAAATTACAACATTGTAGATGAGTTAGCCCAATCTCCCGCAGCCATGTCCGCATTAGAAGTCTTAAAAAACTGTCCTTAACAGTGCAAGACTTTGCTGTCCGCCATTGGTGTTATTGACCCGAATGATTCACAATTGATGGCATTCGATTTGGACCAGTCTGAACCACGCCTGCCTTCCACTTTAGCATTTCAAGTTTCTGTTTCCATTGGGAGCCTTGTCATCCATCTGTGCATTATCGATGACGGTGCCTCTACATGCGTTATGTCCACATTCGTTTGGAAGAAGTTGGGATCCCCTACTCTCCAGCAGTCCACCACTGAGTTGCGAGCCTACGACGGCCGTTCGGCTCAACCCTAAGGCCTATTAGCTAACGTCCCCATCCAACTGGCTGGTAAAACCATTCTCATTGACATAGAGGTCAACAATGCCCAACTTGATTATAACGTCTTACTTGGCTGCAGCTACATGTATGCCATGCGGGCGGTTGCCTCATCCATTTTTCGTACCATGATGTTCCCCCATGACGGACGCGTGGTCAAGATCGACCAACTCACCTATTACGATCCAAATGACCCCGCTACACCTGAGAATGTTCTCCCCATGGTTGAACAACCTGTTAGTGGTGCCACTACCTCGTTTGTTTCCTCCATGGGACCTGGAGTTTACTCAGATACGTCGATGACCTCCACATTCCAATCCATTCCTCCCCCGTAACCCGCGACTGAAGTATCTGACCTATGTACCCTTTCTCACAATACACAAACACCCAACAATCAACCGCCCTTGTTACCCAAACCACCATAGGTACCTAGTCACATTGGTGTTACACCCATACACACAATCCCCTTCCTAGTCCCTCCCTCGGGAGTAGTAAGCGCCCTGGTTATGGCTACCCTCAGCCTCCCTGGGTTAACCTTAGGATTACCCGCGTGGTATATTTCGCCTCTCGTTCCCCCGCTGACACCAAATTTCGTCCTCCAATCGGTGCAACCCATTGTCAGTACTAGTCAACCACCTCCCGGTGTCGCTACCCCCTTCGTCATCTACGAATCCCCCTCCTCTTATCAAGCCCACCGGAGGCAGAGGCCCACAACCATACACTGCTGTACCCCCTCCCAAGGCATTTAAACCCCCTCCCGTGTTTCATGCTCCCCCCAAATGCTCGTTGTGTGATGAGTTAGGCCATCCGACTCACCAATGTCCACAATTGCCTGCATTACAGGAGCACATGCAAATGATTGACGACGACCCCAACATCCCGGTTGTCGAACTCGATCCAACCCCTAATCCTCGTGATAAATCACTACGTACCAACCACCCTTGTGCCATATGCGGTATTTACAGCCACTACTCACATCACTGTCCTGATCTCCTAGATTACAGAGCAGCTCCCTACAAGATGAATAATTTGGACCTTGAGACGGCACCCCCCACAATTGAGGAGATCCACCCCCCGGTATCATCCCCATCTGGAGAGATTAATACCATTTATATGATCTATTCGACTACCACTCCCTCATCAATCGATTTGACAACTCAAACTTTCCGCAATGATGAGGAGATTCTAGAGGCTCTCACTACCCCGGATTATCCCTGGGATGACATGCACCATCGTTCCTGTTTCCTCCCAGAGGAATCCTCCTCTACCACAGCTACCCAACTCGTGGTTGAGTCCAAATATTTCCTTCCCACTAAAGTCAACTGGTTTAAGGATCCTATTCCTGCTCCTGATGCCTTTGAGGAAGGTAACATGGACAACATCTCACTCGTCATCCACATCGATATCTCTGACCCACCTGGTGCTCTTGAAATCATTACCTTAGGAGCCTCCTGCAGTGAGCATGAGATTGGAGAATACAAATTTTTTTTTCAAGAATTTCGTGATGTCTTTGCCTGGTCCTATACCAAAATGCCTGGTCTTGGCCCTACCATTATAGAATGCCACATTAACACATGGCCTGATGTACCCCCCGTTCGTCAGAAACAACACCCCATTCATCCTTCCAAGCTCCCCACTGTTAAAGCCGAGGTAGAGAAACTTCGCAAAGCAGGATTCATTTATCCTATTGCATATACCACTTGGGTTTCAAACCCCGTTCCTGTTAACAAAAAACAAGGCACCATTAGAGTATGTACTGACTTCCACGATTTAAACCGTTCCTGTCCCAGAGACAACTTCCCCACGCCATTTATTGACCAACTCATCGATGCGTGTGTGGGGCATGAAGTCCTATCTTTCATGGATGATTTTTCTGGATACAATCAGATTCAGATCCGTAAGGAGGATCAGTACAAGACTGCCTTTACCACCCCATGGGGCACCTTCGCCTATCATGTCATGCCTTTCGGCCTAAAAAATGCTGGTGCCACCTTCCAGCGGGCCATGACCTATTGTTTTCACGACTTGGTCCACATCCTGCTAGTCTATCTTGACGACCTTACAGCTCGTTCCCGGAAACGATCCGACCACCTTAACGACCTCCGGCAAGTTTTCCTGCGTTGTCGCAAATATAAAATCCACTTGAACCCACACAAGTGTGTCTTTTGCATTCCAGCAGGCCGGTTCTTGGGTTTCATTGTTTCCCAGAAAGGAATTGTTGTTGATCCCCTGAAAGTCCAAGCCATCTTAGACCTTCCCTCTCCTCGCACGCTTCGGCAGCTCCAGAATCTGCAGCTCCTATTCCTTAAACCTCCATCCGCCAATGGCCATAAGTACATCATTGTTGCCGTTGATTACTTCACCAAATGGGCCGAAGCCATGCCCACCTTCAATTGTACTGCTGACACCGTTGCCCGTTTCTTTTTCAATCACATTATCACTCGATTCGGGGTCCCCAAACAGTTGGTCTCAGACCATGGTTCCCACTTCGAAGATTCTGTTTGGCGTGAGTTATCCACCCTCCTCAAGTTCGAACATCAATATTCCTCTGCTTACTACCCCCAAGGGAACGGCCAAGTAGAGGCCATTAACAAGATTCTCAAAACCATTCTTCAACGCACTGTTGACCGACATAAGTCCACCTGGCACCACATGTTGCTCCCTGCCTTATGGGTTTACCGTACCTCCACCAAGACCGCCACTGGTTTTACCCCATTTCATTTAGTTCACGGTGTAGAGTCTGTCCTCCCCATCGAGTGTCAGATACCTGCCCTACACATCGCTGTCGAGCTTCTCCCCGACACCTCCCCACTTGAGCAACGTCTGCTATCCCTAGAACAAGCTGATGAAGACCGTCGTGCCACTCTCCAGACCATTGAAGCCGCCAAGAACCGCTCCAAGGCTGGTTATGACAAACATGTACACCCTCGAACTTTCCATGAAGGGGACCTCGTCCTCGCCTATGACCAAGCCCACGACAAAACTGGTAAAGGGAAGTTTGAATCCATGTGGCAAGGCCCTTACATCGTGCAGACCTGCCTCAGCAGTGGGGCATACATTTTAACTAACTCCGAAGGTCACCCTTTGCGCAACCCTCGTAATGGGTTGTATCTTAAACGCTTTTATTCCTAAATAACTAGGGGCCCCATTGGTCCATATTGTACAGTTTTCTCTCTTTTTGTTTTTCACCTTTTTTACCGCGATCTTACATTCATCATTTTTGCATGATCACAGATGGGCCATCTTCCACCTCATTACATTGGCTTCGCCGATGGAGCGAGCCGCTGGTCTCCCAACTTGGCTTCTGCAGCATGGGTCTTATATTCCCCTTCGCATGAGTTAATTCACCTTGACGGAATGTGTATAGGCACTGCTACCAATAACCAAGTGGAGTATGATGCTGTGACCGATCTCCTAACTGCTCCCCTCCAGATGGGCATATGTCACCTTCATGTGTTCCTTGACTCCCAGCTACTTGTCTCCCAGCTCAACAACTGCTACCAGGTGCGTGATCCCTGCCTCTTTAGAAAATTACTGCACACAAAACAACTCAGCCGACAATTTGAATCCATAACATTCACCCATGTCCCAAGAGCTCAAAATAGTGTCGTAGATCAAATGGCTAACACCATCCTAGATTGGCACATCAATCACACCATGTAAAACCTCCATCATGCATCATCATCCCATAACATCTCATAAAAAATATATAAAAACCCAAAAAGATTGCAAGGGGCATCCACGTGCCTATCATCACATAAACATTTGCATCCATGTGCAATAAAAAATAAAAACACATTTATATACAGGGGCATCCACGTGCCTAATCCTACATACAACATGTTGCATCACATACAATACACAAGGGGCATCCATGTGCCCATCATTCTCTACTACTTGCATCCACGTGCAGTACCAACATATAACAAACCATAAGCGCATCCACGTGCGTACACTCAATCGTCATAACACCAAGGTGCATCCATGTGCATCTATATATATATATCAAAAAATACATGTCCATCTGCTATACATGTCCTGAGTACCCCTGTACTTAGCTATACAAAAAATATATATATATCCCTAAGCCTCATAGAATACATGCCGTAGCTACAAAAACGGGGGGAGTCCCCTGCACTCCCTAATGAGAGTCATACCCTGCATCACTGCCTGCATCAGCTGCCTTCGAGTCCTCCCCTCACTCCTCCTCTGGCAACTCCTCATCCCCTGCGGGCTCATGTGCCCATCCCCTGTCCGCTAAGATGGCCACCCGGATCGCAATCGACCGGAACTCCTGTGGCACCCTCAGATAATCCTGGATCACCTCAGGATCCATGTCTCGCCACCCGTCATCGGTCACTCCCACCAGCAATCGATCCAGAAGCATCCATATGGACTCCAGAGTCCCCTCCGCGTCCCGTCGACGCACCTCCCCTCGGCCTGGAAGGGATGGTACCGCCACATGCCCCCTCCACGCTACATGCCTTGGTGGTGGTCTCGAGCCAACATATGTAGATCACCCAACAGTCAGTAACAGTATATCAAAAAACTATCATACATAAGACTCAACATCCATCACATGCAAACAAAACCATATGTACCATCTGGTCCCCACGCCTGTCCTGGCGGCCGTGGTGCCTCTGGATCCCCGGTGTATCCCATATCCCTGTATGGATAGTCATCCAGTGTCAATGGTATCTGTAGCCACTGCAGGTAAAGCTCCTACATAAAGTATCTACCCACCTCACCACCACCCCAGCGGCACATCATCTCCCCCCACCGCACCATGCGCAACTCCCTCAGTCATCCTGCCCTGACTGGCACCCTTTTCCAGATTCCTTCACCAATGTCAATTGCCGCTGCACATAAGTGAGGAACATCTGGCCCCACGCATAGTAGACACCATCTAGTACGCACTCCACTAGCTGCATCTGGCCCCCAGACACCTTCTTAGGTGACTGGGACGCCAACACACGCACCACGGATGTCGCAATGGCCTGTACTGATGGATCCTGTAGGTCCACCACCCGGAGTGCATTCCTTTGCACCCTCACCTCTGGAACACAGTACCGCTCTAGCATATCCTCCATATCTACATCTGCGGATACTCGTGGCTGCGTATCTACCACTCTACCTAGACATGCAACCCCGTCAGGAAGTATACATCCGCAAGGGTGAGACCCACCCTCTCCCCCTGCACCCTGAATGCCTGAATGTCAGGCTCCCAAAAGCTCACTAATCTGTTCAGCAGAAACGCTGCTGACCACATCATAGGTACCTGTGCGAACTTCAGCAGTCTGCACAATCCCAACACCAACCGCACATGTCGATCCTCCCGGATGACATCTAATATCTCATCAGGGACCTCCCTCTCTCGCCAAAGCACCAGCGGCATCCTGTCATTCACACAAGGAAAATTCATCAGACTCATGTCAAAGAAATAAACCTACCCCCCCCAGGGGAAGCCCTAACAGCTCGCTCCCAATCGCGGCTTTAGGGCCCGTTGCCACGGTTTCCGACCATGGCTGTAAGGGCTACAATCGCGGTCCGAAACCGCACCTGTAGGAGCCGAACTCGCGGTACCAAACCGCGTGTTCAGACTCAGAACCCGCGGTACCCGACCGCGTATTCTGACCCGAACATCGCGGTCCCCAGCTGCGTGATCCACCCTAGAACCCATGGTCCCAGACCGTGGTTCCACCCCACAAACCCGCGGTCCACCCACGTGGACCGTACAATAAAATCCCCTGGGACCCACCACCCTACCCCGAACCCAATGACAATGCAGGTATGAGTTTGTCAGAATACCTGTAACTCCCGGATCTGAAATCGGTCGGTCGGATCGTCCAAAAACGCCAACTCAGCTCTGGTCCACTCTGATCACTAGTCAAAGTCAACATGTCCAAATGACACTTGTCATGTTGGACCCATTCACTATTTATAGTCCGTTGACTTTTTCTTGTTTTGGCCATTCTGAACCCATACGGAGTCCATTTTTCGAACCGTTTCCACCACTAGAATCAGCACGACGAGACCGTCATGATGGTCCACTTGTTTTCTTATTTTTTCCCCATCCGTTTTTGAGCATTTTTTAGACACCACTCGTCGCCTCGGTTTGCATTCCACTTCGGTTGCTCTCCGTTTTTGGTATATTTTATATCATCGGATTCATTTTTTCGAGCCTGTGATGATGCTTGAGATCATTTCTCCCTCTCACCTGGTACAGTTTCAACATTGTCTCCCGACACCTTGCTTCCTCGGTTTGCGCACCACATCTGCCACCATCGAATTGTTCCACATTTTTACATGAGCCATTCACTCCTGTCATACTGCAATTATTTCGTTATTTTTCCACCATTCATTATCCCGCAAGGAGGGCCACCAGTGTTCCCCCCCTCCCTCGTTCTTGTTCATCATCAATGTTCCTTGATTGAACACTTCCTCCTTGCTTGGCCATTCCTTTTGTTCGGTATAATTTTATCCCTTTTTCAGGCCGGACAAGTCCTTTACGAAAAAGGCAGTTAGGGAGTTTCTGTTAAGCTCTTTTCTGACTCCTAAAAAAATGAAAAGATCGCCGAGCAATCTTACTTCCTTTCATGCTCGTTAAAGTACCTGAAAGGGTGTCTATCTGGTATAAGTTTAACCCTTTTCCGGACCTGGTAGACTAATTATGAAAAAGGAATACTCTAGTCACACCGGCTAGAAGAGTTCTTCATTGCATCCTTTTATGCTTCTTTGGGCCTTGGAGACTAACACACGAAAAAGCAACCCCCTGGAGTCTTCTTATCGCTTTCAGACTCTCTAAAATTGAAAGCAACCACGAGCATGCACTGTCCTGGGCTCGTACAAATCCACACGACAGTACCATTCCATTATTTCAGAGTCTTCTTATCGCTTTCAGACTCCTTAAAATTGAAAGCACTCACGAGCATGAACTGTCCTGGGCTCGTCTAAATCCACACGATAGTACCATTTTACACACACTTCTTCTAGTTCCTTAACCCATGAAGAAGTTCCCCCGTGTCTCTCGGCACTATGATCGATCATTTCGACAGCACCCCCAATCAGGTCGCCTTTGTTCAGAGTAGTCTGCAGTCTCCTGCCATTTTACACCAGCTTGAGTATCTCTCATCCCAGTCACCATCCTTGATCCAGTACAGCTATGCTTCCTTTAACACCTGTCAGTTTCATATGCTGCCCGATCATTCCCGTCATCATACTCTGAACAAAGAAAGTTTGAGTCCACCAACTCTACTTGCCCAGTTATCCCCCAAAGTCTGTCAGTCCTACCATCAGTACTCTCCCCCTTCGATTCTCCACCTCACGCTCCTATCAAGGAAACATCATTGCCTTGCTAGTTGCAGGTCTCCCTCTGTCGACGACAACCCCTCTATTCCAGAGGATAGACCCATAGGTCCCTGCGCCTTGGACCCATCACCATCTATGGTGAGTTTCTACGGACCATTTTGAGAGGAGTCATCATTGCCTCTTCGAGTGGTTGTTTCTCACATGCTCGACTTCAACACCTTGATCGCATCGTTGAGAATCGCGTAGGGTTTGTATCCCCTCAGTTATTGGTTGAAGACCCCGGATTTCCCCCGACTCTAGCACATTGGTGAGTCACTTCGGAACGCCCAATTATATGTTCCCGTGGATGTCCGAGTTGCGTTGGCGATTGTATTCGGAAGCCATCCCGTTATATGCTTCCTTGAGTACCCAGTTCAGTTCCAGTTCAGTGTACCATTGAGAGTATGACTCCTTGTCACTATGATCCAGCAGCTCATCAGTTCCTCTGGTACCCCACTCAACAGCACTATAGTTATTCTAGTGTATCAGTTCTTCAGCTCAGACATGGTCAGCCCAGCAGTATGTCCCTGATTTGTGTCCCCTCTGGACCCTTATGATGTACACAGTGGTTCTCTATGTATCCTACAGGTCCCCCTTTTTCGGCCTCACAGTTATTTTTATGTATCTTGATACGAGCATGGGTATGCCCACCTCGTCCATATATTGAGATTCTTCCTCATTCATTATTTGAGGCTATGTATATTTTAGGTCCCCATGTTTTGGACCCCATTGTTATTATTGTTCCATATCTTGATACGAGCATGGGAATGCCCGCCTCGTCCATATGATCAGATTATTCCTCATCCATTATTGAGGTTATGTATTTTTAGTTTTTGCAGTTTGTTCGGGACCATCGTTCCGGGCTCTAGTTTGTTTCTTCTCTTCTCCACACCCCAGGAAAACCATAAAAGACTTATGATGTCTATCGGCCATACGATGAGATCCTGCCCTCACACATCAGGGGGCAATTTATTAACAACCAAAAAGTGCTCACTACCTCATCTACCCCATTGCATGACTCATTTGTCCATATTTCCTACCATATTTACCTTCAAAACCTTAAAATCCCATTAAAAAGCCTCCGAAAGGCCAAAAAAAGCCTCCAAAAGGCCACAAAACCATCAAAAAGCCTCCAAAAGGCTAAAAAAATCCCCTTTTCCCCCCAAAAATTATCCAAAATTCCTCCAAAATAGCAAAAACCCTCTAAAAAGGGAATAAAAAATATAAAAAAAAGAGGAAAAAGAGGAAAAAAGGAGGAAAAGACCCTATACAGATGACCTAAACCATATGGTTCCCAAAACCATGGGCCAGCACTCCACCACTAAAAACCTATAAATAGGTGATGGAGACCCCTCATTTCATATCCACAATCAAATATACCCTTACTCTGCCAAAATCACTCTTGAAACCCTAGCTCATCCTTGAGCTACTTTCACCATTGAGTGCCCCTTTTGGCCCATTTCCAACCTTTTGGAGAAAGAGAAGGAGCAAAGCTGGAGTTTGGAGCAACCCTCTTGGACCATTGCAAGAACTTCACCAACCTCTACACCTGAGGTAAAATTTTAATACAAAAAAGAAAGATCTTCACCATATTTCATGTTTTTGTTATGTTTATTAATACTCATGCTAGTTTAAACTTTGTATTGTTTTATTACTTTCATTTACTGTTTATTGAACTGCTACTAAGGAGTCCATTCTCCTTAGTAGGTGCTCACTTGCACAAGCTAGGATGAAAACCCTAGCTACAAAAGGACGTTGTTACACAAGAACCAATGTACTTGGAAATACTTATTGAGGTTGCAACTCAGACTGAAGTTGTTGAAGGAAAAATCTAAGAAGAGAATGCTGCTACACAAGAACCAACATCTTCATAGAACCAAAATCCCCAAAAGCAGCCACTGAAACTACAACACAAGCAGAGGTCACTACAACACCAATGGAAGATGAGGCTGCTACACCTTTAATCCACAAAGTGGAAACTGGAATATCTAGTCATGAGGTAAGAATGCTACCTTCTCAAGGCATCATTTATTTAGATTCTGATGATGAAAAGGATGTGGAGAATGGGAGAATTCAACAATTAGAAAAGAATATTCTTTGGCTGAATCTTGAGCTAGACAAATGGAAGAAATTCATTGCTCAGTGCAGGATAGGGATGATCTCTCTCCACGAACATAGAAATACCATCAGGGAGTTGAGTGAAAAATGGGCTGAGGAGCTATTCTTCCTGAAAACCCAGTGGGAAAAACTTCAAGAAAGGTTGGAAGAATTGAAGAAACTTAAAACCCTACAACAAGAAAAATACCAAATGTATACTCTTTCCCTAGAACTACTAAGTTGCAGGGTTCCATCCTCCTCTTACCCTGTCTTTCTTCACGAGCAAACCAGTTTATTTAAATTGAGGGCTCTAAAGGAAGGAAGATCATTTGATCTAGCAACAACTAGCCATTTTCTAGAAACTTTTCTGGGGAGTGATTTTGAGGATCAACATTTGTTATGTGAATTATATTTACATGATAGGGCATGTTACATTGACTCTCCCTCCAATCCTTTTCCTTGTTTGGGGGATGTTCAGCTGAGGGCATTTGCCTATTTTGTCATCAACCATGTAAAATGGAGAAATGCTTTCTAAACTATCACAAAGAATAAATAAAATTCTACTCTCCATATTAGGGATGAACCTCAGGATCCAAAAGAACTCATAGCAAATCATTTTGGATCTCTCAGGGTTCCTGCAATTGCCCAATACTTTGAAATTTTGTGAGATAAAATCCTCACTACCTGTGTCCCAATGATTTTTAATATGCAGCAAAGTGCTCTGGAAGGTAGTGAATACAAATGACTATATTCTTCATCTCTGAGGAAATGGGATCCATACTGCTTCGAGAATTTCAAACAAGCCTTGACAAGGGTTGCTAGGTATGTGCAGTGCATGAAAATATGTGGACCTTGGTGGATTGGATTGAGATTCAGATTTCCCCTCATATGGCTTATTGTGAGCCCTTACAAAAATAGCTATTTTTTGACTAAGGAAGAGGAGAAGATGTGTTTGGAGAAATGGACAGCTTGCTATGGATTTGTGCCTTATGGGGAACCACCAGAACCTACCTACAGTCTCAACAATCTTCAAAAATACAGCTTGGACTTAGATTCGGACTAGTGGAGGTTGTTGCATGAGGACATGCAAATGGATAGTTGGGGGGAGATGTTGGGCCCTGGAAATGCCCACTTTTGACCTTACCTATTACACCATTTTTCCCAATTACACTCTACCTTCATAAACCATATACATGTCTTTTTCCAGATTAATCAGCAATCCTGACAAGGTATACATCATTATTGTTTCATTTAATTAAATGCCTAAGATTGTTATGGTTATGAATTCTGGCCTTTGATTTATGCTAACTTGTGTGATTTCATTAAGTTAAGATCAAAGCACAGGTGTATCAGTCGCCATGCATTGGGAAAGAATCATACGTGGGCTAGCTGTTACTCTTCTAACTCCATTCCTCATATTTTCAAGGGACAACGCATCTCTCCATGTGAAGGCGTAACAGGTCGCTGAAACAGAGCATAGCTGCAACAGATAGGATGCCTCCCGATTGGTTGAACCATTGATCCATTGACTGCCAACGTAACAACATCCTTCATGACTAACGACCTCATTCATTATGGTTGTAATCGTTAGTTGTAACTCTGCATCATGAAGATCGTAGATCTTCATTGCTACATGAAATTAGTGGATCATGAACTGTATTCCTCATGTATAAATTCGGGAAGGCTTTCCAAATCTGGGGTTGGATAATTATTATTTTGTACAGGCTGTAACAGAGAATTGAGACTGTGAATTACCATTTTAATGAAGAGCAGAGTTACTTCCATTTATGTGTCTTAATTCATGGTAGTTCACGGTGTCTCTGTTAGAAGGCCAGGGCCCACCTTCTCACAGAGATTTTCGAGTTAAGTAGGTAGTTAGATTTATTCATTTCCTGTTGTGTGTTGTGGAATTGCATTAGGTGTATTTCTGATAGCTGCAACAAAGAGTTTATGATTGCATTCTTTATTGGTAGTTTATTTCCTGCATATGAATAGCTGCAACTGCGTAGTGTGACAGCCGACTGTGTAGGTTATTTTGATTAATGCATGTGTGTTCAATAGATGTTACAGCCAAGCTCAGCTCCATTCCTTTCGGTCATTTATGCTTTCTAGGATTTCTAATGGTTATCAATTTATAGTTCAAGTTTATTTCTTAATTCTAGTTGCTGTTGTATCTTTCATTGAGTTCATAGATTAGCAGATCATGGTTGATTTACAGTAGTTACTGGATGGATCATTTTGGTAAAGATTGAATACTGTAGTTTGATAATTATAGGATTTAACTTCTTGCAAAAGTAATATAGTTCAATTTCATTCTTAGATAAATATCTGCTAGGTCGATTTCTGTAGGAAGGTAGTTGCACTTTTAATTCCTAGATGTATGAGTTAGATTAGTTTTCTTTATGGAATGATTTTGGTTGAGCAGATAGGTAGGATTATCATCTTTATTTATTCAATCAACTGCTAGAGATGTTTATGGGTGAAAATGCGAAGCTGGGAAACAATTCCATGACAATCCACTTTTTTTTTGTTATAATTTCCAGTTTCTCGCTCGAGAAAAGGGTCAACATATTTTCTCGAGTGAGATTTTTACTACTTCTCGGGTGAGACATTAACCATGGTTAGATTTCTCTCATTCGTGAGTTTTTCCATAGTTAGAAAATTGTTCGCTCGAGAGTTTTTAGTTTCTCGATCGAGAGTATAACAATTTTTCTATATTGAACTCTCGGACAGGTTTCTTGGTCGAGAGTTTAGATTCCTTTTAACATCTCGGCCGAGAAATGTTTAACTATATAAACGCAAAAATATTTCCCCACCACACGCATTGTCATTTTCAACACTATTGTTTATTGTCTGTTTTTGCTCAAACCCACATTGTGCTGAAACAACGAAGGGAGGGAAGACCACCCATTGCAAATGTGACTCTGTTTGCTGAAACACCGAAGGGAAGGGAAGACCACCCACGGAAATGAAGTGAACGGCCACGAGAAGAGGACTGCCACCGCTAGTTCGATCCAGTCGACCAGATGACCATACCATCAGACAACCGCACACGAGTAGGTTTCTCTTTTTCCACGGGCATCTCTATAAAACCCAACCGAATTCAATTTCAAATTTGGCTACCATTCCTTGGAACTAATCTAATTTCGATCAATTCTCCCTTAGGGTTAGGGTTAGATGCCAAATTCCTCTTGTGATGCTCGAAGCTCTATACTAGAAGCACATTGAGTGTCATGTACAACTTAGTGACTCTTCCCCCATTGAGTAAGGGAAATATACTGCATCAAGAAACCTCAAGCACAAACATAGAGCCCCTATTAGCCTTGCTCTAGCACACCAAAATATTGTGATGATAATACTTCTCTACCTATGTGTTGGAGCCTGAGAAAAACTAGAAACACAAATGTAGAGAAAAGGATACCTGCAGAGACAAAGAGACAAACCTAAGGGACAAGATTAATAAATAGAGATATCACCTACCAAGTCAATAGCCAAGATAAATTCCCTCACTGGGTCGGGGGTTTCTACTTCATTGAGCAACCTTAAGTGTAAACAAAGAATCCATGTTAATGTGGCCCTATTGCGCTGGGAGATTTCACTGTTTTGAAACCATTTTGAGAATGATAGAAGGCCTCTACCTTGATAAACCCGCATCCTGAGTCTCACCACGATGCACAATGATTTCCCAATGAGAGCTAACTCAACAGTAGCTTGTTTTTTAGACTCCTTTGTTATCTGCTTTTCCTCCCTTATAGGATGATTAGCTTCATGCATGGTATGGGATGATGTTGGAGGGATAGGATTAGCAGAAAATGATTTCTTCTTTAGCTTTGAGGAAGAAATTTGTAGATTCTCTTATTCATTTATTTTCCTCTCATATTCTTCTTCTTGTTCTTTGTATTTCCTCAGGTTGTCATAGATTTTCTCCTTTTCTTCTTGCATCTTCAATAATTCAGGGGTATGGAGTGGTTGTGCCCAAGGAAGTTTCAATTCCTTTCTCAGATGTGCAATCTCATTATCTTTCTACTACAATAGAGCTTTGGAATTAGAAATTTATATTGGATACACTCATAGAGCTACTGTTTTGTTTTCTAACTCTTTAATGGTCACTTGCTTTGCTTTAACCAATACCTTTTCCGCTTTCCACAAATGTTCAAATTTATGCATTATTTTCATCGGCTTCCTTTCAGTAGCATCCGATTGTAAGATATCATTGCATATCATGTCACTTTATTTCCTGTAAAAATCCACTTTATCTAGCTTGCCAAACTTTTTAAAGTCTAATGTGTATTCATTGACTCTTAAATCATTGAAAGTAGAAGTAATATGGAATTTGGGTTCTCAGACTGCGATTTTGAAAGTGTCATCCTTTTTTGTTGATGTATATGTAACTTCAGAATGTATTTCACATATATGTATATTGTATTCCTATAGAGATGTTATTATTCCTCTAAACGGAAGTGGTTGTATTCCTATAGAGATGTTATTATTCCTCTATACGGAAGAGTCGTCATTTATATTGTCAGTGTCATAACTTATACTTGATGGGTTATTAGACCACCGTGTTGGGGTCGGCCCTGTATAAGTCATGTGGGTCAAAGGGTTATTAGACCACCCTATTGGGGGTCGGCCATGTGGGTCAAAGGGTTATTAGACCACCCTAGTGGGGGTCGGCCTAGTCAGCATTATGTTAAGTGGTTAAGTTGAGGCCGACCTAGTTGAGTAAAGGTCAAGTCAAGTTAGTGTATAAATAGAGAGTGTGTCTCTCTCATTTTACACATTCTATTCTCTCACTCACACTGTGGAGAGTAGCGCACTTGTGGAGGAGGAGGCTCTGCTACTAGGAGAAGACTATCTCTTGTATTCTGGTTGTATCATTGCTCTATCTCTCTCTGAGGAATTTATTGGGGTTTTTCACCTTTATGGTTTTCCCCAAGTAAACTCGGTGTCTCTTCTGTGCTTGCATTATTGTGTCCATGAATGATATGCTGTAGATTTGTTGTACATGTTGTTCTCTCAGTTAAGATCCTAGATCATATTGAATTAAATTCTGAAAATTTAACATGGTATCAGAGCTAGCCTAAAAGAAGGCATGATATGGCATGTATGACACTTGTTGCACTTACGATGCTAGGGCTTGATATAGCAAAAACCAGTCATCGTAGCACTTTCGCTATAAATCCGTTTTGGAGAAGTTTTTGGATCTGAAACCTTTACAGGTCGAAGAATAAATCCCCATGTACCTTGTGTCCAAAGGAAAACCTCTAATTCATTGTACGTTGTGATTTAGGATCTGTACAATATAGGGTTTCTGCCTCTTCCAGATCTGAGTCAAAATCAGGTGACCTTGGGAAAAAGGTCATAACTTGGGCTAGGAAGATCCAAATGAAATTTTGTAAAAATTTACAGGTAGTACACAGACTGTACTATCTCAGAAAACGTTTTTAGAGTCTTACGTTGAACTAGTGACACGTGGAAAGCAGTACAAGTTCGCTCTCCTGTATTATCCCATAAACAGGTCACGTTGCGACACTTGGCATAACTCCGTCTCAGAGAATCCAATTGAGGTAAGATCTATCGAAATGGAAAGATAAAAGGTGTAGATATCTCATGAAACTTTTTCAGATCCTATGGATTGAAAAGTTAGGAGTTATACCAGAAACAATCAGGTACATATTTCTGTCAAAACAAAATTATTTTTTAGTACCTTCATTCATGGCTTCCGGAATTTAGGGCTTCGGAGAAAGTTGGAATTTTTGTAATCGGAGACCACGGATGAATGCTACTCATAAAAATAAAAATTTAGAGACCAAGATCAGAATTTTTGGTTGGGAAAAGGCTGGGCTTGATCAGACCCTAGTTCGGGACTTTGATCAGAAAAGTGGAAAATTAGGGCTTCTGTAAAAATGAGAATTTTTGAAATCTGTGACCACGGCTGGAAGCTCCTCAGAAAAATAGAAGCTTAGAGATTTGGATCAAAAATTTTGATTGGGCAGAAGAGTGGGCTTCATCAAACCCCAGTTTAGGGTCACGTCCAGTGAATCCAGAAGTTTAAAAGGCAAAATTGAGGAGTGAAACTTTGCAGTTTTCAAATTCTGAATATACCAGCTTGATCAGCTCATCAAGCCGCATATTTCTATCCTTTCGGAAGTTTGAAATTCAAAGTTTGAATTTTTGGGGTTTCTCTGACAAACCCATATCCAAGTCCAGGTCCAGTTCTTGCAAATCAAGTGGATTGGGTTAATCCTAGAAGAAGATGGATTGGTCACCTGCATAAGTGAAGAAGTTCCTGTTTCAGAGGGAGATGAGGCTAAGGCCTTACATAAGAATATTACAAGCGATCTCGATAGGTATGAATCATCGAGGTATGTTTCGATATTTGTTCATGATTAAGTTTATGGTATGTTTGTCTTCATGTTATTACGGTTAGTACAATCTTGATTTTAGATTTGTCGTATCACCTTAACAAAATTATGAATGCATGATAGAAGATATTCATTGGTTAGGGTGTTGACACTTATGATTGTACTAATGCATTATGGTGTTGTATGAGGTTTATGTTGTCTGCTAACATAAAAGGTACACCAAGAAAGACAAATCATGTTCTACTTCAAGAATGTATGATCATGGTGACATGAAGACAAGGATTCATCCATTGTCATGGATCACATAGAAGATCTACTTTCGAGGTATGTATAACTTGTTTCTACAATGGTTAACTTATGAGACATGCAGGTTACTAGCACAAGTCACTAAAGAGAACCAGAAGACATTATGCGGGTATGTTAGACATAACTAGCTAGCATGCTAATCCAGGTATGTTTTTCCTATATCAAGCTAGAATCCTACCTTGTGTTAGGATCTTATACTGTTGTGTTGTTGATAATGATTATTCATGAAGTCATAGGTTTGAATAATCATGGTTGTATGCATATTATGTTTCTTACCATAATTGATGATATGACTAACCAAAAGAATCATGAAGGTATAGGTTTGAATAATCACAGGTTTTATGCATATTATATCTCTTATCTTGATTGATGATTCAACTAACCAGAAGAGTCCTATGATCAAATAAGAAAATGTATGAGTAAAAGAAGACTTCCCTGAAACCTTGAATACTAATGTTTATTATCTGTGAATGATCATGAATATACATGTTTAAGATTATTTTGTTTTGATAGTATTAAGATTATACTAATAAATGTGTGATTATGTATGAGACCTCAAGGATAACACAATGATGATACTAATAAGCATGCATAGTGATTAAGGATGGATGTACGTTCAAGGACATGTAATCCAGGAAGCAAAGATCAAGAGGGAGCACACTCCAGTTGTTCCTGCAAGAAAGCAAAGGAGCACACTTCAGTAGTTTCTGCAAGGATGCAGATATTCAGAGGGAGTTGACCAGTTCTCACAATCCACATAAGAATGGAGTTGCAGAAAAGAAGCAAAGACTGAGAGGGAGTCAACCCAACAAACAAAAAAAGATAAGTATTTGAATTTTCATTACTTGCATATTTTATTGTTTAAATAATACTGTTCAATAATGTATATACTGATGTTCCTAGAATTAGGTTGTGTATTATGCATATTAGAATAGTTGCATTGATGAACAGTATACTACTAATATGCATGGGTAAGTAGCCTATGGCACTGTACAACATTCCATTGCTACTTATCTAGAATGAAACCTCTTTGCTGACATGTTGGGAGTTGTGCACACTCTTAACAATGTTCTGGTAGAGATTGGAAGGCATCTAGAAAGTTACGGGATATGGATAAATGTTGTATTGAAGCATTGGCTAAGATAATTGCATGACTGTATGACATATTTCTTTATGTGTAAGAATTTGTTCTGAAAACTATGAGACGTTTTCTAATGATACAATTTAACTTGTTGTGTAGGAAAGATCGTATGCCATCACCTACAAAAGAAGAACTACAACATTTGTTCAACAAAAAAATTATCTATTGAAGATATTGAAGTTCCCAGGATATGGGAAGAATGCCATGATCTGTCGATCATGAAGAATGATGTTTGGGATGTAGTCCCAAGACCTGAAGGGAAGTTTGTTATGACTTCCATATGGATCTATCAAGATCAAGCATGCTGCAGACGACATCATAGAAAAATATAAAAGTGATGAAATAGAAGATACACCAGATGGATTTCAAGACAGCTTTCTTGAATGGTGTAGTTGAAGAAGAAGTGTATGTGGAGCAGCCACTTGGTTCTGAGACACATGACAGGAAATCATATATGTTCAGAACTTGGTATGGTAGGATATGAAACTTTCTATCCAGTTTGGTCTTTACCAAGAGTAAAGCGGGGTTCCAACCTTTACTACAAGGTTGAGGAAGGCAATCCAGTGATACTACTATGTGGATGACCTGTTTGTATCAGGTGAGGATAGATTGATTGCCGACACACAGCGGAAGCTTGCTGCCGATTTCGAGTTGAGGAACTTGGGGATGATGCACTATTTTTTTTTGGCATGGAGGTGTGGCAGAGTGATGGAATCTTCCTTGGACAAGGGAAGTATGCAATAGAGATCCTGAAGAGGTTCGGGATGATGGACTGCAAGGATATGGCCACACCTATCGCATCGAACCTGAAGTGTCTGTGTGATGCTTCATTTGAGCCGGTTGATATCACTATGTATCGTCAGATGATTGGGTCCTTGACGTACCTGATGAACACGAGACCAGATATTTGCTTTGCGGTGAACACATTGAGCTAGTTCCTGATGGATCCGAGGAGTGTTCACCTGGTTGCTGTAAAGCATGTTCTGAGGTACCTGAAGGGTACAGTGGATTATGGGCTCAAGTATGAAGCAAATCAAAAGTTTAACCTCCAGGGTTGTGTTGATTCAGATTGGGCTGGCAGTGCTGCAGATAGGAAGAGCACATCTG
Organism: Larix kaempferi; assembly: GCA_027924585.1. Classification (NCBI taxonomy): domain Eukaryota; kingdom Viridiplantae; phylum Streptophyta; class Pinopsida; order Pinales; family Pinaceae; genus Larix; species Larix kaempferi. The sequence continues at coordinate 4,991,168 of BSBM01001312.1, read as the reverse complement.
GGTGCTGCTTCAGTATGGGATCAGGTGCGATCTCTTGGTTTAGAAGGAAGCAGTCCTGCGTAGCACTGAGTACAGCTGAGGCAGAGTATGTTGCAACCTGTTCAGCTAGTTGTGAGTTAGTATGGCTATGGAAGCTACTGTCTGAGTTATTTGATCTCCCGTTGGATGCTACTGGTATCTTCTGTGATAACCAGAGTTGTGTGAAGCTATCCGAGAATTCAGTTTTTCATGACAGGTCGAAACACATAGAGATCAAATATCACTATATCATGGATATGGTGCAGAGAGGAGCTGTGAAGCTTCTGTACATTGCGACGGACGAGCAGATTGCAGATGTGCTGACGAAGCCACTAGCCAGGGTGAAGTTCGAGTACTTCAGGGAGAGGCTTGGTGTTCTTCAGATTGATGACACTTCGAGGAAGAAGTGATGGACACATTTGTTGAAGCCATTCCAAGCATGTTGGAAGGAGAATTCTTCACATGGCTATGGATGTAAGCGCTGGATGATGAGCATCAGGATGATGTTCTAGTTTCTGCTTTGTATGATCAGTTGGATCATTTATATGTATATGTATGTGTGCATCATGTTGGATGCTGGATATGATCAGTTGGATCATTTATATGTATGTACGCATCATGTTGGATGCTGGATATGATCGGTTGGATAATTTGTATGTATTGTGTATATGCATCATGTTGGATGCTTGTACCATGTATCTGTATATGTATCAGGTGGATACATTGTATGATCAGGTAGATCATGTATATTGATATGTATCAGGTATGATAAGGTAGATCATGTATGTTGATGGATACATTGTGTGGATCATGTATCTATGTATCAGGTGGATACACTATGTATGATGATATGTATCAGGTAGATACTTGGTGTGCATCAGATGGATGCATTGTATGATTAGGGTGATCGCGGATGACGAGCTTCTCCAAATGACATGCAGCAGGATGTTGCAGTGATGATGATCTGGATGATCATGTGTACATCAGGATGATGTATGGTGAGTATCAGGATGATACTTTGTGGCCGTGGATCAGGTTGTGCAGATGAGCATGTCTGGGAGATCATATAGGTCGGAGTTGCGTACCCATAACAGCCTGGGATGCTCTTTCGAGACATTGCTCTGGGAGGACATGTAATTTGTGCCCTGGGAGATCTTCAGGTCAGATTTGTGTACTCGTAACATCCTAAGATGCTCTTGCGAGGTTTTGTCCTATGGCATGTAATTTGCTCCTGGGAGATCTGGACACGATGAAAAAGGCCTCAAATGTTTCAGCCAGGTTTTGCCATGACCACATGTAATTTTCTCCTGGGATATCTGGACAGGATGAAAAAGGCCTCAGATGCTTATTTATTTGTTATTTCCTATCAATACTGAACTCCTTTTTCTTTGTTATTTCCACCTCTTTCCACCATGGGGCTAAGTTTTCATTGAAGTCAATATGATCCAACCAAAATTGTTTGAACATATAATGTCGATTCTTTGGCACTTCCCTCAAGTTTAAATTGAAGTGCATTGGCCAGTGGTCTGATCCAACACAAGGAATAATAGATTCATCCATGATAATCCTATGATCTCCATCATGTTTTCTGAGAGGAGTCTGTCAAGATGGGAGGCCACTTGCTAAGTGCCACCCATTTGATTATTCCAGCTATAGATTCCTTTCATTGTCTCAAAGTTGACCAATTTTAAGGTTTGAATGGTTTCCTTCAAGAGGGTGTTGTCTCTTTCAAGCCTTTGTATGCCAACACTTTTGTCTTCTATTTTCATGGGTTCATTGTAACAATATCTCCATGGATTTTCCATGATAATTGCAACTTGCAAGAACTATGATGAATTAAATATCTGACTGTTATCAGATATTGCAAGACACCAACAAAATTTTTATTAGGAATGCTATCTACATGAACTCTTGTGCTTGTGCTAATGTCAATACTTCACTTTTTCTCTTAGAATATTAATCATTAATGTCACAATTAAACCATGATTAATACTTTTGAAATCAAATGATGATGTAGCTGATATTTCTTCAAAATTTAAGAGATGCAGGTTGTCATAGGAGTTCTCTTAAATGACAGTTAATCAACGACAAATCCATGACATAGAATGACTGCATTAAAAAAAATCAATATCATTGGTCCCATATGAGTAGGCCAATGCCCTAAACTGTCTTGACTCCAAAAGGAATCTTATATACTAGCATAGATCCCTGATCTCAATGTTTAATGTATTTGGTATTAGTATGGATCCATTTTAGTTTTTATAATTATTATTTGAAAATAGTAAAAAATATAATAGGTGCACTGTTTTTCTAAGTATCAAGTACATGTGCACACCCATTAAGGCAAATCACCAATCAGCATAATTGTAAAGCACATCACTTTTGTTACCAACTCAAAAACAATGTTGATGATGAAAGATCTTAAACATCTTTCTAAAAATAAAATTAGTAATCTCTTTAGACTTCAGGTCATAATACATCTGTCCTTCAAAAAGACCAAATAGACGATGAACCATAATACATATTAACGTAAAAAAGAAAACAACTTGATAGGGAGTTCTACGCTTATCCCACAGGACAAAGAAGAAACATGCACAGTAACAACATCAGGATAGGGGCTTAGATTGTTTATGCTCACCAAAATGATCTAGTTCTAGTTTCCAATGATATTGTGGATGTCTTGGAGAGTTTGTAGAAACTTGATTTTCCTTCAATTCCTTCTATCAATACATAACCATAGCTATAATCCACCTTAGGAAACACAAATACTTTGTAATGTGATCCTAATATTATAATCAAACACTTAAAATTCAAATCTAGGGAGTGAGTTTCGTTAGTTGTAGGGTTTACAACATTGTAGATCTAATAGATTTTGAAGCTTTCCTTTTGCATAGATTTGTATGTTAAAGCATTCTCATGTTTAGTTCCGTCATTAAATTTTGTCTCTTATGCACCTCTTTAGGTATACTCAGAAATTGACAATTGATTTTTAGTATCTCTACCTTTTTCTTTGCATAAGAATACTTAGTCTTGATCGCTTCATTTCTAGTATTAGAATCTATTTCTTATAGGTTTATACATTTGATCCTCTCGAGTCCATTGGAATTAGATCATCATATTATATATATGCATTATAACACTTTTTATTATAGAAGATTTCTAAGAGATTAGTTGTTTGAAAGTCATTTCCAGATTTCCTTTTCTTTCATTTTGTATTTTGCTTTAGTAGCTTAGTCAACCTCTACCAGAATAAGACATCAAAGATCAAGATCTAACAGGGGAGATGTGATCTTGTGGTCCAATTCTGAGCTAATCCCGTGGTGTTAGTTTACCTCGTTGTTTGATTTGGTTTTATTACATTTTGAAGTGTGCTTGCTAGCATTAATTTAGGCTAGAATAGGTTCTAGTCTTGCATTTCATGTGCCTACATATCTAAGTTTATGATTAACCTGGTTGATTTCTCATTTTGTATTAAAAAAAACACATGGATCGTCTAGATACATCTACCATCAGTGCTAGACGAAGACATGTGATGCAGTCAGGTATATTCGATTGTTAATTTGAAATATATTTATCTTGTTTGACATGTTTTGACATGTTTTGACACGTTTATTAATCTGTGGAAAATTCTTATCATGCACAACTTCACAGCTTCAGGGTGAAGCAAACTTGACTTCTATGCAACAACACTCCGTGAGGTCATCATCAGGTAAATTCAATTGTTATTCAATTTATGCTCAAGTCTATATAAACATAAATATTTTTTTACACATCTTTCTAAGATTTTGTTGTGCACAGGTGGTGTCTCTGACAATGACAGACGTCTGTCTGAGGGGTCTACATGTGCCAGTGGAAAAACTCATAGGACACGCTTAGTGTCTTATACGCCATCGCCAGGTAGAGATTGTTTACATACATTTTGACTAGAATTCTTGTTTGACATGTTTTTTAATATGTGGAAAATTCTTATCAGGCACAGGTTCACAGCTTCAGTGTGAAGCAAACTTGAATTCTATGCAACAACACTCCGTGAGGTCATCGTCAGGTAAATTCAATTGTTATTCAATTTATTCTCAAGTCTATATAAACATAAATATTTTTTTACACATCTTTCTAATATCTTGTTGTGAATAGGTGGTTTCTCTCACAATGACAGATGTCTATCTGAGGGGTCTACAGGTGCCGGTGGACAAACTCAGAGGACACACTTAGTGTCTTATACGCCATCGCTAGGTAGAGATTGTTTACATACATTCTGACTAGAATTCTTGTTTGACATGTTTATTAATCTGTGGAAAATTATTATCAGGCAGAAGTTCACAGCTTCAAGGTGAAGCAATCTTGGCTAGTATGCAGCTTCACTCCCTGAGGTTATCGTCAGGTAAATTCAATTGTCATTCAATTCATGCTCAAGTCTATATAAACATAAAACTTCTTTTACACAGATCTTTCTAAGATCTTGTTGTGCACAGGTGGTGGCTCTCAAAATGACAGACGTCTGTTTAAGGGTGGGTCTATAGGGGTCGTTGGACAATCGCAGATGACACCCTCAGTGTCTTATTCTTCAGATACGCCATCGCTAGGTAGAGATTGTTTACATACATTTTGACTAGAATTTTTGTTTGACATGACTGTTTTATTTGTGAAAAATTACATGATTTTTCGTGTAAACTTACATTTGATTGGCAATATTTGGTTTCCTACAGGGGCTTCTGGACAGTCTAACAATAATGATGGTTTAGAAGACTTTATTTCTATTTCTCACCATGTTCATGATAATGCAGAGGTTCCATAAGGTATTTAGAATGAACACATTTTATTTAAATGTTTATAATTTGATTGACAAATTATATATATAGTTTTTAATACTTGCACACGCATTTTACTTCTTACAGGGTTTGCTGCTCCTGCTCCTAATCCACCTCCCCAGACAAGGAGAGGTCGTCGGGTGCATCAGTATGCTCGCAATGAAATATATGATCCTCTTTACAGTCATCCTAGAGATGTTCCCAAGGAGACTCCTTGGGAAGACAACATCTCTATGTTGACTATGGAAGAGATGAAGGAGCATTCATCGATATTGTAGGCAGAACATGACACTTCAAATATCTCTTTTGGTTCTCAACAGTGTCTCTAGATTGTTTTGCATAATTTGAATAGTTTGATCGAGACATATCTTGGGGTTGGACCATCAACCCATATTTTTCATGACATGATGTGTAGGAGGCGGTTGTCAGTGATGGGTCACCACAGGTTTGAAAAAATAAAAAAAGTTGTCACAAAAGAAATGGTCTTTTCATGTTTTGACTTGCGGCCTGAAGACAAAAAATGTCTAAAGATCGCAAGATTCAATGATCCACTGATTGCACCCCATATTTATTCTAGGTTCCTCTGTGAATATGGAAAGTTCCCTAGTAATGAAGAGGTTCCTCAGTATTTTGTTAAGATGTTGATTGTAGAGTTTCGGTTTCACATGGACCCCCATTATATAGATACGGGATCTAGTTTCTATGGTGCTGGCAAAGGTCGTACATATGAATGACCTGATGCACGACGAGATGTTCAGTATAGGCATCCGATGCCTTGGTTAGTACAACCACATCCTAGAGTCGTTGCTTTGCCAGAGGAGTTGGAAATGACATCCCAAATAGCAAGAGGGGTGAGGGAAGAGATAAAAGAGCGTGTTGGGGCTGCATTGGCAGGGGTGGAAATTGGCATAAATACTTTGTCATCTTCAACCAGTATGGATGAAAGCCCATTTGATGATTATTTTGATGATCGCTTGAAAATCATGACTCGATTAGAGCTTCAGCAGTATGCAATGTATTGTAGAGATAATTATAAGCGAGTCATCGCTGGACAAAATCAAAACAGAGGCATGGTACGTAAGTATGCAATAATATTTTTCAATTTATTATATGAAATCTAATTTTTTTATTCTCCAAATCTAATGTCTATAAATTATATGGAATTTATGCAGTATACCAAATTCATGAATGATGACAACTTTGATGATACGGATTTTATTGACCGGGAAGAAACAGAGGCTAGTGGCACGAATACGCATGTTGAGGAAATTCTAGTTTCACAATTTCCATAGGGGACACAGGTATGGATATTCCTGTATCATGTCTTCTAATCATTGGTCTTAGCTTTAGCTTAAAAGGTTTACCTCTTGGTTTTAGGGGTATTCAGTGTTATATACATAATACTCAATTTATATTCATGGTATTTTGTGCATTTTTTACTGTTAAAAACGGTTGTTCATGCCCAGATTATGAGATTAGGGCTTTTTCATGCCTAGAAGACTAGCCAAAATAGCTCCCAATGTGCACATAAATCAGAATTAAGAGGTTTATTACTGTTACGATCCATAAAACTATCCAAAACAAGCTTAGAACTGCCCAAAATTAATGTAACTGCTTGTTTGATGGATGGTATATCTTTGTAGGCATTTTCATCCATGCAGAGACGTGTTATTTGAATGGTGTACACATTACTTAACTGCCAACAACACTAAATTTAAGATTGATATCATATACCTTGCCCAAAATGAGGCTTTAGGGTTGTTTTGTGGATACAAGAAAACTCTAGTACTTACAAAGTCACAGGTTAGCCCTACTAAAAAATACAAGAAAACTCTAGTACTTTGAGGCTATCCTTGCTTGGAATATATGAAATTCAATTTTTTTAGGTCAGCTATGTTGCCACCAAATTTCTAGTGAAATTTTGAACTTTTGTTTTGACGTCACAGAGCAGGTGACATAGGTTGGATGGGATAAATAATTATCTAGGTATTCAGTCATAGATGAGTCCTTCATGCCTTGGATGAGGATGGTAGTCTACATTGTTTTATCATACTTATCACTGTTTGAAGATAGTCATTACGTAGGATCAGTATGAGTGAAGAAGGAGCTGCGTTAGTTAATTTGGAATCTATGAGGGTTCTCCTTATAATATGATTACAGTAAACTCATGGTGTTCAACTTGTTATCCTTATTTATCATACCACTAACATTAGCCATTTACAGTAGGTGCAAGATTAAAGGATGTAAGGGGTATATTTTATGACTATGGTTTCATACTTATTTTTCAAAGGACACATAAACATCAGACATAGATACATGCTTTTTCATATCTCATAGAAACTTGCAAAGTAATCAATAAGTTAGTTGTATCTATAAGGAAATAATGGTGTATCAGAAGAAGAGAGTATGATCAAAATTTGCACCCATCCTATGAATATTGACCTGATAGACACACAAAATTACCAAAGAAGCTTACTGAATCTTATGGTGTTCAATCCTAAAAGTGTTTTGAAGTTAAGGGATCCATCTACAGATCTTGTTAATGATGATGAATCTATAAATATAAGAGAAAGGGACTCTACTGCATATTTAGATAAGGATGAGGGATTTGCAGCCATAAACTCAGAAAATGGCCAAACCTGGGCATGCATGTTGATTACCTTGTTCTATATCTCAAGGCTATATATCACCCAAATGATAGGCATTTTCTCAATAGGTGAAGTGATATCCATTGATGCTCAAGCAGTCGGGTACATGAGGATGAATATACCTTACATAGATAATATGTTTGCTAGACTCAAATACAATCGAGGTAGGGAAGAAATCCCCCCTGTCCTTGTATTTGGAAGAAATTATCCTCTTGGAATCAAAAAATGATTTCTTTCTTCACCTAGATGCTAGGACTAGAATCAGACGAAGAATTCAATGAAGGAATGGTTGCCCTAGTAGATGCATATAATTATCATGATGCCCCCCAATATAAATGCACATAGCCCATATATTTAGGAATAAAGGCACATTTAGTAGAGTTCGGTATTGAGAAATTAGATATTGAGAACCTGTCCAACAAATATAGATTTAAAGTGGTTTAGAGGATAATTAAGGGGGACATAGATCCCAACAAAGTGACAGGCTATGCATTTCCTAACCCTACTCCTGCTATATCAAATGATCCATCCTATTTTACCTTTTATAGACCAACGGGGGTTGTGATAACCAAAGAAGAAATGAAATTTGCATCTCCTACACAATAGATATATGAGGATCATAACCAAAACCATACTAGCAGACAAACATATAGGAGGATCATGGTGGAGGATGCATAAGTATCTTGGAAAAGAATCCTTCCCTTAAGTAAGCATTCCTGAAGATATGTAGTTTGATAGGATATATGTGGAAGTGCACATCAATGATGATGAACACGTTCTTATCATGCAGTCAATTGCAGTCAATGTAGTGCATCATATTCATGTCGCAATTCTACTCTCTCACTTTGGGCCTCTAGAATTTGGTCTTCCAAAATCCCAATCTTGCTATGTGCCTTGTGTAGATGGTCATTTAAATATTGTACGTTAAATTTGGTAGCCATGGAAATTGTGTCATTTGCTGAGGCTATGAGTAGGTGCTTGATCCATGCTTTTGATTATTGGTATTTTGAGGGTTAACTCCATTTCTGTTTCTGTGGACAACTTCAATTTCTTATAAGTTCTCTGCATAATTTGTCTATTCAGTTTATCAAAAATGAGGGAGCTTAGTTTGTCCATGGAACCCTCCTTAGAGGGTGTGTATAGGATAATCCTATAGGATTATAGTTTGTCCCCAAACTTGTATATATATATATTAACTTCATTTTGACTTTGCAGCCCATAGAAAACCAGGAGCCATTGGTGTTCCGGTCCGAAGGTTGATATCGATATGCTCTAGTTGTAATCAATTGTCACCATTTTTTGCGATAGTAAGAAATGACCAATGGCATGATGATCATTTTTGGTTACTTGAACGATCATTTTTGGTTACTTGAATGATCATTTTTGTTTACTTGAACATAGTTTCCTTATGACTAAGCTTCTGGTGATCAAATTATTTGGTTATGGCAGGTATTGGAATACCACTTTTGTTTTTGTCATGTATGGTCTGAAACTGTGTGGTTACTCGAATATATGATCATCTTATTCCTTCCTCTTGCAACATCTCGAGTGAATCCTGGTCATCTGTCCTATTTCAAGTTTTGCGGCCGTGATATGGTCTTGTGGCAGCTGTTATGTTATTTTTCACCCTGGATGATTATCAATGTCAGTTTTGATCTGCTTTTCCATGTGTCAATATCATCCTACTGTAGCAACAGATGAGGTTGATGAACTGTCATTTCCTCTTGTTTTTCATGCTTGTACTCTATAGCAACAGAAGACTCTAACAATGCTTTGAGCAATTCTTTCCTGTTGGATGATGACTCTAGGTACACTTCATGTCTTAGTGTTCTAAAATTCTTTCCTGTTGGATGATGAGTTAGAGCATTGTATGCTGTTCAGGTATTTATGTGTATGTTATCTCAAACTGCTGGGAGGGGCCATTGAACTCCCTAGATTGTAATATTTCCATACTTGAGTACAAATTTGAAAGAAGGCACTTGCGCTTTCCTTTGTTGGATAATATTGATTTTCTTATTTGCCTGGCAGCTGGTATAATATTAATCCATATTAGTTTTTTAGAGGTTGTTTTAGAATAGTAAAAGATTTAAGATCCCTTGAAATAATTTTCTATGCATGCAAATTTATACTCATTTAGGAAAAAATGACTAATGAGAAAATAAGAGAAATACTAGAAAATTGGTAAAGTAGTCAATTTTGTAAATATAAAAAAATGTAATAATTTTATCTATAATATTGAGTTTCTTATTTTATTTTGATGCTCGTCTACATGAAACTCTTCATTGATCTTGTTACCCCCCTTTTGTATGGGTGTCCATGTTTGATTTTGATCACACTTTTGAAGAGGGGATGTCATCACTCTCGATGGAAATTTGACGATGCCCTAAGGTATCTTTGCAGGTTTGGGTTGTTTTAGGACATATCTGGGTCAATTTGAGACTTCAAGAGGTAATGTTTGGCAGTCCTCTCAGCATGAACATCCCTAGTTTCTAAATTTGTGCACAAACAACCCTATTTGACGGTAAAAAAAAGGGGAAGAAACAACCCTAATTCAGCATGTTGGGTACCCTTGTGAACTTATCCACCATCAAACAACGTTAGTCCTCCAACTAGTCACATTTTAGACTATAAGGTAGCCATAACGGGCCTAATATTTGAACATGGGATGAATACATTTCTGGGCATGTTTCAACCCTAGGAGCTAATTAACAACAGCATAAAACTAGATTTGGTGAGTTCTAGGCCAAATTCGATGGTTGAAGGCTTTAGTACTATGCCTTAATGTGTTTTTGGAATTTGAAATCTCGCCTTTTACTTCACCTTGTAATGGCTTATGGCTTATCAAATTGACTGTAACATAACATTCATAGACTTGCTTTGATTGTTATCAGGACTCCAAGCCATAAATAATGGTAAGAATCTAAGATAGCAGTATCATGTGTAATTGAATGCTCCATTTAAGATTCAACAAACCTAGTATTAAAGTTATGGAAACGTGTAGTTGTAGGAAACAAATGTTGGACACGATTACTGGAAGCAGGAAAACAATAAAAGTAAAATATATATGAAGTTCATTTTGACAAATAACAGTAGAGCACAATTAATTTTAGAAGAAAAACATTTTCACTGTTGGACCATTGGTTGTTCCCTTCACCTCTAGACGTGTCATTTCTTTTGTTCTTTAGAAGTGTTGTTTTAGGGTTGATGGGGATAGGTAGGGTCTTATATGGATTTCCCTTACTTTAAAAAATTTCTAATTGGAAAAAAATGTAGAAATTGTTGGAAAGTTAAAACTATTGGTAGTCAGAAAACACCAAGAAACTGCCCCGATAATTTTAAAAAATGGCTGGAAATAGTTGATGTTTCTAGCCTTTGGATGTTTTTAGCCTTTAGATATTTTTGGCATCTAGAGGTGTTCCATATAGACGAAAAATTGTCACTGGGATACTGTTAATCTATGTCTCCATTACCATGATCTCTTTATCACTCATTACAAAAAAATTAAGAAAACCAAACCTGCATTCCAGATTGACTTGGGATGAACTCAAGCATATCAGACAAGCAGTAGGATTTCTTGTAAGTAGAGTCCCCACCACAAAAATATTAATCCTAGTTCTTTTTACATAAAATTTTAATGTATTTGAAATTATTGTAAATTGAAATTCAACTCCAGTAGTTGCATACAATGTTAACATGTTCTTTTGCACTCTTTATGTGGAGCAGGTCATACATCAAAAGCCAAAGAAATCCTTGGATGAAATTACACATTATCTGTGCCCAGTGAGTGATATATGTTATTAGTAATATACTCCAAAATTTAGGGGTTGTTTCCTTTAGGTGTCTTCATTAACTAATATTGGTATTCTTATTTTGGCTGTTTTCAGGTTTTGAGTATACAACAACTGTATCAGATCAACACCATGTATTGGGATGATAAATATGGCACCCATAGTTTGTCTCTAGATGTAAGTCAGAAGTTTTCATACATAGAGGGCTGTTTTCTTGAATACACACTTGTTTAGGATGTCCTTGGCTCTCATGCAAATATGTATTTTAAGTCTCTTGTTGCCAATTTCCTCCTCTAGGTTATTGCCAATATGAGAGTCTTGATGACAGAAGACTCTAACAATTCTTTGAGCAATTCTTTCCTATTGAATGATGACTCCAGGTACACTTCATGTCTCAGTGTTCTAGAATTCTTTCCTGCTGGATGATGAGTTAGAGCATTGTATGTTGTTCAGGTATTTATGTGTATGTTATCTCAAACTGCTGGGAGGGGCCATTGAACTACCTAGATTGTAATATTTCCATACTTGAGTACAAATTTGAAAGAAGGAACTTGCGCTTTCCTTTGTTGTACATAATGAAGAATGAGTTCATTATTTTGTGCATTAACTTTGGTAATTGACCTTCTGTGAACTAGTTGTTCACTAGGAGCCATTTTGTGTATATATTTAAAACCTAAATTTTTCAAGTTATGAAGCTTATGCTTATGCTTATAATTATAATTCAAATGTATTCATATGTATCTGGCAATGCCTAGTCATTTTTTACTTTTCTCACCTATATGATGATGCCTGGATCTTTTTCAGCAAGTGATGATCATGGTATTTTTCTGTCAATTTCAAAGGACGATATTTTTCCCATCAACCATAGGTCAGATATCCGAGGATAGTATTTTGATACACTTGGATAAATAATACAACCCTTGTTTATAGACCAAAAGTGGAATGTGAGAATGCCAGCGATATTACTTCCTGATTTGGTGTGTTCATGTTTGTAGGTTTTTGCAAGAGTTTCCCCTGAGCAGAAAGAACTCATATTGACAACTCTGAAGACAGTGGGAAGAATGAAATTGATGTGTGGTGATGGTACAAATGATGTCGGTGCTCTCAAACAAGTAGGGAATGGTGACCTTTTTCTTTTGCATCAATAAATTTGGCATGCAAAATAGAGCTGATTGTTTTTTCACCGATGACTCATTCAAAATTTTGAACAATTGCAGGCTCATGTTGGTGTATCCCTTTTAAATGAAATCCCACCTACCCAATCATCCCAAAACTCTATGTTGGCACAATCATCAAATTCTCGGGGTAAAATAATAAATCCGGATTGAAGATTGAAGAGTGGAGCACCTGATTCTGGAAACGCCAATGCAACTGATGGAGGACAAGCAGACAATACATCCATTAATGAGCCAGTTTGAACTTTGGCATTTCCTGCTGGATCTCAAGCATCTCATGGTTCAACTATCAATCCTTAACTTATTCCTGCTGAGAGACAAAGGCTAAAATTGAAAAATATTATGGATGAGATGGGAGAGGAGGGAGATGGAAGAACTCTTCCCACTGTGAGGCTTGGGGATTCATCAATGGCCTCTCCTTTCACTGCCAAGCATGCATCAGTAAGGCTGACAACATATATTATTCGGCAGGGACGCAGCACACTTGTTACAACTTTGCAGATGTTTAAGATCTTGGGGAAGTGTATATGCTCCTGCATATTGTTTTGCATGACATATTCTAACCGTTTGTGACTCATATTTGAATCGTGATTATTCTATATGCCAAGTCTGTGGAGTTTTATGGACCATTAGAAAAAAATAATGATACTCTTGTAGTTTGAAATTTTGGGTGTGTAAGCTACAAATATTGTTAAGTAAATTGGTATTTAATTGAAATTTTGAAGTAGAAACCAATCATAGATAGTTGTGTGAAAAGAATTTTGATTTCTACTAAAAGAACTAATTCTTAATGACTAAAAATGTATGTCATGTATAGTTTGTATATATTTTCAGGACCTACTCTTTGAGACATAGATAATGTTGGTTATCCACTTATAATGAGAAGTGATATGGTTTTCAATAGTTTTTCATTGATCAATGTTCATTTGAATATGGATTTTGGTTTGGTTGTGTTTTAGGAAATTGAAATGGTTACTTTGTCACTATAATATCGACATGTTAAGAGGACAAAATAAGTAAATGAACAAATGCTAATCATGTCAGATAATTCTATGATATGTTTTGGAGACTTTCATGACATAAGTATATATGTTTAATTCAAATATGCTCATAAATTTCTATTAAATTAGCGTATATAGTAGATGGAAAATGATTGTGTGAAATGTCAATGTAGTAAGAAAGAACTTCTTCACCAAAATTGACAGTGGTTGATTATTATGGTGAATGAATATTGTTTGGAATTATTGGATGTTGTTTGAATAGAAGAATCTACTGATAAATTCGAACATGTATCATTTGTCATTCCCTTCAATTGCTTCAACCAATGTTACCACTCACTTCCCCTCATTTTCCCAATAATCCCATTTTCCCATGTTCAAAATAAAAGGTTGGCAGTGATGAATATTTTCATCTTGTAAAAGGGGATTGTTTAAGATCCATTTTCCCCTCTCTCTGTGGTTTTGTTCTTATGTGAAATGTCAAGTGTTGCAGTGGTGCTCTAGCATGAGACTCGTTGTTAGGAGATTCATAATGTGCTCTAGCATGAAACTCGTTGTCACTTGATCAATCTTATATCCTTTAGTATAGAGTTTCTCAAAGTTTTCCTTGGTTTCCTCTTTGATTTCATTAAACTCCTGAGACGTTCCATTGCCAAGTTTGATTTCCTTTTCATTATTTTTGTGGGTTCTATCCTTTACATGTCGGTGGAAAAAGGACATATTTTATCTCTCATTTTAAGACAAAGACTTATTGATTTTAGCCACCACATTTATTCCGCAACTCTGATAACTTTTTGTTGTTTGAGACAGATTTCTTTCATCAATCTGGATCTAGTTTGTAATTTCATGAGTTTCCATTACTTTGATGTACATTTTTTCCACTCACAGCTATAATGAACAAGGTTGAAGAGTTTTGCTAGACATGGAATTAATGCCAATCCTCTAAGTGGGATAAATCTCATTCTTTTCAATAAAATAGGCACTAATGTCAAAAGTTTATACAAAATCATTACACTACTTCATGCAAGTTGTAATTGTTTAAAAAACAAGTACATTTGCAATAAATTTTGACTTATAATGTATTTTATATAACTTATGTACGAGTTTCCCACTTAGATGACATTGAAATGACTAAAGTTGAATAATGTAACATTGGAGATAACATTGTAACATTGGTAAACATTGAATAATTTAAAGGTGAATAATATAACATTGGTAAACATTAATGGAGATAACATAATTCAATCAATGTGACATTGTCACACCATTGCCACAAACAAACCAAGATGGGTGTCAATTCATATAACAACATGAAAGACAATAAGTAGCCCCATTGCCCTCAAGGGACCAAGTTTATATATCAAGATAATTGAAAGGTTGCTCCAGAAATATTAATCAATATCTTTAATATCTATCAATGTAATGAAGGGAATATTATATTGTATCAATCAATATCCTCGCCCAATGCACTTAAGTGAAAATGATAGTGTCTCCAAGTGAGACAATAACATAACGGTAATTAAGATACCAAACATAAAATAATATAATAGTGAAAATAATATTTTGTCTCAAATGAGACAACCACCTAACTATCCTTAAGGGACATACACTTATGTCAATTTAGACCAAAAACAAAATATATAACTATCCTTAAGGTACAAAATCTTATGTTAGACAAAATAACATATTGATATAGTCATTTACAAATTATTTGAGATGAGATGTATGGTAATCTTCTTTGGAATTACAATATTAGAGGATAAAATTTTGTTCATATCAAATGTATATAGATCTTGGTTTATTAACATATTTTCTTACGTTTTAGAAAGATTAGCTCTTAATAAATTAAAATCAATTTTAAGTTATACTTGAAGACCATAAAGTGATTTCAACCTAAATAATATCCACAAAAAAGTTAATGTTTTTTATTGTCATTGTTGATGTTACACCATTAAAATCATTTGCTTTCAAGTAGCATCTAACCTTAATCTATATATAAAACCAAATAATACTCATATTTATTATACCCAAAATAAATTAAAAAATGATACATTATTAACTCTTTGTTCTCTCACCCATTAAAAGGTAAATTTATATTTAATTTTTATTACTACATTGACTTATATTTTGGAATGATTGCATATGTAAAACATAGTTTTTGTATCAAGTGAGAAATCTCGATTGGGTTTGGTGCTCCTACAATGGAGACAAAACCTTTAGAGTAGGAAATTATGGATTTGGTTCGCAAAGGTCATTGTTGAAAATGATTTAGCTTAGAAGCATTACTTAAGGATAAGGGTGGAAAATGTGTAAGGGAGGATGTAGGGATTAGTGGTGATGATATACTTATGAATTAGTGTGAGAAGCATGTTTCTATGGAAGGGTTTATGAATTTACCATGATCATAGCTTTAATTTAATTTCTATATGTATGAGTGCATGTAGAGAGTTTTTCTTGTACTCATCACATCAACGATGTGGTGTGATGTATTTTTCGACAAGTAATTATTTCTTTATTTAAGTATGGATGAGAGATATTGGAGTAGATGGGATTAAAGTAACTAGCATCAAGGACAATTCAAATTGAAATTGACATATGTTCCTGTTGATTAGAGATCATTGACATATAATGGTGAAGTTGCCCGTTCAATATGAGCCTTGAGTCATCATTGGATATGTTGTTAAAAAGAGCTTCTCTTAGTTTCAAGAATTATATATATTCTCTACTGACGAGGCCAACCACGTGAAGGTGGAAGCTCATTTGGCCCCACCCACACACCCACCCTAGAATCAAAGAAAAAATTTGTCAACCTTGATGTGTTCTTGAATCATATGAAATGTTCTAGTGGCATATTTTGAAGAATGACATTATGATCGTCTATCGACAATTTCCATTGACAATGCTTGGAATTTTTCCTACTCTTCACTTCCTTCAAATGCAATCGGGCTGCTATGACCAAATGACTATATTGAGCACATATAACATCTGACTTGTAGTCTTGAAAAAGAATATGGTCTTTACATTTCCTTACTTCTGCAAAGAAATGTCCCATTAAAATAATTGAACCCACTGCATACGTATAATTTGACGGGTCTTTAAATTCTTGCATCAACGTGCTTTTTGACCTAGTGCATCTCAATAAATAATAATGCACATTTTCTAGATTATCTGCTGGTGCAATGACTACAAATACATTGCCTTCTTTAACCAAATCAGAAACGCGATCATAGTCTTTGTCAATCACAACCGCTTCATTGTCGCTCTCTACATCGCTGATATTTCCAAATGGGGGCAATGGTGTCAATTCTTGGTGTCTCCATGGTTTCACAAATTTGTTAGTTTGGTTTTGGCACTCATCCAAAGACTCTACATCATCAATACATGCAAGACAAAAGCAAGAGTACTTCCGTTTCTCGATTGCGTGTATATTTTCCATTTTCTTACTCCTAATGGAGTGTAAGCCCCTTGTTTTCGGGATTGCAGTACAATTATGTGGCATTGATCTATCAACATCGCCCATTGCAATATTCTAGAAAAACCTTCTCACATTACCCATCCTTTCATTGAATTCATGGCTCAAATTTTGTTTGCACCAATTAACAACATCGCTTGAATTTGCAAGGCAAGAAGCAGAGTGATTCATTTGATATCTCCTAAGTGCACGTTTCACGCAGGCCGCAACACCATCATGTTCTCCTTTTCCATGTCCCGTTTCAAAAAAATCCATGTGTGGCAAACATCCGTGTGTCTATGAACGCGAGACAACAATAAGAATGATCATGCCGATTTAAATTGACCAGCAAAACCATCTGACCACACCCAATGTTCTTTAAAAGTGACCCTTCTTCTTTTTAATTCTTCAAAAAGCAAATGCTGGACAAAACATGTATCATGTGTACGATCATCACTGATGTAGAAATGATACTCCTTAATCACTTCACGATTATTTTCCTTGCTATCAAAACCATCGACATCAAGCTCTGCATGTCTATATGTAATATGCACAAGTATAGATACCTGATCTGAATGATAATACTCACTCTGTATCTCCTTTTGCAGAGTGAAAGTGTAATTTTTTGCAAAATCAACAATGGATAATATTGTCCCTTTTGGAAATACATCTCATGATTGCTTGAACTGTAAGTCCTGCCATCATGTTGAGTGAGAGTGCTTGATATATTTATATATTTGATCCCTGAACAAATTCATAAAATTTGTCAAAGAGATATCACTGTCAACCAAATTAAGCTTTCTTGATGTTGTCGTTGAATCTGTAACTACAGTATAGTCAACATAAACACATCTCTTGCATTTGACAATGTGATTTGACAATTGAGGATCGTTTGCATCAATGGGGTAGTTAGCATTAAAAAGGGACAAATCAGAACATTCCTCACATTTTTTTACCTCCGACGCATTATTTCTTATAGAATACTTGATGATTCTCTCGCGCACATAATATTTTAGATACGAATTCATGAACAGTCGAAGGAGGGGGATTATTTGGCCAACACTGCATGCCAAAAGTTAGAAATGTCTCATAATATAATTCGAATTCTACATGGTATCGAGAACAACATGTGTCGTAAACAACGATGGGCCTGACATACCATGGTTTAAGCTTCACAAATGTGGTAAGGGAAATCTTAACATCAACATTACTCTCCATAAAAGTTTTGAACATTTCTGCTTGAGTGATCGTTGTTATGTGTTTGGCATGATTTTCATAGTTTCCTTTCGATATACGACGTCGCACAAAATATTTTCATTTGGTAAGACGCACGAGTTTACATCCCAAAACTCTTTCACCATGTCCCTCACATTATCTGGAAGTCTATCTTGATAAGGTTACCAATAGATAACACCCCAACATGCAACTTCATCATCCTCATCTAACTGAACCCAAAGCTTTTTATGCTTCCATAAACGTTTTGTTGATGTTTTTAATGTTCTTGCAGTCGTAGACAACAAACGACTGGTTGTAGTGTTTTTTGCCACAACCCCTGTTAGAATTGCTTTACGAGCAACCATGAAATTGTGAGATCATTTTTTTGCAAGTGATGCAAGGACCAAGGTCAGATTTTATGATACAATATGATTTGACTTAGCCTCTTTGGCACTTTGAATGCCCAATAATGTAATTGCATCTCTTAGAAATTTTTGCTTTAACAATTAATGCAACAATTGAGCTTGTTGTATGACAGAAATACCTTCAAAATATTTTTTGACTATCTTATCTGCTCTATAACAAGCTGTATGATCAGGCATCTGCGGTCCCATTTCTTCAATTTTACTTGAATCCAAATTCTCCAAAAAAATATCATCAATGATGATATTGTTGCAGCTTCCAGTTAATCTCTGTAAATTGCTAACTGTGGTAGGATGTTGTATGTTGGATGTCAACCTTGCATAAAAATAAATATAAATTTATAAGATTTTATTCACTTTCAAATCAGATATATATATATATATATATACTAACTAAAGTATTATAAATTAAATGATAAACATATAAAAAATTATTTACTGACCAATAGTTTTCTCCACATTTGTCATTTCCTCGTCACCTCCATGTTCCTCATTTCTTTCATCAATGTGATCCTTGACTATTTGCATTCCTTCATCACCGCCATGTGCATTCATATTTTGCATTGCTTCGTCACTGCAATGTGCATTCACACTTTCAATTTTTTCGTCACTACCATGTGCATTCACACTTTCAATTTCTTCGTCACTGCCATGTGCCTCCACATTTCTTTCCCTTGCTCTTTTTTCTCATAAATTTCTCATAGAAACACGAGACCTCTCTTTCCTTGCCTCTTCATCAGCTCTGGTGCGATCATATTTTTTTTGACGTTTCTTTAGGTTTCCCATGTTGAAAGAATTAAAAACCTAAAATCCAATGCGTGAAAATATATGAGAATTCATTAGTAACAATGGTATTTCCCTTTATAGGATTAATACATTTGTATTGCCTAGCTCTTCCAAAATTTTCCACAATACTTACAATGACACACAATATTCTAACTACATTTATGACGGTTCATAATTTATTTCCACAACTTCTATAATGAATAATATCATTTCAACAACATTATAATAACTCCTTTGAACTTCGCATGAACTTTGCATGATTTCACCTGAAAAGAGTAAAGATCATGCAAACTCTCGACTTACAAGTAACTCTCAGCTGAAAAAACACTCTCAAAACAAAACAAGACTAATTTTCAATTCCATTATTGTTTTCATTTTGTCTTTTCTCATTCTAATTGACCACAACAAACATGTGTTTAAATCTTATATACAATTCCACTTTGTCTATATAATGAAATCAAAGTCCTCAGTGCATTGGATAACTATGACATTCCAAGTTGCAAAGTGCTTAAATATACCCATCCTTGGGTCATGACCCCATCCTCTAATGCTAAACAGTTTTAATGTGTTAAATTTTCAGAATTTACTTCAATCTGATCTAGGATCTTAACTGAGAGAACAACATGTACAACATATCTACATCATATCAATCATGGAGACAATAATGCAAGCACACAAGAGACACAAATATTTACTTGGGGAAAACCATAAAGGTGAAAAACCCCAATAACTTCCTCAGAGATAGATAGAGCAATGATACAACCAACCATGAGAGATAGACATAACCTAGCAGCAGATCCTCCTCCTCCATAAGTGCGCCACTCCTCCTTGAGTGCATGTGTGAGAAGTGAGTGAGCAAATAGAGTGCCTCCCGAACTCTATTTATACTTGACTTGACTTGCCTTTTTACCTAACTCATGTAGGCTCGAACTTAACCACATAACATAATGCTGAGTGGGCCGACCCCCAATAGGGTGGTCTAATAACCCTTTGACCCACATGACTTATACAGGGCCGACCCTAAACAAGGTGGTCTAATAACCCATCAAGTATAAGTTACAACACTTACAATATAAATGACGACACTTCCTTATAGAGGAATAATACCATCTCTATAGGAATACAATATACATATATGTGAAATACATTCTGAAGTTACATATACATCAACACTCCCTCTTAACTAGGAAGGTATTTCTCAACACAGTTCTTCTAGCACAAGTCATCTTCTCTGGATCATCATCACTGGATAATCGTCATCGAGTCATCATCATCGTCACTGCTGCTGCTATCTCAATCAATCTCTGAATCTACTTGTCATAGGAAGTTCTACAGAGCCAGTCCTTTTTCATACTGGATGTAGGCCCACCACCTACAGGTCTTCGTCATTACTGGCCATACTGTGGAATCCTTAGGACCTATTACGTGCGTCACAAAACCTCGAAAAAGCATCCCAGGATGTTACGGGTACACAACTCCGACCTGTAGGATCTCCCAGGGCGCTATTACATGTGACCCCACCACAAAACCTCGAAAGAGCATCCCAGGATGTTACGGGTACACAACTCCAACCTGAAGGATCTCCCAGCGCACAAATTACATGTGGTCACCACAAAACCTAGCAAGAGCATCTCAGGATGTTACGGGTACACAACTCCGACCTGAAATCTCCCAGGGCACAAATTACATGTGGTCATAGCAAAACCTCGAAAGAGCATCTCAGGATGTTACGGGTACACAACTCCAACCTGAAATCTCCCAGGGCCCAAATTACATGCCATAGGATAAAACCTCGCAAGAGCATTCCAGGATGTTACGGGTACACAACTCCGACCTGAAGGATCTCCCAGGGCATAAATTACATGTCCTCCCAGAGCAATGTCTCGAAAGAGCATCCCAGGCTGTTATGGGTACACAACTCCGACCTATAGGATCTCCCAGACATGCTCCTCTGCACAACCTGATCCACGGCCACAAAGTATCATCCTGATACTCACCATACATCATCCTGATGTACACATGATCATCCTGATCATCATCACTGCAACGTCTCGCTGCATGTCATCTAGAGCAACATCCTGAAGCTCATCATCCATGATCATCCTGATCATCACTGCAACATCCTGCTGCATGTCATCTGGAGCAACATCCTGAAGCTCATCATCCATGATCATCCTGATCATCACTGCAACATCCTGCTGCATGATCCACCTGATCATCAATGCATCTACCTGATGCATACCAAGTATCTACCTGATACATATCATCATACATGATCCTCCTGATCATACAATGTATCCACCTGATACAAATACAAATACATGATACATATCACCATACATGATCCACCTGATCATACAATGTATCCACCTGATACATATACAGATACATGGTCCAAGCATCCAACATGATGCATATACAAAATACATACACATGATCCAACTGATCATATCCAGCATCAACATGATGCGTACATACATAAAAATGATCCAACTAATCATATCCAACATCAACATGATGCATACATACATACATAAAAATGATCCAACTGATCATATCCAAGCAGAAACCAGAACATCATCCTGATGCTCATCATCTAGCGCTTACATCCACAGCCATGTGAAGGATCCTCCTTCCAACATGCTTGGAATGGCTTCAGCAAATGTGTCCATCACTTCTTCCTCGAAGTGTCCTCGATCTGAAGAATGCCAAGCCTCTCTCTGAAGTACTCGAACTTCACTCTCGCTAGTGGCTTCATCAGTACATCTGCAATCTGCTCGTCCGTCGCAACATACAGAAGCTTCACAGCTCCTCTCTGCAGCATATCCCTGATATAGTGATATTTGATCTCTATGTGTTTCGACCTGTCATGAAACACTGGGTTCTCGAACAGCTTCACACAACTCTGGTTATCACAGAAGATACCAGTAGCCTCCAACGAGAGATCAAATAACTCAGACAGTAGCTTCTGTAGCCATACTGCCTCACAACTAGCTGAACAGGCTGCAACATACTTTGCCTCAACTGTACTCAGTGCTACATAGGACTGCTTCCTGCTAAACCAAGAGATCACCCCTGATCCCATACTGAAGCAACACCTAGATGTGCTCTTCCTATCTACAGCACTGCCAGCCCAATCTGAATCAACATAACCCTGTAGGTTAAACTTTTGATTCGCCTCATACTTGAGCCCATAATCCACTGTACCCTTCAGGTACCTCAGAACATGCTTTACAGCAACCAGGTGAACACTCCTCGGATTCGTCAGGAACTGGCTCAATGTGTTCACAGCAAAGAAAATATCCGGTCTCATGTTCGTCAGGTACATCAAGGACCCAATCATCTGACGATACATAGAGACATCAACCAGATCAGATGAAGCATCACCAAGAAGCTTCAGATTCGATGCCATAGGTGTGGTCATGGCCTTGCAATCCATCATCCCGAACCTCTTCAGGATCTCTACTGCAGACTTCCCTTGTCCAAGGAAGATTCCATCACTCTGCCACACCTTCATGCCAAAAACAAATAGTGCATCATCCCCAAGTTCCTCAACTCGAACTCGGCAGCAAGCTTCCGCTACGTGTCGGCAATCAATCTATCCTCACCTAATACAAACAGGTCATCCACATACAAAAGTAGTATCACTGGATTGCCTTCTTCAACCTTGTAGAAAAGGTTGGAATCTGCTTTACTCTTGGTAACGCCCAAACTGGATAGAAAGCTGTCTATCCTACCATACCAAGTTCTGCACACATATATGACTACACCATGCTGTCTTGAGATCCATTTGGTGCATCTTCTATTTCATCACTTTTATATTTCTCAATGCTGCCATCTGCAACATGCTTGATCTGATAGTTCCATTTGGAATTCATAACAAACTTCCCTTCACGTCTTGGTACTACATCCCAAACATCATTCTTCATGATTGACGGATCATGGCATTCCATTTCTTCATCCCAGATCCTGGGAACTTCAATAGCTTCAATAAATATCTTTGTTGCTGGAGCAAATGTTGTAGTCCTTTTGTAGGTGAAGATATGCAGTCTTTCCTACAAAACAGGTTAAATTGCATGATTAGAAACATCTCAGTTTTCAGAACAAATTCTTACACATAAAGAAATATGTCATACAGTCATGCAATTATCTTAGCCAATGCTTCAATACAACATTTATCCATATCCCGTAACTTTCTAGATGCCTTCCAATCTCTACCAGAACATTGTTAAGAGTGTGCATAACTCCCAACATGTCAGCAAAGAGGTTTCATTCTAGATAAGTAGCAATGGAATGTTGTACAGTGCCACAGGCCACTTACCCATGTATATTAGTAGTATACTGTTCATCAATGCAACTTTTCTAATATGCACAATACATATCCTAAGTCTAGGAACATGAGCATTACATCATTGAACAATTTTACTTAAACAAACAAATATGCAAGAAATGATAATTAAAATACTTATCTTTGTTTGTTCGTTGGATGGACTCCCTCTGAGTCTTCGCTTCTTTGTAGGAGATGCTGGAGTCCTAATCTGAAGTAGCTTCTTCTACACCTTTCTGTTGTGGAATGTAGAAAGATGGTCAACTCCCTCTGAATATCTGCATCCTTGCAGAGACTACTGATGTGTGCTCCTTTTCTTTCTTGCAGGAACAACTGGAGTGTGCTCCTTTGCTTTCTTGCAGGAGCAACTAGAGTGTGCTCCCTCTTGATCTTTGCTTCCTGAATTACCTGTTCTTGAACTCATATTCATCCTTGGGCCCTATGCATGCTTATTAGTATCATGATTGTGTTATCCTTGTGATTTCATATAAAATCATACATTCATTAGTATACTATTAAAACACAATAATCTCAAGCATGTATAGTCATGATCATTTCAAACAGAAATAATAAGCATTAGCATTCAAGGTTTATGTAGTATTCTTATGGTTAGTCAAATCATAAGAAACATAACATGTCTAAACCTGTAATTACTCAAACCTATGACTTTTCAGGTTAGTTGAATCATCAAACAAGATAAGAGATATAATATGCATAAAACCTGTGATTATTCAAACCTATACCTTCATGAGTCTTCTGGTTAGTCATATCATCAATTATGGTAAGAAACATAATATGCATACAACCATGATTATTCAAACCTATGACTTCATGAATAATCATTATCAACAATAGTATAAGATCATAACCCAAGGTAGGATTCTATCTTGATATAGGAAAAACATACCTGGATTAGCATGCTAGTTAGTTATGTCTAACATACTCACACGATGTCTTCTTGTTCTTCTTCAATGACTTGTGCTAGTAACCTGTATATCTCATAGGTTAGCCATTATAAAACCAAGTTATACATACCTCGTAAATGGATCTTCTATGAGATCCATGACAATGGATGAGTCTTTATCCTCATGTCATCATGATCATATGTTCTTGAACTAGAACATGATTTGTCTTTCTTGGTGTACCTTTCATGTTAGTAGACAACATAAACCTCATACAACACCATAATGCATTAGTACAATCATAAGTGTCAACACCCTAATCAATGAATATTTTCTATTGTGCATTCATAGTTTTATTAAGGTGATATGACAAGTCAAGATTGTACTAACCGTAATAACATGAAGACAAACATACCATAAACTTAATCATGAACAAATCTCGAAACATACCTCAATGAGTCATACCTGTCGAGATCGCTTGTAATCTTCTTATGTAAGGCCTTAGCCTCATCTCCCTCGGAAACAGGAACTTCTTCACTTATGCAGGTGACCAATCCATCTTCTTCTAGGATTACTCCAATCCACTTGATTTACAAGAACTGGGATTGGAGCTAGATATGGGTTTGTCAAAGAAACCCCAAAAACTCAAACTTTAAATTTCAAACTTCTGAAAGGATATAAATATGCGCCTTGATGAGCTAATCAAGCTGCTATATTCAGAATTTAAAAACTGCAAAGTTTCACTCCTCAATTTTGCCTTTGAAACTTCTGAATTCACTAGACGTGACCCTGAACTGGGGTTTGATGAATCCCACTCTTCTACCCAATCAAAAAGTTTGATCCAAATCTATAAGCTTCTATTTTTCTGAGGAGCTTCCAGCCGTGGTCACAGATTTCAAAAATTCTCATTTTTACAGAAGCCCTAATTTTCCACTTTCCTGATCAAAGTCCCGAACTAGGGTCTGATCAAGCCCGGCCTTTTGCCCAACCAAAAATTCTGATCTTCGTCTCGAAATTTTTATTTTGATGAGTAGCATTCAGCCGTGGTCTCTGATTACAAAAATTCCAACTTTCTCCAAAGCCCTAAATTCCGGAAGCCATGAATGAAGGTACCAAAAAATAATTCTGTTTTGACATAAATATGTACCTGATTGTTTCTGGTGTAACTCCGAAATTTTTGATCCACAGGGTCTGAAATAGTTTCCTGAGATAGCCTGACCTGTTAGCTTTCCATCCTGATATATCTGACCTCAATTGGATTTTTTGAGAGAGAGTTATGCCAAATGTCGCAACGTGACATGTTTTGGGATAATACAGGAGAGCGAACTTGTACGTCGTGCCACGTGTCACTGTTTCAACTTTGGCCTCTGAAAATATTTCCTGAGATAGATCGGCCTGTTATCTTTCCATCCTGATAGGTCTGACCTCAATTGGATTCTCTGAGAGACAGTTATGCCAAGTGTCGCAACGTGACCTGTTTATGGGATAATACAAGAGAGCGAACTTGTACGGCGTGCCACGTGTCACTGGTTCACCTTCGGCCTCTGAAAACGTTTTTTGAGATAGTATAGTCTGTGTACTAAATGTCACTTTTTATGAAATTTCATTTGGAGCTTCCTAGCCCAAGTTATGACCTTTTTCCCAAGGTCACCTGATTTTAACTCAGATCTGGAAGAGGCAGAAACCCTATATTGCACAGATCATAAATCACAAAGTACAACGAATTAGAGGTTTTCCTTTGGACACAAGGTACCTGGAGATTTAATATTTGTCCTGTAACAATTTCAGATCTGAAAACTTCGCCAAAACGGATTTATAGCGAAAGTTCTACGATGACTGGTTTTTGCTATATCAAGCCCTAGCATCGTAAGTGCAACAAGTGTCATACATGCCATATCATGCCTTCTTTCAGGCTAGCTCTGATACCATGTTAAATTTTCAGAATTTACTTCAATCTGATCTAGGATCTTAACTGAGAGAACAACATGTACAACATATCTACAGCATATCAATCATGGAGACAATAATGCAAGCACACAAGAGACACAAAGATTTGCTTGGGGAAAACCATAAAGGTGAAAAACCCCAATAACTTTCTCAGAGATAGATAGAGCAATAATACAACCAACCATGAGAGATAGACATAACCTAGAAGCAGATCCTCCTCCTCCATAAGTGCGCCACTCCTCCTTGAGTGCATGTGTGAGAAGTGAGTGAGCAAATAGAGTGCCTCCCGCACTCTATTTATACTTGACTTGACTTGCCTTTTTACCTAACTCATGTAGGATCGAACTTAACCACATAACATAATGCTGAGTGGGCTGACCCCCAATAGGGTGGTCTAATAACCCTTTGACCCACATGGCCGACCCCCAATAGGGTGGTCTAATAACCCTTTGACCCACATGACTTATACAGGGCTGACCCCAAACAAGGTGGTCTAATAACCCATCAAGTATAAGTTACGACACTTACAATATAAATGACGACACTTCCTTATAGAGGAATAATACCATCTCTATAGGAATACAATATACATATATGTGAAATACATTCCGAAGTTACATATACATCAACATAATGTTTATTACATCATTTATGATTTTACTAATTTTGTTTTAACAAAGAAAATAACATTTATTTTCAATGCATTTACCCTTTATGGTTACTTTTTATGCTCTCATTTTGATCTCTAGTTTCCAAAGTGGAAAACGACAAGGTACTTACACACCAATTTTGCATGTGGTAAATGCTAATCATTTATGGGAGTTTTCATCTATCTCAAAATTTTGAGGTTGGGTGGTTGAATAAGATTCCACCATCACATCCAAAGACCAATTTCGAATCCCTTATAATGAATGTAAACTCCAAAAATACTTAACACTAACATCTTTGTGTCCACTTTAATAAACCGACCAAATTCTTTGTTAAGAATTAAGGTTAAAACAAAACATCTTTAAAAGGTGTAATTGTTAATTTCCAAATGGTAAATGTCCTCATGGCCAATTGTATAAGGTCAATAAAAGCCACTAGCATCCATACAACCCTACCTTCGAGTAGAAATCCACAACAATATATCCATGCCCTGAAAACAGAGGTTATGAACACATAATAGGACAAGGTATAACTAGGCTTAATTTATGAGAGAGACAACAAGTGTCTAACACCTCATAAACAGTCATCAATAACCCATAAATAATAAATAGTATTTAGACCAACGCTAACCTATCCAAACAATAATACAAAGTATGTTACCTGCTATATAAAAATGTGAAACGCTCGGCTGAAAAAACCCTCGTGTGAAAATAGAAGCTCGGCTGCAAACAGAAGCTCTCGGTCGATAAACTATATAATTTGGAAAACTATCTCGACCGAGAGATTATATATAGACCTCTTGGCCGAGAAACACGGGCATCCCATCCGAATATTAAGGGAATATCATGGTAATTAAATATTTAATGTGCCGGCCTCTAAAAGATTCTCGAGGGATTATGTTACAAAAATCTCGGGCGAGAAGTGTTACAAAATATAGGACGAGAGTTAAAAGTATCTTTCAGTCGAGAGTTTCGTTAACTCTGGGTTAATTTTGGAGCGAAAAAAATTCTCGCTCGAGAAATTTTAAATCTCTTGCCCGAGATATTTTATGGGCTGAGAGTTTTTGGTCAACAATTCCAGCACCATTTCTGCAGAATTCATAAATGTGTCACTTTAACAAGGTCGGACCACTGCAAAACATGAGAATTACATGTCAGAGTTTATACCAATAGATTCATCATTCAATCTACTTTCTAGTAATATAAAAATTTTTCAATTTCATTTAGGATTACTATTTTTTACTATTTTTTTACTAACATTTATCATCAAAAAATTAATTGACTGAAAAATCAGTCACAATGAAAATTCAATATCATCACAATGACGAAGCCAAAAAATTTAAAAAAATACAAGGATGTTCCTCGAAGTGTCCTCTTAAATGGGTTGGTTTTAGTTTGTTTGATAAGAGTCACATTTGAAATAAAATGCGAAGACAAAAACATGTGTCGATAATGCACAGTTTTCTGAACATACGTTGTTTCGATAATTAATAAAAAATAGTTCCCAAGTCTTAAAAAACTCAGAATATAGTCTAGCATCCAGTGTAGTGTGTGTAGATTCTGATCCTACAATTTTTTTCTCTAAAATGAATAACCATCTATCAAAAAACCGTCATCAACACAGGTCACTCATTATCTATACCTAAAATTTTCAAGTATATGCCGTGTGTTGACAACAAATTTGTCCCACGATATGTCCATAAAAAAAATAAAAACAAATATGAGTAGAAAGCTAATTCAATTCTCTAAAACCTTTGTGTTTACTTCAAGTTGAAATTCCTAAGGGAGATATGGGTTTGAAGAGGTCGAAGTTGAAAAACATAAAATTTAGAAGTTTTGTTTGTCAAAAACAAGCCAAAATTGTTTCCCAACTTCATGTTTTCACCCTTATGCATAGATTGTGCTTATTGCCATTGAAATAAAAGACCTCCCTGGGTTTGACAATTTATATTGAGCATCCTGTGTGTTAGTTGTAATTAATTGACATATAGGGTGACCAACAATCTCAAGGTACAAGTATGGGGCTAGTAAATACCTAAGCATGTGATGGAGGCCAATTCAAATTACTTGGAGCCAAAATGCAGTTGTGGAGATTTTAATGTATTGTGGAAGTTATGAATCTACGTGCTAGTATATCTGTGCGATTTTTGAGGGGTTTTCTAGGAAATGTCATGCAGGTTCCATTTTGCAACCCCCCTTGGGTGGACCAAAGTTTGACATTTCATTCATTACTTCATTCCAAATGTTGATTTTTTATGAAGAATAAGCTTTGTGAGTTGCATATTGTACAACAATGATGTCCTTTTGTAATAAACATTGAAATGTCATAGGTGCGAGAGATTTAGGTGGTAACAGATTCCCCTTAATGTATAAGGTTAGGAGGGATCCGTATAGCCAAAATGCATCATCATTTGGTGTGGAACTTGCAACAATTAATTGATTAAATGAATGATATATTAGAACATATAATATTTTTATTGATCGCGGGACACTTAGAGGGGGAAACCTCCTTTGAGAAAGCTCAATACAAATAACTTCTCGATGCCTTCATTGGCCTCAACACG
Source organism: Larix kaempferi (assembly GCA_027924585.1). Lineage (NCBI taxonomy): Eukaryota > Viridiplantae > Streptophyta > Pinopsida > Pinales > Pinaceae > Larix > Larix kaempferi. The sequence continues at coordinate 4,961,472 of BSBM01001312.1, read as the reverse complement.
TACTTATTAACTAAGTCTATGTGCCAATACTATGGATAAATACCATGGAACATATAATACTATGGGCTAATACAAACTATGGATCAATACCATGGAACATATAATACTACGGGATGACTTACAAGGCATATGCGTCCAACAACAATATACTAACAAAGTAAAGAGAAGGGTTGACACAGGTTCCTAACATCCCCTGTCCCTTATAAAAAGCTTTGTTCTCAAAGATTTAGATGTGAAAAATGATGTTGAATCTGAAGGAGTGGTTCCCATGTAGCATCCTCTGGTTGCATTCCGTTCCACTAAATTAATACCTCTGTGATAGATCGAGAGAGAAGTTGATTCCCTTTGAGTTTTAGGGAGGATTGCTTGGAAGGATGTAGATGAAGAAAAAACATATCACCTGCTTGAAAATTGCACTCAGAATGGTGTTGATTGGCTTGTTGTTTCATTCAAATTCTGGCCATGTGAAGATTGTCATGCAAAATGCAAAGAATCTGATCACGGTTTCGAAGAACCGTGTCAATTTCCTGAACTGATGAACTATTGAGGGTGTATGGAAGAAGAAATGGTGGTGCCTGACCATAGATTGCTTCATATGGAGTCATTTTAGATGCAGCATTGTACCACCATTCACTGAGAGGGAGCCAGTTTGCCCACTGAGGTTGTTGTTTGGAGGTGAAGCAATGAAGATACGTTTCCAAACATTTATTGGTAATTTTAGTCGACCATATGTGTGTGAGTGAGACCCTGAACTCATCTTCAGTTTGGTGTCAGTGTGGCGAAATAGCTCTGTCCAAAAATGACTAGTGAAATTTGCATCATGACCTAAGACAATGGAAGAAGGGATTTCATGAGGACAGAAGAGCTGGTCCATGGCACAAAATTGACTATATTTGTATAGGCGAGCAACCACAACCAAAATCACTGTCTTCCCTTTAGATGTAGGGATCCCTTCAATGAATTCCATAGAAATATCTATCAAAATCCATGTAGGGATGGGCAAGGGTTCGAGCAATCCCGGAAAGAGATGGAAAGTATCACATTGAACCACCATATGTTGAATTGTCCTTTTCATTCCTTGCCAAAAGAAGTTACAATTTTCTCGCTCATACGTTTTGAGGAACCCAAAGTGCCCTACCAAGGGCGAAGTATGGAGCTCATAGAAGACATCCTATTGAAGATCTATTCTCTCGGGAAGCACGAGATGACCCTTGTATCTCAGAAAAGTACCATCCCGAGAGTAATGCGGTACAGTAGAAGGGATGTTGTCCAACCGTTGGATGAGTTGAGATAATGGGGAGTCATTAACATATCCATATGGAACAGATTGCGACAAATATGGAACATGCATAGAAATAGCTGAAAGAGAAACTTGGTCATCAAATGTGCGAGAAAGAGCATCTGCCACTAGATTGTCCTTACCCTTCTTGTAAGTGATCTCATAGGAATAACCCATGATTTTTCTAACCCATTTTAGTTGTGCTGGGGAGGAGACCTGTTGTTCCAAGAAATATTTCAGACTCTGGTGATGAATCATGGTGCATAAATAATTCTCTAATAGTATGGACTCCACTTCTGTATTGCATGCAAAATAGCCATCATTTCCTTCTTAGAGGTAGAGGCGGCTAAATTCTTACCGGAAATGTCTTGTGAAGGAAGCAATCCCACTGGTTCAGCAAAGACACCTGCATATCTATCCAAAATGTGTTGGATATCCAAAGGAGTAGTGGACACCATTGATGGGTGCATCTGAATGGAATGGAGATGAGTGATGGCACCATGTGAATTCTTCTTAATGATGTTTTCCAGGCGATGTGAACTGATGATGCGGAGAGACCCTGGTTGTAAGCCCGTAAATGTGTGTTTTCTCCCATGACTGAAAAATGCATCCAAAGTTTAGCAAAATACCATAAGATGGGGCCAAGTGTGTGTAACCATTGAGCGCCCAAAGCCACATCACATCCACCTAAGGCCAAGGAAAACATGTCATAGCGCAGGTTATAATCTTCCATAGAGATACGAACATTGCGACACTTCCCCTTACAAGGTAAGGTGCCCCCATTGGAAATCATGACTGTTGGCGGATATTTCTACCCTATAGTTAGGAAACTAAACTATCAACTTGGTTGGGGTGACAGGTAAGTGTATTTATGTCATTACAGAGGTGTTTACAAAAGAAATAGATTACAGATTTAGAGAACATACCTTTTACTGGAGTCTGATCCTAGCTTTGACCCAGTCTTGTGTCCAGCTCTCAAATCCACTTTCTCTCAGCAAACCTGAAACAACAATACCTTCCTCCAACACTTTGGGAAACATATATAAATCATAAAATAAACAAAGATTATGTTTAATATCTAATATTGACCAAAATGAATCCAACTCAAAATGCCATTTTATAACACCTTCAGATTGGAACAAGGAAACACTTCAACCTTTATTTGTCAAAATAGTATGCAGTACAAATATACCTGATGATGAAGCAGGCTCCTGCAACTAGATCCTGGGCTCTGGCTCTGTTCTGGTCTGAATGTCTTCTGCAACAGTTTCTCCATTAACTCATCCTCTCATTCTTTAGTAATCATTTGCATTCATAATTTCTTCTAACCTTGCTCCCTTAGTCTTCTAGGAATTTATAGGTTTAAGGAAGCAGTTCAAGTCGATGAGGAGGTTGGGGAAGTTAAGAAACTGTCTTCAACTAATCCTCTTCGATGGATTAATATATTTTTTAATCATTTTTTAAGGTACACGCGACTATTACACAGTGGAGTAGCGTATAGGGCGCTACTCTATTGTTTAAACAATAGCGCTCATTTAGTTTTAAATTGTGAGCGCTACTTTGATAAGAAGGAGTAGCGTATACATTGATATGGGCGCTACTATTATGCACTGGAGTCGCGTATGGGCGCTAGTCTCTTTAAGTAGAGTAGCGCTCATGCCTCAAAATGGTATTTTTGTATGTTTTCCAGTATTCTCAGGAAATGGGATGAGTTGTAATAACATCCAAGGTCAACATGCTCCTCCATCCAAGTTGTCCTTTTGTGTGATCAGCAGCTCAGGGTGATCACGGACGGAGAGGTGCAAGTTTGACCTATAACAGATGCCCCCTAATGTATGAAGTCAGAGGGAAGCGATGGCCGAAATACATTATAATCCAAAACCAGAGAGAGAGCACAGAACTGCAGAACAAAGTCGCAAGAAACCTGCAACAAAAATCAAGGTCAGCGAGCAATTACATTGTTGACATCGTATAGATGTGTAGAGTGATACAACATGATCTCCGATACATAACAAGGAGATGTATATAAAAGCATGGCCACTTGAAATACAAGCGTGGATCCATGTCAAACTAAGAGATCATAGCCATAACAACACACTGGATCTATGTCTCATGGAGAGCCGTATAGAAGTGAGGCTCAGTCTTGCGCAACTTGGGTGATAACAAAATGGGGTTATGTCATCAAAATCCCAAGGTCTTCATCCCATAACAACCCTAGGTACAAACCCGAGCCATGTGAGTAGATGAGCTAATAGTCGAACATGGAGGGCATCGTCTGATTACCGGTCATTGATGTATACCGTTAACAAACGCGAGGACTTCCATCGATAATGATAATGGAGTCCAAGGTACCAAGTACGATTCACCAAATGTGAATAGATGGACTTGGAGTCGAACACTTGGGAATCCTGTCGAAGAAGAGACATTGATGTATTCTCATCATTCAACAGCGAGGAAAATTGCCACTGGTGACTGCAATCTCCAAGGTACTAACCGAAACTCTAAACTTCAATCCCAGAATAATGATTTGATGTCGATGGGAAGAAGTCCGTTGGAAGGGAGGCCTTAAGGCATCCTCCATCATCCAACTCGAGGAACACTCAACTGGTAAGAGCTGATACGAAACGATATGTAACAAGACTGACACTAGGAAGGCCGACACATGAGGTCAAGGTAAACTGCAGAATGGCCGACACAGAGTATATCCTTGAACATTGAGCACGACACAAAGTGACTCAGGCAGTTTTTGACATAATGGGGTAAATAAGTCTGAAATGTAAGAGACATTAGCAGACCCTCCATATGGTTGGAAGAATAACCAACCGGGGGAGTAAATAACTCGGAGGAAAGGTTCACCTTAAGGCCAAAAACTAAACCCAACCGACAAGATAGACTCAAGTAGGTGCTGTGTTCAAGGATAGGACTTGACTGATACTGCCTTTAACAATGAAGATATGATGTGTTTTCCCGTTCTTTATTCTTTTTAGATAAAAGAATACCCTTCTTGTGGATTTAATGAGTCCAAGAAAGAATGAAAACTCAATAGGTCCAACCATGTAAATAATTTAATGAGCCCATGGGAGGAAGACTCAGTACCTTCTTCATAATTTAAAGAGTTCGAAGAAGAGATAGAAGATTACTCTATATGTACTGATCTCTGGATTTTAATATCGAGCCGAGATCTGTTCTTGCTCGCCGGTGTTTTCAATTTTAAGGAGTCTGAAAAACTTAAACAATAACTCCATATATCTGCTCGTGGATTTTAATATCGAGCCCAAGCAGATTAATGCTCGGCGGTGTTTTCCTGTTTATAGAGTCTGAAAAACTTAAACAATCCTCTTTTCACCTATCCGTGGATTTTATATCGAGCCCGGATTGGTCTGTGCTCGGCGGTGTTTTCTTGTTTATAGAGTTGAAAAACTTAAACAGTCCTCTACTTACCCTCTCGTGGATTTCACATCGAGCCCGAGTAGGTGAATGCTCGCTTGGTATTTTCATATTTAGAGAGTCTGAAAACCCTAAAGAGAGACTCTAGAAAGTCCTTTTTCGTATAGTTAGTCTCCTCCCCCGAAAAAGTATAAAACAATGAAAGGAGAACTCTTCTAGCGCATACTGACGTATACCTAGAGTATACCTTTTCCGTAGTTAATCCATTGAGGTCCGGAAAAGGGGTAATTCTATACCTGAGTGGATGAGCCTTCGGATACTTTAACGAGCTCGAAGAGGACAAGTCTGCTCGGCAATCTTGTTTAGGTTTAAATAGTCCAAACAAGGGCTTAAAATGACTTAAAGGTCAGCTTCTGAGATCGTAACTTCATGTCCTGCCAAAAACTAGGTTTCCAACAAAATATTAGTCGATGACGCAAAAATCTTAAAGAATATATGGATTTGAAATGTTTAGCTAATTGACAAGATTTAGCGTTAAGAAATTTGAGGTCAGGAGACGAATTCAACAACATTTGAATGAAAATTGAACTTGGATCAATTTTATACCTTATTTTGTGTTTCAATTGATTAATTATGGTTTTTGAAAATGTTTGAAACTATAGAAAATTGAAAAATATGGGTAAAAATTAAAATCCAATTATATATATAATTTCAATATTAACAAATCAATTTGCATTTTGTGTTGTAGGGCAAACATTGGGCACATTTTTACGAATTTCAAATCTCTTTTGTGATCGAACGGAGCATCCAACCGCCAAACTGTTTCCACCAAGTAAGTAGAAATCAACCCAACTTGCATTTCAATGGTTTATTTTTAAAATTTTGAGGAAAAAAGGCCCGAAACGCAATGCTCATAAAGTTTTATGCGCGGGCGCTACTGTATGTACATAACAGTAGCGTACAAAGGCAATGGGCGCTACTTTGCTCAAACAGAGTAGCGCCTACACGCTACTGTGTAATATACACAGTAGCGTACACATTTGCAAAGACAAAATAAAGCGCCGAGACTCAAAATTTTTGGGGTTTTTGTGCAGGATGGTCTTACAATGGAGGGAAAGGGAGCATGAAGACATGGATAGACTAGCTATGCAAGACCCTGCTACCCTTCATGCACTTCGTAGATGCGGTTTGTTGAAATTTTATCGAACCGTAAACATGCGGGCACTAAACAAGTTGTTTCGGAGATTGATTCAGTATTGGGATGTCGATACAAATACCTTCATCATCCGAGGGCAAACTCTTGAGCTTACCATTGAGGATATATATTTTATTACCGGTCTCTCAAGGAGAGGAGACGTAATCAATCTAAAAGGAACATCTCGCTTGGGTGCACGATCAGTGCAAGAGTATGTGAACACCTACTGTGTTGCCGGAGCAGAAAAATCGGGAAGCCAAATCCTGATTTCAACTATTGATGGTCTCCCGCTGAAAGTGATAGTGAGCATGATCAACCGGGTATCCGGTAGTGCATCACAACACTTAGCTTCTAGGAACTCAATGCATGTCGGTGTACAGTGCTTGCATGGGCATGTTTATGATTGGAGTACTAGCTTGTTGGCAAACATGAAGTATCAATTGACAAGTTGCAAATCTGGTACAATGAAGAATTTCGGGTACGGGAGTATCTTGTGTACTTTCTTCTTCGAGAGAATGCCTGCTATTAGTTTGCGAATGCCATTACCACAGGTTAACCCCCGTGAGCCCAGACTAGGCCGTTGGGGTGACATTTTTCTCCGCCAGGGTGGTGGGGAGAGTCACTACTGTTACCATACAGATGACTTCTAGGGGTGGTGGGAGAGGCAAGTTCCCGCTTTTGAGCAGTTTCCCTATGCTGGACTAGATTTTCGTCACGACCCAGAGCTGGTACTTCCGCCAGGTGGAGCCTGGGGAGATATTGGTATGTTTACTTTTTGAGAATTTATTTAATTTTTTCAAACTTTTCAAATATTTGATTTTTATGAAATGAGTTTTGGAGTTCTAATCAAGTGTTCAATGCAGATGTTGGGCCTGTTCGTCCTGAGGGCCATCCTACTATCTATGTGAGGCTAGCTGATATCACCGCAGCAGAAGCTATGCTGGGAACCCTGGAGAGGAAAATGAGTCGACTGACTCATGAGATTCCTACCAGCCGCATGGACCAGATACCTGTTGACATGCAGGAGGATGTTGTTGGGGTGCCCCCAGCATGGCTTAGATTACTGCGTAGGGTTGCTAGACTAGTGATATGCTACCGTAATGGGGTAGATGATGAGGAGGTTCCTCCTTCTCCATAGGAGAAGAAAAACATTATATGTATATATTTTTGAGGCTGCCATGCCCAACTTTTGTACTTTTATGACTTGACTTATGAGACTCATGACTCGAAACCCATATTTTTTGATACGGTATCGGTTATTTACATGTGAATGTGTTTTTAAATTTTATGTGTGGAATGTTGTTTACAATGTATGATGCAAATGCCAGTCTAACACATAGTTTGCTAACGAATCAGCTAAATTGTTTAAATTTCTTGGAATGTGTTCATATCTGATAGAATGAAAATGTCTTTCCAATAATCTAACTCGTAGAAACTGTCGTAGCAATCCTGGATCTCTGATCCGATAGACACCTGTTAACTGAAATACAATTAGTTGTGAGTCAAGCCTTACCTCCAGGTATGAAATGCCATGACTGAGGGCATCTCGGAGAAGTTCTATAACTGCACTGTATTCAGCCACATTGTTCGTGGTAGGTCCCAAACAAACCCCCCCCGAAGAGACAAGTTGGTCAGCGGGTGAATAAATGACCCAAGCTGCTGCAGCCAACTGACAGGTGTGGCGACTGGCGCCATCAGCAAATCCTAAGAAATGTGCGGTTGACATCTGGTACATGAAACGAGGAGCACACATCAGATCACCTAACGAACATAACAAAACTAACTATACAAAAATATACAGCTATGTTACAAGAAAAAGTACTTCAACCTAGGCGTAGTACTTCTTCAGGTAGGGTTAATGCCTGGATCTTCCTCAGGAGGCCGGGCAAAGGTGTTATGGAACTCACGGAAAAGGTTAGCATACGGGATTATTTCATCGAGATAGCATCCCGTTTCAAAGAAAATGTTTCCGTTAACTCCAGTAAAAATGTTCACCAACGAGGTATGTGCTCTATTTGCTTCAACGATGGCAACTTGTGAAGGGGTGAAACCAGTATTCTCATCGGGTGGTGAACAAAATTCTCCTCTCTCTAATAAGTGAAGAAAAGGAAACAAGAAGGACACACGATTTATAGGTTCACGAGGATGGTTTGGGTCATTCAAAGCTTCTAACATTTCTTCATCAGAAGGTAAAGTAATTCCTAAACTGTTGAGAGAATGAATTGGGTTGGGTATCTGAGTAGTGGCACAATCTATATTTGACTCAACAGACACCAATTGGGTCGACATATGTCCTGTTGTAGTTTGATGAGACTCCAAATGGGTAACTTCTACAGCAGGGGTAGGCACGGAGGGGTTTGTATTAGGTGAGAGAAACTCGGAATCAGTTGTTGAACTAATCATAGGAGTTTCAGACGATGAACATCCTTCAGTACCAACAAATAAAGTAGGAGCGGGTAGGTCAAAAGTGCCAATCAGTGATCCAAAAATTCCTGCTCCTAAACTCTCGCTAACTGAGGTGGTTTGATCAATCATAGGAATCGTGGTTTCCGTAGAAGTCTGGTGTTTTCCTTGAGTGAAAGAAAGTTGATCGACTGTAACGATCTTACCTTCAAATGGGAACATGACCACTCGAAAAACTGCCAATGTTATAGCTTGCATGGCATAAGTCCAACTCCTGCCCAATAACATGTTGTAATCGAGCGGAGCGTCCAGAACTTCAATCTCAACAGCAACTGTCTTACCGGCCAAAGTGACATTAAATGATGGCAAAACTCCATGTGGACGGAAAGTTCTGCCATCAAATGCAGTAAGCATTGTGTTGGAAGGGACTAACTCAGGAGAACCTAGAGCTTTCCAGCAGGAAATAGACATTACGCAAGTCGACGCTCCCTCGTCTACTACAGCTCGTCTTATGGTCATTGGACCATGAACGACTTCAATCTGGAGGGAAACGTGATATGGAAACCGGTATTTGACATCAGTCATATCAAATCGCGCAGACATGTTGGAGGACTCCATACTCCCAATAGCTGCCAGAAGTGCATTTCGTTGCAAAGGACAACTCTGCAAGACTTCTAAGGTAGACATGGCACAAGGAGTTTGGGCTAAATCTTCAACTACATTGTAGTTGGAAGCAGCCCGCGTGTTGGGATTGTGCGATGCCCTCTTTAAGACACCTTTCGGAATCTTAGGCATTGGGTCCACAGGTATGTGGAGTGGAGTGGAGGATTCAGCAATCTCTTTATCCTTTCTCTGCGTTTCCGGGGTATAATTCTTAGCTCTGGTTTGCAAAAGTGCATCTGAGTTGACCATGTTTATGAATGTTTGATCAACCGAAGCATGTGAAGTGCCCCCAGTTTTGGAGGTGCCAGAAGTGGAGCATTGCCCTTTGGGAAATGGATCTTTCAAGACGACAGGCTTCTTCTCTTTCAAAAGCTTCTGGGCTTCTTCTAGTAGAGGGCATTGATGAGTAAGGTGGTTTTGTTTGCAAAGTTTACAAGGGAACCTAACCTTCTTCTCCTCTTTATTACCCTCTTCGGCATTATCTTTTTTGGGCTTTTGTTGGTTCCCCTCTCCTTTCTTGCCCTTCTTTTTGTTGTTGGGCTGCCGAGGGCCCTTTTGATTGTTCTGAACCTGATTAACAGATTCAGAAGTAGAAGGAGAGGTTGTGACGGAAGCAATGTCTGCAGTCGAATGTTTGACAGTTAAGGCTTGGACCTGTTTGGTCAGTGCTTCGAAAGCTGCAGAGTTAACCGAACCCACTATGCCGTCAGCATGTGGTCCAGGTTTGGGTCTACTTAGATCAGTATTTGATCTCGGTGCGTCTGGTATAATCTCATACAGTAAACCAGATTGTGCGTATACAAGGTCTAACTGTTGAGTCCTTAAGATAGCTTCTTCTTCATTGGAGACTCCAGATGTCGCTACTTCCTTAGAAATATAAGGAAGGAGTGATTTCAAGTACCACTCGAGCAGGAACTCTGGAGGGATATTGGCCTTTATGAGCCTCTTCCGTCTTCGCCACTCCTGAATGTGGTCAGATAGGTGAGTGGCTTTGTTTTGTCTGAAAGTAGACAAAAGTTCTGTTCCGGCATCATACCGAACAGGAAGTTGGAAATGGTTCAAAAAGACGGTGGCCAGATCCCCAAAACTAGAGAAAGTAGCCGCAGGTAACTCAATGTACCATTTGGCCGCGGGACCAGTTAAGGTCCTTTGAAACAATCTCAATCTGATGGAATCTTCGTTCAATGAATTTGAAGAACACCACAAGTGAAAGGTAGTGACATGGTCACCAGGATCTTCACCAGCTTTGCCTTCGAATTTGGGAATATCCGAAGGTAATTTGGTGGGAACTGATGGCCATGCTGAGTTATGACACACAGGATCATTTGTCAATTTCGAAAGGTCTGGCAAATTCAAAGTTGCCAGAAAAGGTAGACGAGGCCGGTAAGATGAAGCTTGATAAGGGAAAGCACCCATTGTTTGTCCCATGAATTGTTGGTAAGGGTTGCCCCCAGCCATTTGGTGATTAGGGTTGCCCCCGGCCATGTGTTGATAGGAGTTTCCACCTCCCAACTGTTGATAGGGGTTACCCCCAGTTCACTGTTGGTAGGGGTTACCCCCAGGTATTTGTTGGTAGGGGTTGCCCCCTGCCAGTTGTTGTTGTTGTGAGAAAGAATGATTAAAATTTCCCCACCCGTACGAGAGCGGATTAGTGCTTTGTTGGTTCGTCCATTGTGGCTGGGTGTTAGCCCCGCCATATTGCTGGTTGAAAAAGTTTCCCCCTCCCCCTGAGAATAAGGAAAAAGGAACATTATTTGCAGGCATGCTACCCTGATTCAAGTTAGGGCCTACAAAGTTGTTGAAACCAGCCGAAGCTGATGTGGACGGTGCAGTCATGGTACCCATGACTGGCATGTTTGCTGAAACACTTGGTCCTACCACAGGTGTGGAAACCCAAGTACTAGGGATCTGATATAAAGGTTGTGAAGTAGACGGTGTTGCACAGTTAGCCATACCACTAGGTCTAACAGTAGACGTGGGAATAGATGCCATTGTTGTGAAACTAGGCATTCCTAAAGTACTAGTGTTAAAACTGAAAGATGGAGTAGGCACAGATGTAGTTTGTGCCTGACTAGATGTAGCAGTAAAAGAAGGGTTGACTGTGCTGGTATTCATACCTAAGGTGGGAGTTTGGGGACCCCCTTGTTCACCTCCTGTATTAGTCATCAGATAATCGGGAAGCAAAAGATCTGCACTGAAAAGAGGCTGTTGGAAACCAACAGGTAACAGCACCGGAATTCTAGTGTTAGTTAAGGGAGGATTGAAAGGAGTGCTATACTCCGCGGAAGTAAGATCTTCCACCTCAACAGTATTAAAAGGTTGTTGATCTGTAATACCTGGTGATGGTTCCTCAGGAACCTCAGTTTCAAGGTTTTCTCTTATAAGTATTTCTTCAAGCAGTTCTATTTCAGAGGTAATTTCTGAAGAAATACTGGGGTTTACCCTCTGTCTTGTAGCTGGTTGAATAGGTTCTATTCTAATAGGAGGAAGGTTTTGAATCCTTCTCGATCTACGGAGTTGTTGATTCTCCGTGATTATAGATATCCAATAAACAACCTAGAACCTAGGGGCCACTAAGACTAGGGGGAAAACAGCACACCAAATAAAAATTCCTAAGTATGCAAACCAATCAAACAAAGGTGCCTTCCGGAGAAGAGTCTGGGATGATGAGGGCCCAGAACAGATCAACGAAGGATGAAGAACAGTTACCCGGGGTCCACAATACAATGACTAAGGGTGCAAGCGCTGGAATCACCCAACCGCCCTCCCAAAGACCTGCAAGGGATTTCCTCCCGCGTCTGTCCTAGGTACAGCAGATATACCCTCTGCTGTCACCTGTGTAAGAACCTAAAAGTCTGATACTAAGGATACCAAAACACCGAAAAATCCTGGGGGAACAGTCACCGGTCGAATCAGAAAGCGTGGGCAGGGTAGCTAAGCCCGAAACTCGAAAGAGTCCCCAATACGCTATCCAATCCTGGCGTATGCTCAATCAGAAAGTAGGAGAGGTATTCCCACAAACCGATCTCACATTGACCTACTGCATATCCTCCCAGGCAATTTTTGAGTGTAGTGGATTTGCCTAAATGATAATCTCACTACGATTATTGCGCAATGTGTGATCTTGGGTGGTTTAAGGTGATTTAAACCCAAGACCCTAACCAAGACTAGTTGGTGTAGTGTGCCCTAAAAAAGAAAAGGTTTCTAGTTCATTTTATTAATAAATTTTAAGGGCTTTTATTACGCAAAAGGGATAGTGAGTGTGTGAACGTGGTTATAACAAGAAAACTAAATGCAAATATATTCAAATTTTCTTACAACAAAACTCTTTTATTTTTTACTTTTTCATCTATCTTTTTCAAAAATGAAAATCTAAGCAAACTTTCCTACTAATTTTTTGTTTTCTTTTTGAATTAAACAAAATATACTAAGCTATTTTGCATTGACAAAAACAAGTTCTATTTAACTCAAAGTACCAAAATTTTTTTTTTGCTTTTTCAATGACCGAAAAAGAACTATAAAAAAAAAAAAATGGAAAGCCAAATAAACTTCTTATGCAAAAAAGTGGAAGTATGGCAAATGTTCTTGAGCCTACAGCTATCGAAATCTAACTCGAGAAAGGCTTGATCTACAGGTTTTTTTTTTTTACTCAGGAAAAAGCCTATAAACTTGGACACTAAGTGGGAGAAAACCAAGGAGAGAACACCCAAGGACTGACCTAAAGTGTTTAACCCTAACAAGACCACGAAGCCAAGTATACGTAGACAAGCAGGCTGCCCTACTAATACAAAGAAAACTGAGAGGTGAAACTAACCTACAGTTATTAAAAAATCACTTGTGACCATCAAAAGACAAAAAGTCCTGGGAAAAAAATGAAACTTGACAAGAAGAAGACACCCTAGAAGCTCTACCAAAAACCAAACCCTAAACAAAGGACAAGGATAGGAGAGAGCAGACAACTTAACCACAAACAACAGACACAGGAGTGTACAGGTTTGTAAATGGGCAAAAGCAGTCAGGGTCTTAAAACAAGTGAAAATGTTCGTCACCAAACACCACTAGGTCTTCCAAATAGGTCAAAAAGGTCTCAAAGAAATCCAAAGGCCAACAAATGGTTTAAAAAATGGAAAAACTTTAAGGAGCGGTTCTATGACTTGAATCAATGATTAAAAACCTTATGCAATCATCCCAAGAATCCTACCACAAAGTCAGAAAGTCTCCATAGGGCCAAAAGCAAGAAAAAATCAAAAATGACTGCTTCAGGAAATATACTCTACTGTGCAGTAGAGCAACTCGCGCCCATGCCAAAACGGGCGCTACTGTATATACAGTACAGTAGCGTATGGGCGCTACTGTGTATATGCAATAGTAGCGCTCATATTTCAAAGGCTAGGAAAATGACTTTGGAGGGTATGAAAATCGATGAAAGCAGGCAAGCCAAAAACACAGGATACCTAAAAAAGTTCTTAACACATCGAAGGAATCAAAATAAACCGAGAAGACATCCAAAAACAATGGTTTCCTAAAGCCAAAAACACTTGGTTCCCCAGCGGAGTCGCCAGTCTGTTGGCGGATATTTCTACCCTATAGTTAGGAAACTAAACTATCAACTTGGTTGGGGTGACAGGTAAGTGTATTTATGTCATTACAGAGGTGTTTACAAAAGAAATAGATTACAGATTTAGAGAACATACCTTTTACTGGAGTCTGATCCTAGCTTTGACCCAGTCTTGTGTCCAGCTCTCAAATCCACTTTCTCTCAGCAAACCTGAAACAACAATACCTTCCTCCAACACTTTGGGCAACATATATAAATCATAAAATAAACAAAGATTATGTTTAATATCTAATATTGACCAAAATGAATCCAACTCAAAATGCCATTTTATAACACCTTCAGATTGGAACAAGGAAACACTTCAACCTTTATTTGTCAAAATAGTATGCAGTACAAATATACCTGATGATGAAGCAGGCTCCTGCAACTAGATCCTGGGCTCTGGCTCTGTTCTGGTCTGAATGTCTTCTGCAACAGTTTCTCCATTAACTCATCCTCTCATTCTTTAGTAATCATTTGCATTCATAATTTCTTCTAACCTTGCTCCCTTAGTCTTCTAGGAATTTATAGGTTTAAGGAAGCAGTTCAAGTCGATGAGGAGGTTGGGGAAGTTAAGAAACTGTCTTCAACTAATCCTCTTCGATGGATTAATATATTTTTTAATCATTTTTTAAGGTACACGCGACTATTACACAGTGGAGTAGCGTATAGGGCGCTACTCTATTGTTTAAACAATAGCGCTCATTTAGTTTTAAATTGTGAGCGCTACTTTGATAAGAAGGAGTAGCGTATACATTGATATGGGCGCTACTATTATGCACTGGAGTCGCGTATGGGCGCTAGTCTCTTTAAGTAGAGTAGCACTCATGCCTCAAAATGGTATTTTTGTATGTTTTCCAGTATTCTCAGGAAATGGGATGAGTTGTAATAACATCCAAGGTCAACATGCTCCTCCATCCAAGTTGTCCTTTTGTGTGATCAGCAGCTCAGGGTGATCACGGACGGAGAGGTGCAAGTTTGACCTATAACAATGACTTCAAAGTTGGAGCAAGGATGGATAAAACAATCAGCCTGTTTGGCGATCCGAGGGTCAATGAAGTTATGAGTGCTACCAGAATAATGAGTATTGTAAGAGGGAGATTCTTGAAGTAACCCCTGACCCGCATTGTTTGTGGGGTGGTGAATCCGGCTAAAGCATGGAGAGATATTTCTGGGTGGTCGTCTTGAGATGGAGGGTCAACAAGAGGCTGGTGAATTTTGACCTAATCATCTATTGCATCTGGAGCTTCTTCACCAAGTTCAGAGGCAGGCGAAGAATCTACATCCAAGAGATAGATCTTTTGCTCAACACATCTATGTCCTCGAGTGAATTTCTCATCACATCTATAACAAAACCCTTTTTCTCTACGTGCTCACATCTTTGCTTCAGAAAAATGCTTGATAGGAGTTCGTTGAAGAGTTGGCGTGATGGGAGGTCGTTTGGAAACCATATTTCTGAATGGAACAAAAGTGGATTTGGAGCGTTGTTGGGAGGTGATCTTATCCTACTCCAACTTATCCAACCCTAGGACTTCCATCATTGTGTTGGGACAGAACATTTTAACCTCTGAGTGGATTTCATCGTTGAGACCACTGCTAAAACAACTCTTGTAGAATTCATCAGAAAATATTTCTGCATTATTGGCCAGTTTCTCAAATTATGTCTGATACTTTCTCACAGTGCCAATTTGGCAAAGTTTAGTGAGTGCTCCTGTGAAGTCATCAAAAGCACTAGGACCAAATCGTTGCTAAAGGAGTTGGAAAAAATATGTCCAGTTTGGCTCGTCATGAGATTTTATGTACCAATGGTACCATTGAAGGGCTTCTTGTTCCAAATAAAAAGATGCAAGTGGAACTTTGTGTACATCAAAAGTATTATGTAGACTGAAGTATTGTTCTTCCTGGGATATCCATCCAGTCAGATCATTACCATTGAAGCGAGGAAAATCAAGCTTCGGCCCATGAAAATTGCTGGAAGAAGAGAACCTAAAGTCTACAGAAGATTCTGGTTGTCGTTTATTGTTCATGGCTGAATGCTAAAGATGGAGGCTGAGAAATTTTTCATCCAGATCTTGGAGTTTGGTTTTGAGGGTTTCAAGTTCTTCATCCATGATTTGTGCTACTACACAGGTGACAACCATAGCCAAGAGTTTTTTTTTGTGAATGGGTAGAAAAACAAAAACCAAAGCTTCTTTCATAAAGCAAAATTTGGATTTGGCAAAAACTTTGATGGGTAAGTGGGGTTTGACTAGGTTTTGGACACTTTCAAATGGACAGGGAAGCATAAAATGAGGATTTCAGAAGCGAGGTGAAAGAATGGGAAAATCTATCAGAGAGGGACAAAGAAGCAGAAATAGAAAAGGAACACTGTGGAAATATTTGAAGGCAATTGGGTGCAAATCGAATAAGTTATAGGAAAACCTAAAAATAGACAAATGTGGGATTTTTGGTTTCGGGAAGTGGAATTTGGGATACGGTCCCCAGGAATGAAATGATGCAGAAGTGATCGGAATGGATTTGCAACAACGTGGAAGTGATCAAAAACAGTTCTAGACAGATGTAATCTGTGATTTATTAGCTGGAAATATATATGGACCCCAGGTATGCGCGGATTCCTATAGGATCAAGGGGTTCACTATCACATCCCCTCCCATCTCTTAACGCGAGGAAGGGAACATGATACCCAAAATCTGGGCTTTTATAAGACTTAGCCCATTTCAACATTCATGATTCATATAAATATAAACAATTGACCATAAATCAGGCAAACATGCATAGTGGAATAAAACATCATCCACACACATTATATATGCATTCAACAAATCAATAATGATAATCAAATTAAACACTACAGAAGTAAATACACATAGAGAATATACTTATCTCACTGTAATGTTGTACCAAGCAACTATCTATGTCGTTGCAACATTCCACCCAACCATAGGTGTCTGCCCCGCCTATATTCTTTCAGCAGTCAGAGAACACCCCCGAGCTGGGCATGATATCTACAAGGAAAAGGGGACTCTCAAGCTCAGAACAGCCCAAAGCAATGGATATCCATCTCAACCCCAACATTCTTTCACACATAGCCACTCAAAACTGTGCATGGATACACAATTCAACAATGGGATTTACAGAATAGGGTCTATGGGTTTTCTCCAAATCGTTGCACACCCAAAATGGATTGTGGGAAGAGGGATCCAACCCTAGGGAAGAAAACCGATTTCTCTCACAGATGTATGAGCATTCAGTGGCCCAAAACGGCCTCTATCAAACCCCAAATCGATTCCCCTTCTTCCCCACTGTTATACAACATAAAAACGCCCTTCCCAGCTAGGAGAATGAAGGAAAACACAGGAAATCCGTGGAAGAAAATGCCCAGGTAGCTCCAAACTCATGAGAGATCAAAAATTGATGGTGAATAATGGCTTGGGGATCAATTTCGTGGCTCCTTTCTTGGCCAAGAATCCAAACACGGATTTCTAGGAAGGGTGGCTTTCCCATACTCGAATTTGGACAGCCATACCTCTCCTTCCCCAAGGAATTAAATACTTCAACCAACTCTTTGGAGAAATGAATGATTGGGCACAAAAGTCAACACGGGTAGTTGAGGGTTCATGGGTTCTCTCATTGACACTTGGCTTGAATTGATTGGCTCAAGGGTTTGAATATTTCCCTCCCAATTCCTTGTAAACATCATGCCCCCATCTCTTGTTGCATTGCATAGCTAGCTGTGGGAATTTATATTAAAATGCATATTTATAATCCCCATTGTTCACTAGAACATGGGTAGCATAATATCCAATACTTTCCTCTTCAAGGTCGAGTGTTCACTAGCGGGGCCTTGGACTTGAGCTCCACACTAGGAATCATATATAATATGCATACAATAGTTACATTATAGCCCAAAATATTACAAGGGTCAAAATGGGGATGTGACATACCCCTCCCCTTGGAGTAACACCATCCTCGGTGTTCCAATACCTAAGAATACATACATGCTTTATACATGTCCAAAATTCACAAAATGTGGTAGATCTGTCTTGCATTTCATTAATTGGAGATGTCAAGGTGAGGTTCTTGAACCCCTGGACATTGCTCCTACTGGTCGTCGCTTTTCTTGCTACCCCTTGCTGAAAATTCATGGAGGAGGTGACTTCCTCCACATCCCCAACATTCTATTAGAGGTAATTGCCTCTGTTTTCCTTTGTTAGCATTCTTGCTCTCTTCCAGCCTTGGGAATTTCTTGATAGGGTGATTGGACGAATGCTTCATCATTGATCCACTTTCCTTTCCCTTACTGATTGCTCCCAAAATATGTTTTACCTCTTTCTATAGACGAATAGAGTCCTACAAAACCTTGTGGTTCATCGCATTTTGCTGCTTCTGTAGCTTGAGCATCTCTCCAAGATTTTCTTGAGTCTTGGCAATTGTTTGAAGAAGACTTTCAACTGAGTCCAATAGCCCTTGGTCTGCTGCCATGGTCAATGTGCACAGCTTTCCTCACTTGCTTGCTAGCACCACTTGTTTGTTTGTAACGGCTGCAACCAATTGCGTTCAATTTCTCACCTGTGAAATTCATTATTGCAATTCTTTGTTAGGCCAAGCATAACATAAACATTAAAATTAGTCAATTAATTTTCCAATTGACATGGAATGTCCATGCTTTATTCATGAGACTTCCACACTTTTCATGCTTTCCCAACATACATATGAACTCATTCATGTTCATCCTTTCATAGGAAATTAGCTTTTTCAACATTCACGATTTATTTTAAGCAAATAAACACAACAGACTTTCATTCATGACATGCATTCAACAATTTTCTATTTCTAAGATGCATCAGTTAAAAAGAAATAGAAGAGTAAGAGTTTCCCCCTCTTATTCTTGTTCCAATCTGGAGCCACTCCATCACTGTGGTTCTATGCTCCTTAGCCTCTTTCACTTTAACGTGAATGCTTGACTTGCTCTTTCTTGGCTATGACACTTAGTGTCTAAGGTCTGTCTAAGGCTATTCTCCATTAGGAATCTCCTCCCCATGGTTTTTTTTCTACAAAACCTTTTGGCTACTAGGACTCCCACACATTTCCACTAGCATCATTCTTATCGTTGCTACTCATATTGAGATTTCTAGAACAGTCATGTGTCCATATGCATCCCTAGGATTCTTTCAAGGCTTCTTGCTTTCCTGCAGAGACCAAAGTTTCCAACAAAGAAACAACAGTGTATCAGCTTGGCTGTCATAAGAATTGTTCATGAAATTTTCGTTATCCAAAAATGAATGAAAGTCAAATACTTATCTGTATTGGGCAGTTCCTTGCCACTCCACAGGTTTCCTTCTCTTCTTTACAAGCCTTGGATCACCTGTGGGGTGGATGTTTAATGCCCAACCAGTACACCTTCATGTCGACTGGGTTTACCAAGCATTTGTGGTGCCCAACCAGTCCCATACCTGGTTGGCCCTCTCCATTTCCGAGCCAACACATTCATCTGGGTCATTGACCAATGGAAGGAAACTACGCCATCGACCATTATAGGTCAAAGCTCTACTACGGAGCCATAGGTATATAAAAACCTTTCACTAATACCTCCACAACATCCACAACATCCAAGAAAATAATGCCAAACCAGTGCACCGACTAGGTTTATTAGGCATGTAACAACCCTTCACAATACCTCCACAACACCCACAACATCCAAGCAAATAATGCCAAACCAGTGCACCGACTGGGTTTATTAGGCATGCAACAACCCTTCATAACAACCTTCACAACACCCACAACATACAAACAAATAATGCCAAACCAGTGCACCGACTGTGTTTATTAGGCATGCAACAACCCTTCATAACAACCTTCACAACACCCACAACATCCAAGCAAATAATGCCAAACTAGTGCACCGACTAGGTTTATTAGGCATGCAACAACCCTTCATAACAACCTTCCATTATGATTCTTCTGTGTGCAGCCCCAAATTGCATCTGTTTTAGCTGACAACACAAGATGGATAAGAAAACTCATTAGTATTGCTGCTCTAAAATTGAAGCATAATTCATAACATTCGCTATCAAGTATTGAAACACTAGGAATGTGTCCATTCCCTTAGGGTGTAGTCAATATTGAAAACCCTATCATAACCAAACACTCGAAAGGTGTGCACCCCTTTCTGATGTGAACCATGTAGGTCCTAATCTCACTCAAGCAGTCTGGAATAATAATGAAATAATAAAACATGCTATGCATATTAAATCTAATAACTAGATATGTATATCCTTAGTTAGGGTTATAGAATACTTATCTTTTTTCAGATGTATTCTCTCTTCCTTGTGAAGAATGGGAGCTCCCTTCTATGAGTCAACAGTATTCCGGTTTGCCACCCCATTCATTTTACGTTCCATAACCTACACATGCCTTCTTGGCATAGCTTCACCATCTCACTCATATGGCTTTCCAACTTGCAGTTCAGTGGAGATGTCATCCTTAAAAATATGCAATGGCGTTTCACCCAAAACCCATTCCCAAAGCATGGGGTCCTTCCCATGAAGTCTGGATTCTGCAGGCCATCACACATGGTCTCCCTGCAATGTGTCTTCCTGGAACACTTATCAAATAGCCAAACAATCAGCAATATTTAACAATAAAATTCAAATTTGATTGTCTCATAGCCAATCAATGGCATTAAGAATTAAATTCAATCAGGAATTTGCAATTCTACCTACTACAGAAATTGACTTACTTAGTCATGAGGTTATCCTCATATTCTTGTTCCTTGCAAGTGGAACCCATTCTCCCATTAGGTTTTTACGCTTTCTACTATAAGATGAAAATCCATTTGCAACACGTCCTCTTGAAATAGTTCTATGCAAGCCAACGATGATTAGCAATTATAAGAAAATTCTCAAATCTGAAATCTACAAGTCCAAAATTGACAACATGTTATGCACATAAACTATTGTTACAACCATGAGACCCTTCTCATGAGGTTTTGTCTCTTTCACCTGCTAGATTCCAATCTTCATAATGGACTTATCCACATTGCCATGCCCAAAACAATCGACCTGGAATCTGCAACTTCAATCGGCCAAACACTTTGTAAGTATTTATGCATATAATATTTCATTGTTGCAACAGTCACTGAAGTGATCTCAGAATTATAACACTCAATAACTCAAACACCCTCAACTGTTAACATTGGGAATGCAATGAAATATAGATATGTATATTTATATATATCATCATCATAATAAAATTGCAAAACACAATCACATCATTTATGCAATTTAAAAGAAGCTTTAGATACTCATTACTTCACATTCCATGCAACTCTGTCCTTCCAACAGAGTGCTCTGGCAGCCCATCATATTTCTACCTTCTTAATGTAGTCTTTCTCTTACAATCATATCATCTCATGAAATGGTCTCAGGATTAGCAATAGTCCACCATTTCATCTATTATTTAACTTCATTGAAACATTTATTTGTCACACCCATGCATTCACACAATGCATCTCAACATGTGCACCCACACATATGCATGCACATTCACAACATTTACATAATATTTTAATGTTAATTCACTCAATGCATACCCCTCAATACAACCTTGCATTAATCCATGAACACTATGCATTCCAACATATTATGGCCTAACCATGCCTATCTCATATGGCATACACTACCAGGACCATAATTCATCACTTGCTTTGGTTTTTAAACTCACAACCAACATACACAAATGGCATGATATAATTTCATATGAATGCATTTAGGTTTCTAAGATATAGGGTGTAAGGCTTCTTTCCTTCACTTACCCACACCTCACCATCCTTGGTAGGTTGACATTCACATTCCGACACTCAATACCACATGCAAACCAAATAAACATAGTTTAAACATAGTTGAAGGGATCTTACTAAATCCTCTTTCAACATTCATGCAATGAAGCACAAATAACCATTACTTGCATGGTTGTCATTATCATCGCTTGATGTTACCTGATTAGTTAGCCTCTTACCAAGGCTTCACGGTCCTTTTCTAAACCTCATGATCATAGGTTTGTTGCCACAACCTTTCTTCATAAGGTTATTGGTCATATGCAACAACATTAATTGGAATCAACCATAGACAATACCATTAATGGGCCACTGCATGTGTAACCTTACTACCTTTACTCCTATGCAACATCATGCTCAAGCATAATCAATTTACATGCACTATGTAATGATTCTTTAATCATGTCCACTAATTTATATTTAATTTTCTATTCTCTTGCATTTCAACATTCCTATGTCATAATTTATATGCATGACCACTTCTGAATTATAAATGCAATATCAAGAGGGTAGTGGAGGAATTCTCCCTTCCAATTCCTCATTGTAGCATGGAATTTCCTCTTCCACAATCATAGTTGATCCAATTTCATGGGCTCTCTACCATGCACACAAGCAATTATTAGCTATGATCTTCTCACAAAGTAGAAATTCAATATATGTATGCATGTGTATAACATTCATTTTTGATATTTTCCAAGCATACAATTATTATGTTATAAACATAAATGGTTTAAGGTGAGATATTTCCCTTTCATCAACGTTGCCTTACTGCTCCCATTGCTTTTTCACAATGCATTTCCACAAACTTTCTATGCAATTCCTGCTTCTCATTTCAAGCAAAGAAATTGCACTTCATACTTTCAACGACTGTCTTTGGGGGACGACAGGAGTCAAGGAAAATTTCTCCCTTGTGGATTCCTCGCACCACTGTAGGGTGGGTCGAGAGAAACGCCCTCGTTTTTTTTTCTTTTTGTAAATCCTTTTATTTCGCACAATCTGGCACATAACTTTCATGGCGATTTTCCATTTTCGGCACCTAAAAATCTTACTGAAAAGCTGTTGTAATTTCCCTGCTCGGTGGACATATTGGATTCTCCTCCATCCATGTCGCGACAATTTATGCTAAAATATATGACCGTCGCTCTCTGGTTGGCGACTTAACTTTCCCACTGCGACCGTGGCATGGCAATTTACAGTAAAAATCGCCGACCATCGCGGAAATTTAGACTAAAAATCGCCGACCGTGTCGTGAAAATTTAGCTTAAAACATGCCGACCGCATCACAGCATTTAAGCCTAAAATCATTGCCTGCATCGTAGATTTTAAGCCTGAAATCGCCGCCCGTCTCGTAGCTTTAAAGCCTAAAATCGCCGCCCGCATCGCAGCTTTTAAGTCTAAAATCGCTGCCTACATCGCAGCTTTTAAGCCTAAAATCGCCGCCCGCGTTACAAATTTTAAGCCTAAAATCGCCGCCCGAAAGCCTCTGTCACTGTGAGTGCGTCATAGATTTTAACCTTAACTTCTGCGACCGTTGCCGCTGACCTTCACTGAAGTTATACTTAACTTTGCCGACCATTTCAGCATTTTTATGCTTATTTTCGGCGACTGAGTCTTAGACAAATTTTCAAAAACACTTAGAAAAATTTATTTTGAGATTTGATCAGTGTTGAACAGGAAGTATAATTAGAGATCATACTCGCATATAACAGAACAATAAAAGGATGTAAGAAATTGCACCTCTTCATGTCAAAATAAAAAAACAAAATAATATACAGATAACAAGAGGTTACGCCTCCTTTCTCTCCTCCATGGAGGCAAACATCAAATACAAAAACAAATTGCTACTGCATTAGAAACAAAGTAAAGTAGTCATTCAACCTGGAAAGGGATTTTCTCCCTCCTTCCTCACTTTCATAGAATGAAATCAATGCAAGCAGTTTGGAAATAATCCCCAAAACAATCATGGAAATGATTTCCCATCCTAATCAAATAGAAGCTATGAGATCTTCAAGTTTCTTTAATTCATTTTAATTCTAAATACTAAATACATATACATGCAATGATTTATATCTCTATGAAGGCCCAAACAGCCATAGTGTTGAACCATAAGCTCTGATACCATCTGTCACATCCCCTCCCATCTCTTAACACAAGGAAGGGAACATGATACCCAAAATCTGAGCTTTTATAAAACTTATCCCATTTCAACATTCATGATTCATATACATATAAACAATTGACCATAAATTAGGAAAACATGCACAGTGGAATAAAACATCATCCACACACATTATATATGCATTCAACAAATCAATAATGATCATCAAATTAAACACTACATAATCAAATACACATAGAGAATATATTTATCTCAATGTAATGTTGTCCCAAGCAACTAGCTATGTCGCTGCAACGTTCCACCCAGCCATAGGTCTCTGCCCAGCCTATATTCTTTCAGCACTCAGAGACCACCCCCGAGCTGGGCATGATATCTACAAGAAAAAGGGGACTCTCAAGCTCAACACATCCCAAAGCAATGGATACCCATCTCAACCCCAACATTCTATTACATATAGCCACTCAAAACTGGGCATGGATACACAATTCAACAATAAGATTTACAGAATAGGGTCTATGGGTTTTCTCCAAATCGTTGCAAACCCAAAATAGATTGTGGGAAGAGGGATCCAACCCCAGGGAAGAAAATCGATTTCTCCCACAGATGTATGAACATTTAGTGTCCCAAAACAACCTCTATGAAACCCCAAATCGATTCCCCTTCTTCCCTACTGTTATACAACATAAAAACGCCATTCCCAACTAGGAGAATGAAGGAAAACACAGAAAATCCATGGAGGAAAACGCCCAGGTGTTGGCAGGCGGTTTGGTAAGGTAGAATCGCAGCATCGCTGATGCTATGACAAGTCAAAAGATATCGTGAAAGTCATAGAGCTGGGCGTAAAGAAGATTATTTTATGCATTTTTGGGTCAATTGTACCGCAGTTTGTGGGTTTTGGGTCATTTGGACCATAGTTTATGCATTTTTGGGTCAATTATACCGCAGTATGCGGGTTTTGGGTCGCTTGGACCATGTCAGTTAGATTTTGGCTCGTTTGTCCAAAGTGTCCATTAGGAAGTTGTTAGAAAGTGGACAAGCATTGTAAGGGCAGAAGCCTATATATAGACATAAGTTGTAAGTGTTGAGGCATCTTAGTACGGATCCTTGTATGTTGGGTGTGTGCGTCTTTGAGTCTGTATCTGAGATCAAGGTTACTGGTGAGATATGTGGTTTTGCAGAGATATTGTATCTGGGTTTTGCTAAGTTAATATGACATGACAGAGCTGTTTTGCGAAATCCTTGTGCATATTTTGTTCACTTGTGGTAATGCATGTTGCGATATCTGAATAATGTTATGCTTTCTTGCTGCAATTAATGC
Source organism: Larix kaempferi (assembly GCA_027924585.1). Taxonomy (NCBI): domain Eukaryota; kingdom Viridiplantae; phylum Streptophyta; class Pinopsida; order Pinales; family Pinaceae; genus Larix; species Larix kaempferi. The sequence goes on along the minus strand of BSBM01001312.1, from coordinate 4,936,677 downwards.
TTTATAGTTATACTTGTTGCGATGAATGATTCTATTGAATGTTTCTATGAATACGATGTTGCTGAAGTTAAATGCATAGATTTACTGTTGAATGTTGCAATAAGTTTAAGTAATTGTTGCCGGAAACATCCTCCTTCATTCGGTGGAAACATGGTTCCGTCGACTCTCCCTTGAATGCCTTGGGTGAGACCTCATCTGCTCTGCAGGTGTTGATGGATGGGCTAAGACCTGTCTGGGCCTGTGCTCAGGGAGATCGCGGTGGGTTAGTGTTGACAGTGATGGGAACCCCTAACGACCGGGTTTGAGTCAACAAATGGTTCCGTTGCTGAGACCGTGTGTGAAGTGAAATGAGGATATGTTGTGGCATCCGACACAACCGAAGATATAGAATTGGTTTGATCGGAAGTTGCAGGAATTTGCTGAAGAAGAAAGTCGGAACACTCGACTGACAGTAAACTAGTGGGTGGGAAGATATATTCACGACGGTCCACACGAATGGTTTTTCTGTGAATTCCCAGTTATCTTGTATGAGTGGTTGGCGAAGTTGACTTTCAAGAAGAGGAACTTCCAAGGTGGTGAACCGATGATCTGGACCCCAGAGCTGATCCAAGAACTGTAGGAAGTCAACAACAAAGCGTCACGAGCTGTCGAAGTGTGGCTTGATAGCATCTTGGAAGGGTATATCACTGAATTCGCGGTTGATACACAAAAATCCTATAGTGAAGCTGAAAGATATTTTTTTAGCGAACCCTAGGGAAGGTTTCTGCTGTTGCTTCAACTGTCCATTAAGATGCTTATTTGCGAGAAGGGTATATTGAAGATGCATCTGGATCAGTAAGCAACCTGGTGGGTGGAGGCCGTGGGTATCGCGATGACAGGGGGGGAGGTACATGGAAGGATAAGGGGTAGATGGGTGCAGGTCATGACGGGACTATGAATGAAGCCAAGGAAGAGAGTGGTCTTACAAGGGGAGGAGAGAGGTTTTGACAGGAAAAGAGGTAGAGGATAGGAGAAGGTCCTCCTGCGATCGAACCACAAGTTCGCGAAGGAAGACCACACGGGACAAAGTGACCTCACAGTACAGACAAGGACAACCAGGCTACGCCCCGGATAGAGGTAGGACCAAACCCCAGTGGAAACGTACCCACACCTCCGCTCACTATCTGTCAACCGGTAAGAAACACAACTTTGACCCCACTGAGTCAACAAGACTTGATTGCTAGTAGTTCAGGGACTGCTGGAAGAAAGCCCAAGATGGGGGTCAAAGATGCGAAGTTGCCACTGTTCCATGGAGATGGAAAAGACAATCCTGAAAAATACTAGTTCTTATGTGAGGCAGTATGAACCATAAAACAGATTACTGATGATGACGCTAAGAAAGGCCAGTTAACGACAACTCTATGAGGTCGTGCATTAGATTGGTTTATTAATTTTGTTCTAGTCCCTACAGGAGCTCCGAAGAAGAGGCTGGATGATATCAGGAATGGCTTGATTGCAGAATTCAGAAAACCCAAGTCTGAAGCACAGTATATTACATAATTGAAAGAAATTAAGCAGCACCCCAATGAGACAGTATGTGATTTTGACCAACGGTTTAAGACACTGATGGAAAGGGTTAGTTTTGATATGAGTGCTGTCCAACACAAAGAGTAGTTCATTGCAGCACTGCTACCGCACATTCGACTACCACTGATGCAATAGAAAATTACGATTCCCAGTGAAGCTCTGGAGATTTCCATGGGTTTGGAGGCATCGTCGATTGGTGAAAATGCAGCTGGGATGTCGTAGCTACAGACACAGCTGGCTAACTTGATCATACAGCTACAAGATCTGAAAAAGGGTAAGGAGCAGCGTGAAGAAGTATGGTGTACCCGATGCCGAGGAGAAGGGAATACTAAGGATAATTGTCCTGACTTCCGCAATTATCTAGTTTTAGGAGCACCGAACCCATTGAATGGTGGTGGCATGCCATAGTGTTGCATTTGTCAGGTATATGGGCACTTCCATGAGGAATGTCCATACATGCATAAAATGGTCACCAAACCAATGAATATGTATTGCACATTCTGTAAATCTGTGGGACATGACAACAAAGATTGCCGGGAATATGGGTTGCTTCAGGAGAGAACGTACGATGCATTCTATGAAAAGGATGATCAACGTGATGTACAACAACCACAACCATAGCCGCAGGTAGCTCAGCCGCTACGTCAACTGCAAGTATAGTTTGTACCATAGCAGGAACCACAACAGTTTATGCCGCAATATGCTCTGATGCAAATGGCTCCACTGCAGCCACAGTATGTTCAACAATCACAATATGTGCAACAAGGGCAGGGCATGCAACCAGCTCCTATGCAACAATAGTACAACCAACCGCAGTACCAATAGCAGGGCAGATTCCGGGGAGGATTCCGAGGTGGACATGGCAGAGGATTTGGCTGTGGAGGAGGACGAGGAGGTCGTGGACTAGTGCAATGCTATCACTGTGCTGTATGGGGACATTACCAGTGAGATTGACCACTATTGCAGACTCAGTGTACATTTTTCTTTGTTACAGACCATATAGTAGAGAATTGCCCGCAGTTGATTACGCGATGGCAGGAAGGGAATGTTCCACAATTGCAGAATCAGAATCAGGCGTAGCAGCCAACATAGAATTAGGTGCAACAACTGGCATAGAACCAGAATCAACACCCGAACATGAATGCTTATAAGAATGTGAACCAACCGGGGAACCACCGATGAACCAGAATCAGGGTGCGAGTGTTGCAACTATTTCCATGGAGCCAAGACCACAGGATGCTGCTATCGCAGTCATCATGCGGGGAGGTGTAGTAACAAGAGGAGATAGCCCACAACCACTCATTTGGTTGGCCAGGCAGAAGAAGGTATCATTCGACATTGAGTTTGAGCGCAATACATTCTTTCAGGCGCGTCGTGGAATGGACCAGGATTGCGGTAAAGCTATTCTCTGCGATATGCCCCCTGTTTTTTACGGTAATTCAGAGGCCAGTCCATCGGCAACATATGGAACCTTGCAGAAATTTTTTGAGAGCTACTTATTAATAGCAAGGGATCCTACTTCTCTAGCTGAGATCTAGGCATTGCTGTAGCGACCAACTAGGGGACGGCAAGAGTCTGCGGTAAACTCCTTACAACGATGGAAGACCGGTAAGGAGATGCACATGAACATACAAATTGGGGACTATGATGTTGATTTAGTTATTTTGGATCTTGGTTCAGATGTCAACATATTTACCAAGCAGGCATGGCAGAAAATGGGGATCCCCCCATTGAGCTAGTCTCATGTCCAGCTCCGGTTAACTAATCACGCTAAGGTAACACCGATTGGGAGAGTCCCATGCTTGGTGGTGGACATTGAGGGCATGAAGACCTATGCTGACTTTGATGTCATTGAAGTAGTTGATGGAGGAATCTCATATCCCGTGTTGCTGGGGATCGGATGGGATAATGACATTGGAGCGGTAATAAACTTCAAGCCGTGAATGATGACTTTCAAAAAGCGCGATCTCAGAATCATAGCTCCATTGGATCCGACTGAAGGATGCAGATACATTGAGCCAGTGAGGGATGAAGATCCCAGTGGATGGGACCACGCATTCAACATTTCTGAAGACTATATTCATCCAATTTCCAATGGTGAGCTAGGATGGCGCAGTGAGAGCTCTACATCTTCCGACTTTGATGATGTGTTAGAATACTGGTAGAACCGCTTGCACAAGGTATCACTCCACAAGTGCGGATTAGTCACACAATCATTATGCTGTGTTGCGACTAAAACCATCACACTACTAGTATATGAGGGGTTTCTTGGTCTGTCTGACTTTCTGGCGGAGTTTGAGGAAAGAGTTTCTACACCACAATGATTTTTGGCATTGGAGGAAGCACTGAAGGCTGCTCCAGCATGTTAGTGGGTGACACACAAGAAATCAATTAAGGAATGGTCATAGTGCAAAAGATTGAAGATGGTTTGCTTTGGCGATTCTGAGGTCTACCATGCAGGGAAATATGATGGTCGAAATAACCTTGGAAGTCATCTGAGGGAGTGTCAGACATTGTGGGCATTGCGATCGCGAGATGAGCAGGTCCATACCTTTATCCATACTTTAGATGAGATGTCGCGCTCATGGTTGTTAGTTTTTCAGAAATTTCAATATGATCTAGGATCTTAACTGAGAGAATAACATGTACAACATATATACAACATATCAATCATGGACACAATAATGCAAGCAAACAAGAGACACAAAGATTCACCGAGGAAAAGCAAGAAGGTGAAAAACCCTGCAACTTCCTCAGAGATAGATAGAGCAATGATACAACCCAAGTACAAGAGATAGTCATCCTAGAAGCAGCTTCTCCTCCTCCACTAGTGCGCCACTCTCCAATGAGTGTATGAGTGAGAAAGTGAATGATCAAATAGAGTGCCTCCCGCATTCTATTTATATTTGAATTGACTTGCCTAATAACCTTTACTAGGTCGGCCTCAACTTAACCACTTAACATAATGCTGACAAGGCCGACCCCCAATAGGGTGGTCTAATAACCCTTTGACCCACATGACTTATACAAGGCCGACCCCATCAAGGTGGTCTAATAACCCATCAAGTATAAGTTACTACACTTACAATATAAATGATGACACTTCCGTATAGAGGAATAATACCATCTTTATAGGAGTACAATATACATATGTGAAATACATTCCAAAGTTACAAATACATCAACACTCCCTCTTAACTAGGAAGGTATTTCTCGACACAGGTCTTCTAGCACAAGTCTTCTTCTCTAGATCATCGTCATCATCACTGCTGTTGCTATCTCAATCAATCTCCAATCTACTCATCATAGGAAGTTCTACAGAGCCAGTTCTTTTTTGTACTGGATGTAGGCCTGCCGCCTGCAAGTCTTCATCATCTACAAAGCTAGCCCTTTTTCATGCTAGATGTATCACAGAGCCTGCCCTTTTTCATGCTGGATGTGACCTAGAAAAAATCTAGGATTTCTGCCACAGAGCAAGTCCTTTTTCATACTAGATGGGACCTAGAACAAGTCTAGGATTTCTTCCACAGAGCCAGTCCTTTTTCATACTGGATGGGACCTAGAACAAATTTAGGATTTCTGCCACATAGCCAGTCCTTTTTCATATTGGATGGGACCTAGAACAAATCTAGGATTTCTGCCACAGAGCCAGTCCTTTTTCATACTGGATGGGACTTAGAACAAATCTAGGATTTTCGCCACAGAGCTAGTCCTTTTTCATACTAGATGGGACCTAGAACAAATCTAGGATTTCTTCCCCAGAGCCAGTCCTTTTTCATACTGGATGGGACCTAGAACAAATCTAGGATTTATCACCATAGAGCCAATCCTTTTTCATATTGGATGGGACCTAGAACAAATCTAGGATTTTCCACCACACAACCTCGAAAGAGCATCCTAGGACTTATTATAGGCACACAGCCCAACCTATCAGATCTCCCAGGCTACATTACATGTGGTCATGGAAAAACCTCGAAAGAGCAAACCAGGACTTATTATGGGCACACATCCCAACCTATCGGATCTCCGAGGACTACATTACATGCCATAGGACAAAACCTTGAAAGAGAATCCCAGGACTTATTACGAGCACACAACCCAACCTATCGGATCTCCCAGGGAAATATTACATGTCCTCCTAGAGCAATGCCTCGAAAGAGAATCCCAGGACTGATTACGGGCACGCAGCCCAACCTATCATATCTCCCAGGTCAACTTACATGCTCATCTACATGACCTGTCCACAACCACAGAGCATCAACCTGATACTCATCATACATCCTCCTAATGTACATCATCACATGACAATCCCGATCATCATCATATCATCATACATGATCTACCTGATCATACAATGTATCCACCTGATACATAACCAAATACATGATCCACTTGATCACATAATGTATCCACCTGATACATATCAACATACATGATCTACCTGATCATACACAACATCCAACATGATGCATATACATATACATGATCCAACTGATCATAACAAGCATCCAACATGATGCATATACATATACATGATCCAACTGATCATAACAAGCATCCAACATGATGCACATACATATACATGATCCAACTGATCATATCCAACATCCAACATGATGCATATACAGGGCAATAACTTGAGCATCGTCTTGATGCTCATCACATAGCGCTTACATCCATAGCCATGGGAAGGATCCTCCTCACACCATGCTTGGAATGGCTTCTGCAAATGTGTCCATCACTTCTTCCTCGAAGTGTCGTCAATCTGAAGAACACCAAGCCTCTTTCTGAAGTATTCAAACATCACTCTGGCTAGTGGTTTCGTCAACACATCTCAAACCTGCTCATCCATTGCAACATATAGGAGCTTCACTGCTCCTCTCTGCACCATATCCCTGATATAGTGATATTTGATCTCAATGTGCTTTCGACCTGTCATGGAACACTAGATTCCCAGATAGCTTCACAGAACTCTGGTTATCACAAAAGATACCAGTAGCATCTAATGGGAGATCAAATAACTCAGACAGTAGCTTCTGGAGCCACACTGCCTCACAACAAGCCGAACAAGCTGCAACATACTCTGCCTCGGCTGTACTCAATGCTACACAAGACTGCTTCCTACTAAACCAAGAGATCACACCTGATCCCATATTGAAGCAACATCCAGAAGTACTCTTCGTGTCTGCAACATTGCTTGCCCAGTCCAAATCAACATAACCCTGGAGGTTAAACTTTTGATTCACATCATACTTGAGCCCATAATCAATTGTACCCTTCAAGTACCTCAGAATATGCTTTACAGCAATCAGGTGAACACCTCTCGAATCTGTCATGAACTGGATCAATTTGTTCACCGCAATGCAAATATCTAGTCTCGTGTTCGTCAGGTACATCAAGGATCCAATCATCTGACAATACACCGTGACATCAACTGGATCAGATGAAGCATCACACAAAAGCTTTAGGTTCGATGCCATAGGTGTCACCATGGCCTTGCAGTCCATCATCCCGAACCTCTTCAGGATCTCTACTGCATACTTCTCTTGTCCAAGGAAGATTCCATCTGTACTCTGCCACACCTCCATGCCTAGAAAATAGTGCATCATCCCCAAGTCCTTCATCTCGATCTCGGCAGCAAGCTTCCTCTTGGTGTCGACAATCAACCCATCCTCCCCTGTAACAAATAGGTCATCCACATACAAAAGTAGTATCGCAAGATTTCCTTCTTCAACCTTGTAGTAAAGGTTGGAATCCGCTTTACTCTTGGTAAATCCCAAACTGGATAGAAAGCTGTCTATCCTACCATACCAAGTCCTAGGAGCTTTCTGCAAGCCATACAAGGATTTCTTCAACCTGCACACATATGACACCCTGTCATGTGTCTCAAAATCAAGTGGCTGCTCCACATACACTTCCTCTTCGACTACACCATTCAAGAAAGTTGTCTTGACATCCATCTGGTGTATCTTCCATTTCATCATTGTAGCCAGGGAAAGTACCGATCTGATGGAAGTGTATCTGGCTACAGGTGAAAAAGTCTCTTCATAATATGTCCCTCATTCTGGGAGAAGCCACGAGCCACAAACCTCGCTTTGTATTTCTCTATGCTACCATATGCAACATGCTTGATCTTGTAGATCCACTTGGAAGTCACCACAGATGTCCCTTCAGGTCTTGGGACCACATCCCAAACATCATTCTTCATGATGGACGAATCATGGCATTCTTCCATTACTTCATCCCGGATCCTGGGAACTTCAATACCTTCAATGTCTTCAATAGATAGCTTTGTTGCTGGAACAAATGTTGTATTCCTTCTTTTGTAGGTGATGGTATACAATCTTTCTTACAAGAAAATTTAAATTACATGATTAGAAACATCTCATAGTTTTCAGAACAAATTCTTACACATAAATAAATATGTCATACAATCATGCAATTATTTTAGCCAATGCTTCAATACAATATTTATCCATATCCCGCAACTTTCTAGATGCCTTCCAATCTCTACCAGAACATTGTTAAGAGTGTGCACAACTCCCAACATGTTAGCAAAGAGGTTTCATTCTAGGTAAGTAGCAATGGAATGTTGTATAGTCCCATAGCCCACTTACCCATCACATGCATATTAGTAGTATACTGTTCATTAATGCAATTATTCTAATACAAACCCTAAGTCTAGGAATGTAAGCATATACATCATTGAACAATATTATTTAAACAAACAAGTATGCAAGAAATGACAATTCAAATACCTATCTTTGTTTGGTTGTAGGGTGGACTCCCTCTTGATCTTTGCTTCCTAGATTACCTGTCTTTGAACTTATATCCATCCTCGATCACTATGCATACTTACTAGTATCATCATTGTGTTATCCTTGAGGTCTCATACATTCATTAGTATAATCGCAATACTATAAAAAACATTATGATTCTTAAACATGTATGGTCAAGATCATTTCATACACAGATAATTTATCACAATACTTTTACTCATGCATATTCCTATTTGGCCATAGGACTTTTCTGGTTAGTCATGTTATCGATCAAAGTAAGAAGCATGATATGCCTAAACCCATGATTACTCAAACCTATAACTTCATGAATAATCATTATACTCATACAAAGTATACTTATATAAGAGATCCTATCACAAGGTAGGATTCTAACTTGATATAGGAAAAACATACTTGGAGTAATATGTTAGCTGGTTATGTCTAACATACCCACATGATGTCTTCTTGTTTTCTTCAATGACTTGTGCTAGTGACCTGCATATCTCATAAGTTAACCATTGTTGAACAAAATTATACATACCTCATAAGTAGAGCTTCTATGTGATCCATGACTATGGATGAGTCTTTTCTCTTCATGTCGCCATGGTCATATGTTCTTGATCTAGAACTTGATTTGTCTTTCAAGATGTACCTTTCATATTAGCGAACAACATCATCCTCATACAACACCACAATGCATTAGTACAATCATAAGTGTCAAAACACTAATCATTCATAATTTTATTAAGGTGATATGACAAGTCTAAAGTTAATCAAGATTGTACTAACCTTAATGAAGACAAACATACCATAAACTTAATCATGAACAGATCTTGAAACATACATGGATAAGTCATACTTGTCGAGATTGCTTGTAATCTTCTTATGTAAGGTCTTAGCCTCATCTCCCTCTGAAATAGGAATTTCTTCACTTATATAGGTGACCAATCCATTCTCTTCTAGGATTAACCCAATCCACTTGATTTGTAGAAACTGGATCTGGAGCTAGATTAGGGTTTGTTAGGGCAACCCTTAAAATTCAAACTTTGAATTTCAAACTTCTGAAAGGATAGGAATATGCGCCTTGATGGGCGGATCAACCTGGTATACTCAGAATTTGAAAACTGCAAAGTTTCACCCCTCAAATTTGCTTTTCAATCTTCCGAATTCACTAGGGAGGACCCTAAATTAGGGTTTAATTTTCCCAGAGCTTCACCCAACCAAATAATTTGATCCAAAGCTCTAAACTTCAATTTTTCCAAGGCATTTCCAGCTATGGTAACAGATTTAAAAAATTCCCATTTTTGTAGAAGCCCTAATTTTTCACCTTTCCGATCAAAGTCTCGAACTAGGGTTTGATCAAGCCCGGCCTTCTGCCCAACCAAAAAATTCGATCTTGGTCTCTAAATTTCGATTTTGATGAGGAGCATACATCCATGGTCTTCGATACAAAAAATTCCAACATTATCTAAAACCCTAAATTCCCGGAGCCATGAATGAAGGTGCTCAAAATCGAATTCTGTTTTGATAGAAATATGCACCTGATTGTTTCTGGTGTAACTCTGAAATTTCAGATCTACAGGGTTTGAAAATTTTGTGTATGGTATCCTGTCCTTTTATCTTTCCAACCCCATAGGTTTGACCTCAAATGGATTCTCTGAGAGAGATTTATGCCAAGTATCGCAACGTGACTTGTTTATGGGATAGAATGGGAGAGCGAACTTGTACGGAATGCCACGTGTCACTGGTTCACTTTCGGCTTGTGAAAGTACATTCCGTGCCCTATCTGTCGTTTTTTACTAAATTTCATTTGGAGCTTCCTAGCCCAGGTTGTGACCTTTTTTCCTAGGTCACCTGTTTATGACTGAGATCTGGAAGAGGCAGAAACCCTAGATTGTACAGATCATAAAACAAAAAGTAAAACGAATTAGAAGTTGTTCTTCGCACACAAGGTACATGGGGATCGTATCTTCGACCCATAATATTTTCATATATTGAAACTTTTCCAAAATGAATTTACAGCGAAAGTTCTATGATGACTGGTTTTTTCTATATCAAGCCCTAGCTTCGCAAGTGCAACAAGTGTCATAAATGCCATACCATGCCTTCTTTTAGGCTAGCTCTGATACCATGTTAGTTTTTCATAAATTTCAATCTGATCTAGTATCTTAACTGAGAGAATAACATGTAGAGCATATTAATCATGGACACAATAATGCAAGCACATAAGAGACACAGAGTTTCACCGGGGAAAACCAATAAGGTGAAAAACCCCGCAACTTCCTGAGATAGATAGAGCAATGACACAACCCAAGTACAAGAGATATTCCTCCTAGCAGCAGCTTCTCCTCCTCCACTAGTGCGCCACTCTCCAATGAGTGTATGAGTGAGAAAGTGAATGATCAAATAGAGTGCCTCCCGCACTCTATTTATACTTGACTTGACTTGCCTAATAACCTTTACTAGGTCGGCCTCAACTTAACCACTTAACATAATTCTGACAGGGCCAATCCCCAATAGGGTGGTCTAATAACCCTTTAACCCACATGACTTATACAGGGCCGACCCCATCAATGTGGTCTAATAACCCATCAAGTTAAAGTTACGACACTTACAATATAAATGACGACACTTCCATATAGAGGAATAATACCATCTCTATAGCAGTAAAATATACATATGTTAAATACATTTCGAAGTTACAAATACATCAACAATGGTATACTGCAGCTGAGTTGCGAGGAGAAATTACCACTTGGGTGGAGTTGACGGTACCCTTCACTCATACGCTCACTTTCGTGGATGCCAACCCTGATGTCAATAATGCTTTGCACCTCATCCGTGATGTGGTTTTGAAGGTTGTTCCTATAGCATATACTGCGGATCCACATATGCATAGCCAGATGCAATCCCTGATGGAATGTTACCATATCACAGGTGGGCCTGAAGACGGTGATGATCTGCGGAATGTCAATATTCCTGAGTCTGAAGGGAGTCGCGATGTGATAGCACCTGATGCGCCAAGTGATTCGATCAGCCAGCCATCGAAGCTCTGTAAGATCAATATTGGGACAAAGGTGTTAAATTTTCAGAATTTACTTCAATCTGATCTAGGATCTTAACTGAGAGAACAACATGTACAGCAAATCTACAGCATATCAATCATGGACACAATAATGCAAGCACACAAGAGACACAGAGTTTACTTGGCGAAAACCATAAAGGTGAAAAACCCCAATAACTTCCTCAGAGATAGATAGAGTGATGATACAACCAGAATGCAAGAGATAGTCTTCTCCTAGCAGCAGATCCTCCTCCTCCACAAGTGCACCACTCTCCAAAGTGTGAGTGAGAGAATAGAATGTGTAAAATGAGAGCGACACACTCTCTATTTATACACTAACTTGACTTGACCTTTACTCAACTAGGTCAACCTCAACTTAACCAATTAACATAATGCTGACTGGGCCGACCCCCACTAGGGTGGTCTAATAACCCTTTGACCCACATGTCCAATCCCCAATAGGGTGGTCTAATAACCCTTTGACCCACATGACTTATACAGGGCCGACCCCAACAAGGTGGTCTAATAACCCATCAAGTATAAGTTATGACACTTACAATATAAATGACGACACTTCCGTATAGAGCAATAATAACATCTCTATAGGAATACAATATACATATATGTGGAATACATTCCAAAGTTACATATACATCAACACTCCCTCTTAACTAGGAAGGTATTTCTCGACACAGGTCTTCTAGGACAAGTCATCTTCTTTGGATCATCGTCACTGGATAATCGTCATCGAGTCATCATCATCGTCACTGCTGCTTCTATCTCAATCAATCTTTGAATCTATTCGCCATAGGAAGTTCTACAAAGCCAGTCCTTTTTCATACTGGATGTAGGCCCACCACCTGCGGGTCTTCATCATCACTGGCCATACTGTGGAAATCTCAATATTTATTACGTGCGTCACAAAACCTTAAAAGAGTCTCTTGACTAGCAAGAACCCTAACGAGAATCTTAGGCCTTTTTCATCCTGTCCAAATCTCTAGGACTTATTACATGTGACCCCGCCACAAAACCTCGAAAGAGAATCCCAGGACTGATTATGAGCACAAGGCTCAACCTATCCGATCTCCCAGGGCACAAATTACATGTGGTCACCACAAAACCTCGAAAGAGCATCCCAGGACTGATTACGAGCACAAGGCTCAACCTATCAGATATCCCAGGGCACAAATTACATGCAGTCATGGCAAAACCTTGAAAACGCATCGCAGGACTGATTACAAGCACACGGCTCAACCTATCGGATCTCCCAGGGCACAAATTACATGCCATAGGACAAAACCTCGAAAGAGCATCTTCCAGATATCCCAGCGCACAAATTACATGCCATAGGCAAACCTCGAAAGACTATCTGCAGATCTCCCAAGCAGAAATTATATGTCCTCCCAAGAAAAACCTCGAAAGAGCATTTGCCAGATATCCCAAGGTACAAATTACATGCCATAGGAAAAACCTCGAAAGACTATCTACAAATCTCCTAGGGCACAAATTACATGCTTATCTGCACAACCTGTTCCACAGCCACAGAGTATCAACCTGATACTCACCATGCATCATCTTGATGTACACATGATCATCCTGATCATCATCACTGCAACATCCTGCTGCATGTCATCTGGAGCAACATCCTGAAGCTCGTCATCCATGATCATCTTGATCATACAATGCATCTACCTGATGCATACCAAGTATCTACCTGATACATATCATTATAAATGATCCACTTGATCATACATGATACATATCAACATACATGATCTACCTGATCATACAATGTATCGACCTGATACATATACAGATACATGATCCACCTGATCATACATGATACATATCAACATACATGATCTACCTGATCATACAATGTATCCACCTGATACAGATACAGATACATGGTCCAAGCATCCAACATGATGCATATACAAAATACATACAAATGAGCCAACCGATCATATCCAACATCCAACATGATGTGTACATACATAAATGATCCAACTGATCATATCCAGCATCCAACATGATGCATGCATACATATACATATAAATGATCGAACTGATCATATCCAGCATCATCCCGATGCATATACAGAGCAGTAACTGGAGCATCGTCCTGATGCTCATCATCCAACGCTTACATCCACAGCCATGTGAAGGATCCTCCTTCCAACATGCTTGGAATGGCCTCTGCAAATGTGTCCATCACTTCTTCCTCGAATTGTCATCAATCCGAAGAACACCAAGCCTCTCTCTGAAGTACTCGAACTTCACTTTCTCTAGTGGTTTCGTCAGCACATCTGCAATCCGCTTGTCCATCGCAATGTACAGGAGCTTCACAGCTCCTCTCTGCACCATATCCCTGATATAGTGATATTTGATCTCTATGTGTTTCGACCTATCATGAAACACTAGGTTCTCGGACAGCTTCACACAACTCTGGTTATCACAAAAGATACCAGTAGCATCGAACAAGAGATCAAATAACTCAGACAGTAGCTTTCGTAGCCATACTGCCTCACAACTAGCTGAACAGGTTGCAACATAATCTGCCTCAGCTGTACTCAGTGCTACGCAAGACTGCTTCCTGCTAAACCAAGAGATCACACCTGATCCCATACTGAAGCAACATCCAGATGTGCTCTTCCTATCTACAGCACTGCTAGCCCAATCTGAATCAACATAACCCTGCACGTTAAACTTTTGATTCGCTTCATACTTGAGCCCATAATCCATTGTACCCTTCAGGTACCTTAGAACATGCTTTACAGCAACCAGGTGAACACTCCTCGGATCCATCAAGAATTGGCTCAATGTGTTCACCGCAAAGCAAATATATGTTCTCCTGTTCGTCAGGTACATCAAGGACCCAATCATCTGACGATACATAGAGACATCAACCGGCTCAGATGAAGCATCACAAAGAAGCTTCAGATTCGATGCAACAGGTGTGGCCATGGCCTTGCAATCCATGATCTTGAACCTCTTCAGGATCTCTACTACATACTTCCCTTGTCCAAGGAAGATTCCATCTGCACTCTGCCACACCTCCATGCCAAAAACAAATAGTGCATCATCCCCAAGTTCTTCATCTTGAACTCGGCAGCAAGCTTCCGTTGCATGTCGGCAATCAATCTATCTTCACCTGTAACAAACAGGTTATCCGCATACAAAAGTAGTATCACTGGATTGCCTTCCTCAACCTTGAAGTAAAGGTTGGAATCCTCTTTACTCTTGGTAAATCCCAAACTAAATAGAAAGCTATCTATCCTACCAAGTTCTGCACACATATATGACTACACCATTCAAGACGGCTATCTTGAAATCCATCTAGTGTATCTTCTATTTCATCACTTTTATATTTCTCTATGCTGCCATCTGCAGCATGCTTGATCTGATAGTTCCATTTGGAAGTCACAACAGACTTCCCTTCAGCTCTAGGGACCTCATCCCAAACATCGTTCTTCATGATCGACGGATCATGGAATTCTTCCCGTATCCTGGGAACTTCAATATCTTCAATAGATAATTTTTTTGCATGAACAAATGTTGTAGTCCTTTTGTAGGTGATGGTATACGATCTTTCCTACACAACAAGTTAAATTGCATGATTAGAAAACATCTCAGAGTTTTCAGAACAAATTCTTACACATAAGGAAATATGTCAGACAGTCATGCAATTATCTTAGCCAATGCTTCAATACAACATTTATCCATATTCTGTAACTTTCTAGATGCCTTCCAATCTCTACCAAAACATTGTTAAGAGTGTGCACAACTCCTAACATGTCAACAAAGAGGTTTCATTTTAGATAAGTAGCAATGGAATGTTGTACAGTGCCATAGGCCACTTACCCATGTATATTAGTAGTATACTGTTCCTCAATGCAACTATTCTAATATGCATAATACAAAACCTATTCTAGGAACATAAGCATATACATCATTGAATAACATTATGTAAGAAATGAAAATTCAAATACTTATCTTTGTTTGGTTGCTGGGTGGACTCCCTCTGAGTCTTTGCTTCCTTGCAGGAGCTGTTGAAGTAGCTTCTTCTACACCTTTCTATTGGGGAATTTAGAAAGATGGTCAACTACCTCTGAATATCTGCATCCTTGCAGAAACTACTGAAGTGTGCTCCTTTGCTTTTTTGCAGGAACAACTGGAGTGTGCTCCCTCTTGATCTTTGCTTCCTGGATTACCTGTCCTTGAACTTACATCCATCCTTAATAGCTATGCATGCTTATTAGCATCATCATTGTGTTATCCTTGAGGTCTCATACATAATCACACATTTATTAGTATAATCTTAATACTATCAAAACAAAATAATCTTAAACATGTATATTCATGATCATTCACAGATAATAAACATTAGTATTCAAGGTTTCAGAGAAGTATTCTTTTACTCATACATATTCTTATTCGATCATAGGACTCTTCTGGTTAGTTGAATCATCAATCAAGATAAGAGATATAATATGCATAAAACCTGTGATTATTCAAACCTATACCTTCATGATTCTTCTGGTTAGTCATATCATCAATTATGGTAAGAAACATAATATGCATACAACCATGACTATTCAAATTCATGAATAATCATTATAAACAACACAACAGTATAAGATCCTAACACAAGGTAGGATTCTAGCTTGATATAGGAAAAACATACTTGGATTAGCATGCTAGCTAGTTATGTCTAACATACCCGCATAATGTCTTCTAGTTCTCTTCAATGACTTGTGCTAGTAACCTGCATGTCTCATAAGTTATCCATTGTAGAGCCAAGTTATACATACCTCGTAAGTAGATCTTGTAAGTGATCCATGACAATGGATGAATCTTTGTCTTCATGTCATCATGATCATATGTTCTTGAACTAGAAAATGATTTGTCTTTCTTGGTGTACCTTTCATGTTAGCGGACACCATAAACCTCATACAACACCATAATGCATTAGTACAATCATAAGTGTCAACACCCTAATGAATGCATTCATAATTTTCTTAAGGTGATACGACAAGTCTAAAATCAAGATTGTTCTAACCGTAATAACATGAAGACAAACATATCGTAAACTTAATCATAAACAAATATTGAGACATACCTGGATGAGTGATATCTGTCGAGATTGCTTGTAATCTTCTTATGTAAGGCATTAGCCTCATCTCCCTCTGAAACAGGAACTTCTTCACTTATGCAGGTGACCAATCCATCTTCTTCTAGGATTAACCCAATCCACTTGATTTACAAGAACTGGACCTGGAGTTGGATTAGGGTTTGTCAGAGAAACCCCAAAAATTCAAACTTTGAATTTCAAACTTTCGAAAGGATAGAAATATGCACCTTGATGAGTTGATTAAGCTAGTACATTCAGAATTTGAAAACTGCAAAGTTTCACTCCTCAATTTTGCCTTTGAAATTTCCAGATTCACTCGACGTGACTTTGAACTGGGGTTTGATGAATCCCACTCTTCTGCCCAATCAAAAGGTTTGATCTAAATCTCTAAGCTGCTATTTTTATGAGAAGCTTCCAGCCGTGGTCACAGATTTCAAAAATTCTCATTTTTGCAGAAGCCCTAATTTTCCACTTTTATGATCAAAGTCCCAAACTAGGGTCTGATCAAGCCCGGCATTCTGCCCAACCAAAAATTCTGATCTTGGTCTCTAAATTTCTATTTTGATGAGTAGCATTCAGCCGTGGTCTCCAATTACAAAAATTCCAACTTTAACCAAAACTCTAAATTCCGGAAGCCATGAATGAAGGTGCTCAAAAATAATTCTGATTTGACAGAAATATGTACCTGATTGTTTCTGGTGTAAATCTGAACTTTTCAATCCACAGGGTCTACAAAATTTTCTTGAGATAGCCCGACCTATTATCTTTCCATCTCGACAGGTTTGACAACAATTGGATTCTCTGAGAGAGAGTTATGCCAAGTGTCGAAACATGACCTGTTTATGGGATAATACAGGAGAGAAACCTTGTATGGCATGCCACGTGTCACTGGTTCAACTACAGCCTCTGAAAATTTTTCTTGAGATAGCCCGACCTGTTATCTTTCCATCTCGATAGGTCTAACCTCAATTGGATTCTCTGAGAGAGAGTTATGCCAAGTGTCGCAACGTGACCTGTTTATGGGATAATACATGAGAGCGAACTTATACGGCGTGCCACATGTCACTGGTTCAACTTTGGCCTCTAAAACATTTTTTTGAGATAGTACAGTCTGTGTGCTACCTGTCACATTTTACGAAATTTCATTTGGAGCTTCCTAGCCCACGTTATGACCTTTTTCCCAAGGTCACCTGATTTTGACTCAGATCTAGAAGAGGCAGAAACCCTATATTGTACAGATCATAAATCACAAAGTACAACAAATGAGAGGTTGTATTTCAGACACAAGGTAGATTTGGATCTGATATTCGACCTGTAAAAGTGTCAGATCCAAAAAAGTTTCCAAAATGGATTTATAGCGAAAGTGCTACGATGACTGGTTTTTGCTATATCAAGCCCTAGCATCGTAAGTGCAACAAGTGTCATACATGCCACATCATGCCTTCTTTCAGGTTAGCTCTGATACCATGTTAAATTTTCAGAATTTACTTCAATCTGATCTAGGATCTTAACTGAGAGAACAACATGTACAACAAATCTACAACATATCAATCATGGACTCAATAATGCAAGCACACAAGAGACACAGAGTTTACTTGGGGAAAACCATAATGGTGAAAAACTCCAATAACTTCCTCAGAGATAGATAGAGCAATGATACAACCAGAATACAAGAGATAGTCTTCCCCTAGCAGCAGAGCCTCCTCTTCCATAAGTGCACCACTCTCCAAAGTGTGAGTGAGAGAATAGAATGTGTAAAATGAGAGAGACACACTCTCTATTTATACACTAACTTGACTTGACCTTTACTCAACTAGGTCGGCCTCAACTTAACCACTTAACATAATGCTAACTGGGCCGACCCCCACTAGGGTGGTCTAATAACCCTTTAACCCACATGGACGACCCCCAATAGGGTGGTCTAATAACCCTTTGACCCACATGACTTATATAGGGCCGACCCCAATAAGGTGGTCTAATAACCCATCAAGTATAAGTTACGACACTTACAATGTAAATGACGACACTTTCGTATAGAGGAATAATAACATCTCTATAAGAATACAATATACATATATGTGAAATAAATTCCGAAGTTACATATACATCAACAGGAGGCCACTCCCAAGTTTGCGAATGTTGGATATTATTGGGATGATGAGATGATGGGAAAGGTCACTGATTTGCTGCATGAATTCCAAGACCTCTACCCTATGAAGTTTTATGAGATGAAAGGTATCTTGGGTGATTTAGGTGAGATGAAGATCCCCTTGAAACCAAATGTGAAACCAATAAGGAAGCGACCCTACTAGCTGAATCCATGACATAAGGGGAGGGTCAAGGTCAAACTTGATCGCATGTTGGATGCTGGTATCATTGAACCTGTTGAAGAGTCAGAATGGATCAGTGCTATGGTGGTGTAGGACAAGAAGACTGGCGAGGTGCGCATCTGTGTCGATTTACGGAAGTTGAATGATGCCTGCTTGCATGATCCCTTTCCGATCCCGTTTACTGATGAAGTACTTGAAGGTGTGGGCGGTTAGGAGATGTATTCTTTCATAGACAGGTTCTCAGGCTATCATCAAATCCACATTACGAAGGAAGACCTCCATAAGACGACCTTTGTGATAGAATCGGGTTGTTTTTAGTATACCGTGATGCCGTTTGGGTTGAAGAACACACCTACGATTTTCTCACGGGTTGTTGTTGCTGCGTTCTGGGACTTTATTAAGAAGTTTTTGCAGGTATACATAGATGATTGGATAGTCTATGGTTTGATCCGTGACCATCGGGCCAATCTGTGGTTGATGCTTGAGCGATGTCGATAGCATCAGATATCGCTGAATTTGAAGAAGTGCATCTTTTGTGCACCATTTGGGATATTGTTGGGTCACATTGTGTGCAAACAAGGATTATTAGTTGATCCAACAAAGATTTCACTCATTTTGAGTTTAACACCGTCGACTAATGTCAAGCGGTTGAGGGAGACTTTGGGGCATACCGAGTATTATCGCAAGTTCATCAAGGGATATGCAGCGATTGCTGCCCCTATGGAGAAGCTATTGAAGAAAGATGCGGTATTTCAATGGAGCGCTGAGTGTCAGGATAACTTTGAGCAGTTGAAGGATAAGATGGCTTCGGAACCCATACTGATCATAGCCACGCGGTTTTTGTTCGACAACATCGTCACTCGCTTCGGCTTCCCCATGATATTGCTGAGCGATCAAGGGAGCCACATTCTCAATCGCACCATCAGCACATTGATAGAGGAACTGTAGATACAACATAAGAAGAGTACGCCATATCATCCATAGGCAAATGGCATGGTGGAAGCTTTTAACAAGTTCTTGGAGCATGCGCTGACAAAGGTGTGCAATGCAAACCGCGATGATTGGGATCTGAAAATCCCAGCATCGTTGTGGGCATATCGCAACACGTGTAAAAGGTTGATGGGTCAGACAACATTCAAGTTAGTGTATGGACAAGAAGCGATTATGATAATAGAGTACAACATTCTGCATCTGCGCATAGTGGGAACGACAGGTATGGATGATGCAGCAGCATTAGAAGAACATCTAGCGCAGTTAGTGCAGCTGGAGGAAGATCGCTTTACCATAGGATTCCACCAGGGGGTGGGGAAGGATCCTTAGAAGACTTGGCACGATCACCACATTAAAAAAAAAAAATTTCAGCAAGGTGACTTGGTGCTGTTGTATGACAGCAAGTTTATGAAACATCCAAGAAAATTGCAGATGCATTGGCTGGGACCATATCGCATCAGTAGCATCACTTTAGGAGGTGATGTACAGTTGCAGCAGTTGGACGGAGCGATGCTCCCAAAGTTGATTAATGGTAGTAGGTTAAAGCCCTATCGGTCAAGCTTGGAACAATGCGATGTGTGAGTCACATCGGTAAAAAAAATAAAAAAATGCAGGTTGATTGGTGGCAGGATGGCGCACCGACAAAAACAAGAATGCGCAGGAAGGGAGGCTTGTGCCGTAAGTTAGATGCGGTCCGCGACAGTAGCAGGGTCGCGACTGGGTCAAATCAGAAATCATTATGAATCATTCATAGATGGAACGTTTTCCTTTTGGGTGTTAATTTTTGAGCATCAATTCAATATGATATAGGATCTTTACTGAGAGAATAACATGTAAAACATATCAATCACAAGAAGCAATCACAAGAGACAATAGACACACAGATTTTCCTTGGGGAAAACCAATAAGGTGAAAAACCCCAATAACTTCCTCAGAGATAGATAGAGCAATGATACAAAACCCAAGCATAAGAGATAGTCTCCTCGCAACAACTTCTCCTCCTCCAATAGTGCGCCACTCTCCAATGAGTGTATAAGTGAGAAATTGAATGATCAAATAGAGTGCCTCCCGCACTCTATTTATACTTGACTTGACTTGCGAAATAAACTTTAATAGGTTGGCCTCAACTTAACCACTTAACATAATGCTGACAGGGACGAACCCCAATAGGGTGGTCTAATAACCCTTTAACCCACATGACTTATATAGAGCCGACCCCATCAAGGTGTTCTAATAACCCATCAAGTATAAGTTACGATACTTCAATATAAATGACGACACTTATGTATAGAGGAATAATACCATCTCTATAGGAGTACAATATACATATGTGAAATACATTCCCAAGTTACAAATACATCAACACTCCCTCTTAAATAGGAAGGTATTTCTCGACACAAATCTACTAGCACAAGTCTTCTTCTATGGATCATCGTCACTAGATCATCGTCATCGAATCATCGTCATCGTCACTGCTGCTGCTATCTCAATCAATCTCAAATCTGCTTGTCATAGGAAGTTCTACAGAGCCAACCCTTTTTCATGCTGGATGTAGGCCCACCACCTGTAGGTCTTCATCATCAGTGGCCATACTATGGAACCTAGGAATTATTACGTGCGTCAACAAAACCTAGCGCAGACTATAAGATATTTTACATGTTGACCTTCACAAAACCTTTAAAGAGCATCGTAGGATGTTACGAGCACACCACTCTACCTGTCCAGATATCTATAGAGCATCCCAGTCTATTACGAGCACACCACTCTACCTGTCCGGATATCTAGGATCTTTTCTATGTGAACTTTTGCAAAACCTTTAAATAGCATCCCAGGATGTTACGAGCACACCGCTCTACCTGTCTGGATCTCTATATAGCATCCCAGTATATTACGAGCACACCGCTCTACTTGTACGAATCTCCAGGATCTTTTCTATGCAAAAATTTCGCAAAACCTTTAAAGAGCAACCCAGGATGTTACGAGCACACCACTCTAACTGTCTAGATCTCTATAGAGCATCCTAGGATATTACGAGCACACCACTCTACCTATCCAGATCTCCAGGATCTTTTCTATGCGAAACTAAAGCAAAACCTCGGAAGAGCATCCCAAGATGTTACGATCACACCGCTATACCTGTCCGGATCTCCCAGGATCTTTTCTATGCTACCTGCACAACCTGTCCTTGGACACAGAGTATCAACTTGATACTCACCATACATCATCCTAATGTACATCATCACATGATCAACTTGATCATCATCATAGCATCATCCTGATGCATATCATCTGGAGAAACATCCTGAAGCTTGTCATCCATGATCATCCTGATCATACAATGCATCCACTTGATGCATACCAAGTATCTACCTGATACATATCATCAGACATGATCCACCTAATCATACACTGTATCCACCTGATACATACACAAATACATGATCCACCTGATACATACACAAATCCACTTGATCATACAATGTATACACCTGATACATACACAAATACATGATCCACCTGATCATACAATGTATCCACCTAATACATACATAAATACATGATCCACCTGATCATGTCAAGCATCCAACATGATGCATATACAAATACATGATCCAACTGATCATATCAAGCATCCAACATGATGCATATACAAATACATGATCTGACTGATCATATCAAGCATCTAACATGATGCATATACAAATACATGATCCAACTGATCAAAGCATCCTAACTGATGCATATACAAATACATGATCAAGCTGATCAAAGCATCCAACTGACGCATATACAAAACAGTAACTAGAGCATCGTCCTAATGCTCATCATCCAACACTTACATCCACATCCATGGGAAGGATCCTCCTTTCACCATGCTTGGAATGGCTCCTACAAATGTGTCCATCACTTCTTCCTCGAAGTGTCATCAATCTGAAGAACACCAAGCCTCTCTCTGAAGTATTCAAAATTCACTATTGCTAGTGGCTTCGTCAATACATCTGAAACCTGCTCACCCGTCGCAACATACAAGAGCTTCACTGCTCCTCTCTACACCATATCCCTGATATAGTGATATTTGATCTCAATGTGCTTCGACCTGTCGTGGAACACCAGATTCTCAGACAGCTTCACAAAACTCTGGTTATCACAAAAGATACCAGTAGCCTCCAATGGGAGATCAAATAACTCAGACAGTAGCTTCTGAAGCCACATTGCCTCACAACTAGCCGAGCAAGCTGCAACATACTCTACCTTGGCTGTACTCAGTGCTACGTAGGACTGCTTCCTGCTAAACCAAGAGATCACACCTGATCCCATACTGAAGCAGGATCCAGAAGTGCTCTTCCTATCTATAGAACTGCCTTCCCAGTCTGAATCAACATAACCCTGCAGGTTAAACTCTTGATTCGCATCATACTTGAGCCCATAATCAATTGTACCCTTCAGGTACCTCAGAATATGCTTTACAGCAACCAGGTGAAAATTTCTCAGATCCGTCAGGAACTGGCTCGATGTGTTCACCACAAAGCAAATATCTAGTCTTGTGTTCGTTAAGTACATCAAGGACCCAATCATATGATGATACACCGTGACATCAACCGGATGAGATGAAGCATCACACAGAAGCTTCAGGTTTGATGCCATAGGTGTGGCCATGGCCTTGCAGTCCATCATCCCAAACTCTTCAGGATCTCTACTGCATACTTCTCTTGTCCAAGGAATATTCCATCTGCACTTTGCCACACCTCCATGCCTAGAAAGTAGTGCATCATCCCCAAGTCCTTCATCTCAAACTCGGTAGCAAGCTTCCTCTTCATGTCACTGGATTGCCTTCCTCAACCTTGTAGTAAAGGTTGGAATATGCTTTACTCTTGGTAAATCCCAAACTGGATAGAAAGCTATCAATCCTACCAAACCAAGTCCTAGGAGCTTGCTTCAAGCCATACAAGGATTTCTTCAATCTGCACACATATGATCCCCTGTTATGTGTCTCAAAAACCAAGTGGCTACTCCACATATACTTCCTTCTTCGACTACACCATTCAAGAAAGTTGTCTTGAGATCCATCTGGTGTATCTTCCATTTCATCACTGTAGCCAGGGAAAGTACTGATATGATGGAAGTGTACCTGGATATAGGAGCAAAAGTCTCTTCATAATCTATCCCCTCTTTCTGGGAGAAGCCATGAGCTACAAATCTCGCTTTGTATTTCTCTATGCTACCAATTGCAGCATGCTTGATCTTATATATCCACTTGGAAGTCACAACAGACTTCCCATCTGGTCTTGGGACCACATCCCAAACATCATTCTTCATGATCGATTGGTATTCCTCGACCAAGGAATTCTTCCATTACTTCATCCCGAATCCTGGGAACTTCAGATTCTTCAATATCTTCAATAGATAGCTTTGTTGCTGGAACAAATGTTGTAATCCTTCTTTTGTAGGTGATGGTATACGATCTTTCCTACAAGACAAGTTAAATTACATGATTAGAAACATCTCATAGTTTTCAGAACAAATTCTTACACGTAAAGACATATGCCATACAGTCATGCAATTATTTTAGCCAATGCTTCAATACAACATTTATCCATATCCTGTAACTTTCTAGATGCCTTCCAATCTCTACCAGAACATTGTTAAGAGTGTGCACAACTCCAAACATATCAGCAAAGAGGTTTCATTCTAGATAAGTAGCAATGGAATGTTGTACAGTGCCATAGGCCACTTACCCATCATATGCATATTAGTAGTATATTGTTCATTAATGCAATTATTCTAATATGCATAATACACAACCTAAGTCTAGGAACATAAGCATATACATCATTGATTAATATTATATAAACACAAGAAATGACAATTCAAATACTTATCTTTGTTTGTTTGTTGGGTGGACTCCCTCTGAATCTTTGCTTCCTTGCAAGAGCTACTGGAGTGTGCTCCCTCTTGATCTTTGATTCCTTGATTATCTGTCCTTGAACTTATATCCATCCTGGACCACTATGCATGCTTAAGTGTGCACTAGCGTCGTCACTGTGTCATCCTCAAGATCTCATACATAACCATACATATATTAGTATAATCTGAATACTATCAAAACATTATGATCCTAAATACCCTTAACATCTATGGTCATGATCAATTCACACACAGAGGTAATTTATTAGTATTCAAGGTTTCAGGGAAGACTTCTTTTACTCATGCATATTCTTATTTGACCATAGGACTCTTCTGGTTAGTCATATCATCAATCATAATATGCATAAAGCCTTGATTCTAACTTGATGAGTAATCATTATCAATAATACAAAAGTATAATATCCTTACATAGGGTAGGATTCTAACTTGATATAGGAAAAAACATACCTGGTCATCATATTTGCAGTTATATCTAGCAATGTTTTCTTGTTCTCTTCAATGACCTGCATAACTCATAAGTTAACCATTGTAGAACCAAATTATACATACCTCTATGTGTTCCATGACTATGGATGAGTCTTTGTCTTCATGTCACCATGGTCTTGATCTAGGACTTGATTTGTACCTTCATGTTAGCGGATAACATTCTCCTCATACAACACCACAGTGCATTAGTACAATCATAATACAATCATAAGTGTCATAACCCTAATCAATGAATGTCTTCTATCATGCATTCATACTTTTACTAAGGTGATAAGACAAGCCTAAAATTAAACAAGATTGTTATTAAACTCTTGAAGACAATCATATTATAAACTTAATCATGAACATATTTCAAAACATACCTGTAAGTCATACCTGTTAGTTTGCTTGTAGTAGTAGTAGTTGTTGTTCCTTTTGTTCTTAGGACAATCTGAGGAAAAAGCATCTCAGATCTTCTTATCTCTATTATGATGGTGGTGTGAAGATCTCTTCTTATGAGATGGCTCCTTCTTACTCTTCTTGGTATGTGCTCTGAGAGATTGATCTTCATTTTTCTTCTTGGGCCACAAGCCTAGCTTCTTCTTGTGAGCATTCCTCCCACAGTCTACTGAAAGAGATCAACTTCTTTCTTGCATAGATTCCTTGGATGAAGGAGTCCCATGAACTAGGTAGGCAATTCAAAGTGGTCATGACAATTTCTCCATTCTCCACCACTTCATCCATAGCTTCAAGTTGTTCCTTGATTTAAGAGACCTTTAGAAAAGTAGGATTGAATGGTATCTCCATTCTGAAGCTTTACCCCTTTTAATTGGTTCCACAGAGTCATCTTCTGATTTGTGTTCTTTCCTTCAAACAACTTAGTCAGGGAGTAAAACATCTCCTTAGGTGTCTTTAGGGAAGACACATGGGGTCTGAGATGGTCCTTTATAGAATCAACAATGATTCTCTTAGCCTTGACCAAGTTCTTCTTGTGTAAGACCTTAGCTTCTTCTCCCTCTAGGACTGGAACCTCTTCACTTATGTAAGTGTCCAACTCATTCTCTTCTAGGATTAACCCAATCCTATACTTCCATGCTCGGAAGTTATCAGCCCATTTCAAGCTTATCCTTAGGCTTGGTGTGGGGAGACATCTTAAGAAGTACTTCAAATGAAAATAGAAAAGTTATTAGGTCTTACCACTTGATTTGCTAAAAACTAGATCTGGTGCTGGATTAGGGTTTGTCAGAGAAACCCTAAAAATTCAACCTTTGAATTTCAAACTTCTTAAAGGATAGAAAGATGCACCTTGATGAGATGATCAAGCTGGTATACTCAGAATTTGAAAACTGCAAAGTTTCACACCTCAAATTTGCTTTTCAAACTTTCGGATTCACCAGGAGGACCCTGAATTAGGGTTTGATTTTCTTGGAGCTTCACCCATCCAAAAAGTTTGATCTTGGTCTATAAACTTCTATTTTCATAGGAGCTTCCATCCATGGTCTCAGATTTCATAAATTCCAACTTTTGCAGAAACCCTAATTTCCTGCTTCACTAGAGAGGACCCCAAACTAGGGTTTGATTTTCCCAGAGCTTCACCCAACCAAAAAGTTCGATTTAAAGCTATAAAATTTGATTTTTCCAAGGAGATTCCATCCATGGTGTCAGATATCAAGAATTCCACTTTATGTGGAAACCCTAATTTTTAGGGCCAAAACTGAAAGTGCTCAGAATTGAATTCTAATTGGACAGAAAGATGTGCCTTGCTGAGGAGAGTCAATCTAGCCTCCTAACTTTCAAGATCTATGGAGAGTAACCCAAAAAAAAAGAATCCCTAGCTTCCGCAACTGCAGAGTGTCTTCTTCTCAGGTTAGCTCTGATACCATGTTAATTTTTGAGCATCAATTCAATATGATCTAGGATCTTTACTGAGAGAATAACATGTACATCATATCAATCACAAGAAGCAATCACAAGAGACAATAGACACACATAGTTTCCTTGGGGAAGATCAATAAGGTGAAAAACCCCAATAACTTCCTCAGAGATAGATAGAGCAATGATACAAAACCGAAGCATAAAAGATAGTCTCCTAGCAACAACTTCTCCTCCTCCACTATTGTGCCACTCTCCAATGAGTGTATAAGTGAGAAATTGAATGATCAAATAGAGTGCCTCCCACACTCTATTTATACTTGACTTGACTTGCCTAATAACCTTTAATAGGTCGGCCTCAACTTAACCACTTAACATAATGCTGTCAGGGCCGATCCCCAATAGGGTGGTCTAATAACCCTTTAACCCACATGACTTATACAGGTCCGACCCCATCAAGGTGGTCTAATAACCCATCAAGTATAAGTTATGATACTTACAATATAAATGACGACACTTCCATATAGAGGAATAATACCATCTATATAGGAGTACAATATACATATGTGAAATACATTCCGAAGTTTCAAATACATCAACATTGGGTAGGTATGATCGTTCGTCAACTTGGATTGTGCCAGAGGCACACATGTTGGGCACGAGGAATACACCATGGCAACATGGTGGACGACACCTGGGGTGATGGTTTGCACACTTGTCACGAATGGCGACCGGCGACAGTATGGCTACCATGCTGCCCGTTAGAATTCTGGTTCATACTCACATAGAACAACAGAAGAATATGATTTGCATCTAACGTGAACGGGTGGTTTAAATGATTGAGGCAGACGACCAACCGAACGTGATGTATAAATATAGGAACCAGAGGATAGTAGAGCATAGAGGATTTCCAATCGAGAGGTGTTATGCTGCGAGAGGGTTAGGTCTCTAGTTAAGTTAGGAATTCCAAGGAGGTTGTGGAAATGATTCATTTCATTTCGTGTGGTAGCACACCAGGCACGCTGAGGGCCCGAAAGACGAGTGTGCATGAGTGCCAGGAGCAAGCCGCACCGCAGACACTTGGGGGTTACAAGCATGAAGTCTCTTTTGAGATGTCTAGGTAGTTGGTGATAGTTCGAAGTCTCGTGGTCCCTGTGACCACAAAAAGGATGGGGGTGGCAGCCCCCGGATCCTGGTAGCATGTGCTTACCAGTGCGAAATAGATGTGTTAGAATCACTGGCCTATTTCGCACCTCAGCGCTATTCGTAAAATTCTTCTCCATCTGCAATTAATCCCTCGAGACTGGAGGATGAGTTTGCGCGGTACATAACGACAAGTCGGGGAATGACCACTTTTGGGTGAGAGGTACACGACAACAAGTTGATGATCCACGTAGCAGAAGGAGCAGGACAACACAACGTGATCCAGATAGCAAGAACAGTTGCAGAAACAAAGTTCAGTCAAGACCAGTGAATACACCATGTCCAGTTGACGTGGGTCGAGGGCGAGCCACAAGATTTTGTTGGGGGCCTGTTGGCAGGTGGTTTGGTAAGGTAGAATCGCAGCATCGCTGATGCTGTGGCAAGTCAGAAGATATCGCAGAAGGCGGAGAGCTAGGCATAAATAAGATTATTTTATGCATTTTTGGGTCAATTGTACTGCAGTTTGCGGGTTTTGGGTCATTTAGACCGTAGTTTATGCAATTTTGGGTCAATTATACCACAGTATGCGGGTTTTGGGTAGCTTGGACCATGTCAGATAGATTTTGGGTCATTTGTCCAAAGTGTCGGTTAGGAATTTGTTAGAAAGTTGACAAGCATTGTAAGGGTGGAAGCCTATATATATACATAAGTTGTAAGTGTTGAGGCATCTTAGTACAGATCCTTGGATGTTGGGTGTGTGCGTCTTTGAGTCTGTATCTGAGATCAAGAGTTACTGGTGAGATCTGTGGTTTTGCAGAGATATTGTATCTGGGTTTTTCTAAGTTAATATGACATGACAGAGCTATTTTGTGAAATCCCTGTGCATATTTTGTTCACTTGTGGTAATGCATGTTGCGATATTTGAATAATGTTACGCTTTCTTGCTGCAGTTAATGCTTTATTGTTATACTTGTTGCGATGAATGATTCTATTGAATGATGCTATGAATATGATGTTGCCGAAGTTAAATGCATAGATTTACTGTTGAATGTTGCAATAAGTTTAAGTAATTGTTGCTGCAAATATCCTCCTTCATTCGGTGGAAACATGGTTCCGTCCACTCTCCCTTGAATGCCTCGGGTGAGACCTCAACTGCTCTGCAGGTGTTGCTGGACGGGGTAAAACCTATTTGGGCTGGTTTTTAGGGAGATCGCAGTGGATTGGTGTCGATAGCGATGGGAACCCCTCTCGACCGGGCTTGAGTCAACACCAGGTAGCTCCAAACTCATGAGAGATCAAAAACTGATGGTGAATAATGGCTTGGGGAGCAATTTCATGGCTCCTTTCTTGCCCAATAATCCAAACACGAATTTCTAGGAAGGGTGGCTTGCCCATACTCAAATTTGGACAGCCATACCTCTCCATTCCCCAAGGCATTAACTACCTCAACCAACTCTTGGGAGAAATGAATGATTGGGCACAAAAGTCAACATGGATAGTTGAGGGTTCATGGGTTCTCTCATTGACACTTGGCTTGACTTGATTGGCTCAAGGGTGTGAATATTTCTCTCCCAGTTCCTTGTAAACATCATGCCCCCATCTCTTGTTGCGTTGCATAGCTAGTTGTGGGCATTTATATTAAAATGCATATTTACAATCCCCATGGTTCACTAGCACATGCGTAGCATAATATCCAATACTTGCCTCTTCAAGGTCGAGTGTTCACTAGCGGGGCCTTGGCCTTGAGCTCCATGCTAGGAATCATATATGAGATGCATATAATATTTACATTATAGCCCAAAATATTACAAGGGTCAAAATGGGCATGTGACATTCACTCTACCACCAATGTTGTCTAACGACTTGCATATTGGGGCAGTACCCCTCACTCCACGGCTCAGGTAAAACTGATAACCTATTTTCCACAAACGACAACTCTTGGTTTACCTCACGGGTGGGAACTAGTCAATCAGGTAGGGGTCGTTTTCATTTTCACTAGCATGTCCTCTCAATGGGCCAGCTACTTCGGGGTTCCTATGGTACTCCTCACAATGAGTTTTAGGGATTATGCCCAATTACTTCCCACAATTAAGAGGATATGTATTACTCCCAGATACGAACCTACAATTGATAGGAACAAATACATATGCAAATTTTTTTTTGGCATAAATTCCACCCAACGAGCCCAAGAAAGTGCTCTGATACTAGATGTGAGAAACCTGCAACAATTAATTAATAAAATGCACGATATATTAGAACACAAAATATTTTTATTGATCACAGGCCACTTCGAGGGGGCAACCTCCTTTGGGAAATCTCAATACAAATAACTTCTCGGTGCCTTCATTGGACTCAACACATACTTATATACTAAGTCTATGCGCCAATACTATGGATCAATACCATGGAAGATATAATACTATGGGATAATACAAAATATGGATCAATACCATGGAACATATAATACTACGGGACAACTTACAAGGCACATGTGTCCAATAATAATATACTAACAAAGTAAAGAGAAGGGTTGACACGGGTTCCTAACACGTTTCTCTTCCTAAGGGTGATATTCCATCACTGTAATAATAAGAGAGCTATTTTTGAGAGTAAAAGATATCATGTAGGGGAGTGCTAGTGATAATTGATGAAGCAAAAAACTAATAGGTGACACGTAAAACATGCTTTTATACAAACGATAAAAGCATTCCTATGCTCATGAAATTTTGTCAAACTAAATCACAGTAAGAGAAGACCGAGGGGTCGAATATATGAACTGTTCGGGTAGTGTAGAAGTTGGATTTGGTCTTGACTTGAGTATATTGCACAACCCCAAATTACTTGAATAAAAAAAATATTTATTTATTTTCGTATGCATAATTTTATTCTTCAAGTATCACAAATCTAATCTCAATTTATTTGTATGTTAACAGGTTATAGTTTCACTGCTTGGGATCATCGATCAACCAAGGTGAGCTTTTAATAAATTCCTTGCTTTTATATTATACTTATAATACTCCTTATGATAAGGTTTGCAACCTATACTATATGCTTAGCAAGGTTAGAGACCTTGGATTTATTATGCACATAGTATTGGATTTATTTCGATCTATATAGTAATATTACTACGACCGATACTTGTCTGTATATTAGTATACTATATGAAATTTTGAATGTAATGTTTTGAAACACGAGCATGTAAGGTTACGATATTTTAGTTTACATGTAAAAGCTTTGGTTGTAAAGTGATGAACCAAATTGGATGCGTGGGAAAATGCAATGGCTAGATTACCAAGTCATTAGGACCTACGTACAGTTTTATGTCTTGATCACCATGGCTCTCAACCTTGACAGTCGGCCATGTGATCGTCTTTAAGGCTTGACATACTGTGGCACGTTATGGAACTTGGACATGTGAAAACTAAGACGTGGCTTGATCTTGGAAATTTGATCACACAGTTGAATTAAATACATAGACAGGATGGCAATTCGGCTTGACAGTTAGATAGTTGGTACAAGCTGAGCCTTAACTACTATGTGTGCCTTGTTTAGCGTTGATTCATCTTGACCTTCCACTTAGAACTGATCATAGATTACCATCGTCGATCTCAACATGTCTCGGGATTGGTAAGTTTAGTTTTTGTGCCAAGTTTAAAGTGTCTAAATCGAGCGGGGTAAATTGCCGTGAGTTTGATTTTTGGTTCATTTCTCATTGAATGGTGGAGGTGCCGAAGGCAGTCTTCTACATTGTTGTTGTTTTCCACCAACGTATGCACATGGCTCATTACTAGTGCACTGCCCCCTTGTTTTCTTTGGTTGTTGGAATTGTTTGACCCATT
The DNA here is from genome assembly GCA_027924585.1 of Larix kaempferi. Taxonomy (NCBI): domain Eukaryota; kingdom Viridiplantae; phylum Streptophyta; class Pinopsida; order Pinales; family Pinaceae; genus Larix; species Larix kaempferi. Next base: position 4,904,569 of record BSBM01001312.1, on the reverse strand, counting down.
CTTCGAGCTCGGTGGTGTTTGATGAAGTCCCTTGAAGAATATAGGGTTCCGTTGTATTTTAAAGCTCTGTTACGAAGCTTTGCTTTAGCTTCCGAACAATTATTTACTCTTGGCACATCACCATGGGGTTTGGTATTTGCGTTCTTCGTTTCTTTCTATTTATACGATTCACGAGCCCGTATGGGTTTCTACGCTATTATAGGTGTCTTCTGTATCTCTTACTACCTTTCACATATTTAATGTTTGCAAAGGTATGGATACTAATTTATAAAATGTATCCTGTACAGATTTTGGCTTTGGTGTTTGCTTGGATGAATAACCCGGACGGACGCACTAGTGAAATGAGAGACAGATAATATCTTCGACCCTGATCAGTTTTATATATCAAAATTACTCTGTATAAAAGGGGTTTTCACCCAATATTTGTTTTCTTCCAGGTTTGAGTTCGGTTATACTCTGTAGAGGGTGACCCTTCCTCGAACCAACACACAATTAAGCTTAGGTAAGGTTTTTCCTATGAATCGACTTATTAAAAATTTTAAATTGATTTTAGATTTAAGTTTTTAAATATTTACTTCTTTTGTACAAGTCTAAAATGAAGGAGTCATTCCCGAATTGTTCCATTTAAATTTTATGTCGGCTGGATTGTTTGACGGACAATCTACCAAGAGCGGACTCAAGGCATGATCTCCCTAGCTCAATGTGAGTTTAGAACAAATATGACAAAATATAAGTCACTTTCCTAGATCTAATTAAGGATCAAGGAACTATTGATGTATATGTAACTTCAGAATGTATTTCATCTATGTATTTCATATATATTTATTGTACCCTTATAAGAGATGTGTTATTCCTCTATAAGGAAGTGTCGTCATGTGGATTGACAAGTGTCGCAAGCGTGTGTACTTGCTGATGGATTATTAGACCACAATGTGTGGGGTTGGCCTTGAAATATATATTATATTGTCGATGTATCTAGATAGACAAGTCATCCCCATAGTGTAACTGGGAAAACAGGTTAGTATAAATAGAGATCGAGAGATCTCTATTTTGATCATTCAGAAAGTCACACTTCTCTCACTCAGAAAGTGGCGCACTAGTGAGGAGGAGGATCATCTGCTACTAGGAGACTATCTCAGTGTATTTTGGTTGTACTTTGGTTGAGCCATTGCTCTCTCTATCTCTGAGGAAGTTGTGGGGTTTTCACCTTAGGGTTTTCCCCACAGAAACTCTGTGTCTCTTGTCTCTCATGCTTTTGATTCTTGTGATGCTTATCATGCTTATTGTGATTGTTATGCATTGATATACTGTATATGTTATTCTCTCAGTGAAGATCCTAGAGTATTGTGAATTAATGCTCAAAATTTAACATGGTATCAGAGCTAACCTGAGAAGAAGACATTTTGAAGTGATGAAAACTTGAGTTTCTTGTTTATTGGGTTTCTCTCCATAGATTTTGGAAAAGCAATATAGTAGATTGACTCTACCCATCAAGGAGAATCCATCTGTCCAATCAGAAATCAATTCTGAGCATTTTTCGATTTGGCCCTAAAAATTAGGGTTTCCACAAAAATAGAAATTTTTGAAATCTGAAGACATAACTGGAAGCTCCTTGCAAAAATCGAAGTTTAGAGCTTTAGATCGAGATTTTTGGCTAGGTAGATCTCCAGGAAACTCAGACCCTAATTCAGGGCTCTCCCCAGTGAACCCAGGAGGACAAAAAGTCAAATCTGAAGGGTAAAACTTTGCTGATCTCAAATTCTGAATGCACCAGGCTGATCAACTCATCAAGGTGCATCTTTCTATCCTTTCAGAAAGTTGAAATCCACATTTTGAATTTTTAGGGTTTTTTCGACAAACCCTAATCTGAGACCAGATCGAGTTTTCAACATTTCAAGTGGTAAGACCTAAATATTTTCTATTTCCATTTGAAGTACTCTTTAAAATGTCTCACCACACCAAGCTTGAGGATAAGCTTGAAGGGGCTGATAACTTCCGAGCTTGGAAGTATAGGATTGGGTTAATCCTGGAAGAGAATGAGTTGGACTCATATATAAAAGAGGACATCCCTATCCGAGAGGATGAAGAGGCTAAAGTATTACATAAGAAGAACTTAGTCAAGGCAAAGAGAATCATTATTGATTCTATCAAAGACCATCTCATACCCCATGTGTCTTCTCTAAAGACACCCAAATAGATGTTTGACACTTTGACCAAGCTATTTGAAGGGAAGAACATAAATCAGAAGATGACCCTGCGGAACCAATTGAAAGGAGTAAAGTTTCAGAATGGAGAAACCATTCAATCTTACTTTTCAAGGGTCTCCTAGATCAAGGAACAACTAGAAGCAGTGGATGAAATGGTGGAGAATGGTGAAGTTGTCATGACCACTCTAAATGGCTTACCTAGGTCATGCGACTCCTTCATTCAAGGAATCTGTGCAAGAAAGAAGTTGATTTCCTTTAGTAGACTACGAGAAGAATGCTCACAAGAAGAAGCAAGGCTTGTGGCACGAGAAGAAAAGATGGGGAATGAAGATCAAGCTCTCATAGCTCACACCAAGAAAGGGAAGTCCAAGAGAGAGCCATCTCACTCCAAGAAATCTTCACATCACTTCAAAGAAAGAACAATATGCTTCACCTGTAATGAGAAAGGACATATTGCCATAAATTGTCCCAAGAACAAGAAGGACGACAACAACTTCAACAAGAAGAAGAAGGGCAGCAAAAGAAGGTTTCATGCTCATGCTGCCGAGGATGTTGAACCACCCAAGAAGAAGGATAGGGCAGAAAGTGATGATAGTAATGATGACTCATCAAGTGAAGAAGAGTATGTTCTGATCTTTTCTCTCACAGGTACTATCTCCCATGGTTGTAATGATTGGTTAATTGATAGTGGGGCTTCCAAACACATGAATGGGTTTAAGGAATCTTTTGTGAACCTATCTGAACATAAATAACCCCATAAGGTGAAACTTGGGGATGATTATCAATACCCAATCAAAGGAAGTGGTGAAGCCTCCTACAACCTAGATTCTGGAAAATATTTGAAGATGGAAGAAGTCCTTTATGTACCTGGGCTCAAGAAGAACTTACTCTCCATCTCTGCATTAGATGCAAAAGGTATGAGGGTTGCATTTGTGGATGGACAAGTCCTAATGTGGACAAAGGGAAAGACCATAGATGATGCAGTAGTGATTGGATAGCAAGAGGGAGGTTTGTATAAATTGAAGGGACAACCTGAACATGCCATGGTGCATGAATCCATGGAGCCAAGTGAAATTTGTCATAGAATACTTGCTCATATGCACTATAGGGCACTTCCAATTGCAAGCAAGGCTGTAGAGGGTCTTCCTAAAATCAATACCAAACATGATGGTGTTTGCAAAGGATGTGAAAAAGGTAAGAACATTAAGAAGGCTTTCCCAAGCAATGAAAGCAAGGCAAAGGATATCCTGGAAATCATCCACTCAGATGTATGTGGTCCTATGTCATCCATTTCTCTAAGTGGGTATGTTTACTATGTCTCATTTATTGATGACTTCTCCAGGAAGACTTGGGTATATTTCTTGAAGAACAAAGATGAGGTGTTTGATAAGTTTAAGGAATTAAAAACCTTGATGGAGAATCAAACTGACAAGAAGATCAAAACATTTAGATCCGACAATGGTGGAGAATTCAGGGATTAAGAGGGAGTTGACTGCTCCTTAAAATCCACAACAGAATGGAGTTGTAGAAAGGAAGAATAGAACAATCATGGAAGCAGCAAGAGCGATGCTACATGACCAGGATCTACCTATGCATCTATGGGCAGAAGCAGCTAGAACAGCTGTATATGTGCAGAAAAGAACACCCCGCAAGATATTGGACAACAAGACACCAGAATAGGTCTTTTTGGGTAAGAAACCTAAAGTCAGCCATCTCAGAATATTTGGTTTTCTAGTATTCACTCATGTCCCAAAGGAAAAGAGGACCAAACTAGATCCTTCAGGAAAGAAGGGTATCTTTGTGGGTTACAGTGAAAGCTCGAAGGCTTACAGAATATACTTTCCAGGGTTCAAGAAGATTGATGTCAGCAGGGATGTGACATTTGGTGAAAACTCAGCATTCATCAAATCAAGGAAGGCACCTATCGAAGTTAGATTTCAAGACAGTACCATGACTGAAGCAATTCCAGAAGTTGTTCGTGAGTTTGAAGATCTGGAAGAACCTGTAGATCCGCCCCGTGAGGATAATTCTCACAAGAGGAAACCTGCATGGGCTAGAGAGCTCATTCAAGATGCAGAAAGATTTGGCATTCCAGAAGATGAACGCAGAGCAAAGAAGAGAACCAGATCACATACTAGATATGTTGCTTTACTCTGTGACATTATGAACAAAGAACCTTCCAGTTATGAAGAAGTAGCGGAAAAGAAAGAATGGAAGGATGCCATGGTTGAGGAATACCAATCAATAATGAAGAATGATGTTTGGGATGTTGTCCCAAAACCTAAAGAAAAGTTTATTGTGACTTCCAAATGGATCTACAAAATCAAGCATGCTGTAGATGGCAGTGTAGAAAAATAAAAGGGAAGATTCGTAGCTCGTGGCTTCTCTCAGAAAGAGAGAATAGATTATGAAGAAACCTTTGCACCTATAGCCAGGTATACTTCCATCAGAACAGTACTTTCCCTGGCTGCAGCAATGAAATGGAAAATACACCAGATGGATGTCAAGACTTCCTTCTTGAATGGTATAGTTGAAGAAGAAGTATAGGTGGAGCAGCCACTCGGTTTCGAAATACATGACAGGGAGTCATATGTGTGTAGATTGAAGAAATCCTTGTATGGCTTGAAACAAGCTCCCAAAACTTGGTATGGTAGGATGGACAGTTTCCTATCTAGTTTGGGCTTTACCAAGAGTAAAGCGGATTCCAACCTTTATTACAAGGTTGAAGAAGGGAATCCTGTGATTCTACTCCTGTATGTGGATGACTTATTTGTAACAGAAGATGATAGATTGATTGTAGATACTAAGAGGAAGCTTGCTGCTGATTTCGATATGAAAGATTTGGGAATGATGCATTATTTCCTAGATATGGAGGTGTGGCAGAGTGTAGGTGGGATCTTCCTTGGTCAAGGGAAGTACACAGTAGATATCCTGAAGAGATTCAGGATGATGGATTGCAAGGCCATGGCCACACTTATGGCATCGAATCTGTAGCTTCTATGTGATGCTTCATTTGAGCCGGTTGATATCTCTATGTATCGTCAGATGATTGGGTCCTTGATGTACCTGACGAACATGAGACTAGATATTTGCTTTGTTGTGAACACATTGAGCCAGTTCTTGATGGATCCAAGGAGTGTTCACCTGGTTATAGTAAAGCATGTTCTGAGGTACCTGAAGGGTACAGTGGATTATGGGCTCAAGTATGAAGTGAATCAAAAGTTTAATCTGCAGGGTTATGTTGATTCAGATTGGGCTAGCAGTACTGCAGATAGGAAGAGCACATCTGGATGCTACTTCAGTATGGGATCAGGTGTGTTCTCTTGGTTTAGGAGGAAGCAGTCATGTGTAGCACTAAGTACAGCTGAGAAAGAGTATGTTGCAGCCTGTTCAGCTAGTTGTGAGGTAGTATGGCTATGGAAGCTACTGTTTGAGTTATTTGATCTCCCATTGGATGCTACTGGTATCTTCTGCGATAACCAGAGTTGTGTGAAGCTGTTTGAGAACCCAATGTTTCATGACAGGTCGAAACACATAGAGATCAAATATCACTATATCAGGGATATGGTGCAGAGAGGAGCTGTGAAGCTCCTGTATGTTATGACGGACGAGTAGATTGCAGATGTGCTGACAAAGCCACTAGCCAGGGTGAAGTTCGAGTACTTCAGGGAGAGGCTTGGTGTTCTTCAGATCGAGGATACCTCGAGGAAGAAGTGATGGACACATTTGCTGAAGCCATTCTAAGCATGTTGGAAGGAGGATCCTTCACATGGCTGCGGATGTAAGTGCTGGATGATGAGCATCAGGATGATGTTCTAGTTTCTGATTTGTATGATCAGTTGGATCATTTATATGTATATGTATGTATGTATCATGTTGGATGCTGGATATGATCAGTTGGATCATTTATATGTATGTACGCATCATGTTGGATGTTGGATATGATCAGTTGGATCATTTGTATGTATTTTGTATATGCATCATGTTGGATGCTTGGACCATGTATCTGTATATGTATCAGGTGGATACATTGTATGATCATGTAGATCATGTATATTGATATGTATCAGGTAGATCATGTATGTTGATGGATACATTGTGTGGATCATGTATCTATGTATCAGGTGGATACACTATGTATAATGATATGTATCAGGTAGATACTTGGTGTGCATCAGATGGATGCATTGTATGATCAGGGTGATCGTGGATGACGAGCTTCTCCAGATGACATGCAGCAGGATGTTGCAGTGATGATGATCAGGATGATCATGTGTACATCAGGATGATGTATGGTGAGTATCAAATGATACTTTGTGGCCGTGGATCAGGTTGTGCAGATGAGCATGTCTGGGAGATCCTATAGGTCGGAGTTGCGTACCCATAATAGCCTGGGATTCTCTTTTGAGACATTGCTCTGGGAGGACATGTAATTTGTTCCCTGGGAGATCTTCAGGTCGGAGTTGTGTACCCGTAACATCCTGAGATGCTCTTGTGAGGTTTTTTCCTATGGCATGTAATTTGATCCTGGGAGATCTGGATAGGATGAAAAAGGCCTCGGATGCTTCAGCCAGGTTTTGCCATGACCACATGTAATTTGCTCCTTGGAGATCTGGACAGGTTGAAAAAGGCCTCAGATGCTTTAGATAGGTTTTGTGGTGGACCACATGTAATTTTCTCTTGGGAGATCTGGACAAGATGAAAAATGCCTCATATGCTTCAGCCAGGTTTTGTGGTGAGATCACATGTAATGTGCTCCTAAGAGATCCGACAGGTAGAGCTGTGTGCTCGTAACAGCCTGGGATGCTTCAGCTAGGTTTTGTGATGGGTCACATGTAATGTGCTCCTGGGAGATCCGACAGGTAGAGCTATGTGCTCGTAATAGCCTGGGATTCCACAGCCAAGTTTTGTGACACACATAATAAGTCCTGAGGATTCCATAGTATGGCGAGTGATTATGAAGACCTGCAGGTGGTGGGCCTACATCCAGTATGAAAAAAGAATGGCTCTGTAGAACTTCCTATGACGAGTAGAGTTAGAGATTGCTTGAGATAGCAGCAGCAGTGACGATGATGATGACGATGATCCTGAGAAGAAGACTTCTCTAGCAGAACTGTGTCAAGAAATACCTTCCTAGTTAAGAGGGAGTGTTGATGTATATGTAACTTCAGAATGTATTTCATATATATTTATTGTACCCTTATAAGAGATGTGTTATTCCTCTATAAGGAAGTGTTGTCATGTGGATTGACAAGTGTCGCAAGTGTGTGTACTTGCCGATGGGTTATTAGACCACCATGTGTGGGGTCGGCCCTGAAATATATATTATATTTTGGATGTATCTATATAGACAAGTCGGCCCCATAGTGTAACTGAGCAAACACGTTAGTATAAATAGAGATCGGGAGATCTCTATTTTGATCATTCAGAAAGTCACACTTCTCTCACTCAGAAAGTGGCGCACTAGTGACGAGGAGGATCATCTACTACCAGGAGACTATCTCAGTGTATTTTGGTTGTACTTTTTTTGAGCCATTGCTCTCTCTATCTCTGAGGAAGTTGTGGGGTTTTTCACCTTAGGGTTTTCCCCACCGAAACTCTGTGTCTCTTGTCTCTCATGGTTTTGATTCTTGTGATGCTTGTCATGCTTATTGTGATTGTTATGCATTGATATACTATATATGTTATTCTCTCAGTGAAGATCCTAGAGTATTGTGAATTAATGCTCAAAATCTAACAGGAACCAGATACGTTTACCTTATAGATCGCTAATCCTTTTCTCCTTGAATGCTGCTCCAAGCTTGACGATCTCCAGATTCAAGCTACAAAACCTGTCAAGACCACAAGACAACAAAACAAGTAAAACGCATCTATACAATAATAGATCTAAGTAAGCAGTCAAGCAAGCGAACTAAAGAAGATATCATTAACACAATGAGATTTTGGTGGAAAGCAATTATATTACTATATTGAACGAGAAGTACATAGGATAGAAAGATTACAACCATAGACTTGCGTAGAATTCCTCATCCGATCGAACCAATTCCAAAGCCCCCCAAGGAAGTGTGAGTCTCCCAATAGATGAGTAAAGATTTCTCCTAAGGTAATTTCACCAGCATGTAGACACTATAGACTTTCTCCCTTTGGAATGGGAATGAGCTTCACTTATATATGACTAAGTGGATAGGGTAGGTTGAGATATGGTAGGAGAGAGATAGGGGATCCTTCCAAAAGGTTAGGAACCGAGTGCTAGCTCTCCCAAAAGGTCAGGGTAGGTATCCATGTCATCTAGCTTCGAGAATGGGCTCGAAGAAGCTATTTTTTTCCATTAACTAACATCATTGCAGGCTGTAAGAGAAAAACCTGCAACATCATAGGTCCCATGAGGACAACCTACGCCGACCTCTCAAACCCTAGTATGAATGGGTTTGTATCTCTTCCAGGTTAATAACTTAGTCAAGGAAACTTTAGGGATGACTACACTGAGTCTCATGATGGCAAGATTTTAGGTGTAACATGGATACTGGTCACTACTATATTTTCATTTGGATTCGGTGGTCTTTCCCAATATGCAGCTCAAGCGAAACTGGTAAAATATTACTCTACACACAGTTTACAATTTCGGTCTTTTTTTTTAAATAATTTATACTAACATACTAATCAACTCTCCACTTTATTTGTGTAGGTTTTTACTAGGCTATAGATACCATCATCCTCATTCTAACTCGGTTAATGCGTTTGAAGGTAAAACCCCAACCCTGCATTTACATTTTAATTACTAAATATGCATTAACTACAATTCATATACTAAATTAGTTATATTTTCTTGTTTTTGTCTTCATTTGATTATGGCGTGGATACAATGGCTTACGGAAATTATTTCATAGGTATGCTGATAACTTTGTTTCAACTAATGATGCAATTGGTGAAGAGACCCTATATTGGGTTCTTGGATTTGTGAAGAAATTCCTAAGATGAGTTTGAACAAACACTCATGGCGTTTGGCCTAGGGTTTGACTTTCCAGTTCCTAAAATATTTAAATTATAATTCTTTTATATTCACAAGAATATCTCATTACGAGTTTTTCCCATCCGATAATTCATATTTTCAATGATATTATACTGTGTAAATTGATGAAGAGTTTTTGGTTTTAATTCTATTATGTTAATGTTTAATGAACATGATAATGGTACTTCATTATATTATAAATATTATTGTATTGATTATCTGGTTATTGTATTATTTTGGCTGATGATTATTTCTAAATCCAGGGTTTGGAATTATGAGTTTAACTTGTTATTATGTATATAAGTTTTTTCGTTTAATTTCTATGGTTTGAAACTGTAATTCATACTAAATAATTATGTGCCTGCTATAACTATACACTCTCTGAAATAAGCACAAACCTTTAACCAATATCTAAATATCTTGCATACAATTCTAAAAAGATATAATTCTGAATAAAAAATACTTATAGTTGAAAAGTAATTGATAAGATGCATAAACGATAACATGAATTTATGAAAATAATTAGAAATTATGAAACAATAAGGAAATCAATACAATCAGAATAATAATAAAATAAAAACCGGAACCAACAGAGGAAAATCAAGACTGAAGGTCATCATTCCTCCCAGCCAATCTTCCAAAACAACCAAACTACTTGTTCTGAAACCCCGAGCCTGTCTGCTGAACCAGAAGGACAAAGACTAGTCACAGTATTCCTCTTGCATAAACTAGATCATAATGTCCCTTCATCATAAGTCTCCTCCGCATTCGATGAATTCAATGCATATAGTATTTTTCCTAGGACTTGGGGTATTTATGAGCCTCCTTCTCCACTATCCCTCCTCAAGGAATTCGACCTCCTTTTTAAGGAGGATGCTCCTACATCATTATGATTTTATTAAGTAGTCTTACCATAATTGTTTTTTCTCTTGACACTTGTCATTCCTCGTTGTGGGTAAAAAAAACACTCTTCAACAACTATTTTAGTTTTGATTCCCCTAGGTATTTAATAATTTAAAACTAATAATTCATTTACAAATGTCTTGACCTCACTTGGTAAATAATGTCAAATCAAATAATAACATATAGTCCTTAGTAAGATAAATGTTTGGGTTCTTTGGTGTATTACATACACCTCCACTTGGAAATTAACACCATCCTCGGTGTTACTTTTAATATTCCCCCATATAATCTTGAAACAAGATTGGGTATGCCTCTCGCATATTGCTTTCTAATTCCCATGTAGCCTCTTATGGACAAATGTGCTTCCATTGCACCTTCATTTGTCCGATGGTGTGGTTCTGGAGTAAAATTTCTCTCCTGTCCAGAATACATTCCGGTACCACCTGAAATTCTCCTTCGGGTTCCACCTGGATAACATTCTAGTAAACCACATGAGTATCATCATGAACATATATTTTTAGAATTGAAATATGAAAAAAATTATGTACTTTAATTGTAGGTGGTAGTGCTAATTGATAAGCCACTGGCCCAACCTTTGCTAATATCTCAAATGGTCCACAATACTTGGGTGCCAATTTTGTGCATTTTCCCAATTTTAAGGAACTTTTTCTGGGTTTCACTTTCACAAATACATGATCCCCAACCTGGAATTCTCTTTGAGTTCTTTTCAAGTCTGCATAACTTTTTTTTCTATCTTGAGCTATCTTCAAGTCATGTTGTACCTATTTCACTATTTGTTCCATGTCCTTCAATATTTTAGGACCTAACATTAGTCTATCAACTGGGATACTCCAAGAAATTGGAGTGTTACATTTCCATCCATAAAGTATCTCAAACAGACTCATTTTAGCAGAGGCTTGAAAATGATTATTATATGCAAACTCAACAAGACGTAAATACTCTTCCCATTTCCCAGGTTTTTCCATTACATACATTCTAAGCATATATTCTAAAATTTGATTTACCCTTTCAGTTTGTCCATCAGTATGGGGGTGATATGCGGTTCTGAAATTTAATTGAGTATCCGACCCTTTAAATAAGCCCTTCCAAAAATTTCCTATAAACTTTACATCCCTATAAGAAATCACAATTTTAGCTATCCCATGCAATCTGAAAATTTATTTCATAAAAATATCAACAATATTAATAGCTTTGTAAGTAGATTTGATAGGAATAAAATGTGTTTCCTTACTAAGTTTTTCTACCACAACCATAATTGAATCATTCTGTCTAGCATTTTTAGGAAAACGTGTTATAAAATCCATGCTAATAACTTCCCACTTCGATTCTGGAATAGGTAAAGGCTGTAATAATCCGGCTAGATGCTGATGTTCAACCTTAACTTGTTGACATTCATTGCATCTAGCTATATATTCTGCTACTTCCTTTTTCATATTAGGCCAAAAGAATGATTTTATTAAAATAGTGATCATTTTATGAAATCCAGGATGTCTTCAACATGGTCTTTTATGCATTTCATTCATGATGAATGACTTGATCTCCTCTGAATTAGCTACATACAATCTATTTTTACATACCAACAATTCTTTTATGTTTAGACTAAATTTTGTTTTTACTTTATTTGTTTTATTTTCTGTTGTCTTTTCCTTTAAATTTTGATATTCTTTATCAAATTTTGCTGTTGTCTTGATTTTATCTTCCAAATCTGTCTCATAATTACTATTTGTAGTGACATACATCATATTTGCATGACGACTTAACACATCAACCACTTTATTTTCCTTCCCCTTGATATGTTTAATTTCAAAGTCATATTCACTTAGGAAAGATAAACACCTAGCTTGTCTGGCATTTAAATTTTGTTGGTCAAATAAATATTTTAAACTGACATTATCATTCATTAGTAAGAATATTCTCCCTATAATATAGTGTCGCCACATTTTAAGTGCATGTATAATGGCAGGTAACTCCCAATCATGAGTAGCATAGTTCTTCTCATGTTCTTTAAGCTTCCTTGATTCATAAGCCACAACACAATTTTCTTCCATTAATAATCCACCTAGACCCTCTCTTCATGCATCTTTGCATATAAAAAAATATTTATAGGGGTCTTCTATATTCAATATAGGAGGTGTTGTTAATAAATATTTCAGTTTATTAAAGTTGATTTCACATTTCTCATTCCATTCAAATTTCTTACCTTTCTTTTGCAATGAAGTTATAGGATATGCAATTTTTGAAAAACCTTCGATAAATGTGCGATAATATCCAGTGATGTTATAGGTTAAACTTGCACCTCTCCGTCCGTGATCACCTTGAGCTGCTGATCACACAAAAGGACAACTTGGATGGAGGAGCATGTTGACCTTAGATGATACTTTGACTCACTCCATTTCCTAATTTTACTAGAAAAACCCAAAAAATATATCATTTTGAGATATGAGCACTACTCTACTCAAAGAGACTAGCGCCCATACGCTACTCCAGTGTATAATAGTAGCGCCCATATCCTAATATAAGCTACTCCTTCTCAGCAAAGTAGCACTCAGAATTTTAAACTCGATGAGCGCTAGTTGATAAGCACTAAAGTCGTGCCCTATACGCTACTCCACTGAACAAGAGTCGCGTACATCTTAAAAGATGATTAAAAAATAAATTAATTTCTTGAGGAGGATTAGTTGCTGGTAGTTTCCCAACTTCCCCAACTTCCTCCATAACCATACATCGACCTGAACTACTTCTCCAATCTTATAAATACAAAGAAGATTAAAGGAGAAGGGTTAGCTGGAGATAGTGAGATGGATTAATGGAGAAACTTTGAGACATAGAGAGAAGCTTGCATTGGAGGAGTTGATACTGAAGATATCCAAGCCAGAGAAGAGCAAGAGCCTAGAATCAAGTTGCAGGAGTCTGTTCCATGATCAAGTATATTTGTACTTCATTTTACTTTTGACAAATAAAGGTTGAAGTGTCTTTCTTGTTCCAATTTAAATGTGTTATGAAATGGCATCTTAATTTGGATCTGTTTTGGTCAAATATTGAATGTTAAACATCGTTTTTGTTTCTTTCAAGCTTTATATATTGCCCAAAACGCTTTGAGAAAGGTATTTTTATTGCAGGTTACTGAAAGGAAGGTGGATTTGAAGGTTGAGCACAAGATCAAGTCAAGGCTAGGATCAAACTTCGATTGAAAGGTGTGTTCTCAAGATCCACAACTTATTTCTTTTGGTAAATGTCTCTGTAATATCATCAATACACTTACCTGTCACCCCAACCAAGTTGATAGCATTAGTTTCCTTGCTAGAGAGTAGATTTTCCCGCCAACAGACTAGCGATTCCGCTGGGGAAAGTTGAGTTTTGGCTCTAGGAAAGCTTCTTCTTGTGTGTCTTCCCAGATTTTTTTTGACTTCTTTGATGTGTTGAGAAACCCTGTAGGTATCCCCTGCCTGTTTCTTTATGCTTCCATCAGTTTTTGGTATCTTTCAAAGTCAGTTTTTTAAGCTTTTGATTTATGAGTGCTACTCTGCTATATATACAGTAGCACCCATACGCTACTGTGCTATATATACAGTAGCGCCCGTTTCTACAGGGGTGCGAGTTTCCCTACTGCACAGTAGGGTACGTTTCCTGAAGCTGTTCATTAACAGTTTGCTTGAGTTTTAACCATTCTTGTGGTTTGTTGACTTTGCTTTTAGGTCTCCGCGAATGATGTGTGAGGTTTTTAACTGTTGTTTAAGTCATAGAACCTTTTCTTGAAGTATTTTTCCATCTTTTGAATTGCTTGTTGACCTTTGGAAAGTTTGGACTGTTTGTGACTTTTTGGAAGACTAGGTTGTGTTTGGTGTTAAGCACTTCCACTGTTTTAGACCCTGACTGCACGTTGCTAGTTTACAAACCTGCATACTCTTGTATCCGCTGTTTGGAGCGATGTTTGTCTGCTTTTTACTCATCCTACCCTTTGTTTTAGGGTTTGGTCTGTTTTAAGAGCTTCTAGGGTGTCTTCCATTTTGGTTGATTTCCATTCTTCCTAGAATTATTGTCTTGTTCTGGTTGCAAGTGCATTTAAAACAACTGTAGGCTATTTCATTTCTTAGTTTCTTTGTGTTAGTAGGGCAGCTTTCTTGTCTACTTTTGCTTGGCATAGTGGTCTTGCTAGGGCTAGATACTTTAGGTCAGTCCTTTTATGTCTTTCTCCTTTGTTTTCTCCCACTTTGTTTCCGAGTTTAGAGGCTTTTTCTTTGCAAAAAACCTGTAGATCAAGTCTTTTTCGAGCTAGTGTCTTGATAGCTATAAGCTTAAGAACTTTTAGCCATACTTACACACATTGCACATAAGTTTTATTTTACTTTCCATTTTTCATAGTTCTTTTTCGTTTATAGAAAAAGCAAAAACATTTGGTAGTTTAAGTTTAATAAGACTTATTTTTCTTGTTACAAGATAGCATAGGATATTTTGTGCATTTTCAAAAAAGAAAACAAATTTTTTTTAAGTAGGTTTACTCAAATTTTTACTTTTGGAAAGAAGTAAATGAAAAAATGAAAAGAGCTTTGTTGTAGAAAGTTTTGATTTTATTGCACTTTTGTTTCCTTGTTGCAACCACCGCCACACAAAAGCACTATCCTTTTTGAGTAATAACAGCCCTAAAAATATTTTAATAAAATAAATTAGAAACATTTTTTCTTTTTAGGGATACACTACACCAACTAGTTTTGGTTAGGATCTTGAGTTTAAGTCACCTTAAACCACTCAAGATCACACATTGCGCAAAAATCGTAGTAAGACTATCACAGGTAAACCCACCTCACTCAAAACTTTTCTGGGATCTATGCAGTAGGTCATTGCGAGATTAGATTGTTGGGAATACTCCACCTACTTTCTGTTCGAGCATACGCCAGGATCGGATTGCGTATTGGGGACTCTTTCGAGTTTCGGGCTTAGCTACCCTGCCCACGCTTTCTGATTCGATCGGTGACTGTTCCCCCAAGAGTTTTCGGTGTTGTGGTATCCTTAGTATCTTACTCTAGGTTCACACACAGGTGACAGCAGAGGGTATATCTGCTATACCTAAGACAGACGTGGGAGGAAACCCCTTGCAGGTCTTTGGGAGGGTGGTTGGGTGATTCCAATGCTTGCACCCTTAGTCATTGTATTGTGGACACCGGGTAACTGTCTTTCTTCCTTCGTTGATCTGTTCTGGGTCCTCATCATCCCAGACTCTTCTCCGGAAGGCATCTTTGTTTTCCTGGTTTGTATACTTAGGAATTTTTTAGTTGGCGTGCTGTTTGCCCCCTAGTTGTAGTGGCCACTAGGTTCTAGTCTGTTATTTTAAATTTATAATCACGGAGAATCAAGAGCTTCGTAGATCGAGGAGGTTTCAAAACCTTCCACCACTTAGGACAAAACCTTTACAGCCAGCTAGATGACAGCGGGTAAACCCCGGTATTTCTTCAGAAACTACTCCTGAAACAAAATTTACTGAAGAAATTCTTGCAACAGAAAACCTTGAAATTGAGGTTCCTAAGGAACCACTACCAGGTACCATAGATCAGCAACACTTTAGTACAGTTGAGGTGGAAGATCTTACATCTGCGGAGTATAGCACTCCTTTCAATCCTCCTTTGACCAATACTAGAATTCCGTTTCTGTCACCTGTTGGTTTCTAGCAGCCCCATTTCAGTGCAAACAGTTCCTTACCCAGACATCTGATGTCTAATCTAGGAGGTGAACAGGGAGTTCCCCAAACTCCCACTTTAGGTATGAACACCAACACAGTAAATCCTTCTTTTACTGCTACACCAAGTCAGGCACAAACCTCTGTGTCTACCCTGTCTTTTAGTTTCAACACTGGTACATTAGGTATGCCTAGTTCGACAACGATGGCATCTATTCCTACACCTACTATTGGACCTAGCAGTACGGCCAACTGTGCAGCACCTCCTGCTTCTCAACCATTATATCAGATACCTAGTACTTGGATTTCCACACCTGTCGTAGGACCAAGTGCTTCTACAAACATGCCAGTCATGGGCACCATGACTGCACCGTCCACATAAGCTTCTACTGGTTTCAATACCTTTGCAGGACCAAACATGAATCAATGTAGCATGCCTGCAGGTAATGTCCATTTTTCCTTATTCTCAGAGGGAAGGGGTAATATTTTTAACCAGCAGTATGGAGGGGCTAATACCCAGCCACAGTGGACGAACCCACAGAGCACCAATCCACTTTTGTATGGGTGGGGAAATTTTAATAACTCTTTCGTACAACAACAGATGGCAGGGGGCAACCCCTACCAACAAATAGCTGGGGGCAACCCCTACCAACAAGTAACTGGGGGCAACCCCTATCAACAGATGGTAGGTGGCAACTCCTATCAGCATATGGCCGGGGGCAACCCTTATCACCAGATGGCTGGGGGAGACCCCTACCAACAATTCATGGGTCAAACGATGGGTGGTTCCCCTTATCAAGTACCATCTTACCGGCCTCGTCTACCATTTCTGGCAACTTTAAATTTGCCAGATCTTTCCAAACTGATGAACGATCCTGTGTGTCATAATGCTACATGGCCATCAGTTCCCACCAAGTTACCTTGGACATTCCAAAGTTCGAAGGCAAAATAGGTGAAGACCCTGGTGACCATGTCACTACCTTCCACTTATGGTGTTCCTCCAATTCTTTAAACGAAGATTCCATCAGATTGAGATTGTTCCAAAGGACCTTAACCGGTGCTACAGCCAAATGGTACATTGAGTTACCTGCAGCAACATTCTCTAGTTTTGGAGATCTCGCAACCATCTTTTTGAATCACTTCCAGCTTCCTATTCAGTATGATGCCGGAACAGAACTTTTGTCTACTTTTAGACAAAATAAATCCACTCACTTATCTGATCACATTCAGGAGTGGCGAAGACGGAAGAAGCTCATTAAGGCCAACATTCCTCCAGAGTTCCTGCTTGAGTGGTATTTGAAATCACTCCTTCCTTATATTTCTAAGGAAGTAGCTACATCTGGAGTATCCAATGAGGAAGAAGCCATCTTACGGACTCAACAGTTAGACCTCGTGTATGCACAATCTGGGTTACTATATGAGATTATACCTGACGCACCGAGATCGAACACCGATCTGAGTAGACCCAAACCTGGACCACATGCTGACGGCATAGTGGGTTCAGTTGACTCTGCAGCTTTCGAAGCACTGACTAAACAGGTTCATGCCTTATTAGTCAAACAATCAATGGTAGATGTTTCTTCCGTCACAACCTCTCCTACTTCTGAGCCTGTCAATTAGGTCCAGAACAATCAGAAGGGCCCTCGGTAGCCCAACAACAAAAAGAAGGGCAAGAAAGGAGAGGGGAACCAACAAAAGCCCAAAAAAGACAATGCCAAAGAGGGTAACAAAGAGGAAAAGAAGGTTAAGTTCCCTTGTAAACTTTGCAAGCAGAACCACCTTACTCACCAATGCCCTCTACTTGAAGAAGCCCAGAAGCTCTTAAGAGAAAAGAAGCCTGTCGTCCTGAAAGATCCATTTCCTAAAGGGTAGGGCTCAACTTCTGGCGCCTCCAAAACTGGGGGCACTTCACATGCTACGATTGATCAAACTTTTATCAACATGGTTAATTTGGATGCACTATTGCAAACTAGAGCCAGGAACTATACCCTGGAAGCGCAGAAAAAGGATAAGGATATTCCAAAATCCTCCACTCCACTTCACATACCTGTGGACCCAATGCCCAAGATTCCGAAAGGTGTCTTGAAGAGGGCATCGCACAATCCCAACACACGGGCTGCTTCTAACTACAATGTGGTTGAAGATTTAGCCCAGACCCCTTGTGCCATGTCTGCTCTAGAAGTCTTGCAAAGTTGTCCTTTACAACGGAATGCACTTCTGGCAGCTATTGGGAGTATGGAATCCTCTAACATGTCTGCGCTATTTGATATGAATGATGTCAAATACCGGTTGCCCTATCATGTTGCCCTTCAGATCGAGGTCGTTCATGGTCCAATGACCATCAGACGAGCTGTAGTAGATGAGGGCGCGTCAACTTGCGTAATGTCAATTTTCTGTTGGAAAGCTCTAGGTTCTCCTGAGTTAGCCCCTTCCAACACACTACTTACTGCATTTGATGGCAGAACGTTCCGTCCACACGGAGTTTTGCCATCATTTGATGTCACATTGGCCGGTAAGACAGTTGCTGTTGAAGTAGAAGTTCTGGACGCTCCGCTTGATTACAATATGTTATTAGGCAGGAGTTAGACATATGCCATGCGAGCCATTGCATCGACAGTTTTTCGAGTGGTCATGTTCCCATTTGAAGGTAAGATCGTTACAGTCGATCAACTTTCTTTCACTCAGAGAAACAACCAGACTTCTTTGGAAACCACAATTCCATTAGTTGATCAAACCGCCCCAGTTAAGGAGAGTTTAGGAGCAGGGTTGTATGGGTCGTTAATAGGCACTTTCGACCTCCCCTCCCCTGTTCTTTTTATGCATTCTGATGTGGGTACTGCTACCGAAACATTCACGGTTGGTTTAAGAACTGACCCTTGGATCCTTCCTACTACGTCAGAACCTTTTGTGCCTCCGTCCATTGCAGAAGTGGCCTATATGGAAAGACAAAACACTACAATGGAACATATCATCACTCCACTAGTCTCTGTTGAGTCAGATATGGACTATGCTCCGGCATGGTCACTGAATTCCACTCACTCATTTGATTGTTTAGACACGGTTTTTCCATCTGATGAAGCCATCTTAGAAGTCATGATGGGCCTGGACCAACCTTGGGAACATATGCATCATAGGTCCTACATGCTTCCAGATCTAGACAGGATTGAGAGAGGAGAATTCCCTGTGAGACCCGATGAATTGGTTGATTTGTGATCTTTTCCTTCTACTTCGAGAGCTGTTTATGTTGAAGGGAATATGGCTAATATTTCAAGAACAATTCCAATCAACATTTCCACCAAACCCGAGGTCATGGAAAACATTTTTATTGGTGCAGACTGTTCTCCAGAAGAGATCTCTCTGTATACAAAACTTTTTAAAGAATTTCACGACGTTTTTTCCTGGTCATATGAGGAGATGCCAGGTATCAACCCAGCCATTGTAGAGCATGTCATTACGACATATCCTAACACAAAACCTGTGAGACAAAAGCTCCATCTCGTGAACCCTAGAAAAGCGGCCGCCATCAAGGCGGAGGTTGAAAAGTTGCTCAAAGCCGGTTTCATTTATCCGATTGATATGACGGAATGGGTTTCAAACCCCGTTCTGGTTGATAAAAAGCAAGGTACTATTAGAGTCTGTACTGACTTCCAGGATTTAAACAAAGCCTGTCCGAAAGACAACTATCCCACACCATTTATCGATCAAATTATAGATGCTTGTGTGGGACACGAGATGTTCTCTTTCATGGATGGTTTTTCGGGTTACAATCAAATAGAAATCAAACCCGAAGACCAACATAAAACAACTTTCATTTGCCCATGGGGGACCTTTGCTTATCGGAAAATGCCATTTGGCTTGAAAAATGCTGGAGCTACCTTCCAGCGCGCGATGAATTTTTCTTTTCATGATATCAAACACATTGTGGAACCTTACCTGGATGATCTCCCGACGCGATCTCGAAAGAGACGGGATCATCCAGATCATCTTAGACAAGTGTTTGAAAGATGTAGAAAATATAAGATTCGTTTGAATCCGAATAAGTGTGTGTTCTGTGTCGAATCGGGACGTTTACTAGGCTTCATTGTCTCCAATCGTGGCATAATGGTCGACCCGCTTAAAGTAGAGGCGATTGTAAATTTGCCTCCTCCTCGCACCTTGCGACAAATTCAAAGTATGCAAGGCATGTCTAATTTCTTACGGCGATTTATCATAAACTACGCTAAAATTACCAAAGGTTTTATGAGGCTACTCAAACAAGACTCCTACTTTGTGTGGGACGAAGCTGCTTAAGCATCCTTTGAAGCTTTAAAAAAGGCTCTCCTTTCAGCACCCTTGTTGAGCCCGCCAGATTACTCAAAAGATTTTCTTTGATACCTGGCAGCGTCTCTTACTACAATTGGTATAGTTTTGGTTCAGGAAGACAATATGCTCCAAGAGCATGTTGTCTACTATCTTTCTCGCGCATTGATAGCCCCTGAGGTTAAATATTCGCACGTTGAGAAGATAGCACTTTCCACGGTCTATGCGGTACAGAGGCTTCATCACTATATACTTTTACGAACTACTACTGTGATAGCAGAAATCAATCCTTTCCAGTACGTTCTCACCCGACGAATCATCGGTGGGAAATATAATAAATGGATTGTAATCCTACAGGAATTCGATTTGGTATTCCAATCAGCCAAATCGAAAAAATCACTAGTGTTCGCTGAGTTAATCTCAGAATTTTCAAATGACCTAGCACGCGTTGCAGAAGAAACATCATTCCCTGACGAAAATATCTTCCTCATTGCCTCCTATGATCCATGGTATAGAGATATCTTAGTATATCTCCAGACTTTGAGGTGTCCTACCACTTTTTCTCAAGAAGAGCGACGCAAGCTCAAAAGCCATGCGAAGAACTACCTTATCATCTCAGATACTTTATATCGACGTGGGGTAGATTCCATTTTACGACGCTGCTTAACTCGGGAAGAAGCTGAAGCAGTATAAAATAATGCCCACAGTGGAGCTTGTGGGGGACATCTTTCTAGGTTGGCAACAACTCAGAAGATACTGCGTGCTAGCTCCTCTTCATCCTATAATTACAGCAGGTCCCTTCACAAAATGGGGGGTTGATTACATGACATGCAATCCAGCTTTGGCTAGAGGACATCATTACATCATCGTTGCCATTGACTACTTTACTAAGTGGGCAGAGGCAATGCCTACTGTTAAGGCAGATGGAGAAACTGCCGCTTATTTCGTGTTTAATCAGATCATAGCATGGTTTGGCATACCTAAAGAAATAGTGACTGATCATGGTAGTCATTTCCAAAATAGCATGATGACTGAGTTGCATACAATGCTTGGTTTTCGACAAGCACATTCGTATTCATATTATCCACCGGTGAATGGACAAGTTGAAGCAGTGAACAAAACTTTAAAGGTTATACTACAAAGAACTGTTAATGCCAGTCGAAATAACTAGCACATCATGCTATACCCGGCTCTTTGGGCTTACCAAGCCAACGTTAAAACTGCTACCGGTTTCTCTCCCTTCCAACGTGTGCATGGGATAGAAGTAGTCATACCGATTGAATGCGAGATTCCTTCACTAAAATTAGCAGTTCATTTTCTACCAGATACTTCAACACTAGAAGAGCGTTTGTTACACTTAGAACATTTGGATGAGCAACATCGTGACGCGCTCACAACAAACGAGGTCCACAAAAAATGAGTCAAAGGACAGTACGATAAATCCGTCAAACCTAGGGTTTTCATTGAAGGAACATTTGGATGAGCAGCATCGTGACGCACTCACAACAAACGAGGTCCACAAAAAATGAGTCAAAGGACAGTACAAAAAATCAGTCAAACCTAGGGTTTTCATTGAAGGAGACTTGGTCCTACTTTGGGATCAAGACAAAGAACCCTTAGGACCGGGCAAATTCAAATCCAGGTGGCTCGGACCTTTTATAATTTCCAAGGTATTGAAGAAAGGTGCCTATGAACTGGTAGATTACGTAGGTAATAAGTTGGCCGAGCCTAGAAATGGGCTCTACCTGAAGAAGTATTATGCTTAGGATGAAATACTTTTTCTTGTAACATAGCTGTATATTTTTGTAAAGCTAGTTTTGTTTTGCTCGTTAGGTAATCTTATGTGTGTTTCTCGTTTCATGTACCAAATGTCAACCGAACATTTCTTAGGATTTGTTGATGGCGCCAGTCGCCACACCTGTCAGTTGGTTGCAGCAGCTTGGGTCATTTATTCACCCGCTGACCAACTTGTTTCTTCGGGGGGGTTTGTTTGGGTCCTACCACGAATAATGTGGCTGAATAAAGTGCAGTTATAGAACTTCTCCGAGATGCTCTCAGTCATGGCATTTCACATTTGGAGGTAAGGCTTGACTCACAATTAATTGTATTTCAGTTAACAGGTGTCTATCAGATTAGAGATCCGGGATTACTACGTCAGTTTCTACGAGTTAGACTATTGGAAAGACAATTTCATTCTATCAGATATGAACACATTCCAAGAAGTTTAAACACTTTAGCTGATTCATTAGCAAACTATGTGTTATACTGGCATTTGCATCATACATTGTCATAAACAACATTGCACACATAAAATTAAAACGCATACGCATGTAAATAACCGATACTGTATATAGCCGATATCGTATCAAAAAAATATGAGTTTTGAGTCACGAGTCTATCAAGTCAAGTCATAAAAGTACAAAAGCTGGGCATAGTAGCCTCAAAAATATATACATAGAATGTATTCCTCTCCTATGGAGAAGGAGGGACATCATCATCATCTACTGCATTTCGATAGCATATGACAAGCCTAGCTATATTCGGCAACACCCTAAGCCATTCTGGGGGCACCCCAACAACATCTTCCCGCATATCAACAGGTATCTGATCCATACGACATGCAGGAACTTCATGAGTCAACCGACTTATTTTTCTCTCCAGGTGTTCCCAACATAGCATCTGCTGCAGTAATATCAGCTGGCCTCACATAGATGGTAGGATGTCCCTCAGGACGAACTAGCCCAACATCTGTATGTGACACTTGATTAGAACTTCCAAACTCATTCAAAAAAAAAATCAAATACTTGAAAAAGTTTGAAAAAATTAAATAAACCTCAAAATTTAAACATACCAATATCTCCCCAGGCTCCACCTGGAGGAAGCACCAGCTTTGGATCATGACGAAAATTCAATCCAGCATATGGAAACTGCTCGAAAGCGGGCACTTGCTTTTCCCACCACCCCCAGAAATCATCAGTATGATAATAGTAGTGACTTTCCCCACCACCCTGACAGAGGAATATGTCACCCCAACGGCCTAGTCTGGGCTCACGGGGGTTAACTTGAGGTAGAGGCATCCCCAAACTGATAGCAGGCATCCTCTCAAAGAAGAAAGTACACAAAATGATACCGTACCCAAAATTCTTCATTGTGCCGGATTTGCAACCTATCAATTGAGATTTCATGTTTGCCAATAAACTAGTACTCCAATCATAGACATGACCGTGTAAGCATTGTACACCAATATGCATAGAGTGCCTGGAAGCTAAGTGTTGTGAAGCACTACCTGCTACTCGGTTGATCATGCTCACTATCACTTTCAAAGGGAGACGGTCAATAATTGAAATCAAGACTTGGCTTCCCGATTTCTCAGCTCCGGAAACATAATATGTATTTACATACTCTTGCACAGATCTTACACCCACATGAGAAGACCCTTTCAGATTGATTACATCTCCTCTCCTTGAGAGACCTGTAATGAAATATATGTCATCAACTGTAAGTTCCATAGTTTGCCCACCGATGACAAAGGTATTAGTATCCACATCCCAATACTGAATAAGTCTTCGAAACAGTTTGTTTAAGGCCCTCATGTTTATGGTTCGATAAAACTTCAACAAACCGCATCTTCGGAGAGTGTGGAGGGTGGTCGGATCTTGCATGGCCAACCTATCCATGTCCTCATGCTCCCTCTCCCTCCATTGAAGGACCATCCTGAACAAAAAACCAAAATTTTTGAGTCTCGGCGCTTGTAGGTAGGTTTGCAAAAGTGTACGCTACTGTGTATACTACACAGTCGCGTATGGGCACTACTCTACTTCAGCACAGTAGCGCCCATCGCGTTTATACGCTACTGTTGTGGTTACACAGTAGCGCCTGCGCAGAAACACTTATGAGCATTGCGTTGCAATCTATTTTTTGCTCAAAAATTGAAAAATAAACCATGAAAATGCAAGTCAGGTGGATTTTAACTTACTTGGTGGAGGAAGATTGACGGTTGGATGCTTAGTTTGATCACCACGGAGATTTGAAATTTGCACAAGGTTGCCCCAATCTTTGCCCTACAAAACAAAATTGAAAATTGATTTTTAAAAATGAAATTATATATAAATTGGATTTTGATTTTTACCCATAATTGTTAATTTTCTATAGTTTCAAAATTTTCAAAAATCCCTAATTAATCAATTGAAACACACAATACGGTAAAATACTGATCCAAGCTCAATTTTCATTTAATTTTTTGTCGGATTCATCTCCTAAGTTTCAAAATTCTTGATGATGGCCTTGTCAACTAGATAAATATTTCAAATTTGCATATCATTCGAGATTTTTGTCGCATCGACTAATCTTTTGTTGAAGACCTAGTTTTGGCAGAGTATGAAGCTATGATCCTAGAAGCTGACCTTTTAAGTCATTTTAAGCTCTTGTTTGGACTATTTAAACCTAAACAAGATTATCGAGCAAGCTTGTCCTCTTCGAGCTCGTTAAAGTACTCGAAGGCTCATCTACTCAGGTATAGAATTACCCCTTTTCCGGGCCTAAGTGGATTAACTACGGAAAAGGTATACTCTAGGTATACTCTTGTATGCGCTAGAAGAGTTATCCTTTCATTGTTTTATACTTTTTTGGGGGAGGAGAATAATTGCACAAAAAAGGACCTTTTGGAGCCTCTCTTTAGGGTTTTCAGGCTCTCTAAACATGAAAATACCAAGCGAGCATTCACCTACTCGGGCTTGATGTGAAATCCACGAGAGGGTAAGTAGAGGACTATTTAAGTTTTTCAACTCTATAAACAAGAAAACACCGCCGAGCACAGACCAATCCGGGCTCGATATAAAATCCATGGATAGGTGAAAAGAGGATTGTTTAAGTTTTTTAGACTCTATAAACAGGAAAACACCGACGAGCATTAATCTGCTTGGGCTCGATATTAAAATCTACGAGCAGATATATGGAGTTATTGTTTAATTTTTTCAGACTCCTTAAAATTGAAAATACTGGCGAGCAAGAACAGATCTCGGCTCGATATTAAAATCTAGAGATCAGTAAGTATAGAGTAATCTTCTATCTCTTCTTTGAACTCTATAAAAAATGAAGAAGGTCCTGAGTCTTCCTCCCATGGGCTCGTTAAACTATTTACATGGTTGGATCTATTGAGTTTTCATTCTTTCTTGGACTCATTAAAACAACAAGAAGGGTATTCTTTTATCTAAAAAGAATAAAGAATGGGAAAGACATATCACATCTTCATTGTCAAAGGCAGTTCAGTCAGTTCTATCCTTGAGCACAGCACCTACTTGAGTCTATCTTGTCGGTTGGGTATAGTTTTTGACCTCAGGGTGAACCTTTCCTCCGAGTTATTTACTCCCCCGGTTGGTTATTCTTCCAACCATATGGAGGGTCTGATAATGTCTCTTACATTTCAGACTTATGTACCCCATTATGTCAGAAACTACCTGAGTCACTTTGTGTCGTGCTCAATGTTCAAGGATATACCCTGTGTCGGCCATTCTGCAGTTTACCTTGACCTCATGTGTCCACCTTCCTAGTGTCAGTCTTGTTACATATTATTCCATATCAGCTCTTACCAGTTGAGTGTTCCTCGAGTTGGATGATGGAGGATTCCTTAAGGCCTCCCTTCCAACGGACTTCTTCCCATCGACGTCAACTCATTATTCTGGGATTGAAGTTTAGAGTTTCGGTTAGTACCTTGGAGATTGCAGTCACCAGTGGCAATTTTCCTCGCTGTTGAATAATGAGAATACATTAATGTCTCTTCTTCGATAGGATTCCCAAGTGTTTGACTTCAAGTCCATTTATTCACACTTGGTGGATCGTACTTGGTACCTTGGACCCCATCATCATTATCGGTGGAAGTCCTCGGGTTTGTTAACGGTATACATCAATGACCGGTAATCAAACGATACCCCCCATGTTTGACTCTCAGCTCATCTATTCACATGGTTAGGGTTTGTACCTAGAGTTGATTTGGATGAAGAACTTGGGATTTTGGATGACATTACCTCATTTTGTTATCACCCAAGTTGCGGAAGACTGAGCCTCACTTATATTCGGCTCTCCATGAGACATAGATCCAGTTTGTTGTTATGGCTATGATCTCTCAGTTTGACATGGATCCACGCTTGTACTCCAAGTGGCCATGCTTTATATACATCTCCTCGTTATGTATCGAAGATCATGTTGTATCACACTGCACATCTATATGATGTCAAAATGTAATTGCTCGCTGACCTTGATCTTTGTTGCAGGTTTCTTGTGACTTGTTTTCTGCAGTTCTTTGCTCCTCCTCTAGCTTTGGATTATAATGTATTTCAACCATCGTTTTCCTCTGACCTCACACATTAGGGGGAATCTGTTATAGGTTAAACTTGCACCTCTCCGTTTGTGATCACCTTGAGCTGCTGATCACACAAAAGGACAACTTGGATGGAGGAGCATGTTGACCTTAGATGATACTTTGACTCACTCCATTTCCTAATTTTACTGGAAAAACCCAAAAAATATATCATTTTGAGATATGAGCGCTACTCTACTCAAAGAGACTAGCACCCATACGCTACTCCAATGTATAATAGTAGCGCCCATATCCTAATATATGCTACTCCTTCTTAGCATAGTAGCGCTCAGAATTTTAAACTCGATTAGCGCTAGTTGATAAGCACTAAAGTAGCGCCCTATACACTACTCCACTAAACAAGAGTCGCGTACATCTTAAAAGATGATTAAAAAATAAATTAATTTCTTGAGGAGGATTAGTTGCTGGTAGTTTCCCAACTTTCCCAACTTCCTCCATAACCATACATCGACTTGAACTACTTCTCCAATATTATAAATACAAAGAAGATTAAAGGAGAAGGGTTAGCTGGAGATCGTGAGATGGATTAATGGAGAAACTTTGAGACATAGAGAGAAGCTTGCATTGGAGGAGTTGATACTGAAGATATCCAAGCCAAAGAAGAGAAAGAGCCCAGAATCAAGTTGCAGGAGCCTGTTCCATGATCAAGTATACTTGTACTTCATTTTACTTTTGACAAATAAAGGTTGAAGTGTCTTTCTTGTTCCAATTTAAATGTGTTATGAAATGGCATCTTAATTTGGATATGTTTTGGTCAAATATTGAATGTTAAACATCGTTTTTGTTTCTTTCAAGCTTTATATATTGCCCAAAACGCTTTGAGAAAGGTATTGTTATTGCAGGTTACTGAAAGGAAGGTGGATTTGAAGGTTGAGCACAAGATCAAGTCAAGGCTAGGATCAAACTTCGATTGGAAGGTGTGTTCTCAAGATCCACAACTTATTTCTTTTAGTAAATGTCTCTATAATATCATCAATACACTTACTTGTCACCCCAACCAAGTTGATAGCATTAGTTTCCTTGCTATAGGGTAGATTTGCCCGCCAACAAGTGATCGCCATAAATGATATAATGCCAGATACATCTTTAGGCATAGGCCATTCCATGATAGCTTTAATTGGATCGGGATCCACCGATATACCATCTTTAGACACAACATGTCCTAACTATTGGATTTTATCTTTAAAGAAATCACATTTACTGAATCTAGCATATAGTTCTTGTTCTCTTAATAGTTGTAGGACTACTTTTAAATGCTCTTCATGTTCATGCTGATTTTTAGAATAGATTAATATGTCATCGATAAAGACGACTATGAATTTATCTAAATACTCACTCAGGATACTGTTCATTAAACACATAAAAGATGCTGGAGCATTTGTCAACCCGAAGGGAATTACGACAAATTTATAGTGACCGTATCTGGTCCTAAAAGATATTTTAAATATATCTTCATCTTTAACCCGGAATTGCTAATATCCAGATCTCAAGTCTATTTTTGAAAATATCGTTGTTCCTTGAAATTCGTGAAACAAGTCATCAATTCCAGGTGGAGGATATCCTTTTTTAATTGTCATTTATTTAATTGTCTGCAATCTATACACAACCTTTAATCACCATCCTTTTTCTTTACAAACAAAACTGGTGCCCCCAAAGGAGAAACACTTGGTTGAATGTATTTCTTATCTATTAATTCCTATATTTGAGATTTTAATTGAATAATTTCTAGTATGTTCATTCGGTAAAGATATTTTGAAGCTGATACTCCTCCCGGTACTAAATCAATAGTGACTTCTATTTCTCTTTTTGGAGGTAATCTAAGAATTTCTTCCGGAAATACATCTTTATATTATTTTAATAATGGAATATCATCTATCTTAATTTCATTGCTTTTATCTTTGTCATCAATTATACAAACAACAAATACTTTACAGCCTTTGCGAACAGACCTTTTCATTTGTAAAGTAGATATTTCCCTAATAGTAGTCTTCCTTGGAATTCCTTTAACTATTATAGGTTTACTTTCTTCGTCTATGCATGAGAAGGTTTTACCATAGCAGTTCATAATTACTCTATGATTTTCTAACCAATCCATTCCTATCAATAAATCATAAGATCCTACAGGCAGAATATTTAAATCAGCATGCGTCATAAGACCATTCATATTAAATTCACATTCTTTCACAACACTAGTGACTTTTCATTTCGTGCCTGTAGCAAGTTGAACTAACCAAGGCTTTTCAAATTTATTCTGTTGTAATTTACACAATTCTACAACTCTTGGTGAAACATAACTTAAATATGCACCTGGATCAATTAATATAGAGATTGGTTTATCCTTTAACATACCTTCAATTTCTACCATAGATGTTTGATGGTCTACTTGCCTATTATCCAATGCTACAGAAATTATGGGCATACTCCTTGCTACATCTCCAACCGTAGTATCTTCTTGAACAGTGTGAATGTTATTAAATTTTTTTCTTCTAACTAGAAAATCTTTAGAATAATGTGGTTCGTCACATTCCCAACATTTTAAAGGTTCCCTTTGAGTATTCTTTTTATTATAACCAACAAGTGCTTATTTTCCTTTTATTACTGTAGGATTTTTTGGCCTAAAACTATTGAAATTATTTTCTTGATAGTTTCGATGGTTATTTCCAAAAGTTTTATTAAATATCATAACTTTATTTTTCTGTTCAAAGCTTTCATGTTTTCTATTCTTCCAGCTTGATACATTATCTCTTTTTTTCTTATTCAGATCATAACATAAATTTGCTTTTCTCATAGTTTCATCCAATGTTTTTGGATTGTCGTATTCAATTCTCTCGTTGTAAATTGTTGGTAAAAACTGAGAAAGCGTTGTGATTTAGGTTTTTCATCAACAATATAAGGTACATAATGTAATAAAATCATAAATTTACTGCATAGTTCCTTCATTGTAAAAGTTCCTAGTTTTAAATTATAAAACTCCTTAGATTTTTCTTCACAATACTATTCTGACAAGTATTTCCTTTTAAAGTATTTCTTGAAAATCTGCCAAGTTAAGTGACGTTCTTTGATGCATTTTACTTTCTTGATGTCTTTCCACCAAATGTCGGCTTTTCCCGTTAAATTATAAATTGCCATTTTTTCTTTTAATTCATTAGAATAGTTGTAAATATGAAAGTACTTTTTCATTCCTGAAAGCCAGGCTTCTGGTTCTTCTCCGGTTTCAATTTCACCATTCAATATAGGAGGTTTTATCCTTTTAAATTCACCATAAATTTCTTCATAAAGTTTACTTTTCCTACTATATTTATCACCATCACTACTTTTGCTAGATTCTTTGAAGTTCTGTTTACTTTGTTTGGATGATTTTCCACTTGAAGGCTCAATTTCACTATCTAAAAATTTTAACTTCCTTGCCTTGCAGTTATAAGATGTAGTCTTTGTTGTTTCTATATCAGGTCCTTTCTTCCTTTATGCTTCCTGATTATGTATTTTCGTTAACAAAACATTCTTTAATTCTTTTTGTGCTTTCAAAATGCATTCATTCTCTTTCTTAATGTACTTAGTAGTTATGCTTTTAAATATTTTAATATTTGTAATAGTTCAGATGGATTATCATTTCTACTCTCATTTAGATGCACCCACATATTATCATCATTAATGTTTTCTTGTTATTTAGGGTGACATTCTTCTTCACCTGACATTTCGATGTCTGCCATAATTCCTACAAAATCAAGGTTATACTTCTCGTCTGATTATAAGATAATCAACCATAACATTTACATTAGTTTCCTATTTATACTCATTCATTGTTGATCCCATTTAGGCCAAGTGTTGTAACGATGCTCTGATACCATTATGTCACAACCCCAATTTACTTGAATATATATTTTTTTATTTTTTATTTTCCTATGCATAATTTTATTCTTCCAGTATCACAAATCTAATCTCACTTTATTTATATGCTAACAAGTTATAGCTTCACTTCTTGGTATCATTGATCAACCAAGGTAAGCTTTTAATAAATTCCTTGCTTTTATATTATACTTACAATACTCCTTATGATAAGGTTTGAAACCTATACTATATGCCTAGCAAGGTTAGAGACCTTGGATCTATTATGCACATAGTATTGGATTTATTTTGATCTATATAGTAATATTACTACAATCGATACTTGTCTATATAGTAGTATACTATATGAAATTTCGAATGTAATGTTTTGAAACATGAGCATGTAAAGTTACGATATTTTAGTTTACGTGTAAACTATTTGGTTGTAAAGTGATGAACCAACTTGGCTGCATGGAAAAATGCAATGGTTGGCTTTCCAAGTCATTAGGACCTATGAACAATTTAATGTCTTTATCACTATGGCTATCGACTTTGACAGTCGGCCATGTGATCGTCTTTAAGGCTTGACATACCGTGGCACATTCTAGAACTCGACCAAGTGAAAACTAAGATGTGGCTTGATCTTGGAAATTTGATCACATGGTTGAATTAAATACACAGACAAGATGGAAATTTGGGTTGAAAGTTAGATAGTTGGTACAAGCTGAGCCTTAAATGATCTGCATGCCTTGTTTAGTGTTGATTCATCTCGACCGTCCACTTGGAATTGATCATAGATTACCATTGTCGATCTCAACATGTATCAGGCTTGGTAAGTTTGGTCTTTGTGCCGAGTTTAAAGTGTCTGAATCGAGCGGGGTAAACTGCCATGAGTTTGATTTTTGGTTCATTTCTCGTTTAATGGTGGAGATGCCGAAGGGACTCTTCTACATTGTTTTTGTTTTCCACCAGCATATGCAGAGGGCTTGTTACTAGTGCATTACCTCCTTGTTTTCTTTGGTTATTGGAACTGTTTGACCCACTCTTCGAGCTCGGTGGTGTTTGATGAAGGTTCTGGAAGAATATAGGGTTCCGTTGTATTTTAAATCTCTTTTACGAAGCTTTTCTTTGACTTATGAATAGTTATTTACTCTTGGGACATAACCGTGGGGTTTGGTGATTGTGTTCTTAGTTTCTTTCTTTTTATATGAGTCACGAGATGGTATGGGTTTCTACGCTATTATAGGTGTCTTTTGTATCTCTTACTACCTTTCTAATATTTGATGTTTGCAAAGGTATGGATACTAATTTCTAAAATGTATCCTGTACAGATTTTGGTTTTGGTGGTTGCTTGCATGAATAACCTGAATGGACGCACCAGTGAAATGAGAGAGAGGTAACATCTTCGACCTTATTCAGTTTTATATATCGAAATTACTCTGTATAAAAGAGGTTTTAACCCAATATTTATTTTCTTGCAGGTTTGAGGTTGGTTATGTTAAGATTTAATATGATAAGACAGAAAATAGCAGCATTACATTCCATTTCACAATAATAGCAGATACAAGATCACTGAAGAAACAACAAGCACAACATAAACACAAGAGACACAGATTTATCCTAGGAAACCATCACGGGGTAGAAAACCCAGCAAAGCTTCCTCAATATAGATGACCAGCAATACACAAAGATGCAAACCAAAGACATGATCTCCTCCTCCACCATAGTAGACCTCTCCTCCACAAGTGTGCTATATTCTGAGTGAGGGAAGTGCGTGTATAATGAGGAACACACCTCCTCTATTTATACACATCTCTGACTTGTACTTTATATTAACTAGGTCGGCTCCAACTTTACCACTAGGTTAAACACCCCACTACAACTGACTGGGCCAACCCCACTAGGGTGTTGTAACAACCCTTTGACCCACATAACACATACAGGGCCGACCCCCACTAGGGAAGTCTAATAACCCAAGTTACCACATTCCGACGGAGGAATAAACATATCCGGATATATAATAAGATCTTCACGGAAGAATGAAACATCTCCAGAAAAATAAAATACAAATATAATATTCTTTGAAGTTACAATATCTCAACACTCGCCCTTAATGAGAAGGATATTATAACAGCATCTGCATGAGCAAGGAGTCATAAACATCATACATGATACATCTATAAAACATTGGAAGCTTTCTCAACATCATCAGTAATTCAAGCAGTTACTGGAACATCTTCAATACTAGAACATCAAAATCTTTAGTACTGAGTCATTATCTTCTGCAGCACTCGAACAGCTATAGAAACATCATCATCTGGATCCTTACGATCATCAGTATCGTCATCACACGATCATCGTCATCGTCATCAAATGATTATCAACATAGTCATCACACAATCATCAACATCGTCATCACATGATCATCAACATCGTCATCACACGATCATTAGCATCGTCATCTAGACCATCACGATCAGTAGCATCGTCATCTAGACCATCACGATCAGCAGCATCATCATCTAGATCATCACAATCAACAACATTGTCATCACGATCAACAACATCATCATCTAGATCATCACGATCAACAACATCGTCATCTAGATCATCACAATCAGCAGCATCGTCATCTAGATCATCACGATCAACAACATTGTCATCTAGATCATCAGTATTAGTATCCACACCAATACAAGTATACACATCATCAATACAAGTATCCTCATCAATACAAGTATACATATCATCAATACAAGTATCATCATCAATACATATCATCAATACAAGTATACATATAAGTATCCTCATCAATACATATCATCAATATCAATACAAGTATCCTCATCAATCAAGTATACACAATAGCAGCATACTCTACAATACACATGATCCTTCCTTTCGGAATTACGGGATCAATCTTATCACAATCATGTTTAAGACTATCCGTCCTTTCGGAATTACAGGATTTACGGTCTAAGGATGATTAATCCACACCATTCATTTAGGACTATGTCCAAGGATGATTTAATCCCCACCATACATTTAGGACTGTGTCCAAGGATGATTTAATCCCCACCATACATTTAGGACTATGTCCAAGGATGACTTAATCCTCACCTCGTATGTTTAGGACTATGTCCAAGGATGACTTAATCCTCTCCCCGTACGTTTAGGACTATGTCCAAGGATGACTTAATCCTCTCCCTGTACGTTTAGGACTATGTCCAAGGATGACTTAATCCTCTCCCCGTACGTTTAGGACTATGTCCAAGGATGACTTAATCCTCTCCCCGTACGTTTAGGACTATGTCCAAGGATGACTTAATCCTCTCCCCGTACGTTTAGGACTATGTCCAAGGATGACTTAATCCTCTCCCCGTACGTTTAGGACTATGTCCAATGATGACTTAATCCTCTCCCCGTACGTTTAGGACTATGTCCAAGGATGACTTAATCCTCTCCCCGTACATCTAGGACTATGTCCAAGGATGACTTAATCCCCACATGTCGATCAAGGACTTCATTCTCAAAGACCATACGTCTACAGATCAATTCAAGGGACCGAAGTCTGGGGATGATACAATCCCCACTTTTCCACTAAGGACTTCATTCTCGGAGACATATGTCTACAGCTCACTTTAGGACTGAAGTCCAGGGATGATCCAATCCCCACCTGTCCACTAAGGACTTCATTCTCGAAGACATATGTTTATGGCTCACTTTAGGACTGAAGTCCAGGGATGATCCAATCCCCACCTGTCCACTAAGGACTTCATTCTTGAAGACATATGTCTACGGATCAATTTAGAACATGTGTTCAAGGATGATGCAATCCCCCTTCTTTCTCGGAGACATATGTCTATGGATCCTTTTAGAACATGTGTTCAAGGATGATGCACTCCCCTTGTCAACTTAGACCCTGTCTAAGGACCATCCACCAACCTCTCTGTCGGCATCACCAATATAGGTATCCACATCATCAACCTCACTGTCGATGTAGGCAATCTCATCATAAGTGACCACATCACTCCCCCTCTCGAGGAGGGTCCTACCAAGATTGTCTCGAAAAATACTCAAACTTTACTTGAGGTAGAGGTTTGGTTAGTACATCGGTAACTTGTTCACTTGAGGTAGAGCTTTGGTTAGTACATCGGGAACTTGTTACAAATTTGAACTTTATAGTTCCTTTCTGCGCCATATCATGGAACAATGGATTCTCTGCCATCTTGATACAACTCTGTTTGTCACATAGGATCAGAGCTAGGTCTATCTCTAAGTCAAACAATCCAGAAGCCATACTGCTTCACAACTAGCAATGAAACCAGCCATATATTCCACTTGTGCTAAGAGCCACACTAGACTGCTTCCAGCTAAACCACGAGATCATGGCTGATCCCAGACAATAACATCCTCTCGATGTGTTCTTCCTGTATGATACACTTTCTGCCCAATCAACATCTATGTAGCCATCTAAAGTCATGATCTCCAAGATAGCATCGATCAAAGTCTATCGTATCGTTTAGGTACCTCATCACATGCTTTGCAACTATCAGGTGAACACATCTAGTTTCCACTAGATACTGACTCAAGGTGTTCACAGCAAAGCATATATCTAACCTAGTATTTGTTAGATACATCAATGAACCAATAATTTGTCTGTAAAGAGTTATATACACTAACTATGATGAGTTATTTTCTAACAGCTTCAAGTTGGAATCCATGAGAGTGGCCATTCCAACATATCAAGTCCTTTTAATATTTCTTGGCATACTTTCCCTGGTTGAGAAAGATTCCTTCTGAGCCTTTCCATACTTCCAGACCTAGGAAGTAATGCATCAATCTGAGATCTTTCATTTTCATTTCTGCAGCCATCTATCTGTGCCATCTCTTGTCAGATGGGTCTACTGATATGAGCCTCAACATCATTCGAACTCTGTGGTGAGTTCCTTCTTGCATCCATGTCATTTGTGTATAGAAACCATATTCAACCTTCTAGCAAAGGTTGAGATCCACATCACCCATGATGATCACTATCAATTCTGGGTACCCGAATAGAGCTTTCTTCAATTACATTATTAAGATAATGGTCTTATCTAGCCACTTGGAGCAAACATCTCATCATTATTCTCTTCCTCTTTCTAAGAGAATCTTCTAGCCATGAGCCTTCTATAGTGTGTTTGATTTGTAAATCCTTTTGTTGAACATCCATCGCTTGTTTAGTGTTCATCATTCGTCATGATCTTTCCTACAAATAAAAATTAAGTACATGATTAGTAATACTTCATAATCATGAAATCATGTTGACATGATAACCTATTATGCATACCGATATCATTTACATAGTTATGCAACTATCTTGACCAATACTTTGGCACAAGACTTTTCCATATCCTGTATGCATACAGTGGCTATCTAGATGCCTTCCATCTCTACCAGAACATACTATCGAGAGTGTGCACAGCTCTCAGCATGTCAGCAAAGAGGTTTCATTCTAGACAAGCAACAATGGAATGTTTGTCCAACTTACCGATCATATGCATATTAGTAGTATACTGTTCAATGCTCTATGAATGTTTACACTCAGCATGATATATTCTAGGAATAAAAATATACATACAACCTATTACAGGCAATAACAACTCAAATACTTATCTTTTATGCTTGTGTGGTTGCCTCCCGCTTGATCTTCTATATGTCTTTTGAACTTCTATTCATTCTGTACCACTGTGCATGCTCAAGTGTCATCCTCATGATCTCATACACAAACATACATTCATTAGTATATTCTCAATATTATCAAAACATTATAGTTCTAAATAATCTTGAATATGTATAGTCATGATTATAGATAATATTCAAGGTTTCAGGGAAGTCTTCTTTTACTCATGCATATTCTTGTTTGATCTGGTTAGTTAAATCATCAATCAGGATATGAGACATAATATTCATAAACCCTAGATTACTAACTTTATGAATAAGCATAACCAATCATACCAAGTATACTTATATAAGGGATCCTAACACAAGGTAAGATTCTAACTTGACATAGGAAAACATATCTGGATTAGTAAACCTGCTTAGTTATGTCTAACATACCTAATCAATATCTTCTTTGTTCTCTTCAATGATTTAGAGATCTTGTACTGGAACCTGCATATCTCATAGGTTAAGCATAATAGAACAAATTCATACATACCTCGTAAGTAGAACTTCTATGTGATCAAGGATTATGGATGAGTCTTTGTCTTCATGTTGTCATGGTCATGGAACTTGATTTGTCTTTCGTGATGTACCTGTATCTTGTTAGCAGACAACATCAACCTCATACAACACCACAATGCATTAGTACAATCATATAACCCTAATCAATGAATGTCTTCTATCGTTCACATGTATTCATACTTTTATTAGGATGATAAGACAATTCCAACATTAATCAATATTGCACTGATAAATAATATGAAGACAAACATATTATGAACTTAATCAGGAATCAGATTTCAAGACATACCTGAACCTCCTTAAGTCATACCTATCGAGACTTCTTGTAGTCTTCTTATGTAAGTCCTTAGCCTCAACTCCCCAAGAAATTTGATGTGGAGCTCGATTAGGGTTTTCTAGAGAAACCCTAAAAATTCAATCTTTGACTTTCACACTTCTGAATGGATGGAAGAATGTGTCTTGCTGAGCTGATCAAACTAGCATACTTCAATTTTGAAATCTCCAAAATTTTACCCCTCAAAATTGCCTTCAAAACTTCTGGGTCTTCTGGACAGGATCCTGAACTAGGGTTTCATGAAGCCCACCCTTCTGCCCAATCAAAAGGTTATATCCAAGGCTCTAAACTCTTATTTTTCTGAGGAGCTTCCAGCCGTGGTCACAGACTTAAAAAATTCCAACTTTTAATGAAGCACTAATTTTCCATCTTTCTGATCAAAATCCTGAACTGGGTTTTGATCAAGCTCGGTCTTCTAACCAACCAAAAAATTCAATCTTGGTCTCTAAATTTTTATTTTCCTAAGTAGCATTCAGCCGTGGACTCCGATTCCAAAAATTATAACTTTCTCCGAAACCCTAAATTCTGGAAGCCATGAATGGAGGTGCTCCAAAAATAATTCTGTTTTGACAGAAATATGTACCTGATTGTTTCTATTGTAACCCCGAATTTTTTGATCCACAGGGTCTGAACATTTTTTTTGTGGTAGCCTGATCTGTCATATTTCCACCCTGATAGGTCTGACCTCAATTGGAGTTTTTGAGAGAGATTTATGCCAAGTGTTGCAACATGACCTGTTTATGGGATAAAACATGAGAGCGAACTTGTACGGCATGCTACGTGTCACTGGTTCAACTTCGGCCTCTGAAAAAATTTCTTGAGATATTACAGTTTGTGTAATACCTATCAATTTTTATGAAATTTCATTTGGAGCTTCCTAGCCCAAGTTATGACCTTTTCTTCCAAGGTCACTTGATTATTACTGAGATCTGGAAGAGGCAGAAACCCTAACTTGTACTGATCATAACTGACAAAGTACAACGAATCTGAGGGTGTCCTTTGGACACAAGGTACATGGGGATGTTATATACTATCTGTAAACTTTTCCAATCCCGAACCTTTTCAAAAATGTATTTATAGCGAAAGTTCCACGATGACTGGTTTTTTCTATATAAAACCCTAACCTTCAAATTGTCATAAGTGAAGCAAGTGTCGTAAGTGCCATACCTTGCCTTCCTTCAGGTTAGCTCTGATACCATGCTAAGATTTAATATGATAAGACATAAAACAACAGCATTACATTCCATTTCACAATAATAGCATATACAGGGTCACTGAAGAAACAACAAGCACAACATAAACGCAAGAGACACAGATTTATCCTGGGAAACCCTCACGGGGTAGAAAATCGAGCAAAGCTTCCTCAATATAGATGACCAGAAATACACAAAGATGCAAACCAAAGACATGATCTCCTCCTCCACCATAGAAGACCTCTCCTCCACAATTGCGCTATATTCTGAGTGAGGGAAGTGTGTGTATAATGAGGAACACACCTCCTCTATTTATACACATCTCCGACTTGTACTTTATATTAACTAGGTCGGCTCCAACTTTACCACTGGGTTAAACACCCCACTACAACTGACTGGGCCGACCCCACTAGGGTGGTCTAACAAACCTTTGACCCACATAACACATACAGGGCTGACCCCCACTAGGGAAGTCTAATAACCCAAGTTACCACATTCCGACGGAGGAATAAACATCTCGAGATATACAATAAGATCTTCACGGAGGAATGAAACATCTCCGTAATAATAAAATAAAGATATAATTTTCTTTGAAGTTACAATATGTCAGCAGGTTATACTATGTAGAGAGTGACCCTTCCTCGAACAAACTCATAATTAAGCTTAGGTAAGGGTTTCCCTAGGAATCGACTTATTAAGCCTTTTAAATTGATTTTAGATTTAAGTTTTTAAATCTTTAATTCTTTTGTACAAGTCTGAAACGAAGGAGTCATTCCTTACTTGTTCTATTTAAAGTTTATCTCAGCTGGATACTGGTTGCTACTAGATTTTCATTTGTATTCGGTGGTCTTGCCCAATATGAAGCTCAAGCGAAACTGGTAAAATATTACTCTAATACAGTTTACGATTTCGGTCTTTTTTTTAAAATAATTTTTACTAACATACTAATCAACTCTCCACTTGATTTGTGTAGGTTTTTGCTAGCTTGTAGATATAATTCATTCTTATTCTAACTCAGTTAATGCATTTGAAGGTAAAACCCTAACCCTGCATTTACATTTTAATTACTAAATATTCATTAAGTACAGTTCAGATACTAACTTAGTTATATTTTCTTGTTTGGGTCTTCATTTGATTACAACGTGGATACAATGGCTAATGGAAAGAGTTCCACCGGTATGTTGATAGCTTCATTTCAACTGATGATGCAAGTGGTGAAGAGACCCTATATTGGGTTCTTAGATTTGTGAAGAAAGTCCTAAGATGAGTTTGAAAAAACACTCATGGTGTTTGGCCTGGGTTTGAATTTCCAGTTCCTGAATAATTTAAATTGTAATTCTTTTATATTCACAAGAATATCTCATTATGAGTTTTTCCCATCCGATAATTCAGATTTTCAAAGATATTATACTGTGTAAATTGATGAAGAGTTTTTGGTTTAAATTCTGGTATGTTACTGTTTAGTGAACAAGGTAATGATACTTCATATATTATAAATATTATTGAATTGCTTATCTGGTTATTAATTATTTTGGTTGATGATTATTTCTAAATCCAGGGTCTGGAATTATGATTTTAACTTGTTATTATATATAACATTTTTTCGTTTAATTTATATGGTTTGAAACTGTAATTCATACTAAATAATTACGTTCTTGCTATAACTCTACACTTACTGGAATAAGCAATAACCTTTAACCAATATCTAAATATCCTGCATACATTTCTAAAAAGATATAATTCTGAATAAAAAATACTTACAGTAAAACAATAATTGATAAGATGCATAAACGATAACATGAATTTCTGAATAATAATTAGAAATTACGAAACAATAAGGAAATCAATAAACTCGGAATAAAAATAAAATAAAAACCTGAACCAGTAGAGGAAAATAAAGACTGAAGGTCGTTGTTCCTCCCAACCAATCTTCCAAACAACCAAACTACTTGTTCTGAAACCCCCGATCCTGTTTGTTGGACCACAAGGACAAAGACTGGTCACAATATTCCTCTTGCATAAACTAGATCATAATATTCCTTCATCATAAGCCTCCTTCTCATTGGATGAATTCAATACATATAGTATTTTTCCTAGGACTTGGGTAATTTATGAGCCTCCTGCTCCACTATCCCTCCTCAAGGAATTCGACCTCTTTTTTAGGGAGGATGCCTCCTGCATCATTATGCTTTTATTAAGCAGTCTTTCCATAATGGGTTTTTCTCTTGACACTTGTCATTTCTCCTTGTGGGTCAGCAAACACTCTTCAACAACTATTTCAGTTTTTATTCCCTCAACTATTTAATAGTTTAAAATTAATAATTCATTTACAAATGTCTTGACCTCACTTGGTCAATAATGGAAAATCAAATAATAACATATAGTCCTTAATAAGATAAATGTTTGGGTTCTTCCGTATATTACAGTATATATACCTAGTGCACTGATATGATGGCAATGAGGCCTGAAGGGAAAACTGTTGATGATGTAAAACAACCCATGGGGGTGGGTGGACCTACATAATGATGAAGGTGTTGGGAAGGAAACCTATAATGCTATATCTGGATGTATTCATTCATAATTAGGAATGCTCCAACCACTGGAACGTATGAATCCCCCTGATGCAATACAAGAGTTGGTGTCGTGCATAGGGGATATTACTGAGGCAAAGGGCGTTGATGACTCTTTCTACTCAATCCAAGGTTAACCTTTTACTGAGGTGAAGAGTGAGCAAGGTACAATCACTACTGTTGTAATGCTCATACTATATGGTACTAAATGCGTTGAGGGTTAAGGATGCTAATAAGATAATGATATTGTTGATGATGGCCGAGAACATAGTATAACTAAATGGGATGGTGACTGAATAACATAAGATAAACTAGTAAGCATGAAACTCATGACTACCTTTGATCCGAGTAAAATGGGTGGTTGACACTAGGAAACAATATTCATTTAGTGGTAGTTACGTAGGGGTGGTGGGGGTCTATGGGTTGAACATATTGTAAACTAGGCATTATATTGTAATGTCAAACTTAGATGAGTAGGAGGCTCATGTAGTTGGGTGATAGTGATAACACTAAAAGTGTTGGTAGGTTCAGAGTGAGTGACACAATGCAAATATGTTGATCAAGGTTGACCAGGGGTGTTGCTGTGGAAATAATAATGTGGTTGGTATTGTTCCCACTTTTTTAGTGTATTAGTGGAATTATTTTTACAAATGAATAGAAGAATAAGGGGAATTGTTATAGATGAGAACACATGTGCCCAATGAGTAACTACCATGCATAGAATCCTTGCAGAATGATCAAGTAATAGTGGTGTTGTAATCAGGGGGTAGGGCCCTATTGCGCTTCTTTTTGTGGGTTGATGAGATGGTGGTGAACACAAAGGGTCTATTGATCATGGTGGTGATGAGAGGCCATTCATGAATTGTAACCATAAATTGCTAGTGAATTCGAAGGGGGTGGTAAAAAAAATGCATCAATAAAGAAGTATGCGATTTTCTTAGTGAGATAGTGAGCTATTTGGTTCCTTGGTTTGAGGGTGAAGTAGCACGGATGCCATGATATAAGGGATTGTAATGGCACATACACCCATGGCGGTAGAGTGCTACTGCTTGAAAAAGGTATGATGAAATGGAGGTTATGATGTGAATTATTGGTAGATGAAAACCTTAAGGATATAAAAAAAAACTAGATATGTGCAATGTATACAAAGGGGAGACAAAGCCTATATGCAGGGTTGAGAAGATATACTTGTTAAGGTGGCTATGAGATAATGAGTGGAAATAGAAGTTGTCTGAAGTAGCATGGATGCCATGATATAAGGGGTTGTAATGGCACATACACCCATGGTGGTAGAGTGCTACTTCTTGACAAAGGTAAGATGAAATGGAGGTTATGATGTGAATTATTGGTAGATGAAAACCTTAAAGATATCAACAAAATAACTGTATATGTGCAATTCATACATAGGATATACAAAGACTATATGCAGGGTTGAGAAAATATACTTGTTAAGGTGGCTGTGAGCTAATGAGTGAAAAATAGAAGTTGTCTGACCAAAATATTGCACACATGAAATATATATCATGATGTAATTGTGCTCATGACAAGAATTACAATGTGGGAGTGAGTCATGATGTGATCATGGTTGAGCGGGTTGTGATGTGATCAATATGTGAGTAGGAGTTTGGCTGGTTCTGGTAGGATGAATTGTGCCAACATCTGGGGAAAACATATGACCACTATGGGTACATACCGAACATCAATGAGAGGGATGTATCTCCTAAAAAATTTAAATTAAGTTGACGATGACAAAATTGAGGGAGGGGAGGCTATTTGTGATTTGGAGATGGGGGATAGTGTTTGAGGAATAATAGCAATGGTAATATAGAATCTAGGGAGATCTTCACAATGATGGTTGTAAAGGAAAAACTGAGTGAATACATAGCCTATGCATGATTTTACCATAGTGATTTGTTCTTTGGTTTGAGAGTATCTACTAGTAGAGTAGAGAGTATGCCCCCTACTAATGTGTTCGTAACGAGGGTAGTGCTTGTATATGTGGATAATAGATTCCTAAGCTCAGGAAACATTGGGAATAGGTTAGTAGGGTGACATGTTGTATTGCACAAGGAACATGAAGGGGGAACTTGTATAGGTGATTACTAGGGGAGGTCATAACTTTCGTTAGTTTGGGATTGATACCCCAACTATCGATATTCCTACCATCAATGCAAACATGCAACATGAAAACATTAGTAAGAATGAGTTGCATGTTGAGTGTCAATGGAGTTCATATATTCCCTTGAAGTGAGGAATATATCATCCACAATAGGGGTCATTGGTTGTAATATTTTCCACTGAATCTGCAATGTCCCATAGATTAGTTGATTTTTGTAGTCGAGTTGACCATGGCCTCATCGACCATTTGACCCTCTAGGATACTGTTCCACTAGTCGACTATTTTATATCGATTGATTATCTCTAGAATATCCATAGGTGTGATAAACTTGCATAACCTTAAGTTCCAACACAAACCCATCAACACAACACTCTCGAGATTCAGGAGATGTAATTACGTTCTTTGAACACCCCCCATAATTGTAGATTCCTGAAGCCTGATCATACCCCAAAGTTTCACAAACTTAGCTTCTGGTAATAAATTTATAAATATATCA
The DNA here is from genome assembly GCA_027924585.1 of Larix kaempferi. Lineage (NCBI taxonomy): Eukaryota > Viridiplantae > Streptophyta > Pinopsida > Pinales > Pinaceae > Larix > Larix kaempferi. The sequence goes on along the minus strand of BSBM01001312.1, from coordinate 4,861,321 downwards.
ACGATCTGATAATTTGTCCTACAATAAACAAGTGAGATAACATTGTCCTATACCAGCTATCTCAAATAATGAACTTGAATCTGAATGTGCTTCATATTACTATGAGAAATAGGATTATCATCAACCTGTATCATACTCTGATTATCATAGTGAATAATAGTCGAGGTCTAAATAGGAAACCCAAGATCTTCGAGAGGTTGCCAAATCCAAATTGCCTATGTTGCTATATTAACAGCACCACAATACTTTTCTTCTGTAGTCGAAAGAGAGACTACCTTTTGTTTCTTACACGTCTAGACCAAGGGTCCAGAAATTTGTTGAAAAAAATAACTATAAGTGGACTTGCAGTCATTAATGTCTCCCCCATAGTCAAAATTAGTAAACTCGAACAACGGTTCGGTATCGTGACAATATTTAATTCCATATTGATAAGTTCCTTTTATATATTGAAAAATTCTCTTTGCAACTTTCTAGTGACTTTCTTGAGGTTCCTGCATGAAACGGGAGACCACACTAACAACAAAAGAGAGATTTGGCTGATTGTGCATTAAGTAAATTAGGCTACCAACCAACTATCGATAGAGAGTGGCATCGACTAGTGGATAGTTATAGTATTTCGAAAACTTCAATCCAGACTAATAAGGTGTACCACAAGACTTGCAATCGTCCATCTTGAATTGTTTCAAAAGATCCAAGACATATTTAATTTGAGAAAGAAAGATAGCATCATCCATTTGAAAAATTTGAATGCCCAAAACTAAATGCAACAGACCAAGATCAGTCATTTCAAAGGTATTTGCAAGTCGTTTCTTCAAACCCAAAATCAAACTGACATTATTTCTTGTTATGAATAAATAATCAACATATAATGCCACAATCAAGGTATCACCATGAACATATAATACATGAATATTGTGATTAGAATCACAACGTTTGAAGCTAATATTGACAAAGAAATGATCAATATTCTCATACCACGCACAAGGTGCCTGTTTCAAACTATACAATGAATTATTGAGTCAAAAAACAAGACTAAAATCTGTCACAAAACCAAGTGGTTCTTCCATATAGATTTTTTTGAAAAGTATCCATGAAGAAACACACTTAACATCCATTTAATGAAGTTCCCATCCAAAATGAGCAGCAAGGGAGAGAATCATTTGAGCATAGTTTATATTTTCAATGGGGGCAAAGGTTTCAGTGTAATCAATGCCTTCTTGCTAAGAGAATCCATTGGAAACCAAATGAGCCTTGTGGCATTCAACAACACCATCAAGAGTAAACTTGGTCTTATAGACCCATCAACACTTCACAACATTCTTCCTTTGCAGTCGAGGAACAAGTTCCCAAGTTTGATTATTCTTCAAAGAATCAATTTAAGCAGTCATAGCATTTTCCCATTCTGTAACACCTTGAGCGTCAAAATAAGTGTTAGGATCACAGGTTTCAAGAAAACATGTCATCAGTGCAACACTGCCATGTTGTTTTTTATTGTGGGTCTTCTGACCAATTATAGCATCTCCAGAATCCAATCCAACAGCTTCAATTGTTTTAACATCCCACCAAGGTAAATAAGTTAACGATGAATCAGGTTGGTGATTTTTAGTCGAAGGAGTCGATGCACCGACATCTTCAGTTACAGTTCACTAACTACCAATCGACTCAAGAGTATAATTCCTCGATCCAATCGAAACTCCATAGAAGGTTATTGTTGATCCATGCTCTTCAAGAATGTCAAAAAAATCACTATGCAATAGACCAGAGGAGCAATTCAACAACTTATTACTTGAATATTCTCATCAAAGATCACATTCCTACTCAAAATGAACTATTGTTTGGTAGGGTCAAGCATGACTCTTTGCATCCAATTTATTCTTGTAGTTATCACTAATATGAACCCAAGCAACACATCTAAATGTTCTTAGGTGTTTGACAGATGGTTTCCTTCCATTCCACTTCTCTATTGGGGTCATGTCAGCGATTTCTCTAGTTGGTACAAGGTTCGGGAGATAGTTTGAATAATAAACTACTTTTTCCCAAAATATAGTCGGAAGATTTTTGGTCTATAGTAGGCATCTGGACATTTCTACCAAAGTCTGATTCTTCCTCTCCATGAGTATATCCTGCTGAGGGGTGTGAGGGATAGATTTGTGAAATACCATTTTGTAAGAGATATTCTTCAAACCTTCGACTCACATATTCACCACCATTGTCTGATATCAAACATTTGATGGGTTAGCCACATTGCTTTTCATCCAATTCCCTAAATTCCTTGAATATTTCAAATACATTGCTCGTATTCTTCAAGAAATATACCCATGTAAACCTAGAAAAATCATCAATGATGTTGAAAATATACTTTGTGTAAAATTAGTCACAGCAGATCTAATGAAAAAGTAAATCAATCACAACAGATGAACATAGAAAATATGGTGCAAAACTGTGCAAAACATGCAGCAGTGCTCTCTATCCCAGAAAGGGTGAATGAATTACAATACAAACTGTCACAATGACTGAGCAATTCGAATTCCCTAAGGAGGTCATTCAAATCACTGAAATGGAGTAGCTTGACTCTATCTAGGAGTTCTCATCAATCATCGGTGGTGCTCATCAATCACAACAACCAGTCATCCAGGTGTCAATCTGAGTCTAACTGAGTGTAATAAGTGTAACTGGAGTGTGTAGCACTGATTTAGGATCTGGAGGCTCAGTGGGGGCGCATGGGAGGCTAACTGAAGTCAGAACAAGTCACCTAATCAAACTGGAGGTCAAACGGAAGTGATACAGTCAGTCGGGAGTGAAACTAGCCTCAAATCAGGGAGAATCGGAGCTAACTGAATGTAACTGAAGTGGAACTGCAGTGGTAGGTGAACAAGTGCGCCCTTCTCTGGCAATAGGTGAGAAGTGGGTGCCTTTCAGTTTAGGAGGGATAAAACTCTGTGGTAAGTGGCTCCCGGGTGCTAGAATGAAGTGGATAAGGTGCTGGAGGCATCAAACTGGTGACTGGGATGCATGCCAGTGCATGCCTGTGCATGCCAACCCTAGATTTTGCATGCAAACCCTAATTTGCATGCAAGATCCTAAAAAAGATGATGTGGATATCCGAACACCCCCCCTCAAGCTAGACTATGATGTGCCAACAAAATAATGTGGGGCCCTGGTAACTAAGACCAAAGGTCACCCCAATACAATAATCCAAAAAATGCTGAAAATAAACTAAGTGAGGAAAGAGGGAAAACCCAGTGGGAAGAAAGCCCCCCCTCAAGCTAAAGCATAATAATGAATCAATCTGTCTCCACCATGATGGAACTCACCCCCAACAGTGAACGGAGGTAAGAGAACTTCTTCTCAGTGAAGCTCTTGGTGAAGATGTCTGCAATTTGCTCATCAGTAGGGCAATATTGCAGAATGATGGTGCGGTCATGCACCAACTGTCGAATGTAATGCATATGAATCTCAATGTGTTTGGTCCTCTGCCGCTGAACTGGATCTGTGGAGATCTTGATAGCACTTTGATTGTCACAAAAGAGGACAGTCGAAGTAGTGCCACCAAAACCAAACTCGGAAAGAATACCCTGCAACCAAACTGCCTGAATGCGGGCATTGACTGCCCCTCGATACTCTGCCTCTGCTGAAGAAAGTGCAATGGCTGCTTGCTTTTTGCTGGACCAGCAAATAGCACCATGACCAATCATGAAAACATAACCGGAAGTGGACTTCCGATCAATGCTATCACCTGCCCAATCTGAATCAGTAAAACCAATGAAATCTAGCTCAGAATCTGCAGCATAGTGTATGCCAAACTGTCTCGTACCTTGCACATACTGCAAGATCCGCTTGGCTGCTCGCCAATGAAGCTCATGTGGCTGCTGCATATATCTTGACACGGCACTCATGGCATATGAGATATCAGGCCGTGAATGTGTCAGATAAAGTAGTGAACCAATCAACTGTCGATACATACTGCAATCTGCAAGCGGTGTGGAATCTCCCTCCTCAAGACTGATTCCTGAGAGGAATGGGAACGGGGCTTCCTTACATTCAGCCATATTAAACTTCAATAACAGGTCGGAAGCATATTTTTGCTGAGATATAGTGATCCCATCAAAATTTTGAGCTATCTCCAAGCCCAAAAAGTGACTCAGCAAGCCCAAATCGCTCATGTCAAAAGCTAGATTTAAGGCAGATTTTAGCTTGTTTATTGAAGTAAGTGTGCTACCAGTAATAAGCAGATCATCAACATAAAGTGCAATAACCAACAAATTACCTTTAACTCGCTGAAGATACACATTCGGATCAGATTTGCATCTTTGGAAATTCTGAGAAAGAAGGAAGGAGTCCATCTTTGCGTACCAAGCTCTTGGGGCCTGTTTTAACCCGTACAAAGACTTCTTCAATCTACAAACCAATGATGGATCTGATGTATAACCCTCTGGCTGCTGCATATAGACCTCTTCAGCAAGGTCTCCATGTAAAAATGCACTCTTCACATCCATATGGTGCACTTCCCAGTGCTTGGATGCGGCAATAGCTAAAACAAGGCGGATGGAATCCATCTTTGCAACCGGTGCAAAGGTATCTGTGTAGTCCACTCCTTGGACTTGGGAAAAACCTTTTTCCACCAACCTTGCTTTATATTTGCTGATAGTGCCATCAGCAGCAACTTTAGTACGGTAGACCCATTTACATTTCACTAATTTTCTTCCAGGTGGAAGAGAAACTAGCTCCCATGTATTGTTCTTTTGAAGAGAACTGTGCTCTTCGTCCATGGCACTTTTCCATCTCGGATCTCGATGGGCTGAATAGAATGATGTAGGATCTGAACCATCCATCAAATAACAAATCTCAGGAAGAAATGGATCAGCAATAGAAAGAGCCATACCTGCTCTTTGAAAGTCTCCTCTTGTTCGTCTCGGATCAGCAGGATTTCCAAGACTAGAACCAGCAGATTGTAGAGTGTTTTGGGCCCACTTTGGTAACTGAGGAGGATCATAATGATCGGATTCCGAACCTGATATGTCATGATCATCATATGCTGCTACAATATCAGAAATATCAGAACTCATACCTTCATTATCGCTGCTCGGGTCTTCTTCTGGTGAAGGCGGTGAATCGGCAGTCTTTTCCTCGACTAGTTGCAATTCTTGAAGCGGTTCTTCAAACTGCACACTGCGCTCTATGAATATCTTTTTAGATCTGATATCCATGAGTTTATATGCTTTTGATTCTTCCCCATATCCTATCAATATGCACTCGATACTTTGTTGATCCAAAGCTCGTCTCTTCTCAGAAGGGATTCTAGCCCATGCAGTAGAGCCAAAAACTCTCAAATTTGACACATCCGGTTTGTGACCAAAGAATGCTTCGAAAGGAGTCATACCTTTCACGGATGAATGTGGAACACGGTTCTATATATATTTAGCAACATTGATTGCTTCAGCCCAAATATTTGCAGCCAAACCTTTTGATTCAATCATGCATGTAGCCATCTCTTTTAGTGACCGGTTTTTCCTTTCCGCTACACCGTTCTGCTGGGGTGTGTAGGGAACTGTATGTTGGATCTTGATTCCGCTTTGGGCACAAAGTTGCAGCAACTCGGACTTGATATATTCCCCACCATTATCAGATCTAAGAGCTTTGATCTTGCTCTCAGTGGTGGTCTCAACAGAAGCCTTAAAATCCTTGAATTTTCCAAGCACTTCTGACTTGTTTTTGAGAAAGAATACCCATGTAAAGCGGGAAAAATCGTCAATAAATGTCAAAACATACCTTGAACCATTTAATGACATTTGGGGCAGCGGACCACTGATATCAGAATGGATCAATCCCAAAATAGTAGAGGCTCTGCTAGCCTTGCCGCGGTCGAATCTGTGCTCGGGGTGCTTCCCAATAATGCAACCGGTACATATTCCCTTCGAGGAACGGAGTTGTGGAAGCCCATCTACCATGGATTTATTTGATAGCAGCAGCAAATACTTATAATTTAGATGTGCAAATCTTTCATGCCAAATCCTACTAACCTCATTACCATGTGTGCGAAGAGCAGTGGGCTTTGCAAGCGGAATAAAGTGCGAAAACTCATAACATTTTGCAGTGTGGTTTGCCTTTCCAACCGCAACTAGTCTTCCACTTTTGATATCAGAAATTTCAACTATATTAGGGCTGAATGTGACTTGCTTTGGTTCACCAGTATGTGTCATTTGATACACAGAAAGGAGATTCGAAGCTAAGGAAGGGACATAGAGAACATTCTGAAAGCTTCCATGTTCTACATGAATCGTACCTTTTCCCTTTGAAGAAATTTTTGAGTCATCTCCCAAATGGATGGGGATGGAGCTGTTTGGATCGAATGAGGAAAAAGAATCAATATTTGCAGCCATATGATTTGATGCACCCGAATCTATCAAGAGAGTAGTGGGCTTCAAAACCGTTGCCATGAGTGCTTGTCCTCTTTCATGATCGTCATTCCGATCCTTCTTCCTTGCACCGTCAGGAAGGGTTATGTTGTTCTTTTCCAAGAGGAGGGCCATTTGATCTATAGTCTTCTTCATACATGAACTTTCGGGATGAAAGCCACGGTTACAATAAGTACATTTAGATTTTTGGTTACCTTCTTTGCCCTTTTGCTTGGATTTCGAACTGGATGGTGCATCCGTTTGCTTGCCTTTGTCTTTTTGCTTGTGAGGCTCGAATTTGGGCTTCTCCTTCTTTAGCTTTCCTTTACCATTCGAGATCTTGGGTCCTTGAACAAATAGGGCTGAATCTTTGGAGCTTATGGACCCCATTTGAATCAACTTGTCATGCTCTTTTGTAACGGACTCAATGAAGGCATTCAAGGTAGGCATCTTCCAATTCGGGGTAGTTAGCCGACCGGAATTGAAAGTAGAGACAAATACCGAATAATATTTCCCAAGCTTGCTTAGAATGGAGAGGATCAACTGTTTATCCTCTTTGATAACACCACTGTTCTTCAATTGCAAGTTCAAGTTCTTGAATTTTGTGAAGAATTCATTGATGGTCTCGAAATTCTCAGGATTAAGGCCAATCAATTCATTCTCTAATTGAAAAGCCCTAAGCTCATCCTGCTTGCCGAATAGTGTTTCAAGTTGCTCCCATATGGCTTTTGGAGTCTTCAATCCGTTGAGATGGAAGTGAAGATCTTTGGAGATGGAGAGACAAAGAAGACCATAAGCTTCATCAAGCTTGTTGTAGTGTTTGGTTCGATCTGACACATTGTTTGGCTCCAATTCAAGACCAATAGTGACTCGGTAGTAACCTTTTGAACGTAATATGATCTCCATATCATCTTTCCAATCAAAATAATTGAATGGGGTGAGGATAGGCTTTGAAGAAGAGTATTCCATTGCAAGGATTGAGTCAACTGATGAAGAGGAAGCTTGCATGCAGACTATAGCGAATGCAATTGCTGTAGGGAAGCTTGCATGCAAAAGATAGCGAGTGCAATTGAAGGAGACAATAAACCTGCAAATCACATAAAAACAACCACGATAAGGTCGAACAATCCACCCTTTGAGAGTTGCATCACACCTGGGATTGGATTTCAAGCAATGTTGAATAGGTCCAATGTATCAGATCCAGGAATTATGTGGTAACTCAAGCTTCTGGAGTGGTATTGGAATATTTTTCAAGCTTTGCATGCACAGGAGCGAATGCCCTTGAGATATTTCATGCCAAACTTTTTGCAATTTTTAGCAATTTAGTCAAATCTTCTTGTATAAACACCTATAGAAAATAGATCTTGTCCCTGCAATGGCTCTGATACCATGTAAAATTAGTCACAGCAGATCTAATGAATAAGTAAATCAATCACAACAGATGAACATAGAAAATATGGTGCAAAACTGTGCAAAACATGCAGCAATGCTCTCTATCCCAGAAAGGGTGAATGAATTACAATACAAACTGTCACAATGACTGAGCAATTCGAATTGCCTAAGGAGGTCATTCAAATCACTGAAATGGAGTAGCTTGACTCTATCTAGGAGTCCTCATCAATCATCGGTGGTGCTCATCAATCACAACAACCAGTCATCCAGGTGTCAATCTGAGTCTAACTTAGTGTAATAAGTGTAACTGGAGTGTGTAGCACTGATTTAGGATCTGGAGGCTCAGTGGGGGCGCATGGGAGGCTAACTGAAGTCAGAACAAGTCACCTAATCAAACTGGAGGTCAAACGGAAGTGATACAGTCAGTCGGGAGTGAAACTAGCCTCAAATCAGGGAGAATCGGAGCTAACTGAATGTAATTGAAGTGGAACTGCAGTGGTAGGTGAACAAGTGCGCCCTTCTCTGGTAGTAGGTGAGAAGTGGGCGCCTTTCAGCTTAGGAGGGCTAAAACTCTGTGGTAAGTGGCTCCCGGGTGCTAGAATGAAGTGGATAAGGTGCTGGAGGCATCAAACTGGTGACTGGGATGCATGCCAGTGCATGCCTGTGCATGCCAACCCTAGATTCTGCATGCAAACCCTAATTTGCATGCAAGATCCTGAAAAAGATGATGTGGATATCCGAACACTTTGTACCTACTATTGAGGGTTTGTTCATGCAACAAAGATCGTTGTTAACAAGTTCCAGTCGGTTCTATGCACACCATGCTTTCCCTAAATCAAAGGGTTCCTAATGATGCTTTGCAAGCAGACATCCTCTTCAAACTCCATTAAGTGGAACAATCCTTGAAATAACAGTAACCATATTTTTTGTTCCCATAATTTTCAATTTCAAAAGTTTAGATTTCAAAGTTGTTCATGCCAAAGTCAGCTTCCGTTGTTGGTCTTAGCAATGTGTGCATTCTGTCTAGTCGTTGTAGTCGTTGCAGTTGATGCAATTGGTCGGGTAGAGTCATATAAATTATAAAGTACATATTTGGGATCCAAATACCCTAAATCGACAATTTCCTCCCAAACCCTAATATCCTTTATGATAAAGTGATTTGAATGAAACTCAACAGTCTTCTTAGTCTATGTAATTGAGCAACCGACAATAAATTTGCACTCAAGCTAGGCACATGATAGACATTGGATATTCAACCATGTTGGCATTCAACATTGCTGCTTCTAGTAACAATGAGAGCATAGTCATCAGCAACATAAATATTTTTTTATGGAGCTCCACTTAATGAAGAGAGTAAAGAAGAATCCTTTCCATATGATGAGTGCAACCATAATCAACTATCCATTTTGTCTTAGTGGTATGGGCATGTAATGCCTAGGAAGTGCTAATAGAGAATGTTTAACTTTCAATAGATTGATTGATCGACTGACCATTCGATAGAATTTCCTCAAGGTGCTTGATCTTTCTGTCATGTCCCAAATTTGGTATTGGGTCACAATGGCCTAATCACATTGGCTCTATTCATTAGAGTTTGTCAAATTGATGCTAAAGGTCAAATAATTGCCAAGGAGGAAAATTACTAGTTTCCTAGGTTTGGGGTGGAAGCTTTGGGATTTGGAATAATGGGGATAATAAATGATGTTTGAACATTAGAATGGAATAAATATTTAATAAAGGATCTAAATAAATATATACAAGTGAAAATCAAAGTAGCATTTCATCATGAAGACACATGGAGGAAGTGGGACCCACATATGGCTAGATTTCCCCACTACATTTGGCATCATTCTCTCACCAATTCGAATTCAAGGTGAATGGTAACATACTTGGGGGAGTCCAAAAGGTATTATTCATTGCATGACTCATCCAAGGTCGAAATATAGAGGAAGAGTAACTCCCATGGAAGAGGAAGAGGCAATTTGGAGCTAGTGAGACACTTGGGCTAGATTCCCTAGCTCTATGACAACAATAATGAAGATGCTATGACACCTATGACACAAATCAGACCTGAAGGCTGACATATGACATATATGACATTTCAGGGCTAAAAATAGACTCCAAGAGGGCGCTCAAAGGTGTTAGGGCAGCTAAGATGCTTCCACATGTGATTTGGTGGAAGTGGGAGACTAGGAATTGTTGTACAAGTGGCGTTCTTTGGAATCTCTTCCCAACATGAGTTGGCATGAGTCTCTTGGAAGGAATTCGACCCATGAAGGACATTAGAAGTTTATAAATGCCAATAACAAAGAATGAAACCAGCTTTTGATCATTTGTAGAATTTGCAATTGCATTTGTGAAGAGGGAGAGCTAGTGGATGACTAGTTTCTTGCCTTAGCCAATTTCGAGGGTGAAAGATTCCCATCCAAGTTGGAATTTGGAAAGGCCATTCAGACCTTTAATTTGGAGCTTTAATGGAGTCTTTATTTGCAGGTGTAAGCTACAGGTAAGCTCATGGTTTCTTCTATTGCAGCTCGCTCCTTCAACCATTTCCAGTTTTGATGGCATATTCTTGATCCTTGAGGGAGGGTGTTTTTGGTGAGCTATTGTACTCTTTGGGGGAGCTTCTAATGCCCCATTTCTTTTGTAATATAAAGTAAATACTCTGTTCTTAATCTCCAGAAAGTTTCAGGTCGAAATTCCAAGTAGAAATGTATAAATCTCATTTTTAATGGAAGAACAATGCCATTTCCCCACTACCTTGTTGTGAACCAATGTATTGATGATGATTTCGAATGAATGGATGATTCTATGATATATTTTTGATCAATATACTGCCATGGATGTCTTCTACAATTTTCATGTACTGTACTTGAGCATTTGAAGCATTTTTACTCAGTTTAGTTGTATTGGGAGGTGAAATAGTGCCATTTCCCCAAGGGTCGAATTGGGGATTTTTGCAGTTGAATGGGAGAGGGTGAGAACAGTTGTAATAAACCATTAATGGTGCATATGAGACCTTAATAACATACTTAACACATTACATACCTCTGTTCATAAATTTTAGTGGGTTTGGAGGCATTTGGGAAGCCATTTTCAATACTTACCTTAGGGGGATTTGAACCCCAAATTACTAGTAAAATTGCATACTTGGTCCAGAATCTTAAGAGAGTTTGCAGAGGTCTTTTGGTGGAAATATGTTATCCATGAACATCATATTCAATTCCTAATATCATTCATAAACCTTCCTTGAAGATTTGAAAACATTTGGAGTCAATTTGAGACCTAGAGACCAATACTAGTCAAAGGGAAATCACTAGTAAAGTTACCTACATGGACCAGAATTGAAAGAGTATTTGCAGAAGTGTTTTAAAGTTACAAAGGCATCCCTGAAACACATATTTATGTTCTAATATCATTCATATACTTTCTCAGAAGATTTGGGATCATTTGGGGCAAATTTGGGACCTAGAGATCGAAACTAGTCAAAGGTCGAACCAAGGAAAAAAGTGAAAAATTGCAATTTTAATAAAATTCTTAATAAGGGACATTACAGTGGTATCAGAGCATGGTCTTGGAACCTGATGTGGTAGAACATTAATGAAGACCAAGATTCAAAGAAATAAGCCACCACCCTTAGAAACTGAAACTGGATGTACTTTGGTGAAAGGGAAGAAGTAGGAGAAGAAGTGCATTCATTGGTCACCATGAGTAAGGATGAGAAAGGAACCTTAAAGGAGAATGAGGAGTTTAGGAAATTACTTGAACCATCCTTTGAATACAAGTGGAGACAATACTTTTAAGAGTTCATATTGTTGCTTAGTGAAATTGGAAGCAACTCGGAAAAAGTAATGAGCAAAGGTTCTCTTTTCAAGGAAAAGGATGAAACAATTTATGCCACAAAAAAGGAACCTAATGTAATTGTGGAACATGAGGTACATGTTGATATGCAGGTTCTTGAAGATACTACACTAAAACAAGAAGAAGGACAAGCACTTGTCCTTGTTCAAAGGGATTATGAGTTGCCTCATGGAGAGAGTTGCAAAGCCTTGGAAGAGGTACATGATCTCACAATAGTTGGACCAGCCAATTATGGAGAAGATGAATTAAATATTTCAATGGATAAGAGTTGTAAAGAATTAAAGTTGGTTCATAATTCCTCACCCCACACTTCTTTTCCAGCCACATCACTTTGGGATGAAAATTGGGTGAAAGGTTTTTTCCTAGTGGTGCCACATGAGGGGTATGAAACTCCTACCTCTCCTTTTGATGATGACATGAATAGAGCACCTCATTATTTAGAATTGAAGCAGCATATTGCTTTACCTTATGATGATACATATCCTCATGGATGTATGGATAAGACTTCTTTGAGTCCTTTGAATTCTCCTTGTTTTTCCTGCTCATTATTTGGTTCAGATTTTAGTGGAGATTCTTCATTCACTTCTTGGATGAAAGAATGCATGGCTAAATATTTTGATGCATATCACATTCTCTTGGAGCAGCACTATTGGACATGGGATCCTCACCTATGTCATTGGAGCAGATTTGATGGGTCACTTGAATATTGTATGCACTTGGAAAATGGTGGTCTACATGCTTGGAGGCATAAGCACTTTCATGACTCTTTGATGAAGCATCTCCTTTATGTACATTTTCATTACGTTGTTATGTACTTTGATGATATATATTTTGTACTCATGATGTTTGGAAGAATGCATACAAGAAAATGGGATCCAGGAATCCTCTTATCTGATGGTATGGGTTGGAGAGCACTTTTAATTGTTGGGGTGCAATACAAGCAATGGGACCCTGGAATAATTTTTATCTCATTGGTTTCATATTTTTGGGGGAAGCAAGCAGTATGGGAGATGGATTCCCCACTTAATAAAGTGATTTTAATCAAAGTAGTGCAGCAGCAAGCATGGTGGTTCCTCTCTAAAATCTTCGTGGAAACTCAAAGACTCAAGGTTGGGCAATTCAATGGCAACTTCAAAGAATTATACAGAAAGCAGGTTCTTCAACACCCACATTTAAAATTGCTTGAGGACAAGCAATATTGGAAAGGGAGGATTTGTCATGTCCCAAATTTGGTATTGGGTCACAATGGCCTAATCACATTGGCTCTATTCATTAGAGTTTGTCAAATTGATGCTAAAGGTCAAATAATTGCCAAGGAGGAAAATTACTAGTTTCCTAGGTTTGGGGTGGAAGCTTTGGGATTTGGAATAATGGGGATAATAAATGATGTTTGAACATTAGAATGGAATAAATATTTAATAAAGGATCTAAATAAATATATACAAGTGAAAATCAAAGTGGCATTTCATCATGAAGACACATGGAGGAAGTGGGACCCACATATGGCTAGATTTCCCCACTACATTTGGCATCATTCTCTCACCAATTCGAATTCAAGGTGAATGGTAACATACTTGGGGGAGTCCAAAAGGTATTATTCATTGCATGACTCATCCAAGGTCGAAATATAGAGGAAGAGTAACTCCCATGGAAGAGGAAGAGGCAATTTGGAGCTAGTGAGACACTTGGGCTAGATTCCCTAGCTCTATGACAACAATAATGAAGATGCTATGACACCTATGAGACAAATCAGACCTGAAGGCTGACATATGACATATATGACATTTCAGGGCTAAAAATAGACTCCAAGAGGGAGCTCAAGGGTGTTAGGGCAGCTAAGATGCTTCCACATGTGATTTGGTGGAAGTGGGAGACTAGGAATTGTTGTACAAGTGGCGTTCTTTGGAATCTCTTCCCAACATGAGTTGGCATGAGTCTCTTGGAAGTAATTCGACCCATGAAGGACATTAGAAGTTTATAAATTTCAATAACAAAGAATGAAACCAGCTTTTGATCATTTGTAGAATTTGCAATTGCATTTGTGAAGAGGGAGAGCTAGTGGATGACTAGTTTCTTGCCTTAGCCAATTTCGAGGGTGAAAGATTCCCATCCAAGTTGGCATTTGGAAAGGCCATTCAGAACTTTCATTTGGAGCTTTAATGGAGTCTTTATTTGCAGGTGTAAGCTACAGGGAAGCTCATGGTTTCTTCTATTGCAGCTCGCTCCTTCAACCATTTCCAGTTTTGATGGCATATTCTTGATCCTTGAGGGAGGGCATTTTTGGTGAGCTATTGTACTCTTTGGGGGAGCTTCTAATGCCCCATTTCTTTTGTAATATGAATTAAATACTCTTTTCTTCATCTCCATAAAGTTTCAGGTCGAAATTCCAAGTAGAAATGTATAAATCTCATTTTTAATGGAAGAACAATGCCATTTCCCCACTACCTTGTTGTGAACCAATGTATTGATGATGATTTCGAATGAATGGATGATTCTATGATATATTTGTGATAAATATACTTCCATGGATGTCTTATACAAGTTTCATGTACTGTACTTGAGCATTTGAAGCATTTTTACTCAGTTTAGTTGTATTGGGAGGTGAAATAGTGCCATTTCCCCAAGGGTCGAATTGGGGATTTTTGCAGTTGAATGGGAGAGGGTGAGAACAATTGTAATAAACCATTCATGGTGCATATGAGACCTTAATAACATACTTAACACATTACATACCTCTGTTCATAAATTTGAGTGGGTTTGGAGGAATTTGGGAAGCCATTTTCAGTACTTACCTTAGGGGGATTTGAACCCCAAATTACTAGTAAAATTGCATACTTGGTCCAGAATCTTAAGAGAGTTTGAAGAGGTATTTTGGTGGCAATATTTTATCCCTGAACATAATATTCAATTCCTAATATCATTCATAAACCTTCCTTGAATATTTGAAGGCATTTGGAGTCAATTTGAGACCTAGAGACCAATACTAGTCAAAGGGAAATCACTAGTAAAGTTACCTACATGGACCAGAATTGAAAGAGTATTTGCAGAAGTGTTTTAAAGTTACAAAGGCATCCCTGAAACACATATTTATGTTCTAATATCATTCATATACCTTCTCAGAATATTTGGGATCATTTGGGGCAAATTTGGGACCTAAAGATCGAAACTAGTCAAAGGTCGAACCAAGGAAAAAAGTGAAAAATTGCAATTTTAATAAAATTCCTAACAAGGGACATTACACTTTCCTTCCTAGTCCTTCATCTTCTTCCAATAGGTTTTCTCACCATGTCCCACTTTTCCACAGTACCAACATGGCTTCTTCTTTTGATCCTTCTTCATTGATGACAACTCTTCATTTTTCCCTTTAGTAGGTTGATCGATACATTCCGATCGATAATCTGGTCAACCAAGTTCTTTAAGGTTTGGATGTATATTTATTTTGAGCAATTGAGTGTGGTGTTTGTTACCAAAATTCCCTTATTCAAGCAACTTTTATTGGTATTTAAGAAACAAATCACAAAAGACATCAAAAGTGAAATCCTTACTGTCTTGTTTGCGAGACATCCAAATGGTCTGAAAGGAGGAGAAAATGATATTATAAGGTGTATTCAATGTCATTGAGATGTCCATCCTTCTTTGGAAATTCCTTACCACATTCACCCAATTTCAATTGTAGCTCCTTGATGCGAACTAAATAATCCTCCATCCAATCAAAGGAAAGAGGTTCCATATGTTAAATTTTGAGCATTAATTCACAATACTCTAGGATCTTCACTGAGATAATAACATATACAGTATATAAATGCATAACAATCACAATAAGCATGAAAAGCATCACAAGAATCAAAAGCCTAAGAGACAAGAGACACAGAGTTTCCGTGGGGAAAACCCTAAGGTGAAAAACCCCACAACTTCCTCAGAGATAGAGAGAGCAATGGCTCAACCAAAGTACAACCAAAACACACTTGAGATTGTCTCCTAGAAGCAGATGATCCTCCTCCTCACTAGTGCACCACTTTCTGAGTGAGAGAGAGATGACTTTCCGAATGATCTAAAGAGAGATCTCTTGATCTCTATTTATACTAACCTATTTTCCCAGTGACCTTATGGGGCCGACTTGTCTAGCTAGGTACATCCACAATATAATATATATTTCAGGGCCGACCCCACACACAGTGGTCTAATAACCCATCGACAAGTACACACACTTGCGACACTTGTCAATCCACATGAGGACACTTCCTTATAGAGGAATAACACATCTCTAATAAGGGTACAATAAATATATATGAAATACATTCCAAAGTTACATATACATCAACACCATAGAGTTAGATTCTTTCTCTATCTTCATAACTTGAATTTCATTTACCTTGTTGAAAAATGTCTACAACTTATTCTGGATGGCATGAGGATAATCAATCCCACTTGTATGAAAGTGAATCTCCCTTGAAATGTAGGTCATGAAGACCCAGATAGCCTCATCCTTATTTTCTTTGATGATAAAATTAGCATCAACATCCATCATATTTTCAATAGTGACCTTCATGTATTTCTACAATCCCTTTCTCTTCAACAAAGTCTCCATATCCGACACCCAAATTGCATAATTATGTCCATTTAGAACAATATGTTCTATCTTGGAAGGTATCCTTCTGATAAAAAAGATCTGGTCCAATTTCAAAGAAGAGGTATATGTTGAAAAATCTTTCAGCTCATAGTCGATCAACCTAGATCTGACACAACACGATTTGTAGAAAATGGGGATAGGTAAAAAACAATAGATTTGATACCATGTTGGGGAACCTCTTCATATGAACTATAGAACATAAAAGAAAATATCAGTAGGGAATAATATTCCAATAAGAGAAGTGGTGTCTAAAGACACTGTTACAACACTTAAGCACAATACATTGTGATTAGAATATCACAATGCATATTTTGATCATATAAAGGACATATTCAACAAAACCTATAGGGTCGTTCTTTTATAGTCTCCAGATCTAACGAACTCCCTTGAAGTGTGGAAGATTTGGTTCAAAAATAGGTGTCATTGGTTCTAATCATTTCAACAAAATCTTCAACATCCCATAGTTTAGTCGACTATTGTAGTCAAGCCGACCATGGCCTCATCGACCATTGAGTCAACTGCTTTGCTAGTCTACTATTGTCTATCGAATGGTTGTCTCTAGAAGATCCTTAGGTACCAACATCGATGATAGTATAGAATCTGGGGAGATCTTAACGAAGATGGGTGTGAAGGACAAAATTAGAATATAGAGTGCATATGTGATTTTTGTGTAGTGATTTTTTCTTCGTTTTGGATCAAGGTCTAATTTTGGAATAGAGAGTATGCCCCTTACTAATGTGTTTGTAGCAAGGGTAGTGCTTGTGTATGTGGATAACATATTCCTAATCTTAGTAAACATTGGGCATAGGGTAGTAGGGTGACATGTTGTATTGCACAAGGAACATGGAGGGGGAACTCGTATAGAGAGATTACTAGGGGAGGTTATAAATTTCAATAGTTGCGGTTTTATACCCCCATCTATGGAATTGGTTTTGATAAATAGTCCTAGCATGGTCAGTGCTACTTTCCATGGGATCTTCGATGGCGAGGCATTGATGGGAGTGATTGATGTGAAACTAATATGAGTGTATGGTTTCAGGGTTACTTTTGGGTATGGGGGTTTTAAGTACCACATAGGAATCGATAGTGGGAGGCTAGGAAAAGTGAGGGTATCCATTACTTGCATTCCTTGAATTCCTGGAAGGGGAAAAAGGAAAGGAACTTCTATGATCGATGTCACTAAAGGAGGGGGGAATCGTTTCTTCTTAAACAATCGCTCTCAATGTCTAATGGGGATGTAGAGGTGGAAGTATCTAATGGTTGTTGGTCTATGTAGGAAAATATAGGACACATGTGACCATTATTTGATGATGTTGTAACTGGTGTAGGTCCAACATATGCCCCCAACAAGGAAGAATCTTTGTAGAGTCTATGAACTATGTCATTGAGAGATGCAAGATGATCAGTGCCAGTTGTTGTTAAGATATTCTTTGAGTTAGTAGTGGGGTGGGGATCATAGTACATAAGTTGGTTGAGGGTGATCATGTTCTGGGGGGACATCATGGTGTGGAATACTAAGGATGAAATCACTTTCATGGCCTACATGTAACTATGAAAAAGGAGAATCGTGTAGTCAAGTTGTGCATCGATAGCATCAACATTGAGTAGAAACATCTTACCCCTTAGCTCAATAGGTACATTCTAGTAAAGGCCTTGTGATTGTGAAGGAAACCCATGATAGGTTTCAACTGTGATAGTATAAGGGATGCGATCGGGAGATCTTAGTCATTTCCAAATAGTGGTGGACATGACACAACTGGAAGTACACTTAGCGATGATTCACCGATGACTGATGATGTTCTTAATTGTGACATGGATTTGGAATGTGATCGATGATGACAACCATGGTTCACCACTATAAAGGTTGAAGTAATAATGTGTTACTTAGGTGGACTAATGGCATAGTGCTTATAGTACTGCCTTATTTTGGGAAGGGCAGGATTGAAGAACCTTTAATGTAGACATAGTGGTGGGGGACTAGAACAAATAATATACAATGTTGTAGTTGTGCATGACCCTCACATAAGGATTGTGAGAAGTATGTTGTAGATTTTATTTTGGTATCCTAGTTATAGATTCACTGCTATAGCATGGAATTTGGAGAGTCTTTCTAGTGGAGGCAAGAGCATCCTCCTATTAAGCAGGAGGGATTTAAGATGCACCATAAGTTTGTTTATGGGTCTGGAAATGAAAATTTATTGACTTCATGTAGATATTTTTTTAAGAGCCCCTTCCTATTGGGCGATGGTTAGGTGGTGGTCAAGCCTATTGTTGGTGAGAAGTAGTTCCCTAATTGGTAAAGGTATGTTGTAACACATCCCGCTGGGGTGCAATGATATTATTAACTTGAGAAGGGTTCATGTTGGTTTGTTTCTTGGATTTCAACATTCACTAACAATCAAGGATCAATGGACAATGTGAGTGTTATGGTCATACTCACCGTACATGGTGCAAGAAAAGTAAGTTCGAATATTATTGTTCTTTCCTTGCTTAGGTGGGTTGTTGCTACTAGTATTTTGATTCTAGTTTTTATATATACATTTTTGCTGGTTAGGGGGGTTTCTACCTTGCCCCATAGTCTACTTTTGTTGTTTGTTTTTCTCGTTCTTCTTCCCCAAATTTTGTGGATTAGGGGGTTTTGTGACATTCAATTGTTCAAAATGTTGAACCTATTGAATGGGATAAATTTTAACAAAAATACAGGTGATCAATAAAGTCTTGAAACATATGATCCAGTGCACAGTGGGTTCCCAAAAATATAAATGGAACTTAGCTCCATTATCAACTCTTTGGGCCTATAGGACATCGGTAAAAAAAGAAACCGGGCTCACACCATTTCAATTGGTTTACGGCTTGGGAGCAATCCTACCGATTGAGTGTGAGATACCATCCCTCAAGTTAGCCGTAGAAATATTACCCAACACAAATACCGAGGAAGAATGGTTTCTATACCTATCCAAGCTAGATGAAACTCGTCAAGACACTGCACTCATCAATGAGGCCCATAAAAGGTGTGTCAAGGATCAATATGATAAATCCATCCAATCTCAGGTTTGCAATGAAGGTGATTTAGTATTAACCTATGAACATATGCACGATAAGATAGGTAAATACAAATTAGAATCTATGTGGTACAGTCCCTACGTTGTTAAACATGTGTTAAAGGGAGCTTACGAGCTCGTGGACTGTGATGGTATATCTTTGGGAGAGCCCCGCAATGGGATTTACCTAAAGAGATTCTATGCGTAGGTTCATCCTATGTGAAACACTTTGTATATAATGTATTTAGTGTGGTTTTGGTTCAGTTTTTTCCTGTTAGGACTCTATCTCGCACACAATCATTTATATCGACTTTTGCTTTTATGCTCAGATGTCGGCGTACTTTGGATTCACAGATGTTGCTAGTTGACATAGCCAGAACCTTGCTTCTGCAACATGGGTAATGTATTCCTCTACCGGCGAGTTGATATCCTCAGGTGGTATTTGCTTAGGCCCTGCAACAGATAACATTGCGGAGTATCATGCAGTCATTGGAATTCTAACTGAAGTTTCTTCTCTTGGAATCCATTCCTTTATAGTCTACCTGGACTCTTAGCTTGTGGTATCTCAGATAAATCATGTCTACACCATCTGTGATCCTACACTACTTCGTTTATATAGAAGGGTATGCCTCCTTGAACGATCATTTGATTACATTTTATATCAACATGTACCAAGGGAATTCAACATGGTGGCTGATTCATTAGCTAACTATATGTTGGATTGGCATCTAGCACACACATAATCAATACACTATAAGAGAACACATATAAAAATGTGACATACAAGTAATCATAGGTAAACAGTAGAGATAGATCCATATGTATATATCATGTAAAAAGTGTTTTTTCCACATACAATAGTATAATGTGTCGAAAGTAAAAAATTGGGATCACAACCCATACAAAATTTGGCTCTCTGGCCTACATATCGTATACATGCCCCTAAAAAAAACTACCTAAAAAATATTCACGAGGTGCACGGTGCTCATGGTAGCACACCACTGCCCTGGAAACTTGACGAAGCAACCTGCCAATCCACTCAAGAACACCCACATTGTGCCTCTGGAGATGATATGAGACCGCGAGCATCCTCGTTGGAGGAATTCCCATGGTCAGTCCCTCTAGGTTCCGCTCCACATCACGGAACATCCCTGCCTCATCCTCCACAGCTTGGTACTCCGCCCCACCTCATCGCAGTGGAGAGGATCCTGTTGGCCTCACCAGCCCTTGATCTGCAACATTTTACATATATATTAGAATTTCTATACATCATCAAAACAAAACAAAAAATGACATAAACTTAAAAAATAAAAAATAAGTTTGAAGGTATATACCTGACTCATCCCAGTCATCATCCCCAGGTAATACTAGATCGATATCACCACGGAATTCCACCCCAGCATAAGGATACTCCTCTATCATGACGATATCCTCCTCGAGCCATGAGAAGAAGTCCTCACCAAATGCTAGGACCTTGTTGTAGGTACAACAGATCCCATGTTCCAAAGGAACATGGGAGCCCTAATATTTTTCACTACAAAGGTAATGGTTTAAATTCCTCTGTAATTATGGGGTTTCATCATCTTTACTATGATTTCATGCCTTTGCATTATTTTGATTTAAATTAGAGTTTTCCCTTTGAAAATTCTTAGTTTTTTTACTATTTTCTGAAGTTGCAGGAAGCCTTGAATTGTCTCAAAAGGTCATTTTCAGCACGCAATCCCGCGATCCCGCAATCCCACAATTGCGGCTTGCAGGGGCTTTGTTTTTCTTTTTCAGAATTTTTGTCATCCCGCAACCCGCAAGTTGCGGATTGCAGGAATACCATGTAAATATGTCTGTTGAACTTTTTGTTCTACAACCCGCAACATGCAATTGCAGATTGCGGAAAGGAGTTTGAATAATAAAATGCATTGTGTGTTTCCGCAACCCGCAACCCACAATTGCGGATTGCAGATTGCGTAAATTTTATGTCATATTAAAGGTTGTTTGCATTCCCGCATCGCGCAACCTGCAATTGTGGATTGTGGGAAGTTGTTGAATAAATTTTTGAACTTCGCAATTCCGCAACCCGCAATCCCCAACTTGCAGATTGCAGATTGTGGAATTATCTTTTGATTCAATAAAGATAACCCGCAACCCGCATTTGCGTATTGCGGATTGTGGGAAGGATATACATACCTCCAAATTTGTATCCCGCAATTCATCTCTTGTGTTTTGATGGAAAAGATCCCGGCTATTGATTCCTTTTGATCCAATGGATGAAATTCCCTCGTCTGATGAAACGTGTGGATCCTCTGCTCTTCGTCGTTTTGGAAACCAGGTTTCTTACTGTGATTTTCACCTTTGGCCCAAATTCGAAGTCATAATTGTTGATTTGATTGATCTGTAATGATAATCCTTCAGATGCAACTTCAAGTTATACACGATTAAATTGAAATTGTAGTTCGTCTTAGTCCAAAATCTGGTTAATGCATGCTAGGAGTTCCTTCATTGTAGTTTGGATGATTACAGTTTCTAGATTGTAAGTTTTTAATCATAATAGTTCATTATGCTCAATCATTATAGTTTTATTAGTTCTTCTTAAGAACAGAGACAAATGTGAGGCAACTTATTCGTCGTCCAGGTTCTAAAGAGAAGTATTGTATTCAATGTTCAGAGGTTCTTTTCTAATAAACTTTGTATGAGCAATATGCAGACCGATGACAAACTTTTGGGAAGATCTTGTGAAGGAGAAGAACTTTAGTCTTCACTATATCAAGAATGTTGGTCACCACCTTTTGATGCAGGTGTTCCTGATACAAGCAGTAGTAGCGAAGAGGAGGATTCTGAAACTTTATCCATCTACATGCAACTCCTTAAGAGCAAGAAAAAGGAAATCTTGAAGAGCCAATTCATCCAGATGACACCATTATCCATGATTTTATAATCAAGGAGGTTCCCGTTACTCCACCAGCCCCCGTGAAGAAAGACCCGCTGGTTGATTTCTTCGTTTTTGAAGGAATTGTTAATCATCCAGAAGTTCCTAAGGAAGATTTTTCAGATCTTTTGTTGCCTTTTATATACATCCAGTAATTCGTCGTTCAATTATACAGTTTGTCATGGGATTCTTTCCAAAATTAGGAGATGAATCTCGTTTGGAAAATCTTGTCGAAGGCATGGAGAAAATCACTTTGAAGGGTGTTGTGTAGAATATTCTGATTTTGTAATCCCCGTTTAAGGGGAATTTATCCTTTGTATTATTTTTGTAATTTACTATTTAAGGGGTAGATCTCTCTTAGGCAAAGGATGATGATTTTGGGGTAGAAATCGACAAAAGAAGACTGGAGATAGTTTGTCTTATGCCGAGCTGGTAATTTCTTACAGACTTTCATTAATACAGTAATGTTATTCTCTTGTATCATATTTTGTTCATTGATCAAGTTTATTTGATAAATATCGATTTTTACTTTAGACTCTTATCTGTGTTGTTTAATCCATTTGCAATTATTATTTCATGCAGAGATCTATGATCTGGATTTCTCCTTACGTTTGATCTGTGTATGCATTATGTTTTAATTGAATTTCTTTAATTAAAATATTTATCTATTTCTACAAATTATTCTCAATAAATTATAATCTATTTTAATTTTTCAACTGACATATGGGTTACAGGTTAGTCTTGAATGAGCTTAAACACTTAATATTGCATTCAGTTAATTTTAATTACCTAGTTGTAATTCAAGCAGATAAGAATTTAATCACCTTTACATTTTTGTCAAGTGGATGAACATACTTAATCATTTTCACATCAAGTTAATCTACATTCAAACAAGACACCTTTTAGAGTACTAGGTCTAACTGAGCTTAGATTTCCCTTTCTAGGTAGATTTGTTTTCAAACTGAACACACTTTATTTTCCTTCATTGGAAGACATATCCTTTTAGGATCAAATCCAAAAGTGCCAGCGGAGGCCTTTGTATTTGTGGGAGATCACTATCCCAAACAACTTGAGGATAGGGTAATACTTGTGCAAGATTATCTGAAGCCTTTAGCTGGGTTTTCTTCCTCTATTGAGAGATTTGGAACCCATTCCAACACCCTACACACATGAGGCCTCAAAAAATGGCACGAGAAGGAGGGACAGTAGTAAAATATGCCTAAACAAAATACTCATAAACCTCCTCCAGCAAGAACATCGTCGATTGTCACTCGTAGTCAATCACATGCATCTACATCTGAACAACCAACTGTAATTCTTGGTACACCTACAACTCAGCAGGAAGATAGAAGAGATATCCTTATTATATCACCTACCAGAGGACCCCTTTCACTTGAACAAATACTGAAAATTTCTAATGATAGTGTTGCTAGAATACAACAAAGAATTACTGAACAACGAAATAGAAGAATAGTAGAAATTCAATAGAACACCATTCCACAGACCAATAACCAAGAAGATCAACAGACTGGTGAACAAAACACTCAGAATCAAGGTACACCTGATCGTCCAAGATCCCTTGAGTACAACCTTGATTCGCTCTTTCAAGGAGTATCACAAGATTAACCTAATGTTCCAAATGGAGGATCACCACCCTCTCCTCATTCATCATCATCCTCCTCGTCTGAAAGTGAACACTCCTCTAGCTCTTCATCTAAAGAAGAGGAAGAACAATAGATGGCTAAAGAAGGCCATAATAGACCTTGGATTGACCAAGATGTTGTGTTTATACTTGGGGATCAACATAGATTGCCTAAAAACCCTGAGAAATGGCTTCCTAAGTTGAAGCCAGATAATAAATCACCTGCATTGGATCACATCAAAACCTTTATCCATGCCATTAGACTGAGGAGTGTTTTCCATGAGGATGTGGTTTGCATACTATTCCCTTATACATTTGAAGGAAAGGCATCCACATGGTACTTTGCCTTAGAGGCCAGATCCATAACTTCTAGGGATGAGTTTGAAAAACTGTTTATCCAGAAGTTTGGGGATGATAAAACCCCACAATATCTAGTTTTAGAATTGTCTTCCATGAAGATGAGAGGTAAAGAAAGGGTCAATGACTATAATCAAAGATTTTCTTATCTGAAAAATAGGATCCCTTCCACTCTTCTCCCTGCAGAAGAACTATTGGTTGCTTATTATGAGAAAGGCTTATCTATTCCTACTGCAATGTGGGTCAAAAGAGCACATAAAGACAACTTGTTTGAGGCATATGTTGAAGCAATTTAGGTTGAAAAGGATATGTTATGTCTAAAGGATAATCTTGATGTTTCAGAAGAACAACCTTCTACATCCAGAAAGAAAACTGATAATGATCCCAAACCCACTACGCAAAACAAATATGCTTTTGAAATGACTGATATCAAGAAGTTTCTCCAGAAACTGTCTAATGAGATGGTTGATTTAAAAAATAATAACAATGAAAATCAAAATAATAACAGAGGTTTTGAAAGACCACCTTTCAGGATACCTTATCAACCTCCCCAAAATCCACCACCTCCTAATCCTAATGAAGGACTAACATCTGAAGAAATTTATTCTATCTTCAAACCTCTAGCCACAGAATCACAGAATGTCCCTGAACCCTCTAACGATCAAACAAATCAAGATCCACAATTGCCGGAAGAAGGAGATGAAGAAGAGGATCCACATATTGATACTGTAAGCCATTTTTCTGAACTCCCAATGAATGAAGAAGAAGAAGAACCTGAGACAGTATTCAATGTTCAACACCCTTACAATACTAGGTCCAGAGGACAACCTTATCAGGAACCTTCATCTTCAATAGCAGTTCCCAACAAAAGTAAAACTGCTCCTCAAAAGGATACAATCATTCCTGAAATGGAGTACAGTTTGGTTGAAGATTTGAAAAGAGTCAAAGCAAATGTTTCTTTGTTTGAACTTCTGAAAATCCCTTCCATGAGGGATTCTCTACCTAAAAGCATGATAATCAAATAAACCAAGGGAAACAAAAAACAATAACTTAGACTCTTTTACCAAACCAGATGATAAAAAATCTTCAAGCAAGAGTACACCTCCTTTCTTGCTTACCTTTGAAATCTTCAACAGAAATGTACACAATTGTATGATAGATTCAAGTGCCTCTTCCAATGTGATGCCCCTGGATGTCTACAGAAAACTAAATGTAACTTGGGAACCCCGTCCTACTTAGATTGTCCAGCTTCACAAATCTAAAGTGAGAGTAGTGGGGAGATTAAGAAATGTGTTTTTGACATTATTTGTTGATCCCCAAATCCACCAGACCATAGATATCGTTGTAGATGACATCCATGAACCCTATGGAGTGTGGTTGAGCAAAGATTGGTCAGAGAAGCTCAAGGGCTACTTTGGTACTTATTGGTCTCACCTGTGGCTACCGTATAATGGACAACCAAACAAGATTAAGATTAGTAGGGAACCATTTATGAATCAAACAGTCACTGACATTAATGACTCGGGTGAACCTGCTTGTTATTTCAGTTCACATATTGAGCATTTCACATTTGATACCTTCTTTGGGGATTTGCCAGCCGATTCTTCACCAAATGAGAATTTACAGAATGAATCACAGATTTCCAATGTTACTTCTATACCATTATCTGGAACTATTGTACATAATGTTGATAATGTTAATACAAGGACTATTTTAGGAAAAATCCTATTGCAAGGACTTTATTTTTTGATGGCTCTAGATCTAAAGATGGAGCTGGTGTAGGTTGTGTCCTCATTGATCCAAAAGGGACTAAAACCATGATTGCTTGTAGACTTGAGTTTGAATGTACCAATAATGTAGCTGAATATGAGGCCTTGGTTCAGGGACTCAAGAAGGCTATTGATATGGGTGCACAAGTGATTGAATGTTTTGGAGATTCTGAAATCATAGTTAAAGAGGTAAGAAACAAGATACATTGTTTGTCTAAACATTTAACTAATTATCAAAAAATGGTAAGAGATTTGATTAACTCTTTCTCTGCATTCAACATCAAGTCAGTCCCTAGGTCATAGAACTTTGATGCTGACCTCTTCGCAAATAGTGCATTTGGGGTGATTCCACCAAAAGGCTTGTTACCTGAAACCTTTTCAATAGAACTCATGTACATGCCTTCCATCCCTGATAATGTAACAAAATGGAAAGTGTTTGATGATGACCAAGAAATACTAGAGTTTCTCACATCACAGAATACCTTTCAAGACATGGCAATAGATGAGGTTGAACATGATAAATACTTGTCTGATCCATCCAACATTATCCCAAAATCAGTGATCAGCCTAGAGAAATTTGGTGACTTGCAAGATAAGTTCAAACAGAAGACAAACTGTAAGAACCAGAGCTCATCTCTGAATTATGAGCCAGCCAACCTTGGTACTGAACAGAATCCCTGATTCATCAACCTTGGGGTTGAATGCTCTATTGGAGAAATAAGAGCTTTCATTAGATTGTGTAAAGAGTACAAAGATGTTTTTGCATGGACCTATGATGAACTGAAGACTTTTGACACTAGCATCATGCATCATAACATACTGATGAAACTAGAAGTGAAACCTTACCAACAAAAACAAAGGAAGATGCATCCTAGTTTGGAACCCTCTATAAAGAAAGAACTTGAGAATTTACTGATAGCTCGAATCATATTCTCTGTCAGACATACACAATGGATTGCCAATCTGGTGCCTGTTCGGAAAAAGAATGGGGAAATCAGACTTTGTGTCGATTTCAGAAATTTGAACAGAGCTTCCGAAAAGGATAACTACCTTGTCCCTCCTATGGAGAAGATTCTCCAAAAGGTAGCAAGGTCAGAGATGTTCTCTCTCCTGGATGGCTTCTTAGGGTACAACCAAGTCATGGTTTCCCTTGATGGCCAACTGAAAACAACTTTTAGAACCCCTTGGGGTACATTTGCCTACAGGCAAATGCCTTTCGGGCTGATAAATGTAGGAGCCACATTCCAAATGGCTATGGATATAGTTTTCAGAGGTTTGATGAACAATTCTGTCGTAGTATACTTAGATGATATCACTATTTATTGAAAAAAATTACATGAACATTTGTCTTCTTTGAAATAGGTTTTTGAATGTTGCAGTAAGTATGGAATTTCGTTGAATCCTAAGAAGTCCATATTTGCAGTAACATAAGGTAAGCTCCTAGGTTTCATTATTTCTAAGGAAGGTATGATTATTGATCCTGAATGCACTGAATCTATTTCAAAGATCAGTTTTCCTGGTTCACACAAAGCCATGCAATCATTCCTCGGTAAGATTAATTTTGTACGTAGGTTTGTTCCCAATTTTGTACAAATTGTTAAGCCATTGCAACAGTTAGTTAAAAAAGATGTACAGTTTACCTGGTCTTAGGAACAAAAATATTCATTCATTGAAATTTGAAGGGCCATTACAGAAGCCCCTGCTCTGATGTCCCCATATTTTAACAAGGATTTTATTCTGTATACTTTCGTTGCTGATTTTTCTTATGCAGCTGTGTGAGGTCCCCTCCCATTACATTAGCAACATGGGAGAGAACATCACTCTAATTCCGGGACATCTAGCCCCATATCCATTAAGTAAAAATTCATTCATTGATAATGAGACATATACATGTGCATATTGTAATTAAACACAACAGAATTTAGAATCATCTGCAAGCATTCATATAAAATGAAGATGGACATATGCAAATGCATAAATATTGGAAATCATAGTAGAATTTAAATTCTTTTACACATCCATCATACATTCAAGATATTCATGACATTCATCAATTTAAAAAATACAGAATTGGCACATGAGAGTACTTATCTTGAAGCAAAGTAGTCCCTGAGCAACCAGCTATGCATCTACAATGTTCCACCAAACCATAGGCCAGTTGTGCTTATCAATATCTTGATACAACTACCACCCCCGAGCTAGGCATAATTTCTACAAGGAACTAGGGAACAACAAACTCACACATAGCCAAACATACACCAAACTAAGCCAATCCAATCTACAATTGCGTTTATCAAGCTACTAGGAAATGGAAAGGAATAATTGCTAAGTTAGTGAGCTTAAGCACAGAGCCATGGATACCTCTACAAGATCTATCTAGCTTGGCACCCACAATGCCTACACACCCCACTCAAGGAAGTATTCCATTCACCAATACACAGTCCCTCAGGCCATACCTTCCAATCTAGAGTGTCCAAGGTGTGCATAGAAGAGTAGCCAACCCTCTTGATCTTCTTGAGAGGTTACTTTCCCCACTAGGTTTATCAAGCCAATTCTGTCCACTACCACTCCAAATTTCTTGCTCATAGGTTCAAACCAAAATAGGGATGGGTGTACATAACAACAAAAGTATGAGTGCTGGGCATGAAGAAATGTTTTTTACAGTGAGATGCCCAAAGATGGGGCTTCCCTGAGCTTCAGAAAAATGTGGGTAAGCATAAACGAAATGGAAAATGGAGAATAAACCCTGGAAAGGAAAAATTCATTTTCAGTAATGTTTATGGACCACCCAGGAGCAAAAACGACCTCCATCAAACCCCCAATTCGTGTTCCTCTTCTCCCAGCCACTGTGCTAACAAAAAATGAGTTCCCAGGCATGGAAAAATGCAGAAAAGGATGGAAAACGTGTAGGGAAAGACCCAACTAGCTCATACTGCGTGAGAGAGCCCAGTCTATCCGTTCAGAATGGCTTGGGAAGGCAATTCGTGGGCGTTTTCTTGCCCATGAAGCAAAATTCAATTTTCCAGGTTGATGGCTTGCCCATACATGAAATTGGTTGCCATACCTCTCCACTCCCAAGGCATTAACTGCCTCAACCAACTCTTGGAAGAATTTAATGATTGGGTGCATAAGCCAAAAAGGGTAGTTGAGGGTTTATGGGTTTTCTCATTGACACATGGGTTAACACCATTGGCTCAAGGGTTTGAATCATTTACCTCCCTATTCCTTATAAAAATCATGCCCCCATCTCTTTGTCGCATTGCATAGCTGGTTGTGGGTTTTTCATTAAAATTCGTATTTACATGATGTATTCATTTACATTGTGCATGCCTAGCGCAAGAACCATATGCATCTATTTTAATTGCCAATACATGGAACGCTAAATCGATGGAGGGGCCTTGGCCTTGAGATCCTCACCATGATTAATAACAATATTTACATCATTTACAATTTTAGTGCAATAGGGTCAAAATCAGAATATTACATTCCCCTCCCCCTTACATTAGCACTGTCCTCAGTGATCATCAAAATTGAACAAAAATGGATATGCCACTCTCGTGGCATCCTCCAGCTCCCATGTAGCCTCATTGGGACCGTAGTGCTCCCATTGCACCTCTACCTGTCCGATGGATCAGTTCCGGAGCAATGTTACCCTCTTGTCTAGGATGCGCAATGGATCGGTTTGGAACTCTCCCTGAGGTTCCACTTGGATCACTTCCCAATTAATCACATTGTTAGGATCATGTACATTTTTCTTAAGCAAAGAGACATGAAAAACATTATGAGCTCTAGTGCTAGCAGGCAATGCAAGTCTATATGCAATTGGCCCTATTCTTTCAAGCACTTCAAATGGCCCACAATATCTAGGTGATAGCTTGGCATAGCCCCCAAGCTTCAAGGAACTCTTCCTTGGCCTCACTCTAAGATACACATGATCCCCAACACTGAATTCCCTATGCATTCTAAGCTTATCTGCATAGATTTTCTATCTATACTGGGCAGCTTTTAAATTCTTCTGGATCTTTGCAATCTCTTGTTCCATTTCTTCAAGCAATTCCGGCCCAAGTACAATTTTGTTCACTGGATTATCCCAAGTCACTAGTGTCCTACACCTTCTATCGTACAAAGCCTCATAAGGACTTATTCCCAATGATGCTTGTTTCCTATTGTTATATGCAAACTCTACCAAGTGTAGATAATCCTCCCACTTTGATGGTT
Source organism: Larix kaempferi (assembly GCA_027924585.1). Classification (NCBI taxonomy): domain Eukaryota; kingdom Viridiplantae; phylum Streptophyta; class Pinopsida; order Pinales; family Pinaceae; genus Larix; species Larix kaempferi. The sequence continues at coordinate 4,831,099 of BSBM01001312.1, read as the reverse complement.
TGTCCATAACATACATGCGAAGCATGTCTTCAAGCACCTGATTTACTCTTTCTGTTTGCCCATTTGTTTGAGGATGGTATGCGGTACTAAAGTTCAACTGTGTACCCAAATCTGCAAAGAGACTTTTCCAAAAATTGGAAGTGAACTTGGTATCCCTGTCAGAAATTATTGCCTTAGGCAATCCATGTAATCTGAAAATTTCCTTCATTAAAATATTTGCAATGGCATCGGCTTTATGTGTGGACTTAACCGGTATAAAATGTGTTGCCTTTGTTAACTTGTCCACCACCACCACGATGGAATCATGTGGTCTCACCGTCATCGGCAAACCTATAATAAAATCCATGGAAATTACTTCCCACTTCCATTCTAGAATTGGCAATGGATGCAATAAACCTGCTGGGTGTTGGTGTTCAACCTTCACCTGCTGACATTTCATGCACCTAGAAATGTATTCAGCGATGTCCTTCTTCATCTCTGGCCAGAAATAATATTTTCTTGCTGTAGCAATTGTTTTCTGATATCCAGGGTGACCAGAGTATGGAGCTTTATGGATTTCATCCATAACAATCCTCCTCAAATCAGACATATTTGGAATATAGGATCTATTCTTATAGGTAAGAAGTCTGTTTTCTTTCAAATGATAGCCTTCATACTTCTTTTCAAGGTTTTGCTGCTGCAATTTGTCCTTTAATTGCACATACACTTCATCCTCAACAATATGGTTAACAATCTGCTGCCTCAAATCTAGTTGGAAAATGCTAAGCGTTGCCACATGCATTTCATGTACTTTCCTGCTGAGTGCATCTGCTACCTTATTTTCTTTCCCTTTTATGTGTTTGATCTCAAAATCGAATTCGCACGAAAATTCCAACCATCTAGCTTGCCTAGCATTTAAAGTTGGCTGATCAAACAAGTATTTCAGACCACAATGGTCTGTCCTTAACTCAAATTTCATGCCCATTAAGTAATGCCTCCACATTTTTAAAGCATGTACTATGGCTGCAAGTTCTAAATCATGAGTAGCATAGTTTTTCTCATGCTCCTTCAACTTTCTTGACTCATAGCATACCACGTGGTTGTATTACATAAGAACTCCTCCAAGTCCTTGGTTGCATCAATTGGTACACACCACAAAGTCTTTTTCTGGGTCTGCAATTTTCAAAATTGGTGCACTCGTAAGAAGATTCTTCAACCGTTGGAAACATTCCTCACATCTTGGTGACTATTCAAACTTTATTCCCTTCTTTTGCAAAGAAGTGATCGGGTTTGCAACCTTGGATAATCCTTCAATGAACCTCCTATAGTAACTAGCAAGGCCCATAAAAGATCTCGCATCTGTCACATTCCTTGGAGTTTGCCAATTCACAATGGCTTCAATCTTCTTAGGGTCCACCGATATTCCTTTGTCTGAGATAATGTGACCCAAATAATGAATTCTATCTTTATAAAAGTCACATTTGCTCAGCTTTGCATACAATTTATACTCCCTTAGCAATTGCAATGTCATTCTCAAATGTTCTTCATGCTCTTCTTCATTCTTAGAATAGATGAGAATGTCATCCAGAAAAACAAGAACAAACTTGTCCAAATACTTGCTAAAAACACTATTCATGAGACACATGAATGTAGCCAGTGCATTTGTGAGACTGAATGGCACCACCACAAACTCATAGTGTCCATACCTAGTTCTAAAGGTTGTCTTATGAATATCTTCCTCTTTGATTCTTACCTAATGGTAACCATACCTTAAGTCAATCATTGAAAATACCTTTGCTCCTCTCATTTGATAAAAAAGGTCATCAATTCGGGGCAATGGATATTTGTTCTTCACTGTGACCTTGTTCAACTGCCTGTAGTCAATACATAACTTGAGTGTTCCATCTTTCTTTTTCACAAATAGAACAGGTGCTCCCCATGGGGACACACTTGGCCTGATATATTTATTTTCCAGCAACTCTTGTAATTGAATTTTCAATTCTAGCAATTCTGGTGTACTCATCCTGTAGGGTGTCTTGGACATTGATGCTACTCCTGGCACAAGTTCAATTGTAAAATCAATGTCTCTCTTTGCAGGAAGTCCAGGAATCTCATCAAGAAAGACATCCCTGAATTCCTGCAATACATGATAGTCCTCTAACATAGGAGTTTCATTTTTCGTTGCCTCCAAAACATGGGTTGCGTACAATTGACAACCCTTTCTACATAACTTCTTCAGCTGCATGGCTGAAACCTGCCTAACAAAAGTCACCTTTGGAATTCCTTTTACAACCCTTGGGTTTCCTTCTTCGTCCATGCATTCAAAAGTTTTATTGTAGCAGTCAAGTTTAACCCTGTGCGCTTCTAACTAATCCATTCCAATGAGAATGTCATAGGAACCCAATGGAAAAACATTCAGATTTGCATAAATGAATAGCTTGTCCATCTCTAAGGGACACTTCTCTACAACTTCACTGACTTTTCTCTTGGTTCCAGTAGCTAGTTGAACTACACATGATTTACTATGCTTTAACTTCTAGAAAGCACAAATCTCAACAATTTTAGGAGTGATATAATTATGAGTAGATCCAAGATCAATCAAAATAGAAACAGATTGTTTATCAATCTTACCTTCAACTTCAACAACAGTTGATTGATGATCTTCCTAGTGGTCGTCTAGTGCTGCATGGATTCTAGGGATTGTCCTCACCACTTGACCCACAGTTTCAGCTCCTTGGATGTTGTGAACTTGATTTGCATTCCCATTTTGATGTGGACAGTTCCTAAGCATGTGGTCTCCTCCACAACCCCAAGATTGAAGTGGTTCTCTTAGCTCCTTTGGATCTCTTGGCTTGCCTCCCATTATCCTAGTTGGCTTAGTCACAACTTGTGATGGTTGCCTTTGCTGATTTCTGGTATGAGGAGGTTTGAAACCTTTCTTCCTTTGGTCAAACTTCTCATTTTTTTTGTCCTTCCATGCCTTATGGAAATCATATTTTCTTTTGTTTTGATCATAGCAATACTTGGCCTTCCTTATTTCCTCTTCTAGAGTTTGGGGCTCATCAAATTCAATCCTATCTTTATATGATTGAGGTAGCCCACTTAGAAAACGCTGAATTTTCACCTTGTCATCTCGAATATACCTGACGTACCTCAGCAGTTCCAAGAACTTGTTTGCATACTCTTCGATGGTCAGTTGTCCCAATCTCAGCTCATGGAACTATTTGATCTTGTCATCATTGTACCTATTAGAGAGGTAATTATGTTTGAAGTATTTCTTGAACTGCTTCCACACAATCTTTCTTTCATTGATCTTCTTCACTTGCCTGATGTGTTCCCACCATATAGATGCTCTTCCATTCAAGTTGAAGATGGCGACCCTTGCCTTCATATTTCCAGAGTAGTCTTGGACTTGGAAATACTTTCTAATCCCAAGAAGCCAAGCTTCAGCTTCTTGACCAGACTTTACCTCTCCATCGAATGTAGGAGGTTTTGCCTTCTTAAATTCCCCATGTGAATTGTTCTTGTAATGCCTCTTCCTCTTATTCTTGCGAGATGAAGAGCTTGAACCCTCAATGGATCCTTCAGAGTCAGATGATCTTCTAGAAGATATTTCTAGAGTATAGGTTCTATCCCTAGAAACTCCTCTTTAGATACTGGACCTCTTGCGGGGATTTCTCCTTGAACTACTCCCACTCCTTTCTGGATTTGATGTCTGATGCCCAGAGTTTATTTTCCTTTGGATATCTGTCAAACTCTGCAACATGGCTGCATTCAACTGATTTTGTTCTTCCTGAGCTTTAATCATCCTTTCATTATCTTCTCTGCAACTTTGCAACTCCACCATTAGGCTCCTCATGGTGGATGCAATATATGGGGGAGTCTCTCGATTTCTTCTCCCATTGGATTATGTTTCAGCATTCTCAACATGTATGTTTTCCCCCATGGCATCTGTCTCAGGCTCATAGGGATCGTGTGCATCATCCATGATGTTGATATTCTTAGCCCAACCAAGGCCAGAACTTTCCAACTGCACTTATCTGGAATGCTGCTTTGATGTGACTATAATTCTGCAAAATGTGTTTATAAACACAACTGTTAGATACATTATAATATCATGAATTGGTTGCATGCATATGGGAAAATCCTATATTGACAACTTTAAAACGCAGGAATTATTTTTATTTTGGCCGACACCGGCGCATGGTTTATCCTTAAAATCGCCGATGGACGGACTATTTTTTTTTAACGCAAAGTTCTCCAGCCTTCGGCACAAGTTTTAACCATAAATATCCCGCCTCTTTGGCACATGTTTTAATCATAACTTTGCCGCTTTGCCAAATGTTCACTACAATTCAACCATTTTTAGGCGTGGGAACTTAACTATAATTCGACCATTGTTTTTTTTTTTCGATCCTTTCTCGCGCATGTCTTAAGTTTAAAACTGTCCTCTTATGGCGCAATTACCAACAATATGCCGGGCACTTTGGCGCAGGATTTATCTTTAAAAGGAATGCCGACACGAGGATCCTTATTTCTGCCGCCAGAGTCGTAGGAGTGAGCCCAATCTTTTCCGCCGCACGTGCAGAAAGTTCCCCTAACTTTCGCTGTTGCGCATGCATAATTTTGGCTTAACATTCGCCACCACATATGCAGAATTTTGGCTTAACATTCGCTACCGTGTCGCGCAAAGCTAACCCATTTTTTGCCGCCACCACAGCCCTTAGGCAAAATTTTGGAAATTTTCTATCTTTCGGCGTTGAATTTAACAACTTTTTCCAATCATAGACTTTCCCTGTTGGCGCAAATGTTAAGGCTAAAATGGCCACCATTGCGTGGATGTTGAGATTCAAATTGCCATGGAAATTTAGCTTAAAGAGTGTCGCCCATGTCGCGGAATTTTAAGCTAAAATCTGTCACCGCATGCCACGCACGTCGCAAACTTTATCTTTAACTTTTGCCGTCGACTGTGTCGCAAAAATTAGCGTTAATTCTACCACTACGTGCGTAGAACTTAACGCTAAAATAGCCGATAGAGCCTTTAACAGAACTCGAAATTACTTAGAAAAGTTTGAAAATTTTCACAGATAGTTAGAATTTTTTTTCTAGAAATGTGCCCTTCGTTTCTTTACAGAGATGAGTTACTACAGATCAAACTTGCATAAAAACAGTAAAACAATGCCAAGAACTTGCACCTCTTCTATGTCAAAATAAAACAACAAAAAGTATAAGGATAACAAGAGGTTGCACCTCCTTCTCTCCTTCATGGGACAGTCAACAAATACAAAAACAGAATGCTACTGCACTAGAAACAATGTAAGTAAGCATTCAACTTGAAAAGGGATTTTCTCTTCATTTCAAATTCAACAATCCAACCAATGGATTCACAATAAATCCTCAAGCACCCAACAAGCATGGGAAAGGAAAACTCATGAGCATAAGGGCATAATTCACAAGCTTTCCTCGCTTCCGAATACCACCAATCGGCCACATAAATGTTGGTTCATTGTAATTAACGAACATCATTAAGATATGGGGCTATAACAACCAACTGTTCAAGCTTTCAATCATGAAATTAACACACAAAAACTCATGCCAACCATGCCCAACATTCAATTTCATGCATTCAAAGCATCATGGACATTCAAGGGACAAGGAGTCATAATTAATCAAGGCCTCAAGCACATGATGCTTTATCTCATATGCACAATAATTAGAAACAAACAACAACCAACACACAACAACATGCCCCATGCACAACACACAAAATCATTATTTCCTAATCTGTTGTGTGGATGTCGGCCCAACAGCCTCAGTGTTGTAACCATGGGCTCTGATACCACACTATGAGGTCCCCTCCCATTACATTAACAGCATGGGAGAGAACATCACTATAATTCCGGGACATCTAGCCCCATATCAATTAAGTAAAAATTCATTCATTAATAAGGAGACATATACATGTGCATATTGTAATTAAACACAGCGGAATTTAGAATCATCTACAAGTATTCATATAAAATGAAGATGGACATATGCAAATGCATAAATATTGGAAAGCACATCATAATTTAAATTCTATTGCACATCCATCATACATTCAAGATATTCATGACATTCATCAATTTAAACAATACAGAATTGGCACATGAGAGTACTTATCTTGAAGCAAAGTAGTCCCTGAGAAACTAGCTATGCATCTGCAACATTCCACCCAACCATAAGCCAATTGTGCTTATCAATCTCTTGATACAACTGCCACCCCCGAGCTGGGCATGATTTCTACAAGGAACCAGGGAACAACAGACTCACACATAGCCAAACATACACCAAAAGGAGCCAAGTAGATCTAGAATTGGGTTTATCAGGATGCTAGAAAATGGAAAGGAAGAATTGCTAAGCTAGTGAGCTCAAGCACAATGCCATGGATACCTCTACAAGATCTATCTAGCTTGGCACCCACAATGCCTACACACCCCACTCAAGGAAGTATTCCCTTCACCAATACATAGTCCCCCAGGCCATACCTTCCAATCTAGAGTGTCCAAGGTGTGCATAGAAGAGTAGCCAGCCCTCTTGATCTTCTTAACAGGTTACTTTCCCCACTAGGTTTATCAAGCCAATTCTGTCCACTACCACTCCAAATTTCTTGCCCATAGGTTCAAACCAAAACAGGGATGGGTCCACATAACAGCAAAATTATGAGTGCTAGGCACGAAGAAACATTTTTTACAGTGATGTTAACACCCAAAAAGTGCTCACTATCTCATCTACCCCATTACATGACTCATTTGTCCATATTTCCTGCCATATTTACCTCCAGAACCTTAAAATCCCATTAAAAAGCCTCCAAAAGGCCAAAAAACCCCATTTTCCCCCAAAATAATCCAAAACTCCTCCAAAATAGCAAAAACCCTCTAAAAAGGGAATAAAAAATATAAAAAAAAGAGGAAAAAAAGGGAAAAAAGGAGGAAAAAAACCCTATACAACTGACCTAAACCATATGGTTCCCAAAACCATGGGCCAGCACTCCACCACTAAAAACCTATAAATACGTGATGGAGGCCCCTCATTTCATATCCACAGTCAAATACACCCTTACTGTGCCAAAATCACTCTTGAAACCCTAGCTCACCCTTGAGTGCCCCTTTGGCCCATTTCCAACCCTTTGGAGAAAGAGAAGGAGCAAAGCTGGAAGCTTGGAAGCAACCCTCCTGGACTACTGCAAGAGCTCCACCAACCTCTACACCTGAGGTAATTTTTAATATAAAAAAGAAAGATCTTCACCATATTTCCATGTTTTGTTATTTTTGTTAATGCTCATGCTAGGTTAAATGTTATGTTGTTTTAGTACTTTAATTTACTGTTTATTGAACTGCTACTAAGGAGTCCCTTCTCCTTAGTAGGTGCTCATTTGCACAAGCTAGGGTGAAAACCCTAGCTACAGTTTTGGCGACTCCCCTGGTGTTCCTTTGAATTTCTAGTTATAGTTTTAAATATTTTCAATTTTTTGCAATATTTTCCTGTTTTTTTCTTTCGGTTGTCCCTTTTGGCTACCGTAAACCGCGTCTTTTACCCCTGCAGTTGCGTTCCGACTGCGTCTTTTAGGCGTTTACCTGCAATCCAACCGCGGCTCTCAAACTATTTCTGGTGACCTACCGGCGGATTCAAGTCTGTTACCTGCGATCCGACCGCAGCTATTAGCTTGTTTGTTGCGATCTGACTGTGGCTGTTTTCCATTTTCCCACGTCCCACTTACGGATTTCAGCCTTTTTTCTGCAACCTGCCTGCGTCTTTGGGCCATTTTCCCGCATCCCACTTGTGGCTTTCAGCCATTTTTCTTCAACCCGCCTGCGTCTTTGGGCCATTTTCCCGCGTCCCGCTTGCGGCTTTCAGCCATTTTCCTACAACCCGCCTACGTCTTTCTACCTGTTTCCTGCGGTCCGACTGCATCTTTCCGCCAAAATTTTGCAACCTATCCGCGACTATTGCGCTGTTTCCCGTGGTCCGACCGCTAATATTTGCCACAGACCCGCGGTCTGTTTTCTGCACTTTTTTCCCTGTTTTGAACCCAGCAATTTGCTGCAATATTTTCTGCACTTGCACAGCCATCTGTCCTACCTGCAGCCATACTTCCCTACAACTTTTTCTGCAGGTTTATTTCAGTTCCATTTACAGAATATTTTTTGAATTTCAGCATTTTAATTGAAAAAGAGAAAATTTTGCATTTCAAAGTTTAAACTCTGTATTGTTATTTTTAGTTAGAAAGTTGCCCACCCCGTGGCACTTTTACTTGGGTTCATCATCTCACATGCACACACTCTGTCACCTAATTCAAGTGATCCCTAAAATACTACTTAACACAACCAACATTCTAACCCCACTTGGGGAACACATAAGAATTTTTGTAGTTAGGTAGGATCGGGGGGATAGGCATCCAAATAACACCCCTCGGTTGCTTACACTTGAGACATAGTTGTTGTCCATTAGGAAACCAAAATCCCCTAGTATTTTTTGGCACTGTCACAACCAGTTTATCAGAGGGCCTCTCCCCTAGGAGGGTTGAAGTCGCCAGAATGGTTCCGGAGGCCTGAGTGGAATACCGCACTCCATTCAGTAACCGAAGGCTACCTTTCGCAGTTCTCGGGGTATCACCCGTATAGGGATACTGCGGCGATAGAACCAAACGGAAGATTCATCTTTTCTAGACGTTTCATGAACAAGGTATCTTAGTTGCCTTTCTTCTAGGATTGACTACCCAGTGTCCCTCTTGGTAGGGGGATATCTTTAGCCACTTGGCTCTACTATCCATATTGTCTGACTTGGATTTCATCACCTTGCAGAGGATATGTCTAGTTAAGTCAGAATACTATTTAGCTAGGTGTTTGCATGCTCCCTTACCTCCTTTTGGTCTAGCAAGTCCACTATTTTTATTTTTTAGGCAACCTGCTGCTTGTTGGTATTTTGACCATTTTTGTTGATACTCCACTTATTGTAGCACAGTTGTTACAGTAAGTGTTTTGAGTTGGTTATTGGCCTGAGTGCCATATTTTTTGAGCTCTCCTTCTACACACTCGGTTGCATTGGGGTTTTTGAGCTGTTTTTCACTCACCACAACCCCCAGATACTTGACACCGTCTGTCACCATTGAGTCCTCGAGACATTCTCGGCGCCTCCGAGGCGAGCCCCCACAGCACGGTTCACTTGACACCACCCATCATAGACATAGATCTTCATCACTTGATACCACTCATCATAGATCTCGAGCCTTGTCACTTGACTCCACTCATCAACGGCATAGAACTCCATCACCCGAGCTAGATGCCCCTTATTTTACCTTTGATTCTGAGACAGAGTCCGAGAACCCCATTTACACCGCACCAACCAGCCCCATGGCTGGCGTGACTTCCACCCCTTTCTTTGTAGGGACCATTGTTGGAGCATCCACCACCACACTAGTTACCACACATGCCTTGGGTATGCGCTCGATGGGGCCCCCATCTACCATTCCGCTCACTGCACCCATTCCAGTAGCTGGCATACCTATCGCCACTTCATCAGTGACTCACACTACCCTTGGCAGTGCAGGACCATCCCATACCACTTTCATTCCTCCACTTGGGGGCAACATCCCAAACCCTGCCCCTACACTTGGGGGCATTGGCCCCAAAATTGTCCAACCCACTAGTATGTCACATCCTTCTACTAGTTTTCCAATCATGGCTAGCCTCAACCTTCCTGACCTAGCTAGACGGACTAACGATCCCATCAGACACGACCCTGCGTGGCCTCACATGCCCACCAAGCTCCCCTCCGACATCCCTAAGTTTGAGGGCAAGGTAGGTGAGGACCCCCAGAACCATATTATGTCCTTCCATCTATGGTGTTCCTCCAACTCCATAGTGGATGACTCTGTCCACCTCCGTCTATTACAGCGCACCCTCATTGGCTCTGCAGCTAAGTGGTACATCGAGTAGCCCCATGGGACCCATGCCACCTTTACTTCCCTTTCCTCGACTTTCCTGCAGTTCTTTCAGTTACCTGTCCGCTATGATGCGGGAGTAGAGATCCTACTGTCTTGCAGACAGAACACGGCTACCCACATCACTGACCACATTCATGAGTGTCGTCGACGCCGTAGCCTCTGCGAAATCAAGTTAGATGACTGTATCTTCTTAGATTGGTTTCTAAAATACCTCCTTCCTGTCATTTCCAAGGATGTGGCATCCGAACGACCCCAGTCTGAAGAAGAGGCCATCCTCAAAGCCCAACAATTTGACCTCATTTACGCCTAGTCGGGTTATCTATAAACCATCATACCTGACGCCCCTCATAGCGATTCCTCCCAACACGATGCGCCAGCGGCATCCCATGCCGCAGATGTCATCATTGGCCGTATTGCCTCGCATCCCCAACCCTTTTCCATAGCACGTCCTAGCCATGGCCCCGACCTTTCACAGGCTACATCACAGTCTGGAGCAACCAATTCTTATGCTCCCATGCCACATCACCACCATTCCCACGGACCCTCTTGTCCACCTCAGTGCTTTGGTCATGCATCCCCCGCTTACGCCCCCCCAGTCGCACCTCAGCCATATTACCACCCACAGGCTGCACCAGCTCCTGTGCCCTCTCAAACCCAACCTGCTTATTACCCACCACAAGCAGCCCCTGCGGCAAACCCACAACCCGTTCCACAGACATATCAGCAACCCCCACAAGGTTCAGCATCTGCGCAACCTCCCCCTACTTATTATCCACCGTAGCCTGCTCCCACACCTGCACAACCCCAGAACCCACCCGCTGCCCAAGGGAAATTATATGCCCAACAGAATCCACAGCAGAACCAAAATAACCAGTTCCAACAGGGCCAACAAAACTATGGAAAAGGCCGTAACTGTGGGAACAACCCCCCTCCAGACCAAGGCGGTCAACCTCCCAATCCCCCAAACAACAATAACACGGCACCTGCCAACCAGAACCCTGATCGGTCGCCCAAGCAGGCCAAAAATCCTAATTTGCGAACAAACCATCCTTGTTCTATTTGCGGGGTCTATGACCACTACACACATGCTTGCCCACATTTGGAGCGAGCTCGGCAACTTTGGACTGATGATGCCCATCACCAAGGGAACGCGACTCAGTAGGCCCCACCCAACCCCCCACCACCTCAGCCTCAACCTTTGGTGCTGCAAAACCCTTTACCAACCCAGGGCGTAGTGAACACTCAGCTGTTGGCTCCCCCTCAAGGAAACGCGCCACTACAACAACAGATCACTTATGCCGCTCCTGATCAACCCATGTTTTATTCACGTACCCACCACTTGTTAATGATGTCATCCGCTGATGTCAACCTCCAAACCCGTCGGAACCAATATGGCTCCACCCCTGAAGCCCCTCCCGTCGACAAAAACACTAACGCTCATCCCACTGATCAGACGTTACGTATACCTCCAGCTCCAATAGATGGCACCTCTAAAGCACCTCGCTTCCCAATTCGTCGCATCAACAATAATCCCAATGCTCACGCTATGTCAAATTGCAACATTGTAGATGACTTAGCCCAATCTCCCGCAGCCATGTCTACGTTAGAAGTCTTAAAAAATTGTCCTTCAGAGCGCAAGACTTTGCTCTCTTCCATTGGTGCTATTGACCCAAATGATTCACAACTGATGGCCTTCGATTTGGACCAGTCCGAACCATGCCTGCCTTCCACTTTAGCATTCCAAGTTTCTGTTTCCATTCAGAATCTTGTCATCCATCGGTGCATCATCGATGAAGGTGCCTCTACATACATTATGTCCACATTCGTTTGGCAGAAGTTGGGATACCCTACCCTCCAACAGTCCACCACTGCATTGCGAGCCTACGACGGACATTCGACTCAACCCCAAGGTCTCTTAGCCAATGTCCTCGTCCAGTTGGCTGGAAAAACCGTGCTCATTGACATAGAGGTCATCAATGCCCAACTTGATTATAACCTCTTACTTGGCCGCAGCTACATGTATGCCATGCAGGCGGTTGCCTCATTCATTTTTCGTACCATGATGTTCCCCCATGATAGACGCGTGGTCAAGGTCGACCAACTCACCTATTACGATCCTAATGCCCCTGATGCACTCGAAAATGTTCTCCCCATGGTTGAACAACCTGTTTGTGGTGCAACTACCTCATTTGTTTCCTCCGTGGGACCTGTATTTTACTCAAATACGTCGATGACCTCAACATTTCAGTCCATTCCTACCCTGTCACCCGTAACTGAAGTATCTGACCTATGTACCCTTTCCCACAATACACAAACACCCAACAATCAACCGCCCTTGTTCCCAAACCACCATTGGTACCTATTCACATTAGTGTTACACCCATCCACACAATCCCCTTCCTATTCCCTCCCTCGGGTGTAGTAAGCGCCCCGGTTATGGCTACTCTTAGCCTCCCCGGGTTAACCTTGGGATTACCCGTGTGGTATATTTCACCTCCCGTTCCCCCGCCGACACCAAATGTCATCCTACAACTGGTGCAACCCATTGCCACTACTAGTCAACCACCTCCCGGTGTCACTACCCCTTCATCATCTATGAATCCCCCTCCTCTTATCAAGCCCACTATGGGCAGAGGCCCATAGCCATACACTGCTGTACCCTCACCCAAAACAGTTAAAACCCCCCCAGTGTTTCGTGCTCCTCCCAAATGCTCATTGTGTGATGAGTTAGGCCATCAGACCCATCAATGTCCACACTTACCTGCATTACAGGAACACATGCAAATGCTTGACGACGACCCCAACATCCCGGTTGTCGAACTCGATCCAACTCCTAAGCCTCGTGATAAATCACTGCGTACCAGCCACCCTTGTGCAATATGCGGTATTTACGGCCATTACTCACATCACTGTCCTGATCTCCCAGATTACAGAGCAGCTCTCTACGAGATGAATAATTTGGACCTTGAGACGGCATCCCCCACAATTGAGGAGATCCACCCCCCGGTATCATCCCCATCTGGAGAGATTAACACCATTTATATGATCTCTTCGACTACCACTTCCTCATCAACCGATTTGACAACTCAAAGTTTCCGCAATGATGAGGAGATTCTAGAGGCTCTCACTGCCCCGGATTATCCCTGGGATGACATGCACCATCGTTCCTATTTCCTCCCAAAAGACTCCTCCTCTACCACAGCCACCCAATTTACGGTTGAGTCCAAAGATTTCCTTCCCACCAAATTTGACTGGTTTAAGGATCCTATTCCCGCTCCCGAAGCCTTTGAGGAAGGAAACATGGCCAACATCTCACCTATCATCCACATAGACATCTCTGACCCACCTGGTGCTCTTGAAATCATTACATTAGGAGCCTCCTGCAGTGAGTATGAGATTGGAGAGTTCAAAAAACTTTTCCAAGAATTCTGTGATGTCTTTGCTTGGTCCTATACCGAAATGCCTGGTCTCGACCCAGCTATTATCGAGCACCACATCGACACATGGACTGATGTACCCCCTGTTCACCAAAAACAATGCCCCATTCATCCTTCAAAGCTCCCCGCTGTTAAAGCAGAGGTTGAGAAACTTCGCAAGGCAGGATTCATTTATTCTATTGCATATACCACTTGGGTTTCAAACCCCGTTCCTATTAACAAAAAATAAGGCACCATTAGAGTATGCACTGAATTCCAAGATTTAAACCGAGCCTGTCCCAAAGACAACTTCCCCACGCCATTTATTGACCAACTCATCGATGCGTGTGCGGGGCATGAAGTCCTATCTTTCATGGACGGTTTTTCCAAATACAACCAGATTCAGATCCGTAAGGAGGATCAATACAAGACTACCTTTACCACCCCATGGGGCACCTTTTCCTATCGCGTCATGCCTTTCAGCCTCAAAAATGCTGGTACCACCTTCCAGCGGGCCATGACCTATTATTTTCATGACTTGGTCCATATCCTGCTAGTCTCTCTTAACGACCTTACAGCTCGTTCTCGAAAACGATCAGACCACATTGACGACCTCCGATAATTTTTTCTGCATTGTCGCAAATATCAAATCCACTTGAACCCACACAAGTGTGTCTTTTGCATTCCGGCAAGCCGGTTGTTGGGTTTCATTGTTTCCCAGAAAGGAATTGTTGTTGATCCCCTGAAAGTCCAAGCCATCTTAGACCTTCCCTCTCCTCGCACGCTCCGGCAGCTACAGAGTCTGCAGGGGCGATCTAATTTCCTCCATCGCTTCGTTCTGGATTATGCCACCACCATTCATGGCTTCTTACATCTGCTTCATACCCACATACCCTTTGTTTGGGATGAGCAGGCCGAAGTTGCATTCGCCGCCCTCAAGAAAGCTCTCACACAAGCTCCTTTGATCTCCTCTCCGGATTTCTCTCAGGACTTCATCCTTTATGTCTCAGCATCCGATTATGCCGTGTCCAGAGTCCTTTTCCAAGAAGACGCCGCTCACCAAGAGCATGTCATCTATTATGTCAGCCAGACCTTGTCTGGACCCCCACTTCGTTACCCATATGAGGAGAGACTAGCCCTAGCTGTGGTCTTTTCCATCCAAAAATTGCGACACTACATTTTGCTCAGTCATACCACAGTTGTCGCCGACTCCAACCCCATGGTTTATCTCTTAAACTGGTGGCTCCTGCAAGGTCACGTTGCTAAATGGGTCATTATCCTCCAGGAATATGACCTCACTTTCAGAACCCCTAAGAGCACCAAAGCCCTCGTGCTTGCCCATCTCATCACCGATCTCCCCTCCCTTCTGTCGTCCCCACAAATCTCCGATGAGTTACCCGACAATCACTTGTTCATAATCTCGTCTGATGACCCATGGTACGGTGATATTTTGTTATACCTTCGCACGTAGAATTTCTGACCCAACATCAGTCGTGATGGACGTCGTCGTATTCGTCACCAGGCCTCTCGATATCTCCTCTTAGGCGATGTCTTTTACCGGCGAGGGGTTCACACGATTCTCTATCGTTGTCTTACACACGAGGAAGCCGAACACGTCCTCAATGACTGTCATAGCGGTGCCTGCGGCGGACATTTCTCTGGAATGGACACCAACCAAAAGGTCGTCCGCGCCAGATACTTTTGGCCCACCCTCTTTACCAACTGCATCACAGCGGTCAAACATTGCCATAATTGCCAACTTTTTTCCCCCACGGCCCGGACACCACCCGCTTCGTTACACCTAGTCATCACCGTTGGTCCCTTTTGTAAGTGGGCCATCGACTTCATGGAATGTAAACCCCCATCTGTCAACGCCCATAAGTACATCATTGTCGCCGTTGATTACTTCACCAAATGGGTGGAAGCCATGCCCACCTTCAATTGTACAGTTGACACCGCTGCCCGTTTCTTTTTTAACCACGTTATCACTCGATACGGGGTCCCCAAACAGTTGGTCTTAGACCATGGTTCACACTTCGAAGATTCCCTTTGGCGCGAGTTATCCACCCTACTGAAGTTCGAACATCAGTACTCCTCTGCTTACTACCCCCAAGGGAACGGCCAAGTAGAGGCTATTAAAAAAATCTTAAAAACCATCCTCCAACGCACTGTTGACCGCCATAAGTCCAATTGGCACCATATGTTATTCCATGCCTTATGGGATTACTGTACATCCACCAAAACTGCCACCGGTTTTACCTAGTTTAAGATCACGGTGTAGAGTCTGTCCTCCCCATCGAGTGTTAGATACCTGCCTTACACATCGCCATCGAGCTTCTCCCAGACACCTCCCCACTCGAGCAACGTCTGGTCTCACTAGAACAAGCTGATGAAGACCGTCGTGCCACTGTCCAAACCATTGAAGCCGCCAATAACCACTCCAAAGCTGGTTATGACAAACATGTACACCCTCGAGCTTTCCATGAAGGGGACCTCGTCCTCGCCTATGACCAAGCCCACGACAAAACTGGTAAAGGAAAGTTTGAATCCATGTGGCAAGGCCCTTACATCATACAGACCTACCTCGGCAATGTGGCATACATTTTCACTGACTCAGAAGGTCACCCTTTGCACAACCCCCATAATGGGTTGTATCTTAAACGCTTTTATCCCTAAATAAACCCGCGGCCTCATTGGTCCATATTGCACAGTTTGCTCTCTTTTTTGTTTTTCACCTTTTTTACCACAATCTTACATTCATCATTTTTGCATGACCACAGATGGACCATCTTCCACCTCATTACATTGGCTTCACTGATGAAGCAAGCCGCTAGTCTCCCAACCTAGCTTCTGCAGCATGGGTCTTATATTCCCCTTCACATGAATTGATTCACCTTGACGGAACCTGTAGGAGCCGAACTCGCAGTCCCGAACCATGTGTCCAGCCTCGGAACATGTGGTACCAGACCGCGTATTCCGACCCAAACCTCACGGTCCCCAGCCGCGTGATCCACCCTGGAACCCGTGGTCCCCGACCGCGGTTCAATCCCACCGACCCGCGGTCCCCGACCGCGGTTCCATCCCACCAACCCGTGGTCCACCCCACGTGGGCCGTACAAATACTCCCTTGGGACCCACTACCCCCCTGAACCCAATGAAAATGCAGGTATGAGTTTGTCGAAATACCCGTAACTCCCGGATCTGAAAATGGCCGGTCGGATCATCCATAAATGTCAACTCAGCTTTGGTCCACTCTGATTGATCACTAGTCAAAGTCAACAAGTCCAAATGACACTTGTCATGTTGGACCCACTCACTATTTATAGGCCATTGACTTTTTCTTGTTTCGGCCATTCTGAACCCATACGAAGTCCATTTTTTGAACAGTTTCCACCACTGGAAGCAGCATGACGAGACCGTCATGATGGTCCACTTGTTTTCTTATTTTTTCCACATCAGTTTTTTAGCATTTTTTAGACTCCACTAGTTGCCTCGATTTGCGTGCCACTTCGGCTGCTCTCCATTTTTTATATACTTTGTATCATCGGATTCATTTGTCCGAGCCCGTGATGATGCTTGAGATCATTTCTTGTTGGCACCCCCATTTTTTCGGGTATTTTTCCAAAATGGCCCCCATCGCCTCGGTTTACGTGCCACTTCAGTCGTTCTCCATTTTTTACACTTTTTATATCGTCGGATTCATTTTTATGAGCTCATGATGATGCTTGAGATCATTTCTCGCTCTCACTTGGTATAGTTTCAACATTGTGTCCCGACACCTTGCTTCCTCGATTTGCGTGCCACATCGGCCGCCATCGGATTGTTCCACATTTTTTACATGAGCCATTCACTCCTATCATACTACAATTATTTCATTGTTTTTCCACCATTCATTATCCCGCAAGGAGGCCCACCAGTGTTCCCCCCTGCCCTCATTCTTGGTCATCCTTAATGTTCCTTGATTGATCACTTCCTCCTTGCCTGACCATTCCTTTTGTTCGGTATAATTTATCCCTTTTTCGGGCCGAACAAGTCCTTTACGAAAAAGGCACTTTGGGAGTTTCTATTAAGCTCTTTTTTTACTCTTAAAACAATGAAAAGATCGCCGAGCAATCTTGCTTCCTTTCATGCTCGTTAAAGTACTTGAAAGGGTGTCTATCTGGTATAAGTTTAACCATTTTCTGGACCTGGTAGACTAATTACGAAAAAGGAATACTCTAGTCACACCGACTAGAAGAGTTCTTCATTGCATCCTTTTATGATTCTTCGGGCCTTGGAGAATAACACACGAAAAAGCAACCCCCTGGAGTCTTCTTATCGCTTTCAGACTCTAAAATTGAAAGCAACCATGAGCATGAACTGTCCTGGGCTCGTACAAATCCAAATGACAGTACCATTCCATTATTTCAGAGTCTTCTTATCGCTTTTAGATTCCTTAAAATTGAAAGCAATCAAGAGCATCTTGGGCTCATATAAATCCACACAATAGTACCATTTTACACACACTTCTTCTAGTTCCTTCACCCGTGAAGAAGTCCCCCCGTGCCTCTTGGCACTATGATCGATCATCTCGGTAGCACCCCCAATCAGGTCGCCTTTGTTCATAGTAGTCTGCAGTTTCCTGCCATTTTACACCAGCTTGAGTATCCCTCATCCCAGTCCCTATCCTTGATCCAGTACAGCTATGATCCCTTTCCCAACAGTCAATTTCATATGCTGCCCGATCGTCCCCGCCATCATACTCTGAACAAAAGAAGTTTGAGTCCACCCACTCTACTTTCCCAGTTATCCCCCACAGTCTGAAAGTCCTACCATCAGTACTCTCACACTTCAGTTTTTCACCTCATGCTCCTATCAAGGAAACATCATTGCCTTGCTAGTTGCAGGTCTCCCTCTGTCGAAAACAACTCCTCTATTCCAGAGGATAGACCCAGAGGTCCCTACGCCTTGGACCCATCACCATCTATGGTGAGTGCCTATGAACCATTTTGAGAGGATTCATCATTGCCTCTCCGAGTGATTGTTTCTCACATGCTCGACTTCAACACCTTGATCGCATCATTGAGGATCGTGTAGGGTTTATATCCCTTCAGTTATTGGTCGAAGACCCTGGATTTACCTCGACTCTAGCACATTGGTGAGTCACTTCAGAACGCCCAGTTATATGTTCCCGTGGATGTCCGGGTTGCATTGGCGATTGTATTCGGAATCCATCTAGTTATATGCTTCCTTGAGTACCCAGTTCAGTTCCAGTTTAGTGTACCATTGAGGACATGACTCCGCGTCACTTTGCTCCAGCAACTCATCAGTTCCTCTAGTACCACACTCAGCAGCACTATTTTTATTCCAGTGTATCACATCTACAGCTCAGACATGGTCAGCCTAGTAGTATGTCCCAGATTTGTGTCCCCTCTGGACCCTTATGATGTACCCAGTGGTTCTCTATGTATCCTACAGGTCCCTCTTTTCGGGCCTCACAGTTATCTTTTATGTATCTTGATACGAGCATGGGTATGCCCACCTCGTCCATATATTGAGATTCTTCCTCATTCATTATTTGAGGCCATGTATATTTCAGGTCCCCGTATTTTGGACCTCATTGTTATTATTATTCTAGATCTTGATACACACATGGGAATGCCCGCCTCGTCCATCTGTTCAGATTATTCCTAATTCATTATTGAGGTCATGTACTTTTAGTTTTTGCAGTTTGTCCGGGACCGTTGTTCCGGGCTCTAGTATGTTTCTTCTCTTCTCCACACCCCAGGAAAACCATACAAGACTTATGATGTCTATCGGCCATACGATGAGCTCCTGCCCTCACACATCACGGGGCAATCTGTTAACACCCAAAAAGTGCTCACTACCTCATCTACCCCATTACATGACTTATTTGTCCATATTTCCTACCATATTTACCTCCAGAACCTTAAAATCCCATTAAAAGGCCTCCAAAAGGCCACAAAACCATTAAAAAGACCTCCAAAAGGCCAAAAAACCCCCTTTTCCCCCAATATAATCCAAAATTCCTCCAAAATAGCAAAAACCCTCTAAAAAGGGAATAAAAAATATTAAAAAAAGAGGAAAAAGAGGGAAAAAGGAGGAAAAAACCCTATACAACTGACCTAAACCATATGGTTCCCAAAACCATGGGCCAACACTCCACCACTAAAAACCTATAAATAGGTGATGGAGGCCCCTCATTTCATATCCACAGTCAAATACACCCTTACTCTACCAAAATCACTCTTGAAACCCTAGCTCACCCTCGAGTGCCCCTTTGGAGAAAGAGAAGGAGCAAAGCTGGAAGCTTGGAAGCAACCCTCCTAGACTGCTGCAAGAGCTCTACCAACCTCTACACCTGAGGTAATTTTTAATATAAAAAAGAAAGATCTTCACCATATTTCCATGTTTTGTTATTTTTGTTAATGCTCATGCTAGGTTAAATGTTATGTTGCTTTAGTACTTTAATTTACTGTTTATTGAACTGCTACTAAGGAGTCCCTTCTCCTTAGTAGGTGTTGATTTGCACAAGCTAGGGTGAAAACCCTACCTACAAGTGAGATACCCAAAGATGGGGCTTCCCTGAGCTTCATAAAAACGTGGGTAAGCATAAAAGAAATGGAAAATGGAGAATAAACCCTGGAAAGGAAAAAATTGTTTTCAGAAAACGTTTATGGACAACCCAGGAGCAAAAACGACCTCCATCAAACCCCCAATTCGTATTCCTCTTCTCCCAGCCACTGTGCTAACCAAAAACGAGTTCCCAGGCATGGAAAAATGCAGAAAAGGATGGAAAACATGCAGGGAAAGACCCAGCTAGCTCATACTGCGTGAGAGAGTCCAATCGATCCATTCAGAATGGCTTGGGAAGGCAATTCGTGGGCGTTTTCTTTCCCATGAAGCAAAATTTGATTTTCCAGGTTGATGGCTTGCCCATACACGAAATTGGCTGCCATGCCCCCATCTCTTTGTCGCATTGTATAGCTAGTTGTGGGTTTTTCATTAAAATTCGTATTTACATGATGTATTCATTTACATTGTGCATGCCCAGCACAAGAACCATATGCATCTATTTTAATTGCCGATACATAGAATGCTAAATCGATGGTGGGGCCTTGACCTTGAGCTCCTCACCATGATTAATAACAATATTCACATCATTTACAATTTTAATGCAATAGGGTCAAAATCGGGATATTACAAGCTGTCTTGACGTAGAAGCATGATAATGATGTTGAGATTCCAATTTCATTCATGAGCTCAACATTTAAGGAAGCAGAACTTAACTACTCCCAAATTGACAAGCAGTCTTATGTGGTCTACAAATCTGTAAAACATTACGGACCGTATCTATTGAAATCTCGAACTAAGGTGATCATGCCTTATTCAACCGTAAAAAAATATGCTAGTTCAGAAAGAACTGGGTGAGAAAAGAGCCCATTGGATGAAAGCCTTGCAAGAATATGACCTGTAAATCAGACTAGTGAAGACTTTAAAATGTCAAGGTTTGTACCTTCTCACCGCTAAGTCAAACGATCCCGTACAGGAGTAGACTGAATGGGAGTAGGAGGAAAATGTTCCTACAGGTTTTGTTAATGCCATAGATACTCCAACATCTGAATGGTACGATCATATTAAGTTTTTTCTAAACCATGGGTTTTCTCATGAAACCCTTGAATTCAAAAAATGAAGAGCTTTAAGATTAAAGGCTGCTCCATATCAATTTATTAATAGATTTTTGTTTAGAAAAAATTACGATGGATTTTTCCTTAGATTTTTGGAGAGAAATAAGACTAATGACATTCTTTTACAATTTCATGCACAACCTATGGGAGGGCATTTTTCAGATGAAACAACAGCCCACAAGATTCTAAGAGCAAGATATTATTGGCCTACCCTGTTTAAAGATGCCTATGCTCACGTTAGAAGGTGTGAACCATGTCAGAAGTGTGCAGGGAAATTCAAAAAGCCTACTTTTCCTTTGCAACAAGTAACAGTTCAGTTCCCATTTCAGCAACGGGGACTGGATTTTGTTGGGCCCATTATTCTTGTTTCCTCCCTACAACATAGGTATATCTTAACAGCAACAGACTACTTTACTAGATGGGTAGAGGCAGTCCCTCTTAGGAAATGTAACACAAACCAAGTGATATATTTCCTGGACAATCAAATAGTCACAAGGTTTGGGGTCCCTGAATCTCTTGTCTTTGACAATGCATCCTACTTTTCCTCCATTGATATCACATAGTATGCCCTTGAAAAAGGGATCAAACTTAAGTTTTCTACTAATTATTACCCACAAGGTAATGGGCTTGCTGAATCTTCTAACAAGAACTTGATAAACATTTTGAATACAATAGCCTCCCATCACAAAGATTGGCACACGCAACTTTCCAATGCTGTCTGGGCAGATTGAGTTACCCCAAAGGAAGCTATTGGAAACTCTCCCTATTGTCTAGTGTATGGAAAGTAAGCCATCCTACCATCTAACCTTACCATTACCTCATTACAATTAGCCCAATCCATTCAAGAAGATGATTCTTCTCCTCTTTAGCAAAGAATTGATACCTTGCTTAACATGGAGGAAGACAGGGAAAAGGCTAAGAACAAACTGTGTCAACATCAACAAATGGTTAAAAGATGGTTCGATGAGAAATCCTCCTCTGACAGAGAGTTTGTAGTAGGAGATTTGGTATTGAGATGGGATAAACAACATAAGGGAAAAAATGAATACACCAAATTTCAACGCCTTTGGCTAGGACCTTTCATTGTTACAGAAAAGATTGGTCCTCGTACTGTTTGGTTGCAGACACTCGAGGGAGTCATTAACACTTATCTAGTGTATTTTTCTCTGCTCAAGAAGTATTTTGTCTGAACAATTTGATTCATTTTGTACATAAGTTTTGTATGTTTACTTTTCCCTCTTATATTATTTTTGTGTCTGAATAACTCCCACACACATTTGGCAATGGTTGATTGATTAGTTGGTCTTCAGATTGACACAGTCTAAAAGTTTTAGAATGCATGGTCAGTTTTACCTTTCCTCAGCCTATGTCAGAACTTGTTTTGTACAAGAGTTACAATCAATAATTGCAGAGCCTTGATTGATACTTTCCCACGTTGATCCATCTTTACATATGTTTTATTTGTTTAATTGGGGTACGGGGAGTGACTGGTGTTTCTTATCTTATGTCTCATTGGTGAAGCAACATATCTTAATAACCTGGTCAACTTTATCTGCTCTAGATCCTATTACAGTCACTTTGAGAATAATTTTCTTAAAAATTGTAGATTACAAGGTGGGGGGTATTATCACAAGCCAACCCATTAGGTTCATAGGTGTTTAGTGGAATGCCATCTTCACATCAAGCCACCAAACTTGGGAGATGACTTTCAGTTTCTGCTGAAAGGTGGAAGATCCTATTACAGGTTGGTCCATTCATGATCTGCAAAGCACTGGTGAGTAACACTATTGTTATGTGGTTACCAATCCATGGTAGTGTCTTGTAATTTACACTCCAATAAATATTTGTTTTCTTTATAAGATACTTGTTGTATATGAGGACAGGGGGGTCTTATCACAATCCATCCCTGCCATGATCATGGGTTCGATTTTGGACTGAAATGATCATTATGTGGTCACCAAGCCATGGTAGTTGCTTTCAGTGTTATAACTGGAAGACAAGGAGTCTCCTTATCGAGCTAGCTTGATCAGTTTCCAGATCAAGTCTGTGAATGGCACTGCTAACATCTGATTACCAAGTCAGGACAGTGGTCGTATATCAAGAAGGTCTTATGTACAGTTTTCTATTTTGTTTCAAAAGAAAAGAGAAATATAAAAAAAAGAGAGAAAAAAAAGAAGAAAAGAGAGGATATAAAAAAAAATGTATATATTGCCCAAAACTACTTGTATATAAATAAAGCAATTAATAAATCAAGGTGGTCTATAATTTGGATATCCAGAGCAATTTTTAAGTTTGCCTCTAGGTTCAACTCAAGATGGCTTCCCATGATTGCATAATGGTAATAAATTCTTGTTATTTCTTACACCTCCTTATCAGATTTGCATCATTTTTAATGATTAAGGGATGGGGTTATATCAATCATATGCTTGACTTTGCTTGTTGTTTGTATTTCTTTATGAACATCTTCTAAAATTTCAGGTTGGAATATTAGTAGACTGAGATATTTCCTTTAACTAAGGTTTTATTCACAGAGATAACTGGTTCGTCCTAGCCAGTCGCCATTTGTTGTAGGTACAACAGATCCCATGTTCCAACGGAACACGAGAGCCTCAAGATTTTTCACTACAAAGGAAATGGTTTGAATTCCTCTGCCATTATGGGGTTTCATCATCTTTACTATGATTTCATGCCTTTGCATTGTTTTGATTTAAATTAGAGTTCTCCCTTCGAAAATTAATTTTTTTTTTACTATTTTTCTGAAGTTGCGAGAAGCCTTGAATTCTCTCAAAAGGTCATTTTTTAGCTCGCAATCCTGCAATTGCAGATTGAGGGGGCTTTGTTTTTCCTTTTTCGAAATTTTTGTCATCCTGCAAGTTGCGGATTGCAAGAAGACCATGTAAATATGTTTGTTGAACTTTTTGTTCCGCAACCCACAACCCGCAATTGTGGATTGTAGAAAGTAGTTTGAATAATAAAATGTGATGTGTGTTTCCGCAACCCACAACTCGCAATTGTGGGTTGCGGAAAGCTTATTTCATATTAAAGGTTGTTTACATTCCTGCATCCCGCAACCCGCAATTGTAATGTACCCACCTGCTGACCCAATGCAGGGAAGGGAACATGGCACTAAAATATGGGCATTTCATAAATACTCAGCCCACTAATTAGAATCATAAGAATTTAAACATTGATGTGCAGATACAAATTAGGCAATATGCACAGTGGAATTTAAATCTAATCCACACACACAATTCATGCATTAATATGATGCCTTGTAGAAGTAAATACATAGACAGAAAACACTTAACTTCATTGTGCAATTGTCCCCAAGCAACTAGCTATGTCACTGCAACATTCCACCCAGCCATAGGGTCCTCGACAGCTTATACTAAGTCCGTCCGAAGGCCACCCCCGAGCTGGGCATGATTCTCATAAAGAAAAGGGGAACGAACTCATTCACAACCAATTAATCATTCCATCTGAGCCAAGCCAGTCCATAGCTGGGTTTATCAGGCTACCATTGAACCCTAGATGATTGCATTCAAGCTCAAGCCCAAGCCATGGATACCCATACCCATACCCAACATACTCTTCTCTCACACAGTAAGAAAAAACAAGGGGCCGGGATACACATTTTAAACAGTGGGATTTACAAATAAGATGGCCATGGGTTTTCCCAAAAACATTCCCAACCAAAAACGGATTGTGGGATGGGAAAAACAACCACAGGGAGGAAAAACGATTTCTTCCCCAAATATCTCAGCCTTCAACAGCCCAAAACGGTCTCTCTTGAACCCCCATTCGATTTCCCCTTCTTCCCCTCAAGTATACAACACAAAAATGCCCTTCTCTACTGGGAGAATGAAGAAAAACGCAGCAAACATGCCTAGAAAACGCCCAGGTAGCTCTAAACTCGTGAGGGAGAAAAGAATGATCATGGATTATGGCTTGGAGAAGAAATTCATGGCTCTTTTCTTTCCCATACCCGAATTTGGACAGCCATACCTCTCCATTCCCAAGGCATTAACTACCTCAACCAACTCTTGGGAGAAATCAATGGTTGGGTACAAAAGTCAACATGGGTAGTTGAGGGTTTGATGGGTTCTCTCATTGACACTTGGCTTGACTTGATTGGTTCAATGGTTTGAATGTTTTCCCTCCCCATTCCTTGTGAAATCATGCCCCCATCTCTTTGTTGCATTGCACAGCTCGTTGTGGGTATTTTTATTAAAATGCATATTACATGATATTTGAATTTCCAATGTGCATTGCTAGCACGCAAACCATATGCATCACTAAATCGATGGAGGGGCCTTGGCCTTGAGCTCCTCACCATGATTTCATAACAATGTTACATCAGTTATAATGTTAATGCCATGGGGTCAAACTAGGGACATTACATCAATTGCGGTTTGCGGGCAGTTGTTGAATAAATTTTCGAACTTCGCAATCCCGCAACCCGCAATCCGCAACTTGTGGATTGCAGATTGCAGAATTATCTTTTGATTCAATAAATACAGTTTTGATCCCACAACCTGCATTTGCGGATTACGGATTGCGGGAAGGATCTACATACCTACAAATTTGTCTACTGCAATTCATCTCCCACATTTCGATGGACTAGATCTCGGCCATTGATTCCTTTTGATCCAACGGATGAAATTCCCTTGTCTAATCAAACGTGTGGATTCTCTGCTCTTCGTCATTTTGGAAACCAAGTTTCTGACTATGATTTTCACCTTTGGCCCAAATTCGAAGTCATAATTTTTTATTTGATTGATCTGTAATGATAAGCCTTAAGATGCAACTTCAAGTTATACATGATTTAATTGAAATTGTACTTCGTCTTAATCCAAAATCTGGTTAACGCATCCTACGAGTTCCTTCATTGTAGATTGGATGATTACAGTTTCTAGATTGAATTTTTTAATCATAACAGTTCATTATGCTCAATCATTATAGTTTTATTAGGTCTTCTTAAGAACGGAGACAAATATGAGGCAACTTATTCATCGTCGAGGTTCTAAAGAGAAGTCTTGTATTCAATGTTCAGAGGTCCTTTTCTAATAATCTTTGTATGAGAAATATGTAGACCGATGAAAAACTTTTGGGCAGATACCATGAAGGAGAAGAACTTCAGTCTTTGCTATATCAAGAACCTTGGTCACCACCTTTTGATGCAGGTGTTCCTGATATAAGCAATAGTAGAGAAGAGGAGGATTCTGAAACTTTATCCATCTGCATTCAACTCCTTCAGAGCAACAAAAAGGAAATCCCTGAAGAGCCAATTGATCTAGATAACACCATTATCCATGATTTTATAATCAATGAGGTTCCTGTTACTCCACCAGCCCCCGTGAAGAAAGACCCGCTGGTTGATTTCCCCATTTTTGAAGGCATTGTTAATCATCCAGAAGTTCCCAAGGAAGACTTTCTAGATCTGTTGTTTCCTTTTATAGACAGCCAGTAATTCGTCATTCAATTTTACAGTTTGTCACGGGATTGTTGCTGAAATTAGGAGATGAATCTCGTTTGAAAAATCTTGTTGAAGGCGTGGAGAAAATCACTTTGACGGGTGTTGTGTAGAATATTCTGATTTTGTAATCCCTGTTTAAGGGGAATTTATCCTTTGTATTATTTTTGTAATTTACTATTTGAGGGGTAGATCTCTCTTAGGAAAAGGATGATGATTTTGGGGTAGAAATAGACAGAAGAAGACTGGATATATTATGTCTTATGCTGAGCTTGTAATTTCTTACAGACTTTCATTAATACAGTAATGTTATTCTCTTGTATCATCTTTTGTTCATTGATCAAGTTTATTTGATAAATATTGATTTTTACTTCACACTGTTATCTGTGTTGTTTAATCCATTTGCAATTATTATATCATGCAGAGATCTATGATCTGGATTTCTCCTTACGTTTGATCTGTGTATGCATTATGTTTTAATTGAATTTCTTTAATTAAAATATTTATCTATTTCTACAAATGATTCGCAGTAAATTATAATCTATTTTAATTTTTCAACTGACATATGGGTTATAGGTTAGTCTTGAATGAGCTTAAACACTTAAAATTGCATTCAGTTAATTTTAATTGACTGGTTGTAATTCAAGTAGATAAGAATTTGATCACCTTTACATTTCTGTCAAGTGGATGAACATACTTATTCATTTTCACATCAAGTTAATCTGCATTCAAACAAGACACCTTTTAGAGTACTAGGTCTAACTCAGCTTAGATTTCCCTTTCTAGGTAGATTTGTTTTCAAACTGAACACACTTTCTTTTTCTTCATTGGAAGACATATCCTTTTAGGATCAAATCCAAAAGTGCCAGCGGAGGCCTTTGTATCCGTGGGAGATCACTATCCCAAACAACTCGATGATAGGGTAATACTTGTGCAAAATTATCTGAAGCCTTTAGCTGGGTTTTCTTCCTCTGTTGAGAGCTTTGGAACCCATTCCAACACCCTACACACCCAAGGCCTCAACAAATGGTGCTAGAAGGAGGGACAGTAGTAAAATATGCCTAAACAAAATACTCATAAACCTCCTCCAGCAAGAACATCATCGGTTGTCACTCGTAGTCAATCGCATGCATCTACATCTGAACAACCAACTGTAATTCTTGGTACACCTGCATCTCAGCAGGAAGATAGAAGGGATATCCTTATTATATCACCTGCCAGAGGACCCCTTTCACTTGAACAAATACTGAAAATTTATAATGATAGTGTTGCTAGAAGACAACAAAAAATTATTGAACAAAGAAATAGAAGAATAGTAGAAATTCAACAGAACAACATTCCACAGACCAATAACCAAGAAGATCAATAGACTCATGAACAAAACACTCAGAATCAAGATACACTTGATCGTCCAAGATCCCCTGAGTACAACCTTGATTCGCTCTTTCAAGGAGTATGACAAGATCAACCTAACATTCCAACTAGTGGATCACCACCCTCTCCTCCTTCATCATCATCCTCCTCGTCTAAAAGTGAACACCTATCTAGCTCTTCATCTGAAGAAGAGGAAGAACAACCAATGGCTAAAGAAGGCCAGAACATCAGAAATATGGAAGTAGGAGGACACCTCCTTTCTTGCTTACCTTTGAAATCTTCAACATAAATGTACACAATTGTATGACAGATTCAAGTGCCTCTTCCAATGTGATGCCCCTATCTGTCTGCAAAAAACTAAATGCAACTTGGGAACCCTGTCCTACTTAGATTGTCCAGCTTGGAAGATATAAAGTGATAGTAGTGGGGAGATTAAGAAATGTGTTGTTGACATTATCTGCTGATCCTCGCATCCACCAGACCATAGATATCATTGTAGCTGACATCCCTGAAGCCTATGGAATGTTGTTGAGCATAAATTGGTCAAAGAATATCAAGGGCTACTTTTCTACTAATTGGTCTCAATTGTGGCTACCCTATAATGGACAACTAAACAAGATTAATATCAGTAGGGAACCATTTATGAAGCAAAACGTCACTGACCTTAATGACTCAAGTGAACCTAATTGTTATTTCAGTTCACAAATTGAGCATTTCGCATTTGATACATTCTTTGGGGATTTTCCAGCTGATTCTTCACCAGATGAGAATGTACAGAATGAATCACACATTACTAATGTTACTTCTGTACCATTCTCTAGAACTATTGTACATAATGTTTATAATGTTAATACAAATTTTAGGATAGATCCTATTGCATGGACTTTACTCTTTGATGGCTCCAAATATAAAGATGGAGCTGGTGCAAGTTGTGTCCTCATTGATCCAAAAGGGACTAAAGCCATGATTGCTTGTAGACTTGAGTTTGAATGTACCAATAATGTAGCTGAATATGAGGCCCTGGTTCAACGACTCAAGAAGGCTATTGATATGGGTGCACAAGTGATTGAATGTATTGGAGATTCTGAAATCATAGTTAAACAGGTAAGAAACAAGATACATTGTTTGTCTCCACATTTAACTAATTATCAAAAAATGGTAAGAGATCTGACTAACTTTTTATATGCATTCAACATCATGTCAGTCCCTAGGCCACAGAGCTTTGATGTTGTCCTCTTGGAAAATACTGCATCTAGGTTGATTCCACCAGAAGGCTTGTCACCTGAAACCTTTTCAATAGAACTTATGTACATGCCTTCCATCATTGATAATGTAACAAACTGGAAAGTGTTTGATGATGACCAACAAATACTAGAGTTTCTCACAGCCCAGGATACCTTTTAAGACATGGAAATATATGAGGTTGGACATGAGAAATCCTTTTCTGATCCATCCAACATTATCCCAAAATCAGTGATCAACCTAGAGAAATTTTATGACTTGCAAGATAAGTTCAAACATAAGACAAACTATAAGACCCAAAGCTCATCTCTGAATTATGAGCCACTTAACCTTGGTACTGAACATAATCCCAGATTCATCAACCTTGGGGTTGACTACTCTATTGAAGAAAGAAGAGCTTTAATTAGATTGTGTAAAGAGTACAAAGATTTTTTTGCATGGACCTATGATGAATTGAATACTTTTGACACTAGCATCATGCATCATAACATACCGATGAAACCAGAAGTGAAACCTTACCAACAGAAACTAAGGAAGATGCATCCCAGTTTGGAACCCTCTATAAAGAAAGAACTTGATAAGTTACTGAGAGCTCGAATCATATTCCTTGTCAGACATACACAATGGATTGCCAATCTCATGCCTCTTTGGAAAAAAATGGGGAAATTAGACTTTGTAACGATTTCAGAAATTTGAACAGAGATTCCAAAAAGGATAACTATCGTGTTCCTCCTATGGAGCATATTCTCCAAAAGGTAGCAGGGTCATAGATTTTCTCTCTCATGGATGGTTTCTCAAGGTACAACCAAGTCATGGTTGCCCCTGATGACCAACTGAAAACAGCTTGAAGAACCCCTTGGGGTACATTCGCCGATAGGCGAATGCCTTTCGGGCTGATAAATGCAAGAGACACATTCCAGGGGGCTATCGATATAGCTTTTAGAGGTTTTATGTACAATTCTATCATAGTATACTTAGATGATGTCACTATTTATTCAAAAAAATGACATGAACATTTGTCTTCTTTGAAACAGTTTTTTGAACACTGCAGGAAGTATGGAATTTCACTGAACCCTAAGAAGTCCATATTTGCAGTAACATAAGATAAGCTCCTGTGTTTCAATGTTTCTAAGGAATGTATGATTATTGATCTTGAACGCACTGAAGCTATTTCAAAGATTGGTTTGCCTGGTTCATGCAAAGCCATGCAATCATTCCTCGGTAAGATTAATTTTGTACGTAGGTTTTTTCCCAATTTTTCACAAATTGTTAAGCCATTACAGCAGTTAGTTAAACAAGATGTACTTTTAGCTAGTCTCAGGAACAAAAAAATGCATTCGTTGAAATTCAAAGGGCCATTGCAGAAGCCCCTGCTCTAATGTCCCCAGATTTCAATAAGGATTTTATTCTGTATACTTTCGCTACTGATTTTTCTTATGCAGCTGTCTTGACGCAGAAGCATGATAATGATGTTGAGATTCCAATTTCGTTCATGAGCTCAACGTTTAAGGGATCATAACTTAACTACTCCCAAATTGACAAACAGGCTTATGCGGTCTACAAATATGTAAAGCATTACAGACCATATCTATTGAAATCTCGAACTAAGTTGATCATGCATTATACAACCATAAAAAACGTGCTAGTTCAGAAAGAACTAGGTGAGAAAAGAGCCCATTGGATGACAGCCTTGCAAGAATATGACCTAGAAATTAGACTAGCGAAGATTGTAAAAGGACAAGGTTTGTGCCTATTCACTACTCAGTCAAACGATCCCGTAGAGCAGCAGACTGAATGGGAGCAGGAGGAAAATGTTCCTACAGGTTCTATTAATGCCATAGATACTCCAAGATCTAAATGGTACGATCATATTAAGTTTTTTCTAAACCACAGGTTTGCTCCTCAAACCCTTGACTTCAAAAAATGGAGAGCTTTAAGATTAAAGGCTGCTCCATATCAATTTATTAATGGAGTTTTGTGTAGAAAAAATTACGATGGAGTTTTCCTTAGATGTTTGGAGAGAAATGAGACTGATGACATTCTTTTACAATTCCATGCAGGTTCTACGAGAGGGAATTTTGTAGATGAAACCACAACCCACAAGATTCTTAGAGCAGGATATTACTAGCCTACCCTATTTAAAGATGGCTATGCTCACATTTGAAGGTGTGAACCATGTCAGAAGTGTGCAGGGAAGTTCAAAAAACCTACTTTTCCTTTGCAGTCGGTAACAGTTCAATTCCCATTTCAGCAATGGGGACTAGATTTTATGGGCCCATTAATCCTATTTCCTCCCTGCAACATAGGTATATCTTGCCAGCAACGGACTACTTTACGAGATAGGTAGAGGTAGTCCCTCTTAGGCAATGTAACACAAACCAAGTGATATCTTTCCTGGACAATCAAATAGTCACAAGGTTTGGGAACCCTAAATATCTTGTCTTTGACAATGCATCCTACTTTTCCTCCATTTATCTCACATAGCATGCCCTTGAAAAAGGGATCAAACTTAAATTTTCTGCCAATTATTACCCACAAGGTAATGGGCTTTCTAAATCTTCTAACAAGAACTTGATAAAATTTTTGAAGAAGACAGTAGCCTCCCATCACAAAGATTGCCACACACATCTTTCCAATGCTCTTTGGGAAGACCGAGTTACCCAAAAGGAAGCTTTTGGAAACTCTCCCTATTGTCTAGTGTATGGCAAGGAATCCATCCTACCATCTAACCATACCATTCTCTCATTACAATTATCCCAATCCATTCAAGAAGATGATTCTTCTCCTCTTCAACAGAGAATTGATACCTTGCTTAAGTTGGAGGAAGACAGGGAAAAGGCTAAGAACAAACTGTATCAACATCAACAAATGGTTAAAAGATGGTTCAATGAGAAATCCTCCTCCAACAGAGAGTTTTCAATAGGAGATTTGGTATTGAGATGGGATAAACAACATAAGGAAAAAAATGAATACACCAAATTTCAACACCTTTGGCTAGGACCTTTCATTGTTACAGAAAAGATTGGTCCTCATATTGTTCTGTTGCAGACACTGGAGGGAGTCATTGACACTTATCCCGTGAATGTTTCTATGCTCAAGAAGTATTTTGTCTAAACAATTTGATGCATTTTGTACATAAGTTTTGTATGTTTTCTTTTCTTTTGATTTGATTGCTTTTCCCTCTTATATTATTTTTGTGTCTGAATAACTCCCACACACATTTGGAAATGGTTGATCGATCAATTTGTCTCAAGATTGACATAGTCTGAAAATTTTAGAATGCATTGTCAGTTTTACCTTTCCTCAACCTATGACAAAACTTGTTTTGTACAGGAGTTACAATCAATAATTGGAGAGCCTTTATTGATACTTTCCCACATTGATCCATCTTTACATATGTTTTATTTGTTTAATTGGGGTATGGGGAGTGATTGGTGTTTCTTATCTTATGTCTCATTGGTGAAGCAACATATCTTAATAACCTGGTCAGCTTTTTCTGCTCTCGATCCTATTACAATCACTTTGAGAATAATTTTCTTAAAAACCGTCGATTACAAGGTGGGGCGTATTATCACAAGCCAACCCATAAGGTTCATAGGTGTTTAGTGGAATGAAATATTCACATCAAGCCACCAAACTTGGGAGATGACTTTCAGTTTCTGCTGAAAGGTGGAAGATACTATTACAGGTTAGTCCATTCATGATCTGCAAAGCACTGGTGAGTAACACTACTATTATGTGTTTACCAAGCCATGGTAGTGTCTTTTAATTTACACTCCAATAAATCTTTGTTTTCTTTATAAGATACTTGTTGTAAATGAGGATAGGGGGGTCTTATCCCAAGCCATCCCTGCCATGATCATGGGTTTGATTTTGGACTGAAATGATCATTATGTGGTCACCAAGCCATGATAGTTGCTTTCAGTGTCATAACGGGAAGACAAGGAGTCTCCTTACCGAGCTAGCTTGATCAGTTTCCAGATCAAGTCTGTGAATGGCACTGCTAACATCTGATTAGCAAGTCAGGGAAGTGGTTTTATATCAACAAGGTCTTATGTACAGTTTTCTATTTTGTTTCAAAAGAAAAGAGAAATATTAAAAAAAAAAGAGAAAAAAAAGAAGAAAAGAGAGGATATAAAAAAAAATGTATATATTGCCCAAAACTACTTATATATAAATAAAGCAATTAATAAATCAAGGTGGTCTATAATTTGGATATCCAGAGCAGTTTTAAGTTTGCCTCCAGGTTAAACTAAAGCTGGCTTCCCATGATTGCATAATGGTAATGAATTCTTGTTATTTCTTACACCTCCTTATCAGATTTGCATCATTTTTATTGATTAAGGGATGGGGGTATATCAATCATATGCTTGACTCTGCTTGTTGTTTGTATTTCTTTATGAACATCTTCTAAAATTTCAGTTTGGAATATTAGTAGACTGACATGTTTCCTTTAACTAAGGTTTTATTTAAAGAGATAACTATTTTGTCCCAGCCAGTCGCCATTTGTTGTAGGTACAATAGATCCCATGTTCCAATGGAACACGGGAGCCCCAATATTTTTCACTACAAAGGTAATGGTTTAAATTCCTCTGTCATTATGGGGTTTTGTCATCTTTACTATGATTTCATGCCTTTGCATTGTTTTGATTTAAATTAGAGTTTTCCCTTTGAAAATTCTTAGTTTTTTTGCTGTTTTTCTGAAGTTGCGGGAAGCCTTCAATTCTCTCAAAAGGTCATTTTTCAGCCCACAATCCTACAATCCCGCAATCGTGTAATTGCATGCAACTCCTTTAGAGAAAGAAAAAGGAAATCCATGAAGAGCCAATTGATCCCGATGACACCATTATCCATGATTTTATAATCAATGAGGTTCCCATTACTCCACCAGCCCCCATGAAGAAAGACCCCCTGGTTGATTTCTCCATTTTTGAAGGCATTTTTAATCATCCAAAAGTTCCTAAGGAATATTTTTTGGATCTTTTACTGCCTTTTATAGACAACCAGTAATTCATCGTTCAATTTTACAGTTTATCATGGGATTCTTCCCGAAATTGGGAGATGAATATTGTTTGGAAAATCTTGTTGAAGGGGTGGAGAAAATTACTTTGAAGGGTGTTGTGTAGAATATTCTGATTTTGTAATCCTTGTTGAAGCGGAATTTATCGTTTGTATTATTTTTGTAATTTACTATTTAAGGGGATCTCCCTCTTAGGCAAAGGATGATGATTTTGGGGTAGAATCGATAGAAGAAGACTAGAGATACTCTATCTTATGTTGAGCTTGTAATTTCTTACAGACTTTCATTATTACAGTAATGTTATTCTCTTGTATCATCTTTTGTTCATTGATCAAGTTTATTTGATAAATATCAATTTTTACTTCAGACTGTTATATGTGATGTTTAATCCATTTGCAATTATTATTTCATGCAGAGATCTATGATATGTATTTCTCCTTACGTTTGATCTATGTATGCATTATGTTTTAATTGACTTTCTTTAATTAAAATATTTATCTATTTCTGCAAATGATTCGCAGTAAATTATAATCTATGTTAATTTTTCAATTGACATATGGGTTACAGGTTAGTCTTGAATGAGCTTAAACACTTAATATTGCATTTAGTTAATTTTAATTGACTGGTTGTAATTTAAGCAGATAATAATTTAATCACCTTTACATTTCTGTCAAGTGGATGAACATAATTATTCATTTTCACATCAAGTTAATCTACATTCAAACAAGGCCCTTTTAGAGTAGGTCTAACTTAGCTTAGATTTCCCTTTCTAGGTAGATTTGTTTTCAAACTGAACACACTTTGTTTTCCTTCATTGGAAGCTAGATCCTTTTAGGATCAAAACCACAAGTGCCAGTGGAGGCCTTTGTATCCGTGGGAGATCACTATCCAAAACAACTCGAGGGTAGGGTACTACTTGCGTGGGATTATCTAAAGCCTTTGGCTGGGTTTTCTTCCTCTCTTGGGAGCTTTGGAACCCATTCCAGCACCCTACACACCCGAGGCCTCAAAAGACCTATGGTCCACCAAGCCACCCAGTATAGTCACTCCATCTCCCCATTCGTGGATCAGATGCTGGATGACGAGGCCTCTCTATCTGAGGACGCAACAGAGTCACCCTCTCCAAGAAGAAGGTGACTAGGATACTACCATACCCAAAATGGTTGATACTTCAATTAATTCATTTAGTCACCTGATCTTTGAGGTTGATCAAGACCCCTTCACACCAATTGAACAACTTGGGTTCCATGCACTCCACAGCATAAGTCATCTGAGCTTCAGTTGCGTGGTGAGCCCCCACGCTTCCCTCCACTCGAGCAATAGTATACAGGATCATCTGCAAGGGAAGATCTAACACATCCTCGATGACCACTTTCTTGCTTTTCTTGTGGGATACTTTCCTACAATACTAAGCAATGTATGTATCCGTAGTCTCTTCGGTAGGCCGCTGCCCTGATAAATTGACTTGTGCCCCTCTCTTGGAGAGATCGGTCAAGAAGTAAATGTCTTCGAGCTCTATCTCGAGGATGTGCTCTCTGATGCCGAGATATTGGATATTAACATCCCACATTTGGATAATGTGGTTTAGTAGCTTTCCTTGTTTCTAGATGCCTCTAGTCTTGAAAATTTTCAACAGACCACATTCTCTTAGTGCGACTAGTGTGTTATCATCATTTAGAGTAGCAATTTCATCTCCTTCATGTTCTCTTTCTTTTCAGTCCACCATCTTCAATCTAACCACTTGGAATCTCCTGCAAATCATCAAAGGAGACTTCGGTTAGAAGATGAAAACCAATTTTTGTGCCAAGAGGGAGAGGAAAGCTTTCATTTTTCCAAGTCTATGTATTTTCGCACCATGGGTAGTGCAGGGATTGCAAAAGCTAATAATTTGCGTGCCCTTGACACTTCCCATAGTGAGAAATTCCATGAATTTTCACACCTCTCGACATAGAGAGGGAACTAAAAATTTCAAGGCACAAATTTGGTGCCCTAAGGCCCTTGCAAACCCAAAAATTAGCGTTAAAATAAAAAAATTAATGAATGAAAAGAAAGAGGAGGATGAAAAAACTTACCTGCTTGAAATGGTGGTTGAAATGACGCCATGTATCTCCTAATATCTCTAGCTGAAGTTTTGCTCCCAACAAGGTAAAAATCCTCTGTGTGAAAATGACCATGTTAAAATGGGTAATTTCCATTTTACCCTCTCTTATACATTTCATTTAGTCATTTCCCCCTATTAATTACATTATAAACCTTTGTTGATCATTTATTCTTCACATTTATTATGACCTAATGTCTCTTTCTAGGTTTTCGACCACTTTTTGCAGTTTCATATGAGTTGTTCACATTGGTGGAGTTGTAGATTTAACCTTCTTTCGAGCTCCCTTTCTCTCTTTCATGCTCTGGAGTTTGGACCTTAACTATGAAAGAGATTCCAAGCACTTTTCACACTTGAGTCCTGCTTGTTAAACCCAAGTAAAACAATGTCGAGCTCAGTCTGCTTTACTCGTTCTCGTAAAACGATGAGAAAAGTATCAACTTAGTATTATTTTCTCCCTTTTCGGACTAAGGTGATTAACTCATGAAAATGGAACCACTGGAGTTCTCTTTAAGATCTCTTCGGACTCCCTCACCAAGAAAAGATTTCCAAGTGCACTTATCTCTTTCACGCTTGTAAAATTATCTGAAAGGTTGTCTATTTAGTGGTAGGTTATCCCTTTTTCAGACTGTTCAGACAATTTATGAGAAAGGTACACCTAAGTTAGTCATGACAAGGAGAGTTCTTCTAGATATTATTTTATACTTTTCCGGGTCCAAGGACTAACTTTTATGAAAAAGTCTTACTTTGGAGTCTTCTTTAGGTTATTTCAAACTCTATAAACATGAAAAATCGTCGAGTTTCCCTTATTTGGACTTGTGAAATTAAACATTGAAGGATCCTTATGGAGACAAACCTATCCTTCCTTGGGTTCGTGAAATGTAGAAGGTTGGACTCACTTAAAAGTGAGCTATATCGAGCATCTGTTATCCTCCTCAAGCTTGTTAAAAAACAAAGGGGTACTCATCAACCATGATGGGGGGAAATGGGGGAATAAGCCGAGTCTATCTTTTGGTAGCTTATGAGTCATCACCTTTGAACATGGCATGCATCTACACCTTGTTTTGTTTGGGTATTTAGTCTATATTTCGGTCATAACTACTATTGTGGGTCGTCTTTCTTCATTAGAGTCAGCTCACACTGTAATTGTTCCTATTGTTAATCCATTCTTCCAAGTCATGCCTCATGTCATTATATGTTCAAAGTATCAGTGTTCACCTGAGTCAAGCTTCTACAATATTGTCAAACCTCCGCTATTGTGTCAGTCCATACTCCTTCGATCTGTTGCTCCACACCTATTTACTACATCGGTTTCGTGTCGATGATGTGGGATTCATTATCGCCCTCCTTCGACGATTCTATTCCTGTCGAAATCAAATCACTATATAGGAATTTGGCTTAGGAGCCAACCATATTACCTTGGTTCTTGTATGCCTCAATGGCAGGTTTCCTTGTATTCAATTGTAGGTTTTCTTTATTGGTAGGCTCTGATCGAATAATCGCTCGAATGTTCGACTCCAAAACTCTTTATTCACATTCATTGGGATGTACTAGATATACCTTGGGGATCATTGTCATCATTGGTGATTACCCTTGTACTTGTTAACGACTTACATCATTGGATGGTAATCAAGTAGTCTCTTCCATGTTCGACTTCAACACCTTGTAATCACATGGTCAGATACATATCACTCTAGGATTGGGTAGAAGACCCTAGACGGTCCTAATGTTTCTTTCACGTTCAGGATGTGATGGCGATTATTGAGTAGGTCCCCACATAGACATCAAGTTGGTGAACTCGTTGATGTACTGTCACATAGATCCAGTATTGTATTGGTCATGGTTGTGTCGTTATCTTGTCATGGATCTACGCTTGTTCTTAGTAGCCATGATTTGTATCCAGTTTATATCAATTCTTTCATTGATATGCAATTTATTGGTCGGCAAAGATGATTTGAGTCAGTTTTTCCAAGCATGGGTATGCCCGCCTCTACGTTATTTGACATATTTTTATGTTTCCTTGCAACTCCTATCCAACTACCTTCCTGCTATCTCTGCGGTCCCATTCAGTTGTAAAGTGTTTCGGCCATCAGTTTCTTCTGACCTCACATGTTAGGGGGCATCTGTTATACCTGAAAGTCTCACTTTGAGTTCCATTTCACATCCTCATGTAATATCACCATGAGAAACCTAATTCCTCTACCTCCTAACGAGTGTTGGACCTTAATCCTACCTTTTTGGTCCCCTCCTGGGCCTTCCTTGGAGTCCTTGGAGACAAATCCAACTCACCTTAGCCATATTCCAAATCATAGAATTCAAAATGTCACCTCCTTGAGAACATTTTACTGAGACTTTCGTGCCCTACTAGTGATGCAAGGTGCGGAAATTCCTCATTTTCGTGCCTTGAATGCCTGTAGGGGCACGAAAATTACAACATTTTTGCGCCTTGCTCAATGCCCGGGGCACTGAAATTACCTTAAATAATATTTACCTTGGAAAGTGGATCTTATGTTCGAGGATATTTTCTTGGGATTAGAGTTCCTTTCGAATCCTAACTCACCCTCCCTCTTTTGCCTGGTTCAACCCCTTGATCCACCATTCACTCACCTAGATCCACCTTCCTCTCTTGGTGGTTGGCCTCCAAAATCCTATAAGAAGGAGGCCATCCATGAGCTAAGGGGCGAAAATTGGAGGCATCAAACCTATGGTCTTGGAGGTTTTGTAGAGATAGCAAGGAAGAAGGCTTGGAAGGAGACACTACTGCTTGGACCTCAAGGGTAATGTTGTATTCATCTTCTTTTAGCTACCTTAATACAACTTGGCTTATTCTCCCATATGATGTTTCTTACTAGTTTAGATTCATGATATGTTTTCATTAGGATTTAGATCTTAATCATTGTATTTGGTATTTGGAGATATTGGGTTTGTCTTGCTCACATAGGTTCACAGCTTGGACATCAGGCTTGGAACTGGAGCTAGGACAACTGACTGATATGAAGTAAGTCACACCTTCTCTTCTCTCTCTAAATGATCTGATCTTCATACATTGAACTAGATCTAGGAGTTTAAGGTCCCACTTGTTACTTAAATGTCTTAGATTAGGATTGCTTGAATCTTGTCTGATCTTTGACTAAGTTTAACTATCCGTAGGACGAATTTACTAGAACACCCATCACCAATTCCCAATTAATCCCATCCTAGCATTGTCAGTATCCTTAAAATCCATGTCCTTGGCGCTACCCTTGCACACACAAAAAATAAGTTGGCTTATTGGATTTCCGCCATCTAGCAACCATGTAGTATTGGAGTAATTCAAGGCACAATACTAAGGCACATGCAAGAACCCACATGTCGAATTCTCAATCCCCCTCTTCATAGTGGTTTGTGTATGCTGGAGACCACCTCATCCACTTCTGGATAAAATACCAAATGTGTTAATGGTTCGAAATAAAATAAATTATTTTATTAATTTAATCATTACATAAAAATTCTATCTTCCTATAATAATTTAGGTTTTGTCTTATGTTTATGTTTTCTTTAATAATTATGAAATCTCATTTTTATATAACTAATATTGAACATCTACTTAAAATTACTAATAAAAGAATAGTTTCAATTTTTAAACTTTTGTGGTTAATAGTTTAATTCTAGTGAAATAGCTTTCCTTTATTCTCTAATTATGTGTAATACCATAATATATGTTTATATACATGTGTTTTCATTATAATATATATATATATATATATTATATATATTATATATATAATATATATAGATATATATAGATATAGATATATATACATACTTGTACATTGTTGTTTGATTGCGATCATTACAATTAACTTCATATCTTTTATATTTTGAAGAAATAAATTTAGCAATGGTCTCATCTTTAACAAAAAAAGTTAGTTTTAGGAATTCAATTATATGGAATCAATATCTAACCTCCAACTGCTTTTATTTCTAAAATACGACCAAAAGCAAATGAAAGAAAGTAGTTTCTAAAGAAGTGTCATGTGGATCTTTTTCATAATATGCATGGGACAATAGACTATAAGTATGTTTGAGGAACCCATCTACTCAATATTAAGGAAGGATCAAACGATCCTTTTACCAGATAAGGAAGGATCGAACGATCCTTTTACCAGATATAAGTGTCATGTGAATTTTCTACATTATAAACCTTAGCGCGTACACTATAAGTATGGTTGTCATGATCATATATTGAATGGACAAGGAAGGATCAACTAATCATTTTAATGGTTCTACATATTCAGTGGATCCATCGTTTTCGTATAAATGACCAAGGTTTCCAAAGTATCAACCCAGACATCGAAACCATCATTAAATATGTGTTATCCATTTAATCTCCATTTACTTTTCCCTATGAAATTTTACACAATATATCTAGAGACAAAAATAATCCACTCTTAGTTTCACATAGATACACGGGAAAATAGAGAAGAAAATATGTATTAGAAAAAAAGATAATTGGAACTAAATTGGAATACTTTCCACACATCTATTAGTCAGAAGTGTGTGTACATTTATAATACATCCTTAATAGAGAAATTTGTGAGCCTTAGTAGGCATTTGGAATCCATGCATGTGGCAATCTTATCTTGGAAGTTTCACATCATTAGACATGATACCTAGTTGCAACTTTGATGAAATGGTAGTCTAACTGATGGTAGGTGGTTTGGATGGGTCATTAGTTAGTTAAATAACATTAGGAATACCAAGAGGGTGCATTAGGGAGTTATAGGCTCAAAATATAAAAGAGAGAATCTCAGGAAGGGCGCATAAGTTAGTTGACTATCAGTGGTCTTCGGTGATGAAATCAAGGAAGGTGCTCAGGATCCCTAAATTTAAGGAGGCCCCTAAAATTTAGGAGACCGAATAAACATGTCCACAAAATAATGGAAGAGGGATCATCTCTTGATAATGAGGATAAATATGACAAATCAACAGTTTGGTGATAATCACAATGATGAGAACTATGCACTAGGAAGTCAATTACGGTGTCCATGCACTAGGAAAAACAAAAAATGTTTTATGCCTAATGTAGATGGGAAATATATCCCAACACCACACCTTAAGACTAACTTATGTGAGTAAAATAAAAATTAAGGCCCTGGTAACAAATACCAAAGGTCACCCTTTACAAAAAAAAAATTATTTGTCCTTATCAACCGAGGAAAGAAGGAAAATCCAGTGGGAAGAAACCCCGCCCTAAAAAAAGGACATGAAATCAAAATGAAAAATTATTCACAATGTATTATTCTTCACTTGAATGAGATGAATGTTTTGCTTCTTGGTAAGAGGCTTGGTGAAGATGTTGTAGGTTCCTTGATCATGCACCAATTTTTCAATGTAGTGTAGACAAAAAACATGTATAGAAGCCCCTTTGAACTCAGCTTCTACTGATGGAGGAACATCATATGAATGCTTCTTGATGTGAAAAAATACATAATCATATCTGAATATGCAACCAAATATGGAGAATATGTCAATCTACTCTCCTATCTAAAATGCATCAATGAAATCACCAGGATTAGTAACATGTTCAACTGCATAATGGACAATGTAGCCATGTATCTTCTTTTCAAACTAGTTGATCACCTTCCTAATCTCACAATGGAGAATACGAGGATCTGGAATATAAAAATAGGAACCATATGGAGCAAAAAACATCAATGGTGAAGTGCCTCCATGAACGAGTAAGATCACATAAAGAAAATATGGGGCAATTGAATTATATTGACTGTTGAGAGAACCTTCAAGGCATGTAGACCGTGTAACCTTGAAATTTTAACTGGAAAAGGTGAGATCAGGTCCATACATGTGGAATATCAGTCCAAAAAGAGCCAATGTGATGGTATTCCAACCACTGAAATATATGAAAGACTGGAAAGCAACTGAAACAAGTGACATAGTTTCAGAAACCATGGGTTTGTCAACTAGTGCACTTGGGGGTTGAGGAGTCTTTTCTAAATCTAATGGTAGGAACAATGGAAGAGTGGGACATAAAAATAGATTATAAAATTATGTATTAGATTTAGATATCTGATAGGAAAAATTTGAATGGAGTTGGAAAGAGATTTTTGGAGGCAAGTCGGAAACATGTAAAAAAACACAAGGATTAAGAGGTGGTTTTCGGTGAACTGTTTTGAGTTTATTCCAAAGAAGGGATGGATATTTATGATTATTATATATCAGAATGTGAATATAAATCATAAATATCAGAAGCATAATAAATTGGTTTGACTCGAGCACTCAAAGCATAAAAATGATTACCTTGGTGAGTAGCATTGTGACAACATTCTTGGTGAGCAGCAAGATTTTCTTATTCTTCCTTTCTTGTGAGATCAGGAACATCAATGTTATTCCTTTTGAGCAATTGATTAATTATGTACAATTTATTATTCATACAAAATTTATCAAAATGAAAACCTTTGCTTTAATAAGAACATTTGGATCCCCGTTTGTTGTTCTTCTTCTTGGAATCAGAACCTTCATTAGTTGAGTTTGAACCCTCATCATCTGACAGTTTCATCTCTTTCAATTTTTTATTTCCTTTGGAATTATTGGATCCAAAATCTGCAAGAACATGGTACTTGAAGGATTTCAAATCCCCCATATGTACTAACTTTTCTTTCTCTTTGGTGAGAGAATCTATGAATGCGCTTAAGGATGCCATCTTCCAATTAAAACTACTTTCTTGGTTGCATAGATTATAGAGACAAACACTTAGTACTCATGACCTAGATTTGATAGGATGGAAAGAATGAGCTGCTCCTCTTTCTTCTCAATCCCACATTGCTTGAGTTGAAGCACTAGTGACTTGAACTTTGAGATGAAATTTTGCATGGTGTCAAAATTGCTTGGACTCAATGAGATCAACTCATTCTCCAATAGATGACCTCTTAGCTCATCTTTCTTTCCAAAGATGGAATTGAGCTTGTTCTGCATATTATTTGGAGTTTTTAAACCATCAATATGAAATAGAATATATTGGGAGTTGATGAGACAAAGAAAACCATAAGCTTCACCCAATCTGTTAAACCACTTAGCTTTCTCAATAGAATCATTTGGTTAATTTTCTAGCACCATGGTGACTCTGTAGAGACCGTTAATTCAAAGTAGGACTTTCATTTTGGCCTTCCATTCGAAATAATTGAAGGGATTCAGAGTCACAACTCGAATCTGATCCATGCTTTCCTAATGCGCTCTTGGTGAGACAATAACCTGGTAAAAATATCTGCAAGATGTCTTACTTCGAGAGCATGCACATTTAGGAGTGCATCACACCTGGGAAGATCAAATTAGATAAACCAAAATGAATGGATTCAATTTACCTAGGAATTATGTGGACTCTCCATAGCTTTTGGTGAAAAAATGGAAGCTACAACTCCTACAAAAAAACTCTGGAAATACTCTTGAAGACTACTTTTCTCAACAAAGCTCTGATACCATGTGAAATTTTGCACAAAAAATCTAGAGACAAAAATAATCCACACTTACTTTCATAGAGATGCATAGGAAAATAGAGAATAAAAGATGTGTTAGAACACAAGAGAATTGGAACTCAATTGGAGTACTTTCCATACATCTATTAATCAACAATTTGTGTACATTTATAATACATCCTTAATAGATAAATTTGTGAACCTTAGGAGGCATTTGGAATCCATGCATGTGGCAGGATTATCTTAAAAGATTCACATCACTATACATGAGACCTAGTTGCAACTCCAATGAAATGGTAGTCTAACTGATGGTAGGTGGCTTGGAGGGTGCATTATTCAGTTAACTGATAGTAGGTAGACTAAGAGGGTGCATTATGGATTTACAAGATCAAAATAGAAAATAGAGAATCTCAGGAAGGGTGCATGAGTTAGTTGACTATCAGTGGTATTCGTTGATGAAATGAAGGAAGGTGCTCAAGATCCATAAATTTAAGGACCCCCCTAGAATTTAGCAAAATGAATCAACATGTCCCAAACATCATGGAAGATGGTGCATCAATGGATAATTAGGATAAAGATGACAAATAATTAGTCTGGCGATAATCACAATGATGAGAACTACGCATTACGAAGTCAACTAGGGTATCTATACACTAGGAAAAACAAAAAATGTTTTATGCCTAGTGTCTAGATGGGTAATATATCCCAACATCCCCATCATAACATGATAATAAGGAAGTGTTTTCAGACTCTTCTAAGTTAACTCTATGATGAAGGAAGGATTGGAAAACCCTCCCAAAGAATATTGTGCTCTAGGGAGAATACAATATCATAATAGAATAGTTTGTTGTGTACACAATAGTTATTGTTGGGGAGACCATATACTAAATACGAAAGAAAGGATCAACTGATCCTTCCACCAAATCTACCATTTCCATTCAATTTTCTTAAGGAAAAAATATTCATAGAG
Organism: Larix kaempferi; assembly: GCA_027924585.1. Lineage (NCBI taxonomy): Eukaryota > Viridiplantae > Streptophyta > Pinopsida > Pinales > Pinaceae > Larix > Larix kaempferi. The sequence goes on along the minus strand of BSBM01001312.1, from coordinate 4,786,385 downwards.
AGGTGTCATTTGTATCTTCTATCTTAACTCTATGTTAAGGGAAATATTAGTTGCCCCTTCTAAGACATATCATATTTGTAGGAAAACAGAGTATTAGAGAAGAATGGTTTGAACGACCCATATATAGGATGTTGGGAAGAGAATCAGTGTCCCCTTCCACTAGGTTAACTAGGACAAAAAAAGGCATTCTAAAAGTTCTCTCTGATCCTTACAATGTAAAATTATAGGAGTTCAATTGAAAATAAAATAAGGGTGGGACCTATATTCTTGGTTTTTTTCCAAATGAGATAAGTACAAAGGTTGATCAAGAGATTAATATTATAGATGTGAAGCAAAGTACGGCATTATACTTTGATAGGATTCAAATATAGGATAAGGCATACATTTGAGAATTGCATGTCGATGCTTGGGATATATAAAGTGAATTTAGGAAGTGTGGGCCAACACATCTACCTTGTCCTCCATCTTTATAACTTTATGTGGGACTGTGATGAACAAAATATATAATAAATAACATAAATAATTATTAATAATAATAAATCAATAATTAAACACTTAATGAAGAGACACCTTGATGAAAGGTTATGCCTCTTCACGAAATGAGACACTACATGGTTATATATACAAACCCTTATTTGTAATTTTCCATATTCATCATCTTATCAATTATTTATTCTATGATTTTTCCATTTATGGATCATCTATGTTATTTACACTAGATATTCGTGTAAGAAACGATTTTCAATTTATAGTTCCTTATTTGGGTTTTTAACCATTATATTAGGGTTTCCCTAAAAAATAGGACTTTGTCCTAAAAAGAGAGAAAAAAGAAGATGCAAAATTACACGTGGTTTCTCAATAAGTGGGAGGAAAATAAAAAGAAGTAAAACCACACGTGGTTTCTCCACACATGGTACTTTCTTAATAAGTGGTAGGAAAATAAAGAAAAAAGTAAAAGTAAAGAAGTAAAACCACACATGGTTTCTTAATAAGTGGGTTTGGGTTTATTCTCCAACAACAAACAAAAAATGAGATTTGAACTTGGGTGGGGAAGGTAACAATCATTCCTCCCAACCACCCAATCTACACCATTTTACAAAAATTAAGGGGAAAATAAGATTAGAAGAGCATCAAAAGAATATTTTTTACAAGAAGAATCATATTGAATATTGTTTATTATAAAAAAAAGTCAAAAAAAGAAAGAAAGACCATCTATAGTAAAAAAAAATACCAAATCAAATAAATAGTCAATGCAAGGAGGGCCAAGCTATCGTTAAGAAGTCAAAGACTATTTATCACCGAACAAGTCATGTTAAAGTACTTACAAAGGATACAAGTTGTGAAGGATGGCAAATACAAAATCAGGATTTCTGGCACAAACATTACTAACCGAATTAGAACATTATAATCTCCAATTCAATATTAATAAACATAAAATGATTAATATGTTAACAGAGCAAGAGAATTGTATATTAAAAGATCAAAATCGAATATTGGAGGAAGCTAATGAAGTTTTCAAGAAAATATTATCATATAAGGATGATAAGATATCACATTTAAAAAGTCTCAATCAAAACCTTGAAGAGTAGATCAACAAATCAAAGAATGTTGAAGAATCACCGTATAGAAATAATAACGATTTAGAAGAATAAATACAACATTTAAAAAATATCATCATGGACACAGATATTGAATTTGCTCAAGTCCAAGGAAAGTTAGAAATTTTAGAATCAAAGATATGTCTACATCACCAACAAAAGAAAGAAATCCAGCTGAAATATGACGACACTAAGAAGACACACAAATTGGAAATTTCAAAAATCAATGACAGATTAGCAAGTAATACCGAATAACTATTTCGATTAAGAATTCATAACAATACATTACTTACGAAAATCAAGAAACCGAAAAATAGTTGGACGATGGAACGTTCCAATGAAGACCTAGAATGGCGAATACTAGAACAACAAGAAGATCGTCTGAGAAATCTTAATCAAGAACTAGAGGAAAAAATAAAGAATTTAAAAGAGGACAAAAAGTCACATGATGAAAGGTTCAAGCAGATTTAGAATAATAATAATCTATTAGAGAATAAATTAGTTCAAATCCAAAAGGAAGCATCCAGACTCTCTGGAAAGCGAATTCAAGTTGAGGAAGAAGAAATAGATACAAATTTGGTCCCCGTCACAATCCAAAAGGATGTCAATCTAGCAGAAAAAACAAAAAATAAGAACTCCTTATCGACACCCAAATTTTAAAAAGCATTTTGACCAACGATAGGTTAAAAATGAACATAAACAAAGGAGTTATGGCTTCATAAGAGAAAGAACACAAAACCTACAACCTAAGTAGAAAATGGGAAGATTTATCCAACAAGGAGATCAACAATCATCTCCAATGAAGATAGATCTCAGATGGACCACCTCGCAAATGTTGTGATATTTTTTCATTGGAGTGCATAACTCATATTGTCTTGTTTCGTCAAGTGTTGCAATGATTAACACAAAATATCGAGATATGTCATTACAAGCGAAAAATCAGACGTAAGCCTTGTCGTCAATAAGCTTTGAGGGAAAAGATTCCATTAAGGGGAAGGAAATGTAATGAACAAAATATATAATAAATAACATAAATAATTATTATTAATAATAAATCAATAATTAAACACTTAATGAAGAGACACCTTGATGAAAGGTTATGCCAATTCACGAAATGAGACACTACATGGGTATATATACAAACCCTTATTTGTAATTTTCCATATTCATCATCTTATCAATTATTTATTATATTATTTATCCATTTATGGATCATCTATGTTATTTACACTGGATATTAGTGTAAGAAACGATTTGACATTCAAATATAGGAGAAGGCATACATTTGATAATTGCATGTCAATGCTTGGGATATATAAAGTAAATTTAGGAAGTGTCCGCCAACACATCTACCTTGTACTCCATCTTTATAACTTTATGTGGGAGGATGTATCATTAGGCTCTTATAAGGGAATTATGTGATGGGGGATGGTTCACTAAAATATTCTATGAAGATTATGTGGTGGAGGAAGTGTCATGACACCCATTCATGATATTTGTATGACGGAAGAAGTGTCAGCTGACCCTTCCTGGTAAAAATCCTTTTGATGAGATTAGAATTAAGGAAGATGATTTTTTGGGCCACCAATGTACCAAATTCCAGTGAAAGGATTGGTCTACCTTTCCACCCAATTTCTCTCAATGGTTCATCTAGCATTAGAGAAGTGTCAGATGACCTCTCCAATCTATTTTTTGATTCCCTGACACCGTTTTTTAGAATGTGTCATCTATATCTTCCTCATTCTCTCTCCTCATGCGAGCACTATAGTGAAGATGTGTCTGTCGTCCCTTATAAATAAATTCTATGATATAGAAAGGGTTAGCTAACCCTTCAGAGGTCCTCTACTTTGAGAATAGGACAATGGATAATATGGTGTTGAAGTCACTATGATGTCACCAATATCATATAAAGTAAATGTATTTTATTTATACAAAGAATTCATCTCTATAGGACTCTATGTAGGAAATGGGTAGTCTTTAATTAATTTCGTTTCCACATTATTAAGAGCATGTAATTCCACACTATTTTTCCTTGCCTTACTCCCCTTCAATAAAATACACTACATGAGTAATTTATTGAGAATGTTTTGTATAGGTTTACGATTTAATTAAGTTGTTGGTGTCCCACAAATAGATTTGAGGACAATAGGACCTCCATCGCATTTGACACAATTCAGTAGTTTCGTTTATCACTTGATCTATATATTTTATTTTGGCATGTTTAATGAACAAACATGGTGGATTAAGTGCACCCCTACAATTGGTAGGGTTGTGTTGCTCATTATCACTATAGGAATAGGTGACAACACCTTGGTGAAGGAAGAGGGTTGAGTTCTAGTCTAAAGCAATTTGAATAAGCCATCACCTAGGAAAAGCCTCCATTTGGTTAATGAAGCAGAGGTTACATGATGTTTTTTCACATACATGTAAGAGGTTATTGAAAGTGTGATCCAAACTAGATTCAAGCAAGAAAAAATATGACATTTAATGAAACAAGTAGAACAAAAGAAAAGGGATTGTCTACTTATCTATTCATTTTTCAACCAAAAAGTTGATGTATGTAAAAAATGTGCACATTCTAGATGGTGGCTCGTAGGAACACTTTGAAGGTTTCTACTACACTTTTCATTGGTAGTTAGATTTCATTATATGAAAAAAAACTTCAAAAAAACTACCATTAATACAAGTTAATCATGTTAGAAAACAGGATCACATAGCAGTAAAATAAAATAGATGTTGAAATAAAAGACATAAGAACAAAATACAAGAGAGACACCAATATACATGGTTCTCTTGATATGGGATATGCCCATGGAGAAATAACTAGTCCTTCCTTTTATTCCATCTAGCAAAATGAAGGGATACAACCCACAACAAATTCATTGCAACCTCCTCTTCACTCTCTCATTGTCTCGCTCACTTAGTGACAATGATATTTCATAATACACAACCACAATGCAATGACCTCTTTAAAAGAGGGTTTCCTTATAAGGAAAAAAATACACAAACATAATCTATACCATCATATCTGTAACCTAATGATGAATACTCCAAATTGACTATGAAATTACAACATTTTACGAGGAAAATTTTCCAAAAAAATCTCTTTTGCGGTGCTTCCCCTGAACCCCCACCATAGGGGGTTCCAAAAGGTGTCCCCCCCTAGACCCCCTTGACGAAAATATTGAGGGGGGTGGGCACACCCCCCATTAGGTACTATGATCCAAACATGGCTAAAACAATCCCCTGACTTAGGAAAATAATTAGGCTCCACAACCAACAATATCCCATTTGGAGACTGAACACAACAACTCCACCGCTATTGCTTCCATTGGACTATGATCCACCTTGGACTTGGAAAGTTTCTCACTTTCAACTTCATACTTGAAGGCCAACTGAAACTAAGTAGGAACTCAGTTTCTCCCTTGTTACTAACTTCGTTAACATGTATGCAAGATTTTGGCTAGTGTGTATCTTTTCCAAATTCAAATGTCCATCTTCCAAAATAGATCACATCAAATGTTACATGACATGTCTATGTTTAGTCTTAGAATGGAAGGATGAGTTATTTACAAGATGAATGGCACTCTGGATATCATTGTAACAACTTCTGTTCTCCTGCTTCTTACCCAATTCCTCCATGAACCTCTATAGCCAAACCATCTCATCATTGGCCTTTGTAGCAGTAATATACTATGCTTCCATTATTGAAACAACAACCCTTTTCAGTTTCAAAATCCAACTTACTATTGTTCCATCTATAGTGAAAACATACTCGGTGCTCCTCCTGCTATCTTTATCAATTTCCATATCCGAATGAACATATCCCCGTAGAACAATGATTGAACATCCAAAACATAATGCATGCGTAGAATTACATATCAAATACCCAAGAATCCACTTTATTTACTCCCAATTCTCTTTACTTGGATTGTTCATATACCCTCTCACAAATCCTAATGCATGTACAATATCTGGTTTTGTGCACACAATCACATACACCAAGATACTAATTGTTGATTAATAAGGTACCTTGGACATGTCTTCTATATACTCATATGTCTTGGGATACATCTCCTTAGTTTGAAATGGTTGTCCAAAGGTGTACTAACTGGTTTTTCATCCTTCATTCTAAACCTGTCCAACACCTTCTCTATGTACTTACTCTGACACAATGACAATTTGCAATTTTCACTATCTCTTGTTATTATGATACCAAGAATTGCTTTGCAATACCCAAATCATTCATCGCAAATGAATTATCTAATTTCCCTTTGAGCACATTTATATCTTTCATGTTATACCTTGCAACAAGCATGTCATCTACATACAATAACAAGATAATATGGTTTTCATTATCTAGCCTCTTAAAATAAACACGATGATAAGAATGACATCTACTCTAACCTTGTTCTGTCATAAACCTGTCAAATTTCAAATACTACTTCCTTGGAGCTTGCTTTAGGCCATACAATATCTTCTTCAAACTGCATACTAAATTATCCTTCCCTTAGACCTCATACCCCATGTGGCTACAACATATAAATATCTTCTTACAAATCCCTATGGACAAAATATGTTTTTACATCAAAATGTTCAAGATGCAAATCGTATACCACCACTAGACTTAGAATAGTCCTAATTGAAGTCATTTTAACAACAAGAGAAAATGTTTCATCAAAATCTACACCTTTTTTATGTGTGAACCCCTTTACCACATGTTTGGCCTTGTACCCCTTTTTGACTCCATCTTCTTCCTTCAAACTATAAAACCATTTATTCTACAATTATATTTTATCTAAGGAAATTGAACCATGTCCCAAGTATGGTTACTTACCAAGGATTCCATTTCCTCTTTCATGCCTTGTTCCCACTTCTTTCTAGTGTCTATTTGCATTGCCTCTTCATAAATTTCTGGTTCACCAGAATTAGTGAACAGTAGTTAATACAATGAAAAGGAGTATCATTTAGGAGTTCTAGTTGAGCTGGTAGATATTATAATAACAACTGCAAGAATTTGAGGTGCCTGATGCTGGTGTTGTTGTACATTTTTATTTTCTGGCACCTTGGGAAGTTCATTTTCTTTGATTTCATCAAGGACTATGTATTTTGTGTTTTATTTTTCCCATTTATTTCCCTGCAACTGATCTCTATACATGAAATTTTCTTTGAATACCACATCTCTACTCCTAATGATTTTCATTTTCATAATCCCATAAGAAATAACCAAAATCATTAAATCTATATCCAATAATGGTACACTTCTTGGATTTTCCCCCAAGCTTTATTATATTATCTTTATCAATATGGACAAATGGTTCACAACCAAAAGTATTAAAAAAATAGTATTTAACCTTTTTACCTATCCATGACTCCTATGGAATGCCACCATCCAAGGAGCTTGAAGGCCCTGTATTTTTTAAGTAAACAACAATATATACAACATCTTCCCAAAAATACAAGGGAAACCCTGCATGCAATCTCACACTCCTTGCAAACTCCACGATTGTCCTGTTCATCCTTTTTGACACACCATTTTGGTTTGGTTTTCTTGGAACTGTCTACTCTCTACGAATCCCATGGTATGAATAGTAACTATCAAACTCCTTGCTACAGTATTCACCTCCATTATATGATCTGAGACACTTCAACATTTTTCCCGGGTCATTCTCAGCCAAATATTTCCATTTCTTAAAAGTATCAAAAACATCATATTTTTGTTGAAGGCAATAAATCGAAGTCTTCCTAGTTGCATCATTATTAAAAGTAACATAATAATGAGAGCCACCAAGATATTGTACTTGAAATGGTCCCCATATATCTGTATACAGAATCTCTAATGTTCCGCTCTTCGTTTTCTTCCCAACTCCGAGGAATATGACTCTCAGTATGTTTTCCATAAACACAACTCTCACAAAAATCCAAATCAACCTACTTCAAATTTGGCAATAGATTCCTTGAATGGAGAATTTTCCTTCCCTTTTGACTCATGTGCCCAAGCCTATGATTCCACAATGCTATATCCATTCCTGTAGAATCTAAAGAGACAGAAGAGTTAGTATTACAAGTACATAAATGCAATGTACCTACCTTCTCTCCTTTCACTATTATTAGTGACCCTTTAGTGACCTTCCGTAGTTTTTTCTGTAATGTAGATATACAACATTCACTTCCCAAATTCCTTGTTGAAATTATATTTATTCTAAAAGTAGGAATGTTCTTTACCTCTTTTAGAAACCATATGTTTCCATTCTTTAACTTTAACTGTATCTTACCCTTTCCAACAATTTTACATGGTTCATCATCACCCAAATAAACCTGTCCAAAATCACCTTGAACATAATATTGAAAATATTTCCTATGGGGTGTGGAATGAAATGAATCCCTTGAATCTAATACAAAAGAATCAATAACATTATCTAAAGAAAGAAACAAAGCATCTTGTAACACATCACTTGCTAAATTTTCTTCCTAATTATTTTTCTGTTGTCCATCTTCTTTTTTCTTTAGAGATCTATAGTATTTCTTCAGATGTCCTTTCTTACTAGAATTCCAACACTCTATCTTTCCTAGTCTTGATTTGGATCCACCCTTCCTAGACTTCCCATGTTACCATGGCTATTTCCTCTCTCCCTTTGTATTCCCTTGTTATCCACAATGCATTACCTAATGTCTCACATGTGCTTTTTCATCGCATTTCCTCTCTAAGGATATAACCAACAACATCATTAAATTTTAGAGCATTTGAACCAAATACAGAGTTACTTATAGCCATGACCAAGCCATTCCATCTTTTTGGCAATGAGCACAAGATTATAAGATCCATAACCTCATCATTGAATTTCATTCATACAAAATTTAGCTAATTAGTAACCATATTAAATTCATTTAATGGTCAACACCAGACCCACCTTTTGACATATTTATATTAAATAATCACTTCATTAGAAATACATTGTTGGAGGCCGAGATTTTTTCATACAATTTATCCAATTCCTTCATCATATCCTCAGTTGTCTTTTCTTTCGAAATGTTCAATGCCATTGACGCTTTTGGGAACAACCATATCGTTCCTAGTGCCTTTATGTCAAGAATCTTCCATTCCTCGTACTTCATTTTCATCGGATTCTATGCTTTTCCACTTAATGGTAGGAAAAATATCCTTCTGATATAGTTAGTCTTTCATTTACATCTTCCATATTTGGTAGTTTTTGCTGTTAAATATCTTGATCCTAAACTTTCATTTTTTTTCCATTTCTCCCACTCACACTAGGAACCCTCCTTTCCTCTTCGTTTATCACCCAAATAGACCTTTTGGATATAATACTAATTGTTAGAAAATAATATCACATAGAAATAAAATAAAATAAACATGGAAATAAAATACATAAAAACAAAATACAAGAGAGACACCAATATGCCTGGCACCCAAAATGGGCACATCCACGGAGAAACAACCACTCATTTATTTTATTCCATCTAGAAAAATGAAGGGATACAAAGCGCAACACATATGCTGCAACCTCATATTCACTCTCTCACAGTATCTCTCACTCAGTCACAATGATATTTCACAATACATAGTTACAATACAATGCCCTCTTTAAAACAGGGTTTCCTTCTAGGGAAAAAACACACAAAAATAATATCTATCGTCATATTTGTAACCTAATGATGAATGGTCTAGATTGACCCCCCATGGAACCACATGAAGACAATAGTAGAGGGTAAATCCTCCCCACACACCCTTTTCAATTACTGGGATCCAAACACGACTAAAGCAATCCTCTGACTTAGGAAGATAAACAAGCTCCACAACCAACAAATCATATTCTTTCCATTTAGATGATCTAGAAGGGCTGTTTCTTGACTTCCCTATCAATGGAATGCATCTCAAGAATTGACCTTAGGAACCTTAGGCACATAATTGCAAACACCAACCTATTCACCTTAGTTATTAATGAATGCACAAAATAATAACACTACTACACAAGCCAAAAGCCAAGATCCAAACCTTAGTCAAAACAAAACACTACAAGGGTTCAGTTAATCTATGAGGATACATTCCTTCCAGAGTATCAAAATTTGTAAATTTTCAATCACAATTAAAAAATATACAAAAAAATCAAAATTTTGTAAAACAAATAAGAAAACCTTGTCTCATGTTTGAGTGGATTAAAGGAGGAAACAACACTTACATTGAATGTCATCAACTTTTATTACAATGGTATGGTTTTGTTGTATTTGTTATTACATTATCCAATTTTTTATTTTGTTTTTGGTGGGAATGATTGGACTATCCACGAAACACCCCTAAGATATTGGGGCATGCCAATCTATGAAATCCCATGAGATGAAATTTTCTGTTTTGAAAGGATGAATGATGAGAAAACCAACATTTTTGAGATAATCTCTCATCAACAAAATTTGTATGAAAAAATACAACATCCTTCCCACATTTTCTAGTTTTTGTTGGAATATTCTCACCATCTTATTTTGGTCTTCCATGCCTTGCATGCATTCCATGTAGCACTCCATGCATCCATGCATTGGGAGTTGAGTCTCCTAGCACTTAGTCCCCACTTTGGAATCCACATAGCATTTGTTTGGCCATCATTTTCCATCCTATCCACTCAGAGCGCCTTTTTTATATCATTGGAGTTCCATTGTGCCATCATGCACAAATTTAGGATACTATACAGTCAGTTCCATGATTTCGGGAGCCTTGTCCCCTTGATTGCTCAGTTAACTAACTGCAGCTCCTATTTTGACTACTACTGAGTATAGGAGCACCCTCTTTGACAACTGACAGTTAGTTATGTGCCCCTTTAGAGTCTCCTCCCCTATTTTGGTGCCCACATGATTCAGTTATTCCTAGCTCTACCCCAGTTAACTGATTATTCATCATCGATGGCCACTGAACCTTATCAACAGATGGTTGCAATGCAAACTAATCCTATAATTGAGGTGAATTCGAATCCTACTGGGAGTATCGAATTCATTCTATTGTAACACTTTTTGATTTGCATCTTCCAGTTGATTAATGTATCAACACCAGTTTTTCATGTGTGTTTAGTTTTATGAGTGAATTGATCCATGTCTTTGTCTAATTCTTCTCAGTAATAACAATGTGAAATTGTGAGGCTTGTTCTATTTCAGTGATCTACCCCTGTAGAATTTCACATGGTATCAGATCTTGTGAGATCTTTTGAGTGCAGCAGTTGCAACAATAGTAGCAGTTGCAGAAGTAGATTGAGCAGCTACTTTCAGTAGAGCACAAGAAGCCTATGGATTTCCACAACAAATCCTCATGCCATTACATTTAATTCATTGGATAAATCCTTTGAGGTCTATCTAGGTGTTAAGGATCCAGATAAAAGTGCCTACTATTCTAAATCAATGTTCAATAGATTCAGTATCAATCCTCTAGATATTTTTCCATTGTTTTTGCAGGTATTCTACAACAACTTCATTGAATCTGAAAGCAATTCCTCCTCTCTCTCCATTCAACTATGATGAGTGGAAACCAAATATGATAACACATCTGAAGAGACAAGGTATTTTTGATATGTATATTGGTGTTATGAGAGATTTTGCTTCCTATGAAGAAGAGAATGATTGGCTAAATGAATGTGAAAGAGCCTTTGGAGTAATGTGTATTGCTATGTCTCCTAGTATGCGCTACATCATGGAAACTATTGAATATACAAGTGATCTATGGGCCCAAATGGACAAAGAATTTGGCAAGAAGAATGAAGAGATTGGTGCAAATTATTTCGAGAACAAGCCCAGTGATACCTTCTTAAGTGATCTCTCTAATTATGTCTCATCCTCAATCATCTCTCATGATGAAGTTGTCCAAGATGAAGAAGAAGTTGTAGATTCGACACGAAAAATTCATGTTGAAGACATTCCTTCCTCTGTTGATCTAGAAGTTGAAGAAAATTTCGAATTGTCCCCTTCCCATGTAGCTGATATAAATGAAAGTGATACAACTAATGAAGATGATCCATTTGTAGAGATTATCCATTCCTAACTTATGTTCTCAATGTCTTCTATTTCGAATTCTCAGAAGGATATGTCAGTTACTACTCTAGAAGTTGAAGAGAGTTTCAAATTCTCTACTTTCAATGATTCTACTGGTGTGAATAATGATGATCTATTGAATATTTTGGAGGTTAAATCAGAGTTTGTAGGTGATGCATTATCCCTCCTTGATAACATGCTTCCTATGAAATTCTATTTGATCATTGGCACATGGTCTTAGAGTTTCTCTGAAGATGGAGGACACTACCATTCGCTTGGGTTCAAGTATCAGGCACATTTTGGTGATTTTGGTTTTGATCTCACCCCTGCTGGTTCAAAAGAGATCACAAGAAACCATCTATCAAATCTTGGAGCTGATTTAACTTCCACTGATCAAAAGTTCAAGTTTCAAGAGAAATTAGTGTTGATGTATATGTAACTTCAGAATGTATTTTACCCATGTATATTGTATTCCTATAGAGATTTTATTATTCCTCTATATGGAAGTGTTTGTATTCCTATAGAGATGTTATTATTCCTCTATACGGAAGTGTCATCATTTATATTGTAAGTGTCGTAACTTATACTTGATGGGTTATTAGACCACCTTGATGGGGTCGGCCCTGTATGAGTCATGTGGGTAAGTGGGTTATTAGACCACCAAGTGTGGGGTCGGCCCGGATTAATGTAACCATGGGTTATTAGGCTAATCTAGACGAGTCGGCCCCACTGGTTTATTGGACAGGATAAGACAAGTATAAATAGAGATCGACAGATCTCTATTTCATCACTCGTTACTCACTTCTATCTCTCTCAAAAAGTGGCGCACTTGTGAGGAGGAGGATCATCTGCTATGAGAAGACTATCTCTTGTACTTTGGTTGTATCATTTCTCTTTCTATCTCTGAGGAAGTTGCGGGGTTTTTCACCTTCTTGGTTTCCCCCGGTGAAACTCTATGTCTCTTGTGTGCTTGCATTATTGTGTCCATGATTGATATGCTGTAGATATGTTGTACATGTTATTATCTCAGTTAAGATCCTATATCAGATTGAAGTAAATTCTAAAAAATTAACATGGTATCAGAGCTAGCTTGAAAGAAGGCATGGTATGGCATGTATGACACTTGTTGCACTTGTGATGCTAGGGCTTGATATAGCAAAAACCAGTCATCGTAGAAATTTCGCTATAAATCCATTTTGGAAAGGTTTCAGGATCTGAAACTCTTACAAGTCAAAGATAATCTCCCCATGTACCTTGTGTCCGAAGTACAACTTTGAATTCATTGTACTTTGTGTTTTATGATCTGTACAATCTAGGGTTTCTGCCTCTTCCAGATCTCAGTCATAAACAGGTGACCTAGGAAAAAAAGTAATAACTTGGGCTAGGAAGATCCAAATGAAATTTCATAAAAAGTGATAGGTAGGGAATAGACTATACTTTTAGAGGCCGAAAGTGAACCAGGGACACGTGGCATGCCATACAAGTTCGCTCTCCTATTTTATCCCATAAACAGGTCACGTTGCGACACTTGGCATAACTCTCTCTCAGAGAATCCAATTCAGGTCAAACCTATGGGATTGGAAAGATGATAGGTCGGGATACCACAAGTAAAATTTTCAGACCCTTTGGATTCATAATTTCAGAGTTACACTAGAAACAATCAGGTGCATATTTATGTCAAAACATAATTGGATTTTGAGCACCTTCATTCATGGCTCCGGGAATTAGGGTTTCGGAGAAAGTTGGAATTTTTGTAATCGGATACCACGGCTGAATACTACTCATCAAAATCGAAACTTAGAGACCAATATCAAATTTTTTGGTTGGGAAGAAGGGCGAGCTTGATCAAACCCTAGTTCGGGACTTTGATCGGAAAAATGGAAAATTAGGGCTTCTACAAAAGTTGGAATTTCTGAAGTCTATGACCACGGATGGAAGCTCCTAAGAAAAATTGAAGTTTCGAGATTTGGATCGAACCTTTTGGTTGGGAAAAAGGGTGGGCTTCATCAAACCCTAGTTCAGGATTATGTCCAAAAGATACGGAAGTTTCAAAGGCAATTTTGAGGGGTGAAACTTTGCAGTTTTCAAATTCTGAGTATACCAGCTTGATCAGCTCACCAAGGTGCATCTTTCTATCCTTTCAAAAGTTTGAAATTCAAAGTTTGAATTTTTAGGGTTTCTCTGAGAAACCCTAATCCAGCTCCAGATCCAGTTTTTGCAAATCGAGTGGATTGGGTTAATCCTAGAAGAGAATGGTTTGGTCGCCTGCATAAGTGAAGAAGTTCATGTTTCAGAGGGAGATGAGGCTAAGAACTTACATAAGAAGATTATAAGCAATCTCGACAGGTATGACTTATCCAGGTATGTTTTGAGATCTATTTATGATTAAGTTTACAGTATGTTTGTCTTCATTAACATTAGTACAATCTTGATTAACTTTAGACTTGTCGTATCACCTTTATAAAATTATGAATGCATGATAGAAGATATTCATTGATTAGGGTTTTGACACTTATGATTGTACTAATGCATTGTGGTGTTGTATGAGGTTGATGTTGTCTGCTAACATGAAAGGTACATCAAGAAAGACAAATCATATGGCCATGGAGACATAAAGACAAAGATTCATCCATTATCATGGATCACATAGAAGATCTACTTATGAGGTATGTATAACTTGCTTTTATAATGGTTAACTTGTGAGATATGCAGGTTACTAGCACAAGTCATTGAAGAAAAGGAAGACATCATGTGGGTATGTTAGACATAGTTAGATAACATGCTAATCCAAGTATGTTTTTCCTATATCAAGTTAAAATCCTACCTTGTGTTAGGATATCTTATATAAGTATACTTGGCATGATTGATTATGATTATTCATGAAGTTATAGGTTTGAGTAATCATGGGTTTAGGCATATTATGTTTCTTGCTTTAATTGATGATATGACTAACCAGAAGAGTCCTATATAAACCTTGAATACTAAGGTTTATTATCTGTGATCATTACTATACATGTTTAAGATTATTGTGTTTCTGATAGTATTGAGATTATACTAATAAATGTATGATTATGTATGAGATCTCAAGGATATCACAATAATGATACTTGTAAGCATGCATAGTGATCAAGGATGGATATAAGTTCAAGGACAGGTAATCCAGGAAGCAAAGATCAAGGCGGAGCACACTCCAGTAGTCTCTGCAAGGATGCAGATATTCAGAGGGAGTCGACCACTTCTCACAATCCACATCAGAATGGAGTTGTAGAAAGGAAGCAAAGACTGAGAGGGAGTCAACCCAACAAACAAACAAATATAAGTATTTGAATTATCATTTCTTGCATATTTCATTGTTTAAAAAATACTGTTCAATGATGTATATACTGATGTTCCTAGAATTAGGCTGTGCATTTTTGGCATATTAGAATAATTGCATTAATGAACAACATACTACTAATATGCATGTAATGGGTAAGTGGCCTATGGCACTTTAAAACATTCCATTGCTACTTATCTAGAATGAAACCTCTTTGCTGACATGTTGGTAGTAGTGCAAACTCTTAACAATGTTCTAGTAGAGATTGGAAGGCATCTAGAAAGTTACAGGATATGGATGAATGTTGTATTGAAGCATTGGCTAAAATGATTGCATGACTATATGACATATTTCTTTATGTGTAAGAATTTGTTTTGAAAACTACAAGATGTTTCTAATCATGCAATTTAACTTGTTTTGTAGGAAAGATCGTATACCATCACCTACAAAAGAAGGACTACAACATTTGTTCCAGCAACAAAGATATCTATTGAAGATATTGAATATATTGAAGTTCCCAGGATCTGGGATGAAGTAATGGAAGAATGCCATGATCCATCGATCATGAAGAATGATGGTTGGGATGTGGTCCCATAACAGAAGGGAAGTCTACCGTGACTTCCAAGTGGATCTATAAGATCAAACATGCTGCAGATGGTAGCATGGAGAAATACAAAGTGAGGTTGTAGCTCGTGGCTTCTCCCAGAAAGAGGAATTGATTATGAAGAGAATTTTGCTCCTATAGCCAGATACACTTCCATTAGATCAGTACTTTCTCTGGCTGCAGTGATGAAATGGAAGATACACCAGATGGTTGTCAAGACAACTTTCTTGAATGGTGTAGTCGAGGAAGAAGTGTATGTGGTGCAACCACTTGGTTTTGAGACACATGACGGGAAGTCATATATGTGCAGAACTTGGTATGGTAGGATAGATGGATTCCTATCTAGTTTGGGCTTTACTAAGAGTAAAGCGGATTCCAACCTTTACTACAAGGTTGAGGAAGGAAATCCAGTGATACTACTATTGTATGAGGATGACTTGTTTGTAACAAGTGAGGATAGATTGATTGCCGACATGAAGAGGAAGCTTGCTGCCAAGTTCGAGATGAAGTACTTGGGTATGATGCACTACTTTCTTGGTATGGAGGTGTGGTAGAGTGCAGATGGGATCTTCCTTGGGCAAGGTAAGTATGCAGTAGAGATCCTGAAGAGGTTCGGGATGATGGACTACAAGGCCGTGGCCACACATATGTCATCAAACCTGAAGCTTCTGTGCGATGCTTCATCTGAGCCGGTTGATGTCACTATGTATCATCAGATGATTGAGTCCTTGATGTACCTGACAAACACGAGACCAGATATTTGCTTTGCGGTGAACACATTGAGCCAGTTCCTGACGGATCCGAGAAGTGTTCACCTGGTCACTATAAAGCATATTTTGAGGTACCTGAAGGGTACAGTTGATTATGGGCTCAAGTATGATGCAAATCAAAAGTTTAACCTGCAGGGTTATGTTGATTCAGACTAGGCAGGCAGTGATGCATATAGGAAGAGCACTTTTGGGTGCTGCTTCAGTATGGGATCAGGTGTGATCTCTTAGTTTAGCAGGAAGCAGTCCTACGTAGCATTGAGTACAGCCAAGTTGGAGTATGTTGCAGCCTGTTCGACGAGTTGTGAGGCAGTATGGCTCCAGAATATACTATCTAAGTTATTTGATCTCCCATTGGGGGCTACTGGTATCTTCTGTGATAAGAAGAGTTGTGTGAAGCTGTCTGAGAACCCGGTGTTCCACGACAGGTCGAAACACTTTGAGATCAAATATCACTATATCAGGGATATGGTGCAGGGAGGAGCAATGAAGCTCTTGTATATTGCGACAGATGAGCAGGTTGCAGACGTACTGACGAAACCACTAGACAGAGTGAAGTTTGAGTACTTCAGAGAGAGGCTTGGTGTTCTTCAGATTGATGACACTTTGAGGAAGAAGTGATGGACACATTTGCTGGAGCCATTCCAATCATGGTGAGAGGAGGATCCTTCCCATGGCTGTGGATGTAAGCGCTAGATTATGAGCATCAGGACGATGCTCCAGTTACTGCTCTGTATATGCATCATGTTGGATGCTTTGTATGATCAGTTGGATCATGTGTTTGTATATGCATCATGTTGGATGCTTTATATGATCAATTGGATCATGTGTTTGTATATGCATCCACTAGTAGATTTGAACCCAAAAATCGACGAGCAAATCCAATGACCTCCGACGAAATGGACTGTGTCGTCAGATTTTTCTTTCCAAATTACTTTTTTTGTTTTTTGTTTTTTAAATTTCATGAGGCATCCGTCAGATATCCGGCGTAATTTTGAATATCCGACGAGGCCCGTAGGATAGCCGACGGATTTGCGAATATCCGACGCCTATTCTGGTATCCAACGCTTTGGATGTCAGATAACCGACTCCATTTCTAAACCGAAGAAGTCGGATATCCGACGGATTTTTCCCAACAGTAACTAGATTAGAGTCACCGGATATCCGACATCCATTTGAATTTTTTACTTTTAAAATTTATAAATATCCAACCATTCCGACATGTTTGCCATACTAGCGACGGTTTGCGGATGTTTTTTTTGTTTGGCGGACTTTTTTTCGTTGTTTTTGTTATTCAAGTGAGCAAAGTACTGTGGAGCTTCATTTTCTAAGATTGATAATCTTCATTTAAGCTCTTTACGAGAAAATGTCAACTACGAATATTCCTGATCCAAACGAACAAAATTGACAATTGCTTGCTAGATTGTGGGAAGGAGTTGAAAGAGGGGTGAGGTAAATGCTATTGTCCATGTAATCAATGCATGGGCTTTAAGAGGAGAAGAATTTTGATCACAACAGCCACAAAACATTGTAGGGAGCATGGGCATGCCGAGGGGGAACATGAATACCATCCATTTGTAAGTTTGCATTATATATGTTTTTTATTTTGATTGCTTTTGTAAATTTATGTATTATTATAATATTTCTTATGTATTATTATAATATTTCTTATTTTTTACCAACAGTACAATTGGTCGTTGTTCTTTTCATCCCAACAGTACAAAATTTGTTAAATTTTTAATGTATCACATAAATTTTTACATTTTGCGTTTGAAATTTTTACATTTTGCATTTGAATTTCTTATATTAACTTTTATCTATTGATTGTTTCATTTAATTATAAAGGAAATACATCCTACGGCATATCGTCCGGATCAGTAAGTGCTTCCAGAACAAGTACCGAAGGAACATGGAGCTATAAATATTAATGGAGAACAAGTTAATGATCACATTGAAGAAGATGATCATACTGATAACATAGTTGAAGATGATGTTACAAATACTTTGATCCATGATTCATTTAATGTTGGAATGGATCATGATGATGATCATGAAAATGATGAACATTTTGATGATATTCATGATATACCTCTTCTTGATAAGGCATACGAACCCCTTTATGACGGCTCCAAGACAAATCTTCTCTCTGCTATATTTTTGGTAATGAACTTGAAGGTTATGAATGGTCTTTCAAACATATCAGTCACACGGATGTTAAGGTATGTAATATATTCCATCACAAAATATATATGATTGTCATGTATTTTATTGTTAATTCATATATAAGTCAAATTACTACAGAGGAAATTTGTTTCATTAATATTATTTCTATATTATATTGACTAGATTTTTATTTTAATTTGTTGTAGCATGATAGGTGAATATTTGTTACCACTGTCAAATATTTTACCTCACACATATCGAGATTTATCTGCCATCATGAAAGAAATTGGAATGCAGTATGAAGCAATTCATCCATGCCCCGATGATCATGTTCTTTATTACAACCAGCATGAATTTCCAACAGAATGTCCTAAATGTCATATCAGTAGATATCGCATAGATCAAGTAACTAAAAAGGTGCCTTGCAAGGTTCTACGTTATATTCCCATTATTCCCTGTTTGCAATGACTGTTCAAGTGCAAAAACATAGCACAGTTTATGGATTACCATGCACGAAACAGAAGTCAAGACGACATTATTTGGATGCCTGCAGATGGGTCTGCATTTAGAGATATGGAGGAAAAATGGCCTCACTTTAAAGACGAACCTCGTAATATTAGGATTTCTTTGGTAGCAGATGGTGTCAATCCTTTTGCAGAGATGAGATCTGTTTACTCGGTGTGGCCTATTTTTGTTATCAACAACAACATTCCTCCATGGTTGACAATAAAGAGGGAGCACATAATGTTGTCGATGATTATTCTAGGTATGAACACTGCAGTTTTTTTTAATGCAGTGGTATATTCTCATTTGTCGTTTTTTGTCTCATAATGTTATATATATATATATATATTTAAAGTTTTTATATTGTGAAATATGGTTTATATATCTAAATGGTACATCTCATAATCAGAATATTTATTTTATATGTTCAAATCAATCAAGTAAGTACCAATTCAAAGATATGAATGTATATATCGAACCTCTTATTGACGAGCTACTGAAGTTATGGAATGGCATCACTATGTATTACTTATCTAGACCAATACGACAAAGGCAATTCCAATTCCATGAAATGATTGTATGGACAATACATGATGCCCCAGGGTTAACCCATTTCTGTGGTATGTAATTATGAGTTCCACTTTAGTTGCATTTTATTTTACGAACTACGAGTTAATATAATATGCATGCATGTTTTTCTAAATAATCCAGTCATTTTTTATATAATTATAATATACAATATTGATATTCCATCTTTTTATTTAGGTCTTCAAACAAAGGGGAAATTTGCATGTCTAGTTTGTGGTCCTAAGATCAAATCTCGTCATTCAAAAAGCTTAGGAAAGGAGGTGTTTGATGAGTATAGGCACTTCCTCTCCAAGAATCACAGGTATCGAACTACCAAAAAATATCTTTTCAATGGCATGCAACAGACTGCATTAAAACCAAAGAGAATGACACCTCAGCTATGGAAGTTGCAATATAATAGAAGTCGTCAAGGTACGTACAATCAATCATTGTATATGATCATATTGTGTGCTGTTTAGTGTAATTGACATTGATTTAATATTTAATTTCATCATTGTCATTCATGTGATCATCATGAAGGCATTAATGGGCTTCCACGAGGAATGAAAAGTTATCCTAGACAATTTAGTAGGTTCCCCTACTATGAGCACCTACAAATTGCTCATCTATTTGATACAATGCATATCGGAAAGAATGTGACTGAAACATTATGGCGAATATTGGATGGAACGAGTGACAAAGAAAAAATTGTCAAAATTTGCAAAGACATTCAAGATAACAACCATGCAATGAAAGACGTCATTCAATTTCATAGCAATGGAGAGAAAATTAATATAAACTCACTTCCATGGATGTTAACAGACCATCAAAGTAATGTTGTAAAAGAAGTCATTCGAAAAATTAAATTTCCCACCGGATTTTGTGCGAACATGAAGAATATCATAACAAAGAATGGTGATTTCACATGGGTGAAAACTCACAATTGGCATGTCTTTATGAAGGTAATAATTAATATGGTATGCATTTAATAATTATTTTTTTTCTTTTTCCAGTGAATATGGTTGGTATTGTTGTTTGTCTATTACTCTTTTTTGATATACTGAAACTATTTGTATATTAGTGTTACAGTATGTTCTACCTCTCTCTATCCCGAACAACTTCGACAACAATGTCAAGCAAATAATATATAGTCTCAGGAAATACATGAGGTAAGTGGTGATTTTTCCATGTGCTTACTGTTTGTTTAATTCAACATAGAACTTATTCTTAATTTGATTTTCATTCTCTACTTCATGTTACGTAATATAATGACTTTTTTCTTTAATCTCTTGATCGGGTTGTCATGTCACTTGTAGATGGTTTTCATCTAAAGAATTCCATAAAGAAGACATAAAGTATTGGAGGAGAGAAATTCCTCGTCTCATGTGTGAAATGCAGAAGCATCTACCTTCAACATTTTTCAATGCACAAGAACACTACCTCATACACCAAGTTGAGGAGATTGAACTGTGTGGACCTGCGCACTCAAGGTCCATGTGGATGGTTGAGAGGCACTTGAAATTTATGAAGGGTTTGGTCAGACAACAAGCATATGCTGAGGGTTCTATGATGGAGGGATATATGGTATACCAAAACATGTTGTGCATTAGTGAATATCTTCCTATATTGGCATCAAATCTCAATTTACGTCACATTTGTGATCCAGACTCTAAAAACGATTTTGAAGGGGAGTACCCGAAGGGGAAAGGTAGATCGAGGAAGGTGAAAGGTAATATAACACATTTCACTGGTGATTTTTATGTTTATATATCATACGTATTCTATTTTTTTATTTAGTATTTTGCATCATTTTATATTGTAATTATATACTTTTTTAAGTGACTAATATACATTTTCATTGATTTTTAATTTTATTGTCATCAAACAGTTGGTCGAGAGTGGGATACGATTCATTTATACATCGCAAACAATCTTGATTAGATGAAGGTATGGATCGAAAAATATGAACAATCTGGTCATGGAATATCATGGGAAGGTGTGGCTTCATTGGTTAAAGATGCACATCGCAATGGAGACACCAATCTAACACAAAGGGAAATCGATTTAGCAAGAGGTTTAAAATATAAGCAGGTAAGCATATTAATCAACGGCACTATTTATTTATTTTTTAAAATATTGTCATTGTATGTCACGCTGATTACTTTCCTTTTATGGCATTATAATAAAAATGCACTACTTTATCATAAATATGGTGTCATTATGTAATATTTTCCTGTATGGCTTGTTGTACTAGGTAAAACACCATAAGGCTATGTGGTGCAATGGATGTAGATATCGCACCAAAAAGTTGGATGAAACAAAGAAAACACCTGATTGTGGGATATCTACAGTCTTAGAGGTGACCAATGTTTCTTCTAGAAGTGATAGACATCCAGAACTATCTGAAAATCGATACTATGGGTATCTGGAAGACATTCTTCAGTGTGACTTTAACTACTTCAAGGTATTTCTGTTCGTTGTCAAATGGTACAGGTGTCGATTGAATCAACGTGATCCCGATAAAACAATTATTGAACATGATAATGGTTTTACCATGGTAAATACAAGGTTGTTTGAGCCAGGAATGGAGCCCTATGTTCTTCCAACCCAATGTGAATAGGTATTTTACTCTGAGGTTCCAGGTAGAGCGGGTTGGTCATTTGCTGTGAGACATGATCCAAGAAGAAGGCAGGTAAAGTATAACGTAGATAAAGGTAATGAAGATGTTCTCGAAGAAGAAGATGCCATTGAAGATGATCATGATCAACATGAGTTAGATGATATTCATGTTCCAGAAGAAGATGTCGAAGAACTTCTTGAATCAGATCATGATGTATATTTAGACAATGTCCATGAAGATGATATCAACAATGACATGATGATCGTAACTGACATCAACGACATTGATGATATTGCCAATCCTTACAATGTTGAATTTGGATCATCGTATGATAGTATAAACGATCACTCAGATGAAGAAGATGATGAAGACCATTGAAGTTTATGATCAGGTATGCATTACTAATAATAAATTATTAACTGTTTCTTAGCTAATTTCCATTTTCCTGTATGTTAAAATTAGAAACATTTCTTGTTATTTAGTATGAATGAGAAAAGACATTTAATTTTTTTGTACATAGATATTTTTTTCGGGTTATATTGGGGAATGGAGAGTGATGAGAGGGGGGGGAGGGGCCATAAGAGCTTTCACCTTCACGTGGCTGGCCCTGTTTAGTAAAGAATATTAAATGATTCTCGAAATAGAGAGAAGCTTATAATTAAGGAAATGCAGTACAATTATCATGCTACCCCAAATGGCGTACTGCTTGATCATCAATATCATCTTCATCATGATCACCATATTCATCATGGTCACCATTCTTCGTCATCATGATCATTTGAAATCTTCATCTTCATCATCATCATCATCATCATCATCATCGGCATCGTCGTCTTCATCATCATCATCATCATCGTCCCCATCTTGATCATCATCATCGTCATCATCATGATCATCGTAATCATCTTCGTCTTCATCATCATTGTCGTTGTCATCACCACCAACATCATCATCATCATCATCATCATCACCATCATCTTCATCATCATCATCATCATCATCATCATCATCATCATCATCACATTCATCATGATCATCATCATCGTCATCATCATCGTCACCATCAATCTGCATCATGATCATCTTCATCATCATGATCATCATCATCTTCGTCTTCATCATTGTCACCATTCTTCGTCATCATGATCATCATCGTCATTTGAAATCTTCATCTTCATCATTGTCATCATCATCATCGTCATCATCGTCTTCATCATCATCATCATCATCATCATCATCCCCATCTTGATCATCATCATCATCATCATCATGATCATCATTAATACATGTTATTTCGGTGTTAGATGTTTCCATGTACATAAAAAATCATCCTTGGTGTGCCAAGACTCAAAACAATAAATATATCTCACTCACATGTTAAAGATTCCCAATTCCATGCTTGTGTGATGGTTTGGGGAACTTATGAACCTAATTCACATTCACAACCATAACCTATGGTTAGTGTTCCACTAACCATAGGCCATGAATCTACTAGTATCCTAAAACACTGACATAGTAGCCCTTAAATAACGATTAATGTCCCATTATAACAATTAACCCACTAGCGGGCCTAACTCCTTCCGAACTTAACCTTGTGCATGGATACAAACAATACATCTTGTTACCCATGTGACCCATATTGTAGGCATTCTTATCACATCGCTAGTGCCAAGAAGATTTTTTAGTTAGAGATACAACATAATGAAAAAAAATATAAATTCATAACTCACACACTAAATTTAACTGATGTAACTAACATGTGCACCTTATAACCTATCATGCACATAAGTAATGTCCCTAACTAACAAAAATCATGCATATAAGCAATGCAAATAAGAGATGCACCTAGTCCACAAATCTCATTGGTAAACATTATCCTTTTAATAAAAGGTTAGTTCATGCATTAGTCAAATGGGCAAGGCATATTCCATATGTAGCCTAGTATGGTTATTTGAGGCACTATATACAAGACATGATCCCCATAGGTGGTTGTATGGTTTAACATCCTAGTTTTTGACGTCAAACCATCGTAGGGTTCTAAATAACCTTCCATGGCATTCTAAATAGAAAAATGGACAACATAACATACTCATATGCCAAAGATTCCTTATGTAGTCTGATGATCCCTAGAGGCAATTGTAATTTCTTAAGACTCTATATTTTAACCTATGACCATATGTCTTTTCCAAAACCTCAAAATAGATGCCCCCAATAAATGATTCTGAAAAGGGTGATGTCAAATACATCCATCATATTTACATCGAGTGATACCGATGATATTGTACTTTAAGGATGGCATGCTCTTCTGACAATGACCCGATCATGGACATGTGTTTGGAAATGGTAGGGAGGAAAGATTTCATCCTTACCAATTGTAGTGCCCTTGGTGTAATGGACATAAGATAAGGAGATGTTGTTGTTTTTGAAGAAGAAGATGATGATGATGATAATGATGATCATCTCTATGACGAAGATGATGGTCATGATGACAACAATGATGACGATGATCTAGTTATCAACATCATCATCATCATCCTCATCTTCTTCATTAAGATTGTCATTGTCATCACTACTGACATTGTCATCATCGTTATCACTGACTTCATCATTAAAATTTTAATTTATTTTTTTTAATAAAAAAATATTTTTAAACTTTAAACCTTATTTTTATTTTTATATTAAATCTTTTTTTATATGAAAAAAATACATACATAAATATTAAAATTAATAAATAAAAATTACAAATTAATAAATATTAAAATATATATTAAAATTAAATATATAAAAATTAAAATTAATGTGTAGCAATATAAAAAATATAAAAAAAACATAACAAAAACTACAAATATAACATTAAAAAACTTAAAAAAAAAACAAAACTTACCCTACTCCTCCCGACGAGCACGAACTTGCATTGTACACCTGCGAACCATTACGGCCAACGTAGTGTTGATAGCCAGTGCTGGTTGATAGCCCGCCTGTTGACAGCTAACCTGTTGATAGCCATTCTTTGAGTGAGGCCGCAGAGGATCAGGTTGATGAGGTTGAGGAGCTGAATGTGGTTGAGGAGGCCGAGGATGTTGAGGAGCTGAATGTGGTTGAGGAGACTGAGGATGTTGAGGAACTAAGCGCTGCAATGCCTACCAAATCGGTAAGATTCAGCTCTATATCTATGTTTGTTGAGCTTTTGAAGATGCCACGAATACCCAAAATGCTAAGGGGTTTGGCCTTGGAGCCCTGTGTCTTTATAAATGTTGATATGTGTATAAAATTTAAGGGTTGGGCATCCGAATGTGCTTCTGCATTTTCCTTTTTAAACAATGGATGACTGTATTGGTTGCTATTTTAATGTTTTAATGGAACGAACCGTTTTGCATTTCTATCTTATGGCTAATCGCTTTTGCACTTTGCTTTTATCACTGAAATCGTTAATGGCTGTGTAAACTTTTTATGCACGAGATGACCCTAATACTCGGGGTTTATGAGACTCAAACCCTGGATGGAAATCGTATTTGAACAGGGTTTATGAGACTCAAACCAATTTATAAAAAGCTATTGAAAGAGGTAAATCTAGAAGCCACCCATCCTGAAGAGCTTTTGCCATGACTTGTCCGAGAAGACGAAAATAATTTATTACCTTGGAAAATTGAGTTCCCTACAAAGAATCTCCATTAGGTGGCCATGGGTGAGGAAATAACCCCTAAAAACCCTACACAAACTCTTCAGTTTCAACTGTAGGGATTGTACTAACTTTGTTTGTATGCAAAAATACTCCATGGTGTTCAACATCCTGCTTCTCAACATTTTCTACCACTGCAACTTCCTTAGAAGAAGAACCTGACCTCCACATTCCAAGCACTTTCTTTAGTAATTCATGGATAAGAAGAGTATAGAACTCCAAAGTTGGACCTAGACCTGTGCCAACCTCTCCAAAGTACTCCACTTCAAGAATTTCCCTATTACTACCATACATCTCCATTACCTTCATAACTCAATCCAGTATACGGTGCCTATAAACACGAACCTTTTGATGTTGCACCCTACCAACTCGTACTTCTAGATTATTATTGAAGTTTGAAGTTTCAGCACTCTGTTGCTGCTGTAAGCGGTGTAGGGCACGAGATAACCCAAATGAAAGTGAATAAAAGTATTGCCTTCTTGTCTCAAATGGAAACAAGAATGGGCATGCTTTGGTTAATTGGTGACACAAGGAAGGAAAACCTCCACTGAATAGTGCCAGAGGATGTTGCATTTGCTGTGCTAAGTTTCCATGTTCTCATCAGAAGTTTGCATCAGAGTAATGTTCGTAGAAATGGAACAAATGCAGAAGATTGGTTGTCTTTATATGAACCTAATCCTATTTAGGAGTGGAACAGAAGTTTCCATGCGACAGGCCAGAAGTTGGTGCTTACTAGTCGCTTATCACTAGATAAACCCATTTCTTAGTACAAATGCTCAAATCTATGTGAAGATTGCAAATATGTGTACTTGCATCTAAAAATCAATGAACTGAAAACACTTCGAATACTGAAATTAATCTTTTTGAATGTAGATTTGACCAGTACCTTAAAGTATTAATAAAATGGGGTTGAAAAAAAGAGAGAAAGTTGATAAGAGGAGCAATATATTAAATATGATCAACTCAAAAAATATCATTATAACAAATGAAAGAGTACCCATGAAACATCAATTCGCTACTAAGAGAGTATTCTTCACTAACATAGTTGTAGACAAGTACAAGGTAATTTGTAGGTAGAAAAAAATTACTCTAAGAGAGCTTGAGGGGATTTGTCCCAACACTACCCAAGACTCTCTTAATCCAACTATTTAGAAGTCAATACAAACCATGTCGAAAGCAAGGGAGGTGATGGGAAATAGGACAACACCCATTTTTTCTAGGTGATCCTGGTAGCTCATATACGTGAATGTTGGTAGAAACCATGTTTAGGGATTATGTTGGCATGCAATGTCTCACAACTTAACACTATCTTCATTTGCCTTTTGAGGAATTTGAGAACAAAGGTTTTAGTTCTTAATTTGACATGGCCAATCCATTGAAACGCTTGTCATTTCGTGCTCGACAGGGACTAGCCACTCCGTAGCTTATCTATTTCTATTTTTTTTTCATAAATATTTTTCATATTATCAAAGAAGGTCATTAATCATGAAAAATAACCAAATTTTTAGGCATTTAAAATAAAGAGGTTACACCTAATGAAGACCCCTTCCTCCTTTTCTTTTTTCCTTTTTAATCCTTCCCATGCATTTGATCTCAAGCAAATGGTAGCCATAATTTAGGTATGCATAGTTATTTAGAGGTCGTCACCAGAATACCATTAGGCTTGATGGAATGGTGCAATGATACCTATGGTGGGGTGGGGGCTTAGAGGTCATGGGGTCCATTCATGTGGGGGGATTGAGCTACCCTTGATTCCTAGGGGGAATAATAGGGTAGTATAAACAAATTTAAGAAAACATGTGATGTACCATTATTGTCATCAAACATCATCAACATATACTTCAAGAAATTGGCAAGTGGAATTTTGTTTCGTTCCTCAATTTGGGAGATATCATTAGTAGAAGCACTAACACTAAAGGTTTTTACATTGGGTTTCAACAATCAATATCTCACTCCACAATCCATGGAGGGATGAGTTCCATATACGACTGGAAATATATCTTAAACATCTAACATGGATATCTAATTGAATCTGATTGCTTCGGTTATAGTAAAAATTATGAACAGATTTGCAACAAGAGGTCTATTACTATTAGAATCACTATTTTTCATTGTGATTTTTTACTGTTATATCAAATCCACTTTTTCCATGTAAAAATAAACCATCACATTAGAATTCAATGTCAAGGTCAATCTTTCGTTTCTAAGTTAGTTATGTGTCATCCACAAAACCATGGTTACAATTTAGCCACAAAAATCCCTCTTCATTGGCAATCAACAAATTGTAAATGTCTTCCTTCCATACACATTATGTGGTTTTTTTGTAACATTTTTAAAATTAATAGGACCATCATTTTGTAAGGTGGATGGATTGATTTGAATCTTGGGGGGTTTATAGTCCATGTTTCGGATCCATAAGTTATTAAGACATATTTTTATTAAATATAAAAAGGAATATGACATGTTAAATGTAATTGTTCAATGTGTACTTAATCAAAGTTGACTTATTAAACATATTACAATTATAAAATGTCAAAAAAGAAAGAGTTAAGATTTGGAAGAGAGGTCCTAAAATTTACCTCATTACCTTTAATTTTTCATCTTAATAGAATACGAGTCTACCCCATTTCTCTCGCTCTCTCTCATGTTGTCATGCTTATTTATTTATTTATTCATTATCGTGCATCATCTTTAATGGTTTTCGTCATTGTTCCTTCACTTGTAAAATTGAAAGATCTTGTGATTTTACTTTGTGTCGTGTATTATATATCCTACTTTATTCAACATTAAAGCCTTACCAGATCTCAACTCTCAAGATTCATATAAAAATATGCCTACATTACATGGGTTTTAAATTGAAATAATGTGTCCTAGCATACACGATTATTCACAATATCACAATGTCATGCTTATGCTTGCTAATTAGGTTTAAACATTGTCATGCATTTTATTCATTAGAAGTAGAAGAAAGTTATTGTTGGATTCATTTAATTTGAAAGAGTAGTTATAGTTTGAAAGAACTCTCTCCTTACCTTAGCTAGCATTCATTGAAAGGAAAGGCTTATTTTATTCATATGTGTTTACATGGTTTGAGTCAGTCATCACACCACGAGTTTCACTTCCATCACCCAACTGAGTAATACAACCATTAAAATTTAACTCGTTAACTCAACACACTTTAACCTCGCTTGAGGATAAAAAGAATTTGTTAGTTAGGTAGGACACCGGGGATAGGCATCCAAATAATTCCCCCTTTTCATTATCATCCGAGACATAGTTGTTGTCCTTTAGGGTGCTAAAATCCTCTTGTACTTGTTGACACGGTCATTGACCAGTTTGTGGAGGGGCCTCCTTTTGCTTCATGGGTTAAACCGCCACAAGATCAAGAACCGGACGGACTATGTGGAATGCTGCACTCCACTTAGCCCTAAGGCAACATCGATCATTGTATTCCTTGTATTCTCTAGCCACAATACTGGTGATACAAGGGCGATAAGGCAGAAGCGCCGAAAACCTTTTCCGACGTGTCATGAACGAGGTAGCTTAGTGACTTTTCTACTAGGTCTTTTTTACCCAGGATCCCTTTTGGAAGAGGGATATCCTTCAAATTCAGTCTCTCACTTCGTATTGTTCGACTTGGATTTCATCAACTTGCGAAGGATACGATTTGTCGAGGTCTCCAGCTCCTAGTTAGGAAGTTTGCTTGCATTTTCACCTTTTTAGAGGGTCTTTTTCTTTTTAGTGCTACTTGTTGTCATTCTAGCCACTTTTGTTTCAGCTCGCTTACTGTGACATCGGTCCCAGTATAGTTTTTTGAGCTTGTTTTTTTGGCCTGCGAGCCTTGTCTTTTCATAGCTCCCCTTCTGCACGCTCGGTTGCTTTAGGGTTTTTGAGTTCATACATGGTAGTTACCAATACTTATTTGATGATGTGTGATGTCCTCTTCTCCTAGGTCTTCGAGATGGTTGAGTTAGATGGTCTTCTAAAGGGACTGAACACCCCTTCATGGAGTCACTAACGCTTGACCGTAGGAATAGTCTAGAGGACCACGTGATCACATCACCCGTGTGGACTTTTCCGTTTACTGTGATGATGGTATTTCAATTTATATGGAACAATGGTACATTTGAGAGAGAGATGAATGGTTGTACCCCACCTTGGTCGATTGTCTTATGGTCCTTTCATTTTGTCGATAATATTTTTGTGGTACCTTTCCTTTTACCTTTTGGGTGTTCTATTGATATTGGGATATCTTGTGATTTGTACCACCTTTTATGTTTTAGGTCTTGTGGGTACTATGGTAGTTTGTCCACATTTGAGGTACACCCACTTTCTCCAAATTGTTATGAGTCTTTATACCCACTTCGTACCACCCTCCTGACCTTAGTTAGGAAGATTGCATGCTATCATACCTTTTGGTGGTACTATTTGAGTTACAAGAGGTAGTTACAAGGAGCTATTGCATATATGAGGTAGTTACAAGGAGATATTTCATATAAGAGGTAGTTACAGGGAACTATTGCATATATGAGGTAGTTACAAGGAGCTATTGCATATATGATGTAGTTACAAGGAGATATTGCATATATGAGGTAGTTACAAGGAGATGTTGCATATATTGATTTGTACCGCATTTTATGTTTTTGGTCTTGTGGTTATAACTATGGTAGTTTGTCCACGTTTGAGGTAGTGTACACCCCCTTAGTCACAAAGGTTATGAGTCTTTATACCCATTCTTTTTTTTTTTTACTTGTACCTTACTGGTTGGTCTTTGTACTGAGCCCTTTTACTGTCACTGAATTTCTTTGATTGACCGTACCATAGCCGAGTCATCTCTCTCTCTGTGGTTTGTACTAACCCTATCATAGGGTCACTTGGTTCCTAGAGTTGACTGGCCTCTAAGAGGCACAGTCATTTCTGAAAGTAACTCTTCTGAGTATATTACAGGAAACGTCTACACTAAGGTAATCAAATATGTGGTAAATAGTTTTCATTAAGTAGCTAGGACTTGTAGCATTAGAGGATATCCTGTAACGTGTATGTGTAGTGTTTCATGTGTGATGCAGCGTTAAATCAAATAGTAAAAATCAACTCATAAATATTGCATGAATTTCTACTCTTAAGAAAGATAAATTGGTCGTCTTACGATCATCACTTGAATGCCTACATGTTGACAATAGGAATGAGGATCAAGTAAAATTATAAAAGGCGATACACATCAACTTTTAAGAGGCGCTATGCCTTGCAATCGAATCTAAACTTTTTTCCAATGGTGCAGGTAGAACCAAATAGGTATTTGTCTGATCTGTCTTCCTCGAGCGAGGGGAGTTTAGGAAGGCTAGAGGAAAGTGAGACATCCAGTAGGTCTAGAAGAATTGTATCAACTAGATGTCAAAAAACCAAAAGAAGATTCCATAGACGCAATGAATTTTTTCACGGTCAAGGGGGGGGCTGTTCCTATGGTGATGAGACAAAAGACGACGAAGAGGTGCCCTTGAGGTATAAACATTTATTGAAACAATGGGTACCGAAGGATCTTCCTCCACCAAACACTGATTTTTGTGTGAACGAGAGGAGATATCGAATTGCACTGTCGTCGATACATGGTTTCGGGTTGTTTTCCATGGATTGCATCTTGGTCGGTTACGGGACATGTACATAATTGATGGAGTTTGTTGGACCCATATACAACTACAACGATTGGATGCGCCTTGTCCGATATACAAAAAGTATGCATAGCTATGGATTGACAACAAACTATTTACAATTGAAAGACAAAAATAAAAATAAAGGAGGAATGTTGTACATGGATGGAAGGCCAAAGGCCACAGGGAATATTGCGGGGTTTATAAACAGTTCACAGCGAGGGTCTCCAATTAAGCAACCAAACTGCGAATTTGAGGGGTGTGAAGGAAACTGTGTTTTTATAGTTGCTATTAAAACAATATCTATAGGTGACAAGTTGCTTATTAATTACCATGTGAACCGAGTAAATACAAATAAGGTTACTATAAAACATTTTGCCCAACCTTTTAGTAATAAATTAAACATCATAAGGATTTTTTGTTAGTTTATTTCGTTTAAATTTCCCATATTTACTTCACAGGCCAGTCATCGGGATAAATCCCTGCCAACAAATGGTCGGAGGAGTACTTCTTCCTCGACATAGTAGGTATACATATTTCTAATAGTACAAATATAATAAGAAAAAAAGAGTTTTTATTTGCTTTGTTTTTCCATTATTAATAACTTGGTTTGTTTTATATAATGTTATTTATATTTGATGCATAACATTGATCGGGAAATACACCCATCGAATGTTGATCAGATGACAACACCCTCAGGGCAATAGGTAGACCTGATTTGAATTGTACAATTAAAATATGTCAAAATGTTTTAGCATTATATTAATGTTTCAATGAATATTTTGGTTTCGTTTACGTAATTTTCTAGTCTATGTTTTTGATGCAGGCCGGTTCCGTAAGGTCAGCCACACCAGGGTCCGTGCAACGGGTATACATCTTTGTAATATTAAAAATATAATATGAATAATAATTTTTTGATTTGTTTTTTCATGAATAGTTTTGGATTCGCTTAGGTGACTTTCACTATGTTTTTTTATTAGGGTGTTGTTAGGGGCAACTCCTAGATATTAGCAGATCAGGGCAAGTCACCTATGACCATTGATCTAATGAGTGGATCGTGATCCTCGAGGTCGCAGGTATAGTTCATTTCAATTGTACCAATATAATACGTAGCATAATGTTAATTTTGTTATGTATTTTTCATGTGTATACTCATTTCGTTATGATAATGTAAACCGTGTTGTAATTTTACGAATCTATCATGATAGATATGTTAAGTTAATATAAAATTTGGAATCTATCAATAGAGAACTCAGTAGTGCTTTATATATATTTGTTGCAGCCCACTAGTGAATCGCAGTATGAATCAACATTGCAAGATTTTTCGTTAGAACCTGAAGTGGCAGAGGTGCTTCACGATTGCGAAAAAATTGGTGAATCCACAGACCCGCTAAAGATGGCAAAGAAATTGTTGAATAGATATAGTGCGGAAATACTTACTCTACTAATCCAGGTTCCACAGACAAGCGCAATTACAGAAAGGATTGCATTGTTGGAACATAGATCTAATACCTTGTGAGTAAGTTGAGGAATCTTGAATCGTAGAATAATTCGTTTAAATCTTTATAATGTTCTCTTTTATTTTATAGTATTGAACGTATAAAATGTGGTGTGTATTTACAGAATTATAAGGGACCACACAATAGTAGTCAAGGTGGTGTTGGCCCTAGCGAGGCTCGTGGAGAGACTTTGGATCACGACCAAACGACTCCACGTAGTTCGAATCCTTCGCCATTGTTGTCGAATGAATAGTCAGTAACATGTTCTGAAACACCACGGACCCCTGTTGTGAGCGCAGCAGCCGCTATTGACTGACACACAATGGATCATCCACAAGAAGGGGTCGACACCGAGTCCCCTACTAATTTTGGTGTCGAAGAAGCTGCATTTACAGGATCTTCCCATGTCAAAAGCACGTGAACACTGGAGACAACATTTTTGGTGGACGAAGATCTCATCCCAATAAAGATAGCGAAGATCCCAGGTAATTAATCATAGTTGATCAGGTTAATTAGTGTTTATAATTTCATTGTAATATACCGATAAAACTTTTTTTTATCAACTAATTATGATCGTGGCATGATCGTTGTGCAGGAAACGATGTTTTCTATAAACATAAGAATGACTTTTGCTTGGAGATCTTCGGGCCCACCATCCGAACAAGGTGGGATAGACAACCGAAAAATTTAAAAGATGAACTCACTAATCGGTTGGTTGGCCTGTTCGGGGACAAAACCTTCAGTCATGCCAATGTCCTGAAAAAGGCTTGTCAACATGTGAAGGTTGTCCGATACCAATATAGGACACGCCTAAAAAAAACCAGAGGTATGAGCGCCCACCAATGATTCCAGCAATGGAGTGGAGAGCTCTAGTGGAAGATGGAAAGGAGAGGGCTCTGAGAAGAGAAGGCAAGCTAACACTAGGCACAGGGAGGTATGCAATACTTTCCGTAATGTAATTCTAAACCTTATTATCCTTGATTTCTATATCGAACTTGGAACATCTAATGTATTTCAACACTTGCATAGGCTATCGGACACATCAAAGACCACAAAGGAAAGATTAGAAAAAATAGGTCAGCACAAGGTTGGCCCTAGTGGTTATTCGAATTTGGCGGCACAGATTGTAAGTTTCGAGAAACCAACAATGAATACAAATAATAAATTGAAAATTATTTTTCATTTTATTGCGCCGTAAAATGTTAATTAGCGACGATAAGAAAATATGCAGGCCGATCGATGCAATGAAGTACCCATAGAGGAAGACATGAAGCTTGGATTCCAGGAAGGCTTTGGAGCTGTTGTTGAATGCCGAAGAAGCTTATCTGGGCAAACACAGTCTTGTGGTACCAATCCATCCGGTGCACAGGTATATAGAATCTATATAGTTTAATGAATATTTGTCGCTTGTGGAATATTTTCGTTACAAATACTTGATGTAAAATATTGACTCTATTTTTAACAGGAAAGCAATGATCCCATTAGTGTCGAGGAGGGACAACAACAAATCGATGATCAAGCTTCGAATCCTGGTAATTAATTTATTCATATGCTACAATTTTATGTATAGCATTGCAAATGGTGACCATTAATTGTAGTTCACCGTATTTCAACTACAGAGCATGTAGAGGGTGAAACTGTACAGGTTGAGACTGGACAAGAACATCAACAACATGATTTGGTCACACCAGGTAAAAAAACACCTTTGTAATGATTTTTTTTTAATGAAAAACTTGTCATTACAATAGCAAAATATAACGCTGTAACATTTTCACATCGTTGCAGCAAATCCGAACACCTTGCCGCAAAATACATGTCTAGAACAACAATTAGCTACAATATTACATACATCGCCAAAAGCACCTGCTAATCAACCAAGAACTGGAGGAGAAAGTCCAGATGTAGATGGTCCTCTTATAGATTATGTACCACTGAAGAGAAGAAAAAATTATAAAAAGAAGTGACAGGAAAAACGACGTCTAAATATTTTTGATAACAATATATCATCCACGATTTTTGGTCTAATGAATGAATGAATGGTTTAATGAATGTTCTAATGTTTTAATGATTCAATGTAGTAAATTGTTACCTTCATTGAATTTCAACTTTTATTGAATGAATGTGTTGACTGAATGATTAATGAATGGTTTATTGAATGTTTTTTTTTATTGAATGAATATGTTGATCGACTGAAACGATGGTTTAGTGAATGTTAGCATTTATTGAATGAATAATGGATGAAAGTTCATGATGAAATATGGATGAATTTGCACATATTTATTTTTTTCAAGTACATGCATTGGGTATGGGGAATTGAGAGTGATGTGAGGGGGGGGGGACATAAGAGCTTCCACCTTCACGTGGTTGACCTTGTTCAGTAGAGAATATGAAATTATTCTCGAAACAGAGAGGATCTCAATGAATGGCTACGATGCCGACTTTCTACAACCCACTCGCGTGTCATCTAAATTTTGTCAATTTCTTGGAACTTGTTGTGATTTTTGGTTGTTCCTCATAACCAATTTCAAGTTTCCACATGATGAAATATGGATGAATTTGCACATATATGGATGAAAGCTCATGATGAAATATAAATGAATTTGCACATATTTGTTTTTTTCAAGTACATGCATTGGGTATGGGGAATTGAGAGTGATGTGAGGGGGGGGGGCGCATAAGAGCTTCTACCTTCACATGGTTGGCCTTGTTCAGTAGAGAATATGAAATTATTCTTGAAACAGAGAGGAGCTCAATGAATGGCTACGATGGTGGTTTTCTACAACCCACTCGCATGTTGTCTAAATTTTGACAATTTCTTGGAGCTTGTTGTGATTTTTGGTTGCTCCTCATAACCAATTTCCAGTTTCCACAACTTCAAAGGTTGAGTAAATGATGCACTGGAATCAATATCCTTAACCTTCTCTTTAATTTCCTTGGAGTCAATATCCTTAACCTCACATTAAACCCTTCCAAAATGGTATATTTACCATTCAAGGCTGGCTTCTTCTGAAGCATGATATTTGCAACTAAGCTAGCATACATCGACAACAATTAGAGACATGCTGCTTGTTGTCAATGTTCATCTTTTTTTTAGGAATGCAACTTGACCATAATGGCTCCTCTTACACTAGGGAATTAAAGTCAACAACAAATTAAAGAAAACATATAGTTTACATCGAAAAAATAACAGGGTACAAACTGAACTGGGGAGATTCGAACCTGCGACCTATGTCTAGTCCCAAGGATACCACCTTCAAGCTTGAAGTGCAGCTGAAAATGAGCGACCACCCTCAAGCTTGATTCATTCTGCATGCATTTCATAATGGGAGATGGCAGGCTACCACATTCAACCTTGATTCATTCTGTATGCATTTCACTATGCAATCGTCTCACATTCTCGTTGCATTTTCCCTCTATTAGTTTATCAATTCGGTATGACCCACGCCCGTCATCCGAGGAGTGTTTCCGCGGTCTTGAGTTCCAGCCTGACAATGGTGACAATTCTGTTATCACTCCAGGAAGCTCTCTTAGGTTGTATTCAGAGATGCCTGGTAACTTAAACTTATCTTAGAAGATGGGGTTTGTTTGGATCAAATTGGATGACTGAGATTAAAACTCACACACTCAGAACACACATGGGGACGCTTAGGGAGACAAGGATTTGACTACTGCTGTTTAGAGGGTTGCTAAAAGGTTAATGGGAGTGAATCCTTGTCGTATCAGTAGACTCATACACATAAATTTTTATATAAATGGCTAATCACAACAAAATAAATTACATGTATGTTCAGTTCTCAAATGCCAAAATAGGATAACAGCTATTTAGTATAGACAAGTGAACCTACAGGAAATAAACCATCCACTGTAAATACAAAAAACATAAGAAAGAGAAATCTGAAAGGCGAATAGTAAAAGAAGCTATTATTATCTAAGAAATCATTGAAGTCTGAAAGTACAAATATAGATCAGTCTCTCAAAAATTGAACACTTGTTCTACATGAGTTATGGGCTTTATAACCTTTACAACCTCTCCCCAAATCCTAAGAAGCTGGGTCGAATTTACTCCAGGTGGAAAATCCAAAACTGTTTTTCAGCAAACCAGGAAAAATCATTTTTAATTGGCCAGACTGCTGAAAAATGAGGCTCAAAGATGCCTTCGATTCTCCCAATATGTGGCACTTGTAGGAAACTTGAGAGAGTTTATTGTTCTATGACGTGTTAGAAATCAAAACCTTCGATCATTTTGCAAAATGATTCTCCAGTCGCCCATAATCATCATTTGAAAATGATGACTCTGCATAGTAAAAACGACCCTTTTGCTGAAACTGCTGAAAAAGAGGCTCAGAGACGGGTTCAGTTCTCCAGATATATGACACCTGTGTATAAACGGAAAGACATTATTGTGCACTGATCTGTTGTGAGAAAAAACCTCTCTCAAATCTTTGAAAATCGTTTTGGTTTGCCCGAGATCTGCATTTCAAAAACAGGTGTCAAACTGGCAGGTTCTGGGATTTGAAAATTGGGGCTCAGTGACAGATTCGATTCTCTGAATATGCAAAACCTATAGGAAAAATGGGAGAGGTTATTGTTCTATGACATGTTAGGAACAAAAACCTCTAAGAGTTTTATAAAAGGACTCTCCAAACGCTTAAAACCGTCATTTGAAAATGATGACTCGGGATAGTAAAAAATGCCACATTTCTTCGTTATTTCCATCTTGCTGGCACCTTCAAAACTGGAACAACACATTGAAACAGATCCTGTTAATTAAAATATTCACTTAAAAACCATCCTCTTTCCATTTGGAAGCAAAAATCGTGATGTGGGCAAAAAATAATGCCTCTCTGCCCTGTTTTGCACTTTCGGTGGCTAAGGAGCCAAAATTCGAATCTGTAAACCACCGAAAGCTTTGCTTTCGGTGGCTAAGAATAGATGTGAAAGCCTTCCTAAGCCACCGAAAGCTCTATTTTGAAACTAATCTTCGAAAATGGAAAAAATGTATTTTGTCTCAGCTTCTTGATGACAAGTGAAGTTCTCTTACTCTTTCAGTAGCTGGAATGAATTTGCATTTGAACACGAGAGATGCCCAAAAAGCGGTGAAAATGCCTCTCCTTTTGGTAGCTTTGGCCAATTTTTCCTTTACGCTATCAAAACAGTGTTGAGAAAGCCTCCTCTTTTGAGTAGCTTCGAACAATTTTGCTTTTGACTTGTAAGCTACCAAAACTTACCTTTCGGTGGCTAATGAACACCATCGTATTCTCCTAAGCCACCGAAAACTACCCCCTGACTCATGCTGTATGTCTGACCTTTTGGTAGTTAGGAGTGCCTCGAAAATTTCGTTTAAGCTACCGAAAGCTAGCTTTCGGTAGCTTAGGGGCCATTTTGAATAAGCACTTAGCTACCGAAACCTGTTTTTTAAGTTTTTTGAAATAAAAACATGTCTCGAAAGTTTCTTGATGTATTATGAGTTAGAACTCATTAAAATGAGCCTAAACACAAACTTTAATAATGTGTTTTCATTTTCAAATGACCTCATATCATCTCACATAATAAAACTTAAAAAAAAAAAAAGATATTTGAGGAGATAACAGATTCATTCTATTACATTTCCCTTAAGCTGCAATATGGAAAACTCATAGTTCACTATCAAGATTTCTCTGACTGTCACATTTGTTAGACAAACCTTCATAGTGAACTATGAGTTTGTCATTTGCAGCCGAAGGGAAGCTTAATACCATGAATCGTCAACCGTTGCCAGGTTGAAAATGAAGACCGCGGAAACACTCATTGGACGACGGACGTGGGTCATATTGAATTGATAAACTAATTGATGGAAAACACAATGGGAATCTGAGACGGTTGCATAGTGAAATGCATGCAGAATAAATGAAGAGTGGGTGTCAAGAGAAATGGTTTTGGGACGTCATATGAGAGGAAATGGCAATGGGAATTGATTGATAAGGTCAATCTTGAAGTTGGTGTCCTTGGGACTAAACATAGGTCGTAGGTTCAAATCTCGTCTAAATATTTTTGATAAAAATATATCATCCACGATTTTTGGCCTAATTAATGAATGAATGTTTTAATGAATTTTCTAATGTTTTAATGATTCAGTATAGTAAACTATTACCTTTATTGAATTTTAGCTTTTATCAAATGAATGTGTTGATTGAATGATTAATGAATGGTTTATTGAATGTTCTCTTTTATTGAATGAATGTGTGGA
This sequence comes from Larix kaempferi, assembly GCA_027924585.1. Taxonomy (NCBI): domain Eukaryota; kingdom Viridiplantae; phylum Streptophyta; class Pinopsida; order Pinales; family Pinaceae; genus Larix; species Larix kaempferi. The sequence goes on along the minus strand of BSBM01001312.1, from coordinate 4,747,171 downwards.
TCGACAGAAACAATGGTTTAGTGAATGTTAGCATTTACTGAATGAATAATGGATGAAAGTTCATGATAAAATATGGATGACTTTGCACATATTTGTTTTTTTCAAGTGCATGCATTGGGTATGGGGAATTGAGAGTGATGTGAGGTGGGGGAGGGGCCATAAGAGCTTCCACCTTCACGTGGTTGGCCCTGTTCAGTAGAGAATATGAAATTATTCTCGAAACAAAGAGGAGCTCAATGAATGGCTATGATGCCGACTTTCTACAACCCACTCGCGTGTCGTTTAAATTTTGACAATTTCTTTGAGCTTGTTGTGATTTTTGGTTGCTCCTCATAACCAATTTCAAGTTTCCATAACTTCAAAGCTTGAGTAAATGATGCACTGGAATCAATATCCTTAACCTCAAATAAATATAAGTGAACGAAAGAAAATGCAAGAAAGAGATTAAACTTGCAAAATATAACACTTGTATTAATAAATTCAAAAAGAGAGAGTAATGTTCATGGGCCTCTTGAGAGGATGAGCTCCTTTGAGCAAAGTTTCAATACAATACCAATCTTTGACAAAACAATATACATCCTTCTAGCGCTATAAATAGTTTCTTAATAAACAAAACCCTAACTACATGCAATCTCAAAATTAATGACTACCAACCACCTACTCATTCTTATTTAATAAAAATGAGCCTTTTACATTAAGTAACTACCCATTAACTATCTAATGAGCCTTATTCAAAGAATATGATCTCATACATGAATATACAAACTCCTCAGTATACCAAATTAGAGAAGTTAGGTAAGAGTACCTTGACAGAATGGAAGCACACTACCAACCATCTCTTTGTGACGAATATGCCACAATGTTACATAAGCATAGGGATTAGAGAACATGTATTCAATATGAAAAGTTTTATTTCAAAAATGTTATTTAAAAAAAAAAAATGTATTGGGTAGTCGCTTAACCGACGACCGTAGGTTAATATCTGATGCCTTTGCCATACTTTCGACGGCTTGGAACGTTGGATCCGCCTTTTTTTGTATGGCATAGACGTTGCTTAACTGACGACTTAACTGACGAGCGCAGTGTAATATCCAATGCCTTTTCCATACTTCCGATGGCTTGGAACATCGGATCTGTCTTTTTTTGTATGGTATAGACGTCGCTTAACCAATTACCGTAGTGTAATATCCGACGTCTTTGCCATACATTCGATGGCTCAGAACGTCGAATCCTCCTTTTTTTGTATGGTATGGGATTCACGTAACCGATGACTGAACCGATGCCATCAAGGAAGGGATGTCGAAATGTGCGCCAAATATTTGACGACAAAAGGATGATATCCGACCAATATTGGAAGTTAAAGTTGTTGATTATCAGACTACCTGTCAAGCTGGAGGAAGTCGGATCACCGACGAGGTAGGGGCGTCGAATATTCGATGTCTTCAACTTTGTCGGATTTTAGCCGACATGCCACCAACGGTAAAAAAAGACTGGCCTTGTCAGATGAGCGACCATAGGTTGTAGAATATTCGACTTTTTCGTCGTCGGATTTTGGGTCAAAAAAACTTAGTGATCATGTTGGATCCTTTGTATGATCAGTTGGATCATGTATTTGTATATGCATCATGTTGGATGCTTGATATGATCAGTTTGATCACGGATTTGTATATGTATCAGGTGGATACATTGTATGATCGGGTAGATCATGTATGATGATATGTATTAGGTAGATATTTGGTATGCATCAAGTGGATGCATTTTATGATCAGGATGATCATGGATGATGAGCTTCAGGATGTTGCTCCAGATGATATGCATCAGGACGATGATCAGAATGATCATGTGTGATGAGTATTAGGACGATGCTCTGGATGACATGCATCAAAACGATCTAGTGATGATGATCAGGATGATGTATGGTGAGTATCAGGATGATTCTCTGTGGCCATGGAGAGGTTTTGCTTGAGAGGACTTGTAAGACCTGGGAGATACAATAGGCTGGGCTGTGTGCCCGTAATAAGTCCTGGGATGCTCTTTTGAGGGTTTGTCCCGTGACCACATGTAAGACCTAGGAGATCCGATAGGTTGGGCTGCATGCCCGTAATAAGTCGTGGGATGCTCTTTCGAGGGTTTGTGGTGGTGACTACATGTAAGACCTGGGATATCCGATAGGTTGGGCTGTGTGCGTGTAATAAGTCCTGGGATGCTCTTTCGAGGGTTTGTAGAGATCACATGCAAGACCTCGGAGATTTGATAGGTTGGGTTGCATGCCCGTAATAAGTCTTGGGATGCTCTTTCGAGGGTTTGTGGTGGTGACTACATGTAAGACCCGGGAGATCCGATAGGTTGGGCTGTGTGCCCGTAACAAGTCGTGGGATGCTCTTTCGAGGGTTTGTAGAGATCACATGTAAGACATGGGAGATCCGATAGGTTGGGCTGCTTTCCCGTAATAAGTCATGGAATGCTCTTTCAAGGGTTTGTGATGACACTAGTACAAAATGAGAGATAAGTGACAAAAAAAATGACCAAAATCCGCATATAAATGACCACTTTTGAGTTGGTGACCACTCGTAGCAAATTAGTGGCCATATATCACGCAACCAAAAATGTGGTCATATTTAGCTTGGTCATTTATAGCTTATCTTGTGGTCATATATTTGGTCGTATATTTGGTCATTAATTGTCACAAGTAATGACCAAATTTATGACCACATTTTTTGTCACGTGATAAATGACCGCTAATTTGCTACCAGCGATTGCCAACTCAAAAGTGGTCATTTATATGCATATTTTGGTCACTTATCTCTCACGTTGTACTGGTGGTCATTTATATGCAAATTTTGGTCATATTTTTAGTCATTTATCTCTTTTTTGTTGTTTCAGAATATAAATAGGGCATGGTGGAATCGAACCACCAACCTCCTGCCTATAAGGCAGGGGCTCTACCATTGAGCTAGCACCCTTAAATATAATATATTATATAATTTTACATCAATGATTTAAGACACAAGCATGGTATCTTTCAAAATTAGGTTCTAAGTTTACCTACTCAAATGGCTTAACTTCATTGACTATATTGTGTTATTTCATTCCCTAGGATTTGTCCTGCTACTTCAACCTAGCACAAAAGTATTATCCTTCAGTCAAGGCCTAACTTCCATATCTAATAGAAAAATAAACATCTTGCACTATGTATTCTAGAAAAATGCAAAACATACACTCACAAATACATAAAAGTGAAAATTACAAAATGTTTCAGAGTAGGGACACTACTTATGCATGTGATTCTCCAATGTTTGCACCCCCATTTGTAGGCGGGTTTTTAAAAACAAGGCTAAACCCCTCCTTTGAGCACTGGAGACAAAGAAATACATGTTAGATTTTTAACTGATACACTTGTTAGAAGATTTTCAGAGAGATCACAATAACTTGGAAGCGTTTGTACTCTAAAATAATTAATGCACCAAGTTATAAGGATGGAAGCTTCTTCTATAAAAAACAAAAGGGACATATTAACACTGAATAGCTATTACTATCATGACAAGATTTTGGAGAGGATCCTCATACCAGTTCCTTTAGTGCAACAATCTAATTATATGATCCTTTTGTGTTGTCATCTAACCTATGCTAGACACTTAATGTCTGCTTTGATGTACTAGCAACTTGTATGTCACATGTACAAGGTCTTCCAACAACCCGTATAAAGCTTTTGGTTTCTCTCAAAGATAGGTCATCTCTTCTTCCACCAAAAAACTATGTATTCTTGCTAACACAAACATAATCAATGCATTGACTATACTGAAGTACTTGCAATGCAATAGGTATGTTACCTTGGATAAACAAACTAGCCTTGTGGGTATTTGCAAATCTTTTAATTGTTTTTCACCTCACCTAATATAGCTATTCCCACCTCCACATGCTATGAAACCAGGTTGTGGCGTATGGTTCCCTACAAGCAAAAAAGGATATTGTTTATGGGGCTTAATTTCAATTGCATTACAGAGAAACCAATGGAAGGATACTAACAAAAGAAGGAAAGAGGCATATAAGGTTATGATACAAGATGCATAAGCAAAGGAGAAACACAATTAACTCATTTCCCATAGTAATTCCAATTCTTAAGCTTTTTAAATAAGATCATTGATGTAAAAAAGATAGTTGATAGATTTAACATAGTAACTAAAATTATCGAATTATTGCAATTAACCATTCTAGAAATCTTTCCAAGTGTAAATTTTAATGATGTCTCTAAAAAGTTCAGTTGAAAGCAATATGTCACTTCATAAGTTAATTCTATTATAAAGTGGATAAAGACAATACCAATTAAATTTTATATGTGTTATAAAGGAGTTTATTCTCTTATAAAATGGATAAAAGTAATCTCAAGTTAAATATAACCTCATATTATAAATTATAATCTTATAAAAATGACATAGAATACTTTTGCAAACCTACAATAGAATGCCCCATGACTGCTCCTTTAAAAATTGCACATACCCCTACCATCAATGAGATGAATGTGCATGAATAAAGCTTGAATGGATGTAGACAAAGTTTCAGAGAGATGAATCATTAGATAAATCAACAAACTAAAGTTTTCTCAACAAATGCATTCATCCCTGTTGAATAAAAAAAATAAAAAAATAAATTGCTTCCCTTAGTAAACGTAAATATCTATCTAGTACTTCCTCTCATGGTTGCAGAGAAGAAGAATACCTAGAAAGGAAGAGTAATCATGAAGCATGAAATCAGGCATGAGCTTGTTATTGACACGAAATCCCTATAGAGAGACACTATCTTGTCAAATAAACCAGCTATTATTGACACGAAATCCCTGTAGAGAGACACTATCTTGTCAAACAAACCAGCTATATTGTCAATTTGAGAAAATTATTCATTATCAATGGATATGCAATACCAAAGTAGTACATTCACAGCATGAATAAGCCAATTCTTTTATTGCGCATATGTAAAAAAACATGAATATCCTGATATGTGCTTCTAATAAGAAACAAGTCTCAGAGTTCTTCTATGTACCTCTTTAGGCGATCCCCTTCTAGAGTCTCAATTATGCCTATCCATGCTAGGAGAATATTATGGGCCACCATAAAAGGAATTCTTAGAATGTCCTGTATCGATAGTTTGAGGTTCAGGTCTAAAGGCTATCCCTTGTGATGATTTTATAAGTTGGGTGCATATTATCTCTTCTGCTCCTACCCATCCAAAGGGAAGTTGATTAAGTTGGGGTTTACTTTGTGGCATAAACATCAAATATGATGGGGGATCTGCAGAGTTGGAGTTGTGCACCCCATTGTCTTGTCTATGCTGTAAAATCAGCAGTCTCCTCCTTATATCTGGATCCAACTCATTTTCGGGGATTTATCCTTCTTCTCTACCTGGTGAACCATCAACACTTGCTTCTGAAGCACCAACAGTTTTAGAATGAGAAGACTCTATAGGTGGAGCTCCACGAGAATGTTTAGGAACCTTTTCATGTGGTTGAGTCCAGATATCGAATGGAGGAATGACAATTGGTTTTTCTTCTTGAAGGGAGAGAATAAATGATTTTGGATCTTGAGTGTCCATCACAATACAGGAAACGCTAGATTTTGGAACTACATTTTCATCCTAAAGCAACAATCAAAATTGTAAATAAGAGATTGATTTGCATAGTAGGTCCTAATGTACTTAAAACAATAAACCGAGATAACAATGGGCAATCTTCTAGAACTAACAAATTGCTCTCAATGCTCAATCCATTATTCATAATATAACCAACCCAGCATTGAGCTATAAAAATGATAGAAATTACTTGTTTCAACCCCTTTTCAGATTCATAATAAATCATGCCATCTAGCACGAGCAAATCAGTATTGCCATTTGCTATAGCTTCCTCATCCTGTATACCCCCAAAGAAGACAAAGAACAAGAGAATGTTAGTTAGACATGAATGTTGAAGCAAGCATGGGGGACACACAAGGAATATAATCCAATAGTAGAATATGAAACACAACATGACAAAGAGAAGCGAGAGAGTTCTCACCTCTCTCACCAAGTAGTTGCTGACATCTGGTGAACATGGAATATCTCCCACATCAGTTTCATATAAGATATTGGCCATTGTTTGAGAAAGACCCTCATCAAAATCTCTATAATAACAAGCATCCAACAAAATTAAATCATATGTAGCTATTGACAACATAAAGGGTATTTCCATTAATCAAGTAGAACAAAAATGAATTTCTTTCTTGCTGGTGAATCTATTTTTTTTTAAATGTATAATCAATACTAGACTTTTATCATCCAAAATTGAAAGGAATCCCAAAACATATTACTCACTTAAAAAAACCACCTATGACATTACAAGCTACATTTCTTGCAATACACAATATTGGTACAGGTTGACCTTTTTGCAGAGCAAAAAACTAAGAAATTAGTAGAGATATAAAGTTGGACTCCTCGAAGATATGATTATCTCTCATAATACTAACAAAAACAATATAAATGAGCAGTACCTCTAGGGTTTATGCCAATGCCATCTTTAGGGTTTGCATGATCTAGATCCAAATGTTAATTGTGTACATTGCCATTCAGTACAACGTTTTGGGAAGCGGGTGATTATTATTATTAATAAGAATTCGCGTCAGCTCATTATTATTATTAATTTGCATCAGTTGATGGTTCAACAGAGCATTATTATTTTTCCTTAGCTGAACCATAACTTGCATCAACCGATTCATTATTGGCTTCTACACTTGCTTAATAACAAATAAATGATCATTTCTAGGATATTCCAATCTTGCTAAGTAGACATTTCCGTTGCTGTGGCCATTTTCCTCTGGGTCTCCTTCCCAATTATTGAGGTGATCTGACATCAAAAAGCTTCCAAAGCATACAATTAGTAAACAATGCAGTGTAATAACTTAAATTTATATAGATATCTAGTTGTGTTAAATTATGATTTAAAGCTAATTTTAATTGATAATGAACTTGTCTTAAGAAAAATAGGTTCGAAGATTCAGCACTATGTACAGTAGGAGTAAAAGATAACAGAATGATATAACAAAATTTCTCTAAATTTCTCAGCGAAATTTTTTTTTTACATATAACAAAATGATGTAACAAAATTTTATATGGAAATCTAAATCTTGAATTATTTAGCAGAATCTAAACCCATACTCCTAAGTATTGCAGACATTTGCCTTTGGGTCTCCTTCCCATAACCCATCTTATTTAATAATTATCTATCTAAGTAAAGATAGAGAATACCATTTTGTTCATAATCTTAAGAAATTAAAAATATCTGGTTTTGTTGCTCAATCTCATGAACAAATCTTAACAAAGGCCTCTTTCAAGTTCCGAATTCTGTTTTTAATTGAATGGATCTTTGAATTGATATCTTTCTTATCCTCTTAATGAGTTTCTCTCGGTTCTCAACGATTATCTAAGATTTTCTCATTCTTTTTGTTTATGTTTCCCTTAGCTGCTTCATCCAATGTCAAAGGTAAACTATAATCTTCCAAATGAAACAACAAACATACCTTCTTTTCACTTGTATTTTCCTGTTGTTTGTTGTCGTCGGTTCTCTTATCATCTGAACTCTTCTGATATGTTTTCTTCTCATCCCCACTGTACACCAGCTCCGTGTTCTTTTTCCCTAATTTCTTCTCGACTAACTTACATAGTTTCTAGGATCCACCTTGCCCTTCACTGTAACATTATTATTCTTCAAATCGGTTATCACTAATTCAACCCCTGGTACAGATGCAAAACTTCAAATATCTCATACCACTCTTTGAAAACAAAAAAAAATCTACATGATTATGATTTCCATTTCTAGATCCCAGAAAAAAGGTAAAATCACCTTCATATCCCTTTAAAGCCATTTCAATCTTCATGGCACAAGCTTGACAATGCATATACACCTTCAGTATTACTGTTTTGGAGTCCTCATTCTTCTCATTCCCTTTCTTTTCCTTCTCTCCCTGCAAACATCAAAACCTTGCCTAGTTGAATATGAAAAATAAATAAAATAAAAACCTTGGCCAGTTGAATATGGATAATATATAAAATAAAATGCTTAGAAGTACTCTGAATGGATTGAACAGAAAATTGCTTTTAGTGAAAGCATTCAAAACCTTTCCCATTGTCTCTGTGGATCTGGAGCTTGAATTAATGGAATTAATGTACAGACAGGACGTATGAGAGTCAGGCAGATGTTGTATGTATATTTTAAACTATGTAAGCAATTCAGGGATATTTCAACATTGATATCGACCAACAACTCAAGGAAGCCACAATGAAGCAAACACCTTGCATTCGTTACTGAGATAAAAATTTGACCAATGCCATTGACCGTAGCTTCGCTTAAATTCAATTCAAGGATATATGTTATCCTGCCATGTATCTTGTATCTCGTTCAAAGGAGGAGAAGTGGGTGAAGCCACAACGAAGCAAACACCTTGCATTCGTTACTGAGATAAAAATTTGACCAATGCCATCGACCCTAGCTTTGCTTGAATTCAATTCAAGGATATATGGTATCCTGCCATGTATCTTGTATCTCGTTCGAAGGAGGAGAAGTGGGTGAAGCCACAACGAAGCAAACATCTTGCATTCGTTACTAAGATAAAAATTTGACCAATGCCATCGACCCTAGCTTCACTTAAATTCAATTCAAGGATATATGGTATCCTGCCCTGTATCTTGTATCTCGTTTGAAGGAGGAGAAGTGGGTGAAGCCACAACGAAGCAAACACCTTGCATTCGTTACTGAGATAAAAATTTGACCAATGCCATCGACCCTAGCTTCGCTTAAATTCAATTCAAGGATATATGGTATCCTTCCATGTATCTTGTATCTCGTTCGAAGGAGGAGAAGTGCGTGAAGCCACAACGAAGCAAATACCTTGCATTCATTACTGAGATAAAAATTTGACCAATGCCATCGACCCTAGCTTTGCTTAAATTCAATTCAAGGATATATGGTATCCTGCCATGTGTCTTGTATCTCGTTCGAAGGAGGAGAAGTGGGTGAAGCCACAACGAAGAAAACACCTTGCATTCGTTTCTGAGATAAAAATTTGACCAATGCCATCGACCCTAGCTTCGCCTAAATTCAATTCAAGGATATAGGGTATCCTGCCATGTATCTTGTATCTCCATGTATCTTGTATCTCGTTCGAAGGAGGAGAAGTGGGTGAAGCCACAACGAAGCAAACACCTTACATTCGTTACTGAGATAAAAATTTGACCAATGCCATCGACCCTAGCTTCGCTTAAATTCAATTCAAGGATATATGGTATCCTGCCATGTATATTGTATCTCGGTTTGAAGGAGAAGTGGGTGAGAATAAAACTACTGAGAATGTGCCATGCACATGTCGTGTAATTGTCAAAAGAAAATATTTAGTCTGTTTAGCGTGCTTCTCATTCACCAACCAACCCTCTCATGTTTTAGTTGTTGAAATGGTGGACAAACCCTAACTTTTCCAGGAATATGTTGAACTCTGTTGCACCTTGGAAGATTATTAATTTAAATTTAAATAAAAATTAGTGCTTTGTTGTTGAATTTACTTGTGATTTTAAATAAGTTTGTGTGAAGAATATACTGCTAATAAAAAAATTGCAGGTCCATAGGTCGAGAAAGAATGCCATTGCAGGGTTTATTCTGTGCATGTTTTGTGGTCATTTGTTTGCAAATCATCTTCACTATCTTCTATATTTCTCTACCAATATATATTATTTCAATAAATTAGTTTTCCATGGGTAAAATGCATAGCTTACAAATTACCCAGAATGCATAAAATATGTCATAGAAGAAGAGTTTTGGGCCACATACTAGTGTTAAAACCCCTAAAAATGTTAAATAAAGAAAACTAGACAAAAATAAAAATAACCTGAATAGCAGAGAATATAACCAGGTTTAATTGGTAAAAAATAAAAAATTTATCAAACTCATCGAAGGTAGGCCCTAAGCCCTAATTTATATCACTAAAGCAACATGTAACACTTAAAGTCGTGAAACCCTAAAATTGAACCCTAAAAACCAAAGCAAATAGAAAAAAGGCCTCCAAAATTTTAATCGATCTACTTTGATTCTAGAAATAATCAGCAGATTTCATAGAGACATAATCCTCAAATCATTGACATGTTGAAGAAGATAAATATTATAAGAAACAACAACAAATAGAAGGGTAAATTCGCAGATTCACCTGTAATTGAGCCAATTCTAGTTGAAATTCCTTTGAAGTTGTGGAATGAATAGGGGGCTCAACTATCTGCGGAATCGAACTCTAGACTTTTAACATTCTATGCTTCTTTCTTTGTGTGTATTAATGGCATTCTAGGTTGGGTTTGAAATTTTGGAGGGACATTCATTAATAGAGCCAATAGTGTAGAATATTCCAAAAATAATTTAAATATAACTAGCACAACTACAAGTATTGTGGCCAATGAATGTGGATAGTGGATAGTGGATAGGTGTAGAGAACCATTTAGTTTTGTGGAGATGATTGGCTATTAACCAAAGCTAAACATTAAATTAATTAATATAAAAACATTAAACTAATATAAAGATTAAATTAATTAATATAAACATAAAACAAATACCATTTAATAAACATGCCATTTTTTTAACCACCATGAAATGAATAAAGTCTAAAGATAATATCTAAATGCCTATTCATAAGTACCCTTAGTATTTCCATGTGAAATAATTTATTTATTTTAATTACATATTATTCTTGTTATTACTATATGATTAAAATACTTATATTTAATGTTATTTTTTTAACCCAGCATGTTATAAATACTCTTAATGTCATGTGAAATTATTTATTTAAATTATTTAGGTCCTTAATGTTGTTATCTAAAAACCCCGCACCCAATTAATACATTAAACATCACTAATCATATGGTGCAATCATGCGATGTAGTTAGCTATTTAGAAAGAATCCATGTTTTGAAGAGCAACTTAAATTAACTTTAATATTGTAAATTTGGAGTCACATTTCTAATAACATAATAAACGTCCTCTCCATGGGATGATGACAAATATTTGAATTTCCATGTATCTAAGGACTCAAAAGAAATAATATTAAAAGTTTATGAACACGTGTATTAATCCATTGACCACGACTTATATGTTGATGGTAGTCAAGTAAGAAATATTTTGCTAAACTTAATTCTTCAGTTAAACTAACTGAATTCAACACATGTAAGTGCCATGAAAACACATACAAATATTTCATGAGATAGTGGAAGCTATCATTATGATTGTTGCTTACACTAAAATAAGATAATGAGCCACGTGACTTGATCTACATGCAATGAAGCATTGTCACTCAACATATCCTAACTGCATTGAGCTTTAGATTGACATAGGCATAGCTTAGACTTGTTCTAAATGGCTAGCCAATAAAGGTTTTTTTATATCTTTAAAATTAAAGCCATTATTATATAAAAACATAGTAAAATCTTATTGAGTATACAAGAGGAATGAAATTGTGCCCAATATGTTGGGCATTGTCTCCGGAATAGATGGGCTTGGCCTCTGTTTTCCTTCTATTTTTTCACAAGATATTTGAACCAATATACACGAGAGACAGTCATTATTTGAACCATTATACACCGGAGAGCATCATTTAATTTTGTTTCCTTCTAGACTCGTTTTCATCCGAATTTTTGACACAGTAAGTGATGTATGGAATATTAGGCTACCAACCATTGATACAAAAAAATTCACTAAAAATGTGGAAGTCCCAAAATAACCAAACACATTGAAAAGAAAAATCCTGCATCATTTTACTCATTCTTTTGAGCCTACACAACGCCCAACTATGAAGATACTTAGTATATATAGGATCCAACCCCTAGCACAGTGCCCGACTGCAAAAAGAATTGACAGACACTGAGATACATGGACACAAATTACTCCTGACAGTGCATTGTTGACTCGAACATTTTCAGTACAAGAATTTTCTAGTATCGAAGCATTAGATCACAACCACTTGGAGGATGGCACAACAATCCAAATCAAGGACAATGGATAGTCAAGTTTCCCTAGTCTCCCAGATCGGGACCAATTTTCTACAACATCAACAAAAGTCGACGAACAATCGATAATCGGTAGCACAGAAGTCGACGAAAAACACACAAATTTTTTTAACAAAGATGATAGGTTAATATTATGAAAATCCTAGAAACCAATAATATATTCCCTAAAATAAATAAAAAACTAATTGTCACCCAAACCAAAAAATGGTTGAAAACAACTATTTATTAATAAATAAAAACCTAGGTTCCATTGAGACACCACACTTGTGACGATGGACTCAACTTAGAGTCCGAAACATATGTGTAGTTGAAAAACTACACGCAGGGTCTCCTATTGTCTCCACTCACAATTAATTATGCTTAACTAAAATACGATGACCATAGAAACAATCCTCATCGCACAAGTGTCATATGAAACCTTAAATCTAGAAAATATACTCTTCCTAGTCCATCTCCACAATATAAGATATAAACGTCTATCGACGTAATTAATTTAATATGTTTGTTTGACTTCCAAGTTCTCATGTCTAACCATTATAGAGAATGCATGATTTTTGAGTTTTAACCATTATAGAGAATGCATGATTTCCAAGTTTTAATCACAATGGAGAAGGTAAATTCTTGAAGCAATAAAAGATCATCTTGATTTCCTTCATTTTATTTTAGGTAGGCAAATCAAAGTAGCTTGACTTCTTATTTCTTTATCCCCTCGCTGAAACATTTCCTAATGTTTCTATTAAACTTATTATTATTTTGAAAAATATAAATAGTAATTGTGAATTTTTAAATTTGATTATTTGAAGTTTTTTATTTGGCTAAAAAATTATGATGGGACGTAATAGCACATAGGAATCATTTCTTGTGTTTTTCATAGTAAAACATTATTTAAAAAATTAAAGTTTTATAATTTTATGAATTCGTGTATGGAAATATTTATAGTTATGTTGTTGTTTTTTATGTGAGTATTGAAAAATAATCCAAGTTGTGTACTATTAATGTTAGAATTTACTAAATTTTTACACTGCAGATGGATTCAGAGATTTAGGGGGTCTCTGAATCCATCTGCAGTGTTAAAATTTAGTAAATTAAAGGGGGTCTCTGAATCCATCTGTAGTGTTAAAATTTAGTAAATTGTACAAATTCATTATCAAAATTATAATTTTTCATTGCGAGAATGACACAACTAAAAATGACCAATTGTTATGTGGTCATTTTTAGTTTAGTTCTTATCTCCTAACCAAATTCGTCATTTAGCTTGGTCATTTTTAGTTTAGTTCTTATCCCATGACCAAATTGGTCATTTATCTTGGTCATTTTTAGTCAGTTCACTTAAAATTTCTCAATTTTGGTCATTTATCCCTTTAAAAATCTATGGTGACCAAATTTTGTGGTTGCCCGGTCAGTTATCTCTCATTTTATACTAGTGTGAGGGTCACATATAAGACCTGGAAGATCCGATAGGTTGGGCTGTGTGCCCGTACTCAGTCCTGGGATGCTCTTACGAGGGTTTGTGACACACGTAATAAGTCCTGAGCATTCCACAGTATGGCCACTGATGATGAAGACCTGCAGGTGGTGGGCCTACATCCCGTATGAAAAATGACTAGCTTTGTAGAACTTCCTATGATGAGTAGATCGGAGATTGATTGAGATAGCAGCAGCAGTGACGATGACGATGATTCGCTGATGATGATCCAGAGAAGAAGTCTTGTGCTAGCAGATCTGTGTTGAGAAATACCTACCTAGTTAAGAGGGAGTGTTGATGCATATGTAACTTCAGAATGTATTTTACCCATGTATATTGTATTGCTATAGAGATGTTATTATTCCTCTATACGGAAGCGCTTGTATTCCTATAGAGATGTTATTATTCCTCTATACGAAAGTGTCATCATTTATATTGTAAGTGTCGTAACTTATACTTGATGGGTTATTAAACCACCTTGATGGGGTCAGCCCTGTATGAGTCATGTGGATAAATGGGTTATTAGACCACCAAGTGTGGGGTCGACCCGGATTAATGTAACCATGGGTTATTAGGCTAAGATAGACAAGTCGGCCCCACTGGTTTATTGGATAGGATAGGACAAGTATAAATAGAGATCGGGAGATCTCTATTTCATCACTCATTACTCACTTCTATCTCTCTCAGAAAGTGGCGCACTTGTGAGGAGGAGGATCATCTGCTAGGAGAAGACTATCTCTTGTACATTGGTTGTATCATTTCTCTTTTTATCTCTGAGGAAGTTGCGGGCTTTTTCACCTTCTTGGTTTTCCCCGGTGAAACTCTGTGTCTCTTGTGTGCTTTCATTATTGTGTCCATGATTGATATGTTGTAGATATGTTGTACATGTTATTCTCTTAGTTAAGATCCTATATCAGATTGAAGTAAATTCTGAAAATTTAACAATTAGATCTGATTGGAGATGATCCTACTTCATTTGGTTTGAATTACAGGTTCCAGGATGACATCCATATTTTTGGATTTGTTCTCACTATGTTTGGTCTGAAGAGCAAGTTCATGAAGCCTATAGATACGCTTGCATCCACTATAGGAGAATTCAAGCACATGTTTTTGGAGCATGATCCACTTCTTCCCAAGAGGAATATACCTCCAGACATTGAATCAAGCATCACACTTACTTGAGTCTTGAGAATCAATTTTTGGTGTGTGTTAGGAACCCATGTCAACCCTTCTATTTACTTTGTTAGTATATTGTTGTTGGACGCATATGCTTTGTAAGTCGTCCTGTAGTATTTGTTGATCCATAGTTTGTATTATTGTTGTTGGACGCATATGCTTTGTAAGTCATCTCGTAGTAAGTGTTAATCCATAGTTTGTATTGGCCCATGGTTTTTATTGACACATGGTATTGACCCATGCTATTGGTGCCTAGACTTAGTATATAATTTTGTGTTGAGACCAATGAAGGTACTGTGAAGTTATTTGTATTGAGCTTGCTCAAAGGTGGTTGCCCCATCGAAGTGGCCTGCGATAAATAAAAGTGATTATGACTTCTGTTATTTCTGCTATCTCGTGTATTTTCATTAATTAATTGTTGCAGGTTCTTCACATATAGTATCAGAGCACTTTCTTGGGCTCAATGGGTGGAATTTCTTCCATTTGTTTTTTCGCATCTGTTGCAAGTTCAGATCTAGGAAGAATCCCTATCCGCTTAACTATGGGAAGTACTTGGGCATAAGCCCTAAAATGCATTGTGAGGAGTACCACAGGAACCCCAAAGTAGCTGTCCCATTGATAAGGCCTTCCAGTGAAAAGGGAAATGACCCCTACCTGATTGACTAGTTCCCACCCATGAGGTAAACCAAGAGCTGTCGTTTGTGGCAAAGTGGTTATCAGTTTTACTTGAGTCGTGTAGTGAGGGGTACTACCCCAATACGCAAGACATCAGACAACATTGGTGGTCGCGTGAAGTCCCTGAACTGTTAGGAAGCCGAACATACCTAGGGTCCATATCTATTTTCAGTTGAATTGTTGCCGATCACTTCCGATCCATTTCAGATCCATTCTAAAAGTCGTTCCAGATCCAGCCATTTCAGATCTATTCTAAAAGTTGTTTCAGATCCAACCGTTTTCGATCCATTTGGCATCGTTTCAGATCTATCGGTTGCCGATCACTTCCACATCATTGCAGATCCATCTGTTTCCGATCCCTTCTACGCCGTAGCAGTTCCATATCTCCCTTATTTTCACTTTGTTTCCCTTGAAACTTCCGTGACACCCCTATAATCCCATTCTGCATCTTTCATTCCTAAGGACCCTATCCCAAATTCCACTTCCCAATGCAAGAAATCCCACATTTGTCTATTTTTAGGGTTTTCCATAACTTCTTTAATTTTCTCCTAATCACCTTCAAATTTTGCCACCGTGTTTATTCCCTATTTTTGCTTCTTTGTCCCTCTCTGACAAATTTTCCCATTCTTTCACCCTGCTTCTGAAATCCTCATTTTCTACTTCCCTGTCCATTCAAATGTGCCCAAAACCTAGTCAAACCCCAATTACCCATTAGAGTTTTTCCCAACTCCAAATTTCTCTTTACTAAATAAGGCTATGTTTGTGTTTTTCTACCCATTTAAACAAAAAAAAAAACTCCTGGTTATGGTTGTCACCTGCACAGGAGCAAAAACCATGGAGGAAGCACTTACAGCCATCCAAACAAAACTCCAGGATCTTGATGAAAAATTTCTCGGCCTCCATCTTGAGCATTCAGCCATGAACAACAAATGACAGTCTGAGTCTTCATCAGACAATGAGTTCTCTTCTTCCAGCAATTTTCGTGTTCCGAAGCTTGATTTTCCTCGCTTCAATGGTATTGATCCGACTGGATGGATCTATCATGCAGAATAGTATTTCAGTCTGCATAATACTTTTGATGTCACCAAAGTTCCACTTGCATCATTTCATTTGGAACAAGAAGCTCTTCAATGGTACCGTTCGTACATCAAGGCTCATGAAGAGCCAAAATGGCCAGATTTTTGCCAGCTCCTTTTGCAATGATTTGGTCCTAGTGCTTTTGATGACTTCATAGGATCCCTCACTAAACTTCACCAAATTGGCATTGTGAGAGAGTATAAGACCGAATTTGAGAAACTAGCCAATCACACATAAGGATTGTCTGATGATGTCTACAGGAGTTGTTTTATCAATGGTCTTAACGATGAAATCCGCTCAGAGGTTAAAATGTTCTGTCCCAACACAATGATGGAAGCCCTAGGGTTGGCTAAGTTGGAAAAATACAAGATTGTAGCCCAGCAATGCTCCATATCCACTTCTATCCCCTTTCGAAATATGGGTTCTCAACGACCTCCCATCCCGCCAGCACCTTGACCAACTCCTATCAAGCATTTGTCTGAAACAGAGATGCAGGAACACAGAAAAAAAGGGTTTTGTTATAATTGTGATGAGAAACTCACTCGAGGAGATAGATGTGTTCAGTAAAAGCTCTATCTCTTGGATATGGATTCTCTGCCTGCCTCTAAAATTGGTCAAGAAACTCTAGATACAATTGATGATTAGGTCGACATTCAGGAGCCTCCTATTGACCCCCCATCTCAAGACGACCAAGCAGAGATATATCTCCATGCTTTACCCGGCATCACCACCCCCCCAAACAATGCCAGTCAAGGGTTACTTCAAGAAGCTTCCTCTTACAATACCCATTGACTCTGGTAGCACTCATAACTTCATTGACCCCCAGATCGCCAAACAGGCTGATTGTTTTGTCCATCCTTGCTCCAACTTTGAAGTAATGGTTACCAATGGGGGCACCTTACCTTGCAACGGAAAGTGTCACAATGTGCATATCTCTCTGGAAGATTATAACCTATGCTCTGACATGTTTTCATTTTCCTTAGGTGGATGTGATGTGGTTTTGGGTGTTCAATGGTTACGCACACTTGGCCCCATCTTATGGGATTTTGCTGATCTTTGGATGCAATTTTCAGTCAATAGGACATAACACAAATTTACGGGCTTACAACCAGGGTCTCTCTACATCATCAGATCACATCGCCTAGAAAATATCCTTAAGAAGAATTCACATGGTGTCATCGCTCAGCTCCATTCCATCCATATGCACCCATCAACGGTCTCCACTACTTCCTTGGATAGATATCCAGGTGTCTTTGTTGCACCAGCAGGCTTGTCACCTTCAAGATACCTTTCCAGTAAGCATTTAGCTGCATCTACATCTTAGCAGGAAATTATGGCTATTTTGCATGCAGTACCGAAGTGGCCGCCATCCCTATTAGTGAATTATTTTTGCATCAAGACTGATCTCCAGAGTCTAGAAAATTTCCTGGAACAACAGGTCTTTTCCCCTACACACCTGAAATGGGTTATCCAACTCATGGGTTATGACTATGCAATCACTTACAAGAATGGTAAGGACAATATGGTGGCAGTTTCTCCTTCTCGCACATTTGATGACCCAGTTTCTCTTACAACTATTTCTTTGCTTGTTCCAAATTGGTTGCAATCTGTTCAACATGGATATCTCTTCTATGAACTCCATGCTTCTTCATCGGTAGGGCACTCTGGGTTCCTCAATACGTATGACTGGGAACAATGTAACTTCTTTTGGCAGGGATTGAAAATGACAATTCAACATATGGTGGTTGACCGTGATACTTTCCAGGTCAACAAGGGTGAAATGACACTCCTTTTGGGACTTCCCAAACCCTTTCCCATCCCTACATAGATTTGGACAACTATCAATGGATTTCCTCGAAGCACTCCAGTGGTACAATACCATGTCTAAAAGGACACCATATGAAGCAGTGTGTGGACAAGAACCTCCAGTTCTTCTTCCATATACCCTCAGCAACTCCCCAGTTCAGGAAATTGACTCGATCCTTCGAAACCTCGATCAGATTCTTCTCATTCTACAAGACAATATTCACATGGAAAGTATTCGACTGAAACAACAAGCTGATCAACACCGTTCAGAGCGCACTTTTCACACAGCTGATATGGTTCTTCTTCGTCTATAGCCTTCCAAGCAATCCTCCTGAAACTCAAAAAACATCAGTGACCCAGAATGCAACCTGAGGATGCTACAGAGGAACCACTTCTTCAGATTCTGCATCAATTTCCACATCTAATTCTTTAAGGACAAATCTTTTTCTAAGGGAGAGGGGATGTTAGGAACCCATGTCAAACCTTCTATTTACTTTGTTAGTGTATTGTTGTTGGACGCATATGCTTTGTAAGTCGTCCCGTAGTATTTGTTGATCCATAGTTTGTATTATTATTGAAGGACGCATATGATTTGTAAGTCGTCCCGTACTAAGTGTTGATCCATAGTTTGTATTGGCCCATGGTTTGTATTGGCACATGGTATTGACCCATGGTATTGGCACCTAAACTTAGTATATAAGTTTGTGTTGATACCAATGAAGGTACCATGAAGTTATTTGTATTGAGCTTGCTCAAAGGTGGTTTCCCTCTCGAAGTGGCCTGCAATCAATAAAAGTGATTATGAGTTCTGTTATTTCTGCTATCTTGTGTATTTTCATTAATTAATTGTTGCAGGTTCTTCATATCTGGTATCGGAGCATTTTCTTGGGCTTGTTGGGTGGAATTTCTACCATTTTTTTTTTTGCATCTGTTGCAAGTTTGGATCTGGGAATAATCCCTATCCGCTTAGCTATGGGAAGTACTTGGGAATAGGCCCTAAAATGCATTGTGAGGAGTACCACAGGAACCCCAAAGTAGTTGTCCCATTGAGAGGACCTTCCAGCAAAAAGGGCAATGACCCCTACCTGATTAACTAGTTCCCACCCATGAGGTAAACCAAGAGTTGTCGTTTGTGGCAAAGCAGTTATCAGTTTTACTTAAGTCGTGGAGTGAGAGGTACTGCCCCAATATGCAAGCTGTCAGACAACATTGGTGGTCGAATGAAACCCGTGAACTGTTAGGAAGCCGAACATACATGGGATCCATATCTATTTTCAGCTGAACTGTTGCCGATCACATCCGCACCATTTTAGATTCATTCCAAGCCGTTTCATATCCATCTATTTCAGATCCATTCTGAAAGTCGTTCCAAATCCAGCTGTTTCAGATCTATTTTGAAATTCATTTCAGATCCAACCGTTTTCGATCCATTTGGCATCGTTTCAAATTCATCTGTTGCCAATCACTTCTGCCTCATTGTAGATCCATCTGTTTCCGATCCCTTCTGCGTCGTAGCAGATCCATATCTCCCTTGTTTTCACTCTGTTTCCCTTGAAACTTCCGTGACACCCCTATAATCCCATTCTGCATCTTTCATTCCTGAGGACACCATCCCAAATTCCACTTCCCAAAGCCAGATATTCCACATTTGTCTATTTTTAGCGTTTTCCATAACTTCTTTAATTTTCACCCAATCGCCTTCAAATTTTGCCACCATGTTCATTCCCTATTTCTGCTTCTCTATCCCTCTCTGACAAATTTTCCAATTCTTTCACCTCGCTTCTGACTTCCTCATTTTCTCCTTACCCGTCCATTCAAAATTGTCCAAAACCTAGTCAAACCCCAATTACCCATCAGAGTTTTTCCCAACTCCAAATTTCTCTTTACTAAATAAGGTTATGTTTGTGCTTTTCTACCGATTAAAAAAAAAAAAAAACTCCTGGTTATGGTTGTCACTCGCGTAGGAGCAAAAACCATGGAGGAAGCACTTGCAACCATCCAAACCAAAATCCAGGATCTTGATGAAAAATTTCTCGGCCTCCATCTTGAGCATTCATCCATGAACAACAAACGACAGTCTGAGTCTTTGTCGAGCACCCTATATGCAGTTAGATTATTCCAACATACAGAGCAGAAGAGATTTATTGTCAACCCGAGAAAGTCTTTTATTTCAAAGGATAGATGCACAGTCTATGCTTAAACACCAACTCACTATAATTGAATACTTTTATCCTCTAACAACTATGTCCATCCCAAAGATCTGTGTAATCCCAATTGCTTTCTAAATACTATAATTTCAATTCCTTTCTACCATGCATCAACAAGAAATAATATAAGATTCAAAGACAATTGCAGATAAAAAGAAATCCTATTCACATCCTACAACAAGTAACTCACTTCTTCAATCTGATCACTCTTGAAAACCATAAGCATAAACTGAATATTAATCTAGAAATTCAATTGCAAAGGATTGAGTTCAGCTGCTCTAAGAGATTGAATTACAGGAATGGAAATCAACAATCATAACAGGAAAGATAAATTGCAAGGGCTCACGGGATCACAACTTAACTGCAAGATGAACAAGGCTGTGTACAACTGTCACACGAATTGCATAAAGTTTCTTACTCAGTCGACTGTTACTCTGTACTAATTGCCAATCTCAAGAAATATAATCTTAATTATACTGGAAATCCACACCACACTTACTACTGCTGCGTACAAAGGAGATATCATCAACAAAACATCACACAACAATAAATTGAAGAGTCCTAATTTAACTCAGCAATCTCTGTGGAAGATGGTCCCAGCCTTCACACAGAGATGCTGGTTGAACAACGTAAAGTTCCTTTAACTCAGAGGTAACTCCTTATATTAACAGAAGAATGATTACACAGTTGCTTTTACTGCTAATACAATGAATAAATTCTTCGTTGTTCAACCCCCCTGGGTCGAGACAGCTCCCCATATTTATACATGCAAATCATAACATCCGATCCTATTAACGGGAAGCCATGAAGATCTCTAATCTTCAGCCGCCCTAAATAATACAAGCTGTTACAAATGTGGCATAGCAAAGACATAGAAAAACGTGAGGAATCTGTTGATTGGCCCAAGAGTGGCGATCTTTCCAGATCACAACTATACTCGAGCAGCAACATACTAAAGATCTCCAATTATAGCGCATTCTGTTACAGTTTCCCTGTCACAGCTCCATCTAGGATGTTACATTAGAACCATGTGCCTTAATTGATGATCGGAGCCCCGAGGATCCTTTCTAAGCAGCAAACATCCCTCCTTTCAAGACTTGTTCAGCCCACCTTCCTACAGTCCACTTATCTCAAACTACCTTCATAAATCATAACATGTTAGCACAATTTGAGAGATAAACAACCTTAATTATCACAATCATAAGCATTAATAAGATAGAGCAATGATCAGTCATACCTTGGAAGCTTGGGGGAATAAAGTGAGGACAACAGGTCTGATTAACATGCTAAATGGTGTAGGACAGGGGAAGAACAGGTGATCGAGGATGATTAAAAGGGGCCAATTCTGGGCTCAACATATCCCCCCCAACTATCCTGTTGCATGTCCCCATGCAACAACCTACATCATTCGAAATTTGAGTCCTGTACAGAGCTCTGTTCATGGAGGGAGGAAAAGTTGTAGGAAACTCAGGCACCTTATCTATCTTTAAAAAAAGCTCTGTGAGTAGCCCAATACTTTCCAACATCACTGCTCTTCTGCCTAGTCAAGGAAAAATCCATATTATATGGTTTTGCTGGCCACCAAATGAGGGGGAAATTGAATTTCAAACCCAACCAATTAACTCCACTTTCCCTCATACTTCCCACATAGCCCTTGACTCTGGAAAGTTCCTGCTTGAAGTTCTTGAAACAGTAAGGATTAGTGCAGAGGAGGCCTCCTGCCATCTGTGCTTACTCCCTTCCAATTATACCTGCTGGTGTCTGGAAATGTAGTTGGTGCAAGTGGAAACCACTCCTTCCTGCGGTCTCATTACATGCTATGCCTGGGGGACCTTGAAAGGAAATCTTAATCTGAGTCCAAATCAATGACATTTCTAGGAGGCAGAAGCACTGGTTCTTGTGGAACAGTGTCTTCCAGCACATCTAAGTTTAATATGAGAGTTGTTGGTTCTTATGTAACAACAACATCCTTTAGACTCTCTTCAGCAGCTACATTCATTGCTTTTGTAGACACTGGTTCTTGTGTAACAGTGTCTTCTTTGTCCTTCTGCTGCTGGGATTGGATATCTTTCTCATTGTGTAGCTCCTCCTCCAAGATTTCGGTGTCACCTGAGAATTGTGACTGTACCTGTTCATCCTCACTCCACTGTGTATCGGGAATGATATCCATTCCAGGATTATCTTCTAATTGAAATTCAGGATTTCCTGCTGCAGCCTTCAAGGATGTTGGTTCTTGTGTAGCAACATCCTGGCTTGCCTCTTCATCCTCCTGTTGTTGCAATTCTTCTCCTATGAGATTTGTATCATGGGAACCATCTGGGGTTACAACCCAGAGTTCTTCATTAAACTCCAAAGTGTCCTCTATCCCAGGTTCTTCTCCCATCTGTTCGGCCAATTGGACAAGTTTACTCAGGTTTGATGGTTCTTTTGTTACAGCACCCTGTTCAAGTTTATCAATGTCTTGTCTTTGTGGCTCAGCTTCTAAGATCTCTGTGTCGTGGGAGCATTCTGGGGTTACAGTATAGAATTCTTCATTAAACTCCATAGTGTTCTCCATTCTAGGTTCTTCTCCCATCTGCTCTATAATTTCTATGTCATGGGATCACTTTGGGGTTACAGTATATTCTTTATTAAGCTCCAGAGTGTCCTCCATTCCAGGTTCTTCTCCCATCTGCTCTATAATCTCTGTGTCATGGGAGCATTCTGGGGTTACAGTATATTGTTTATCTCCATCATCATACATGATTACATCCCTCATTTCTTCTGTCACAGGATTGGTGGCAGCTTCAGCAAGGATGGTTAAAGATGCTGGTTCTTGTGTGGCAACATCTCCTTTTTCTGCAGCTTCCTCTATTGTGGGCGCGGGCTGTTGTGCTGAGCAGGTACAAAGTATAATCTTGTGGCCTACCTCCTTAAAGATTTCTCCATAGGTGGGACAGATTACTCGTTCATCTTCCTTGCCAGGCTCGGTAGAGTTTGATTCCTCCAGTTTCTCTGCAGCCTCTACCAATGTATACAATTTCCTTTCACCTAGTTTTCTGTAGGTTTCCTTCCAGGTTTCCAATTCCCTTCGAAGTACTTGGAGGTCCTCTTTTAACAGTGTGTTCTCAGCCATAAGTCCTTCAATTTCGGGTTCTTCCTCAACTGGCCTTTGTGGAGCATCCATTGGTCTCGGTACAAGGATCGGGGGCTCAACCTATGCCTCTAAGGTTGCCCATCTTTTTCTGGCTGCTTCTGCTACTGTAGCTGACCTAGTTCTTTTCTTTCCGATTGGTGCAGTTATGTTAAATTCATTGATTGATCTCTTTCTCTTCCTTTGTGGTGTTTTCTTTTGTGGAGCTGGTATATAGGGATTCACAGCTGAGGTCAAAGGAATGTTTTCTTGCTCCTCATGCTGTTCTTCTTCAATTAAAGCTCCTCCTACCCACTCAGGTGAGGATTCAATAGTTACCAACTCAATGTTTTCTTCTATTGCCCTGGCTCTGTCATCTTCAGGTTCAATTGTCGCAGCATTTAATGCTGCTCCAATTTCACCTTCTGCTGTCGGAGCTGCCCTATTATCTAGGTTTTCCACATGGTTTTTTTCTACATCCTCCCCCAACAGCTCTGCTTGTGCCCCCAATTGTTCTTCTTCTAATGCAGTTTCATCCCCCCCAAATGGCTCTGCTTGTGCCCCTGGTTGCTATTCTTCTAATATAGTTTCATCCCCCCCAAATGGCTCTGCTTGTGCCCCTGGTTGTTGTTCTTCATCCATTTCATCCCCCCCCCAACTTCAGTGGAGGGACTCTGGTCCTCCGGTTGTGGTGGAACTCGTACCTGCTGTAATGGGACAACCCGCAAAGGAGCGGGTTGCTGAGCTCGAGCTGTGAATTGCTCCCAGGTTATATGATGCTAGGAAAGGGTTCTTACAATTATTAGATTGATAAGGCCATGGTGGTTGAGGGAGGAAAGTGGGTGCTTAGCAGACTGGACAAATGCCGCCATATGACACAAGTCATGCAATAGATAATATGGAATGTTCAATAAAATGCCATGGCGGAGATGAGAAAGTAAAGGGAGTTCAGAGTTATAAACAGTTTGATATCTACCTTCACAAGTGATGTATTTCTTGAGAAAGACAGCAACCTGGTCCCATGGCCGCGGCAATGAGTGCAGTGCAATCCCTCTTCTGGATGATTCAACTTGCTCCCCCTCCAGTAAAAATGCTTCCCGTGCGGTCGTCGTGGGGACTCGTCGATTAAACCAAGCCCTTCCTACCTACGGGATGGAAGTAACCTTGGATATAATGGCCTCGGAGACTTCTATGCGCAGCCCCGACACGTTGGAGTGAGTTTTGGTGAGGTTTAAGGCAAATTTCAAGGCTGCTTCCCGATTGAATCCATCTAGTCGCTCAAAAAATTCGAGCCAGCCGGAGGCTTGAAAGATGGAAAGAACCTGAAGATTTTTCCTGAGTTCCTGTGTATTCAAAGGTTCATGAAGAACTGGAATCCCCATGGTCCTGGATGCAAGCTGAAGGTGCTATCCCATAGATGACAGAATCCGAGAATAGAAGTTGCAGCACAGAGGATGCACGAATCGCTGAGCGGAGATGTTGAAGAGATGGACAAATTTGGAAAGTTGAGCACAAAAAAATGTTCGAAATTTCCATTCCGAATTGGGAAAGGTGGCAGTTATTAATGTTTACGTCGTACGAGGGAAAGGTCTAATTAGGCATAATGGCGATACGTATAAAGGTATGACTGATATTGTTCAATTATATCAGCACTTAATCACGTGATAAATGAAAGCCATACCTTATGAGACTGTGCGTCAGATATCCTGCGGAAAATGGTGGAGCATGCGATTGGTGACGTTGCAGAACCAAACTCGTGCACAGTGTCAAATTTGATCATGATGAACAGGATAATGCAATAATTCCTTCCGCCAGTGAAACACAAACCTTCGCATCCTCGGGGTCGGAATGATGAATTCGCCGGCACGACTAGGATGAATCAGAGCCATATTTTAGCAGGTTTGGTGCAATTTTTGTGTTAACACAGGAGTTACCAATGGAAGTTGCCAGAAATGATATCACGGCCGATGAAAAAGAAGTTGCAGCCACCAGGAAAGATTCATGGCCACCGGGAAAATGATTTATGGGATCGGGAAAAATTACGGCTGTCAGGGAAAAGTTTTACGGTGCCGGGAGATATGTCGCAACTGCCGGAAAATATGTTGCAGCTACCGGAAACTGGTTCACGGCAGCCGAGAAAAAGGTTTTACGGCCATCGAAAAAGTCACATCTGCCAGGGAAAAGTTTTATGGCAACGGGAGATACATCGCAGCCACCGGAAAATATGTTGCAGCTACCGGAAACTGGTTCACGGCAGCCGGGAAAAAGGTTTTACGGCCAACGGAATAAAAAAGTCACGGCTGCCAGGGAAAAGTTTTACGGCACTGGGAGATATGTCACAGTTGCTCGGAAATGGTTCATGGCTGCCGGGAAAAGATGTTGCAGCTGCTGGAAAAGTTGTTGCAGCTGCCGGGAAATGGTGCATAGCTGCCGGGAAAAAGGTTTTACGGCTGCCGGGAAACGATATTGCAGCCACTGGGAAAGTTGTTGCAGCTGCTAAAAAATAATATTACAGCCGCTAGGAAATTTGTTGCAGCTCCCGGGAAATAGTTCACAGCTGCCGGGAAATGGTTTACGGCCACCGGAAAAAGGATATCGCAGCCGCTGGGAAATGATGTTGCAGCCGCTAGGAAATGATGTTGCAACCGCTGGGAAATGGTTAACGGCTACCGGGAAAAGTTGTTGCAGCCATTGATAAAGTTGTTCACGGCTGTTGGGAAAAAGGATTTTACGTCTGCCGGGAAATATATCGCGGCTGCCGGAAAAGATATTGCAGCTGCCGGAAAATATGTCGTAGCTGCCGAAAAAGATGTTGCAACTGCCGGGAAATATGTCGCAGCTGCCGGAATTTTTTTTCTCCCTTTTTTTTTTTTTTTTAAGGAAAAAGGGAAATACAGCACAGGACGACACAGGGCGACTCTCGTTTGAGAGGCCCAATCTGGTCGTTCTCCTAGCGCTTCACTGGAAATTTTTGAAAAACAACAGCAAACGAAAAGATCAAATGCAAAGAGAAGAAAAAAAACAATTATTCGCTACAGCAGAACGTTATTTATGTATAGTAATTTAAAATGAGATTTTCAGTTTAAGGATTGGCAAGGGTAGAGAGAAATTCCTGCTATGGTGCCAGCTGATAATCTAGATTGGCGGCAATTTGCGAAATGAATGCATCTTTCAAAATAGGCTTACGATACAGTCGCAGTCTATGGCCATTAGCAAGTAATGGTATATGGTTTTCATCGATGGTCACCAGACGGATAGTGCCGTTGTCAAATACCCTGTCGACCAAATATGGACCCAGCCATCTTGTACGTAATTTACCTTTAAAATCCCTCTTGAACCTGTAGTCATATAGTAGTGCCTAGTATCCCTCACGGAAGATTTTATTTTTAATAAATCGGTCATGCCAGTTGGATCTCTATTGCTGAAGCAACACAATCTGGTCTACTGCAGCTAACCGTTTCTCATCCAATTCATTTAGTTGATTCAATCTTCTCTTTTGGGCTATTCTTACATCCAGATTCATTTCGGTGGCTGTTTTCAGGGTTTTGATCTCAAACTCAATTGGAAAGATGGCACTCTTTCCATACACTAAATCATAGGGAGAGAACCCTGTGGTGTTGCGCCAAGTTGTGCGATATGCCCATAATGCTTTCGGAATCCTGTCAGCCCAATCCTTTCTATGGCTCTTAATTTTTTTAGTAAGGATTGGTTCAATAACTTTATTAGTACTTTCCACCTGACCATTGGCCTGGGGGTGGTAAGGTGAAGCCACCCTATGCTGCACATGATACTTTCGGAGCAAGGATTCAAATTGGTGTGACATGAATTGCGACCCCCCATCGGTAACTACTTCCTTTGGTACCCCAAAGCGGGTAAAGATCTCTCCATACAGAAAATCAATCACTGCCTGGTCATTAGCCTTAGCCAAAGCTATAGCCTCTACCCACTTGGTCATATAATCAATACAAACCAGAATGTAAACTTTCTGTCTGGAAGGAGGGCTGATAGGGCCAACAAAATCCAGTGCCCATCTATAAAATGGTTCAACTACTACTTGAGGTTGTAGAGGCATCTGATCTGTTTTATTAGGCTGACCCATCCTTTGGCAGCTGTCACAAGACTGAACATACCTTTTAGCGTACCTGAACAGAGTCGGCCAATAGTAGCCCATCCTCAGTGCTTTATGCCCTGTTCTTTTGTCTGCAAAGTGTCCCCCACAAGGTCCATCATGACAGGCTTTTAGTATGTGAAAGATCTCATCTTCACTTACGCATCTCCTAATCTCAAGATCGGGCCCTGTGTAGAAGAGATGACCATTGAGCCAACAGTACCTGGCACTTTGCTGGATGATTTTTCTCTTTTCTCGTTTGGACATGTGTGGTGGGAGCTTTCCTGCAACCAAATAATTAGCAACGTCTGCATACCAGGGGGAATGAGATGAAAGTGCGAATATATCTTCATCTGGAAAAGAGTCCTCAACAGGCGAACTGTCATCACTGTTAGTAAAACGAGATAAAAAATCAGCAACAACATTTTCTTTTCCAGGTTTATCTATAATGGTAATATCAAATTCCTGCAATAATAAGAGCCACCTGGTCACTCTGGCATTGGTGATAGGTTTGTTCATTAAATATTTAATGGCAGAGTGGTCAGTGTGCACAAATGTAGGATACCTAGTAATGTAATGCCGAAATTTATTAATAGAGTAAACAATAGCGAGGAATTCTTTTTCAGTAACAGTATAGTTAAGTTCAGCAGGGGATAAGTTTTTACTAACATAATAGATGGCATAAGGTACTTGACCATCCTGCTGTCCTAATACTGCTCCAATGGCGGTATCAGAAGCATCTGAAGAAATGTGGAAAGGTAGGGTCCAATTAGGTCCCCTTAGGATAGGCGCTGTGGACAGTTTCTCCTTAAGCTTATCAAACGCTATCTGGCATGCTTCACTCCACACAAACTGTGCATCCTTCATTAACAGAGAAAAAAAAGGAGAAGCAAGTTTGGAGAAGTTTTCTATAAACCTCCGATAATATCCAGCATGTCCCAGAAAACTTTGCACCTCTTTCTGAGTTGAAGGAGTTGGTATATTTTTTATCACCTTAATTTTTGAAGGATCCACCTGAATGCCATTAGTAGAGATGAAATGCCCTAATACCACCCCCTCACTCATCATCATATGGCACTTTTCAGTGCTTTATGAGAGCTGAGTCTGTTCGCAGTGAATTAAAACCTTCTTTAAATTTTCCAGTGCTTCCTCAAAATCCTTGCCATAGGGAGTAAAATCATCCATAAAGACTTCCATACTATCATTAACTAATTCAGAGAATATGCCAATTACATCTCTTTGAAACGTTGCCGGTGCATTACATAAACCAAAAGGAAGCACCCTGAAGGAAAACGTTCCCCAGGGGTAAGTGAAGGTGGTCTTATCCTGGTCCTCAGGAGCATTCTGAATTTGATTGTACCCACTGAACCCATCTAGGAAGGAGAATAACTTCTTCCCTGATAGGGTATCAAGTACTTGGTCACTGAAGGGAAAAGGGAAATGATCCTTTTGTGTAGCTTTGTTCAGTTCCCTATAATCAACACAGACTCTCCATTTACCATTTTTCTTGGGCACAATTACGTGTGGGGAAATCCATTCACTATCTAAAATAGGATATATAAATCCTGCTTCCAAAAGTTTTTGGATTTCCTCCTTCACTATATCCCTCAGATTGGGGTTCATGCATCATTGGGGTTGACACACAGGCCAGGAGTCATTTTTAATATAAATATGGTGGGTGCACAGATTAGAGGGAATACCCCTCATGTCTATATACTCCCAGGCGAATGCCCCCTTATGTTCCTTCAAGAGACTGATTAGGCGCGTCTGTTCCTCTAAGGAGAGACCAGGGTTGATATTCAAAGTCCTTCCAGGCTCTACCTCAATAGGAATACTTTTTGAACTTTTCAAAACTGGGATTATGTTTGTGTCACCAACTAGTGCTTCTTCTGTAAGATTTTCTTGTTCTTCCTTACCAAGGGTAATGTTCAGGATTTGATAGACCTCTTTATCCACTGAAGCAAGTTCAATAATAAAATTACTGATAGCATCGTCTTTTGTTTCATTTTTAAAAGTTAAGGCCTTCCCTATAGTTAATAGTGGTTGAACATCCTCCTCCTCCTCCTGTTCCATCCAAAGGGAAGTTTCAGCCTCTAGACTTGGCCGAGCTGGAGGATACAGGGTGAGGTTTTTAGTCTCCGTACCATCAGATATAGTAATGGACCTAGATCGACAGTTGATGCAAGCATCAGCTGTGACCAACCAAGGCCTCCCCAGGATCAATGGATGTCCCCCTAGTTGTGATTTTGGTTGTAATATCAAAAAGTCAGCAGGGTATTCCCATGAATCTACTGAGATGACAAGGTCGTCCAGAATCCCTTCGGGTCTAATGGTGGATCTGTCTTCCAATTCTAAAATGGTAGGGGTCGGTCTAAAATTAGTGAGTCCAAGCTTCTTTACAATCTCAATTGTTATGACATTGATCGTTGCTCCTAAGTCGACTAGCACGTTGGGTATCTGCGTTTGTCCTATATGTACAGTGACAGTAGGATTGCCAGGGTCGTCATACTTGGTCACAGGGGTTTTTCCTATTATTAAAGCAGATAAATTCCCTATGATGTGAACAGTGGGAGAATCTCTGGGTTTCCTCCCTGGTTTCTTAGTGCACAGGTCCCGAACGGTTCTAGCATAAATAGGCATGTCTTGAAGAGCTTGAAGAAGGGGGATTTTGATGTAAAGATTCCTTAACTCTCCTAGGAGGTTAAACTGAGGTTGCCCCCTACTTTTGGTAGCATTAGTCTCTCAGGGTATGGTGGTTTCCTTACCAGCTGGGTAGGATGCGTATTGTCTGATTTCTCATTTGATGTTTCAGCCGTCCCATCTAAGGGATGCTCAGCATCTTCAGTGATAGGAACTGTATCGGATGGATGCTGTGAACTCCCTCCTTCTATATGCACAGAAGGTGGAGCATCTTCTGTAATTACAGGTTCTACTATTTTCCCATGTTGTAGATTAATATCATTACAGGGTATAGGGGAAAGGGAGTAGGCCGGCATATTGACAGTTTCCAATTGATGGATTGTTTTATTATTCGGGTTAGGATTAGGTTAGGCAGGCAGCTGAGGCCGTATTGGTATATTAGGGACATGATTATTCTGCAGCTGCAACTGTGACTGCTGGGGTGGGTATTGAGGATATTGAGGAAATTGAGGGTATTGATGAGAATATGGTGACTGTTGAGGTGGAGGTGGTTGAGCAAACTGTTTTCCAAGATGGAAGTTCCTCCATCCAGGAGACCATGACGTAGGTTGATGTGGTGGCTGTGTCCAAGGACTCCATGAATTATAATTTTGCATTGCAGGTTGGGAAGGATTCCACTGAGCATAATTTGAAGGGAATTGTGTATTCACATTTTGCATGTTATTATTCCAATTGCTCATATTATTCAAAAATGGAAACGATTCTAGAGGCATACCTTGATTTCGAGGTTGCCAAGGTTTCTTCTGTGCAATGAAATAGGCTGATTCCACTTCTGGAGTTGATGCCTGCAGAACAGCCTTCACTTGGGGAAGTGTGGGACATTCTTTCATGTCATGGTTTAGTTCACACAGCTGGCATACTTCCACTTTGTCAAGAGGGCATTCTTTCAGTGGATGATTCTTTCTACATCGGGGACAGAACACACCTAGTGTGAGATCCTCCACTGCCTGTTTTTGTTTTTCCTTCAGGACATCAATCTCCGAAGAGATGGAGCTCATCATTTCTATTTTAAAATTTTCAAGGAGATTGCCTATCTCTGCACGGGCAGCTCCTCCATTGGACGACTTCTGAGTTCTGTCGAAGACATCACGTTCCAGCTTATCCCGTTTATCCTACTTATTGTTCCTGGAAGACCCCCTGGAGTATCTCTTACATAGTTCCACAATCTTCCCAAAAGGTTCTTTGGAGATATCTCCCTTTCCTAGAAGGTTTAACATGTCTAAACAATCATCCCTGATCCCATGAATCAAGATTATCTTGAGCACGTCCAGCCCTATGTTCGACTACCCAGCTCTTTGCACATTGTACAACAGCCTTTCTACAAAATCCTCCAGACTTTCATCCTCCTTCTGCACCATTTTGAATAATTCCTCTCTTTTGTCCTTAGTGTTGCAATATTCCTGATATTTCTCCAGGAACACTTGTTTCATCCTATCCCAATTAGCAATGGTTCCTCCCCCAAGGCTCATGAACTAGCGTAATGCGTTGTCCTTCAGGGTGGTGGGAAAAAGTTTTAGCTTTTGGGCATCGGTGACATAATCATAGCTGCGACAGAGGATATCGAATTCAAAAAGGAATTCGTCTGGATCTTCTGCTGCCCTTCCATGGAAGCGAGGCAACACTGATGGTGAGATGTTTTTCATAGGGGCTGTCCCTTCTGGCTGCTGAATTGGAAATTGCAGTGTAGCCGTGGTTCCCTCAGGCAGGGAGTGATTTTCATGATGATAGTTTTCCACCATCACCTCTTCCTCATCGGACTCATGTTTGTTACTCATCTCCTCTTCTATTTTCTCCTCTTCGTTCGTTCCTGCGTTCTTTTCCTCGTTTTTTTCTTCGTCCTTGTTTTGTTCTTGATCAACAGACTTCTGGTGGAACTGTGTCCACTCTTCTTCAGTTACAGCCTTCCTGTAAATGTAGCAGATTGGACCTCTACCAGCAGATCCCGTTGTAACAGCTATGTCTTCCTCAATTGTAATAGCAGGTTCAGTTGTAATAGCTGCATCAACTGTGCCTTCCTCAGCAGGGATATATGAGGGAGTCACAGTTGCTCGTGTATTCTCCACCGTGGATCCTGACGTTGGCGCCCCAGGATCAGCAGGGCTTCTTCTGATAGGAGTTTCTTGATGCCGAGCCCTGGTGGATGAATCAGTTCTGTCAACAAGATCGTCAATGAATGTTCTTCTGCCCAATGGTGGTCCTCGACTACGGCCCGAGCCACCTACACTGTTAGTATTTTGTGGGATTTTGGGATTTGGGAGGTGATCGTGCTTTACCCTCCTCATATTCATGCGAACCGAATCATTTCAGCAAAGAAAAGACTGACTAGAAACAATTACTAGATGCAACTAATGATTAGTGTTTAATTTTTATCCTTCCCCGGCAACGACGCCAAAATGTCGAGCACCCTATATGTAGATAGATTATTCCAACATACAGAGCAGACGAGATTTATTGTCAACCCAAGAAAGTCTTTTATTTCAAAGGATAGATGCACAGTCTATGCTTAAACACCAAATCACTATAATTGAATACTTTTATCCTCTAACAACTATGTCCATCCCAAAGATCTGTGTAATCCCAATTGCTTTCTAAATACTATAATTTCAATTCCTTTCTACCATTCATCAACAATAAATAATATAAGATTCAAAGACAATTGTAGATAAAAAGAAATCCTATTCACATCCTAGAACAAGCAACTCACTTCTTCAATCTGATCACTCTTGAAAACCATAAGCATAAACTAAATATTAATCTAGAAATTCAATTGCAAAGGATTGAGTTCAGCTGCTCTAAGAGATTGAATTACAGGAATGAAAATCAACAATCATAACAGGAAAGATAAATTGCAAGGGCTCATGGGATCACAACTTAACTGCAAGATGAACAAGGTTGTGTACAACTGTCACATGAATTGCATAAAGTTTCTTACTCAGTTGACTGTTACTCTATACTACTTGCCAATCTCAAGAAATATAATCTTAATTATATTGGAAATCCACACCACACTTACTACTGTTGCGTACAAAGGAGATATCATCAAAAAAACATCACACAACAATAAATTGAAGAGTCCTAATTTAACTCAGCAATCTCTGTGGAAGATGGGCCCAGCCTTCACAAAGAGATGCTGGATGAACAACGTAAAGTTCCTTTAACTCAGAGGTAACTCCTTATATTAACAGAAGAATGATTACACAGTTGCTTTTACTGCTAATACAATGAATAAATTCTTCGTTGTTCAACCCCCTGGGTCGAGACAACTCCCCATATTTATACATGCAAATCATAACATCCGATCCTATTAACGGGCAACCATGAAGATCTCTGATCTTCAAGCGCCCTAAATAATACAAGCTGTTACAAACGTGGCATAGCAAAGACATATAAAAACGTGAGGAATCTGTTGATTGGCCCAGGAGTGGCGATCTTTCCAGATCACAACTATACTCAAGCAACAACATACTAAAGATCTCCAATTATAGCGCATTCTGTTATAGCTACCCTGTCATAGCTCCATCTAGGATGTTACATTAGAACCATGTGCCTTAATTGATGATTGGAGCCCCGAGGATCCTTTCTAAGCAGCGAACATCCCTCCTTTCAAGACTTGTTTATCCCACCTTCCTGCAGTCCACTTATCTCAAACTACCTTCATAAATCATAACATGTTAGCACAATTTGAGAGATAAACAGCCTTAATTATCATAATCATAAGCATTAATAAGATAGAGCAATGATCAGTCATACCTTGGAAGCTTGGGGGAATAAAGTGAGGACAACAGGTATGATTAACATGCTAAATGGTGTAGGACAGGGGAAGAACAGGTGATCGAGGATGATGAAAAGGGGCCAATTCTGGGCTCAACAGTCTTCATCAGACAATGGGTTCTCTTCTTCTAGCAATTTCCATGTTCTAAAGCTTGATTTTTCTCGCTTCAATGGTACTGATATGACTAGATGGATTTATTGTGCAGAACAGTATTTCAGTATGCATAATACTTTTGATGTCACTAAAGTTCCACTTGCATCATTTTATTTGGAACAAGAAGCTCTTCAATGGTACCATTGGTACATCAAGGCTCATGAAGAGCCAAAATGGCCAAATTTTTGCCAGCACCTTTTGCAACGATTTGGTCCTAGTGCTTTTGATGATTTCACAAGATCCCTCACTAAACTTCACCAAATTGGCACTATGAGAAAGTATCAGATCGAATTTGAGAAACTAGACAATCACATAGAAGGATTGTCTGATGAATTCTATAGGAGTTGTTTTATCAGTGGTCTTAAGGATGAAATACGCTCAGAGGTTAAAATGTTCTATCTCAACACAATGATGGAATCCATAGGGTTGGCTAAGTTAAAAGAAGAAAAGATTTTATCCCAACAGTGCTCCAAGCCCGCTTCTATCCCCTTTCGAAATATGGGTTCTCAACTACCTCCCATTCCTCCAGCTCCTCGACCAACTCCTATCAAGCATTTGTCTGAAACAGAGATGCAATCACACAGAGAAAAAGGGCTTTGTTATAATTGTGATGAGAAATTCACTCGGGGACATAGATGTGTTCAGTAAAAGCTCTCTCTCTTGGATATGGATTCTCTGCATGCCTCTAAAATTGGTGAAGAAGCTCCAGATATAATGGATGATCAGGTCAACATTTAGGATCCTCCTATTGACCCCCCATCTCAGGACGACCAACAAGAGATATCTCTCCATGCTTTATCTAGTGTCACCACCCCCCAAACAATGCCAGTCAAGGGTTACTTCAAGAAGCTTCCTCTTACAGTACTCATTAATTTTGGTAGCACTCATAACTTCATTGACCCCTGGATCGCCAAACAAGATGATTGTTTTGTCCATCCTTGCTCCATCTTTGAATTCATGGTTGCTAATGGGCGCACCTTACCTTGCAAGGGAAAGTGTCACAATGTGCATAACTCTCTAAAAGATTATAACCTGCGCTCTGACATGTTTGCATTTTCCTTAGGCGAATGTGATGTGGTTTTGGGCATTCAATGGTTATGCACACTTGGCCCCATCTTATGGGATTTTGCTGAACTTTGGATGCAGTTTTCAGTCAATGGGACATAACAAAAATTTACGAGCTTACAACCTGGTTCTTTCTACATCATCAGTTCACATCGCCTGGAAAATATCCTTAGGAAGAATTCACATGGTGTTATCGCTCAGCTCCATTCCATTCAGATGCACCCATCAACGGTCTCCACTACTTCCTTGGATAGATATGCAGGTATCTTTGTTACACCAGTGGGCTTGTCACCTTCAGGAGAGACCTTTCCGGTAAGCATTTAGCCGCATATACATCTCAGCAGGAAATGATGGCTATTTTGCATGCAGTACCGAAGTGGCAACCATCCCTATTAGGGAATTATTTCTACATCAAGACTGATCTCCAGAGTCTAGAAAATTTCCTGGAACAATGGGTCTCCTCCCCAACACACCTGAAATGGGTTATCCAACTCATGGGTTATGACTATGCAATCACTTACAAGAAGGGTAAGGAAAATATGGTGGCAGATGCTCCTTCTCGCACATTTGATGACCCAGTTTCTCTTACAGCTATTTCTCTGCTTGTTCCAAATTGGTTGCAATCTATTCAGCAGGGATATCTCTTCTATGCACTCCATGCTTCTTCATCGGAAGGGCACTCTAGGTTCCTCAAAATGTATGACCGAGAACAATGTAAATTCTTTTGGCAGGGACTGAAAATGACAATTCAACAGATGTTGGTTGACTGTGATACTTGCCAGGTCAACAAGGGTGAAACGACACTCCTTTTAGGACTACTCGAACCCTTTCCCATCCCTACACAGATTTGGACAACTATTTCTATGGATTTCCTCGAAGCAATCCAGTGGTACAATACCACATATAAAAGGACACCATATGAAGCAGTCTATGGACAGGCACCACCAATTCTTCTTCCATACACCCTCAACAGCTCCCCAGTTCAGGAAATTGACTCGGTTCTTCGAAACCACGATCAAATTCTTCTCATTATGCACGACAATCTTCACATGGCAAGAATTCGACTGAAAAAACAAGCCAATTAGCATAGTTCAGAGTGCACTTTTCACGCAACTGATATGGTTCTTCTTCCTCTACATCCTTCCAAGCAATCCTCCTAAAACTCAAAAGGCATCAGTGGCCCAGAATGAAACCCAAGGATGCTATAGGGGAACCACTCCTTCAAATTCTGCATCAATTTCCACATCTAAAGCTTTCAGGACAAAGCTTTTTCTAAGGGAGAGGGGATGTTAGGAACCCATGTCGACCCTTCTATTTACTTTGTTAGTATATTATTGTTGGACGCATATGCTTTGTAATTCGTCCCGTAGTATTTGTTGATCCATAGTTTTTATTATTGTTGTTGGATGCATATGCTTTGTAAGTTGTCCCGTAGTAAGTGTTGATCTATAGTTTGTATCGGCCCATGGTTTGTATTGACACATGGTATGGACCCATGGTATTGGCTTCTAGACTTAGTATATAAGTTTGTGTTGAGACCAAAGAAGGTACCGTGAAGTTAGTTGAATTGAGCTTGCTCAAAGGAGGTTGCCCCATCGAAGTGGCATGTGATCAATAAAAGTGATTCTGAGTTCTGTTATTTCTTCTATCTCGTGTATTTTCATTAATTAATTGTTGCAGGTTCTTCACATTGTGTTTCAGTCTATCTTGAGGGGGATTTTTTTTTCCCACTGGGTTTTCCTTCTTTCCTGACTTTTTTAGATTATTGTATGTGGTGACCTTTGGTATCAGTAACCAAAGCCCTAATTTTCATTTATTTTTCCTCATAGTCCGGATTAAGGGTGGGTGTTGGAATATTCTCACCATCTTATTTTGGTCTTGCATGCTTTGCATGCATTTTGCTTGTATCCATGCATTCCATGCAACACTCCATGCATCCATGCATTGGAAGTTGAGTCTCCTACCACCTAGTCCCTACTTTGTCCCCCCTAGAGCTTGTTTTTGTCCATCATTATCCCTCCTATCCACTCAGAGCACCTTTTTCACATAACTGTATTTCCAATGATCCCTCATGCACATATTTAGGAGACTACACTGTCAGTTCCATGATTTGGGGAGCCTTGTCCCCCTAATTGCTCAGTCAACTGACTACAGCTCCTAGTTTAACTACTATTGAGTATAGGAGTGCCCTCTTTGACCAATGACAGTTAGTTATGCACCCCTTTGGAGTCTGCTCCTCTATCTTTGTGCCTACATGATTCAGTTATGCTCATCTCCACCTCATTTAACTTATTATTCATCATCGGTGGCCACTAAACCTTATTGGGAGATGCTTCCAATGCAAACTAAGCCTATACCTGAGGTGAATTCGAATCCTACCAGGAGTATCGAATTCATTCTATTGTAACACTTTTTCATTTCCATCTTACAGGTGATTAATGTATCAACAACAGTTTTTCATGTGTGTTTCAGTTTTATGAGTGA
Source organism: Larix kaempferi (assembly GCA_027924585.1). Taxonomy (NCBI): domain Eukaryota; kingdom Viridiplantae; phylum Streptophyta; class Pinopsida; order Pinales; family Pinaceae; genus Larix; species Larix kaempferi. The sequence goes on along the minus strand of BSBM01001312.1, from coordinate 4,709,314 downwards.
ATTGATCCATGTCTTTGTCTAATTCTTTTGAGTAATAACAATGTGAAATTGTGAGGTTTGTTCTAGCGCAGTGATCTACCCCTATGGAATTTCACAGTGTTACTAATACATACAACATCACTTGCATATATTAAGGTGATATGAGTGTGAATTCGTATGAAATTACAAAAAAATTATGCATTGCAAAAATATTTGAGTAGAACGAAGATGGGTAAAAGAAACAGATCAAAGAGGTCCCATAAACAACATTGACATTGAAATATAACATTTGATGATTGGAGAATTTTCAAATATCTTATATACATAAGCTGATGAGATAAATAAGCACCTCCTTTTATTTCAATTCAAAATATGAAATCAACAAAGTTAATATTTGAGAGATTTTCAACTCCTTCAACTAGTTGGAAATGCTATAGTAGAGAAAATTCCCACTTCATATGAAATCAATAACAAAAGGGCAAACTTTGATGGTGTTACAAGGAAAAAAATATGGAAAAGAGAGAAAATGGTTTGGATAGTTTATCTCAAGATCCCATACTCATTCCATGATCACTTAGTTTTTATATTACTGCAATAGTAATGAAAGCATCTCTATTTTGTATTAATATTATACAGATAAGTCAATCTTCATCTCCAAGCTCATTCATTTTACTCACAAATGATTTGCAGTGGATAGAGAAGAGCAATAGGAAACCATAGAATAGTTTAAGTATTGATGCGGTGTTAACAACGATATGATGGAGTGAGCAAGGGAAGAGGACATAATTTCCTTCCTTCCAAAGCACCGGGTTCAATAAATATTTGGGAAGACATTCATGGTAGGGTTTTATTTCTAAATTATGATGATTTAGAGATAAAACAAAAACCTGCATACCAGAAAGAGACATCATCCAAAAAACCAACTTCCATGAATACTTCAAGTGGGTGGGAATTCATTGCGAAACCCAAATACCTAGTTCTTGTAATGGTTATATTAAAATAGCATGAGCATGGTAACACATTGCATCTAAGATTATGTGCTATCTTTTGAGATTATTGTATGGTTTTTTGGTGGTACTAAATTCTGTTGAGAGTGATGAGAGGATGTTGTATTTCATGCCAAAAGCACATATAATTATTTGCTAATAATATTAATCCATATATTGCTACTACAAAATAGAACATGTGGGATTTTTCCTAAAATACTAGTACTATGTCTTGTTGTTGAGTTCCTACTTTGTTTTATGCATATTTAGTATTATTAATATTTCACCAAACCACTGGTTAAACAATTCTCCCCCTTACTTTACTAGCACTGTACATATCCTCTGAAACTTCCCAACTAGAGAGACAATGCCCAAAACTAGAAAAAAACAAATACACACCTTATGCACTAGAAAGATATATAGTATTATGCATAGCCAAGTTAGGCCCATATTTACTTATGCACTTCTCCAAATAAGCTAGATCTAATAAGTGAAATGGAAAATGGAAAATGAATGAAATCTTCAAACATGGTATTTTTTTATGAATGCGAGCTCCTAACTAGGGCCTCCTTCTACAATTAGCACACAACTTCATTCGATAATCATAGTGAATGAACACAACAAAGTAGCCATTCCATGAGAATGCACAACAACAAATTCCTTACACATTGATGAGAGTGTGTAGAGCCAAAAGTTCCTTCTGCAATTACGAGTGTGTGCGAATTTTTAAATGAATTCAAAACCTTGAGAAACAATATTTTCATCCATATCTACAGAATACAATAAAAATTTAAACCAAATTGAAATTGAAGTTCAAAATGTTTGCTACAAAATTTCTAAGAAATTATATATTCAATGTTCAAGTGATGTGCTAGGGTTGAACTCAACTCCCTACTATTTAATAAATAATATTGCATATTAAAAGTACTAAGGCCAATTTTAATAGCTAATATCCATAGAAATAAAATGATTCACAAAGAATGGATGGGGATTCTCTCTTTGACCCTCATGGTGTTCATGTATTTATTAGGTCCCTTTTGGTCTAGATCACATTTTATATTGAGATATTGATACAAGCTAGGGTATTCCCACCTCGTCCATATATTTGAGATTATATGCACCTAATCCCTTTTGAGTATTGTGTCTACAGGTATGGGCCTTTGTAGTCCCTCAAAAGGGATATTTCCCTATGATGTGGTATGCGTATTATTTTCCACTATCAACACTCATCTCCTATAAGTATGAAATACCTGTGATGTATTTCAGACATACAATGAGCCCCTGACCTCACACATCATGTGACAACCTATTAATTACCAAATTTTCTCACTTTCCATGTCATCAACTATGTCATCCTTATGCATGATCATTCCTTGTCATTAGCACCATTTTCCATTTCATTCCATCAATATTACCTTTAGGAATTAATAAAATTCCAAAAATGAAAGTCAAACCTTGAGTTGAGCACCCTAGAAGGAGGTTGCATCTTTTCTGACGATATCAATGAAATGAGCCACAACTTTTCCCTCGAAGAGCATGACCTAGTCCCAAAACTTGATTTTCGTCAAAATTTTGTTATTTCTTGCTTCCTTAATTAAGAAGGGGACAAAAGTGGACACATACCTCGATGCTGTCGAAATTTAGTTACATATATATGTCCCTAAAAACTAATTTCTCCACTAAGAAAGCAAAGGCAATGTAGAATGTTCACATGGATTTTTGATCCTTTCATGACCACTCGTGTGTCTATAAATAATCCCTCAAGGTCACCATTCCATAGAAACAATTTCCATATAACACTCATGCTGTCATGTTTCCAAAATTTTGTCAAAACTCGAAGAAATCCATATCTTAAATTCTACTTCACCTAAAGGATATTACCATTGTGACAGTGAGACTAAAGTTATGAAGTTGCAAAGAAAACAAATGGACGTTCCCTTGGACAGCTGCAGACACCCCATTTCATCTTCACTATACAAAGGTGCTCACCTTTGTACCACTTCTTTGTGATAATGGACAAAACCATTCTTTGAATAATTATACATTGTCTCGGTACTATTTATGTGTAGTGTGATTTAAGGATGGTGATATTTTGTTAGTTTTAGTTTTATTTTGTTGTTGTTGTTGTTGTCGTGGTTGTTTTCTGATTCAAATCTATTCCAAGGATTGAACTACCCCTTGGCATGTAATTTTTGCATAGGTGGGTGATTATTCACACCATGCAATATGTTACTTCCATTTTTCATAATTTCAGACATTCCAATATGAACTCATGTGATATAATATTTCCAATTTAGTGAACCCCCAATGGATACCCTTGGCTAGGGGTAGGACCCTTTCATAGAGAGATTAAGTGTGATAGAGAGACTATTGTTGGGAGGAATGCCCTTTGTTTGAATCCAGTTGGAGGATTATTTTCCAAAAAGGATAAGTAATCTGACGCATTTATGTAATTCCATGTGTTATATTTATGTTCCATATTTATTGATTTTATAGTTTAGTTAAATATGCTTGCATGGATTTAATCATAATAATTGTAGAGGAATTCACAATAGGATGATATACATGGTTGTTGTGGTAGATTAAATAATTAGGTGGCTATTGTTTTCTTCCATTGTTAAAATTTATAGATAGACCAAGAAATTTGAATTGGCTATAAGAGGAAAATTTCTATGATGAAATTGAGCATCCTGTAGACTTGGATAATGCAAAGAGGAAAATGAGTACATGACATGTATCTTAAAATGTTCTTGGTAAAAGAACCAATTGATAGGTTACTTCATAATGAAGGAATTATAAATATGTACTTTACGAGATTGACACAACTATGTGACATGATAATTTTAGTACACTTACCTTCTTCCTCCTATATCATATTGCTCGTATGTTCATCCTTTCCTTATCCTTTGTTAATAGGGTTATTTTCCTTCACCATCCTTCCATATTGGAACCAACCGTACTACCATTACTCACTATCACAATTTTTTTCCAAAGTGTACCTTTGAACCAAGTTTAGGTCAAGTTAAATACTTTGAGATAAAGTGCTTCACCCACAGTCCAAAGTGAAACTTCATTGAATATTTAAAACCTTCATGATTATTGCATATAGGGTTTTAAAATGTCACCCCATGTCCATACAAGGTATTGTTGATCTTAAAGGATATTTAAAACTGGTTTAATAAAACCAATTTACTATCTCCACACTGCCCTAAAATCTTACATGTGTCCAACAACAAGTCAATGTGGATACATGAGGATGATTAAAAAAAAGAACATATGTGCTCTATAGTTTATGCCAATCACCGATGAAATGATAAATTACAAACATGTGGATGGTGGACTTATTCATAGATTGCAATAAGGAGGAGGCCTAGTCAATGTAGATCTATACTGACTTTGGAGCTCTAAAATCAGAAGAGTTTTCCATAGAAATAAAAAGCTATGTTGAGGGTTCTTTTTGTGTTTCCAGTGTTAGATGTGGGTCCAATGAAAGTGGACACAAGATACCTATGAACGTAATAAAAAAATGGCACTTCTTTAAGAATATTTCCTTGCTGAAGGTATCTAGTTTTTTGGCCACTACATTTTCTAGGATCGATAATGCAAATGCTTGGTCTATCGTTCCATCAAATCCTTTTGGTCCTTTAGAAAGGAGTACAATTTTATGTCCCACTAATAATAAGGAATTTTTTCTTTCTAAAGTAATAAAAGAAAGGCCATCAACATTCTACAAAGCATGAAGTCATGATAAATATGAAGATAAAGTCACTGACTATTATTGATATGGTAAAAATTGATATCTAGATCAGTTAATTAGTACTTTAAAAAAAAATCTATATTTAATTTCTCTAAATTTTTCATCAAATGAAATCATTGGAAAAATTCTAGTAGTATATCGATGTGAGCCACAACATGCTTTGGTAGTCACTTCCTTGTAAAATGACTATTATAGTCAACTTGAGTTAGACATCTCAATACCTAAATTTGAGCAAAAATAGATTCACTTGACCTCTTCTATTTGATAATAAAATAGTTTTTTTTTTAATTATAAAGGTTATGGATAGTAACAATCACTTTAGGAAAATTTCAATATTTAATTTTGTTATGCCATGATGGTTTTTTTTACATTTGAGCAATAACCCATTTTTTGGCTTCATATCATTTACACTATGGGAATGCGATTCTTTAGTCTTGACTGAATTGGATTTTAGTTACAATAGTCTTGTAGTCCTTTGATATAAAAGGATGAATTGTGATATATTATGAGATATTGATGGTGCTCATGCATATGCTAATTAAAAAGATATCGGTTGTGCGTTAATAGAAATGTTTCACTTAAATATGGTGAAACATGAGGATATGTGGATTACACAAAAACATAGGTTCAGTAATGGTGCCTCATAAGATGTACCAAAACCTTGGTTTTCACTTTGGAATATATTTAACTTGACTATATTGACCTTCACCTGATGCACTAGCCAAATACTAAAATTCCCAATACATGGAAGGTAATGGAGAAGCAAGTAGATACTAGCCAAATCCATGCTAAAACTTGCGGGATTTACTCAATATGAAAAAGTGGTTCCAAATGTAAACTAGGTTGAATGTCATCCAATGTGCCAGAAAAATTGTCTTCATGTATTTCGCAAGTCACAATGTATTCATGTCTCTACATAATATCCATTGGATTCTCTAGGTATTGGATGGGTTAAAGTTAAAATGCTAGAGCACCCTATACTAAAGTAAGTTTTAGAAAAGGATGAGAAAGATACCTACACAGGTTTCACTCTATTGGTGTTTTCAAAGTGGCGATAGTGTGTTTCCAAAAAGAAACAATGAAGATAGAAAAAAGAAAACTCTAAAGTATTTTATTGATTAATCCCTAAATAATTATTTGATCAATTTTCCCATGTAGAATACGAAGGATTGGTTCAAGATGAATTTATTGTCAACACAACATGATTGAGTATCTAGAGACACTTATGGACATTGAAGATATCTTAGGTCCATCCTTATCTAACAAGTTGTATGAGAAAGGAGATCTTAATGAATGTGAATAAATGTTGGATCCTTCATTTTTGGGAAGGCTCGTCATTGCAAAAGGAAGCGTGGGAGATAATGTGAAAGTTATGGTTTGTTGGTGCAAAATAGAGGACGGGTTCTTGTGTAGGGGCCAAGAAAGAGTGTCGTTGTAGTCTAGTGTGTTGTAATTTTCAATCCCCCAAAGGAAAATGTCTCACCCAAAGAACAACCAATACCTGTGTAGAATGAGGAGGGTTAATTGTAGGGATAAACTAGTGAGGGTTCTTATCTATCATATATTGTGTCATAGTTCTATCAAGAATGCTTCATCATATATAAACCAAAGATACATAACATATATTAAGCAATGAATAAAACACATTAGGAATCATTGAACATAAAATTTAAGGGTCCCAATAATCCCTATTTATATTAATCAAAATGACTCAATTACATCTTTTCGACTCTATAGCTTCAATCTATTATCCACATAATGACCCGTTGCAGAATTACATACATCAATAGAGCCCATAAACTCGGGTCTGCTATGTTTTACAACTTCTTTACTTTATGTCGATTTTTTTATGTTCCAATTCCCCTCTCCTTCTCTGCTTTCCTTATGTTCTTTAAATAGTTGCGAGAGTGGACCCAAAACCATTGAGGTCATTGGATATTTCCACAACTTCCACCTTATCTCCCACGATGCCTTCCGCAATGATTGGTCTTTCCAAAAATGAAGGATCCAACAAACCTTTACCATAAGCATTAAATTTCCCTCGAGTCAAATCAATTGCATTCTTGAATCATGCACAAATTCTGGTACTAACTCTTCAAATGAAGGAGGAAAATATATAACTTATGCAATTGCGCGACTTCATAGGACTTCAAATTATTCAATCTTTGTCTTCCATTTTCCCATCAAAATGTTTGCTCTAGTTATGGAATATTGGGCCTTGGCTATGTCTGGTGTGGTGGGATTCTAGTTCTGCAACTGCTTTCATTTAGTGTCACATTTTTTTTGAACTATTGCAAGTCAGTGTAGGTGGAATATGTGGTAGACCTAAATTCCCATGGATTCTTCTTTGAAGTAAGTGCCTTGTCCCAGAGGCAATCCAGTTCATATTCCATCTATTGGACCTCTTGATACTTACGCTCTCTTTCAAGTGGGTTGGTGGTGAAATGAGATTCTTCATTAAGATGTTGAATCCTATCTCACAAATATTCTACTTGGTGGTACTTTTTGGTTAAGATTCCAACCTAATTGTTAAGTGCAGAGAAAATGACTTGGCTCTGTTGGGTTGTTTGTTGTAGGTGGCTTCTAGTGGTGACAACTTCTTGAGTAACTATGGGTACTTAGGCCATCAGTTGTGCCTATTGATGGTCACCAAGGCTTCAAATCATGAAGACTTTTTTCTATAAAGTTTCCCACTCTATCTCTAACTTCTACCATGATGTATAGAGAATATAAAGACTTTCTTGAGACACTGCTACTGAAATATCTTTTGGGATGTTGAGGCATACTAATGGACTTTAGGCCACATTGCACTAAGTTGGTCATAGAGGTTTGTGACTATGTTTTACACTGCAACTTGAGATTGATGTTCCTTTTTCTTATCCTCGAGCGCATCTACCAATTGAATTCGAACATATTGATATTCCTATTGGAGAGTGTGGTTCTTAGTTTCTGTTTGGACTAGTCTATGTTCAAATTCAGTAGTAGTGCTACAAATGTGCTCAAATAAATTTTGCGTCAAATATGTTTTCAATTCTGGAGTTGTATCATAGAGGCAAGCCACTAGTGAGAGACCATGTCGATTGATTAGTAGGGTATGATTATGATAAGGTGAAGATGAAGTCTCTAGATATGTACTTCTTCAATTCTTCACTTCACACAATGACTGATATGTTACTCATAACTAGTTTTGATATCCAAATCGAACAAGTGGGGAAAGGTACAATAGGGATTTAATGGCATTGATAGCTTAGTGGAGGTATGAAATGATTACTCACTAATTAAAAGGATCGGGATGTCAATTTCACATGGGCTAGATTTGATGTGGTCTAATCATACTATAATGACCCTTTATGAAAAATGGATAGGATTTGTTAATGCGACATGGAAACAACAACAACATAATTGAACATGTTGGGTCCCCCACCGAACACAATTTTCTGCACTAACTAAACCTTGAATTGGAAAGAAAATAGAAAACCAAACATAGTGACTAGGACACATGCTTAAGATGACACATCAAATCAACCAAAGAATACGATCCTAACTACTACGCTACCCTATTCCTTGTGATAGGAGCTCCATATTGTGGAATTATTGGCCAGATATGTAGGGTTTTGGGTGTGCGTTGTTCACCCATCATGGTCTGGGAATACCATCGAGTTGCACTAGTTTAATAGAGAGTAATTATTTGATTTACTCAATAATGAATTGTCCCAACAAATGCATTTGATGTTTGCATCGATTCTTTAAGAAATTGTTGTCATAGACTAAGACTTGCTCTCCTTGTTTGAAATTTTTTTGCTTGATGTGGTGGTCATGCCAGGATTTCTTTCGTCCTTTCTCCATTGTTGCATGATAATCTACAAAGAAGCAAGATTCTTCTAATTCCATCAGTTTTGTAAGTTGTTCTCCAAATGAATATTCTTCTATCATATGTGTTTCATGTGAAATGTGTAGGTTGCGAACCACAAATTCCACTGAAACTACTGCTTCTCTCCATATACCAGTTGATATTGTGTCTTCTTGTGAAGTTTCTTTGTAGTGGTCCTATATGGCCATAATACCATGAGAATTATATCATCCCAATCATCATAGTTTGTGCAACATACCTTTGTTAGTCCCGTCTTCAAAATTTTGTTGAATGCTTCTACTATTCCTTTTTCTTGTGGGTGATATAGTTTGTTTTTATGATGTTGTATCATAAATTCTTTTGTCAAGTTTGTGATAGTGTTTTTTATGAAGTGCATGCCTTGTTCAATAGAGAGAATTATGGGACACTCAAATCGAGTGATTATGTTCTTGTAAATGAATTGTGTTTTTTTCTCTACAGAACAATCTCAGAGTGGTGTTGTTGTGGTCCATCTTGTTAGGAAGTATTGCGGTAGTTATATAGTGTCCTTTTGATTGTTTCACATGAGGATTGATGGGGCCAATGAAATCCATTTCCCATTTCTCAAATGTTTGTAAGACACATACCGATTGAAGTGGAAGCTCATATTGTCAAGACGGTTTACCAACTCATTGGAAAACATCTCTAGCATAGAATTTAAATCGTTAAACAATGTAGGGAACCATATCCTAGCTTAGGGAATCTTCCTTCATGTGGATTTTCCACCAACATGGAAACCCACCACACGAGTGTGGAATTCACAAAATATGTCTTTTCTTTCATGATATAAGACACGTCGGCACCAAATTCCATCAATGTCGAATTTGGATAATTGTCCCTCAATCCATTGATATATTCGCAACTTGTACAACTAACTAGCATTTCTGTGTCATGGAACATCTGTTCAAGGATTTCCTAGTTGTAAGGAATAGTGTGATTTCTTCTAGGTTATATGGAATAGCCTCTAATCTGAACAAAGATGCATTAGGTAGTTGATCATCAATGCATCCTCTAGCTTCCCCTATTTCTATTAGGACAAGCGATCAGGTCCATGATTGTATTTCCTCTACTTGACTATAAACTCAAAATTGAACTCTTCAAATAATAGTAGCCATATATATATACGAAATTTGAGGACAAATTTGTTCACTAAGTACTTGAGAGCATAATGATCTATGAAAAAATTGAAGTGTCCTCCCAGTAAATAGTGGCAGAACATATGCAAGGCATAAATCATTACCAATCCTTCTCTTTATGTAGTTGTATAGTTGGGTTTATCCTGATAGAGTTTCCTTCTAGAAAAGTATACCAAGTGATCAATTTTTCCTTCTCTTGGTTGAGCCAACATAGTTCCAAGGGAAATTCCATATGCATCAACATGCACATGGAATTATTTTAAACAATTAGGAAAATTTGCAAGGATGGGGGCATTAACCATTTTTTCTTTTAAGTATTGTGAAATTTTTTCCACAATCCGTGGTGTAGTGGAAGGCTTCTTCTTTTTTCAGTAGTTGTTCCATAGGATCTATGATGGAAGCATAGTTGCAAGTAAACTATCTGTAGTAGTATGTATGTTCCATAGTGGATCACAACTGCTTCATAGAAGTAGGGGACATAAGGTTCACAATGACAATGATCTTTGTAGCTTGTAGAAGAACTCCATTGAAATAAATAATATGTCATAATAGGTTTCCAAAGGGAACACATAAAATGCATTTCCACAAGTTCAAAGAGATCCACAACTGGATAGAATGATATAACATTAATAAGTAGTTATACATTATCTTTGAGTAGGTTGTACACTATCCAATCATCCAGATATACCTCCAAACATTTGTGTAGAAAATATTTGAAAGGTTCTATCACAATCCTTGAATAAATGGTAGGTGCATTCTTCAGTCCAAAAGGCATGAAATTATAAGTGAATGATCTCCATTCTATTGTAAAGGTTGTCTTCTTCTTATCGTCCTCCTTAATCTGATCATAGTGGTATCTTAATAATCATCTATAAAGGAGTAGGCTTCATTTTCGATGACTTAATATAATACTTAATCGCTGAATGATATCGAAAATAGGGTTGTGGTTGCATGTAGTATTCAAAATTTGATAATCAACATAGATGCTAATATCTTAAATATCCTTCTTTCTTGGAAGCACTATTGAGAAAATTACACCAGAGCTCAACATTTTATCTATTTCCTTCTTTACTTTTTGCTTGAATCGAGGTTTCAATCTGTATGGTCGATGCTTCACAGGTTTGGTGTCCATTTTTAATGTAATCATCTTCTCACCATGGTACCTTGGATTCCTTTGAGCTTTGTAAAAATTATGTTGAAACAAGTCTTCATATTTTTTTAGGAGGGAGGTGATCTTAGATATTGTATTTTCATCCCAGTAATCTCCTATAACCACCATTTTTTGTTTGTCTATGATCGAGGAGGATCTAGGATCACTTGAAATTTGAAAGTTTTCAATGCTGTTGAAAATGGCTCCATTGTGAAGTGCTCTCTGAGACGATTCGAACACCACATCAATCCTGTCAAACATAGTTCGTATGCAAAATATATGCAGGTCTGAAGTTTTCCACAATAGGAAAATATTTGGCAAGAAGTGACACATGGCACTCTCACAAAATGCCACGTGGTAGTATGGCTAGATAATGTGGCAGAATCCTTGGGTTCCATGTCATAGATCAAAGTGACATGGTAGTTGAGTTGGCATCCAATGGAAAAGAAGACACAGAATCAAGGTGAAACAATCATCGTGGGACATGTGGCAATTTGCGATGGGTTAAATTGGTTTGTTTTACCAAAATGTTGGTGTTATCATGGATTGAACCCATGACCTCCTACAAGAAAATCCAATGCCTTACCAATAATCCTACACATATTCCATGTGAAGCACATTTAAGAAATATTATTTATCTTGACTTTGGATTATGTGCCCAAAAGGGGGGCACACCTCCATGGATTACACACAACGGATTACCATATATTACATGTGGCTATGCCATGCCACAATTGCAAGGTCATGGAATATTTTAATATGTATGCCAATGTCATGTCCCCATTTTGACATCACCATGGATTCTCATGCAACATCCCTAGTTATCCTTGATCATTCCCCTATTCCATCTAACCCCATGGGTCCTAATGACATTTTAGCATTAATTAATTAAAAGGGGTCAATTTTGGTTTAGTCACCGATGTAAATTAATAAATAAAGGTGGGTCATAATTGTGCTATTTATTAATATTAATTAATTTTTGATAAATTTATTGATTCTCATGTGGATAGGAGGCACATTAGGGTAAGGTGGGACTCAAATAATTGCTTTCCAAAAGATGGCATCTTGAAGAAAATCAGAGAAAATCAAGAAAGCTAGTAAAACGATGGATGGCATCCCAAAAGCAGGAAACTCAGAAAAGAAGAAAGTGTGCAAAAAGGAAGGAAATTACATAAAAGAATAAAGAAGAGTAAAATCAAGCAAAAGCACTGAAAAAGGAGGGAAAAGAGAGAAAATCAGAGGAAAAGAAAAAAGTAGAAAACAATTAGGCTAAAAGCAAGAAAGGTTGCACAAAGCAAGTAATTACAAAATTGATTAAGGAAGGCGCTTGGATGAGCTAGGAACCACATACCATGACTTTAATGAATTTCCTAAGAATCCATAGAATCTATAAAAAGAGAAAGAGAGAGAGCACCATTCACATCTTTTGGAAAGTCTATGTTTATGATTGAGAAAACTCAGTTCTTCTCTAGGATTTGGTGATGCGCCCTTAAACAACTGTGGGAGATGAGCCACATAGTAAGTTTTCCAGAATTATTCCATGATCTGATTCAGCCATTAAAGTATGAGCTTCAAGTCGTATCCAGCCCATTTCATGAAGAGATTAAGCCTCTAGAATTGATGCTCAGATCAAAGCAAGTTTGAAGAGGATTTTTATGAGATTTATCCAGACAATGAGAGCTATTGGAGTGTTTGCGCCCCTGTGAGATACATATTCTATTTTGAGTTCCTTTAATGAGCCATCAGATGTTCATATTATTCCATGGGTTGTAATCCAATGATTCCAACACTTTTTTCATTCTTTCATTGAAGCATTCTGCTCCAATGTTGTAAGATCTCAAAGATTGTGGGCAATTTGTAAAGTATGAGTTAATAATGATTACTAATTCTCCTAATAAATTCTGATCCAGATTGATTATGATCATATTAATGTATTTTATCTCATATATATGTTCTAATACTGAATTTTTGAGCCTATGTGGCAGTTAGTGCTTCTCTATTTCAAGATTAGCTCTTTAAGCATTAAAAAATGACTAGTTTTGATGTAGCTGATACAAAAATACATATGAGAATCCAAATTTTATTTTGTCAGTCATTGAAGGTCCTTAAGACCTTTCTGAATCCATCCCAATCCTTAAACTCGGAATTTTTGGCCCTTCTAGTCAGTTTGAGTCAGCCAAAACTATAACTAGTCGAGCTGCCACTATAGCAACAACTTCTCCCAAGTCACCCTAACTCAATCTAGATGCTCGAAAGCCTATGAATATTTGGTTTAATAGTATATTAGAGGATATAAACAGGTCATACACCTTCTTATTGTTCCTGAATATTGTGTAAAGGATCTAGTTTGCGTATGCTGGTGTACCCAGGAAGCCTTGGAGTAGACATTAGCGGCAGCTGATTTCGAAACAGAAATGTTCCCAGTACGTTGTGCAAAGTATTATTAAGCAAGTTTATCCCTGGTCTTTTCTTTCTCACTCTTGTCCTCACTTTTATGAGATCCAATAAATTCCAATTGTGAAGTTTGGGTGGTTTTAGATGAGACTAGGACTAGTTTCTTCAACACTAGTATTAATAACTAGTTCATAGTTTTTGTTGAAAATTTCTGAATTAAATCTTGGTGATTGTTAATATTCTCAGAATATGATATGTGGATATTACAACCAATGACCATGTATTAAATGGTAAATTCCATATATTTTAACAAACTTATGGCTGGAATGTATTAAAAGAGGTTGTTGGAACCAACAAGGCTACATGTAACAGATGATTTTGAAGTGCCAAAATTAGGAGTGGTTGGTTACCACCCAAGGCAGTATTTAGGTGCTTCCACCACCAAGCCACAACATAAGTCTTTTGACAAGACACAAGTAACAATGTGAGCCATTTGGTAAGAAATCCATTGAGGCCAAAGCCACGAGGCATCATGGTATACACCTTCAGAGGCCGAGGATCGATGAGACCAAGCACACCATGGACGATGGGTCAAGAAATTTGGTAAATTGTTTTTATCATGCCTTGTTGAGTTATGCACCTTTTTCCTTTGTTATGGGTTTTTACATTATAGTTTTTAGGTACACTATTGGGGATCCATTTTATTTATATTTCCATAAAGAGTTAATAATGGCAATTAAGGGAGGTGATTTCACTTTTTATAGTGGATTTCAAGACCATGATGTCTTCCACTAAGTGCACTGTACTTTTGTAGATTGTGACTTGAAGATGATGTTTCCATGATTGTAATAGGATTGTAGCGACTTGTTGTGAGAGGCATGATTTTTCCTAAAGCCTATGTTGGGCAACTTTGTATGAATGTTTCCATATTGTAAAAGGTTCTCTTAGCCACTCTTAAGCGATGATAAGAGTGAGAGGCATTGTGCTCTATGCCTGAGCCTTGTTGGAAATATTGTAATGGGGCACATTATGTTGTAGTGGTTTTGAGACCATAGAGTCTACCAATTTTGCACATTTATTATGACATGAAGATGATTGTTGCCATGTTGAAATAGTATTTGGAGCCACATATTTGTGAGAGGAATTATTTTTCCTAAATCCTATCTTGGGAAAATTTGTTTGGATGTTTCCATGTAGTATTGGGTTGTAGCCACTTCTTTATGAGAGACATTGTGTATATGCCTAAGATCTATATGGAAATTTTGTAAACTTGTTCTTGAGTCTTATAAACTCTTTGGGACAAAGAGGAAAGTATGAAATTACAATGAATCTTGTAGTCTTATTATCATGTGATTACCAACTACAGTTATGCACTGATACAATTGTCGTCCTTCGATATTATCTGTCTGAAGAACAAAGGTGAAGGGCTTGAAGGAGATTGTGCATTTTCAGAGACAATTGTTGTGCAGCAAAAGCAACTACAGGTTGCATTGATATAGGTGTTGGCCTTTGACATTCTTGATCCAAAGTACAAAGGTGGGGATATGAAGGAGAGTGTGGCTTTGTAGAGGCGCTTGTTATGCAATACATATGGTGAGAAATTGGTAAATACTTCTTTTAGTTGAAATCCATTTGTGATGTAATCAAATTTTATGCATGATTTGTTCATCATTTAATGGATTAGTTCACAGTTGAAGCGGTCCCGTAGATGTAGCCAACATAGTCCGGTGAAGCCCATTATCACATGGCTATTCATTTACGTGCTTGAATTTTTATGGTTGATTATGTTTAAATATGAAAATAATAATAATATCTCATGCACCTCATCGTCGGTAAAATATCCTTCATCGAATATTTTTGTTTGAGAAATTTCTTGCAAAACTATCAGATCAGTCTACTATGCCAATCTTAATTTTTTGCAATTTCCAAGGATGTGTTTAAAAATATCTAGTTTCTATAGGTTTTATTTGATGTACTTCCCATGATCCTTGAGATTCCTTGAAGTTTAGGTGCCTCAAGCATTCCAATTCATCTAGATTTGATTTTTCTTGTTCCACTTTTGTGCAACATAGGGAATTTTCCATTTATGTGATCAAGAATATCATACTGGAGAATTGTTGGTGAGAAAGACAAATATATGAGCTTCGAGAATCCGTGATTTATCAAGAATATGAATTCTTCAATTTCTATTAGTGTTTTTGTCACTAAATTGTTGGTTGTGTAGAACGACAAATCCTGAAAGAACTTTGCACTTAGCTTCTTCCAACATCTCATTTTCCTTTGTGTTTCTTTGTACATGTACCAATATTTAGGAATGGACTATAAATCATGTGAGAACCGATGAACCCAAAATTATGGCTACAATCCATCTGTGTGCCATTGTTGTTCGCACGGATCAATGTGACCAGAAGGATTCATCTGACCCATATAAAGTTTTGAAACACTATTGGCATGGTTGGAAGGATTAAATTTGATAATCAAATCTAATTGAGTGGTCCTCCAGATGGTTTTATCATCCTTGTGTGTCACCCACCATATTTTATGGGTTCCTCTAAGTGATGAATCTAGGACCTCCATCTGGTAGTCTTTTGCAACACAAAAATTCATTTTTTGTAGAAACCCATCTAAGACATTAATTCCACCATATACTAGAGGATCTATCACTTATATTCAAACCCATCAAATTGATTTTATCATTGCACAATGTTGAGAGGATAGATCATGTCATATTTTTTTCCAGTCATCCCATGCTTCTTCAGAATCACTGTTAAAGGAGCAAATACTTCTTTAGTTACATAGTTGTTTGTTGCAGGATTCACATAATATGTTCTTCTTCATGATGTCAGCACACATATGTTATCTATAACATCTCTTTCCATGTTCTCATGTAGCGTATTGGTGTATTGTGGTCCTTGGAAAGGGTCTATAGGTTGAGTAACCTTCATTCCATTGAATTTGAAGTTCATTGTTATCTTCTTCAAATTGATTACCCCATAGTTTTCATAGGCCCAATATATGCCTAACATTACTGTATAAGGATCATTCCTACCCATAATCTCAATCACTTCAAAATCAATGAAAGTATTTATACTTGCTAAATTGACTTCGATGTTCTCTAATTGATGAATAAAAAAAATGTGGTACTGGTTCTCCATTATCAACTGAATATGGGAGTAGAAAAGAGAGGGGCATTCCATTTCCTCCCAGGACTTATATGGAGTATGTTAACATTATATCCCAAATCTAGCATTGCATTTTTTATATCGTATCCATGGACTTGAGCATCCAATCAGAATTCTCACTCGGTTCTCTTCCTTCTTTGCTTTTGTACAAATCATGTCGTCCTTTCTAGAAGTAGGGAAGGTATGTTTTCGTCATCTTCCGAAACACTACTCATATTGTAAGGTTTTTTTGCAACTTGTAAGATACAGTTTCATCCTCCAAAATATTTCTTAGTAAGGTAAACCATAGAGAGACATGATTTCTTACCTTCCCAGAACTTGTATCCATTCCACAACTTCTTGTCGTGTCATATGCTCTATGCTATTGATATGGTCCCACCATATCTATTTTATTTAAATGTGGTTCATGGCCCTAGAGCTCACTACATCCATGAATCCAAGCCAAGGGGGCCCACCCGAAGGGGCCTCACTCGTGACAACATTACTTTGATGCCTAACCCCAAATGACCCAAATAATTTAACCCCCAACCTCGACCTTGTGTCTTCTTGGCCCTAGAATATCCAACCAACTAAGCTACGCCTTGGGGATGGTCCTACCACATCTCTTGCTGGTGGAGTCATCATTTTCTTAAACATTTCAACTATGTCTTGGTAAATTTCTTTCATTGTATTGGTCCATACTTCGCCATCTGTGGGGATTCTTTTCTAATCACTAATGAATTTGGCTTGTGTTGATCTACTCCTATTCTTATCCCTCTTTGGGTGATAGCAAATCCTGCTAGACTACAATCTTCTCGTAGGCTTAAAGTTGATCATATTAGTTGGTATCCTTATGTGATATTCCGATTTTACAATAAGCTATGGGAATTCTTTGATTATGTGGGTGTATTTCCAACAATAGTTATACCATGGCCTCTTAGGAAAGGTAAAATATCGAGAAAGATGTCCAATCTCATTGCATTTGTAGCATGAGATTAGGCTTGTGTGGTTTCCTTCCCATACGGCTCCAAAACCAGAATAAGGAATTTTTTCTTTCTAAAGTAATAAAATAAAGGCCATCAAAATTCTACAAATAATGAAGTCATAATAAATATGAATATAGAGTCATTGACTATTATTGATCTAGTAAAAATTGATAACTAGATTAGTTAATTAGTACTTTAACAAAAATATATATTTAATTTCTATAAATTTTCCATCAAATGAAATCATTGGAAAACTTCTAGTAGTATATTGATGTGAGCCACAACATGCTTTGGTAGTCACTTCCTCGGAAAATGACTATTATATTCAACTTGAGTTAGACATATCAATACCTAAATTTGAGCAAAAATATACTCACTTGATCTCTGCTATTTGATAATACAATACGTTTTTTTGAAATTATAAAGGTTATGGATAGTAACAATCACCTAGTAGGAAAATTTCCATCTTTAATTTTGTTATGCCTTGGAGGTTTTTTTTCATTTGATCAATATCCAATTATTTGGCTTCATACCATTTACACTACAGGCATGAGATTATTTATTCTTGAGTCAATTGGATTTTAGTCACAATAGTCTTGTAGTCATTTGATATAAAATGATTAATTGTGATATATCATGAGATATTGACAGTGCTCATGCATATTCTAATGAAAAATATATCAATTTTTCATTAAAATAATTTTTTCATTTAAATATGGTGAAACATGAAGATACGTGGATTACACAAAAGATTAGGGTTAGTAATTATGCCTCATAAGATGTACTAAAAACCTTGGATTTCACTTTGGAAGATATGTAACTTGACTATATTGACCTTTACCTGATGCACTAGCCAAATGCTAAATTTCCCAGCACATGGAAGGTAATGGAGAAGCAAGTAGATACTAGCCAAATCCATGCCCAAACATTTGGGACTTACTCAATATGAAAAAATGGTGCCAAATGTGAACTAGGTGAAATCCCATCCAATGTGGCGGAAACATTGTCTTCGTGTATTTTGCAAGTCCCAATGTATTCACATCTCTACATATTCTCCATTGGATTCTCTAGGTATTGGATGGGTTAAAGTGAAAATGCTAGAGCACCCTATACTAAAGTAAGTGGTAGAAAAGGATGGGAAAGATACATGGATAGGTTTCACTCTATTGGTTTTTTCAAAGAGACAATAGTGTGTTTCCAAAACGAATCAATGAAGATAGAATAAAAGAAAAGTCTAAACTATTTTATTTATTAATCCCTAAATAATTATTTGATCAATTTTCCCAAGTAGAATAGGTAGGACTGGTTCAAGATGAATTTATTTTCAACAAGACAAGTTTGAGTAGATAGAGACACTTATGGACATTGAAGATATCTTAGGTCCATCCTTCTCTATCAATTTGTATGAGAAAGGAGATTTTAATGAATATGAATAAATGTTGGCTCATTCATCTTTGTAAAGGGTCGCAATTGCAAAAGGAAGCATGGGATATAAGGAAAAAGTTGTGGTTTGTTGGTGAAAAATAGAGGTCAGGTTCTTGTGTAGGGGCAATAAAGAGCACTGTTGTAGTCTATTATGCTATAATTTTCAATCCCCTAAAGGAAAAGGTCTCTCCCGAAGCACAAACAAGACCTATGTTGAATGAGGAAGGTTAATTGTAGTGATAAACTAGTGAGGGTTCTTATTTTCCATATCATGATATAATTCTAGCAAGCATGCTTCATCATTTATAAAACAAATATAATGAACATATATTAAGCAATCAGCATAACACATTAGGCATCATCAAACATAAAATTTAAGGGTCCCAATAATCCTCATTTATATGAATAGAAATTTCTCAATTACATATTTTCAGCTCTATAGCCTCAGTCTATTATGCACAGAATGACCTTTCGCATAATTACATACATCAATATAATCCATAACCTGTTTACATTGCCCCAAAACCCAATCTTAGAGAAAATATGGTCTCTACCCAAAACTAGGATCTACTACTATGTTTTGTGGATTCTTTATTTTATGTCGATTATGTTTTGTTATGCTTCCCCTCTCCTTCTATGCTTTCGTTGTGTTCTTTAAATAGTTTTAGGAGTGAACCCAAAACCGTTTTGGTCATTGGTTGTTTCCGCAACT
The DNA here is from genome assembly GCA_027924585.1 of Larix kaempferi. Lineage (NCBI taxonomy): Eukaryota > Viridiplantae > Streptophyta > Pinopsida > Pinales > Pinaceae > Larix > Larix kaempferi. Next base: position 4,689,739 of record BSBM01001312.1, on the reverse strand, counting down.
TCCACCTTATCTCCCACAATTACTTTTGCAATTATGGCTCTTTCCAAAAACGAGGGAGACAAGCCTTGATTGTAAGAATTAACTTTTCCTCGAGTCAACTTGGTTGCATTCCAAAACCATGCTCATATTCTGGTACTAACTCTTCAAATGAAGGAGGAAACTCTAGAACTTCTACAATTGTGAGACTTTGGAAGACTTCAAATCCTTCAAGCTTTATCTTCCATTTCCCCATCAAAATGTTTGTGCTAGTTATGAAATATTGGTCCCTAGCTATGTCTAGAGTGGTGGGATTCTATTTCTATAAATATTTCCATATAGTGTCCACAAAGTATTCTAATTTCTACAATTCAGTGTAGGTGGAATGTGTGGTAGACATTAATTCCCACGAAGTCTTCTTTGTAGTGAATAACTTCTCCCGAAGGTGATCTAGTTCATCGCCCATCTGTTGGACCTCCTGATACATGTGCTCTCATTCAAGTGGGTTGGTGGTGACCTAATATTCTTCATTAAGATGTCAGATCCCATCATGCAAATATTCTACTAGGAAATACTTCTTGCTTAAGTTTCCAACCCAATAGTTAAGTGTGGAGAAAATGACTGGGCTTTATTGGGTTATCTGTTGTAGGTGAATTCAAATGGTGGAAACTTATTAAGTAGTTGTGGGTACATTAGGGGATTTTTGATGGCTAAAATGGGCCTCTTAAGGGAAAAAATAAAATAAGAGTTCTAATAATAAAATAAGAGTTCTAAATTTTGGAGGGGAAAAAGGAAAAACTGCTTTTTTCTTATCATACTTTTGACATATATCCTTATCGATTTACCCAAATTTCAAGTTTGGGAACTTCTTGGATGCATAATTTAATTATGCATCTAACCCATACCTACCTGCTAGCAAGACAATTTGAAAACTAGTAGAACTACTACTCATTGCATGACTATACCAGGGTAACTTTAAAATAAGGTGCTAAGAATGTGTTACCAAGTTTTGTTAAGGTACCTAGGGAGTAGTCAAAGGTGTGTTGCTATTGAAACTTCTAGTATCTCGTTCCACAACAATTGGGGGCTCACTTTCTGGGGTGTTTCCATTTTTCGTAGGTTCGGATAACTTTGATTATTCCACAATTTCATCCAGGGTTGGCTCGGGTAATTGGTCCAGCAATCCACTACTTGGCAACTGAACTTTGTAGTCCTCATCTCTAGTTGTACCCTCTCCCCATATTACTCTTACTATGTCCTCTTGTACCTCTATTCCTCTTCCTCTTAACCATGAACCAACCAGTTCCGCTATCCATTTCATCTATCGTAACTCTCTCTTCCTTTCCTCATTCCTTTCTCCATTCCGAAACTCCTATTCTAGTTGTGCACTTCTTTTCTTCACCTTTCTCATATGTTTTTTCCACCACTATTCACATGTTTCCACTCTTCTTTCTACTCACTCAGCCTTGGCATAACTAATAGATCTCCCCTCCATGTACATAGTTTCTACTTGGAGCAATGTAGCAGTATCACCTCGACCATTCGCCTAGAATGTGAGGCTTTTACTCTCCCATTCTAATCCAGTTCAAGGGAAAGAATCTGTATTCAACCATCTAGGTCTTAATCAACATCAAAACTTATTTCAATAATCTACTTCTTGCTCCCCTCTTGATCTCTTCTTTAGCATTAGACATGGATTCAATGTTTTCTACCACAAACTCTACAACGTACCAAGTGAAGGTGTTCTATACCCATAAATGACAGCGTGTTATGTATCTAAAATTTTAAAATATTAGTTAATCATTAATATGATTAATTAATTAGATTAGTTAGATTCTATGGGGTACATCGTTCCATTGAAACGATACCTAATTAACCTATAAATTGCCAATGCTTGTAAATGTAGATATCATCATATATTTACCAATTATTCAAAAATGTGGGTTATTTCAAAATTAGTGGGTTTCTTCAAAATTAATTGAGAATATCGAGATACGGATATTACATTGGTATCAGATCCTGGCTCCTAACCCGTCCCTTGGCCACTCATCTGAGAGTTTCTCTTAGCACTTGGTGTTTTACCAATATGGGCTTCTGGCCTCTTAAAAATAAAAAATCACCTCCATTCCATTTTTCCTTCTCCACTGCAAATTTCTGCACTAAGATTCCACAAATCCAAACCATCCCCTTCTCACACATCTGACTTATCTCCTCACTCCTTCATTTCCTTACACACACGCTTCTATCTACATATACACCTCCATTTCCATTCGAGTGGTATCACTGCACCCTGTGCCCTTCCTCCATTAGCTCCATCTCCCTACATCCCTGCTCCATAGGCCCCATCCCCCTGAGTCCTTCCCTGCTCACATCTCCCCGCACCCTTCCACTTTGCAGCTGCAACACTACCTCTTCTTCCATTGTGCCACTTCCCACCACCTATTCCTCCATCGTCCCACCACTCCTCTCTTTCTCTTGCACGCCTCCAAATACCCACCCACCCCGTCGTAGTCATTTCACTCTCCCCAGCTTTGTGCACCTTCACCACCTATGAACTCCTCCCACACGCGCCCCTCACCTACATCTTCCTCTTCCCGCATCATCCTACATGATCCTCACCTACTAATTTCCCTCCCCACCATCTCTTGTTGCTCATCAACACAACCACTCTCCCTTCCCCTCCAACGCAAAACTTCATAACCTGCTCCTCTTCTTCCCTCCACTACCATGCAACTTCCCTCATGACCTCCCCCACTCCATCGAGTAAACCCTAATTTTAAATTATTAAAAATAATTTAAATAGTTTAAAATTAAAACTATTCCAATCATTTTTAATAAATATTAATATTATTAACAATACAATTTATTAATAATAATAATATTATTATTATTTAAAAAACAAATTATTATTAAATATAATAATTATTATTTATTATTTATTATATTTAAAATTAGTCTTGACAAGCAAAAAATTCAACGTGCTCTAGATCTTCTCATGCACACAAATGTCTTCCAAAAATGATAGCTTAACTGAAGAAACGCGGAAACTTAAAGAAGAAATAATGGGATATATTTCAAAAAATATAGATGGAATAATAAAAAGATGTCGCGTCCGAAATATGTCAGAACAACCATTTGAAAAAGAAAATAAAAATGAGAGTGAAAGCAACTAAGATCATCAAAATAGAACGATTCTACCATATAGAGAAAGATAGGCTCACAAAATAACACAACCAAAAAAGAGTAGAAGAGATGACTATTGCTCTAAAGGACCTGAAATTGCAACTACTGAGAGCTCTAAGGTTTATATCGATGTTGCATACTCATTCAATGACGACAAAGACTCAAAAATTAAATCTAAATTTGATTTTCAAAGCTGAGAAAAAAACGTAATAAAGAATATGAAAATGGTGAAATTAGTGTTTTGGATATTAAATTGAATGGCATGGCTAGTTCCATATCACCATCTAGTTTTCATGGCATGTGTCCACTGATGTAACAAAAGAAACACTTACACATTATTCTCAACCACTTTTGTCAAAAAAATCATGCCCTAAATTTTTAAGATGGAATCCATCTACCCTAATATGGCTTGATGAAACTAAGAAGGATCACATTGATAGCTTAAAACTCCAAGCACTTAAGGATGACCATCACTTCAATTTCCAATTTTTAAAAGTATCTCTTACAAATATTTCCATTATTATGACATCATCCAATGTAAGGCCTACAACTAATGCAAAAAGTGGAAGAAGATCCACAATTGCTCATAAATGGAAGACAAAAGATGACCTGGAAAACAAATAATTACAAGTTGTATTGTTTCAAAAACTCACCATTTAAGCAGAAATGATTACAACACAAGTTCTAGGATCTCATCCAGAGAAATAAATCAATCCAGATTGCAGTGTTCAAGTCAACGCTTCAAACAAACGCCAATAAGAGGACATCAACACTCTCATCTTTGAGTACAAAGCTCCCCTTAAGGGGAAGGCAATGTTATGTATCTAAAATTTAAAATTTTTAGTTAATCTCTAATATGATTAATTAATTAGATTAGTTAGATTCTATGGGATACATCATTCCATTGAAACGATGCCCAATTGACTTATAAATGGTCAATGCTTGTAAATGTAGATATCATCATATATCTATCAATTATTCAAAAATGTGGGTTATTTAAGAATTCGTGGGTTTCTTCAAAATTAATTGAGAATTTCCAGATATGGATATTACACAACCCTAGTTAGCAGAGTATCTAGTTGGTTTTGTACTATTAGGTCCCTTCAAGTCCATTGCAACAATATTCTTTGTCGATTATGGTTTTATGGATCGTTCACAAGTCTTTGTAGCCACTCGGCTAATTCTCTAGGGATTTCAGGCCACACAACTTTGTATTGATCTAAGGAAAATCCTCCGTAGAGGATGTATTGTCTGAGTCTTTCCATATCCCACCCTCATAATTTAGCTTCCTATATTATGAAGTCCTCAAGCTTCTGGTCCCACCAATATTGAATATGTATTGTTGATTGTCACCTATGTATCCATGTAGTTAACGAAATCCTGTTAGAAACTAGGTACTTGCAATAGAACCATTTATTGGCACACAATAGAGATCTGGTTCTTGCATAGGGGCCAATAAAGGGAACTGTTGTAGTCTAATGTGACAACATTTTTAATCCCTTCAAGTAAACCAATACCTATGTAGAATGAGGAAGGTTAACTACATGGACAAACTGGTGAGGGTTCTTATATATCATATCACGACATCATTCTATCAAGTATGCTTCATCATATATAAAGAAAAGATATAGAACATATATTAAGCAATGAATAGAACAAATTAGGCATCCTTACACAAAATATTTAAGAGGTTCAATAATCCTCATTCATATTAATCGACATGTCCAATTACATCTTTCCAGCTCTATGGCCTTAATCTATTGTCCACGGAATGACCCGTCGTGAAATTATGTACATCAATAGAACCCATAAACCTATTACATTGCCCCAAAAACTAAAATTAGACAAAAGATGGTCTCTTCCCAAAACATAGATCTACTTATTTTTTCTACGAATTCTTTATCTAATGTCAGTTATGTTATATTCCATTTCTCCTCTCCTTTGTCGCATGCCTTTGTTGGTTTTTCAGAATTTACTTCAATCTGATCTAGGATCTTAACTGAGAGAACAACATGTACTGCATATCTACAGCATATCAATCATGGACACAATAATGCAAGCACACAAGAGACACATAATTTCACCGGGAAAAACCAAGAAGGTGAAAAACCCAGCAACTTCCTTAGAGATAGATAGAGCCATGATACAAAACCCAAGCATAAGAGATATACTCCTAGCAGCAGCTTCTCCTCCTCCACTAGTGCACCACTGTCTAATGAGTGTATAAGTGAGAAGTGAATGATCAAATAGAGTTCCTCCCGCACTCTATTTATACTTTACTTGAATTTCCTAATAACCTTCAATAGGTCGGCCTCAACTTAACCACTTAACATAATGTTGACAGGGCCAAACCCCAATAGGGTGGTCTAATAACCCTTTAACCCACATGACTTATACAGGGTCGACCCCATCAAGGTGGTCTAATAACCCATCAAGTATAAGTTACGACATTTACAATATACATGATGACACTTCCTTATAGAGGAATAATAACATCTCTATAGGAATACAATATACATATATGAAATACATTCCGAAGTTACAAATACATCAACACTCACTCTTAACTAGAAAGGTATTTCTCGACACAGATCTTCTAGCACAAGTCTTCTTCTCTGGATCATTGTCATCAAATCATCGTCCTTGAATCATTGTCATCATCACTGCTACTGCTATATCAATCGATCTCAAATATACTCGTCATAGTAAGTTCTACAGAGCCAGCCCTTTTTCATGCTGGATGTAGGCCCACCACCTGTAGGTCTTCATCATCAATGGCCATACTATAAAACCTAGGACTGATTACGTGCATCAACAAAACCTAGCACAGTCTATAGGATATTTTAGATGTTGACCTTCACAAAACCTACTCAAAGCATCCCAGGATGTTACGAGCACACTGCTCTACCTGTCCGGGTCTCGACAGAGCATCATAGGCTGTTACGAGCACACCGCTCTACCTGTCCAGATTTTAAAGGATCTTTTCTATGTGAACTTTCGCAAAACCTACTCAGAGCATCCCAGGATGTTACAAGCACATCGCTCTACCTGTTCGGATCTCGATAGAGCATCCCAGGATGTTACGAGCACACCGCTCTACCTTTCTAGATTTTAAAGGATCTTTTCTAAGTGAAATCGTAGCAAAACATACTCAAAGCATCCCAGGATGTTACGAGCACGCCGCTCTACCTGTCCAGATCTAGATAGAGCATCCCAGGCTGTTACAAGCACACTGCTCTACCTGTCTGGATTTTAAAGGATCTTTTCTATGCTACCTACACAACCTGTCCACGGCCACAGAGTATCAACCTAATACTCAACATACATAATCCTGATGTATACATGATCAACCCGATCATCATCACTGCATCGTCCTGGTGCATGTCATCTGGAGCAACATCCTGAAGCTCGTCATCTGTGATCATCCTGATCATCATCATAGAATCATCCTGATGCATGTCATCTAGAACAACATCCTGAAGCTTGTCATCTATGATCATCCAGATCATCATCATAGCATCATCCTGATGCATGTCATCTGGAGAAACATCCTGAAGCTCATCATCTGTGATCATCTTGATCATCATCATAGCATCATCATGATGCATATCATCTGGAGAAACATCTTGAAGCTTGTCATCTATGATCATCATGATCATCATCATACATCATCCTGATGCATGTCATCCAGAGCATCGTCTCGATATTCATCATCCATGATCAACCTGATCATACCATGCATCCACCTGATGCATACAATGTATCTACCTAATACATATCATCATACATGATCCACTTGATCATGCAATGTATCCACCTGATACATGTCATCATACATGATCCACCTGATCATACAATGTATCTACCTGATACACACACAAATACATGATCCACCTGATCATACAATGTATCGACCAGATACATATCATTATACATGATCTACTTGATCATACAAGTATCCACCTGATCATACAATGTATCCACTTGATACATATACAAATACATGATCCATCTAATCATACAATGTATCCACCTGATACATATACAAATACATGATCCACCTGATACATATCATCATACATGATCTACCTGATCATACAAGTATCCACCTGATACATATACAAATACATGATCCACCTGATCATACAATGTATCCACCTGATACATATCATCATACATGATCTACCTGATCATACAAGTATCCACCTCATACATATACAAATACATGATCCACCTGATCAAAGCATCCAACATGATGCATATACAAATACATGATCAAACTGATCAAAGAATCAAACATGATGCATATACAAATACATGATCAAACTGATCAAAGAATCAAACATGATGCATATGCAAAGCAGTAATTGGAGCATCGTCCTGATGCTCATCATCTAGTGCTTACATCCACAGCCATGGGAAGGATCCTCCTCTCGCCATGCTTGGAATGGCTCCTACAAATGTGTCCATCACTTCTTCCTTTGAAGTGTCATCAATCTAAAGAGCACCAAGCCTCTCTCAAAAGTACTCAAACTTCACTCTGGCTAGTGGTTTTGTTAACACATCGACAAACTGCTCATCCATCACAACATACAGGAGCTTCACTACTCCTCTTTGCACCATATCCTGATATAGTGATATTTGATCTCAATGTGCTTCGACCTGTCATGGAACACCGGATTCTGAGACAGCTTCACACAACTCTGGTTGTCACAAAAGATACCAGTAGCCTCCAATGGGAGATAAAATAACTTAGATAATAGCTTTTGGAGCCATAATGCCTCAAAACTAGTCAAACAAGCTACAACATACACTGCTTTGGCTGTACTCAATGCTACGCAGGACTACTTTCTGCTAAACCAAGAGATCACACCTGATCCCATACTGAAGCAGCACCCCGAAGTGCTCTTCCGATCAATGGCAGTGCCTTCCCAATCCAAATCAACATAGCCCTCTAGGTTAAACTTTTGATTCGCCGCATACTTGAGCCCATAATCAACTGTACCCTTCAAGTACCTGATAATATGCTTTACAACAGCCAGGTGAACACCTCTCGGATCCATCAGGAACTGGCTCAATGTGTTCACCGCAAAGCAAATATCTGGTCTCATGTTGATTAGGTACATCAAGGACCCAATCATCTGACGATACATAGTGACATCAACCAGATTAGATGAAGCATCACACAGAAGCTTCAGGTTCGATGCCATATGTGTGGCCATGGCCTTGTAGTCCATCATCCCGAACCTCTTCAGGATCTCTACTGCATACTTCCCTTGTCCAAGGAAGATTCCATCTGCACTCTACTACACCTCCACGCCTAGAAAATAGTGCATCATCCCCAAGTCCTTCATCTCGAACTCGGCAGCAAGCTTCCTCTTGGTGTCGGCAATCAACCCATCCTAACCTATAACAAACAGGTCATCCACATACAAAAGTAGTATCACAAGATTGCCTTCCTCAACCTTGTATTAAAGGTTGGAATCCACTTTACTCTTGGTAAAGCCCAAATTGGATAGAAAGTTGTCTACCCTACCATACCAAGTCCTAGGAGCTTGCTTCAAGCCATACAAGGCTTTCTTCAACCTACATACATATGACTCCCTGTCATATGTCTCAAAACCAAGTGGATGCTCCACATACACTTCCTCCTCGACTACACCATTCAAGAAGGTTGTCTCGACATCTATTTGATGTATCTTCCATTTCATCACTGCAGCCAGATCAAGTACTGTTCTGATGGAAGATTATCTGGCTACAGGAGAAAAATTCTCTTCATAGTCTATTCCTATTTCTGAGAGAAGCCACAAGCTACAAACCTCACTTTGTATTTTTCTATACTACCATCTGCAGCATGCTTGATCTTATAGATCCACTTGGAAATCACAACAGACTTCCCTTCAAGTCTTGGGACCACATCCCAAACATCATTCTTCATGATCGACTGGCACTGTTCGATCATGGCATCCTTCCATTACTTCATCCCGGATGTTGGGAACTTCAGATTCTTCAATAGATAGCTTTGTTGCCGGAGTAAATGTTGTAGTCATTCTTTTGTAGGTGATGGTATACGATCTTTCCTAGAAGACAAGTTAAATTGCATGATTAGAGACATCTCATAGTTTTCAGAACAAATTCTTACATGTAAAGAAATATGTCATATAGTCATGTAATTATTTTAGCCAATGCTTCAATACAGCATTTATCCATATCCCGTAACTTTCTAGATGCCTTCCAATATCTACTAGAACATTGTTAAGAGTGTGCACAAATCCCAATGTGTCAACAAAGAGGTTTCATTCTAGATAAGTAGGAATGGAATGTTGTACAGTGCCATAGGCCACTTACCGATTACATGCGTATTAGTAGTATACTGTTCATTAATGCAATTATTCTAATATGCATAATACACAACCTAAGTCTAGGAACATAAGTATATACATCATTGAACAATATTATTTAAACAATAAAATATACAAGAAATGACAATTCAAATACTTATCTTTGTTTGTTTGATGGGTGGACTCCCTCTCAATCTTTGTTTCCTTGTAGGAACTACTAGAGTGTGCTCCCTCTTGATCTTTGCTTCCTGGATTACCTGTCCTTGAACTTATATCCATCCTCGATCACTATGCATACTTACTAGTATCATCATTGGGTTATCCTCGACGTCTCATACATACATACATTAGCATAAAAAACATTATGATTCTAAGTAATCTTAAACATGTATGATCAAGGTCATTTCATCACAATTCTTTTACTCATGCATATTCCTATTTGACCATAGGAATTTTATGTTTTAGTCATATCATCAATCAAAGTAAGAAGCATAATATGCCTAAACCCATGATTACTAAGTTCAATGAATAATCATTATCAATCATGCCATGTATACTTATATAAGAGATCCTAACACAAGGTAGGATTCTAACTTGATATAGGAAAAACATACCTGGATTAGCATGCTAGCTAGTTATGTCTAACATACCCGCATAATGTCTTCTTGTTCTCTTCAATGACTTGTGCTACTAACCTGCATATCTCATACGTTAATCATTATAAAACCAAGTTATACATACCTCGTAAGTAGATCTTCTATGTGATCCATGACAATGGATGAATCTTTGTCTTCATGTCACCATGGTCATATGTTCTTGAACCAGAACATGATTTGTCTTTCTTGATGTACCTTTCATGTTAGCGGACAACATCAACCTCATACAACACCACAATGCATTAGTACAATCATAAGTGTCAAAACCCTAATCAATGAATATCTTCTATCATGCATTCATATTTTTATTAAGGTGATACGGCAAGTCTAAAATTAATCAAGATTGTACTAATCTTAATGAAGACAAACATAAACAGATTTTGAAACATACTCGTAAGTCATACTTGTTGAGTTTGCTTGTAATCTTCTTATGTAAGGCCTTAGCCTCATCTCCCTATGAAACTGGAACTTCTTCACTTATGCAGGTGACCAATCCACTTGATTTGAAGAAACTGGATATGGAGCTCGATTAGGGTTTGCCAGGAAAACCCTAAAAATTTAAATGTTGAATTTCAAACTTCTGAAAGGAAAGAAAGATGCGCCTTGATCAGATGATCAACCTGGTATACTTAGAATTTGAAAATTGCAAAGTTTCACCCCTCAAATTTGCTTTTCAATCTTCTGGATTAACTGGGAGGACCCTGAATTAGGGTTTGAGTTTCCCGGAGCTTCACCCAACCAAATAGTTCGATCCAAATATATAAACTTCGATTTTTCCAAGGAGCTTCCAACTATGGTCACATATTTCAAAAATTACCATTTTGCAGAAGCCCTAATTTTTCACCTTTCCGATCAAAGTCCCGAACTAGGGTTTGATCAAGCCCATCCTTCTTCCCAACCAAAAAATTTGATATTGGTCTCTAAATTTTGATTTGATGAGGAGCATCCAGCCATGGTCTCCGATTACAAGAATTTCAACTTTCTTCGAAACCCTAAATTCCCGTAGCCATGAATGAAGGTGCTCAAAATCCAATTCTGTTTTGACAGAAATATGCACCTGATTGTTTCTGGTGTAACTCAAAAATTTTGGCTCTGCAGGGTCCGAAAATTCTTCCTGTGGTAGCCTAACCTATTAAATCTCCAACCCCATAGGTCTGACCTCAAATGGATTCTCTGAGAGAGAGTTATGCCAAGTGTCGCAACGTGACCTGTTTATGGGATAAAACAAGAGCGTGAACTTATATGGAGTGCCACGTGTCACTGGTTCAATTTAGGCCTCTGAAAATCAGACCTGTGAAAGTACAATTCTTTCCCTACCTTCCACTTTTTACAAAATTTCATTTGGAGCTTCTTAGCCTAAGTTGTAACTTTTTTTCCTAGGTCACATGTTTATGACTGAGATCTGGAAGAGGCCGAAACCCTATATTGTACAGATCATAAATATGATAGTACAACGAATTAGAGGCTCTCCTTAGGACACAAGGTACATGGGGATCTTATCTTCGACCTATAATATTTTCAGATCCTGAAACTTCACCAAAATGAATTTATAGAGAAAGTGCTATGATGACTGATTTTTTCTATATCAAGCCCTAGCTTCACAAGTGTAACAAGTGTCATAAATGCCATACCATGCCTTCTTTCATGCTAGCTCTGATACCATGTTAGTTTTTCAGAATTTACTTCAATCTGATATAGGATCTTAACTGAGAGAACAACATGTACTGCATATCTACAACATATCAATCATGGACACAATAATGCAAGCACAGAAGAGACACAAAATTTCACCAAGGAAAACCAAGAAGGTGAAAAACCCCGCAACTTCCTCAGAGATAGATAGAGCCATGATACAAAACCCAAGCATAAGAGATATACTCCTAGAAGCAGCTTCTCCTCCTCCACTAGTGCGCCACTCTCCAATGAGTGTATAAGTAAGAAGTGAATGGTCAAATAGAGTGCCTCCCGCACTCTATTTATACTTGACTTGACTTGCCTAATAACCTTTAATAGGTCGGCCTCAACTTAACCACTTAACATAATGCTGACAGGGCCGACCCCCAATAGGGTGGTCTAATAACCCTTTAACCCACATGACTTATACAAGGCCAACCCCATCAAGGTGGTCTAATAACCCATCAAGTATAAGTTACGACATTTACAATATACATGACAACACTTCCATATAGAGGAATAATAACATCTCTAGAGGAATACAATATACATATATGAAATAAATTCCGAAGTTACAAATACATCAACAACCTTGTGTTCTTTAAATAGTTGTAGGAGTAGACCAAAACCTGTTATGGCCATTGGTTGTTTCTGCAAATTCCTCCTTATATCTTGCACTACCCTTTGCAATTATTGGCCTTTCCAAAAATGAAGGAGCCAAAAAGAAAATTTTCAGTTCTTACAAAGACCATATATCCATTACCAAACAATAAATATCCATTACCAAATAATAATCCTAGTCAAAACAAATTTGACAAGAGATATCATGAGTGATATTTATGCAAGAGTGTAAATCCAAAAGTAGTAGATAATTTTCATTCAAGAGAAAAGATTATCTCAAGCATTCAGAAAAAAGGTGGAAGATCTTGGTTTCATTAAAATTGAAATTCTCATGATTCAAAAAGCAACAAGAATGGGTAGTGTTGTAGTTGTTCCAAAATATAACATACCATTTCCATTTAAAATCAAACACTTGATAAACTTTGGGATTGTATTGGTAGATGGGAAGCTCTTTATTCTTGGTGAAGTTCATGTGCAGTGTATTTGTTACTTCATGGAGCAAGGTAATTAAACATCATGGACTGTGACCCTGCATCCATTGAAGGTAGGTGTTTATATCCAATTATAGTTCCTTGCTTGACTTCATAATTTTGAAACAAATATCACATTTGTTTTGATCATCCAGGAGTGCCCTTGGATGGGTTGGACTCTTACAAAGTATGTTTTTAGGAGCTTGGTATGTATTTATTTTAACTTAACAAAATCAAAGGATATTCATATTTCTTCTGTAAATATTAAATAACACATAAAAGTAATAAACATTTTTTTACAATGCATTTGGTTTTGTCTTATGACTTGGACTGTGATTTGTGATGTATGGTTCTTTCAACTACAAAATATGCAACTTGGTGAGATACCCATTGAATTTATAGAGGGAATCAAGGACATAATATCAATGAGAGAAGGAATAAAGAAGATTCCAATGGGTTACATACTTTTTTTAAAACACCCTTTAATTTTATGAACAAAATTTACACAATGCCTTACAAATTATAATTCCCTATTGCATGATTTTAATTAAAAGTGATGCAAGGGAATGCAGAGCATATACGGGTTTATATGAAGGGTGATGGAACTAGAAAATTGATGGAAAGAACATAATGAAAAAAACAAATAAATAATATGAGAATGAAAAAGTGGTGGGTGATGAAATTAATGAGCCAACTATGGATACAATTCATGAAATTAGGGATATTAGAGGACCATTGAAAATTACTAAAAGTTGTGTATTCATATTTTGAATTGAGTATATCAAATGAAATGTTAGACAATATTCATGAGATGGCGAAAGCATGTAGAATATTCATAGGCAGTGACAAGTGGTATCATTTGCAAGGACTATAAAGTTTGGTTTGTGAATATTCACAAAAAACACGTAGAAAGCATAAAATTTCATCAATGTTTGGAAAGAGATATAAATAGTATCTATTATAACTCGTAGATTTGTCTAATTATAGGGATTAGTGGAAGACAGGAAATAGTTAAATTTAACAATTTCATTTATGAGTGGCACACCATTTAGCTAAGTTGTCGAAACCTCATCCTTCCATTTTATTTTTGGATCGGAAGTTGAACAAAATGGGGTATGAACTCATAGCTAAGGTGATGAGACCTCATCCTTCCATTTTATATTTGGAAAGAAGTTGTTCAAAATGGGGCATGAACTCAATATTCAAGAAGAATTAAAAGGTAGTGTTAGGTATAGGAAAAGGGTTGGGACCTTTTGCAACAAAAGGATGAGAAAGTATGTAAAGGCCACTATATTCTTCTGATACTATGAAGAATTTGAATGATTCATTGCTCTAATTGTAAAATATCCCTTCTTGTTTTTTTTTTATCTCTCTTTATTAATTCACAACATTCTTTTCTTATAGTTCATTATTGTAACCTTTAGGAAAGTCTCTTTATATTTTGAGTCATTAGAGACAAGATTTGATGTGACTTCTAGTTTTGTACAAGCCTTAAACAATTGTATGTGGTTTCATATAGATGTTATCACTCTATAATTTGGGAGAAATGTTTGTACGAAGAAGTTTTGAGTGTGATTTAGGATTTACGAACATAGTATATGTAACATTTGGTATTCACTATCATTCTATTTTATACCATGATTATCCATTTATTTTTTGAATACTTTTGAGGTTGATATAGAGTCCCACGAATGAAACTAAACGGTTGGATTCACTAGCCAATTCCTATCATATTTTCTTTTCATTTCAAGAAATACTAGAGGCCTCCACCCCTTAGTATTTTTAGATATTTTTGTAGATTCTTCAAGAACTGAAGACTACCATGATAAGAAGTGCTCAAAGGTATATGTTCATCTCTAATATCTTTAGCGTTTTCTTTTGCTTCCTAGGGCAGAACTAGGTTCAGTGAAGTTAATGCAACAATAATAAAACCCCTCTTACTATCCCTTTCAGCATCACCCTTTAAATAGGTTGAAGTCTCACCCGAAGCGAAGATAGGGGGTTACAGAATCAACCTTTTGTAACCATGGCGATGTGCAGATGTGGTCAACAACCTCCTTTTAAGTCCTACTTAACATAAACTAACAGAACTAGAATGAACAGGTTACTTCTCACTTCGCAGCTAATCAACAACATACAGAACTACGTTGAATCTCAACTATATTCACTAGTTAGCTACGCATTCATCATTCTAAGTGTTCCTCTTTAGAATTCATACACATGAATTCCAATTTCTCAGCATAAAATTACCATTCACATATATATAAAAGAAAATACATAAACACATCATAAACTCATATACATAAACACATGGAATTACTTGGTTCACCCCAAGAGGGAGCTACGTCCACAAGAACTATTTTTCTATTAGCTTGGAAGGGTAACAGTTCCAGTATGTGCACTTAGCTGTAGACTCTTCTCTACAATCATATCTCTACACACTCAATTGTATAGTTTGTTCTCTCTCTGCTCACTATTATTCTATTACAATACCTCCTAAAAAAAACCCAAACTACCCTTCTAGTTCCAACCCTTCCTCATACAAAATAACCCCCATATATAGGTGTGCCCGAAGGTCACATATTACAATACTCTGAGCCAACCCCCATAGTACCCAAAACCCTAAAACCCCGTGGTTCTCTTGTATACCACACTAAGCTTTAAATTCATTGTCCCTTTGGCGTAGCTTCCTCTGACTCATATGTTTTCTCTAACAACGCACCTCCAAATTCTGTACTAGCGTGTCCTTTACACCATTCTTCTTCTTAACTTCTTGTTCTTGCAGCAGTCAGGCTGCCGCTCAGCCCTTAATTTCCTCAACCACCTCTGGTTGTCCTTAGTACTTTGTCTTTATTAAGGAAACATGTCATTTTCTCCAAACTATACTTCACTCCATACCCTCTTCCTGGGATTTACGGAGTCTCCTTTCTCCCAAAATATGTCAAGTTAGGCCTTTCCTAACTATACTTTCCTTCTTAAATTCCTATTCTTGGTCCACGCCCAATAGGCCCCTAACACTTACTTGTGGTTCTCCCCCAAGCCACTTCCACTGCTTTTTTAATTTTTATTTTCGCGACACTTGGGATCTTCATCTTCACTGTGAAATCTTTATATGTTGCGCTTAAATTCACAACGACCTACTTATAAGTTTCTTGCTCGTATTCTTTCACTGTGTCGAGTGGCATCGCATATATCGGTTCTTGCATCTGGTCCTTAACTGTTTTCTCTGTTGTGCGAAGCTCCTGCAGCTTCACCTCATTATTTTAAGAGAGCGCCAAAGCCTCTTCCTGCATTGGTTGCAACTTTGTCGTAGTTTCTACTTCCTTGGTCCTTAATGCCTGGAGCTATTTCTGGAGCTCCTTTTTTTCTGCGAACTTTTGTATTCTCTTCCTCGGCGGCATTTCCGTCATCATCGTGTTCACTGAGTCAAGGTCCTTATTCTTTTTTTGTACTTCACTTTGGATCTTGTGCAAGTCTGGTTCTTCCTGCAGTATGTCCCATGACTTTCTCACTTCTTCTAACAATTATTGGCACCTCGCAACTTCTGCGGAGATGCTCTTTGTTGAAGTTCTTAATTCTTCGGCTCTTTCTACCTTTACTTCTAGTGGAGTTCTAGGTTGCTGTCTAGCCTCCAAGTGTGCAATCTTCTCTTTGTACTTGATATCCATGTCCTCCATCTTTGCTTTAAGACTGTTGACTGCAGTACCAATATTGACCGTAGTTGGTTCTAATTCAACTTCTTCGTCGAAGTATGGAATCTTAGCACATACTTCCTCTGCAACTTTCTTCAGCTTCTTCTTCCTTTTGTGAGCGTCTACTAACTCATCTGTGCTCAATTGGAATTCATTCTTCAACTCGTTGTACTTCTCTTCCAGCTTCAGATGTTGGTTTTATGCTATCATGTCCCTTTCCTTAATCTCTTTTATGACCTGCAAGTGTAGATCATGCAGTCCTTCTATAGGTAGCATTCCCAAATTAATGTCTAAGTGCGCAAGCTACTTCGCACCTTCAGTGATTTCGTCTGATGGAAATATAATATTTGTCGGATCGATGCACATGAGCCGAGGTCGCATTGTTAGTGCAAGTGCTTTCCTTTTTCTTTGTCTTGTTTCCTCTGATCTATCTTCAAAGTCTGATCCTTTCATTATATCCCTCTGTACCTTCTCTACTCTTTCCATCATATTCTTCATCTCAGCGATCCTCTCTGCCATGTTTGTTTGAAGTTGCTCCTGCTTCTTGTCTTTCTCTGTGAGTGTTTATTTGATATGGGAGTGGATGCTGGCTGCGATGTAGTCGTATTTGTCATCTTGCAACTTCACATCAAGTGGAGTTTTAGTCACTTTTTGTTTCTTTATTTTTGACACCTCTGGCACACCTATGGCAGGGTTCTTTCTCTTTTATCCTAATGGCAGATCGATAGTCTACTATTGTTTGTGTTCTTACTTTTCTTCTTGCTGATCATCGCCTCCTTCGCCACCATCTTTATCCTTCTTGTCACTGTCACTACCGCTATCATCAGATTTTGTAAGAAGTGCCTTTGGCACATCAAATTTCCATTTTGAAGGCCAATTGTCAATAATGAGGTCAATCTTCTGTGTTTCCAATTGATATTGATCCTCCTACTAGTGCGGATTTGTTGGCTCTCTAAGTTGAATAAATATAGAATGGAGATCGGCCTTGAATCTCATCTTCCTAATGTACACCACTATCACCTCTTTCGAGATACGTGAAGTGCACATAATCACCTCGCATAACTGCAGGTAGAATGTGTATAGTTGCACATTGTTCAAACTTTGTCTTCCGGCCTTATGTTACTCCACATATTTGTGTATCGGGGTCCACGACAGTCTCCAGGGAACACCGGTACGCTTTGTTGGTATTTTGTCTATGTCTATCCCACAAATGCGATTAGGACTATCAGCCAATTGTAATGATACTGATAGCCATTGTCCTGTTCATTCTCTACATCATCTAGAAATTCATTTAAGAGGTATCCTTCCCAGTTGAACGGTATCCTTTCTGTAGCCTTAGTAGCTAGGGAGATCATGGCATCTGGAACTTTTGTCGGTCTGCAATTTCTAAGTATCCTTCCTATGAGAAACTGTACTGTGAACCTCATGCCATCATTTTCAATATGTTCTACCTGATAGCCCCGAGTTCCTCTAACTAATCCAAAGTTTCTCTTCATCTGTCTAGCGAGGTTTCTATCTTTGTTCTTACCCACAAATTCCGTTGCGGGGTCAATACCTCATTTTCTTAGCTACGTGATCATGTAGATCACATCAATGTTTATGTCTATCTTATCGTCTAGCCACATGTATCCCTGGTGTGTGCATGACAGTAACAAACACACTATGGTTGTTATCTATGTACTTTGCTCGAAGTGTGGAATTATCAATAGGTTCAACAGTCCTGAAGACTGTAACCATGCAATCCACTTCTGTGCTTATATGGTTGTCTTCTTAGTGACTTTGTCAAACTTTCTACACATATATCGGTCTGGATGGAACTACAGATACTTGGAATCATTTAGCGGATTGTATTCCGCGAACTTAACATCCAGGATCTTTCCCAGCAAGTTGTCCTTTTCTCGAACATGGCTTGACATCGGTGGTAGAGGGATGTCATACTGTGGGTTCTTCTTCAACACTACCGTCGTGCATCATCTTTTTGTGGAAGAATGTACTCAGTTATCAACACAATCGACATCTCACAAGGTCACTCTCTCTGGTGCTCTCATGATGTTTTTGTAGGCTGGGGCTCTTGTTTTTCCTTTGCTTTATTATTATCCTTTTTTTAGATTCCTATGCGTGCCGAGGTGAGATCCTAGAGGACACATTCTTCTCTTGGGTTGTTTTCTTCACAGGTGTTTTCATAACTGCTTCTATACCAAACTGTTGGAATTTCATTGATACTTCTTATGGTTCTTCTTTCTCATACATGTGCTGTAGGAATCTTCTATTCTGGACTAGTAAAAGCTTAGAATTTACTCACGGTAAGAATAACAATCACAATAAAAAAAGAAACTGGGTGATTTTGTGCTATATATAGCCATAACCCGAACTGAGATGTGCCCAAAAATGGCTAAGTTAACAATAAATTCTATGTTCATTGTCCAAGTCTAGCTTGGATCTTATTCTTTCCTTGCATAAAATGTGTCTTCAATGGACAAGTAACCCTTAAAGCGGAAAAATCCGATTTCCTGAAAATACTGTATAATGGCTAGTTTTCAAACAAAAAATTGTAATGGCTAGTTTTCTCTAGCTTCGCCGAACGTTACATGAGTGGCGAAGATCACTTTGAGTTTCCATTCTCTTGATGGAACCTCACAACACTACCCCCTTCATTACTTCGCAACTTGACTTACTATGTGTGCTTCGCAGCACATCTTCAGATCTGTGAACTTTGCATTATGGAAAAATTGTTGTGTGCAGACTTAAACACCATTGTGTTGTTTAATTTCTAGTTGTAGGGGTATGGCCATCCCTGTAAGTATTTAACCAACTCCCATTGAAAATTCTTTGTAAGTTTTTTCCAAGTAATGTGGCTAACTACACTGCTCCACCGTTAGTAACATGTTTAACAGTGTATGGCCCTAACCAATGCATTCTAAATTTTCTAGGAAATTTAAAAAAAATTCTGTCATAGAGGAGAACAAGGTATCCTACCTGAAATAACTTGTGCTTGATGTGTCTATCATGCCATACCTTTTCTATAGCTTTCTACACTTGTTGGTGAAATCCTGCAATGAAGCGGTCTTCCTCCAATCCAATCAACTATAATAGTCTTTCATTCATTGTTTCAGCATTAGGCATGTCTGTGAATGCTACAATTCTCAAGCTTGGTACTATGTATTCCATGGGTATGATAGCTTCTTGTCCATATGCTAACCTGAAAGGTGTATGACCTCTCAACATTTTACAAGTTGTTCTGTGTGCCCATAATACTGCTTGTATTTTGAGATCCCACTCATCCATGTTTATATTGCCTACCTTAGTCAATGCATTCTCTAATACTTTATTAAAGGCCTCCACAATGCCATTAGCTTGTGGATGATATAGTGTACTCTTCTGATGATATATATGAAATTCTTCTATCAGGAATTCAATGGTTCTTGTCAAGAAGTGAGTTTCCTTATCACTCATCATAATCTTTGGACATCCAAACATTGTGAAGATGTTCTCAAAGATGAACTGCGTTGTTGTAGCTGCGCTAAATTTCCTTAGTGGTTTTGCTTCTTCCCATCTAGTTAGATAATCTGTATCTATAATGATGTATCTCGATCCAGTTCTCTTCCCTGATGGGGTAATAGGTCCCACAAAGTCAATAGCCCATTTATCAAATTCTTGTAAATTCAACTATGGCATCAATGGCATATCATATCTACGAGATGGATTCCCTGTTCTCTAGCATACATCGCAACTCCTGCAATGCTCCTTTATATATTTATGTATAGTAGGACACCATAGTCCTGCTCTCAAAATATTCTGTGTATTGGATTTCCCTGCGTAGTGTCCTTCAGATACTCCTTAATGTGTTGCATCAAGTATGATAGGTTTCTCATGCTCTAGCACACACCTACGCAACACTTGATCTGGTCCCAATTTATATAATTACCCTGAAATATAGGTAAAATCAATTGATCTTACCACTAACTATTTCTTCTGCTACATAGTGAATTCTACAGATTCTAACCCCATGGTTAGAAATTCTACAATGTCTTTGAAGTAGTCATTTGCTATGTGAATAAAAAACAACTGTGCATCTGGTAGATTATCCTCCAAATTACTAGGTTCCTCTCTTGACTCAATCCTTGATAGATGGTCAGGTCTTGCATTCAATATTCGAGGTTTCACTATGATCTCAAAATCATATTCCTCAAAAAGTAGAAGCCATTCGCATATTCTCCCCTGTAATATTGGCTTATTGACCAAGTACTTTAAATTTGAATGGTTAGTGAACATGAAAGAGTGCAAACCTAGAAAATAGTTCCTGAATTTATGTAATGCTTACACCATGGCTAAACCTTCTCTCTCTGTTTTGGTGTAATTATTTTCTGCTGAAGATAGATTTCTACTAGAAAATGCAATTGGATGGTTGATGCCTCAATCACCAGGTTGTGCTAGTACAATTCCAAGTGCTATAGATTAAGCATCTACATGTATATGAAATGACTTATTCCATTTAGGAAAGGTTAGAATAGGTTTTGTGACCATCTTATCTTTCAATGTATCCAATCCTCTTTGGAAATATTGAGTCCACTCACACTTCGTTTCTTTTTTCAATAGTTTCTCCATAGGCACAGTTATCTGCGCATATCCCTTAACTGATTTTCTATAATATCATGTGTGTACCAATGTAGTGTGTAGCTGCTTAACTGAATTAGGAGGTGGGATATTTACTATGATAGCTATCTTCCCTGGATTAACCATCAATCCTTGTTTGCATACTATGTGTCCTAAAAAATATGCCATAAGGAACACAAAAGACACACTTCTTTAAGTTCAAGGAAATCTTATATTGTCTACACTTTGCTAACATCATCCTTAAGTTTGCATGATGGTCCTTCAAAAGTCCAAATACTGTCTAGTCATCAAAGGAAACCTCCAAGAATTTATGAATATAATCCTTAAATGCTGCTACAACCACGCTTGAAAAGATAGCAGGTGTGTTCTTCAACCCAAAAGGAATAAGAGTGTACTAAAATTATCTCCATTCAGTAGAAAATGTAGTCTTGTGTCTATCTTCCGTAGCAATTCAAATTTGATGGTAGCCAGAAAATCCATCAGTGAAAGAGTATGCCTCCTATCCACCTACATTATCTAATACTTCATCTATGAATGGAGTAGGTAATGGGTCATGCACAGATGCATCATTCAAATTTATGAGATCCACACAAATTCTAATTTCTCCTTTAGCTTTCTTGTCTTGAAACACCATGGGACTTATCCATTCTGACTCTTCTTCTGGTTCAATGATCTCTACTTCCAGCATTTTATCAATTTCTGATTTTAGTCTTTCTTTATATCTGGAATTCAATTTGTAAGGTCTTTGTTTCATAGGCTCTGCATCATGATTGAGAGGTATTTTTATAACTCCCAAGTCACCTAAAATGCCTTTCATTTCAGAAAACTTGGTAGGAAACAAGTCCTGATATTCATGCAATAGGTTTGCGATCTGTCTCATTGTTTCTTCATCCTAGTAGTTTCCAATAGAGGTGAACTTTGGCTCTTAATCCATGATAATATTGATTGTTTTAGTCTTAATGGGGTTACTCATATCTGGAATCTCCAAATCAGGTCCTTGTACATCATGTTTTCCTTCAGATTCTCATATATTCACATCGCGAGTGTATTCATTTTCATCTTCATCCACTGTAAAATTATAACACTCAAGGTCATGTTCCAACTGCATTGCCCAATCTGGTTGACTATACATAGGAAATGGGACATCATCAAATATCTTCTTTTTAATGATTTGTAGAGCCTCATTAATGCTCAGACAATCATCCTCAAAACTCAATGTTATCTAAAATATCTTTATAATCATGTGTCAATTTGTTGTACCATATCGAACTTTTGTTTCCATATACCAGTTCTTTTCTATTGGATCCAATGTGTGCACAAACATATGGACCCACTTTGTCTTTGTTATATTCCTCCATGCTTTCAAACGAGATTGTATATGGTCTCTAGGATCAATCTGTCCATTGTAATTTGCTTGTACATTCTCAGTTTGTTCAAGAAATATAACTTCCATTAAGTGCTGACATTCTTCCCATGTGTTCAACTTGTCCTTGTGTGCAACCCACTACCTAGAAAGTGTAGATCGCAATGCTATATCTAGAGCTAATAGCCTATGTTCATCTAAATTAACTGATGCTAGATACTCTTGAAAGAATGCATGTATGCTACTCAAACCATCATAAGAAGGAATTGGACTTACCTTTGTTCCAATCTAGCGAAGTGATTTTGTCATCCTCACACATCGTCTAGATGATACTTCATGCATTCTACTCTTCTAGATCTCCAATCCCGTGTCTGCCTCTGATACGCAGGAACTATCGCATCTCCAACTCAACGTTCCATATTCTGTATGATTAATGTAATCCTCTTGATTAATTGTCATCTTGTAGATGTTATCTATCTCTTGAGCTCTATATTATTCTCTTATTGGCTCAACATACCTCGTTCCTTGTGAAGGATCTAGGGGTGCAATAACCCTGATATCTCGCCCTTCAAATATAATTTTTTTTTTCTTCAAGTTGATAATTGCGAGGTTATCAAATGCCCAATCAATTCCTAATAGTGAAGGATAAGGATTACTGTCGTTTATGATATCAATCACCTCAAAGACTGTTGTACTCTGCACTCCATCAATGTCAACAGGAACACCTGATAGCCTCCCAAAACTGTTGGTTAGATAATCTCAACTGTATACGAGACCAAGATGGCTTTGGTTTCCCCATCTTCTCCCATGTTTGTTTTGTCAACACATTCACCTCTGAACCCAGATCGAGGATGAACTGGTTCATTTCAAAATCTCCAATATGCATGCTTAAACTCATTTATCTTCCTATCCTTTTATGGTTCTTAATGTGATGGGCTTATCTATGTGCATTGTTTACTATACTATGCTTCTCGTAATATCCCATCACATTTTGTAGTTCGCCTAAGGCGTTCTCATGCCTTAGCATCTTTATGCAACTCTGCAAAAAATGTGTTACAGGACTTGTCTGTTCTGTCGAAGCTTGCAACCCATTATACAATAATGGCATATCTAGTACAGGTGTCTGATCACTTCACAAAGGGATCCTTGTATTCAAGGCTCCCAAGTCCTGAAATTCTTTTGTTGCTTCCATGAATACTTATTTTTCTCTATTAGGATCGAATGCAGGTATCTTTCCAACTGTTTTCCTCATCTAAGGCCCATCAGTAGGATTTGGTTTGTTTATGTGATTACAAAAATTCGAAGCTTCATTTGTCCTATCATCTCCTGTCAAATATCCACTTAGCGTCACAACATGGATGTTGCGATCTTCATTTATTTTCTCAGTTGTGATCATTTGAATATTTTGGTTCTATCCTTGTGGTCTCTTTTCTTGCATTTTTCCTATCAAAATAGGACATGATTCAATGATATGGTCATAATATTTACAAGTAGTGCAAGCATTCTGACAATCATTTTCCAAATGTCCAAGTTGACCACAGCTATAACAAATAATCTGACCTCTACCTCGTCCTGGGCTAGTATTACATCCTCTTCCTCTAAATCCACCACGTCCTCTCTATGCACCCTGATCATATTGTGCAGTATCATTGTTGTTATGTATCTCTCCTTGGACTCTATAGACATCATGATGTCTTTCTATCATGAGGTCATATGCTCTATAGTTCGTGTCATCATGGCCAACTGAATTACAAAATGTGCAGTACAGTTTCTTTGGTGTTTGTACCTACTTCTGGAGTAGGCAATAGTCCTCTAGTTGATGTCCTCTACATTGAAAAATCTTGCACCATGGTCCTTGAGGTTGATTTAATGGATTTAGTGCCCCACTAGCGAGATAATATATGAATAAAGGACAATGTTCCTTGGAATTCCCTTCTCCTTTACATTTAGTTACACCAAACCTCTTCTCTTACTTATTTTCCTTTTTGTATATCATGTATATGTAATGTCAGGTTTGATAGTTTTGTCTTTATTTGTACCATACATGTGCTATTTTCTCCTACAGGAGAAGCCTCTAGATTCATCACAATTTCCAATGCTTATGTTTGCGAAGCAACCTTCTATTGCATCAATGGTAATCTAATGTGGGACAACAACACAGCTATAAAACACTCTTGGTGTTGTTGCGGTGCAATGCCAAAGCTAACTTGATCCAACAAGGCTTTGAAATTCTAATCAAATTCCCACACAGTCTCATTAGGTTTCTGTTTTATCTCTTTCAACTCTATAATGCATTGAGACTCTGATTTAGGCTTCTTAAATTCTCTAATCAATACAGCTCTGATGTCAACTTGTGCCCTTTTCTCTCCAAGAGAATATTTCATGAACCATGTTAAAGCTCTATCTTTGAATGCAGTGACAAGTTGGGATCTCTTTATATCATCGTCTTGTACTTGTTTAATGTTTCATACAACATCGCATAGAAACCAATGTTTCATTGGATCTTCCAGACCGATTCCTTTAAAAACGGGTAGCTTTATATCATCTTCCATCCTTCTTCTAGGCGATGTAGGGTTTTGAAACACTACAGTACTATATATGGAGTGAAATGGTGGAGGTACACCACCACTCTATTGATTCTTTGTACTGGTTCCTGTCGTACTACTGCTACTATTGTTCTGCGAACTAGTACTATTTCTTTCAACAGCTATAGGTTTTTGCGGGGTGATAGGCTGATAGCCAATATGCCTAGGTTTTGTTTCACTATCAAACTCGTTTGAGACGAGTTTCTATCACTCTCTAACTCAGCTTCTGGGAATGTGCGAGGCTCACCTTCACAAGGCCTCTTTTTAGTGTTAAGTTTATATCTCTTTCCACTACACAGAATGCCAGTGTCTTCATCTATGTCACTATCTACATTTCTTAACATTACAGACTTAAACCCTTGGAATTTGGCTGCATTCTTAACACACCCTTTTTAGCTAATAGAATTTTAATGCATAAACTCATGTTTTTCAAGTACTTACCTATAAATCCCTTGAAAAAGTATCTTTCAGCTGCGTTGTAGGACTTCAAAGTGTCCACAACAAATTCTGTGATATAGCCTTCCAACAAGCTATCCATCGAAAATTCTACTGCTCCGAAAATCAGGTTATTAATCCCTTTAAGACTCTAAATCAACTATGGATTCCAAACTATAGGTTCTCCACCCTGAAAAATAGTTCTTTCTTTATGCTACCCTAGATATCCACTCATGTAACGCGTTAGAAAAAGATGTGAAGAAAACTTCATGCAACTCAGTAAATATGTATCTTTTTAGCCATTGTTTTGTAGTAAGTCGAGGATGTCCGTTTTCTTTCTTCACAAACTCGCATTATGTCTGAATCACCCAATTATTTATTTCACTCTTCTCTGGATTCCACATAAACATGACACATCATAGAAATCTCAGTCCAAAGTCGTAAATGGAACCATTTGTTGGCTGCCATGGGCAGACCCGGGCTCGACCAATTTAATGAAGCAATAAAAAACCCCTATCAATGGCCCTTTCAGCATCACCCTATAAACAGGATGAAGTCTCACCCAAAGCGAAGATAGGGGGTTACAGAATCAACCTTCTATAACTATGGTGATGTGCAGATGTGTTCAACAACCTCCTTTTAAGTCCTACTTAACATAAAATAACATAACTAGAATGAACAAATTACTTCGCACTTTGCATCTAATCAACAACATACAGAACTACGCTAAATCTGTATTGTATTCACCAGTTAGCTACACATCCATCATTCTAAGTGTTCCTCTATAGCATTCATACACATGGATTCCAATTTCTCAGCATATAATTACTATTCACATATATATATAAGCAAATACATAAACACATCATAAATTCATATACATAAACCCATGGAATTACGTGGTTCACCCTAGGAGGGAGCTACGTCCACGGGAACTGTTCTTCTATTAGATTGGAAGGGTAACCGTTCCAGTTTTCGCACTTAGTTGTAGACTCTTCTCTATAATCAGATCTCTACGCACTCAGCTGTAGAGTTTGTTCTCTCTCTTCTCACTATTCTCCTATTACAATACCTCTTAAAACAAACCCAAACTACCCTTCCAGTTCCAACCCTTCCTCATACAAAATACCCCCATATATAGGTGTTCCTGAATGTCACATATTACAATAACTATGGGAAAACCGCCATAATACCCAAATCCCTAAAACCTCGTGGTTCTCTTGTACAACATGCTAAGCTATAACTTTGTTGTCCCTTTGGTGTTGCTTCCTATTACTCTGATGTTTTCTCTAACAGTGCACCTCCAACTTTTGTAGTGGCTTGTCCTTTACACCATTATGCTTCTTAACTTCATGTTCCTGTAGCAGTCAGGCTGTCACTTAGCCCTTAACTTCCCCAACCACCTCTGGTTTTCCTTAGTACTTTGTCTTTATTAATGAAACATGTCCTTTTCTCCCAACTGCACTTTTCTCCATACCCTCTGACCGAGATTTGTAGAGTCTCCTTTCTCCCAAAATTGGTCAATTTATCCCTCTCCTAACTGTACTTTCCTTCTTAACTTCCTCTTCTTGGGACACGCCCAACATTTTTCCATACGGTCAATGTTGTGTCTATAATGTGGGATAAATGTACCCAATGGAAAAGCTCTAGTTTGAGGATTTGAATATGATGGTTTATTTTTAGTCCTACATTATATCTCTATCCCATTTAATATACCAATTGTTGAATATGCCATTGTAACATACCCAAAAATCATAACAATAATTTTTTATTCTCTTTTAAAACATCAATAATATAATCATATTGGTAAGATACAAATCTTAACATTATGTTCTAAGTTTTATTTACATAACCAAGTAGGTATTAAATTATTAATCCATGTATATATCTTCCGATAGGAAAATATCAATCATTCAAGAAGAATGATCATACACTGTCCTCAAGGGCTTACATCCTTTTCTTTTCAAATTACATTCATCTTAATTGTTCACAAAAAATCATTTCAACTTTATTCATTTTCTGAAAATGCTATGCTTCAGACAATCTTTTTCGCTACTCTGTAGACTTACTGAATAGCTTAATATTCTCATAAACATACAAGGGATGTGTTATGCTTCAATCCGTGTACTGTCTTTGAATATAAATTTATGAAGTTGATTAGGGAGAGGACCGAGTCCTCTGCTCTTCCACCCTCATCGATCCTAGAGATAAAAGTAAGGAATTTTTTATAACACATATGCCTCTTCATTTAGCTCATGATTAACATGGTTGAAAGTAATATAGTAAAATTGCTCTACCTATCTATGAATTTGTTTCAGCAGTGGCTGTAAATGAGGGGGCTTCATTTACATCCTATTATTTTTTCATTCAATTGCCATCTTCGAATCTCCATAGACCTGAATATTCAAAATATTACGACCCAGTGCTGTGTGGAGGACTGGCAAGAGGGATTCTAGCTCAGCTTTTCTATTTGTGCAGTGATCTAGACCTTTTCCTCCTCTGAGAGATAGATAATTCCTCCAGAACCTCCTAAAGGAGGATCGCCTTGGATTTCTCCATCCAAATATGCCTAGGGATTTCTCTTATCAAATCTTGGATGAATCACGATACAAAAATTTTTCTGCTTTACTTCTTGTTTATGTTCTTTTGTCCACTGCACAAGTAAGGTCGGGGTGACTTCTATAGTGACTCTCCGATCTAAGAAAATTATAGATTTCCTTGCCCACCAAAGACCATAAATGAATAAGGATGGAAAATCCTCACAATAGCATACCAAAGGGTTCTTCCACCATTTCTGATAGCAAATCACCACATATGGTTCCATCAGGATATCTGAGTTTCTCAATTCCTTTGAATCGGCGCTCCATACTTCCACTACATAAGCACAAAAAGTAAATAGGTGAGAAGAGGTTTCACAACATACTTGGCATAAGGCACACCAACTTGGGCCTGCCCATCCCTGCTTATGTAAATTTTCCCATGTGAGCAATTTGTCACTCAAGGAAAGCCACATAATTTTTTATTTTATTTAGGTGGCCCAATGGTCTTCCATAAGGTCTTCCACCACCATTTCTTTTCTCCATAGAACATGTTGATGGCATAAGCTTCATATCCCACTTTTGCTGAGAAATCCCTTGATTTGATGCTCTTTTTCCAGACCAGTTTATCTATTTCAATTTAATTCAGAATGACGAAGTTCAATCTTAGTTTGTTTATGTAACTTTCCCATTCATTGGCTTCCTCTCCATCTAACCCTGGATCATGTGCATATTTCCAATTACTTGGGACACTAACTTGTGAACCATCATTTTCCACATCAACAAACATAGTATTGTTGGAATTTTTATGCTTAGTTAGTACATTATCAGAGAGCTTATAACCTTCCCCTACTCCAACCCAAGGGTCTTTCCCTATGCGCACTTCCAATCCATTTCCAATTCTCCAAGTTGTCCAATTTCCAATAAGACGAAAGGAGAGAACTAAGCTTTCCATCCTACTAATCCTCCCTTATGAGATTTGATTATGAATCTGAACCATTCTATTATGGAAGAATTGGGGCAATATTTAGAGATTATGGATTTTCTCCACATATATTCTAAGTTTTGAGCTAACCTCCATAACGATTTTACAGTCAGGGTCTAGCTAAATAAAAGTGGATTCTTTATCCCCCAACCACCCCGCTCTTTTGGATTTGCAATTGTAGACCATTTCACCAGTGGAATCCCTTCTTTTTGTTTACTGGCTGTCCATAGAAAGGAAAATCACTTCTTTCAAATCTTGACTAAAATTCCTTTTGGTACATAAACTATTGAAGCCCAATACACAAGGATACTCTAGAGCATCGCCTTTGACAAAGTTAACCAACCACCTCTTGATAGGAACTTGTTTTTCAAGCAAGAAATTCATGCTTCCAATTTCTTGTACATCCAAAATCAATCTTTAAAGGAGTAGGAATTAGGTTTTAGGAGGAAACCTAAATACTTGAAGCCTTCTGAAAATGGACTTAATTGGTAAGACATCACATTTTCCACTCTCTGTTGTCCACCTTTTGGGATTCTATTGAAAACAAGGTTAGATTTTTCTACTTTGATTTCCATTCCTGTGGATTTTTTGTAGAGGGATAAAATCAGAGAAATCAATTCAAAATTCTCTATTGTTCCTTCACCAAACAAAAGTATATCATATACAAACAAAATATGAGTCAAAATCGTAGACTTGGATATCCCTACTCCTTTATAAGAACCTGATATTTTTTCCTACTGCATTAGTTTGCTCAGAGATTTAGTTATCAATATGACAAGGAAGGGAAAAATAGGGCACCCTCGTCTTAAAACTCTTGTTGATCAAAAGAAAGGGGATGGATAACCATTGACAAGGAACACAAACGAAGCTGAATTTACACAACCCATTATGCAATTTACCAATTCTAAAGAAAATCTGACTTGGATAAGCAAGAGATGAAGGAACATCCAATTGACCTTATCATAGGCCTTGGATAGGTCTAATTTTAAAGCAAAGGAAATAACTTTGTTCTTATTGATTGTATGAATTACCTGTTGGGCAAGTGAAACTGCATCATGGATTTGACGATTGATTAGAAAGCCAATTTGTTCCTCCAAAATGATCTTTCTTAAAATTGGCTTCAGTCATAGAGAAATTACTTTGGCTGTTATCTTGTAGACCATATTACAGCATGAAATTGGTCTACAATCAACAAAGGTCCAAGGATTTTTCTTTTTTCATACTAGGGATAGAAACGTTGAATTAATAGTGCCCAAGAACTTCCTAAAATGCTATGATTCAAAGAATACCAACAACAAATCATTCTTTAGGGGTTCTTTAAAACCTTGGAAGAACTTAATAGAAAATCCATTTGGACCTGGGATTTTCCCTTTTTGAAAGGAATGTACTATCCAGTCGAGTTCTTCCTCTGATACTTCCTTCGTTAAGGAATCATTGATTTCCTATGCTACTGATCTTGGAAAGAGTCTTATTACTTGCATCATTTCTTGTATGGGACATCCCTCCTATTCCTTAAATAAAGAAGTGAAATAAGTAACCCCCCTGGACTTATCCATGAAATAAGTAACCTTTGAGCCTTGCTCATTTTGTATTTAACCTATAGTGTTTACATTTCTTTTGTGAGATGCAAAATTGTGGAAACATTTGGTGTTATTATCCGCTTCTATTATCCAGACCACTCTACTTTTGAGTCTCCAAAACTATTCTTCTCTTGGTAGGAGTTCTGTATGTTTGACTTCGTATCTCTTTAGCCTCTCTAGCTCCTCTTCTAAGAAGACCCTGGTGCATTTCTTTTTGTATACGTCTGAAATACCTGCTTCCACCTCTTTGAATTGAGCTTGATGATTTGCTTGAAAAAAATTTAGCCATTATTTAGAAGCCTTTTTACTTTGGCTAGATTATTCACCATTTGTTTCATAGAAGTGCCTTGTGGGTTTGGCCTCACTGGAACCCATATACCTTTTATCAGATTGTAATATCCTTCTTCCTTTAACCGAATGGGGTTGAACTTTAATGGAGAGATCGGCTTCCTATCTTGAAGAGTGATGGATAGTAAGATAGGTCGATGATCGGATAAACCTCCTTCCTCGACCCATGAAGAAATAGTTAGCTGTCCTCCAAGGATATTTTCTGAAATAAAAAATCTATCCACCCTTTTTGAAATTCCTCTTTCCCCGCTTCTCCTATTACTCCAGGTGGGTTCAATCTTACGAGGATGGATGTCCACAAAGAATTTGGATTCAAAAAGGACACTAAAAATGTTGTTGAGGGAATCCAGCCTTGCCAAATTCCCCCATAGTTCTCTTTCTGAAACTGTGAGATTGAGATCTCCTCCTAGGTTCAAATTTTGTGCCTCGCATATCCCTAAAGTAGAGAATTTTTCCCAGAATGCTTGTCGCTTTAAAAATGGACCATACACATTTAAAATTGTAAAGGTTACTCTAGTGGATTTATCTTCAAACAGTGACTTCAGAATTGATTCATACTTGCTTGATGAAATTTTCACTAAATCTGGGGTCCAAGCTGATAATAAACCTCCTGAGTGACCATCAGCATCCAAAAAATTGAAAAACCAATCTTTTAACCAATTCCCAAAGATCTCATGGGACTTTATGCCTTTAGTCATAGTTTCCTGAATAAGGATGATAAATGGGTTCAGGGTGTTTATCATCCTTTTGAGGGCATTTTGTTTGGGGGGGCCTAACCGCCTTGCATTGAAAGACAAACACAACATTAAGTAGCCCTTGGGATGGATTTTCATGCTCTAAGGGCCCCATTAATTGTAGACTGCTTTCCAGCTATTATTTCCAAGATTGCTTGCTTGTTTTCTTTCAGCAACTATGACTTTATTCCCAAGGTAATATTTGGAGCTGGGTCTAAATTCAAACCTCTGGTAATCACTCTATTATTTATTTCCAAGGAAGCTACCCTAGCCCTAGTGTTATAAACCTTGGTGAGAGGAGGATTCAAGGGTTCTAACTTTAAAGTAGTGTTGGGAGAAGGAGTAAATGATACTTCCTTTTCCTGGACCAACATAGGAGTCGTACTTGGAAAAGGGTTTGGGGCCCGAGCATGACCTGGCTTGTCTATGAAGAAAGTAGTACCAGAAATAGGAGGAACAGAGGGAAGAACAAGAGGAATGGAATTGACAATATTATCGGAGAAGGAAGACGATTCCTCAATAATAGTGCCTACCTCTCCCTTGTGCACATTCTCCATATGTTGGATTTCCTCTCTATATGAATTTTCCAAGACCTGCTAACCTATACCCGTTACATTCACCGCGATGTTTAATTCTTTAGATTGTGTTTTAACCCATACTTTTTTGCACCAATGAGTAAGGGAGGGTGACATAAATTCTTGAGCCAAATGTGCCACATATATGCATACGAAACACTTAAATGATATTTTCCAATAATCGAGTCGTTGATTCCAGATGCTCCCATATATTTCAATCTTTATTTCCTCATACAAACCATCACGTAGATCCTTTTATACCAGAATTTTAGCACATCTTCTATCAACCTTGAACTCCCAATTTTCCTCCAAAGCTATAAAACGTCCTAACTTACCTCCAATCACTGCCAAAATATGTTTTTGCAAAACCATCATTGGAAAACCAAGTAGAATAACCCACACCTGTTGAACATTCTATGGCTCCCTCTTAGCATCAATGTCAACTTGGTATTCTTTCAAGATTAACCCTGAAGGACCCCATCTCCAGCTTCGAGTTAGTAATATTTTTTTGTTTAATTTGAAGTGTACTCTGAAAAGGATCCATCCTTGATCCATAATATGAACGGTTGGAATTTGATCAAGAACTTCTTTCCAAATCGACTCCATCCAGATACGCAAGGCTGATTCTCCGACACACTTATCACAAAATATACCTACCAGTGCAGAATTCAAGTATTTTGGTACCTCCTTGATACCGATCTCTCTTCCAACCACCAAGGAGGGTGAATCCTTTTTTACTTTGGAACCTTTCTTACGTCCTACACCATTCCTTGGTTTGATTTTCGACATACCATTTCCATTATGTCCTTGGATTGATAATGAATCCTTCGCATTATTCAAAGAATGGAGCAGTGAGTGATACGTCAACTCAAATAATGTCTCTCTGGAGAAGGGATTTCATAATCTACCTCGTATAATTCCATCTTGTGTCACTAGGACATGTCTTTGCTCGGATGATTCAGAATGACGTGATCAACAATAATCTAAATGGACACACGGATCTTCTCCAACTCAAGTACAGTGTAATACCCCATTTTGACCCTTAGGACATATTTGGCTTTCAATGCAAATATTGTATACATGCGATGTATGTTTTCCTAGCGTAGATCTCAAGGCCATGGCCCCACTAGTGGATGTTAGGTTTTTATGTAAAGGCAAGTAGTTTATATTATGTTATCCATGTGCTATCAAGCCATGGGACATTGTAAATGATGTAGATATTAACATTGCAATAAAATACCAAAGAAATTGGTTATGCGGGAAAATAATGAGAAGGGGCCATGTGTATCCACTAAGAAGAGGTGAGGGGGTTGTGGGATTGGACCATAGACTGCCAAATGTGACCCTTAGAACCCTTTGACCTTCCTTCCTGACATTTAATTCTGTTGAAGAAGGTGGTTGATGAAAGTGTTCATGAAGTCGATGGAGTGTGGGAAAACTCAAAATTCTGATGGCAGGATATGGGACTCTGTTTTCCTTGTCTCACAAGCCACTCTATCTCCTGGGAATTCGTATTCCCTGATTCCCATTCCATTAGGAAGAAGAAAACAAATTTTGAATGCATAACAAAGAGCCAAGCAGCAAAGGAAATAAAAAATGTGATTATGTGAAAACCCCAACTTTTGAGTGCCAAACTAGCCCATAAATTCGTGTGGGAGATTCAATCCAGCAGGGGATCTGTCAGACTAAACCCTAGGGGAATTCACAGCTTGTGATATTCTCATAAACCGGTGAATACAACCCTGTTTTGATGGCCGAGAAACTAGCTGTGGGATGGAGTTTTCTTTTCCATAGAAAGTGAAAGAAAACCCAAGTGGAAATGACAGATAAGAATAGGACAAAAGGTAGGGTTTCTTGATAAACCCAGCGAAGGCTAGAGTCTCACGGATCCAACAGCTTGGACCTTTCTATGTCCACCCTTAAGAGCATTGGAGGGAAGGTATGGCCTGAAGGACTGTGTAGCAGTGAAGGGAATACTTCCTTGTGTTGCGTGTGGTAGGTATTGTGGGTTCCAAAATTGTTTGAGTGTGAATTGAGAGGCATGTAGCTCTGTGGTTGAGCTAACTGGATTAGGATCCTCCTACTTGTCCCTTCCGTGCTTGATAAACCAAACTATATGTTGGCTTAGCATGACTTTTTTTGTGAATCCATGGATGTGACTAAGCCTATTTATCCCTCCTTAGTGGATACACAACCGAGGTCAAGGGTGGTCTCTCAGATGAAAGAGTATAGGCTAGACAGAGACCTATGGTTGGGTGGAACGTTTCTCTCACATAGCCAGTTCCTTGTACAGTTTTGTCTTACAAGATAAGTGTTTTATGTGGTTCTTAATGATACTAATGCCTATGTTGTGTTCATTTGTTATTTCATGTTAATTTGAATGGATTGAGCATAGGTAATTAAGCAATAGAAATGATGTGTATAATCTTGAGTGTGAGGATGATTCATGTCTGATCTTTTCACCATTTACTTGTGTTAAATGTGCTTCTAATATTGCATGTTGTAGATGCATGAGCCAGATGTAGTTACATTGTACATGTTTTTTATGCATTGCACACACTTCTAAATGGATTGCATTGCAGCACTTGGTCTTGTGGAAAGGAATTAGGAAGCCCCTATTGTGTTTCATGATCCCTCTGTGGGTTAGATGAAGGGGGAAGCCATGACAAAATGCAACCAAAACTCCTTGCAGAAAGGTAAATAGGTTTTGATGGACTTCAGGTCATATTTTTGGTTGTAAAAGTGGCAAGGTAAGAGTTCTCAGGCGTGGTAGGGGTCCACACTATTGCATAGTTCTCATTGAGACCTTTCCAATAGCACCGAGTTTTCCCAAATTTGTCTAAGGATGAAGAAGTTATGAGCCAGAGAAGTTATGCAGTTGGGCTTCCAACTTTCAGAATCTGCAATGGGGATTGCGGATTGCGGAAGTCAGAAGGGTGATTCCATGGAGTTATGCATGGTGGTTCTGAGTTCCGACTCCTGCAACGTGGATTGTGTATCGTGGAATTTAGAAGAGCGGATTTTCTGAAGTTGTGAAATGGTGGTTCTGATTTCTGAGTTCCGCAATGCGGATTGTGGAAGTCGGATAAGTAAATTTCCCGGATTGAATATTGGCGTTCTTATTTTCTAAATCCTGCATTGTGGATTGCGGAAGTTGGAAAAGTGTTCTTTGACTCCATGTAATTGGCATTCCAATTTTTGAATCCTGCATTGCATATTGCGGAAGTTGGGCAAGTTTTCTGCGACGCCACATAATTGGTGTTCCGATTTCCGAATCCTGCATTGTGTTTTTTGGATTGCAGAAGTCAAGAAGGTGTTCTTTGACACCGCGTAATTGACATTCCGATTTTAGAATCCCACATTACGAATTATGGAAGTCGGGAAGGTCCTCTTCGATGCTGCATAGTTGGCGTTCCGATTTTTGAATCCCGCATTACGTATTGTGGATTGTGGAAGTCGGGAAGGTGTTCTTCGACACCGCATAATTGGCATTCTGATTTTTGAATCCCGCATTGCGGATTGCAGAATTCGGGAAGGTGTTGTTGAAATATTGTAACTTCAAAGAATATTATATTTGTATTATTCCAGAGATATTTTATTCCTCCAATGGGACTCTATTGTATATCCGGAGATGTTTATTCCTCCATTGGATTATGGGAACTAGGGTTATTAGATCTCCTATGTGGGGATTGGCCCGAAGTTATTTTATCGGAGGTTATTAGACTCA
Organism: Larix kaempferi; assembly: GCA_027924585.1. NCBI lineage: Eukaryota > Viridiplantae > Streptophyta > Pinopsida > Pinales > Pinaceae > Larix > Larix kaempferi. The sequence continues at coordinate 4,653,643 of BSBM01001312.1, read as the reverse complement.
ATTTGACAAGTCGGCCTCATAGGGTAAAAAGTCAGTTGGAAAACGAGTATAAGTAGAGGATGTTGTTGTTAAATTTTCAGAATTTACTTCAATCTGATCTAGGATCTTAACTGAGAGAACAACATGTACAGCATATCTACAGCATATCAATCATGGAGACAATAATGAAAGCACACAAGAGACACAAAGATTTACTTGGGGAAAACCATAAAGGTGAAAAACCCCAATAACTTCCTTAGAGATAGATAGAGCAATGATACAACCAACCATGAGAGATAGACATAACCTAGCAGTAGATCCTCCTCCTCCATAAGTGCACCACTCCTCCTTGAGTGCATGAATGAGAAGTGAGTGAGCAAATAGAGTGCCTCGCGCACTCTATTTATACTTGACTTGACTTGACTTTTTACCTAACTCATGTAGGCTCGAACTTAACCACATAACATAATGCTGACTGGGCCGACCCCCAATAGGGTGGTCTAATAACCCTTCGACCCACATGGCCGACCCCCAATAGGGTGGTCTAATAACCCTTTGACCCACATGACTTATATAGGGCCAACCCCAATAAGGTGGTCTAATAACCCATCAAGTATAAGTTACGAAACTTACAATATAAATGACGACACTTCCGTTTAGAGGAATAATACCATCTCTATAGGAGTACATACAACATACATATATGAAATACATTCCGAAGTTACATATACATCAACACTCCCTCTTAACTAGGAAGGTATTTCTCAGCACAGTTCTTCTAGCACAAGTCATCTTCTCTGGATCATCGTCACTGGATAATCGTCATTGAGTCATCATCATCGTCACTGTTGCTGCTATCTCAATCAATCTCTGAATCTACTCGTCATAGGAAGTTCTACAGAGCCAGTCCTTTTTCATACTAGATGTAGGCCCACCACCTGCAGGTCTTCATCATCACTGGCCATACTGTGGAATCCTCAGGACTTATTACGTGTGTCACAAAACCTTGAAAGAGCATCCCAGGCTGTTACGAGCACACAGCTCTACCTATAGGATCTCCCAGGGCGCTATTACATGTGACCCCACCACAAAACCTCGAAAGAGCATCCCAGGATGTTACGGGTACACAACTCTGACCTGTAGGATCTCCCAGGGCGCTATTATATGTGGTCATGGAAAAACCTCGCAAGAGCATCCTAGGACTGATTACGGGCACACAGCCCAACCTATCGGATCTCCCAGGGCGCTATTACATGCCATAGGACAAAACCTCGCAAGAGCATCTGCCAAATATCCCAGGGCGCTATTACATGCCACAGGCAAAACCTCGAAAGACTATCTGCAGATCTCCCAGGGCACCGAATTACATGTCCTCCCAAAGCAAAACCTCGAAAGAGCATTTGCCAGATGTCCCAGGGCACCGATATTACATGCCATAGGAAAAACCTCGAAAGACCATCTGCAAATGTCCTAGGGCACCGGATTACATGCTCATCTGCACAACCTGATCCACGGCCATAGAGTATCAACCTGATACTCACCATACATCATCCTGATGTATCCATGATCATCCTGATCATCATCACTGCAACGTCCTGCTGCATGTCATCTAGAGCAACATCCTGAAGCTCGTCATCCATGATCATCCTGATCATCACTGCAACGTCCTGCTGCATGTCATCTAGAGCAACATCCTGAAGCTCGTCATCCATGATCATCCTGATCATCACTACAACGTCCTGCTGCATGTCATCATACATGATCCACCTGATCATCAATGCATCTACCTGATGCATACCAAGTATCTACCTGATACATATAATCATACATGATCCTCCTGATCATACAATGTATCCACCTGATACAAATACAAATACATGATACATATCACCATACATGATCCACCTGATCGTACAATGTATCCACCTGATACATATACAGATACATGATCCAAGCATCCAACATGATGCATATACAAAATACATACACATGATCCAACTAATCATATCCAGCATCAACATGATGCGTACATACATACAAAAAAAAAAAAAATATGATCCATCTGATCATATCCAGCATCCAGCATGATGCGTACATACATACATAAAATGATCCAACTGATCATATCCAAGCAGAAACTAGAACATCATCCTGATGCTCATCATCCAGCGCTTACATCCACAGCCATGTGAAGGACCCCCCTTCCAACATGCTTGGAATGGCTTCAGCAAATATGTCCATCACTTCTTCCTCGAAGTATCCTCGATCTGAAGCACGCCAAGCCTCTCTTTGAAGTACTCGAACTTCACCCTGGCTAGTGGCTTCGTCAGCACATCTGCAATTTGCTTGTTCGTCGCAACATATAGGAGCTTCACAGCTCCTCTCTGCACCATATCCCTGATATAGTGATATTTGATCTGTATGTGTTTCGACCTGTCATGAAACACTGGGTTCTCGGACAGCTTCACACAACTCTGGTTATCACAGAAGATACCAGTAGCCTCCAACGGGAGATCAAATAACTCAGACAGTAACTTCCGTAGCCATACTGCCTCACAACTAGCTGAGTAGGCTGCAACATACTCTGCCTCAGCTGTACTCAGTGCTACGCAGGACTACTTCCTGCTAAACCAAGAGATCACACCTGATCCCATACTGAAGCAACACCCAGATGTGCTCTTCTTATCTACATCACTGCCAGCCCAATCTGAATCAACATAACCCTGCAGGTTAAACTTTTGATTCGCCTCATACCTGATCCCATAATCCACTGTACCCTTCAGGTACCTCAGAACATGCTTTACAGCAACCAGGTGAACACTCCTCGAATCCGTCAGGAACTGTCTCAATGTGTTCACAGCAAAGCAAATGTCTGGTCTCGTGTTCGTCAGGTACATCTAGGACCCAATCATCTGACGATACATAGAGACATCAATCGGCTCAGATGAAGCATCGCATAGAAGCTTCAGATTTGATGCCATAGGTGTGGCCATGGCCTTGCAATCCATCATCCCGAACCTCTTCGGGATCTCTACTGCATACTTCCCTTGTCCACGGAAGATTCCATCTGCACTCTGCCACACCTCCATGCCAAAAACAAATAGTGCATCATCCCCAAGTTCTTCATCTCGAACTCGGTAGTAAGCTTCCGCTGCGTGTCGGCAATCAATCTATTTTCACCTGTAACAAACAGGTTATCTGCATACAAAAGTAGTATCACTAGATTTCCTTCCTCAACCTTGTAGTAAGGGTTGGAATCCGCTTTACTCTTGGTAAATCCCAAACTGGATAGAAGGCTGTCTATCCTACCATACCAAGTTCTGCACACATAAATGACTACACCATCCTGTCTTGAAATCCATCTGGTGCATCTTCTATTTCATCTCAATGCTGCCATCTGCAACATGCTTGATCTGATAGTTCCTTTTTGGAAGTCATAACAAACTTCCCTTCACATCTTGGGACTACATCCCAAACATCATTCTTCATGATCAACGGATCATGGCATTCCATTTCTTCATCCCAGATCCTGGGACTTCAATATCTTCAATATCTTCAATAGATATCTTTGTTGATGGAACAAATGTTGTAGTTCTTCTTTTGTAGGAGATGGCATATGATCCTTCCTACACAACAAGTTAAATTGCATGATTAGAAAACATCTCATAGTTTTCAGAACAAATTCTTACACATAAAGAAATATGTCATACAGTCATGCAATTATCTTAGCCAATGCTTCAATACAACATTTATCCATATCCCGTAACTTTCTAGATGCCTTCCAATCTCTACCAGAACATTGTTAAGAGTGTGCACAACTCCCAACATGTCAGCAAAGAGGTTTCATTCTAGATAAGTAGCAATGGATTGTTGTACAGTGCCATAGGCCACTTACCCATATATATTAGTAGTATACGGTTCATCAATGCAACTATTCTAATATGCACAATACATATCCTAAGTCTAGGAATATGAGCATATACATCATTGAACAATTTTATTTAAACAAACACATATGCAAGAAATGATAATTAAAATACTTATCTTTGTTTGTTCGTTGGGTGGACTCCCTCTGAGTCTTCGCTTTCTTGCAGGAGCTGCTGGAGTCCTAATCTGCAGTAGCTTCTTCTACACCTTTCTGTTGTGGAATGTAGAGAGATGGTCAACTCCCTCTGAATATCTGCATCCTTGCAGAAACCACTAAAGTGTGCTCCTTTGCTTTCTTGCACAACTAGAGTGTGCTCCCTCTTGATCTTTGCTTCCTGAATTACATGTTCTTGAGCTCATATTCATCCTTGTTCCCTATGCATGCTTATTAGTATCATGATTGTGTTATCCTTGTGAACTCATATAAAATCATACATTCATTAGTATACTATTAAAACACAATAATCTCAAGCATGTATACTCATGATCATTTCAAACAGAAATAATAAGCATTAGCATTCAAGGTTTATGTAGGATTCTTATGGTTAGTCAAATCATAAGAAGCATAACATGTCTAAACCTATAATTACTCAAACCTATACCTTCATGATTCTTCTGGTTAGTCATATCATCAATTATGGTAAGAAACATAATATGCATACAACCATGATTATTCAAACCTATGACTTCATGAATAATCATTATCAACAACAGTATAAGATCCTAACACAAGGTAGGATTCTAGCTTGATATAGGAAAAACATACTTGGATTAGCATGCTAGCTAGTTATGTCTAACATACTCACATGATGTCTTCTTGTTCTTCTTCAATGACTTGTGCTAGTAACCTGTATATCTCATAGGTTAGTCATTATAAAACCAAGTTATACATACCTTGTAAATGGATCTTCTATGAGATCCATGACAATGGATGAGTCTTTATCCTCATGTCATCATGATCATATGTTCTTGAATTGGAACATGATTTGTCTTTCTTGGTGTACCTTTCATGTTAGTAGACAACATAAACCTCATACAACACCATAATGCATTAGTACAATTATAAGTGTCAACACCCTAACCAATGAATATCTTCTATCATGCATTCATAATTTTGTTAAGGTGATACGACAAATCTAAAATCAAGATTGTACTAACCGTAATAACATGAAGATAAACATACCATAAACTTAATCAAGAAAAAATCTCAAAACATACCTCGACGAGTCATACCTGTCGAGATCGCTTGTAATCTCCTTATGTAAAGCCTTAGCCTCATCTCCCTCTGAAACAGGAATTTCTTCACTTATGCAGGTGACCAATCCATCTTCTTCTAGGATTAAACCACCACTTGATTTTCAAGAACTGGACCTGGAGATGGATATGGGTTTGTCAGAGAAACCCCAAAAATTCAAACTTTGAATTTCAAACTTCCGAAAGGATAGAAATATGCGCCTTGATGAGCTGATCAAACTGGTATATTCATAATTTGAAAACTGCAAAGTTTTACTCCTCAATTTTGCCTTTGAAACTTTCGGATTCAATGGACGTGACCCTGAACTGGGGTTTGATGAAGCCCACTCTTATTCCCAATCAAAAGGTTTGATCCAAAGCTCTAAGATTCTATTTTTCTGAGGAGCTTCCAGCCATGGTCACAGATTTCAAAAATTCCCATTTTTACAGAAGCCCTAATTTTCCACTTTCCTGATCAAAGTCCCGAACTAGGGTTTGATCAAGCTCGACCTTCTGCCCAACTAAAAATTCTGATCTTGGTCTCTAGTTTTTTATTTTGATGATTAGCATTCAGCCGTGGTCTCCGATTACAAAAATTCCAACTTTCTCCAAAGCCCTAAATTCCGGAAGCCATGAATGAAGGTACCAAAAAATAATTCTGTTTTGACAGAAATATGTACCTGATTGTTTCTAGTGTAACTCCAAAAATTTTGATCCACAGGGTCTGAAAAAGTTTCTTGAGATAGCCTGGCCTGTTAGCTTTCCATCCTGACAGGTCTGACCTCAATTGGATTTTCTGAGAGAGAGTTATGCCAAATGTCGCAACGTGACCTGTTTTGGGATAATACAGGAGAGCGAACTTGTACGGCGTGCCACGTGTCACTATTTCAACTTCGGCCTCTGAAAACCTTTCCTGAGATATCTAGGCCTGTTATCTTTCCATCCTAATAGTTCTGACCTCAATTGGATTCCCTGAGAGAGAGTTATGCCAATTGTTGCAACGTGACCTGTTTATGGGATAATACAGGAGAGCGAACTTGTACGGCGTGCCACGTGTCACTGGTTCAACTTCGGCCTCTGAAAAAGATTTCTGAGATAGTAAAGTCTGTGTACTACCTATCACTTTTCATGAAATTTCATTTGAAGCTTCCTAGCCCAAGTTATGACCTTTTTCCCAAGGTCACCTGATTTTGACTCAGATCTGGAAGAGGCAGAAACCCTATATTGTACAAATCATAAATCACAAAGTACACCAAATTAGAGGTTTTCCTTTGGACACAAGGTACCTGGAGATGTAATATTCGTCTTGTAACAATTTCAGATCCTAAAAATTCTCCAAAACGGATTTATAGCGAAAGTGCTACGATGACTGGTTTTTTCTATATCAAGCCCTAGCATCGTAAGTGCAACAAGTGTCATACATGCCATATCATGCCTTCTTTCAGGCTAGATCTGATACCATGTTAAATTTTCAGAATTTACTTCAATATGATCTAGGATATTAACTGAGAGAACAACATGTACAGCATATCTACAGCATATCAATCATGGAGACAATAATGCAAGCAAGCGACACAAAGATTTACTTGGGGAAAACCATAAAGGTGAAAAACCCCAATAACTTCCTCAGAGATAGATAGAGCAATGATACAACCAACCATGAGAGATAGACATAACCTAGCAGTAGATCCTCCTCCTCCATAAGTGCGCCACTCCTCCTTGAGTGCATGAGTGAGAAGTGAGTGAGCAAATAGAGTGCCTCCCGCACTCTATTTATACTTGACTTGACTTGCCTTTTTACCTAACTCATGTAGGCTCGAACTTAACCACATAACATAATGCTGACTGGGCCGACCCCCAATAGGGTGGTCTAATAACCCTTCGACCCACATGGCCAACCCCCAATAGGGTGGTCTAATAACCCTTTGACCCACATGACTTATACAGGGCCAACCCCAACAAGGTGGTCTAATAACCCATCAAGTATAAGTTACGACACTTACAATATAAATGACGACACTTCCGTTTAGAGGAATAATACCATCTCTATAGGAGTACATACAACATACATATATGAAATACATTCCAAAGTTACATATACATCAACAGTTGTTCCTCACTTAACTCACTTGTTCTCACACTTCTATTGTGCGCATAGGAGAGAGAGAGTTCTGCATAGGAGGAGAAGGAGCTCTTGTTGTGGTCTACTATATTGTATTGGGTTGATTATCTATATTGAGGAAAGCTTTGCTGGTTTTTCTACCCCATGAGGGTTTCCCAGGATATATCTGTGTCTATCTTGTGATTGTGCTTCTTTCAGTGATCTTGCTTGTGCATTTATGCTAGAATTTAACATGGTATCAAAGCTAGCCTGAATAGGACATCTTTCACAAGGTGAAAAATATTTCTATCTCTCTCTCTAGTGAAAATTAGGGTTTCTGCAAAAAGTTGGTATTATTGAATTCTTATTACATGGCTGGATATCCCTTCTCAAAACCAATCTTTTGAGCCCTAGATCGAACTTTTTGGTTGGGTAGAACTCCGGGAAAGTAAAACCCTAGTTTGACAAAAGTGTGATAAAACCAGAAAACCAGAACCAAAATTCTACAGCAGATCCGAAGTTCGCTGGTCAAGTTTGGAGGCTGAAAAATTGAAGTTTCTAGAAAGTAAGTACATAAGTCACCTCGCCTCAGTAAGGCCAATATCCTGGTAAGGTCAGTCTTTCATTTTTGGAATTTTCAATTTTTAGTGACCCCCTGGGCAAGATGGCCCCAAGTACTAAGCTTGAAGACAAGCTAGAGGGTATAGATAATTTTCGAGCATGGAAATATAGAATTGGTCTCATTCTTGAAGAGAATGATCTTGCCCATTATATCAAAGATGAGATTGCAGAACCTACAGAAGATGAAGCTAAAGAGAAGTACAGGAAAGATTTGATTAGGGCAAAGAGAATCATTGCTGATTCTATTAAGGACCACTTGATTCCCCAAGTGGCATCCAAGAAGACCCCAAAGGAAATGTATGATGCTCTCTCCAGAATGTATGAGGGAAAGAACATCGACAGGAAGATGAACCTGAGAGCTCAATTGAAGAACACCAAGATGAATAAAGGAGAATCTATTCAAGACTATTTCTCAAGGGTTTCTCAGTTCAAAGAACAACTAGATGCTATTGGAGATACTCTTGATGAAGATGAACTAGTCATGACTGCTCTAACTAGTCTCACTAGACCTTGGGAGTCATTCATCTAAACCATGTGTGCCAGAAAAGAAAGTATGAAGTTTGATGTGGTTTGGGAGGATTGCATTCAAGAGGAAGCCATGGTTTCCAACAGAGAAGCATTGCTCAAGGAAGATGACCAAGCCTTGGCCACCCACACCAAGAGAATAAGGAATCAATCCTACTTTAAGAAGGATAGTCACAAGGAGTCTCATCCTCCACAAAGATTTCAAAAGAAAAGAGGATCTAATCAAAGAAGAGATTACTCCTCATTCCAATGTTTTACTTGTCACAAAATAGGACACATTGCTAAGGACTGTCCTCTGAAGAACAAAAAGGGTACTCACCACAAAAGACATCAAGCACATCTTAAAGGTAGTTGTAGGTCTATCAGACTTAAAGGTTGACCTAAATGGCACATGCAAAGGATGTGCAAAAGGGAAGAACATCAAGAACCCATTTCCAAAGAGTGAAACAAAGACCAAAAGCATTTTGGAATTGATCCATTCAGATGTATGTGGACCAATTCCCTCCACATCTTTAAGTGGATATGAATACTATCTCACATTTATTGATGACTATTCAAGGAAGACTTGGATATACTTCTTAAAATGGAAGAATGAAGTTTTTGGAAAGTTCAAAGAGTTCAAAGCATTGATAGAATATCATTCAGAAAACAAAATTAAAATACTCATAATAGATAATGGCGAAGAATATACTTCAAAAGATTTTGAAGTTTTCTGTAAAGAAGCTAGAATCAAGAGAGAGCTAACTACTCCCTACAATCCCCAACAAAATGGTGTTGTGGAAAGAAAGAATAGAACCATCATGGAAGCTGTAAAGACAATGATACATGATCAAGACTTACCTATGTATTTATGGGCTGAAGCAGCTAGAACAACAGTCTATGTACAAAATAGACTATTCCATAGTGCTCTTGATTTCAAAACTCCAGAAGAAGTGTTCACAGGAAAGAAGCCTGAGGTAAGTCATATTAAAATATTTGGATGTCCTGTATACATTCACATTCCAAAAGAAAAGTGAACCAAGTTGGATCCTTCTGGAAAGAAGGGAATATTTGTTGGATATTGTGAATCATCCAAAGCATTCAGAATTTACATCCCAGGTTTTCATCATATGGAAATTAGTAGGGATGTGACATTTGATGAAGAAGCAGCTCTCAAGAGATCTAGGAAGTGCCAACATGAAGAAATCTATGAAGAAGACACACCTTCTAGGATCACATAGGCTGCACCCATTCCTGAAGATACTACACCTGAAGACCATGACTTGCTAGAACCACAAGAACCCCCCATTACAAACTTATCAAGAAAAAGAAGGCCAGCATGCGCCAGAGACATTATTCAAGGAGCTGAAAAGTATGGAGCTCCTGAAGGCTCCACTAGAGAAAGGAAGAAACCAAAGCTAGTATCCAACTATATGGCTTTGATGTGTAATCTAGTGGATTAGGAACCTACTAGCTATGAAGAAGCGGTTCAGAAGGAAGAATGGGTAGAATCAATGACAAAAGAATACCAGTCAATAATGAAAAATGATGTTTGGGATATAGTTCCCAAACCAAAAGATAAAAGTGTAGTGTCCTCCAAATGGATATTCAAGATAAAACATGTTGCGGATGGTAGCATTGAAAAATATAAGGCAAGATTTGTAGCTAGAGGATTCTCTCAAAAGGAGGGAATTGACTATGAAGAAACATTTGCACCAGTTGCTAGGTACACTTCCATCAGAGCTATCATGTCACTTGCATCGATGATGAAATGGAAACTACACCAAATGGATGTTAAGACAGCCTTCCTGAATGGTGTAATTGAAGAAGAAGTGTACATAGAACAACCACTTGGATTTGAGGTAGAAGATGGAAGAACTCATGTATGCAAACTGAAGAAGGATTTGTATGGGTTGAAGCAAGCTCCTAGAGCTTGGTATGGAAGGATTGACAGTTTCTTGACAAGCATGGGATTTACCAAGAGTAAAGCTAATCCTAACCTTTGTCTCAAAGTTATGAATGATGAACCTGTTATATTATTATTCTATGTAGATGATCTATTTCTGACTGGAAATGAGAGACAGATTATCGAGTGCAAGAAGAAGCTCTTTTCAGAATTTGAGATGAAAGATCTCGGATTGATGCACTACTTCTTAGGCCTAGAAGTATGGCAAGACCCAAAAGGAATCTTTCTAAATCAGGGTAAGTATGCTGTGGAGATTTTGAAAAGATTCAATATGTTGGACTGTAAATCCATGGCCACTCCCATGGACTCCAACTTGAAAGTATTAGTAGATAACTCATCAGAGTTAGTGGACATAACTCTGTATAGACAGATTATTGGATCATTAATGTATTTGACTAACACTAGACCAAGCATATGTTTTGCTGTGAATACCTTGAGTCAGTATCTGGTGGAACCTAGAAGAGTTCACATGATAGCTGCAAAACATGTGATGAGGTACTTAAAAGGTAAGATAGATTTTGGTATTTACTATAGTGGAGAACATGATCTCAATTTGCATGGCTACACTGATGCTGATTGGGAAGGAAGTGTATCAGACAGGAAGAGTACATCAGGAGGATGTTATTGTCTGGGATCTGCTATGATCTCGTGGTATAGCAGGAAGTAATCTAGTGTGGCTCTGAGCACAGCTGAAGCAGAATACATAGCTACTTGCTCTGCCAGTTGTGAAGCAGTATGGCTTCGTAAGTTATTATCAGGACTGTTTGACTTAGAGATGGAACCCACTATGATTCTGTGTGATAACCAGAGTTGTATCAAGATGACTGAGAATCCAGTATTTCATGATAAGTCAAAACACATAGAGATCCGTTATTTCTATATATGGGATATGGTGCAAAAAGGAGCTATCAAGCTCGAATATGTGAGCATTGATGAGCAAGTTGCTGATATACTAACCAAACCTCTGTCTCGTGTAAAGTTTGAGCATTTCCGAGACAAGCTTGGTGTAGTTCAAAAGGACTCTCCTCGAAAGGGGGAGTGATATGATAGATGAAGATATCTTTGGGTACTAGTATCGATGTGGATACCTATATTGATGATGAGATTGCTTATCTAGATTATATGTTTGCTTGTATTGATAAGGATACTTGCATCTATGTTATGTTTGCTTGTATTGATGAGAATACTTGCATGTGTATACTTGTATTGATAAGGATACTTGTATTGATGATGTGTATACTTGTATTGATGAGGATACTTGTATTGATGATATGTATAATTGTATTGATGAGGATACTTGTATTGATGATGTGTATACTTGTATTGATGAGGATACTTGTATTGAGGATGTGTATACTTGTATTGATGATGTGTATACTTGTATTGATAAGGATACTTATATTGATGATATGTCTACTTGTATTGATGAGGATACTTGTATTGATGATACATACTAATGATACCTGTATTGATGAGGATATTGTATCGATGATGTGCCTACCTGTTTCAATGATAAGGTTAAAGATGAGGTTGCCTGTTCCGACGATGAGGCTGATGGAGGATTGTATCATCCTTGGACTTCAGTCCTAAAGTGATCCGTAGACAGATGTCTTCGAGAATGTGGTTCCTAGCGAATGATGAGGATTGTATCATCCCTAGACTTCAGTCCTAAAGTGATCCGTAGACAGATGTCTCCAAGAATATGGTCCTTAGTGGACGTATATAGGATGGCATCGTCCCTAAGCATTTGTTCAAAATGTACATGACAGGATTGCATCATCCTTGGACTTATGTCCTAAAGTGATAGGGATTGATCATCCCGTAAGTGGATTAGGATTGCATCATCCTTGGAATTATGTCCTAAAGTGATAAGGACTAATCATCCTGTAAATAGATTGGGATTGCATCGTCCCTAGACATGGTGAGATGTCTTAAAGTGATAAGGACTAATCATCCTATAAATAGATTGGGATTGCATCATCCCTAAACATGGTGAGGTGTCTTAAAGTGATAAGGACTAATCATCATGTAAATAGATTGGGATTGCATCATCCCTAGACATGGTGAGGTATCTTAAAGTGATAAGGACTAATCATCCTGTAAATAGATTGGGATTGCATCATCCCTAGACATGGTGAGGTGTCTTAAAGTGAGAAGGATTGATCATCCTGTAAGTTGATCTGGATTGCATCGTCCATAGAAATGAGAGATGTCTTAAAGTGAGAGGGATTGATCATCCCGTAAGTGGATCGGGATTGTATCATCCTTGGACCTATGTCTTAAAGTGAGAGGGATTGATCATCCCATAAGTGGATCAAGATTGTATCATCCTTGGACCTATGTCCTAAAGTGAGAGGGATTGATCATCCTGTAATTGGATCATGTGTATTGCAGGATATGTTGTTGTTGTACTGATGATCGAGTGGATCCAGTTGATGATGATGCTGATGATCATGTGATGATGATGCTGATGATTGTGTGATGATGATGCTGATGATCGTGTGATGACGATGCTGATGATCGTGTGATGATGATGCTGATGATCGTGTGATGACGATGCTAATGATCATGTGATGACGATACTGATGATCGTGTGATGATGATGCTGATGATCGTGTGATGATGATGTTGATGATCGTGTGATGACGATGCTAATGATCGTGTGATGACGATGCTGATGATTGTGTGATGACGATGTTAATGATTGTGTGATGACGATGCTGATGATCGTGTGATGATGATGTAGTTGTTCGAGTGCTGCAAAAGATGAACACTCAGTACTGAAGATGTTGATGTTCCAGTATTGAAGATCTTGAAGATGTTCCAGTAACTGCTTGAGTTACTGATGATGTATAAAGAAAGCTTCCAATGATTTATAGATGTATCATGTATCATGTAGTCGATGACTCCTTGCTCCTGCAGGTGTTGTTATAATATCCTCGTTAAGGGGGAGTGTTGAAATATTGTAACTTCAAAGAATATTATATTTGTATTATTTTGGAGATGTTTTATTCCTCCGACGGGACCGTATTGTATATCCGGAGATGTTTATTCCTCCATTGGATTATGGGAACTAGGGTTATTAGATCTCTTATGTGGGGATCTGCCTGAAGTTATTTTATCAGACGTTATTAGACTCAATTTGACAAGTCGGCCTCATAGGGTAAAAAGTCAGTTGGAAAACAAGTATAAGTAGAGGAGGTTGTTCCTCACTTAACTCACTTGTTTTCACACTTCTATTGTGCGCATAGGAGAGAGAGAGTTATGCATAGGAGGAGAAGGAGCTCTTGTTGTGGTCTACTATCTTGTATTGGGTTGATTATCTATATTGAGGAAATCTTTGCTGGGTTTTCTACCCCATGAGGGTTTCCCAGGGTATATCTATGTCTATCTTGTGATTGTGTTTCTTTCAGTGATCTTGCTTGTGCATTTATTCTAGAATTTAACAGGTGTTCTTCGATGCCGCGTAATTAGCATTCTGATTTCTGAATCCCACATTGCAGATTGCAGAATTAGGGAAGGTGTTATTCTACGCCATGTAATTGGTGTTCCGAATTTCTGAATCCCACAATTGCAGATTGCAGATTGCAGAATTGTGGACCGAAGCCATTGCGGCTATGTGAATTGGCAGAGTTACAGATAAGTTTTTTTTTTATCAGGCTTGTTCCCCCATCACTCAAAGGGAATTGAGGGGATCGAGCATGTGACAGAGTGGTATCAGAGCTTAAGGTTGTAGCACTGGGGCTGCATGGGACAAATTAGAACGCATAATAGCTCTATAAATTAATTCCATGAGTTTATTCTATTCAAAATGGATGTTTTTGTTTTATATGATGTCTGATAAATGCCTCTATGATGCATAGTGCTTGCAGCTGATAGAATTTGAATAATGTAGCAGAGAGCAACATGCAAGGGGAAAGAATCCCCAGAGGAAATTGGTAACCATGAATGACGCCTAGGATCCTTACAAGCATGATGAAGACGTACTAGGAAAAAATGTGCAAGAAAATCGTGTTGAGACTGAATCCAATGGAAGAAGGGAGCAAATAACTCCCCGAAATTTGGTTGAAACCATGATAAGCTTCAATGAAAGGTTGAGGAAGGATTAGGAAGAAAAAAATAAACTCAATGTTGTTATTTTGCAAATCCTCATTGATATGCAGCACAAGATAAACCTTGGGTCCAATCCAAGCAACGTAGGCAAAGAAGGAAGGGGTGCATAAAGTCGCTCTAGAGGCTGTTCTAGGAAGATAAATCCAAGCCCAAGGAGGAGTTCCATGATTAAAAAGTGCATCACACCCTCTTCAAGATACTCTTCTAGTATTTTGTGTGACTCAAGAGGCCCTCGAAGAAGTCCAAGGCATACTTCTAGCAGGTTTGAAGGAAGAAAGAGATCCAAAGGAATGCCACAAGGATAATTTAGGAAGGAAAAGCCTCCCAGATTTGATGGAGAAAGTAAGACTGACCAAGAGACTGAAGGATGGCTTCTTGGGATGAAGAAATATTTCAGGATCCATGACTACTCTAGAAATGAAAAGGACAAAATTTCCATTTACAATCTAAGTGGAAGAGTTTCAATTTGGTGGGAGCACCTCATGCAAGTGAAAAGGATCAGTGAAAGAAGGATCGGCTGGTAAATATTAAACAGGCATTTCAAGGAAAAATACCTATCAACTAGGTACTATGACAACAAGAGGAAAGCGTTCAATGAAATCAATTTTGTACAAAAATCTATGGAGGAGCATGTCCATAATTTTTTGGAATTATTGAGGTATGTGGACTATATCAAGGATGAGAGGGTTAAGATCCAATGTTTCCTTGGAAGTATACCTTAGAATTTTAGAGATAGGATTGAGTTTTTTAATCCACCAAGTCTTGACCAAGCCATTAGGATGGCAGTGCATTGCTATGAGCAGAGCAAGGGGAAATCAGAGGTCCACCTAGCATGGAAAGGAAAACCAAATTGGGAGGTTTGATCAAAGGAAAAGTGGATTCAAGCCACCAGTCAAAATTCATCCAAGATATTTTCCACAGGTCCAGGAAGCAAGAAGTGGGAACAAGCTAGCAGTTGTAGCAGAAAAAGCATTGAAAGGACTACTTCAGTGTTGTGGATGTGAAGGAAACCAAATGCTTAGAGAATGCTCACATCAGAGGGAGAATACACTAAGTTTTCATAACTTCGAAGGAGCAGCTACAATGGAGTATATGGCATGGGAAACACCTTGAATCTATGCATCATTGGATAACCATCAAGCAGATCATCAGTTATAAGTGGTGGAAGTTGAAAGTAAGATTGCTAAGCAATCCATTTCTGTTTTTATTGACCCTGTATCTTCTCATAGTTATGTTTCTCCAAAAGTGGTTGAAGGTTGTTCTCTTAGAAAAGTGAAGCACAGTGAGTCTTGGATAGTTCAGTTAGCCACATGGACCAAGATAAAAGTGAGTGAGGTAGTGATGGAATTCCCCATGGAGTTGAATGGACTACTCACAAATGTAAATTTCAATGTCGTACCATTAGGATCTTATGATGCCCTAATTGGCATGGATTGGTTGGAAAGGCATAGAGCCAAAATATATTTCTATGAAAAGGTACTTGAATGCATTGATGAAGAAGGTAGACCCATATTGGTAAAGGGAACCCCCAAGCAAGTTTCAGTAAGACATATTTCATCCCTACAGTTGAAGTTTTTCATAAGAAGGGTTTCCAATTATATGCAGCTCACATATCATATTCCTCAGAGGACAATGGACTGAGGTTAGAAGACTTCTAGTTGTTGCAAGAGTTTCAAGATGTGTTTCCAGATGAAGTGCTCGAGCTGCCACCTAAGAGAGATATTGATTTTACCATTGATCTTGTTCCAGGAGCAACACCAATTTCCGAAGCTCCTTATAGAATGAGCACACCAAAATTGGTAGAGTTAAAGATCCATCTATAGGAATTAATGGATAAGAAGTATATTAGGCCAAGTGTATCTCCTTGGGGAGCACCATTGTTATTTTTCAAGAAGAAGGATGGGAATTTAAGGTTGTGTATTGATTACAGAAAGCTCAATAAAGTGACAATCAAGAATAAGTATCCATTGCCAAGAATTGATGATTTGTTTTATCCACAGGGGGTTCACTAGTGATGCAATATCATATCACGTCCATTCATATTGGGGGGTTGAATACTCTTAAAAACCTAGAAAATATATTGCCCTGTATTAAGGGGTCAAGGGGGGTTTTTAATTTCACATAGTAATATAAATATTGGGGGTTATTTTATTTGGGTGTGCTAAGGAATAACCTTCAAATCGTGGGATGAATTCATACCTCCAAATCACGGGCTCAATTCATACCCACCTAAACCTTAAGTACCTTCCATTTTTATTTGATATTGCTTATGATCCTATGTTTTGCATAAATATGGTAATAGTGTACCAATGATAATATCGATAGAAGTCTCTTTGGATTATTGGCCTTGAGCAATCCTCATTTAATAGATTATTTAGGCTTGGTTTGAATTGATGTTATATTGTTTTTCATCTTTAAGTTAAGAGATGTAGTTAATCGAGAGTTCCAAACTTGAACAGTTGTATTGTATTTTTGTAGGCATTCAAGTAAAATATTTAACTCTTCATTTTTTAGGTTAGGGTTTAGGTGGGCACTGATATTCAATTAAACCTTGCTCCACGACAACCAAGAAAAGTGACATCAATGATTCTTGGCTCACTGGAACCAAGAAAAGTTAGATCAATGTTTCTTGACTAATTATTTCTTTCAACTTTTTGTATTCTTCTTTAATATTTTCACATTGCTAGTTAGGAATACTTGTTAGATTGAGTTATATTTAGCACAGTCATAATTGTAATTTCAATTCTTATATGCAAGGCATCTACCTTAATATTGTATTGGAATTAACATGATTCACATAAGTGAAAATCTAAATCCTTATTTACATACCCTATGTGTTATCATTACCATGAAATGTTATCATATAAGTTTCACCATCTATGTATCTTTATAACTATTGCATGGTTGAAACCTAACAATGGAGATATTTCCCTATCCTTTAAAGATTAAAAAAACTAGGTACAACCCAAGAAAAGGTAACTAATTTTGTTAATTCGCTTGATTGCAAGAATAAATGTAGAGTAAGTGGAGGAAATTCATTGGATCTTGTGAATGACCCAAATCCAAGCTTTGCACATGATCATATGGTGTTATTGAAAAGTAAAAGGAATTTTTCTATGTTCATTTGGGTTCAAAGATCAATGATGTTTGTTTTTATAGGAAGGTAGGGGCGTCCATCACAAAAGGGTTTCAATTTTGAATTTTTATGGAGTTTAATTTATTAAGCTTATAGAAAACATGAGTTCTCTATGGCTATATTCATATTTACATGATATAAAATTGGTGTATTTGTAGGTTGTGGTGTGAAACATCTGCAATTCTCATATTTTCTAAGCATTGCACTAACAATTGGACTATAAATATTTTACATTCTTTGTTATGTTGATCTCTTGACTAGGTTGCGTTTTACGCATTTTGGCTTCCCTAGTACTATTTCTTCGGGTGTTCCACTATCCAATACTACAAATTGATCAGTCAACCCCGCAATCCTAGTGGGATCATTATTAGCATTATACTATTATTGTATTTAGCATCTTCTTTGCTTATACTAAGATGTGTTAGGGCTCATTTTTGTTGCAACTTGATAATATGATATAAAGGGGGTGTTAAAAATGGGTTGATAAAAATGGATACCTACAATATCTGGTGAAACTAGGGGTTTTCTTAATTGGAAAGGAATATTGGGAGGGGGGTTCAACAATACAATTTTAGGATGCATTTTCCAATATTTAGTGAAATTAGGGGTATTATTTAATATCATGTGAACGATAGTGCTATGTAACAAGTTCACTGAGTGAACCCCCCGTGGTTTTATCAAATGAAGGAAGCTAGAGTGTTTTCGAATATTGAATTAAGGTCTAGCTATCATCAAGTGAGGATAAAAGAAGAATACATTCACAAGAAAGCTTTCAGGACAAGATATGGTCATTATGAGTTCACAGTGGTGCCATTTGGTCTTACCAATGCACCTGCTACATTCATGTGTCTCATGAATAGTGTCTTCAGCAAGTATTTGGATAATTTTGTGATAGTGTTCTTGGATGACATTCTTGTTTATTCAAGGCATGAAGAAGAGTATGATGAACATCTAAGAAATGTGTTTCAAGTTCTTAGAGAACACCAACTGTATGCAAAGCTGAGAAAGTGTGATTTCTATCAAGGGAAGGTACAGTATTTGGGTCATGACATCTCAAAATAGGGAATTGCAGTGGATCCAGAAAAGATTGAATCCATAATGGATTGGCATACTCCAAAGAATGTTTCAGATGTTAGATCTTTTATCAGTCTTACAGGCTATTATAGAAGGTTCATTGAAGGATTCTCCAAGATAGCTCATCCAATTACATCATTGTAGAGGAAGAATGTTAAATTTGTATGGTCTGAAAAATGTGAGAGAAGCTTTCAGCAATTAAAGAATTTGCTTACCAGTGCTCCTATTTTGAATATTGTAGATCCAAGGAAGGATATTTTAGTGTGCACAGATGCTTGCATTCAATGGCTAGGTGGAGTGCTCATGCAAGAAGGATTTGTGATTTTCTATCAGTCAAGGAAATTAAAAGAGCATGGAAAGAATTATTCCACACAAGATTTAGGACTAGCAGCCCTAGTACATGCTCTCAAGATGTGGAGACATTTTTTGTTCGGAAAAAGTTTTGAGCTTAGTACAGACCACATGAGCTTGAAGTATTTGTTTGACTAGCCAAACTAGAATGCTAGGAAAGCAAGGTGGATTGAATTTCTCTGTGAATTTGATTTTGAAATTAAGCATGTGAAAGGGAAAGAGAATAAGGTTGCAAATGCTCACAACAGAAATTTCTTTTATTGCAGTAGTAAGTATGTGCAAATCAGATTTGAAGGAAAGAGTTCTTGAAGACCAAACTAGTGATGGAACTTACCTTCAAATTAAAGAGAATTTGTAGCAGGGAAATATAGATGAAAGGTGTGCAGGATATCAACTTGGTGAAGATGATATTCTCCTTTATCAGGGTATTAGGCTGTATATTCTAAATTGTGTAGATTTAAAGAAGGTAGTGATGGATGAAATACATCAAATGCAATACTCTGGAAATCCAAGATATTAGAATACAATAACAACAGCAAGAAAGCAGTATACATTTCTAGGTGTAAAAAAATCCAACAAGTCAAGGTAGAACATCAACATCCAGTAGGATTATTGCAGCCTTTTCCCATTCCAAAATGGAAGTGGGAAGTGATTTCTATGGATTTTATAATAGGTTTTCCAATGAGAGTAAGGAAGCATGATTATATTATGGTAGTGGTGGAAAAGCTATCAAAGGTAGCTCACTTTATTCCAGTCAAATCCATTCATAAGGAAAGTGACATAGCCAACATTTTCATGAAAGAGATATTCAGATTGCATGGATTTCCCAATGCAATAGTTTCAAACCGAGATGTAAAGTTCACATCCAATTTTTGGAAGGGAGTATTTCAAGAATTGGGAAGTCAACTGAACTTTAGTACAACATATAATCATCAAACAGATGGTCAAACTGAGAGGGTGAATAAGGTTCTTGAAGACATGCTGAGGATGTATGTGATGGACAAACCATCCAAGTGGGAGGAATACCTACACTTGGTAGAATTTGCATACAATAATGGACATCATGCATCATTGGGGATGAGTCCTTTTTAAGTGTCATATGGAAAAGGATGTAGAACTCCAGTGAGTTGGGGTATTCCAGTGAACAGGGTAGTGCTTTGACCAAATATGATCAAGGAAATGGAACAAGAAATTGTTAAAATCAGGAAGAATTTAAAGGCAGTTCAAGACATGAAAAATAGTTATGCATTTTCTAAAAGAGTGCATAAGGAATTTTAGATTGGGGATCATGTTTATTTGAGATTCAAGCCAAGGAAAAGTTCCCTAAATTTGGGGAGTTGTGCTATGTTGTCACCAAGATATTGTGGGCCATTTGAATTCTTTGATAGGATAGGACTAGTTTCATATAGACTTTCATTACCTGCTAACATGAGAGCTCATAATGTTTTCCATGTTTCTTTGATTAAGAAATATGCACATGATTCTAATCACATAATTGACTGGAATGTGATACAGGAGGAACCAGAGGGAGAGTTCCAAGTGGAGCCTGCATGCATCCTCGACAACCGAGCTATAAGACAGGAGAAGATGCAATGGAAGCACCTTAGTCCCGATGAGGATACATGGGATATGTAGGATGCCATGAGAGAGGAATTCCCATTTTTTTTCAGTTTTGAGAACACCGAGGATGGTGTTGTTCTAAGGGGGAGGAAAATGTAATACCCCATTTTGACCCTTAGGTCATATTTGGATTTCAATGTAAATATTGTGTACATGCGATGTATGTTTTCCTAGCATGGAGCTCAAGGCCCGCTAGTGGATGATAGGGTTTTATGTAAAGGAAATTAGTTTATATTCTGTTATCCATTTGCTATCAAGCCATGGGACATTGTAAATGATGTAAATATTAACAATGCAATAAAATACCAAATAAATTGGCTATGGAGGTAACTAATTAAAAGGGGCCATGTGTATCCACTAGGGAGAGGTGAGGGGGTTATGAGATTGGACGATAGACTTCCAAATGTCACCCTTAGAACCCTTTGACCTTCCTTGCTAACATTTAATTCTGCTACAGAAGGTGGTTGAAGAAACTTTTCATCAAGTCAACGGAGTGTGGGAAAACCCAAAATTCAGATGGTAGGGTCTGGTAATATGTTTTCCTTGTCGCACAAGCCACTTTATCTCCTAGGAATTCATATTACCTGATCCCCATTCCATTAGGTAGAAGCAACCAGATTTTGAATGCATAACAGAGAGCCGAGCAACCAAGGGAAGAGAAATCGTAATTCTGTGAAAAACCTGATTTTTGAGTGCCGAACTAACCCATAAATTCATGTGGGAGATTCAATCCAGTAGGGGATCTGTTGGCTTGAACCCTAGGGTAATTTGCAGCATGTGAGATGCTCAGAAACTAGTGAAGACAACCCTGTGTTGATGGCCGAGAAACCAGTTGCAGGATGGAGTTGTTTGTCCATAGAAAGTGAAAGAAAACCCAAGCAGAAATGACAGAGAAGAATATGACAGAAGGTAAGGTTGCTTGATAATCCCAGTGAAGGCTAGCGTCTCAAGGATCTAGTAGCTTGGACCTTTCTATTCCCACCCTGAAGATCACTGGAGGGTAGGTATGGCATGAGGGACTATGTAGCACTAAAGGGAATACTTCCTTTTGTTGGGTGTTGTAGCTATTGTGGGTGATAATACTATGTAAGTGTGAATTGAGAGGCCTATAGCTCTTTGGTTGAGCTCACTGGTTTAACATCCTCCTCCTTGTCCCTTTCATGCTTGGTAAACCCAACTGTATGTTGGCTTAGCATGACTGTTCGTGTGAATCCATGGCTGTGAGTGAGTATGTTTATCCCTCTTTAATGGATACATAGCCCATCTCGAGCGTGGTCTCTCAGTTGAAAGAGTATAGGTTGGACAAAGACCTATGGTCGGGTGGAACGTTGCTCTCACATAGCCAATTGCTTGGACAGTTTCATCCTACAAGATAAGTGTTTTCTGTGGTTCTCAATGATACTAGTGCCTATGTTGTGTTCATTTTTTATTTCAAGTTAATTTGAATGGATTGAGAATATGTAATTAACCAATATAAAGTATTTGTATAAGCATGAGTATGAGTTTGATTCATGTCTGATCTTTTCACCATTTACTTGTGTTAAATGTGATGCTAATATTGAATGTTGTAGATGCATGGGTCAAATTTAGTTCCATTGTACATGTTTGTTATGCATTACAAACACTTCTAAATGAATTGCATTGCATCACTTAGAATTGGGGAAAGGAATTAAGAATCCCCTGTTGTATTTCATGATCCCTCTATGGGACGGATGAACGGGGAAGCCATGACAGAATGCAACTAGAACTCCTTGCAGAAAGGTAAAGAGGTTTTGATGGACTTCGGGGCAGTTTTTTGGTTGTAAAAGTGGCAAGGTCAAAGTCCTCAGGTGTGGCATGGGTACACACCATTGCATAGTTCTCACCGAGATCTTTTCAATGGTACCAAGTTTTCACAAATTGGTCTAAGCATGAAGAAGTTATGAATTGTAGAATTTGTGTAGTTGGGATCCCGACTTTCCGTACCCGCAATGGGAATTGCAGATTATGGAAGTCGGAAGCGTGATTCTATGGATTTATGCATGCTGGTTCTAAATTCTGACTCGTGCAATGCGGGTTGCAGATTGTGGAAGTCAGAAGAGAAAATTTTCCAAATTTGTGAAATGGTGGTTCCTCAACAACCGAGCTATCAGACAGGAGAAGATGCAATGGAAGCATCTTAGTCCCGATGAGGATGAAGGAACTAAAGTTCCCACTAATAGAATAGTAAATACAAGTAACGTAGAAATGCCATGTAAGGCAAGTAAATAATGTAAAGTAGAATAGATGTAAGATGTAAGATAATTTACAAGAATTAATGTCGGGTATTTTATACCCTAAGTGGGAAGGGAGGTGACTTTTCAAGTCACCTCTTGAGTAATTAAATAATTACCGTCATTAACCTACTTAGTATTAAATGTTAATTATTATAACATTTATGTTTGTTACATTGCCTTCCCTTTTAAGGGAAGATTTGTCCTCAAAGCTGTATTGAAAACAATGTATGAATTCCCTTGAACTATCTTCTCGGGGCCCTTTCCTTTTTGTAATTGCGACACTTGATGAAATGAGACAATACGAGTTACGGATTCCCGAGGAGAATTGTGTCATCGTATCTGTTGTGGTCCATCCCATATCTATTTTTATCGGAGCTTTGAGATCATTTTGTGGGACGGTTCATTTCAATTGTTGCTTAGTATGTCGATATTTTCGCTTGACATCATAATCCTTCTATGAGTGCTCGTTTTGACCATGTTGTTGGTCAAAATGGAGATTATAATTGGGATGTTTGTAAGGCATATGTGTTGTTTGTTTTTATTTCTTTTGAACTGTGGCGAGTACTGTCTTCACTTCCTCGACTTGATTTTTGGATGTATCTTCCTGGATTTGTGCTTCTTGGATTTCCAGTAGATTTTTATGATTATGAATCTTTTTTATTCTTTCATCTTGCGACTTTTTGTCAATTTCTAACTTCTTGGCTTGATTCTCTAGTTCCTGATTACGATTCTTTAGAAATTGGTTTTCTTCCTGCCTTTCCGGTGTTCTTCCTTCGAGGTCTTCACCGGAGTGTTCCCTCTTACTATTGTTTTCAATTTTTTGATCTTTTTAATCAGTGTTTTGTTATGAATTCGTAGTCGAAAAATCTCTTCGATATTGCTTGATAACACATTGTTGACTTTTGTTAGTTCCAACTTATGTGTCTTCTTACTACTGTCATACTGCTGCTGGAGTTTTTCTTTTTGTTGTTGATGATGATGTAACTATGTTTCCTGATTTTTTAACTTTTCATGTACTTGCGTCAATTTTTCTTCCTTTCCCATGACAATTTGGCTAAGATGACTAATTTCCTCTTCTAAGTCGACACTATTTCCATACAAATATTCTTCGACTTTGTTTGTTTTTTTTTATCTAGTCTTCAAGTTTTGAATGATACCTTCCAAATGTGAAAATTTTTCGTCCTTATCTGATAATTTTTTTGTGAGGTTTTCTCTACTGTATTCCAATGATTGAATTCGTAATTCTGAGGTAATAATCTGTTCTTATTTAAAATTATTAATTCATTCCTGATTGTTGAACTGGAGTTGTAGAACACTATTAGCTAGTTCACACTTTTCTAGCTTGGTCGAAACTGTTCCTAACTGTGATTGTGATTGTGAGTGACCTGGATCAACCCTTAAAATAAAACGTCTATCACATATTGGACATGATCAATTGCAATTTTTAAAGGCTGTCGGATATTGGAATTTCATTTCGCATAAGGACACTTGGTCCAAAATTTGAATTTATATATGTCCTCCATAGTTTCTTCCACAATTGGCGTCAGTGACTACTTTAATATATTCTGAGACTTTGATTTTTTTTTTACTCATTCGAAGGTGAATGGTCTCAACTTCCGATGAGACTTGGTCTTCCTTTGATTTTGACTTTTCCGATGATAATTTGTCTTCTTCGATTTTTCTTATCCTATTTGTATAAAATAATAATTGTATTTAATACAATTATTAAATATTTATTATTATGATTTATAATAATAATAATAATAATAATATGATTGTTTGGATGGGAGGCAAAATAGGGGTTTTAAAAATGATTTATAATAATTATTATTATATATAATAAAAATATTACTATAAAAAAATTGGATTGGATAAATTATAACAAAAAATATTATTATTATAAATTTAAATGTCTAAGGTTTTGAAAAATAGAATTTTAATAGAACTAGAATAATTTTATAAAACTATAATAGTTTTATAAAACCATGTTTTTGTTTTATTTAACTTTTCTTTTCTTACTTTCCCTATTTTACTCTTTCTTGCATCTTTTTAATTCTTTTTTACGTCTTCCTTTTTTTTGTTTTTACTTTTTGTTTTCTTTATTTTTTGTTTTATTTTTACTTCTTTACTTCTTTGTCTTTTCTTCTTCTTCTTTTTTTCTTTTCTTTTTTACTTCTTTACTTCTTTGTTTATTTTATTTTTTTATTTTCTTCTTTTTTTATTTTTTTATTATTTTCTTTTTCCTTTTTCTTTTTCTCTTTTGTGTTTTTACTTTTTTGGAGTTGCAGAATGGATTTTGGCCAAGGGCCCCTCTATGGTCAAAAACCAATTGACCAGAGAAACTCCCAATAATAACCAATGGTTGGAATCTGCCCAAGAAGGGGCTCTGATACCAGTGAAGGAACTAAAGTTCCCACTAATAGAATAGTAAATACAAGTAATGTAGAAATGCCATGTAACGCAAGTAAATAATGTAAAGTAGAATAGATGTAAGATGTAAGATGATTTACAAGAATTAATGTCAGGCATTTTATACCCTAAGTGGGAAAGGAGGTGACTTTTCAAGTCACCTCTTCAGTAATTAATTAATTACCCTAATTAACCTACTTAGTATTAAATGTTAATATTTATAACATTTATGTTTGTTACAGAGGATACATGGGATATGTAGGATGCCCTGAGAGAGGAATTCACATTTTTGTTCAGTTTTGAGAACATCGAGGATGGTGTTGTTCTAAGGGGGAGGGAAATGTAATACCCCATTTTGACCCTTAGGACATATTTCGATTTCAAAGTAACTATTGTGTGCATGCGATGTATGTTTTCCTAGCATGGAGATCAAGGCCCGCTAGTGGATGATAGGTTTTTATGTAAAGGAAAGTAGTTTATATTTTGTTATCCATGTGCTATCAAGCCATGGGACATTGTAAATGATGTAAATATTAACATTGCAATAGAATACCCAATAAATTGGCTATGGAGGCAACTAATGAGAAGGGGCCATGTGTATCTACTAGCGAGAGGTGAGGGGGTTATGGGATTGGACCATAGACTTCCAAATGTCACCCTTAGACCCCTTTTACCTTCCTTGCTGACATTTAATTCTACTGCAAAAGGTGGTTGAAGAAAATTTTCATGAAGTCGATGGAGTGTGGGAAAACCCGAAAATCAGATGGTAGGGTATGGGAATCTATTTTCCTTATCGCACAAGCCAGTCTATCTCTTGGGAATTCATAATACTTTATCCCCATTCCATTAGGTAGAAGCAACTGGATTTTGAATGCATAACAGAGAGCCGAGAAACCAAGGGAAGAGAAATCGCAATTATGTGAAAACCCTGATTTTTTAGTGTCGAACTAACCCATAAATTCATGTGGGAGATTCAATCCAGTAGGGGATCTGTTGGCCTAAACCCTAGGGTAATTTGTAGCATGTGAGATGCTCAGAAACTGGTGAAGACAACCCTGTGTTGATGGCCGAGAAACTAGCTAGAGGATGGAGTTGTTTGTCCATAGAAAGTGAAAGAAAACCCAAGTGGAAATGACAGAGAAGAATAGGACAGAAAATAGGGTTGCTTGATAAACCCAGTGAAGGCTAGAGTCTTAAGGATCTAGTAGCTTGGACCTTTCTATTCCCACCCTGAAGATCACTGGAGGAAAGGTATGGCCTGAGGTATTATGTAGAACTAAAGGGAATACTTCCTTTTGTTCGGTGTGATAGGTATTGTGGGTTATAAGACTATGTGAGTGTGAATTGAGAGGCCCATAGCTCCGTGGTTGAGCTCACTGGTTTAGCATCCTCCTCCTTGTCCATTTTATGCTTGATAAACCCAACTGTATGTTGGATTAGCATGATTGTCTTTGTGAATCCATGGCTATGAGTGACCCTGTTTATCCCTCCTTAATGGATACACATCCCATCTCAGGGGTGGTCTCTCAATTGAAAGAGTATAGGTTGGACAAAGACCTATGGTTGGGTGGAACGTTGTTCTCACATAGCCAGTTGCTTGGATAGTTTCATCTCACAAGATAAGTGTTTTTTGTGGTTCTCAATGATACTAGTTCCTATGTTGTGTTCATTTTTTATTTCAAGTTAATTTGAATGGATTGAGAATATGTAATTAACCAATAGAAAGTATTTGTATAAGAATGAGTGTGAGGCTGATTCATTTATGATCTTTTCACCATTTACTTGTGTTAAATGTGATGTTAATATTGCATGTTGTACATGCATGGGCCAGATTTAGTTCCACTGTACATGTTTGTTATACATTCCACACACTTCTAAATGGATTGCATTGCATCACTTTGAATTGGAGAAAGGAATTAAGAATCCCCTGTTGTATTTCATGATCCCTCTGTGGGTTAGATGAAGGGGGAAGGCATGATTGAATGCAACCATAACTCCTTGCAGAAAGGAAAAGAGGTTTTGATGAACTTCGAAGCATATTTGTGGTTGTAAAAGTGGCAAGGTCAGAGTCATCACGTGTGGCATGGGTACACACCATTGCAAAGTTCTCGTCGAGAGCTTTTCAACGGTACCGAGTTTTCCCAAATTGGTCTAAGCATGAAGATGTTATGAGTCGTAGAATTTGTGTAGTTGGGATTCCAACTTTCCCAACCATCAATGCGGATTGCAGATTGCGGAAGTCAGAAGGGTGATTCTATAGATTTATGCATGGTGGTTCCAAATTCTGACTCCTGCAACGCAGGTTGCGGATTGCGGAAGTTGGAAGAGCAAATTTTCTAAATTTGTGAAATGGTGGTTTTGATTTCCGAGTTCCGCAATGCATATTGCGGATTGCAGAAGTCAGATAAGTAAATTTCCTAGATTCGATATTGGCATTTTGATTTCTGAATCCCGCATTGTAGATTACGTATTGCGGAAGTCGGGAAGGTGTTCTTTGACATCGTGTAATTGGCATTTCGATTTTTGAATCACGCATTATGGATTGTGGATTTCGGAATTCAGGAAGTTGTTCTTTGACGCTAGGTAATTGGAGTTCCGATTTATGAATCCCGCATTACGGATTGTGGATTGTGGAATTTGGGAAGGTGTTCTTCGACACTGTGTAATTGGCATTTGGATTTCTGAATCCCGCATTGCAGATTGCGGAAGTCAGGAATGGCATTCTAATTTCTGAGTCCTACATTTTCAATTGCAGATTGCGGAAGTCGGGAAGGTGTTCTTCGACGCCGTGTAATTGGCATTCTGATTTCTGAATCCCTCATTGCAGATTGCGGATTGCGGAAGTCTAGAAGGTGTTCTTCGACACCACGTAATTGGTGTTCTAATTTCAAAATCTTGCATTGCGGAAGTTGGGAAGGTGTTCTTCGACGCTGTGTAATTGGTGTTCCAAATTTCCGAATCCAACATTAAATATTTGACCTACTGAAATGAAGTATAGTGAATTGGGACCGTCGATCATATCAAATCGACATGGGTAAAGTGTCATAGTAGTGTTCGATCCCAAAGCACTAGCCCATGGTTGATTTACTGAGATAACAATAGATCGTATCCATTAGTTTGCTTGTACTATAGGTCACTTGGTTACCAACAGATGGAACAAGGTCCCTGATGGTCACAATGAAACACACATCATTTGTTGGGATATTCCTATACTCCATCCTAGTCCTAACAACATTTTCCATTTTTTCATTTTCAGTCATGCATGCATGCAATTGCATGCATCCCAGTAATTTGTCCTAGCACCTAGCCCTTAGTTAGCTAGACCTAGGAGTTTCTTTCTGATCAGTTGTATCCCTCCTAGTGCTTAGTGTGCCCTCCTTTCACCTACCAGTTGTGAAAGGTGCCCTCTCTCACCTACTACTCAGTTGCACTTCAGTTAGTTGAGTTATCTTTAGATATTTCCTTGATTTAAGGCTAGATTGAATCTCAACTGACTGTATCACTTTGATGGACCTCCAGTGAGACTTGAATGCCTATTCTGACTCTAGTTAGCTCCTCATGCACCCTCCACTAATCCTCCTTCATTCAGTTAGTGCCTCCATGTGCCAGTTACACCTACCACACTCAGTTAGACTCAGTTTGACACCTAGTTGACAGTTACTTGAGCATTGATGACTCCACTGATGATGATCAGGACTCCTAGTTGTGTTTTGATGGCACTCCATTGATCTGATGATCACTCCATGAAGGCTAATTCAAATTTCCACCTTGGCATTCGAATCCTCACCATTGTATTATTTATTTGTCCATATTGTGATTAATGAATTAGTGTGTGATGTTATTCTACTTCTATCCGAGTTCTACTGTATCATAATTTTGTTGCTCCTTTACACTGCATTGACCACTCTTCTTCTATTGTCCTGCTTAATTTAAATATTTCTTGTGAGGTATACATCAGCTCTTAGATCTACTGTGAGTATTTTCACAACATTTACAAGGACGGATTTACTGCTTGATTATTCACATGATTGAAGGGAAGAGGAGGAGGAGGATTCGTTATGCGACTTCCTCGGTCTTTGAGGTTTTGTGAAGAAATATAATTATGTTGCTTTATCCATTCTAACACCAAGCTATTAGACATAGCCTCTAAGGCTCGTGCAGGATAAAATCCTGCATCCACAAAATCGTAGGTAAGGTTAACTCTAATATTCTTCTGGTTTATTAATAATGAGACCCATAACATGCTTTACTAATTATTAATGGTATGTTAGTAACTTGTTGATGCAGGAGTTGTCAAGGGTTGGATGATTTCATGTTGTTAACTGGGCATTACGCTAGTTATTTCGTGCTATGAAGGATTTTTTCTAAGTGTGATTCCAAATGATGATACTTCTGTTAAATTGAAGTGGTAGAACAAAATTGATATCATTTACCAACTTCATGGACATCTTCTCCAATTGTTTGTTTATTTTTTAGTCTATAGTTCACTGTGTGTGAAAATCCTCACAGCAGATCTAAGAGCTGATGTATACCTCACAAGAAATATTAAGCAGGAAAATAGAAGAAGAGTGGACAATGTAGTGTAAAAGAGAAGCAGAATTATGATACAGTAGAACTCAGAAAGAAGCACAATAACATCACACTAATTCATTAATCATAATATGAACAATAAATAATACAATGGATAGGATTCGAATTAGCCTGCATGAGCATGGCTTATCTGCACTAGGAGTCCTAATCATCGGATCAGTAGTGGTGTCATCAGATCAAAAGTGGTTGTCCATTTGTCAAACTGAGCTAACTGAATGTAACTGAGTCTAACTAGATGTAACTAAGTGTAACTGATAGATGTGACATTGTCTATAGTCAGAACAGATCAACTAGTCTCTTTGGAGGTCTCACCGAGTATATCAATCAGTAAACAAGTCAATCTATCCTCAAATCAAGGATCAGATCCACAAATCTAGTAAATAACTGAGTGTGTCACTGGTGGTAGGTGAGAGAGGGCACACTTCTTCCTGTGGTAGGTGAGAGAGGGAGCATCACAAACTAGGAGGGCTGGAACTGAGTGGAAACAAGCTCTCGGGGCTAGTAAACTAGGGACTAGGTGTTGGGAGACACCATACTGATGACTGGGATGCATGCATGCATGCAAAATGAAAAATGCATGACTGCATGCAGAACTAACATAATGCTGGTAGGACTAGGATGGACTATAGGAATATCCTAACACCCCCCCTTAATCAATCCTGGGCCCTGGTAACTGATACTAGAGGTCACCCAATACAATGAATAATAAAGAACAATCCATGAAACAAGGAAATGGGGAAAAAATGCATGGGAAAAATACCCCCCCTCAAAAGAGACTGTAAGGCACACCAAAAAAAAATGCTCCAAACTCAAGCAGGTGTGATGCTTGGTCATATGTCTGGAGGTATTTTCTTCTTGGGAAGAAGTTGTTCATGCTCCAAAAACATGTGCTTGTGTTCTCCTTCAGTGGATGCAAGTGAATATGGAGACATGTGCTTGTACTTTCTCTTCAGACCGAATGTGATGAGCACAAATCCAAAGGTATGAGGATGATCCCGGAACCTGTGATTTGAATCAACTGAGGTAGGATCAAATCCATGAATGTGTAGATAGTCTTTTGTTATCTCCTTTGAACCATCATAGGTGAGATCATGCCAAAAAGAACCATCACATGATAGTGGTTTCTTGAACTTCAAAATAGCTCCAAGGCTTGATAAATGGTTTATTGAGATCTCCTTTGAACCAGTAGGGGTGAGATCAAAACCAAATGAACCATGAAACAATGGTAATGGCTTGGATTTCAAATCAGCTCCAAGAAATGATGAATGGTTTCTTAAGATCTCCTTTCAACCAGCAAGGGTGATATCAAAACCAAATAAACCATGATATGGATGAGAAATGATCCCAAGCGAATGGTAATGCCCTGCATCTTCAATGAACTTTTGAGAGCATGTACAAATGATCATATAGTAGTACATAAGATGTAAGTGATCAAGGAGAGTGAATGCGTCACCTCCAATTGCTGATTTAACCTCCGAAACATTCAATAGATCATCATTATGCAAACCAACAGACTCTTGTGCAAGAGAGGATTTAAGAACCTCTTCAGTTTCTAGAGTGTGAGATGGCTCAGAATTCGAAATAGAAGACATTGGGAACATGAGTGTTGAATCTACAAGTTCTTCTTCTTTTGGACAACTTCATTATGAGATATGTTTGATACTGAATCATGATCAGAGAGACCATCAAAAAGGGAGAATGCATCACCGGGCTTGCTCTCCAAATAGTTTGGACCAATCCCTTCATTCTGTTTTCCAAATCTTTCATCCAGTTGGTCCCATAGCTCTTTTGGAGATTCAACATAATCATGGAAGTGGGGTAACATACAACGAGACATAGTAGTCAACATTGCTCCATAGGCTCTGTCAACTTCATTTAACCAATCATTCTCCTCTTCAGAGGATTCGAACTCTCTTTCAAGACAATAATAAAAAATACCATGTCTCTTCAAATATGCTATCATCTTTGGTTTCCACTCATCATAGTTGAATGGAGAGAGAGGAGGAATTCCTTTCAGATTCATGGAGGCTGTTGCGGAAGACCTGCAAAAACAATGGAGAATATCTATAACTGTTACTACTGCAAAACTGTAGAAAACTGCAGCAACTACAGAAAACTATTGTTGCACTTGAAATCTTGGTAATAACCTACAAAAAAACTCTCAGGAATGGAGATAGACTATACTCTCAACATGCTCTGATACCATGTGAAAATCCTCATAGAAAATCTAAGAGTTGATGTATACCTCACAAGAAATATTAAGAAGGAAAATAGAAGAAGAGTGGACAATGAAGTGTAAAAGTGTAGCAGAATTATGGTACAATAGAACTCAGATAGAAGCAGAATAACATCACACTACTTCATTAATCATGATATTAATAATAAATAATACAATGGAGACGATTCGAATGCCAAGGTGGCAATTCGAATTAGCCTGCATGAGCATGGCTTATCTGCACTAGGTGTCACATACCCACCCATCCATCCAGGGCAAGGGAGGGAACATGGTGCCAATCTATGGGACTTTCCACAAAAACTCAGCCATTTCATTAGATTCACAACAATAAAGAGATGTGTGCAGATGCAAATCACTTAATCATGCACAGCGGAATAAAATATATTCATCCACACACTCTTCATATGAATTCAATATATCAATAATAGTCATTAATTTAAGCATTGCAGAAGTAAATACATAGACAGAAAAACACGTATCTTCATTTTGCAACTGCCCCAAGCAACTAGCTATGTCGCCGCAACGTTCCACCCAACCATAGGCTCTTCGACAGCTTATACTGATTCCGTCCAAAGGCCACCCTTGAGCTGGGCATGATTCTCACAAAGAAAGGGAACATTCCAACTCATTCACTGCCAATTACTCATTTCATCTCAGCCAAGCCAGTCCACAGCTGGGTTTATTAGGATACATTTGAACCATGGATGCTTATTCTCAAGCTCAAGCCAGAGCAATGGATACCCAAATCCCGTACCCCAACATTCTCATTTCTCACACAGCAAGCAAAAACATTGGGCATAGATACACATTTCCAGCAATGGAATTCACAAACAAGATGGCAATAGATTTTCCCCAAATCGTGGCTCACCCAAAACGAGCTGTGGGAAGGGAAATGCATCCACAGGGAGGAAAAACGTTTTCCCCCCAACTCTCTCAGCATTTAACAACAAAAACGGTCTCTATGGAACCCCCATTCCATTCCCCTTCTTCCCCACTGGTATACAACACAAAAACACCCTTCTCTACTGGGAGAATGAAGGAAAACACAGCAAACATGCTTGGAAAACGCCCAGGTAGCTCTCAACTCGTGAGGGAGAAGGAATGATCATGGATAACGGCTTGGGGGAGAAATTCATGGCTCTTTTCTTGCCCAAGAAGCAAAACGTGAATTCCCATGCAGGGTGGTTTGCCCATACCCGAATTTGGACAGCCATACCTCCCATTCCCCAAGGCATTAACTACCTCAACCAACTCTTGGGAGAAATCAATGGTTGGGTACAAAAGTCAACATGGGTAGTTGAGGGTTTGATGGGTTCTCTCATTGACACTTGGCTTGAACTGATTGGCTCAAAGGTTTGAATTTTTTTCCCTCCCAATTCCTTGTGAAATCATGCCCCCATCTCTTTGTTGCATTGCATAGCTAGTTGTGGGTATTTTTATTAAAATGCATATTACATGATGTTGAAGTTCCTATGTGCCTGGCTAGCACGCAAACCATATGCATAAATAAATCGATGGTGGGGCCTTGGCCTTGAGCTCCTCACCACGATTTCATAACAATATTACATCATTTAAAATGTTAAAGTGATAGGGTCTAGATGGGGACGTGACACTAGGAGTTCTAATCATCGGATCAGTAGTTGTGTCATCAGATCACAATTGGTTGTCCATGTGCCAAACTAATCTAACTGAATGTAACTGATTCTAACTGGATGTAACTAAGTGTAACTGATAGATGTGACATTGTCTGTAGTCAGAATAGATCAACTAGTCTCTCTGGAGGTCTCACTGAGTGTATTAGTCAGTAAACAAGTCAATCTGTCCTCAAATCAAGGATAAGATCCACAAATCTAGTAACCAACCGAGTGTGTCACTGGTGGTAGGTGAGAGAGGGCACATCAGAGATTAGGAGGGCTGGAACTGAGTGGAAACAAGCTCCCGGGGCTAGTAAACTAGGGACTAGGTGCTGGGAGACACCATACTGATGACTGGGATGCATGCAAATGCATGCATGCAAAAATGTTGCATGCAGGACTGACATAATGCTGGTAGGACTAGAATGGAGTATAGGAATATCCTAACACTGTGTACATTTTAGTGTGGATAGACCACTGTAATGAACATAGTGCTTTCCTCTAACATCGGTAGAGGTTTGTCATTTCCTTCAAAACTATCATAGCGACGTTGTTTTAAATGAAATCATATGTATATGTAACCTTTCCATTTACCCTGGTTTATATGGTTCAAGTTATATTTAATAAAAGGATGTGGGGATATCGACAGTATTGATCCCATTTACTCACAGACAATTTTTTTGTTTATTTTAATCTGCTTTATACTTTGTTCCTATTCTAAATGATATATTTTGTGACCCTAACAGGGAACCTATTGGCATCTTAGTTAATCATAACTTAAAGACACAGCCTCGCAGCCTCAACTTGTCAATGTGTAATATGTTTAATTGATAAATTTTTTATAATTTATACACATGAAACATATTTATGCATTCGCATCCTCGACCTATCTGTGTGTATTGTGTTTACTTGATATTTTTTTTAATCATTTATACATAGGAAACATAGATCGGTTATAAAATAGCGTATCCCATTTTAATGTGGATACCTTTGGTTTATTCCTTCTGGATTATATCATGTACCAATCTATCCCTATGGATCTCAATCCATATTCACAGAATGATATTCATATGGTTCCATTATTTACTAATGTCTTTATAACATTAATTTGTTTTAATAAAATTTATAAATCGATCCTATGAGTTTCTATCTTAAGTTGTTATGCAAAAGTTCCCAAAATGATTGCAATCTTATTGGATTGCATCATAGACAAATACCACTTCCCTCCTGTCACCCGAATCGAAATCTTCGTTGAACTTGTTGAAAACTATTAATATAGCAATTTCCGAATAAAAATAAAGGATATATTGTAATGTCCCTTGTTAGGAATTTTATTAAAATGGCAATTTTCCACTTTTTTCCTTGGTTCGACCTTTGACTAGTTTTGATCTCTAGGTCCCAAATTTGCCCCAAAGGATCCAAAATCTTCTGAGAAGGTATATGAATGATATTAGAACATAAATATGTGTTTCAGGGATGCCTTTGGACCTTTAAAATACTTCTGCAAATCCTCTTTCAATTCTGGTCAATGTAGGTAACTTTACTAGTGATTTCCCTTTGACTAGTATTGGTCTCTAGGTCTCAAATTGACTCCAAATCCCTTCAAATCTTCAAGGAAGGTGTATGAATGATATTAGTACTTGAATATGATGTTTATATATGACATATGGTCACCAAAATACCTCTTCAAACTCTCTTAAGATTCTGGACCAAGTATGCAATTTTACTAGTAATTTGGGGTTCAAATCCCCCTGGGGTAAGTACTGAAAATGGCTTCCCAAATGCCTCCAAACCCACTCAAATTTATGAAAAGAGGTATGTAATGTGTTAAGTATTCTATTAAAGTCTCATATTCACCATTAATGGATTATTACAACTGTTCTCACCCTCTCCCATTCAACTGTAAAAATCCCCAATTCGACCCTTGGGGAAATGGCACTATTTCACCTCCCAATACAACTAAACTGAGTAAAAATGCTTCAAATGCTCAAGTACAGTACATGAAACTTGTAGAATACATCCATGGCAGTATATTGATCACAAATATATCATAGAATCATCCATTCATTCGAAATCATCATCAATACATTGGCTCACAACAAGGTAGTGGGGAAATGGCATTGTTCTTCCATTAAAAATGAGATTTATACATTTCTACTTGGAATTTCGACCTGAAACTTTTTGGAGATGAAGAACAGAGTATTTAATTCATATTAAAAAATAAATGGGGCATTAAAAGCTTCCCCAAAGAGTACAATAGCTCACCAAAAACGCCCTCCCTCAAGGATCAAGAATATGCCATCAAAACTGAAAATGGTTGAAGGAGTGAGCTGCAATAGAAGAAACCATGAGCTGCCCTGTAGATTACACCTGCAAATAAATACTCCATTAAATCTCCAAATGAAAGGTCTGAATGGCCTTTCCAATTACCAACTTGGATGGGAATCTTTCACCCTCGAAATTGGCTAAGGCAAGAAACTAGTCATCCACTAGCTCTCCCTCTTCACAAATGCAATTGCAAATTTTACAAATGATAAAAATCTGGTTTCATTCTTTGTTATTGACATTTATAAAGTTCTAATGGCCTCCATGGGTCGAATCCCTTCCAAGAGACTCATGCCAACTCAAGTTGGGAAGAGATTCCAAAGAACGCCACTTGTACAACAATTCCTAGTCTCCCACTTCCACCAAATCACATGTGGAAGCATCTTAGCTGCCCTAACACCCTTGAGCGCCCTCTTGGAGTCTATTTTTAGCCCTGACATGTCATATATGTCATATGTCAGCCTTCAGGTCTGATTTGTGTCATAGGTGTCATAGCATCTTCATCATTGTTGTCATAGAGCTAGGGAATCTAGCCCAAGTGTCTCACTAGCTCCAAATTGTCTCTTCCTCTTCCATGGGAGTTACTCTTCCTCTATATTTCTACCTTGGATGAGTTATTCCATGAATAATACCTTTTGTACTTCCCCAAGTATGTTACCATTCACCTTGAATTCGAATTGGTGAGAGAATGATGCCAAATGTAGTGGGGAAATCTAGCCATATGTGGGTCCCACTTCCTCCATGTGTCTTCATAATGAAATGCCACTTTGATTTTCACTTGTATATATTTATTTAGCTCCTTTATTAAATATTTATGTCATTCTAATGTTCAAACATCATTTATTATCCCCATTATTCCAAATCCCAAAGCTTCCACCCCAAACCTAGGAAACTAGTAATTTTCCTCCTTGGCAATTATTTGACCCTTAACATCAACTTTGCAAACTCTAATGAATATGGCTAATGTGATTAGGCCATTGTGACCCAATTCCAAATTTGGGACATGACAAATCCTCCCTTCCCAATATTGCTTGTCCTCAAGCAATTTCAAACATGGGTGTTGAAGAACCTGCTTTCTGTATAATTCTTTGAAGTTGCCATTGAATTGCCAAACCTTGAGTCTTTGAGTTTCCATGAATATTTTAGAGAGAAACCAACATGCTTGCTGCTGCACTACTCTGATAAAAATCACTTTATTAAGTGGGGAAATCCATCTCCCATACTGCTTGTTTTCCCAAAAAATTTGAAACCAATGAGATAAAAATTATTCCAGGGTCCCATTGCTTGTATTGCACCCCAACAATTAAGAGTGCTCTCCAACCTACACCATTAGATAAGAGGATTCCTGGATCCCATTTTCTTGTATGCATTCTTCCAAACATCATGAGTACCAAATATATATCATCAAAGTACATAACTACATAATGAAAATTAATATCAAGGAGGTGCTTCATCAAAGAATCATGAAAGTGCTTATACCTCCAAGCAAGTAGACCACCATTTTCCAAGTGCATACAAGCTTCAAGTGACCAATCAAATCTGCTCCAATGACATAGGTGAGGATCCCATGTCCTATAATGCTGCTCCAAAAGGATGTGATATGCATCAAAATATTCAGCCATGTATTCTTTCATCCAAGAAGTGAATGAAGAATCTCCACTAGAATCTGAACAAAATAATGAGCAGAAAAAACAAGGAGACTTCAAATGACTCAAAGAAGTCTCACCCATACATCCATGAATGTGAGAATCATAAAGATGTAACAAAGTATGTGGCTGCCAACAAAAATGTTCTCCCATCATAAATCTATTCATCCAAGTGTTGGATGAAGTTCCTCTAACATCAAATGAACCCAGTGTTGAGCAAGAAAAACCATGAGTATTCAAGTGACTCAAATCCATATCATAGGTGCATCCATGTAGATGTGAATCATCATAAAGTGACAAATTATGCTGCTGCAATTGTGAATAAGAATGTGTTCCAACCATGTCATCATAAAGGTTAAATCTAGGAGTTCCATACTTCTCATGTGGCACCATCAAAAAGAACCCTTTCACCCATACTTCATTGAGACTAATACTGCAAAACATGGAATTGTAGGATGTAGCAGAATGTACTAACTCACCCAAATGATCAAAAAGTTCAGGAGTTTCATCATGGGAAGGATCCATGTGGGTAGTATCATGCAGCTCCTTCAAAAGTGTGAACTCTTTGTCATAGTTTGGTTCCAATGTAGAGGAATCATGCTCTTCTTTAAAAATTGCATAACCTTCATCAAGAGGCAATTCAAATTCCTCTTCCACCACATCAAGTGTTTGGATCTCTTCAAGTTCATCTTCAAACACATCAAGAACATTCAAATTTTCACATTTCTCATGATCCACCATGTCATGAGAATCCTCCAAACAATCTACCATTTGACAATCTTTGATGTGGCACATTGCTCTTTGAATCTTCTCCATGTCTTCAAGGAAGGATATTTCCTCCAATGAAGTAGCTCTCCAAGAAGAATTTGACACCAATGCTTGAGTGTCATGGAGAATGCTGAGGGACTCTTGGATCTTCTTTTCATTCATCTTTAAGGACCCTTCAAGAAAATGAGGCTCTTGCAAATGAACCTCCTCATCTTCTTCATTTTTTCTTGGACCAACTTCATGAAGCTCAAGTGGTGATGGAGAAGTTGATCTTGGTTCTTCTTCAACTGCTGCAAGGTCTTCATTATCATGCTTAATGGAACTTGGACTTGCAGCAACACTTTCAAAAGTGATCTCTATGTCACCAACATAGAGGTGTGAGCACCCATCAGTAGGTACTCCTTCATAGTTTAAGCATCCATCAGTAGATGCTCTTTGGTTCATGTCTAAGCTAGAAGGTGTCTCGAAATGATCTTCCATATTTTCAATAAACTCTTCTTCATGATCTTTTGATGTCTCTTCCTTTTGCTCCTTCAAGCAAGCTGATGCATTTTTCCCCTTGGTTTCCTTAAAATCAATAATTTTTTCCACAAGTTCGATAGAAAACAATTCGAATCCTTCCTTAAGTTGCTTGGTCATATCTTCAAATATTGTTTTCATAATTTTTATATGCTCCTCACCATCATATGAGGCTCCCTTTTCATCCCTAGTCATAGTTTCCTCAAAAAATTTGCTCTTCTTCTCCTACTTTTTTTTTCTTCAACAAAAGCACTTTCGGTTTCAATATCTAATGGTGGTACCTGAATTATTGTCCTCATGAATATTATACCACATCAGGTGCCAAGATCATGCTCTGATACCACTGTAATGTCCCTTGTTAGGAATTTTATTAAAATGGCAATTTTCCACTTTTTTCCTTGGTTCGACCTTTGACTAGTTTTGATCTCTAGGTCCCAAATTTGCCCCAAAGGATCCCAAATCTTCTGAGAAGGTATATGAATGATATTAGAACATAAATATGTGTTTCAGGGATGCCTTTGGACCTTTAAAATACTTCTGCAAATCCTCTTTCAATTCTGGTCAATGTAGGTAACTTTACTAGTGATTTCCCTTTGACTAGTATTGGTCTCTAGGTCTCAAATTGACTCCAAATCCCTTCAAATCTTCAAGGAAGGTGTATGAATGATATTATTACTTGAATATGATGTTTATATATGACATATGGTCACCAAAATACCTCTTCAAACTCTCTTAAGATTCTGGACCAAGTATGCAATTTTACTAGTAATTTGGGGTTCAAATCCCCCTGGGGTAAGTACTGAAAATGGCTTCCCAAATGCCTCCAAACCCACTCAAATTTATGAACAGAGGTATGTAATATGTTAAGTATTCTATTAAAGTCTCATATGCACCATTAATGGATTATTAGAACTGTTCTCACCCTGTCCCATTCAACTGTAAAAATCCCCAATTCGACCCTTGGGGAAATGGCACTATTTCACCTCCCAATACAACTAAACTGAGTAAAAATGCTTTAAATGCTCAAGTACAGTACATGAAAATTGTAGAAGACATCCATGGAAGTATATTGATCACAAATATATCAGAGAATCATCCATTCATTCGAAATCATCATCAATACATTGGCTCACAACAAGGTAGTGGGGAAATGGCATTGTTCTTCCATTAAAAATGAGATTTATACATTTCTACTTGGAATTTCGACCTGAAACTTTTTGGAGATGAAGAACAGAGTATTTAATTCATATTACAAAATAAATGGGGCATTAAAAGCTTCCCCAAAGAGTACAATAGCTCACCAAAAATGCCCTCCCTCAAGGATCAAGAATATGCCATCAAAACTGGAAATGGTTGAAGGAGTGAGATGCAATAGAAGAAACCATGAGCTGCCCTGTAGATTACACCTGCAAATAAAGACTCCATTAAAGCTCCAAATGAAAGGTCTGAATGGCCTTTTCAATTACCAACTTGGATGGGAATCTTTCACCCTCGAAATTGGCTAAGGCAAGAAACTAGTCATCCACTAGCTCTCCCTCTTCACAAATGCAATTGCAAATTTTACAAATGATCAAAAGCTGGTTTCATTCTTTGTTATTGACATTTATAAAGTTCTAATGGCCTCCATGGGTCGAATCCCTTCCAAGAGACTCATGCCAACTCAAGTTGGGAAGAGATTCCAAAGAACGCCACTTGTACAACAATTCCTAGTCTCCCACTTCCACCAAATCACATGTGGAAGCATCTTAGCTGCCCTAACACCCTTGAGCGCCCTCTTGGAGTCTATTTTTAGCCCTGACATGTCATATATGTCATATGTCAGCCTTCAGGTCTGATTTGTGTCATAGGTGTCATAGCATCTTCATCATTGTTGTCATAGAGCTAGGGAATCTAGCCCAAGTGTCTCACTAGCTCCAAATTGTCTCTTCCTCTACCATGGGAGTTACTCTTCCTCTATATTTCGACCTTGGATGAGTTATGCCATGAATAATACCTTTTGGACTTCCCCAAGTATGTTACCATTCACCTTGAATTCGAATTGGTGAGAGAATGATGCCAAATGTAGTGGGGAAATCTAGCCATATGTGGGTCCCACTTCCTCCATGTGTCTTCATAATGAAATGCCACTTTGATTTTCACTTGTATATATTTATTTAGCTCCTTTATTAAATATTTATGCCATTCTAATGTTCAAACATCATTTATTATCCCCATTATTCCAAATCCCAAAGCTTCCACCCCAAACCTAGGAAACTAGTAATTTTCCTCCTTGGCAATTATTTGACCCTTAACATCAACTTTGCAAACTCTAATGAATATGGCTAATGTGATTAGGCCATTGTGACCCAATTCCAAATTTGGGACATGACAGATATATATATGTAAGGATACCATGCAACGATAGTTAACAAAAGATGTCATAAAGTGGCTCTAACAGTATGTTAATTGACGCATGCAATTATAAATACTAACAAAATGTATAAGAAAAGACCTATCAATACTACTTATATTTTATCTACAACTATTCCATTAAAAAAAATCTCAATATAACGTTGCTATCGCACTCATAAAAACAGATAAACCATTATTATGTGTCTTCTTAGTGCACCATTACATAATTGTTTCCCAGGTCTTGTGCCATATCAATCAAATCTCAAGATGGTATCTTGATCCCTATAATTATGGATTTGGTTGGCTTGCTAAGCTTTTGACTTGGATTTGATTGATATCAAATATCTTGCTTGTTTTCCACTTGTTCATTGTATCATGATGGTGTCCCCTCTTTTAATTGGTGGATCCAAGTGTCTACTTTTATTAATAATAAAATATTTCTTGTTCATAATATTCACCCACATCAGTGTTAGTATTTTTCCTCATAGAGTTTTATAACTCTTTTACAAAATAATTGTTTGGAGAATATTTCTCAAATAAAAATATTGAATCAAATAATTCAAAAAGTCTTGGGGGTATTACACATTTTTAGGTTTATAAAAGCAAGTTGCTACTAGAAGTAACAGTGGGTAGTTAGCACTGGAATTATTTAAATGCTACCCTGACGAGCTCTTTTATTCTCTTTTAATTAAATTGAAATAGAAAGTTGTTCATAAATTATCAACCCAGAGCCACAAAGGCTTATGAGCTACCAAGCAAAATATATGCCAGACACTGCAACTTGGAAGATCTTAGCACAGAGAAGATTAATGAATTACTGAATCAAAATTAGGATGCAATCTTTTGGTGAATGGACTCCCAGGAAATTACTAACTATAGAAAGGATCTTGCAATCTAATGAAAGCATTTAACTATCACTTTGAGAAATGTTCTGCTATGATATTCTGCTATACTATAGAAAGTAATTACTACCAACAACACTCTCTCAAATTACAGAAAGAAAATTAATTTCCAATTCTAGATTAACAAACTGAGAAATTCCCAATGAAGATAATTCAATGAATCACAACTATAATGGAGAAATTGAATAACTAATTGAATTCCACAATCTGCCTCTACCCTTACGCACTCACAAAAGAACTCTAAAATAACCTAATGCGTCCATTCACTGCAGAAATAATACTAAATTGGCATTCATCATTCATATGCTCCTATGTAAATGATAATAAGAATAACTTTGTAATCCAATCGTACCACTCATTAAAGGATTCACACTCAGCTACGATCAACACACAAATTCCGAATATCCAATAATTAAATCAATCAACACTACATCAACAATTGAATTTATTAACTTAAACACTCACAAAGAAAGGGAAGAAATCCTACTTATAACAGCACATGTTAGAGAAGGGGGCCCTGCCTCTGGCAACAGGGGCTGAACAGCCACTCAATCACACAAAATTGATCAACACATTCGAACAAGATAAACCATAAATTCTTATAACATAAGTCAGATACAGTGTTTAATAGATCTTATGCAATTTGTGGCTAACCCTTCTAAAGAGTCCCCATGTCTTTTATACATCAACACTTATGAGAAAATAGGAGAAATCGCATAGTTACAACAAGTTTCCGAAGAAAGCCTATCTTCATATCTTCAAAGAGATATTTCATGGATATACATCGTGGAAAGTGGAGATGATCCCAGGGATATCGGAGTGGTCAACTATGAGTCATCATGGACTCAAAATACTGAATTAAGTACAAAACCTCCAATTCCTGGATCGACTACATCAGCATCTGGACGCTAGATAGGTAACACAGACAATGTAAGAAATACATCAATCTGTTGTTGCAGCAACATCCCCCCAAAATTTTGTAGATATTGGGGCCCTCCTTTCATTTTCCTAGAAATTCTGCCTAAAAGAGTTAAGTCTCCTTTGAAAAAACTTTCTGAACTTAGTTATGTTTCAACTAGAGAATCTGTTTTAAAATTGAAGTTTTTTCTTCTAAGCCAAAACTCACAATTCTTTCCCGAAACTACAGAAGAACTCAAATTTCTCTCCCAAAACGGAGGAAGAACTTGGGATGTTCACCCGCAATTGCAGAAAAACTTAAAGTTTCTTCCCGAAACAGTGAAAGCACTTACATGTTCTTTGGATTCCGGAAGAACTCAAATTTCTCTCCCGAAATGGCGAAAACACTTGTAAAGTTTTACCGCAACGGGCGCCCTTTCACCAAGTCCCCAGGCCATCCATTTTGTGGAAAAGACTTACCAAACTCCTTCGTCAATTGCGGAAAAGACTTACCAAACACCTTCGTCATTTGCGGAAGAACTTACCGAGTCTTTCCGCAACGGCGGAACGACTCAAGAAATTACGTCGCAATAAATTTTGGGAGACTCAATTTCGGAAGAACTTGCAAAGTCCTCCCGAAACATTGGAATAACTCACGAACTCGTGCTGCAAGCGTCTCTTAGCTCGATGACTCCGGAACAAATTGCCAAATCTTTCCACCAAAGCGGAGCGTCTTTCCCACCTCTCCCGCAAAAAGCATATGCCTCGCCAAGTCTCCCGCTCTTTGAGAGAAACTCATGAGTTCTAGCCGCAACTGTGGACGAAACTCACGAGTCCTTGCCGTAATTGACGGTCACGCTTAATTGCCAAACAGGTTTGAAAAGACTACACCTTACAAATAATAAACCCTGTTTTAATGTTTCCACCTACCCAATTAAATGCCTGCATGTATCAAGCTATATATAAGGGCGGTGGGGTTTTATTGTCCCCATTGATTAGTTTTTTATTCGAAGAACGCCGTTTGGGAGATTGCGTCATTTCACTCCAGCTCAGCGCATTCACCACCGTGTCAACTTCGCTCCACCACTGTTTCATCTCCAGGTAGGTGTTTCTACCATTATCTTTGTCTTATCTGTACGTTGAGGCTTTCTTGGGT
Organism: Larix kaempferi; assembly: GCA_027924585.1. NCBI lineage: Eukaryota > Viridiplantae > Streptophyta > Pinopsida > Pinales > Pinaceae > Larix > Larix kaempferi. Next base: position 4,609,290 of record BSBM01001312.1, on the reverse strand, counting down.
GTTTTCCCGTTTTATTACATGGTCGGTAGGCACTCGTAGCAATGTATCCTTTAAAAACTTACGACCACTGTGGCCCCCATAAATTTCTCATTGCTGACAGCTAGGAGTCATAACCATGACCAGTCATTCCCAGTTGGCCCTTTGTCTCTATGTCATTCGAACTTGGTTAGTTCCACCGACCGCATTTCTTTCGTGCTCCTACCCAGATATACTCAAATCCAAATTTTATGCCAGCTACATGCCACGTCTCAAATACTATCACCGCTCGCTTGTTTGGCTCAGATATCGGTTATCAAAAGCAACTTCGTTCTATATTTTCATTGTTTGGCTTCCTCATAGGATTTCCCAATCCAAGCCAGCCTACCATTAGCCATTAGAAATGTATATGATGAAGGACATGCTATCTCCAAAGACTAGGAGGGAAGTAGGTTTTACACGCCGTATTCCTACCTTTTCGAAAGCATTTCAAAAGTTCCTAACCGGGCATTGTCTCCCTAGAACGATCAAGTCTGAGGACCATATTTTGTTTTCTTGGATAATCTATGTTTGGTTTGCTTCCCCAGCATGCAGCCTTATAATTTTGTTTATATTTATCATCAGCATGCTAAAACTGTCTTTCTCTATGTTACACTCTCATAATGTGTTACAATTTTATATTCATTCACGTATGATTGCTGACAGGGATAAGCCACGATGCCAAAAGGTGGTAGAAAGAAAGCTAAAATGATGGATCCAGAGCCAATGCAACCAAGGACTGAAACGCTTTTTCAAGACACTAAGTGTACCACCAGCGTTCCTCCCGAGGTCCGGTGGGGAGATGTTTACCAAATGATTAGGGACCAAGATATCCCAGACGTGTTATTAGAAGAGGAGCAAATCTACCTCAACATTAGAACTTCCGGCATAGCCAGGGCTTCTACTCGCCCTGAATTGTTCCCGTGCTCTGAAGTGATAGGGTGGATATTGGAACATGCCAACCCACAAACAAGAGTGTTGCATGACAACAAGGAAGAGCCTTTCACTTAATTCCATCCACCTTATATTGCAGCAGCCTACAAATTCTCACGTCCCCAGCAAGCTCCAAATGATGAATGGTTGGGACAGATGAATAATCTCGAGATGGCTACGAGGCTGTTGATCACAGGCAAGCATCTGAGGAAGAGAGATAATGATGAATATGACACTCAGAGCTTAAGACATCCTTTTAGGTTAATTGCCCTGATGTTATGCATAATTTTCGGTATGCCCGATGGCACTATATATAGGATATAGCGGGCTACTATTGGGCTACTATTCTATTAAATAGTTTGGCGTCCATGGTGGCCGTAGCTAGAGAAGGTTTGGCCTTAAAAAGGTCAAAATTTTACATGCTTCATATCTTATTGATTGCATTTTGGCCAAGCTCTCTTTCCCCAGGCTAGGTTGCACGTGGGATCAGGCCAACACCCCAGTATATACTTCCTATAAAATAATGTGGACTCAAAATTACAGAGCAAACTACAAGCTCATCTGCGAAGAGTTCATCATGCCTCTGTATGAGCAAATGTTCAATGAAGAGCTCAATTTCCTGTCAGAAAATGCCATGAAAGTCCTAGAAAATTATGGCGATTTTTACTTCTCAGAGTAGGGCACTTACATCTGGATGTTTGGAGGTACAAAAGCACCATACATTTTTCCAAAATACACTATTGATTATGTAGTACTGAAGGAAGCAGTCAGGTAAGTTTTCCTCAATGGAATAGGAGGAGTACTTAATAATCAACATAAGGCTTCCTTCCCTCCTTTGCCTTTCTGCATAGGAGCCTTCAAATTCTCAGGGGTTGCATCATCCGAGGAGTACATTCAAGAGTTGAAAGCTTTCCATTTTGGTGAGGTAATCTTCCATAGAAATGATAGGCGGATCAAGGTTGCCGAGCATTGCAAGGAGGTATATGCTCATTTTGAGTATGCCCATTACTATGATGCAGAGGAAGAAGTGCTCAGGGGAATCAACAACATGACTGAGTTGCAGATTTGTCATCACGACAGTGGAACTAGCTCTAGCTCTGCCACAGCCCGAGAAGCTAGTCTGCAGAAAGAAAGGGAGGCAGCTGAGGCCCTGGCCCATGACGAGCAAAGATTGAAAGAAGAAGCAAGACTGCAACAGGAAGCTGAAGAAGCAAGATTGTAGAAAGAAGCTGAAGAAGCAAGATTGCATAAAGAAGCTAAATAAGCAAGATTGCAGAGAGAAGCTGAGGAGGCAAGGTAGCAGAAGGAAGCAGAGGAACGAGAGCAGAGGGAGGCAATTGAAAATCAGCATCAGGCTGAAGAAGAAGAAAGAAAGCGTAAATCTGAATAGGGACAAAAGGCAGAAGAATAGCTTAAGACCGATGAAGATGCCCAGGTGGGTGGCTCCGGAACCCTAGATATGGAAATAGACACATATCAGGTAGTGCAGACCCCACCCACAGGTATAGAAGTCCATGTAAGAGATCTCCCAATCATCCCTTACACCCCATCTGAAGATCATACGGTGTCCTGATGGGATGAATTTGTGTATTATTAGAAGAGGAAGGTCGTGGTCTTGAAGTCGGAAGAGAGGATAAAGAGACTCTTCCAAGAAGATATTGTCACCCAGCGGGAGACCACGGTTATGCAAAATACAAATAAGGCTCCCATAGGCATGGCATCCGCCGCTGTGTCAACAACAAAAGAAACAAAGGATAATGTGGTCGATATGGTCAGATAATTTGAGTCAACAAAGAGGAGAGCTCGCATGCTGCAACATACTGTGGCTAATGAGCAGGCTTACAGGGATCTTGTAGTGAATAAATATAATCGTCTGTTTGTTAATCACAAGGAGTTGTCAGATAAGTATCGCCATCTAGAAGAAGAAAAGGAGCACCTGGAAATCGAGATGATGGTTCTAGAAGCAGAAAAGAATGATTCTGAAGCTAGAGTTTTCATTTGGAAGCAAATAAGCAGGCAATGGTTGAGCGGTTAGAAAAGGCAGAAAGCAGAGCGATAGATATGTCTCCCTTTCATGAGTAGTCCTATGACATTTTGAGACAAATGCACGCCACACAGGAACTGATTACTGAGGAGGTGTGCAGGCTCAAGACCATGATGGCTAGGTTGAAAGAAGTCAATGAAGAAGCCATTAGGATTAAAGGCAAATACACTTGGGTTAAATCAAACATCCTGAGCCAAATCGAATGGAGAGAAGGGAAGGTTGATTTCCCTAAGCATCTCCCATTCAAATATGTAGATGATTTTAAGGAAGATGTAGCCCTTATGGATTTTTGCAGGAATTGTGGCCTCAAGCTAATGGCTAAGATCCAGGGAACAATTGAGAAAGGTAACAACCAATATCAAAAGATCCATGAAGTGCATGAAAAATGCAAGCTGATTTTTCCTCAGTCCCTCGATGAGTTTCCAAGCAAAGAGCAGCGTTTGTCAGACTTGAAGGAAGAGCTGGGCATTCAAATAAAATATGTAAAGAAGATTGATGTCCTGGCCACTGATGATCTCCATCACTATATTGGGTTGTCATTAGTATACAGTCATTTGCTTAAAGAGATCCACCAAGCAGCAATTGCAGAAATTCATGCTATTGAAGTAGAGCTTGGTAAGCATGTGACTTCCCAGAAGATCTTGCTCCCTTCACTAGCAAATGGGGTTGTCGGGGACACTGGTATCTGGTTCAGTTATATTGCATAAGAGGAAAAGAAAGTAGCAGCAGCAGTAGCAACTAGCACAAGCACCTCATTCCCAGCAGAAGCGCCACCCCAAGGATGAACACACTAGTCATAATGCGTTGTTGTTATTTTGATTGGCTTTCCTTGTGTTTAGAGCGTAGAGTCACTAGGACAGCCGTCCTTTTCTATTTTTGAGAAAATTTCTGTTTTGGGAAAAGGACCACGAATTCTTTATTTCTGGGAAAAGTCTTTAAAAGACAAGTGGCAGCCCAAGAGGCATTTTGTAAAGATATAAATAGAAGCTTAGGGAATGGTGTAGAGGACTTTTGGCAGGGAAAGGAATTTTCAGAAGCTTGTACGAACTATTTTGCACTTGCTTCTAGAAAGTGAATTTGCCTAATATGAGCCTGGAGAAGACGCATCTTGCCTGGGAATGTGTGTATGATGTCTGTTGGATTCTTCTGGTGACATTTATACCTATTATAGTGAAATCTTTCTCTGATGTTCGAATTATTTATGTGCAATGAATGATTTTACTATGCTCTATAAAATATTGTTTCTCTCATATGAGTAATAGACTGCTTTCACATGTATTAAAAGCTATCTTTTATATTTTTTCCTTTCTTGTTGTGGATGTATCTTTATGATTTAATGGTTATATATTGATCTTCAGATGTTTCTTTCAGCACATTACTCATACTTATAGTTTTTCTCCTTGCAGGGATAGATTAGGTTTATTTCAGTTTTAGACACAAATTTGTTTCACGTTCTGCATTTAGATTAAGTTAGCATAGGCACTTGCATATCATTTTAACCATAAAATCAAAAAGAGTGGTGGATCGGGCCATAACCGGTGTAATTGAAGCAAATCTCCCGATCTGACGGTAGCCGGAACAACTAACCGGATGGATTCCCCATACCAAATGGTGGACAATCTAATTGGGATAGTCTACTGGGGAGAATCCCTTTCTGCTTGATGCAGCGATCTTCGGGGCATCAACAGTTTTTGGCGCTAGAAGGAGGGCCTAAAGTGCATGGTTGATAAAGGAAAATCTCTCGCTGTCAAAAATGTTACTGAAAACCCGCTTAAAACAGGAATTTCAGACAGCCCAAATCTTGAAGTAGCAAATCAAGAAAACCCCATCTCTGATTCTGAACCTCAAGAAGTATTGTATGTTGTGCCTTTTGCAGAAATAGAAGATTTAAGGAGACATACACAATCATATGTTAGACAACTAGGTGGTTTAAACGCAGTAAATTTCCTCCCTAGGAAAAGTACTCCTAGAAAAGAATGACAGTACACTCGTGATTCGATTCTTGTGCATAATTTTGAAGAACTTGTGCATTTAACTTTGGAAGAAATTGCAGAACCCCTGAACAAAGTCGATCTTGAAAACCCAAAAAATATTTTAGATCTAGAAAATCTTGGAGAACTTGTTACTCCAAAGAACACTCCATTTAATTCACCACACAATTCTCCACCTGATTCTCCACATAGAGACATGGTTGTACCTGCCTAGAGAGCGAGGGGAGCATTAAATCTAGCTGGGCCATTCCACAATCTGCCTAAAAATCCAGAGAAAGTCTTGCCTAAATTCGACCGAGGAAAATCCATTTCTGTTGAAGATCATCTGAAGAGTTTTTATTTAGCCCTGAATCTTTTAAATGTACAGCATGAAAATGTAGTTTGTAGGCTTTTTCCATACACATTTGAGCCGAAAGTTTCTTCCTGGTATTTTAGCTTACAACCTAGTTCGATTTCCAGCTGGGATGAATTTGAAACATGTTTCTTACAGAAGTATGGAAATCAAAAGACTATAGCTACACTCATAAAAGAATTATTGTCCATGAGAATGGAAAAGAAAGAAATGGTTCAAGACTTCAACCAAAGGTTCACAACACTCTTAAATAATTTCTGCGAAGCAAATAAACCAGTAGAGGAATCTCTGGTTGAATATTATACAACAGCTCTTGAAGGGCCCATAGCAATGTTCGTTAAAAGATCTGAGAAAACCACCCTGATAGAAAATTTTGAAGAAGATAGAAAGGTGGAAGAAGAAGCAGACAGCATTGCTAAACATGCCTTAGATGCAGAGACAAAACCAGTAGCTAGTACAAAAACCTTGCTGCTCACCAGAAATAAAGAAGAGTCATTATCAAACATGGAGAACGTAGTTAAGATGATGCAGAAGTTGCCCAATAAAATTGTAGATATCGCGAAAGATAAAGCTGCTAGTACATCTAGGAAACCTTTCAAGCCATTCTACAAGAAGAGAGAAGACAGTGATCAACCTCATCCACCTATGAACACTTCCCCTTTTTTAAATCTCAATGAAATAGGGATGGAAAACTTCTGCACCTTTCATCAAGAACCGCACTCGGAAAAGAGCTACCCACAATGGATTAACTCTATGAGTTTAGACATCAACCAAATGCTGGACTCATAGATTCCAGATCAAGATGATCCTCCAGAGGAATCGAGCCCTGAGATAGAGGAACCATCCCCAGACACCACTATGGTGCTGTGGGATTGGGTACCTTTAACTGAATTGGTAGAAGAAGATCCCGTGGAAAGCTCAGTCTCTGCTGTAAACATTAACACTCGCAGTAAAGGTCCCATTTCAGATCCTGTGCCAAGCTCGATTATTCCCAAGCCTAAAATCTCAAAAGAACTACCTAGAAGACATATAACGATCATTCCACCGCAACCTAAAGCTAACCCAACATCGGTCAAGCATCCAAGTATTGACACCATAGTTCAACAACCGAAGGTCACGATGAATAAGACAAACCATCCAACTAGAATTGTAAAAGAATCTGATATAGGATATGACATTATTGAAGATATAAAGAAAGTAAAAGCAAATGTATCAATATTCAATATGTGTAGTTTTCCTCAGCAATGAGAGAAGTTGTTGCATGCTCTTCAATCCCAGCTCAGCACTCCATTAACAGATATTCAAGAAGATCATGAAATTAATGAGGCTAGTATCAGCGGGAAATCCAAATCTCAGACTTTGTCGTTTCTTTTAACTTTCAAAATTTTTAATCACAATGTTCACAATTGTCTGGTAGATTCCGGAGCATATTCAAATGTCATGCCATTGTCAATCTGTAAAAAAATTAATGGGAAACCAATTCCATCTCCTGCCCAAATTATTCAGTTGGATAGGACCATTGTCAAAGTTATTGGGGAAATGAAAGATGTACACATTAGGTTGTTACTAGATTCTAGAGTCTGTCAGTTCATTGACATAATGGTAGATGATATTCCTGAAGCCTATGGGTTGATCCTAAGTAGAGACTGGTCGACAAAGTTGAACGGTTACTTTGCAACTGATTGGTCCCATTTGTGGTTTCCTTATCAAAACAGACAGAATCAGATCAAGGTCCTGAGAGAACCGCACATGAAACAAAATGTAACTCAACTAGAAGGAAAGAATGAGGTTGTATCCTTCTCATCCTCAATTTTGGGAAATTATTTCTTAGAAATGGATCCGGCTAATTATTAGTCTGAAACTATTAGCCATGAATCAGATGAATAGTCCAATCTCCTTCATTTTTCTTGGACTGATGATATTGACTGTAATATAGTTAGTTTAGTCACTGACTTAGATCATAAAGATATTAACTTAGCTAAATCAAAAGATCTGTTTTGGACGTTATACTTTGACGGTTCTAAAACTTTGGAAGGATCCGGAGGCGGTTGTGTTCTGATGGATCTGGAAAGAAATAAGTATTTTTTGTCCTGTAGGTTAGAATTTGATTATACTAACAACACTACTGAATATGAAGCTTTGGTACATGGATTAAAGAATGCCATTGGTTTAAATGTTAAATGCCTGAAGGTTTTTTGTGACTCAGAAATAGTTGTGAGATAGGTAAGAGATACCATTCACTGTCTCTCACCTCATTTGAAAGGTTATTAGGATGAGATATGGGATTTAATTATGCATTTTGATGCTTTCAATATAAAGTCTATTCCTAGATTGCAAAATTCTGCAGCTGATTTGTTAGCAACATCCACTTCCAGATTGGTGCCAACTAATAACAAGTGCTCAATTGAATTAATTTTCAGGCCTTCTGTCCCTGACAATATCACATACTTCAGAGTCTTTGATGATGACGAATAGATTATCAGTTTTCTAACGAGCAAAGACATTTTCCAAGGAGCTGTGATAGATGAAGAAGAACACGATTTTGATTTACAAAAGAAGGATATAGCTAAAGGAAATGTCATACCCAAAGGGGTAAGGTCACTTGAAATGTTGTTTGATCTTCAGAGTAAGTTCAAAAGGCTAGCAAATACCAAGACCAATAGTTCATCAATGCAGCATGAGTTAGTTAATTTGGGCACCGAGGCTGAACCAAAGTTTGTCAACCTCGGCAAATGTTGTTCACAGGGAGAAACAGATAGGTTCATCAAACTATTTCGACAATATAAGGATATTTTTGCATGGACCTATGAAGATCTGAAAATGTATCACGTCCGCATTGTTCAGCATGTCATACCAATGAAAGCGAGTGTCAATCCATTTCAGCAGCAATTAAGAAGGATGCATCCTACTCTGGAACCTTTAATTCAAAAGGAATTGAAGAAGCTACTGGGCGCTAAAATAATCTTTAAGGTCCAGCATTCTGAGTAGGTTGCTAACTTAGTCCCTGTGAGAAAGAAGTCAGGAGAGATAAGACTATGTGTTGACTTCAGAAATTTGAACAGAGCTTTAGATAAAGACAACTATCCCATCCCTTCAATGGAACAAATTCTTTAAATGGTGTCAGGATCTGAGTTATTTTCCCTTCTCGATGGTTTCTCTGGTTACAATCAAGTATTAGTAGCCAAAGAAGATCGTCTTAAGACTTCTTTCCGCACTAAGTGGGGAACTTTCGCATATAGAAGGATGTTATTCGGCCTGATAAACACAGGAGCTACATTCCAGCGAGCAATGGATATCGCCTTCCGAGGATTGGGAGGCCATTGTGTTGTTGTTTATCTAGATGATGTGACAGTTTTTTCGAAGAAAAGGGAAGACCATGTTGTTCATTTGAAGCATATTTTTTATCGTTGTCGAAAATATGGTATCTCATTGAATCCCAAGAAGAGTGTGTTTGTTGTTCCCGAAGGTAAACTATTGGGCCATATCATTTCCAAAAGAGGAGTATCAATAGATCAGGAAAGAGTACAAGCTATCAATAGAATTCCAATGCCTCATAACAAGAAATCCATGTAGTCCTTTATGGGCACTATCAATTTCATATGAAGGTTTGTTCCAGATTTCGGGCAAATTGTTAAACCTTTATAGCAAATGGTCAAGCAAAGCACACAGTTCAAGTGGACAAATTTAGAAAAGGATGCGTTCAGAGACATTAAGGCAGCCATAGCTAAGGCTCCTTCATTAAGGAGCTTGGACTTTGACAAAGATTTTATTTTTTATATTTTTGCTTCAGATGATTCTCTCGCGGATGTGCTCATGTAAAAGGTGGAATTAGGGGACGAGTACCCAATCTCATTTATGAGCACTGGTCTGCAAGGTGCTAAACTAAATTATCCCGTTGTCGACAAGCATGCGTATACTGTCTTCAAAGCAGTCAAATAGTTTAGACCATATATTCTTAAGAACAGAACTAAGGTTATAGTTCCCCACCCAACTGTTAGATCCCTCTTCGTTCAAAAGGAATTAGGAGAAAGGAGGGGAAACTGGGTCACAACCCTTCAAGAATATGACTTGGAATTTAAAACGGCCACTATCATCAAAGGACAAGGCCTGTGCAAATTGCTTACAGAAAATCTGACTGATGAAGAGCAACATTGGAAAAATGAAGCTGAGCTGAATTCAGTTGAAGTATGTCCTACTTTCACAGCTCCTCAATCATGGTATAGGGATCTGGTGCATTATTTACAGCAAGGATACCTACTTGAGCACTGGAGCTCTAAGCAAAGAAGGGTGCTCCATTTGAAATCAGCAGCTTATCAAATCATTGATGGGATACTTTTCAGAAAAAATTACGATGGAAGTTTTCTTAGATGTCTAGAAAAGGAAGATGCAAGTAAAGTTGTCAAAGAATTACACGATGGTCCCGCTAGTGGACATTATTCAGGGGAGACAACAGCTCACAATATACTTAGAGCTGGATATTATTGGCCCATTCTATTCCGAGATGCCCATGAGTATGCACGAAACCGTGATATATGCCAAAGAAGTGTTGGGAAATTACCTAAGACAACAGGACCCTTGCAGCCGGTTATTATCTCTGAACCTTTTGAACAATGGGGCATAGATGTTATTGGAGAGATAAACCCAAATTCTTCTTTACAACATCAATACATCCTGACGGCTATCGACTACTTCACCAGATGGACGGAGGCTATCCCATTGCACAAGATCAATGAAGATGCAGTCATCAGTTTCTTGAAGGAAAACATCATAACCAGGTTTGGGGTTCCAATTTCCCTTGTTTTTTATAATGACCCTTATTTCTCATCTTTTAAGATAAATGAATTTGTTTATGAATGGGGAATTAAACTACATTATTCAGCCAATTATTACCCTCAAGGAAACGGATTAGCTGAATCTTCAAACAAAAACCTCATTCGAATTCTCAAGAAGACTATGATAGAAAATCAGCGGAGTTGGCATATAGCTCTCCGAAATGCCTTATGGGTAGATAGGGTGATTCCAAAGAACGCATTAGAGGTTTCTCCTTACACTCTTGTCTATGGAAAGGAAGCCATCCTCCCTCCCAACATCTTGCTTCCATCCTTACAGTTGTCTCAAGCCTCTCAAGGGTTTGGTAGCCAAGTCTGACAATCCAGGATCAATATCTTGCTTCAATTTGAAGAAGCCCGACAGAAAACTAAAGATCGATTCCATCAGCACCAAGACATAGTCAAAAGATGGTTCGATAAGAGGAAGTCCAGTAAAAGAAGTTTTCAAATTGGGGATTTAGTCCTAAAATGGGACCATAATCATGAAGGCAAGGGGATGCACATGAAATTCCAACATTTATGGATAGGCCCTTACCAAATTTGTGCAAAGCTCGGCCCATCCACTTACAAGCTGACAAACCTCCAGGGAGAGGAAGTAACCCTTCCTCTCAATGGCCTCACCTTGAAACAATACTTTGCGTAGTCTCAATGAGACTTTCTGTACATAAATAAAACTTTTATTTTATTTTGCTTTAGCCCTTTGTTTTCATTTGTTTTTAGCTATGTTGTTTCTTTTCTCAACATTTGAACTTTTTGTACAAAGTTTGTTTTCTAAAAACACCCGTGGTCGGGTTTCTCATCAAGATAGATCTCTCGAAGAAATCTCACAACTCGTGAAGTTGAAAATACCCTCAAATGAAAGTCTATCTATGTATTTTTCTCTTGCTGAACATTCTACAGAAGAAAGAAATCCTTTTTTGTTAGTCACACTAACCCTTGTTTAAATAGCAGAGATCTATGATTATCTCTATTACTATCTTTTGGCTCCATCCACTCTCACACTTAAAAGCATCTCAAGAAGTTCACTGAAGTTGGACCCACGGAGAGTAGCACATCTCGAAGGCATAGGGTATTGAAATGACTCCATGCTACAAATCTATCAGCCAAAATGTATTATAATCAAGGGTCTGTTTTCCAGAGATTCTCACCTCAATCAAAGCATGGCTGAGACAAAATCAAAGCGTATAAGTCAAGAAATCTATCCAAAAGATTCAGCTCAAGCTAGGCTCCTCTCCGTCCATGAGGCTTGATCAATCAATAAAATCTCTCACTCACACAAAAGGACATTATGGATTGAGGAGCCAAAATCAAAGATCATATTTAAAGAAAATATTTCTGGAAGGCCCAAATAGCAAAGCTGACAAATATATGAACATCCAAAAGGATGCAGGTGGCATGGGAATGAGGAAACAAAAGCAATAGTGTCTATGAGAAGTTGTTGCCAATCCTGTGGAGTCCAATAGCAGTGGCCATCTGAAAGATGAATCTTCTAAAATGAACCCCATATATTGGCCCTTTGAAGATTTTAAAGATGTCTTCATTAAAGCTCCCCTTTTCCCAATGGCCAACAGATAAAGTGACTTCTTCCTTTGTCGAGATTCGGATGCTCAGCTGAATATTGCATATAAGATGGACATCTTTTAAGAAGGTTTCCGATTAACGAGAGGGATTTTTTCAGAGATCTATGTTCGCCAGCAACTCGCCAATTGTTGTTGTAACAACATCCCCCAAAAATTTTGTAGATATTGGGGCCCCTCCTTTCATTTTCCTAGAAACTCTGCCTAAAAGAGTTAAGTCTCCTTTGAAAAAACTTTTTGAACTTAGTTTTGTTTCAGTTGGAGAATCTGTTTTAAAATTGAAGTTTTTTCTTCTAAGTCAAAACTCACAATTCTTTCTTGAAACTGCGAAAGAACTTAAATTTCTCTCCTGAAATGGTGGAAGAACTTGGGATGTTCACCCGCAACTGCGGAAAGACTTAAATTTTCTCCCCGACATAGCGAAAGCACTTACATGTTCTTTGGACTTCGGAAGAACTCAAATTTCTCTCCCGAAACGGCGGAAACACTTGTAAAGTTTTGCCGCAACGGGTGCCCTTTCACCAAGTCCCCGGGCCATCCATTTTGTGGAAAAGACTTACCAAACTCCTTCGTCAATTGTGGAAAAGACTTACCAAACCCCTTCGTTATTTGCGGAAGAACTTACCGAGTCTTTCCACAATGGCGGAACGACTCAAGAAATTACGCCGCGATAAAATTTTGGGAGAGTCAATTTCGGAAGAACTCGCAAAGTCCTCCCAAAACGTCGAAATAACTCACGAACTCACGCCGCAAATGTCTCTTAGCTCGATGACTCCGAAACAACTCACCAAAGTGGAGCGTCTTTCCCACCTCTCCCGCAATAAGCGGATGCCTCGCCAAGACTCCCGCTCTTCGAGAGAAACTCATGAGTTCTAGCTGCAACTGCGGATGAAACTCACGAGTCCTTTCCGCAATTAACAGTCATGCTTAATTTCCAAACAGGTTTGAAAAGACTGCACCGTACGAATAATAAACCCCGTTTTAATGTCGCCACCTACCCAATTAAATGCCCGCACGTATCAAGCTTTATATAAGGGCGGTGGGGTTTTATTGTCCCCATTGATTAGTTTTTGATTCGAAGAACTTCGTTTGGGAGATTGCGTCATTTCGCCCCAGCTCAGTGCATTCACCACCGTGTCAACTTCGCTCCAGCACTGTTTCGTCTCCAAGTAGGTGTTTCTACCGTTATCTTTGTCTTATCTGTATGTTGAGGTTTTCTTGGGTGTTTTCCCATTTCATTACATGGTCGGTAGGCACTCGTAGCAATGTATCCTTTAAAAGCTTACGGCCGCTGTGACCCCCATAAATTTCTCATTGCTGACAGCTAGGAGTCATAACCATGACCAGTCATTCCCAGTTGGCCCTTTGTCTCTGAGTCGTTCGAACTTGGTTAGTTCCACCTGCCACATTTCTGTCATGTTCCTACCCAGATATACTCAAATCCAAATTTTATGCCAGCTACATGCCGCGTCTCAAATATTATCACCGCTCGCTTGTTTGGATCAGATACCGGTTATCAAAAGTAGCTTCGTTCTATATTGTGTTTGTTTGGCTTCCTCATAGGATTTCCCAATCCAAGCCAGCCTACCATTAGCAGTTAGAAGTGTATATGATGAAGGACATCCTATCTCCAAAGACTAGGAGGGAAGTAGGTTTTACATGTTGTATGCCTACCTTTTTGGAACCATTTCAAAAGTTCATAACCAGGCATTGTCTCCCTAGAACGATCAAGTCTAAGGACCATATTTTTTTTTCTTGGATAATCTATGTTTGGTTTTCTTCCCCAGAATGCAGCCTTATAATTTTTTTTTTATTTATCATCAGCATGCTAAAACTATCTTGCTCTATGTTACACTCTCATAATGTGTTTCAATTTTATATTCATTCACATATGATAGCTAACAGGGATAAGCCACAATGCCAAAAGGTGGTAGAAAGAAAGCTAAAATGATGGAGCCAGAGCTAGTGCAACCAAGGACTGAAACTCTTTTTCAAGACACTAAGTGTACCACCAGCGTTCCTCCCGAAGTCCGGTGGGGAGATGTTTACCAGATGATCAAGGACCAAGATATCCCAGACATGTTATTAGAAGAGGAGCAAATCTACCTCAACATCAGAACTTCTAGCATAGCCAGGGATTCTACTCGCCCTGAATTGTTCCCGTGCTCTCAAGTGATAAGGTGGATATTGGAACATGCCAACCCACAAACAAGAGTGTTGCATGACAGCAATGGAGAGCCTTTCGCTTCATTCCATCCAGCTTATATTGCAGCAGCCTACAAATTCTCACGTCCCCAGCAAGCTCTAAATGATGAATGGTTGGAAAAGATGAATAATCTTGAGATGGCTAAGAGGTTGTTGATCACAAGAAAGCAGCTGAGGAAGAGAGATAATGAAGAATATGATGTTTAGAGCTTAAGACCTCCTTTTAAGTTAATTGCCCTGATGTTATGCAGAATTTTCGGTATACCCGAGCGCACTGTATATAAGATACAGTGGGCTCCCATAATCCACTTCATAGCATTCAAAGGAACTGTGTTTGATTGGGCTACTATTCTCTCGGATAGTTTGGCATCCACGGTGGCCGCAGCTAGAGAAGGTTTGGCCTCAAAAAGGTCAAAATTTTACATGTCTTCATATCTTATTGATTGCATTTTGGCCAAGCTCTCTTTCCCCAAGCTATGTTGCACGTGGGATCAGACCAACACCCCAGTATATACTTCCTATAAAATAATGTGGGCTCAAAATTACAGAGCAAACTACAAGCTCATCTGTGAAGAGTTCATCATGCCTCTGTATGAGCAGATGTTCAATGAAGAGCCAAATTGCCTGTCAGAAAATGCCATGAAAGTCCTAGAAAATTATGGCAATTTTTACTTCTCAGAGTAGGGCACTTACATCAGGATGTTTGGAGGTACCAAAGCACCATACATTTTTCCAAAATACGCTACTGATTATGTAGTCTTGAAGGAAGCAGTTAGGTAAGTTTTCCTTGATGGAATAGGAGGAGTATTTAATAAGCAGCATAAGGCTTCCTTCCCTCCTTTTCCTTTCTGCATAGGAGCCTATAAATTCTCTGGGGTTGCATCAGCCGAGGAGTACATTCAAGAGTTGAAAGCTTTCCATTTTGGTGAGGTAATCTTCCATAGAAATGACAGGCGGAGCAAGGTTGTCGAGCATTGCAAGGAGGTATATGCTCATTTTGAGTATGCCCATTACTATGATGCAGAGGAAAAAGTGTTCAGGGGCATCAGCAACATGACTGAGTTGCATATTTGTCGTCACAGTAGTGGAGCTAGCTCTGGCTCTGTCACAGCCTGAGAAGCCAGTCTGCAGAAAGAAAGGGAGGCAGCCGATGCCTTGGCCCATGAAAAGTAAAGATTGAAAGAAGAAGCAAGACTGCAACAGGAAGCTAAAGAAGCAAGATTGCATAAAGAAGCTGAAGAATCAAGATTGCAGAGAGAAGCTGAGGAGGCAAGGCAGCAGAAGGAAGCAGAGGAACGAGAGCAGAGGGAGGCAAATGAAAATCAGCATCAGGCTGAAGAAGAAGAAAGAAAGCGTAAAATTGAAGAGGGACAAAAGGCAGAAGAAGAGCTTAAGACCAATGAAGATTCCCAGGTGGGTGGCTCCGGCATCCAAGATATGGAAATAGACACATCTCAGGTAGTGCAGACCCCACCCACAGGGACAGAAGTCCATGTAAGAGATCTCCCAATCATCCCTTACACCCCATCCGAAGATCATACTGTGTCCTGATGGGATGAATTTGTGCATTATAAGAAGAGGAAGGCGGTGGTCTTGAATTTGGAAGAGAGGATAAAGAGACTCTTCGAAGAAGATATTGTCACCCAGCGGGAGACCACGATTATGCAAAATACAAATAATTCTCCCATATCCATGGCATCCGCCGTTGTGTCAGTAGCAAAACCAACAAAGGATAATGCGGTCAATATGGTCAGAGAATTTGAGTCAACAAAGATGAGAGCTTGCATGCTGCAACATACTATGGCTAATGAGCAGTCTTACAGGGATCTTGTAGTGAATAAATATAATCGCATGTATGTTTATCATAAGGAGTTGTCAGATAAGTATCGCCATCTAGAAGAAGAAAAGGAGCACCTGGAAATCCAGATGATGGTTCTAGAAGCGGAAAAGAACGGTTCTGAAGCTAGAGTTTTTTTATCTAGAAGCAGATAAGCAGGCAATGGTTGAGCAATTAGAGCAGGCAGAAAGTAGAGCGATAGATATGTCTCCCTTTCATGAGCAGTCATGTGACATTTTGAGACAAATGCACGCCAAACAGGAGCTGATTACTGAGGAGGTGTGCAGGCTCAAGACCATGATGGTTAGGTTGAAAGAAGTCAATGCAGAAGCCATTAGGCTTAAAGGAAAATGCACTCAGGTTAAAGCAAACATCCTGACCTAGATGGAATGGAGAGAAGGGAAGGTTGATTTCCCTAAGCATCTCCCATTCAAATATGTAGATGATTTTAAGGAAGATGTAGCCCTTATGGAATTTTGCAGGAATTGTGGCCTCAAGCTGATGGCTAAGATCCAAGGAACAATTGAGAAAGGTAACATCCTATATCAAAAGATCCATGAAGTGCATGAAAAATGCAAGTTGATTTTTCCTCAGTCCCTCAATGAGTTTCCAAGCAAAGAGCAACATTTGTCAAACTTGAAGGAAGAGATGGGCATTCAAATAGAATATGTAAAGAAGATTGATGTCCTGGCCACTGATGATCTCCATCACTATATTGGGTTGTCATCAGTATATAGTCATTTACTTAAAGAGATCCACCAAGCAGCAATTGCAGAAATTCATGCTATTGAAGCAAAGCTTGGTAAGCATGTGACTTCCCAGAAGATCTTGCTCCCTTCACCAGCAAATGTGGTTGTCAGGGACACTGGTATTTGGTTCAGTTATATTGCACAAGAGGAAATGAAAGTAGCAGCAGCAGTGGCAGCCAACACAAGCACCTCATTCCCAGCAGAGGCGCCACCCAAAGGATTAACACGCTAGTCATAATGCATTGTTCTTATTTTGATTGGCTTTCCCTGTGTTTAGAGCGTAGAGTCACTAGGACAGCTGTCCTTTTCTATTTTTGAGAAAATTTCTATTTTGGGAAAAGGACCACCAATTCTTTATTTCTAGGAAAAGTCTTTAAAAGACAAGTGTAAAAGCCAGGTGGCAGCCCAAGAGGCATTTTGTAAAGATATAAATAGAAGCTTAGGGAATGGTGTAGAGGACTTTTGGCAGGGAAAGGAATTTTCAGAAGCTTGTACGAACTATTTTGCACTTGCTTCTAGAAAGTGAATTTGCCTAATATGAGCCTGGAGAGGATGCATCTTGCCTGGGAATGTGTGTATGATGTCTGTTGGATTCTTCTGGTGACATTTATACCTATTATAGTTAAATATTTCTCTGTTGTTCGAATTATTTCTGTGCAATGAATGATTTTACTATGCTCTGTGCAATAATGTTTCTCTCATATGAGTAATAGACTGCTTTCACATGTATTAAAAGCTATCTTTTATATTTTTTCCTTTCTTGCTGTGGATGTATCTTTATGATTTAATGGTTATCTGTTGATCTTCAGATGCTTCTTTTAGCACATTAGTCATACTTATAGTTTTGCTCCTTGCATGGATAGATTATGTTTATTTCAATTTTAGACACAGATTTGTTTCACGTTCTGCATTTAGATTAAGTTAGCTTAGGCACTTGCATATCATTTTAACCATAAAATCAAAAAGAATGGTGGATCGGGCCATAACTAGTGTAATTGAAGCAAATATCCAAATATGACGGTAGTCGGAACCGCTAACCGGACGGATTCCCCATACCAAACGGTGGACAATCTAATTGGGATAGTCTACCAGGGAGAATTCCTTTCTGCTTGATGCTGCGATCTTCGGGGCATCAAGACAATCTTAATAGCTTAGTGTGGTAGCTCGAGACTAAAATGCCTATCCTCTAGCTCCCATGATCCTTCATTCTTTAACCTGTAGGGAGACTGTTACTGAACCTAAAAACACCACTTCTTTAGCAGGCAATAATGGAATCATAACTCTATCCAATCATAAGCAATTGACAAATAGCAAAGAGGACAAGATCAATCCTTACCAAGGCCAAAATGTGCAAAATGTAAGCAAGAGAGCCAATGATAATACAGGATTGTATCAAAAGAGTCATAGAACAAGGTAAAATAAGGGAACAAAAAGGGTCATATGCACAACCCGTCATCTCCCCCCATCCAAAGGGTTTGCATGTCCCTATGCAAACTATGACTGTGATCCACTAACAGGGGTGCTTGGAGAGATACTTAGGCATTCATCACTCCACTTATAAGAAGAGTGGCCACTTTCTGTTATGCTGAAAAAACCTTTATGTTCACCAACAATCTTGAAAAATTCATTGTCTTCCCCATCCACCACGGGGCACCAAAGTATAGGGAAGTGAAATCGGAGCCCAATCCAGTTCGCCCTCTGTGTACTCAGGAAGTCAAAATATACATGTATTATGTCTAAAGCTCGCTCAAACATTTTGACAGTGAATGGGTCTTTTCTTTTCAAATCCAGGCTCAGGGAATTAATCCTCCTTCGTAGACAAAGCATAACCTCCAACCTATGAAAGGGAATCCAACTCCTACATTCATGAACAACATTAGATTGGGAAGTCTCTAGGAGGGTAACGAATGATTGATCTTGCATCACTTGGTTCCTGGCCAAAAATAACTTCTCAACTGAGGGAGAACCTCTTACCCAAAGGGTATCTTCCCATTCAATATTTCTACAGTAGTGGCGGCATTGTTCCATCTCAAATGATTTCTCATGAAGGACATAAATGCCCTCAGTTGTACTTCCCCTACATGAGGGTTTGGGTCCCAATATTCATAATCTGTCATAACCAGGTTGTGCATGTGTAATTCACATAGAAAATCCTGCTCTTCATCATTTACCCTGGAAAAGGTAGCAACAAACTGATCTATTGTCTCAATATGGTCATTATACCCCATAGCTACCATTGATAGCCTAAAAGATATCAGTTGTTCTTTTAAAAATATAGAATACAAATTTGAAGGAGGCCTCAAATTTCGCATGGAATGGACCAGATAGTTCATATATTCTTTTTCAAATTTTAGTTTTTTCGCTTCTTGACCCAGCCTTCTCATGGTCATGGCATAATCTTGTCTCTACAACTGCTCTGTAATTGCCTCCTGTTCTTTCCCTTTTTTGTGATTGTTGGCCAATTTTAATTCTCTCTCTAGGTATCCTGTTGTCGCCTGTAGCTGAGCTATCCTTTCTTCCATGTATTTGATTCAGACTTCATCTGAAGGGTTCTTTTCATTAAACTTTTGATCCTTTGGTCCTTTTGCTTCAAACCCTACTGGTACTTCTGTTTTGGACCCCTCCTTAAACTCCACACTTTCTGCTTGCATGCTATCCTCTGTTCCTTCTTCATTGAGTGTCTCTCTGTAATCTTCCTTCTATTCCTCTTCCCATGCTATGGCCTCCAATGGGGAATCCATCCTATGTCTCTCCGTTCTCTGAACTTGTTCTTACAGGACTGCCACTTCTTCTATTTTCTTCTAATAAGAACCTTTCAAATCCCCATAATCTTTCTTCAACTTAGCATATGCCCTATGGTATTCGCATAACAAGAAATACTGGAATCTCTTTATCCTGCTACCTCGCGTCCTCCTGAAAAAAGTTGTCCATCGTTTTTCTTTCTTCTATGGTTCTTTTGTGTTTTGCAACCCCCGTTGATTCTCCAGGTGTTTACTGAAACTTTCGGACATGATAAATACCTCCCGTTCTTCCTCCAATTCTTTGTTATGGCTAGTCAATTTCTTTCAGTCTTTTCGCTCTCCCTGAGCCTTTGATCTTGTTCGGGTATGGGGTCCTTCTATTAGACAAGTTGGGGTTTCAGCTTGAAGGCTTCTCATTGGGACCGTATGAACTGGTTTCTCCCATTGGCTTCCTGGGGTAATTTCCAATGCTTTCCTCTTTTTCTTTCTTGTCTTCCCAGTGCTCGAGGGTATGCCCACGAATGATTCCCATGTCTGGTTTTGTTTCTGTAGGGAATCCTCCACTAATAATCTAATCAACCCATGATATGCCAGACTTGTCTCTGGATTATTACTTCCCTTAACCATTTTGCTCATTAATTCCAGGGACTTCCGCAGAAAATATGTCATGTTGATGTATTTTTGGTGTCTTAAATGGTTCAAAATTTAAAATGATAAGCAAAAATCAGACTAAACCGACCTTCACATGTGATGAATTTGATTACACAAAGTGCCACCTCACCCCATGGAACTGGTAATGAAGCTCGCTTCGTCCCTTTTTCTGTTCCTTGCAGCAGTTCCCTAAGTTCCAAAAATGTGTCGATAAGAAGCTTCATTGACACATGCCTTTCAAACCATTTTTCACCTATCTGAGGTAATCTAGATACCCTTGCAATTGTGAGCTCATCCGCTAGGATTTTCAGTCCTCGTACTTCTGCAATTTCCCCGTCATAAGTGAGTGCAAATTCCATTGCGATCCCAGCATCTCCCTTCTTCATTTTGTCGAAATACTCCAGCCATCCTGCCTGCTGAAAAATTGTTTTGACCTCTTTGTTTCCATAGACCATCTCTGTTCTTTCAGGTTTACTCCAGATTGCCCCCTTCATTGTGTTTCTATCCTTGTTTCTCCTTAAATGCTTACAGTGTTTCAAGTTCCTGTTGGTTTTCCAGAGAAAAAATGGACTTAAGTTATACGAAGGTGGGTTATCAATACTAGTCTGGCTGAGATCTCATAGGTGGTGGGATTATCGGACAATAGTTGGTTTGATAGAATTTTAAAGGCAACCCAATTTCTTCCCCCCAACTAACTCGGCACACGACTTCGTGTGGCACAACTAGCATGATAAATCATGATCCATCCTTCTGTACTTATCAAAAGCGAATGAAGGATGGTTACATACCTGCCTTACCTGAGAAGGGATGCGTGGAGTTTAATTTCTGGCTGGTTGCGATAATTGCATTAGGTGACGAGAAGAATAGAAGGTTCTCCACTTCCTACGCTAATGATTGTAAGGAGCTACAATCATCCCTCCTTGAGACAAACGAACTGTGATGATATTCCTGGTAACAAGTCCTGTCAAATGGGATTTGATATGACTCGGGTTAGCTGCTGAGCGGGATTTGTAATGCTGCAGATCAAGTGCTGAGTGATCCTCTTTCATTTTTCGGTGACGTCAAATGATGATGGGCCATATAGGTAAGCGAGATGTCGCCATGTGGGTTTGATGTGGAAGGTGGCCGAGAATGTGACTGTTGAAATGCTGGGGAAATCGGAAAAAGGAGCCGGTACCTTGTTGTGAAATGATTCCGTGATGTTGCAGAACGTTATGGGAAATGGATAAGGGTTCTTTAATGAAGCGGAAATGGATTTCGGTAATGGAGCAGAAAAGGTTTCGGTAGTGGAGCAGAACATGTTCCGTAATGGAGCGGAAAGAGGTTCTATAAAAGAGCAAAACATGTTTCGTAATGGAGCAGAAAGAGGTTCTGTGATGGAGCGGAAAGAGGTTCTATAATGAAGTGGAATAGGTTCCGTAATAAAGCGGAAAAGGTTTTGTAATGAAGCGGAAAAGGTTCTGTAATGAAGCGGAATAGGTTTTGTAATAAAGAAGAAAAGGTTTTGTAATGAGTAGTTTATCCCAAAAAGCAGGGCCATCCATAAGCGAGCAGGAGAAGGATGGAATAAAGAAGGGGAACTAGGATAGAATGTCCTTGCAACAAATAAACAGATAGACTTATTAGAATCACAAGTTTTTTTTTTAAGGGCTGCGTCCCAAAAGGATTTTCGCAATCCAAATTTTTTTTTTTCTTCAGAGATTGAGCTAGTGATCTGGAAATCATTGGTACACCAGCAGGCAGCAATATTGCGGATGAAAGCCTCTTTGGACAATGGTTTCTTATGTGGCCTTAGTCTATGACCATTGGCCATAAGAAACGTACCTTCACCATCAATGGTTCTGAGTCGTATTGTACCATTATCAAAAACTGTTTCAATCACATATGGTCCCAGCCAGCGCGTGTGAAGTTTCCCTTTGAAATTTTTGAATCTAGAGTCGTAGAGAAGAGCTTAGTCACCCTCTTGAAAATACTTAGTTTTGATGAATTCATCATGCCACTTAGTTCGTTGTTGTTGCACAATGGTTGTACGTTCTATGGAAGCCAGTCGCAATTCATCAAGTTCATTAAGTTGTTGTAGGCGAGTATGTTGGGCCTGTGATAAATCCATGCCTAATTGAAATGCAGTTCTTAATGTCTTAATCTCAACTTCTATTAGTAGGGTGACTTGCTTTCCATAAACTAATTGATAAGGACTCAAACCTGTTGTGCTTCTCCATGTTGTTCTGTAGGCCCATAAGGCTTCAAGCAGCCTATCACCCTAGTCCCTTTGATAAAGTTGGACATCCTTTGTGAGCACAGATTCCAGAATTATGTTTGTGCCTTCCACTTGCTCGTTGGCCTGAGGGTGATACGGTGAGGTTACCCTATGCTTGATATGATATGTTGTTGTGAGAGATTTGATAAGTTTAGATGTGAATTGAGAGCCTCCATCAGTAACAATCACCCTCGGAACTCCAAACCTTGTGAAAATATCTGCATATAGAAAGTTTGAGACTGCCTGCTTTGTTGTCCTTGGAAGTGCCTTTACCTCTACCCATTTAGTTACATAATCTGTGCAGACTAAAATGTATGAGTTCTTCCTGGATGGAGGTTTGATAGGGCCAAAAAAATCTAATGCCCACTTCTCAAATGGTTCTACCACAAGCTGAGTCTGAAGTGGCATTTCATCATAATAAAGTGGTTGCCCCATCCTTTGGTAACTATCACAACTCTAGACATATTCTCAGGCATCTTTGAATATTGTGGGTCAGTAATATCCCAGTTCTAAAATCTTATGGGTTGTTCGTTTATCGACAAAGTGTCCTCTACATGGACCATCATGACAGGTTCTCAGTATTGGATAGATTTGATCTTCATGAACACATCGACGGATCACCAAGTCTAGTCCTGTATAAAACAAATAGCCATCAATCCATGGAAATATGCTACTACGCTGCACAATCCTTTTCTTTTCTTTTGATGTCATATGGCCCAGAAGTCGTCCTGCAACCAAATAATTTGCTACATCTGCAAACCAAGGAACATTAGTATAAATAGAAAACAAATGTTCATCTGGAAAAGCATCATCCACCAGTTGAGATTCTTCACCAGTAGTTATTCTTGAAAGAAAATCAGCAACCACATTAGTTTTACCAGGTCTGTCCATTATTGAAATGTCAAATTCTTGTAGCAACAAAAGCCACCTAGTGACTCTGCCATTTGTGATGGATTTATTCATGAGATATTTAATAGCAGAGTGGTCTGTGTGGACAATTACTGGGTATCCTGTAATGTAATGGCGAAATTTATTAATGGCATAAATGACAGCCAGGAACTCTTTCTCAGTCACAGTATAATTAAGTTCGGCAGTAGTCATATTTTTACTAATAAAATATATGGCATAGGGTTTTTGATATTCCTGTTGGCCTAGGACTCCTCCTATGGTAGTATCGAAGGCATCTGTAGAAATTAGGAAGGGTAAAGACCAATTTGGTCCTCGTAGGATAGGTGCAGTAGAGACTTTATGTTTTAAAGTTTCCCAAGCTAATTGGAAATCCTTTGTCCATTCGAATTGTTCATTTTTTGACATAAGCAGAAATAAGGGACTAGCAATCTTTGAAAATTTTTGAACAAATCTTCTATAATAACCTGCATATCCAATAAAACTGCGTACCTCTTTTTGTGTGCATGGAACTGATAAATTACTGATTACTTGGATTTTTGCTGGGTCTACTTTGATGCCATCGGGAGATATAATATGACCCAAAACAACACCTTGAGTAAGCATCATTCTGCATTTCTCACTACTGAGATAGAGGTTCACCTCTTTGCATCATGTAAGTACTTTGTCGAAATTATTCAAAGCTACTGCAAAATCTTCACCATGGGAGGTAAAATCATCCATAAAAAATTCCATAGTGTCATGAATAAGATCAGAAAAGATACTGAGAACAGCCTGCTGAAATGTGGCAGGGGCATTGCATAATCCGAAAGGTAACACTCGGTATGCAAAGGTACCCCATGGGCATGTGAATGTCATTTTTTCTTGGTCCTCCGATGCTATCCTGATCTGGTTATACCCAACCGTTTAGAAAAGAAAAATACTTTCTTCCTGCTAGTGTGTCCAACACCCGATCGATGAAGGGTAATGGAAAATGGTCCTTATGCATGGCTTTGTTTAATTCCTTGTAATCAATGCAAATACGCCACTTCCCGTTCTTCTTAGGCACCATAACTAGTGGAGACACCCACTTGCTATCAGAGATGAGACAAATAAAATTTGTAGCCAGTAACTTCTGTAGTTCCTCTTTGACCACCTCTCTGAGTGCCAAATTCATCCTGCGCTGGGGTTTCCTGATGGGTTTGGAATCCTCCTTAGTATATATATGGTGCGTGCACAGGTCAAGGTGTAGACCTTTCATGTCACTATAATCCCATGCATATGCAGACTTATGTTTCTTTAACACTGTGGTCAGCTGTTCTGTTTCCTACTTCGACAATGTAGAGCTAATCTTCATGAGCTTTCCAGGTTCAATTTCGACTTCCATAATTGCAGAATCCCCATCGGGCATGGTAGTATTATTAGATGAACTTGGAGTGCTGTCAATTTGTTGAGTAGTGCAAACTGTACTAAACAACTCCACAAAGTCTCCCAAGGGATTAGAAGAAATGAATTGACTGAGCAGATCATCCTCAGTTAATCGTTTTGCTGCCAGCGTTTGTTCGATCATGTACAGTTGTAGGGTTTCATCTGCTTGCTCAATTTCCTCTTCATCTGGCCAAACAGGGAGTTTAGGTTGTATTATTGGCTTCGCAGGAGGATATAAAGTGATTTCCTTAACAGCATGGCCATGAGATATGTGCATGTTTCCTGAACAGAAGCCAATATAAGCATATGCCGTGGCCAACCATGGTCTCCCCAAAATTAGGGGATATCCTCCCAAATTTGATTTCGTTTGTAGAACCATAAAGTCCACCGGGTACTCCGATGAGTCGACTGAAATAACAAGATCTTCTATAATGCCCTCTGGTTTTACAGGAGATTGGTCAGCCAACTGTAAAATAGTAGAAGTTTTCCTGAGGTTTGTAATGCCCAATCTGTCCATTGTTCTTTTAGCCATGACATTAATAGCGGCTTCCAAATCTATCATTGTATTAGAGAGAGAAATGCCATTGATTTGCACTCTAACAACACGACTACCAAGGTCAGAGTACTTAGCAGTAAGAGTGTTACCCATCATCAATTCAGCCAAATCACCTATCACATGGACTGTTGGGGGGTCTTTTCTTTTCCTGCCTGGTTTTTTCAAACATAACTTTCTGACAACTTTGGAGTAAATGGGAATGTATTTGATAGCTTGGAATAGTGGAATTTTTACGCAGACATTTCGTAATTCTCCAAGGAGATCAAATTCTGACTGTGGCATCAACTTATCTATAGCTAAGCGTTCGGGATATGGTGGCAGTTGTTTTTGCTCTATTGGAGGTGATTCCCTGGGTGGGATGGGTGGGAAATTTTCTTCGGATCGCACTGGTATCTCTTTGGATTGGACCGGTAAGTTTCCTGGTGTTTCTTCCCCTTCCTCCTCTGAAATTATAGGAGACGTGGTTTTATTAATTTTCCTACCATAGCGTAATTGAATGTCATGGCAGTCCACCGTGGAGATGGAGTAGGTTGGATAATTGGGTATTTCAGCAGGCATTACAGGTTGTCCAACCTTATTATTAGGTTTAGGAGCAAATTGTGCAGGAAGAAGTGGTTTTGGAGGTGGATTGTTCAATGGCAAGGTTAAACCTAGAAGAGGTTGCATTAATGGTTGTACTGGTGCAAATGGGAATTGAGGATTCTGTAATTGCGGGGCTAAATGATGAATCTGCTGATTATTCCCAAAATTTGAATTCCTCCAATTCGATTGCCAAGGGTTACTTTGGGGATAGGAAGGTGCCAAAGTTTGTTAAGGCAAAGGTGGGTACCAAGGCTGAGAGTTTTGTTGGACTTGTGGAGCTTGTGGAACTTGCGACTGATGTAATTGAGCATTATTCCAATAAGGATTAAATCATTGCATGGGGTCTAGCACAGTACCTGAAGATTGAGGTTTCCATGGACATTTTTGAGATATAAAACATACCGTTTCTGCATCCATCCCTGCTTCTTCATATATATCGTTGAGCCCTGGCAGCGAAGGATATTCTTTTGTAGGGTGCTTCAGATCCCATAGAAGGCAGATCTCCACTTTGTCCAATGGACAGCTTTTGAGGGGATGTCTCTTTCTGCATTTAGGACAGAAGATAACCAAAGCTTGATCCTCCTCCTCTTGCCTTTGCTTGAAGTGCGTCTAACTGAGAACTCAGGGAACTAAGTATGTCAATCTTGAAATCCTCCAAGAGGTTCCCAATCTCCACCCTTGAAACTCCTTCTCTTAAGGTCTTGGTGGTTCTATTTACTGTATCCCAAATTCCTCTTCCTGATCTGGAGGCATTCATTGAATACCTTCTGCAGAGGTCACATATTTCTACATATTTTAGTAGGGATACATCCCTTACACCCATCAAATTCAGCAGATCAATGCAATCATCTCTAATCCCTCGTAAGAGCAGAATCTTCAATGTATGATCATTCAACCCATTATGTCTTGATCTTTGCAAATTATATTAAAATCTCTCCACATAGTCTTCTAAATTCTCTCCCTCCTGTTGGGTCATCTTAAAAAAGGATTCCTTCCAGTCCTTGTCCTTGCAATATTCTTGATATTTATATAGAAAATCTTTCTTCATTTGAGCCCAAGTCATTATATTGTCCCCTCCCAGGCCCATGAACCACCTCAGAGCCTAGCTTTTCAAAGTGGCTCGAAAAAGTTTGAGCTTCTGGTGATCTGTAACATAGTCATAGCTCCTGCATAGGACATCGAATTCAAATAGGAATGTATCCGGGTCTTAACTTGCCATACCATGAAAGTTGGGCAATGCCGAATGTGGAATGTTCTTCATCTGGTTTGTAAGTGTAGATCGGGAATTTCGGATTGGGAATTCGAAAGTTACAATTGTTCTCGTCCTAGATTCTCCATTTGTATTTCCTCAGTCTGTCTCTTCCCTATGGGGGATGTGTTCTCCCTCTCCATCCATACCCACCATTAGATCTTCTAAAGTAGCTAACCCGGTGGACAACAGGGATTCAACAAACAATTGTTCCTCACCTCCTTGATTGTTAACAATAAGTTGTTCAGGAAACCCTTCTTTTTGAACCAACTTTTTTTCTAGAACAAATTCTACCTTAGAACTGCCGAGAGAAGGTGACCTTCCCTAAACACGTCCTCCTCTTATTAAGCTTCTTGCATGGTTAGTACCTGGGGGGGTATCATATGCATATACCAGTCTACCTGTACTATCTCTTACTCTACACATGAATACTTTGCATGTTCTAGGATCACAGGGACTTGTGGAAGGAAATATTTTGAATGAATATGCCGGTGCGTCTTACTTGACCCTCCTCTGAAATCACACCAGACTATTTCCAAAAAAAATGTCACACACAATCCACTCAAAAGGAAAGAAGAAAAAAATCACAACTGGAACCAAAATAATAAATCAAACTACAATGTCCTTGGCAGCTCCCCGACAACAGCACCAAAATGACGAGCTCTTTTATTCTTTTTTAATTAAATTGAAATAGAAAGTTGTTCATAAATTATCAAGCCAGGGCCACAAAGGCTTATGAGCTACCAAGCAAAATATATGCCAGACACTGCAACTTGGAAGATCTTAACACAGAGAATATTAATGAATTAATGAATCAAAATTAGGATGTAATCTTTTGGTGAATGGACTCCTAGGAATTTGCTAACTACAAAAAGGATCTTGCAATCTAATGAAAGCATCTAACTATCACTTCGAGAAATGTTCTGCTATGATATTCTGCTATACTACAGAAAGTAATTACTACCAACAACACTTTGTCAAATTACAGAAAGAAAATTAATTTCCGATTCTAAATTAACAAACTGAGAAATTCCTAATGAAGATAATTCAATGAATCACAACTGTAATGGAGAAATTGAATAAATAATCGAATTCCACAATATGCCTCTACCCTTACGTACTCACAATAGAACTCTAAAATAACCTAATGCATCCATTCACTGCAGAAATAATACTAAATTGGCATTCATCATTCATATGCTCCTTTGTAAATGATAATAAGAATAACTTTGTAATCCCATCACACCACTCATTATAGGATTCACACTCAACTACGATCAACACACAAATTCCGAATATCCAATTATTAAATCAATCAACACTGCATCAACAATTGAATTTATTAACTTAAACACTCACACAGAAAGGGAAGAAATCCTACTTATAACAGCACTTGTTACAGAAGGGAGCCCTGCCTCCGGCAACAGGGGCTGAACAGCCACTCAATCACACGAAATTGATCAACACATTCGAACCAGATAAACCATATATTCTTATAACATAAGTCGGATACAGTGTTCCATAGATCTTATGCAATTTGTGGCTAACCCTTTTGAAGAGTCCCCATGTCTTTTATACATCAACGCTTCTGAGAAAATAGGAGAAATCACATAGTTACAACAGGTTTCCAAAGAAATCCTATCTTCAGATCTTCAAAGAGATATTTCAAGGATATACATTGTGGAAAGTGGAGATGATCCTGGGGATATCAGAGTGGTCAACTATGAGTCATCATGGACTCAAAATACTGAATTAAGTACAAAACCTCCAATTCCTGGATCGACTGCATCAGCATCTGGACGCTAGATAGGTAACCAAAACAATGTAAGAAATACATCAATCTTGATACCTTAGTGTGGTAGCTCGAGACTGAAATTCCTATCCTCCAGCTCCCATAATCTTTCATTATGTAACCTGTAGGGAGACTATTACTAAACCTGAAAACACCAATTCTTTAGTACGAAATAATGGCAGCATAACTCTATCCAATCATAAGCAATTGACAAATAGCAAAGAGGACAAGATCAATCCTTACCAAGGCCAAAATGTGCAAAATGTAAGCAAGAGAGCCAATGATAATACAAGATTGTGTCAAAAGAGTCATAGAACAAGCTAAAATAAGGGAACAAAAAGGGTCATATGCACAGCCCGTCATACCCCCTCAGGCTTGAGGCCTAAATAAAAACAAATTTGAATAGGTTAGTTAGCCTCCATAGGGTTCCTTGGTAATGTTCCTTAACCAATAACATCTTGAGGAACAATACCTACCTGAGGAAAAGCTTACTTTGAAAGAAAGGAGACAACTTGCCATTCACTAGGGGATCTATCCAAGGATAGGCAATGTAATATTTCATACAAGTAATAGATTGAGGTGAAAATACAAATTCCTAGAGGAATTTGAAGAGGAATGAAATCCTAATCCTGTCAAAGGCATTAGCTTTATTTATTTTTATCTCTCCTTGTTGGATAGTGTAGAGTGAATGTCCTCTTGCATGATGACTACATTATATGTTATCTATCCTTGTTTTATAAATCCCCCTTGGTTTTCCAAAATAAGATTGGGTAATAAATGACTTAACCTATTTTCTAGAATTTTAGTTATGATTTTGTAAGAGGAGTTACGGAGAGATAGATAGGCCTAAGCCAAGTGAAATATGTGGGGTTATTTTCAATATGGATCAACACTAGAAAGGAGTATAGTCCTACCCCCAATATTTTACTCTCATCTAGTTCAATTTAGCATTCAATAGAAGTCATGGTTGATTATACTCCACAAATCCCTATAGAAACAAATGGTAAATCCATTGAGACCTACTACTTTATTTGAATCTAGGCCCCAAATAGCTCTAATGAATTCCTCCTCCTTAACTCTACGAGTTAAGCCTTGATTGTCTTCTATTATAACCAAACTTGTTATGACTTGAAGCGTGTCTTGTATGGCTTAATTATTGTCATTAGTATGTACATTATTTTTTAATGTTCATGAGATGAACCAAACATATTGTTGTTGTTGAGGCTACAAGGTACCTTGAAAAAGTAACAAAATTCTCTCTCATATACCAAAATCAATTTCACTAGTTGGCTCTATATTTAAGTTACAAAAGAAAAGCTACAAAATCCTTAAATATTAAATTTCAACATTATGACATGTATGTAGCCCTACACTGCTTTGATCCATAACCAGCATAGATCCAAATCCTAGGCTCTATCAAGCACCGAGAGGGATCAAATCTCCCTCATATTTACTTTTTACTTTATTACTTTTTACTTTGTATTATTCTTTTTTGTTTACTTTGTATTATTCTTTTTTGTTTACTTTGTATTGTTTTGTTACTCGACAAACACAACTCGGCAAACGTTACAAGATCTCCCTCATATTTACTTTTTACTTTGTATTATTCTTTTTTGTTTATGGACGACATAATATTTATTACTTTTTACTTTGTATTATTCTTTTTTGTTTACTTTGTATTATTTTGTTACTCAACAAACACAACTCAACAAATGTTACAAGATCTCCCTCATACTAGGCTATAGAGTGCCTCTTCGGCACAATTATGTAAATTAATTACATACACAGAACTAAACAAATTAAAAAAAAATAAAAATGTGGTATTTCATGACATATTTAGAAAAATTATCTTTATGAGGAAATAATCCTACAACTAGTTGCAGGCAAAGGACATTCATCCCATCCTTAGAGTATTTATCACACTTAGTCTTCTATGAAATATGATACCTCCAAGCCAAGTCTATGAATCCACAAGGGTCAAGTGCTAACATTTGGCTCTTAGTCTTCTTACTTAGTCCACAACCCAAACAAACTCTCATATGAAAGAAATCCCTCTGTAACTATCCCAATCAACCACCACTCTTCCCCATTACCTCTCACAATACTATGAATAGGATCCCCTTCTCTGGTAAATAGTCCCTTAGGCTATTCCAATTGCCTTCTAGTGCTCCAACACAAACTGGCCAGAAAGTCTCTCTATTGGGACTTCATGGATTCTCAACTATAGGACAAGTTTTCCTCTCACAATGACACAACAATCATTATCAAAAGTACATGCAACCTATCATAAGGTGGCACAAAAGTACAATGTTGGGTCCATATATAATAATTTTCCTCTCCTTTCTTCATATCATATCACAACCATTTGTACAACCAAGAATAATTCTACATGCTAAGATCCCGACATTATATTGCATGTCAATCACTCCCCATGTGGTCTTTGTGAGAAGCCCACATTTCACCTCTAATCCCAAGATTATGATAGTATAAAGCACACGTTATTTATCAAGGATTTTAATCGTCAAGGGGGTCTAAGGACCTTAAGTTAAGTCATTGGTTAATAAATCCCCCTCTTAGACCCTGTAATCCTTCTATAATCCCCCCTTTCACCTCACCCACTCATGGAATGATAACCCCCATATATTTTTAGTCATTATTCATTTGTAGTTGTTCGGGTTTTTTATATTATAAATCAATGTACATATTTACAATATCTTTAGTCATTCTTTGACTAGATCATATATGTCCATTTTATAACCACTGTATCATTACATATATATTTATATTATATGGTAAAAATACATGGGTATTACATTGTTTCTAAGTTGTTGGGAATGGTCTTGTTTGTGAAAGAATGTTGTGTTTCTATTGCCCTCCTTTAACACAAATTGCATGACTATAGTTTCCAATGTTGTTATTCCTCCCTAAATGCTTGGTGCAACTTCTCAATAAGATTTCCTTTCTCCACTTGTAGTAAGGGGGTGACCTAATGAGTTTCCATTATTAGCTATAAGGTGCCCAAATGTGGATGATGCAATTCCCTTCTGTTTTTGGCCCAATTCTTAAGCTTATGTTTGGTTGTAGTATTTTTTATTTTATTTCCATAGATAGGGAAAAGAAATTTGACCTAGAAGGCTCCACACTTCTTCAATCTCATCCATGGAGTGAGGGTTATGGAGCCAAAGAGGGGTAGATTTAAAAGGGATAGGTCCATAGTTTCTATCGAGATGGAGGTGAAAGATGGGTTTATTGTTAGAGTTCAAACATGGAAGGATGGATGAAGAGACATGATTATTTTTAGGAGAAAGAAACTCTTGATGAGGAAATGGTCTAGATGCTCAATAATGTGCTAAAGCAAAAGTATTTTATTTCTCCAAGTATATTTCCCTTTTTTGGCTTAAGATCATATAGATCCTAGTCCATAATAACATTGTCCACTTCTCTAACAGGGTCTTGAATAAGGATCCCCTATGTTTCTCTCCTAGGTAGAGGATCATATTCAAATCCTTGGCTAGAATCCTTATATATTTTCAAAGGGAGTCTTCAAAGGACCTCGTGGAGGCCCAACATTCCTACATTTCTTCATGATTAACAAGGTCATATATATTAAATAATTGGTCCCACTATTATGTAAATTTGAGTGCTAATAATGTGTACACCATGTTGAGAAACATAAGACTAGAGGGAGTTGACAACTAATGAATCCAAAAGGATGAAAATGCTTCTAGAGGCCCCTCTTGCACTTACAACTATTCCATTACCACACTTCCAAAGCTTTATTTTTAATTCCATCATAATACCCTATTCAATTTTGATTTCCTAGAGGATTATCTATGGGTGTTCAAGGAAAATCAAATGTCTCGTGTCTTCTTACTTTGAGTCACTACGGAATCCCATACAATTCTAGGATAACGCCTTCATTGTTTAATGGTTGGGGTTTTAAAACCATTTCCAAAGGCAATCTCTTTCATTGTTGAGACACAAAGTTCTTGTCCCTATTCGCAGCTTCTTCCCTCTTTTTCCTATTGGGGTTTTTTACCTATTTTCTTTTGACTTCTTCTATGATTGCCCCCTTCCTCTTGTTGTTGTTTTATTGTTTTTCTTGTCTACGACTCCACTATAGGAGAGGTAGGATTTTTCAAAGGAAATTGTTGATAGTGTAGCATAGATTTTTAGCATTCCAATAAACAGATCAATTTGAGAAATGAAGGGGATGATGGGGCACAAGACAAAGTATCAATTGGATGTAGATGGGGGATTTTCTTTATGAGTGTTAGAACTCACACAAGTTGGTTGCTTGCTTCCATTGGATTTAATACCCTATTGCCACTATTATATTCTTTAGGGGAGATTAAGGAGAGGATGCTATCTTGCAGTTCTCGACTAAATGGCCATAATAATGGCAAGAATGACACTTAAATGGAGGGAGTTCATAATAAGGTTTCCAAAGGTAAGTCTAGTAATCCAAGGAGAGATATATGTCTTCAAGCGTCCTTTCCTAGGTCCACCTCAACACAAATTTGGGCACATGCAAACATGGCAGATTTGGGCTCAGACTTATCGATGTACCTCCCTTGTGTATTGCTTATTGCTTATGGGTTCTTCATTACAACAATGGAGGGGTAAGTGAGGAAGATGTACCCACCTTAGCACTCAAATGGCACATCAACCTTGAGATCAAATTTTAGGGCCCGATGATTTATAGACAGTTGTTGAGGTCAAATAAAGTGAAATCCAATTTGGAATATGAGATCCGTGTCTTCCTTAAGTTCAAACAAATAATGTAGAAAAACCTTTATAAAATATATGAGAGCTTACCTTACGTTTGCATCCACTAATCCATTTCCCTTCATGAGGGCTATACCTAGTTAATTATCCAATGAGGGCTCTTCTTGTTAGGGATGGAGCTTTGATGCATTGTACTGAAGGGACATTGGCTTCTTGTCAAAACTTGTGGGGATTCTTGTGATGAGCGACCACTAGTCTCTAGAAGGCCAAAGTTTCACCATAGGGAGATAAAGTGTTGAAGGGGTTTCTCGCTCTTAGATCCATGGTCAAGAGAGCTAAGAGGCTAAGGTTTGCATGAAAAGACACTTAAACAAGAGGGAGATTAAGAGATTAAGAATGTAGTGGTAACAATAAATGTGTTGATAAATATAATATTATTAAAATCTAATAGTTATTGGTTTGTTTAAATGTGTTTATAAATATAATATTATTAAAAATGTTTTCAATATTTTATTTTAATTTGTTATTAAGTTAAATTAATATATTCATTATTTATTACCTCCAAAAAAATAGATAAGAAAAAAAAAGATAGATAAGAAAGATATATAATATTCATACTTAAATTTGAAATTGAAATGATAAATAAAATGAACAATATAAAAAATTACACACATGAACTGTAAACCTAATTACAAACATGAACGGTAACATTTAAAAACCTAAATCTATTATCAGGAATCTTCCAGATCTGTCTCGATTAAAATGATTCTCTGTCTGGCCAAAGTTCAAATGAGAAACCCAAAAGTAAAATTTCATATTCATCACAGATCCTGTATACAAAGACCTAAAAAGAAGAATCCAAAATTATATAGACAGTTTCTCGTAGATACATGGAAGACTGTAGATACATAGATTCCTTTCATGGAATTAATATTGAAAGGTATAAGTTCAAAGACATATATGATATACACAGATGCCTGTATACATAGACCACAAAAACAAGAATCCAAAATTATATGGACAGTTTCTCTGCCAGATTGAGGACTGTAGATATACAGATTCCTTTCATGGAATTAATATTGAAAGGAATAAGTTGAAAGACATATATGATATACAGAGGGCTACTCGCATGGCAAACGAAATAAAACCTAATTTCTCAATCCAAGTTCCCTGGTCTGAGTATACCAGATCATGTGGGCTCCATCTTCAGAAGCGCTCCACCCTCAACACGGTGTAATACTTTATGTTGTTTCTGCAACATATATACATTATAGTATATACTACCAGCTGCTAAGTGCAAAATGCCTGTCAAGCTTGCTTGTCCAGCCTAAGATTCGACCTTGCGAAATTATATCTAGAGCAGTATGAGCATTCTAATCTGCGTACTAGCCTGTGAGTGCCTGCATGGCCTCGACCTGCATCTTAAGTGCCACAATGTAGTCTGTGACCTCTTCCAAGAAAAAGGGTGTGTCCAGATGGCGGCTTCCCGGAATGAGCTCCCTGAGGCTCTTCATACGAGAAGCCACAGCACATGTTTCTGAGGGGATGCTAGTCCCCGACCTGGACGCAACTCTGAACAGCCGCCTGACGGACTTCTTGCCGGGAAAGGTCGTTTTGCAGCGCTTACTATTATTGGCAGACGCCCATCCGGATTTAATTACTGATCGTCGTTGGCAGCGGGATTTGTTGGGCCTGAAAAGGTATTTCCTGAGGATGGCCCGACTCCACGCGGTTCGACCCCTCGCCGTCATGGCCAGTGACATATCGGCTGCCAGTTTCACGGCTCGACTTCGAGCTAAGCCTCTGGTCGTGCGTTCGATTCTCCCATGGCGCAGCACAGCAACCAACTGTCTTATGTATTTCCGTTGAAAGCCGGCCCTCCATGCGGCTTCCTGCTCACCTCCTGAACGCCGATCCATAGAATCTGAGCAATATATAAAACCCCAACTACTAAACAAAGGCAATTCTGTCGTCCCTGCACAGTTGGAGAGTGGGCTTGGCTTTTCCTGGGAATTAAAGGCAGATAGCCTCCGCACATGGAGGGAAAAAACGCCCTCGAGCGCGCTCAAGGGCGCCCCTGAGCGCAAATTTTGGGCATTTCCAGCCGACCCACCTACAGCCTGGGCTTGCCTTCGGGCAGCATCGATGTTCTCTGACAAAAATTGACAGCTACAGTACAAAACTGACAGCTGAGGTTACCCTTTTTCCTTGGCGGCAAAAAAAATAAGGCTATTAAATGATAGAACTACCAGTTCGGACAGCGTTTTAACAGCGTTTTTAGCTTCGGACAGCGTTTTTAACAGCGTTTTTAGCATAAGTTTTGAACCAGCAGCCTAACCGCCATATCCTGTGGCTTGGTGGCGAGAGCTCACAGGCAATTGCAGGCTCAGGCTCAGCGTGCTCAGTCGGGGCTGCGAGATTGGAGCAAGAGAAACAGTCGATTAGGTACAGTCGATTCGCTGCTCCAATCCTCATTTCTCCCCACAACTATATATATATTCACTGCATTCGGTTAGATAATGAGCGGACATGCATTCATAGGAAGTGGTTAATACGTAAATAATAGATGGAAGTTGCCCCCAAACTCACCCTTTAATTCCCTCGTTTCATTCTTCAACTCATCCCTGGTTGATTCAAATAAGGATATACCTCTGTTTGTTGGGGATGGTAGGCCATATCATTCTGTCAAGCCCGGAGTGGTCTCACTTCGCTTGACCCCTTCACCCAATCCTTCGCACGAACGGAGAGAAGTGGATTGGATTTAGCTAACAACAAACAATGAGAGAAAGGAAGGTGCCTATAAATAGATATTCCGGGTGTGTAGACTGAGTCCAGAAATCAAATCCCACTTCATTTGAAATAAGTGTCAGCTGCCTTTCTGGTAAACAGGGTACTCTGTTTTTTAAATTGTAAAACAAAATGGGGTATTATTGTTTAGGGAAAATGGGCTGCAGAGATCAGAGGTCCCTCCAAATGACTCAAGTTGTGGCTTGGGACTTTTGATACAAAAGAGGAAACTGCACTGCCTTATAATAATGCATCAAGGAGGCTGGGAGGACCATTAGCATTCACCAACTTTGCATATACAGAAACAACAAAAGCTCCATCTGAATCTGTTTATGCATCTTAATATATTCACTTAAGACGCAGAATAATTCATGTATGAATAATCCAAAACTAAATTATTTTGGTTTTTCAAAAGAACAAAAATTACGAAAAGGTAAAGGATTTTTAAACGAAGACTAAGGATTATAATAATTAATGCTTTGTCCAAAATGAAAATTGTTTACTCCTTTCATAATTTTATATATGTTCTTTGTGTACAAGCCTTAATTGAGTTAGTTGCTATAGATATTTAACTCTATTTGCAGCAATTATATATTTCAATTATAGTTGAGAAAGCGTAAGAATTTAGATCTGAATATTAAGTTATATTTTTCTTTAAAACTTTGTCTGTCTTATGGTTTTCGATTCCAGATCTATTCAAAGAAACTGAATTACTTCTGAGATTTTAAAAAGTATGTCTATCTTGTGATTTCGATTCCAGATCTCTTGAAGAAATCATTTTAAACTCTGTCTACTCTGTATAATTTAGGTGGTCTCTGGTAAACAGGGTACTCTATTTTTTAATTTGTAATACAAAATTGGGTTGCAATAATTTGGGCTCTTGAATTTAACTTTGTTTCATTACCTTGCATTAAAATTTTATGCCATCTATCTTTTTTTGTTTTTGTATTCTCTTGAAATAAGATTGTAGGTCTTTATAAATGTTTACAGGTTGGATGCGATGGACAAAGTGCCATATCATGGAAAATGTTCAAGTGAATTTTCAGTGTTTCAATCGCAGCTTTCTAAATCAACTACTAAAAACTTCCATCATTGTATGGGTTCCTCATCTGAAACTTCAGCCGATTATCAGCGATTGGAATTTTTGATGGATAATTCAGATGAGAATTATGTTCCATCCTCACAACATAACACATATCTATCAGGATTTCGTGATTACATTCCATGCTCACAAATCGATTTGAATAATGCATATGATACGGTTGATTTGGAGGAATATTATAGTGCATCTAATCAAGAGGCTGCTCCTGATCTTGGACTCAATAGTTGTCCTCAACATGACTCTGATATGGAGGAAATCACTCCATTAACTCAAACAGTGGAAGATAAGATAACAAATGCAAACATAACCAAGGAATGTAGAGAAGAACTTTGGCCCAAAAATGCTGTGCAAACATTGATTTTGAAGTTTGAAGATGTTTATGTGAATTTAAACCATGGAAACCTTTGTAAGAAGCATTGGGATAAATTGGCAAACGATGTTAATCATGAATGTAGAACATCTTTCACAGGAATTCAATGTAAGTACAAGTGGAATAGATTGAAGAGGACGTTCAAGAAAGAGAAACAGATGGAAAATAGCACAGGAGGGAAGCCATCAACATGGAATTATTATAATGATATGGAACGCATTATAGGAAAAACTCCCAAGGTGATTGGTCTCATGGAAGGTTTTAATGGAAAAGAATGGGTTAATTTGAACACTTCCACAACAGAGAAAGAAACAGAGGAAATGGGGAAATCACATGAAGAAGATGTGTCTATGAATATTGAAGATATTGAAGAAGAAAATGCACAGAAAAAATCTCAGCTGAACAAAAAAGGAATTGAATGCAAAAGAATAAAAAGAAGAAGAAAATCCAATGAAGAATTGGGAGAGAAAATGGAGAAAAGTATTATGCATTTCACTGAAACAATGAAAGAAATTGAGCAAGGGAGATTACAGCTTGAACATGCAAAAATGGAGCAAGAAAGCAAATGGATGGACAAAATATTGGATGTACAACTCCAAATTGCAAAACTCTTTGCTCAGGTAAATAACATTTTCTCTTTTGTAGCAATAACTTGGTTGTAGCTTGTACATAACATGATCCATAACCAAACATTTTATTTATAATGTAAACAGTGCAAGTACATCACTACCCATGGATACTAAAATTATATTGTCTTTCCCATTCATGAAACAAAATATCTCTGTTTGCCCGACCTTGATCTCTCTCTACGGTTGTACTCCGTAATGGCATAGTCGAATTGGGATGTGGATCTCCTTGTGTTTCTGGCTCATCTTCATGATTCATTTGTAAGAAATTGTGGAGCACACAACATGCCACTACAATCTTGGGCACCTTCTCCAACTCTACACCAACATCTCGAAGAAATCTCCATCTCTCCTTAAGTATACCAAATGCATTCTCAATTTTCACACGTCCTCTAGATAAAGATTTGTCAAAAAGAGTGTGTAATGGTGAACCACTGTTATTAAATGGCTTCACTAAGTAGGGGGAGATAGGATAGGCAGAATCCCCGATTAATTGAGGATAGATAGTGCTTCCGTCAATTTGAAATGTTGGAGCTGCTAACACCTCTCTCTTTTGCATACTTTCTTTTATTGCAGAACAATTCCAATGATCAGCATCATGAGCACCACCGGGAGCATTGACAGATACATCCCAAAATACTTTTTGTGGGTCGCATATTCCTTGCAGCAGAACACTATAGAAATGGTGTCTATTTGCATAGTTCGTAGGAGTATAATGCTCCCCTGGACGGACGGACAGCTTAATATGTGTGCCATCAATTGCACCGCATATTGTTGGAAGCAACGTTAAAGTATGGAAATCACTCAAAATATTTTGCAGCCTAGTACCACATGGAATGCTGATATATTGATTTTGCAAGTTTTGAAGGATAATATTGACAATGACCATAGTGTATTTTCTTACTGTCGATTCTCCCACACAATACAATTCTGCTATTATGTATGTAGAAGTGCCATGGGCAAGACGATGCAAAACTATACACAATGCTTTTCTAGATTGTATTGGCTCTCTGACAAACTGTATTGTGTTTGTGCTGGGCATATATGGTTCTATTTTTGACAGCAAAACATGGAAAAGAGAAAAAGACATCCTGTAGTGGCGACGATATAATATATCACGATAATGTGGCTGTGCTTCCCATACTTGTTGTTGAATTAAATTCCAAAATGTGTTTTGCCTTGGAAATTTCCACCACTCTTTACATGTTTGCATATTGAATAGTGATTCCATTTCTGCATAGATGAGCATCATATGTATAAAGAAGCCAATAAAAGCATTGGATAAATCAGAGGTATTTGATGAAGTAGAATTTGTAAGACTTTCTCTTAAAAAGTCTGTCCAAAATAGAATGAACTTTGGATCTATAATAGCTGAAAGTATGGTTTTCTGCAAAACAAAGAAAAAACAGAGTTTAATATAGATGAAATTATGATTTTATGTTCTTTCATGAATAATGAATATGATAAATCCAGCATAGATTCCAGTGAAAGCACAAGTACGGACATACATCTAGACGAGCAATTTAAATAAATACATTATTGCATACATTGTAGAAGTAGTTAGTTTTCAAAGAATTATTGGAACACGGATAGAAATGAGGTTGGTAGGACTTATTAATTTTTTTTAGTGTGTTCAATAATACCTATAGGCTATCATGATTATTTGGCGGTATTATGTATTCATTTCTCCTGCAACTTGCTTCTCCTGACAACTGCCACTAACTTCCATTTGTTCCTTTGA
Source organism: Larix kaempferi (assembly GCA_027924585.1). Classification (NCBI taxonomy): domain Eukaryota; kingdom Viridiplantae; phylum Streptophyta; class Pinopsida; order Pinales; family Pinaceae; genus Larix; species Larix kaempferi. The sequence goes on along the minus strand of BSBM01001312.1, from coordinate 4,569,263 downwards.
CCACTACCAAGATATTTAGATTGCTGGCCCAAACTCAACCTGCACATTTAGATTGGGCATATTGCAGTATATGTTCTCTTTGTAATCTGCAGTATATGTTTTAATGAGGGCATTTGAGTTTATCATGATTCATATATCAGATATCTTTAATGATGGTTTTGGATTTTACTCATAATGTGTAACGAGGGAATGGATTTTTTTATAGCTAATATGTATTGTTTTTTATATTGTGAAAATCTTGAAATATACACAGGCAAACTTGATGGCAAAGTTTCTCCAAATTCCATCTGAAAATTTGAATTTTATCCAAATTTCATTGTTGCTAAATTTGAAACCTGAATCAAAACCATGTGAAATTGAAATTAAAATCTTAATAAAATTCAGGGAAACACTGCCAAATATTTTTCCATCTTGCCAATCTCTCTTGAAAATCTGAATCGAACGAGCACTCCATGTTTTTGTTGGACAAGTCAAGCAACTGAGAGGGCTGAATCAGTTGTTTACACATTTATTACATTATTTGCTTTAACAAAGATTACTTCTTTTATGCAGCTTAAAACCTAATCAGTATTTCCTCCCTTTAGTACAGGTACCAAGCTGTTTATTTTGCAAAACACAATCTCAAATTCCAAGTCTGTCAATATTCTTTTGTTAATTGCTTTCTGTGAAAAACAAACCTGTAACAATTAATCCTATCTTTGCCAAACCTGTTATTGTTTTCAACCAAAACACATCTTATTCAAATGCAACTCCGTTAATACTCTGTTCAATACTCTGTTAATACTCTGTTTAATACTCTGTTCAGAGCTTGTTTTTTTTTACAGTTAATCGACCCCTTCCAATGCTGTTGTTTTTTATGGGGAGCTTATGAGGCACATTCTCCCCCCCTTTATATTTAACTGTATAAATTGACTAACAACATATAAACTGGCCTAGGTACGTTTACCTCATAAAGCCCACAGTGAACCTGAAGAGCTCTGTTCACCTACCAGCTGATTGATTGAACTTGCTGCTTGCCTGATCTCCGATCTCTACCTGAGATATTTAGCTGCCCGGCTCTCTATCTTGAACTCCTGATCTCTGATCTAGAACTCCTCTCCCTTGTGACCTGCCTGCCTGCCTGTTTATCTAGACCTTGCGACCGAACCGGAGACCTGAACTCTTGCTGCCCATCTATCTCTTGCTAATTGGATACGATGAACAGAACACGGATGAATTGCTTGCCGGCTGGCTAGACGACCAACCCGTGAGGCTATATTAAACAACCCAACGAGATTCTGCTTCGCAAGACAAACAAATTTACTAGCGTGATGTTGCTTTTCCTGGTTCTAATGATGAAGCTGCTGGGAATTCTTTAAACTGGTTGCTTTTCGTGATGTTTGAAATTTAAATTTAAATTCACCCGCCCTCGCCTCCGCCTACGCTTTCCAATTACATGTGTGCGAAGGGGCGTTTTTAGCCCAGCTGATGTCAGCTAAGGGCGCCCCCCGGGGCGCCCTTTTTACCTCCATGTGCGGAGGCTAAGAGAGGGTTCGAGCAAGGCCTTAGACCTCGAAGTGTCGAATCACGCATGATCGTATCAAGCACGTTCTGGCAATGTGAATGGCAGGTGAATTGTACGTTTGAAATTACATAGAACATTAAATGTATTGCGACCTTATCCTTCACATGAAAGATGGGATAGGTACCTACGATGGAGGTCAATAGGTATTAGAGTGAGCATGTGACTTTTTTTGTGCCAGCAAGATATTCCAACAATAACTTGGTGTTTCCCCTCCCTATTATAAGATATTTAATATTTATTTAATGATAAGAAGAAACACTCCTAGATGTTCAAGGTTGCATTACATGAAACAAGTTTAAATGGGAAACACTCCGGGAGAGGTTCAAGGTAGCATTATATAAAACCATAAAATGGGATAGTAGTTTAAAGTTTAGTATAGTTTGAGTGTGCCTAATAGTTAAGAATATGTGTTTAGGTTACAAGTTCAAATCCATATGAAGAAGAGTAGGGTATGTACACCTCTCTAGACTTAAGCTAAAAGTTCCTTATGAAAATGTTATTGCCAAGTTGAGTGACATTAAAGGTTGGTGAGAATGTTAGGTGGTGAAGTCAATATCTATATCTATGATATTATTCTTGTATAGTACATGATTAGGCCCATGCAACGAAAATTTAAAAGGGGACATGCAACCCTTCCAGTGTAATACATTTGATGTTTGTAATTTTCTGGAACCTTCCAATGTATTTTGGTTCCTTTTGGAACCTCTTATGTAAAAGGGAAATAAGGCCCGGTATTGTTGTACAAGAAAGCATTGTAAGTCTTTTGCCAAGTAATAATAAAAGATTGAAATTGTTGTTACCCCATGGTTTTATCTATGCACATTGAGAGGGTTTCCATGCAAGTCTCATGTTTTGTTGTTATTATTGTTTGCTTATATATATATATATATATATATAACACGAAAGAAATTAATTGTAATATAGGAGTTAAGCAATGTTGTTCCACGTTCCCTATCCATTTCGACATTCACGATGACAAGGTAGAGGTATGTTTGGAACAAGTGGATTGTCTTGGCACTATTTTGGATAGAATAGTCATCATCATTCTTCTTTACAATACTTATATTGTTCATCATTCTATCCATCGACTTCTCCCTCCCTAACACTTACAATTCTCATCTATTTATAGGCCTCTGCCAATTACAATACTTGTCCACTTTCCTAACCGACACTTCTGGACAATCGACTAACTGACTTGGTCTAATGACCCAAAAACCCGCATACCGCAGTACAATTGACTCGATATTACAAATTACATAACCCAAAACCTGCCAACTATGGTACTTGACTCACTATTACAAAACACACGGTCCAAGTGACCCAAAACCCGCCAACTACGGTATCCTTTGGCACCAAATACTCCTTTTGTGCCTTCATTCAACGTGTCGCGGTGTCAGCAGTACCGCGATCTGTCCTCATCAAACCGCCTACCAACAATGGTTGTACTAGTGCAAATGGGAATTGAGGATTCTGTAATTGAGGGGCTAAATGCTGAATCTGCTGATTATTCCCAAAATTTGAATTCCTCCGATTTGATTGACAAGGGTTACTTTGGGTATAGGAAGGTGCCCAAGTTTGTTGAGGCAAAGGTGGGTACCAAGGCTGAGAGTTTTGTTGGACTTGTGGAGCTTGTGGAACTTGCGACTGATGTAATTGAGCATTATTCCAATAAGGATTAAATGATTGCATGGGGTCTAGTACTGTACCTGAAGATCGAGGTTGCCATGGACATTTTTGAGATATAAAACAAACCAGTTCTACATTCCTCCCTGCTTCTTCATATATAGCCTTGAGCCCTGGAAAGGAAGGACATTCTTTTGTAGGGTGCTCCAGATCGCATAGAGGCAGATCTCCACTTTGTCCCATGGATAGCTTTTGAGGGGATGTCTCTTTCTGCATTTAGGACAGAAGATAGCCAAAGCTCGATCCTCCTCATCTTGCCTTTTCTTTGCTTGAAGTGCGTCTAAATGAGAACTCAGGGAACTAAGTATGTCAGTCTTGAAATCCTCCAAGAGGTTCCCAATCTCCACCCTTGAAACTCCTTCTCTTAAGGTCTTGGTGGTTCTATTTACTGTATCCTGAATTCCTCTTCCTGATCTGGAGGCATTCCTCGAATACCTTCTGCAAAGGTCACATATTTCTACATATTTTAGTAGGGATACATCCCCTGCACCCATCAAATTCAGCAGATCAATGCAATCATCTCTAATCCATCGTAAGAGCAGAATCTTCAATGTCTCGTCATTCAATCCATTATGTCTTGATCTTTGCAAATTATATTGAAATCTCTCCATATTGTCTTCTAAATTCTCGTCCTCCTGCTGGGTAATCTTAAAAATGGCTTCCTTCCAGTCCTTATCCTTGCAATATTCTTGATATTTATCCAAAAAAGATTTCTTCATTTGAGCCCAAGTTATTAAACTGTCCCCTCCCAGGCCCATGAACCACCTCAGAGCCTGGCTTTTCAAAGTGGCTGGAAGAATTTTGAGCTTCTAGTGATCTGTAACATAGTCATAGATCCTTCATAGGACATCAAATTCAAATATGAACGTAATCGAGTATTCACTTGCCATACCATGAAATTTGGGCAATGCCGAATGTGGAATGTTCTTCATCTGGTTTGTAAGTGTAGATCCGTAATTTCAGATTGGGAATTCGAAAGTAACCGTTCCCATACTAGATTCTCCATTTGTATTTCCTCGGTCTGTCTCTTCCCTATGGGGAATGTGTTCTCCCTCACCATCCATACCCACCATTAGATATTCTAAAGTAGCTGACTCGGTGGACAACAGGGATTCAGCAAAAAATTGCTCCTCACCTCCTTGATTGTTAACACTGAGTTGTTCAGGAAACCCTTCTTTTTGAACCAACTCTTTTTTCTGGAATGAATTCTTCCTTAGAACTTCCGAGAGAAGGTGACCTTCCCTGAACACATACTCCTCTTATTAACCTTCCTACACGGTTAGTACCTGGGGGGGTGTCATATGCATATACCAGTCTACCTGTACTATCTCTTACTCTACGCATGAATACTTTGCATGTTCCTGGATCATAGGCACTTGCAGCAGGCAATATTCTGAATGAATATGTCGGTGCGTCTTACTTGACCGTCCTATGAAATCACACCAGACTATTTCCAAAAAAATTGTCACACACAATCCACTCAAAAGGAAAGAGAAAAAATCGCAACTGGAACCAAAATAATCAATCAAACTACAATGTCCTTGGCGGCTCCCCGACAACGGTGCCAAAATGACGAGCTCTTTTATTCTTTTTTAATTAAATTGAAATAGAAATTTGTTCATAAATTATCAACCCAGGGCCACAAAGGCTTATGAGTTACCAAGCAAAATATATGCCAAACACTGCAACTTGGAAGATCTTAACACAGAGAAGATTAATGAATTACTGAATCAAAATTAGGATGCAATCTTTTGGTGAATGGACTCCTAGGAAATTGCTAACTATAGAAAGGATCTTGACATCTAATGAAAGCATCTAACTATCACTTCGAGAAATGTTCTGCTATGATATTCTGCTATACTACAAAAAGTAATTACTACCAACAACACTCTGTCAAATTACAGACAGCAAATTAATTTCCAAATCTAAATTAACAAACTGAGATATTCCTAATGAAGATAATTCAATGAATCACAACTGTAATGGAGAAATTGAATAACTAATCGAATTCCACAATCTGCCTCTACCCTTACGCACTCACAACAGAACTCTAAAATAACCTAATGCGTCCATTCACTGCAGAAATAATACTAAATTGGCATTCATCATTCATATGCTCCTATGTAAATGATAATAAGAATAACTCTGTAATCCAATCGCACCACTCATTAAAGGATTCACACTCAGCTACGATCAACACACAAATTCTGAATATCCAATAATTAAATCAATCAACACTGCATCAACAATTGAATTTATTAACTTAAACACTCACACAGAAAGGGAAGAAATCCTACTTATAACAACACCTGTTACAGAAGGGGGCCCTGCCTCCGGCAATAGGGGTTGAACAGCCACTCAATCACACGAAATTTATCAACACATTCGAACCAGATAAACCATAAATTCTTATAACATAAGTCAGATACAGTGTTCAATAGATCTTATGCAATTTGTGACTAACCCTTATGAAGAGTCCCCATGTATTTTATACATCAACGCTTATGAGAAAATAGGAGAAATTGCATAGTTACAACAGGTTTCCAAGGAAATCCTATCTTCAAATATTCAAAGAGATATTTCAGGGATATACATCGTGGAAAGTGGATATGATCCCATGGATATCGGAATGGTCAGCTATGAGTCATCATGGACTCAAAATACTGAATTAAGTACAAAACCTCCAATTCCTGGATCGACTGCATCAACTTCTGGACGCTAGATAGGTAACCAAAACAATGTAAGAAATACATCAATCTTGATACCTTAGTGTGGTAGCTCGAGACTGAAATGCCTATCCTGTAGCTCACATAATCCTTCATTCTGTAACCTGTAGGGAGACTATTACTGAACCTGAAAACACCACTTCTTTAGTAGGCAATAATGGTAGCATAACTCTATCCAATCATAAGCAATTGACAAATAGCAAAGAGGACAAGATCAATCCTTACCAAGGCCAAAATGTGCAAAATGTAAGCAAGAGAGCCAATGATAATACAGGATTATGTCAAAAGAGTCATAGAACAAGTTAAAATAAGGGAACAAAAGGGTCATATGCACAGCCCATCATACCCCCTCAAGCTTGAGGCCTAAATAAAACAAATTTGAACAGGTTAGTTAGCCTCCATCGGGTTCCTTGGTAATGTTCCTTAACCAATAACATCTTGAGGAACAATACCTACTTGAGGAAAAGCTTACTTTAAAAGAAAGGAGACAACTTAGCATGCACTAGGGGATCTATCCAAGGATAGCCAATGTAATCTTTCATCCAAGTAATGGATTGAGGTGAAAATACAAATTCTTAGAGGAATTTGAAGAGGAATGAAATCCTAATCCTGTCAAAGGCATTAGCTTTATTCATTTTTATCTCTCCTTGTTAGATAGTGTAGAGTGAATGTCCTCTTGTATGATGACTACATTATATGTTATCTATCCTTGTTTTATAAATCCCCCTTGGTTTTCCAAAATAAGATTGGGTAATAAATGACTTAACCTATTTTCTAGAATTTTAGTTATGATTTTGTAAGAGAAGTTATGGAGAGAGAGAGAGGCCTAAGCCAAGTGAAATATGTGGGGTTATTTTCATTATGAATCAACACTAGAAAGGACTATAATCCTACCCCCAATTTTTTACTCTCATCTAGTTCAATTTAGCATTCAATAGAAGTCATGGTTGATTATACTCCACAAATCCCTATAGAAACAAATGGTAAATCCATTGAGACCTACTACTTTATTTGAATCTAGGCCCCAAATAGCTCTAATGAATTCCTCCTCCTTAAATCTACGAGTTAAGCCTTGTTTGTCTTCTATTATAACCAAACTTGTTATGAATTGAAGCGTGTCTCGTATGGCTTAATTATTGTCATTACTATGTACATTATTTTTTAATGTTCATGAGATGAACCAAACATATTGTTGTTGTTGAGGCTACAAGGTACCTTGAAAAAGTAATAAAATTCTCTCTCATATACCAAAATCAATTTCACTAGTTGGCTCTATATTTAAGTTACAAAAGAAAAGCTACAACATCCTTAAATATTAAATTTCAACATTATGACATGTATGTAGCCCTACACTGCGTTGATCCATAACCAGCATAGATCCAAATCCTAGGCTCTATCAAGCGCCGAGAGGGATCAAATCTCCCTCATATTTACTTTTTACTTTGTATTATTCCTTTTTTTTTACTTCGTATTATTCTTTTTTGTTTACTTTGTATTCTTTTGTTACTTGGCAAACGTTACAAGATCTCCCTCATATTTACTTTTTACTTTGTATTATTCTTTTTTGTTTACTTTGTATTATTTTGTTACTCAACAAACACAACTCGGCAAATGTTACAAGATCTCCCTCATACTAGGCTGTAGAACACCTTTCCGGCGCAATTATGTAAATTAGTTACATACACAGAACTAAAAAAATTAAAATGAAAAACAAAAAACAAAAATGTGGTATTTCATGACATATTTAGAAAAATTATCTTTATGAGGAAATAATCCTTCAACTAGTTGCAAGCAAAGGACATTCATCCCATCCTTAGACTCTTTATCACATTTAGTCTTCTATGAAATATGATACCTCCAAGCCAAGTCTATGAATCCACAAGGGTCAAGTGCTAACATTTGGCTCTTAGTCTTCTTACTTAGTCCACAACCCAAACAAACTCTCATATGAAAGAAATCCCTCTATAACTATCCCAATCAACCAACACTCTTCCCCATTGCCTCTCACAATACTATGAATAGGATCCCCTTCTCTGGTAAATAGTCCCTTAGGCTATTCCAATTCCCTTCTAGTGCTCCAACACAAACTAGCCAGAGAATCTCTCTATTCGGACTTCATGGATCCTCAACTATAGGACAAGTTTTCCTCTCACAATGACACAACAATCATTATCAAAAGTACATGCAACCTATCATAAGGTGGCACAAAAGTACAATGTTGGGTCCATATATAATAATTTTCCTCTCCTTTCTTCATATAATATCACAACCATTTGTACAACCAAGAATAATTCTACATGCTAAGATCCCGACATTATATTACATGTCAATCACTCCCCATGTGGTCTTTGTGAGAAGCCCACATTTCACCTCTAATCCCAAGATTATGATAGTACAAAGCACATGTTATTTATCAAGGATTTTAATAGTCAAGGGGGTCTAAGGACCTTAAGTTAAGTCATTGGTTAATAAATCCCCGTCTTAGAACCTGTAATCCTTCTATAATCCCCCCTTTCACTTCACCCACTCATGGAATGATAACCCCCATATATTTTTACTCATTACTCATTTGTAGTTGTTCGGGTTTTTTATATTATAAATCAATGTACATATTTACAATATCTTTAGTCATTCTTTGACTAGACCATACATGTCCATTTTATAACCACTGTATCATTACATATATATTTATATTATATGGTAAAAATACATGGGTATTACATTTTTTCTAAGTTGTTGGCAATGGTCTTGTTTGTGAAAGAATGTTGTGTTTCTATTGCCCTCCTTTAGCACAAATTGCATGACTATAGTTTCCAATGTTGTTATTCCTCCCTAAATGCTTGGTGCAACTTCTCAATAAGATTTCCTTTCTCTACTTGTAGTAAGGGGGTGACCTAATGAGTTTCCATTATTAGCTATAAGGTGCCCAAATGTGGATAATGCAATTCCCTTCTGTTTTTGGCCCAATTCTTGAGCTTATGTTTGGTTGTAGTATTTTTTATTTTATTTCTATAGATAGGGAAAAGAAATTTGACCTAGAAGGCTCCACACTTGTTCAATTTCATCCATGGAGTGAGGGTTATGGAGCCAAAGAGGGGTAGATTTAAAAGGGATAGGTCCATAGTTTCTATCGACATGGAGGTGAAGGATGGGTTTATTGTTAGAGTTCAAACATGGAAGGATGGATGAGGAGACATGATTATTTTTAGGAGAAAGAAACTCTTGATGAGGAAATGGTCTAGATGCTCAATAATGTGCTAAAGCAAAAGTATTTTAATTCCATCATAATACCCTATTCAATTTTGATTTCCTAGAGGATTATCTATGGGTGTTCAAGGCAAATCAAATGTCTTGTCTCTTCTTACTTTGAGTCACTACGGAATCCCATACAATTCGAGGATAACACCTTCATTGTTTAATGGTTGGGGTTTTAAAACCATTTCCAAAGGCAATCTCTTTCATCATTGAGACACAAGGTTCTTGTCCCTATTGGTAGCTTCTTCCCTCTTTTCCCTATTGGTATTTTTTACCTATTTTCTTTTGACTTCTTCTATGATTGCCCCCTTCCCCTTGTTGTTGTTTTATTGTTTTTCCTGTCTATGACTCCACTATAGGAGATGTAGGATTTTTCAAAGGAAATTGTTGATAGTGCAGCATAGATTTTTAGCATTCCAATAAGTAGATCAATTTGAGAAATGAAGGGGATGATGGGGCACAAGACAAAATATCAATTGGATGTAGATGGGGGATTTTCTTTATGAGTGTTAGAACTCACACAAGTTGGTTGCTTGCTTCCATTGGATTTAATACCCTATTGCCACTATTAAGTATTCTGTAGGGGAGATTAAGGAGAGGATGCTATCTTGCACTTCTTGACTAAATGGCCATAATAATGGCAAGAATGACACTTAAATGGAGGGAGTTCATAATAAGGTTTCCAAAGGTAAGTCTAGTAATCCAAGGAGAGATATATGTCTTCAAAAGTCCTTTCCTAGGTTCACCTCAACACAAATTTGGGCACATGCAAACATGGCAGATTTGGGCTCAGACTTATCGATGTACCTCCCTTGTGTATTGCTTATTGCTTATGGGTTCTTCATTACAACCATGGAGGGGTAAGTGAGGAAGATGTACCCACCTTAGGACTCAAATGGCACATCAACATCGAGATCAAATTTTAGGGCCCGATGATTTATAGACATTTGTTGAGGTCTAATAAAGTGAAATCCACTTTGGAATATGAGATCCTTGTCTTCCTTAAGTTCAAACAAATAATGTAGAAAAACCTTTATAAAATATATGAGAGATTACCTTTTCTCATGGTCATTCAATACGTTTGCATCCACTAATCAATTTCCCTTCATGAGGGCTATACCTAGTTAATTATCCAATGAGGGCTCTTCTTGTTAGGGATGGAGCTTTGATGCATTGTACTGAAGGGACATTGGCTTCTTGTCAAAACTTGCGCGGATTCTTGTGATGAGCGACCACTAGTCTCTAGAAGGCCAAAGTTTCAGCATAGAGAGATAAAGTGTTGAAGGGGTTTCTCGCTCTTAGATCCATGGTCAAGAGAGCTAAGAGGCTAAGGTTTGCATGAAAAGAAACTTAAACAAGAGGGAGATTAAGAGATTAAGAATGTAGTGGTAACGATAAATATCAGATAGTTATTGGTTTGTTTAAATGTGTTGATAAATATAATATTATTAAAATCTAATAGTTATTGGTTTATTTAAATGTGCTTATAAATATAATATTATTAAAAATGTTTTCAATATTTTATTTTAATTTGTTATTAAGTTAAATTAATATATTCATTATTTATTACCTCCAAAAAAAATAGATAAGAAAAAAAAAGATAGATAAGAAAGATATATAATATTCATACTTAAATTTGAAATTGAAATGATAAATAAAATGAACAATATAAAAAATTACACACATGAACTGTAAACCTTATTACAAACATCAACGGTAACATTTAAAAACCTAAATCTATTATCCGGAATCTTCCAGATCTGTCTCAATTAAAATGATTCTCTGGCTGGCCATAGTTCAAATGAGAAACCCAAAAGTAAAATTTCATATTCATTACAGATCCTGTATACAAAGACCTAAAAAGAAGAATCCAAAATTATATAGACAGTTCCTCGTAGATACATGGAAGACTGTAGATACATAGATTCCTTTCATGGAATTAATATTGAAAGGTGTAAGTTCAAAGACATATATGATATACACAGATGCCTGTATACATAGACCACAAAAACAAGAATCCAAAATTATATGGACAGTTTCTCTGCCAGATTGAAGACTGTAGATATACAGATTCCTTTCATGGAATTAATATTGAAAGGAATAAGTCGAAAGACATATATGATATACAGAGGGCTACTCGCATGGCAAACGAAATAAAACCTAATTTCTTAATCCAAGTTCCCTGGTCTGAGTATACCAGATCATGTGGGCTCCATCTAAGCGCTCCACCCTCAACACGGTGTAATACTTTATGGTGTTTCTGCAACATATATACATTATAGTATATACTACCAGCTGCTGCGTGCAAAATGCCTGTCAAGCTTGCTTGTCCAGCATAAGATTCGACCTTGCGACATTATATCTAGAACAGTCTGAGCATTCTAATCTGCGTACCAGCCTGTGAGTGCCTGCATGGCCTCGACCTGCATCTTAAGTGCCACAATGTAGTCTGTGACCTCTTCCAAGAAAAAGGGTGTGTCCAGATGGCGGCTTCCTGGAATGAGCTCCCTGAGGCTCTGCATACGAGAAGCCACAGTGCATGTTTCTGAGGGGATGCTAGTCCCCGACCTGGACGCAACTCTGAACAGCCGCCTGACGGACTTCTTGCCGGGAAAGGTCGTTTTGCAGCGCTTACTATTATTGGCAGACGCCCATCCGGATTTAATTACTGATCGTCGTTGGCAGCGGGATTTGTTGGTCCTGAAAAGGTATTTCCTGAGGATGGCCCGACTCCACGCGGTTCGACCCCTCGCCGTCATGGCCAGTGACATATCTGCTGCCAGTTTCACGGCTCGACTTCGAGCTAAGCCTCTGGTCGTGCGTTCGATTCTCCCATGGCGCAGCACAGCAACCAACTGTCTTATTTATTTCCGTTGAAAGCCGGCCCTCCATGCGGCTTCCTGCTCACCTCCTGAACGCCGATCCATAGAATCTGAGCAATATATAAAACCCCAACTACTAAACAAAGGCAATTCCGTCGTCCCTGCACAGTTGGAGAGTGGGCTTGGCTTTTCCCGGGAATTAAAGGCAGAGAGGGTTCGAGCAAAGCCTTAGACCTCGAAGTGTCGAATCACGCATGATCGTATCAAGCACGTTCTGGCAATGTTACTGGCAGGTGAATTGTACGTTTGAAATTACATAGAACATTAAATGTATTGCGACCTTATCCTTCACATGAAAGATGGGATACCTACGATGGAGATCAATAGGTATTAGAGTGAGCATGTGACTTTCTTTGTGCCAACAAGATATTCCAACAATAACTTGGTGTTTCCCCTCCCTATTATAAGATATTTAATATTTATTGCAATTACAAGGTATTGAAATAGTTTGATTCATTATTTAATCAAAACGTGAATAAAATACACATGCAACTAATGACTTGGAAAATATTTATGATTGGAAATGGATTGAAAAACCAATAGTGACATGTACAAATGAATTATTATTTGGTGAAGGAAAAATCATTATTTGGTGAAGGAAAAATCCCCAATGTCAGACCAAGCTCATCATAACCTTAAAACGTGAAGGCACATAAAACTAAACATAAGGTGGAATATACCAAGGCTCATAGACTAGTATTTAAAGATTAATTGTGGAATACATTTTAAAACTTTACATCTATCCTTAAATCCAATAGTTTTGAAGGTGAAATTCATTTATATAGCCTTGCACTTTATCATATTTAAGAAAATGATTAAGAATAGAATAGAATTAGGAATGCACTCTTCCCTTCTTTAGTTTATGATTTATGATAGGAAGAATAGGAATACCAATGGTGGAAAGGATATATGTTCCAACTTGAAACTAATTGCTTCGCAAGCAAGTATATGTTAATATAAATTATTAATTTTATAAGTTAATATAAAATAGTACACATGATACTAAATAGTTATCTCTATGTGAGTTGTCTCCATCTAACATGTTAAAACAATGGTTATATTGAACATCCATGTCAAATATGGAATGATCATATCACTCAGAGATGTGACCATCTAGTTTAAGATGGGCATCATGGAAGGCACAATTTTCTTAGGCACAATTTTCTCTCCAATTTATTGTTGCAAGTAAGTATAGTCAAACAATTTAAAAATGCATCTATAATGAATCAATTCAATCAACAACTGTTTAATTGTGATACCTTGTTTTTTAATGATTTTGATGTGACTACCTTGGGTTTTAAATTCTTTTTAATAGAGAGGACTATGTCTAGGTGAATCACTTGCACACAAACCATTACAAATAATATTATAATTAGGCATTGAGAATAAACAAATTTTAATTAAGAATTTTCAACTTAATGATTACCTAGTAGGGAGGTCATGAGGAACATAAATATCCATGTAGATGGATCTAATAATTACAAGTTTGTTTATATATATATTAATTAATTAATTAGAGTTTATACTTTAAGGAAAATCAATGTGAAAATAATTACTTTATTAATCTAAAAACGTTAAACATACCAATGTACATACCATGACATCACCACAATTAAGACGGCATGGAAGTGAATACCAAGTATGGTCACTGCTAAATGATGTTATGCCCCCTCTTCTATATGGAAGCCTACCCATGGAGATTTTATGGCCCCCCCGACAAGGAGATGATGGCCTTGACCCACTAATAAATAATGACCTATCAATGGGTCGATACCATAAAGGAATGTGGGATGACATACCATCGTCCATGTCAACTAGAATAATGCTTCCTATGTTTGTGGAAGCAATTGTGATGCACGTGGGGATCATACCCTGGTGAATTCCTACAAGGTGAAGGGATTGGGTGGCTTGGATCTTAATGCCTTGCATTGGATTAGTTTTGTTTCCTCCCCAATCCAAACCATGGAATGCAAATAAGAAATGAATATAGTTAGCATGTTGTCCCAAAAAAGTCTCTACCTACATTTTCTTCAAAATGTATATTCTGATTTCCTTATTGTTATGAGGTGGTTTCCAACACAAAATATTTGACCCTAATTTCAATGCATATGCCAACAATAAATCCCACAAGCATAATTGGCATTTCAATACTGTAGAAGGGTAAGGTCTTACTTGAGACATTAAATTATAAGACATTACACGAGCAAATTTAAATAATCAAGAAATAGAACAATCATCTTAAACATCTATTTAATTACTTCACATCATTCATCATTCATAAAGAGAAAAAACATAATAAACAAAACACAAAAAGAATTATTGAAGGTGGAAATAACACATCATCCATTCCATTTCATTCCTCAAATGAGTGTTACATCCAAAGTTCTATCAATTCTCATCCTACCTAATCAATAAACCAACAACAACATCCATATTCAACAACCAACAGCCAACTCCATTTCATCCCTTTTTACACCTATACATACAATTTACATCATCTACAAGATTGTATAGCCATTACAACATACATTCTCGAAGGGCATGAATGGCACCTTGAGTAAAATGCACAATAGTCCATACAACTTCGTATACATCTTCTACTGCGTGTATGAAACTTACGGTGCATAGACTTCAACTTCATGTAGGATTCCAAAAATACAAAATAGGGGGCAAACAATGGTTCATCAAAAACTGTGCACCACCTATCCATCCAATTATTATAAAATGTTGATACATGTAGCACTCCATAGGAATATTATTTATGCTCGTGTATGTTATTTTTCTAGTATGAGGGTCTATGAAAAGGGAAATTATTTCTCCTAGCTAAATTTTAATTTTTTTAATTTCTTCATGAGCCAAATCATTTAAATATTCATGATGCTTTCAGTCTCTATAAGAGATCAATATATTCTACAATGCCCAATTTGCTTGGGTAATTGTATCAATAATTCATGCATCTATTGTTTGGCCAAGTGAGCGATGAAGAAGCTCTCTAGAGCTAAAAATATCTCTCAAATGTCTTAGTTTGGGTATATCTATTAAGATTTTGCTTGGATTTCGATATTCCAATCCATTAAGGGTGGTGCATTGGTGCCATGAGGGTTTATTTAACGATGCTTTTGAATTCTTTGTTACATGAGTGTAGCATTGCTTCCCATTTAACCATGTTTTTGAACTTCTTTGTGTTTCTTTAATGTGGTTGTATAGTTGTAAAATGATTTTCATTTCATGTTGGTTTCATGTTAGTTGTTTGTGGAGGTGATTTCAATTCATATTGTTTGTGTAATATCCTGATTTTGACCCCATTGCATTAAAAATGAAAATGATGTAAATATGTTAGTGCAAATTCCTAGTGCGGAGCTCAAGGCCAAGGCTCGACTAGTGAATGTTTAGGTATGCATGATGTTTATATTTCGTTTGGACTGTTTAGTTGGATTTTATGCTAATTTATAATATTATGTGCATAAATAATAAAAATGGTCTAACAATGGCTTTGTAAAGAGCACCAAAGGGGCTATGATTCCACCACAGGGGAAGAGGAAGGGGGGTCCATGGATGACTAAATTCTTCCTACCAAGTGTCCACCTTAGAACTCACCCAAAATTCTATCATGTGCCTTGAATAAGCCAATTATCTCCTTTTTGGACCATTTTCCAATCATTAATGCATGAGTGTGGTTGGTGGGAAAACTCACCTCATGTAGTTATTGAAGCATGGGATTGACTGCACTTTTGTGACAGTTCTGTCATGACAGAAGTCAGTCTGCAGCTGCCACGAGTCCTTTCCCTACTGCTAGAAGTTATGTCAGTTGTCTTGTCACCATTTTCTCATATCATTTGGAGTCAACCCTCATTTTGCCTCATTCTTACATGCAGATTTGGAGGATGCATAGCTCTCCATTGTTTTCCATGAACTTACCATGTTGTTTTGAACCCATAAATTCAAATTTGGAGACCATGTTGCAGATGGGGAAGTGGTTTTTGTTAGCTGTAGGTGAGAAAAGAGATTGGGCAAGCTAGGAAACCTTACCCTTGAGTTCCGCTACTCATAGGTGCTTGAGAAGCCGCATATTGAGGGCTAAGTGAGGCCCCTATATAGCTTTGTATGAGCATTTGGCTAAGCACATAGAGTAGAATGGGTTGTGGGTTGAGAGATAGAAGCTTGTAGGTGTTTTCCTTCACCCTTGTAGCCTCATAGCCCAGCTTGGGGGTGGCCTCTCAGCAGCAGAAAGATTATATGTTGGGCAGAGTGCCTATGGTTGGGTGGCAATGTGCTCTTACACAGCTAGTTGCTTGGATCTACATTGGATAAAGATAAGTATTTTTATAATGTATTTAAATATCGAAAATTTTTATTTGATGCCTGTAATGTTTATGCTTCTAATTGCATAGTAGATGTGTGTGTGGATAGATTTGAATTCCGTTGTGCATGTTTATTTACATTTCTGCACACATTGCATTGTTGAAAAACGTATTATGAACTTGGGGCGAAATTTGAAAGCCCAGGTTTACCAACGTCCCCTCCTGATGGTGTGATTGGGTGAGGGGGACGTTACAGTTCGTGGAGGTGAGTTCCAAAGTCATGTAGAAGTGTAAGAGTCATGTTTGAAATATTAAACGGTATATATCTATTTAAAAAGAAAATAGCAATATTTATATTTTAAGGAAGTTTTAAATAAAAAAATAAGTTTTATATATTATAATAATAATAATAATAAATAAAATAAATTTGTAGAAGATTTAAATTTTTTAAAATTAAATTTATATTAATCATTGAGATGAAATTTTTTCTTATAAATAATAATTTTTACATATCAATAAAATCATAACATATGTAAAAGTTATGAATATTATAATAATAATAATAATAATTTTTATTAATATAGATAAAAATATATGTTTTAATATATTTTAAATATAAATAATATAATATTTAAGGAAAACAAATTATAAAAAATATAGTATAAAAAATATAGCTAAAATAATAAATATAGAATTCTATAGCTAAAATAATAAATATAAAAGTTTAATATAATGTATGAAAATTAAGTTATTTTATTGAGAATAGAGTCCATTGATTTTAACACTACAATCAAATAAGGGTATTGATTATAACATTAGGAAAGTAAAACATATTCAATAACAATATTAAAAAGAAAATAATAATATTTTATATTTTAAGGAAGTTTTAAATAAGAAAATAGGCTTCATATATTATAATGATAAAAGATTTAAATAAAATAAATTTGATGAAGATTTATATTTTTTTAAGTAAGATTAAATTTGTATTAGTCATTGAGATGAAATTTCTTTCGATCAATAATATTTTCTACATATCATTATTGAATGGATTTACATAAAATGTTAACGTAATTCAAATATGAATAACTATGCATAATATGATCAAAATGAAATTTATTTAGTAAGTATTAATAATTGATGTGCACCTGCCCAACGACGACGACGCCATTGTTAAGAAGATGAAGATGAAGAAAGCCGTTTAATTTAAATAGTCCATTGATTTTAACACTACAATCAAGTAGCGGTATTGATTTCAATATTACGAAAGTAAGACATATTCAATGAAATGATTTCAACAATAGTATAGTACAAAATAATTTCAAAATTCATATTATAATGTTTTGAATGAGGTCGTTGTTGTTAGTTGAAATTTTCGATTTTGTTTGTTTGTTGTAATTATTTTTTATAATTTATAATAATAATAATTTAATTTTAAGTTTACGATTAAACTAGATATCAAATTAGTATATAAAATTCTGATTGTGGAATTAAAATCCCTCCATCTTTCAACAATTTAATTCATAAAACTATTACTTTTATCATATTTTTTTATAATAACACGCAATAAATTAAATTCAATAGATGTTTGATTTCAACCTCACTTTCAATCATATGAAAAAAAAGAATACAATGAAAGATCTGAGTGTCTTGTCAGAATTATGTGGTCTACTAACTTGAGATGCAGACGCAACGGTGCCTGCCAACATGCAGATTAGGAGGTGGAAGTAGCGGCGTTACCTCCAAATTTCCAATTGATCAACATGGATAAATTGCCCCAGTTGCAGCTTATCGTCGCTGGTAGTGCTCTTTACAGAGAGCTGGACAAGTGGCAAGCAGGGCTTCGTCTTGGGGTAGTCGTACAAAGATGTTCGTGTGTTGGGGAACATCTGGATCTACGTAATCCACGAAGCATCGAGTCGTACGTGAATGATGAGAATTGCATGTGAATGGCATTTAAGAAGCTTCATCATTATTGCTAAACCTGAAACAACAAATAATTAATCTCTGTTTTTTTTCACAGAAAAATATAACTTACTATTAATATACGAAATAGTAAAATCTGTCCAACTGTCAATCCATGACCAAATCATACAAATCTGCCAGAAGTATACTCCGGAACAATCCGGTTACATCATCAAAATGAAACATAAAGACGGTCTAAAACTGTCACCAAACTCTACCATCGCCCATAAGGCAAGCAACTAAGTGTCCAATAATATAACAGAAAAAACAAATGCCACACCATCATAAATACATGCGTCTCATAATAAGTCCAAATATAAATAACCACATATGCCAAGTATCAAAGACATCCCCAGCAGAAAAGAGGCGCCAAAGTGGAGTGTAATACGGAAATTACACCCTATCAGTGTAAAACAGCATCTGCAAGAAGATGATATAAGGCCGCAAAAATATAATAGAATAGAGCTATGTCCAACAAGTAATTGGACGCAGCAGAATTAGGAATCTGCACATAGAAACTGAAAGTCATATGAGTAACATGCCGTGTAAATCCCGTAAGAAAAATCAAAAAAAGACTAACAAAAATGTCAACAAGCCTCATGTCCAATGTAACAAATGGGAACCATGTGAAAATAGCAAATCATCCCGCCATTCCTGCCACATGATGACTCCAGTCCGAGAGTTGAGAGCCCGCTTAGAGAGCATATCCGCCTCCAGATTCACCTCTCTAAAGATATGTTCAAAGTGAATGTGCTCAAATTCAAGAATGAGCTTCCGTGCCGCTTCCAACCAATGTTTGAGCAGGAGAACATTCAGGGAAGAAATGACAAGGGAAGAAATCTTCCTTTGTCGGGCACAAAACAGTAAGAGCCAAAGGGCGCATATCTCACTACGCGTATTTGAACCATTTCCCAGATTGAGCCAATATTGAACAGTGATAGTGTTGGAAATGTGAATAGTTGCACCAGCACCCCCTAAACCATTCAAGCGAATAGCAGCCCCGTCGAAAAAGCCACAAGGAAATACCAAGATAGGGGGAGCCAAACGATTTTACAATATCCGTGTCTTCGAGCCAACACTCGCACCAAAAATTGTTATGTATTCCTTATGTGCAGCAATGATCTTAAAGCATAATGTTGCACATTGGGGTTTCAGGTTTTCAAAAATGCAAGTATTGTGAGCTCTCCAAACCTCCCAGATCATAAAGAAAGGAAGTTCAACACAATCAATATAAAGGCGCATCCAAGCCTCCAAACAATCACATAAAGTATGTTCACCCCATCTGAACTGTACGCCAGTTCTATCAACTATCAGCTCCCAAAGTTCCCTAATGAAAGGACAAGATGATAACAAGTGATCCACCGTCTCCTCCGACCTGCAGCAGAGTGGGCACCAACCCGGTCCATTGAATCCACGACGGCATAACTTATCCCAAGTGAGGATTCTGTTAGAAAACGCAAGCCAGATAAAACACTTAATTTTGAGAGGAATGACCAGCTTCCAGATATATTTCTCCCACCAGTGGGTAACAACACAGGAATCGACAAGTAATGCATCATAAGCCAATTTTGCAGTAACCTTTCCACCAACCACATCCCACGACCAAGTCAATCTGTTAGCCCCATCAGATAAATGAATGTTTGAAAGATAAAAGGACCTGGTATATGCCTCCCATTCCAATCCCAGTGAACCAGATAACCCCAACTGTGTAGCCGTTAACCAAAGGGGCCGACCCCCCTTGAACAGACCCAACGCATGTGCCAGAGTGTAGTATCCATTAGATCTGAGGTGAGTCCTTAATTCCAATGATAGTGTATACTTAGAAGGGCCCCCCAGGATCGGGTCAAGTCCCAACTTGATGTCACGTCCATTTTCAGGGATCCAAGCAATCCATTTTGAAATAACATTAAACGATCCAATCAACCCATTCCAAATATTAGACACACCCACAGTGACAGGCCGGTCTAGTCTAAGCCAATTCGCAACAGAGGTATTCTTCAGATACTTTGCTCTAATAATACGGCCCCAAACAGAAGTGTCAAAGAGAGCACGCCACAGACTCTTCGCATGTAGAGCCTTAACAAATAGGTCCAGGTCCTTTATATTCCATCCACCCAATTTCCAAGGACGTGCCAACCTAGACCAATTTACAAGATGGTACTTCTCCTGACATCCACTACCGGACCATAAGAAATTAAACAGCTTTCGGCGTATGAGGCAAAGAATGGACCTTGGGACTTTGCAAAGTGTAAACCAATACATGCCTAAGTTCTGAAGGACAGCTTTTGCTAGTGTGAGTCTACCCCCCAAAGATAATGGCGAAAAATCCAGTGACTAATGCGTCCTTCAAAACGTCGAACGAGCCATGTCCAGTCCTTCACCAGATAATTAGCCGGCTTTAAAAAGAAACCAAGATATTTCGTTCTAGCCCCCAGCTCCAAGAAATTTAAGGGGAGAAATGTACTAATGGAGCTTTCCACATCCATCGATAAAGAGTGTTTTAGGAACCGAGATTTTATATAATTGATGATCATACCAGAAACCAAGCAAAACAAGTCCAGTATCCTCTTATAATGTACCCACTCATCAAGGATACCAATGCAAAAGAGCATTACATCATCCACGAACAGGGAGTGTGTAACAGATATATCTCTAGTTATTTTTATGCCTTCAATCATCCCATCCCGCTTAGCCTTATGAATAGATAAACTCAGGCCTTCAATAACCAAGAGGAAAAGGAGTGGTGATAGAGGACATCCCTGACGAAGACCCCGTGAGGCCTTAAAGAAATCCGTAGGGAGTCCATTGATCAGTATGGCATAATTGACCGAGGTTACACAAGCCATAATCCATTTCATCACTTTCCAAGGCAGGCCAATCTGAATCAGTATTAATCTCAGGAAATCCCAATTCACTCTGTCATATGCTTTCACCAGATCCAACTGAAGAATAAGAGCATTAAGATGTTTCTTTTTTATAGTGTGGAAAATTTCCTGAGTCACACCCACCGCATCATGGATCTGTCGGCCCTGTAAGAAACCATACTGCCCCAATGAAATGTGCCTAGAAAGAACTGGTTTGATCCGGTCAGCAATAACCTTTGCAATAATCTTGTATACTAAATTGCAGAGAGCAATAGGTCTGAACTCATTAAAGTTGTTCGGGTGGGAGGTCTGTCTAATTGCAAAAGACTGAAAGCAAACTACAAGAAAAAATATGCTCGACCGGTCATTATCAATTCTGCAAATGTAAATTAAATTATCAATAGGAAATAAATTACAAGAAATGAAACAACAGCTACAGGAAAACACAGTTAAATACATTTACTGGAAATGAAAAGCTATTTATTTGCGGAAAGTAAAATACAAAATATACATAATAAAACCTCCAATTGTTGAGGGGCCTTTCCCAGCAATTAAAGATTGAAGCTTAACTCACACTAATCACCAACATCAGAACATTAACAGCAAAATTCACGAATTTCCATTAACTGAGAAAGTTACATAGCGTTTCTACAAATTACTCGTAGCATGTATGTATATTATCTATTGTCTATTCTGTGTTTCTCCACAGGAAACGTCTTTATATAGTTTTACAATTAGAGAGATGGTCGACATAGTCGACCTCTCTAAAAATAGAAGTCTTAATGATTTAAAAACGACTGCTTGGTGGTTTATGACAACGCACAAGCCATATGCATGAGTCCACGGTGTTGATTTCCCCTTGATGTGAATAACTATGAGTTGGTTTCCTTCCATCATGGGAGAAGATGCGTTGGCAGGCTGAGTGTGAGAGAGCGAGGGTCTTCTGGAAGGTTGATGTGGGCAGGAGTGCGTGCTGTCAGGCTTGGAAAATAGGAAGACGGATCTTCTGGAATGTTGACGTGAGTAGGAGGTGTGTTTTCAAGTGAGGCGAGTAGGATGGTGAATCTTCTAGATCAGGGGCTCACCAACCATGACAATCGTGTTGCTAACAGAGCCCACCTTTCTGTTTCTTCCTTTAATGACCAGAAATATCCCAACCGATGATCTCGTGGGTTGAATGAAGGTTTGAACGGCAAGATGAATGCGGCTGAACGTTTGCAACGTGGACACGCATCTAAATGGAAGTCCGTTTGAAACCCATTGCCTGCAGAACAAAATCTAGTTGCCAAGCAAGTCTAGAAATGTCAAATAAACATCAATAAATCACAATATGAGGGTTTTTACCCAAAATTCATGTGATGTGTGAATATATGAATACCTGATCTGATTGATGGTCTGAATGGCGGAAAGAATAACTTATCATATCAAAAATAGTGAAAATGACGCCAATCAGAGTGTGTTTGATGATCAAAATTGGTGACAAAATGGACACCAACATTCCCCCAAACCAGAGATATGCTAGGTCCCACTGAGCAAAGGAATAGAGAATTTTAGGAAGAAGGCCGAGCTGTGGTAGCAGCTACCTTCGACTTGGACGAGGAGGATGTAGATTGGACCTGGAATTTCTTGAATTGATCCCTCAAGGTATCATACCTCAATCGGAGAGAAACATTGGAAGCTGTTTTGGCGTCATTTAAGTCTTTAATGGTTTTTACTTGCAAATGGAATTCTTTGTTTTCTTCATGAAGCCTAGAGATGATTTCAACATTCCTCTGGTTCTGATCTATTAGCTATGCTACTTCTCGGGTCAACCTTTCCACTTCCAGCTGATTTGGAGTGGACTGTTCTATATGACGTTCAAGATCCTTTTGGGGACTCAACTCCCTTGGGAATATTTCAGGTTCAAGAGTACGTTCTTCAAGAGCCCTATTGTCAACATGTGCAGGAGAAAATTCAAAAATGGGTGTTGCAAGCAAGATGGTGGACACATTGGCTGATGCAAGGGGGGGGGTGATTCAATAGTATGGTCGTTCAACTGGTCATCAAGACTTGCTGAATCTGCGTTTGAATGGCAGGCTGAATGACCGGCTGAATGACGGACTGGACGACGATCTGGTCAACAGATTGAATGATAGTTTGGTCATGATTAGCCTTCCTCGATTTCATAGGTATGGGTGAAAAGAATGAGGGTTCCATGGTTGTGTCCTCGTGGACATGCTCAGGAGAAGATGCATGATCAGGGTGTATTTCTCTCGAGGCACCCTCACTAAATCATACAGACTTGAAAACCTTTTCTTCTTGGGCAGAGGTTTGGGCCGGCTCATTAGCACGGGTTAGGAAACGATGACGTTTACGAGAGGTAGGGGATTTGACAATAGGCTTCTTAACTAGATGAGGGTTTAGGACTTCAAAGACAAAGCATTCCCAGGTTTTCCCTTTTTCTTCCAACTAGTGAGTGATCAGGATTTTGAAGAAACAGTGGTGGTATAAGATTCCAGAGGGGTTAGTGGTATTCTTCCTAACCTGGCTTGACATTTTCTCTAAACTTTTCAGAAAATAGAAGGGAAAATTGAGAGCCTAGCCATTAACAAAATGTTCTAGTAACCTAAAGTGCCAATCTTTGAAAACAGTTAACTTACCCGCACAAGTGATCAAATGGATAATGATAGTCAGTGGCTCGAGGTATTCAAGGTTAACCCATCCCCTATGGAAACCTTTCGTGACCGCAACATGCTGATAATCGGCTTTAAGAGAAAATTTGTGCTCCATCCGTGGAAGAAAGAGATGTTTGTGCCAACAGGCTCCTTCCCTAGGCAGATTTGTGTCCAATGCAATGGATTCTTCCATCACCGGAAAAGTGAGATGGACGACCCTAGCTATCTTACCATTGAAGCCCTTAGCAAAAAATAGTGAAACCTCGACATCATGGCCATCAAGAAGGTGAAGGAATGGACCCCATATGGCTCGCAAAAATACTTCACGACATGCCTTAAATTAGGGAATGCAGAGGAGGTCCTAGTAATTTCCAAGCTCATAATAGATTGACATATTGACCAGAGGTCGAAGGATGCGGATGGATAGAGAGCATGCATGAAATTGCAGGGGATGGATCTTGATAGGTTCATGGTGGATGGAAAATGAGCAAGATGAATCATAATTTATGCAAGGGTAAGTTTAAATTGAGATCTGTTTGAGCTGCTGAATGATCGTGGGGAAAGATTTGGCACGTTCGAATGATATGCTATCATTCAGTTACCTTGAGTCTTGTGCCATCATGGAGCTACGTGAGTTAGTGAATTCGCATAGCTATGATATGTTCAACCATGTCCAAAGTG
This sequence comes from Larix kaempferi, assembly GCA_027924585.1. Lineage (NCBI taxonomy): Eukaryota > Viridiplantae > Streptophyta > Pinopsida > Pinales > Pinaceae > Larix > Larix kaempferi. The sequence goes on along the minus strand of BSBM01001312.1, from coordinate 4,544,691 downwards.
AAACTTTGGACAGGTTGAACGTAATCCTCATTATGAAATTATAGACATAAATTACACATAAAAAATCATGATGACTTAATAAATGAAACGATAGATCGCACGATAAAACTTAATGGAGGATTCACTTTGGATAGGTTGAATGTAATCCTCATTATGAAATTATAGACATAAATTACACATAAAAAATCATGATGACTTAATAAATGAAACGATAGATCGCACGATAAAAAACTTAATGGAGGATTAAAATCGTATGATATCCATATGATGGTTAATCAATTCATTTGATGAGACGAAATGAGTATACAAAGGTGGAATTTAATTTGATCGTTGACATCATTAGTTGAATAGATATATCAGTAAAAATCAAAATTTTAAATATCTTAGCACACTTATTAATATCATTACAAGCTAAGGTTTCATTCGGCACTTCATTCAGATCGTTATTCATTTGCCTCATTCGTCACCTCATTTGGATCGTTATTCGACCCTTCATTCAATCCTTCATACAAACCTTTCTACAAAAATGTGCTTTGATGGATCTGGCTACTGCTGATTATGCAGAGAGTTTTTCTAGGACTTATCAGCACACAAGAGATGTTGTAAACCTACTTTTCTGGAACTTTCGTTGTGTTCTTCTTTATTTGTCATTGATCAGAACGATCTTCCTTTTTATTTTTGCATTATCCTGAAAACACCTATCATTTTAACAGAGATAAATAAAATTTTTCATAAATATTCAGAAAGTAACAACAGTTCTGACGCTCCCCCAAACCAAAAATATGGTGTGTCCTCAAGCCATCAAAGAAAAATTGATTAATATTCAAATATTTTCAATTAATGGTTTAGGCAGTAACTTCTAAAATGCTGTGATAATTTTCGTAAGAAAATGAAATATTAACTAATAAATGTAGATGATTCAGATATGTAGATTCATAAAAAAGAATACAACGGTGCTTAAGAAGACCATATGAAGAATGATAGTGCAATGAATGCGAAAAATGCCATAGGAAAACTAGTCATCCATGACTCATTTTAAAGATCTCTTATCATCCAAAGAATATAGATAAAGTTCACCCTAGAGTTTGTTAGAGTTTGTGAGATTTCTATAGTTATGGGTCCCATTTCTAGGATAATCATACCCCAGGTATTGTTTGATTTAGATGACAGGGTCCAAGTTCAACTTACATCCATTCTCTAATGACAGTATAAATAATTGGCCTAAACATGTGTTTGTATACTCGATATTTCCCTGCTTCTAGCGAAATATTTCCCGACAGGTTTATCTTGGTACCATGCAAGCATAGCCCTGCTGCTAGCGATCCTGTTCAGTACCTAGACGGGTTTACTTGCATTTATCGAGCTTCCTTGTTTTAAGATATTACTTAGCATGGATCCGCTGCCAGCGAGCCTGTTCAATACCTCGACGGGTTTTCTTTGTATAATGATTTTTAGTAAGGAAGCCGGTTGGCACTAGAGTGTGATAAACCTAGTAAACACATAATTCAAAATTTTAGAACGAACCTTATGAATAACTTTATTTATAATGGCATAGATTATAGATCATGTCAAAAGATAATAACCTAAAGCTGTTCTTTGACCTCTCAGTATATCTTCTTCATGAAAGATCGGTAATGTTCCCCACAAAATAGAACTATCACTCACTTTTGGGATACCTTTTTAAAGAATGCCTTAAGAAACAAATTTTGATAATGAGTCTAAGATGAGCTAGTAGTCCATAGGTGTAAGATAATTTTTTCTTTTAAAATCGTAGTGATAAAAATAGGTATTAAGCAACTGTGCTAATGATAAATCAGAAATGTGCATGTCTGAATCAAATACCATATGCAGAAGCATAAACGAAAGTGGTTTTAAATGATGTAAAGAACATTTTAACCTTTAACTATAAATTTTCAATTTTCAACAATGATTGAAAGAGAAGGAGTTAGGATGTATTATGAAGTTTTTAGAGCACTTCCTTTTTCAGATAATATTGCATGAGCTGATTATAAAGATAAGGTTCTTGTAAACAAACTGCAAAACCACTTGTTAGATGATTCAAATTTATTCAAAACAAAAACATATGTACAAAGAAAAAGTCATACAAAATTAGAAAAAGGAAAAGAGTCTTCCTATTTTAACTGACAAAATTCCGTAAATTGATCATAAAAATGAATTTCCTATAGAAATGCAGTCATTCGTTAGAAACGACTCTTTATTATTGAAAAACAAATTTTTTTTTTACATATATACAAATGAAGATAACTCAAAATATTTCAAGAACCAAGAGAAGGAGGAATGACTTCCTCTTCTACCAGCTCCATCTCCTTCTGTTGTAAGGCATTCTGCACAAAATCTTGTTTAGATATTGGTTGATGATAAAGTCTAAGTCTATGTCCATTTACAACAAAGGAAATTTGATAATCATGAATTGTCTTAATTTTAACGGATCCATTATCAAAAGCTGTAACAATTTGATATGGACCCATCCATCGAGTAGTGAATTTACCTTTAAAGTTTTTGTACCTTGAATCAAAAAGTAATGCCGAGTCTCTAGTTTTGAATTGTTTTTGTTTAATGCATCTATCATGCCACTTTTTGCATTGATTTTGTATTAAGATTGTGAGTTGAATAGCATCTTTCCTAATCTCATCTAATTCATTTATTTGTAGGATACGTTGTCTCTATGCTTCTTCTAGATACATCCCTAATTGTGCAACCATACGAAAGGTTTTGACTTGAAATTCAATAGGTAGAAGAACTTGTTTACCATAAACAAGTTCATAAGGTGTGTCGCCAATGGTATTCCTCCAAGTTATTCTATAAGCCCACAAGGCTTTTGGAAGCCTATTTGCCCAGTCTTTGTGGTGTAACTGGATTGTCTTAGTCAGGATGGATTCTAATACTTTGTCGGTGGATTCTACTTGACCATTGGCTTGTGGGTGATATGGTGAAGATTTACACTGTCTAATACCATATTTGTCAGTAAGCTCTTTCATAAACTTGGACGTAAATTGAGATCCTTGATCGGTTACAATTTCCCTAGGTACACCGAATCAGGTAAGTATTTCTTCATATATAAATTCTACCACAGATTTCTCTGTGGCCTATAATAAGGCTTTAGCTTCTACCCACTTGGTGACATAATCTGTATAGGCTAGAATGTACTTCTTCTTGCGAGACATAGGGAAAATTGGCCCAACAAAATCTAGAGCCCATTTTTCAAAAGGCTCAATCATAACTTGTGGTTGTAAGGGAATCTCATCGGATGGCATAGGTCTACCCATTCTTTGGCAACTGTCACACCCCTTAACATATTTGGCAGCATCTTTGAAAATGCTTGGCTAATAATATCTAGAGTGCAACACTTTGTATGTTGTTCTTTTGTCAGAAAAATGCCCACCGCAAGGTCCACCATGACATGCATGAAGGATCTCTGCCATCTCATCCTCTCATACACATCGTCTAATAATAAGATCATGACTAGTACAAAAGAGATCATTATCCACCCAAGAATAATTAGAACTTTGAACTATGATCCTATGTTTTTCAGGTGGGGAGAGATGGCTTGGTAGCTTTCCAGATGCTAAATAATTGGCTATGTCTGCAAACCATGGGGTTTGAACAGATACAGTAAAGAAATGTTCATCTGGAAAGCTATCATCGACAGGGATGGCATCATTATCAATTTGAATCCAAGAGAGAAAATATGCTACCACATTCTCTCGACTGGGATGATCAACATTAGTAATGTTAAACTCTTGTAACAGAAGAAGCCACTGAGTCACCCTGCCATTGGTGATTGGTTTATTCATAAAAATATGATGACGGAGTGATTGGTATGTATGAAAACTTCATATCCTGTGATATAATGATGAAACTTGTTGATGGCATAGACTACTGCTAGAAACTCTTTTTCAGTAACCGTGTATTTCGATTCTGCAGGAGTCAAATTTTTATTAGCGAAATAAATGGCATGTGATGTTTGTCCCTCTTTTTGACCTAAGACTGCTCCTATAGCTATGTCGAAAGCATCAATGGATATATGAAAAGGAAGGGACCAATTGGGGACCCTAAGTATGGGTGGCATTGATAGCTTTTCCTTCAAAGTTTCAAAGGCATGTTGAAACAGTTCAATCCATTGGAATTTTGTATCTTTCATGAGTAGTTTGAACATAGGTGTGGCTATCTTAGTGAAATTTTCAATAAAACGTCTATAATAGCCTGCATGGCCAAGAAAACTTCTTACTTCCTTCGGAGTATTTGGAGGAGGAAGATTAACAATTATTTCTATCTTGGTAGGATCCACCTTGATACCTTGAAGAGAGACATGATGTCCCAGAACTATGCCCTCGGTTGGTAACATATTACATTTTTCATGACTAAGAGCTAAGTTCGTTTCTTGGCACCAAATAAGAACTATTTCGAGGTTATCAAGGGCTTCTTGGAAAGTGTTTCCGTAAACTATAAAATCATCCATATAAACTTCTACACAATCATGTATAAGGTCAACAAATATTCCTAAAATTCCACGCTGGAAAATAGCATGTGCATAACATAGGCCAAATAGTAACACTCGATAGGCATATGTCCCCCAAGAACAAGTAAAGGTTGTCTTGTCTTGATCCTCAGGTGCTATTAATATTTGATTGTATCCACTATACCCATCAAGGAAAGAAAAGTAGTGTTTCCCTGATAAGGTATCTAACACCTGATCGATGAAAGGAAAAGAGAAGTAGTCCTTGAGAGTGGCCTTGTTTAATTCTCGAAAGTCAAACACAGATACGCCATTTCCCCATGACTTTCTTTGGAACTACCACCAGAGGAGACACACATTTAATGTTAGAAATTGGGTAGATGAAACCAGCATTAAGGATTTTTTGTAATTCATCTTTTACTATATCTTTTAGAGCTGGATTCATTCTTCTCTGGGGCTGCCTAATAGGAGGTATGTTTGAGTCTATGTAAATGTATTTCAAATATGCATAATATGATCAAGATGAATTTATATATCTATGTATTGGTAATTAATCTCTAGATTACATTTAAATATGAATATTATTTAATTGAGTTATAAAAAAAAGTGAAAGTAAAATTATAATAATAATATTGTGTTATTAATATAGGTGGAATTATATCCGCATGGGTGTGGTTTATTGGTAGTTTAGTTGTTATGAAGTCACAGTTGTAAATGGAGGTCACGAGTTCAAATCACACCCGGCTTTACCTATGTCCCATGCTTGCGGGGTTTGTGGGGCACCTAGAGGTATAGTGGTAGCGAAGGGATTGGATCCTTGGACCCTACATCGAAAATATAGTTGAGATAAGTATGGAATTTTAATATAATATATTAAAATTAAGTTATTTATTGAGAATAAAGTTTATATATTTTAGTATCACAATCAAGTAGTGATATTGATTTCAACGTTAAGATAGTGAAAAATATTTAATGAAATGATTTTAACAATAATATAGTACAAAATCATTTCAAAATTCTTATTATAACATAATGAAGTCTTAGTTATAAGTTGAAATTTATGATTTTACTTGATGTAATTAATTTATAATAAATAATAATAATAATATAATTTTAAGATCACTTAAACAGCAAATTGATCTATAAAATCTCTTATTTATAGAAAAAAATATTCTTCCACAAAACAATTTATGTACTGATATATATACAAAATATTAAATTCAATAAAATATACATAAATATTTGATTTCGAACCTTAGTTTCCATCATATGAAAAAATGAAATCATATTCTGCCCACGCTGAGACACGACACGAGACAGTGAGTGTCTTGTCTGAATAAGTTGGTTTAATAACTCGAGATGCGGACGGAACGGTGCCTGCCGACAGCAAGCCTTACTGCAAGCAGAATATGATCTAGCGACGTTGCCTCCAATTTATCGACATGGATAAATTGGCCCTGCTCGTGGACCCGTGGTGCTCTTTGAGAGAGACAGGTGGCAAGCAGACCTCATCTCTTGGGGTAGTCGAAGAGAGATGTTGGTGTGCTGGTGAGCATGTGGATCTACATAATCTACGAAGCATCTAGTCGTGCGTGAATGATGAGAATTGCATGTGAATGGCATCTAAGAAGCTTCATCATTATTGCTAATTTGGAAGCTCTGCCAATTGAGTCCAACATAAGACCAATAATTTAATGAACTTGGACTTCACTTATTACCGGGTGGCCCCTTTTATAACGGTGAAGATAATCACAATTTATTTTTTTATCGTGTCTAGAATCCAATTTTTCAATTCCTTGTTTATTTTTAGAAAATATATGAATAATTATAGTTTCATAATTTGTGATGATAGATATCAATTAACTTGTCCATTAGATGTAACTTGAGTTGTTAGGAAGAATGTTTGTTACTTTTTTTGTTACTTTTTTTACTCACGTTATATTCTTAAGTGATATGATGTTTTTGTTGAGTCTTTATGTATTGATCATATAAAAGTTTGACTAGACATATATAAACACATTAAATCTTTTATAATAAAAATGTATAAATACATGAAAATTTTCATAACTCACAATGATTAACAAACTGAGTCAATTGGAAGAAATGATGGCTTCTATGGATCAACAATGTAATCAACTTAAGTTTAAGATCTAAAAGGTGGCATCTTTGACCTCTTGAGCATGAGTCACTTTAAACTTATGTTTTAATCATGTTGAGTTTTTATACATATAAAGACGTGATATATTTATATTTCCTTGTTTTATACAAGAATGGTGTAACTCTCTTTTTATATTAATAATAAACTTAGATAAATTATAAAAAAAAATGTAATCTATCATGATGGAGTTGAAATAGTATAATATGTTCATGAAAATGTATAATATAATTTATGGCTGTAGTTATATAATGTAGAAGCGAAAATAATGATTATAATAATAAAACAAGTGAAATTAGCAGCAAAGCTGCCTATACCTGCCTCTTAAATATGTTTTAATGTAATAATTTATAAATGTTTTAATATAGTAATGTAATAGTTTAGAGATGTTTTAATATAGTAGTGTATGAGAGTAATAGTAAAGAAAATTAAGATAATCTAAGAGATAAAGAGTATTATCCATGCCTCTTAAATATGTTTTAATGTAATAGTTTATAAATGTTTTAATATAGTAATGTAATAGTTTAGAGATGTTTTAATATAGTAGTTTATGGGAGTAATGGTAAAAAAAATTAAGATAATCTAAGAGATAAAGAGTATGGAAAGAGTGCCATGGCTTAGTTTGATTATAAATTAAGAAAATAGGAAAAAGAGGAGGGAACGTAGTAAAAAAGGGATTACGAATGATTGAGTCAGTTAGTGTAGCTTGATGACTTCTCGATAGGCAAGTTTGAGTTGAAATTCAAGTAGTTCTTCATTATAGTTTTTGACCAAAGCCTTATTGGTATTTTTAGTCAATTTAATGCTCAATGTATGAAGAAAATGCCCACCCATAGCCCTCTACTCTTTGGAGCTATGTCAATCAATGTTGATCCAAACATTTTGTTTAAATAGTCATTTGTGGGTCATAATTGTAAACAATCTCCTACAACATATGAAAATTTTTGTAAATGCAACAAACCATAGTTTTTTAGTGCAACATTTATCTATTGTCAATTTGCATCTTGTTTTCAAATAGTTGATGTTTTCTCTATGATGCTTCATTATAGTTGTGTTTTGTTTGAAATTATATAAGTTCTAATAACAACAAATCGAGAAATAGTATGTGTCTATATAGTAATATGGTGTTGATACAAAAATAATTTATTTAAAATATGTTATGTAAAACCAATAAAAAAACAAAATAGTTTAATGTATACTTAAAATCGTGTGCAACTACTAAATTTGATAGCCTAGGTTTTCTAATTAATTGTTAAATTCTTTGAGTAAATAATCCTCAAATTCTAAAAAGCATTTCCATATTTATTTCTTAGTGGAGTACTTTTCACGAGAAATGGCTTAAAACAATGTTATAGAAAAGAATTTAAGTAGTAAATCTAGTTAACAAGATAACTCCACGAGAAATGGCTTAAAACAATGTTATAGAAAAGAATTTAAGTAGTAAATCTAGTTAACAAGATAATAAGTCATAGAAGCATAACACATTACATTTTGACCTATAAAATTGTGTCATCACTCTCTTCAATTTCTAAAAATTTGTTGAATTAAATTAGATTATTTTTAAAATACATATCTTTGTCCATAATGTAGTACTTGATTTTTTCATATTTTTATTCTTTTCAAAACATTAACTAATCAAAATATTAGAAAGGAATGAATGTGATGAAAAGACAAATTTATAATATGATTAAAAATAATGATAATTTATTTTAAAGTAAAATAGAGTTCAGAAAAGTGAGGATTATTGAATACAATCTTAAGATTTAAAGTGAGATAATATTAGTAAAAACGTTTGTATCTCATATTATAACTTTTACTTTTGGACTATATTCTATTTAAAATAATTATTAACTTTTATTTTTACTTTTGGACTATTAACTTTTAATTAAATTACTTAGAAACTATTTACAAATGACATATATAAACAGTTTTGCTGCTATTTTTACTTGTTAAAATTCATTATCGGACTACTTCCACTCATTGTCAAGATTTATCAAAATTATTCATTTTAAAGATTTAAATTACAATCCATCAATTTATTTTGACATTAATATCATTAACAATAAAAGATTTAAGTTATAATCCATCAATTTATAATAACACTAGTAATAATAAATAGACTATTAATTTTTAATATAATTTAAAAATTCACAAAATATTAAAACTTACTTTTACATTTAAAATAATAATTTTATTAATTCAAAACTATAATTTTAATAAAAAATACATATAACCAAATTCCAATAATATAATAATAACCAAAAAGAATTCCACTAAAAATCATTTAACCTTCATCCTATTAGTGTCGTATTCAAACAACATAAATGTGATAATCAAGGAAACGACTAGTCTATGGGGACCACTTAGTTGGAAATACATTACATTCCATCCCCCTATGTATAGTGTTATGTACATTACATTCCATCCCCCTTTGCATGTTTTGTCCTCGAAACATGGGAGGAACCTATGTTTCCTTTGATTCTTGTAGATCCTTAGATTCTTCTTTATGTGTTTTTTTAGATTTTTCTTCTTTGCATTCAACCTCAAACTCTTCATTTGATATGTCAGTAGGTGTTGTAATTTCTTTTACACATTAATATTAATTGTACCAACTAAATCCGTGCAAGGATATCCCAAAACATATCCATATTAAGTATATCTAGAGTATCGAAATCTAAATGCACATATATTTGTTTCTAGTAATCTTCACATCTTTACAAATTTGAACATTTTCACCCACAACGTGTGTGTTCTAAATATTCTTTGTAAGGACATCAATATTTTAGCCACATTAACATTTATTAACTTATCCTTCCTACTATGGTTATAGAAACAATGGCATTCTCTCCTTCAATACCTCCATGAACATGTAATGGAAACTTGTCACAAGAAAATAAACCCTTATGTATCTCGTTATCCTTCTTCACAAATGTATTAGATTGCATTGCAGATCTAAAAATACATTTCCATATTCTTCATCTAAAATTTTTAATAACTCTTTAACAATGTGTTTGACCACATTAAATTGATTAACTCCTATATTACAATTTTAATTTCTTTAGACCAAATTCTAGTGTCATTGAAGATAGCAATAATTTTCTTACAACCTTATTGCAAGAATTTTTAATTCAAAAGAAACATTTAACTCTTCTAATGTATACCAAAGGTTACTTCTAAGCATTGTGTTAAAAGTTTTCCTAAAATCAACTAAACAACAAAAGATGATTAGTTTTATTATTATGTCATTCCTTTGATGTGGCCTGAAACATAACTAAATGATCAATTACTATAATAGTTTTTAAACCTTTAATACCTTTAACTCTTTTTTTCATGACTTTATAACCATATATTCATCATATTCCTAAATATATATTATAATAAACTTGCCTAGTTTACCTAACCATTTATTAATTTTATTTTCTACATATATTTTCTAATAAATTTACATGATTCACCTAACTATATATTAATCTTATTTTCTAAAAGATTCACCTAAGTTAAACCAAATGTGATGGTTTCTATTTTTTTACAACTAGGAATCCCCACACCCAAAGGATGGGTCTGTAACCTAGGCCAGATCCAGCCCCAATGTCGAATGAAAGAATGATCTTTCACCCAAAATATGTTGTCACTAAGTTTGTTCGGAGATGAGGACCATCCTAGAGGCCCCATGGTTCACTTTAATTCCATTGCCTCCCACCCTCAACTCCTATTGAACATGTGACCTATGATGACTTAACCTCCACAAATGCCAACTTCCCTACCATTTCAAGCTAAATGTGATGGATTATACCCATTAAACATGTTTTATGTAATGCAACATTGAACATGCACTTGTGATATTTATCATTTTCCTAAATATATATTCTAATAAACTTACCGAGTTCACCTAACAATTTATTAATATTCTTCTGTACATATATATTATAATAAATTTACATGATTCACCTAATCATATATTAATCTTCTTTTCTAAAAGGATCACCTAAGTTAAACGAAATACGATGTTTTTTTATACAACTAGGAATCTCCACACCCGAAAGATGGGGACCTATAAACTAGGTCGGAGTCATCCCTAATGTTGAAAGGAAGAATGACATGCCCACCTGGTGCCCACCTAGAAGATGTTGTCACCAAGTTTGTACAAAGATCATGAGTCACTTTAGTTCCCTTTGCTCCCACCCTTAACCCCTATTGAACATGTGATCTGTGATGAATTAACCTCCACAAATACCAACTTCCCTACCATTGCAGGCTAAATGTGATGGATTAAATACCCATTAAACATGTTTTATGCAATGCAACTTTGAACATGTGGTTGTGATATCATTTTCCTAAATATATATTCTAATAAACTTAACGAGTTCACCTAACCATTTATTAATATTTTTCTCTAAATATATATTCCAATAAATTTACATGATTCACCTAACCATGTATTAATCTTCTTTTCTAAAAGGTTGATCTAAGCCAAACTAAATTTGATGGTGTTTCTTTTTTTTACAACTAGGAATCCTCACACTTGAAGGATGAATATATAACCTAGGTTGGAGCTAGCTCCAATGTTGAAAGGAAGAATAATCTTCCCACCTAGTGCCCACCCAGAAGATGTTGTCACCAAGTTTGTGCGAAGATGAGGACCATCCTAAAGGCCCCATGGGTTACTTTAATTCCCTTGGCTCCCACCCTCAAGTCTTGTTGACCATGTGACCTATGGTGACTTAAACTCCACAAATGCCAACTTACCTTCCACTGTAGGATAAATGTGATGGATTATACCCATTAAACATGTTTTATGCAATGCACATTGAACATGCCGTTACATGATATTCATTATTTTCCTAAAGATATATTCTAAAAAACTTACCGAGTTCACCTAACCATCTATTAATCTTCTTCTCTAAATTTATATTCTAATAAATTTACATGATTCACCTAACCATATATTAATCTTCTTGTCTAAAAGGTTCACCTAAGTTAAACTAAATGTGATGGATTTTTTTTACAACTAGGAATCCCCACACCCAAAGGATGGGTCTATAACCTAGGCAAGGGCCAACCCTAATGTTGAATGGAAGAACAATATGCACACCTGAGGGCCACCCGAAAGATGTTGTCACCACGTTTGTGCAAAGATGACGCCTACGCTAGAGGTCCCATGGGCCACATTAATTCCCTTGGTTCCCACCCTCAACCCCTATTGAACATGTGACATGTGGTGACTTAACCTATAGAAATGCCAACTGCCCTACCATTGTAGGCTAAATTTGATGGATTATACCCATTAAACCTATTTTATGCAATGCAACGTTGAACAGGTTGTTGTGATATTCATCATTTTCCTAAATATATATTCTAATAAACTTACCTTGTTCACCTAACCATTTATTAATCTTTTTCTCTAAATATATATTCTAATAAATTTACATCATTCACCTAACCATATATTAATCTTCTTTTCTAAAAGGTTGATCTAAGTTAAACTAAATGTGATGTTTTCTTTTACAACTAGGAATCCCCACATCGGAAGGATGGGTTTATAACCTAGAGGCTAGAGCCAACTCCAATATTGAATGGAAGAACGATCTACCCACCCGGAAGATGTTGTCACCAAGTTTGTGCGAAGATGAGGACCATCCTAGAGGCCCCATGGATCACTTTAATTCCCTTGGATCCCAACCTCAACCCCTATTGAACATGTGCCCTATGGTGACTTAACCTCAAATGCCAATTGCCCTACCACTGCAAGCTAAATGTGATGAGTTATACCCATTAAAATTGTTTTATTCAATGCAACATTAAACATGCTATTGTGATATTCATCTTTTCCTAAATATATATTCTAATAAACTAACCGAGTTCACGTGACAATTTATTAGTTTTCTTCTCTAAATTTATATTCTAATAAATTTACATGATTCACCAAACCATATATTAATCTTCTTTTCTAAAAGGTTCACCTAAGTTAAACTAAATGTGATATTGTTTTTTACAACTAGGAATCCTCACACCCGAAGGATGTGTTTATAATAGGACAGGGCATGTGATGGATTATACCCATTGTAAATGTGATGGATTAGAATGGGTCTATAACCTAGGCTAGAGTGAGCTCCAATGTTGAATGGAAGAATGGTATGCCCACCCAAAAGTGTTGTCACCAAGTTTGTGCAAAGATGAGGACCATCTTAAAGGCCCCATGGGTCACTTTAATTCCTTTAGCTCCCACTCTCAACCCCTCTTGAATATGTGACATGTAGTGACTTAACCTCTACAAATGCCAGCTACCCCACCAATGCAAACTAAATGTAATGGATTATACCCATTAAACCTGTTTTAAGCAATGCAACATTGAACGTGCGGGCATGTTTCTTCTCCTTGTCATTAGATAAATATCTCATGATAGGCCATAGCGGGGAAACGCCATAAGTCATTGTTGGAATCTCTTGTTGGCATGGAAAAAGTCACATGCTCATGCACTTATTGAACTCGATTATAGTCTGATCCATCTTTCATGTGAAGGATAAGGTCGCAATACATTTAATGTTCTTTGTAATTTCAAACGTACAACTCACCTGCCATTAATATTGCCAAAACGTGCTTGATACGATCATGCGTGATTGGAGGTCTAAGGCCTTGCCTGCCCACCTTGCCTGAACCCTCGAATCTACTCTCTGCCTTTAAGCCCAGGAAAAGCAGAGCACATTTCTGTGTATCTCGCTCCCTCTCTTCCACTCTGAAGGGACGACAGAATTGCCTTTGTTTAGTAGTTGGGGTTTTATATATTGCTCAGATTCTATGGAACGGCGTTCAGGAGATGAGCAGGAAGCCGCATGGAAGGCCGGCTTTCAACGGAAATACATAAGACAGTTAGCTGCTCTGCTGCGCCATGGGAGAATCGAACGCACGACCAGAGGCTTAGCTCGAAGTCGAGCCGTGAAACTGGCAGCGGATATGTCACTGGCCATGACGGCGAGGGGTCGAACCGCGTGGAGTCGGGCCATCGTCAGGAAATACCTTTTCAGGCCCAACAAATCCCGCTGCCAACGACGATCAGTAGTTAAATCCAGAGCAAATTCTTCCAGATCGGCGGCTGCCAAGAATAGGAGGCCCTGCAAAACGACCTATTCCAGCAAGAAGTCCGTCAGGAAGCTGTCCGGAGTGGCTTCTCGTATGCAGACCCTCAGGGAGCCCATTCCGGGAGGCCTCCGGCTGGACACGCCCGTTTTCTTAGAAGAGGTCACGGACTACATCGTGGCGCTTAAGATGCAGGTCCAGGCCATGCAGGCGCTCACAGGATCGTACACAAATTAGGGTGTTCATGCTGCTTGCCATGTGTATAATGTCGCAAGGTCGAATCTCGGGCTGGACAAGCAAAGACGTGACAGGCATTTTGCACCAAGCAGCTGGTATTATATACTATAATGTGTATATGTTTAAGAAATTAGCTGGTTTTATTTCGTTGAACAGCCCTCTGTATATCATATTTGTCTTTGATCATATTCCTTCACATTCTAATTCCATTATAGAATTCTATGCATCTTCAGTCAGATACACTGTCAATATAATTTTGCGTTCCATGTAGCAGAGAATGTCAATATAATTTGGCATTTTTCCTTAGTTTTCTGTACACAGCATCTGTGATGAATATGATATTTTACTTTTGGGTTTCTGTTTGAAAATTTGGCAATTGCTATTTTCTAGAACTATATTTACAAAATACAGAAGAATTTTTTCCACTCTAAAGGACCTAGCATTCACCAACCATTAGCTCACGTTTTCCCTTTTCTTCGCTCTCTTTTAAATCTATAATTTCACAAGCTCGCAGAAATAGGCAGCCCTCGGAAGCTTAGTCGACACAGGCCCAAGGACAAACCCATGGTCTTGGGCTTGGTTACAGATTATAACTACTGAATATACATTGCCGATCCTAATTAATGATAGTATTAGATTCATTTTTAGTTTCATTATTGAATTGAGAAAGACGGTATTTACAGTAAGGATTAGAAAGATTTAAAATATTCGTTTAAAATATTTAAAATATTCGTTTAAATCAATTCAGAAAGATTTAAAATATTCGTTTTGAGTTAATAGATTTTGAAAATTCATTATATTACTAAGGTTTAAAATATTCGTTTTGAGTTAATAGATTTTGAAAATTCATTATATTAAAAGGTTTGGAAGTTTTCGAGTTAAAACTATATTTTTTACATTGTTTATTTAATTGTTTATTTACTTTTAAGCATTAATTATATCTATACGTGTTTATATTTTAGAATTTGGGTGAAACTCAAACTCAAATCTACATTCCTAATAATTTTTGGTATTTTTCATATCTATTTTTAGAGTTTTAAGATTACCAATGCCCTCAACATTTTTCACCTCTCATCTCCTATATTGGTCTTATTTTTAAGCCAAATCCCTCATTAGACACTAGGGTTAGACCATTTAACTTCACCAAGCACTTGTATAGACCATGCAACAATGCATGAAGGTGTTAACTTCACTTCGCATTCAATTATAGATTCTAAATCCAAATTAGGTACTGGTTGTTAAATTTTTATTGGATTTTCTTAAATTTGAAACAAAAATGTTTGAAAGTGGTTTCTTGGAATAAGACTTCCACCATGCCCTAGTAGATTAATGAAAGACTCAACATCACCCTAACTATCCCCTTCAAGCTCTAGATTCCCTACCAACCTTCACCCTTGCTGCACCCCAACTAATCCTAGAGCCTCTTCTCCTGACCCCCAAAACCATAAGTTTTCTAGCCAACCCTCCTTCTCCTTTGAGGAATGGTTTCAAAGCCATCGTACTCACTCACTTTGCAACAAAATATCATACTTTCAAACATATTCTAGCATCCAGTGAACTATTTATAGATAATTCTTACTTGACAACTAAAGCCACCCCCATTGAACCCTTCCTTCCAACTACCCATGAAGTCATTTCTCATACCAACCCTGGCATTTTTAATCCATATATTTTCTTTGTAACCTAGGTTGAAACTATCTCCTCCCCTACCTCAGTCTTCAGACATTTGTTCCTAGTGATGGATCAAATAACCACCATAATACTCGATAATGATACCAATAAGAATCTTGTCTCTTGATATTTTGTCTGGCATATGCAGCTTCCCACAACCCCCCATCCCTCTCCTTACAATATTGGATGGGTTCAATAGCATAGACCTTAGTTGCTCATTAACAAATGTTATATCATCACATTCACCATTGGTCCCTTCATAGATGTTGTTAATTGCAATGTCTCCTCATTAGATTGTTTTGACCTCATCGTCGACACCCCATACCAGTAGCAATACCAATCTTTATACAACTCTCACAACAACACCTACACCATGTTCAAAAAAAAGTGTACCTATAAACTCACTATTGTGACTACCCCTCTTCCTCATCCTAGTATCATGAAACCACTCATTATCCATAAATGTTTGGTTCTTCATGTCTACCCTAAACCTCCACCCACAATAGCACCATGCCACCTCCTTATGTTCCCTTAGTCCTTTTTCTTCTAGTTTCAACTCATCTTCTACGTTCCTCTCCTGACTAGTCTCTCCCTCGTCCCACCACTTTAAATAGGCCCACAACACCTAGCAACATTTTTTTTTCTATAACTACACAATGAATTTGGCCATAATAACACACTCTATATACAACTATTGTATCTTGTCACAATCATAGGTCCCCCCAAAACTAGTGCTACTCTTGTCACATAAATGAATGCCATTCCAATCTAGTACTCATATGTATTACTAGAAATAGATGGTAGACACTCACTAAGCATCTCTCTAGATGGGAGATTAGCCCATATTGCAAGCATAAGATCCATCCTTCTGACACATTTTTTGAGGCATGGTTGAATTCTCTCCACACAGTACCACAATCGCTACCCAATGTCTCTGGCATGTAACTTCATACTGCGTGCCATACTTCATTTCCTTGATGGTAGTCTCCTTGTTCACAACTCTTGGGTTCTTTGTACAACCATTCTACTCTAACTATTCCAACACACAAATCTAGTTTTAAGTACATGGGAGGTAACTCAACTACACCACATCTCAGATCTCATCTTAGGAAGACATGATCACCTAACACTCTTATAATCCTCTTTAACTTCAACACATAACACTAACACACCAATCACCTCCAACATACCATAGAGAGATACCTCCAGGAAACTGCCACCTCCTTCCAACATAGTAAAATAGCTAGAAATAATGCACTCTTTCCAAGACATATTTGATAGGGTTTTCTCTCATTTTCTTAGAGGTCAAGGCTCAACCTTTTTTTTCTTCTAAGAGTGCACTAGGTCTACATTTATTCATTCCATAGTCCAAGTTCTATTATTCATTCGACTTATGGAGCATCCCCTATATTTTGGACAATCCTTCATTCTCACTATGTTCCTTTTTTAATGCCCCATGTTTTCTTTAGTGGAGACACTTAGTTGCTTCCATTTCCTATTGATTTTGTCAAACATTCTAAAGAGTAATGAGGCCATAACATCCCTTCTCAAATGTCTCCTCTACACCTATCTCTAACCTTACACACGGGATCAAGGAATCATCTTTCCTTTATTGACTAAATTTTCCCTTGAAACATGGAACATACATTTATACCCTTAGAGATCACTAGTCATATCTCTTTCCCCTACCCAGTCAACTCTCCATAGAGCCAATTTAGGGCTACTAGCGACCAGGTCCCATATATGATGTAACTACACCTTATGTCTTGTTTAATACCTTCTCCCCAACTCATGTTACAATCACACCAATGTGTTAGACACCATGTTCTTGAATAATGCATCATGTTAATCAACCACTCCATATTTATGAAAAATACCCATCAATAGTTCACATCACTTTTTGTTAATCCACAATCAGCTCCAACACTCTTCAATAGCCAACAATATGAGGTCACTTTTAAACATTAAGGAGAAGAATGGGACTCTTTGAGACTCGATTGGGAATAATTAATGTAGATAACTATAAGGGTGACCTACCAAAGGAGGTTACACCCTTGAGGGAGAAAACATTCAAGCCAAATTCCATTACGAATAGCCTAAGTATCCTCCCCAAGGAGGATTCACCTAGCTTACGATCAATCTCCAACAAAATTTATAACCATTAAGAGCCTCATCTTCTTTTCCAAGGTCTTTGTTTGACTTGTCTATAATGAGTTTTCATGTAGATGCATATTTCTAGCTCTCAAGCCACATGCATGGTTTCTTTAATATTTTCTTCATGTTATATGGACAATATTGTAATGCTCTAGAAAGGCTTCTTCGTCATCCTAATAAATTAAGCCATTTTTTCTTCAAAACTATTGGCCTCTTATTTTTCTCTTCTAAATCCACATATTAGAGTCTTTTCAAGGGTTATTCTCTTAAGAATGGCGTGCTTCACCTCTAACCTAGGCTTTTGCAATTTCATGGGTTAGAATTACATCAATTCCTTTTACTTCACCGTAAGAGTTGTATTTCTTTTTCTTGCACATTAAGGGTGCCTTTTACATTGTAATACACCGTAAGAGTTGTATTTCCTTTTCTTACACATTAAGGGTGCCTTTTACATTGTAAGTTTGATACAAGTGGTTGGCTGCCTATTTTTATGGTGCAAAATTGATACAAGTCATCACTTATTGAAGGACGCAAATTGTTTACCTTTTATATAACTTTCAACTCGCAAATATTTAGATACTTTGTCCATTGATACCATCTTGGGTGCACTTTAGCTTAATGTTAACTCTTATTAGCAATGAAATGTCCACAATTCATTAAGAATGGATGCCTTTTCCTACAAGCCTCAAGCACAACAAATTTATTAATTCTTAGTTTTGAGTCATATAGCACATAAATTGATATGAATCTGTGTGGTCTTTTGCAATTTCTGAAACAAATATTTTCCATGCAATCCACATGCACATGCAGCAATTAGTCCATCATCGTTATGTCGCGTACCCGTGTGAAGTAATTAGAGGTTTATAATCTATAGTCAAATTGTAATTGAATATTAAGAGGCGGAGGTTATGAACACATATGTATAAGAATAAACTACTAAGCAAAAGTAAGAATGTAATGGTTTGCCATTGAAATAAATTGCAAAAAAAATTTGAAGGATGCTTTATGTTCGTTGATTGTAATGTTATCTTGCATAATCATTGACATACTTACCGAGTGACAAATTGGATTATGGTACTATAAAACTCGTGGAAACACGATCTTATGCCAAATTTCTACGATAATCACAAAGTGACCCTATTATTCACATCATAAACCTAATGATTCTACATGCTATAACTTATTGTAATTACTATTATAATGACTCACCGCGTCAACTTAAAAAAAGGAGGATGGAAAGTATAGTAACCATCACGTAATTAAGTATTTATTTGTATGGTTTTACAAAGAAAATAATTTTTTTAAGGGGAACAAAGTGAAATGAATCAAGTATAGAATTATTCTCATGATGAATAAAGGGTGAATATAAATAAGTATATTATTATATAGCATTGCAATATATTATAAAATTAATTGATTTTTATGAACATATTTATTTTATGTTATATCAGTATAGATCCATCTTAAATTTAGATCTATTAAGTATTGAGAGGGATCCAATTTCGGGTGTAAATTTTTTCTTGATGTGTAAAAAATTTTAGATAAAAGAAATTTACACCTTATAAAATTGGATCCCTATTGATGCTTAATAGATCAAGGTTTAAGATAGATATATGATGGTTTTATTTTTATTTTTTGAATTTTCTGTCAACATGATTTTTTTAATTATTTTTTTATTTTTGAGAAGTTGTGAGCCGAGATAAAGTTTTTAATTACTTTTTATTGTTTTGGATGTTACGTTATGTAACGTAACGTGACAACATCTCCCCCATATTGAATTGTAGAGCACATCACTACTTTTAGTGCAATAAAACCAAACAATAAATCTTATTTTCTTCTTAAAAGCACAATGTCTAACCAAAATGTTACATAAAGGTTGAACATTATTCTCTAAACAATATTGAATGTCACTATGTTGGTGTATTGATGGCTGAAGGTAAAACAACATCACTTTGTGTAGGCACACTAAAAGGGTAAAGTGCAAGTGGCCTTTGAATCAATGGTATAGCTAGGGTATGGAATGGTCCTACCAATGACTACAGTCACGAAGTGTCAAACTAGTTGTATTCATGATTTAATGATATAGATTGAATAACATACACATGTAATTTGTAAATATTAACCAATTATAAAATAACTACGAGGCAATAGTAGTAAATGTGACCACACTCGATTTATAGTTGGAAGATGGTCCTATAGTAGACGCATCAATAATATAGCGCACAACGATGTCCTTATCAAACTAATGGTCGATAAAGGGGTAAATGATACGGGTAAATGATACCATCATGTGCAGGGGCACTATGGATAGGTACAAGGGACATTTACATTGGTCGTGCAACCGGGACATGGAATACTCTTCCAAATGGCTGCAATTACAAGGTATTCAAATAGTTTGATTCATTATTTAATCAAAACGTGAATAAAATACACATGCAACTAATGACTTGGAAAATATTTATGATTGGAAATGGATTGAAAAATATTTATGATTGGAAATGGATTGAAAAATATTTATGATTGGAAATGGATTGAAACACCAATAGTGACATGTACAAATGAATTATTATTTGGTGAAGGAAAAATCCCCAATGTCAACCAAGCTCATCATAACCTTAAAACATCAAGGCACATAAAACTAAACATAAGGTGGAATATACCAAGGCTCATAGACTAGTATTTAAAGATTAATTGTGGAATACATTTTAAAACTTTACATCTATCCTTAAATCCAATATCCAATAGTTTTGAAGGTGAAATTCATTTATATAGCCTTGCACTTTACCATATTTAAGAAAATGATTAAGAATACAATAGAATTAGGAATGCACTCTTCCCTTCTTTAGTTTACGATTTATGATAGGAAGAATAGGAATACCAATGGTGGAAAGGATATATGTTCCAACTTGAAACTAATTGCTTCGCAAGCAAGTATATGTCAATATAAATTATTAATTTTATAAGTCAATAAAAAATAGTACGCACGATACCAAATGGTTATCTCTATGTGAGTTGTCTCCATCTAACATGTTAAAACAATGGTTACATTGAACATCCATGTCAAATATGGAATGATCATATCAGTAAGAGATGTGACCGTCTAGTTTAAGATGCGCATCATGGAAGGCACAATTTTCTCAGGCACAATTTTCTCTCCAACTTATTGTTGCAAGTAAGTATAGTCAAACAATTTAAAAATGCATCTATAATGAATCAATTCAATCAACAATTGTTTAATTGTGATACCTTGTTTTTTAATGATTTTGAGGTGACTACCTTGGGTTTTAAATTCTTTTTAATAGAGAGGACTATGTCTAAGTGAATCACTTGCACACAAACCAATACAAATAATATTATAATTAGGCATTGAGAATAAACAAATTTTAATTAAGAATTTTCAACTTAATGATTACCTAGTAGGGAGGTCATGAGGAACATAAATATCCAAGTGTAGATGGATCTAACAATTACAAGTTTGTTTATACATATATATATTAATTAATTAATTAATTAGAATTTATACTTTAAGGAAAATCAATGTGAAAATAATTACTTTATTAATCTAAAAAAGTTAAACATATCAATGTACATACCATACCATCACCACAATTAAGACGGCATGGATGTGAATACCAAGTATGGTCACTGCTAAATGATGTTATGCCCCCTCTTCTATATGGAAGCCTACCCATGGAGATTTTATGGCCCCCCTGACAAGGAGATGATGGCCTTGACCCACTAATAAATAATGACCTATCAATGGGTCGATACCATAAAGGAATGTGACATGACATACCATCATTCATGTCAACTAGAATAATGCTTCCTATGTTTGTGGAAGCAATTGTGATGCAGGTGGGGATCATACCCTGGTGAATTCCTATAAGGTGAAGGGATTGGGTGGCTTGGATCTCAATGCCTTGCATTGGATCAATTTTGTTTCCTCCCCAATCCAAACCATGGAATGCAAATAAGAAATGAATTTAGTTAGCATGTTGTCCCAAAAAAGTCTCTACCTACATTTTCTTCAAAATGTATATTGTGATTTCCTTATTGTTATGAGGTGGTTTCCAACACAAAATATTTGGCCCTAAGTTCAATGCATATGCCAACAATAAATCCCACAAGCATAATTGGAATTTCAATACTGTAGAAGGGTAAGGTCTTACTTGAGACATTAAATTCTAAGACATTACACGAGCAAATTTAAATAATCAAGAAATAGAACAATCATCTTAAACAACTATTTAATTACTTCACATCATTCATCATTCATAAAGAGAAAAAACATAATAAACAAAACACAAAAAGAATTATTGAAGGGGGAAATAACACATCATCCATTCCATTTCATTCCTCAAATGAGTGTTACATCCAAAGTTCTATCAATTCTCATCCTACATAATCAATAAACCAACAACAACATCCATATTCAACAACCAACAACCAACTCCATTTCATCCCTCTTTACACCTATACATACAATTTACATCATCTACAAGATTGTATAGCCATTACAAAATACATTTCTCGAAGGGCATGAATGGCACCTTGAGTAAAATGCACAATAGTCCATGCAACTTCTTATACATCTTCTACCGCGTGTATGAAACTTGCGGTGCATAGACTTCAACTTCATGTAGGATTCCAAAAATACAAAATAGGGTGCAAACAATGGTTCATCAAAAACTGTGCACCACCTATCCATCCAATTATTATAAAATGTTGATACATGTAGCACTCCATAGGAATATTATTTATTCTCGTGTATGTTATTTTTCTAGTATGAGGGTCTATGAAAAGGGAAATTATTTCTCCTAGCTAAATTTTAATTTTTTAAATTTCTTCATGAGCCAAATCATTTAAATATTCATGATGCTTTCAGTCTCTATAAGAGATCAATATATTCTAGAATGCCCAATTTGCTTGGGTAATTGTATCAATAATTCATGCATCTATTGTTTGGCCAAGTGAGCGATGAAGAAGCTCTCTAGAGCTAAAAATATCTCTCAAATGTCTTAGTTTGGCTATATCTATTAAGATTTTTCTTGGATTTCGATATTCCAATCCATTAAGGGTGGTGCATTGGTGCCATGAGGGTTTATTTAATGATGCTTTTGAATTCTTTGTTACATGAGTGTAGCATTGCTTCCCATTTAACCATGTTTTTGAACTTCTTTGTGTTTCTTTAATGTGGTTGTATAGTTGTAAAATGAGTTTCATTTCATGTTGGTTTCATGTTATTTGTTTGTGGAGGTGATTTCAATTCATATTGTTTGTGTAATATCCTGATTTTGACCCCATTGCATTAAAAATGAAAATGATGTAAATATGTTAGTGTAAATTCCTAGTGCGGAGCTCAAGGCCAAGGCTCGACTAGTGAATGTTTAGGCGTGCATGATGTTTATATTTCATTTGGACTATTTAGTTCTATTTTATGCTAATTTAGAATATTATGTAAATATTATGTGCATAAATAATAAAAATGGTCTAACAATGGCTTTGTAAAGAGCACCAAAGGGGCTATGATTCCACCAGAGGGGAAGATGAAGGGGGGTCCATGGATGACTAAATTCTTCCTACCAAGTGTCCACCTTAGAACTCACCCAAAATTCTGTCATGTGCCTTGAATAAGCCAATTATCTCCTTTTTTGACCATTTTCCAATCATTAATGCATGAGTGTGGTTGGTGGGAAAAGTCACCTTATGTAGTTATTGAAGCATGGGACTGACTGCACTTTTGTGACAGTTCTGTCATGACAGAAGTCAGTCTGCAGCTGGCATGAGTCCTTTCCCTACTGCTAGAAGTTATGTCAGTTGTCTTGTCACCATTTTCTCATATCATTTGGAATCAACCCTCATTTTGCCTCATTCTTACATGCAAATTTGGAGGATGCAGAGCTCTCCATTGTTTTCCATGAACTTACCATGTTGTTTTGAACCCATAAATTCAAATTTGGAGACCATGTTGTAGATGGGGAAGTGTTTTTCATTGGCTGTAGGTGAGAAAAGAGGTTGGGCAAGCTAGGAACCCTTACCCTTGAGTTCTGCTATTCATAGGTGCTTGAGAAGCCACATATTGAGGTCTAAGTGAGGCCCCTATAGAGCTTTGTATGAGCATTTGGCTAAGCACATAGAGCAGAATGGGTTGTGGGTTGAGAGATAGAAGCTTGTAGGTGTTTTCCTTCGCCCTTGTAGCATCATAGCCTAGCTTGGGGGTGGCCTCTCAGCAGCAGAAAGATTATATGCTGGGCATAGTGCCTATGGTTGGGTGGCAATGCGCTCTTACACAACCAGTTGCTTGGATTTGCATTGGATAAAGATAAGTATTTTTATAATGTATTTAAATATCGAAAATTTTTATTTGATGCCTGTAATGTTTATGCTTGTAATTGCATAGTAGATGTGTGTGTGGATAGATTTGAATTCCGCTGTGCATGTTTATTTATATTCCTACACACATTGCATTGTTGAAAAATGTATTATGAACTTGGGGCAAAATTTGAAAGCGTGGGTTTCCCAGCGCCCCCTCCTGATGGTGTGGTTGGGTGAGAGGGACGTTACAGTTCGTTGAGGTGAGTTCCAAAGTCATGTAGAAGTGTAAGAGTCATGTTTGAAATATTAAATGGTATATATCTATTTAAAAAGAGAATAGCAATCTTTATATTTTAAGGAAGTTTTAAATAAGAAAATAGGTTTTATATATAATAATAATAATAATAATAAATAAAATAAATTTGTAGAAGATTTAAATTTTTTAAAATTAAATATATATTAATCATTGAGATGAAATTTTTTCTTATAATAAATAATAAATTTTACATATCAATCAAATCATAATATGTAAAAATTATGAATATTATAATAATATTATTATTATTTTTTTATTAATATAGATAAAATTATATGTTTTAATATATTTTAAATATAAATAATATAATTTTTAGGGAAATTTTTTTATAAATAATATAGTATAAAAAATATAGCTAAAATAATAAATATAGAAGTTTAATATAATGTATTAAAATTAAGTTATTTTATTGAGAATAGAGTCCATTGATTTTAACACTACAATCAAATAAGGGTATTGATTATAACATTAGGAAAGTAAAACATATTCAATAACAATATTAAAAAGAAAATAATAATATTTTATAATTTAAGGAAGTTTTAAATAAGAAAATAGGCTTCATATATTATAATGATAAAAGATTTAAATAAAATAAATTTGATAAAGATTTATATTTTTTTAAGTAAGATTAAATTTGTATTAGTCATTGAGATGAAATTTCTTTCGATCAATAATATTTTCTACATATCATTATTGAATGGATTTACATAAAATGTTAACGTAATTCAAATATGAATAACTATGCATAATATGATCAAAATGAAATTTATTTAGTAAGTATTAATAATTGATGTGCACCTGCCCAACGACGACGACGCCATTGTTAAGAAGATGAAGATGAAGAAAGTCGTTTAATTTAAATAGTCCATTGATTTTAACACTACAATCAAGTAGTGGTATTGATTTCAATATTACGAAAGTAAGACATATTCAATGAAATGATTTCAACAATAGTATAGTACAAAATAATTTCAAAATTCATATTATAATGTTTTGAATGATGTCCACCTGCCCAACGACGACGACGCCATTGTTAAGAAGATGAAGATGAAGAAAGTCGTTTGATTTAAATAGTCCATTGATTTTAACACTACAATCAAGTAGCGGTATTGATTTCAATATTGCGAAAGTAAGACATATTCAATGAAATGATTTCAACAATAGTATAGTACAAAATAATTTCAAAATTCATATTTTAATGTTTTGAATGAGGTCACTGTTGTTAGGTGAAATTTTCAATTTTGTTTGTTTGTTGTAATTAGTTTTTTATAATTTATAATAATAACAATCTAATTTTAAGTTTACGATTAAGCAACACATTAAATTGGTATATAAAATTCTGATTGTGGAATTAAAATCCCTCCTTCTTTCAACAATTTAATTCATAAAACTATTACTTTTATCATATTTTTTTATAATAACCCGCAATAAATTAAATTCAATAGATGTTTGATTTCAACCTCACTTTCAATCATATGAAAAAAAAGAATACAATGAAAGATCTGAGTGTCTTGTCAGAATTATGTGGTCTACTAACTTGAGATGCAGACGCAACGGTGCCTGCCAACATGCAGATTAGGAGGTGGAAGTAGCGGCGTTACCTCCAAATTTCCAATTGATCAACATGGATAAATTGCCCCAGTTGCAGCTTATCGTCGCTGGTAGTGCTCTTTACAGAGAGCTGGACAAGTGGCAAGCAGGGCTTCGTCTTGGGGTAGTCGTACAGAGATGTTCGTGTGACGTAATCCACGAAGCATCTAGTCGTACGTGAATGATGAGAATTGCATGTGAATGGCATCTAAGAAGCTTCATCATTATTGCTAATTTGGAAGCTCTGCCAATTGATAAGACCAATAACTTAATGATGAACTTTTACTTCACTTATTACCGGGTGGTCCTTTTTATAATGGTGAAGATAAGCACAAATTATTTTTATCATGTCTACAATCCAATCCAATTTCTTTCGACAATTCCTTTTTCATGTTTAAAAAGTACATGAATATTTATGTTTTGAATTGGTGGACCTCAACCGGCCAAGTCAATTGAAAATGTAACCAATATGATCAACTTATTGATGGTTTATGTGGTTCAACAATATGATCATGTTATGTTTGAGATCACGAAGGTGACATCTTTGACTGCAAATTTTGTGGTTTTTAGATTTATTTTTAATATTAATAATAATAGATTTAAGTTAATTATAAAAAAATATATAATTTAATACAAAGAATTTGGAAGAATATAATATAGATTAAAATGGTAATAAATTGTTTTTCTTGTAATTATATTAGTATAGAGATCTATCAAGTCGGTAGAGAGATCCAATTTTTTGAGGTGTATTTTTTTTTTACCTTAAGTTATTACACATTGCTAGATAGACATAAATTTTTTTAATTGCTTTCGGTTTGACTTTAAATTTTGGAGTAGTCTATTTGTTCTACGTTTTGGACTTTAAAGTGGGTTTTGATTGGAATTCCGTAATTTCTTTTTGGTAAAGTCCAAATTTAGAAGTGTTTAATTGTGCTTTTGAATCTATAAATAGATTCAACACCCTCTATACCCCCATGACATCCAAATTATGCAATTTCTATAGCTAATATATGTGAATACTAAGAAAAGGTTGAAAACGTACATAATATTTAGACTACACCTTAATTACTATAGTTAATATATGAAAATTTTTAATTACTTTTTATTTTTGGTAGTGGATCACATTATAATGTAAAAGTGAAAAAGAAAAATATTCAAATTAATAAATATTAGAGTAAAAATATTCAAATTTATAAGGATTTTATATAGTTTATGAACAAATTTGGTGATGTTTAAAGTAAAAAAAAAAATTACCCTATGAAATTTGGGCAAATCATTTTACAGAAAAATGAAAATTGGTGAATATGTTTTTGGGAAAAAACATGGAAAATTGGCCATGAACTAAATTTCACCCCAAAAAATTTGCTTACCATGGACTACATTCTTCATGTGCCACCTTGGACCCTTTAACTAAATAAATATAATGCAATCTGATTTTCTTTTTCTTGTTTTTCTTATACCAAAACTTCATGAAATTCTTTTACACAATATTAATTTTACCAACCAAGTCCATCCAAGACATCATTCATATCTATAATATTAAAATCTAATTGCAACATATATATATTTTTTAGTAATCTTCAAATCTTTAAAAAAATTAACATTTTCACCCATATTATGTTTGTTTTGAATATGCTTTGCATAGGCTTGCAATATTTTAGCCACATTAAAATTTATTAACTTATGCTTCCTACAAAATTTTATGGAAACAATGACATTTTCTATTTAAATACCTCCATGAGCATGTAATAGCTCACATGAAAATGAACCCACCCTTATGGATCTCATTATCCTTCTTCACAACCTTATATCACCTACCTAAGAATACATTTTCATATTCTCCATCTAAAATTGTTAATAATCGTTAATCCCATATAGTTGCTTAGTTCTTATGTTACAATTTTAATTTCTTTAAACCAAATTTTAGTGTACGCTAAACATAAAAATAATTTTCATAGAACCTTATTGCAAATCTGTTCATTCAAAAGTAACCTTTAACTCTTTTAATACATTCCAAGAGTTACTTATGTCAAGCACTTTTCTAAAATCAACTAAACAAAACCAGTGATTAGTTTTATTATTATGATAATCTTTTGCTGAAGTTGAACATAACTAAATCAATGGTATATTGATACGATAACATTAAAATATTGAAAGCTTTTAACTCTTTTTTCATTACCTTCTAACCATATATTAATCTTCTTTTCTAACTATATATTTTAATAAACTTGGTTCACCTAATCTTATTTTCTAAATATATATTCTCACAAGCTTACAAACTTACAAGGTTCACCAACCATATATTAATCTTCTTTTCTAACTATATATTCTAATAAATTTGGTTTACTTAATCTTATTTTCTAAATATATATTTTAATGGTTCACCTAGATTAGATAGTTGGGAAGAATGTTGTTATCCTCTTCACCCTGGTTTAAATCCGACTTTTTGACACTTGCTTCTTAGAAATAACTTTAAGTATATATTGCTTGAAAAATGGATGTAATTGGTGGGAATGTTGTTATCCTCTTAACCCGAATTCAAATTTGGTTTTGTGATACTTGCTCTTTAAAAATAACTTTAAGTATATATTGCTTGAATAAATAAATGTATTTCTGACCAACCTTGATTTTCAATAAAAATAACTATCAAATATTCATATTTTTCAATAAAAATAACTATCAAATATTCATATTTGACAATAAAAGAAAAATGATTATTGCGTACTCTTTAAACTTGTTTTATAGAATGCAACATTGAACGCGCGGGTGTTTCTTCTCCTTATCATTAGATTAATATATCATGATAGGCCATGGCCGGGAAACACCATAAGTCATTGTTGGAATATCTAGTTGGCATGGAAAAAGTCATATGGTCACTCATTCACTTATTGAACTCAACAATTATAGCATCCATCTTTCATGTGAAGGATAAGGATAAGGTCGCAATACATTTAATGTTATATGTATAATTTCAATGTTATATGTATAATAAGCGTACAATTCACCTACCATTAACATTGCCGGAACGTGCTTGATTTCACACAGCGATACGATCCTGCGTGTTTCTAGGTTAAAGGTCCTGCCTGCCCTTTTCTATGCCTGACCCCACAAAGTCTCTTCTCTGCCTCTAAAGCTCAGGAATAGCCGACCATATTTCTTTATATCTCGCTTCTTCGCTCCCACTTCGCTCCCACTTCGCAGGGATGATAGAAGTTGCAGAAGTTTTTCCTCTTTTTTAGTGGTCGAGGATTTATAATAATGGAAAATTAAAGTTTGAAAACTAATTTAAAAACACAAACTTAAATACTATAAAATATAAATACCATTCAATTTATACTTTCGTACTACTTGCATGCCACCGAAAAATATGGCAAAGTCTAATATAGAACTGGACAAACTGGCTGGACAAGCAAAAACGTGGCAGGCATTTTGTACCAAGCAGCTGGTAGTATAATGTGTATATGTTGCCGAAGCAACAGATAATATTACAACGTGTCGAGGGTAGAACGCTTCCAAAGATGGACTCCACACGATCTGATAACTCGGATTAAGAAATTAGGTTTTATTTCGTTCGCCAAGAGAGCAGACCTCTGTATATCGTATTCCTTCACATATTAATTCCAGTATAGAAGTCTATGTATCTTGATAAACTGAATATAATTTTGCATTTCATCTAACAGAGAAAGTGTCAAAATAATTTGGCATATTCTTTTACACAGGCATCTGTGATAAATATGATATTTTACTTTGGGCTTTACTGTTTCGAAATTTGTCAATTTTTATTTTCTAGAGCTGGACTTTTAAAATACATAAGTATTTTACCATCACTCTTTACAATATGACTCTTTTGTCAATCTGTGTACACCAGCATTTAATTTTAATCATTAATATCACACATCTCTGATATATCATAATAAATAATGAATATATAAATTTTATTTAACCACCATAGATCTATTTCGAAAGGGATCTACCAAGTGCCACGGATCAAATCTTTCATGTGTAAATTCCTTTGTAGAGTGTAAATATTGAGGAAGGGTTTTAATTTATCTAATTTTTGTAGTTTTATACTAATGTGGTTGTAAATGTTTTAAATCTAATTTGAGCCAACATGTTATTTTTTATAATGGGCCTCTTCCTAAAATATTGGTAGAATTTCAATAACAAATATCATATCAATCAACACATTTACATAAATAAATAGTTATGACTATGTATTTGATCTTTAAGTCTCCTTCTCACTCAAGTTCCTTGCTAAGCCCTCTTAGCCATGATAGATAAGCAAAGACCATTCGACTCTTCACCTTTTGGCCATCATCTTAGAAGGGAAACCTCTTTGGCACTTCACCCTTGTTTGTTGAAACTTTGGCCTTCCACTAACTAGTGGTTACTCATCATAAAAATTCACCCAAAGTTTTACCCATGCATTTTAAGAAGAAGGCAACTTCTACCCCATAAGTAAAATTACCTCTTATTGTGCCATGCTTTAGCACTTCGACCCTTGCACAAAGAGCCCTCATTGGATAATTTACTAGGCTATGGCCCACAGCTAAGGCAATGGACTAGTGGATGCAAAAGAATTGGATGACCTTAATAAAAGGTAAGCTATTGTATCTTTTTATGTAGAAGGTATGTTTATTTTTGTTTACTTTTATATTTTAACATAAAGAAGACAAGGATATCATCTTCTAAAGTGGAAAAGAGGGGACATGATTCTTGGATTTGAACTGACATTGGAGACTACCTTTGGTAGTGGTTCTAAAACCACAACTAGTAAACAATGAAGGTTTGATCCTAGAATTGCAGGGGATTAGGTAGTGATTCAAAGCAAGCAACCATGAGAGATTTGATCCACTCTAAATTCCCATGAGCAATACTACTCTAGGAAACCAAAATTGAAAAAGGTACCATGATGCAATTGAGAAGAAAGATTTGCAAGTATTGTAATGGAATGGTTGGAAGTGAAAGAGGGGCCTTCGAAGGAATTTGAATCCTTTTGGGAACCATTAGTTGTTGAATCCCTCTAGTCTTATGTTTTTCAATAGAGCTCAATAGTGGGTGTATACACTATTGGAACTCAAATCTATATGATTGTTGGGTGTATTTACTGTCTTAAGGAATCACCAAATATTTAATTATCGACTAGGGTTGGTAATCTTAGAGTTGTGGCACAGTATATGCTGAGGTAGAATGGCACCTAAGATTTCGGCTCGACAGACCTTAGAAATGTTTAATAAAGAAAAGATCGAAAGATCTTTCAAAATGAAAAAAACCGAGTCAAACTTCAAAAATATAACAAAGGAACTAATTAAACCTAACTAAACCAAAAGATCAGAATAGTATCAAAATATACTACTCTACTCTATGGAAAATGATTGAAAGATATAAAAACAACAATATTATTTTAGGAAGCAAGAATGAATAAAAAACAAAACTACTTTGATGAAGTTGGAAACTACTGATAGAACTCTAATCTAGGAATTTAAAACAACTGTAAATGAATTTAGAGACCTATCTATGAAATGAATCAACTGTCCACTAACTATGAAAAAAAGAAACTATATTAACTTAAAGCAAAAACCACAAACTACTTAGTGAATTCAACAACTATTCATACATTCAATTAATATTTCAAGACTACACTAAATTACCTAATTCCACTCTCCCTGATGTTGTACATTGAATGTGATAGGAATTGGGGTGAATGTATCGTAATGACTTTCGAATGTAACAACAAAACAAAATGGAAGTAAATCTAATCTAATTTCTACAAAGAGATGTAAATTACAAAGAGACCAATTACAATTAATCTTAAACATTATAAATTATTTTTCATCCATGAGCAACTAACATTGGAAAATCTCTAATTAAGCTATTCAAAACTAATTCAAAATGAGATATGATTAACAAGAAACAGAAACATGTCTTTCTAATGATTGATTGAGACCAAAATTATGCAAACATCTAGGTTATCTCAGTAAATGTTTTGGAAATAAATCTATTCTAGAAGTAAGTAGAAAACTTGATAAAATTAAATTATGAAGCAAGTAGAAAACTTGATAAAGATATTTAATTCTGAAAATGAACCTAATCTAGAAGCAAGTAGAAAACTTAATAAATATAACTTAGTTCTAGATCAGATCTTATTTCATGAACATCTTCATTAATTGTATGTATGAGAGAAGCATATTCTATATTTAAACAAAGAAACTATCAAAACTAAGATATTTTGGAGAATGAAAAGTCTAAATCCAACCCGAAATCAATCTTAAGAAACATGACATAACAAGACTAAGAATGAAACTGATGAATTCTAGAACAGTTAAGCATTAATGAATCAGGTAGAAAGAAAACATAATCTGTAAAGTAACTAAAGCAAAGTTAAGGAAAATAGAATGAAAACTAAAAATGATGATAAAACTAAATTAAAACTCTAAGTGTGGAACAAGATCTTAATTATAGTTAAGAATGCTAATTAAAAGAAATAAATATTACAGTTAAAAAACCTAAGGAATTGGATTCTAATTAAGCATAAAAACAATGCAGAAAGTATTAAAGTATGTATGACAATCCGGATGACAGTTTGAAAGACGGTCCGAATGACAGTCTGGATGGAGGAAAATGATTTAAACTAAGGAAAGAAGCAGATTGGATGATCTTAACACGAACTGGTTGATGCATATGAACCTACAGTGCAAGGAATCAATGAATAGAGTGTTTAGAAGATAAGATAACAAAAATCAACCTATACCAATCATTGTTTAAAGAAATGAACTATTTCTATGGCATAATAAGACAAAAACTGGGATATGAGTAAAACTAACCTACAACTATAGGAAAGAAACTAACATAACTAATTCTAATTATAAACTATACCTGAAACAACAACTAATTAAGCTCTGTCTAATTGCAAAAGACTGAAAGCAAACTACAAGAAAAACTATGCTTGACTCGTCATTATCAATTCTGTAAATGTAAATTAAATTATCAACAGGAAATAAATTACAAGAAATGAAACAAAAGCTACAGGAAAACATAGTTAAATACAATTACTAGAAATGAAAAGCTATTTATTTGCAGAAAGTAAAATACAAAATATACACAATAAAACCTCCGGTTGTTGAGGGGCCTTTCCCAGCAATCAAAGATTGAAGCTTAACTCACACTAATCACCAACATCAGAACATTAACAGCAAAATTCACGAATTTCCATTAACTGAGAAAGTTACATAGCGTTTCTACAAATTACTGGTAGCATGTATGTATATTATCTATTGTCTATTCTATGTTTCTCCACAGGAAACGTCTTTATATAGTTTTACAATTAGAGAGATGGTCGACATAGTCGACCTCTCTAAAAATAGAAGTCTTAATGATTTAAAAACGACTGCTTGGTGGTTTATGACAACGCACAAGCCATATGCATGAGTCCACGGTGTTGATTTCCCCTTGATGTGAATAACTATGAGTTGGTTTCCTTCCATCGTGGGAGAAGATGCGTTGGCAGGCTGAGCGTGAGAGAGCGAGGGTCTTCTGGAACGTTGACGTGGGTAGGAGTGCGTGCTGTTAGGCTTGGCGAACAGGAAGATGGAGATTCTGGAATGTTGACGTGAGTAGGAGGTGTGTTGTCAAGCGAGGCGAGTAGGAGGGCGAATCTTCTAGAACAGGGGCTCACCAACCACGAAAATCGTGTTGTTAACGGAACCCACCTTTCTGTTTCTTCCTTTAATGACCAGAAATATCCCAACCGATGATCTCGTGGGTTGAATGAAGGTTTGAACAATAGGCTGAATGCGGCTGAACGTTTGCAACGTGAACACGCGTCTAAATGGAAGTCTGTTTGAAACCCATTGCCTGCAGAACAAAATCTAGTTTCCAAGCAAGTCAAGAAATGTCAAGTAAACATCAATAAATCACAATATGATGTTTTTTACCCAAAATTCATGTGATATGTGAATATATGCATACCTGATCTGATTGACGGTCTGAATGGCGGAAATAATAACTTATCATATCAAAAATAGTGAAAATGACGCCAATCAGAGTGTGTTTGATGATCAAAAGTGGTGACAAAATGGACACCAACATTCCCCCAAACCGGAGATATGCTAGGTCTCACTGAGCAAAAAAAGAGAGAATTTTAGGAAGAAGGTCGAGCTGCGGTAGCAGCTTCCTTCGACTTGGATGAGGAGGATGTAGATTTGGCCTGAAATTTATTGAATTGATCCCTCAAGGTATCATACCTCAATCGGAGAGAAACGTTGGAAGCTGTTTTGGCATCATTTAAGTCTTCAATGGTTTTTACTTGCAAATGGAATTCTTTGTTTTCTTCATGAAGCCTAGAGATGATTTCAACATTCCTCTAGTTCTGATCTCTTAGCTGTGCTACTTCTCAGGTCAACCTTTCCACTTCCTACTGATTTGGAGTGGACTGTTCTATATGATGTTTAGGATCCTTTTGGGGACTCAAATCCCTTGGGAATATTTCAAGTTCAAACAGTATGTTCTTCAAGAGCCCTGTCGTCATTGTGTGCAGGAGAAAATTCAAAAGTGGGTGTCTCAAGTAAGTTGGTGGACACATTGGCTAATGCAAGGGGGGGGGGGTGATTCAATAGTATGGTCATTCAACTGGTCATCAGGACTAGCTGAATGTTGCGTTTGAACGACAGGATGAATGATGGATTGGACGACGGTCTGGTCGACAGACTGAACGACGGTTTGGTCACGATTAGCCTTCCTCGATTTCGTAGGTATGGGTGAAAAGAATGAGTGTTCCATGGTTGTGTCCTCGTGGACATGCTCAGGAGAAGATGCATGATCAGGGTGTATTTCTCTCGAGGTACCCTCACTAAATCATATAGACTTGGAAACCTTTTCTTCTTGGGCAGAGGTTTGGGTCAGCTCATTAGCGCGGATTAGGAAACGATGACGTTTATGAGAGGTAGGGGATTTGACCATAGGATTCTTAATTAGATGAGGGTTCAGGACTTCAAAGACAAAGCGTTCCCAGGTTTTCCCTTTTTCTTCCAACTGGTGAGTGATCAAGATTTTGATGAAACAGTGGTGGTATAAGATTCCAGAGGGGTTAGTGATATTCTTCCTAACTTTGCTTGACATTTTCTCTAAACTTTTCAGAAAATAGAAGGGAAAATTGAGAGCCTGGCCATTAACAAAATGTGCCAGTAACCTAAAGTGCCAATCTTTGAAAATAGTTAACTTACCCGCACAAGTGATCAAATGGATAATGATAGTCAGTGGCTCGAGGTATTAAAGGTTAACCCATCCCCTGTGGAAACCTTTCGTGACTGCAACATGCTAATAATCGGCTTTAAGAGAAAATTCGTGCTTCGTCCATGGAAGAAAGAGATGTTTGTGCCAATAGGATCCTTCCCTGGGCAGTTTTGTGGCCGATGCAATGGATTCTTCCATCACCGAAAAAGTGAGATGGCTGACCTTGGCTATCTTACCATCGAAGCCCTTAGCAAAAAATATTGAAACCTCGGCATCATGGCCGTCAAGAAGGTGAAGGAATGGACCCCATCTGGCTCGCAAAAATACTTTACGACATGCCTTAAATTAGGGTATGCGGAGGAGGTCCTGGTAACTGCCAGGCTCGTAACGGATCGACATATTGACCAGAGGTCAAAGGATGCGGATGGATAGAGAGGATGTGTGAAATTGCAGGGGATGGATCTTGATAGGTTTAGGGAGGATGGAAAATGAGCAAGATGAATCATAATTTACGTAGGGGTAAGTTTAAATTGAGATCCGTTTGAGCTGCTGAATGATCGTGGGGAAAGATTTGGCACGTTCGAATAATACGCTATCATTCAGTTACCTTGAGTCTTGTACCGTCATGGAACTGCGTGAGTTAGTGAATTTGCATAGCTATGATATGTTCAACCATGTCCAAAGTGAAACTTTCGACAGGTTGAACGTAATCCTCGTTATGAAATTATAGACATAAATTACACATAAAAAATTATGATGACTTAATAAATGAAACGATAGATCGCACGATAAAACTTAGTGGAGGATTCACTTTGGATAGGTTGAACATAATCCTCATTATGAAATTATAGACATAAATTACACATAAAAAATCATGATGACTTAATAAATGAAACGATATATCGCACGATAAAAAACTTAATGGAGGATTAAAATCGTATGATATCCATATGATGGTTAATCAATTCATTTGATGAGACGAAATGAGTATGCAAAGGTGGAATTTAATTTGATCGTTGACATCATTAGTTGATTATATATATCAGTAAAAATCAAAATTTTAAATATCTTAGCACACTTATTAATATCATTACAAGCTAAGGTTTCATTCGGCACTTCATTCAGATTGTTATTCATTTGCCTCATCCGTCACCTCATTCGGATCGTTATTCGACCCTTCATTCAACCCTTCATACAGACCTTTGTACAAAAATGTGCTTTGATGGATCTGACTACTGTTGATTATGCAAAGAGTTTTTCCGGGACTTGTGAGCACACAAGAGATGTTGTAAACCTGCTTTTCTGGAACTTTTGTCGCGTTCTTCTTTATTTGTCATTGATCAGAACGATCTTCCTTCTTCTTTTTGCATTATCCTGAAAACACCTATCATTTTATCAGAGATAAATAAACTTTTTCATAAATATTCAAAAAGTAACAACAGTTCTAACCCTCCCCCAAACCAAAAATATGGCGTGTCCTCAAGCCATCAAAGAAAAATTGATTAATATTCAAATATTTTCAATTAATGGTTTAGGCAGTAACTTCTAAAATGCTGTGATAATTTTCGTAAGAAAATGAAATATTAACTAATAAATGTAGATGATTCAGATATGTAGATTCATAAAAAAGAATACAACAGTGCTTAAGAAGACCATATGAAGAATGATAGTGCAATGAATGCGAAAAATGCCATAGGAAAACTAGTCATCCATGACTCATTTTAAAGATCTCATGTCATCCAAAGAATATAGATAAAGTTCACCCTAGAGTTTGTTAGAGTTTGTGAGATTTCTATAGTTATGGGTCCCATTTCTAGGATAATCATACCCTAGGTATTGTTTGATTTAGATGACAGGGTCCAAGTTCAACTTTCATCCATTCTCTAATGACAATATAAATAATTGTCCTAAACATGTGTTTGTATACTCAGGTTTTTTTATGAGCCATGTGCATAGTGATGCATTAAATAAACCTCTTTTACCCGATATTGCCCCTCTTCCAGCAGGCCTGTTCAGTACCCTGACAGGTTTATCTTGGTACCATGGAAGCATAGCCCTGCTGCTAGTGATCCTGTTCAGTACCTAGACGGGTTTACTTGCATTTACCAAGCTTCCTTGTTTTAAGATTTTACTTAGCATGGATCCGCTACCAGTGAGCCTGTTCAGTACCCGGCGGGTTTTCTTCATATGATGATTTTTAGTAAGGAAGCCGGTTGGCACTAAAGTGTGCTAAGCCTAGTAAACACATAATTCAAAATTTTAGAACGAACCTTATGAGTAACTTTATTTATAATGGCATAGATTATAGATAATGTCAAAAGATAATAACCTAAAGTTGTTCTTTGACCTCTCAGTACATCTTCTTCATGAAAGATCGGCAATGTTCCCCACAAAATAGAACTATCACTCACTTTTGGGCTACCTTTTTAAAGAATGCTTTAAGAGACAAGTTTTGATAATGAGTCTAGGATGAGCTAGTAGTCCATAGGTGTAAGATAAAACTTTTTTTTTAAAATCGTAGTGATAAAAGTAGGTATTAAGCAACTGTGCTAATGATAAATCAGAAATGTGCATGTCTGAATCAAATACCATATGCAGAATCATAAACGAAAGTGGTTTTAAATGATGTAAAGAACATTTTAACCTTTCACTATAAATTTTCAATTTTCAACAATGATTGAAAGAGGAGTTAGGATGTATTATGAAATTTTTAGAGCACTTCCCTTTTCAGATAATATTGCATGAGCTGATTATAAAGATAAGGTTCTTGTAATCAAACTGCAAAACCACTTGTTAGATGATTCAAATTTATTCAAAACAAAAACATATGTACAAAGAAAAAGTCATACAAAATTAGAAAAAGGAAAAGAGTCTTCCTATTTTAACTGACAAAATTCCATAAACTGATCATAAAAATGAATTTCCTGTAAAAATGCAATCATTCGTTAGAAATGACTCTTTATTATTGAAAAACAAAAATATATTTACATATATACAAATGAAGATAACCCAAAATATTTCAAGAACTAGGAGAAGGAGGAATGACTTCCTCTTCTACCAGCTCCATCTCCTTCTGTTGTAAGGCATTCTGCACAAAATCTTGTTTAGATATTGGTTGATGATAAAGTCTAAGTCTATGTCCATTTACAACAAAGCAAATTTGATAATCATGAATTGTCTTAATTTTAATGGATCCATTATCAAAAGCTGTAACAATTTCATATGGACCCATCCATCAAGTAGTTAATTTACCTTTAAAGTTTTTGTACCTTGAATAAAAAAGTAATGCCCAGTCTCTAGTTTTGAATTGTTTTTGTTTAATGTATCTATCATGCCACTTTTTGCATTGGTTTTGTATTAATATTGTGAGTTGAATAACATCTTGCCTAATCTCATCTAATTCATTTATTTGCAGGATACGTTGTCTCTATGCTTCTTCTAGATACATCCCTAATTGTGCAACCATACGAAAGGTTTTGACTTGAAATTCAATAGGTAGAAGAACTTGTTTACCATAAACAAGTTCATAAGGTGTGTCGCTAGTGGTATTCCTCCAAGTTATTCTATAATCCCACAAGGCTTTTGGAAGCCTATCTGCCCAGTCTTTGTGGTGTAACTGGATTGTCTTAGTCAGAATGGCTTCTAATACTTTGTTGGTGGATTCTACCTGACCATTGGCTTGTGGGTGATAAGGTGAAGATTTACAATGTCTAATACCATATTTGTTAGTAAGCTCTTTCATAAACTTGGAGGTAAATTGAGATCCTTGATTGGTTACAATTTCCCTAGGTACACTGAATCAAGTAAATATTTCTTCATATATAAATTCTACCACAGATTTCTCTGTGGCCTGGAATAAGGCTTTAGCTTCTACCCACTTGGTGACATAATCTGTATAGACTAGAATGTACTTCTTCTTGCGATACATAGGGAAAATTGGCCCTGCAAAATCTAGAGCCCATTTTTCAAAAGGCTCAATCATAACTTGTGGTTGTAAGGGAATCTCATCGGATGGCGTAGGTCTACCCATTCTTTGGAAACTGTCACACCCCTTAACATATTTGGAAACATCTTTGAAAATGCTTGGCCAGTAATATCTAGAGTGCAACACTTTGTATGCTGTTCTTTTGTCAGAAAAATGCCCACCGCAAGGTCCACCATGACTTGCATGAAGGATCTCTGCCATCTCATCCTCTCATACACATCGTCTAATAATAAGGTCATGACCAATACGAAAGAGATCATTATCCACCCAAGAAGAATTAGAACTTTGAACTATGATCCTATGTTTTTTTGGGTGGGGAGAGATGGCTTGGTAGCTTTCCAGTTGCTAAATAATTGGCTATGTCTGCAAACAATGGGGTTCGAACAGATACAACGAAGAAATGTTCATCTGGAAAGCTATCATCGACAGGGATGGCATCATTGTCAATTTGAATACAAGAGAGAAAATATGCTACCACATTCTCTCGACTAGGACGATCAACAATAGTAATGTTAAACTCTTGTA
Source organism: Larix kaempferi (assembly GCA_027924585.1). Taxonomy (NCBI): domain Eukaryota; kingdom Viridiplantae; phylum Streptophyta; class Pinopsida; order Pinales; family Pinaceae; genus Larix; species Larix kaempferi. The sequence continues at coordinate 4,504,961 of BSBM01001312.1, read as the reverse complement.
ACAGAAGAAGCCACCGAGTCACCTTGCCATTGGTGATTGGTTTATTCATAAAAATATGATGACAAAGTGATTGGTATGTATGAAAACTTCATATCCTGTGATATAATGATGAAACTTGTTAATGGCATTGACTACTGCCAGAAACTCTTTTTCAGTAACCGTGTATTTCGATTCTACAGGAGTCAAATTTTTACTAGCGAAATAGATGGCATGTGATGTTTGTCCCTCTTTTTGACCTAAGATTGCTCCTATAGCTATGTCAGAAGCATCAGTGGATATATGAAAAGGAAGGGACCAATTGGAGCCCCTAAGTATGGCTGCCACTGATAGCTTTTCCTTCAAAGTTTCGAAGGCATGTTGAAATGGTTCAGTCCATTGGAATTTTGTATCTTTCATGAGTAGTTTGAACATAGGTGCGGCTATCTTAGTGAAATTTTCAATAAAACGTCTATAATAGCCTGTATGGCCAAGAAAACTTATTACTTCCTTCGGAGTATTTGGAGGAGGAAGATTAACAATTATTTCTATTTTGGCAAGATCCACCTTGATACCTTGAAGAGAGACATGATGTCCCAGAACTATGCCCTCGGTTGGTAACATATTACATTTTTCATGACTAAGAGATAAGTTCGTTTCTTGGCACCAAATAAGAACTGTTTCGAGGTTATCAAGGGCTTCTTGGAAAGTGTTTCCATAAACTATAAAATCATCCATATAAACTTCTACACAATCATGTATAACGTCAACAAAGATTCCTAAAGTTGCACGCTGGAAAATAGCATGTGCATAACATAGGCCAAATAGTAACACTCGATAGGCATATTTCCCCCAAGAACAAGTAAAGGTTGTCTTGTCTTGATCCTCAGGTGCTATTAATATTTGATTGTATCCACTATACCCATCAAGGAAAGAAAAGTATTGTTTCCCTGATAAGGTATCTAACATTTGATCGATGAAAGGCAAAGAGAAGTAGTCCTTGAGAGTGGCCTTGTTTAATTCTCGAAAGTCAACACAGATACGCCATTTCCCCATGAATTTCTTTGGAACTACCACTAAAGGAGACACCCATTTACTGTTAGAAATTTGGGTAGATGTGTTGAATTTTCTGAATTTACTTCAATCTAATCTAGGATCTTAACTGAGAGAACAACATGTACAACATATCTACAGCATATCAATCATGGAGACAATAATGCAAGCACACAAGAGACACAAAGATTTACTTGGGGAAAACCATAAAGGTGAAAAACCCCAATAACTTCCTCAGAGATAGATAGAGCAATGATACAACCAACCATGAGAGATAGACATAACCTAGCAGCAGATCCTCCTCCTCCATAAGTGCGCCACTCCTCCTTGAGTGCATGTGTGAGAAGTGAGTGAGCAAATAGAGTGCCTCCCACACTCTATTTATACTTGACTTGACTTGCCTTTTTACCTAACTCATGTAGGCTCGAACTTAACCACATAACATAATGCTGACTGGGCCGACCCCCAATAGGGTGGTCTAATAACCCTTTGACCCACATGGTCGACCCCCAATAGGGTGGTCTAATAGCCCTTTGACCCACATGACTTATACAAGGCCGACCCCAAACAAGGTGGTCTAATAACCCATCAAGTATAAGTTACGACACTTACAATATAAATGACGACACTTCCGTATAGAGGAATAATACCATCTCTATAGGAATACAATATAAATATATGTGAAATACATTCCGAAGTTACATATACATCAACACTCCCTCTTAACTAGGAAGGTATTTCTCAGCACAGTTCTTCTAGCACAAGTCATCTTCTCTGGATCATCGTCACTGGATAATCGTCATCAAGTCATCATCATCGTCACTGCTGCTGCTATCTCAATCAATCTCTGAATCTACTCGTCATAGGAAGTTCTACAGAGCCAGTCCTTTTTCATACTGGATGTAGGCCCACCACCTGCAGGTCTTCATCATCACTGGCCATACTGTGGAATCCTCAGGACATATTACGTGCGTCACAAAACCTCGAAAGAGCATCCCAGGATATTACGGGTACACAACTCCGACCTGTAGGATCTCCTAGGGCGCTATTACATGTGACCCCACCACAAAACCTCGAAAGAGCATCCCAGGATGTTACGGGTACACAACTCCAACCTGAAGGATCTCCCAGGGCACAAATTACATGTGGTCCACCACAAAACCTAGCAAGAGCATCTCAGGATGTTACAGGTACACAACTCCGACCTGAAATCTCCCAAGGCACAAATTACATGTGGTCATGGCAAAACCTCGCAAGAGCATCTCAGGATGTTACGGGTACACAACTCCGACCTGAAATCTCCCAGGGCCCAAATTACATGCCATAGGACAAAACCTCGCAAGAGCATCTCAGGATGTTACGGGTACACAACTCCGACCTGAAATCTCCCAGGGCACAAATTACATGTCCTCCCAGAGCAATGTCTCGAAAGAGCATCCCAAGCTATTACGGGTACACAACTCCGACCTATAGGATCTCCCAGACATGCTCATCTGCACAACCTGATCCACGACCACAGAGTATCAACCTGATACTCACCATACATCATCCTGATGTACTCATGATCGTCCTGATCATCATCACTGCAACATCCTGTTGCATGTCATCTGGAGCAACATCCTGAAGCTCATCATCCATGATCATCCTGATCATCATCACTGCAACGTCCTGTTGCATGTCATCTGGAGCAACATCCTGAAGCTCATCATCCATGATCATCCTGATCATCATCACTGCAACGTCCTGTTGCATGTCATCTGGAGCAACATCCTGAAGCTCATCATCCATGATCATCCTGATCATCATCACTGCAACGTCCTATTGCATGTCATCTGGAGCAACATCCTGAAGCTCATCATCCATGATCATCCTGATCATCACTGCAACATCCTGTTGCATGATCCACCTGATCATCAATGCATCCACCTGATGCATACCAAGTATCTACCTGATACATATCATCATACATGATCCTCCTGATCATACAATGTATCCACCTGATACATGATACATATCACCATACATGATCCACCTGATCATACAATGTATCCACCTGATACATATACAGATACATGGTCCAAGCATCCAACATAATGCATATACAAAATACATACACATGATCCAACTGATCATATCCAGCATCCAACATGATGCATACATACATAAATGATCCAATTGATCATATCCAGCATCCAACATGATGTGTACATACATAAATGATCCAACTGATCATATCCAAGCAGAAACCAGAACATCATCCTGATGCCCATTATCCAGCGCTTACATCCACAGCCATGTGAAGGATCCTCCTTCCAACATGCTTGGAATGGCTTCAGCAAATGTGTCCATCACTTCTTCCTCGAAGTGTCCTTGATCTGAAGCATGCCAAGCCTCTCTCTGAAGTACTCGAACTTCACCCTGGCTAGTGGCTTCGTCAGCACATCTGCAATCTTCTTGTCCATTGCAACATACAGTAGCTTCATAGCTCTTCTCTGCACCATATCCCTGATATAGTGATATTTGATCTCTATGTGTTTCGACCTGTCATGAAACACTGGGTTCTCGGATAGCTTCACACAACTCTGGTTATCACAGAAGATACCAGTAGCATCCAACGGGAGATCAAATAACTCAGACAGTAGCTTCCGTAGCCATACTGCCTCACAACTAGCTGAACATGCTGCAACATACTCAGCCTCAGCTGTACTTAGTGCTACGCAGGAATGCTTCCTGCTAAACCAAGAGATCACACCTGATCTCATACTGAAGCAACACCCAGATGTGCTCTTCCTATCTGCAGCACTGCCAGCCCAATCTGAATCAACATAACCCTGCAGGTTAAACTTTTGATTCGCTTCATACTTGAGCCCATAATCCATTGTACCCTTCAGGTACCTCAGAACATGCTTTACAGCAACCAGGTGAACACTCCTTGGATCCGTCAGGAACTAGCCCAATGTGTTCACAGCAAAGCAAATGTCTGGTCTCGTGTTCGTGAGGTACATCAAGGACCCAATCATCTGGCGATACATGGAGACATCAACCGGCTCAGATGAATCATCACATAGAAGCTTCAGATTCGATACCATAGGTGTGGCCATGGCCTTGCAATCCATCATCCTGAACCTCTTCAAGATCTCTTACTGCATACTTCCCTTGTCCAAGGAAGATTCCATCTACACTCTGCCACACCTCCATGCCAAAAACAAATAGTGCATCATCCCCAAGTTCCTCGACTCGAACTCGGCAGCAAGCTTCCGCTGCGTGTCGGCAATCAATCTATCTTCACCATACCAAGTTCTGCACATATATGATTTCCTATCATGTGTCTCAGAACCAAGTGGCTACTCCACATACACTTCTTCTTCAACTACACCATTCAAGGAAGCTATCTTGAATCCATCTGGTGTATCTTCTATTTCATCATTTTTATATTTCTCAATGCTGCCATCTGCAATATGCTTGATTTGATAGTTCCATTTGGAAGTCATAGCAAACTTCCCTTCATGTCTTAGGATTACATCCCAAACATCATTCTTCATGATCGACGGATCATGGCATTTCATTTCTTCATCCCAGATCCTGGGAACTTCAATATCTTCAATAGATATCTTTGTTGCTGGAACAAATGTTGTAGTTCTTCTTTTGAAGGAGATGACATATGATCTTTCCTACACAACAAGTTAAATTGCATGATTAGAAAAACATCCCATAGTTTTCAGAACAAATTCTTACACATAAATAAATATGTCATACAGTCATGCAATTATCTTTAGCCAATGCTTCAATACAACATTTATCCATATTCCGTAACTTTCTAGATGCCTTCCAATCTCTACCAGAACATTGTTAAGAGTGTGCACAACTCCCAACATGTCAGCAAAGAGGTTTCATTCTAGATAAGCAGCAATGGAATGTTGTACAGTGCCATAGGCCACTTACCCATGTATATTAGTAGCATACTGTTCATCAATGCAACTATTCTAATATGCACAATACATATCCTAAGTCTAGGAACATGAGCATATACATCATTGAACAATTTTATTTAAACAGACAAATATGCAAGAAATTAAAATACTTATCTTTGTTTGTTTGTTGGGTGGACTCCCTCTGAGTCTTTGCTTCCTTACAGGAGCTACTGGAGTCCTAATCTGAAGTAGCTTCTTCTACACCTTTCTGTTGTGGAAAGATGGTCAACTCCCTCTGAATATCTGCATCCCTGCAGAAACTACTGAAGTGTGTTCCTTTGCTTTCTTGCAGGAACAACTGGAGTGTGCTCCCTCTTGATCTTTGCTTCCTGGATTACCTGTTCTTGAACTCATATTCATCCTTAGTATACTATTAAAAACACAATAATCTCAAGCATGTATAGTCATGATCATTTCAAACAGAAATAATAAGCATTAGCATTCAAGGTTTATGTAGGATTCTTATGGTTAGTCAAATCATAAGAAACATAACATGTCTAAACCTATAATTACTCAAACCTATGACTCTTTGGGTTAGTCATATCATTAATTAAGGTAAGACACATAATATGCATACAACCATGATTATTCAAACCTATGACTTCATGAATAATCATTATCAACAACACAACAGTATTAGATCCTAACACAAGGTAGGAATCTATCTTGATATAGGAAAAACATACCTGGATTAGCATGCTAGCTAGTTATGTCTAACATACTCACATGATGTCTTCTTGTTCTTCGGCAATGACTTGTGCTAGTAACCTATATATCTCATAGGTTAACCATTATAAAACCAAGTTATACATACCTCGTAAATGGATCTTCTATGAGATCCATGACAATGGATGAATCTTTGTCCTCATGTCATCATGATCATATGTTCTTGAACCAGAACATGATTTGTCTTTCTTTGTGTACCTTTCATGTTAGTAGACAACATAAACCTCATACAACACCAAATGCATTAGTACAATCATAAGTGCCAACACCCTAATCAATGAATATTTTCTATCGTGCATTCATAATTTTATTAAGGTGATATGACAAGTCTAAAATCAAGATTGTACTAACCGTAATAACATGAAGACAAACATACCATAAACTTAATCATGAACAAATCTCAAAACATACCTCGATGAGTCATACCTGTCAAGATCGCTTGTAATATTCTTATGTAAGGCCTTAGCCTCATCTCCCTCTGAAACAGGAACTTCTTTACTTATGCAGATGATCAATCCATCTTCTTCTAGGATTAACCCAATCCACTTGATTTGCAAGAACTGGACCAGGAGCTGGATATGGGTTTTTCAGAGAAACCCCAAAAATTCAAACTTTGAATTTCAAACTTCCGAAAGGATAGAAATATGCGCCTTGATGAGCTGATCAAACTGGTATATTCAGAATTTGAAAACTACAAAGTTTCACTCCTCAATTTTGCCTTTGAAACTTCCGGATTCACTGGACGTGACCCTGAACTGGGGTTTGATGAAGCCCACTCTTCTGCCCAATCAAAATGTTTGATCCAAAGCTCTAAGCTTCTATTTTTCTGAGGAGCTTCCAGCCGTGGTCACAGATTTCAAAAATTCCCATTTTTACAGAAGCCCTAATTTTCCACTTTTCTAATCAAAGTCCAGAACTAGGGTCTAATCAAGCCCGGCCTTCTGCCCAACCAAAAATTCTGATATTGGTCTCTAAATTTCTATTTTGATGAGTAGCATCCAGCCATGGTCTCGGATTACAAAAATTCCAACTTTCTCCAAAGCCCTAAATTTCGGAAGCCATGAATGAAGGTACCAAAAAATAATTCTGTTTTGACAGAAATATGTACCTGATTGTTTCTGGTGTAACTCCGAAATTTTTGATCCACAAGGTCTGAAAAAGTTTCTTGAGATAGCCTGACCTGTTAGCTTTCCATCCTGATAGGTCTGACCTCAATTGGATTCTCTGAGAGAGAGTTATGCCAAATGTCGCAACGTGACCTGTTTTGGTATAATACAGGAGTGTGAACTTGTACGACGTGCCACGTGTCACTGTTTCAACTTCAGCCTCTGAAAATTTTTCCTGAGATAGCTCAGCCTGTTGTATTTCCATCTTGACAGGTCTGACTTCAATTGGATTCTCTGAGAGAGAGTTATGTCAAGTGTCGCAACGTGACCTGTTTATGGGATAATACAGGAGAGCGAACTTTAACGGCATGCCACGTGTCACTGGTTCAACTTCGGCCTCTGAAATTTGTTTCTGAGATAGTACATTCTGTGTAATACCTGTCACTTTTTACGAAATTTCATTTGGAGCTTCCTATCCCAAGTTATGACCTTTTTCCCAAGGTCACCTGATTTTGACTCAGATCTGGAAGAGGCAGAAACCCTATATTGCACAGATCATAAATCACAAAGTACAATGAATTAGAGGTTTTACTTTGGACACAAGGTACCTGGAGATTTAATCTTCGTCTTGTAACAATTTTAGATCCGAAAACTTCGCCAAAACGGATTTATAGCGAAAGTGCTACGATGACTGGTTTTTGCTATATCAAGCCCTAGCATCGTCAGTGCAACAAGTGTCATACATGCCATATCATGCCTTCTTTTAGGATAGATCTGATACCATGTTGAATTTTCTGAATTTACTTCAATCTGATCTAGGATCTTAACTGAGAGAACAACATGTACAGCATATCTACAGCATATCAATCATGGAGACAATAATGCAAGCACACAAGAGACACAAAGATTTACTTGGGGAAAACCATAAAGGTGAAAAACCCCAATAACTTCCTCAGAGATAGATAGAGCAATGATACAACCAACCACGAGAAATAGACATAACCTAGCAGTAGATCCTCCTCCTCCATAAGTCCGCCACTCCTCCTTGAGTGCATGTGTGAGAAGTGAGTGAGCAAATAGAGTGCCTCCCACACTCTATTTATACTTGACTTGACTTGCCTTTTTACCTAACTCATGTAGGCTCGAACTTAACCACATAACATAATGCTGACTGGGCCGACCCCCAATAGGGTGGTCTAATAACCCTTTGACCCACATGGCCGACCCCCAATAGGGTGGTCTAATAGCCCTTTGACCCACATGACTTATACAGGGCCGACCCCAAACAAGGTGGTCTAATAACCCATCAAGTATAAGTTACGACACTTACAATATAAATGACGACACTTCCGTATAGAGGAATAATACCATCTCTATAGGAATACAATATAAATATATGTGAAATACATTCCGAAGTTACATATACATCAACAAGATGAAACCAGCATTAAGGAGTTTTTGTAAATCATCTTTTACTATATCTTTTAGAGTTGGATTCATTCTTCTCTGGGGCTGCCTGATAGAAGGTATGTTTGAGTCTATGTAAATGTGGTGACTACAGGTATCTGGCTGTATACCTTTCATATCGGTATATTCGCATGCAAATGCTCTAGTTTGACTCTTGAGAACTCTTAGTAATTGTTTTTGTTGACTCATCTAAACCTGCATTTATATGTAGAAATTTTTCGGAACTAACCTCACAAGGTATCGTATAGGATCCTAGATTTTCTTCGATTGCAAAGACACAGGGTGTACTTGTAAATGTTGAGAGTCTCATGTTTTCTTGTAATTCATCTCCAAAGATTTGGTCAAGTTTGGAAAAAGACTTAGGAAAGTCTATACATGTTGTGGAAGAGATAAATTGATTCAACACATTCTTGTTGTTTTGTTCTTGAAATGCCCAGGACAAATCACTAACAAGGGAAATTTATTCCAAGTTCTCATCCCCAAAAGGACAATCTAACCAAAATAGGTTTTTAGATACTAGCTGTGTTGGTGGGTACAAAGCTAGTTTTCTTGTAGATAACCCATCAGAGATAATCATCTCTCCATCCCTACATCATATAAATGCATTGGCAGTAGCCAACGAAGGTATTCCTAGAATAATGGGATGACCTTTAGAAGGGTTCTTTGATTCTATGACCATAAAACCCATGGGATATTCCCATGAAGCTACTGATACAGTGATGTCATCTAAGATCCCATCAGGCTACACCATAGTGCGATCTGCTAATTCTAGCATTGTTGGGGTAGGGCGGACGAATTGTCCTAAATGGAGAGTTTCTAAAATTCTGGTAGTCATTAGGTTAATAGAAGATCCTAGATCAATAAGTGTGTTTCCTATGGCAGTGTTATTGATGATAACAATCACCACAGGGTTTCCTAGATTTGAATACTTTGGGATTCTAGGTTGGTTGGCTATGTAATCTGACATTTCACCTATTCCATGAATTGTCGAAGGGTCTTTTTGTTTCCTACCTGGTCTTTTAATACAGAGTTCCTTTATTACTTTATTATAGATCGGGATATCCTTAATGGCTTGTAACAAAGGGATCTTAATACAAATATTTTTCAATTCGTTAATGATATCATACTCTAGATAAGTTACAGGAATTTTTATTACTAGACGCTCTGGATATGGGGGTGATCTTTCTCTTCTAACTAATTCTTTATGAGTATGGTTGTGTGTTGAAGATTTAGGAATAACCACATCTTCAAGAATGACATCATTCAAAACTTCACTAGGTATGTCTTCTTCATTCTCTTCTTGGATAACAACTGATGACTTGGGATGATCTTGCAAAACTCTTCCAGACCGCAGTTGAATCTCATGTATTGGTGCGGTCGAAATGGCATACGATGGAAGAGGTAAAACCCAATGCTGTTAAGATCTTGGGTTGGCTTGTTGTTAGGATTTGGTATCGGTTGTGCAGGTAATATTGTGGGTCTTGGAGGGTTCATATTCTGGAAATGGTGAGGTTGATTTGTGATAGGGGGTAGTTAAGGAGGTACAAATCCAGGCAAGAGCTGCTGAATATTAGGTGGGTAAGGATAATTAGGCATAGGAGGAGGTGGTTGAGCATAAGCTTTTCCTCTCCATCCGTGTGGCCATTGCTGTTGTTGAGCATTCCGAGAAGGGTACTGCGGTGGCCAATTCTGCCAACCTGAAGTGTTCCATTGTGGAGGAGGTTGATAAGGATTGTAATAGGGTGGAAATTGTGATGATGGATCTTGATATGATGGTTGATCTCTAGGTTGCCAAGGCTTCCTAGATGTTTCACCAAAGTTTCCACTCTTGTATACAGCTTGCAACCCAGGAAACGATGGAAAATTATCAGTTGGATGTTCTTCTATACAAAGGTGACAAACTGAAACATTATTTAATGGAAATTCTCATTGGGGATGTTTAGTTCTACACCCATGATAGAAAACACTCATTGCTACACGCTTTTCATCCTGTCTCTTTTTAGCTTGCAATGCATCTATTTGAGAACCCATAGCTCCTAAGATATATATTTTGAAATTTTCTAATAGGTTTCCCAACTCTACCCTTATAACTCCACCAGGATCGGATGTGTTTCCTTTTATGTTCCTAGCATAAGATTCTCGAAAGTGTCTTCCACTTTTCCCTTTGCTCCTAGAGTAATTTCTACATAGTTCACAAATATATGAAAAAGACTTATGAGAGATGTCTCCTGCTGCCATGAGATTAAGGTTTTCTAAATATTCTTCTGAGATTCCCTTTAGGAAGAGTGTCCTTACTGCATATTCCTGAAGATCACTATATTTGGATTTATGTAACACATAGTTAAATCTTTCGAGATAGTCTTCTAGGCTCTCATATTCAAGTTGTTGTATTTTGAAAATATCATTGTGAGAGTCCTAGGTTTACAGTAATATTGATATTTCCGTAGAAATGCATTCTTCATGTCTTCCCAAGTTCTAATACTAGATTCTCCCAATCCCATGACCATCGAAGAGCAGAATCTTTTAATGTGGCAGGAAAAAGTTTTAATTTTTGGCCATCTTGTAGGTAGTTATAACTCCTACAAAAAATGTCAAACTCAAATAAGAATATATCTAGATCCTCACTACTCTTCCCATAGAAGGTCAGTATTGAGGAGGGAGGGATGTTTTTCATAGTTACATCTTGTACAGTGTCTAACATAGGGAATCCAAAAGTACCTTCAGTTCTAACCTCTCCTTCTCCTTCATCTTGTTGGACATGATCTTCGTTTTCACCCCCCATGAAGATTTCATTGCCAAAGAGAGAATACCTAGGTGGTTCCTTTATTGGTGAATATGGGATGTCCCAATGTTCTGTTTCAAGAAAAGGGAGGAGAATTACTAGCTACGTAGGAATCTTGTTTTGAAGGTCCTACCGTTGTTGTCTCAATCTGTGAGATAACTATGTTCACGGAATTTTTGAAAAGAGCATCTACTTGTGCAGGATCAACAAAATCTACTAAGTTTGGACCACCTACGATTCAAAAAGTAGTGTCTTTGGGCTTTTGGATTAATGGAGGGTTGGGAGGTTCTGAAGTTTTATCCTTTTGAGTTTCCTCTTGTCTAGATTCAGTCTCAATATGAGCCTGAGGTTCTTCTAGTGGAATTTCTTTATGAATAGACTTTTCTGATGTCCCTAGGGTTTCCCCTAAATGGTTTCCAGAAAGGATTTCCTTAGCTATCCAAGTAGGACTATCCCCTTTAAGTGTCTTCCAATACCTTTCTGCTGAGTTAGTAGTTGGGGTGGCACGCCCCCCGTATAGGTTAGTGGGAATTTTAGTAGGAGGAATAGTTTTAATAAATCTACCTTTTGAGTCTCTAGACCTATTCATAAAAAAAAAACTAAAACTAAAATAAATTCTAACTACATCACTACTATTGTTGGGTTTTGGGGATGCCTGTTATAATAGATGCACAAGTTTTTACCTCTTTTGTTACCACTCACTTGCCACCAGCCTATTTCTAAGTTTCAAAGGGGAGAATTCAAATCTATTACTAATTTTTTAAAAGAGAGTTCTACCTAACTACAACTAAGTTCTACAACTGAATTCTACCTACCTACAACTGAATTATACCTATCTACAACCGAGTTCTACAACTGAATTCTACCTATCTACAACTCTCGAGCAACGACGCCAAAATGTTGGGTGTATTTACTGTCTTAAGGAATCACCAAATATTTAATTATCGACCAGGGTTGGTAATCTTCGAGTTGTGCCATAGTATATGCTGAGGTAGAATGGCACCTAATATTTCGGCTCAACAGACCTTAGAAATGTTTAATAAAGAAAAGATCGAAAGATCTTTCAAAATGAAAAAAACCGAGTCAAACTTCAGAAATATAACAAAAGAAATAATTAAACCTAACTAAACCAATAGATCAGAATAGTATCAAAATATACTACTCTACTCTATGGACAATGATTGAAATATATAAAAACAACAATATTATTTAGGAAGCAAGACTGAATAAAAAACAAAACTACTTTGATGAAGTTGGAAACTACTGATAGAACTCTAATCTAGGAATTAAAAACAACTGTAAATGAATTTAGAGACCTATCTATGAAATGACTCAACTGTCGACTAACTATGGAAACAAGAAACTATATTAACTTAAAGCAAAAACTACAAACTACTTAGTGAATTCAACAACTATTCATACATTCAATTAATATTTCAAGACTACACTAAATTACCTAATTCCACTCTCCCTGATGTTGTACATCGAATGTGATAGGAACTTGGGTGAATGTATCGTACTGAATTTCGAATGTAACAGCAAAACAAAATGGAAGTAAATCTAACCTAATTTCTACAAAGAGATGTAAACTACAAAGAGACCAATTACAATTAATTTTAAACATTATAAATTATTTTTCATCCATGAGCAACTAACATTGGAAAATCTCTAATTAAGCTATTCAAAACTAATTCAAAATGAGATATGATTAACAAGAAACAGAAACATGTCTTTCTAATGATTGATTGAAACTGAAATTATGCAAACATCTAGGCTATCTAAGCAAATGTTTTGGAAATAAATCTATCCTAGAAGCAAGTAGAAAACTTGATAAAATTAAATTATGAAGCAAGTAGAAAACTTGATAAAGATATTTAATTCTGAAAATAAACCTAATCTAGAAGCAAGTAGAAAACTTAATAAAGATAACTTAGTTCTAGATCAGATCTTATTTCATGAACATCTTCATTAATTGTATGAATGAGAGAAGCAAATTATATATTTAAACAAATAAACTATCAAAACTAAGATATTTTGGAGAATGAAATGACTAAATCCAACCCGAAATTAATCTTAAGAAACATGACATAACAAGACTAAGAATGAAACTGATGAATTCTAGAACAGTAAAGCATTAATGAATCAGGTAGAAAGAAAATATAATCTGTAAAGTAACTAAAGCAAAGTTAAGGAAAATAGAATGAAAACTAAGAATGATGATAAAACTAAATTAAAAATCTAAGTGTGGAACAAGATATTAATTACAGTTAAGAATGCTAATTAAAGGCAAGAAATAGTACAGTTCAAAAACCTAAGAAACTGGATTCTAATTAAGCACAAAAACAATGCAGAAAGTATTAAAGTCCGTATGATGATCCAGATGACTGTCTGAAAGATGGTCCGAATGACAGTTCGGATGGAGGAAAATGATTTAAACTAAGGAAAGAAGTAGATTGGATGATCTTAACGTCAGTTGGTTGATGCATATGAACCTACAGTGCAAGGAAGCAATGAATATAGTGTTTAGAAGCTAAGATAACGAGAAGCAACCTATACTAATCATTGTTTAAAGAAATGAACTATTTCTATGGCATAATAAGACAAAAAATGAGATATGAATAAAACTAACCTACAGCTACAGGAAAGAAACTAACAGAACTAATTCTAATTATAAACTAAACCTGAAACAACAACTAATTAAGCTCTATCTAATTGCAAAAGACTGAAAGAAAACTTAAAGAAAAACTATGATTGACCAGTCATTATCAATTCTGTAAATGTAAATTAAATTATCAATAGGAAATAAATTACAAGAAATGAAACAACAGCTACAGGAAAACACAGTTAAATACAATTACTAGAAATGAAAAACTATTTATTTGTAGAAAGGAAAATACAAAATATACACAATAAGACCTCCGGTTGTTGAGGGGCCCTTCCCAACAATCAGAGATTGGAGCTTAACTCACACTAATCACCAAAAACAGAACATTAAAATCAGAATTTAGGAATTTCCATTAACTGAGAAAGTTACACAGCGTTTCTACAAATTACTGGTAGTGTGTATGTATATTATCTATTGTCTATTCTGCGTTTCTCCACAGGAAACGTCTTTATATAGTTTTACAATCAGAGAGAAGGTTGACATAGTAAACCTCTCTAAAAATAGAAGTATTAATGATTTACAAATGACTGCTTGGTGGTTTATGACAGCGCACAGGCCATATTCCTGAGTCCACGACGTCGATTTCCCCTTGATGCGAACAATTATGAGTCAGTTTCCTTCCATTGCGGGAAGAAGATGCATTGGCAGGCTGAGCGTGAGAGAGAGAGGGTCTTTTGGAACGTTGAGGTGAGTAGGAGGTGTGTTTTCAAGCGAGGCGAGTAGGAGGGAGAATCTTCTAGAAAAGGGGCTCACCAACAACGACAACCACGTTGCTAACAGAACCCACCTTTCCGTTTCTTCCTTTAATGATCAGAAATATCACAACCGATGATCTCGCGGGTTGAATGAAGGTTTGAACGGTGGGATGAATGTCGCTGAATGTTTGCAACGTGAACATGCGTATGAATGGAAGTCCATTTGAAACCCATTTCTTGCAGAACAAAATCTAGTTGCCTAGGAAGTCGAGAAATGTCAAATAAACATAAATAAATCACAATATGACGATTTTTACCCAAAATTCATGTGATGTGTGAATATATGCATACTTGATCTGATTGACGGTCGAAATGGCAGAAAGAATAACTTATCATATAAAAAATAGTGAAAATGACGCCAATCAAAGTGTGTTTGATGATCAAAAGTGGTGACAAAATGGACACCAACAAGGACAATATATCTAATTATTTAATAGATATGCCCTTGTTCATATAAATATTTGTAGGAATGTTGGCCTTCCATGAGGTCCATTGGAGACTCCCTTCCAATATCCAAAAGGATTCTAGCAAAGGGTCTAAATATGGTCTTCTCCTGAGTAGAGAAAAGTGAGGGATACTTTATCTAAGGCCTTGTTAAAGAAGTAGTGGGAAATATTATTATGGATTGGGATTTAAACGATCCTAAGACAAAAAAGTGAAATATACTTGGATATTCTCTTCATGAGATCAATTGTTCCCTTATTTGGAATTTACGTAAGGTCATAGACATGTTATCCAAGACCATTTCTCATGCTTCCTTGGAAATGAAAAAGTTATTGGTAATGGAAAGACAAAATTTTGGGACAAGCCCCTATCTCTTAAATTCCTTCATTGTTAGGCATTGGGAATTAGCTCTTTGAACAATTGATCCACACACTTTTTGAGTTATCAAGATGAGAGCTATCAAATTATTATGGAATGTGCATAGGGTGGAAAATTATTTATCCCACAGTAGTCTGAAGTATTAGTTGACATTTCTATATTCCCATATTCAAGGAGTGACACCTCAAGGAAAAGGGATAATGACTTATGTTGGGCACAACCCAAGAAGAGGAAGTTATGAAGACAAAGTACAGTTAGTTTAGGCCTGACATTGACCAATTTTTGGAGAAAAGCGACTCCGCAAATCCCGGGCATAGGGTATGGAGTGAAGATCAGTCAAGAAGAAAGGACTTGTTCCCTTAGTAAAGACAAAGTACTAAGGACAACTAGAGGTGGTTGGCACAGTTAACAGTTGAGCGACGACCTGACTGCTACAGGAGCATGAAGTTAAGAAGTAGAGTGGAGTAAAGGACATGCCACTGTAGAAGTCAGATGTGCACTTTTAGGCAAAATGTCTAATGCAAAGGAAGCGATGCCAAAGGGACGACGAAGTTAAAGCTCAAGGTGGTCTACAAGAGAACCACGAGGGTTTTTGGGTTTTGGGTACTATAGGGGTTGGCCCATAGTTATTGTAATATGTGACCTTCAGGCACATCTATATGAAAAGGTAATTTTGTATGAGGAAGTGTGGTTGTTGGTCAGTTAGATGTTACTGGTTGTAATAGGAGAATAGTGATCAAAGAGAGAAGGGAATCTACAAATGAGTGCGTAGAGATTTGATTGTAGAGAGGAGTCTGCAACTGAGTGCCCAGACTGAAACTGTTACCCTTCCAAGTAATATAAGAATAGTTCTTGTGGATATAGCTCCCGCCTTGGGGGTGAATCACGTAAATCGATGTGTTTATGTATCGAAGCTTATGCTGTGCTTTGTATATGAGTTTATGGTATGTTTATGTATTTTCTTTCATGTGTAAGTTAATGGTAATTTCATATTAAGTAAATGGAATATGTATGAATGCATGTTATGGAGGAACACTTATAACGATTAATGCGTAGCTAAACGGAGGACACAGTATAGATCCAACGTAGTTCTGTATAATGTTAATAAGCTGCGAAGTGCGGAGTCATCTGTTCCTTCTATTCTGCTGGTCGATGTTAAATAGGATTTTAAGCGAGGTTGTTAACCACATCTTCACATCGCCACGGTTATAGAAGCTTGATTCTGTAACCCGCCATATTTGCTTCGGGTGAGACTTCAGTCTGTTTATAGGTTGATGCCGAAATGGCCAGTGAAAGGGGTTTTTGTTGTTGCTTCACTAAGCTTCGCCGAACCTGGGTCTGCCTAAGCAATCCAACAAATGGTTTTGTTTCCGACTTTGGACTGACGTTTCGGTGATGTGTCATGTTGATGTGGAATCCAGAGAAGAGTGAAATACAGAATTGGGTGAGTCAAAAAGAATGCGAGTTTGCGAAGAAAGAAAACAAACATCCTCGACAGACTACAGGACAATGGCTACAAAGATACATATTTACTGAGTTGCATGAATTTTTCTTCGCATCTTTTGTTAACGAGTTATTTGAGTGGATATCCAGGGTAGTAGAAAGAAAAAACTGTTTTCAGGGTGGAGAACCTACAGTTTGAAATCTAGAGTTGATTCAGAGGCTTAAAGGGATTAATAACTAGATTTCAAGAGCAGTAGACTTTTGGTTGGATAGCTTGTTAATGGAAGGCTATATTACAGAGTTTGTTGTGGACACTTTGAAGTCCTACAATGCAGCTGAAAGATACTTTTTCAAGGGATTTAGAGGTAATCACTTGAAAAACATGAGTTTATGCATTAAAATGTTATTAGATGAAAAAAATGTGTTAAGAATGCAGTTAGATTCCTATGGTTTGAGTCTGTAATGTTAAAAAACACAAATAGCGACACAAACGAAGAAATTGGCATTTTGCGTAGTGGAAAAAGATATAAACTTAGCACTAGAAAGAGGTATCGAGAATTTGAACCTTACACATTCCTAGAAACTGAGTTAGAGAGTGATAGAAACTCGTCTCAAGCTGAGTCTGATAGTGAGACAAAACCTAGACATATTGGCTATCAGCCTATCCTCCGCAAAAACCTATAGTTGTTGAAAGAGATATTACTAGTTCTCAGAACAGTAGTAGCAGTAATACTTTAGGAGGAAATAAAAAGAATCAGCTGAGTGGTGGTATACCTCCACCATTTCACGCCGCAGGTAGTACTGTAGTATTTTAAAACCATACACATCCTATAAGAAGGATGGGAGATGATATAAAGATACCTGTTTTTAAAGGAACCAGCCTAGAAGATCCAGAGCAACATTGGTTTCTCTGCGATGTTGTCTGGAACGTTAAGCAAGTACAAGAGGATGATATAAAGCAAGCTCAACTAGTCACCACATTTAGAATAGAGCTTTAACATGGTTCATGAAATACCTTGTTAGACAGAACATAACACTAGCCGACATCAAAGCTGCGTTGATTAGAGAATTTAAGAAGCCTAAATTAGAATCTCAATGCATCACAGAGTTGAAAGAAATAAAACAGAAACTTATTGAAACTATGTGGGAATTTGATCAGAAATTAAAAGCCTTGTTGGATCAAGTTAGCTTTGACATTTCACCGCAACAACATCGAGAGTGGTTTATAGCTGCGTTGTTTCCCCACATCATATTACTATTGATGCAACAGAAGGTTTCTTCACAAACATAATCATTGGAAATTGCGATGAAGCTAGAAGCTTCGCCCGTAGGAGAAACTAGCACAGGTATGGTACAAATATCACTACTACATATGGGCAGATTGTTCCACCAAAATTTTCCACGTTTTCAACATTTGTGGGTTAAAAAAATGTTTTTTTAACTTTTTTTTTGTCAGGGTGGAAAAATCGTGGCAATATCCACATTTTTTAAAGTTCCACGAACATTCGTCGATTTAGGGACGAAAAATCTAGGTTTCAGTTTTTGTGGCAACAGGGACGAATGTCGAGCTATATAAACTACACACTCTCACCATGATTTTCACATTTTCTTTTCTTGCGGCACATTGAGCACAGATTTTGGACTTGTGGGGTGATTGTATGAGCTTGGATATTCTGCATAGCTTTGATTTTGAACTTGCAAGGTTAGTAATGTGTAATTTTTTGTCTATATTTTTATAAGGGTTAGATTTTAATATTGTTTAGTAATGAGCTGGCTTAGGTCATGTTAACTTGCTTTTTTTCCTTTCTAATATTTTTTTCAAGAACTTGCTATCATTTTCATTTAACTTGCTATCATTTTCATTTAACTTGCTATATTTTTTTCAAGAACATGTTTTTTTGGCTTAGGTCATGTTAACTTGCTTTTTGAAAATGGCATATTTGAAAATGTTTTCTCTTTCAATTGGTACTATCTCTAGTGTGTTTGCGGTCCTATATAACATTTGACATACATAATGCTTGGGATCTATTACAATCCTTTCTTCTTTTTGCTTTGCATATTCAATGTCTATATGGATCCAATTTTTTTATGGCTTGACCTCATCAAGATTTGCTACTTACCTAATTACTAGTCTTCAACTATTGCAATGGATCGACTAAATAGAGGATTTTCAATAGTTGACCTTTAACCAACTCATTTCTTAGCTCTTGTGTGCACTTCTCAACATCATTGATTTTCTCTATCATACCTCGAACCATTATTATTACCTCAAACCTATAAAGTATGATTATGGACTCACACCCTTCACTACCTAATGGATACTTCACAATATTTGTCAATAAACTAGTTAATGTTTCCAACCAAATTTGAGCTTCCCAAGGTGATATCCCATGTCATGTGGGTGAAATACATCTACAATATTGGTTAAGAGCCTACTCTCTTTTGTGGTCAAACTATATGATCAGGTCTTCAAACTATACAAGTACTTATCAATTTTCCAATATTTTTGCTTCCTTAACATTTGACATTTACCATTTTTTTTAGTTACCAACCGGAACCACTTCTAATTGTAGTGCTCTTGATACAATGCATTCCTAAAAATATGGAAAGAATATTTATTTAAAATTCCAACCATTGCATGAGTACAATCTCCCTCCAAGTGTTCACATTAAACGTTAGATTATATTAACTTACCATCTTTCCGTTCTCAATTCACTTTCTCACAACCAACTTATAACCATCTTTCCATTCATATTTACTTTAGTCTTCATGTTTTTCTTTATCAATATAGAGAATATTGGATTATAATATACTATATTCAGACATGTACTTATAATATCTAATGTAATTGACAAGTTATTGTTTTGTATGGTGTACGTAAGACAATTACTTGTACCACTACAAGGATTTGTCACTATGAATGAAAATGCAAGGAAGCTTGCTTAGTTTAGAGCTGCATTAGATGCAAGAGGAGATGGAAAAAGTTATTGTCCTTGCTTTGATTGCAGGGGCTTGCAAAAAAGAAGACTTTTAATAGAAACAGCTGAAAGACATTGTAGGGAGAAGGGGCACGCCGAAGGGGGTTATGAATATCGTCCCCTGGTAAGACTATTTTTGGGGTTCAATTTTTAGTATATTCACTGTAATATTCATCATGTCTGCATGAATTTTAGTAAAATGTCTTTTTTTTTTACTATATGTTCTATACAAACTAATTTTTCTATGTTGTTTGTAAATTTATAGCCAATGCCACCAAAATGTCGCGTTCCAGAGAGTTATTTGCCAAGTACTAGTAGAAATACTCATTCACGGCCTAACGAACTTCTACATTAGAATATTGAAGATGATCAAGTAGTTATTTATGATGATATAATGGATGTAGATAACATTAGTGACACAAATCAAGAAGATGAGATACATAGATTAATCCAAGACACATTTGCTCCAATGGATGAGGACAACCAGGATGATAGTGATGATCTTGATCCTCTACTTGAGAAGTCATGTCAACCTCTTTATGAAGGCTCAAAACAAATCTTGTATCTGCTATATTGTTGTTATTGAACTTGAAGGTTTTGAATGGATTATCAAACACCTGTATGACATAGATACTAAGGTATGTAATTTGTTTTTTTAAATTTTTGTCTACATGTTCAGAATATCTATATATATAGAAAGGGTTGAATTTTTTCCTATATTGTTGCTATTGTTATCTAATGTGTAAAGTTTGGATGCGATATTGATGATTAATATTGTTTTCTTTGATTTATTCTTTTGAATTTTGTAGATTGTTTGGTGAATTTCTATTACCAACTTCAAATATTTTACCACGCACATATCGAGGGATATATGCCATTATGAAAGCATTTGGTATGGAGTATCAAGCTATTGATGCATGTCCTAATGATCATATCATATACTATGGACAATATCCATTAGAAAATGAATGTCCACAATGTCAAACAAGTAGGTATCGAACCGATAAAGTGAGAAAAAAGGTGCCTCAAAAAGTTCTTCGTTATATTCCGATAATCCCACGTTTCCAGTGGTTGTTCAGGTGTCAGAGTATAGCACAGTTTATGGATTTCCATGCAAAGAACAGAAGTCGCGACGATGTTCTTCGAATGCCTTCAGATGGTTCTGCATTTAGATACATCGAAGAAAAGTGGCCAATTTTTAAGGAAGGTCCTCGTAATGTTAAAATTTCTTGGCAGCTGATGGTGTCAATCCATTTGGAGAGCTTCGTTCTACCTACTCAGTGTGGCCTGTTTTTGTTATAAACAATAACCTTCCTCCTTGGATGTCGATCAAGAGAGAGCACACAATGTTGGCAATGATTGTTCCAAGTATTTAATTAATAGGTATTTTTTTAATTGAAAGTCTAATCAGTAAATATTTCATTGATTTGTTTCGTGCATGATAATTATGTCTTTTATATATAATGACATATAGGCGCTAAATATAATTAAACATGTATGTTTGACCAATTAAGCAAGTACCAGGTTAAAGATATGAATGTATATCTTGAGCCTCTTATCGATGAGTTGTTGAAGTTATGGGCTGGCGTCACTATGTATGATATTTCTAGACCAATCGGGCAAAGACGATTTCAATTCCATGGAATACTTGCATTTACAATTCATGATGCTCCCGGGTTAACACATTTTTGTGGTATGTTGTTACTTTCTTTTGTTCCTTAATATTTTATATATTTGTTGATAATATCATGCATTATTTTAAATTGTAATGCTAATTTGCTACACCAATTCATATATCTTGTAGGTCTTCAAACCAAGGGTAAATTTGCATGTCCATTTTGCGGTCCCAGGATAAAATCTCGTCGTTCAAGGAGTTTAGCAAAGGAAGTGTTCGATGAGTATAGGCACTTTCTGCCTAAGAACCATAGTTATCGAACTACAGACAAAGAAAAATTTAATGGTAAAGAAGAGAATGGAAAAAAAACGACGAAGAATGACACCTCACCTATGGAAGGCGGAATATAATAGAAACCGTCAAGGTATGCCAATTTGGTTTTTGAATTGAATTATGTTCAACGCGATATGTTATACCATTATTGATTAATTGGTTTTAATTTGATTTTCTTGATGTTTCATGAATGTCGTTAAGGCACACGAGGAATCAAAATTTACCCGATTCAATTCAGTAGGTTGCCATACTACGAGCACCTCCAAATAGTTCATTTGTTTGACACAATGCATATCGGGAAGAACATAACAGAAATGTTATGGCGAATATTAGATGGAAGGACTGACAAAGAAAGAATTGGAAATATTTGTAGTGACATCCAAGAATCTAATCACGCATTGCAAAGTGTGATCATCAATTCTAATGGCGATGGTCGTCAACAGAATATTAGTCTTCCTTGGTGCTTGACGGAGCAACAGAGCAATATTGTAAGAGAGGTCATAAAAAATATTAGGTTTCCGACGGGTTTTTAGTCAAACATAAAGAATATCTTGACGAAAAAACGTGATTTTGCAAGGGTTAAAACACATGATTGGCATACATTCATTAAGGTAATCATAGTCTATAATATATTTCATTATCGGTATGCACTATTTTATTAATTTTATTCTCTTATCTAGAAATAAATATTAATAATTATGTGTTTTTTGATACAGTATGTTCTACCTTTGTCTCTCCTAGACGGCTTTGACAACAACATAAAACATATTATTTATGTTCTTGGAAAATACATGAGGTAAGTAATGTTTTACTTGGAAAATGTACTTGGTCTGTGGTCTGTAGCAGAACTTATTGACATATAATATGTTTTTCCCGCAAATAATATATATGCCTTGACATATTGTTTTATTGCATCATTTGTAGGTGGCTTTCATCAAAAGAAATCCATAAAGAAGATATAAGGCATTGGAAGAGAGAAATTCCCCAACTAATGTGTGAAATCCAACAGTATCTACCTCCAACATTTTTCAATGCACAAGAACACTACCTCATACACCAAGTTGAGGAGATTGAATTATGTGGACTAGTACACACAAGGTCGATGTGGATGGTGGAGAGGTAGTTGAAGTCATTGAAGGATTTTGTTAGACAAAGAGCACGTCCCGAGGGTTCTATGGTTGAAGGATATATGGTATATCAATGCATGGTGTACATTAGTGAATATCTACCTAAAATAACAGAAAATATGAATGTGCCTCGCATTTGGCATCTCGACTCCATCAACAAATTTGAAGGGGAGGTCCTACTGGGGAGAGGTACATTGAGGACTGTGAAAGGTAATTATTATTATACATTGTTGAATTAATATGTTACACATTTATTTTTTCCAATTTTATATTATCATATTGTTTTTTAACTCTTTTTAATAATTATGCATTTTCAACTATATTAAACTATGTTCCTTTAATGATGATCTAATTAATTATGAAATTTAATTGTTTTTTTATCATATAGTTGGTTGAGTGTGGGATGCTTTACATTTATACATTGCAAACAACCTTGATTGGATGGAGCATTGGATAAAAGATTGTGAAGAATTCTTCGGGAGGTTATCATGGGAAGGGGTCAGTAACATGATTAAAATATCTCATC
The DNA here is from genome assembly GCA_027924585.1 of Larix kaempferi. NCBI lineage: Eukaryota > Viridiplantae > Streptophyta > Pinopsida > Pinales > Pinaceae > Larix > Larix kaempferi. Next base: position 4,481,616 of record BSBM01001312.1, on the reverse strand, counting down.
ATCTTCGACATCAAATTCCTGACCTTACGTCGCAAAGGGAAGTTGATTTAGCCTATGGTTTAAAAGATAAAAAGGAAAGTAATTTTTTTCCCACATTTCTTCTAGTTACTTCGATCCATTTTTCCAATTATTACATTTCGTTTGTTTAAGTTTTCAATTATATTTAGTAACTCCTATATGACATTTATTAATTCACAATGTATTTGTAACATGTTGTCAATGTTGCAGTTGAAACATCACAAGGCTATGTGGTGTAATGGTTGTAAATTTCGTGTCAAAAAGTTGGATGATAACAGGAAAACCTCAGATTGTGGGATAACTGCAGTGTTTAAGGTCACCAATGTTTCCTCTAGAAGTTATAGACATCCAGAAGAAACCGAGGATAGGTACTATGGCTATTTGGAGGACATTCTTGAGTGTGATTTTAATTCCTTTAAAATAGTTTGTTTGAGGTGAAGTGGTACAGGATACGGATGCATGAACGTGATCTTGAAAGAACTGTTATTGAGCATGATAATGGATTTACCATGGTTAATACAAGGACATTTGAACCGGGTACAGAGCCTTATGTTCTTCCAAGTCAATGTGAGCAAGTCTACTACTCTGAGGTACCAGGTAAAGCAGGTTGGTCATAGGTTGTTCGTTACGATCCAAGAGGAAGACCAGTGAAGTATAATCATGTACTAGATGATGAAGATAATCAGGGAGAATAAGAAGATGACGATGATTCAGATCAGGCTGCATTCGATGTGTTAGATGAAGAAGTTGAAGAGGTTGATCATGCAAATGTAGCAGACGATGATCTCATTGATGATATGGATGACTATATTAGCGAAGATGACTTTGATGATGATGATGATGTGAATGATCCTTTCATCAATATCTATTCAGAACCAGATCCTGATATAGATGTTGAGTTGGATGAAGAAGAAGATGAATGATATTTAATTGTTGAAAAGTTGAGGTACATAATGTTTATAGGTTAAAGTAAATGCACTCACATACCGTATGTTCATTGTGTTGATTAACTTGGTTATATTTGAAAATTAGTTTTCTAATCTTGTGTTCTACATGTGCAGAAGCATCGGTGTTCCTCGAGGTTGTAGTGGTAATGGTTTGAATCGAACATGTGTCGATTAACCAAGACACAAAATCAAGTTATAAGATTTATGTGTTATTTTTTGGGATATTTCAATTACTAATTAGTGGATTTGTATAATGTAAAGAAAAGTATATTTTTTTCTTAATTTTGAATAATTTATAGAATAATTAATGTACCGAATGGGGCCAACGTTGAATTTTTTTCAATGGGTGGTTGTACGGACTGAGTTTTGCATGGTTATACAGCTAGACACATTTAGTGACAGTATGGGAGGGTTTCTAGACTCAATCATGTCTCACACTAACAATTCGACAATAAAGCAATCAACCTATAGAATAATTAATGTACCGAATGGGGCCAACGTTGAATTTTTTTCAATGGGTGGTTGTACAGACTGGAGTTTTGCATGGTTATACTAGACACATGTAGTGACGGTATGGGAGGGTTTCTAGACTCAATCATGTCTCACACTAACAATTCGATAATAAAGAAATCAACCTATAAAATAATTAATGTACCGAATGGGGCCAACGTTGAATGTTTTTCAATGGATGGTTGTATGGACTAGAGTTTTGCATGGTTATATTAGACACATTTAGTGATGGTATGGGAGGGTTTCTAGACTCTATTCGAGTAGATGTTTGCACCTCGGGAGATTTGATCCCTCTCGGTGCTTGATAGAGCCTAGGATTTGGATCTTTTACTCAACTTGCTTTACATATTATGATGATGACGATGATGATGGTGATGTAAGTGGATATGGTGATGATGACAATGACATTGACATTGATGATAAAGATGATGATAATGTGTGGGTTTTATAAGTGTTGTGGGTTACATGTTATGGCGACGATGACGACAACGACGACGACAATGATGGTTTATAAGTGTTTTTCATTTGGTTTATATGTTATATGATTAAGGCTCAAGAGTTACAAGAGACACAAATTAAGGCTTATATGTATTGGTGTTGATAAAGGTTAGATGTTAATAATTGTAAGAGTAGGGGGATATATATTGTTGTCAATTAGATGTTTTCAAGGGTTAGTATTTTAGGGTTATATGGAATTCAATAGAACAATAATATGCTCTATAGGGTTTTCATGGTATGCATTATAAAGTTAAACATTAAGCATGGTGATAATGGTCATAGTGGTAAAATATTTTAACGTTTAAGGTTACTAGTGTACAATGCTACCAAATTTAGGTATAAGACCCAACACCTTGAGCATTTGTTGATCAACATCAAAGTCATTATTAGGAGCAGTCAACAATTTCTCACCAATAAAAATGGATTTTTCCCTATCTAGAAAGCATAGTGCCTACTCTAGCAAAGATAAACGGACTTGCCCAGTAGATAATTGGACCATGGCCCTTAGCATCATAATTCTTGTTGTTTTTATCAAGTGATCCATTTCCATAGTTTTTATAATGTTGGGGTAAAATTCCCTTGAGGTGTCTAAGTTTTGGTTATAAGTTGTAAGGCTAGCCTTTTTGAGATCCTCTTCTTGTTTCTTCTCCAACATACCCAAAGTGCAACATACTTCCATTCCCATGCCCCTGATTTCTTTCACATAGTCATGAATTTTATTGAAGTTTGTCTTCCTACCCATGGTATCTCTCCATGCAGCACCCATGCAAAAACGTGAGTTTCCTACCTCTTTTGCCTTTTTTGCTGACTCAATCACTGCATATTTCTTCATGAGATTTTGACCTTTCACCCTAGTGTCATCTCGAGATGACTGGGGACAATATGCACAATCTTAAAATTAAACAAAATTAAATAAAAATAAACCTATTAACAAATAAAATTAAAATTAAAAACAAACAAAATTATTAACAAATAAAATTAAAATTAAAAACAAACAAAATTAAAATTAAGTTAAAATTAAAAAAATTATAAAAAAATACAAATTAAAAACAAATTGCAAACTTGACAAATTACAAACACAACTTACCTCGGCCCCGCGTTGCCCCTGCTTGAACACTGAAAACTCTTATGGTCTGCGTTTCCATAGTGGTGAGAACCTCAGCCCCATGTTGCCGCTGCTCGAACACTATTTCCCTTGCTTGAAAACTGGACACTATTGTAGTCTACTCCAACACTATTGTGGTTACTGTGCATTTCGATAGTGGTGAGAACCTTGGCCTATTGCCCCTACTCGAACCCTGTTGTGGTCTGCTTGAACACTGTTGCGGTCGTCTCATTGCTCCTACTCGAACCCTAGCCCATTGCACCTTCCCAAACAGTGTTGCGGCCATTTCCATTGTGGAGGAGAGCCCTGGAACAATTTGTCCCTGCTGCATTGCTAGAGAGGGAACCCAAAAGCATCCTCGAGAACATGGTGAGTTTCCAATGTTACTATCTCCATTTTTCATCTAATGGGTAAAACTAATTATTCAACACGACTCATGTTTAGTAGATTTTGGGCATAATTCATCCATAAATTTTAGGGCATATTTCCTTGTTCTCTTCATACCTTGCCATGTTCTCTTCATGCAGTTAGGCATAAATTTTAGGGAAATTGTCTCACCCTATTAGGGTTCAGAGATTCACTTATGTTCCAACCTCTGGTTCCATCAAATTTTGGGGTGCACAAAAATTCTTACCTCCAATCTCTTTATTTCAAAATTTTGAAAGTCATAATTGTTGCAAGGTTCCCATAATAGGTTCCATTTCCCTTCGATGTGGAAATAGTGGGACACTTACAAGGAAATATTGAAAGACCACTTGTTCCATTCCCCTTCCGTATGGGAATCATGGGAGATTTTTAGAGAATTCTTGAAAAACCATTTGATATTTCTTGATTCGTTCAGAGAGTTGTTCATAGACATATAGTATTTGAAGTTGGCTGTAAGGTGTTTCCTCCATGCATTTCCCTATAATCCATGAATTCAAAATGGCATTTCCTTGTATGATTGGTTAGGTTGCAATAATTTTGATTGAAGGACCAAGTCCCACAAAATTAGGTTGTAGGAAGTGAAAGACATATGTAGACCAACAAGGTTAGGTTGTGTGAATTTTGAATATCTAGAGCCGTGGGTTATTTGAAAACTGGTGTGGATACACAAGGTTTAGTTGCAGGCCATAGAAAAAACTATAATGTCAGGTTACGATTTTTGGAGAGAAAGGATTTTGATAGGTTGTGGAATATCCAATGCAGAAAGTATGGAGAAGTTGAAGCAACATACAACAAATTGAAGATAAATAGATTAGAAGTTGAAGAGTTGGAAGATTAAACAATGACTTTTGTATTTTTTGTATCATATGAACTAAAGGTACAAATAGTTGAATGCCCCTTGTAACAAAGTTTGAGAATGGAGTCTAATGAAATTAATGTATTGTTCTACAGTGCATCTATACTTAAGTGAAATTAGTATCTATATCATTGCACCTCATCTCTTTTTTGTTACATATGTAATGATGTTTTTCTTGTTATGTGTTGTGCTATTTGTTGTGGTGTTTGTATTTTATGCACCTACGCAACTAAGGTTTGGTTAGCTGTGGTAGGACGAATAGAGTTTCAAGAAGAAATTTAGTTGTAGATGTGCATAAGCCCTATACTGTGATATCCAATGATAATGGCATGGTCTACCCATATCACGTCCCTTATAATAAGATATCTGCCAAATTCAAAGATCTCACATGGTCTAATAAATAGCAGAACTCAATCTAGCATTTGATACAATGAGATTTCAGAGATTTTAATCACAACTTTAGTTCATAAAATTTCATACAACTAGGGGAACATACATCCATGTAAATTTCAACATTCAAAAGATAGAATCAACATGCATCAAAGAGAGAAAAAGTCAGGACACAATTGCTCAATTCATTATTATTAAAGGTTAAAAAGTAGTTACAGTACATGGGGGATACAACCCTTTCTCCAAATTTTGAAAACACCTTAAATAGATGGTCTCTTAGGGATGAGTTCCCTCCTTGTGTGTGCCTAAAATAATGTAACTACTTAATTTGATTCTCCCTCATGTTTCCAATGTTTTCCTTGGGAAATACACCATCATGTTGCTAATGTTTAGGTGTATAACTACTCACTAATGCACACTTGATCCTTACTTAAGTCACGAAATGCATCATTTTGGCTTGTAACTCATTGTCTTCTTGTCTATATTTAGCAAAATCTAAAAAATGATTTGAGATTGCATAGCCAAGACTCCACCTTGACCCCATTAACAAATCTTCCAAACTTTAGGACTGAGATATTTTAGTCCAACTAAAGGCATTGTTAGGAAATAGTTATAGTTATTGATATATTATGTTGAGTACATTTGAGGTGTTGGTTGTTGTTGTAGGACCGCGTGTAGGTTTTTTTGTATACCCTATTCAAAATGCCAAAGATTCCCTTTGTAGGGAATCATATGGTGGCCTAGCATTCACTAAATGAGGACATCAAAGTCATGCATCATTATGGTTTGTACCATTGTCTCATTGTCTCGATTCAATAAAAACTACTTTGTTAAGAACTTACTAAGTAAAACAACCCTTGGCTACATATCATGTTTTTTCTTCACTACTATTGAAGTTTCTATCTTGAATCTGATGGGAACTTCAACAACAACTGGTGCAATCATTTCTTGCTTCATACTCAATTGATGTATAATAAAGTAAACACTCAGAAACCTGTAATTATTGTAGATTTTAAGCACCAACTATGGTCCAATTAGCATGAATTTGTCAAAGGGATCTTTCCTTGTTTGTAAAATTTGGGGTGTTCTTATTTCCCACACCAGGTTTCAATTCCCCAAGTGATATGTTTGTCCCTTGTGGTACTATACTATCTACATTAAAAACACTAAAGGCTAAGATTCTCCCTACAAGCACCTACTTTCTGAATGCCTAAAACATTTCTGAAATAGGACTTTTGTTGAATGCTTTAAACCTTTTAACTTATTCGATTGTAATATTAACCTCCTACACATCTCATCTTGGATTATGTGTTGTAAACTACCATTATTTCGTATACACGTTAATTTGTCTCAATTTTCCTAGCCCATTTGGGTTGTTTTAGATCCATCAGGTTTCCAAAAACATAAGATATCAGTCTGGGCATGTTCATAATGAATAGTCCTAAGAACGATAATTAAGTGTACTGGTCCATCGACCAAATACTCTGAATGGGGCCTACAATCCATTGAGTTGACAAAGAATTTACTGAATACACGCACCTGGCCATTTATGCACATAATACTCTCACAGAATTTGAGTTTGGTTTTGTCAAGATGAGCACAGACTGTGGAGGTGAGTCCCAGTTCAGTGTGATCTTTATGCATCACATGTGAATCACAAACAAAATGTTGTACTTTGCTTTTTGGGAAAATGAACAGACATTCCATCAACAACAGAAGTAATAGCAAATAATATCTTCAGCTCTGCCTCTAACATTGATAAGGAATTAAAATTCAAGCAAGAAAAGAAATAAGTTCAATATTTTCTGGTTACAGAAAAGAATCTCAATTCAAGATCAAGCAAATAATAAGTTGGTAAGAGGGAACACTAGTATGTTTATATCTAGTATTTTCATATATTTTTATTTTCAGTGGTTCATGAGAGAATACATCAAAGTTGAATCTTAGCACATGTTGAATCTTAGATATCAGTTGAATCTTAGCACATGTTAGTTTTATAAACCAAAGCAACCAGAGGCCTCAAAGTATCCAAGACTAGTGAAGGCTTTTCTTATTGATCCAAGAGGCCTCCCATGGTGCACAAATCCCCCCCAAAGATGCCAAAAAGGTGTTGTTGCTGCCCATATCAACCCATCATTGTAGGTTTACTGTTGCTATGAGGTCCAAACTCCACTCAACACACCCATGATTTCTTCACTTAGCCTTTCCTTACCTCAAATTTTGAAAGCATCCATTGTAAGAAGACATGGATAGTCTTAATTTGCGCCCAAAACTACCTCAGATCCACAAAACTGGCCCAGAACTAAATGATGAGGCTGCTAGAAGGTGCACTGTTGTAGCTTGTCATTATAGGGCCCAGATGTGAGGTATAGGGCATGTTCATTTCCTTCCATTGTCCACAGGTGGCATGGGATGCCAAAGAATTCATTTTAGAACTAATGAAAAGGAAAAATCACATTTTAGACTCGTGAATTAGTGATAGCTTACACAAGATTATTACTAATTGTTGGTTTTTTAATATTTGAGCAAACCCTACTTCTTTCCATTGTAGGATTGGTGAAAAAGAATTTTAGGAGTTGAATAGGTAAGAGACAACAGAGAGAAGTGTGGTTGAATCTGAAAGTACATTCTGCTAGCTATTACAGGAGCCTATTTTTCATTAGAAAACCCATCCACATCTTGTTTTACAACTTTAGGAGCAAGTGAATTTACCATAAATAGTTAAGAGAGAAATTTGTGGAAATTAAACCATGGGAGCATATATGAATAGGTATATTCACCTCAACTTTCATCTCTCTTGCTTCATAGCTTGTACTTTCCAGCTATCGTGAGTTATGCCTAAGTCACTAAGTTTTGTGTCTAATATGCAAATTAGGCTCAGATGTGTATGACAAATCAAATCAAGATAATGTGTTTTGATTCTAATTTCTATTGAATATTTGTAAATGTTCTAGTTTCTAAATTTTATTGGATCCATATGTCTATATTTTTAAATTTAAATATATTTTAAAAATATACATATATGTATATAAAACATGTACTTAGATATAGTCAATTAATGTTTCTTAGTTGAGTGATTTTGCCAAAGAGTTCACTAACAAATAGTTTTCATATGCGTTAGCATAAAATACAAGCATGCAAATTTTAAAAATGAAGGGTAGGATTTAAAAAATATGCAAATACCAAAAAAATCGTCCTCCCAATACCAAACAATTCAGCTGAGATTTGTAACACTACATCCACTAGGGTTCCGCATGTCCCTCCTAAGCGTCAGATTTGAGGGAAGTAAATGTGTTTAACCAAGTAAATGTGTACTTTCAAAGAAGAGAGAAGGAACTGTCTTGTTTATTCTTGTTTTATTGAGTGTAGGTACCACCAAAAAGGTATCTATCAGATCTATCTTCCTCAAGTGATGATGAAGATATACTCAGATAGGTTGAAAGTGAGACGAGTTGTACTAGATCTACCGGTTTTATATCAACTAGATTAGAAAAGATAAGGAAAAGATTTCATAGATGCATGAAATATTTTATTGCCAACGATGGGTCATGTAATTATGATGCTGAGAGCACAGGAGACATTGATTTTCCATTGAGGTATAAACATCTAGTGCAACGATGGGTACCTAATATGCTACCTCAAGTGGACACATATTTCTTCATCAATGGGAGGATGTATCGCATCACTCTTTCATCCTTACATGGATTGGGGCTATTTTCCATGGATGGAATAAAGGTCCACTATGGCACTGTAACTGAATTGATGAAGTATGTAGGACCACTATATAGATACAATAATTGGTTGATCTTGGTCCAATATACTCGAAGTATGCGGAGATACAGAGTTGCCACGAATTATATTCAAATAGCAGAAAACAATAAAAACAAGGGGGCAACTATGTATATTGATGGGAGACCAAAAGCGTCTGAAAACGTTGCTGGCTTTATAAATAGTACACGAACAGTGACAACAAATATGCTACCAAATTGTGAATTCGAGGCACGCAAACATCATCGTATATTTGTATGTGCAATAAAAAAAATACTTGCAGGTGAAGAGTTGTTGATCGATTACAACTTAAATAGAATAGATGTGGATTCCGTGGTCTAGGGTAACTGTGGACCGTTAGAAACTATGCCTCATCAAGTAAATGCTAAATGTAGTATCTAAACATGATTACAATAACTGAATGTTTCATTTCATTTTATTTTATTTTATTTATTTATTTATTTATTATTTATTTTATTTATTATTTATTATTTTATTTATTATTTATTATTTTATTTATTATTTATTATTTTATTTATTATTATTTTTTTTATCTGTTAACATTTGATTTCCACTGTTTGTTAAATTTTGAGCATTAATTCACAATACCGTAGGATCTTCACTGAGAGAATAACATATACAGTATATCAATGCATAACAAACACAATAAGCATCACAAGCATCACAAGAATCAAAAGCATGAGAGACAAGAGACACAGAGTTTCCATGGGGAAAAACCTAAGGTGAAAAACCCCACAACTTCCTCAGAGATAGAGAAAGCAATGGCTCAACCAAAGTACAACCAAAATACACAGAGATAGTCTCCTAGTAGCAGATGATCCTCCTCCTCACTAGTGTGCCACTTTCTGAGTGAGAGAAGTGTGACTTTCTGAATGATCAAAATAGAGATCTCCCGATCTCTATTTATACTAACCTGTTTTCCCAGTTACACTAGGGGGCCGACTTGTCTATCTAGATACATCCACAATATAATATATATTTCAGGGCCGACCCTACACATGGTGGTCTAATAACCCATCGGCAAGTACACACACTTGCGACACTTGTCAATCCACATGATGACACTTCCTTATAGAGGAATAACACATCTCTTATAAGGGTACAATAAATATATATGAAATACATAGATGAAATACATTCCGAAGTTACATATACATCAACACTGTTGTCATTCGCTTTATTCATGCTTATTATGAATATTTTCGTGTGATTACATGGTGATTACACTACTATGAATATCTCATTTTTGTTTATGATGCATTTATTGACTATTGATGTTTGTTTAGGGTGACGGCAGTGGAGAGGCACATGCTTCTTCCACGGTCGAAGGTGAGCGTGGAAGGTCATAAACTATGCCTCGTCAGGTAAATGTTAAATATAGTAAATAAATATGACTACAACAACAAGATGTTCTGATTTTCGCTGTTAGCATTTGTTTTTTCAGTGCTTATTGTTAATATTTCCATATGAAGCATGCTTATTAAACTGTGGCAGGAGTCTGTCTGCTCATGGCCATGGAGCAAAACATGTATCTTCCACTTCTGAGGTAAAAATTAATATTAATGCAATATCTCATTTTTCTTTATGTTACAATTATTTAGTATGAGGTAAAATTTTATTTATTGATTGATTATGTCGGTGTGGCACCATTGGAAAGGCACTTGCTGCTACCATGGTCGAGGGTGAGCGTGGAAGGTCACACTCTGTGGCCCTTCAGGTAATTGTTTAGTAAAATAACTAAATTTTTCAATTTAGTATGTTAACATTCAATGTCCACTATTGACACTCACATTTTTATGAGCTTATGATGGACTACTAGTTCATTTTTATGACATTATGATGGATTACTGGTTCATTCAGGACTGTGGAAAGGCACCTACTGCTTCCACAACAATGGTTCATCATGGACACTCACCAGCCATAACATCGCGCCAGGTAAGTGTTAGTGCATAACAGTGACTTAATCTTCATTACAATATCAATATTTAAATGATGTTAAAATTATATTGCTTAATTTAATTTATTGTTTGATGAATTTAGTCACGTGCACACGATCTGGGTGATGAGGGGTTTGATGAAGAAATTTTCTATTCCACTGACCCACTGCAAACTTTTAGAACAGCCTTGAAAAAGGCAAACATAGAAATGCTTGCCTTGGCTCGCAAAAGGCCCTTGACACAGGAGGACAAGGAAAGGATTCTAGAGCTGCAAGATCAAATACAATCTTATGGGGTAAGTGGCATCTTCACAAATTTTTTAAGCTATGTTGTGATTTCATATCTGATATTATTTTTTTTATTTTTCCAAATGATCTGATAAAGTAAATTTTATTGTTTTTAGGAGTTTTTAAAACCCGTGACTACAGAACCTGCCTCGACAGGTATAGGTAGCAGTGATGGTCCAATGAAGCAAAAAATAAGCAATGTACCAATGAGGCTTTTTGGCACTCCTGCGGTTGGCCTCGAATCCATTGATGACAGCATTGATGAGAGAGAGCATGATGCCATGCCAGAGCCTGATGCTGTGCTTCAGCATGATGAGACGGAGCCTATCACTCCACATGACTCTAGAGATGAACATACTATAGACAACCAGGATAGTTTTCTTGGAGCAGCACGAGTTAAAAGCACCGGATCACTCGATCTCACCTTTCTGGTGGATGACTCTTGTGTTCCTATCAAGATCCAAAAGATTGTTGGTATTTATTATTTAAATTATTCATTTTAATCATGAAATTGAAATAGTCATATGTTGAAATTATTTTAAATTAATGGATTACATATTTAATTTGCAGGAAACAATGTATTCTACAGGCATTTGAATGACAAAGCCTTGGAGCTTTTTGGCCCCACCATTCGCACACGGTGGAATAGCCAAGATAGGAATAAGAGAGATGAATTGATGGGCCACATGGTCAACTTGTTTGGCAATTCTTTCAACAAGAAGGTTGTTGCAAGGTTAGTCGGTGAGAATTTGAAATATACCAGGGCCCAATATAGGGAAAGATTGCAAGCTGACCTCAAGCATGAGCACCCTCCCATGGTTCCGGAGAAAGAGTGGAAGGCACTCATAGATGATGCAAAGGATAACTTGCTTAAAAGACAAGGAAAACAACCACGGCCTGGTAAAGCAAGGTACAACATATATAATCTTTTTACTGAAATAAGCTCAATTATTTTTTTCTTTTTTGTTTTAAGTGAGATTTTTGATATCTAAGGTTTTCAAAATTTCATATATAGGCTACCTGACACCTCCAAAGAAACCAAGTCTAGAATGGAAAAGCACGGGTAACATAGACTGGGCTAGGGTGGCTATAGAAAACTAAGAGAAAGAATCGTAAGTATTAAATGATTAATTGTTGGGAATATTTATTTAACAATACCGAACAAATATCGGATTTTGATACTGGAAATTTCGAAATGTGTTATCATGCATTGCAGGGAAATACGTTCCAAGCTGCTGCCACCGAGGAAGACCTAAAGCTTGGTTTCAAGTTTGGTTTTAAAAGTGTGGTTGAATATCGGAAAAGCTTGGGGCAGACTCCAATCTCCCCAATGACGCAAATGTAGGTATATCACCAATGGTAGTATACTATTATAGTCTATTCAGTAATTCTGATTATATCACCCATAACTAAAAATTGATGTTTGTTTTTAAGCAAAAATGCAACCGCAGCAGTGAATCTAGCGGTACACAACACATACCAGTTGATGTTGGGGTGCACATGTCCCATGATAGTGTGGAGCGTAGTGTCCATTCTGGTATTTATGCTTTGGAAATAGAAATATCTACTGTGATTAGATATATATATTTCCTGACGTATACTTATAAATTTTCTTCTTTCAATGAGATACCATGCAGCTCAGGAGCATGAAATGCAAGAGGAGCAACTATACCTCCAATTAACACCCCAGTTGTCACATCTATAGCGAATGGTAAAGAGAAATACTGTAATTTAAATAAAAAAAATGAAATATTTATTTCAACAATAGTTCTACGTCATATATATATGCTCATTTCCGTTGTTGCAGTTCACACCCCTACAGAACGACCTCCACGCCTTGCTCAGCGACGTACAAGAAGTGGCATAAATGAGGGCATGGAAACACAAACAATAATAGGAGATATCGCAGTAAATATTGCGCCATTGGATGATTGTGATACCCCACTCGCAAGTTTTTTACATGCAAAGAAACATAAAACAACGAAAAAGTAGATGCAACATAAATTCATGATTTGTATTTTGATGGATGTCGATGTTGTTAGTATGAAACATTGTTAGTATGCTACATAGATAACTTTTATTTGTCATAGTTACGAGGTACTTATCTTTAATTTGATGCTCTAAGGAATTTTCCCATTTATATCTTTTATTTTCTTAGAATTTGAGTTTTAAATTTAAATGTCATCACAAGTTTGAAACATTGATTTTGTTTATATTAGATATATTAGATATGTTCATCATGACTTCGATCATCATCACTCTTTATAATTTGATTACTACCCATTACATCTCGAGGACCAATTTCAGCACAGGGACCAGAGAGGAGTTCTAAAGTTGATAGAGATCAAATTTATGTTGTAAAATCTTGTACTGTTGCTTTAGCACTATTCAGAAATAGTACCACACTTCAGATCTGATTTTTGGTTAAATGTTCATGTGGAGATATTCAACTATACCGCTGTTATTGTTATATGATCGATATGTTTAATTTATTACACGTTACTGAAAGAGATGAAAATTATGTTATAAAATATTTTATTGTTGCTTTAGCACTGTTTAGAAATAGTACCGTTTTATCATTCAGCTATAGAATTGTTATGTTACTGTACCTTTCTTTCATCTGTGTGTTGAATTGTTGTAGTATGTGGACTGTGTAAACCTGTTTGAGGTCTGTACCTAACTTTACATCTCGAGGTCCAACTTCAACACAGGGACCACAGAGGAGTGCTGAAGTTGATAGATATCAAAATTTATGTTGTAAAATCTTGTACTGTTGCTTTAGCACTATTCAGAAATAGTACCACACTTCAGATCTGATTTTTGGTTAAATGAGATCTTCAACTATACCTCTCTTATTGTTATATGATATATATGTTTATTTTATGACATGCTACTGAAAGAGATGAAAATTATGTTATATAATGTTTTACTGTTGCTTTAGCACTATTCAGAAATAGTACCGTTTTATCATTCAGCTGTAGAATTGTTATGTTACTGTACCTTTCTTTCATCATCTGTGTGCTTAATTGTTGTAGTATGTGGACTGTGTAAACCTGTTTGAGGTCTGTACTTAACTTTACATCTCGAGGACCAAATTCAACACAGGGACTAAAGAGGAGTGTTGAAGTTGATAGAGATCAAAATTATGTTATTAAATCTTTTACTGTTGCTTTGGCACTAGTCAGAAATTTGGATGGTAATTGTGATGAAATTTTGCTTTTGTAGACCATATTCCTAAATTTAAATGTTAAACAGGTGGCTTTTATTTTTTATAGTACAAGTTACTTAAATGTTATGTGATGCTATCAGGATTGCATAGAGAGAAATGATGGATATTTTTTATTTGGCATCCCACCACCCTTCCTTATACTATGATGATGAACTTTCAGGTTATGTGGAACGCCTGTACATTTGAGAGAGATATGACCGGTTGTACCTTCCCCACCTTGATTGAGCTATGATTGGTCTCGTAAATTTTCAAAAACCACCCTGTTGAAGTTTTTCTCTTATAGAGTCCTATGGTTGTTTGGCGACATTTGGAGTAACTTTTTAAAAACCACCTTGTTGAGTCCTTGAGTAACTTTTTAAAAACCACCTTGTTGAAGTTTTGCTCTTATAGAGTCCTATGGTTGTTTGGCGACATTTGGAGCATACCCTTGGTTCTAAGGGTCATGGGTATTCTAATACCCACACTTATGTTATGACCGTTGTTTATATTTTTTTTATTTTATGACCATTGTTTATATTTGTACCCACACTTTAGATCTGATTTTTGGTTTAATGTTGACGTGGAGATATTCAACTATAACTCACTTATTGGTATATGATCGATATGTTTATTTTATTACCTATTATTGATTGAGTTATTAAATACTTGTTGTACCTTCCCCACCTTGATTGATTTATTATTGGACTTGTGGTACCTTCCCTAAGACTTGTGGTTAATGCGGTCATTTACCCTCCATTTTTTTTATACTACCTTGTTGAAGTTTTGGTCTTATACAGTACTTGACTTTGTCGAAGTTTAGAATTTTTGTGACTTAATTTATGTTGAGTTATGTACTGTGCTTGATTGTCATTGACCTAATCAACTCGAGTCATTTCTCTCTCTCTCTGGTTTGTACACACCCTCTTGTAGGGTCAGCTGGTTCATAGATAAGACTGGCCTCTCTGAGGCACAATCAGTCTTTGTTGAAAGTAACACTTCTGAGTATATTTTCAATAATGGTTTCACACCCAGCTGGTTGGTATCTTCAACTATATCTCTATTTCTGTTATATGATATACATGTTTATTTTATTACATGCTATTGAATATTAGTTTATCATTTTAGTTTGCTTGTCATTGTAAGCAATTATAATCTGTTGATATGGCAGTTATGAATATACCAAAGAGCCTGTGTTAAGAACTTACTGGTTGTACATTTGGAGTGCTTGGTTACAGGAGGTAAGTATGCATGTGAAACTTAGTGATTATGCCACATATCCAATTCTAGGAGTGGGATCTATCTCACTCCAAATAACATAACGTAATATCCTTGAGCATATTGGTGTTTTGTATATCATGTTGTGGTAGTGTTTCTAATGTTTTCTTTTTCTTGTTGGGTTCTTGCCTTATAGACACTAAAGAAATACTGGATAGATAGGTTTGGAATCCAAATATTGAACTTGTTCGGTTGTTAGGTAAAAGTTTTGCTACACAAGAGAGAAAGGTTGCACATGAATACTTTCTCATTTTGGAAGCTTGCAATAAAATAGTCCTGGAGTATTTACCATGTCTATTGAATTATGCTACTCACATATGTCTACTATTTAAAATAAGGTTTGTGGAAGACTAGAGATAGATGTTTTCTAATGTTTCACTAGTTTTTGTGAAATTGTTTTTGAGCGCATCCAAATTCTGAATTGGAAACCTTCAGCTTTTAAGGTGTTCATAGGTCGTACTTCTAGGAAGAATGCACATGGGATTGGAACAGGTAGCTTGCTTATCTCGCTTGTAAATAGTTAGCTTTAGAAAAGGTTTTGGCTTGTACATATAAATCATTATTCCAGTCAGAATATAATATTAAATTCAATGCCTTCTTATGAATTTGCATGATACATCTGATGCAATGATCTCCACTGGATTATCCAAGGTCGGATATCAGTATGTGAATATAGGTAACTTAACATATTTTCTATCTCATGTGTTTATGCATTATCAACTCTTAATTTAACATATATATAGGTAACTTAACATATTTTGTGTTTGGTACATTTGGCCAGATCCAATACATGCCGTAAAACGATGCCAGGTTCACTTGGACACGAGGAACAAGATGCAAGCACGTTTGCTTCATGGGTAACTTCTTGTCAATAAATTTTCTTGTCTCTTTGATAGATTCGTTGAAGAATGCCATCAGGGCAATACTGAAAAATGGTTGCCTATTTTGTGGAAAGGCACATGCTACTGGTTGTGGGTATGATAAAAAAGTATTGCATGATACTCAGGTCATCCATTCAGTAGCCATTAATGAAGACTCAAGAAGAAATATAGAAGATACATCACAATTCCAAACCCAACATTCCCCACCAAAAGATGACTATTTGCACACCAAAATATAGGAAATTAGAACTTAGAATTACAATCCTTAATGATTTTATCTTTGGTATCTTGAAGTACTTTTTGGTCGTGTTTTGTTGCATGTCTGGAAATATTATTGATCTTGATAGGATTTTCTACATATTTTTCAACAACATATTTAATATTACTAGGTACATGGCATTCATAAGTGTTTTTGCCAGGGATTGTAATTGCTTGGCCACTTGTATGAAAGGTGATGCTATCTTTGCCTATCAAGAAAGGAAGATGATAGTCAACAAAATCTTGACCAAACAATAGATCAACACCTTTATCAAAACAATACCAATTTACAGAAGTATTATGGCCATTAATCATTATAGGAAAATTAAGAGGAAAACTTATCATGCTTGCACACCATTTAAGCGAATAACTTATCATGCCTACACACCATTTAACTCTTGCAAATTTTGTTGATGTGAAGAAATTCACAAGAAGTTGCCGTCTTTGCTTCACAATTGATGTACAATTGAGGGTCCTCTTATGCCGGTTCAATAGAAAAGGTTGACACTATTGGGAAATGGTTAGAACCTAGGACCAACATTTGGACATCAATCACTTTGCCTTGGGTACTTGCAAATGTGACAGCATTCTTGCGACCATAAATTATGTCCAATGAAAATCTAGTTTGAATACACTTGTCTCTTGGTTGAATATTAGATCAAGTGAATTCCCCCCCATAATTAAGATGCTTTGGTCTCCAATTGGGATCAAACCCCTGTACTGCTACCTTGTTGATGGTCTGTAGACCAAAAGGGGCCTCACCAACCCATCCTAGTCCTAAGCTCAAAACGAAATGTCCTCACTTCCTGAAGGAAGGCAATATCTGACTTGACATCATGCAACATATCTATCACAAGCATGCTCCTACCGGGGATAGACATCCCTATCACATTCCATGACAATGGTGACAATTACATTGGGAATACCTTGCATCAAAAGTGAACCAAAGCGATTGTTGGGCACAAAATGTCCCATGGTGATGGCTTAGTGAGTGGGAGATTGCCTAGTTGCATCCTTGTTAGCCCTGTGATGTGGCTGAGAATACTCCTTTACTGGCTTTCTTTGGAGGACTAGGTTGAGTTTGAGATCCTCTCATTCTTGACTGCTTTACTTGCCATTCGTCATCCATATTTCAATGTTCATCTCAAGTAGGTGATGCTTGCTAGAAGGTGGATCCATGCCCTTATCCTAAGAAGAATCTTTAATAGAATGATTTGAGGAACAACATCGACATATGGGTCTCCTCATGGCCTTGGCATTTGAGTAGTTGTCGGGGAAAAGTATTGAGGTAGGTTAGAAGTAGGCTAGCGTTAGTTGCTGAACAAGGCTTTCTACTAGGGTACCCCCTTATCTAGTAGTCTTGAGCTTGGTAAGCAAAGCAAGCATTCAATAAATTCAAGTATTTCACCTTCTATGAAAGTACCCCATCAACTGTAAATAACAATGTTACACTAAGTTTCCAAGATGCAAGGATGCAGGAGTGGGGAAATGCAATGAGGGGATGTGGAAGCACCCCTCAAATTCTAGGGAACGTCATAGGGGACATTGGGGTCTTCAACATAGGTGACCCTACGAGAAATACTAAGAAATTAAAATATATGAAAACTGAAAGATAATTAATTGAAATATTAAACATAACAATGCACCAATAACATTTATCATTGCATGTAACCAAAGTTATTAGGATTGGAAATGGTTAAGGTCTGACCACTATGGAAGTAGAATTGGTTCGTAAACCTGTCTAATAAAGAACATATAAAAATATACAAAATTTAATTATATATATATATATATATATTCATGTACATCAATGTAAATTCAAACCATTGGACACTGAATATGCAAATTTTCCTCATGCATGTAGCATCTAAGTACTATGTGTGAATATAGCAAAATGGCATAGAGTGTGAATCATGATACATATACGAAATGAAATACATAGACATTGAGGCTCTAAATAGCCTCTATAGGCCAGAAAACATCATGCTACAAAGGAATTCAACAATGAACACCATGAACATCAGGGTACATAGAGGGCTTGGCGCTCTTAATTAAATGCCAATTCCATACTCCCATACATGACAGAATCCAATAGAAACACTACAATCCTGTCCATCTTGAAATCTTGAAAACTATTAAGTCTGCTGAATTCTAAAAGGGAAATGAAATTCTACTTTCTCCATATGAAGTTTGATGAGGTTGGAACCACTCTCAAACATATTGGAACAATTAATGGTAATGTCATTAAAAAATGAGACACTCCCATGCTCCCTTTTTACCAAAGTCCACCGTTTTGAACTCCCTCTCCCTAGTAATTATACATAATATTTAATGTCTCATTTTTACTTGAATGTAAAAATGAGACATTTAATATTATGATTAATTACTAGGGAGAGGGGGAATTTATTATTACCAGAAATTACTAGGGAGAGGGGGGATTTGATATTACCAATAATTACTAGGGAGAGGGGGTTCGAAACAACATATTTTGGTAAACTGGGAGCGTGGGAGTGTCTCATGTTTTGAGGGAGAAGTTCCCTATTGTGTTTCCTTGCGTCTCTTCTAAAAGGGCACATGGGGAAACATCCCCCTTGGAGCACCCATGTCCTGGGAGCATGGGGATCATGGGGATCATGTACCCTAACCTTGGTAAATTATTTGAGATGTTGAGGTCACTTTATGTTTAGATCCACTTTAACAAAACCTCTTGGGTTTGAACACGGTTGTTATCACTAATTAGTACCTTGCAAACATATAAACAAAGGGCCTCATGTCAGCTAAAGCTGGCATACTCAATCTAGAGGGAATATTGTGCTTGATTAATGTTCTTTGAAGTTTGGATTGAAGTCATGTCTCCAAGGCTGGATATATGGCAATGGCCTAGCTATTGTTCATGTACCAAACTACAAATCATACCTGACAACCATCTCAGAATTAAAAGGAAAGCAAATTTATCAAGAACCAATCCCCTTGGATGAGTTCAATTAGATCCCTTTAATCTATCAGTTCATAATGCATAATTGACTAAAGGCTTCTTCATCCAACATTCTTCAAAGGAAATATAATATGAATCTTCCTTGCTCCAAGTACTTCCACTATTTTGTATGTTCAACAATATCATCAAAAAGGAAACTGGTGCTCTCATCCTCCTCTCCATGAGCTGCTTCCTCAGGGTCCACGGGATCCATCATTTGGCTAATATTCTCTTCATCATCAGCTACTGTTTCTGCTACTGTGTTTCTTTAGGCAATCACTGTGACACTTGTATTTTGAATTCCCTAATAGCATTGAATTGATCTTCAATAAACCCTGCTTCATTGTTGCCCAGTTGTGTTAATTTTATACTAACTTGACTAGCAAGATCACTGAAAGAAACACAATCGCAAGATATACAAAGATTTTACCCTGGGAAACCCTCATGGGGTAGAAAACCTAGCAAAGCTTTCCTCAATAAGATGATGAACCAAAATACAAGATGTGCTCCAAGACTAGAGCTCCTTCTCTACCGCCTATGTAGACCTCTCTCTCACAAGTGTGCTACTTTTTGAGCTATGAAAGTGTGAGATAAGTGAGGAGCATCCTCCTCTACTTATACTAGTTTTCCGACTGAATTTTTTCCTTATGGGGCCGACCTCTCCCAAGGGAGTCTAATAACCCCTAATTAATTAACTCAGGGCCGACCCCTACATGGTGGATCTAATAACCCTGGTTACCACAATCCATTGTAGGAATAAACATCTCCAGATACATAATAGGATCACCTCAGAGGGATGAAACATCTCTGGAATAATATTCTTAGAAGTTACAATATTCAACATTCCCCCTTAAGGAGAAGGATATTATAACAACATCTGCAGGAGCAAGGATTCATCGACTACAACATACATGATACATCTATAAATCATTGGAAGCTTTCTTCAATACATCATCATCAGTAACTCAAGCAGTTACTGGAACATAGTCAATACTGGAACATCAACATCATCAGTATTGAGTCTTCATATTCTCCAGCACCCAAACAGCTACAGCATCATCATCATCATCTCGATCTACAGTATCTGGATCATCATCTTGATCTACAGCATCTGGATCATCATCTCGATCTACAACATCTGGATTATCATCTCAATCTACAGCATCTGGATCATCATCTCGATCTACATCATATGGGTCATCATCTCGATCTATAGCATCTGGATCATCATCTCGATCTACAGCATCTGGATCATCATCTCGATCTACAGCATCTGGATCATCATTGTAGCATACTCTGTAATACACACAATCATATTACAAGATGATCAATCCCGCTCTCTTTAGGACATAGGTCCATGGATGATACAATCCAGATCAAGTTCCAGGATGATCAATCCTTATCACTTTAATACAAGTCTCATGTCTATGGATAATGCAATCCCATCATGTGTACATTTTGAACCAAGGGTCCAGTGACAATGCAGTCCTATCATCAATTCTCGAAGACAAATGTCTACGGATCAATTCTGGGACCGAATTTCGGGGATGATACAATCCCTACATTCTCGGAGACAGCTGTCTATGAATCAATTTTGGGACCGTCATTCAGGGAAGATACAATCCCCACATTCTCGGAGACATCTTGTCTACAGATCAATTCTGGGACCATCGTCTGGGAAAGATACAATCCCCATATTCTCGGAGACATCTTGTCTACAAATCAATTCTGGGACCATCGTTTGGGGAAGATACAATCCCCATATTCTCAGAGACATCTTGTCTACGGATCAATTCTGGGACCGAATTCTGGGGAAGATATAATCCCCACCTATCCTCTTAGGACTTCATTTTCAGAGACATCTGTCTACGGATCAATTCTGGGACCAAAGTCTGGGGAAGATACAATCCCCACTTGTCCTCTCAGGACTTCATTTTCGGAGACATCTGTCTACGGATCAATCCTGGGAAGATACAATCCCCACCTGTCCTCTCAGGACTTCATTTTTGGATACATCTGTCTACGGATCAATTCTGGGACCGAAGTCCAGGGAAGATACAATCCCCACCTGTCCTCTCATCAATACAGGTATCATTAGTACATCATCAGTACACATACATATCATCAATGCAAGTATCCTCATCAATACAAGTACATATACAAATGTTCTCATCAATACATGTATACATATCACCAATACAAGTATCCTCATCAATACAAGTACATATACAAGTGTTCTCATCAATACATGTATACATATCATCAATACAAGTATCCTCATCAATACGAGTACATATACAAGTGTTCTCATCATATCATCAACACAAGTATCCTCATCAGTACAAGTGCATATACAGGTAATATAAATATCCTAAGTATACATATAAGAAATATAAATATCCTAAGTATAATAATAATACAGGTATCCTCATCATCGACCTTATTGTCGATGCGGGCAATCTCATCATCAATGTCTACATCACTCCCCCTTTCGAGGAGGTTCCTTTTGAACTACACCAAGCTTATCTCGGAAATACTCAAATTTTACTCGAGACAGAGGTTTGGTCAATATATCATCAATTTTTTCATCAGTGCTCACATACTCGAGCTTAATAGCTCCTTTCTACACCATATCCCGTATATAGAAATATCAGATCTCTATGTGTTTTGACTTATCATGGAACACTGGATTTTCTGTCATCTTAACACAGCTTTGGTTGTCACACATGATCACAGTGGGATCCATCTCTAAGTCAAACAATCCTGATAATAGTTTTCGAAGCCATACTGCTTCACAATTAGCAGAGCAAACAACTATATATTCTGATTCGGCTGTACTCAGAGCCACACTAGACTGTTTCTTGCTGAACCATGAGATCATGGCAGATCCAAGACCATAACATCCACTTGATGTACTCTTCCTATCTGAGACACTTCCTGCCCAGTTAGAATCTGAGTAACCATGTAGTCTGAATTCATGATTTCCAAGATAATATAGACCAAAATCTAATGTACCCTTTAGATACCTCATTACATGCTTTGCAGCTATTAAATGAACTCTTCTAGGTTCCACTAGATACTGACTCAAGGTATTTACAGCAAAGCATATGTCTGGTCTGGTATTTGTCAAATACATTAATGACCCAATAATCTGTCTATATAGAGTCACATCTACTAACTCTGATGAGTCATCAACTAATAACTTCAAGTTGGAGTCCATGGGAGTTGCCATGGCTTTACACTCCAACATATCGAATCTTTTCAAAATCCCCATAGCATACTTACCCTGATTTAGAAAGATTCCTTTTGATTCTTGCCATACTTCTAGGCTTAAGAAGTAGTGCATTAAACTGAGATCTTTCATCTCAAATTCTGAAGAGAGCCTCTTCTTGCACTCGATAATTTGTTTCTCATTTCCAGTAAGAAATAGATCATTTACATACAACAATAATATAACAGGTTCATCATCCATAACTTTGAGATAAATATTAGGATCAGCTTTACTCTTGGTAAAGCCCATGTTTGTTAAGAAACTGTCAATCCTTCCGGACGAAGCTCTGGGAGCTTGCTTCAATCCATACAAATCCTTTTTCAGCTTGCATACATGTGTTCTCCCATCTTTAACCTCAAATCCTTGTGGTTTTTCTATGTACACTTCTTCTTCAATCACACCATTTAGGAAGGCTGTCTTAACATCCATCTGGTGTAATTTCCATTTCATCATGGATGCAAGTGCCATGATAGTTCTAATGGAAGTGTACCTAGAAACTGGTGCAAATGTTTCTTCATAGTCAATTCCCTCTTTCTGAGAGAATCCTCTGGCTACAAATCTTGCCTTATATTTTTCAATGCTACCATCTGCAGCATGTTTTATCTTGAATATCCATTTGGAAGATACCACACTTTTATCTTTTGGTTTGGGAACTATATCCCAAACATCATTTTTCATTATTGATTGGTATTCTTCTGTCATTGCTTCTACCCACTCTTTCTTCTGAACTGCCTCTTCATATCTAGTAGGTTGTTGATCCACAAGATCACACATCAAAGCCACATAGTTGGATACTAGCTTCGGTTTCTTTCTTTCTCTAGTGGAGCCTTCATGAGCTCCATATTTTTCAGCTCCTAGAATAATGTCTCTAGCCCATGATGGCCTTCATTTTCTAGATAATTTTGTAATGGGGGGTTCTTGTGGTTCTAACATGTCATGGTCTTCAGTTGTATCATCTTCAGGGATGGGCACAACCTCAGTGATTTTAGGAGGTGTATCTTCTTCATAGACTTCTTCAAGTTGGCACTTCCTAGATTTCTTGAGAGCTGCTTCTTCATCAAATGTCACATCTCTACTTATTTCCATATGATGAAAACTTGGTATGTAAATTCTGAAAGCTTTGGATGATTCACAATATCCAACAAATATTCCCTTCTTACCAGAAGGATCCAACTTGGTTCTCTTTTCTTTTGGAATGTGAATGTACACTGGACATCCAAATATTTTGAGATGACTTACCTCAGGCTTCTTTCCTATGAACACTTCTTCTGCAGTCTTGAATTCAAGAGCACTATGGGATAGTCTATTTTGCACATAGACTGTTGTCCTAGCTGCTTCAGCCCATAGATACATGGGTAGATCTTGGTCATGTATCATAGTATTCACAGCTACCATGATGCTTCTATTCTTTCTTTTAGCAACCCCATTTTGTTGGGGAGTGTAGGGAGTGGTTAGTTCCCTCTTGATTCCAGCTTCCTTGCAAAAGTCTTCAAAATCCTTTGAAGTATATTCTCCGCATTTATCTGTTCTGAGGATCTTAATTTTCTTTTCTGAGTGATTTTCTATCAAAGCCTTGAACTCTTTGAATTTTCCAAAGACTTCATTCTTTCCTTTTAGAAAGTATATCCAAGCCTTCCTTGAATAGTCATCAATGAATGTGAGATAGTATTCAAACCCACTTAGGGATGTGGTGGGCATTGGTCCACATACATCTGAATGTATTAACTCTAGGATGTTCTTAGTCTTTGTTTCATTCTTTGGAAATGGGTTCTTGACATTCTTCCCTTTTTTTTCACATCCTTTGCATGTGTCATTATGATCAACCTTCAAGTCTGGTAGTCCTATAACCACCTTGCTTACATAGGGTAGGGATTTGTAGTTAATGTGAGCAAGCCTTCTATGCCATAGCTCACTGGGGCTAGTAGTTTCATGGGCAAGGGCAACTTCTGGATGACCCTTGAGTTTGTAAAGACCTCCTTCCTCTTCACCAATAACAATTGCATCCTCAATTGATTTTCCTTTGGGCCACATAAGTACTTGTCCATCTATGAATGCAACTCTAAAGCCTTTCTTATCTAGAGCTAAGATAGAAAGTAAGTTCTTCTTCAAACCTGGTACATATAAAATTTATTTCATCTTCAATGGTGTTCCAGAATCAAGCTTATAGCTTGCTTCACCAATTCCCTTGATGGGATATTGATAATCATCCCCTAGAGATACCTTTTGTGGAGAATTCTTTTCTTCAAGTCTTGAGAGAGTTTTCTTTTGACTTGTCATGTGCTTTGAAGCACCACTATCGATGAGCCATGTATCTTCTCCAGGTGTTACCGACCCAGATAGTGTAGAAAATAGAACATATTCTTCTGCATCTTCTTTCTTTACTTTGGATCTTTTCTTTCGAGGCCTTTCCTCTTCTTCTTCTTCTCCACTATCATCTTCTACCATATGTGCATGATGTCTTTTGTGGACAAACTTCTTTTTCTTTGTTTGTGAAGTACAGTCTCTAGCAAAGTGTCCTAGTTTAAGACAATTGAACCATTGAACTATGGAGAGGTCTTTTTCTGAGTTTGTTCCTATTCTCCTATTAAATCTATGGGAGGGTTGATACTTCTTATGGTCAACTTTCTTGAAGTGACACTTTCTTCTTCTTTTGGTGTAAGTAGCCAAGGCTTGGTCATCCTCCTTGAGAAGGCCTTCTCTATTTGCTACCCTAGCTTCTTCTTGAACACAATCCTCCCATACTATATCAAACTTCATACTTTCTTTTATGGCACACATAGTTTGTATAAATGACTCCCAAGATCTAGTGAGACCATTTAGAGCCGTCATTACAAGTTCATCTTCATCAAGGGTATCTCCAATGGCATCTAGTTGTTCCTTGATTTTGGAAACCCTTGAGAAGTAGTCTTGAATGGATTCTCCTTTGTTCATCTTGGTACTCTTCAACTGAGTTCTTAGATTCATCTTCCTATTGATGTTCCTCCCTTCATACATTCTTCCTAGGGAATCATACATTTCTTTTGGGGTCTTCTTGGATGCCACTTGGGGAATCAGGTGGTCCTTGATAGAATCAGCAATGATTCTCTTTTCCCTAATCAAATCCTTCCTATACTTTTCTATGGCTTCATCTTCAGCGGGTTCTGCAACTTCATCCTTGATATATTGAGCAAGATCATTCTCTTCAAGAATGAGACCAATTCTGTATTTCCATGCCCGGAAATTCTCTATACCTTCTAGCTTGTCTTCAAGCTTAGTGCTTGGAGCCATCTTCTCTTGGGGGAGTCCAAGAGATTGAAGTTTCTCAAGAGATAGAGTAACACTTACCAGGAGATGTGCTTGATTGACTTGGGAACACTAGTGTGTTCAGTTTCTGAAAACTTCAACTTTTCACTTTCCGGATCTACAACAGAATTTATGGTTTATCACACTTTTGTTCAAACTAGGGTTTGATTTTCCTAGAGTTCTACCCAACCAAAAACCTTGATCCAGGGCTCAAAACTTTGATTTTGAGAAGTGCTATTCAACCATGCAATCAGAATCCAAAAATACTAACTTTTGCAGAAACCCTAATTTTAGGAGAGTGAGAGAAAGATATTTTCACCTTGTGAAAGATGTTCTATTCAGTCTAGCTCTGATCCCATGTTAAGTTTATACTAATTTGACTAGCAAGATCACTGAAAGAAACACAATCACAAGATAGACAAATATTTTACCCTGGGAAACCCTCATGGGGTAGAAAACCCAACAAAGATTTCCTCAATAAGATGATCAACCAAAATACAAGATGTGCTCCAAGACTAAAGCTCCTTCTCTACCTCCTATGCAGACCTCTCTCTCACAAGTGTGCTACTTTTTGAGCTATGGAAGTGTGAGATAAGTGAGGAGCATCCTCCTCTACTTATACTAGTTTTTCGACTGACTTTTTCCCTTATGGGGCCGACCTCTCCCAAGGGAGTCTAATAACCCCTAATTAATTAACTCAGGGACGACCCCTACATGGTGGATCTAATAACCCTGGTTACCACAATCCATCGGAGGAATAAACATCTCCGGATACATAATAGGATCACCTCAGAGGGATGAAACATTTCCAGAATAATATTCTTAGAAGTTACAATATTCAACAAGTTGAGCCCCACTGGATCCAACAAACCAATGATTTACAAGGTCTGCATTGTTCTACATAGGTGTATTCCCTACACTTGAGAGTAAACCATATCTAGCAGAGGGCTCACTCTGCACTACTTCAAACACAACCACTAAACTTGTGCTGTTGGGCATGCTAACTTCTTCATGATTTATAGATTCACATATATTCTACAGCACACATACACAACCCGAGTGTGAGATATTATGCCATGATATGATACAAAAGTGATGATGACATATTGCATATACACAGTACCGAAGTTAACTCTTCCCAAGCAAGCAAACAGTCCCAGAATGTTGAATATTATTGAGGCAGCCTCAGGGTCATAGATGGAAGATGACTCCTTGGACATCAATGCACAAGCGTAGCTCTTGTGTTGATCCAAAAGATCTTTTACACCAGTTGGAAGTAAAATTGGAACATGTTCAAACATCCACAAAGTTTTGAAGATGGTGAGCAGCTGAAGCAGTCTAATGAAAAACACTGATTGACCAAGTGAGTAGATCAGATTGACATAACATAATTATACTTGACAGATCAGTTTTGGTAAGGTTGAATTGGACAAGTTCAGATTTGTTACTTTTAGCAAAAGAATTGTTGAAAAAAATTCCTTTCAGCCTGATTTGACAAGAAGTTTGAAGTAGCATATTTGATAGGGGGAGTGTGTTTATTAAAAACTTGAAGATGAGCAGACTTAAATGAATATTATGATGAAAAGTTAAAGGTTTGAAGAATGATGATGACGCATGCTTACCTTTTATGAATTTATTGAACTTCAGCATATCAGTTAGGGGGAGCATTTATGTGATGATCATCAAAACATTGAGGCATATATATTTATGCTTTGAAATGGTGCTCTGCTATGATTCAACAATTTCCATTTAGGATTTTTTTTTTTTTAACACTTCCAGGTATCGTCGCAATATCGACGGATTCATGTCACGAAAGTTAATGATATTTAGATGAACAGTCGTGGAACCAAAGAAATTTTTTTGATGCACATGATGAACCTGCCACGATGTTTCGTGGATACAGAGACGAAATTCCGTGGATACAAAGACGAAGTTTTGAGGAACTATAGAAATGTTTCCACGCAGATGCTGAACCTGCCACAAACATTCGTTGCTATAGAGATGAACCTCCAATTTAAGTTCGTCTCTATAGACACGAAATTTTGTGGCAGTTAAAGCATTTGCATAAAAACATATTGATGAGGGGCGTTGATATATCGACAAAACTTCGTGGAAGAATTAATTTTCCGAAAAATCAGAGGACTGTTGCGAAGGTGACACATGGCCACTGAGAAACGTTGCTATTGTTACGACGGGGAATCTTCATCCCTATATCCATGAAGTTGGTTCCACGAAAAAACGAACCCCAGATCGTTACAATAGGGACAAAAAATCGTGGCTATTACAACGAAAAAACGTGGCAATTTTGGCCATATGTAGTAGTGTATAGACACAACTAGAAAACCTGACATTACATCTACAAGATATACAAAAAGGAAAATAAGTAAGAGAAGAGGTTTGGTGTACTAAATGTAAAGGAGAAGGACATTCCAAGGAACATTGTCATGTATTCAGAGATTACCTCGCCAGTGGGGCACCAAACCCATTAAATCAACCTCAAGGACCATGGTGCGAGATTTGTTGATGTAGAGGACATTGACCAAAGGACTGTTACCTACTTCATAAGTATGTACAGACACCAAAGAACCTGTACTGCAAATTTTGTAAGTTAGTTGGACATGATGACACCAACTATAGAGCATACGACCTTATGATAGAAAGAAAGCATGATGTCTACAAAGTCCAAGGAGAAATACAAAACAACAATGAAAATACACAGTATGATCAGGGTACATATAGAGGACGTGGTGGATTTAGAGGAAGAGGACGTAATACTGGCCAAGGATGAGGTAGAGGTCAGATTGTCTGTTATAAGTATGGTCAACCTGAACACTTAGCAAGAGATTGTCAGAACCCTTGTACTACTTGTAAGTATTGTAAATCTTATGACCATATCATTGAAGGATGTCCCATTTTTCTAGGAAAAATGTAAGAAAAAAAACCTGAAGGATAGAACCACAATATTCAGATGATCGCAGCTGAGAAAAGAAATGAAGATCGCAACATCCATGTTGTGACGTGAAGTGGAGTTTCGATAGGATATGATAGAACAAATGAAGCTTCGAATTTTGATAATCACATAGACAGACCCAATCCTACTGATGGACCTTGGGTAAGAAAAGCAGTTGGAAAGATACCTGTATTCGACCCTAACAGAGAAAAGTAAGTATTCATGGAAGCAAGAAAAGAATTTCATGAAATGGGAGATTCGACCACAAGGATCCATTTGCGAAGTGATCAGACACCTATACTAGGTATTCCACCCTTGTATGATGGGTCACAAAGTTCACCAGAATAGACAAGTCATGTAACACAATTCTTACAGAGTTGCATGAAGATGTTAAGGAATGAGCACGCCTTAGGGGAATTACAGAATGTAATGGGATACTACGAGTAGCGAAGTACAGTAAACAATGCACATAGATCATTCGATCAAATTAAGAACCATAAAAGAACAAGAAGAGAAATGAGGTTAAGCACACAGAATGGATATTTTGAAATGAACTGGGTCATTCTAGATCTTAGTTCAGAGGTGAATGTGCTAACAAAAAAAACATGGGAGCAGATGGGGAAACCAAAGCTATCTTGGTCTCCTATACAGTTGATATGAGCTAACCAGCAGAAGGTTATACCTTTTGGGATGCTATCAGGTGTTCCCGTTGACATTGATGGAGTGCAAAGTAAAGCATATTTTGAGGTGATCAAGATCATAGACGACAATAATCCTTATCCTGCACCATTAGGGATTGACTGGGAAATTGATAACCTCGCAGTTATCAACTTGAAGAAAAAACAAATGATATTTGAAGGACGTGATATCACGGTTATTGCACCCTTGTATCCTTCACAAGAAACGAGGTATGTTGAACCAATAAGAGAGGAATACAATTCCCAAGAACTAGATAACATCTACAAGATGACAGTTAATCAAGGAGATTACATTAATCCTACATAAGATGGAATGTTGAACTGGAGATGTGACAGTTCCTGCGTATCAAAGTCAGACACAGGACTTGAGAACTGGCAGAGTAGAATGCATGAAGTATCATCTAGATGATGTGCGGGGATGGAAAAATCACTTCACTGGATTGGAACAGAGGTAAGTCCAATTACTTCTTATGTTGGTTTAAGTAGCATATGCGCATTCTTTCATGAATATCTAGCATCAGTTTCAGATGAACATAGGCTATCAACTCTATATATAACATCGCGAGCTACACCTGCTAGGTGGTGGGATGCGCACAAAAAAAATTGAGCACATGGGAAGAGTGTAAGCACTTAATGGAAGTCCGATTTGCTGAAAAATATGAGAATGTACAAGCAAATTACAGTGGATAGGATGATCCTAGAGATCATATAGAATCTTGCTTGAAAGCATGGCGGCATATACCAAAAAAGAGTGGATCCATATGTTGGTGCATACATTGGATCCAATAGCAAAGAACTCGTATATAGACACATAAATTCGACATGGTACAACATATTGGAACATGATGATAAAGAGCTTTCAACTAACTTTTAGTTTTGAGAATGACTGTCCGAGCATTAATGAGGCTCTGCAGATCATTAAAAATAAAATATTTGATGATGTCCCATTGCCTGTGTATAGTCAACCAGATTGGGAAATATAGTTGGAACATGCCCTTGAGTGTTATAATTTTACACTGGATGAAGATGAAAATGAAGATCCTCGCAATGTGAATGTACCACAAGCTGAAGGAAAACACGTTATACAAGGACTTGTTTTGGAAATTCCAGATATGAGTAACCCCATTAAGACTAAAAATATCAATATTAGCACGGATGAAGAACCAAAGTTCGCTTCTATTGGAGATTACTAGGATGAAGAAACAGTGGTACATATTGCAAACCTACTACATGAATATCAGGATTTGTTTCCTACTAAGTTTTTTGAAATGAAAGGCATTTTAGGTGGCTTGGGAGTTATGAAAATACCTCTCAAGCATGATGCAAAGCATATCAAACAAAGAACTTACAGATTGAACCCCAGATATAAAGAGAGAGTGAAAGCATAAATTGATAAAATATTGGAGGCATGGATTGTTGAACTAGTAGAAGAGTCAGAATGGATAAGTCCTATGGTGATTCAAGACAAGAAAGCTAAAGGAGAAATATGAATTTGTGTGGATCTCAGAAAATTGAATGATGCATCTGTGCATGACCCATTTCCTACTCCATTCACAGATGAAGTACTAGATAATGTAGGTGGAAAAAAGGCACACTCTTTCATTGACAGATTTTCTGGCTACCATCAGATCAGAATTGCCATGGAAGATAGACACAAGACTACATTTGCTACTGAATGGGGATCATTTCAGTACATTGTTATTCCTTTTGGATTGAAGAATGCACTTGCTATATTTTCAAGGGTGGTTGTATATGCATTTAAGGATTATATTCATAAATTCCTGGAAGTTTACTTTGATGACTGGACAGTATTCAGCCTATTAAAGGACCATCACACGAACTTAAGGATGATGTTAGAGAAGTGTAAACAGTATCATATTTCCTTGAACTTAAAGAAGTATGTATTTTGTGTTCCTTATGGAATATTGTTGGGACACATAGTATGCAAACAAGGATTGATGGTTAATCCAACGAAGATAGCTATCATAGTAAATCTCCCACCACCTAATTCAGTTAAGCAGCTACGCACTACATTGGGACACACAGGCTATTATAGAAAATTCATTAAGGGGTATGTGTGGATAACTGCAACTATGGCTATTAAAAAAAGAAGCGAAGTATTAGTGGACTGAACATTGCCAAAGAGGATTGGATACACTCGAAGACAAAATGGTCACAACACCTATTCTAGTCTTTCCTGATTAGAATAAGCCATTTCATGTACATGTAGATGCTTCATCTATAGCACTTGGCATTGTACTAGCACAACCCAGTGATGGAGGCACTGACCATCCAATTGCATTTTCTAGTAGAAAGCTCTCTTCAACAAAAAATAATTACACCACAGCAGAGAGGGAAGTCTTAGCCATGGTGTACACATTGCAGAAATTCAGGCATTATTTTATAGGTTCGCACTTTTGCATGTTCACTGACCATTAAACTTTAAAGTACTTGGTCAATAAACCAGTGTTAGGGGGAAGAATAAGCAGATGGCTTCTAATTTGTTAGGAATATTATTTTGAGGTCATAATGAAGCCAAGAAGATTGAACGTAGGACCTGACCATCTCTCAAGGATTGATTCAGGAGAGGAACCTAGTAATTTGGAGGATAATCTACCAGATGCGTAGTTGTTTGCTATTCACATAGCCAATGACTACTTTAGAGACATTGTAGAATTTCTAACCACAAGGTTAGCAACTGTAAAATTCACTATGCAGTAGAAGAAACAGTTAGTGGTAAGATCAACTGATTTTACCTTAATTCAAGGACAATTATATAAATTGGGACCAGATAAAGTGTTGCGTAGGTGTGTACTATAGCATGAGATACCTATCATACTTACTGAAGCACATTCAAGAGTATCTGAAGGATACTATGCAGGAAAATATACTGCGCAAAATATTTTGAGAGTAGGACCGTGGTGGCCTACTATACATAAAAATTCAAAGGAGCATTGCAGGAGTTGCGATGTATGCCAGAGAACAGGAAATCCATATCGTAGAGATGAGATGCCATTGATGCCACAATTGAATTTACAAGCATTTGATAAATGGGATATTGACTTTGTGCAACCTATTACCCCACCAAGGAAGAGAACTGGCTCGAGATACATCATTACAGCTATAGATTATCTAACCAGTTGGGCAAAAGAAAAACCATTGAAGGACTGTAGTGCAACTATAGTAGTGAAGTTCATCTTTGAGAACATCTTGACAAGATTTGGATGTCCAAATATTCTGATGAGTGATCAGGGAACTCACTTACTGAACATAACCATTGAAGCCACGAAAGAAGAATTTCAGATATCATCAAAAGAGTACACCATATCATCCACAAGCTAATGGCATTGTGGAATCCTTTAATAAAGTATTAGAGAATGCACTGACTAAGGTATGCAATACAAACAGGGATGATTGGGATCTCAGAATACCAACAATATTATGGGAATATAGAACAACTTGTAAAACGTTGATAGGTCATACATCTTTCAGGTTAGCATATGGACTGGAAGCTGTCATGCCCATGGAATACATAGTACAAAGCTTGAGAATTGAAGCATTCATAGACATTGTTGATGCTGAAACAATGGATGAAATACTGTTAGAGATGATTGGATTGGAGGAATACCGCTTCATTGCAGGATTTCACCAACAAGTGTAGAAAGCTAGAGAAAAGGTATGGCATGATAGACACATCAAACATAAGTTATTCTAGGTAGGAGACCTTGTTCTCCTCTATGATATAAATTTTTTGAAATTTCCTGGAAAATTTAGAATTCACTGGTTAGGGCCATACACTATTAAACATGTTACTAATGGTGGCGCAGTACCGTTAGCCACATTACTAGGAAAAAAATTGCAAGGACTTGTCAATGGGAGTACGTTAAAGCCTTACAAGGATGGCCCTACTCCTACAAACAGAAGTTAGACAACACAATAATGTTTAAGTGTCAAGTGCAGTTGAAATTGGACACTAAACAGAGAGGAGAGTCTACACACAACAGTTTTGGCATAATGCGAAGTTCATAGATTCGAAGATGTGCTGCGAAGCACACATAGCAAGTCAAGTTGGGAAGTAAAGAGGGGGGTAGTGTTGTGAAGTTCCATCAAGAGAAGGGGAATGCACGGTATGCTTCGCCATTCACCTAATCTCGGCGAAGCTAGAGAAAACTAGTCGTTACAGTTTTGTTCGGAAACTAGCTGTTATACAGTACTTTCGGGAAATTGGATTTTTCTGCTTTAAGGCATACTTGTACGTTGAAGATACATTTAATGTAAGGAAAGGACTAGGATCTAAGCTAGGTTTGGACAACAGACATAACATTTAATGTTAACATAGCCATTTTTGGGCGCGTCTAAGTTTGGGTTATGGATATAAATAGTAAAGGAGAACATAATTACCTATTTTATTGTGATTATTATTTTTACCATGAGTAAATTCTGAGCTTTTACCAGTGAAGAACAGAGCATTCTGACATTACATGTCTGAGCAAGAAGAATTGGAAGAATTATTAAAGAAATTCCAACAATTTGGTCTAGAAGCAGTTATGAAAACA
The DNA here is from genome assembly GCA_027924585.1 of Larix kaempferi. Classification (NCBI taxonomy): domain Eukaryota; kingdom Viridiplantae; phylum Streptophyta; class Pinopsida; order Pinales; family Pinaceae; genus Larix; species Larix kaempferi. Next base: position 4,447,500 of record BSBM01001312.1, on the reverse strand, counting down.
CCTGTGAAGAAAACAACTCAAGAGAAGGGTGGGAATTCTAGAGCCTCACCTTGGCATGCAACAAAATCCCAACAAAAGGATAAAAATAAAGCCAAGGAACCACAAAAGGCTCAGGCTGTAGAAATACCAAGGGAGCAACCGGTAGAGTGACCTCGTGAGAGGCCGATTCTGTTTATACTTGAGGACATTCCACTGTGAAAAGATGATGCACTAGTGGTAGTATTGAAGAGGAATCCACAGTATGACATCCCTATGCTACTGATGTCAAGCCATGTTTAGGAAAAGGACAACTTGATAGGAAAGATCCCAGATGTTAAGTTCGTAGATTACGATCTATTGAATGTGAAGAAATATCCGCAATTACAGCCAGACATATACATGCGCCAAAATTTTGATGAAGGCACTAAGCAGACAACTATACAAGCACAGGACTGGATTGCACCATTACAGTCTTTAGGACTGCTAAACCTTTTAATAATTTCTCACTTTTGGTGAAGTCTAGAGATAACAGTCGTCGTGCATGTGTTGTTGTCATGCACATACCAAGGATAGTTGTGGCTAGACCACAAGATAGATATAAATATTGATCTAATCTACAGGATCACCCATCTAAGAAAACGAGGTACTGACCTCGTAACAAAATTCGTGAGTAAGAATAAGGATAAAGACCTTGCATAGCAGATGAAGAGTGAGTTCGGATTTGTTAAAGGAACTCGGGGCTATTAGGTAGATGAGATTCAAGATGATGCCACGAGGTTCACAGTGAAATTGCTTGCAGGAAGGTTACTTAAAATATGTAGACTGAAAGAAGTGTCGGCTACTGCGATCTCCCTAGCTGCAAAGGATAAGGAAGGGCTATCATTCAACTAGGCAGGCTACTTGTTGAATGAATTTCTAGATGATGTAGCGGATGTGTAAGAAAATGGCTATCAGTTTCACTACAGCTAGTTGATAGTCCTCATCGTATTTGTGGGTTGGAAAGAGCCAAAGTACCAACATAATGTATCAACGTTCCCTGGCGACTTCTGTGGACCTCAGTACGCAAATATGTGGAGCAACGTGATCTCGTAAAGATAAAGGTTGAACAATGTTCAACTATTCACATTTTACGAGTAGTTATGAGAGGTGATTATGCGCAGTTCACATATTCCAAAAGAGATAACATCGGTATATATCCAAAATATGAGATTCAGGGCTGACCTCCATTCTATCTACATACATCCCAGAGAGAGAAAAAATTCGGAATGGTATGAGGGTCACTATCAGCTAGATGCGCAAAAGATTGACCTCATTATTGAGGATTGACCACCGGAATGGAAAATTGATGCACCAGAGGCACTGTTGACGACATCTGATGATAACGCCAATGATAGCAGCAAGCAAGAGAAAGATGATGCTGAAGGAGGCGATGATCAACAAGAAGAAGAGAAAGAGTGAGAACATCAGCAGGCTGGTGACCCGCCAGCAGGAGAAAAGAGAAAGAACCCCGCCACAAATGTGCCAGAGGGGTCAAAAAGAAAGAAACAAAAAGTGAGTAAAATCCCATTGATTGGAAGTTACATGATGATGAATATGACTGCATCACAACCAGATTCCATGCACATATTGAATAAACACTCAGAGAAAAAGACAACAAGCAACAACAACTTCAAATCAGCATGGTAGAAAGCATCGCAAAACTGAAAAGTATGATGGAAAGATTAGAACAAGTACAAATAGATCTAATTAAATAGTCAGAATATGAAGATATATCATAGGAGACAAGCCGAAGAAAAAGGAAAACACCTGCACTAACGATGCGACCGTGGCTGGTACGCATAGAGCCAAAAAATGTCATATTCCCATCCGAAGAAGTCACTGAAGGTGCTAAGTAGCTCGCACACTTATATATTAATGTGGGAATGTTTCCTATAGAAGGACTGCATGATATACACTTGCATATTGTAGAATAAATCAAAGATAGGGACATGATAACATACAACCAACATCTAAAGCTGGAAGAGAGCTACAATCAGTTAAAAAATGAATGCCGACTGAAGACGGATGAGCTAGTAGATGCTCATGAGAGGAAGAAGAAGCTGAAGAAGGTCGTCGAAGAAGTCTGTGCGAAGATCCCACACTTCAATGAAGAACTAGAAGTAGAAGCTACTATAGCCAATATTGGCATGAAAGTAGACAATATTAAAAAAAATATGGAGGACATGGAAATTGGATATAAAGAAAATATTGCAAACTTGGAGGCTAGGAAGCAACCTGGAACTCCACCAGAAGTAAAGGCAGCAAGAACTGAACAACTAAAAAATTCGATAGAGAGCATCTCCACATAATTTGCGAGGTGCCAGGACTTATCAGAAGAAGTGACCAAGTCATGGGCCATACTACAAGAAGACCCAGACTTACAGAAAAATCAGGGTGAAGTACAAAATAAGAAGAAGGACCTCGATTCAATGAACACGGCAATGAAAGAATTGCCACCGAGGAAAAGAATACAAAAGTTCACAGAAACAAAGGAACTTCAGAAAGAATTGAAGGAATTAAGGACAAAGGAAGCAAAAAGCTCAGCAAAGTTGCAATCAATGCAGGAAGAGGCATTGGCACTCTCTGAAGAGATTGAGGTGAAGCTACAAGAGCTTCACACAACAGAGAGCACAGTTAAGGATCAGATGCAGGAACCAATATCCACGATGCTGCTCGATACAATGAATGAATACGAGCAAGAAACTAAGGAGGTTGTTGTGAGGTTGAGTGAAACATATCAAGAGTTCACAGTAAAGATGAAGATCCCAAGCACTGCGAAGACAACAAATCCTAGTGTAAGTGGCTCGAGGATGAGCCACAAGTAAGTGTTAGGGGCCTATTGGGAGCTTCACAAGAAGAGGAAGTTATGAAGACAAAGTACAGTTAGGAGAGTCTTGACATTGACCAAGTTTGGGAGAAAAGTGACTCTGCAAATCCCGAGCAGAGGGTATGGAGCGAAGATCAGTCAAGAAGAAATGACATGTTCCCTTAGTAAATACAAAGTACTAAGGAAAGCCAGAGGTGGTTGGTGCAGTTAACAGTTGAGCGGTGACCTAACTGCTACAGGGGAAGGAAGTTAAGAGGCAGAGTGGTGTAAAGGACAAGCCATTGCAGAAGTCATACGTGCGCTGTCAGAGAAAGCATTAGAATTAGAGGAAGCAGTGCCAAAGGGATGACTAAGTTAAAGCTTAACATGGTCTACAGGAGAACCATGAGAGTTTTTGGGTTTTGGGTACTATGGGGGTTGGACCATAGTTATTGTAATATGTGACCTCCGGGCACATCTATATGAAAATGTAATTTTGTATGAGGAAGTGTGGTTGTTGGTCAGTTAGATTTTATTGGTTGTAATAGGATAATAGTGATCAAAGAGAGAAGAGACTCTACAACTGAGTGCGTAAAGATTTGATTGTAGATAGGAGTCTGCAGCTGAGTGCGCAGACTTGAACTGTTACCCTTCAAAGTAATATAAGAACAGTTGCTGTGGATGTATCTCCTGCCTGGGGGGTGAACCACATAAATCTATGTGTTTATGTATCGGAGCTTATGGTGTGCTTTGTATATGAGTTTATGGCATGTTTATGTATTTGATTTCATGTGTAAGTTAATGGTAATTGCATATTAAGTAAATGGAATATGTATGAATGAATTTTATGGAGGAACACTTAGAACGATGACTGTGTAGCTAAACGGAGGACACAATAGAGATTCAACATAGTTATGTATACTGTTAATAAGTGGCGAAGTGCGAAGTCATCTATTCCTTCTGTTCCACTGGTCAATGTTAAATATGATTTTAAGCGACATTTTTAACCACATATGCACATCACCGTGGTTACAAAATATTGATTCTGTAACCTCGCATATTCGCTTCGGGTGAGACTTCATCCTATTTACAGGTTGATGTCGAAAGGGCTAGTGAAAGGGGTTTTTGTTGTTGCTGCACTAAACTTCACCGAACCCGGCTCTGCCTAAGCAAGACAACGACTTCTTGGGTATGGGGGATCAAAGACGACCCTATACAATCAAACAAGATTATTTCAGTAGATTGGTTGTTCTTGATGTGCCCCCTAATTGACTACTTAGAAATGGATATGGAGTAGACAATATCTTCCCAAAGTTTAGAGTTTTTGTTGGATCATCATGTAAGGAAAACCTCTAACATATGAGAACTTGAAAAAGAGGGAATTGAAAGTCTATCCAAGTGTTCTTTATGCCTTGAAGTAGAAGAGACAACAAATCCACTAATTTTGGATCATGTTTTTTCCCTCCAACTATAGACAATTTATTTAGAACAACTAGGATACTCAATCTTAATTCCTTGGGTTTGGAATCAAAGGTTCTTGATATGAAATAGATCCTAAATAATACCTCTTTTAATATTTGTAAAAGTTATAATTCTTTCTAAAGCTTGAATTCAATGGTTCCTTAGAAATCAACTTCAAGGCCAAAGAGAAAATATCTCATTTTATCCACAAGAAGATGGAACGAAGTACTTTTTGGTTGGCATTCCAAGGTAGAATTATAATAGAGGATTTTTGCTTTATGAAAACACAATGGAAGAGATTGGAAAAAATGAATCCTGGGAAGAACGGGGTAATAGAATAAATGACTAAGGAATTAGGATAAAGAAATATGTTCATAGATCTAAGGACACAAAGGGTTTTGATACTTTCCATGGTGAACATAGGTTGTCTCTAAGGAAAAAAAATCTACAAAAATACCACGAATGACTAAGAAAACACAAAATATTTGATTGAGAGTGTATATCTCTAGTGTGTAATAATTCATGAGAATACATAGAAGCCATCATAAATTGTTGGTTTTCTCATTTGGGTTTCAAGGGTAAAATATGTTATTTATAATGTCATTAATTTCTGGTGTGATTATATTGATATAGTCATATTGTGATGGTAATTTATTCTAACTCTTTGAATTAATACCCATTGTCTCCCACAATGCTCACATTGTTGTGATTGCTCATTGTGTTGACAATTTATTGACCATGGGTTTAATGTACCATTAGTTCATTAGCAAACCACCTTCCATATTAATCCCTAATGGGATAAGGAGAAAAATATGGTATTGTCCTAGTCAAACATTGATAAAATTCAAAAACAATCGGAGAACAAAAGGTTCAAGTCGCTGACATTTGGTCATTCATCACATCATCATGGGTTCAACTTAAGTTCAATGAACTACTTCATTCCCCATATTGATATGAGATATTTTGATGGAAATGATACAATAACATGAATATTCCAGATGGATCGATTCCTTGATCTACACCAAGTACCGACTTTACAAAAGCTAACTATTACATCCTTGTATCTAGAGCTTGATCAATTTGTGTGGTACCAATGGATTTGTGATCGTAAAAATGACTCGATTGTGTCTTGGTCTATACTTACAGATGAATTAATAAAATATTATGGGGATATTAAGAGAAACACCTCACTTATCCAATTGATAAATATCAAGCAAAAAGGTCTAGTTATAAAGTACATTAAGCAATTTCATAGGTTGTATGTAGTGAAGAACATTCCAATGGATAATTTGTTAGATCTCTTTATGGGAATTTTAAGGGAGATAACTCAACATGACTCATGTCTCTTCGAACATAAATAATTGGAGAATTATTTTAGTTTGGAAATGAAAGTTGAAAGTAAAAATATGGCTACTAGAAGGGTGGCTACAAACACCTATAGAGAGGGAAATGTTTCATCCCCAAACTTCACTCAAACTACAATGTTGATGCCTCAACAAGTGGAGAAAAGAAGAGAAAAGGGACTATACTTCAATTGTGATGGCAAGTATAGTAAGGGGAGAAATGTAGTGAGAAGAAATTATTATACATAAACTATGAAGAGGAAGAAGTGACCATGACTAGAACAATATCAAGAGGAAGGACACAATATAAATATGATTAGAAGGCATGCAAGATAATTCAACAAATTCAAGAGGACCCTAATTCATCAGATAAATTTGTGTAGAGGGATGATTCACTATGATACCAATATTTCCTATGTTTATGTACGAATTATCAACTCAAAAAGAAGGTCCTTTTGGAATTTCATACTTCTCCTATTGGAGGACATTCAAGGTTCTTGGAAAATTACCAAAGGATCAAGAATGCATTTTATTGAAAAGGTCTTAAAAATAATGTCCAAATTTTTTTGGTAGATTGTTTGGTTTTCCAACATACTAAAGGAAAATCAATAAATACACTAGGTCTTCTACAACCATTAGCCATACCAAGTCATCAATGGGAAGAGAGCTCTTAATGGATTTTATCACAGGTCTACCAAAGTCAGAAGGAAATGATTTCATCATAGTAGTTGTGGATTGAATCATAAAGTATGCCCATTTATTCACTCTTCCTCAGAAGCTACATGAAATCCCTAAGATTATTGTAAGTGATAGAGACCAAATTTTCACTGGTAATTTTTTGAAGTAAATATTTTCTTGTTTGGGAACTTTGTTGGATGACAAATATCTTACCATCCTCAATCTGATGGGAAAACGAATATTGTAAATAAATGTCTAGAAATGTATCTTCATTTCGTTGAATATAATAAACAATCACAATGGGTCAAGTGGTTGCACTTAGCAGATGTTAGAAAAACAGGATTGCAGAGCAATACCAATAAACAAGATGCAAATATAAATTACATAAACACAATACACGAGAGGCACCAATATAACGTGGTTCACCCAAAATGGGCTACGTCCACATAGAAATTTCCAATCCTTATTATTATACCATCCAACAAATGAAGGGATACAACCTGTAGCACATCCGTTGCAATTTCCTTTTCACTCTCTCATAGTCTCTCTTACACAATCATAGATATATTTACAATGCTACAATAAATAGCCATATTACAATGCCTTCCTTTTAAAGAGCGATTACCATGGAAAAATACTATGGAACACCCAATACCATGGGCCCATAAATCACCCATTATTGACCAAGTCATGACTATGAAATTACAACATTTTACAAGGAATTTTTTCAAAAATTTTTGCTACGGGGGTGCTGCCCCCGAACCCCCTCCAGTGGGGATCCCAAACTACTTTCTGCCCCCCATGGACCCCCCATGGCGACTATTTTGTAATGTCCCCTTCCATCATCAGTGCAGGGAAGGAAACATCACCAACACACACCCGGGCTCTTGACAGACTTAGCCCCAATATTTTTACACATAATTTCATAAGAATTTAAACTTCTGTGTGCAGATTCAATTCAATAAAACACAGCGGAATAAACATACTAGTAAGCACACAAACAGTAATGCCTAACATATATATATCTATATATATATCACAGCAGAGGATGATTCAGCATGTAGAGACTCAATCTTGTTACAATGCCATGCCTAGATTCCAATTTAAGATAATCAATTCATTTCATCAAACATGGACAATTTGTCATATTGCAGAACACAAAATGCAAATAATTTATAATACAGAGAACACTTATCTTGAAGAGTAAATGTCCAACGACTGGCTACGTGAGGGCAATGTTCCTCCCAACCATAGATCTCTATCCAACCTATATTCTTTCAGCTGAGAGATCACGCCCGAGTTGGGATGTGTATCCACTAAGGAGGAACTAGCTGGATTCACTCACAGCCATGGTTTCGGTCATCTGTTATGCTGAGCCAACACACTGTTGAGTTTATCAAGCATCCAAGAAGATAGAGGAGGGTAATGCTAAGCCAGTGATCTCAACCACAGAGCTACAGGCATCTCAAGTGAACTCAACAGTCAGGCACCCACATTACCTACCACATCCAACACAAGGAAGATCCCCTTCTCTGTTACACAGTCCCTCAGGAAATGCTTCCCTCCAGTGCTCTTCAGGATGGGCATAGAAAGGTCCAGCTGCTAATCCTTGAGATCCTAGCCTTCACTGGGTTTATTAAGCACACCCAACCTCTGCATAGTCATTCCCAACTTGATTTCTCACCATTCTACTCACCAATAACTCAAATCCGTCACTGGTTTTCTGAGATGCAAAAACTGGGTTTTCCTATTGATTTTGGGGTAGCTATTGCTCCCAAATTCGCCCCAAGGTTCATACCAATGGATTCCCCATTGGATTCCACTATCCAATACCAAATCTTGATGTTTTTGGCTTCCCAAAATGTGGGTTCTCTCACAGTCGTGATTTCTGGTTTTCTCACTGTTGGGAACTCGTTTTTGGATGGAAAATGATGCTAGGTTCCTTCATCATGGAATGGGGATGAGAATGAAGCAACCTCCCATGAGGTTGAGTGACTTCTTGCACAAGAAAACAGAGCTCATAACTACCCATACGAATTTCTGGGTTGCCCATGCTTCATTGAAGTCATGGGCTGAAATCTCAACCACTTCCTTACAACAGGCATAAATGTCATCTAGGAAAGTCAATGGGTTCTCATAATGACATATGGCAGCCTAGGGTTTAGTCCCATAGCCCCCTCACCACTCCCTAGTGGATACACGTGGCCCCTTCTCATTCGTTGCCTCCATAGCCAGTTTTGGTATTTTATTTCAATGTTAAATATTTACATCAATTTACAATATCCCATGGCTTAATAGCACGTGGGTAACAAAATATCAAGCGTGTCTAATTTAAATAAAATCCAAGCATAAACTAGCGGGGCCTTGGCCTTGAGCTCCACGCTAGGGAAACATACAACATGTGTATACAATATTTACATTAGAGCCAATATTTCCTAAGGGTCAAAATTGGGGTATTACAATTTTGGGGGGGGGAATCCCCCCCAAAACCCCCCATCATGGGATGGGATCCAAACATGACTGGAAACATGACCTCTGAATAAGGAAGACTAGGCTCCACAACCAACAGCTAAAATGATCCCCATGAAACACATTTTGTCCCACCATATCATTGGTGGAAAATACTCAAAGTGGATAGTAATTTTGCAAGAATTCGATCTCGAGTTCATAAACACTAAAGCCAAGAAGTCGTTGGCATTTAAAGAACTAATGTCTGAGTTACCCTGTGAGAAAGAGGATACCATATCTCTTGAATCTTGGGAAGATGAACATGTATTCCTCATTACAACATAAGATCCTTGGTATGGAACATTCATCATATATCTCCAAACCCAAAGGATTGATCCTCAGTTTTCTAGCATTGAACAACACCACATTCGACACCAAGCATGAATATACCTCATCATCGGGGATACTTTGTACCATCGAGGAGTAGAATTGATCTTAAGACGTTGTTTAATACACGAGGAAGCTAAACAAGTTTTAAATGATTGCCATGATGGGGCATGTGGCGGTCATCTTTCTGGGTTGGAAACTGCATAGAAAATCTTATGTGTAGGATACTTTTGGACCAAAATATTTAAAGAATGCATCAATGCTGTCAAAAAGTGTCACCCTTGCCAAATTTATACAAGAAAAATGGACGCACATCCTGCTCCATTACACCCTGTAGTAACCGTGGGTCCATTTTTGAAATGGTCCATTGATTTTATGACAATCAACCTGCCTTCAACTTATGACCACCACTACATCATAGTAGCAGTGGACTACTTCACCAAGTGGGTTGAGGCGATGCTTACATTCAACTGCACAGCAAAAACTGCAGCATATTTTCTATTCAATCACGTGATAGCAAGGTTTGGTGTACCTAGAGAGATCGTCACTAATAATGGAAGTCATTTTAGGAATTCCTTTATGGATGAACTTACCACCAGGTTAGGAATGTTGTAGAATTTTTCTTCGCCATATTACCCTCAATGTAACGAACAAGTAGAAGCCATTAATAAGGTTTTGAAAACTATATTGTAGAGAATAGTTAATGAGAACAAAACTAACTAGCACTTAATGTTGTTTTCCTCTCTTCAGGATTACCGAACCATCGCTAAAACCGCAACTGACTTCACTTATTTCCAATTGGTTTATGGAGAAGAAGCAGTGTTTCCAATTGAATGTGAAATACTATCATTAGAACTAGCAGTTGATCTCCTACCTAACACTTCTGCAGAAGAAGAAAGACTCCTCCATCTTCATTCTCTTGATGAAACTAGAAGGGAGGACTCTCTAAATGTAGAAGCACACAAGAAAAAGGGTTAAAATGCAATATGACAAATCTGCGTGTCCCCGAGTCTTTTCTGAAGGTGATTTCGTTTTAGTTTATTACCAAGACCAAGATAAAATAGGAGAAGGGAAATTTGTACCAAAATAGTTTTTCCCACTTGTCGTTAAAACTGTGTTAAAAGGGGTAGCTTATGAACTAATCAATTATGATGGGGAACCTATGTCAAAGATTAGAGATGGTATCTATCTGAAGAAATACTTCGCGTAGGCATTGATGCCTCACAACACTTGTTGTATCATGTTGTATTCTTTGTATACATTTTTTTTCCACTTTAGTTGTTTTGAGCACACACTTATCTTGCTTGGCATTGTCACTTTGGAAGATGGCACAAGAAACCTTCACATATTTGGGATATAAAGATGGCACCAGCTGTAGTTCTTGGAACATTTCTTTCATCACATGGGTGATTTTCTCACCTAATGACCAAGTCTTAAGTTTCGGAGGCATTTTTCTTGGATCTGCAACCAACAATGTTGTAGAATATAGCGCAGTCATTGAGCTTCTTGTTGAGGCTAGTAGCCTCGACATCCAACGAATAATCGTCAAACTGGACTCGAAATTAGTTGTATCTTAGTTAAATGGTTAGTATAAAGTTCAACATCCTATACTATTTAGAAAGTTTCTACGAGTATGTCTTTTAGAACGACAGTTTGAATTCATTGAATGCATTTATGTTCCTAGAAGTTTGAATAGTTTGAATAGTTTATATCTAAGTCATTAACATCATTCTGAAAAAGCAAGCATGTACATTAATCATGGCAATTTAATTGAACATATCATTTAAGGACACAAGTAAAAGCTTAATTAACTAGGTTACATCATAAACCAAAAAGTTCTGTTAAAGTTATAGGAATTTTGGATAGTAACTTTGCACACATCGAAAAGAATAGTGTAAAATTTGTTCTCTTTTTGTTTCTTTTTTCTTCAAGATAAAACCCAAAATATTTCATAAAAAATGAAAATATTTGGAAACTTCAAAAAACATTTGAACTACTCCTATTTTTGCGGTCTTACATGAAGATTCACCTACAACTAGTAGATCACTGAATAATGGTCCACAACTTCTAGAAATCTATGCTGAAAGGAGATGCCTCTTATCATCCATCGTCTACACCTACAAGGAATATGGTATAAAATGAGTGAGTTACTTATATTTTATTCATACATGTATAACCGTATCGTTTTGAATGATAGGATGATGCATAATTCTTCAAAATTTGGCTATCTCTTTTAAGTGAACATTTGAACCAGTTTCTAACTAAACAGTTGGGTAGTGAAATGGTTTTGATCACAAGACTTGGAGACACTGAAAGTTTGAACTATTTGATTCGGGTAGTTGGAGATAGACTACGACTCATGGTGATTTATAATTTTGGCATTTTTTAAAAGATTCAACATGAAGTAAACCTCATTGATCCATTCCTACTTGGTTCTATTTCACTATACATTGACACATAATCCTACTTCAGATAGCCAACCAATGGAGGGAACATCTGTAAGACTGTGCAAAACTACCTCAACCTTTGTTTGCAATATGGATCTTTTCCTTCTTCCGACCTATGCCCTTGAAATATAAGAGTACACCCATGAAACACTCATTCCCTCCCATGTACTATAGCATTCTTTATTCTTTTTTCGAGCTAATAAATGAAAAATGTATAAAAATTAAAAAACACAAAAATTCAAAAAGGAGGAGAATTGAATCATTTCATATTATATCCTTGAAGAAAATGGAAACAGTGAGTCCTTTTCACCCTTGAACACAGAACATAATTTGGTATCAGCTGTCAGTACACCATCTACATTTTCCTTAGGAAACTGTACCAATATTTTGAACAAATCTCCATCGATGGGTTATCCTTCCCGGCATCAATGGAGATTTCGTTAATGCATCAGGCATTGGCGGATTTCATTAAGGTCGGTTACTCAAGTCCTATGTTGTCAAATTTCCATTCTACGTTGTTTTATGTGTTCAAGGGAATTTCAAATAGTGTCGGCCATTCCTCAAATATTCTTGACCAATCATGCCGACCTTCCTTGTGTTAGTATACAATGGTGGGTCTCACAGTTATACCAAATTATATTATACTATTGATCTCTATTTTGTATCGGTTTATGTGGGATGCATTAATGCCCTCATTTCGATGGATCTATTCCTATCGACACCAAATCATCATCTAGGAAATGGATCTAGAAACCCAGGAGTACCGTGGATCTTGTAGTCATTAGTGGTAGGTTTCCTCGCAAATGACAGTGGGCATACATCAATGACCCTTGATTATTTGATTCTACAAGTGTTCGACTTCAGAACATTTATTCACACTTTCTAGTTTGTACGTAGTACCTTAGAGTCCATCATCATTATCGGTGGGTCTCTTCGCATCTGTTAACAGTATACACCAATGACTGGTAATTAGACGATGTTGTATTATGCTCGACATCAGCTCATATATTCGCATGATGTAAAATCGTACTATCATCGGTTTGCATTGAAGACCCTAGGAAAAATAGTTGTATCACTCATCGATGCACTACCCGAGCTGCGCAAGATTAAACTACCATGTCAAAAGTTTGATGAAGACCTTGTTCTTGCACTCATAAAAGTGCATGTTTACACTTCTAAAAAATTACTTTTGACATGGATCCATTGTGTATTGTTTGTGGCCATGCTTGTTTACTGCTGAGAATGGGTATGACCACCTCAAGAAGATGTTATATATTTGAGAAATTCCTATGTTTGACTTGTAGGTGTTCTCCTGAATCACGCACCCATGAGCTAATCATTTTCCATCCTTGCTTTGATCAGTAAAGAGTATCAGTCTGAAGAGTATTGGTATGAAAAGTATCAGTATGAATAAATAATCTATTTCAGCCCTTAGCTCTGCTTTGGACCTCACACATTAGGGGTAATCTGTTAACAAACAAATTAACACCCTTAACAAGTGAAGGTTAGACAATATGAAGACATAAGACATTATAGAAAATTTGGGGTGTAAAATGGGCCTTATAAGAAAATGAACCACCTCATAAGAAAACAAGCCATTGAATTCAAGAACCAATATAATTTTAAAAAAAGAGTCAACCATAATGGTTGAGTTGGCATATTTGACATTAAAAAACTATTTTTAATTCCTATTTTCAACATATCTTCTTGTCATTTTACTCAAATTTCGAGCGGGAGCACTTGCTGGATGCAGAATTAAATTACGCATCCAATAAGTACCCACATTGCATACTTGGGTCCCTCAAAATTATGTAGTGTGGGTACTCATTGGATGATTAATTTAATTCTACATCCAACGAGTGCTCCCGCTCAAAATTTGAGTAAAGTGACAGGGATATATGTGGAAAATACGAGGAAAAAAGTAGTTTTTTATTTTATTTTTTCCTCCAAAATTCATAAATATTATTTTATTATTTTCCTTAGGAGGCCCATTTTAGACCTAAAAATTTCTCTAATACAAGTACATAAGAGAACAATCCTCTCTTATCTAATCACTACTTCCATAATTAGAAGGATTGAGTGAAGAAAGAGGTAGCCTAAAGAGGAAAGGTTTAGTGATTGAACTCCCTACTTAGAGGCTCAGATCTAGTCTCCACCTGTCAACAGTGAGAAGAAATGCACAAAACCTGCATTAATTGTGCCTGAGAATTCTAAATTTGTGACAAAAAGCCTGAAAATACTATAGAAAGAGGGTTTTATGATTGAAAAATCAAAATTTGGGAAAAATGTATTGTCCCGCATTGAAGTTTGATTCCTAAATTCCCAATTCCCAAAGCTATAAAATAAAGGAATTGGGGGCATAGAAAAATATAAAAAGTTAGAGTAAAGACATGCTGGAAGATTGGAAAGTTTGGAAATCTCATCTTCAACAAAGCTCTTGAAGGATCAAAGAAAAGTACGGAGAAGGATGGATCAAAGCAAAGGAGAATGGATTCACCTGAAGCAAGGTTGTAAGTAAGTATCATTTCTTCTTTGATGTTATATGAAGTAATTCAATTTTTCCTCCCATTTATGAGTTTAAGATTTTACCACCAAGTTTATTTCAAATTCAAAATGGTTAAGGATCTTAAGAAAGTTTAGATAATTGCTTCATTTCTGTCAATTGAATCTCACCAATTCATAGTAAAATAACTAGATAGAGTAGACACATCCCTACAATAATTTCTATTAATAGGAACACGAGCACAACGATGGCTCCACTCATGATAGCTATTGATATTGAAAAATAGGACTTATTATGCACATTGAGGTCCCACATACATACCTATTGGGAAAACAACCTTTGATTCAACTAATTAGGACATCCTCTTGAAGACATTCTAATTAGTTTCCATATGAAGTGATAATTACATTTTTGAGCACAATAATTCTGTCAACGAAATATACAAGTCTCTAAAAGATAAAACTAACTACATGACAAAGTTCACTTAGCATGGAAACTACAGGTTAACAAGTTCAATGTATCATTTGATAAAATCAATTTCTATCTCTAATGGTTTGTGTCGTGTGAGATGAAATGTAATTTAACTAAAATTTAATACCCTGGTCAATATTGTGTGGCTATATAGATTTTAGACAGATGGATTGGTTGATCTAGATTTTGAAGAAGATGCTCAGATATGGATAAAATTTATAGGTTATGATGCTTACGTTTTTCAAGGAATGGAATGCAACTATTGCAGTATGGTTGAGTTGTAAAATTAGTCACAGCAGATCTAATGAACAAGTAAATCAATCACAATAGATGAATATAGAAAATATGGTGTAAAACTGTGCAAAAACATGCAGCAGTGCTCAATATCCCAGAAAGGGTGAATGAATTACAATAGAATACAATCTCTGTCAATGAGCAATTCGAATTGACTAAGTAGGCCATTCGAATCACTGAATGGAGTAGCTTGACTCCAACTAGGAGTCCTCATCATCAATCGGTGCTGGTCATCAATGCACAAGAACCAATCATCCAGGTGTCAATTTGAGTCTAACTGAGTGTGTCATGTGTAACTGAAGTGTGTAGCACTGATTAAGGGAAGGAGGCTCAGTGGGGGGCGCATGGGAGACTAACTGAAGTTAGAACAAGTCATCTAGTCAAACTGGAGGTCCAACGGAAGTGAAACAGTCAGTCGGGAGTGAAACTAGCCTCAAATCAGGGAGAATCGGAGCTAACTGAATGTAACTGAAGTGGAACTGCAGTGGTAGGTGAACAAGTGCGCCCTTCTCTGGCAGTAGGTGAGAAGTGGGCGCCTTTCAGCCTAGGAGGGATAAAACTCTGAAGTAAGTGGCTCCCGGGTGCTAGAATAAGGTGGCTAAGGTGCTGGAGGCATCAAACTGGTGACTGGGATGCATGCAAAGTGCATGCAAACCCTAGAATTTGCATGCAAACCCTAATTGCATGAAAGATCCTGAAAAAGATGATGTGGATATCCGAACACCCCCCCTCAAGCTAGACTATGATGTGCAAAAAATAATGTGGGGCCCTGGTAACTAAGACCAAAGGTCACCCCAATACAATAATCCAAAAAATAATAACAGTCAATAAACCGAGGAAACGGGGAAAACCTCATGGGAAAAATACCCCCCCTCAAAATAGACTGTAGTACACCAAAAGATTTAACTGCTCCAAAATCAAGTAGATATGTCTGGAGGTATCTTACTCTTGGGAGTAAATGGATCATGCTCCAAAAACACATGCTTGAATTCTCCATCAGTGGATGCAAGCGAATGTGGAGACTTTAAGAACTTTCTCTTCATACCGAAAATGGTGAGAACAAATCTGAAAATATAAGGATGATCCTGGAACCTGTGATTCGAACCAAGTGAGGTAGGATAAGCTCCAATAAGATCAAATAGCTCTTGAAACTTGAACTTCTTATCAATAGAAGTTAAATCAGCTCCAAAAATAGATGAATGGTTTCTTGAGATCTCCTTCGAACCAACAAGGGTGAGATCAAAACCAAAATCAACAAAAGGTGCATGAGAATTGACCTCAAGCGAATGGTAGTGCTCTTCATCTTCATTAAAAATATGAGAAACTTTGCAAATGATAGAACATAAGTCTATAGAAGGCATGCAATCAAGGAGGGCGAATGCTTCACCTCCAAAATCAGATTTTACCTCCAAAACATCAAGTAGATCATTATTCTGCATGCCGACAAACTCATGTGAAGAAGAGGATTCAAGAACCTCTTCGAAATCTAGAGTATGAGCTTGTTTATCTTGCTCAGAATTCGAAATAGAAGACTTTGAGAGAATGAGTGTTGAATCTACAGTTTCTTCTTCATCTTGAACAATTGTTGAGGCCAACACATGATCGGAAAGAACACATAAGGAGATCTCACTGGGCTTGTTCTCCAAAAGGCTAGCATGATCCTCTTCTTCCTGCTTTCCAAATTCTCTGTCAAGTTGGACCCATAGATCACTTGGATTTTCAGCAGTCTTACTGAGGTAGCGCATACAAGGAGACATAGCAAGACATATTGCTCCAAAAGCTCTGTCACAATCATTGAGCCAATCATTTTCCTCTTCATCGGAATCAAAATCTCTTGTATTACCAATGCACATATCAAAAAGACATTGTCTCTTCAAGAATGCAATCATCTTTGGTTTCCATTCATCATAGTTGAATGGAGTAAGAATATTTTGTGAAGAAGAAGTATCCATCTTTGCATTAGCGAATGCACATGGAGGAAGTAAGAAACCTGCAAATCACACACAAACAAGCACTATGTTTTCAGCCTTGCATGCACATGAGATTTTGCATGCCGCTGCTGAAATATATTGGTGAGCAAAGATTGCTCTCTCTTCATGTAGAACACATGTAGAAAAGAAATCTTGTCCCTGCCATGGCTCTGATACCATGTAAAATTAGTCACAGCAGATCTAATGAACAAGTAAATCAATCACAACAGATGAATATAGAAAATATGGTGTAAAACTGTGCAAAAACATGCAGCAGTGCTCAATATCCCAGAAAGGGTGAATGAATTACAATAGAATACAATCTCAATGAATAAGCAATTTGAATTTCCTAAGTAGGCCATTCGAATCACTGAATGGAGTAGCTTGACTCCAACTAGGAGTCCTCATCATCAATCGGTGGTGGTCATCAATGCACAAGAACCGTCATCCAGGTGTCAATCTGAGTCTAACTGAGTGTGTCATGTGTAACTGAAGTGTGTAGCACTGATTAAGGGAAGGAGGCTCAGTGGGGGGCACATGGGAGACTAACTAAAGTCAGAACAAGTCATCTAGTCAAACTGGAGGTCCAACGGAAGTGAAACAGTCAGTGGGGAGTGAAACTAGCCTCAAATCAGGGAGAATCGGAGCTAACTGAATGTAACTAAAGTGGAACTGCAGTGGGAGGTGAACAAGTGCGCCCTTCTCTGGAAGTAGGTGAGAAGTGGGCTCCTTTTAGCCTAGGAGGGCTAAAAATCTGAAGGAAGTGGCTCCTGGGTGCTAGAATAAGGTGGCTAAGGTGTTGGAGGCATGCTCTATCTTATTAGTGTTTATATCCTGAAAAAGATGATGTGGATATCATAACCTGGGGTGTTCAACACATCGAAGCATGCTCTATCTTATTAGCGTTTATACTTCCAAGGAAAGAGATTGAGATCACTACAATTGACATATATCATGCGTTTAGTGCATGTGACCTAGTTTTAGCATGCAACATGCCTCTAGCATTGACTCAACAAGGGATATGAATGCCTTTCCCTTTAGAGATCATAACCATTTGTAGGATATCTCATCCAAGTTGCACTTATTGGACATGATCATCACGCCCTTTGAGATTTGGGATCGAGGTTACTTCAAGCTAAATGGTCTAAGTGAGAGAAAGTATAAACCCTCCTTAGGTGCATCATCTAACGCAAGTTGATTCTTCCTCAACCCATTGTTCAGTAGGAGTTTGAGGATCATCTTCTTTGCTTCCAGGACATATTCAAATTGATCTCTTTGCTTCATAGTGTTAGGATTTTGGGTGAATTGGCCTCTGGGTGAAATTAGTGTCCCTAACCACTTTGTTCTTTGGAGGCCATTTCCTCGGATGATCCTATAGGGAGATATTGATGCTGATTTTCTATGGTCTCTTGGTTACTTCAATTAGTGTCCATCTCTCCAAACTATTTCCTGTTAGTTTTTCAGAATTTACTTCAATCTGATCTAGGATCTTAACTGAGAGAATAACATGTATAGCATATCAATCATGGACACAATAATGCAAGCACACAAGAGACACAAAGTTTACTTGGGGAAAACAATTAAGGTGAAAAACCCCAATAAATTCCTCAGAGATAGATAGAGCAATGATACAACCCAAGCATAAGAGATAGACATCTCCTAGCAGCAGCTTCTCCTCCTCCACAAGTGTGCCACTCTCCAAAGATTTTGTGTGAGAATAGAATGATGGAATAGAGTGCCTCCCGCACTCTATTTATACTTGACTTGACTTGCCTAATAACCTTCAATAGGTCGGCCTCAACTTAACCACATAACACAATGTTGATTGGGCCGACACCCAATAGGGTGGTCTAATAACCATTTGACCCACATGGCCGACCCCCAATAGGGTGGTATAATAACCCTTTGACCCACATGACTTATAAAGGGCTGACCCCAACAAGGTGGTCTAATAACCCATCAAGTATAAGTTACGGCACTTACAATATAAATGATGGCACTTCCGTATAGAGGAATAATAACATCTTTATTGTAATACAAACACTTCCGTATAGAGGAATAATACCATCTCTATAGGAGTGCAATATACATATATGAAATACATTTCAAAGTTATATATACATCAACACTCCCTCTTAACTAGGAAGGTATTTCTCGACACAGGTATTCTAGCACAAGTCTTCTTCTCTGGATCATCGTCATCAAATCATCATCATCATCACTACTGCTTCTATCTCAATCAATCTATGAATCTACTTGTCATAGGAAATTCTACATAGCCAGTCCTTTTTCATACTGGATGTAGGCCCACCACCTGCAGGTCTTCATCATCATTGGACATACTGTGGAATCCTCAAGACTTATTACATGCGTCACAAAACCTAGCTGAAGCATCCTAGGCTATTACGAGCACACAGCTCTACCTGTTGGATCTCCTAGGAGCACATTACACGTGACCTCATCAAAAAACCTGGCTGTAGCATCCCAGGCTGTTACGAGCACACAGCTCTACCTGTCGGATCTCCCAGGAGCACATTACATGTGATCTCACCACAAAACCTGGCTGTAGCATCCCAGGCTGTTACGAGCACGCAGCTCTACCTATCAGATCTCCCAGGATCATATTACATGTGGTCATGGAAAAACCTAGCTATATCATCCCAGGATGTTACAAGCACTCAGATCTACCTGTCAGATATCCCAAGAGCACATTACATGCCATAGGACAAAACCTCGAAAGAGCATCCCAGGTTGTTATGAGCACACAGCTCTACCTCTCGGATCTCCCAGGGCTGGATTATATGTCCTCCCAAATCAAAACCTTGAAAGAGTGTTTTCCAGATATCCCAGGGCCACATTACATGCCATAGGAAAAACCTCGAAAGACTATTTGCAAACCTCCCAGGGCTGGATTATATGCTTATCTGCACAACTTGTCCATGGCCATAGATTATCATCCTGATACTCCTCATACATCATCCTGATGTACGTCAACACATGATCATCCTGATCATCATCATCAACGCTGATCCTGATCATACAATGCATCCACTTGATTCATACATAGTATTTTCCTGATACATATCATCATACATGATCTACCTGATCATACAATGTATTCACTTGATACATATACAAATACATGATCATACCTGATACATATCAACATACATGATCTACTTGATCATACCATGTATCCACCTGATACATCTACAGATACATACACATGATCCCACTGATCATATCTAGCATCCAACATGATGCGTACATATATATACATATAAATGATCCAACTGATCATATCTAGCATCCAACATAATGCATACATACATATAAATGATCCACTGATCATATCCAACATCCAACATGATGCATACATACATATAAATGATCCACTTATCATGTCCAGTATCCAACATGATGCATACATACATAGAGCAGTAATTGGAGCATCGTCCTGATGCTCATCATCTAGCGCTTACATCCACAGCCATGTGAAGGATCCTCCTCTCATCATGCTTGGAATGGATCCAGCAAATGTCTCCATCACTTCTTCCTTGAAGTGTCATCAATCTGAAGAACAACAAGCCTCTCTCTGAAGTACTCAAACTTCACTCTGGCTAGTGGTTTCGTCAGTACATCTGCAATCTACTCATCCATCGCAACGTACAGGAGCTTCACTGCTCCTCTCTGCACCATATCCTTGATATAGTGATATTTGATCTCAATGTGTTTTGACTTGTCATGGAACACCCGATTCTCAGACAGCTTCACACAACTCTGGTTGTCACAAAAGATACTAGTAGCCTCCAGTGGGAGATCAAATAACTCAGACAGTAGCTTCTGAAGCCATACTGCCTCACAACTAGTTGAACAAGCTGCAACATACTCTGCTTTAGCTGTACTCAGTGCTACGCAGGACTGCTTCCTGCTAAACCAAGAGATCACACCTGATCCCATATTGAAGTAGCACCCAGAAGTGCTCTTCCTATCTGCAGCACTGCCTTCCCAATCTAAATCAACATAACCCTACAGGTTAAACTTTTGATTCGCATCATACTTGAGCCCATAATCAACTATACCCTTAAGGTACCTCAGAATATGATTTACAGCAACCAGGTGAACACCTCTGGGATCCGTCAGGAACTGGCTCAATGTGTTCATCGCAAAGCAAATATATGGCCTTGTGTTCGTCAGGTACATCAAGGACCCAATCATCTGACGATACACAATGACATCAACTGGATCAGATGAAGCATCACATAGAAGCTTCAGGTTTGATGCCATAGATGTGGCCATGGCCTTGCAGTCCATCATCCCGAATATCTTCAGGACCTCTACTACAAACTTGCCTTGTCCAAGGAAGATTCCATCTACACTCTGCCACACCTTCATGCCTAGAAAGTAGTGCATCATCCACAAGTTCTTCATCTCGAACTCAGTAGCAAGCTTCCGTTGCGTGTCGGCAATCAATCTATCCTCACCTGTAACAAACAGGTTATCCGCATACAAAAGTAGTATCACTGGATTTCCTTCCTCAACCTTGTAGTAAAGGTTGGAATCCACTTTACTCTTGGTAAAGCCCAAACTAGACAGAAAGTTGTCTATCCTACCATACCAAGTTCTGCACATATATGACTTCCCATCATGTGTCTCAAAACCAAGTGGTTGCTCCACATACACTTCCTCTTCGACTACACCGTTCAAGAAAGTTGTCTTGACATCTATCTGGTGTATCTTCCATTTCATCACTGCAGCCAGAGAAAGTACTGATCTAATGGAAGTGTGCCTGGCTATAGGTGTAGATGTCTCTTCATACTCAATCCCTCTTTCTAGGAGAAGCCACAAGCTACAAACCTCGCTTTGTATTTCTCCATCCTATCATCTGCAACATGCTTGATCTTATAGATCCATTTGGAAGTCACAAAAGACTTCTCTTCAGGTCTTGGGACTGCATCCCAAACATCATTCTTCATGATCGACTGGTACTCCTCGATCATGGCATTCTTCCCTAATCGTGGGAACTTCAATATGTTCAATATCTTCAATAGATAACTTTGTTTTCTGAAACAAATGTTGTAGTCCTTCTTTTGTAGGTGCTCGTATACGATCTTTCCTACAAAACAAGTTAAATTGCATGTTTAGAAACATCTCATAGTTTTCAAAACAAATTCTTGCACATAAATAAATATGTCATACAGTCATGCAATTATTTTAGCCAATGCTTCAATACAACATTCATCCATATCTTGTAACTTTCTAGATGCCTTCCAATCTCTACCAGAACATTGTTAAGAGTTTGCACTACTCCCAACATGTCAGCAAAGAGGTTTCATTCGATATAAGTAGCAATGGAATGTTGTACAGTGCCATAGGCCACTTACCCATCACATGCATATTAGTAGTATACTGTTCATTAATGCAATTATTCTAATATGCATAATACACACCCTAAGTCTAGAAACATAAACATATACATCATTTGAACAATATTATTTAAACAAACAAATATGCAAGAAATGACAATTCAAATACTTATCTTTGTTTGGTTGTAGGGTGGAATCCCTCTTAGTCTTTGCTTCCTTTCTGCAACTCCATTCTGATGTAGATTGTGAGAAGTGGTCGACTCCCTCTGAATATCTGCATCCTTGCAGAAACTGCTGGAGTGTGCTTCCTCTTGATCTTTGCTTCCTGGATTACTTGTCCTTGAACTTATATCCATCCTCGATCACTATGCATGCTTACAAGTATCATTATTGTGATATCCTTGAGATCTCATACATAATCATACATTTATTAGTATATTCTCAATACTATCAAAAAACACAATAATCTTAAGCATGTATAGTTATGATCATTTCAAATAGAAATAATAAGCATTGGTATTGAAGGGCTCTTATGGTTAGTCATATCATAAATTAAATTAAGAAACATAATATGCCTAAACCCGTGATTACTCAAATCTATACTTTCATGACTCTTTTGGTTAGTCATATCATCAATTAAGGTAAGAAACATAATATGCATACACCCATGTTTATTCAAGCCTATGAAGAATCATTATCAATCATGCCATGTATACTTATATAAGAGATCCTATCACAAGGTAGGATTCTAACTTGATATAGGAAAAACATACTTGGATTAGTATGTTAGCTAGTTATGTCTAACATACCCACATGATGTCTTCTTGTTCTCTTCAATGACTTGTGCTAGTAACCTGCATATCTCATAGGTTAACCATTATAGAACCAAGTTATACATACCTCGTACATAGATATTCTAAGTGATCCATGACAATGGATGAATCTTTGTCTTCATGTCACCATGATCATATGTTCTTGAACTAGAACATGATTTGTCTTTCTTGGTGTGCCTTTCATGTTAGCAGACAACATAAACCTCATACAACACCATAATGCATTAGTACAATCATAAGTCTCAACACTCTAATCAATGAATATCTTCTATCATACATTCATAATTTTATTAAGGTGATACGACAAGTCTAAATTTAATCAAGATTGTACTAGCTGTAGTAATATGAAGACAAACATACCATAAAATTAATCATGAACAAATCTCGAAACATACCTGGATAAGTCATACCTATAGAGATTGTTTGTAATCTTCTTATGTAAGGCCTTAGCCTCATCTCCCTCTGAAACAATAACTTCTTCACTTATGCAGGTGACCAATCCATTATCTTCTAGGATTAACCCAATCCACTTGATTTGCAAGAACTGGATCTGGAGCTGGATTGGGGTTTGTCGGAGAAACCCTAAAAATTAAAAATTTGAATTTAAACTTCTGAAAGGATAGAAAGATGCGCCTTGATGAGCTGATCAAGCTGGTATACTTAGAATTTGAAAACTGCAAAGTTTCACCCCTCAAAATTGCCTTTGAAACTTCCGGATCTTCTAGACAGGATCTTGAACTAGGGGTTTAATAAAGCCCACCCTTCTTCCCAACCAAAAGGTTCGATCCAAAGCTCTAAAATTCGATTTTTCTGAGGAGCTTCCAGTCGTGGTCACAGACTTAAAAAATTCCAACTTTTGCAAAAGCCCTAATTTTCCACTTTTCCGATCAAAGTCCCGAACTAGGGTTTGATCAAGCCCGACCTTCTACCCAGCCAAAAAATTTGATCTTGGTCTCTAAATTTCGATTTTGATGAGTATCATTCCACCGTGGTATTCGATTACAAAAATACCAACTTTCTCCAAAACCCTAATTCCCGGAGCCATGAATGAAGGTGCTCAAAAAATAATTCTGTTTTGACAGAAATATGCACTTGATTGTTTCTGGTGTAACTCCAAACTTTCCGATCCAAAGGGTTTGAAACATTTTCTTGTCTGACCTCAAATTGAATCTCTAAGAGAGATTTATGCCAAGTGTTGCAACGTGACCTGTTTATGGGATAAAACATGAGAGCGAACTTGTATGGCGTGCCATGTGTCACTGGTTCCGTTTCGGCCTCTGAAAAAGTTACTTGAGAAATTACAATCCGTGTACTACCTATAAATTTTTACTAAATTTGATTTAGAGCTTCCTATCCCAAGTTATGACCTTTATTCCTAGGTCACCTGTTTATGACTCAGATCTGGAAGAGGTAGAAACCCTTGATTGTGCAGATCATAAAACACAAAGTACAACGAATTATAAGTTTTCCTTTGGACACAAGGTACATGGGCATCTGATCGTCTACCTGTAAAAATTTTAGATCCAAAAAATTTGCAAACTTGGATTTATAGTGAAAGTGCTATGATGACTGGTTTTTGCTATATCAAGCCCTAACATCGCTAGTGCAACAAGTGTCATACATGCCATACCATGCCTTCTTTCAGGATAGCTCTGATACGATGTTAGCTTTTCAGAATTTACTTCAATCTGATCTAGGATCTTAACTGAGAGAACAACATGTACAACATATCTACAGCATATCAATCATGGACACAATAATGCAAGCACACAAGAGACACAGAGTTTACTTGGAGAAAACCATAAAGGTGAAAAACCCCAATAACTTCCTAAGAGATAGATAGAGCAATGATACAACCCAAGCATAAGAGATAGACATCTCCTAGCAGCAGCTTCTCCTCCTCCACAAGTTCCCCACTCTCCAAAGAGTGTGTGTTAGAATAGAATGACGAAATAGAGTGCCTCCCACACTCTATTTATACTTGACTTGACTTGCCTAATAACCTTCACTAGGTCGGCCTCAACTTAACCAGATAACACAATGCTGACTGGGATGACACCCAATAGGGTGGTCTAATAACCCTTTGACCCACATGGCTGACCCCCAATAGCGTGGTCTAATAACCCTTTGACCCACATGACTTATACAGGGCCGAACCCAACAAGGTGGTCTAATAACCCATCAGGTATAAGTTACGACACTTACAATATAAATGACGACACTTCCTTATAGAGGAATAATAACATCTCTATAGGAATACAAACACTTCCGTATAGAGGAATAATACCATCTCTATAGGAGTGCAATATACATATATAAAATACATTCCGAAGTTACATATACATCAACATTTCCACCCTTTTAGGTACTCCCTTGATGCATTAGATCACCCCATGCTTCCAAAGTTATCAGATAGAACATTTATGGATAGTATATCCTAGTAGCTTGGATTGTGTTTTTAGAGGGTTCTTGGCCTAAATATGGCCTTCTATGCTAAGAAATTTCTTGAGCTGAGAGATGGTCTTATCGTCTAACTTATGTATACATACAAGGATTGGATGCATACCCTTAGGATCCACCTTGGCCAGTCTTGGTTGGAGTTGATGCAGGGAATGAATTTCCTTGAATAACAATTTCAAATTTTACTTGGATAGGGTAAAATAGGAGGGATCATGACCTTGATATTTAAGCCTCTTACAATGTGTATAACTAAATTGTGAATTTTATTCACAATTTTCTGGGATAAGTTTTTTTTTAAAGATAAAGAAACTTAAAATAATTCTATTTGCAGAAAGGAGATATTAAAATAGCAAAGAAACTCTAAATAAAATAAAATAGAACCATAGAAACATGGAAAAATAATAATAATCAACCACTTTAAGGCTAAAAAATTGAGGAAAAATCAACAGATTTTATTAATGAAGTCTCTGAGTACAAATCTGAAAATTTTCTATTCATACTTCTGCATAAGTGAGGACCAAATGAACACTTAGAATTATAGGATGAAAATGAATACTTATTCAAAGAAATATGTTTTCTAAGAAGATAGAATACATACAACTACTGGATCAAGTAGAGATATAGGATGCCACTTCTCGACTCTGCAAGGTCAATTTCTACTAGTACCTAAACAATAATTCAAATTCTAAAGAAATGAACAGACTATCAAATGTGAAACAGCCTTTAAACATGAATTATAATTATATAAAGGTTCCTCTTTGCAACATTCAATGCTCGTTTGCTGTCAACAAGATCATCTTCATCCTTTAGTTGAACTCACAGATAGATGAAAGATAAAAATCTCAAGATGAATCAAGAGCTACCTTTATTAGAATTTCTTCTCTCCCTTTTCTCTCTTGTCATAAAATTCCTTGTATCTCCCCTTTTATTCTTTGATTTGGAAGTTGAGGTAGTTAAGAACTACCATTTAGTTATGAGTTAACTAATTAGTTTAGGCAAGATAGAAATGATAAAATAATATTAATATTAATAATAACACTAAGTAGGTGGGACCCCCTGTTGGCTGCTTTTGGACAGACCTGGGTTTTCAGGAGGCGCAGCAACAAACACCCCTTGGTGCATTGGCCCTTTCGGCAACGGGCTGCGGAGCAGCCCGAGGTCTCACCCGAAGTGGCTATGGGGGGGCTAAGGAATCAGGTTTCCTTAACCTAGGCGACGTGGAGACTAGTCTTCTCTCTTCCCTTACGCAGTAACTTCGAAACATAACGTCTTACTCTTCTACAGGCCTCATAGCGCCACTGCCCTGGGACTCACTCTTCCCAGCCTAGCTGCGCGGTATCTCTGCACTTGCGCACCAGGCGTTTACTTGCTACATTCGATACACTGTATCGTCTCTGCCCTCGTACCACAGCGCAGGAACACGCTCCTCACGCGCTGCGGCGATAGTGCTCTTACCAAATCCTTCGACAATGCATGAGTATAGCTTCTATGGGGGCTTCAAGGACTTACTTTACATGTTCATTCATAAATATAATGAAACATTCATGTAAACATAGGTAGTAAAACACAGATATGCATTCACACAAAACATCACCATAACAAGAAGAATTATGTGATTCACCTCCACAGGGAAATCACGTCCACGGGAACTGTATTTTATATTAGCTCAAAATGGGGATTACACAGATATGCTGCGCACACAGCTGCAGCCTTAGATCTTTCTGGGAAACTCCACGCACACAGCTGGGAGATCTTTCTAGGAAACTCCACGCACACAGCTGGGAGATCTTTCTGGGAAACTCCACGCACATAGCCGGGAGATCTTTTTGGGAAACTCCACGCACACAGCTGGGATCCCTTCTCTTAGATCTATTCTCTTCTCCTACAGAGATTACAATAACTCAGACATCAACTTAGACTGTCTGCAACCTCAGACATCAACTTACAATGACCTTCTAACCAATCTATCTCTAACTCATCCAACATCTAACCCTTTTCCCTTTACAATTACACATATATATAGGTGGCCCTGAGGGTCGCACCTTTACAAAACTGTGGGCCCTTCCCAACAGTGATCCCCAAAAACCCTAACCACTGACGGCTAGGTGTACTTTAGACGCCTCTTGCAGTCGCATCGCAGCTTCCTGCAGGCTCCGTGATTTCCTGCACAGATCACGGTTATGGGAGCCGCTTCATCGTTCTTTGTTCCGTGTCCTTTGTCTTCAATGCTTTGTCCCGTTGCTCTTCCTTGGTCCGAGCAACCATAACTTTTGTACTTAGCCTTGATGAGGGTAGCTGAGCCCTCTATTCCGTCGCTTCCTTCATTTACTGTGGTGGTTGAGCTTTCTACTCGGCCACCTTATTTACTCCTTTCTTTGACTTGTGCGTGCGAGCTCCGCGATTTCTGGTCCACACTCTGCGGTGAGCTCGTCCATCTGGCACCGTACCGTGGACTGTTCACTTCCGTCAAAAATGGTGCTTTTCCTCAAAATTAGCACTTCTCCTTCAAAACTTATTGCTTTTTCCCCAAAATTGGCAGCTTTACCATAGCTGCAGCCTATGCTCCAACACCCCCTTTTCTGATTTTTTTTATTGTTCATTTTCCCTCCTTGCCACTCCAAGCATGCAAAATAAATAGGAATAAATGAATCATCACCACATAAATAATTCACAACCAAAACATGCATTTAAAATAGCTCTCGATAGGAACGTATATATATGTGTGTGTGTGTGTGTGTGTGTGTGTGTGTGTGTGTGTGTGTGTAATCAAAATAAGATAAACTTGGGTCCAAGATATATAAATAGTGAATGCCTCCAAATAGCCTAATGTCCAAAAATCTATCCAAAAAGCCAAAAATATCTATACATAATCATATCAATATACAAACTATAATGTGCAGAAATTAAATATAAAACCATATAAGTCCATCAAGTGAAGTATGCTGGATGTGAAGGGCTAAGCCTTCTTTCATTCTCTACTGATTTATCTCCCCTTGAATATTGTCCAATCTGTTTAACCAATTGCATTCCTTTATTATTTGATTCGTTGTATACAGGGGTAGTCTTCTTTAGAGACTAGACATAATGGGAGGTAATGGAATGAGACGACACCTCTGAGAAAGATGGGTTATCTATTTTTGCATGCCTTTTTCCTTTGGTATCCAACGAAGGGATTGAGATAGATTTTGACACTTCAATGTATGGTGGAGCTTGAGTGGGGGGGATATTTGATGGAATTGGATGATTAGGATGCTGATTTAATGGAGGAGGAGGTGGCAGAGGTAATGAGTTAGCTGGCGATCCCCTAATTCCAGAAGATTGGTTTGGAATTACCCGATTCTAACCATCATTTGGTTCAAGTTGCATTGAGACATGCATGGGAGATGGGATCCAAATAATATTAGGCTAGGAATGAACATGAGGTGTCCTAATTATGGACTAAATAAGAGTTTGTTGGACACGAACACCAAAATTGAGGAAACCTGTTTGCAATATACACTAAAATTCATTTGAATCGGAATCAAAGTGGATAGAAAACATGAGCCTCTTATTTATACCTCCATTTCTTTTCCAATCTGATGGTTTCCCTCTATTCCAATGACCTCTTTTACCCTTATTATTTCTTCCTCCACCCTTGCTGAAAAATCTCATCTATGGTCAAAGGAAAAGGGATTAGTATGAGAATGATCAATAGTAGGCCTTATCAAATTAACTTGTAATCTAAAGTAGTCTATAAATGGATCCTTTTAGCAGTCATACATGCATACATAAAATAGATAGGGGAAAAGAGGAGGGGTGAGTAACTTCTCTTGAAAATGTTCATCTCTTCTAATACTTATTTTCGAGCAACGGGAAAAGGGTAGATTTTGGTAAATGTAAACTTGAATGAAAATAAATGAATGAAAGGATACTACAGAATGAAGGGAAATGAATGATACTTTGTCAAATTCCATTTTAAACATAAAATCATCTGCCAAATATAATACCCAAACAACAAAACAACCTTGCTCAAATATTGGATTTATTCATACAAGAAGACAAATATTATGAAATGGTAGTTTCTATTACTCTTAATGTTGTCAACATTCATTTTGAAAAATTCATCAACCTAACTGCATTTATATTAGACGAGCAAAAAAATAACCAAAGTTATAAAATTGAAGTTGCACCAAACCAAAATGTGAATTCAATCAAAAAAATTTTGAACACAACCTTCTTTAGACATGATCCTTTTATTGTTGAAATTCATTCCCCTCATAACATTTTACTTCAAAGTACTGAAAAAACTAGTTATTAACTTTACCATGCCTGAAAGGTAGCTTCAAATTTTAGTTCAAAACAAATAGTTTTGATTTTTTAAACTATAGTACCATAATTAATTCTACTTTAACTTTGACTCTCCTTGTTTTATCAATCTCTAAAATCATTAGTCAAAGATCATTCATCAAAGATAATTCCCATAGTTTGTCCACACAAACAAGGCTATGGGATTGTGATTATTATGGTATTTATTCTTGTATGCATACTAAAAGAATTGGTACACTTATTATTTATGTATTTCATAACTTTGAATGCTATGCCGTTAAAACCTTATTACTTCCCTTATCAAATAATATTGCTCAAGATTTTCTCCGAGGTCATCATTGTATCCAATCTAGAACCCATAGATCAGAATATATTCAGGCTACAAACTACTATCATTTATTGGACAAGGTCGAGACTTCAAATCGAAGACGTTTTTATTTGTCTTAAACAAAACATAATTTTCAAAACAATTGAAATTCCTCCTTTTAGAGAAATATTTTGGAGATGGGGTTTAAACATTTAACAACAAGCCTTCAATCCATATGAAAGCCAAGTCAAGCCAGTGAAGAAACCATAACATAGGTGAAACCCTCAGAGCTACGCTCTCTAAGTGTCTAAGGCCACGTGGATAAATGGATAGTTATCCTTCAAGAATATGACCTCGAATTTGTTACACCCAAGAGTACCAAGGGGCACATATCCTAACCGACCTACCCTCTTCGTCGGTGTCACCTCTGATCATGATTGACTTACCAAATGAAGATTTGTTCACTATTTCATCGGATGAACCTTGGTATGGAGACATCCTTGTGTATATACGCACGTAGAAGTTTATATCTCACCTCAGTTGCGATGATCGACATAGCATTCAACATTACATTCACGATACCTCCTTATTGATGATGTCCTTTATCACCATGGCATTGACACCATTTTACATCACTGCCTCACACATGGTGAAGCTGAGCAGGTTTTGAATGGCTGTCATAGCGGAGCCTGTGGTGGCCATTTCTCTGGGATGGATACTGCCCAAAAGGTTATCTGTGCTTGTTATTTCTAGTTGACCCTTTTCACTGATTGCATCACGATAGTAAAAAATTTCCATAATTGCCAACTCTTTTCCCCTAAGGAACGAATCCCTCCTGCACCACTCCATCCGGTTGTCACCGTCAGCCCTGTCTGTAAATGGGCCATCGAATTTATGGAGTGTAATCCAACCTCAGGGATTGGCCATAAGTACATCATTGTGTTTGTTGACTACTTCACTAAGTGGGCCAAGGCTATGCCAACATTTAATTGCCAAGCCGAAACTGCAGCACACTTTCTCTTCAACCATGTCATTACACGGTTTGAGGTCCCCAAACAACTCATGTACAACCAGGAAAGACATTTCAAATAAGTTGTTCTGGAAGAATTGTGCACACTTTTGAAGTTCGAACACCAGTACACCTCTTCCTACTACCCACAGGGGAATGACCAAGTTGAGGCTGTAAATAAGATCCTGAAAACAATCCTTCAACATACGGTAGAAAAACACAAGTCCAACTGGCACCACATGCTCTTTCCATCACTTTGGACCTATCGTAATTCAACTAAGACTGGCATAGGTTTTACCCCATTCCACTTGGTTCCATGGCGTGGAGTTTGTTCTCCCCATTGAATGTTAGATTCCTGCCTTACATATCGTTGTTGAACTTATCTAAAATACCTCACCCCTTGAGCAACGCTTACTCTTGTTGGAGTAGGCAGACGAAGATCGTCAGGAGGCCTTAAAAATAATTGAGGATTCCAAATATCGATCCAAAACGCATTATGATACCCGTGTCCATCCCCACACCTTCAATGAGGGAAACCTCGTGCTTGTTTATGACCAAGCTCATGACAAGCATGGAAAAGGAAAGTTCGAATCCATGTGGAAAGACCCATATGTTTTCCAAAATTGCCTCGGCAAGGGGGCA
The DNA here is from genome assembly GCA_027924585.1 of Larix kaempferi. Classification (NCBI taxonomy): domain Eukaryota; kingdom Viridiplantae; phylum Streptophyta; class Pinopsida; order Pinales; family Pinaceae; genus Larix; species Larix kaempferi. The sequence continues at coordinate 4,415,752 of BSBM01001312.1, read as the reverse complement.
TACATCCTCTCAGATTCTAAAGGACACCCTTTGAACAACCCTTGTAATGGGTTTTAACTCAAAATATTTTACCCTTAACCCCACTGGACCCACTAGTCCGCGTTTTATAGTTTTCTTTCTTTTTGTTTTCCACTTTTTTCCTTTTGAGCCTTATGGTTTGCTTCCATGCTTGGTAATAGATGGATCTTGTTCCCCCAGTCTATGTCAGTTTTTTCGATGGTTCAAGTCGATGGTGTCCTAACCTTGCCTCGGTACCTTGGGTATTATATTCAACCTCACATGAGTTGATCCACCTTGACAGAGTGTGCATTGGCTCTGCCACTAATAACCAAGATGAGTACGATGTTGTGACCAGTCTCTTGACTAATGCTCTCCACATGGGAATAAGTAACCTTCATGTGTTTTTAGACACCCAACTCCTTTTTTCCCAGCTCAACCGTTGTTACCAGGTACGTGATCCTTACCTTTTTAGAAATTTTATGTGCACTAAAAAATTGATTAGACACTTTGATTTCATTACATTCACACATGTCCCACGAAGTCAAAATATTGTTGCAGACCAAATGGCTAACGATATTCTAGAATGGCATAGCAATCACGGCATGTAGGAAGTAAATCATACATATGCATGATCATATCATTTTGCATTCCCACGTACACATACATCATATAGGCATCAACATAACAAAAAAGGCTCATCATCATAACACATGAATAAAAAGGTGCATCCATGTGCATTTATATATATATATATATCAAAATTTCATAATCATAACATAAGCGCCATTGGATCGAGGAGCCCCAATAGATTCCTCGTCATAAAAGTACAAGCTGAGTACAAAAATTCCCCATGCTCATGGCATTGGGGGGCCAGTTACATAAATTTCCGCAGTCATTTGAATCCTCTGCATCATCATCCTCATCATCATCCTCCTCCCCCTCATCTGACTTAGTCTCCTCGTAAGACTTCTCCTCCTCATAATCATAGGGGGAATCACCCCAGGACATGGATCTCACTACCTCGACTTCCATCGTAATCCTTCGCATGATCGTCCTCCACTCTCATGGAGCATCATAGTAGATGTCGATCAACTCCTGTTACATATGCTTCCATCCGTCATCCACTACTCCCTCCATCAGTCGATCAATCCCCATGCGTAAGGAATGTTAATTTTCTGATAATTTCATTCCATTATCATTGGGATCTCTAAGAGAATAACATGTACAGCATATCAATCATAGATACAAAAGCAATCACACAAGAGACACAGAGTTTCACCAGGGAAAACCAAGAGGTGAAAAACCCCGCAACTTCCTCAGAAATAAGAGAAGCCACAATACAAGATCACAAGGATCAAACCCAATAAAATGTCTCTAGTAGATGCTCCTCCTCCTTCAATAATGCGCCACTTTCTCTCTTAGCTATGCGAGCTTGAGAAGTGAGTGAATGATCTAAATGAGAGACACAACCTCTATATTTATACACTAACTTGACTTGCCAATAATCCACTAGGGCCAACTTGCTAATCAAGCCTAATAACCCAACCACATGTGCTAACCAGGGCTGACCCCACACTGGTGGTCTAATAACCCATCAATACAAATGACGGCACTTGTTGATGCACATGACGACACTTACAAATACAAATGACAACACTTCCAATCAGAGGAATAATACATCTCTGTGGGATATACAATAAAGTACAAATGTAATACATAGAAGAACATCTTCTGAAGTTACAAAAACATCAACAAGGAATCCAAAGTCACTGAGGCACTTCCTTGATGATGATGCCCACAGCTGGGAGGGTCAACACCCTCTACCTGACGCCTCCGCACCCTATAGCCTTCTAGTGGCACTCGACACACATCTGCACACACACGAGCAAGTCATTAGTATCATCATTAATAAAACCTCTAGATCCCATATATGATATGAAGTACAAAAACATGATACTGCACATATAAAATTATACATACCATCAAGTCCGCATGCCTGGTCGGGAGGCCGCGACAGCTCTGCATCCCCTCTATAGTCCATCCCTACATAGGGATAGTCCTCAATGACCACTGGAAACTTCCGTCACTACGCAAACAAATTTTGTGCAAAGAACTGAACCAACAGTCCCCCAACACCATGATTCATAATCCCCCGATCGCCGCATCCTTGGATCGGTGGGCCCACCGTCACACACTTCTCTATGTGGTTGCAATGTCAATACTCGCTCGAAGAAAAATTAGCACACAAATGAAGGGAAGCATAAATCCCCTCCAGAATGGCTCATCTTGGTCAACTCCCACCGAATCACTGTTATATACATCTTCCCCCAGCCAAAGTATGTCCCCACCAGTTCCTACTCTATTAATATCATCTGGCTACCTGAAAACTTGTGGGGTGATTTAGACCCCAGTACCTGCACTGTCACCATTGTTGCGACTCACGTCTCCAATATCTCTATGTCACAAATCAGTATCACCTTGTCATGCACATGGGAAGTCATGTAGCAATGTTGCTCTAGTAGATCCTCGATCGAGATGTCACTAGCATTCCTTGGTTGACAATCCACAATCACACCCAACCGCGGGATCCCCATCAGAAAGTACACATCCATCAATGTGATATCTATCCTCTCTCCCTGTATGACAAATGACCCCACATTGGCATCCCAAAACTTAATCAGTTTTTTCAACAGTAACTTTTTTGAATGCATGGGGGGCACCCTAGAAAACTTCAGCATCCCACATTAGGCCAAAGTATCATGTACTTCTTGATCTTCATTGATATCATCTAGAAATATCCCGAGCTCCCGCTCTCGCCAATTCTCCCTCGACATCCTATAGACTCACGTCAAAACCTTTAGTTAGTACTGCGCGAAATCCAAAAGGCCCTAGGGCCAAAGCGCAACTGTTGGGTAGAAAAGCATGCCCGAAGCGCTCCATTTTGTCTTACAAGCATGCTCTAGAGCGTGATTTTCCAATCGAAAAGAGTGCTCTAGGAACGAATCTGTCTAGCCCACAAACATGCTCGGAGTGCACTTTTCCCAAAGGAAAGCACGCTCCAGAAGTGCACCTATTAAGCCTACAGGCATGCTGGAGCGCGTCTTTTTCCTCGAAAAGCACGCTCTGCTAAAACCGTGCCTTAGCCCAAGTCAGTGGGGCTCCGGAGAGACCTAAATCTAAAAAATTAAGCATAAAAATTGACAAGGACAACCTCAGGATTTACCTGGAAGTTACAGAAATTGATTTTGCTGGTCAAAATGAGAAAAATCACCAGTTGACTTCTTGGGCCCCTCCACACTCCTTCATCTCCAAATAGTGAAAATGACATGTGGAAGGTGGGATCCCCTGCTATTTATGGCCCATTTTTCCCCCTTTTCTCCCTTTGACCATTTGAGAGCCCTCTGACCTCCATTTTCACGTCGTTTACACCGCTGGATTTAGAATTTTTTTCCTGTGATGATGCTTGATATCATTTCATCCTCTCACCCCCTATTTTTTCGGTCGTTTCTCATACAAACCCCCTCCTCGATTTTCATGCCATTAGGTATGCCGATGACTCCTGGCATCGTTTTACTGCTTTATCTATCTCAGCCTATGCATGATCCCTCCACTCCCTCCATACTACAGTTATTGTGTTATTTTGATGCCATTCATCTACCTGCAAGGATTCCCATCAGTGTTCCACCTCACCTTCTTTATTGGTCGACTCATTCTTGTTCCCCGATTTGAACACTTCCTTCTTGCTTGCTTTCCTTTACCGTATGTTCGGTATACGAAAAAGGAACTTAGGGAGTTTTTTTTAAGCTCTTTTCTGACTCCTTAAAGAATGAAAAGATCATCGAGAAATATTGCTTCCTTTCATGCTCGTTAAAGTATCTAAAAGGGTGTCCATCTGGTATAAGTTTAACCCTTTTTCAGATCCAGTAGACTAATTACGAAAAATGAATAATCTATTCACTCCAGCTAGAAGAGTTCTCCATTGCATACTGTTATGATTTTTCAGGATTTGGGGACTAACACATGAAAAAGAACCCCCTCAGAGTCTTCTTATTGTTAAATTTTCAGAATTTACTTCAATCTGATCTAGGATCTTAACTGAGAGAACAACATGTACAGTAAATCTACAACATATCAATCATGGACACAATAATGCAAGCACACAAGAGACACATAGTTTACTTGGGGAAAACCGTAAAGGTGAAAAACCCCAATAACTTCCTCAGAGATAGATAGAGCAATGATACAACCAGAATACAAGAGATAGTCTTCTCCTAGCAGCAGAGCCTCCTCCTCCACAAGTGTGCCACTCTCCAAAGTGTGAGTGGGAGAATAGAATGTGTAAAATGAGAGAGACACGCTCTCTATTTATACACTAACTTGACTTGACCTTTACTCAACTAGGTCGGCCTCAACTTAACCACTTAACATAATGCTGATTGGGCCGACCCCCACTAGGGTGGTCTAATAACCCTTTGACCCACATGGCCGACCCCCAATAGGGTGGTCTAATAACCCTTTGACCCACATGACTTATACAGGGCCGACCCCGACAAGGTGGTCTAATAACCCATCAAGTATAAGTTACGACACTTACAATATAAATGACGACACTTCCTTATAGAGGAATAATAACATCTCTATAGGAATACAATATACATACATTTGAAATACATTCCGAAGTTACATATACATCAACAATCCCTCTTAACTAGGAAGGTATTTCTTGACACAGGTCTTCTAGCACAAGTCATCTTCTCTGGATCATCATCACTGCTGCTGCTATCTCAATCAATCTCTGAATCTACTCATCATAGGAAGTTCTACATAGCCAGTCCTTTTTCATACTGGATGTATGCCCACCACCTGCAGGTCTTCGTCATCACTGGCCATACTGTGGAAATCTCAGAACTTATTACGTGCGTCACAAAACCTTAAAAGAGTGTCTTGACTAGCAAGAACCCTAAAGAGCATATGAGGCCTTTTTCATCCTGTCTAGATCTACAAGACTTATTACATGTGACCCCACCACAAAACCTCGAAAGAGAATCCCAGGACTGATTATGAGCACAAGGATCAACCTATGGGATCTCCCAGGGCACAAATTACATGTGGTCACTACAAAACCTCGAAAGAGTATCCTAGGACTGATTACGAGCACAAGGCTCAACCTATCGGATCTTCCAGGGCACAAATTATATGTCCTCCCAAGTAAAACCTCGAAAGAGCATTTGCCAGATATCCCAAGGTACAAATTACATGCCATAGGAAAAACCTCGAAAGACTATCTGCAAATCTCCTAGGGCACAAATTACATGCTTATCTGCACAACCTGTTCCACGGCCACAGAGTATCAACCTGATACATATCATCATACATGATCCACCTAATCATATAATGCATCCACCTGATACAAATACAAATACATGATCCACCTAATCATACATGATACATATCAACATACATGATCTACCTGATCATACAATGTATCCACCTAATACATATACAGATCCATGGTCCGAGCATCCAACATGATGCATACACAAAATACATACAAATGATCCAACCAATCATATCCAGCATCCAACATGATGTGTACATACATATAAATGATCCAACTGATCATATCCATCATCCAACATGATGCATACATACATATATAAATGATCCAATTGATCATACAAAGCAGAAACTAGAACATCATCCTGATGCTCATCATCCAGCGCTTACATCCACAGCCATGTGAAGGATCCTCCTTCCAACATGCTTGTAATTGCTTCAGCAAATGTGTCCATCACTTCTTCCTCGAAGTGTCATCAATCCGAAGAACACCAAGCCTCTCTCTGAAGTACTCGAACTTCACTCTGGCTAGTGGTTTCGTCAGCACATATGCAATCTGTTCATCCATCGCAATGTACAGGAGCTTCACAGCTCCTCTCTGCACCATATCCCTGATATAGTGATATTTGATCTCTATGTGTTTCGACCTGTCATGAAACACTGGGTTCTCAGATAACTTCACACAACTCTGGTTATCACAAAAGATACCAATAGCATCCAACGGGAGATCAAATAACTCAGACAGTAGCTTCTGTAGCCATACTGCCTCACAACTAGCTAAACAGGCTACAACATACTTTGCCTCAGCTGTACTCAGTGCTACGCAGGACTGCTTCCTGCTAAACCAAGAGATCACACCTGATCCCATACTGAAGTAGCACCCAGATGTGCTCTTCCTATCTGCAGCACTTCCAACCCAATCTAAATCAACATAACCCTACAAGTTAAACTTTTGATTCGCTTCATACCTGAGCCCATAATCCACTGTACCCTTCAAGTACCTCAGAACATGCTTTACAACAACCAGGTGAACACTCCTCAGATCCGTCAGGAACTGGCTTAATGTGTTCACCGCAAAGCAAATATCTGGTCTCGTGTTCGTCAGGTACATCAAGGACCCAATCATCTGACGATACATAGAGACATCAATCGGCTCAGATGAAGAATCACATAGAAGCTTCAGATTCGATGCCATAGGTGTGGCCATGGCCTTGCAATCCATCATCCCGAATCTCTTTAGCATATCTACTGTGTACTTCCCTTGACCAAGGAAGATCCCACCACTCTGGCACACCTTCATGCCAAAAACAAATAGTGCATCATCCCCAAGTTCTTCAACTCGAACTCGGCAACAAGCTTCCATTGCATGTCAGAAATCAATCTATCCTCACCTGATACAAATAGGTCATCCACATAGTAGTATCACTGGATTGCCTTCCTCAACCTTGTAGTAAAGGTTGGAATCCACTTTACTCTTGGTAAAGCCCAAACTGGATAGAAAGATGTCTATCCTACCAAGTTCTGCACACATATATGACTACACCATTCGAGAAGGCTGTCTTGAAATCCATCTGGTGTATCTTCTATTTCATCACTTTTATATTTATCTATGCTACCATTTGCAGCACTCTTGATCTGATAGTTCCATTTGGAAGTCACAATAGACTTCCCTTCAGCTCTTGGGACCGCATCCCAAACATCGTTCTTCATGATCGACGTATCATGGCATTCTTCCCGTATCCTGGGAACTTCAATATATTCAATAGATAATTTTGTTGCTTGAACAAATGTTGTAGTCCTTCTTTTGTAGGTGAAGGTATATGGTCTTTTCTACAAAACAAGTTAAATTGCATGATTAGAAAACATCTCATAGTTTTCAGAACAAATTCTTACACATAAAGAAATATGTCACACAGTCATGCAATTATCTTAGCCAATGCTTCAATACAACATTTATCCATATTTCGTAACTTTCTAGATGCCTTCCAATCTCTACCAGAACATTGTTAAGAGTGTGCACAACGCCTAACATGTCAGCAAAGAGGTTTCATTCTAGATAAGTAGAAATGGAATGTTGTACAGTGCCATAGGCCACTTACCCATGTATATTAGTAGTATACTGTTCATCAATGCAACTATTCTAATATGCATAATACACAACCTAATTCTACGAACATAAGCATATACATCATTGAATAACATTATTTAAACAAACAACTATGTAAGAAATGACAATTTAAATACTTATCTTTGTTTGATTGTTGGGTTGACTCCCTCTCAATCTTTGCTTCTTTTCTGCAACTCCATTCTGATGTGGATTGTGAGAAGTGGTCAACTCCCTCTGAATATCTGCATCCTTGCAGAAACTATTGGAGTGTGCTCCCTCTTTATCTTTGCTTCCTGGATTACCTTTCCTTGAACTTATATTCATTCTCGATCCCTATGCATGCTTGTTAGTATCATCATTGTGTTATCCCCTAGGTCTCATACATAATCAAAAATTCATTAGTATAATCTTAATATTATCAAAACACAATAATCTAAAGCATGTATATTCAGGATCATTTCAAAAACAGATAATAAACATTAGTATTCAAGGATTCAGGGAATTCTTCTTTTACTCATGCATATTCTTATTTGATCATAGGACTCTTCTGGTTAGTTAAATCATTAATCAAGATAAGAGATATAATATGCATAAAACCTGTGATTACTCAAACCTATACCTTCATGATTCTTCTAGTTAGTCATATCATCAATTATGGTAAGAAACATAATATGCATACAACCATGACTATTCAATCCTATGACTTCATGAATAATCATTATCAACAACACAACAGTCTAAGATCCTAACACAAGGTAGGATTCTAGCTTGATATAGGAAAAACATACCTGGATTAGCATGCTAGCTAGTTATGTCTAAGATACTCGCATAATGTCTTCTGGTTCTCTTCAATGACTTGTGCTAGTAACCTACATGTCTCATAAGTTATTCATTGTAGAACCAAGTTATACATACCTCGTAAGTAGATTTTATAAGTGCTCCATGACAATGGATGAATCTTTGTCTTCATGTCATCATGATCATATGTTCTTGAACTCGAACATGATTTGTCTTTCTTGGTGTACCTTTCATGTTAGCGAACAACATAAACCTCATACAACATCACAATGCATTAGTACAATCATAAGTGTCAAAACCTTAATCAATGAATATCTTCTATTAAGGTAATACAACAAGTCTAGTAATTAATCAAGATTGTACTGTAATGATATGAAGACAAACATATCATAAACTTAACTATGAACAGAATTCGAAACATACCTGTAAGCCATACCTGTCAAGATTTCTTGTAATCTTCTTATGGAAGGCCTTAGACTCATCTCCCTCTGAAACAGGAACTTCTTCACTTATGTAGGTGACCAATCCATCCTCTTCTAGGATTAACCCAATCCACTTGATTTGCAGGAACTGGATCTGGAGCTGTAATAGGGTTTGTTAGAGAAACCCCAAAAATTCAAACTTTGAATTTCAAACTTCCGAAAGGATATAAATATGCGCCTTGATGAGCTAATCATGCTGGTATATTCAGAATTTGAAAACTGCAAAGTTTCACTACTCAATTTTGCCTTTGAAACTTCTGGATTCACTGGACGTGACCTCGAACTAGGGTTTGATGAAGCCCACTCTTCTTCCCAATCAAAAGGTTTGATCCAAAGCTCTAAGCTTCTATTTTTATGAGCTTCCAGTCGTGGTCACAGATTTCAAAAATTCCCATTTTCGCAGAAGCCCTAATTTTCCACTTTTCTGATCAAAGTCCCGAACTAGGGTTTGATCAAGCCCGACCTTCTGCCCAACCAAAAATTCTGATCTTGGTCTCTAAATTTTGATTTTGATGAGCAGCATTCCGCCGTGGTCTCCGATTACAAAAATTCCAATTTTATCCGAAACCCTAAATTTCGGAAGCCATGAATGAAGGTGCTAAAAAATAATTATGTTTTGACAGAAATATGTACCTGATTGTTTCTAGTGTAACTATGAAATTTTTGATCCATAGGGTCTAAAAAAATGTTCATGAGATAGCCCAACTTGTCATCTTTCCATCCCGATAGGTATGATGTCAATTGGATTCTCTGAGAGAGAGGTATGCCAAGTGTCGTAACGTGACCTATTTATGGGATAAAATAGGAGAGCGCACTTGTACGGCGTGCTACGTGTCACTGGCTCAACTTTGGCATGCTATGTGTACAGTCTGTGTACTAACTGTTTCTTTTTACGAAATGTCATTTGGAGCTTCCTAGCCCAAGTTATGACCTTTTTCCCAAGGTCACCTGATTTTGACTCAGATCTGGAAGAGGCAGAAACCCTATATTGTACAGAACATAAATCACAAAGTACAATGAATTAGAGGTTTTCCTTTGGACACAAGGTACATGGGGATCTGATATTCGACCTATAAAATTTTTAGACCCGAAAACTTCGCCAAAACAGATTTATAGCGAAATTTCTACGATGACTGGTTTTTGCTATATCAAGCCCTAGCATCGTAAGTGCAACAAGTGTCATACATGCCATATCATGCCTTCTTTCAGGCTAGCTCTGATACCATGTTAAATTTTCAAAATTTACTTCAATCTGATCTAGGATCTTAACTGAGAGAAGAACATGTACAGCAAATCTACATCATATCAATCATGGACACAATAATGCAAGCACACAAGAGACACAGAGTTTACTTGGGGAAAACCGTAAAGGTGAAAAACCCCAATAACTTCCTCAGAGATAGATAGAGCAATGATACAACCAGAATACAAGAGATAGTCTTCTCCTAGCAGCAGAGCCTCCTCCTCCACAAGTCCGCCACTCTCCAAAGTGTGAGTGAGAGAATAGAATGTGTAAAATGAGAGAGACACACTCTCTATTTATACACTAACTTGACTTGACCTTTACTCAACTAGGTCGGCCTCAACTTAACCACTTAACATAATGCTGACTGGGCCGACCCCCACTAGGGTGGTCTAATAACCCTTTGACCCACATGGCCGACCCCCAATAGGGTGGTCTAATAGCCCTTTGACCCACATGACTTATACAGGGACAACCCCAACAAGGTGGTCTAATAACCTATCAAGTATAAGTTACGACACTTAAAATATAAATGACGACACTTCCGTATAGAGGAATAATAACATCTCTATAGGACTACAATATACATACATGTGAAATACATTCCGAAGTTACATATACATCAACACTTATTGCTTTCAGACTCTCTAAAATTGAAAGCAACCATGAGCATTCACCATCTTGGGTTGGTATAAATCCACACGTCGGTATCATTTCGAGCACACTTCTATCACTTCTTCGAGCTCCTTAAACCATGAAGAAGGCCCAAACGATTCCTCTCGGTGCCCCTCTCAATCGGTGCCTCTTGGCGCCCTGACATATCACATATAGTCCCCCCATTATGGAAACAACCCCAGTATGGTCTCCTTTGTTCAGAGTATTCTACTATGTGTCCCACTTGGAGTCTCCTGATATCACTCATCAATTTGACCCCCCGAGTCTCCCCCCTTACAATCACAATCCTTGATCCCTTGATCTATGATCCCCTCCCCCCGAGGTCAGTGTCATATGCTACCAGGTTATCCATGCTGCCATAATTTGAACAAAGGAAGTCTGAGTCCCACCCCTCTGCGACCCTCGGATCCCCCCCATACTGTCTCAGTCTCATATCCAGTACTATCACATCTCGGTTGTATACCTCACGCTGCTATCAAGGAAACATCATTTCCTTAGTAGTTGCAAGTCTCCCTCTTTCGACACCATCAAATATATTCTAGAGGATAGACCCTAAGGCCCTTGTATCTTTGACTCATTTCCATCAGTGGTGAGTGCCTACGAACCATCTGAGAGGAGTCCTTAGTGCCTCTTAGAATGGTTGTTTCTCACGTGCTCGATTTCCACTCCATTATCGCACCGTTGAGATTCGTACAAGGTATTTGTCCCATCAGTTATTGGTCAAAGACCCCAGATGTCCTCTGAATCTAGCACATTGGTGAGTCTATTTGGAACTCCCCAGTTATATGTTCTCGTGGATATCGGGGGTGCATTGGCGATAGTGTATGGAAGCCCTTCAATTGTATGCTTCCTAGCATATCCAGTTCAGATGTAGTTTAGTGTACCTTTTGAGGTTCTGACTCTCATTCGTTCAGTCTATACAGTTGTTGGACCCCAGCGGATCCAGTAGTGCATCAGTTTTTATCGTACCGCATTCAGGATGAATGTCATTGTTCCTAGTTCCATCTCTCCATATCAGTCACGGTTGGACTATGAGTATGTCCCAGATTTGTGTCCCCTCTGGACCATTATGATATACACAACAATTCTCTATGTATTATTCAGGTCCCCTTTAGGCCTCACCATTATTTGTATATTATGAGCTCTTAATACGAGCATGGGTATGCCCACCTTGTCCATATATTTGAGATTATATGTTCCTCATCCATTATTGAGGTGATCTATTTCTAGTTATATCCCTTGCAGTTTGTATGAAGCACTTGTTCTGGTATCCAACCATTTTCTTCTCTCCGCCACCACAATGCTCACACCCTTGGAAAATTTTAGCACCTATGATGTTTATCAGCCATATGATGAGCTCCTTCCCTCACACATCAGGGGGCAATCTATTAACACCCAAAAATTGTTCACCTAGCTCATCCCCTTAGTCACATTACCCATTCATCCCTTTTTCCTACATTCTTGGCCTCCAAAAACCCAAAATCCCTATGTTGGTAACCAAATGGGAAAAAAATCATTATTTCCCTCAATAATTAATTAAAATCCTCCAAAAAAGGTCAAAATCCCAAAAAATAAAAATAAAAATAAAAAAATGAGAAAGGGGAAATAGTAAAAATAAAAGAAAAAGGAGGGAAACCATCAAATACTATGGGCCAATACTATTGGTCGACCAATACCACGAGAAAATACACCACCATCCAACATTGCTATAAAAGGGTGGTGGAGGCCCCCCATTTCATATACACATACACTCTTCCCTACCGTTATGCTGTAGAAATTCCTATTGAATCTTAGCCTTCCATTTTGAGCTTTCGTTCCCATCTAGTTGAGTTTTGACTACCCTTTGAGCATTCGAAGAAGAGTAAGGAACATTGGAGACCGGGAGCACCACCCTTCGTACAGCTGCAAGGGCCCCAATTTACTCATCACATTGAGGTAACCAACATTGCAAACCATTGTATATAATAGAAATACATTATTTGATCCATGGGTATCTCTATTTGCATTTCATTTTTACTGCAACAATTATTAGTACTTTTTATTTTGTTTATTATTTGCATGCACACATGACACATTCATAAATTGTTACTAAGGGCTCTACAACCCTTAGTAAGTTCCCCTTTGCACTATCTTCTATGAAAACACTAGCTACAATCTAGTCTTCAATACATTTGTGATCAGAATCTTTCCTCATTCAAAACTTGACTCAAACAACAATAACCAATATTGTTGGCAATGAAAGAAATTAAAAACTCCTTCACAGTACTAGTCTATTCCTTATGGAAGCTACTAACTGAAGTGAGGAAAAAAGAAATCCTCAAACCATAATTATTTAAACAAAATGCTTCACAAAACAAGAGTAGCATTGAACTATTTTCTTTTAAAAAATGTTCATTTCAGGGCACGAACTGAAACCATGCACACAGAAACAATTCAAGCATTACTCGAATTCTTCAAACCATACATTTGTATTAACATTCATTCGTTTTTATGTTTTAGTAATGAAAGATGTAATCTGTTCAATACATAGCTTAAAATGAGTTTATCAACCTTTAAAACATTTTTTTCTTTTCACAATGTTGTAAATCCTTTCATAAGTCGTTGAATCAACTAATAAACCTTTTTGGGAAAGGGAAAAGACACATGCATTAGAACAGTCAAGATGATCCATATATAAACAACATTACAAGTTCACAATTTGATAGGGGCTTTTTTTGAAGAAGCCCATACCTTTTGAAATTCAATCAACCATAGCTTGCCTTTTCCCTACCTTCGAAAGTGATTACAACCCAAATTTTTTTCTCTAGCATAACAATGGTAATACCTCACAATGAAATATGAATGAAAAAACCTCTGTAGTAAAAAGATCGAGGAGTGAGGTTTTAATTCTATGTACTGGTGCATTAACTTAACTAGTCATGATTTTTTATTCCCACCACCTTTCTTTACACCATAACGTTTATCATCAAATAAAGATACAGGCTTTTAATTGAGTCAGCATCCACGTAATCCAAAGTTAAACATGAACTTTTGGATTCAATGGCTATCATCATAACACTATCAATCATATCATATTAACTATGTATTGAATATGTGCACTAGTCCTTTGTAAAGTGAGCCATTGACTAGATTTAGCGACATTTGATAAGAAAATAGTAGAATTAAATATGTATGCCATCCCATTATGACCTCAAAACCAAATGATATAGTTTTTAAACCATCAATAGTATGAATACAAATGACCACTTCCTCCATTCGTATAATTCGCATAGCAAATGAGAATTAAATGGAAAGGATTAACCATTATATTAACTATATTCATGTATGTGAATTAATAGAGCATAATACATTGGTGATCACAATATAACACTTATATTATCTCCTCTTGTATTTCTCATTGGATACAATGTGCACCTTTAAATGTAAACATAGGGATATGAAAAGATACAAGGGAAGGAGTAATAAGATGTAGGTCACATCACTGTCTCCTACAATGCTTTTTCTTTACCATAATAATGTATTGAAGATTGCATAAACATAGTATGTGCCTCGCTAATAAATCACATAATTGAATGATGAACTATTGCATTCAATATTTTGATGAAAACCTTTCCATTGGACCAATCAATGAAATGAAACTGAATCATAACCAATCATTAAGAACCTTGTGTGTATGACCTAAAACTTCTAATTTGTCATGAAATTTGAAACATAATCCTTTTAGGGGTTGTCCCACCTATTTAGTGTTATCAAATTTATATACCATAAACATGCCTTGCAATATTTTGCGAGCTTTAAAGGAATGTGATGAAAAATGAGTCAACAGTTGGGCTCCCACAAAGTCCACAATGAGACAAATCAACACCTCCCATAGTCGGATAGTGTTTGTGAGTTATGCTACCTATTGGAGCCAAGCAAAAAAGGAGCATCTTCTTTTCTAGTGCCCATTTACTATGAGATCGAAGGGAGATACTATTTGTAATGCACATGAATCAACAAAGTGTGGGTTAAATAAATGAAAATAATACTAAAACATCATAAAAAAGAATACAATAAATAAATAATAAATAATATTAGTAAAAAATAACTAAATAAATGTAAAGAGTTAAAGAAAAAACTATTATTATTTAAACTAAAAGACATGCCTTTTCATTTGAAAAGGCACAAATAGACCTATTTAAGGGTCCCAATTGTACTTGTATTTCATCATTCATTCATTCAACAATTATTTATTTTATACGTTAATATTTTTATCAGACCAAGTTTATGTGCTTTTGCAACACTATTGCTTATTTCAAGACTCGAGGAGCTACTTTTTTCTTACTACCACTCGGACTACAAATGTGTTTCCCTCTTCATGAGGGAAGTATTTAGACATAAATATCAGTCTCTACATGTCCCATTCCAACAAGAGGCCTTAAGTAGGACCACCTCATCCTTCTTGGTTTTCTCATATCTGATAGCATAAGGAAATTATTCATGAGACATCAGATTCAAGGTCAACCTTGTAAAGACCCATGAGGATTTGTTGATTCATGACATGGGGCATACACCATCATCCTAGAAGACATACCAATTCTTGGAGGTTCCAAAATTGGGATTCCCCATCCAACTAACCATCCCTCATTGTTGGCTTATATCACTCTTCTATAGGTTTCCAATGTAGACCCAGGTTCTTCGCGGTTTCAAGGAACCAAGAAAACCCCTTTTCACCGGCCCTTTCGGTAACAACCTGCGAACAGACTGAGGTCTCACCTGAGGGGAAGCTATGGGGGTACTGCGAAATCAGGCTTCCACAATGATGTGATGAGTTGTTCAGAAATACCTACTGCGCAGTGCACTATGGGCTCGTGCTGTGGACCAAAGACTATGCGACGATAGCCTTCATCGCGGTCAACACTCTACAAGCTCAAGTGCTTGCACAACCAGCGCATCCACGGACTGCACGGTTCGGATAGGTTTCAACAGATGGGGTAGAGCAATTGACTTATATGCTCCCTCTTCGGACTTAACCGCTCATGAAGACTTTACTTAATACTTATTCATTCATCTACTGCCTTAGATTACAAAGTCTCACAACTTATGCAATGGGACGGAATACACTACTCTGCGCACTTCCGGTGCTGCACTCTAGGGAGTTGCACGGCATGAACTCTCCTACTTAAGTGCTTATCTAAATGACTTATGCATTCATTAACTCAGAGATACTGTGCATTCAACATTCATCCATTCATGTAGTACTTAACATATTATTCCCATCTCATTTTCATGGCGAATACATATAAAAGTATAAACATATCAACTGGTAAATGAGAATTCAAGCATATACTGTAAGCAAATAATCAAATGCAAACACATAATAGTCACACTACACAATATTTAACATGGTTCACCCCCTAGATGGGAGGTATGTCCATAGGAACTATTGTTGTATTAATCTTTGGGAAGCATACAACAATTTCAGTCTGTGCACTCAGCTACAAACTCTCTTCTCTCTCAATAGGCCTCTGCGCACACAGCTTGCAGAGCCTTTACAAAATTGTTTCTCAAAAAATATTTTTCAATAAATGAGAGATTAACCAAAATAATAACAATGAAGAGTAACCCTTTCCCATACAAAATATGCCTTATTTATAGATCATGCTCGTAGGTCATGTCTTTACAATCTGTAGGCAAAAACCCTAAGGTTTACAAAATTGTCACAGTTTTCAGCTAACCAGACCTTCTAGTTTCAAGTAGCGAATCTTTCGTCGTGGCCGCCCTAAGCTCATGCTCACGTCGCTATCAGCCTCCCTATCGCGTGCACGCCAACATGTTGCTTTCACTAAGCCATTCTTCCTCTAACGGTCTTGTGCGACTGGTTCAGGTAGTGGTTCTTTACATGTGCGACCAATCGCTTTCCTTCCGCATTGCTCCTTACCTGCCACCTGGCAATCATGGAGCATATTTACCAAAAATAGACCACTGATGGTCTAATTGGAATATGTGTCATCTTTCATCCAACACTCTGCTTTGCCGAAACTCCGTAGACTGGGAACATCACAGCGTTGTATGCCTCGCAGCACTATACTTCACAGCCCTTCTGACGTTGCGCTACGCTCCACTTTGCAGCATTCGAAAACTCACTTGTCCAAAAAAACCTTCAGCTGAACTGCGCTTAGCCCTGCAGTTCCAAAATCCGACTTACTAAAAAATGCCCCACCTGGGCCAGGCCCAACAGGCCCCTAACACTTACATGTGGCTTGTCCCCGAGCCACCTTCAACTTGTACTTCGCCTAGCTTTTCCTCCTCTTGATGCACATCTAGCACTCGGCCAACTTCCTCCAGGATAGTCTTCTTACAAAGAACATGCATTTTGGATTGTGATTCTTGCTCACAAGATTTCCCAATGAATGATTTGTTAAAGAATATTCTATCAAGGTGAGCAATATTGGTGTACCTTTGGATTTCTATCTCTATTATGTACTCATCCATCCAATCCTTGGATAAATGAGCACATCTTCTCTAGATGATCCAAATGTATTTCCCTCAACTATGTCTCCAATAGTTGAGTCCTTCTCATCATTCTTCAATACATGTTCTTGGCCAAGGTCTTCACTATCATCTCCCTTCACAAATACCTACAAATTAGAATTTTCCTCATGTTGTACCATCACATGAGAATCCTCCTTTAATCCATGAGTGCAATCAACAATATGGAATTGGATGTCTAAAATGTAGGGGGTCGAATGTGATCTCTCTAACTTCTCATGAAGCTGCTCAATCTGAATTTCATATTTTTGAAGTGCACTTTGAGTACTCTTCAAATAATCTTGGGTGGACTCTAACTCAAGAGTGAGTTTTTCAATCTCTTCTTCATCCCTCAAAGATGAACCATGATACATCCCCACAAGCTTGAACAAATGATCTCTATCAGAAAGAAAATGAAAAAAGTTACCTTTGATGTCTATCATTGCTTCCCGAATGGCCTCCACGTCCTCAATAGAAGATGACTCTTCCATTCATGCATCTCTCCAACAAGAATTTGACACCAATGCAATAGTGTCATGCATAATTCTCAAGACCTCATGGATCTTCCTTTCTCTCATCTTCAAAGGCCCTACAAGAAAGGGTGGCTCTTGAGGATAAACATCCTCTTCTTCCTTCTTTGGATCAACTTCTTGATGAATCTTAGTTGGTGACTGGGAAGTTGATCCTTGTCCTTCTTCCTTTGATACAAGATCTTCTTTTTCATGCTCATGGGAAAATCCTCCTATAGTAGGTTGTTTCAAATCGATCTCTATGTCACCAACATAGAGGCTCATGCATCCTTCAATATATGCTCTTCTCTACATGTCTAGAGTGTCTATATATTCTTCTGCAAAACCTTCTGCTTCATTGCAAACACCTTGCAATATATTTCACTCTTCTTCATAGATATTTTCTTCTGCTTCACCACCTACAGTACTACGTGGTTCATGGCTCTCCTCAATGATGGTAGATGGCTGATTGGTACTTTGATTTTTATCCTTCAAGCCAATTGATGCATCTTGCTCCTTGGTATCCTTAGGGTCAAGACCTTTATAATTTCTCTTTGAAGAAAATCCAAAGAGTCTCATGATGCCACTATATGCAGATGGCTTCAATGGAGCTTCACATTTGGTTAATTTTTCTTCTTCTTTTCTTGAAGAAGTGGAACAGCTTGGTTCCTCCCTTGATGTTTTGATGCTTTCTATTGAATCCACATCTACATCCCTAGTATCAAATCGAAATCTGCAATAAAAATAATCTTTGAAATAAATGGCTTTACAAATTTCTTCCCCCAAGGCAAGATACTCCTGATAGTGACGAGGCAAGTTTTCACTTGTGGCTCTATTCCTTGATAAATCACATTTTTATATAGACATTGGTGGTTCATACCTTTGGTATTCAATGTACATTTGGTCACAAAATTAACCATTCTCATATCATGGTAATCCTCCATTTATGTAGATGATTTCTTCATCAGAATCAGGTGCTTCCGCATCATCCCATTCAAAATCATCATTAGCTAGTGCTAATATTATGGCTGCAAATTATTCAAATTGAGGGGGATTAATTTACATGGGATTAGAGGAAAGTGTTATGATACCATTTTAATGTACCTGTTCTGATCTGAATTACATAAATTAGGACTTTCAAAAACTTCAAGAAAACTGTGGAAGATTTGGGCACAAAACTAGTTAATGTTTTACTAGTTTCAGGAAGACAATTCATACAAGCACCAAAATCTTCACAACCCTTCCCAAATAGGTGAACTGATATATTATAAGGCTGTAATTAAGATGGAACTAGGACAATACTTTGAAATAATCGCTTTTATGGGTACGTCATGCCAGGGTAGACCCTTTGAGCTAAACCTAGGGTACAAGGAAATGGTCCACAGGACTTCTGTGGAAACCCAAAGCTTCTGGTGATTATTGAAAGTAATAAAACCTAGGATTAACTATATGGAATATCTCCTAACCTTATACAAAAATCAAACATAGTATTAGAGGCAAAATAAACAAGGTTTGGAGGTCAAACGGACAACTGCACTACTTAGAACTGACTGACTAGTCTTTTCTCAGACCTTCCCAAACACTCTCAGAGGGTCACAAAATGTAGACTTTCAACTTAGGATGATTTTATCAGGATTTGAAGGACCTATATCAGCTTAAATAAATACCAAAGAGCTTACAAAATGAATTTTATGATAATTACTGTAAAACTAGGCAATTTCCTATGCACATAAAGCAAGCCTAGGAAAAGAGAATTACAAACAACTTTAGTATTCTTCAGATTTCTTCTTGGGACTGATATATTAACTCAAATACAAATAATTTATCAGAATCAATCTCTATTAGACTGATATGGAATCATTTGAAATTATATTAGATCCAGACTTATAGACAGTTCACACTTCTTTAATGCATTTTATAAATAAAAGCTAGGATCTTCAATAGAAGTAAGAAAGAAGAGATACAACCATTGGATTGGAGCCATATATCGAATAATAACATATTGGCTGCTTGTGTATGGCTCAAGAACATCTTATACAATTCATAGGGGCTCTTACACAGCTCGAAAATCCATAAATACAAATATATAGTTACACAAGTGCGCTCCTCAACACTGAAACCTTAGCTCTGGTGAAAATGGTTGTATCCTTGTCACGCATACACCTTTTTCAACAAGAAAAAAGGTGTTTATTACTGGAAACTACACTATGTATGCAATGGAAGATGTAACATAACCCAAAAAATGCTCATAAATGTTGAATCCAGAACCTCCATTTCGTCCCTTCAACATTGTTTCCATTGAATGAAGGGATTGAACCGCACAACAAGAACACCAACCATTGGATCCAATCCGATACTTAATAAAATAATGGATGTAATGACATTGTGTGTTTGAATGGAACAATTTTACAATGGGTCACATATCCCAAAGATGGATAGGGGCGCATCTCCCAAGCCTTTGAGAGAAATCTCTCAAAACAAATATCAAAATGACCAACAAATGTGAGAGTGGTGTGCTTTTGTATAAGTTCCTTCTGTCGTCGACTATTGATTTTAAACACCCATAAATGGAATCAAGTTCTATTAGGATGTTTAGGAGCCATTGCTTCCGAAGATGTTTATCCTGTCCATTCCTTCTTTACTGGAATGTGCTATCTATATTTGGATTTTTAGTGGACGACTGCTATTTGTATTTTTTAGTGGACGACCATAAAGAAATTATGAGTTTCAAAATCAAAGAATAATCCCTCATTTTGGTGGCCTTGGGACTAATATCATACATAGTGAGTATGGTGTAGAACTACAATTTCCAGGCAATGGGGGGATATCTAACGAAGAGGGTTTGAGAGCTTATGATTTCCAAGATCCTTACTTTCTAAATTGGGTGGTTCTAGAAAGATGAGAATTCAAGTAGAGCTATTCGCCTTCATGTTATCAACGTATTCTATTTTCTTCAATCAGATGGAGTGGTCACATGTATTGTCTCCAGGCCCATCAAACATGCAAGCAAGCGAGGCTTCTTGTTTCTTTGTACATTGCCAAATGAAGAATATTGATATTAATTCTCCAAATTTGTGAAGGAATTACTTGAAAATCCACATCATGGCGTTAATTTTACAACACAAAACTATGTTAAATTGATGAAGACAACATCCAATGTAGCATGGCAGGGCGACAATCCATTGAATTATGCATTCCCATTGCTAGTAGTTCATATTTGTTTGTGCTTCTAGTCACCAAATCACTGGCTTTACTCCTCAAGCCAATGAGATAGCTTTGTGTCATAGCTGAGATCAGTGTATGTAACCTCTAACATGACCGTGCAATTGAAAGCAATATAATCTATTTTTAGGGTTTTAAACTTTTTAAGTGCTCTTTTTGGTTGTCCCGCAAATAACTCAACTATACAAACATGATGTGTTGTGAACTTTCAATCTAATAGATTTTTTGATCTTTGAATTGTAAATTTT
The DNA here is from genome assembly GCA_027924585.1 of Larix kaempferi. Taxonomy (NCBI): domain Eukaryota; kingdom Viridiplantae; phylum Streptophyta; class Pinopsida; order Pinales; family Pinaceae; genus Larix; species Larix kaempferi. Next base: position 4,394,621 of record BSBM01001312.1, on the reverse strand, counting down.
ATGACTTATATCTATGTTGATTGTTTTCAATCCATGGTGGAATTCTTCTTGGGCATAATTAAATTTACATGCACACAATTTTCCCATATTTCCCAAATATTAGTACCCCTATACTTGAAACAATTGCAGGATAGAGCTATATTTACAGGCGATGAAACAAGCTGGAAGGAAAGCCTTAGAAAATGCGACCTCTGGAATTACCTTGCCATTTGTCGCTGGGATCGGGTTGCTTATGTTCTTAGAGAAATGATTTCTAAGGGTGTACAGATGTAACACATGTTGTGTTTGCATGAAGGACAAAACTAGATTACAAACCTTTAAAAAATGATCTACTAATTCTCATAAAATGTAAAGTAGCAACACGTACACATCAATGCTTCCTTTTTCAATATATAATGTTTCATACTGGAACTTATCTTCTTGGCATGTACATGTGGCACTAAACATGTTAGTTGTCTTCCATGTATCTATGGCACACTATGAGAGCTATATTAAAGATATGCTAGCACCACCTTCAGATCTATCTATCCTTCTGATTTTTTATTATGAATTGTCTAACATGAAACCCTGCTTCCCCTTGAAAGGTGACCATTCGAAGATATCAATCGCTACTCTCACTCACTAGAGGAGATAAAATTTCCTAGCAATATTGTGCTTTTATTTCTATTTTTTTCCCTTAGCTTCTACAATACAAGAGCCAATTCAAAATGAGGATGTAAATAATTACTATACATAACATACCTTCCACTATGATAGCTTGCGTGCCTTGGATATGCGTGTTGTGCTTGACTAGGAGATTGAGAAGTTTCAAGGGAAGAGAAGAAGTTGCCTGTTATCAATCAAATTAGCACTTCTCCGTCCATGACCACATTTCCTTGTTGGTCATACAAAAGGAAAATATGGATGGAAGAGCTTACCTTGACCCTAGATGACCTACAGCTGAACCTTACAATCCTTTCCTAAGAAGAATATTTCTCTTCCTATTTTAATAAATAACCATGACCCTCATGCTTAACAACCAGTGGGTCATCCATGGGAATCTCTACTCACAACCCGCGGGTGTCAATTAAAAGTTGCACCTACTAGATGCATGTTAGGACACTCGTAAGTCACTCGCTAGTTGTCCTATATCATAGTCGTGAGTGTCTTAAGAAAAAGTTAAAAAAATAATTAAAAACACGAATTGGGATTAGTTGAGGCAAGTACAAAAATTACCCCAACTTCCCAACTCAACCACCTTTCGAACCTGTCCTCCTTGACTTGTTATAAATAGAAGGGGAGGGGCTTGAGAAAGGGACCTTATGATCATTGGAGAAATTTATGTTGGAGAAATTCATAGTTAAGAGAGAGGAGGAGGAGGCCAGGGTCTGGTTACGATGGTGCCGGTGCAGGACAAGTATATCTTTATGTATCTTCTACATTTGTCAATAAATATTTGGACATTCTTCCCTTTCCAATAGATTTGTTTAAGTTTATTTCAATTTGATTACAAGTTGATGTTACATTGTTTAAATGAATTTCAATCTCTTATTTGTAGTTAAATGGATTTGCGGAAGGTTTTATGTTTGTTTTGCAGGATTGTTGCATAGGAGAACAAAGGGAGAAAAGCTTGGATCGACCTTCAAAATAAGGTACATACTCTCTTGACCCTAATCCTATTTGCTTAATAATAATGTTTGCAAAGATTTATATGTCTATATGATAACCCGACCACGTTGGTAGTCTTTCCCCTTCTATAAGAGTAATTTTCCTAACAAAAAAACTGGCAACTCCAATGGGGAGCACCATCTATTTTTTTATTTGGGGACTCTTGTTGATTTTATTTCAGTCTTTTATAACTTGTTTGATCTTTGTAGAAGTGCCTAGGGTATCCCTGACCCTTCTTCTTGACTCAGTTTTGTTCTAATATGAAAATATCTTTCTTTTTAAATATTTTTTAGAGCCCACCCGTACGTTTCTTGTACTTACAGGCACAGGTATTCAGTTGCACTCGCGAGTTTCTTATATCAGTAGCCGCGGTTATTTAGTTGCACCTACGTGCCACTCCATGTTACAGTCGCGAACATTTTCTGAGACATTTGGTTTTTTAATTTAGGGTTTGGTCTTAGGGATTTTGGTTTGTGGCTTTGGAAGTATTTTGCTGATCTGATACCCTGTGGACATTGTTCAGTGTATTCTGAGTCTATTTGCATCCTCTTTAAGAGATCTCCTTTGGTTTACTATGCTTGTGAAGCTACCCCTTACTTTCTAGAACATACTATGTTTGTAAAGTGCTTGGATTTATTCCTTTTGAGTCACTGGTATTCAGGAGTAGACTAATCTTTGCATAAGATTATTTGCTTTCCTCCTTACATATCAATTGTCTTTGTTTGCATTTTGTTCCAAAGCCTAGTTAATTTCAGAAGCAACTTGTTGGTTTGGTATTCTTCATCTTGTAAAAGGTTTGATTGCTTTAGTTCCATGTTATCTTCTCTTTACTTGCACTGCTTTTACGATTCTTGTTGGTTCACATTTACTTTATTTATTTCATAGTTGAATCAAAGATCAAATTTAAAAAATAACTTTCCTTTTATAGCAAGATTTTTCATTTTCTTGTCGAAGTAGTTGTAGTCATTGCACTATCATATTTGAAAATTAAAAAAAACTTTTTATGCTTAAGTTTACTTTACTGATTTCATGTTTTGAAAAGAAAGAAAAATTGTGAACTTTTTACAATTCATATACACATTTCTTTCAGTTGTAACCATCACACACATTTGCACTATCCTTCGAGTAAGTAACAACATTTAAAAACAACCAGTAATAAAATTTATTAGTAACTTTTCTTTTTTAGGTTACACACAAACCTATTAGCTTAGGCTAGGGTTTCAGAACATAACACCTTTAACTTTCCGAAACCATTCAAAATCTCAAATCGCAGTGAGACTATCGTTTAGGTAAATCTACTGTTGTGGAGGTGTCCAAGAAGCTCTACTTAAACCAGAGTTAAGCACGAGGTCATGTGAGATTGGACTATTGGGGATAACCCCCCACTTTCTTTCAAGCATACAATAGATCCTTTTTGCGTACATGGATCCATTAGTGCCTTGTGTACTCTTGGATTTCGGGCTTAGTTGTCCTTCCCATGCATCTTGGCTGGACCTGCGACTGTCCCCTCAGGATATTTTTGAAATTTTGGTAGCCTTTAGTATCTTTTGACATTTAGGGCTCTACACAGGTAATGGTGGAAGGATATTTCCACTATACCTAGGACAAACATCGGAGGAAATCCCTTACAGGTGTTTGGGAGGGCTGTTGGTGATTCAAACACTTGCACCCAGAGATACTGTATTGTGGACCATGGGTAACTATCCTTCGCAAATCTATTGGTTTGTTCTAGGCACTAATCATCCCAGACTTTCCTTTGAGAGTTTCATCTTTGTTTTCCTAGTCTGGATTACTGTAGGACATTTTTAGTGGTGTGTTGTTTGTTCCCTAATGTTATAGTGTCCCCTAGGTTTAATACTTAGTATTATTTCGATTCACTTGTGGAGGACCAGCCTCTCCATAGGACGCGAAGGTTTAAAAACCTTCCTCCACTCACCGTGGATCCTCCACCTCCACCACAACACCAGAGAACACACTCTCATGGTTTTTACGAACTCATAGGTATGACTAAACCCCCGAGAGAACCTCACCTGATCTCTCAGGGTCAACATGTTCAAGAATCTGAAGAATTTAATACACCCTTCAACCCTCCATTAAATGGACCCAACGATCCCTTGTTGGGAATACTAGTTTCTCTAGGGCTTCCAGAACTAAGTGTATATCGGTTTACACCTGGTACTTTCATGGATAACACAGGGAATGCATCGGGAGTTCCTTTTACTCCCACCGTAGCTATCATGTCAAGAGGAGTATCCCCTCCACATGCACACACATTGATACCGAGCTCATTGTAGTTCATTTCTTATTCGAGTCCTTCTTTTAGCTTCAATGTTGGTTCCTCTGGTTTGTCGAATGCTCAAGTTACAAAAACATCCACTCCATCTGTTTCCACCATTGACCCATCCAGTATTCCCTTTTTGGGGATACCCTCGGTGTCTTTCACATCTTCCCTTTGTATGCATCAATTCTAGGTTAACCCCCACTCTTCTCATTTTAGTCATGGATTTCCTTGGTTTGGAGGACACATCTCTCCTACAGTACCTTTTGTAGGCTCAATTCCTGGTTCGTCCACTGCATCCAAGCTAGGGTTCAACCCCTTCACAGGCTTCAATGCACACTCATCCGGTGTACAAACTTCTAACGTTCCTGTAGGGGCTACTCTCTTTTCACTATTTGGTGGGGGGGTAGTAATAGTTATTTCAACCCACATTTCAGGGGTGCTTATACCCAACCACAATGGATGAGTCCACAAGGAAGAAATCCTTTAGCTTATGGTTGGAGCAACTTTAATAATGGATTTTCTTCACAACCAGTGGCTGGGGGAACCCAAACCAACAGTATAGGAACAAGGTTTCTGGTGGTTCCCCCTACCAAGTTCCTCCTCATTATACACCATCGGCAAGACCTCATTTTCCTTTTTCTGGCAATATTGAATTTTCCAGATCTTTCAAAACTCACGAATGACCCGGTGCGGCACAACCCTGCATGGCCCTCGGTCCCAACCAAGATTCCTTCAGACATTCCAAATTTCAATGGTAAGACTGGTGAAGACCCTAGAGACCATGTTATGACCTTTCACTTGTGGTGTTACTCCAACTCGCTTAACGATGATTCAATTCGGTTGAGGCTCTTCCAAAGAACCTTAACAAGTATTGCAACAAAGTGGTACATTGAATTTCTTGCTGTAGCATACGATAAATTTTGGGACTTAGCGACAGCCTTTTTGAATCACTTCCAGCTTACCATATGGTATGATGATGGTATGGATCTTTTGTCTACCTTCAGGAAGAATAAAACCACTCACCTTTCTGACCATATTTAGGAGTGGCGAAGATGGAAGTAACTCATCAAGGTTGAGATCCCCCGAGAGTTCCTTTTAGAGTGGTATCTGAAATCACTCCTTCCTTATATTTCTAAGGATGTTTCGACTTTTGGGGTTACTTCTGAGGAGGAAGCAATCGTTAGGACCCAACATCTTGATTTGATCTATGCAAAATCTGGGATCCTTTACGAGATCATTCCGGATGCACCGAGGTCTAATATAGATCTTGGTAAACCTAATCCTGGACTGCATGCTGATGGCATTGTCAGTTCAACTGATTTAACAGCGCTTGAAGCTTTAACCAAGCAGGTTCACGCACTTTCTATGAAGCAGTCTATTGCTGAAGCAACTACGTTTGCAGCCTCCCCTTGTAACATAGAATCTATACAAAATGTGCAGACAAATTGTTCTCCTCAGTTAGCCCTTTCCAACACACTACTTATGGCTTTTGAGGGAAGATCATTCCGTCCACATGGAGTCTTTCCCACGTTCGAGATTGAACTTTCTGGTGAGTTAGTGTCTATGGAGGTTGAAGTTTTGGATGCTCCGGTCGACAACAATCTGTTGTTGGGGAGGAGCTGGACGTATGCTATGAAATTTATCCCATCGTCCGTTTTCCGAGTACTCATGTTACCGCACAAAGGTAAGATCATCACGATTGATCAACTTTCCTTCACTCGGAAAAACAACACTACTTCATTGGATTCAACTATCCCTTTGATTGATAAGACTCATCCAGCGAGCGAGAGTTTGGGAGTAGGCATGTATTTATCGTTGATGGGAAAATTTGGCTTACCTTCTCCTGTAAACTACATTGGTTCAACGAGCACCACTGACATTTAGTCTCGGGAAGTTTTCATGATTAGTCAAAAAACTGATCTTTGGGTTCTCCCAACTGAACAAGAACCAAATGTGCCCTTTTCGGTTGCAAAAGTGTCATACCAAGCATCTCAAAGTGATGCAACATATTATATCTCGACTCCGTCCGTCTCCACAGAGTCAGATATTGACTATGCACCTGCATGGTCATTCAACTCAAACCATTCTTTTGATTGTCTAGATATTGTTTTTCCTTTTGATGAGGCTATCCTGGAAGCCATGGTAGGTTTGGATCATCCATGGGAACACATGCATCACAAGTCCTATTCATCTCATAAGATATTAAAGTAAGAGAGGTGCCATTTAACTTTTTACTTGTGTAAACAAAACTCTTACCTCCATGTGCATCCATCTCTGATATGTATTTGTCCACCCAATACATGGATGGATCAACATCTTTGTTGGCTGGTCCAAGTGGAGTGAATCTAACTACCTTCTCCAAATTCAAATCTTGCTCCCATAAGGGCATCCCATGATCCTCTTGATGCACATTTAGCACTCATGCAACTTCCTCCAGGACAGTCTTCTTACAAAGAGCATGCACTTTGGATTTCCCTTCTTGCTCACAAGATTTCCCAATGAATGAATTGTTAAAGAATAATCTATCAAGGTGAGCAATATTGGTGTACCTTTGGATCTCTATCTCTATTATGTACTCATCCATCCAATCCTTGGATAAATAAGCACATATTCTAGTTGATACAAATGTATTTCCCTCAACTATATCTCCCATAGTTGAGTCCTTCTCATCATTCTTCAATACATGTGCTTGGCCAAGGTTTTCAATATGATCTCCCTTCACAAACACCTACAAATCAGAATTTTTCTCATGTTCCACCATCACATGAGGATCCTCCTTTAATCCATGAGTACAATCAACCATATGGATTTGGATGTCTGAAATGTAGGAGGTGGAATGTGATCTCTCCAGCTTCTCATGAAGCTGCTCAATCTGAATTTCATATTTTTGAAGTGCACTTTGAGTACTCTTCAAAGAATCTTGGGTGGACTCCAACTCAAGAGTGAGCTTGTCAATCTCTTCTGCATCGCTCAAAGATGTACCATGATACATCCTCACAAGCTCTAACAAATGATCTCTATCAAAAAGAAAATGCAAAAAGTTACCTTTGATGTCTATCATTGCTTCTTGAATGGCCTCCAAGTCCTCAATAGAATATGGCCCTTCCATTCATGCATCTCTCTAACAAGAATTTGACACCAATGAAATAGTGTCATCCATAATGCTCAAGGCCTCATGGATCTTCCTTTCTCTCATCTTCAAAGGCCCTGCAAGAAAGGGTGGCTCTTGAGGATAAAAATCCTCTTTTTCCTTCTTTGGATAAAATTCTTGATGAATCTTAGTTGTTGAGTGGGAGGTTGATCCTTTTCCTTTCTTCCTTTGATACAAGATCTTCTTTTTCATGCTCATGGGAAAATCCTCCCTTAGTAGGTTGTTCCAAATCGATCTCTATGTCACCAACATAGAGACTCATGAATCCTTCAATATATGCTCTTCTCTCCATGTTTAGAGTGTCTATAATTCTTCTGTAAAACCTTCCTCTTCATTGCAAACACCTTGCAATATATTTCACTCTTCTTCATATATATTTTCTTCTACTTCACCACCTGTAGGACTAGGTGGTTCATGGATCTCCTCAATGATGGTAGATGGCTGATTGGTACTTTGATTTTGCTCCTTCAAACCAATTGATGCATCTTGATCCTTGGTATCCTTAGGGTCAAGACCTTTATAATTTCTCCTTGAAGAAAATCCAAAGAGTCTCATGATGCCACTATATGCAGATGGCTCCAATGGAGCTTCACATTTGGTTCCTTTTTATTCTTATTTTCTTGAAGAAGTGGAACAACTTGGTTCCTCCCTTGATGTTTTGATGCTTTCTATTGAATCCACATCTACATGCTTGGTCTCAAATCCAAATATTCAATAAAAATAATCTTTGAAAGAAATGGCTTCACAAATTTATTCCCCCGAGGCAAGATACTCCTGATAGTGATGAGGCAAGTTTTCACTTGCGGCTATATTCCTTGCTAAATCATATTTTGATCGAGCCATTCATGGTTCTTCCCTTTGGTATTCACTTTACATTTTTTCACAAAAGTAACCATTCTCATCTCATGGTAACCCTCCATCTATGTAGATGATTTCTTCATTAGAATCGGGTGCTTCCGCATCATCCCATTCGAAATCATCATTAGCTAGCGCTAGTATCATGACTGCAAATTCTTCAAATTGAGGGATTAATTACATGGGAGTAGAGGAAACTGCTCTAATACCATTGTAATGTACATATTCTGATCTGAATTACATAAATTAGGACTTTCAAAAAATTCAAGCAAATTGTGGAAGATTTGGGCACAAAAATAGTTAATGTTTTACTAGTTTCAGGAAGACAATTCATACAAGCACTGAAATATTTGCAAACCTTCCAAAATAGGTGAAATGAGATCCAATAAGGCTGTAATTAAGATGAAAACAGGACAATACTTTGAAATAATCACTTTTATGGGTACGTCACACCAGGCTAGACCCCTTGAGCTAAACCCAGGGTACAAGGAAATGGTCCACGGGACTTCTGTGGAAACCCAAGGCTTCTGGTGATTGTTGAAAGTAATAAAACTTGGGATTAACTATATGGAATATACCATAACCTTATACATCAACAAAAGAGAGTAATAGAGGAAAAATAGACAAGGTTTGGAGGTCAAACGGACAACTGTGCTACTTTGAACTTATTGACTAGTCTTTACTCAGACCTTCCCAAACACTTTCAGAGGGTCAAAAAATTTAGAATTATGACTTAGGATGCATTTATCAGGTTCTAAAGGACCTGTATCAGCTTAAATAAAGAGAAAAGAGCTTACAAATTTAATTTTATGATAATTATTGTAAAACTAGGTAATTTCCCATGCACATAGAGCAAGCCTAGGAAAATAGAATTACAAACAGCTTCATTAGTATTTAGATTTCTTATTGGGACTGATATATTAACTCAAATATAGATAATTTATCAGAATCAAACTCTATTAGACTGATATAGAATCATCTGAAAGTATATTAGATCCATACTTATAGACAGTTCACAATTCTTTAATGGATTTTACAGATAAAAGCTAGGATCTTCAGTAGAAGTAAGAAAGAAGAGATAGAAGCATTGGATCAGAGCCATGCATAGAATAAGAACATATTGGTTGCTTTTGGATGGCTCAAGAACATCTGGTACAACTCATAGGGGCTCTTACACAGCTCGAAAATCCATAAATACAAAGATAGAGTTGCACAAGTGTGCTCCTCAACACTGAAACCTTGGCTCTCGTGAAAATGGTTGTAGCTTGGTCACCCAGACACCGTTTTCAACAAGAAAAAAGGTGTTTATTACTGGAAATGACCCTCTGTACACAATGGAACATGTACCACAACCCAAAAATGCTCGTAAATGTCGAATCTACAACCTCCATTTCGACCCTTCAACATTGTTTCCACTGAATTAAGGGATTGAACCGCACAACAAGAACACCAACCACTGGATCAGATCCGATACTTCATAATCTAATGGATGTACTAACACTGTGTGATTTAATGGAATAATTTTTCCATGGGTCACATCACCCAAAGATGGATACGGGCGCATCTTCCAAGCCTTTGAGAAAAATCTCTCAAAACAAATATCAAAATGACCAAAACATTTGAGAGTGGTGCGCCCTCCTTCTTTTATAATACAGTTGATCACTTATATACATTGAATGTGGTCTCTGCCTTTGCTCACGCGCCCTCCTTGATTGGATTTAGCATCTCTGCTTTTTCCTACTTTTACTCTTGTTGTGTTGCCTTTCCTCTTTGGACTTCTTTTCTTGATTTTGGCAACATCCTACTTTTCCTATGATTTTTCCTACTTTTCTATTATTTCTTGCTTTGTGGAATTTCCTTCTTTCCTTCCCTACTCTTCTATATTCTCTCATAGTTGTCATAGATTCTCTCATAGTTTTCATTTGGGTTAACAAATCACTAGATCCACTTGACCTCATGCACCACCTTAACCACCTAGAGAATGCCTCTTAATTATCCTAAGTCTAAAAATTAAATGCTTTGGCAATTAATGCCTCAAAACTTAACCCCTATTTAATTAATTAATGCCAAATTGTCATTAGGACCCATGGGGTTGAATAGGTAGTGTAGGACCATGGTGGTATAAAAAAAAACTGGGGACATTACAGAAACAATAGATGCATGGTCTCCTTTGTTGGCTAGTCCAACAAGAATGAATTGGTTGGCATCATCCAAAGGTGCGAATTTCCTCCATAGAGGCAAGCTAAGTTATTCCTTGTGCAAGGAAAGTGCCTCAACATGTTGTATGTCAGTGACCTCATGGAAACTGGCTTGTGCAACTGTCTTCCACCTAACATGAGCAGAACTCTTTCCGCAAGGTATCTCCAAGTGTGCCATGTAATCTTCCGCCCAATCCATATATGGATGAATGGCATCAAATGGAATCCAAATGTGCATAGGTTGTTGCTCATCTAACAGGGCACTATGAGAGATTTCAATGGAATCATAATATGTGCTCTGACCTCTTGGATTCATCAACTCTGCAATGCATCTATCCATATATGGATAGTTCTCTCTACTGTTTGATCCCAAGGAATTGATATCAGGATTTTTTTTACTGGGGCCAAGTGGAATGAACTCAAGTACATCATCCCCAAATGATCCTTCCTCACATAGATAAATCTCATGGTCCTCCTAGTGTGAATCAAGTGCTCTGTGAACAATCCCCTTATCACTACTACCATCAAGCACTTGCATCACTGAACACGACTCATGCTCACCTTTGGAATGAAGCTCCTCCAATGCAACATGTGTGCAATCATCCCCACACATCACATCACTAGTGGTATTGGGAGAGGAAAGAGAACCTACCAAATCTATATGAAGTTACTCTCCTTCTATTGTTGCTTTTTCTTTAGCAAATTTGAGAGCCATGTCTCTATCCATAATCATTTGCAAGTAGTTTTCCTTCATCTTTTCTAGCTCTCCTTGAGTGATGCATAGTTCAGAGCTAGAGACTCTCCCAACAACTCCACCTTGTCTCTCCTCCAACTGAACTCTCCCAATAAGATCCTCCATGAATCTATGTGCACCATCATTTCTGTACAACACTTGCAACATCCTCTCTTTGGTGACTAGGAGTAAGCTCTCCAAGTTACTCCATCACTTATTGACAACACCAGATGTGTTGTCGCATGTGAGATCATCCACCATATGAGAGTCATGCAGACTCCCATCCAACAATCCATCCCTCTCATTGCAATCATCATCCACACCAGAAATTGGAATCTCAATGCCAAGTGAATCAACCATGCCAATTCCAAACTTCTCCCCTGAAGTAGATGCAATGTCATGATGACACAAAGGAATACTTTAATATGAAATATGATCATACATTTGTATCATGTCTTCTCCTTCATGTGGGGGATATGGGGTAGCATTCTCTTGCACCAACTCAACTGGTGCGCAACCAACTGGTGAGGAAATGCATTCTAAATCATTGTGAGGCACTCGTGATGACTGAGAGGATGAAGTATGCTCTGCTTCAAAGGATGGATTACTGTCATCGAGTTCCATTGAGCTCATCTCATAATCAATATTCTTTGCAGTGACCTTGAAATAACCAACAAAGAAACTGGAAGTGGATTAATTTCCCATAATGACAATAACCTCTTGATTGTCTACTGGGTCTTCAGATGCACATTGTTCCTCTGCTTCATGGTAAGCTTGCGCATTGCGAGGTTCAACATGCTCACTCATTGCACAACCTTCAACTGGGAAAGTTGTGTGCATGTTCTCTTTTGGATACAAAGGTAGGTTCAACTGCTTGTGGCATATCCACATCACAATACTTGTCTCCAACATCCAATTCAAGATTAGGAGGCCCATTTACAGTATAGGAATTGGAAGATTCCTCAAATGGGTGTAAGAAAACATTGTTGCTACAAAAATCAGATTTACCTGCATACCTTAGCTTGATGTTTTCTTCTTTTCTACAATCACCTTGCAGTGACTTGCATTACTCCTTGAGCATCTCTTCTTTTGATGGACTATTTATTTTAAAAGAATCCCCATCCACATCCTTCGACCATAATCCATACTTTTAAGTAAAATAATCTTTCAATGTTAGGATTGAGCAAGCCTTGTCACCCAATGCTAGATACTCCCAATAACAGTGAGGCATGTTGGCACTTGCTACCAATATTCTTGCTAATTCCTCCTCAACGCTAGCAATTGGTGGATCTGGTTTTTTGTCTTCTTTGTATTTGATGGACATAAGGAATTGTCTTCCTCATATGAATTGTGCAAGCCTCCGTCTATATATATGATCTCTTCTTCCTCATAGTAATCAAAATATTCTTCACTGCAATTATTATTTCAACTAAACAATGGAGCTTGGCCTTGCTACTCATAGGTACACAGGACCATGCCCTTATATTTTAATGTACCTTTTCATAAAAAGTCACACTAGGCAAAAATTAAGAAGGAAAACTAGCTAAATTGTTTCATAATTTCTTGAAACACCACAACCTTCCCTATTCTTCCCAAAATTAGTACTAAGGTTAGCTACAACCTTAATATATGCTACAATATCCTTATACAGACACCCAAATTCGATATTTGCACATTTTCTGGGTGCATCACGCCTGGGTAGATTCCTTAAATGGATAAACCAAAGGATTCAAGGAAAATCCCCATGACTTATGTGGAACCCAATGTATTTTGGTGAATATATGGAAGTGGTTGGCCTACAAACTACCCCAAACAATTATTACAACACTTATACTGACAATAGGATTGAATTTAGTGAAGTTTGGGAGCTAGGAGGAAAAATGGGGTTTGAGGACAACTCAACTAGGAGAATTCCAAGTGATCCCAAATGACTCAAGAGGGTCATGAATTTATGAAAATATTCTTGGGATGGGTTCACCTGAGTCTTACCAACCTGCAGCAACTCACAGAATGCAATTTGGATCCGTGGAAGACAATTTATTGCATCAATATTGAAAAATTGCTAAATCTAGCCTCAAAATGAGCATATGAGAAATTATTCATTGAATATGAAAGATAGAATTTGAAGAATGGAAAGAAAATTTATTATACTGATTTGCAGAATAGATATTTTACGTTACAGGGCTATAATTACAGTAACAAACACCATGGAATCACCATTCACCATCCATAACATGGACAATACAGATATTGCAGAAAATAAACTAACTATCGGAGTCTTCAACAATGCTAGAACATGAGCACTCTTGACTGGAAGTGGATTGGATCTGGAATGACATGAAATACCTTCAATAAATATCAGTGATAAAGTTTGTGTACCTTCCTCCTCGATCTCTAGAGGAATCCTCAACTAGTGTGATGAATGGAAAGGGCATATCTTCCAACTCGTGACAAGGGACACATCTCCCAAGTCTTGAAAATCTCAAAGCTCTTCAAATAAATAATCAAACTGAAAAAATATGTCAATGGGTGTGCTCCTCCTTCTTTTATAAGTTAGTTGGATTCTAAGATACATTGTATGTGGACCACTAGCCTCATCCAATGTGCCCTCACTGGCTAAATTTGGGAATTGCAGCTTTATCTCACTTTTTCCTTGCTTTCTTGCCTTTCCTGATTTAGTTTTCTTTTACTGCTTTTGGAAAATCCTACTTTTCCTTGATTTTGTGCCGCTTTTCCTACTTTTCCAGTGCTTTCCTATTTTTTTTGCTTCTTTATGCTTTTTGGTGCTTTCCTTTTTTTCTGTTGCTTTCTGCTTTTCTTTGCTTTCCTGCTTTTATGCTTCCTTCCAACTTTTTAATTGATTTCTTAATTTTCACTGCTTTTCTTCCAGATTCCTTTTTTTTGGAAGACAACTCATTGGGTCCACTTAAACTCCTATGTACCCTCTTGGGCCACCTAGGAATTTCCGCCTCATCACATAATTAATTATTCGAAACTATGCACTACATTACTTGTGCATGATTTAATTTAATTATGCTAGATAACCATATACTAAAATGAATCCCTAACTAAATTATTTAATTTTCCACTAGGACCCATGGGAATCTAATGGGCTAGTGGTTGCTCCCGGTGCTATCAAAAATGGGGACATTACATCCCATTAGTGTTATCTTTTGATGTCATTTCTCTGTTACTCATTGTTCAAAGAATTTCATTGAATTTGAGCTGTAGGTATGAAAAAATATGTAGGTCACTTGAAGTGTTTACTATATTTTGGCCTTGCCCATGTGCTCTCTTTAAATATATTTTATATTCATAAATGTGTATATAGGATTGTTATGAATGCGCAGAATTGTATAGTATTGGAGTAACTATAGTAACTTAATATCATTAACTGAATGAAATCTATATAAAATATTATCAATAATATGTTTCACCGAGATGGAAAAAAATCCTTGATAACTTTTGAAGATTCATTCCTTGAAATTTTTATATAAAGTATGTGCTAATATTCCATTTTATAAGTCTAGCAACGATAAAAAATATCTATATTATGAACTATATTTCAAAAATAACAAAAACAAAAAAACAAGACAAATTTCCTATGAAGTATTAATATTCTTTTATGTTAATTATTTTCCATTTTATTTTTCTGCAACCCATAAAGTGGGAGATTAAGTGGAAACCAGGAGGTATAAGCCCTCCTAGAGGTGGATTCAAGTTGAATGATCCCAACTAGTAAATAATTCAGGAAGACATTTTTGATGAATATGGAGGTTTTTGTTATTAAGGAAATTAAAGACATTTTCACTTCAACATAAACTATTAGCAGTAGTAATGGTATTTAGTGAGGGTTAGATTTACTAGGATTTGCTAATTAGCGATAAAGCATCTCAATTTTTTGTGATCACTTCATATGTAATAATTTGTTTTCAATGTTTCGGGGTTTTTAAATGGAGGACCTGACATTCTAGAAATGTTGACGAGTTTCTCAAAAGATAAGTCAAGGAGGATAAGGATGACCATTGAATTCTAGAGACCACACTTATATATCATATAGATACCCTTTGTGATGGTTCCTATAACATTTTTAACAGTTTGGGATATGTTTTATGTTACAGTTGGAATCATATTTTGTTAATGTTTCTAAGAGTTTGTGATATATTTTTAGTATGAATTTTGATTAAGTGTAAACTTTGATTCTATTTAAGGGTGCTAGCTCAATGGAAGAGCACCTCCCTTACAGGAAAAAGATTAGTGATTCGATTCCTTCATTCCATTTTTACATAAATCATGATTAATTAAATGACCAGTTAGCAACAATCAATGACAAAATAATTGACGAGTTAACAATAATCAATAATGAAATAAATGACCACTTAACAACAATCAATAACTAAATAAATGTCTAGTTAACAACAATCAATGACTAGATAGATGATCACTTAACAACAAGCAATGGCTAAATAAATGACCAATTAACAAAAATCAATGACTAAATATATTGCCAAACAACGATAACTAATGACCAAATAGCGACAATTAAAGACCAAATAGTGACAATTAATGACCAAATATATGACCAACGCATGATGCAATTCAAGCAATTTATGACCAAGTGATAAATGACCAATTTGGTTGGGTGATAAGTGAATGCTAATTTATAACCAGTGGTTACGTGACCAAATTTAGTCATTTATCACCCATTTTTAGTATTTTTTTAGTCACTTATCATCGATTTTGTACTAGTGATAGGAGCGTGGTCATGCTCCTTGCTCAAGGAAGAAGTGCATGGGTCCTCATAATTGCTTATTTTTAAGGAATTTCAGTTGGGAAGATAGGGGATTTCCTCTTGGGTGTTATGACCATCATATAGGCTCATGTTCAAGGCTTCTTCCATGATGATAAGTTCATTTTGATGACTGTTCTTGGAGACTTATGTGTTGTTTTGGGAGATCATCATTGCAAATGTGGAAGTGATGATTTGCGTTATAACACTTGTGTAAATAAGCTTGATGCTGCGGATAAATATGTTTCCCAAGGATTTTGTAGAGTGCTATGAAGAGATGAGCCTGTCAATAATGCAGGAAAGTCTGAGCCACCATTTATAGAAGGTAAGCCATCGATTGAGGGATAGACAAGGTCATTGTAGGCTATCAAATCATAGGATGAACAGATGACCAGAAAATAGTGGTCATACTTTTAATATGAATGTTGGAAGTTCAAAAATGGTGGACAAGATAATTCATAGGTTTGTCTAATGCATATCGCAAAATGCATGGTTGAAGAGAGACATTGTGTGGAATATTGCTTTATTCCTGTAACAAATAAAAAGAAAAGGCCTTATTACCATGAAAAAGGGAGGCAACAGGTGTATAAGTTTTATTTTGGTCATTTGGTATTTTTTATATAACCCCATAGAAAATTAAATAGAATGAAGATGATGACAATTGGAATAGAAATAATTATATATTTTAAAGAGGAAGAAAATGTATTTCCAAATCTAGAGGGGGGATTTTAAGTTCCAATCAAGATTGATAGTTGCTAAGATAGTTCGAGATGGTAGAGGATAGAAGAAACTATACCTCATTGGGTTTTATCAGACATGCATGTTGGGATTGTTTTCGATAGTTTAGGAGATATCAATGATCTAGAAGTTTGATATCATAACTTTATGAGGATTACAAGACATTTCAAATGCTAATGGTGTCCAATGATGCTGGGAAACTTGGATCACAACTAAGAAGCTATACCTTTGAGAGGAAGATAAGACAAAAATTGATGAAGTTTGAAGCTTAAAAGATTTTAAAATAACAATAAATTAAAAATTATCAAGATGAAGACTTCAAATTATGCTTTGTTATCATTCAATTTGTATATTATTACATTAAGAGAAAGTGTTTGGAGAATAATAATCTATTTAATTTGTATAGTTATTATTTAGAAATTTATGTTGTGTATGAAGACAACCTCGCATGTATATGTTCTTTTAGAAATGACTTAAGTGTAGGTTAATAAGTTAAAATGGGAATGTTTATTGCTTTTTGCTGTTGGATGTTTGTGTATAAATAGAAATATATGTGAATAAAAAATTGATAAAGTATTTGTGTACACGTCTCTTATTATACCTCACGAGGAAGGGTATCATTGTAATCGATATACTTTGAATCTATATTAGTTTATCCATTGATTAAATTTATTTTCCAATTAGCCTAAATTAAATACATTAGAAATATATTTTATTTATTTATTTTTCAAAATAAAATACAATTATATGACATACAATTGGCTGAGAGATTCATAGTCTTATTATTGCCACAGTGGCGGCGGCATTCTCGGTATTAGAAAGGCCTCTTTTAAAATCTACATGCTTTAATAATGGAATTAACAGCATGAGAAAGGCCTCTTTTAAAGTTTACATGCTTTAATAATGGCATTTTCGGTATTAGAAATGCCTCTTTTAATGTTTATGTGCCTACCGCCGTTGCTTCATCTGGCCATCGATTATCTCACGGCCAACCTCCAGTTATCTCGCCAACGAAATTTCATCCCTTTTGCTTGCCTTGCCACCTCTGCATAAAACAAACAAATATAGATTGATATAATACATATATGCAAAAACTATACGAGAGAAGAGGTTATTTATACTTCACCGTATGATTCCTCTGCTGGTTTTTAACAATCAAATAGGCTTAGACAAAACAATCAATGAAAGTTGTAAAACATTCGGATGTTCCATATTATCAATATACATTACATAGACCAATTGTTTGATCCTCTATCACTATGTTCTAATGCGATGGAAAAAGTGGACAAGATCAATATTTGGGATAAAGCAAAATCTCTTGAATGTATTGACGAGACGAGACGAGCCGACTGAAGAGAGACGAGAAGGCATGGGGAAGCTTGGATCAAAATATTAAACAACAAATAAAAAAAAATCAATTATACCTATAATTAAGAGTATATATATTTTCATCGAAATTGTTTCTTTTAAAAAGGCTTGTAAATGATGGTATAAACCCATTTCATAATTTTCATTTTTATACAATGAACACACACAGATATATATAGAACTAACTCACACAAAGAATACTTTTAAAGAAACTTGAATTTTCTCCAAATAACACTCAAGTCTGACAAAACTTGATAGTACTAGCCAGGATTTAAAGAAAACTGATTTTTTCAAGAAAACAAAAAACTTGGCAAATTTCGCATAACACTGGCAAAATCCTATCAACTCTGCAAATTTACTACAAGATGGGGCGAATAATTGCAGGCATAGAAATGCAAGTTCTGCAAAGCTCGAATCAGTGTGACAGTGATCCTTCAAAGGTTCGACGATGGATTCAATCAAGACAAAATCATATAGCATTCCGGAGATTTTGACTTAAGCTTGAAAACTTACTTCTAATGCATCGTCTGTTGTCTTGTATGGCCACGTTTCGGGTTCGATGGCGGCTCGATCCATGTTACCGGTCCAACCTTATATTCCTGCAACCTCTCAATTTTCACCTCCGTATACAAGCCACCATGCCTTCGCTACAATGGCAATACAGCTAATAACAGTTTTCTCATACAAGATTTAGCCTTCACACCTTGCTCAAATCCTCCATGTATGGCACTTCCCTTCCTCCGTGTTAACAATTAGCTTGAACTTATTTTGAATAGACACCAAACTGTTCTAAATCGTATCTTGTTGTGTGAAAATCCATGAATAAAAAAGTTTCTTGATCGACGTCTCCAACTTGCATGTGATGATATTAACACTTGCAAATGGGAAGAAGGAAGGCCAAGTGTTAAGTACCCTATAGTAGCCATGCAAAGACTTTGTAAGTGATTTGAGGTGCCTATGCAAGGATATAACCAAATACAAAGGGTTTGCATATAATTTAATGCACAAGCTTGATGTTATAAGGAAACATCAATTCCATTTTCAGCCCCACCTGTTTCCACCCTCCATTTTCTCAGCGAGTCGAATTTGAACAATCATACAGCAAAGAAATTGCCTTCTTGTTTTTTTGCATTTCACGGAACAAATGTACAATTTCCCACAACCCCAAAGTATGCATTGCAAGGCCACTTTCAATCCAAACTCGGCACGTATCCGTTGCAATGCAACCTTGTTTTGTATCACATTCAACAAGACATTGAAATATAATATGATGACTGATTTTATACTAGCACATCCACATAATAGTGGATGAAAACGTCGATAGGTATCACTATACATCTTTTTTGAACGGCATAATATTTGTAAAATCCAAGTAATAACAATGAGTTTTAATGGATATAATAACACAATAATAATGTAGTTCTAAATATTACAATATAACATGTAATGGGATTATGCAAGTGGCAATGGTTGTGGAGTGTATTATGCAAGTTTGCAACAGATTAGTTGATTTTATAGTGAGAATCAGTACAAAGAAATGATAAATTAATATCATACTTAAATAACAAATTTCATTGGGCTTATATCTCCTTGGATTCTAAGGCTCACATTTTATTAATTACCTTTTATCAATCTTAGAAATTATTCCAGTTGTCATCACATAAAGAAAACCCCAATTAAATTATTCAATCTACAATGTTAATTCTGAAGCTTTCTATTAACAGAAAAATTTTCTAGCAAAGTCTAGCTTGTCTAATTGTCAATTAAACCGAAAAGGACTGAAACATTCGGCAATAAATAAGTGAATAAAATGTTCCAGTAACAGCATGTTCCTTATATGATTTCGTTCTCCCATCTCTACTTCCACCCTATGGAGTGAAGGAGAAATAATTTTCTGGGTCAGATATAATCTTCATAAATATACACCATCTAGATATTGTTGTAAAGGCAACAAAAGTAATGTTAAAAAATGCATTTTTAAAAGGTTAAATATAGACAGTGCATTCAAGAAATGTATATATTTAGCACAATCATAATCATAATCATTATTAACCCCACATATTTCTTAAAGAGGAAGGGGATTAATATGTAAATATATTCAATATTTAGAAGACAAAAGTCTGGTGGAAAAACGGTATATCCAATATTTTGCAAACAAAACTCTCTTACTATGGGCAATAATAATGATCAGGCTTCGCTTGTGAAAAGCAATTTTATTTGACATTATATTGTCTCCATTAATGAATAATCTCATAATCATATATCTTAGTAACCGAATTTTGGGTGTAACATTAAAGGCAAATGTAAAAATAGAGAAAACAATAATTATTTTGGAAAAAGACAACAAATTCTAAACTTATGGAATTCAAAACAGATTTGTAAAGGCTAGAAAAATTACTATAGAATATGAGATTCTTAATACCGACCATCCTGTTTACTCTCATTCATCAGGTTGTAAAGCTCATCACTCATTCAAGTGGGAATTTCCATACAGATTCCAAAGTGCAATCCAATATAGAGTCACTAGGCGGAATTCAATTGAAAGTTCTGAATTCATAACTTTTACCTTAATATCTGCTCCTGGTATTGATTTAGAGAGATGGTCAAACATTGGAATTACAAAACGACCTGTAATACGCTATCTGAACGATAATTTCCCACAATTTTTGGATGTTTGTCATCTTATTTGTAAGCCTTCTTGATCCAGTGTTTGAGATACACACAACGCCTGAATTTTTAGTTTGTTTATTGGCTTGCTGCACCAAATGATTTAGATTTAGATTTTGGTCTGGGTTGTCTTTGCAGTGGCGAAAGTAACCCTGTACAATGATTTGGCGGGCAAGAGCTTCTATGCAAGAAATATTGATATAAACCCAGATGCATATAAACCCATTCATATATTAATATAAACCCAGATGCATATATAAACCAGTAATTGAACAACGCTGCAAAATGGGGATTGAACACACATCATAATTCTTATGAAGTTGAAATGGAAATAGCAGAGAATATATGCCAAACTCCCTTGATCTCGAGAATATATAGCAGAGAATATATGCGTGTCGCAATTGATCTCGATGCACTGCGCATGCAAGGAGCGTGTCGCAGTTTATATCGACATATCATCTAACTGCGTGGCAAACTGCATGGAAAACAGAGCTAACGGAGCCACGGAATTGTATAATACTGAAGACATGCATACCTATACTTGTAAGGTCTCCTATAGCACCTGAAAAAGCTAACAAATCTCCAATGCCAAACGCCTTCATAGACCACCAATTTATTCATGGAAATCCCACTGCCTTCACAGTGTCGATCCCACAAAATTCCCACGATGTCGTTAGATGAGAGAGCCGAAGGCCACAATATGTGAGATCGTTCTTTAAAAACGAGAAGCTTTAGCATATACAGTAGAGCTAGTTCAAGCGCTTCTGTATCAAGCAATCCAGAAGGGATGTAGGATGATAAGTTCCTTCTGCCGTCGACTATTGATTTTAAACAGCCAGGAATGGAAGCAGGTTCTATTAGGATGTTCAGGATCCATCGCTTCCGGAGCTGTTTATCCTGTTCATTCCTTCTTTACCGGAACGTGCTATATGTATTTGGATTTTTAGTGGACGACCGCCATTTGTATTTTTTAGTGGACAACCATAAAGAAATGATCAGTTTCAAAATAAAAGAATACTCCGTCATTTTGGTGGCCTTGGGACTAATATCATGCACAGTGAGTATGGTGCAGCACTATAATTTCCAAGCCATGGGGGAATATCTAACGAAGAGGGTTTGAGAGCTTATGCTTTCCAAGATCCTTACTTTCTAAATTTGGTGGTTCCAGAAAGATGAGAATTCAAGTAGATCTATTCACCTTCATGTTACCAACGTATTCTATTTGCTTCAATCAGATGGAGTGGTCACATGCATTGTCTCCAGGCCCATCAAACGTGCAAGCAAGCGGGGCTTCTTGTTTCTCTGTACATTTCCAAATGAATAATATTGATATTAATTCTCCAAATTTGTGAAGGACTTCCTTGGAAAATACACACCAAGGCGTTAATATTACAACACAAAACTGTGTTAAATTGATGAAGACGACATCCAATGTAGCATGGCAGGGCGACAATCCATTGAATTATACATTCTTGTTGCTAGTAGTTCATATCTGTTTGTGCTTCTAGTCACCAAATCACTGGATTTAATCCTCAAGACAATGAGATAGCTTCGCGATATAGCTGAAATCATTGTATGTAACCTCTAACATGACTGCGCAATTGAAAGCACAATCATCTATTTTTAGGATTTTAAACTTTTTAAGTGCTCTTTTTGGTGGTCCCGCAAATAACTCAACTATACAAACATGATGTGTTGTGAACTTTCAATCTAATAGATTTTTCGATTTTCGATCTTTGAATTATATCTATGTTGATTGTTTTCAATCCATGGTGGAATTCTTCTTGGGCGTAATTAAATTTACATGCACACAATTTTCCCATGTTTCCCAAAGATTAGTACCCCTGTACTTGAAACAGTTGCAAATAGTGGGCTTCTCTTTTTTCTTTTTTCAGTTGGGATAGAGCTATATTTACAGGCGATGAAACAAACTGCAAGGAAAGCCTTAGAAAATGCGAAATCTGGAATTACCTTGCCATTTGTCGCTGGGATCGGGTTGCTTATGTTCTTAGAGCAATGATTTCTAAGGGTGTACATATGTAAGACATGTTGTGTTTGCATGAAGGAAAAAACTATATTACAAACATTTAAAAAATTGTCTACTAATTATCATAAAATGTAAAGCATCAACACGTACACATCAACGCTTCCTTCTTGAATATCTAATGTTTCATACTGGCACTTATCTTCTTGGCATGTACATGTGGCACTGAACATGTTAGCTGTCTTCCATGTATCTATGGCACCCTATGAGAGCTATATTCGAGATATGCTAGCACCACCTTCAGATCTATCTGCCCTTCTGATTTTCTAATCTGAATTGTCTAACATGCAACCTTGCTTCCCCTTGAAAGGTGACCATTCGAAGATATCAATCGCTACTCTCACTTACTAGAGGTAAAATTTCATAGGAGTCTTGTGCTTTTATTTTTATTTTTTTCCCTTAGCTTCTACAATACAATAGCCAATTCAAAATGAGGATGTAAAGTATTACTATACATAGCATACCTTCCATTATGATAGCTTGCGTGCCTTTGATATATGTGTTGTGCTTAACTAGGATATTGAGCAGTGTTAAGGGAAGGGAAGAAGTAGCCCGTTATCACTCAAATTAGCACTTCTCTATCCATGACCACACAAGGGAAGGGAAGAAGTAGCCCGTTATCACTTAAATTAGCACTTCTCTATCCATGACCACACTGCCTTGTCAGTCACACAAAAGGACACTATGGATGGAAGAGCTTACCTTGACCGTAGATGACATAGATCTGAACCTTGCAATCCTTTCCTCAAAAGCATCTTTCTCTTCCTATTTTAATACATAACTGCTACCCTCATGCTTTCCAACCAACAAGTAAGCCGCGCAGGTTTCTCTACTGAGAACCCGTGGGTGTCAATTAAAAGATGCACTCGCTAGATGCAAGTTAGGACACTCGCGATTAACTCGCTAGTTGTCCTATATCATAGTCACGGGTGTCTTAAGAAAAAGTTGAAAAAATAATTAAAAACACTAATTGGGATTAATTGAGGCAGGTACCAAAACTACCCCAACTTCCCAACTCAACCACCTTTCGAACCTGCACTCCTTGCCTTGCTATAAATACAAGGGGAGGGGCTTGAGAAAGGGAACTTATGATCATTGGAGAAAGTTATGCTCGCGGAATTCATAGTTAAAAGAGAGGAGTAGGAGCCCGGGGTCTAGTTATGACAGTGTCGGTGCAAGACACATATAGCTTTATGTATCTTCTACATTTGTCAATAAAGATTTGGACAGTCTTCCCTTTCCAATAGATTTATTTATGTCTATTGCAATTTGATTACAAGTTGATGTTACATGGTTTAAATGAATGTCAATCTCGTATTTGTAGTTAAATGGACCCAAGGAAGGTTTTATGCTTTTTTTGCAGGATTGTTGCATAGGAGAACAAAGGGAGAAAACCTTGGATCGAACTTCGAAATAAGGTACATACTCTCTTGACCCTAATCCTATTTTCTTAGTAACAACGTTTGAAAAGCTTTATATATCTATGTGATAAACCGAGTAAGTTGGTAGTCTTTCCCCTGCTATAAGAGTAAGTTTCCTAACAACAGAACTGGCGACTCCGTTGGGAAGCACCATTTATTTTTTGCTTTAGGGAATCTTGTTGAGTTTCTTTCAATCTTTTATAACTTTTTTTTATCTCTGTAGAAGTGCCTAGGGTATCCTTGACCCTTCTTCCTGACTCAGTTCTATTCTGATCTGTAAATATCTTTCTTTTTAAATATTTTTCAGAGTCCACCCACGAGTTTCATGTACTTACTCGCGCGGTTATTCAGTTTCACTCACAAGTTGCTTATATCCATACCCGTGGTTATTTAGTTGCACCAGCATGATTCTGCATGTTACACTCACGAACATTTCTTGATACTTTTGGTTTTTTAATTTAGGGTTTGGTCTTAGGGCTTTTGGTTTGTGTCTTTGGAAGTCTTTTGTCGATATGATACCCTTTGGACATTGTTCCGTGTATTCTGAGTCTATTTTCATCCTCTTTAAGAGATCTACTTTGGTTTACTGTGCTTGTGACGTTACCCCTTACTTTCTATCCCATACTGTGTTTGGAAAGTGCTTGGATTTAATCCTTTTGAGTCACTGGTATTCAGGAGCAGACTGATCTCTGCATAAGAGTCTTTTCTTTCCCGCTTAAATATCAATTGTCTTTGTTTGCATTTCATTCCAAAACCTATTTACTTTCAGAAGCAACTTGTTGGGTTAGTATTCTTCATCTTGTAAAAGGTCTGATTGCTTTAGTTTAGGGTTTTCTTCTCTTTACTTGCACTACTTTTACGATTCTTGTTGGTTCACATTTATTTGTATTTCTTCAATAGTTGAAGAAAAGATCAAATTTAAAAAAGAACTTTCCTTTTATAGCAAGAATTTTCATTTTCTTTTCGAATTAGTTGTAGTCATTGCACTATTATCTTTGAAAATACAAAAAAAAAAATTGTGCTTAAGTTTACTTTATTGATTTCATGTTTTGAAAAGAAAGCAAAATTGAGAAGTTTTTACATTTCATATACACATTTCTTTCAGTTATAACCATCACACACATTTTCACTATCCTTTGAGTAAGTAACAACCTTTAAAAGAACTATTAATAAAATTCATTAGTAACTTTCATTTTTAGGTTACACACAAACCAACTAGCTTAGACTAGGGTTTCAGAATAGAACACCTTTAACTTTCTAAAACCATTCAAAATATCAAATCATAGTGAGACTATTGTTTAGGTAAATCCACTATTGTGGAGGTCTGAGAATATCTACTCAAACCAGAGTTAAGCATGAGGTCGTGTGAGATTGTACTCTTGGGGATACCCCCCCAATTTTATTTCCAACATACACTAGAAACTTTTCGTATACGGGGATCCATTAGTGCCTTGTGTACTCTTGGATTTCAAGTTTAGTTACTCTACCCATGCATCTTGGTTGGATATGTGACTATCCCCTCGATCTCTTTCTGCAATTTTGGTAACCTTTAGTATGTTTTGACCTTTAGGGCTCTATATAGGTGATGGTGGAAGGATATTTCCACTGTACCTAGGAAAGACATGGGAGGAAATCCCTTACAGTTCTTTGGGAGGGAGGTTGGTGAATGAAAATCTTGCACCTATAGATATTGTATTGTGGACCTTGGGTAAATGTCCTTTGCAACTCTACCGATTTGTTCTGGGCCCTAATCATCCTAGACTTTCCTTTGAGAGTTTCATCTTTGTTTGCCTGGTCTGGATTACTGTAGGACATTTTAGTGGTGTGTTGTTTGTTCCCTATTGTTATAGTGGCCCCTAAGTTTCATACATAGTATATTTTCAATTCAGTTGTGGAGGACCAACCTCTCCGCAGGTCACAAATGAAAAACCTTTCTCCACTAACCGTGGAGCCTCCACCCCAACCACAGCACTGGAGAACAAACTCTCGTGGTTCTCACAAACTCACGGGTATGACTGAAACCCCAAAGAACCTCACCTGATCTCTCAGGGTCAACCGTTTCAAGAAACTGTTGAGGTTGAAGACTTGACTTTTGAATATTTTAATACACCCTTCAACCCTCCATTAACTAGACCCAACAATCCCTTGTTGGAAAGAGTAGTCTCTCTAGGGCTTCCATAACTAAGTGTATATCAGTTTACACCTGGTAATTTCATGGATAACACAGGGAATGCATCGAGAGTTCCTTTTACTCCCACTGCAGCTATCGTGTCAGGAGGAGTACCCCCTCCACATGCACACACATTGATATCGAGCTCATTGTAGTTCACTTCTGCTTTGAGTCCTTCTTTCATCTTCAATGCTGGTTCCTTAGGTTTGTCGAATGCTCAAGTTATGACAACAACCACTCCATATGTTTCCACCATTGTCCCATCCAGTATTCCCTTTTCGGGGATACCCTTGGTGTCTTTCACATCTTCCCCTTTTATGCATCAATTCCAAGTTAATCCCCAATATGCTCCTTTTAGTCACGAATTTCCTTGGTTTGGAGGACACATCGCTCCTTCAGCACCTTTTGTAGGCTCAATGCCTACTTCATCCACTACATCTATGTCAGGGTTCAACCCCTTCACAGGATTCAATTCACACTCATCTAATGTACAAACTTCTAACGTGCCTATAGGGAGTACTCCCTTTGCACTACTTGGTAGGGGGGTAATAACAATTATGTCAACCCACATTTCGGGGGTGATTATACCCAACCACAGTGTAGGAGTCCAAAAGGAAGCAATCCTTTAGCTTATGGTTGGAGCAACTTTAATAATGCATTTTTTCACAACCAGTGGTTGGGGAAACCCCAACCAACAGTATAGGAACCAAGTTTCGGGTGGTTCCTCCTCATTATACGCCATCGAAAATACCTCATTTTCATTTTCTAGCAACATTGAATTTTCTAGATCTTTCAAAACTAACGAATGACCCGATGTAGCACAACCCTGCATGGCCCCTAGTCCCAACCAAGATTGCTTCAGACATTCCAAAGTTCAAAGGTAAGACTGGTGACGACCCTGGAGACCATGTTACGACCTTTCATTTGTGGTGCTCCTCCAAATCGCTTAATGATGATTCAATTCGGTTGAGGATCTTCCAAAGAAACTTAACAAGTGTTGCAGCAAAGTGGTACATTGAATTTCTTGCTGTAGCATACGATAACTTTGGGACTTAGCGACAGTGTTTTTGAATCACTTCCATCTTCCCATTTGGTATGATGTCAGTACGGATCTTCTGTCTACCTTCATGAAGAATAAACCAACTCACCTTTATGACCATATTTAGGAGTGGCGAAGACAGAAGCGACTCATTAAGGATTAGATCTCCCTAGAGTTCCTTTTAGAGTGGTATTTGAAATCACTCCTTCCTTATAGTTCTAAGGATGTTTTGACTTCTGGGGTTACTTCTGAGGAGGAAGCCTTAGGACCCAACAACTTAATTTGATCTATGCACAATCTAGGATCCTTTATGAGATAATTCCAGGTGCACCGAGGTCTGATATAGATCTTGATAAACCTAAGCCTGGAATGCATGTTGATGGCATCATCGGTTCAGTTGATTTAGCAGCACTTGAAGCTTCAACTAAGCAAGTTCACACAATTTCTGTGAAGCAGTTTGCTACTGAAGCAACTACGGTTGTAGCCTCCCCTTCTAATACAAAATATGTACAAAATGTGCATACAAATCGTTCTCCTAAGTTCGCCCCTTCCAACACACTGCTTATGGCTTTTGACGAAATATCGTTCCACCCACATGGAGTCTTGCTGACGTTTGAGATTGAACTTGCTGGTAAGTTAGTGTATGTGGAGGTTGAATTTTTGGATTCTCCCCTCGACTAGAATCTGTTGTTAGGGAGGATATAGACGTATTCTATGAAATCTATCCCGTAGTCCATTTTCTAAGTACTCATGTTCCAGTACAAAGGTAAGATCATCACGATTGATCAACTTTCCTTCACTCGGAAAAACAACACTACTTCATCAGATTCAACTATCCCTTTGATTGATCAGACTCATCAGTCCAACAAGAGTCTAGGAGCAGGCAAGTATTCATTGTTGATGGGCACATTTTACTTACCTGCTCCTGTAATCTACATTGGTTCAATGATCACCATTGACATTTTGTCTCAGGAAGTTTTCATGATTAGTCGAAAAACTAATCTGTGGGTTCTCCCCACTCAACAATAACCAAGTGTGCCCTTATATGTTTCGTAAGTGGCATACCAAGCATCACAAAGTGCTGCAATAGATTGTATCTCAACTTCGTCTGTCTCCACAGAGTCAGATATTGACTATGCACCTCCATGGTTAATCAACTCAATCCATTATTTTGATTGTCTAGTTATTGTTTTTCCTTCTGATGAGGCTATCCTGGAAACCATGGTAGGTATGGATCATCTACGGGAACACATGCATCACAGATCCTATTTCCTTCCAGTTCTGGACAAGATAGAGAATGGTGAGTTTTTAGTGAGACTATGTGGTGATATCGATTTGTTCATCGCTACTTCTACTAAGCAAACGATTTATGCTGAAGGTAACATGGAAAACATAACAATGACTATGCCAATCGATATTTCCACCAAACCCAATGTTGTGGAAAACATCTTTATTGGATCAAATTGTTCTCCACAAGAGATCACTTTGTACACCAATTTATTTAAGGAATTGCGCGATGTTTTTTCCCGGTCTTACGAGAAGATGCCATGCATCGACCCCTTAGGTGGTATGAGCCTAGAAATGGGATCTACCTAAAAAATTATTATGCTTAGGCTTATATTATTTTTCTTGTATTATAACTGTACATGTTTGTAGAGTTAGTCTTTTCTTTTTATTTTTTGTGTCTTATGTGTCTTCTGGATTATGGTTTCAGATGACAATCGAGTGCTTTATGGGCTTCGTTGATGGCGCTAATCGCCACACCTGTCAGTTGGTGTCAACAGCTTGGGTTATTTACTCACCGTCTGGCCAACGGGTGTCTTCGGGAGGTGTTTTTTTGGGCTCTACAATGAACAATGTAGATGAGTACGGTGTAGTCATTGAGTTATTCCAAGATGCTATCCATCACGGCATTTCATGTTTGCAGGTAAGATTCGACTCGTAGTTAGTAGTACTTCAGTTGATGGGTGAGTATTGGGTTAGGTATCCTTCTTTGCTTCGTCAGTTTTTGCATGTTAGATTGCTTGAAGGGCAATTTGATTTTATCACATATCATCACATTTCAAGGAATTTAAATTCATTAGCCAATTCATGTGCAAACGACATACTATATTGGCATCTATACCATACACAATCACATTAAATAGTCACACACATAAAGACAAACACATGTATATATATAAACCGATAATGTATATATCAGGATAAAAAAATATGAGTATGATTCATAGGATGTTGCAGTGTCATAATATACAAAAATGGGCTCAAAGGTCTCAAAAATAGAACATGTCTCTCTCCCTATGGAGAGGGAGGTGCTTCTGCTAACTCTACCATAGCCTCTCTATAGCATATGACTAGCCTATCTATCTTTCTAAGTAGCCGGATCCATGCTGGGGTCACACCTACCACATGCGCATGCATCTTGAGCGGCATCTGCTCGATCTTGTACGTTGGGATATCATGATTCAAACGACTCATCTACCCCTCGAGGTTCACCATCATGGCATCTGATGCACCTGGATCAGTCGATCTAATAAATATTCTAGGGTGTCCAGCAGGTCTCACAGGTCCCACATCTGCATAAATCACACTATCAGCACTCATGCTCATATTAAAAAATTATATATACATAAAACATAAAAATGAAATAAATTTGAAAAAGCATAAGCACATTTTTTCCTATCTCTCCTCAAGATGATCTTGGAGGAACCACGAGCTCTAGATCTCCTTGGAAATCCATGCCTTTGTATGGAAATTGCTCTAGATCCGGCACTGCGCAGCTCCACCATGCTAGATATTCTTCGTCAGCATATGATAAGTTGGGTTCCCCTCCACCTTGGCACAAGAAGATATCTCCCCATCAATTCATCAATGGCTCACGGGGGTCTAACATTGGTAGGGCCATATATGAACTCAGAGCAGGGACTCTCTCAAAGAAGAAAGAGCACAAGATACTTCCATAACTGAATTTTTTCTTCTTCCCGGTTTTGCATTCTATCAATTGGTGTTTCAATTCACCAAGAGGCCCAAACACCAATCAAACACCACACGACGCAAGCATTCAACCCCGATTCTCATATATTTTCGAGAGGCTAGATGTTGTGTGGAACTCCCTCCAATTCTATTAAGTGTGCTCAGTATCACTTTCAGCGAGAAGCTGGCAATAGAGCTAATTTGAACTTGGCTACCACTCTTTTCGGTACCTGGCAAGCAATAAGTGTTGATGTAATCTTGGATCGATAGTGCACCGACCCCTCTAAATGTTCCCTTTTGGTTTACTCCCTCACCACTATGGGATAAAATGGTGATAAAGTATATAGCGTCTATGGTGATGTCTAACATCTCCCCTTGGAGATCGAACACCCCATGATCGAGATCCTAATAGCTGACTAGCATTTGGAGTAAGTGCGTTTATGCACGCATACTCATTGTTCAGAAAAAATTGAGTAACCCATATCTTCCTAACGCATTCAATGGAAGTGGATCTCCCATGGCATCTCTATCCATGGATTCATGCTACTTTTCCCTCTATGTCAACACCATTCCTGCATCATTCACCCCATTCATCATTTAGTTTTTTTTTTCTTTCAACTTGCGGTACCCGCGGCTTCACCTCTGCAACAAAGGTGGGTACTCACGAGTTCTCCTATGCTCAATCCGTGCATATTTTCGGTAGCCGCGAGTTTAGCATAGATGAAACTGCAGGTACGAGGCCCTAAATTTTAAATCCTTATAAAAATTAAAAAACATTACTAAAAATTTAAAATAATGGATTGAATTGATAGACAAGAGAGAGATGACTTACTTGAAACTGACGGAAGTGGACCTGGTGACCCGGTTTGAGTGCTACAAGCGATTTAAGTAAGGGGGTTATTTTTATCTTTTGCTCCAACAAAATGACTTTGTGAGTTATGTGGACATTTTGACACTATTTGTAAACATTATTCTAAATTTTTACCCACTTTTACCCAATTTCATATACTTTCAAATTTATTTCTAACTTTATTTTAATCACTAATGACCTTTTTCAAGTTCTTTTTTATTACGTGAAGTTCTAAGAAGCATTGCTCACTACTTTTCGCAATGGTGATTGTACAAAGGTTTGATTTTTTTTATGGCATGTCAATTTAGTACAGTACTTCCTGTTGTTTTATGTCATATTGAAATCTCTTTTGATCATGTTTATATGTCATTTTCTACTAATCTGGTGGCCTTCATGATATCTACATCCCTTTTGTCGTTTGACATATCAAGGAATTTAGTTCCCTGGTCCCTATAGAATCTTCTTAAGCCCTCGTTCGACTCTTTAAAATCAAACAAGATTGTCGAGCATGCTTGTTTGGTTCATACTTGTTAAAGGAACTGAACAGACATCCACTTAGGTATAAGTTTACCCCTTTTCCAGACCTTTGTGGATTAATTACGAAAACGGTATAATCTAGTCATACGTGGCTAGAATATTTCTTCTCTCATTGTTTTACACTTTTTATGGTGAGGAGACTAACTCTGCGAAAAAGGACCTTTAGGAGTCTTCTTTAGGGTTTTTAGACTCTCAAAATATGAAAACACCAAGCGAGCATCCACCAAATCGGGCTCGATGTGAAATCCACGAGTAGGTATATGGAGTTATTGTTTAAGTTTTTCAGACTCCTTAAATATGAAAACACTAGCGAGCACATACCAACTCATGCTCTATATTAAAATTTACGAGTAGGTGTATGGAGTTATTGTTTAAGTTTTTCAGACTCCTTATAATTGAAAACACCAGTAAGCATGGACAGATCTAGGCTCGATATTAAAATCCATGGATCTGTGTTATTGAGTATTAGTCTATCTCTTCTTCAAACTCATTAAAACATGAATAAGGTCTTGATTTTCCCTCCCATGGACCCGTTAAATTACACATGGTTGGACTTATATCAAGCACTCTTCTCCCTCTTTCTTCGAGCTTGTTTCAAAAATGAAGAAAGACTATTGAGTTTGCTTTCTTGGACTCATTAAAACTAACAAGGACATTTTTTAAATAAAAAGAGAAAAGGGAAGGGAAGAATGTCGATTATCTTTCAGTATAAAGGTATCAAGTCAATTATGTCCTTGAACACAACACCTTTTTGAGTCTTTTTCAAACAAGTTGGGTTTTAGTTTTGGCCTTAGGATGAACCTGATCTTAGATTTTTTACTCCTCCAATTGGTTACTCTTCTAGTTATATGGAGAATATGTTAATGTCTCCTACATTACAGATTTATATCATTGTCCCCTTTTTCTTCAAAAGCTTCCTACGTCACTCTTGTGTCATGCTCACTGTTCAAGGACACCCCTTATGTTGGCCATTCTGCAATTACCTTGACCTCATGTGTCGGCCATTCCTTGGTGCCAGTATGATTAATCATGTACTCAGTCCTATTCCATATCAAATCAACCTTTTGATTATATCTCTTGTTGGATGATAGAGGATGCCTTAAGGCCTCCCTTCCAACGGACTTCTTCCAATCGACTCCAACTCATCTTAATCTAGGATTGAAGTTTAGAGTTTTGGGTAGTACCTTGGGGATTGTAGTCATTAGTGGCAATTTCCCTCGCCATTGAATAGTGGGAATACATCAATGTTCCCTACTCAATGGATTCTTCAAGTGTTCGACTTCAAAACCTCCTATTCGCACTTGTTAGAATGTACTAGGTACCTTGGACCCCATTTTCATTAATGGTGGGTGCCCTCGCATTTGTTAACGGTCTACATCATTGGCTGGTAATCAAATGGTATCCTCCATGTTCAACCTCAACTCATTTATTCGCATGGTTAGGATTCGTACCTTGAGAAGGTTTGGATGAAGACCTTGGCCCTATAATAGCATCATCACATTTTTGTATTGCCCAAGTTGCACAAGACTGAGCCACACCCATTTTTGGATCTTGATGAGACATAGATCGAGGTTGTTGTTATGGCTATGATCTCATATTTGACATGGATCCACACTTGTATTTCAGTGGCCATTCTATATACATCTTTCAGTCATGTATTGGAGATTATGTTCTACCATTTTGAACATCTCATGATGTCAAGATTGTAAACTACTCACTGACTTTGTTTGTGTTTCAGGTATTGTTTGTGACCTCGTCCTGCGGCCTCTTTGCTCCTCCTCTGCTTGGATTGTAATGTATTTTGGCCATTGTTTCCCTACGACCTCACACATTAGGGGGAATCTATTATTGGTCAAATTATCACTTCTTTGTCCGTGACCACATTTCCTTGTTGATGACACAAAAGGACACTATGGATGGAGGAGCTTACCTTGACCTTAGGTGACATAAAGTTGAACCTTGCAATCCTTTCCTCAGAAGCATCTTTATATGCCTATTTTAATACATAACCACAACCCTCATGCTTTCCAACTAGCGGATCATCCGCGGGTTTCTCTATTGACAATTCGTGGGTGTCAATTAAAAGCTACACCTACTAGATGCAAGTTAGCACACTCGCTAGTTGTCCTATATCATAGTCATGGGTGTCTTAAGAAAAAGTTGAAAAATTAATTAAAAACACAAATTGGGATTAGTTGAGGAAGGTACCAAAACTACCCCAACTTCCCAACTCAACCACCTTTCGAACCTGCCCTCCTTGCCTTGCTATAAATACAAGGGGAGGGGCTTGATAAAAGGGACCTTATGATCATTGGAGAAAGTTATGCTAGAGAAATTCATAGTTAAGAGAGAGGAGCAAGAGCCCAGGGTCTGGTTACGACGATGTCGATGCAGGACATGTATAGCTTTATGTATCTTCTGCATTTGTCGATAAAGATTTGTACACTCTTCCCCTTCCAATAGATTTTTTTATGTCTATTTCAATTTGATTACAAGTTGATGTTACATTGTTTAAATGGATGTCAATCTCTTATTTGTAGTTAAATAGATTTGAGGAAGGTTTTATGTTTGTTTTGCAGGATTTTTGCATACGAGAACAAAGGGAGAAAAGCTTGGATCGACCTTTGAAATAAGGTACCTACTCTCTTGACCCTAATCCTATTTGCTTAATAACAATGTTTGCAAAGCTTTATATATCTATCTGATAACCCCAGTACATTGGTAGTCTTTCCCCTACTATAAGAGTAATTTTCCTAACAACATTGCCTTTGAAATCTTGTGGCACATTTTCATGTACCAACTTATCTTTGTCAGTTCCTGTACTATACTCTCTTCACTGGGATATAGATATATTTCATCTCTCCATCACGTGGTTCCAAACCATCTTTCGAATTCACTTATTTGGTAGTAAGAATGACGAAATTGCAGTGGACTAGGGATCAAAGCTTAATGGAAAGAATCTTGTCTACCTTGTGATCATTGGAAGTTCAAATTACGAGATAGCCAAAGGATGGCAAAAAGTTGAGAAGTGTGATAATGTTGAGAAGTGGCACTCAATCTTATTCGACAGGGTAAGGTAGAATTGGGTGTTAATGATTTGCTTCAGATGGGGAGGTCCCAATTCCTAGTTTCTTCACTTAGGTTGAATGTCGTGATTGTTGGATGAAGTAGATTGTCGTGTGCTTGATTTAAGGTATATTCAACTTTGTTAGTGTAGGGAATAACATACAAAAAATGTTTGAGGACTAAGAGATTGCAACAAATACTTCATGGAAAAGCATCTTCACGCTTCATTGTCTTACACGAATAGGGACACATGAGCCTCGTGCTTTCACAAATAATAATAAGTCAAAAACACAAATTATGTTGTTGCTGGTACTAAGATACGATAGAAACCATGCACATTCATCCTAGTTCTTCAAGTATGATTTCTATCATAGTAGCATAATTCGAGTACGAATACAGATTCAATACAATTTGATACGCAAAAAACAAGTAACGAAAAATATAGTACGAAAAAAATACAGGAATAAGTTCCTTATAGATTAAAAGAACATAATTTTTAAAATTTAGAAATTTAGAAAATATAGATAATACATGTAACATTCATTTTTAATGTTCATTAAAAACAACTTGAAATATAAATCTTATAACCAAAACTAATAATACATTTATAAACTTAATTATATAAATATTAAATAATTAAAATACATAAATGAATTATAAAACAATAAAACTAATTTCTAATATGATATTCCAGAAAATATTACCCTATCTCAAATTTAATATCTAAAATTATAACTAGTTACTAAACTTATATTTATATTATAAAATAAATCTAATATAAAAACTAATCTAATATTTATAATAAAATTCTAAACAAAATATATTAACTATTCTAAAACAAAATATATATAAAAAAGTTTAAAGCTTTTAACTTTTTAAATGTAAAACTAACATTAACACTAACTTAACTTAATAGGACCAAATTGAAAATAATACAATAAAATTTAAATAACTAATCGATAAATAGAATGCTCTCGATTATCCATATTAGAATGTGATTTTTTTTGGCCGGGAGGAGAGATGGGGGAGTCTACTAGGGTTTCGCAGGTAAGGTCTGAAAATTCTACTGTTTTTGGCTGTGGAGGCGGAGGCTATGATTATGTTCGAGCGTGTTAAGGTATTTTCAGGTAGCAGGCCCTTTTGGCATGTACGGGATTGTAGGGACAGCTGGATCCCTCTAAGAGAGGTGTCATTGTCCTCCCTATTTCTTCGGTCAGGTGTTTGAGTCACCGGCTGGACCGGTATCTGGGTTATGTGTTCACACGGAGGGGGGTCACGTCCCCTATCGCCTCATCTTCTCGGTAGTGAGACTGGTGTATGCCCTCCTGTTCTTTCCACCTCTGCTCGCGGCTATGGAGGAAACCCTAATCTGACTGGTGAGCGTGCAAAAAGCAGGCGAAGGGCAAAAACTCTCAAGGCCAGAGAAAAGGTTGATAGGTTTGTGATACCTACGGGTGCACACTTGGACAGGGTTGAAATGCTGGAAGACAGAGCTTTGGTTGGGCGTTTAGAGTTTGCTTCAGGCTCAAAGGTGGAGATTGTCGAGTGGGTTAAGCAAAATTGGGTGCCGCTGATGGGTAATACTCCAAGGATTAATATGTTGGTAAACTGTTTGATTCTGTTCATTTTCCCCACTGCGGAGGCTATGGCTTGAATATTGGAGGGGACCTGGTTGTTTAAAAATGGTTCTCTGAACCTTAAGCATTGGCACATCGCTTTTGATCCTATTCCTGAACGTCAAGGAATCCGCCATCTTTGGATGATTGTCCCTGGGCTCCCAATTGAAGTATGGACGGAGGATACTGTGGTTGGGTTGGCTAATTCTGTGGGCAGGTGCATCAGGGTTGAAAAAAACTCTATTTTTGGCATAGATAGACGGTATGCGAAGGTGTTAGTGGAAATTGACCTAAGTTTGGGTTTGCCGACTGATATTGAGATTGTGTGGGGCGACCGCAGCTGGACACAGCAGTTGGATTTCTACAGGATTCCGTTTCACTGCTTTCACTGTCGGGAGGTAGGGCATATCCAAGCAAATTGTCCTAACTTTCGGTCTGGTCCGAAGGTTTCAAGCTGCCGGAATATTTTTACCACTCCTCATCTTGCTTTGGCTTCCCCGAAGGTGGACTCCCCGAAGACCCCTTTTTCTGGTAAGTTAAAAGTCCCTCCAGATTTTGCTTATTCTGATCTTACTAAGGAAGAGCTAGATTTTATTTCTGCCAAGGAGGATGATTTAGATAGGAGGATTTCTTTGGGGGTTGTTCAGCTGAGACATGGTTTGTCCACACCTGTGACTTGTTCTGGGTCAGCTTTAGTTGGTTCAGGTCCCGCTCCTGTCACAGGGGCTACTTCTTGCTCATCCAATTTGTGTACTAGCTCTTCTTTGGATGTTCCTTTTTGTGGTGAGGCTACCAATGTTTCGGATTTCTCCTTCATTTCTTCTTTTGCTCCTACTGTGGGCGAACCGGTTGACATTCTATCTGATAAACCTGTGGAAGTTGTAGTTTCTGCTAGCTTGGAGGATAGTGATTCCAGGGGGGGTTAGAGTTGGTCCCTATCGATATTTATTCAAAAAACCCTTCTAGGGTTTCTGATGTGTTGGCTATCCCTCCTAAATTTCAGAATGTGACTATAAGAAAGGGGAAGAAAAAGAATAAAGCTCCGTTAATTGAGTCTTTGCAGACTGAAGGATCCTTTGATGGTGTTAGGGGTTTCGATGGTGGTGATGTTTTGGGTCTTAGAGCACAGAAACCCAATTTGGACGTTTCTTAATGTCTTTAATCTCTCTAAATGCCCATGGGTTGGGTGGGGTTTTGCGGGCTAGGACCCTATCCAACCTTATTCTTGCTACTAGTCCGGGTTTATTATTAATTCAAGAATCAATGTGCTCTAGTTCGGATGTTGTTTCAAAGATTGGAAGTCTCTTGCCTCATTGGGAGGTCTCTGCGGTGGATGCTTCTGGTCTTTCGGGGGGTTTAGTTGTCTCTTGGGACCCTTAGTTATTTATTTTCAAAGCTTTCAGGACTGCGTGGGGGATTCTTCTGAAAGGGCATTGTGTTGGTCTGAACTTATGTTTATCGGTATTTAACTGTTATGCACCTTATTCCAATAGGCAGATCTTTTGGGATTCTCTCTCCGGCTCGGGTCTTTTGAATGATGAGAATCTTATTTTTGCAGGGGACTTAAATTTTACATTGTCACCCTCGGAAATTTGGGGGAAAAAATCTAGATTGGATCCCATGGCGGATTATTTCAGTAAATTTTTGTGTGATCATGCTTTAATTGATGTCGTGCCTTCTAAATTATGCCCTACATGGAGTAATGGTAGAGGGGGTGATGCTGGTGTTCATAAACGTCTTGATCATTTCTTGGTTAAGGCATCTTTGCTGGAAAAATTTCATAGATATCGCTCCTGGGTTGATGGGAAAAACGTTTCTGATCATTGGCCTATCCTTTTTCAGTTCGATGAATTTGGGGTGAAATCAAATGTTCCTTTCAAATTTAACAATTCTTGGCTGTTGGAGGAAGATTTCTGCAATGTGGTGAAAGATTTCTGGGCTTCAGCTGATGCGAATGGGGATAACCCTTTAGATATTTTCTGCAATAAAATGAGGGATCTTAAAAGAGTAGTGATTGGTTGGATCAAGCTTAAGAAGGAATCTAATAAGAGAGATCTGGTTTCTCTGGAAGATGATATTCAAAAGTTTTATAAGGAAAATTTTGTTGGAAAGATGACAAAGGAATATTTTGAGGCAGTCAAGTTACTTGAGAAGAAAAGAGAGGATATTCTCCTTTGGGAGGAGATGGAATGGAGGTTAAAAAGTAGGGCATTGTGGGTTAAACTGGGTGATCATAACACAAAGTTTTTTCACTCCTTTGCCTCGGCTCATCGTAATCAGAATTTAATATGGGAATTGAAAGATGCTGGTGGTAACCTCTACTCGGGAAGTGAGGCGCTGAAGCTAGAAGCTGTTAAACATTTTGGGAATATTTATAAAGATGAGGGTAATAGTGTTTTGATGGAACAGATTAGAATTGCAGAACTGTTCCCTCGGTTTTTTAATGATGAGGAGGCTGCTGCTCTTGGTAGGGAGGTTACTATTGAGGAAGTGGAGAATACTTTGCATCTTTTTGCTTGTGAGAAAAGCCCGGGCCCTGACGGGTGGCCTGTGGAGATTTTCTCTCATTTCTTTGAGGTTATGGGGCATGATATTTTGTGTATGGTGGAATATACCAGGTTGCATGGTTTCACATCGGGTGCTTTAAATTCTACCTTTGTTACACTGATACCAAATAAGGGCAAACCTGAAAATTTTGGTGATTATAGGCCAATTGCTCTTTGTAATTTGGCTTATAAGTTGGTATCTAAGATCATTGCTCAAAGAATTAAATCGGCTCTCTCTATACATATCACTGAAGAACAGTTTGGCTTCCTGCATAATCGTCAGATTCATGATGCCATTGGGGCATCACAGGAACTTCTTCACTCCATTAAGAGTCGAAATTACAGTGCAATGCTTCTTAAATTAGACTTGGAAAAGGCGTATGACCGAGTGAATTGGACTTTTTTAAGGCTTATTCTGATCCAAATTGGGGTTCCCCCTCTGGTCCTTAATTGGATCATGTCTTGCGTCACCACGGCTAGCATTGCTATTCTGATCAATGGTTCGCCTTCGTCTTTTTTTCGGTGTTCAAGGGGCATCCGGCAAGGATGCCCATTGTCTCCTTTATTGTTTCTTTTGATTATTGATGCTCTCAACAGAATGCTAAACTTTTCCAAGCAGGAGGGTTTGATCAAGGGCATAGATTTGGGGATGGACTGTGTTATATCACATTTGATCTTTGTTGATGATGTCTTGCTGGCCGGTTTGGGGAATCTTGCAGAATGGGGGGTCTTCAGAAACATACTAAATTGTTTCTGTCGTGTTTATGGGATGAAGGTAAGTTCTGCAAAATCAAGTTTCTATTTTCATAATGTGGATTCTGATGTCAGACAGGAGATTTCTACTTTTATGCCTTATATCTGTCATCCTTTAGAAGAAGGGCTCAAATACTTGGGTTTTTTCTTGAGACCCAACAACTATCAGATCAAGGATTGGTGGTGGCTTGTGAGGAAATTTGAAGCTCAGATCTCTCACTGGGCATATAGATTGCTCTTCGTGGGAGGTAAACTTACGCTGATCAAAGCTGTTTTGCTGGGGTTACCTGTTTATTGGTTGTCTCTTCTTGAGATACCTGTCTTTATTTTAAATGTTATCAGAAAATTGATTTTCAATTTTTTGTGGTCTGGTGGTTTGGAAAGGGCCTCTTTGGTCATGACAGGGTGGGAATCGATTTCCATGCCTGAAAGATACGGTGGCTGGGGTATAAAGGATTTAAAATCTTTCAGTTTGGCTCTCAGAGCAAAAAGCCTTTGGAGGTGTCTTTTTAATCAAAATCCTTGGTCCAAGATTACCTATGTGAAATATATCAAAATGGATCGGATTGCTTGGATCAGAAAGCATATGCCTATGTGTTCTGGTTGCTCTCCGCTATGGCGTGGACTTCTTAAAGTTTCTGGATGGATATTGGGTGACCTGAGGTGGCAGGTGGGTAATGGAAAAGTTATCAGAGTTGGGAAAGATAATATTCTGGGGATGGATGGATCCGTTCGTATTTCAAACAAGATTCTGGATTATTTAAAAATTTATGGTCTTACTAATTTATATAGTATCAGGGGTGATTCAGGTTGGTTAAATTCTTATGATTTGGTGTTAGTTGATGAGGATGCTTTCTCTTGGGATTCCTATGTACGTGCTCTTGGTTCGGCCGATGTTTCTTTGTCTGACTAGGAAGATAAGATGGTGTGGATTGGTAATGAGAAAGCTGGTATTGTTTCTGCTAAAACAGCCTATGACAGAATCATGCAGGAGAAGTATATTTTTCCTCAGCATTGGTGGTTCAAACAGATTTGGAAGTGGAATATTGCTTTAAAACACAAGTGTTTTTTATGTCATGCATTACAGGGATCTTTGAAAACTTGGGTTAATGTTATAAAGCGTGGTTGGTGTGGACCAAATTGGTGTATTTTATGCAAGAAGGAATCAGAATCCATCAATCATTTGTTTGTGGCTTGCTCCTTTGGGAAAAATGTCTGGGATTTCTGCTGTTCGAAATTGGCAATCACAAAGGTTTGGGAATCTAATGCTTTTGGTGAGTCTTTGCTGAGTTGGTTTCATTCTTCAAGGGAGACTTTACAGGTTCCTATACTTATATCTTGGGCTCTGTGGCACTTCCGGAATATGGTCACCTTTCAAGACAAAGTGCCTGATGTTGCGGCTTGTGGACATATTGTATTAAACTTAATAGAACACTTTCCTGCTGTTTCAAAATTGGTGGAGGAGAGAAGACTTGGTCAGTTTACATTTATTGTGAATCAACCTACTCTTTTCTTTGATGGGGCTGCGCAGAATGGTTTTTGTGCTGCTGGTGGTGTTATTTATTTGAATGAGGGTCATTATTATACTCTACGCCTCAATTGCGGGAATGGTAGTAATATGAAAGCAGAGCTTTTAGCTCTGTGGTGTAATCTGAAATGTGCCAACATCTTTGGGCTGGTAAATTTAAAGGTCTTTGGAGATTCTCGTGTTACGATTAAATGGGGAACTAAAGAATTTGATCTAAATGTTATTGCTCTCTCTCACTGGTGTAGGCGTGCTAGAGTTGAGATAGATTTGCAGGAACACATCTCTTTTTCTCACATCTACCGTGAACACAATGGTCAGGCTGATGGGTTATCTAAACATGATTTACTGGGCGTTGAAGGTTTTCTTGTATGGGAAGAATGGATGGATTCCAGTTTGCTGGAATGTGGGGAAGTTTTTTTTTTTCTAGAGTGATAAAGACAAGGTTATATGTGGATCAGTCCCTTTTTGTAAAAATTTTTACCTTTCTGTTGTATAATCTTACATGGACAATCCTTTGCTGGTGATAGTATGAGGTCTTTGGGACAATTGTATGATCAGTTTGGATATACCTTTTTTCAAAAAAGAAAAAAATCTTTGTACTATTTGATTTCAAGGAATAGCAATAGTACGTTTTTTTTTTTTCGGTTGAAAAAAATCCATATTAACATAGTGATGATAATCATAAATGCTTACTTGAATGGCTCCGGGCATGATCTTTTCTTTAATTGAACTCTTAGTACACTATCATGCAATACTAAGTGGCTTGATTTGTGAATGATTAGACCGTGGCATTCTCAATGATATAATATAATAAAATAATCTTAGATATTGGGGACACTTAAGTTAAGGTTCGATCTCATGGAAGTATACGTTCTTCATTGTGAATACCATGACGGATTTAGATTTCTATTTATTTTCGTATCCAATGGTGTTGCAAAAATGAAATAAGGCAAAGGTTATGAAATTAACATATTTATCAGCATTAACTTTTGTTTATTTCTTTGTATATACAAATATGCACGTCAGCCCAAAACAAATACATCTAAATAAGAAGCTTAAAAATGAAAGTGTGATATCTTTCAATTCATAAATGTATATTAAAGAATATGATTTCTCTTAAAAAAAATCATATGTAACATTTAGACATTATCATATTTAACAGATTCGTTTAATTTCTCTTTGTACAAGTGCAGAATGCAAATTCATGTTGAAACATAAGCTCTACAATCGATCACAACCTTTGCCGCTTTTAATAATTTTACTGAGGAAATTCACTTTACAAATTTAATGGCAGGGATTATGCAGCCCTGCTGCTCATCCATATTGTTTTGTATCACATTCAACATTACATCGAAATATAATATGATTACTCATATAATAAAATACGTACGTTGATATGGTAGGTATAATATTAATATTTTAATTTCAATTTTGAATGTTCTTTTAAAAAATGTTATCTAAATTTAAATATACGTTATTATAAATTTAATGATTTTGAATAAAGAAATACGTTATAGGTGGCATGAGAGGCGATAGGAAAATGAATATGTAGGATTGTTATATCACCCCAAGGTAGTAAGGAAATATATAGGTTTTTCAATTTTTTTTTAATTAATTGTGTATATATATATATATATATATATGAATAATTTAATTTGATTGTTATTTTATAGAGTTAGAATTATGGAAATTTAAATGACTTTTAAGTTTTAAGATTTGATTAAGAATGATTAAAGATAAAATAACATAATGGTATAAATGATTATCTTCATATTATTTTTTCAAATTTTTAAGTTCAATTATTTACAAAAATATATATTATTACAATATAGAATAATGATTACATTTATAAATGTATATATTGGTTTTTGTTACGAGTATAAGTATTATGTAATGTTGTTAATTAAATGATAATTAGAAATAGAATTGTAATAGTGTATTGGTAGAAAGAAGAACTACCTTGCCAATAACATAAAAGTGGATATCCTCATTATATCAAATCACTTAATTGTAATAATTGATATATATTTTATATAATTCAAAAGTCCATTACTTATCATTTTTGTAACTTGTCTTGATTATTTAGAAAACTAACTTGGTATCAGAGTTGAAAGATCTTGAATCTTGTTTAGCAATAGATAGAAATTTTGTTAATGCTAGTATAGATAGAGAAAGACAACCCTCATCATTGAGGTTTTAACTTACCACTTAGCCACCAATGCTTAGAGCCGCCATTGATGTGCA
The DNA here is from genome assembly GCA_027924585.1 of Larix kaempferi. Classification (NCBI taxonomy): domain Eukaryota; kingdom Viridiplantae; phylum Streptophyta; class Pinopsida; order Pinales; family Pinaceae; genus Larix; species Larix kaempferi. The sequence goes on along the minus strand of BSBM01001312.1, from coordinate 4,351,407 downwards.
AAGAGAAAGGACATGGGAGTGTAAGGAGCTTCCAACTTAGTAGATAAAGAGCTACTACTTTGTTGTAGAATTCATTTTGAATTGATTTGTAAACGTGATTGCGTGAAAGAGGGAACTCTCATGTGGTTGTATCTGCAAGGCTTGAAGAGGAGCCTCGATCTCATCAAAATCAGGTGTATCCTTCATTCAAAGATTCAAAGAGCCACCAGTAAAAGGGAGTCATTATTTTATGTGGAGGGGTATAAGAGACCATTGTCATGGATTTGCTTCCATATTGAAATGGAAAGAAACCATAATTACATTGTATCAAATTTCTAGCCAATCATAAAAAAGATAGCCATTATTTATCAATAAAGAAGAAACTTGAAAGGTTGAAGCTTTATATTTAAAGAGGAACCTATTGCTTGTAATTTGTGAAGAGCTATTTAAATTCCAACAAAAGATGGGTTCAAGAACCACCAATTAAAAATCAATTTATGTGTAAGAAAAAATCACTTTACATGCTCATTTTCAATAGATCTTATGTTAAAACCAGGCTGGTTGTATTGTACCCCAACCGGAATTCGGGGATACTAACTCAAAAATATGATGTACTATTGATGTACTACTACTACAACTTTGATAAATATGTAGAAATCTTATAGTCCACTTCTAGGATGTCAAAATGGCACACTAGCTCCAAAGCTTCTTCAATAAGTACTAGGAGGCTTGCGGATTAACTCTGGAAGGCTTGGGATGGCTTGGATATGCTTGGAGTGGATATGGACTATGTTTTTACAGAGTATGTGGATTGAAGAATAACAATTGTAGAGTTGGAGGGGCCTGGGAGAGGTTTGGAGGGAGTGTGAGTGGAATTGGGAGTTCATAACAACATAGGGTAACAATTTTTAAACAGATGGAAGGGGTATTTAGGAAGTTCAATTCTCTGCAAAACCACTTGGGATGGATTGCACAGAGTCTCGGGTTTCTACAAAAACTCACATAATGTGAATTGGATCTCCTGAGAGGAAGATATGGCTATTTTACTAGGAGCTAGTCAAAATTGACTAGTGAATGAGCAAGGGTGTGAAAATTTGGGATGGATGGAATGGATTTTAATAGGTAGGAAAGAGGATCTATAATATGTGGTTGTAGGTGGTCTGTAAAAATTATATCATAGAGGTTTGGAGTCCATAAATTCAGTAGTGGGAACATTCTCTAGGTACGTCATGCCCGGGATGGTCCTAAGACCACATAGTTTCAGCCCACGGGACTTCTATGGAAACCAAAAAGATCTTGGTGCTTGAAAAAATGTATATAGACTCCGTTATAGTACTATTTGCAATGGGAGACACCTCGTTCATATTTTGGGAAGTAATTTTACAATTTGGGGTCATTAAGAGAAAAAATAGGAATTCAGGACAACTCAGCTAGGTGTTTTCAAACTCAACCCAATTGATGTATAAGCCTCAAAATATTCTGATATGATGTTGGTGATGGGATCTATATTGTCCCACCTACCTGCAACAACTTACATAACTCGATTTGGATGTATAGAAGTGAATATATAGCCAAAACAATGGAGACTAAAATTCACCTAGTGATTGAGCAGGGCTGAGATAGATTGTTGAGAAAGAGATAGTAAATGCATAATGGAACATAATTATGATTTTTATTCCTATATATGACTGAATAAACATATCAGGGGATTTCATGTACAACAACCATATCACATGAAGTGCTAACCATTAATCTGCAAAAGATATTGAGAAGCATTACACAATAGCACATATAACTTGAATCATGAAACAAATTGATTATTATTGGAAATTCCGAAACATGAGAAGTACATTAGAATATGAAATATACTCAGTAATAAAGGATAAGTGCCTTCCTCCTTAATGGCTATTTGAATACACGACTAGTGTGGAAATGAGGGGCCCATTACCCTCTTGGTATGCAAGGGGAGCATCACCCAAGCAAAGAGAAGCCTAAGAAAATATAATACAATAAAATTTCATCAACAACCGTTTATAGTGCACCTTGTTTCTCCTTTCAAGTTTGAGAGATCTCCAATACCATGGAACAATACTATGGATGAGTGAGAACCATGTTCCATAACCACCTTTAGCCAGTACCATACAAAAATACAATGGATCACCCAAAACCATGCATTGGGTAGTTAGTGGTCCATAATTGCTCCACTACCTTCATGAGTGTTCCATATAATCGCGTTGACCTTCATAGTTGTGCCCTCTAAACACTTGGAACTTCATAAATGCATCCTCTAACTTCCTTAACTAACTCTTACCAATTTACCCTGAGATGTGATATTCATCCAAAATATTATATTTTACTCCACTACCTCCATTATTCTTTTCCCCAACTTATTCACACATGCCTTATCCTTTCTAACCAAATGTTGGAATCAATTTAATACTAAGAGGGGGGAATGAATCAATATTAGCGCAGTTATTAATAGATTTTACCTTCTTTAAACAACTTAGCCTTTACTTAATCTTTATCTTCTGTTATGCATCAGTAAATAAACATTCATACATATAAGAACCACATGATCAACACATAATCTACATGATTTTTACATGGAAACTCAAATGGGAGAAAACCACATAATGCTTCTTTATAGTGAGAAATAATACATTCAAAGAAGCACTAACTTCCTGTGTTTACCAACACAAACTAGAAGGAGGCACCAACCCCCTATGTTATCTCCAACACTAACTGGAAGGAGGCACCAACCCCCTGTTGCTTTGTTTTACAGGCATCAACCTGAAGGAAGCTGCGAATCCCCATCTCCTTGTTGTTTTACAGGAACCAACCTAAAGGAAGCTCCAACTCCATGTCTTCTTGTTGTTTTACATGCACCAACCTAAAGGAAGCTCCAACTCCCTCTCTCCTTTCCTCGTCCGACTCCCATTATGTCCAATATATTTTACTACCTTGTTGATCTTCAAATCTGCGCACTTCTTTAGGTATTCTGATGATGTTTTTACTGTGTGCTACATTTGTGATCCGGATATTGGGAGCTGAGAACCGGAAGGCTTGAATGTCGAGAGAGGAGGAGATTAAGCATGCAAATCTGTCATAAAATTCACATGAAAACCCTAATATTGCATAAGAATAAGCATGAACAAAAAATATGAAGTGAATGGGAGGTGAGTCTCAAAGAGGAGCCCCACCTCTTAAACTAATTACCAATAAGTCACTCAGATCTAATTAATCTCACAATGAACAATAGAAAATAGGAGAGAAACCAAATGAGTAACTTGTTATTATGAGAAGGCTTGCTAGGCCTTTATATAGCATTATTACAATGTGTCTTGAGACCATACCATGGGCCAAAACTATGTGCTACCAAATACCGTGGATGAGAGAGGGTGGCCTCTCAATTTAATACTTTTATGGCTTATACATCCGAATTTAGACCATATGCCCCCTAAAATTCGGATCATTCCTCCCCTCTTAGAAAATGATGGTCCCCATCATTTCATGCTAAAAAGAGACCCATGATTACCATGTGCTAGTTACCAATGAAGAGAAGGGTTTTGTGTGGTTGACCCATAACCGTGGGTTTTGCGAGGTTGACCCATAATCGTGGGTTTTTCAAGGGTGACCCATAACCATGATGGCAATGACAAGCTTGATTCCAATGAAGAGAAGAGTTTTGTGTGGTTGACTCAAAACCATGGGTTTTGTGTGGTTGACCCATAACTGTGGGTTTTATGTAGTTGACTCATAACCATGGTGGCAATGACAAGCTTGTTTCCACTGAAGAGAAGGGTTTTGTGTGGTTAACCCATAACCGTGGGTTTTGTGTGGTTGACCCACAACCATGATTACAATACATAAATATGGGTTTTGTGTGGTTAACCCATAACCATGGATTTTGTGTGGTTGACCCATAACCGTGATTACATTAAGATTTTTAAAAAATCAAAAATTCATGATCTTTGGTGCAATTGATGTCTTTCTGCAAATCCATTCATAGATTCTGATGCATGTACTGAAATTGAATTCTATTGAAGACCCATTTGATATCTCAAAGAGACCTTTCCATCCATATAACATACTTGCTCTGGGGTGGCCCAGAGATTGAGAAAATGTTTGTTGAAGTTTAAGAGATGCGCGCACACTATTTTGCAGACATATGTTGCTTCAGTCGATGATATCTCTCAAACCAGAAATCCAAATGGAAAACCAAGAAATACCCATTTTAGCTGATGGAAAGAGATTTCAAATGAGCTATGGTAGAGCTTCAAAGACATTTTGTGGTGTCTGTAGCACTTGTTTAAATTTGTTGTACGTCCGGCTGCATTGTGTACAAATATGTACTACTTCAAACAAACATATCTCACAAACCAGAAAACGAAATGAAATTCCATGAAATACCCATTTTAGATGATGGAAAGAGCTTTCCAATGAGCTATGGAAGAGCCTTTGAGACATTCTATGGAGTCTGTAGCACTTGTTTAAAGTTGTTGTACGTCCGACCACATTATGCACAAACACTTGCTACTTCAAACAAGCATATCTTACAAACCGGGAAACGAAAGAAAATTCCGTGAAATACCCATTTGAGCTGACGGAAATACCTTTCTGATGAGCTATGGTAGAGCCTCTAAAACGTCCTATGAAGCCCATGGCACCTGTTCCAAGTTTGCTGAATGTGAGAGTGTTGAGTATAGAGATGCCAAGGGTTTGTAGAGAAGCATGGGTTGTTGTAGAGGTCGTGGAACCTCCGTTGAACCCGCATAATGCTTCAAAATCTTGTACTGATGAAGAGCGTACCCGCTCTGATACCACTGATCTGGATCTTGGGAGCTGAGAACCGGAAGGCTTGAATGCCGAGAGAGGAGGAGATTAAGCATGCAAATCTGTCATAAAATTCACATGAAAACTCTAATATTGCATAAGAATAAGCATGAACAAAAAATATGAAGTGAATGGGAGGTGAGGTGAGGCTCAAAGAGGAGCCCCACCTCTTAAACTAATTACCCATAAGTCACTTAGATCTAATTAATCTCACAATGAACAATAGAAAATAGGAGAGAAATCAAATGAGTAACTTGTTATTATGAGAAGGCTTGCTAGGCCTTTATATAACATTATTACAATGTGTCTTGAGACCATACCATGGGCCAAAACTATGTGCTACCAAATACCATGGATGAGAGAGGGTGGCCTCTCAATTTAATACTTTTATGGCTTATACATTCGAATTTAGACCATATGCCCCCTAAAATTCGGATCAATTTGTATGCAGACTGTACTATGTCACTGTGCTACATACATCACTTGACTTATAATTCCTCTCAAATCACACTTCTGTTGATGACTTGCTTCTTGTATTGTTTGTTCTGTTGAATATGCAGTCTGTGCTTCTAATTTTGCATTCTCTTCTACATGACTGTAAAGATCAATTGATACTATGCTTTCAATTGATAGTTTGCTGGTCAACAGATTGAACTACACACATTCTGATGAAGTGTTGTCGTTCCTTAGATAATATGCGACGTCATGTGCATCAAATAGTTGGTTCGTTCAGTTTAACACACTTGTCTCAGATCATCTGCATCGTGATGTGCCTATCGAATTATGCTTCTATTTTTTTGTTGCGCATCAGATGGAGTCTTCAACTTCACACACTTTCACTCCTGTCCTTATGCATCAACTAGACATCTATGCAATGTCTGAAAAAATTCGATTTTGTCTCTGTGCTTCTGTCTTTACAAAATCTGTAACAATCAGCGTGTTGATTGCAATACTTTCCTTTGAGATATCCGGAACTTGTGCATTCTTTAGTATGTCTTCCTTTCAATTTTTTTGCAATTGTCACAAATCCACATCATCATTTATGCACACCATCAAAACTTTTTTCTTTTTCATGTCCACATTCGGCTCTTTGCTAGATCATCTATTCTTTCCATGAGCACCTTGATGCCCCGAAAACAAACATAAACTTTCACACAAAAAAACTTATGTTCTTGTAATCAAGATTTTTTCAAATCTTCAACTTGCATCTCTATTTATACATGTCCTGCACGGATTGTATGTTCCCAAGTTGGTCATGGCATCCCTTCTTCCATGCTTCATGGATTGTGCATATGCCACTTGTCATCATCTACGTTATTGATATGTCATCTCATTTTTATCAAATTCCCTTAAGGTCCACAACTTAATGGGACTTTCTACCTTCATTGCGCTCTTGATATACTATTGCCTTATGGTGTGTGTGCAATCTTCTACTTTGTCTTGGTGTTTCCATGACTTGTGTTGTACCATCCCTTGTGGGTAATGTGCCCTTGTGATATTAATACTTTGCGTAATTTGTGCATTCTCCAACTTCTAATTAGTGGTATTATGACCTATGCCTTGTCATCACTTGTGGGACTAGCACACCTGATTTTTGTCGGTTGTGGAATTTGCACATATATTAACTTCAACCGCTGTACCACTCTAGGAGTTCGTGTGCATTCCACTTACTGAAAGCATCTTTTGATTGGCTATGCTTGTGCAATTCCAGGATTTTCTGACCATCTGTTGTTCCTTTCTTCATACACACTCCCAACCATCAACCAAGCAATTCTTAGGCTTGCTTGCTTATTCATCCCATTTGTTCAACCAACTCCTTGGCGGTTTGAGCACTTGTACCACTGTCCAACCAATTCCTTCACTTTGTTGTCATGAGAGAGTATGACTTGGTGGACTTGATTTCTATGCAAGAACCACATGGTGTAGGATTCATTACTTGTGTTTCTTCTTGATATGCATGATGTGTCATCTTGACCCGCCAGATGTATCCTTGATGCAATGCTAGATATACTTCAAATTTGCTTGAGTGTTACATTCTTAATATACATCCTCATAAAGAATACACTCTTAGATATACTTCAAAGTTGCTTTAGTGTTGTATCCTTGATATAGATCCCTAGATTGAATGCACTCTTAGATATAATCTTAATTTGCTTGAGTGGTGTACCATTGATATACATATTCAGACATAATGCACTCTTAGATATACTCCACATTTGCATACATATATGTCACCTTCACCATTTGCACATATACTTTTGATGTTCATGCTTTCTTCATCACGCGCATAGACAACCTCAAAGTGGCTTCTTCATACTTCTGCTGGAATGTTGTATCCACTTTGACTTAGGATGATATCAATGACTCATGATGAATCAATTGAAATCCTCTTTGACATTGGATGATAGTTACATAATTGACATCATCTTCAGTTGACATCATTGACTGTTAGATTTTAAGCATAAATTCAATATGATCTAGGATCTTATCTGAGAGAATAACATGTACAGCATATCAATCATAAGAAGCAATCACAAGAGATAATAGACACACATATTTTCCTTGGGGAAAACCAATAAGATGAAAAACCCCAATAAATTCCTCAGAGATAGAAAGAGAAATGATACAACCCAAGTACAAGAGATAGTTCTCCTAATAGCTTCTCCTCTCTCACTTGTGCGCCACTCTCCAATGAGTGTATAAGTGAATAAGTGAATGATCAAATAGAGTGCCTCCCACACTCTATTTATACATGACTTGACTTTCCTAATAAACTAGCAGGGCCGACTTGTCTAAGACAGTCTAATAACCCATGGTTAACTTAACTTAGGGCTGACCCCACACTTGGTGGTCTAATAACCCATCACATGCAAGTTGTGACACTTGCGACACTTGTCAATACAAATGACAACAATTTTGTATAGAGGAATAATACCATCTCTATAGGAGTGCAATATACATATGTGAAATACATTCCGAAGTTACAAATACATCAACACTCCCTCTTAACTAGGAAGGTATTTCTCGACACATATATGCTAGCACAAGTCTTCTTCTCTAGATCATCGTTACTGGATCATAGTCATCGTGACTGCTGCTACTATCCCAATCAATCTCTAATATACTCGTCATAGGAATTTCTACAGAGCCTGCCCTTTTTCATGTTGGATGTAGGCCTAGCCTCCATGTAGGTCTTCATCATCTCTGCAAGCAAGCCATCAAGTAGGTACAACTCAAGACTGATTACACTACCTCTGCAAAACCTTCAAGATCTCTTATGACTAATCATATGCCACCGCAAAACTTGTAAGAGCATCTCAGGAATGATTATATGCCTCTGCAAAACCTGTGTACCCTATTGTCACATCATCATCTTCAGATCACCTCATAGTCCACGGAGCACAACCCATATGCACATCACACAACACTTACCCTCATCGGCATGGGAAGACACACCTCAACCATCTGTGAAAGGCTCAGCACTTATATCTATGCCATGGGAAGATACACTTCAGCCATGGGAGAATGGCATCGCACTTATATCCATAGCCATGCGAAGACACACTTCAACCATGCTAGGAATGGCACAACACTTATATCGCAACCATGGGAAGACACACTTCAACCATGCTTGAATGGCACAACACTTATATCACATCCATGAGAAGAAATACTTTAGCCATGCGCGAATGGCACAACTCTTACATCAATGACCATGGGAAGACACACTTCAACCATGTCGGAATGCCCCCAACCCTTATATCTGCAACATGGGAGGACACACCTACCACCATGTGAGAATGGCTCATGTGCATCTGTGTCTCTGGACTCATCACTTCCCCTTGGAAGGAATATCGATCTAAAGTACAACAAGCCTCTCTCTGAAGTACTCAAACTTCACTTTGGCCAGTGGCTTGGTCAACACATCGGCCATCTGCTCATCCTTCACAATATACAGGAGCTTCACTGCTCCTCTTTGCACCATATCCCTGATATAGTGGAACTTGATCTCAATGTGCTTTGACTTGTCATGGAACACTAGGTTCTCCGACAAATTCACAGAAATCTGGTTGTCGCAATATATACAAGTAGCACTCAGCTGGAGATCAAACAAATCAGATAGTAGCTTCCTAAGCCACACTGCCTCACAACTAGCCGAACAAGCTGCGACATACTCTGCTTCGGCTGTGCTCAGTGCCACACATGATAGTTTCCTGCTAAACCAAGAGATCATACCGGATCCCATACTGAAGCAACACCCCGAAGTGCTCTTCCGATCAATTGCACTGCCTGCCCAATCCGAATCAACATAACCCTCCAGGTTAAACTTTTGATTCACCTCATACTTGAGGCCATAGTCAACTGTACCCTTCAGGTATCTCAGAATATGCTTTGTAACTATCAGGTGAACATGTCTCAGATTTGTCAAGTACTGGCTCAAGGTGTTCACCGCAAAGCAAATATCTGGTCTCGTATTGGTCAAGTACATCAAGGACCCAATCATTTGATGATACATCATGGCATCAACCGGCTCAGATGAAGCATCACACAGAAGCTTCAAGTTCGATGCCATAGGTGTGGCCATGGCCTTGAAGTCCATCATCCCGAACCTCTTCAGGATCTTTACTACATACTTCCCTTGTCCAAGGAAGATTCCATCTGTGCTCTGCCACACCTTCATACCTAGAAAGTAGTGCATCATACCCAAGTCCTTCATCTCAAACTCGGTAGCAAGGTTCCTCTTTGTATCGGAAATCAATCTATCCTCACCTATAACAAACAGGTCATTCACATACATAAGTAGTATCACTGGATTTCCTTACTCAACCTTGTAGTAAAGGTTGGAATCCGCTTTACTCTTAGTAAATCCCAAATTAGATAGGAAGCTATCTATTCTGTCATGCCAGGTCCTGGGTGCCTGTTTCAAACTATACAGGGCTTTCTTCAGTTTGCACACATGAGTCCCTCTGTCATGTGTCTCAAACCCGAGTGGCTTCTCCACATACACTTCCTCTTCAACTACACCATTCAAGAAAGCTGTCTTGATATCCATCTGGTGTACCTTCCACTTCATCACTGTAGCCAGAGCAAGTACTGATCTAATAGAAGTGTATCTAGCCATAGGAGCAAAAGTCTCTTCATAATCAATCCCTTCTTTCCGGGAGAAGCCATGCGCTACAAACCTCGCCTTGTATTTCTCTATGCTACCATTTGCAGCTTGCTTGATCTTATAGATCCACTTGGAAGTCACAACAGACTTCCCTTCTGGTCTCAGGACCACATCCCATACATCATTCTTTATGATTGACTGGTATTCCTCGATCATGGCATTCTTCCATTACTGCATCTTAGATCCCAGGTACTTTAGATTCTTCAATATCTTCAATAGATAGTTTTCTTTGAACTTCGTTGATCAACAAATGTCGTAGTCCTTTTGTAGGTGTATTTCCTACAAGACAAGTTCAATTGCATGATTAGAAACATCTTATATATTTTAGAACAAATTCTTACTCATAAATACATATGTCATACAGTCATGCAATTATCTTAGCCAATGCTTCAATACAACATTTATCCATATCCTTTAAGTTTCTAGATGCCTTCCATCTGTACCAGAACATTGTTAAGAGTGTGCACAACTCCCAACATGTCACCAAAGAGGTTTCATTCTAGATAAGTAGCAATGGAATGTTGTACATTACCATAGGACACTTACCCATTACTTGCATATTAGTAGTATCTTGTTCATTAATGCAACTTTTCTAATATGCATAATATACATCCTAAATATAGGAACATAAGTATGTACATGACTGAACAACATCATTTAAGTAATCATATATATAGGAAAGGACAATTCAAATACTTATCTTTGTTTGGTTGTTGGGTGGACTCCCTCTTAATCTTTGCTTCCTGGATTATCTGTCTTTGAACTTATGCATGCTTAAGTGTGCACTAGTGTCATCATTGTGACATCCTCAAGATCTCATACATAACCATACATATATTAGTATAATCTCAATACTATCAAAATATTATGATCCCAAATACTCTTAACATCTATGGTCATGATCATTTCACACACACAAGTAATTTATTAGTATTCAAGGTTTAAGGGAAGACTTATTTTACTTATGCATATTCTTATTTGACCATAGGACTCTTCTGGTTAGTCATATCATCAATCAAGGTAAGAGACATAATATGCATAAACCCTTGATTCTAACTTCATGAGTAATCATTATCAGTCATACAAAGGTATAAGATCCTAACACAAGGTAGGATTCTAACTTGATATAGAAAAGCATACCTGGTTATTATATGTGCTAGTTATGTCTAGAAATGTTTTCTTGTTCTATTTAATGACCTGCATAACTCATAAGTTAATTTTTGTAGAACAAAAAATATACATACCTCGTAAGCAGATCTTCTATGTGGTCAAAGACTATGGATGAGTCTTTGTCTTCATGTCATCATGGTCATAGAACTTGATTTGTCTTTTCTTGATGTACTTGTAAGTCATACCTATCAGATTGTTGTTGTTGTTGTTCTTTTTTTCTTAGGACAATATGAGGAAAAGTGTCCTTTCTCATTACATGTGAAGCATCTCAGATCTTTCTTATCTCTTTGATGATGGTGGTGTGAAGATCTCTTGTTATGAGATGGCTCTCTCTTATTCTTCTTGGTATGTGATGTGGGAGCTTGATCTTCATTCCCCGTCTTTTCTTCTCTGGACATAAGCCTAGCTTCTTCTTGAGAACGTTCCTCCCACAATCTACCGAAGGAGATCAGTTTCCTTCTTGCACAGATTCCTTGGATGAAGGAGTCCCATGACCTAGGTATGCCATTCAATGTGGTCAGTACAATTTCTCCACTACTTCATCCATAGCTTCAAGTTGTTCCTTGATTTGAGAGACCTTAGAAAAGTAGGATTGAATGGTCTCTCTTTACCCCTTTCAACTGGTTCTGCAGAGTCACCTTCTGATTTATGTTCTTTCCTTCAAACAACTTGGTCAATGCATCAAACATCTCCTTAGGTGTATTTAGAGAAGACACATGGGGTATGAGATGGTCCTTTATAGAATCATCAATGATTCTCTTAGCCTTAACCAAGTTCTTCTTGTGTAAGGCCTTAGCCTCTTCTCCCTTTGGGACTTGAACCTCTTCACTTAGGTAAGTGTCCAACTCATTCTCTTCTAGGATTGACCCAATCCTATGCTTCCATGCTCAGAATTTATCAGCCCCTTCAAGCTTATCCTCAAGCTTGGCGTGGTGAGAAATCTTTAAAGAGTACTTCAAATGGAAATAGAAAATATTTAAGTCTTACCACTTGATTTGCTGAAAACTGGATCTGGAGCTGGATTAAGGTTTGTTAGAGAAACCCTAAAAATTCAAACTTTGAATTTCAAACTTCTAAAAGGACAGAAAGATGTGCCTTGCTGAGATGATCAAGCTGGTATACTCATAATTTGAAAACTACAAAGTTTCACCCCTCAAAATTGCTTTTGAAACTTCTGGATTCACTAGGCAGAACCCTGAATTAGGGTTTGAGTTTCTCGGAGCTTCACCTAGCCATAAAGTTCAATCCAAATCTCTAAACTTCGATTTGTCCAAGGAGCTTCTAGCCATGGTCTTAGATTTAAGAAATTCCAATTTTTGCAGAAACCCTAATTTCTGAATTCACTAGATAGGAACCCAAACTAGGGTTTGATTTTCCCGGAGCTTCACCCAACCAAAAAATTTGATCTTGGTCTCTAAACTTCGATTTTTCTGAGGAGCATCCAGCCATGGACTCATATTCCAAAAATTCCAATTTTCTCTAAAACCCTAATTTTTAGGTCAAACACTAAAAATGCTCAGAATTGAATTATGTCTTGATAGAAAGATGTGCCTTCCTGAGGAGAGTCAATCTAACCTCCTACCTTTCAAGATCTGTGGAGAGAAACCCAAAAAACAAGAAGCCCTAGCTTCTGCAACTGCATAGTGTCTTCTTCTTAGGTGAGCTCTGATACCATGTTAGATTTTAAGCATCAATTCAATATGATCTAGGACCTTATCTGAGAGAATAACATGTATAGCATATCAATCATAAGAAGCGATCACAAGAGACAATAGACACACAGAGTTTCCTTGGGGAAAACCAATAAGGTGAAAAACCCCAATAACCTCCTCAGAGATAGAAAGAGCAATGATACAACCCAAGTACAAGAGATATTTCTCCTAGCGGCTTCCCCTCTCTCACTTGTGTGCCACTCTCCAATGAGTGTATACGTGAATAAGTGAATGATCAAATAGAGTGCCTCCCGCACTCTATTTATACATGACTTGACTTTCCTAATAAACTAGCAGGGCCAACTTGTCTAAGACAGTCTAATAACCCATGGTTAACTTAACTCATGGTCGACCCCACACTTGGTGGTCTAATAACCTATCACATGCAAGTTGTGACACTTGCGACACTTGTCAATACAAATGACGACACTTCTGTATAGGCGAATACTACCATCTCTATAGGAGTACAATATACATATGTAAAATACATTTCGAAGTTACAAATACATCAACATTGACAACCAATGCTCAGCAATCTCCTAGTCAAACACTTGATTTCTTCTTCAGTCAAACACTTGACATCAGTGACAACCAATGATCAACAATATCCTCCTTCGGCATTGATGTCAACACCTTATGAACTTGTTCCTGATCTTCTTGTGCTATATGTTTTATATGTGTTTTGTCGCAGTGCTCCCCCTGAGGTCTGTGGGATTTTGGCTACTGCACTCTTCTATCATGTTTTCTCGAGTTGTGCTTCTTCCAGTCATATTCACGCAGACAATATGTTATTCACACTCTTTCACGTCTACTGTAGCTTCATATTGTTCCTTTTGATGTCTACAGTTCTCAAGAGTTGTTCCTTTTGATATCTGTAGTTCTCAAGACTTCATGCTCTTTCACATCTGTCAACTTCTGTAACAATCTTATTGCATCAATTAATGCTCTTTCACGTTTGTCAAATTCTGGAATGCTCCTGCTGCATTAGTTCTTTATATATGTTTCATGCATCTTTTCTGGATTCTTGTATGTGTCAGCTTCATGCATCTCTCCTTAGCTTAATGAATATTCATTTATCTCTTCTCATCTTCATGCATCTTCATGTATATCTCCCCCTTTGACATCATTGGAAAAGAGGTCCACTGCACAATGTAAATTCTTCCCTTTGACTTTTGCACCTAAACTCTTCCTGACTGTTTCTTGGGATAACCCCCTGTCTTTATACCTTATTGAATTTTTTGATATAGATGCTATATTGCTCTTTCATATTGATCTCTTGTTCCTATCTCAAAACATCGCTATTATATTACCCTTACTTCTCCATTGTGCATGTGCATGAGTCATCTCTTTACTGATTTTTCATTACACTTAATGCACCTGACTACTTCACCTGTAACATTTACTGTGCCATCATAGAGTCTTGTCCTATGTAGACACATCCTTTTCTAAATATATGACACATTTTCATTCATTAGCCAACTTGGTACAAAAATGGACATGGCAAACAGTTTGTGTGGCAAGAGTGGTGTTTCATTTCCATACTGGACCCTTTTTAAAAAAAATCTTCATCATATGATGCAATGAATCGAAATTCTCCTTTCTGTACTAATTTCAAAAATTCATTAAGTTCGTCATTTATTTTTGGCGACTCCACCATCCTTTTTGACTTGTGCGACATTCAATTCCTTTCTCATCACTTAACTGCATGCACACAAACGTCCGTTAATGGATTCTATAAGATCCCTTTGAGCAATGTCTAGTTTATTGCTTGCATCCTTTCTCTTCCATGTCGCATTGATGTCTAGTCCTTTGTTGCTTAATCTTCCTTTTCATTCCAATGGCCTACTATCATAGCAGAGTACTAAGTTCCCTCGAGAATGTGCAACATGTCATTCAGTATTAGTAAGAAGAATTTTTTTGCTCTTGAGAATGGATATGGAATCTTGGTAGAAACAAATGCATAATAACCAAATTCTCTACCAGTATCGTCATTCTAAGTAGCTGAATCTTCTAATTCGCAGGGTTGACAATCTGGACCGTCAGCAACAACACATTCTACAAGAATTGTCTCGTCTATGGACTCAGCAGCCTGACTCAATTTCATCTACAACTATGCCAATTCTTCCTCTGCACTCTGCATCCAAATGTACTTCTCTAGTGTCTATGGATTTGGAACTATGTCTTTCAGACCGACCATAATCTAATCTCGACCTTGAACTTCAGCTGTAGGATGCTTCGACTCTTTCTCAATTTTTCCTATTCTTCTTGTGTATGACAGTCATGGCTTCGGCATGGAGTATTGACTCATGCAATTTTGTAGTCATGCCCCAATTTTGAATATAAAGGATTTGTTTTGTGCAATTTCATTTCTTTAGTAGTGTTTAATTCTTCATGCAAGATCTTATGCTTGTAGTTGTGCAACTAAAACGAATGTGATGCTTCTCTACTCTATGATATGTAAGATAAATGTATAACTATGTATGTATGCAATCTTCCTTGACATGATCACTGGATGTGTGCGAACATAATGAATCATATTCTAACTTTAAACACCCCTAACCAAACAACATACAAACCTAACTGCACACCTAACTAATATTCCCTTGAATTCCTTAAGATGAATCGTGTTGAATTCAAGGATCTCAAATAGTCCTTATTGGACTAGATAGAGAGGCAACAATTGCTTGTTGCACTTGGATTGTCTACATCTTCAACGCAATTCTAGGGAGTTTTCTTGATCCAAGTTTTGTTGTGCGCACTTTTGTTTTGAGTCTGGTTCGAATATTTCCTACTGAAGTCTCTTTGGGTGTAATAGCCTTTGCGCAAAATTTCTTCATCCAGATAGTTTATTTCTCTTCGACAATACATAGCGTTGTGTCCAAAGCGATCGCAGGCATAACATCTTACAGTTTGACAATATTTTACAATATGGCCAAAACGATTGCATCTTGTGCACTTCACTCTATTGATCCTTCTTTGGTTAGTATATCGAAAAGAATTTTGATCGAAGGAGTCATCATACCTAAATGTTTTGTCATGACCTGAGTATTGTTTTTTGTCTCGGATATTCTTAGGTTTCTTTACAAAACCCAGACCAGTTTTGTCTTCTCGCGGCCTCTGAACCTTCAGAATCCCATTTAGTATTGTTGTGTTGTTTTTTAACTTGTTTTGTACTTCATCTTTAGTTTTTTTCTTGTCACTTCCTGATTGTGCACAGATGGGATCAATATGAATGTGTTTCTTTCCCTTTTTCTCGTTCAGCTTGTCTGTTAGACAGGATATTTCTTTATCCTTTTCTTCAATATGTTTTGTCATCATCCTGATTTCTTGCACCAAATCCTCTAGTGAGGCTTTTAAGGCATATTTTTCTTTATCAAGTACTAGAACCTTTTCATGTGCGCAACTCAGTTGAATCTCATAGTTGGTAATATATGCACCAATAGATTCTTGACATGGCCTATCATTTTCTTCATACTTTGACATTTTCTCTTGCAATAGCTTATTCTTCTTCTTAGACTTCTTTAATTCATCCAAGGCACTTATCAATTCACCTTCCCAGTCAATTTCTGCAGCTTCTTCATCTTTGAAGTGACCATTAATCTCAACCTCTGCAACAGGTTTTGGAGGTGTGACTTGCTCCAGAGGCATTTTGAATGATCCACTGAAAAAATATTTGTCTAGTGACCCTAGTTTGCTCTGCGCAACTAGAGTTCCCTTTAAATTTTTCTTCTTGATTTCTTCCACTACATGAGCCATGAAAAGTACTTCTTTGGGTTCCTTATCGCATCCGATTTCTTCAGATGCATTACTTCCTTCTTCAGTGTACAAAATCCTTCTCTGTTTCAAAATCCTCCTTTTATTCTCAAGTTTGTGTTGAGAACACACAATCTGTCGATCATGTGCACTAGACTCTTCATCACTGGCATTGTCTTCCTTCTTGTAAGGAAATTTTGAGGCATAATGACCTACTCCTCCACATTTGAAAAATTTGAAGGGAATCTTCCTCTTATACTTACCTCATCCTCTTTTTAGTTTTTTGACAAAATCTAATTCTTCATCATATGATTCATCACAATAGTCTTTTCCATGATCATGCTTATCCTTTCCTGTGGCTTTGAAGGAATCCTCCTTTCTAATGGGAGTCTCTTTCTCATTTCTCATTTCATATGCAATGAAAATCCCCTGAAGTTCATCCTTTGTTAGTTCTTAAATATTTGCTTGAACTTCTAACACATAATCCTTCTAATTAAATCTTTGAGGTAGAGTTCTCAATGTCTTCCGTACAACTGATTCTTCATCCATAGTGACCCCAAGACTCTTGATGGCATTAACTATCTCATCAACTCTTAGGAAGTAAGATGTAATATTCTCTTAATATTTCATTCTTAGAGATTCAAACTATCCAAATTAGTTTTGCAGTTTTTCTTTCTTTACCTTATCATCACCTTCATATATACCTCTGAGTTTGTACCAAATTTCCTTGGCTGATGCACAATGCTTAAATTTGACAAATTCATCACCTGTCAAACCACAGAGCAGAGCATTCTTGGCTCTAGAATTACTTTCATAGAGTCTCCTTTGCACTGGGTCAACTGGTGCTACAGCTGGGACATAATAACCATCGAAAATAGATTGCCAGACTTCTGCTCCTAATGATTGCAAATATACTTCCATACGTACCTTACAAAAAATTTAATTGGTGTCGTCAAACCTTGGTGCTCTGTTTGTAGAAAGGTATTCCTTCTTGTCCATTTCTGCACAATGAATTATCTTCTAGTTGTTAATCTGTTACTGAAGACACCCACTATGAAACCAATTGTTGGAATTGATTTAATACTGGGAGGGGGGTGAATCAGTATTAGAGTAGTTATTAACATATTTTACCTTCTTTAAATAGATTAGCCTTTACTTAAGATTTATCTTCTATTATGCATTCATAAATAAACATTCACACATATAAGCACCACATAATCAACACATAACACACATGAATTTTACGTGGAAACCCAAACGGGAGAAAACTAGGGAATGCTTCTTTAAAGTGAGAAAGAATACATTCAAGGAAGCACCAAATTCCTATGTTTACAACACTAACTGGAAGGAGGCACCAACCCCCCTATGTTTTCTCCAGCACCAACTAGAAGGAGGCACTAACCCCCTGTCACTTTGTTTTATAAGCACCAACCTAAAGGAAGTTGCGACTCCCTGTCTCCTTGTTTTTTATAGGCACCAACCTGAAGGAAGCTCCAACTCCCTATTTTCTTGTTGTTTTACAGGAACCAACCTGAAGGAACCTCCAACTCCCTGTCTCCTTGACCCATCCAACCGCCCTTGTGTCCAATATATTTTACTGCCTTGCTAATATTTAACTCTACGCACTTCTTTAGGTCTTCTGATGATGTTTTTGTTGTGCACCACCTTTGTATGTAGACTGTACTCTGTCACTACGGTACATACAACATTTGAATTCTCATTCCTCTTAAATCACACTTCTACTGATGACTTGATTCTTGTATTGTGTGTTCTGCTGAATCTGTAGTCTAGGATTCATATTTTGCATTCTCTTCTACGTGACTGCAAAGATCAACTGATACTATGCTTTCAATTGATAGTTTGTTGTTCAAAGTGAAGCATCAATTACAGTTTGAACTACGCACATTCTGATGAAGTGTTGTAGTTCATCAGATAATCTACGACGTCCTATGAATCAAATAGTTTTCCATTTAGTTTAACACACTTGTCTTAGATTATCTGGATCATTATGCACCTATCGAATTCTATTGTTGTTTTGTTTTTGCACATCAGATGGAGTCTTCAACTTCACACACTTTCAATTCTATCCTTAAGCATCATCTAGACATCTACACAATGTCTGATAGACATTAGGTCTGTCTCTGTGCTTCTGTCTTTACAACATCTATAACAATCGGCGTGTTGATTGCAATAGTGTCCTTTAAGATATCCAACACTTGCGCATTCTTCAGTATGTCTTCCTTTCGGTGTTTGCGCAATTGTCACAGATCTAAACCATGATTTATGCACACCATCAAAACTATGTTCTGCTGCATGTGCGCATTCGGCTCTTAACTACATCATTTTTTCTTTCCATGAGCACCTTGATGCCCCGAAAACAAACAAGAACTTTCAAACAAAAACACTTATGTTCTTGTAATCAATATTTTTTCAAATCTTCAATTTGCATCTCTATTTATGGATGTCCTGCACGGATTGTATGTTTGCAAGTTGGATGTGGCATCCCTTCTTCCATACTTCACAGATTGTGCATATGCCACGTGTCATCATCTGCTCTATTGATGTGCAATCTCAGATGTATCAAATTCCCTCAAGGTCCACAACTCAGTGGGACTTTACACCTTCATTGTTCTCCTAATGTACCATTGCTTTATGGCGTGTACACAATCTTATACTTCGTCGTGGTGTGTCCATGACTTGTGCTCTACCAACCCTTGTGGGTAATGCACCCTTGTGATATCAATACTTTGTGTAATCTGTGCATTCTCCAGCTTCTGCTTATTAGGATTATGACCTTTGCATTGTCATCACTTGTGGGACTAACGCACATGTTGTTTCTCACTTGTGGAATTTGCGCATATATTAACTTTGACTGTTGTACCACTCTAGGAGTTTGTGAGTGTTGCACTTACTGAAAGCATCTTCTGATTGGATATGCTTGCACACTTTCAGGATTGTCTGACCATCTATTCTTCCTTTCTTCCTATGCACTCCCAACCATCAACAAAGCAATGCTTAGGATTTCTTTATTAATTGTCCCATTTTTTCAATCAATTCCTTGGTAGTTTGAGCACTTGTACCATTGTCCAACCAATTCCTTCAATTTGTTGTGATGAGAGAGTATGACTTGGTGGACTTGATTTATACGCAAGGGCCACATGATGTAGGATTCATTACTTGTGTTTCTTCTTAGATTGTATCTTCATGAATTATCTTCTTGATATGCATGATGTATCATCTTGACCTGCCATATGTATCCTTAATGCAGTGTTAGATATACTCCAAATTTGCTTGAGTGTTGCATCCTTGATATACATCCTAAGACAAAATGCAGTCTTATATATATTTCAAATTTGCTTGAGTGTTGTATCCTTGATATACATCCTTTTACAGAATGCACTCTTAGATATAATTCAAAGTTTCTTGAGTGATGTACCCTTGATATACATCTTCAGATAGAATGGAATCTTAGATATACTCCAAATTTGCATACATATATGTCACCTTCACCATTTGAGCATATACTTCTGATGTTCACGCTTTCTTCATCATGTGCATAGACAACCTCAAAGTGGCTTCTTCATACTTCTTCGGGAATATTGTATCCAATTTGAATTAGGTTGATACAAATGACTCATACTAAATCAATTGACATCCTCTTTGATATTGTATGACAATTAAACAATTGACATCCTCTTCAGTTGACATCATTGACAACCAATGCTCAACAATCTCCAAGTCAAACACTTGATATCTTCTTCAATCAAACACTTGAAATCAATGAAAACCAATGCTCAACACCAACTTCTTGGGTGCCCTCTTTGACCCAATCCATTCACTAATAACTATTATTTTTCATTTTCAGACCAACATTTGCAAAATAAACTTGTGCAAAATATAGGTTGCCAATTATTTGCAAATCTATTCCCAAATTAATAATTTTTCCTAGCAGCTTGAATTGGGAGCCTTATCTTCTTCATGTGGCTTACCTAAGTTCAAATAATATTTAATTTTTCCTTGGACCAATAAACTTAAGAAATATTTCTGCTTTATCCACCCATTTAATAATTTTAATAGTTTTTACCGAGGTGACTTGGCCAAAATAATATAGCGAAAATTGCGAACATGAAAATCCTCCCCTCCCAAGATTGCTTGTCCTCAAGCAATTGAAACCATGGTAGAAATGGAAATCCACCCAATCATGCAATGAATACCACTGCCTCTACCCATAGTGATGATTGGTCAGAAGTGAACCAAACCACCAACTCTATGTAGCCACAATTGAAACTCTCAAAATCATGTGTCTCAACAAAACCAAGTGAATGGAAGTCAAGCATTCTCTACTCATACATTCTCATGAAACTCATTGATATAGGAAACTCTCTATCAATCATCAACAAGGAGAACAATAACCACAAACCAATCTTCCATATCAATACTAATAAGAGTCCCAACACATGAAATACCATGAATGCAACTGGAAATGTGCACAATAATTGTATCTCTCAAATTCCCCAACTATCGCTTGAGAAGAATCATGGATCCTCCCAAATAATAGATCCATCTGCACTACCATCCAACCATGCACTTAGTGTGAAAACTAACCACAACTGATACCAAGATCCCATATGATCCTTAGAAATGCAAGGTGTAAGATACATCCTCCAATGCACCATGAATGAAAACCATAAATCCATCAAAAGAAATGTTCCCCAAGTAGGAAACATAAACAAAGTGTAACATATATGAACACATGAGAGAGAAGGTTGACTTGGTCCATCAAGCAAAGATGCCAACAACTTCTACTAAAGACAAGCAATGCCAGGATCCCATTACTTGTATTTCACTCCCGTCAATGAGAATTCCATCCAAAAAAATCTATCAAGCAAAGGAATTCCCGGATCCCACTACCTAGTGTGCATCCTCCAAAACATCATCAACACCATGTAGAAGCTGTCACCATGAAGGGTAATAGGAAGGATGAAAGAACCATCACGAGGAATGGAAATATCATGCAACCATACTGAAAGTGTGTCATCCTTAATGCTAGCTCGAATCATAGAGAGACCATCCATCATGAAGTATGCATCTTCTGGGTAGGGCCGAACCCAAGCAAGTCTCTCCAAGTCAAAAAGAAGGCTCTTATGTGTCCAATGCACACAATAATCAAAGGTGACATCAAAGAAAATCAAGTGACAAGGGTGGAAGTCCCATGTCCAATCATAAAAAGGGTAGGCATTCTCAAAGAGAAAAGAATTCCCATGGAACTGCTCACAAGAAGTGTAATATGTATCATAAAAATCTCCATAAATGCAAGCAGTGATGTCAGTCATGTGCCATTTTCATCCAAGAATGGAATGGAAAGACACTCCATCCAAGCAAACCAAGTGGAAAGCAAAGTGCTTCCCCATGTGAACACATCCAATGGATCAACTCTCTCCCACTATTCAAAGGGTGCAAGCATCCATCATGTGATCTGTTTAATGAATTCAAGTGTAAACGAAATGCACCTCTATATATGGAGGCATCAAAGATAGGCATGGGATGCCTCAACTACTGCTAGGAAGGGGATGGTGCACACAACATGTCATATGGAGCAAATGTGGGTGTCTCCTACTCCTCCTCAAGCACCATCAAGAAGAATCCATTCACTCAATTATCATCCTCAAATGAGTAGGATGATGAAGGATGAACCAACCTAAAGTCACTGCTACTCTCATACATCAAGGTAATGGATGCATAAAACTCATCAGGAGCTAGTCCAACACAAGGGATCTCTTTTGAATTTCCAATGGAGGAAATATTCACTCCATGAAGTAGCCCAGTTTTGCTTTGGGAAGGATCATATGCTTGGATCTCATCAAGCTCATCCATAGTCTCCTCAAGCACATATGAAATAGAACATGCCTCATGATCCACCACCTGATGGGGTTCCTCCATGTAATCAAGAATGCAATCAACCATGTGAGAGTGACTATCAGAAATGTAGGAGGGAGAATGTGATCCTTGCAACTTCTCACGAAGTTGCTCAATATGATGCTCAGATTCTTGAAGTGCAAGTTGAGTACTCTTCAAAGAATCCTGAGTGGTCTCAACTCAAAAGTGAGCTTTCCAATATATTCTTAATCCTTCAAGGATGCACCATGATACAACTCCAAAATTTCAATCAAATAGTATCTATCAGAAAGAAAATGAAAAAATTTACCTCTTATGGTTGTCATTCCCTTCGGAATCTTCTCCATGTCTTCAATCGAATATGGCTCCTCCATTGATGTAGCTCTGCAACAATAATGTGACACCAATGTAGTAGTGTCATCCAACATACTCAAGGCCTCATGGATCTTCCTTTTACTCATATTGAGTATCCTTTCAAAGGGATAAGGTGTAGATCAAACCTCCTCATCATCTATCAATGGATCAACCTCATAAATATCATGTGGTGAAGGTGAGATCAATCCTAGAACCTCTTCCTCTACTGCAAAATATTCATCTTCTTTAGGCACATAGGAACTTGTACATGCAGTAGGATCATCAAGTGGAACCTCTATGTCACCAACAAAGAGATATGGACATCCATCAGTAGATGTCTCCATGGAATCCTGGAACCCATCAGCAAGTACCTCATAATGACACCCACTGGTTGGTGTCTCAGTAAAGCCTCAGCAACCCTCAGTAGTTTCTCGAGAAATACTTGAGCATCCATCAGTAGATTCTCTCAGATCAATGTCTACAATAGAAAGTATCTATGGATTATCTTCATTGATTCTTATCCTTCTTGTGCGAGATGGCACAACATGCATCCTCATGTGCATGCGCCACTTTCTAGGTACATGTGCTTTTGTCTCCTTGTTGGTCTCTTTCGGATATTCCCCTGCTTTATCGCCTTCCTCTTCATGCATGGATTCACTTTCTTCTTCAAGTGCTTCATCGTCCTCTTCTTCTTTTTCTTCTTCACAACCCTCATCAGTAAGGATTGTATCTCCAACTTTTTTAGAGTCATCTTAGGGTGACATTCTCTATTTAAGGAACTCATCCCCAAATATTTTTCACATATCCCTTATAGGCAAGAGTATCTACTCTATGTCTTTCTTTTTGTTAGTGAAAGAGAGAGGAGGGTGGCTCTAAAACCCTCAACTAGTCTAACCATTAGAGTATATTCTTCATATGTTGGGCTACAATAGAAACCATCATATTCTCTTTGCTGGCCCTTGTACTCTTGGGATCGATACCAAGACATGTTTGTAGCTTCGAGATGTGTTTTTTCTTCAAATGAGATTTCCTTCCACAAGAGTATAAGAAAGTGCTCTGATACCATTGTAATGTACCCCAACTAGAATTCAGGAGCACTAACTCAAAAATATGATGTACTATTGCTACAACTCTGAAAAATATGCAGCAAGATTATGGTCCACTTCTAAGATGCCAAAATCACACACTAGCTCCAAAGGTTATTCAATAAGCACTAGGAGGCATGTGGCTTGACTCCTGAAAGGTTGGTATTTCTTGGAGTTGATATGGACTCTAATTTTTTATAGAATGCAGACTGCATAATAACAATTGCATAGTTGGAGGGGTTCGAGAGAGGTTTGGAGGGACTTGGAGTGGAATTGGGAGTTCGGGACAACATAAGCTAATGATTTTGAGACTAATGGAAGAGGTATCTAGGAATTTCAATTATATGAAAAACCACTTGTTATTGATTGTACATAGTATTAGGTTTATGCATAAAATCATATAATTTAAATTGGATCTCCTGAGAGGAAGATACGATTGTTTTACCACGAGCTAGTCAAAATTGACTAGTGAATGAGCAAGGGTGTGGAAATTGGCATGGATGGAATGGATTTTGGCAGGTAGTATAAAGGATCTACATTATGTTTTTGTAGGTGGTATGAAAAACTTATATCATAGAGGTTTGGAGGCCATACATTCAGCAGTAGGCACATTCTCTGGGTATGCCACGCCCGGGATGGTCCTTAGGCCACGTAGTTTCAATCCCCAAGACTTATATGGAAAACCAATGGATCCTAGTGCTTCACCAGATGTATCTAGACTTTGTTACAGTCCTATATGCAGTGGGATACACTTGGATCATATTTTGGGAAGCGATTTTGCCATTTGGAGTCACTAGTAGAAAAACAAGGAATTTAGGATAACTCAGCTATGTGTTTTATAAACTGACCTGAATGCTACATAAGCCTCACAAATATATGATTTGATATTGGGGAAGGGATCTATGCTATATCACCTACCTGAATCAACTTACATAACTCAATTTGGACCTACATAAGTGAAGATATAGCCAAAACAGTGGAGACTAGTTAAATTCACCTAGTGATTAAGCAGGGGTGAGATATATTGTTGAGAAAGAGATAGTAAATGAAGAGTGGAACATAAATATGAGTTTTATTCATGTATATGAATGAATAAACATATCATGGGATATCATGTATAACAACCATATCACATGAAGTGCTAACCATTAATCTGCAAAAGATATTAAGAAGCATTGCACAATAGCACATATAACTTGAAGCATGAAACAACTTGATTATTATTGGAAATCCTGAAACATGAGAAGCACATTATAAATATACAACATACTCAATGAGAGATGTTGAGTTCCTTCCTCTTCAATGGCTATTTGAATACACATCTAGTGTGGAAATGAGGGGTCGATCACCCTCTTGGTGTGCAAGGGGAGCATCACCTAAGCAAAGAGAATCCTAAGCAAATCCAACAAAATAAAATTTAATCAAAAACCCTTTCTAGTGCACCTTGCTACTCCTTTTAAGCTTTAGATATCTCCAATACCATGGAACAATACTATGGATGAGTGAAAACCATGTTCCATAACTACCTTTAGCCAATACCATGGAAAAATACCATGGAATAGCCAAAACCCTGCATTGGGTAGTTAGTGTCCATAATTGCTCCACTATCTTCATGAGTGTGCCTTCTAATCGCTTTAACCTTCATAGGTGCACCCTCTAACCACTTGGACATTCATCATTGCATCCTATAACTTCCTTAACCAACTCTTGCCAATTTACCCTAATTTGTTGAATTGGTCCAAACTCTTATATATTCCTCCACTACTTCGATTGTTTTTTTCCATAACTTATTCACACATGCCTTATCCTTTCTAACCAACTTCTTGGGCACCCTCTTTGACCCAATCTATTCACCAAGAATTATTATTTTTCATTTTTGTACCAACATTAGCAAAATAAACTTGTGCAAAATATAGTTGGCCAATTATTTGCCAATTTATTCCCAAATTAATAATTTTGCCTAGCAACTTGAATTGGGAACCTTATATTCTTCATGTGGCTTACCTAAGCCCAAATTATATTTAATTTTTCCTTGGACCATTAAAATTGAGCAATATTTCTCCTTTATCCAACCATTTAATAATTTTAATGGTTTTTACCTAGGTGACTTGCCCAAAATAATATAACAAAAATTGGGAGTGCCTCATGACACTAATGTAGTGGAAGCGTTATTATTATACTTAGAAGGGCTATCTTTGAAATAAAAATAGATAAATTTATTTCTTAATTGTTATTTCCATTCTTTATTTTCAGCAAATGCAATATTGTTGTGGATAAACTCTATAATTGGAGTATTTTCCTATAGAACTAGGTGAATTCCCTAGTTGAATACCTTGGTGACTTGACGGATATATATATTTCCATAGGGATATTTGATGTTCAACCTTGATATTTTGTGTACCAGAGAATCCTTTACCCTTGTGCGTGACTAGAATAGAGGACAATAAAAGCAAATCATGCTTTCATAATTTGAGAGGCCCACACTTTGCAAATAAAGAGGGATAAAGTGGATGATAGATAGTTGTTCAATATTTTTAGATGCTCATGGATCTGAAAGTTTGGCATCATACCTTCATGAGGGTTATGAGACATTGCAAGTGATAATGGTGTTCAATGATGTTGTGAAACTTGGATCATAACTAAGAGTCTAATAATACGTTTTGAGGGAATAGGAAGTAACTTGTTGTTTGTCAAATATAAGCATTTGAAGCAAGGATAATTTTAGGGGTGAAATTTAGCCCATGGGCTATTTTTCCATTTTTTTTTCCAAAAAAAGTTCACCAATTTGCATTTTTTGAAGCCTCATTTCGCACAATTTTGATGGGGTAAACTTTTTTCACTGTAAAAATCGCCAAATTATTATATAAACTATATAAAATCCTTAGAAATTGAAATAATTTTATAAAAATATTGCCAAATATTTTATAGTTGTCATTTTAGGAATTGGTAAGATTCACCAAGGTTTATACACTTTTAAATAAGTATGGGTTCTTAAAATTATCCCTGATTTGAAGAATATTTCCACCTATGTTTTTATTGCCTTAAAGGAGGTGTAGGAGTATAAGGCTTAGTAATGTCATTGTTAATTAAAGGATAACTAGAAACAACAACATTAATATTATTAATGTGTCTGAATACGTTGATAGACGTATATTTGGAACATTGATAATTCTTTTTCCCTACAGAATGTGTTAAATATATGCCTATCGACGTATTCAAACACAATAATAATATTAATGTGGTTGTTTCTAATAATTGATGAGTGCATATAGATATCTCCAAAATGCTAATAATATTATATTATAAAATAATTAAAGAGCAAACAGATTTATAATAATTATAATATTATACTATATTCTATTATACATTAAATAGTTAATACAATACAATACAATATAATAATAATAATAATAATAATATATTATTATTTTTATGAAATAAATATTAGTAAATAGTAACAATAACCCATGGAGAGTGTGGTCTAATGACAAGTAGCAAGGAGATAAGATTATTAAATATTATTATATAATATTTCTAATAAAATAATTTCAATATGTTAGACATATGAACTTATGATTAAAGGATCAATAATTATGATGTATAATTTAAAATTAGTTTATTTATTATTTATGATAATAATATCACTCCGTGGAGTGTAATATTTGAAGATATATGACTTTGATTGAGTATTTATGAATATGGTTGAGTATGGGTTTAGTATGTTTCGCATTGCTTAATGATGGTTTCAACATGGATGATTATGCTTGAGGATCATTAATTGTGTTTGGAGACATTTCAAAATGTCACATTATGACATTTGGCTTTGCTAAATTTATGTCTAATTGATAGCTTGCTCAATGATTGACTATGTTGGATTGTGTCATCCATTGAGGGTTATGTTGTATTGATTTTGGCTATGTATAATTGGCCATCATTGATTGTTCTTCACCTTGGTTGACCATGGTTGACTATATTTGATAGCGTTTGATGGTGCTTGACTATAAATTATTATGGTGGAGTTATTATATTATGCCAACATTGGTGCTTCCAAAGGTGCCATGAATGAAAGCAACACTCCTCACAACCATATCATAGTTTCTCTCCTCCCATTGGTGTTTCCATAAGATTATTCATATCTATGATCTTGAGTACTTGAACCTTCTTTTAGTGGGTTTTCATCTTCATTGGCTCAGAGGCTGAGATGGGTGGTAGTTTTAATAGAAGAGATGTAATTGCAAATAGTTGTAATCTGACATCCCTAATGGTTATGTCGCATTGTAACGTTCCTTAACGGTTATGTTGGATTGTTACATTAATATTTTGATGTTAATCTTTGTTGACTTATGTTGGCTAGCTAGATTCTTCAATGCTCATGTTGCATTGTGGTTACATTTCTCAATGGGTTTGTTGCATTACAACATTCAACAAAGGTTATGTCACATCGCAACCTTTGCAAGGGTTTTATGTTTCAATGATGTTCATCATAATCACATTTGAGTTATATGTCATCTTACGACATCACCTAATCATTATGTTGCATTGTGGCTAAGTTGCTCAATTGAATTGCATTATTTTGAAAGGGTTTTATCATAGTGCGACATTCATTAAAGGTTAACTATTTTGGATTGTGACATTATTACATGGTTACGTAACATTGTGATATTTATATTTGAAATATTCCTCAAGGATTTAATTATGTTGAATTATGTTAACTTGGTAAATTCCTTAATAGTTTTGTCATATTGAGTTGTTTATAAATAATTATGTTTCTAACCTAAATAGATTTTGTTTACAAAGATAACATATAAAAAGTTATATTCACAAAAGATAAAATATATAATACAATTTATTTAATAAGGATGACATAAACTTTTTCCTATTTAACAAAATACAAGATCCTATTTGAGACGTCAAGATCTCCTTTTATAAAGATGCCCGAAAAGAATAAACAATATATTATATTATCATAGGAAGGTTTGGTTGATTTGTCCATGTACAATACTACTGTCAAAATTCCGGAAATTTCTATCAAAATTCCGGAAATATCAGAGCTGTTGGGTAAAAATAGAATTAGATTACCTTCGAGTTTCAAATCAACGTGAGCTCGTCATTTATTTGTTGAATTGAGGCTTAGAATCACCAAAAGCGTTTTGGATAAGGCATATATAGCATTCATATAATTCTTTTTATATAATAAAATTATACTTGAGATTTATCAAAACTTTGTTAAGTATCAAAATTCCATTTGAGTGTTGAAAACTTTGTTTATAAATATTGTTTTAAATATTTTAACCTATTTTAGAATAACATATAGTCATATTTTTAGAAAAATAAATAAAAGAAACATAATTTAATTAAATCAGTATAGATACATTCTAAATGTGGATTTGTTAAGCATTTTTGGTTTTAATTTTTTATTTATGAGTCGACATTAATTTTTTTAATACTTTTTATTTTTGGTATCATAATATTATGAACTATGTTGCGATATGTGACAACATCTCCTCCATACTAAGTTGTAAAGTACCTCACTCTGATTGCAAAAATCTAACCTATATAGCTCTAAAACCCCTCTTATGTTGAAATAGAGCATAAAAAATACCACTTAAATTGTTATTGCTATTCACTATTTAATGTTTTGTCAAGGATACAGTGGTCTGTTGGTGGGGATAGATGGATTTCATTCCATCCACTCGGGTTCAATTCCATTGAGACATCTTCTTGCTTGGATTGTCGTGTGACGTGTGTGTTAGCTTTCCTTGATTTCTTCGGAAAAGCGGGAAGGTGATTTTTCCGTTGAAAAAAATTGTTATAGGTACAAAGTATAAAAGTAGTGAAACTCCAAATGAATGTGATAATTATCAATAAATTGCTACACTATGACCGACGAATATGTTTAATGTTTTTTTGATAATGTGTATTTTTTTTTAAAATAGAAAACATAATTTACAGCATTGCTCTTTTCATTTTTAATAGTTTTATTCATATGTTTTTAATAAAAAAAAGGACAAAAACAATTAAAACAATTAGCCATTTCTTTGTTTTTAATACTTTTATTACATTGATAAATATTTATATTTTACAATTTCAAATGGAGGAAGAATAGTTCTCCTCCTAGATTGTAGGAAAATTAAGACAAGTGCACACAGTCGTTATTTAATTCATGGGAATCGTTTTTAGTTAATGTTAATGAGTTGTGATTAAATGGCAGTTACTCTAGCATGGGTGTCATGTGCTTGCGATAGTTATGACCGATGGTCTGATGTAGTTACAACGAGTGGGGGGCAGCAGTTAGGGCAGCTGATACTTATCAACTGCAATAAATCCTTCAGGGTTAGAATTAAAACCGTGGTCGTCTTAGTATCCTGAATCAACATTGTTTCTTCCTCATTATACAAGTAATCTTGATACTAATGAAGTTATTCAGATCTAAATGCCGACCTACTTGGAACAACTTCTTTAGTTCTAGTAGTATAGCTTGACCAAACTGGTGAGGATGATTCCTCACCGGTGGTTACAGAATGTTGGCCAAAATTCGTAGCCAATATTGGAGACCCACATCAAATCCTATGTTGTAAATCTACACAAAATTATTTGTTGGATTCTAGCAACCCTATTTTTCTACTGATGCAGAGTATTGAAATCAAGAAGCAGTAGAAGGAGGAGAAGGTCATGATCATGAGGCTAGCAAGGAGGAGAAGGTCATGATCATGAGGCTAGCAAGGAATGTATTGGGAATAGTCATGTTCACAAAATTGTGGAAAGGAAGAGGTGGAACAAGATGAAAGTACTATGTTCAACATTGATATTGATATTGGTAAAAGAATATCGCAAAGTGAAGCTTTCTCTAACACAACCACTTAACTTGTGGTCACTAAATATTGATATGCCACTGAACACAAGTTTCATGGTCGTCTTATCTTGTTATGCTCAAATGCATCTTAGTTAATGTTTAGCTTTGTTTAACAACCAGTCATGGCCACAAAATTAAGTGGTTGGCTACACCCACTGATGGAATTTGACAGGAGAAATGATCGTCATGAGGCATTTTGGCTGTCAAATAGCGTTAAAAAATTTCGTCAACCGTCTTTTGTGAAGGGTAAATTTATCATTTAAACGTATTTTTGAAGGGTAATACAATTTCTAAAACGTCATTATATTTACTATTTTTGAAGAATAACAAAATTTATAAAATTCATTAGTTTACTAGTATTATTAATATCTTTGATCTTATATAAAACTATATTTTCCAAATTAGAATTTCCAACCATACTTTCACTTAAGAAATAGAAAAATATATTAAATTAGTATTATTTCTATTCCTTTCCATTACAAGTTGCATTGATTTTTTCATAGAGAAAGAAAAACTCATTTAACTCAATGATGTTTCCAATTTCCATTACTTTTTTTATTTTTATATTATTACAATGAGCATCTACATACTACAAATTTCAGTGCTAAATGATCATTGATTACATTAACATTCTACTACTATAGCCTACAAGCCTACATCAAATAAATGACTTGGATTCTGGAAGTTGAAAGTTCTTGGAAGTTGGGAGTATCACAGCCTACGGGTAATTCCAGCACGATCTTTTGGCATTTTATTTAGTGATAGGTTTAGATTCAAAGATTTGTTTGAAATCTACAATTTTGAATAAATGTTATAAATTTTTTGATAATTTTAAATAGCTATATCATATATGTAGCCTAAATTATTTCTCTTGACATGATATTTAGTGGTTTATCTCATGATTTGAGTAATGTATATAGATTTAGATGTTGAAATTGAAATGAAAATCTCATATATTTCAAAGCTATATTTTGCAGAGTCCTATATTCATCATTATATATTAAAATATGCGATAATAATCTAATTTAGAGAGACTTCCAAAGTTGCAAGTTTGTGACATGAAAAGATTTGCTAGGTAGCGAGAAATCGTGCTAGAAAGGCCATTGATAAGTTTTTCAATATTTTTTATATTCATGTATTCAACCCAACTCTTTCTTCTGAATTTAACTTGAATAGAGCAGAGCTGGGTGACCTATGGGATGGAAAAAAGAAATGGTTAGGCGAGGTACGAAATGGCACTAAAATAAACCATCTTGCTTCACTCCTCTTGGAACGAAGCTCATCCGACTGACCCTTATTGAATGAAAATGAACTTATTGTAGAATGCTTCCTCCTTTCCTTCACCTCTCAAATGTCCCATAAGCTGTCCCGCTTGATGGTCGAGTGACCAATGGTGGAGGAATGGATTTTGTGATAGAATCTTCGTATGTGTTTGTTGTTTTTGAGGAAAAATCAGAGTGTAAAATCATGACATATATATTCGATGAATGGATTTTGTGATAGCATCTTCATATGTGTTTGTTGTTTCCGAGGAAAAATCAGAGTGTAAAAGAATGACATATATATTCGAGAATGGTGTTAATCCACTAAAGAAATAATTATGAAGACTATTCTCCACACTTGCTCAGTCACAAGCAACATGACCATTTCCAGCCATTCTGGGAGAAACAAACTTTTAGGAGATGATTAGTTTTTCTAACAATTTCAATCCATAGAATCATATCATAACATTGGTCATACCTTTCTGTATGCCAATAGAGGTACATGTTTGAGTAACCTTAACCTAACATTCATCTCCTGGATTTGTGTTTGATTTGAAAGGAATTTGATGGTTTCAAATTCAATTCTGAACGGTGATCTCCTAGTTCTAAATCGGAGTATAGCTTCTGTTAGACAGAGGGAGCACAACGCAATTTATAAGCAAGAGCGTGAAAGGATTCAAAAGTCTAGAGGTTATTTTGAAGCAAAATGAACCTCTGCAGCGTCACCTTGAATTATATTCTCAGCATATGGCTACTCTATCCTTGAATTACAATAGATAGTGATGATCATTGCTTTTTTTTTCAACAGATGAAAAAATACTGTACAAAAATCTAGACAAGAAGGGTTGGAAATACAACAATGGTTTTTAGTTTTTTTCATTTCTTCAAAGAATCAAAGAACATTTTTTTCATTTCTTCTTTCCTCTAAAACATAAAACTAAAAACATCAAAGAATTCATCTGTCGGCGTGAAGATGTAGCAACTGTTTTGATTCTTCCAGAAATTTCAAAAGACAATATACACAAAATGCAAAGATCCATAACTCTTGATGAGATTAGAAGATTGCAAGTAGTACTTCCCTTTTTTCCAAAGGTCGTGGTTGCCAAATATGGTAAAAAAATTATTATTAAGTGCCTCGAATGACAAACATTATTGGAAAATTCATGATATTTGCTAAAAATATCAACATATGTATTTGTTCAGTTTTATGATATCAATTTTGCAGAAACAATAATTATGTGATATTTATTTTCTTTTTATATGCACAATTGTGTGAAATTAAAGAACCATTGTTATGTTTATTTATGCTTTATTATGATGTGTATTCACATATTTTTTGTTTAAGTTATATTTCTATATAATATTAATTTAGTACACGAATGATATATAAAATGAATAGAAATCAAGTTAATGGACTATGATAGATATTAATAATGATCATTTTAATTTTAATGTAAAAATGTCAAGAAAATAAATATTGTTTTGAAAAAAAAAATTAACAAAATTTAATTATTGAAGGTTAAAATTTTTGGCAAGACTTTATTGTTAAAGGGTAAAAATTTAAACAAAATGTTTCAAGACAAGTGATATATACACCCAAAACGTTAAAATAAAACTTGGATGGATAAAGTGAAAACCAAATTCCAACACTGGCTACACCTATCTTGCTCAGGCCACTTTATTTGTAACTGTGCTAGTTTATTATATTATAGATAGAAAAATAAAATAATCTTTATAATTTACTCCAACCAAAATGTATAATATCTCATTTAAGATATAAATAAAATTTATAATAAAATATAAATATTAATTAATATATACGTTAATTTAAAAATATCAAATTAAATATAATAGTTGTTTAGCCCAAGTTCTTTCGAGTTGGCTCAGGCTGCCCATGTGTTCGAGTAACAGAAAAAGCAAAAATAGGAAACCTGACCAACGGCGATGAATGCCAGACCAGCTAAAAGTACCTTGAACTAATGGCGGTGACTGCCACGCCAGCTAAAAGTACCTCAATATTCTGTAACTGTGAACGTTCTAGAGTCTAATAATTGCCAGATTTCCAAACAGAAATAGAAAAGTAAAGTTTACTACAGATGGCTCTGTACAGAAGCCTAAAGTGTCTTTACAGAAGCGTACAGAAATATACCGAATTATATTTATATATTGACAGTTTCTGAAAGAAATATAGCGAATTATATTAATATATTGACAGTTTCTGAAACGGATGGAAGACTGAATATACATACACTTCTATCATGGAATTAATATTAAAAGCAATATGATCAAAGACATATATGATATACAGATCGCCAGATCACATCTCCACCCTCGACACGGTGTAATATTTTATGTTTTTTCTACACCACATATACATTATAGTATACAATACCAACTTCTGCAACTCGAAATTCGACCTCGCGACCTTAAACTTAGACCTGCAAGCAGCGTAAGCACTCTAATTTGCGTACCACCTTGTGATCGATTGCATGGACTGAACCTGGAACTGAAGCGCCACGATGTAGTCCGCGACCTCTTCCAACAAAACCGGCGTGTCCAGCCGGCGGCTTCCCGGCATGAGCTCCCTGAGGGTTTGAATACGAGAAGCCACAGTGCCGGCGGCGCGGATGCTAGTCCACGACCTCCATGCCAGCCTGACGGAGTTTTTGCCGGCAAAGGTCATTCTGCAGCGCCGACTGGTACTCTTGGTAGACGACGATATCTGGTAATTCACTCTGGATTTAACCACTGATTGCCGTTGGCAGCGGGGTTTATAGAGCCTGGAAAGGCATTTCCGAAGGATGGCCCGGCTCCACGCAGTTCGACCCCTCGCCCTCCTGGCTAGTGACAGATCCGCAGCCAATTTCACGGCTCGACTTCGACCTAACAAGCTGGTCCTAGGTTCGATTCCCCAATGACGCAGCACAGCCACTAACTGTCTTATATATTTCCGTTGAAAAGCGGCCCTCCCTGCCATTTCCTGCTCACCTCCAGAACACCGTTTCATTGAATCTCTAGAAAAATTAAAACCTCAACCAATAAACAAAACCAAAAGCTTCTCCTGCAGACTGGGAGAGAGATACGCAGAAATGTGCTCGGCTTTTCTTTGGCTTTAAAGGCAGGAAGAAAGCTGTAGGTTCATGCATTGAGGAGGGCAGTCAGGGCCTAAGACCTAGAATCCCGCGTGATCTGGTTGCCATGTAAAATCAAGCACGTTCTGCCAATGTTAATGGAAGGTGAATTGTACGTTCAAAATTACATATATATTGACCTTATCCTTCACTTTAAAAATAAATTATCTATAACAAAATAATCTAAAACTTATTATTAGGTATATATTTCATTAAATAAAATAATAAATTGATAAAAAAATCTAATTTAACATGCTCTATTAACCCAACAAAACAGATCTTAATTCTTAAGTTATTTTATCGGACGTCGTGATTTTTTAAACATTGCACCAATTATTTATGAGAAGACACTCAAACCCGAGACCAAATAAAGTGGCTTTCCCGGAAAAGATAGAGGCTCCAATTGAATCTAAGCAATTATTTACGACAGGACGACCAACTAAAGTGGCTTTCTGGGAATAGATAGAGGCTCCAATTGAAGCTAAGAATGGCCTATGCACACATAGGTTCAAATAAAGTTCCCTAAAAAGGTCCCTAAGAATGGCCTACGCAAACAAAAGAACACGATTGGTGCAAAAACGACATACTACAAACTTCTATTTTACAGTGTAATTTCTATTTCTATTAGATTTTACAATAAGTAGGAATTTCAAATCAGAGATACCCGTGAAAATTGTCGGTAATAACAAAATTCATTAACGGTTTTTTTCTATTTTTTAAGCCATTTTGTGACGGTTTAGATACATATACTGTTTAGATACATACGTTGTTGGGCATATTTGACAAATGGCCCCCTCGTGCCTTAGCATTTGTTTTTTCAAACATGAAGGCCACCCTTGTTTTACCACTCTCATGCCTTAGCATTTGTTTTTTCAAATGATTTTTGGATGTAGGGTATTTTTCATTTCAATGTAATGAAAACGTTCTCCCTTGTAAGTTCAACTTCATAAATCCCTATTCTAGAAATATGCAATGCAAAAGTGCACATTAGGGGATTAACTTTCCAAATCATTCACACCAATATCAACAAAGGTTGTGCTAAGATCTAGAACTAAAAAATATCGATATATAAGAAATGGAAATTTTAGGGGCGAAAGGTCATGGGCTAATTTTAGGTTTTATTTGAAAAAAGATTTTCCAATTTCAAGTTTTTTCTAAATTATTTTACTTTAAATATTGGCAAAATTGTCCAAGAACTATATAAAATGCTTAGAAATTTGAATATTTTTACGAAAATATCACTAAACATTTTATGGTTGGAAATTTAAGAATTATTAAGTTTGTCAAGGTTTCTACACTTTAAGAAAATTATGGATCCTTAAAATTTTCCTTGTACATAAGGTGACAAAATGCAAATTTTCTGATCTATATGGTTTTTATTCCTCTAAGATCATCTTTGCAAGTGTCCCTAATTATCATTTAGGTGTGAGTCACAACTTACAATAGAATGGAAACCAGGCATCAAATTAAGAAGCCATTGGTTCCACTTGTACGTTATAATTATGTTACAATGCACTTCCTTCACCAATGATACTCCTTGACATGTGCTTTCTAAGATGACTTTCAAATTGAAGC
This sequence comes from Larix kaempferi, assembly GCA_027924585.1. NCBI lineage: Eukaryota > Viridiplantae > Streptophyta > Pinopsida > Pinales > Pinaceae > Larix > Larix kaempferi. The sequence continues at coordinate 4,314,635 of BSBM01001312.1, read as the reverse complement.
TTCCATTCACTAACCTAATGCAATGAAAATACTACAAAAAAGAGAAAAGGCAATATAGTAATTGATTCCCTCTCACAAAAAGATGAAGAACCGCAATCTTTTGCAGTGTCAATTGAAATTCCTGAATGGTTGGATGAAATTTGAATTGAGTATACCAAAAACCAAGAGACTTGCTCCATAATCAATGACTTGAATCAATACCCCATGTTTGAGTGGAAGAACGACATCTTATGGTATAAGGGAAGAATTTATTTAAATTCCAATTCAATATTTAAATCCAAGGTTCTATAAGAAATCCATGATTGTCCAACTACAGGTCTTGTACAATTTTTCAAAACTCATTATAATGCACACAAATTATTTTTTTAGAAGGGAATTAATGATGATATCCATACACATGTAGCTAAAAGTGATCCTTGTCAAAGGAATAAAATGAAAATGTTTTGACTCCCCGGTTACTTCATCTGCTACACATTCCTAGTAAAAAATGGGAATAAATATTGATGGATTTCATTGAAGCATTAAACTTGTCTAAACTGAAGGATAAAATACTAGTAGTAGTAGATATATTAACCAAGTATGCACATTTTATTGTGGAAAGAAAACAAACTCTGCAAAATAGAAAGTCGAAGATTTCTATAAAAACATCTACAAGTTACATGGTTTTGCCAAGGTCATTGTCAGTGACGAAGATGACAATTTTGAGGGTAATTTCTAGAAGGAATTTTGTAAAGAAGTTGGAACATCCCTTGATATGAGCTCATCTTACCATCCCCAAATAGACAGCCAGACAAAAAATATTATTAGATGCTTGGAGACCTACCTCAGATGTTGTTTCATAACCGACAAGCAAAATAAATATTTCCAATGGTTACACTTAGTTGAATGGTGGTACAATTCCACATATCACAAGTCGACCAAAATGACACAAATTCAAGATATTTATGGATATGAACCCCCAAAATGGAAGGAGTTTTCCACAATTTAGACAAAAATTGCATCAGTTAAATATTATTTAGAAGAAAATCAAAAGGTTGTTCAGTTACTCAAGGAAATATAACAGTTTCTAGGAACTATATGAAGTAACAAGTGGAGATGCACTGATCAGGAAAAGAGTTTGAATACGGAGATTGGGTTTTCATTTGGATCCAATGGTATAAACAATTATGATGAGAAATTGTGGAAGAATGGCTCTATATCATCAAAAACGAAAGTGTACAAATGTGCCAAGAGGCTCCAAATGGAGTGAGTGCCTTCTCTTATAGAGAATGGCCACTCCCAAAATAGGTTTCCCCCCAAAATGGAGGGTTGAGATCACTCCCCAATCCACAAAATCGAATGGTGGAGATCATCTCTAGGTGGGGGTGTGAATTGCCCAAGGAGAGCGCACTAGTGGAGAGAGGGGGACCCAGGTGGGCCATACAATACAATAAGGTGGAGTTGGGGGGTGTCTATGGGATGTTTTATCCCCCCAATGTAATACATTAAGGCCCCATATCAATATAACCAACCAAATCGAATTCCCAAGGTGGAGAAAAACGCCCCCTGTGGGCAATTCGACCTCCAATGGTGAGTTGGGCAATAGAGGGCCCCACAATACACAAATACATTGTTAAAAATTACCAAAATACCTTAGAAATTACCTTTTCCTTTGCCAACCATTGATTTTTCCATTTGCCTATAGTTTCCTTAGTCAAATTCTGATTTTCCATGTAATTTTTTGCTGGTTTATATGGCTGAAGACGAAATTTGGGTTTTTGACCCACTTTTATTGCCCGGATTGCCGAACCGTCGGTTGCAACGCGATCGTGGACCACAAAAGTAGGAGGAATGACCACTCGAAGGACCCCGATCCATCACTTAGGCATTACTCGCCCCAAATCCATAATTTTTAATTAAAATAGGTCAAAATTAACCAATAATAATTAAAAATTTCTCAAATGCTTCAGTATTTTGCAATTCCGACACCTGCATGCTCATATGGGACCCCTGTAGATAATAATTGGCTGAATTCGAAATTCCGGTTGCAACATTTTTTTGGGGCCCATTTTGGCCTAGTCAACTCAGTTTGACCAAGTCAAATTTGGTCAACAACAGTGCTAGCTGAATACCTGTATGCAAACATGGAGTGACAAGGCTCAATTATACAAGTTAGTACATTACTAAGCAATACAATGATAACATGGTGATCAAAAATACATTAAATCTCGAGATAATATAAGGCTCCAGTGAGGTGGGCCCACCACCTCCAAAAGACTAAAATGCTATGCACATCTTATAGAATTGACCACGTTGCTGACTTTAGGTGATGCGGACAACAAGGCAATGGACACGGGAAGACAAGGATGAAGATCATGTGACCCTTCGGACAACTCGGGAAAGCGGGGTCCACTGAGGTAAGTATGCCATGACAAAACACGGGGAAGGGCGGTGCCTCACAAATGGGTCTAGTGCAAGGAAACCACCACTAGTCATCTAACAAGTATCTCACAACTCACATCCGTATCCGAAGACTCTGTGAGGTTCTTTTCTAGAGCCGCCAAACTGAGTGTCCGACAAACCGTAACTTGAGACTCTAGGGGGCAATCTTGAGCTTGTCCCTTGCTCCCTCTCACCTCACTATCCCGCGGGACTAGGTGAGGAATAACAACTACAAATGCTGACATGTATGGCTGACCTGAATCCATGTGTGTTCATAAACACATTGCATGGATTTTACAATGAGTTTCATACTTAGCCCCTTTTTGGCTAGATTTTACATTTGATGATTATTGCTCATGTAATTGACCGTAGGGACCATCATCCCGACCATGGCGGAAATGCCGAGTTATCGGTATTCCAGGACATAGGTGTTGACCCGACTTCGGTCAACAGGGCGAACTTCGCTGTAGGAGATCAGGTTGTCATGTCCCACCATGCTTTTTACCACATGGTTGGCAAACATACCGGTCTTCTGGTGGGCCCCTTCCGGATTGAGATCCGCGACAGGGACTCATATTTTCTAGCTACCGAGGATGGGCATTACTTCTCGGTCCCTGTGAGTGGTCACCTGCTCCAGGAATATGCTCCCGGGTTCACCCGGGGGGATATTCCTTGATCTCACTTTTAGTCCTCCCTCCTTTTTGCAGCTAATAAGCTCTCGAGAGCAACAGCCGGTTGTCCCTCGCCTTGGATTGACCTTTATCTTTGTTCGACGACCGGTTGACCCTTTTGTTTTGTTTTATCTCGCAGCCCTTTCGCACCTTTTTTATTTTCTGGTGTCCTTTTGTACCATAGTTTCCATTAAGTTGTCTTTGCCACTTTATTACACCTCATGTGTTGGCCTAATAAAATTTAAAATGCTGTAGAATTAATTTTGTTATTGATATATCTTTCTTTCAACATTGTTATTTTGTTTATTTTTGCTGGATTATATACATGTATATTGTATGGCCTGACGTGTGGTCTGCAGAGATTGGTGTAGCGTCTGCATTTTACAGGACTAGGTACACATTGATGATGATGATGCAGATAGCATGCGGGTGCATGTACCTTGATGATGATGAGAGGGGTGCTATGGACCAGAGATTCTGTGGTTCTCAAGCACTCTCTCCCTTAGAGCACTTGTCCTAGATAGAGCCTGATGTTATCACATCTGTGTTAGCTAGAGCTACCATACTGCAGACTGTGCGGCTGAGGACCGCACAATACTTTTTTTCCAGATCAGAGATCAGCCACCTTCAGACGAGGTAGTTTTGTTCAGACTTCCCCTAGTAGATATATCAGAGGGGACAGACAATTGTACAGTGCTACACACATTGTCACTTACCATCTACCACAGGGTCACCTCTTCCTTGCCAGGCTTTGACATAAGCCCATTTGAGACAGTTGCCTAGTCTTGTTTTAATCGAGACTATCACAGTACATTGTTGGTTTATTATGATTGCCCGGATTCAGTAGAGATCTAGCTCAGAGATCGCTTCAGTAGCAGCAGGTATTGCATTTGATGATTATTGCTCATGTTGTAGATTAGACTTCTTTATACTTGTTAGTTCACTAACTCTGCATGAGATGATATATTTGGTGATCTAGCTATTGTATGATGTGATTGGGCCCTTGATGATGTCAGTCCACCCCTCCAGTTAGACTTATGTATATGCACGCTGAGTCATGTCCTCTACACTTGGCATAGACTTGATCACCTAGTCCCTCTCGGTAGCTGACTTTAGCTCCATTATCACTCTCCCCATCCATCCGACTCATCCATGATACTTGTTCCCAACTTGGATTCTGATTTGTGATCCCAAGGACCCCTTCCCCACTGATCTCTGAGTTTTCCATGACTCCCTGTGTATTGTGCCTCAGCTCTTTAGTGTGTGAGTTACACGGTTAGACTTGGGATTTGTTCCTGTCGGTTGCCCCTGATGTTGCAATGCAGTTAAGATTGTGTAGCCTCACCGAGTGTTCCCCATTGGTCATCGAAGCATGTATTGCTCACCCCCATTACCTTTGCAGCATGAGCACCATGTTTATATCTTTTGAGATATGTATGTAGCCCAAGAGGGCCTTGATGTAAATAAAGAAATGAAGAATTGTAAATCAAAGCCAACAAGGCTATTATGTTGTAAATGTAATATTTAGCCAAAAAGGGGCTAAGTATGAAAGTTATTGTAAAATCCATGCAATGTGTTTATGAACACACATGGATTCAGGTTAGCCATACATGTCAGCATTTTCATTAGGATCCAACAGTATAAACAATTATCTCATAAAAACCAAGGAAAAAATAAATCATCCCAAATTTTTTATGAATGGTATGAAATCAACAAAAAGATCAATTAAGTAGCATATGGATTGAAGTGTATTCCAATTCCTTCCATGCATCATTCCTTAAAAGGTTATTGGGAAAACAATAGACGGTGCAAATTGTACTTCCAATGTTGGATGATGAAGGAAGAGTTATTTTAGAACCAAGAGCCATTATTTGCATAAGGGAGAAAATATTACGTTATTGAATAATGAAGGACAATCTTATCACGAAATGGCAGAACCTCCCAGAAAAATATGCGACACGGAATTCAGAGCGGTTTCTATCAATTATAAAGCAAATTTTTAAGAGAGGGGGCACTCTTATAAATATATCGTGGCAATATTATAGGTACATATGTATAAAACAATAAAGTCAAAACATAATATAAAGTCAAAAGAATAAAGTTTAAAGCAATAAAAGATAAAAAATTAATAAATAAAAAAATCCGTTTAAATTATTAAAAGAGTCATGAATCTTTAAAGGTGCAATAGAAGAGTATAAATGCATTTTATTGTAAATTGTAATAATAATTCATATATATAAATATATATATACATATAATTTTATTCCTATTTTTATGTGTATCAAGCTCTCTATTTTACATATACCATTTTATCTATATTTTCATCCAGCTGTGATTATATGTAATGTATAAATGCATTGGGTTATTATTTGGATGAAGAAATTAAAATATATTTGTACCAATTAAGATATATTATATATATATATAATCACTAGTACACAATGAAAAATTAGTAACAAAAAATGACTAAATTTTTTATATAAACAATTATTTTTTAGTTGGTGACTAATAGTAGCTAATTTTCAGTATCTTATAGCTTGATTAACTTAGTCGTATTTATTTTAGTCATTAATAGTTGTCTTATTTAGTCGTATATTTGGTCGTTGGTTTAGTTATTGGTTTAGTCATTAATTGCCACAATTAATGACTAAATCAATGACCAAATACACTACTACATAAGGAAACTATTAATGACTAAAATAAATACGGCTAAGTTAGTCGAGCTATAAAATACTGAAAATTCGCTACTAATAGTCGTTTATATGCAAATTTTAATCATTTTTTTAGTCACAAATTTATCATTTTTAGTAGTCATTTATCTCTATTTAGAAGTTTGATATTCATTGTATAAATGACTAATTTAGTATTTTTATACTATTTTATTTTCTTTCATTATTAATCAATATAAATGAGGGCTGGTGTAAGGTAATGATACCCAATTATGACACGTTAGTTGCAATGACATGCTGGAAAAACAAAAATATCATCATTAAAATGAATTATTAGAGGTACCTGCAAAACTATTTCGAATTAGGTGTAAGAAGATGAAACGTAGAATGACGGATGACCTTCCAAAATATATAACTTTTGTTTATGGAAACGTGGTATAACCACCCCAAAATTTCATTATTCTAAGATTGGTATGTTATTTTTTCTCTAAAACATAATGCACATGTTTTAATTGAGCCACTTGTTTGTTATGTATATTGTCAATTTACGAGGAAAAACATATTTAGAGGCGTAGGCAACAGATAAATCTTTTGCGGCGCTATTTTTCCAAAATTTTAAAAGTTAATTTTATATTTTTTTTAAATTATGAAAGTCAGTGAAGCCCTAAAATGACATGGTCAAGGGTTGAGCCACCATATCATGGTCTGAACAAAATCAAAAAGCTTTTTTTTTTTAAGCTTGTAGGTATTCTTGTACTCTTATGTGGGTTCTTTTCCATTCTCAAAATAGGTAAGCCAAAATAAAGTTATAGGCCAAATAAACGACCTATGTTTTTAACAAATTTGACATGGATGCAGTTAAAAATGAATTAAAAATAGAAAAAAAATAACAGACCTTTTCAAGAAATATATATTTAGAATCTGCACACAGAGCTCGACAAGTGTGTGCAATTTCATTAGTAGTGCACAAGTGGAGCGTATGCGAATCTAGGCGTGAAAAACATGAAGTTTCAAAAATTGTTGTGTACAAATCAGATCAAATCAGACCGAGCCTCAAGGTTTGGCAATCCGAAGCTAATACCAAACCTGCAAGGGTGCCAAAAAAAATTTCAATCCAGTCACACATGCATGCAAATACACACACGTGTAGATGCGCGCACACGTCACTAGGAGCGTGCACGCATAGATGTGTGCACGCATTGTTTAATTTCATGTGTCAAGGGGATACATAAAGTTGACCAAGTATATCAAAGAAAACATACAAAGGGATACGTAAAGTTGACAAATGAAATTAAAGAATACATATAATTTGCAGCGAAAAAATAATAGGGTGGTAATAAACTACACTTGTGTCGTCCATTGTCAACTGCACTTCTAGCTTGAAGGTGGTAGCCTTGGAACTAGACATAGGTTGCAATTTCAAATCTGCCCAGTTCAGTTCGATGATAAACGAGATGATGATGAGGAAGGGGGAGATGAAAATGGAGGACATTGATGATGATGATGATGAGGATGAGGATGAGGATGATAGTGATGAGGATGATGATGATGATGGGGATGATCATGACGATGGTGATGCAGATGATGATGATGATGATGATGATGAAGATGATGATGAAGTTGATGGAGATGTTGATGAGGAAGGGGGAGATGACAATCATCATGAAGATGAGAACAATGATGATGGTGAGGAGGAGGATGATGATGATGATGGTGAGGATGATGATGATGATGGTGATGATTAAGAGGAGGACGATGATGATGAGGATGATGAGGATGATGGTGATGAGGATGATGATGGTGATGATGATGATGATGATGATGATGAAGATGTTGATGATGATGACGATGGTGATGATCATTGTTGGCTTGGTTTTGCAACCAAGCTTTGTGCAATGGGCACCTATCAACAAGTGATAGCAGTTTCAAATATTGAAAGCAAAAAAAACAATTATAAATCTGAATCTAACATGTGCATATAACAATGAACTTGAAAAGATTTAAGAACAAGAACAAGAAACCAAATAAAAAATGACTTTTGTATTATAATACCTCAAATGGTTAGGATGTTGTGGTGTTGAGCAGCTCCAAGGGTGAGATGCTCCAAGTTCCAATGGTCTCTTCTCCAATGGGTGTTAACAGGTTGCCCCCTGATGTGTGAGGGCAGGAGCTCATCGTATGGCTGATAGACATCATAGTTCTTTTGTCTTTTTCCTGGGGTTTGGAGAAGAGAAGAGACCGGTTGGAGACTAGATCAATGGCCCTTGGAAGCTGCAAAAACACAACATATTACATGGCCTCAATATGAATGAGGAATAATCTCTAATAATGGACGAGGCGGGGATACCCATGCTCGTATCAAGACAAATACATAACAATTAGTCCCAAGAAGGGGGACCTGAATAATACATAAAAAATCTGCTGGTACATCATGATGGTCCAAAGGGGACACTATTTTGGGATGTACTCATGATCATGACATGATTGATCTCAATAACTGATACACTAGAATAAAGCGACAACTGTTCTAAACAAGGTCTCAGAAGGGTTGATGAATTGGTGAATCTAAAGGTGTCCAACATTTGTAGGGAGTCAATGACTTTGAGTCAACTCTGAGTAGTATATGTAGCTGTATACTCGAGGGTGTATAAAACTGGGGTACATCTGAATACTGTCGCCATGCACAACCCGGATATCTATAGAAAAAATGTAATTGGTTGTTTCCATAGGTAGACTTTCAAATGTGGAAAAGCCAGGTGGTATCCGGGGTCTTCAACCAATAACTGAAAGGACCAATACCCTGTGCAAGTTTCAACGATGCGATCAAGGTGTTGAAGTCGAGCATGTGAGAAACAACCATTTGGAGAGGCACTGAGGACTCTTCTCGAAATGATTCATAGGCACTCATCATAAATGGTGATGAGTCCAAGACACAGGGACCTCTAGGTCTATCCTTTGGAATAAATTTGGGTGTCGTCGAAAGAGGGAGACCAGCAACTAACAAGGCAATGATGTTTCCTTGATAGGAGCACGAGGTGTAGAACTGAAGTGTGGTAGTACTGATGGTAGGACTGACATACTTGTGGGGATGGGAAGTAACTGGGATCATAGAGTGGGTAGACTCAAACTTCCTTTGTTCAGAGCATGATAACATGGTTGACCTGACAACGTAGGGAACTAACTTGTAGGTGCGGGGATCATAGCTTTTAAGGACTGAAGGGTATGTATTAACTCTGGGGGGGACGAGCTGATGAGTGCTGTCGAGGGATTCTCAAGGTGACATACTGCAGAATACTCTGAACAAAAGCGACCAAAATGGGGAGGCTGCCATATGAGTAGACGTGATCTATTGTGGCACCGAGAAGCACCATTGGGTCCTTCTTCGTAGTTTTAATGAGCTCCAAGAAGGGATAAAAGTGTGCTCTGAAATGGTACTGTCCTGTGGGTTTTGTTAGCCCAGGACTGTTCGTGCTCATGGGTGCTTTCATTTTTAAGTAGTCTGAAAACAATAAGAAGACTCTGCAGTGGTTGTGAGTACTGTCCTGTGGGTTTTTACGAGCCTAGGATGGTGATTGCTCCTGGTCGCTTTCATGTTTAGAGAGTCTGAAAGCGGTAAGTGGACTCCATTGGTTTTCTTTTTCGTAAGTTAGTCTCCAAGGCCCGAAAAAGCATAAAATGATGCAAATGGAGAACTCTTCTAGCCGATGTGACTAGAGTATTCCTTTTTCAGAATTAGTCTACAAGGTCCGGAAAAGGGGTAAACTTATACCAGGCAGACGCCCTTTCAGATACGTTTAGCGAGCATGAAAGGAAGCAAGGTTGCTCGATGATCTTTTCATTGTTTTAGGAGTCAGAAAAGAGCTTAGCAGAAACTCCCTAAGTGCCTTTTTCGTAAAAGGGATTGCTCGGCCCGAAAAAGGGGTAAAACTATACCGAACAAAAAGGGATTTATGAGAGCGAGAAAAGGTCTCAAGCATTGTCATGAGTGCGGAATATTGAATCCAGTGACATAAAGATTGTCGAAAAGGGGCAACGACCAATGTGGCATGCAAACCGAGGTGATGAGTGGCATTTTGAAAAAATGCCCAAAAATTATGGGGTGAGAGCGAGAAATGATCTCAAGCATCATCACGAGTGAGGAAAGCTGAATCCGACGATATCAAACTTGTCAAAAAGGACGAAGGCCGATGTGGCACGCAAACCGAGGTGACGAGGGGACATGGGAAAAATGCCCAAAAAATCTAGGCGTGAGAGTGAGAAATGGTCTCGAGCATCATCATGGGCATGGAAAACTGAATCCGGCGGTATAAGACTTGTTAAAAATGGAGAACGGCCGATGTGGCTCGCAAACCGAGGCAACGAGGGGGCATGGGAAAAATGCCCGAAAAATCTGGGCGTGAGAGCGAGAAATGGTCTCAAGCATCATCATGAGCATGGAAAACTGAATCTGGTGGTATAAGACTTGTTAAAAACAGAGAACGACCGATGTGGCTCACAAACCGATACAACGAGGGGGCATGGGAAAAATGCCCAAAAAATCTGGGCATGAGAGCGAGAAATGATCTCAAGCGTCATCACGAGTGCGGAAAACTGAATCCGGCGATATAAGACTTGTAAAAATGGAGAACGACCGATGTGGCACACAAACCGAGGCAACGAGGGGGCATGGGAAAAATGCCTGAAAAATATGGGCATGAGAGCGAGAAATGATCTCAAGCATCATCACGAGCATGAAAAATTGAATCCGGCGATATAAGACTTGTCAAAAACAGAGAACGACCGATGTGGCACACAAACCGAGGCAACGAGGGGGCATGGGAAAAATGCCCAAAAAATCTGGGCGTGAGAGCGAGAAATGATCTCATGCGTCATCACGAGCGCGGAAAACTGAATCCAGCGATATAAGACTCGTAAAAAATGGAAAACGACCGATGTGGCACACAAACCGAGGCAACGAGGGCATGAAAAAATGGTCAAAAAATGGACCTAGTGAAAACAGGAAAAGGAAAGGACTATCATGAAGTTCTCGCTGTGCTGATTCCAACGGTACCAATGGTTTGAGGAATGGACGTCGTATGATACCGCAATGGTTGTTTGAAAAATGGTGAAATTTCTATAAATAGGGTGTGGGGCCCATATGAACTGTCATTGTTACATATGAGTTTGGCAGAGCAATCAGAGCTCTTTCTTGATTTCCGAGAGATTTGATTGTTGGTTTTCGATTCCGTGAGTTTCAGGTAACCCTATTCACCCTAGCCTTTTTAATTATGTCTTTTTTGGTTAGCAAAGGGCCCCCGAAGGCCGCGAAATTCCATGTTGGCCTTCCAACGTGGAATATCGCGGGTTTCGCGTCTTTTTCCACGATGACTATCGCGGGTTCGGGGCTGACAGTCGCGATGTTCATCACGGCTGTCGGGCTAAAATTCGCGATGTTCATCCCGACTATGGGGTTGGTAGTCGCGATGTTCATCACGACTGTGTGGTCAATACCCGCGATGTTCATCGCGGGTTCTTAGATGAAAGTCGCGATGATTATCGCAGCTTTTGATGGAAAAGCCACGATGGAATTTTTTGAAAAATTTTCTCCGGTTCTAAAAAATTTCTTTGTTTTTTGGCAGGATGTTGAGGAGACCATTGGTGTCATGCCGAGAGCGAGAGATGGAGGAGGATTTGATGATTCGGATTTGGACCGATCAGAGGGTCCGCCAGGCTCTGGCTGTGAGTGGGCTCTTGAAGTTCGCTTAGATTCCACCGATGCGTTCAGTAGGACCGCTACTGAGCAAATTGGTGAGTCTGTGGGTCCCTGTAGAGGGTGCATTTATTGTTGGGGGTGAGAGGTTAGAGATCACCCTTACTGATGTATATTTTCTTACCGGATTACCTCGCTTAGGGTAGGTGGGGGATCTTCTGTTGAGGATCCTGGCAGGTGTGGACATCGAGGATCTCTTGGAGACCTTCTGTGTTGCTGGGGCGATTGTGCAGAACAACGCTTTGAGCCTGAGATCTTTGCGGGAGTGGGACATGCGGGCTGTTGGGGCTTGTGTTCTGCGGGTGTTGGGTGCCGCGGCGCCACATCGTTTGTCAGGGGGACAAATGATGATTGTGGATTCTGTGTTGAGGGGGACCTACTATGCATGGGGTCAGATGTTTTTGGCTGGTGTCCGGAGAGATCTGGACAAGGTCAGTTGGGAGGGGGGAGAGTTTTGCTATGCCTCCTTTTTGTGTTGTTTCTTCTTTGAGCAGGTACCAACTTTGCAGCCACGGGTGTCCATTTGAGACGGGTTGGTGAGCGAGCCGCGCATGGTGTGGTGGGGGCAGATGATGCCCCACGGTGGTGGTGGTATCCGAGGGTTCTTTTCATAGGATATGTATGAGCAGTGGGAGCAGATCCCCCTGCTGATTGATGGCTATCCATATGTCGGTATGGATTATCGAGGAGATCCGGAGATGCCTCGAGCCCAGGGATAGGCCTGGGGTTTAGATGGTATGTTTTTGTGTTCTGTTATCTACTATATCATGTGTTTTAGATGTGTTTGTTATGATTATAGTTAGATATTTATATGATTGTTCACTTGCGTGATTATGCAGATGTTGGTCCTGTACCACCGACCGACCATGTGGTTCATAGGGGACGGGCGATGGTGGTTATTCCACCTCCTGTAGCGGTACTGCCTCCTCATGCTCGAGGAGTTGGGGCTCGCAGTCGAGGAGATGGGCCTCGAGATGATGCCATGGAGGGTGTCCGAGAGACACTAGACATGATCCTGGCAGGATTTCTAGAGGATGGGTGGAGGGATCTGGATCGGGACATCGTCGAGCGTTGTTTTGATGTGCCTCATGAGTGGCGCTCGATCTTGCTCAGAGCAGCATTGTTGGCGGCTAAGTGGAGGGATGGGGCTCGGCATTATCCAGCAAGGCCGGTGGAGGGGAGGATTTGTTTGCGAGATGATCCAGCGGGGCCGACAGAGAGGAGAGTTCGGGCTCGGCATGATCCGGCGGGCCCAGTGGAGGAGGCGCCAGAGGAGCCTGGAGATCGTGATGATTAGATGATCTTGTATCTGCCCCCAAATGCTGATGAGCATATGGCGAAGTACCTTTTTGTACGGCTAATGTATTTTTGTATATTGGGTGCTGAGGGCACCTATGACATGTTTGACTATATTATGATGTATATATATATGATTTGGTATATAGTCGTATATGCACATGGATGCATTTATTGTCTTGCACGTGGAGGCACATGTTATGCACGTGGATGCATTTTTGTTTAAGCCCGTGGAGGTACATTTGTGTTTACTATATGGTTTGATTGGTGTGCCAGTCAAGAATGTTGTTGGCCATATGGTCTACTACACTGTTGAGATTCCTTGGGACATGTGTGAATGAAATTGATTCAAACTGTCGAACCATTTGTTTAGTGCGCAAGAATTTTCTGAAAAGACAGGGATCGCGTACCTGGTAATCATTGTTGAGCTGGGAAACAAGGAGTTGTGAGTCCAAGAAAATGTTAAGGTGACGTATGCTCATTTGGAGAGCTGTGGCCAGGAGACCGGTCATGGCATCGTATTCAGCTTGGTTTTTGGTGGCGACACCTACACACACTCTGTCGATGTGGATCAACTCATGTGAAGGGGAATATATTACCCAAGCTGTGGAGGCCAGATTGGGGGACCAACGGCTTGCACCATCATCGAAACCGACGTAGCAGAGTGGAACAGGATCCATCTATGGTCACGCAGAGAAAACAAATATTTAGGTTTTTTGAATTTTTTGTGAAAAACAAAATAAGACTGTACAATAATGGACGGTGGTGTCCATCAAATTTGCTATGGGTAAAATCGCTTGAGGTACAACCCGTTGCATGGGTTGCGTAGGGGGTTGCCTTCTGAATCAATCAGAATGTATGCCCCCTGTCCGAGGCAAGTGTGTATAATGTATGGGCCTTTCCACATGGACACAAACTTTCCTTTTCCGGTTTTGTCATGAGCTTGATCATAGGCGAGGACAAGGTCCCCTTCAGTAAAAGTTCTTGGGTGGACATGTTTGTCGTAACTCAGTTTGGATCGGTTCTTGGCTGCTTTCATGGTTTGAAGGGTTGTGCGCCGATCTTCATCGGCCTGCTCCAGGAGTAGTAAGCGTTGCTCAATTGGGGAAGTGTCCGGTAGGAGTTCAACGGCCATATGTAGGGCTGGAATCTGGCACTCGTTGGGGAGGACGGATTCGACACCGTGAACAAAATGGAAAGGGGTAAAACCGGTGGTGGTTTTGGTTGACATGCGGTATGTCCATAGTGCCAGGAAGAGCATGTGGTGCCAGTTTGATTTGTGTTTGTCCACAGTGCGCTGGAGGATGGTCTTCAAAATTTTGTTAATCGCTTCGACTTGGCCGTTTCCTTGGGGGTAGTAGGCAGAGGAGAAATGGTGTTCAAATTTCAGTAAGGTTGATAATTCTCTCCAGACGGCATCTTCGAAGTGAGAGCCGTGGTCTGAGACGAGTTGCTTTGGCACTCCAAAACGAGCGATAACATAGTTGAGGAAAAAATGTACTGCGGTGTCAGCCTTGCAATTGTAAGTTGGCATGGCTTTCGCCCACTTGGTGAAATAATCTATGGCCACAATAATGTGTTTATGACCGCCGGCTGACGTGGGATTGCAATTGAGGAAGTCGATGGCCCATTTGCAGAATGGTCCGACAATGATGGCTGGATGAAGGGGGGCGGTTGGGGTTCTTGCCTTGGGGGCAAAAAGTTGGCAGTTTTGACAATGTTTGACTGTGGTGATGCAATCAGTAAATAATGAAGGACAAAAGTAACCTGCGTGGATAATCTTTTGGGAAGTGGCCATGCCAGAGAAGTGGCCTCAGTAGGCACCGCTATGGCAGTCATTAAGGACTTGTTTTGCCTCGTTATGAGATAGGCAGCGTCGTAAGATGGTATCGACGCCGCGTCGATAAAGTACATCGCCTAATAGGAGGTATCAGGGGGCATGGTGTCGTATACGATGGCGTCCGTCACGATCGATGTGGGTTTGAAATTTTTGTGTGCGGAGGTAGATTAAGATGTCGCCGTACCATGGGTCGTCAGAATAAATGATGAAAATGTGATCGTCAATGAGATCCGTTTGGATAGCGGGTGATGACGAAGAGGATGGGAGATCTGTGATGAGTTGAGCGAGTGCTAGGGCCTTGGTGCTCTTTGGGGTTTTGAAATTTTGGTCGTATTCTTGCAGGATAATCACCCATTTAGCTACGCGGCCTTGAAGGAGGTGACACGTCAAGAGGTAAACCATAGGATTAGAATTGGCTACAACTGTGGTGTGGCTCAGGATAATGTAATGTCGCAACTTTTGTACTGAAAAGACGACGGCGAGGGCCATCTTTTCTTCATGTGGGTAGTGGAGGGGTGGGCCAGACAAGGTCTGGCTCACATAGTAGATGACATGCTCTTGGTGAGCAGTATCTTCTTGTACAAGAACTCCAGATACGGCATGTTCGGATGTTGAAACATAGAGGGTGAAATCTTTTGTGAAATCTGGAGGAGAGATCAACGAGGCGTTTGTGAGTGCTTTCTTTAAGTCAGTGAAAGTTGTCTCTGCTTGTTGGTCCCATATGAAACAGGTATGCAGACGTAGTAGTCGTAGGAAACCATGGACCGTTGTGGCATAGTCAGGGACAAAGCGGCGGAGGAAGTTGGACCTCCCTTGAAGGCTTTGAAGTTGTCTTAATGTATGGGGTGACGGTAATTCTACAATGGCTTGGACTTTTAAGGGGTCTACAGTGATGCCTTTTTCTGAGATAACGAACCCCAGCAGGTGACCTGATGTAACGCAAAAGACACACTTGAGAGGGTTCAAGCGGATGTTGTATTTTCGACAATGCAAGAAAACTTGTCGAAGGTCGTCTAAATGGTCAGATCGCTTCTTGGATCGAGCGGTGAGGTCGTCGAGATAAACTTTTATGATCCTGTGTAGATCATGGAAGCAATAAGTCATGGCGCATTGGAAAGTGGCTCCAGCATTCTTGAGACCAAAAGGCATGACGCGATAGGCGAAGGTGCCCCATGGGGTAGTGAAAGCTTTCTTGTATTGATCTTCTTTACGCATTTTTATTTGGTTATATCCGGAGAAACCGTCCATAAAAGAAAGGACCTCATGTCCCTCACATTCATTGATTAGTTGGTCAATGAAAGGTGTGGGGAAGTTTTCTTTGGGACAAGCGAGGTTGAGGTCTCGGAAATCAGTACAAACGCGTATGGAGCCCACTTTTTTGTTTACTAGCACTGGGTTTGAAACCCAGGTGATGTAGGCAATAGGATATATGAATCCTGCTTTTTGGAGTTTTTCAATCTCAGCTTTAACAGCTGGGAGCTTGGATGGGTGAATTGGTCATTGTTTTTGTCAGACAGGAGGCACATTGGGCCAAGTGTCGATGTGATGTTCCACAATTTTGGGATCGAGGCCAGGTATCTCGGTGTAAGACCAGGCGAAGACATCACGAAACTCTTGGAAGAGTTTCTTATATGCCTGAGTTTCCGCTTGAGTGCATGATGCGCCTAGCGAGATGAGCTCAGGTTTTCCAGGTGTGGTGGAAATGTCGATTTGTATAATAGGGGAAATGTTGGACATGTTCCCTTCTTCGAAGGCATCTAGTGTTGGGATGGGGTCTTTGAACCAATCAACCTTAGTTGGTAGGAAATCTTTCGATTCGACTGATAGCTGGTTTTCTGCGGTGGATGTAGACACCTCAGGGAGGAAGTATGAGCGATGATGCATATCGTCCCAAGGGTAGTTCGGTGCAGTGAGTGTTTCTAAAATTTGCTCATTAGTATGAAAGTAATCAGACCATAAATCAACGGGTTCTGGTTTGTATGTGGTTGAAATCATATAGATGGTATTGATTTCTTCCGAAGAAGATGATTTCGGAGGGTAGATATCCTCGATGAGGGGAGGAGATATCTCTAAGTCAGCATTGTTCATCTCATACAAGGCTGCTCTATAATCTGGGAGATCAGGGTAGTAGTGTGAATAATGGCCATAAATGCCACATATCGCACAAGGGTGGTTAGTGCGGAGCGTTTTGTCGTGAGGGTGAGGAGGTGGCTCAAGTCTTACCACTGGAATTCCGGTGTCGTCATCCAACATATTCATGTGTTCTTAGAGTGCAGGTAATTGTGGACATTGATGAGTGGCATGGCCTACGTTGTCACACAACGAGCACTTAGGGGGAATGCGAATAGTTGGGGGGTTTTTAGCTACCTTGGGGGTTGCTGGGGGGGTGCGAGTTATGAGTTTAGTGTTATAAGTTGGTGGGCCTCTGCCCCCTGTGTTCCGTAATGGAGGTGGGGTGTTTTTGGATGTTGATGCCGTAGTCACTATTGGGGGTGGTCTGTTTTGCAGATGAGTGACCGGAGGGGGTGGGTGGTTGGTGGCTGGGATAGGTTGTACCGGTTGTAAAATAACAGTCGGAGTCGGCGGGGGGCTCAGAGCAGGTAAGTACAATACAGGTAGCCCTAATGTTAAGCCAGGAAGGTTGAGTGTAGCCATTACTGGCGAACTGACAACTCCAGAAAATGGGAACAAGAACGGGATAGTATGAATTGGCGTTGTGACAATATGAGTAGGAACTGTGGGTGTTTGTGGTAGTGACGAAGGTTGCTGTGTGGTGTGCGATAGGGTGCACAAATCCGATGTTTTTGTTATCGGTGAAGGTGGTGAGATCGATGGAAATGTGGAAGTCATAGGTGACTCGGTGTAGATTCCAGGACCAATTGACGACACAAATGATGTTGGTGTGTTTTGAATGGTTTGTTCAATCATTGGTAGCACATTTTGAGGAGCTGCGGGGGCGTTAGGATCATAATATGTGAGTTGATCGATCTTGATAACGCGTCCTTCATGTGGGAACATCACGAGGCGAAAAACAGATGAAGCCACTGCTTTCATTTTGTACATATAGCTGCGTCCAAGAAGGAGGTTGTAGTCGAGCTGGGCATTGATCACTTCGATGTCGATAAGAACTAATTTGTCGCCTAGTTCAATGGGTACGTTCGCTAAGAGGCCTTGTGGTTGAGCTGAGCGCCCGTTGTAAGCTCGTAATGCCGTGGTGGATGGTTATAAAGCAGGGGAGCCAAGCTTCTGCCACACAAGGGTGGACATAACACAGGTGGAAGCTCCTTCATCGATGATGCATCGATGCACAGCAAGGTTTCAAATGTTTACTGATACTTGGAAAGCCAAATTTGATGGCAATCGAGGTTTGGCTTGGTCTAAGTCGAAAGCCATCATGTGTGTGTCGTCAGGGTCTACTCCTCCGATGGCGGATAGTAGTAGTTTTCATTGTGCAGGGCATTTTTTCAGTACCTCTAAAGCAGACATAGCAGCGGGGGATTGTGCTAGGTCTTCCACGACGTTATAATTGGATGTTGCGCGAGCATTACGATTGTTGTTAATCCTTCGCAAAGGGATGCGAGGGATTTTAGGTCCTCCGTCCAATGGCAGATTTGGTATGCGTACTGGTTGACTTGGTGGAAGGGAGGTGGATGCATCAGTGGGAGGAGTTTTTGGGGGTGGGCTGTACTGATTCCTACGAGTTTGGAGGTTGATGTCATTGGATGACATCATTAATAAATGGTGTGTGTTGGGAAAAGTATCGAGTAAATAAACAGTAAAACCTTGATCTAAATAAAATGCAAAAAAACTCTCTTTCAATTACTGAAATTTTTTTAAAAAGAGTTTTAATGGAGCATTCTAAATAGTGAAACATTTAATGTGGCTGTAAAAATGAAGAAAAATATGCTAAATGGGCAGAAAATACAGCAAAAAAAATTTTCAAAAAAAAATTGGCCGAATTAAAAAAAATTGCATTGTGGGTTTTGGAAAAACAACCGCGATGTGCAGCACGGGTTTCAGCCGCGCAGTCGCGATGTGCAGCGTGGGTTTCGGCCGCGAAACTGCAATGTACAGAGCGGGTTTCGGTTGCGATGTGCAGCGTGGGTTTAGGTCACACAGTCACGATGTGCATCACGGAAAATGGCCGCGAAGCCACGATGTGCAGCGTGTAAAATGCCCGCGAAGCCGCGGCGTGCCATGCGGAAAAAATCCGTGAGGTCGCGATGAGCCGCGTGACTGTCGGGCAAAAAACCGCAAGGCTAAAGCCGAAAAACGAACGCCGAAAAATGAACCCAAAAATGGAAATTTCAGGCTGTTAATGGCAATAGAAGGGGCCAAGATCTAGAACAGCAATGGATCTGCTGTCTAGGATGGCAGATCTATGAATAAAAATGATTAAAACTAAGAAAAACTAAGATCTAAAGCAAAAAACTGAGATCTAAGAATTCGAAGCCAGCGGAGTCGCCAAAAACTGTTGGCTTGGTTTTGCAACCAAGCTTTGTGCAATGGGCACCTATCAACAAGTGATAGCAGTTTCAAATATTGAAAGCAAAAAAAACAATTATAAATCTGAATCTAACATGTGCATATAACAATAAACTTGAAAAGATTTAAGAACAAGAACAAGAAACAAAATAAAAAATGACTTTTGTATTATAATACCTCAAATGGTGAGGATGTTGTGGTGTTGAGCAGCTCCAAGGGTGAAATGCTCGAAGCTCCAATGGTCTCTTCTCCAAGATTGCTACAATGGTCAAGAACTCATGAGAGATTTTGACAGCATGAGGATAGGATGATGGATGGATGGAAAGTGAGGAGCCCCTACCACCTTTTTATAGTTTTTGGTGGTGGGGAATACCATTATGGTTTTGAGGAAACCAATGGTATTGGCCAACATGGTTTAGGTACCTTTTCCCTCCTTTTTCCTTTTTTGAATATTTTTAATATTTGTATTCCCTTTTTAATATTTTTGGGAATTCTGGACCCTTT